>JARJIL010000005.1:40934390-43487724 GCA_038502395.1 Dittrichia graveolens
TGCGGTAGCCTTAGCGAAGGAACCAAGAGCTCACAAGAGAACGAGGCATATACCTTGTAAGTACCACTTGATTAGAGAGATGATTGAAAGTGGTGAAGTCGCTATTAGTAGAGTAACCTCGGAAGGCAACTTGGCCGATCCGTTAACTAAACCGTTGTCACAAGCTTCTCATGATTCTCACACTATGGCAATGGGTGTTAGATTTGCTCATGACTTGGTTTAGATTTTGTTTTAATTTATGTTTGGACCATTATGTATTTCGGAATGTTAAGCAGTAATGTTATTAATGTTTGTTTCGATTTATATTGTAGAGATCTATATATACGCATGTTGCGGTTACTTACATTTAGTCTTTATTGTGTTCTATCTTTGCATGTTTAATTACTTCCCAAGGTTGTTTTACAATCTTTTAATCTCCACAATCGGTCATACTTTGTGGGAAGGAAGTATGAATTAAGATTGAGGTAAAGGATTGGTTGTGATAAAACATGATTCTTGTAGGAAATCCATGCACGCCAACACCCGTACGCAGCGGAAGCGACGAAATCATAAACCGGGGTTTTCGGGTATTAAAACCGACATGCATGTATTCCCTAAGTGGGGATCGTGACTACAAACAAATATAGCAACTAAAAACAAACGAGAAGGAGGAGAGATATACCATTGCGGAGCTGAAACTATCCATCGAGCTTGGAAGATCTTCGAGAACCCGAAACCGAGCTCCTCTATTGATAGTCCACACCAAGTGAGTGAGATTCCGCCTTGCTAATGACCGGAGACACGAGCCACACGATGTCCTTGTGAATCTGGAGCAGCCACTACCACAAGAACCACTTGCCTTCACGAGATACACTTCCTTTGCTCTAGACAAATTCAAGAGCCTTTTATAAACTCTGGAAACAGCCTTGGAGCCACCAGGGTCGGCCAACAAGCCACCCCCTTATTGGACCATCACAAAGGTCCAATAAAACAAAGGTGACACTTTGACTTCTTTCTTCACGGGCTCTCACTGGCCGTGAAGCACTCGTGAAGGCCTCATAGGCCGGGTTCCTCCGCACACTCTCATTAGGCCAACAAGAGGTCCAATAAAAGCATGGTGCATGCCTTCATGGGCTCTCACGGGCCGTGAAGCCCTCGTGAAGGTTGTGCTCCCACGACTATTTGTCTGGGTGGTGAAGGCTCGTGGAAGGATTCCCTTCACGCCTCTTCACGGCCCGTGAAGGCCCGTGAAGGTCGCCAGAAACCCTAATTTCATATTCTCTCATGTTTGCGTTGTGCTGCCGGAATCTACCCTTGGCGTGTGACCCAATAGGCCCGTACCTGATTAGCAGTGATGCTAGTACACGTGTATCAGTGGGCATATGCCAACAAACTCCCACTTGCACATGATACAGCGTTACCTACACCACAGACAAACAGCGGCTCTAGCAAAGCATACTTGCCCCCAAGTCGGTACGAGTTACGTCATCCTTGACAAATCCTGGTAGCCTATAAAGGCTAAAAGGTCCTATAGATATGTGATCATAAACATCCCTTTGTTCGCGATATCCATGTGAACACGAGACATGGAAAAATGTCAATCTCCAGATCGTTCACGATTGTGTTTCTCGATTCTAGATTGGTGGTGACCAAAATAACAAGTTTGCAAGTGATCTAAAATCATTGTAACTTAAGCACGGCCATGCATATTTGGTGTCAGCGCCCAATCATCGAGGGCCAGGGATATCAAGGATATCTCTCTAACTAGAGGAACAAATCCTTTTGACTATATAGCCCCGCCACATGTTTCATACTTTATTTGAAAAGTCCCTTTATAGTGACCAGTTACGAACCATGTTTGAAAGCAATCAAAATAAAGCAGTCTCATGCTTTGGATACACATGTATCTCTGGTCTAAGGATGAAATGATATTATCATCCCGAGTCACTTGTGACCATAATCCATGAAGTGAACTCAGGTGTGGGTCTTCCAATCACTTGAAACTCATTTCAAGCACAAGTTAGTTTTGCGTCACTTGCATTCAATCCTTGATTAATGCATGACCAAACCCTAACCTCAGTCATAGCTCAAACTTCCTTCCCATGAAGAATGACTGACTGTGGAAATCTAGAATGCATAAGCACTCAAGGAAGTGGTTAAACATGCTAAGATAGAACACAGTAAAGACTAATGAAAGTAACCGCATCTGCGTATATATAGTCCCCACTATATATCGAAAGCAATCAAAAGTAACGATACTGATTGCAGTTCCCAAAGCTAACATAAAACAATCAACTACTAAAACAATATGTCAATCCAAATCATATGCACAATAAACGCTACATGAACTAGTATGACAAATATCACTAGTCATTATGACAACGGCTTATTCAATGGATTTGCCATGGAACATCCATTTGTATTCTTGTTATCCTCCCAAATATATTTTGACCAAACTACTATTCAAAGTATCCGTCAAAGAGATCATATAACGAAGTACTAAAGTACTCATATCCTCATTGTTACGAAAGTTATCTAAGACCCTCGGAGAGTGTGGTAAGCACTTTCTCAACACATAGTTCCATAAAGGAACGCGTTCTTGCATATCCGTGTACTATCTTTTATTCCCATAAGAAGGCAACAATAGCAACGAGTATCAAATGACCTTCAACATGACCACTAGGAAAAGTTTCCACAATAACCATCATGAAAACTTTACCCCTAGTCGGTATTTGAAGTAGACTACAATAGAATCCATGTTAATTCCATTTACACCATCTCGGTTTGCACCTTGGTATTGAATTAAGAAAAATATTCGCATACTTAAAATGGATTTCATCTCATGATTAATTACTTCTCATAACCTTAGTGAACACGCGGCCCACTATGTCTTCCGATAGATGGTGATATGAACAAGACTCACCATCAAGTCATGGCCACTTAGATGTGAGGAACCCATATCTCTTTGGCTACATGACTGTTGGTTCTATGTGCACAAGACACAAATTAATACGATATTACTGATAATAAATAAACCCATAGGGTCACACATTTAGAATCAATGGACACCAATTACATATTTGAATATGATTTAAATATGTTTCCAACTCATTATATATATATATATAAGTATATATGCATTGTTGCATATTATTATTTATGTGAAATAATAATATCACTCTTGTATATTGATACAAGATAATGCATATCAAATACATAGATATAAACATATGATTTTATATGTATGTATGTATATATATGCATAAATATATATTTGTTACATATAAATTGTTACTAATAACAAATTATATAAATGTATGTATATCCTTGTTACAAGTAAAGAGTTACTAGTAACAATCAAGTATGTATATAAAATACATGTAGATGTATTTTATACATAGTATGGCACATCTAGTATATCTTTTATATATGTATTTATGAAGGAAACTAGAAAATCCCTCATTAATTCAAATGGGGGCCATGTTGTGTATACTTGAAAGCAATCAACCAAGGCATGGACTAGATGTACAAGCATGGAAGGAAGGCAAGAGGGGACCCTCCCCCCTCACCTATTTTCGGCCGAAAATGGGAGCCAAAGGGGGCCTCCCTCTTGTTGCTTCACTTCTTGATCTTATTTAGTACATGCATGGTTCTTTGTTCTAACTATTGCATGCTACCACCTTTAGGCTTCTTTTAGAAAAGTTCAAAGTATTCTTGAAGCTTTGAAAACATCTCTACATTCTTGTATTGGTGTTCTTCAAGTAAGTCAAGTGTGGTGCTACAATACATACATCTTGTTCAAGAAGAAGAACAAAGGTTGTTGCTTGCATTCTTGAATATCAAGGGTTGGAGAGACTAGCATCTTGGAGGTGTTGGACTCATTGATTTGTGGATACCTTGGAGGAAGTCTTCTCTTGGCTTCTCATAGATCAACCACTTCATCAACGGTTTACTCACGCTACAAAGGTTGTAGTTCTAAACACCCTATGGTTGTTTTGTTTCTTAAGGCTTGCATATGGATCATTGGTGGGGAGTTTTAAAAGTTTAAAATTGTTGTTCATGCTTCCGTTGCTAAAATATATTTTGAAAAACCGAACAAACCCCAACAATGACTCACTAAGAAATTTTAAGAACTTTTAAATATCATATGCTCCATAAGAACTTTTAAAACCTATAAGAACTTTTAAATGTATTAGCACCATTTAAGTTCTTCAATCTCTCACTAAGTGTAGATTGAAAATCTCCAAACTCTGATATATACAAGCAACGAACTTTTTCAAGATATATCTCATAAGGTGCTAAATAGAATTTCAAGTTGAATTAAGGTTAAGGACTTGGCTCGTCACATTCAATGTGTATAATAACAAGTCGAATACACATATTTGAGCCATTATTTACCAGATCATTTACAACAATATCCGGTTTCCTTCAACGTGACACCATGTACAAATGTGTCTATGTTAAGGAACGAATTGTGAGATAATCCCCCAATTCATAATGTGGTCATTGATATAGATTTAAGGTATCTTAGCATCTCAACTAGATCTAAGCATCCTATCTACATGTCCCAATTGATTCTTTTAATTAGTTTCTCTTTGTTATGTGCTTGAACGGATTATCCACCGAAGGTGATCAATATCTTACAAGCTAGCATCCCTTTTACATATACCGTGAAGGGTTTCATAATCATCTTACCCTAATACATAAGATTAGCATCAAGTGTTCAACCAGAGGTTAAACCATTCCAAGATTCGAACCACACGGATCTAGGTGATACTCGTCTTATTTATATGGTTAAGTAGAATATGACATATACACAACTAATCCAAACTACATTAGATTTAGAATCAATTATTCACGATTTTTATTACTTGTAACATGTATGTCGCCACATGGATAATTTTGATTTTTATCAATCAACAAATATCTTTCAAAAACAAGATTCAAATTTCAAGTATGAATTCATCGTCATCAAATGTAGAATGATGCGCCTTGAAGGCCAAAATAAAACATAAGATATGACATGAATAAACTTCGAAAATGAATAAGTAATGCGGAAAAATCTTTTACAACCCAAAATTCAAAATCTCATCCATCGTCTTCATGAACATACAATGAAAACTCAATTTTCCTCGCAGGGCATAAAAAAAGTAATAATTAAACCGGTAACAATAGGCGAGATCAAAACTCCCAATTCTCTTTTAGAGGTCAATCTATCAAGTTTCCTCTTTTAGAGATCCGGTTCTTCATGCTCTTCTTTCTTATTTTAAATTGTACCTACACTTTGTAACGAAATAAATTTGTGACAAACGTGAGTTAATTAGCTCGGGTGAACAACCCACGGAAATTAGAAGAATTAGCAATGAATCATGAATGCACCTTTAGAGGGGAAATTAACTCTCTCTTTCCTTAGAAGTTTAATATCCTCTCGGCACGAAGGGCATGCTTGACGGCCCCAATCTCCAAATCTTCCACAAAAGTAGCAAACCACACCTTGAATCTCTTCATGAGGCACATAACCTATGTCCTTAGATTCAACGTTGATGATAGGCTTGGACACTCCAACCTTTCCTGTTTGTGTCGGTTTCTTCTTCCTTTTCTCTTGTTCTCTGTAACTTGTGGTAGGAATGGAAGAGGTGGATTCATGTTTGGCCATGTTAGACTCCGCAGTCTTCAACATACCATGCAATTCACCTAAGGTTTTCACCATGTTATGCATGTGATAGTTCATGACAAACTGATCATATGATGTGGGCAGGGACTGGAGTACTATATCCATAGCAAGTTCCCTCCCAATGGGAAAACCTAATCTCTCCATTTGGTCCACGGATGCCTTAATCTTAAGGACGTGGGCACTCACACTCCTACCTTCCTACATTCTACAATCGACTAGGTTTTTAACACACTCATAGTGTTCCTCCCTAACTTGTTGTTGGAACATGTCCTTCAACTTGTTCATCATATCGTACACACTCATGTGCTCAAAGTGCTTTTGCAACTCCGAGCTCATAGTTGACAACATGAGGTAGGCAACATCGTGTATCGGAAGAGGTTCCTCAAGGATGTGCAACTTTGACCCATAGCGAAGGACAATTCTCAATTGCCTAAGCCAGTCAACGAAGTTCACTCCCGTGAGTTTCTCCCTATGTAGGAACATACGAAGCGAATAGTTCGACGTGGTGTTATTATGGTTTGACATCTATAAAAACAAGAACACAAGTTTTAATTAGTTTGATATAATCCTCGTTAAAATAATTACCCATGAAGTTTTAGATAAACAATTTATCTTGACAAGGGCTAAGAACCATATTTTACTCCACTACATGACGGGTTTACCGCGGATCACTTCATGAAGCTATTTAGGCCGGTAACCATTTTACCGATTGCAATCTCTATTGCAACTCTTAGACACTTGCGGGATCCAACGACACTAACGTCCGGTTTGCATGTTTGATCCCTACTTACACCAATTCCAAATTAAAATTCTTGGTTGACTCGTGCTTAGCTCGACAATCACACAAGGATTTTAGGTTGCAATTGTAAATCGTCCAACAAGATAGATGGTAGCACACTCGACAATCATTGGCTCGTGCTAAGCTCGACAACCAACAACCCCAAGTCGCCACACTCACCTTCCACACAGATCCGCATGGAATAACTCGTGCTAAGCTCGACAATTATCCCATGCTTCACTAGAATCGGGTGTGTCATCTCATGGATGGTGCGTGATTTACGTTTTAGGAAACGGGCTTTTGTTTCTTGATTAAAACCAAGTTTTAATAATTGATTAACAAAGTAGGTGACAAAAACAATGTTCACTTTAAATATAATACCATGTCAGGAACGTATATTATCAAAATTAATAACAAGAATTATCTTTTGAATTTAAATCAGAGTTGTATAAAAGACAATCTTTGAATTTGATCACAATCAATTAAGAAGTTATGGAACCACACTTAATTGATTAATAAAGGTTTTTATCACAAGAGCAATTCAATCAACTCAATGAATTACTTCAAAACACAAGATGTTTATTAATAACCAAAGATGATTACAATATTCACCTACACCTCCAATCTAACTCTTTTGTTAGACGAAAAACACACTTTGTTCTTAGGTTTCAAAGAAACTTGGAGGCTAATACACTTTCCAAAAATTGTAAACAAAACGAATGAGTGCAAACTCTGACAGAGTTGAATTACAAAACTATTATTTTAACATAATATTCTAAAAGAAGTATTTATAAACTCTTGATCTTCCTTGAATAGTTGATAGTTGGTTAATCTTCTATCTTGCGAGATAATCTTGATAATCTTCCAAATTGATAACATATCCTTCAAATCCCCAAAGATAGCAGTTTCCATAAATAGCTCAACAGAAACTGTTCATTGAATGAGATTCTTCTAACAGTCTTCTCTTTCATACCTTTTTGACAGTGGTTATAATCATACTAATAGTTCTGAGCTCTTTGTACTAACAGTTGCAACATTCACCACAACTGTTAGTTACAACTGTTTTCACAAATCAAAATAATAGCTTTCAACTGTTTCTCCAAAAACACATTAACAGTTTTACCTTTGCATGTCCAACGGTTTCTATTACTTAGCAAATTTCCCAACAATCTCCCCCTAAGTTAAAGTATTGAACAATACACTTAAGTTGTTTTATAGGTTTCAACCACAGAAAAACATAAGGAAAGAAAACATGAAGTTTGCAAAGTCAAACTGTTACAATCAAAACATAGAGAAAGAAAGTTATACTTTCTTTGACTATAAAGATTTCAATCTTTATTTTAACCTCTGAATAAGATCTTCCTTAACTTTTGCAGGGCCAAAGAACTTTTCTTTCATCAAATATAAGAGATTTGTTTTGTTATGCTCTATAAACTCAATATCAAACCATTGAATAATCACCTTTCTCATTACTAGGTGATAAGTCATTGACTTAGCATACACCTTTACAGTAGTTATTGGGAATGCTTCCTCAGCTATCAGCATGGGCATAACTTTCAGAGGATCACATATGCTTATTAAATGCCTCATTAGCACTCTGATTTCAATCACAGCAGCTTCTCCATAGTGACTTATGCCATATTCATAAATTTCTTGCACATCCCTTCTTGTCACACTTTCCATTAGCTATAAGAAGCTAGCATAGCTTTCAATTGGTTCAAGTTCTCTCACAATTGTCACCCCTTGCTTTCCTATTTCAATTCTCAACATTTCAAATCTCCACTCAGTGATATGAGATCTTTGACCTAATTGATCTTCCTCAAGCTTTTCCAATTTATTTTCAACCTCCACCCTGACTCTGTCTTGTAAAATTGTTTGAACCATACCAGCTTTAGCTTTTCTGAAGATTTCTGAATTGCTTGATACTGTTGAGTCAGAATTGTTGGCTTTTTCCTTTCAAACCTTTTTCTCTTAACTCCATTATCAACCTTCTTTCCTCTTTCCTCTTCATTAATTTCCTTTGTAAAATAAGCTGCCATCTTTTGAGCTAGTTCAAGATCTCCCTTTTCTTGTTGCTCAATCTCAGCATTTAATCTTTGTGCTAGCTCATGATCATGTTCTTCTTGTTGTTCTTTTGACAGTTTGAGCTTTGGAATATTAACCACAATCTCCTTTCCCTTACCTAGCAGAGGAGGCATCTTCTCGTCCTTCTTTGATTCTACAATTGCAATACCTTTGAACCCTGGCTTAGGTGCAATTGGCTCTAGTTTTGAGACTTTACCATCTAACCACCCATCAACTATCTTTTGTGCCATATTGAATGTGCTGATGTTGAGAGTTTGAGCACCCACTGCAATCAAATGATCTTGTTTTACTTTGGACCATGATTTAAATACATCTGTTGTTGGATAATCCCCAGACATGATCATCCTATTGATCAAAACTCTGTCAACTGCAGACAATTTATCTTCATCTGATTGAGCACTTGCAGCTATTTGTTGTTGTTCTGGAGCAACTGTTGTTTGTGGAGTTGCAACTGTTTGAGTATCTGGTGTAGCTGTTTGTTTGGATTGCACAACTGTTTGTTTACTTTGCACATTTTGCACTTGCTTCTTTATGATTGGCTTCTCCCCCTTTTTTATTGGAACTATTTGAGGAGGAGTAGCATGAAACTGTTTAAGCATTTGATCATGGGCTTGAAGAACATCTGTAGCCTTTTTCAGAGTAGTCGACAAGACTTTGATCTGTTTGTCTTGCTTGATAATATGCTCATTGTGCTTGGCAAGAAGCTTGTCTTGTAGGGAGTTCTTATTTTTAAGATAGAGGAAGCCAGCAAGAAATGGTACAAGTTCTGGATTCGTTAATGCCTTTTGTTTCATACTTGCCTCAATGTCAGCCAGTGTTGCCACCTCAAACATATCATTGGAAGATAGAACTGGTGGGTCACTCCTAGAAGTTCCCTCACCAGTACCCCTTTGTTCTTGGTACTGGGGATTTCCAAAAGCTGTTTGACCAGCCTCTGTTGCCGTGGTTGAGGTCTTACTTATGTTGACACTGCCCTGCTCACCCCTTGCGGATGGAACAGTAGTGTCAGCCTCAAGAACCGCATGATCACTCTCCCTTGGAGTGATCACCTCCTCAGCGTGCTTGGGAGACAGCACAGTGGGTTCCCTTTGGATATTCTGCACTGGTGAATGCACCTGTGCAGGGCTTACAGTTTGGGATGTTGGGACTGTGGTGGAAGGAGCACCAATAGTTATCTTCCTCTTTTTGAATGTTATTAGAGAGGGGGCTGGTGTTGTAGCTTGAGAAATGGTAGCAGAGGGGGATATTTGAGTATCATGAGCTGTGGGTTCTAGAGTTGGTGGTGTAACAATAATTTGGGCTTCATGCTCAACTCTAGCAGCTCTGTTTCTTAAAAGAAACTCCACCATTGCAGAGAGTGGTGGAGTGATGGCACCAGAAACTTTCTTTCCATTGATCAACAGTTTGCTCAATGTGGAGGCCACATGAGCAGAGGGAATCAAGACCCTCTTGTGAGTTTGAAGATTTGGCAACAAAGAGTTTAAACAAACTTGCACAAATCGAGGGTACATAAAAAAGAGACCATATTTGGTCCCGATATGTTTTACCATGCCATTAAAAATTAATTCAGAAAAGTTCAAGCAACGATTGTTGGCCAAACAGATTAAGGCCAAAGCAATGTTACTTCCGAACTCATTCCAACCAGTTCTTTGGGGGCTGATGCACTGTTGGAGAGTGTGAATCAAATATTTCCAGTGTGCACAAAATTGCCCTTTGTAGAAGTTACCCTTCCCCTAGGGCCCTCATACCCCAGCTTAACCAACTCATCATGCAAGAATTCCAATGAAACCGAATAAGAATACTCACCCTCAAGATCATCAAGGTGAAGGTGTTCCCGAATGGTATTCTCAGAGAGTGAAATAGCATGATTATCAACATTTGAAGTGATCCATTGCACTCCGTCTACTTCTGTGACTTTCGCATTTTTCAAGAATTGATCGATATGAGAAGTGTAGATGGTTGGATTGATGGTGAGAGCAGTGTTGAGGTTTGACAGCATAAGGTAGTCGATCATGTCATGAAAGACATGTAACTTAGCAGGTTTTGAGAGGAATGCTAGCATATTGTGTTCCTTGACAAACGGAAGAGGAGCCATGGCGATTTCGAAGAAGAATTCTAGGGTTTAGTGTTCGATAAAAGTTTAGAAAGCGTAATGAAAACTGCGAGGAGGGAATGGCTTATATATGTAATACATATTAAATGCAATTCAAAATGCCTCAGAATTTCTTCAAAGACTGAAATGCCCTTGACTAACAGTTGAAGGAAAACTAAGAACTAACAGTTGAGAACTGTTTGGTTAATGTCCTTCAACTGTAACACTCCCCCTTAAATGAACAGGCAGCTTGCCTAACAGTTGTGACCCCCATGTACTAACAGTTGAGAACTGTTAGTTGCAATTTGCACTGTAGTTCCCTGAACACTTACATAAACAGTTGTTAGACTTAAGACTAACAGTTTCAAACTATTAGTGTGAAAACCTAGAAATAACATAGAAAAATAAGCTAACAAACCATTATTCTAAGTTAATCATTCCAATGTTTGAGATCAGAAAGTTAAACCTGCTCACATTAAATGCTTTAGTGAATAGATTAGCCAACTGATCATCAGTATGAACTTTCATAACTTGGATTAACTTTTTCTCATTGCAATCTCGGATGAAGTGAAACTTGATCTCTATGTGCTTTGTTTTTGAATGCTTCATAGTATTGTTAACAATGCTAATTGCACTTGTGTTATCAACATAGATAGGTGTATGCAAGAAAGTCATACCATAGTCCAGAAGTTGATTCTGGATCCACAACACTTGAGAACAACAACTTGATGCAGCAATATATTCAGCCTCAGCTGTTGAAGTTGAAGCTGTTGTTTTCTTCTTGCACCGCAAAGATACCAACCTGGAGCCAAAGAATTGACATCCTTCAGAAGTTGATTTCCTATCCACATTAGCTCCACCATAATCACTATCAGAGTATGCCACATATTCAAATGGTGAATCCTTAGGATACCAAAGACCCAGTTTTTGTTAGCCTTTTACGTACCTAAAGATCCTCTTTACAGCAAATAGATGTGACATCTTGGGATTGCATTGAAACCTGGCACAAACACAAACAAAAAACATTATATCTAGTCTAGAAGCAGTTAAGTACATTAATGAACCTATCATAGACCTATACAAGTGTATGTCTACATCCTCCCCCTCAGGATCTGCTCCTAACTGTTTGTGTGTTTCCATTGGAGTACTTTCCAGCTTCACATCTTCATAGCCGAACTTGTCCAAAATGTCCTTGACATAATTTGACTGACTAAGAAAGATACCGGATGGCTTCTGCTTCACCTGTAATCCCAAGAAAAATGTAAGTTCTCCCATTGAACTCATCTGAAATCTCTTATGCATGATGGCTTCAAACTCCTTGCATAGATTTTCATTTGCGGAACCAAAGATTATATCATCAACATAGATTTGTACAAGCAAAATCCCTGTTTTAACAATCTTTGTAAAAAATGTCTTATCAATAGTGCCTCTCTTAAACCCATTCTCAATCAAATGAGATGATAATGTCTCATACCAAGCTCTAGGAGCCTGATGTAACCCATACAAGGCTTTATCCAACCTATATACCCTATCAGGATATTTTTAGTCTTCAAAACCAGGTGGTTGACACACATATACCTCCTCATCAATAGTTCCATAGAGAAAAGCTGATTTGACATCCATTTGATACACCTTGAACCTTTTGAAGCTTGTAAAAGCAAGGAACAATCTAATTGCTTCTATTCTTGCAACTGATGCAAAGACATCATCATAATCTATGCCCTCTTCTTGAGTATAACCCTGTGCAACAAGCCTAGCCTTATTCTTGATAACTATTCCTCTTTCATCTTTCTTATTCCTAAACACCCACTTGGTGCCAATTGCTCTTTTAACTCTTGGAAGTTCAAACAACTTCCAAACTTGTTAAATTTGGAACTGTAAAAGTTCCTCTTGCCTTGCTTCTACCCATGAAGGGTCTTTTAGTGCCTCTACTGCTTTCTTTGGTTCTATCTATAATCTGCGTTATGGGATGATTCTTGTAAACTCTAGATGTAGGAATGTGTTCCTCAGGTAGTACATTCCCTAAATTTGACATGTCAATCTTAGCTTCACTTTCATTCTCAAATGAGCTACATACTTGATCTGTAACTGTTTTATGTTCAGTTGCACTATGTTGTTGAGGAACATGAGATTCCATGTGCTTTGAAGGATTAGCATCATTATTCATTTGACTAACAACATTGGAAGAATTACTTTGAGCTAAGGGAATCACTACAAAGTCTTTAGTAACCTTGTTTTCACCAACAATTGTTGGGTTTGAGCTAACAGTTTCAAAACTGTTTGAACTGTTGGAGACAGTTTGTTGGTCTGAACCAACAGCTGTAGGAACACCTTCAACTGTTTCTGTAGAAAACTCAACAGAAAGAGATTTAGCTAATGCATCAATATCAAATAACCACTCAGGACCATTACCTACAATATTGATCCTATTCTCATTGAAAGACACATTCATACTCTCTTCTATGATCCTATAAACATTAATAAAAACTCTATATGCTTTGCTTTGAGTGGAATATCCTACAAAAAATCCTTCTTCTACTTTACTCTCAAACTTGCCTAATTGTGACTTGGTATTAAGGATAGTGCAGGGACATCCAAATGGTTTTAAAAAGTTGATCAAAGGCTTTCTTTTAAGAAACAACTCATAGGGAGTTTTCCCTTTGGACTTGACAACTTGTACTCTATTCTGAACATAGCAAGCAATATTCACTGCTTCTGCCCAGAATGTCATTGGGAGCCTAGAATCAGCTAGCATTGATCTACCAGCCTCTATCAAAGTCCTATTCCTTCTTTCAGCCACTCCATTCTGTTGTGGAGTCCTAGGAGCACTATACTGTCTTTCAATTCTTTTTTCCTCACAAAAACTATTTAACTCATAGTTCTTAAACTCAGAACCATTGTCAGATCTAATTACTTTCACTTTTAAATCAGATTGATTTTCAATTCTAAGAATGAGAGATTTAACTAACTTAGCAGTTTCATCCTTAGATCTAAGAAATTTAACCCAAGTAAATCTGGTGAAGTCATCAACTATGACTAAACAATAAGCTTTCTTCCCTATACTTACCACAGAAGTAGGACCAAAAAGATCCATATGCAATAATTGTAAAGGTGCAGAGATGGAAGAAACTTCTTTGGGCTTATAAGAAGTCTTGTGTTGCTTGCCTTTAAGGCGAGCAATACAATGATCATCACATGAGAATTCCTTTTGTGGCAAACCTCTTACCAGACTGTTTTTAGCTAACAAATTCATGGTTTTAAAGTTCATGTGACACATCCTTCTATGCCAAATGGCAGACTCATCATGAGATGTCTTTGAGGGTAAACAACTTAAAACATTCTGCTTAGCAACTTTTTATGTATCCAAACAGTATACATTATCCTTTCTTGGTGTTCTTAAAAGAATATCCTTTTCAGCTAATTTAAAATCTTTTCAAAGGATAATGCATTCAGTATCTGTAAACAAGACTTTGTTTCCAATGTCACATATTTGAGACACACTCAGCAAATTGTACTTGAGTTGTTCTACAAAGAAAACATCATTAAAAGTAAAGGTACCTGCCTCTACAGCTCCTTTACCTGTGATTCTTCCTCCTTTTGGATTTCCTCCAAATGCTACATATCCTCCATTGGTTCTTTTGAAATCCTTCAAGCAGTGTGGATTTCCAGCCATGTGTCTTGAGCATCCACTATCCACATGCCAGATTGATCCTTGATTGGCCCTATGAATGCTCTGCACAAAATAAAATCAGCTAGTAGTAGGAAGTACCCAGGCCATACAGGTCTTGGGTACACCATTCAACTCATAATACTTAACTACAGATTGAGTTTTCTTAATTTCATCCCAGTTATATTTCTCTATTCTGTGTGAAGAGTATTTAGTGAGAACATGTGGTTTCCAACTGTTGTGATTAACAGTTGAGACTTTGGAACACTCTGCTTTTGAATTTGATAAAACAGTTGAGTCACTTAGTAGCTCAATTTGACTTTCAAGTGGATTATCAGTTTTAGCCTCTTCATAAACTGTTTGTTTCTCCAATTTTACCCAAGCCAGACAAACATCCTTTGATTTTGGCTTAACAGTTTTAGAACTGTTAGACTGTTTTGGCTTAACAGTTGGAGAACTGTTAGACTGTTTTCTTGTACTTGGTCTATGTGCTCTATAGAACTGTGGGTTATGATAACAGTTGTGAGCCAAGTGATTTGCTCTCCCACAAATGTAACACCGTTTGGTTTTAACTATAGGGAACCCATTTCTTTGTGCCCATAACTGGTTTTTATTTCTTTGATTTCACCTCACTGGTGCTGAAGGAGGAAACTTTTGCACACCATGCTGTTTGCATGTGCAAACCGGAAATTCAGTATGTCTTTTCACATGTTTGGAATAAGATTGTATTTTTGAAGCTTCCTTCTTTTGCTTTACAACTGCAACTTCACCAGCCTTCTCCTTTCCTTTTGTCTTAACACTAACAGTTGAGGTTTTTGGGTTAAAACTGTTTGGGTTCTTTTCGGAACTGTTTGTGTAAAGGTGGGGACTGTTTTCAACAGTAGTGGAACTGTTTATAGAGTTTACAAATTTAAAGAGTTTTGGTTCACTAGTGGAGGGTTCAAAGGATGCTTTTACAAATATCACATGTTGTGAAGAAGATTTAGGTGCTTTAAGTTCACAACAGATGTGATTTTCAATTGGAATGACTTCTTCTTTCTTCACAAATCCCTCCTTCTTCTCATCAATCACCTCATACACAACTCCCTCCTCTTCACTTTCAAACTGTGGATCAGCTGACTTCAATTCTTCTTTTAATGGTTCATTAACATACCTTTCAGCTAGATCAGACATAGGAGTTATATAGTTATGATTGTATGGAGGTGGTGTCTGTTTATAGCCTATGCCTGTTTTTACCTTGTTTGTGATCTCTGATTTTAACACGGTTTCAAGCTTAAGAGTTGAAGCTTTGAACATGCTCAAATCCATGTCCACACCATCCAAATTCTTGGTTAACTCATCTATCCTACTCTCTTTCTCACTCAACTTCTCCTTAAGACTATCAATCTCTTCCTGAACCTACTCCTTCTCCCACTTATGATACTTTCTATCATAATCCATTTGCAGTTCATTAGCCTGATAATGTTTGATTTTCTTTTCAAAGCTTTAAATAATAGCACTGGTTTCGTACCTTCTTTCTTCCATTTTGCTTAGAGCAGCACAAACCTTTTTGTTGTGCTCCCTAAACCTTTTAACTATAGCTCTACATTCACCAGGACATAGTTTAGAAGATACCTGAATGTCTTCTGTTTCTGATGAATCCATGTTGATGGAGGAGTCAGTCAATGCCATCAATGCTTTGTTGTGAGTGGCTTGCTCTGCTTGATCACTCCAATCAAACCCATGACCTTCTTGTGAGACCAATGCTGATGAGTTGGAATTTGAATTTTGACCTTGAAGCTGGCCTTGTACACCAGATCTGCATTCCCTGGCAAAGTGACAAGGCTGTTGACATTTGAAACATCTTACTTTGGATTTCTCAAATCCAGCCTGACCATCAGCCCTGAAGTTCATGTTTTGCCTTCCAGATCTTTTGATGAATCTTTTGATGAATCTTGTTGCTCTCACAGTTAACATGGCCATCTGCCACTTGAGATCCATCTCCTCAAGATCATCTGGATACACTTGTTCAAGTTCCTCATTAGTGAGAGTTGAGTTGCATGACTAGCAAGGAATGCTTCAAGCACTACATCAGAAGTATTCACATCTAGTCCGGTAACAGAACTGGTACCTGTACAGCCATCAACAGAATTAGTTAAAGAAGGATTTGAGTCCATACCTGAGGATGAAAGAAGAGCAGCATTGTGGCTAGGGGTCATAGACTTCCTTTTTCCCTCAATTTCCCCTTCAAAGACAATCAAACTGTTGTATAGATCATCTAACTCTATATCTTCCAGAGAATCCTTAGTTCTCCATTGTGCAGCATAAACTGTCCATTCATCACCTAAGGACCTGAGAAACTTTCTATAGATATCATCTTGCTCTATTCTAACTTTTGCACTTTCAAGTTGACTTAACAGCTTATAAAACCTATCAAAAATCTGAGTGATACTTTCATTCTTTCCACTAGAGAAGTTCTCATAAGCCTGTTTTAGAAGATCCCTTTGATTCCTTTTGGAACTTGCATTCCCTGCAAACCTCTTCTCTAAGACATTGCACAATTCATGAGCACCATCAAACTTCTTAAACTGATGTTGATACTCATTTGGAATAGCAATCTGAAGAATGCTGAGAGCTTTCATCTCAAGCATCCTTTCTTTCCTTTCAGCATCTATTTTTGGTGGTGGTTTCTTCCTTGGTTTTCCAGTTTCATCTAAATCAATAGAAGTTATGGGTTCATTCTCAATGATTTCCCAAACAACATAGTCCATTAATTGAACATGCTGCTTGATTCTTAGTTTCCACATCTCAAAATCAGTTGGTTTGAGCATGGGAACACGAATGTTTGACCCAAATCCAGTGTTATCAGAAGATCCACCAGACTACATTGCAATAAAGTGATTGAAAACTCAAAATAAACTTTAGAAAGACTTTAAAAACTCAAACACAGCAGATTTGTGAAAAACCTTCAACTGGTGATCAAAGGAACCTTAATGTTAAGGCTCTGATACCACTTGTCAGGAACGTATATTATCAAAATCAATAACAAGAATTATCTTTTGAATTTAAATTAGAGTTGTATAAAAGACAATCTTTGAATTTGATAACAATCAATTAAGAAGTTGCGGAATCACACTTAATTGATTAATAAAGGTTTTTATCACAAGAACAATTCAATCAACTCAATGAATTACTTCAAAACACAAGATGTTTACTAATAACCAAAGATGATTACAATATTCACCTACACCTCCAATCTAACTCTTTTGTTAGACGAAGAACACACTTTGTTCTTAGGTTTCACAGAAACTTGGAGGCTAATACACTTTCTGAAAACTGTAAACAATACGAATGAGTGCAAACTCTGACAGAGTTGAATTTCAAAACTATCAATATTAATATAATATTCTAAAAGAAGTATTTATAAACTCTTGATCTTCCTTGAATAGTTGACAGTTGGTTAATCTTCTATCTTGCGAGATAATCTTGATAATCTTCCAAATTGATAAGATATCCTTCAAATCCACAAAGATAGCAGTTTCCATAAATAGCTCAACAGAAACTATTCATTGAATGAGATTCTTCTAACAGTCTTCTCTTTCATACCTTTTCAACAGTTGATACTAACAGTTCTAAGCTCTTTGTACTAACAGTTGCAACATTCACCACAACTGTTAGTTACAACTGTTTTTATAAATCAAAATAACAGCTTTCAACTATTTCTCCAAAAACACATTAACAGTTTTACCTTTACATGTCCAACGGTTTCAATTACTTAGCAAATTTCCCAGCATACCAAGTTTATATTGTCTTGTTAATCGTGTACGCGCGAGAGTTTGTTAACCAATTAAAAAAACTCTTGTGATTTTAATAACTTAGAAAAGTTATCAAGCATGCGAAGAAACATAAACAACAATGCAAGAAATATAAATCACATCACATGCATACAAAGGGGTTGGTAACCAAGCCAAAAACCTATGTGTCCTACCCGCGAGCGAAGCCGGGAGGACTAGGTCTACTAAGGACACAAACCTAGACCATGGAGTGCTCCCACTAAATCCGCTACCTCCATCGGGACTAACCGGATCCAAGGTCTCCAACACGTCTCCTCTTGACTCTTGATTGTGTTCTTCAAAACACAAGTACACAAAAGAAAGAAAATGGCATGCAAGCCACGCGCTTCCTATCAATCTAGTACAAGTACATATGGATAAATGAAACGGCATGCAAGCCGCAATAATTAATTATAAACCAAATGAATAAATAATTAATTAAATCACACGTGACACTAAGGTCACCAAATAAAACCAAACAACCAAACAAACCACAAAGCACAACCACAAGGTCTAGGGCAAAGGATACCAACCAAAAGCAACAAACAACAACCACAAAAGATGGTGTGCCAAAACCGTGACCAAAGGAATATTTCGGTAAGAATTTCCAACACAAACACTCAAGGCACAATAAGGAAATTCTTGTACATATGCATTAGGGCACAAAACCAACTTTTATACCCATATTCATATATACACAACATATGTGTATGCACGTATGCATCTCATGCCAAGACCATACCTTACATACACATATTTGTACCAAAATATTACGAGGGGTTAACCAAACGGAATATGCCAGAAAACCAGAAACTCCTCCATGACCCGAAAAACCATAAAATTTTCTTTTAAGTACAAAAACTTCCCAGGAGCTCCTTCACGACCCCTCACGGCTCGTGAAGCCCAAGGGCTTCATGACCGATAACGGGAAAGAAAGGGCTCGTGAGCCTAAAAACCAAGTTTCACGACTATACTATTCACGAGAGTCTTCACGACCCTTCACGGCTCGTGAAGCCCAAGATCTTCACCACCGGTCACGGCCATAAGGACTTGTGAAGCCTGATGTAACATCCTAGAATTGGGCCTAGTGATTTCATAGGCTTTGGTACGTTAACACGTGATTAGAATTTGATTAATTGCTTGTTAATATTAAATCAAATGGTTTTAATTAAATTAATTAATTAAGATTACATGATATATATATATATATATATTGGTTATATATATATATATGCGTACGGATTTGTGTATGTGTGCATGCAATTATGAACTAGGAGATGCCACCTCCTGCTTGGGTTTTCAATATGTAAATACGTGGACTCCTTAAGCATGTTAATCATTTGCAATCTGTTTAATGTGTGTATTGTGGGAAACCGAGAGAAAAGGCAAGAAGAAGAAAACAATCGGATTTGGCATTTTGATTTGGTAGGATCAAGTTTAAGGTTTGTATGATTATTGTTTTGTTCTTGAATCTTGATTTCTTATAAGCTTGCTACGGTTTTATCATAATCTGTTAGGTTTAGTTTATGAATACCGAATATGAGCATGATAGAAACCATAGTTGGTGGGTTTTGTGTGATTCAAGTGTTTATGTGATTTTAAAGGTGTTATGATGCATGATTAGAAGTTTAACCATGTTTATATATGTTTTGGTAAGCTTGTATATGAACTGGTAATATGATTCTTGGAGTTTTGAGGTTATCGGATTCTTGAAAGATGAAGTTGACGGATTGTTGAGAAGATGATGAAAACCGAGTGTTGGAAATCCGAGAATGGTGAATCCGATACTTTAGAATCCGAATATGTTAAATCCGGTACTTAGAATCCGGAACATGTTGATATCCGATGGGATGGATTCCGATAACATGATATGTTTGATTTAAAGATGATATTAATATATGTTTGATATATATTTATGAATCAGATACTAATGTTTGGTTTGTTGTGTTCTCAGAAACAGACAAGGCATAGTAACATTAGATCACTGAATGGGAGTTTGATAACTCGAGGTGAGTGGATGTTTACTCACGGGTGATATTAGTTGTAACTAGTTTGGTTGCAACTGTTTGTTGATTGATGCATGAATAGACTGTTTGTCTGATAATTCAACTGTTTGTTAATTGATGCACGAAGAGATTGTATATCTGCTAATTGATTAACTGGTGGTTTGTTAATTAATTGTTGCGCCTGTGTTGTGAAGTCAGTCTCGGTTTGGGCCATGGGCTGGGTTTGTTTGCTATTGGCTAATCAGTATTGTGATCTTTTGATGCATTTGTTGTAACTTAAGATAATACTGTGTGAGAATAGCAAATGAACTATCGGTAAACCTTTGCTTTGGCCGGTATTGGTTATAGGTTCCTACAGAACCGCCGGTTTTCTCGTGAGGCAAAGGGTGATTATGTGTTTACTTTTATTGATATCATGCGGTTATTTGCTAGTATATCTGTGGTGGTTTAATTCCATTCACATAGCTTTGTGCTAATCCCCCACCTCTCACTACTTTTATAGGTGGCTGGTACGTTCTGCGGTTCAGTTGTGAGGGAGTGTAGCTTGGGGAATAATTGACTAGCACTCTGATCGGAATTGTGACGAGCCGTTGTTTTTGTAATACTGTATTTCAAACTAGTTGGTTTTGTTAAACAGTGGTTTATCGTTAGTTGTAAATACTTTTACGTTTTAGTAAACGCTTCCGCAATGTAATTAAAAAGTGAAAATTTTATGGGTGAAAATACGGTGTTACAAGTTTGGTATCAGAGCCTTGGTTTAGAAGTGTAGGCATAGTGGAAGTGTTACATTCCCAAATCTTGGCTCGAGTTGGGTTCAATGATTACTTAAGTAGGGGATTAGGGTGAATGAAAGTATTGCTTTGGTGGTTAGTATGTGTTATACTAACGGTTTTAAACTACTCAGTTGGTGAGATGTTGTGATTATACATATATGGCTGATAGAGATACCCTTGCTAATACTCCTGTGACCCAAGAAGTGGCTGGAACTTCTACAGTCAAGGCTTTAGATATAACAAATCAAACCGGTACTTCAGGGTGTGAACTGGAAGATGAAAAGAGTAAGTACATTAATAAGTTAGAAAGTGAGATGCAAGATCTTAGAGATATTGTTCAACGTTTGGAACAAGAGAGGATTACCCAAAATGATCGAATGCAGACTCATCCGGTAAATTCAACTATTTCTACCATATCTGAGATACCACCGACCATTCCGGTCAGTATTATACCAACAGAGATGTTTTCTGCGACAATACCGTTTCCACGTATGCCTCAACCGATACCTTAACCATTTTTCTACCCAGTGTTTCCTCATGGATCATTTACATATCCTTACATGGGATATAGTCAACCATATTACTATCCTGTTAATCCTCAGGGAATTGTGCTTCCGACTTATCAAGATACTACCAGAGGGGATGGTTTTACCTCCCAAGCCTTTACATTAACGATATTGAATAAGAAGAATTTGAAAGCTAATGATAGAATGGCTCGAGATTGGATTTCTTCATAGAAATTCAAGTTTGAACAAAATAGTACCCAAAATCAAATAGAGCAAGGTGGTTTGAGACAAGGAAATCTGAATTATAGGCCTACATTTGGTGGATTAAATAAGAAAGTGTCATTGTGTGAAAAATGTAAGTCTCACCATACAGGATTTTGTACATCCCAGACTATGCGATGTTTTAAATGTGGCCAGTTTGGTCATGAAATGAAAGTCTGTGGGTTTCCTCGAAAGGTTTGCTGGAATTTTTATAGGGAGGATCACAGATCAATGGATTGTGGGGTTAAAGGAAAACTCAAGTCGGGATCATGAGTGTGCACGATTGGAAAACCTTCGTCAGTGAAAGGTCATAAACAAAAGAAACAACGCTCTAAGTAAGTGATGGATAAATCCAACCAAAAGTTCTAGTGGTGTTGTCAATGAAAATCTTCTCATTTGGGATCTTGCACACTTGAGACCTTGCGTTGTATTCGATGTGGATTATTTGGTCATAAGAGTAATGACTGTGTTTTTCCTCGACATGTTTGTTGGAATTGCCAAAAAGAGGGTCATAAAGTAGGGGACTGTTGTAAATAAAAGGGATCGGGGTCAGGGTCAGGAGTAGAGGCAAGTGGGGGATCCTCGTCAGTAAGAGGGCAAAAGAGAAAAAACCCTACTGTGCTAGAGGGTGGGGTGTACGATGTGATGGCATGAGATAAAGCCACTACCGATGAAGATGAAACGGGTATGTTTTGATAAAACTTTATAATTCTGTGTGTGTGTGTTAAATTAACTTTTAAGTTAATTGCGGATATTTTATGCATAGTATGTGCTAAAATGTTTTAGTTTATTTTAGATGAGATTGATTTTCTAGAAATAGAACTAAGTGATAATAGATGATTTTCTATTATGAGTTATATGTTATATATCAAGATATGGTATGATGATAAGTATGTGTGATACTTGATTAAATGCTAAGTGAGCATGATATACCATAGAGATATATGTTCATATTAATTGAATTGCATGATATAATGTGTATCGTAGGATTTATATACAATATGTGTTTATGTGGATTCAATTGTGTAAAGAAAGAAGACAGAGATGAATTGATGCGTAGTGGGTAAGTCTAGGATGTGAAGTATTGTTCAGGTAAGGATATGATTGAGGAAATAAGTGGATATTTAATCTACTGAGTACAGTTGATTCACGAGAATGAGTGATGATTTTAGAAGAATGTGGTAGTAGGATGGGAAATCGCATTTGTTGGTTTGAAATGTGATGCTATGCTTTGAGATTGGAGGTATGGTGGATTTCTTATGTTAATCGAGATATCACGAGACAAAATTTTAACCATGACTAGGAAGTTGCAGTTGACATGATTGCGGTGATGATATGAATATATTAACTGTGAGAGAGGACAATTGTGATTGATCTGGTTAATGAGAAATATATGGGATGACTAAATAGAAGAAGTTAATTGGAAGAATGAGACGGTGATCGAATTAAATCAGAGAAAGTGATTGAAAAATTTGATGTTACCTCGGAAAGACCACATGAGGACAGATGTGTTAATCTGTCTGAGGGCTAGTGATGATAACATCTTATTTATGCGAGTTGGAAGTATCTCTGATTTAGTGGATGAAACAAGATTTTCTTTGCAAGAAAGTCTTGAAGAATAAAAAGGTTGGAACCTTTGGAGAATGAGAGAGAGAAGAGGATTGTAATGGCCTGAACTTATGGAGTGAAAACTTGTGAATTTTGAGCAAGGAGATTGTCTTTGCTTGAAGATGCCTATGCTAGGAGATTGCCTTTGCTTGAAGATGCCTATGCTTGGAGATTGCCTTTGCTAGGAAGTGCCTTTGCTAGAACTTTGGAGTTAAACTTTACAGAGATTTATAAATCTAATTGCCAATGCTATATTGTGGAGTAATAACTTGAGGATTCAATATCGATGGTGTACTATGAGAACAGAGATATTATGTGATATGGGGTTTTACATGTGGAGTGCAAGTTGAAGTGGTATACCGGAAATTTATGTAAGCTTGAGATATTTGAGATATCTGAGGGGTGATGATGACAAGATGTGATGGAAATTGTATTTGACTTGATCAAATAAAGAGAAAGCAGGATGTGTAACGAGTGGTTATTGATTGTTCAGTATTTTATTACCAGTGAGACGGTATTTGTTGGACAGATGAACTTAATTGAATGAATTGAAGGGATGATTTGAAGATTCATATTTTGATGGCTTGGGATGAAAAGTGGAGATTAGTTTAAACTTATGAAGAGTTTACAAACGAAGATTGAAACGAGAGTTGGACAATGTGACAGGATTTTTCCCTGACGGATAGTCGGATGTGTGACTAAAACAGGTTGAGTTGTGGAACTCATATCTATTTTTGATTGTGTGGTGAACTAAATTCTGAAGATGGAATATCAGAATACTTTGTATGAAGTTATGAGATTGTAGTAATAATACTTCAACATGTTGAATTAAAGTAAGTGATAAAATACATGTCAATGCTTTGGCATGACAGATGAAAATGATTGGAAGCTATTTGGGATTTATGATTGAGTTAAACATAAATTCAAGAAATTTTTGAAGACAAGATTTATGAGTTAGCTGTCGATTCAAGGATGAAATCAGAAAGATAAACTATGAGACTATTAGAGTTATGAACAAGAGTTAGTAGAATCTAATTTCTATGATATTGATAAATTGAGAACATGATGAAATTTATCTGGTTGGACTATCAAAGAAAGATAAGTTGTAAGGCTTGTGTGGTTATAGACTGACAATTGAGAGCGCGATGGAGTCTATCTGGTTAAACTACCGGAAGAGGACATGAAGAGTTGATATTGTGCAGTGAGATTCCGAGTACGGAATCCTTTTAAGGAGGGAGGATTTGTAACATCCTAGAATTAGACCTAGTGATTTCATAGGCTTTGGTACATTAACACGTGATTAGTATTTGATTAATTGCTTGTTAAAATTAAATCAAATGGTTTTAATTTAATTAATTAATTAAGATTACATGATATATATTGGTTATGTATATATATATATATGCATACGGATTTGTGTGTGTGTGCATGCAATTGTGAACTAGGAGATGCCACCTCGTGCTTGGGTTTTCAATATGTAAATACGTGGACTCATTAAGCATGTTTATCATTTGCAATCTGTTTAATGTGTGTATTGTGTGAAACCGAGAGAAAAGGCAAGAAGAAGAAAACAATCGGATTTGGCATTTTGATTTGGTAGGATCAAGTTTAAGGTTTGTATGATTATTCTTTTGTTCTTGAATCATGATTTCTTATAAGCATGCTACGGTTTTATCATAATCTGTTGGGTTTAGTTTATGAATACCGAACATGAGCATGATAGAAACCATAGTTGGTCGGTTTTGTGTGATTCAAGTGTTTATGTGATTTTGAAGGTGTTATGATGCATGATTGGATGTTTAATCAAGTTTATATATGTTTTGGTAAGCTTGTATATGAACTGGTAATATGATTCATGGAGTTTTGAGGTTATCGGATCTTGAAAGATGAAGTTGACGGATTGTTGAGAAGATGATGAAAACCGAGTGTTGGAAATCCGAGAATGGTGAATCCGATACTTTAGAATCTGAATATGTGAAATCCGGTACTTAGAATCCGGAACATGTTGAAATCCGATGGGATGGATTCCGATTGATGAAATCCGATGGTGGGGTCCATGAATGAAATCCGACAGAAGTTGCGGATTGTATTCAAAACCAACAGGTGTATCGGATTTCTTGAAATCTGATGGTTTTAGCGGATTTTGGCTTAAATCCGATGGTTGTATCGGATTTCCTTGAAATCCGATAGTTTTAGTTGTTTGTTGATTATTTGAAGATATATGTCAAGTGTTCAGGCATATGTGAATCTAACATGATATGTTTGATTTAAAGATGATATTAATATATGTTTGATATATATTTATGAATTAGATACTAATGTTTGGTTTGTTGTGTTCTCAGTAACAGACAAGGCTCAGTAACATTAGATCACTAAGTGGGAGTTTGATAACTCGAGGTGAGTGGATGTTTACTCACGGGTGATATTAGTTGTAACTAGTTTGGTTGCAACTGTTTGTTGATTGATGCATGAATAAACTGTTTATCTGATAATTCAACTGTTTGTTAATTGATGCACGGATAGATTGTATATCTGCTAATTGATTAACTGGTGGTTTGTTAATTAATTGGTGCGCCTGTGTTGTGAAGTCAGTCTAGGTTTGGGCCATGGGCTTGGTTTGTTTGCTATCGGCTAATCAATATTGTGATCTTTTGATGCATTTGTTGCAACTTAAGATAATACTGTGTGAGAATAGCAAATGAACTATCGGTAAACCTTTGCTTTGGCCGGCATTGGTTGTAGGTTCCTGTAGAACCGCCGGTCTTCTCGTAGGCAAAGGGTGATTATATGTTTACTGTTGTTGATATCATGCGGTTATTTGCTAGTATATCTGTGGTATTACTTCTATTCACTTAGCTTTGTGCTAATCCCCCACCTCTCACTACTTTTACAGGTGGCTGGTAAGTTCTTCGGTTCAGTTGTAAGGAGGTGTAGCCTGGGGAATAATTGACTGGCACTCTGATCGGAATTGTGACGAGCCGTAGTTTTTGTAATACTGTATTTCAAACTGGTTGGTTTTGTTAAACAGTGGTTTATCGTCAGTTGTAATACTTTTATGTTTTAGTAAACGCTTCCGCAGTGTAATTAAAAAGTTAAAATTTTATGGATGAAAATACGGTGTTACACCTGAAAAGAATTCTCACGACCAAACCCCTCACGAACACTGGTACGCAGCGGAAGCAACGACATCATAAACGGGGGTTTTCGGGTATTAAAACCGACATGCATGTATTCCCCAAGTGGGGATCGTCACTACAAACAAATATAGCAACTAAAAACAAACGAAAGGGAGGAGAGATATACCATCACGGGGGTGGAAGTATCCATCGACCTTGGAAGATCTTCGAGAACCCGAGACCGAGCTCCTCTGTTGATAGTCCACACCAAATGAGCGAGATTCTGCCTTGCTAACGACCCGATACACGAGCCACACGATGTCCTCGTGAATCTGGAGCAGCCACTACCACAAGAACAACTTGCCTTCACGAGATACACTTGCTTTTCTCTAGATAAATCTAAGAACCATATGTGTATGTATGTGGTAACATGAAGCAAGAGTTCTTTCATGAGAGAGTCAAGAGCCTTTTATAAACTCTGGAAACAGCCTTGGAGCCACCAGGGTCGGCCAACAAGCCACCCCCTCATTGGACCATCACAAAGGTCCAATAAAACAAAGGTGACACTTTGACTTCTTTCTTCACGGGCTCTCAAGGGCCGTGAAGCACTCGTGAAGGCCTCACATGCCGGGTTCCACCGCACACTCTCATTGGGCCAACAAGAGGTCCAATAAAAGCATGGCGCATGCCTTCACGGGCTCTCACAGGCTGTGAAGCCCTCGTGAAGGTTGTGCTCCCACGACTACTTGTCCGGGTGGTGAATGCTCGTGGAGGGATTCCCTTCACGGCCCGTGAAGGTCGCAAGAAACCCTAATTTCATATTCTCCCATTTTTGCGTTGTGCTGCCGGGATCTACCCTTGGTGTGTGACCCAATAGGCCCGTACCTCATCAGCAGTGATGCTAGTACACGTGTCTCAGTGGGCATATTCCAACAATTCTTGCCTATACTTGAAAGGTTGACTATATTCCATGCCTTGTGTTCACATTGGATATCGCGAACAAAGGGATGTACATGTTCATTTATCTTTAGGACAATCACTATATGATTGGGATCTTGTCAAGAGTGGCATACCCTATAATAACTTGGGAGCATAGATGACTTGCTAGAGGTCACTTTATGTTTGTGTTGTTTTTTGTAGTCGTGTTACGTGCAAGTGAGAGTCTGTTGGAATATGCCCGCTAACACGAACGAGTTAATTGAACTACCGATGAGGTATAGGCCTATTAGGTCACACACCAAGTATTGATTCCGGCAACACAATCAAGCAAAAGAGAGGAAAAGGCCAAAATGGGTTTTGGCAGGATGGTACACGGGCCGTGTGGTTGAACACAGGCCATGTCGAGTCCCACAGACATGGGGCGTTTTGGCCCAATTCAAGGTCGTGTAGTTTGGGCCGACACGGCCGTGTAGATGAACACGGGTTGTGTCTATCCTATTAGATACGGGCCGTCTTAGCCCATTCGGGGCCATGGACTTTGGGCCTACACGGCCGTGTTGATGAACACGAGCCATGTACGTTCGCTGTAACAGCAGAATTAACAGCCTTAAACACTATGTTTAATGGGTTTTTTGTCATTAACTTTGGTAGACAAAAGGGCTACATTTTTCTCTACTCTTGAAGAGACTTTTGAAGTGTTCATGAGTTACTTCTTGCTAATACTCTCTCTTAGTTGATTATTCTTTTTGGTGACTAAGTTTGGTGCACAAAGAGAAGAACACATACACTTGATTGTTGTCTTGGTGATTACATACTAACTTGCTAGCACTTGGGAATCAAAGGAGCTTGGGGTGGACAACGCTAGAGGGATTCTTATTTGCATTCTAAGCTTCTTGGCAAGAAAGGTTTACTTTGTGTTTTGCATTGAGGTTTAATCTTTTCTTCTCATCTTGTTTATCTTAGTTGTAAGTTCATGGTTAGATTTTGGTCCATGGGAAAGTAATCGTTGGTTTTGCTTTGAAATTTTGTTCTATATATTGCTTTTGTTGCGCCTTGAGAATGCCAAACGAATACCTTGAATAATCACTTCACCCTAATAATCAACTCTATTTATCATAAAACATAGAATTTGATGATAACCAAACCCTACTTTCAGTATGACTTAGAAAGTATTCAAACATGTGTTGTTTGAATCAGATTTATGAAAATATGCTAAGTATGAGAACATCAGCTGAGAAGCAGCCACTACTCAAAGCATCAACCGAAGAACATCAACTGAGGGAAATCAGAATGGAGAGACAAGTGTATTAGACCATCAGCTAAGAAAATACATCTATCAGCTGAGCATTTACACCATTAGCTGAGCAAAGCACTTTGATCAGTTGAAGGACTTATAACCATCAGCTAAGTGAATTTGGATGAGTTGAGGCCCAGAGCATCAACTAAGTAAGTCTTTCAAAGCATAAGTCTTCATCTTACATAAACTGATGTATTTAAATGATCAGCTGAGCATACTTGATCATCTGATCATATAAATACATGAGCTTATGCTTACCTAGTATAACTATTGATCAACTGAGCATCTATATGATCAGCTGAGCAATAGGTATCAAATGAGCCTTTACAAAAATGATCAACTAATCTATTCTATCAACTGAGTAGTGTAATTTATACTGTTCTTAGTACTATTTGTTAGTTGAGTCGAGCAAAATGTCAAATCTGCTCTTCCTTTCAGATTGTAAGTTTTAGGTGTAAAAGGCAGAACATGTGTTGTTCTTCTATGCCTTTAAATCTTTGAATGTAAAAGTACAAAGCACTTTTTTGATCTAACAGAGACAAAATGGATAGACCTTCTCCTTTGGAAAAGGAGAAAGATACCTTTAAAATTTAAGATCTTGAAGATCTGCCACCTCAACAAGTATGACCGGAAATTCCATACTAGGTAAGGTCAATCCTGAAAGAAGAATGGGTGTTGATAAAAGTTTAATCAGGAAAGAGGAAACTTAAACTTCCAAGGCAAATAGCACAAGTAATAATATAATTTTAAAGGTAGTGGTCATTTCTTTTTTGAAAATCAAACATACTTTACGCAATACTTGATTAAAGTAAGTCTACTTTTCACCCACTAACTTTACAAATATTATATTATTTGTTTTAGCTTTTTTTTGTCTCATTCCTGAAAATCCTTTGTTTGTGATAGAAGATGAGTTAGTAAGAATACTTGAGCAATAGATGAATAAGTTTAGTAAGAACAAGTATGAACACTTTACATGCAGCTTGAATATTCTCTTTGATTACTTTGAACATGAATACAAGCTCAAGTTTACAAATGGCGAAGGTTACCTTGCAAACTAGGTTTGCAAGGTATTTAAACTAAAGCCTCATGGGCCAAAAGCCACGTGGACCCAAACTAGACTAAACAGGAATTACAATAATAACAAAGTGGGCTAAGCCAATTACAATTGCATAGTATAGTTAAGATTAATTATATATAACAAATGAACACAAGGCTAACAAACTAATAAATATCTAACATTCTCCCCCTTTTGTTGCCTTGTGCTGAGCAGGTATGATTCACCTGCTCCTCTGGCCAAGAAGCCTTTCCAAGCTTCTAATGGCTTTTCTTTCTTGGACATTTTCTTCCGGCTGATCCGCAATCCGAGTCAGTGTCACTAATTCGTCTTGATCTGTTCGGTGTCTGTTGTTGTAGCAAGTTTTGCGGAATTTAGATATACATCTTTGGAGTGTTCCGTCAGAATATGCATTGACCTCGGAGAGCCTGAGAAATGCTTTGCCGCCATTTAGGTTTGACATTATGAATACATCGGTACCTTCATAATCGTCGTCGTATTTCTCTATGATCGTGTATTTTCTATAGTTATCAAGCTTTGAGTGCTGCTGATTGGGCCTCGGAACATTTATCTTTTCAAGATCGGCCTCAGCACCTAACTGCAGATCATGAGTACAGCTCAGAAGGATTTTCTTTCTCATAAAGTCTCTTAATACTTGAAGAGCTCTCTATTCTTCTCTGTTTTTCCCGGTTTTGCACGCCAACTCATATTCCATATGAGTGATGTCCCCCAAATTCAGATGTCTTAGCTCAACTTCATGAAATGTATATATCTCTTCCCATCTGCTCTTGTGACATGAAAGTGAACAATCAAGTAGCTGAGGAAGTTGTGCATGTATACAAACTCGATTTTGACTATCGGAAACTTGGAGGCCACTTGTTGTTTCGGGCTTGCGTGGAAGGTGGCGGAAAATCTAACAGATTTCTCGTGTTCTGAGAGTTTAGCATGTATAAATCATCAACCTTTTTAACCTGCTCTGATACCAATTGTTTTTCCCGACGAAGTAAAAAAAAACAGTGATTATTTATCAAAGTGTCAAAATAGTTTAAAATAACGAACACATGAGAGTTTTCAAAGTAAGATTATATTAATAACCAGACTTCAAAGAGTGCACAAGAACAAACTTGAGCACCGAGTACAAACTCAACAAGAACAAACTTGAATGCAAATTAGCGAATAAACGCTTAACCTTTTCTCGAACAATGAGAAGGTATTTATACGCTAAGTAAATTAATCCTGACCATCTAATTTAATTACACGTGTACTGCTATACATAAAGTTAGGAACAAAAATCTAGAATACCGTTTCAAGTTCCTTCAGAAGCACTGATTGCGCACTTTACTTAACTGATAGCAGCTAGCACTGAAACGTGCTTTTAGTAATGTTGACCTTCTGATAACTGAAGACATACTTCAGTTTAAGTTGACTTCAGAACAAATCTTCAGACAAACTTTCAGGATGCTTTCTTCAAATGTGTTGTGTCAGGTTAACTTATAAATGAATAAAGAATGATCCTTTAGATGCTTTCTTCGAAAGCTTCTTTAGGAATGGAATATATACAAATATAGGACTAACAATCTCCCCCTATTTGTTTATACTCCATGACTATTTACAAATACTGAATAAAGAATGATAAGAATAAAGAATAAAAGAATGTACTCTTCGAAATGATTGGTTTGAACTCATCAAGAATGGGTTCACTAGGAGTTTTGAGCTTGACTTGTTTTAGATACTCATCAAGGATGCCTTTGATAGCTGGATCGTTATGTTCAATGAAGTATTTGAGAGACTTCAGATGAAGAACGTCAGCCTTGGCAAATTCTGACACTCTGAAAACGAATCTTGTCATGAGCATCAAGGAAGTAGGACCCTCTTGGATTAGAAAGAACCTTTCCAACTTTAGGAATGAATCCGGGAGGTAAAGATGTATCGATGCCTCTGCAGTTAGGAAGCTCTTCAATTGAGATTAGCTCAAGAATTTGTTGCTGGGACTTTTTATGTGTGAGCTTCCTTCTCTGAAATTTTATTCTATCACCTCTTGAGGCTCTGTCTTTCTGAGAAATGGTTTCAGCCTCAGATCCTTTCTTCCTTATTTCCTATTCATAAAACTGAATCACTTTTGAGATTTCTCTCTAAATGATTTCCACGTTCTCAGTCAGCTTGTGTTTTGAGAGACATGTGATGATTTCAGCCCATTCAGAAAAATCACACTTGAGCTTGACTTGAGTAATTGAGTATGTTACAAAGATTGCAAGATTTTTGCGTTGAAGATTTAGAAAGATTTCATTTTTATATTTCTTCAGTCTCACTGAAATAATTTTCTCACGATGTAATCTTTGATATCTAGACAACAGCCATGCTTCTTGTTTTGCTGCTATCATCTGTTTCTTCTTCTTGTTTTGCTTTTCAGCTTCAATTTCCTCCTGAAGCTTTTGTTGGTGTGCCAGAGGGGATATGTTGATTTTATTAGCAGCAACTTCTTTAAGAGCCAACTTCTCTACTTCTTGTGTTCCAAGTTCATCAGCCATTCTCTTTTTTTGGCTTACAGATTTTCATCATTTGAGTCATCTTCACCATATTTACCTACTCTCATCAGATAATCCGGAGAACTTGTGACCACTTTCCTTTTACCTTTGTCAACATGGATAGTTTGACCACTAGTGGATGTAGCAGCTGATTGTTCAGGAATCTGAGTATCTTTTTGTTTAGTCGATACCCTTGTTTAAGCATCATTGATTATTTCCTTACATTCAGCTCCATCTATGTTAGATCTGAAGAGTTCTGCTTCAGCTTTCTTTTGATCAAGGAGAAGTTTGAACTCCCCCTCAGTATGTGCCTTAGCTTCTTCAGCTATGGCTTTCTCCTGTTCAATTTTCGCGAGTTTAGCCTCAATATCTTCCAAGGCTTTATTTTTGTTTTCCTCAATGGCTCTGAGGTGAGCAACTTCATTTTCTAGGCTTTGCATCACATCAACTCTAGAAAATTTCCTCTGCCATTTAAGAAATTTGCGATCAGCAATAGCTTTCTTCCTTATTATCTAACATATTTTGGACTGTCTTCTTACTTTCTCCGCCTCAGAAGCAGCAGATATTCATGAAGCTTGTATTGACCGGGACAAGTCCATAATCTGATTCGAGAGCCCTGAAAAAGAAGGTGCAAATAATTCGTGTACACGAGTGATTGCTGCACTAGAGAGATTAACAACATGGAATTTATCTATTTTAGAAGAAAGGGAATATACAAATGAAGAAAGGTTGGATAGTTGGGAATGGAGTTGAGATAATTCAATCGTGGCAGAGTTAGCAATGGAGGTGACAAGACTGTAAAATTGTTTGAACATCCCCAGGCGTATCTGATTGTTGCTATCAACGGTTGTGGTAAGAGATGTGAGTTGTTGAGTAAGAGAGTCGACAATAGATTTAAACTCGCTTTGAAACTTGGTTTGATTGTTCATTATGCAAGCAACATTAAAAGAATTTGATTTAGCTAGATGAGAGACAGAAAGAAGAATTTCAGATAAACTTTGCAGAAAGGATGCAATGTCTACTTAAGGCTTAGAGTGTTGGGACTGTACAGACCTAGGGGATTGAATAAAATCAAAAGCATCAATGTCATCAAAAGGATTTACATTGGTATGAGGAGAGGAGGGGAGATCAAAGAATTTGTCAAGTATAGATTGGGAAACCATAGCATCAGTAGGTGTGACTGATGCATCAATGGCTTTGGGCAAAGGTGCTTCAGTTACAGTCTAGTCTATGACTGTGTCTTCATTAGCATGAGTAATCTCAACTGAAGGGGGTGGAGCTTCAGTTTCATTGACTGTGGGAAATTGGGCATCAAGGGATTTGGGTGCAGTTTCATCGTCAGGGCGAACTGAAGATTCATGAACTGATGGAGCCTCAAAAACTAGGGGAATTGTAGTTTCGTCATTGGTAATGAGTGTTGCATCAGGGTTAGTTGGTTGTTTGTCTAACACATCATGTGCAATTGCTATATCCATAGAATCAGTTGGGCATACTGATTCATTAAGGGATACCAGGGGAATAACAGCAGTGTAAGGAATGGTAGTTTCCTGAACTGGTGGTACCTGAGTTGTAGTGGGTGTGCTAGCAAACTCGTTGGTAGGGTTGGCAAAGTCTCGACTGACTGGTTTTTGTGAATGTCCTGAACTTGTTTAAGGGAGACTTCAGTGACAGCATTGGCTTTAGCTATCTCTTCATTAGTCGTGACGTGCTTTGAAACCGAAAGTAAAGTAGATTTTACCTGTTCAGCAGCAGTGGACTTCGATTTTTGTATCTAAACTTTCCTGATGACTAGAGGAGCTTCATCAGATGGGAGTAGAGGAAATGGAAGGCTTAGTTTGTTTGGCTGTGGTAGTTGATATGACTGGAGCAATGGGAGCCACTGATGGTTCGATTGCAGGCTTGGATGAGTTGGACATCATTTTTCTTTTCTTGGTTTTGGGAAGGGAAGAGGGAAGCATAGGTTTGAGAGCTTGAGAGGGTGCAGTTACAGATGATAAACCTGAAAATGGTAGAGGAATAGCAGGAGAAGGATTTATAGTTACAAATCCGAGCATTGGAGCAGTGAGTGTCGGATTGAAGGCAGAAGTTGAGCCTGTCCACACTGATCCTGGCAGAGTAGGTGAGGGAATCAGAACTAAAGCGAAATTGTATTCTTCAGTTCTCAGTAGTGAGTAAATGATTAGTGACACAAACCTTGGGAAGGGAATGTCCTAAGACCTAGAGCGTGCAGTTAGAAAGACCACAAGACTGTCGAAGATCAATTCAACATAGTCAATGTTGTGACCATGAATTATGGCATAAGCCATCTTTAGAACTGCTTCATTGACTTGATCGAGACCACCTGTTTTGCTGGTCATGCAGAAATTCAGATGAGCAATAAGACAGTTCCACTCCTTTGAGAGACGAGTGCGGACCATTGCGTTTCCTTTTACCTTGTGCTCATCAGCATACTGAAAGAAGGAGAATAGAAGATCCTTCGCATTTGCAGTGTTAACAGCTTCCGCCCAAAAATGTCCTTTCAAAGATGCTTCAGCGAGCATTGTACGAGGTGCTTCAATTAAGGTTATGTTCCTTCTTTCAGCGACCCCGTTTTGATGCAGGGGCATATGGAGCTGAGAAATATTGGATGATTCCATTTACATCACAAAATTCTTGAAGAGTTGAGTTTCTAAACTCTGTTCCATGATCACTACGAAGTTGCTTGACCTGTGTATAAAACTGCCTTTGAATACGACGAATGAAATTCATCAGAATCTCAGCAGTATCACTTTTGTTTTTAAGAAAGAATACCCATGTAAATCTGGTGTATCCATAAACAACCACCAAAGTGTACTTCTTGCCGCTCATACTCAAAGAACTTATAGGGCCAAAAAGATCCATGTGTAGCAAATGAAGAGCGGAGTTGATTTGATTACAATGTTTGGACTTGAATACCGACTTCTTTTGCTTTCCTTGTTCACAGGCGTGACACATCTTGTCTTTCAAGAACCGAACTGACGATAAGCCTCTGGTTAGCTGAAGCTTTGAGAGCTTGCTTATGCTTTTGAAGTTTAGATGAGATAGCCGTTTGTGCCATAACCAGTTCACTTTAGTGTCAGCTTCAGACTAGAAGCATGCATCTCTTTTAGAGGAGGCAAAGCTGAAATCAACAACATACATGTTTCCCTGCCTCTTTGCTTGTAAAACTTCCTTACCTTTCTTGTTGAAGATTGAACCCTTTGTATTTTTAAAATGTACCTCATAATCCGCATCACATAGTTGACTAATGCTAATTAGGTTATGTTCGAGCCCAGTGACATGAGCAACGTTTTTGATATTCACCGAACCTTGATTCAGATATCCATAACCGTCTGTTTTGCCACACTTTCCTCCACCAAAGGTAACTTTAGGGCCATTTGCTGCCTGTACCCCCATCCAGTAGGGACTTACATCCGGTCATATGCCTTAAACATCCACTGTCAAGGTACCAAATGTTGTCATGATGATCGCTCTACACAAACAATTCATAGTCAGTTCATTTGATGAGCCCCTTTACTTGGCCCCAAAACACAATGCTCAGAGGAGCAATTAGATATTTTTCCTTCATTAGAACAAGAGACTGCTTCATGACCTCTTGTTCCACATTTGTAGCATTTCCTGGTTGATTTAGAATTTTGTAGCTTAATCATTTTATTTTTCTTATTTTTCTCTTTTTCTCCGATTAATTTCAAAATTTTGAACAGAGAGTCTTTAACCTCTTTGAGTTTAGACACAGGTAGAACGAAGGCTTTGTCGAGACTGATAGTTTGGGAAGATTTGGTATTCTCAGTAATGGGTTTGGAGGATTCAACTGATAACTTATTATCAGAAGGATCAATTGGAATAATGATATCATAGAATATGGTGGTTTCACGAAGAAAACTTGAATCAAATAATTCAGACATCTCGTTTTCTGAATCTTTTTCAGCAATTTGTTTAGAAAAAATTTGATTGGGTGGTTCAGGACTGGTTTCAGACTGTGTTTCAGAAATGGATTCGTTGAGTATTTCATAAATGATCTTGGATTTGGATTCAGAATTGGATTCCTTGAGTGTTTCAGAAATGATTTCAGATTGGGTTTCAGAAGTAGAAGATGTTTCTGATGAAGACATTTGTTCTTTTATGAGCTGTTAAGAACTTTGTTCTAAAGGTATGCTAGCTTGGGTTCCATACTCGGTTGGAAGTTGAAGATTTTGGATTTCAGAATTAATTCTTTCGGAAAAACTGGGATTCAGGTGTTCAGATTTGTTAAATCGCTTATACAAAAGATTTGATTTCCAACATCATTGATGCTAATGTCATCAAACACCATTTCATCCACATGTTTACACTTGCTGAAATCAGCAGCTTGTTTAATGTGTCCTATGCCTATTCTTTCTCATTGAATAACCATTTGATGATTTATGCTTTCAAAAGCTAATTTGTTAGGACTCAACCACAGATCAATAATCGACTGATGATCTTTCACCTTTTCATTTGAATCTTGCAAATCCAGTTTTACATTTTGAGTTCATTTGTAAGAAATTCAAGATGATTTTTTCAAAGTATATGATTCTTGAAGCAATTTGTCATTTTCTTTTTTGACAACGTTGATTTCAGATGTGAGTTTGGTGATAATTTGTGTAGATTTGTTTTGATTGTTTTGATCAACTGTTAGATTAGAACAGAAATAAGCAAACATATCATCCTTTTTATTCATGCAATAATTATTGAAATTGGATACCTTGTACATCATAGTAGGGTTCCATCCTTCAGCTGAGCTCAATTTTTCAGCTTCAGCTAGATCGCTGCTAAATTTGCTTTCAGTGGCCATTAAGAACATTTTAGGATGGGCACATCCAAGGATTTCTTCAGCCACCAAGCATTTTCCTTTCACTTCACTTCGATCATCCTCATCTAACAAAGTTTCAGAATCTGTCCACTTCAGATCATCAACAATCATGGCTTTTTCTTTCTTTTTCTTCTCGCAAGATGCTTTCAGGACCTTTTGTGTTGCCTTGTATTTATCGGCCTTAGAGGGATAGCTCTTCTTCAGATTTGATGAAGTTTCCCTAACGAAGCAATCTATTGCAAAGTGACCGGGCTTCCCACATTTGAAGCATTCATTCTTTGAGCCTTCATACGAGCCCTTTTTCTCGGAAGAAAATTCCATTTCAAAATTTTTCTTTCCATCAGATCTGAACTTTTGGAATTTCTTGTAATTTTTCATGATGAAAGCTTTTTCTGAGCATTCATCATCTGATCCTTCTTCCTTTTCAGCATCATTCATCTGAAATTGTTCTTCAAATTTAGAGTCTTCAGTCGACCTGTATTTGGCTCTGGGGGGTTTTCGTTGCAATTGGATTTGTGGGTTGTCAAGTCGTCGGGGGATGGGGTGGTAGCCTTCCAGATCGGTGGCAATCATGATTGTAAGGAACCACTGGAACAGTATGAAGGTCTTTCTACGGGAGGTTGTCTTTTCATTTACCATGCGGACAATCTCCTCAAAGATGATAGTGGCATAGTCCAGATGGAGGTGATAAGCAACACTAGCGAAAAGCAGCAATGAATAGTAAGAGCCACCATCTGTACCCCTATGGATACTGGTGAGGGTACGGGAGATGATCATAGCGAGTGTCTGCCAAAGAGGTGCAAGGTTGGTTCGTTTGAATTGATGGATTTGGTGTAGTTCCCCATTGTAACCAAGACCATGAACAAGTTCTAGTACTTTATCAACCCCTAGAGCTTCGTCATGGTTGGTTTTATCTGGGTAGTGGTCTGCTCCGGGTAGATCCAGTAGGTTGTAGAGTCTGACGGCTGAGAGAGTTAATCGAACATTTTGAATTCGGCCCCTGATGCACTTGTGTCCCAAGCGAGTGACTCCCTCGGTCAAGGTATACCACAATTGTTGTAGATAAATCTCAGGTACATGGGTAGGTGAGGTGTTTGGATTTTTAGTGATGGCTTGGCACAATGGATGGTCGGATTATTTCAGTTACGATTGGGATTTTGGTGTTGGTTTCCAAGTCAAAGTATAGGTTATTATTGCTTATTTCAAGACGGTCGTCAACAGAAACAAGGCTCTCCTCAGGTAGCATTTGAGCTGGCTGGTTTGCTACCATCTGTAATGAGTAGTAGAAATCAGATCAGTACAACAAATAAAAGCAGTTTAGTCAGTGAGGATTTGTTTGAAGTGCACATGTGAATGTTAAATTCTACTTGAACTTTGTTGGAAGTGTTAATTCATATGTGAATATTGCATGAATGGGTGCATATGTGAATGTGCGTTCTTGATTTCAATTCACATGTGAATTTTGACTTTGATTTTGACGTTGACTTGTCCTTGAATTTTTACTTTTGATTTAAGCATTTTTGAACAATGTCAAAATTTGTATGCGTTGAAAGTCGGATGAACTTTCAGTTGAAAGTCGCATGAGTATGTTTCAAGTGAGAGTCGCATGAGTAAACTTGACTTGAAAGTCACATGGATTAATCCAAGTGAATGTCATATGAGTTTTCGAGTGAAAGTCGGATGGACTATGTTGTTCAAAAGTCAGATTGATTTAAGTCATGCGAAAGTCGGATGGACAAAAATCATACGAAAGTCGGATGGACTAAGTTGTTCAAAAGTTGGATTGATTTAAGTCATGCGAAAGTCGGATGGACTAAAGTCGTGCGAAAGTCGCATGGTTTCAAGTCATGCGAAAGTCGCATCGTTTAGGACTTAGCAATTTTCAGAATTATGAGAAAGTCGGATGAACTTAAGTTATGTGAAAGTCGCATGGGCTTAGCTACCCGAAGGTCGGATAGACCAAGGTTCAACCGAAAGTCGCATAAAAATCACATAGTACATTATTCACTTGAAGGTCGGATAGACCAAGGTTCATCCGAAAGTCGCATGATTCCAGTTACATTCGTGCGACTTTTAAGAACTTCAAGAACATTTATACCAAACCAAAAATAATTTTCTACTAAATGTGCGCTTGTGGACTCGCGGTTTGCAACCAATCGACTCGGATTTCAAGAACAATCATCTATGTGTTTTCAAGCAGACCTAAACAACCCAAAATTGTACAAATTTTGACTTGAAGACTCCCTGTTCATCGAAGAACATGAATAGTAACTTTTTCATCCAAACCCATTTCTTTAATCCTCATTTCCATATACATGTGAACACCATTTTTGTTTCAAAACATGCGCAATCATCACAAACATGCTTTACCCTAATCAAACACTACAACCAACATCATTTGAGATGTATAAGATTCAAATTTCAGAGAAACCCAACTGTTCGATAACATGGGTTAAAACACGACACAAAACTTGATTTTGAACACAAGAAGGAGCATATGCTTCGACATTACTTGACCAAATGATGTTACCTTTGAAGTTAAAGTCGAAGAAACACACAGATATCACTTAAGAAAAGCTTTGATCGAGGACAGTTGAGAGAGAAGATGAATAGCGTATGAGTTTGAACTTTTGAAAACAGGAAGAAGAAAGGTCGGATAGCTATATTTATAGACTATCCGACTTTCGGATCATGGTGGGTCGGGGCTATCCGACTATCAGATCAACCCGGATTGGCCTAGATTTGATGGTTGGTCCAGTTCATCCTATTTAGGCCCAAAACTTAGGAATTTAAACTGTTTAAGCCCAATAGCTAGAAATAAATTGATTATTATGGCTTTTATTATTTTCTACTTCATTTAACTCCCCTAGAAATTATAAATAGACATAAAATAAACATCTAAAAATCAGAAACTGTGAGTGTTTGTCTGATTTGAGGTGAACTCTTAAATTTCTCCCCCTACACGGATGCAAAAAAAAAGCATTTGTGTCAACCAGTGAGACGCATTGCTCCCCCTAGACAGGAGCATCTGTATATCAGCACAAATAACAAAACCACGCATAATTTTGTTCAAGAAAGATAAGAAAGTAATGAATTATAGTTTTAGATTCAACATACCAATCTTAGACACCAAAAATGTAAACCGTGCTTCATCTAGTGGTTTGGTGAATAGATCATCCAGTTGATTGTCGGTGGGAACGTACTGTTATTCAATTAGACCTTTTTCGTCATTGTCTTTCAAGAAGTGATACCTGATGTCGATGTGCTTGGTTTTGGAGTGATGGACAGGATTGCAAGAGATAGTAATTGCACTTTGAGAATCGCACAACAGAGGAAACTAAGAGTAAGTGAGACCAAAGTCCCGCAATTGAGTTCGCATCCACAAACTCTATGAACAGCAACTGGTAGCAGCTACAAATTCAGCTTCGGCAGTTGATGTAGACACACAATGTTGTTTCTTTGAACTCCAGCATACCAACCGATCTCCCAAGAAGTGTGCACTCCCTGATGTGCTTTTCCTATCAAACATGCATCCGGCATAATCCGAATCTAAGTACGCAAGCAATTCGAACGACGAGTCACGGGGATACCATAGACCAAGGTCAGGGGTCCCTTTCAGGTATTTAAGGATGCATTTGACCACAAGAAGATGTGATTCTTTGGGATTTGCTTGAAAACGAGCACACAGACATGTAAAAACATTATGTCATGTCTACTAGCCGTTAGGTACAGTAAAGAGCCAGTCATACCTCTATAGGTTTCCAAGTCGATTGCCTTTCCGTCAAGATCAATAGACAACTTGGTTTTAGAATACATGGGGGTGGATTTGGACGAGCAGTCAGACATTTCATATTTTCTTAGTAAATCGTTAATGTATTTAGACTGATTTATGAAAACGCCGTTTGAAAGTTTTTTGACTTGTAAGCCAAGGAAGAAATTCATTTCTCCCATCATGCTCATTTCAAAATTGCTTGCCATTAATTTTGAAAACTCGAGACTGTACTGTGGGTTCGTAGAGCCGAATATAATATCGTCTACATATATCTAGACTAGGATATAGTCATCCCCAATCTTCATGGTGAACAGTTTAGTGTCGATTCATCCCTTGGAGTATCCTTCATTCACAAGATAGGATGATAGGATATCGTACCAAGCCCGTGGAGCTTGTTTGAGTCCATATAAAGCCTTGTCAAGTATATAGACATTGTTTGTCTCTTAGGATCAAAAAAACCTTCCGGTTGGGATACGTAAAGATTCCTCTTTAAGGATTCCATTTAGAAATTCCGTTTTGACATCCATTTGATAGACCTTGAAATCCCTATAAGCAGCATATGCTAGGAAGACCCGAATAGCTTCTATACAGGCAACAAGAGCAAAAGTTTCATCATAATCAATGCACTCCTGCTGATTGTATCATTTCGCTACCAGTCGAGCTTTGTTTCAAATCACCACTCCGTCTAAATCTTTCTTGTTTTTGAAGACCCACTTGGTACCAACAATAGTCTTGTCGTTGGGTCGAGGCACTATTCTCCAAACTTTTAGACGCGTGAATTGATCCAACTCATCTTGCATTGCGAGGATCCAGTCAGCGTCTTGTAGTGCATCCGTAGTTCGTGTACGTTTTGTCATGCTAAGAAAGCTGGAGAACTAACACTCATTCGCTGTGGCAGATCGAGTCTAAACACCAGAATCTTTGTCTCCGATGATCTGTGTCTTAGGGTGTGCGGCAGTCCATTTGGTTACATGGGGGTTGGGGCTATCGTTAAATTCATCGTTTCCATCCTAAGGAAAGAACTCATCCAGCCGTTGTTTTGTGGATGTTTCACCCTCAGGAGTCGATGATTCTGGATTGTACTGAGGTTTAGTGTTTCCTTGGTTCTCAGTATCAGCATCATCAGCAGTATTAGCAGTTGAGTTGGATGCAGTGTACCGTTCACCCAAAACGAAGAATGGGTCTACAGTTGAATCAACAGGTCTTAATGTAGAAGCAATAGTCGTTTGCTGTGTAAGTTCAAGAGATTCCCGAACAGCATCTGCAGGCCTTTCGATAGGTACACAATTAGTTCAAGAGTCATCATCTAAGAAATAAAATATATATTTTAGATCTGAGGGTTCATTCGCGTGAGATATATTTGTTTCTTTTCGATTAAGTGCCGGTCCTTAACTGATATGTTCAGAAACGGTTGTTGGTGACTCATGAGATAAAGATGCAGTGGTTAGTGTATCATCAAAAGTCACATTAATACTTTCAATCACAGCATTTGTTCGTTTATTTAACACGTGAAACGCTTTAGACTCATAAGAGTAACCCAAGAAAACTCCCTCATCTGCTTTAGGGTCGAATTTTCCTAGGTTAGCCTTTTCATTAAGGACAAAGCACCTTTACCAAACACATGAAAATGTTTGATATTAGGAACGCTACCATTAGCTAGTTCATAAGGAGTTTTATTACAGCGGCGGTGTAAGATTGTTCGGTTTTGAGTATAGCAAGCTGTGTTGACTGCTTCTGCCCAGTAGGAAGGTGGTAAATCAGCATAGGACAGCATTGTTCGAGCTGCTTCAACAAGCGTTCAATTTCTTTGTTCAACAACCCCATTCTATTCTGGAGTGTAAGCTGTTGAGAACTGATGCATGATTCCCATGGAGCCAAGATAGGAATCTAAGACTTTGTTTCTGAATTCAGTGCTGTTTTCGGTTCGTATTGTACCAACTCTTCCTTGTGACTGGTTCTGCACCTTTTTGAGAAACGAGATGATTATTGATGGTGCTTCATCCTTCGTGCTTAGAAACTTGACCCACGTATACCTTGAGTAGTCATCACCTATCACAAGGATATACTTCTTCCCATTCGTTGATTGAACTCTCATCGGACCACATAAGTCCATGTGTAACAATTGGAGAGGTTCTTTTGTGCCGGGCACCTGTTTAACTTTGTATGATGCCCTTTTCATTTTTCCTCTTTCACAATGTTCACACAGACGTTCTTTTTCAAACTTGAGCTTTGGCAATCTACAAACTAAATCACCTGTTACCAACTTGTTGATGTTTTTGAAATTTAGGTGAGATAGTTTGTGATGCCACATCCATGTGAGTTCCGATGAGGCCTTTGACAGAAGACAAACGGATTGTTTTCCCTCCAGGTCGGCTAGATCAATTGTATACAGGTTTGACCTTCTAGAGCCGTCAGTATTACATCACCATTCTCTGTTTTAACTGAGCAAGTCTTGGCTTTGTAGTTGACTTCTAGTCCCTTATCGCAAAACTGCCCAATACTAAACAGGTTGTGGCCCAAACCCTCCGCATATGACACCCTACTGATTTTTATATGTTCTTTTATTATGTCCCCAGTTCCCATTATTGGTGCAACATGATCATTCCCAAAACGAACATTTCCCGAGTATTGAGGGACAAAGTTAGTGGGAAGACCTTTTCTCCTGTCATATGTTTTGAACAGCCGGAGTCTAAGTACCACCGGCTAGATACCTGCACAAGAAAGACAAAAGTTGTTGAGGTACCCATTGTGTAGTGGGTCCTTGAGTGTTAGCACATGCAACAGATTCAAATGATGTTTCAAGTAATGAAGTCATTGCTTTTGCTTTGGGAACCCATACTTGTGTGGTGGTGTGAGGTTGGGTCGATGAGGGTGTTACAATTTCTTTGGATGTGGCGGGGGATGGAATTGCTTTGGATGTGATGATGGGTTGTTCAATTACCACGCGATTGCAGCCTTTTGTGAGTGATACATCATCGTCGATGTATTCACTTTGTTTCTTTTGATCTCTTGATTTGTTCATGACTGTTTTTGCTTACGTGGTTGTATGTTGAACTGTTGGTTGTTTGTGTTGTGAGACTTGAGTTTTCTTACTCTTTAGATTTGTGGAATGTGTTTTGTTTTCAACAGCATTTTGGTTGGCATGATTCCAGTTATTGAAGAGTCTGCGATTTGGAGTCCATGAAGTGTGATGATTGGAGAGTTTTAATTCTAAATTATGCTTAGTGGGTACACTTTCTTTGTTTGTTTGGAATCATGCTCTGTTGGAGCGTTTCTTTCGCCAGTAGGTAGTTTTATTACCTATTCTATTTATGAAGGAAGCCTGTTCGTGGTATGATTCAAAAGTTTTGTAGTTAGGGTTTAGTTTAACTCCACGGTTCTTACGATCTTCATCATACACATAGTGATAAGTACAATGTCCATCAACACAACCATCACTCATGCAAAACATTTCACATTTAACTGAATAAACTGGAGTTTGAACAGCTTTGATATGCAACACAGATCAATCATTACAAAACAGTAGATTTGTTTGTTTATTGAAATTCGCAGGGTAAATCAAACAATCTTCATTCTTTCTTTCTCCATTCTTCTCTTGAGGATTCTTCCTCCATCCAAAAATTGGCTTCATCCCGCTCTTCACATTGGCGCCTAGATGCACATTTGAGTTAGAAGCAAAAATTCCACTTGATCATTTTTGGTTGATTGAGAGCGAGAATGAGATATTTGTTTCTTGGTCCGTTTTGTTTTGGATTGAGGTGATCCTAATGTACTGGCTTTATGTGATGACCAAGTATCAATGATTTTGGCTTTCCCTTTAAAGTTGGTAGACTCAAGTGTGTGTAGTTTGAAAAATTCCATTTCGAGAGAATTGAGTTTTTCATAAAGTTTAAAGAGAGAGTTTTCCAATTTTATGCATTCTTCACATTTTTCCCCAGGGTTGATTAAATACAGATCATTTACAGATGTGTTGTCTTCAAAATCAGTAAATGAAGAGCAATCATCTATGTGTGCATGTGGGATTTGTGTATCAGATGTGCTTGGAGCAGCGAAATTATGTGATTGGGTGTTTTTATGTACAAGAAGATTGATTATGTCATGAAAAATTGCAGTTTCAAACTCAAATATGATGGACTTGGTGAGAAGTTCAAGTTCAACCAATTCAAAGGTTCGCTGTTATTCCATATGAGGAATGTATATGCGAGGCTCGGGTGGAGAATCTGAAATTGATGCTAAGGATTCCATTTCTATTTGAGAATAACTTCGAAAGTAGTCATCAGAGATCATTGGTTCAAAGTCATCTGTTATGTATGATTGATTTAGACTTTCGTAGTCGTATGAGGTTGAAGCTATTTTTGAGATGCGTCTTTTGTGTTCCTCCTCGGCGAGTTCGTCGACTTGTCCCACGAATACCATTTTCTTAGTTAACCCTAGATTCATGCTATCAAAATTGTACAGTTGTTTAGCAATAATCTTGTCACTGATGTGAGGATTAACAAAACCAAAACCTTAGTATATCCACTTTGAAAATTTTACATCCTTAGGTTTATTTAGAAAATGGTTTGTGCAGTTTGGTCTCATTTTATTAACAAAAATTCGAGATCTTTTATTTTTTAGTATAGTTTAAAACGTACCTTTTGTAAGAATTTAAAATCTTCTTCCCCCAAAACCTTGGCCGCTTTTAAATTGTGAATGATTACCTCGTTTTCATTTCTTAAGGTGTTCAGTTCATTTTCTTTGGCGGTTGGTTCTGATTGAAGATCGTCTAAATTAGAAGTTGATTGATTTCTGATTTTAAATTCTAATTTAGTGATTTTTCGGTTCTGTCTTTCGATGTGTTCCACTAAGGTTTGTACATACTCAACGTTTACCTTTCCATGAACACCTGCTTCTTCAGTCTGAGTTTCCTCAAACTCATCATCACCATCAGCTTCATCACCACCATCATCATCTAAGGAACCTTCTCCTTGAGCCATTAAACAGAATTGTGCTTGATCTGATCCATCATCATATGAATCATCTGTATCGGTCAAGAACTGGTCCTCTTCCACTAGCATAGCTCTACCACTTTCTTTCTTCTTGGTTAACCACAGCTTGTTCCTGTAGTATTCGGCATCCTTCGTTTTTGGTTTCCTAGAATCTTTGATAAAAGGCCTTGTTTTACCACAGTTGTAACATTTCTTTTCCTCTTCCTGAGGTTCTGCAGGTTTATCAAACCGTATTTTCTCTTCAGGTAAGCTTCCCTCACTTTTTCTCGTGCCGAAGGTGTACCGTTGCTTGTTGTTTGTCTTTCCATACTTGTTTTGGAAAGCCCTTGCAATGAGTGACATGGCTTTCAGCATAGCCTCCTTCTCTGAGATTTCTAATTCCCCTTTCGATGAGTCGGAATCAATCACCACCTGCTTTCCCTTGCTTGATCTTGGCGATTCTTGCGGTCTTCTATCAGCCACCAATGCAACCCGATCAGATGGTTGCTTTGCAGAGAGTTTAGTAAGAACCTCGTCCTGAAATTGATTCAGGTCCTCGTAGATTGAGTGGTGAGACACCGCCTTGAGATTCCGATTTACATGTTTATACAAACGAACATGTTCACTCCATTCTGAACCAAGAGCATTGATCCAGATGACATTTATGTCCAGATCGGATCTCGTCACACCGTGGTTTCTTATTTCATTTAATAGTCGCAAAAAGCGACTATATGTATCCTGCATCAACTCTCCTTCCCTGGCTTTGAATTCCCGGAATGTGTTAACCAGTTGAGTTTCTCTAATAAAATACTCCTGTTTAGTTCCCTACATCTGTTGTTTTACTTCATCCCAAATTTCTTTGGCAGAAGTCAAACTATCTATTTTTCAATAGATTTCTTAACATAGCTTCAAATAATATTTTGCGTCTTTGTCGGCTCGTGCTTGGTCTCTTTCTTCAGCAGTTAGTTCTGATGGGAGTTTGCATCTTCTTTCAGCGGCTATGGGTGGATTGTTATTGGGAACAACCTAGATAATCTTCTCAAAGATGGCATCACCATTCAGTATGCTATCTTTCATCATCTCGCCATACTTCTCGTTGTGTTCTATGAAGTCCATAAACCTTCCTTTCCATACATTGTATTTGTTTTTGAAAAGTAGAAGAGGTTTAATGTCTATGCCAATGGCTAGAATCTCATTGCTAGAACTCATGTTTTTACTTGGATCTTTCTCCCTGAAGTGGATTGGTTAATTTGTTTGTGAGAAACTTTGAAAGTCGGATGAATGTCGGATGAAAGTCGGATGGTCTTATGAGATTGTCGGATGAATGTTTTAGGTAATAGTCGGATGGTTCAAGAGTTGGATGACTTCACGGCGACTATCGGATCGACCAAAGGTTGGATGAGTCAAAGGTCGGATGAATTTAAAGAGCAAAAGTGGGATGAGACTTAAGTTCAACAATCAGATGGAACAAAAATTTCAAAAGTCGGATGAGTCTTAAGTTACACACCTATCGGATGACTTAAATGAAAAAAAATCGGATGAACACTCTTAGGCAACTGTCGGATGAACCAAGAGTCGTATACAGCACTATTAAGAGTTCGGATGAGATAATGTCGGATGACCTAAAAGTCGGATGATGATAATAATCCAAAAACTTGCAGGTCAGACCTCTGTTATCGAACATCCTTCTGATTTTGCCTAAAACACACTAAAAACTCACATAATTTTTTCTTTGACCTTCTTTATCAATAAAAACACTTTCCTAAACCAATTTAAACCCAGAACAACAACAAATTCTTAACGAACTTGATGGAATAGTGAAGAACTTCAAGAACTTGAAGAACAAGAAAAATTTAAAATGAAGACCCAGATGTTGTTTGTTTGTACCAAAACCACTAGTAAAGGTTTTATCTTACTAAAATACTTCTAAAAGACAACAAAAAACTTGAAAGCAATAAGATTTGAGAAAATGGGTTTTTGACTTCCAAATGCTTTCATGTACCAAGAATCGATAGTTCTCCTGATTTTGTTTCTCACACAAAGATGTTACTTTTAGGTAATGTTGAACCAATCCAGCAAGAACTTGGCTCTGATACCAATTGAAAGTCATTTGTTTGTGATAGAAGATGAGTTACTAAGAATACTTGAGCAATAGATGAAGAAGTTTAGTAAGAACAAGTATGAACACTTTGCATGCAACTTAAATATTCTCTTTGATTGCTTTGAACGTGAATACAAGCTGAAGTTTACAAATGGCAAAGGTTATCTTGCATACTAGGTTTGCAAGGTATTTAAACTAAAGCCTCATGGGCCAAAAGCCACATGGGCCCAAACTAGACTAAATAGGAATTACAATAATAACAAAGTGGGCTAAGCCCATTGAAATTACATAGTGTAGTTAAGATTAATTATATATAACAAAAGAACACAAGGCTAATAAACTAATAAATATCTAACAATTCCTTTATCCAACTGGACACGCCAAGACTTCTATAAATACACATGCATGGTAGACATGCAAAACATTAGTTGAAAATTCGTAGAGCTTAGCAATTGTGTAGAATTAAACTGTTCATGTGTTGAACATTCCTAAACATTAGTTGTTTTAGAGTTAGCTTGTCTATGTGTTAGACAAATTAATTGCCACATTTTATTGTACTTAGAATTTCCGCTTCTAGTACATATAATTCTTGATTCAATATCAATAAGAAATATATAAAAGTATAAATGTGTGTCTTTATGTTTTAAAAGCTAAAGTTTGTATTCAATCCACCCCCCTTCTACAAATATTTGTTGTTGCATACTCAATCTGGTACTAACAATAATCTTATTACTTAATAATGTTATTCATGATTAATAATTGCTTCTGTTTAGATTCGCTGTATATAGATGCTCGGCTGTGTTGTCTCATATATCAAGGTACATGCAACATTTCATCATATAACAAATTGCTTGTTTTTCTTATACTGACGAAAATGTGTTATTGCATGCATGTTGTGACCCTTTGTTGTTATATTCGAACTCCAATATCTTTTTTCTTTTCTTCTTTTTAAACTTTTGATTTAATTAATTAATTGTTTTTGCTTCCTTTTGTTTTTAACTTAAATATATATTAAATCCATTGTATTTTTTTATTTCATTTATATTTTTCATTTAAACCTCGATCCTTCCTTCGAAAGGCTTCGATTTTCATCATCTTCTCTACAACTTTTTTATGATTTGGTTTATTGAAACCTTAATCTTTATCTCCATCACCTTCCTCTCACCTAATAGAAGATCAAGAAATCTGCTGCAAGGAAAATTATGCAATCTTCTAGCGGGATTTTGATTCAAGGGTTGAAGAGATAATTTCAAGTGAAGGTCTAAAGAGATTTATGTTGCAAAACTAATATCAAGTCAAGCAAGGATTTCGAGTTTCCTATTTAACGCCGCTGGATTTTGGCCTTCGGTTGAAGAACCACTACTATTCCATGGCTTAACTTTGGTTCATCTTTTCTTTCATCTCAAGGTATAATTGTATTTTTTTTTCTATTTACATATACACATGCACTGTAAATCTATGATTGATTGGATTCCGTTTGCTCAATTATTATATTGTTTTCACATGCTTTATTCTTGATAATTTAGTACTAGACGCTTTACTACACCTTGTGATCCTTTAAATTAAGTTAACCGGGTATTGTTGATGTTCACCAATAAAGAAAATGTGTTATATGTGTAGACATTGTTTCTATTGTATGCTTATATTTTTACTTAGGACCCTATATATCTCTATAGGTAAAAGTTTATTTGCGAACCGTTTTTATTGCGAGAACCGCGAGAACCAATTATAGCCGTCCAATTCCCCCTCCTTCAATTGGATTGCCCACCAATGAATTCCTTACATGCACCCTGCCACACTCAATCCCCCCACGCTCTTCATCCATCAATTCCGTTATCCAAATTGAACGGCTAAGATTGGTTCTCGCGGTTCTCGCAATAAAAACGGTTCTCAAATAAACCTTCCCCTATATATATATGGGAGGGTTCATGCGAAAAGTGTTTTATTTGCGAAAAGTGCGATAAGCAATCGTAGCCTCTTATTTTTATTTGATCTAATGGCTTAGATTAATCTTATTTTTAATTTTTTTTTAAATTTAAAAGGGTATAATAGTAAACAATATTTTTTCTCTGTCCTAAAATTTTAAAAAAAAATAAGTTTAATTTAATTTAATAGTAAATTACTAATTCTAAGGTGTTCAATGATAAACACACCCAAATATTTACGAGTTTTTAATAACTAAATGTTATGTTTATTACACTTTGTTTATTAAAAAACTCTTGATGTATATTGTTTCATCATAAAATGCTTTTTTCTTTCTCTTCTTTAATCTTTACGTTTTTTTAACCATTTTTTCCCAATATCACTAGTGAGTTGTAATAGCTTTTTTTGTTTTGATTTTTTCTTATTATTTTCTAAGATAAATATTTATCGGATGTTCATTAGTAAACTACAATAAACCATAATTAAAATTAAAATTAAAGATATATTGATTAGAGACCATTAATAATTATATGCTGCAATGAATAGAAAAATTAACAATTATATGCGGTAATGAACAATCTAAAAGTAACGAGAAAAAGCCCCAAAAAATTTAAATTCAATGTTGAACAAATCTAAAAAAACTCAGATCTACATAAAAGTTTTATTCATTAATAAACAAAAACATGATTTACTACTTTAAATTTTTTGTTCATTAGTAAACATAGAAAAAAAAACACATTTATATAATACATAATTACCCTATTAATATTAATAGTACTACTACTTAGAATACTGTGAGTTACAGTCGATGCATTAAAGGGAAAGCACAAGAAACCAAGTAAAAAACAAGAATAAGTACAAAAAAAAAGCCATAACTCAGAAGATTAATGTTAAACAGTAAATCTTCACGTGGGCGTCTTTACTATGTGTGAGTGTGTGTTTGTGGGGTTTTATCAGCTTCAATAGAAAGTAAAAACTTGCTTCTCACCCTTCCCATTTCTTCTTGAATCTCATTTCATCTTCTATTGTTTCTTCTTCTACCATTAAAATAAAAAATGAAAGAAAGAAAAAGAAAGAAGAAAGCAGCCGACAGTGAGTTGATATTGAAGATGGTGATGAGAATGAACAAGAGAAAGTAAAAGGGCATTGTAAGAGATACATCGGAAAAACCCCAGATTGGTGAATTCGACGGTAAATATTGGTCGGCGGCGGCATTGGGGTTGAGGTTGTTGCATCTTATTTCTTCTTCTTCCCGTGATGGCTCTTGAGTCACAGAGGCAGTAAATTGTGGGGTTTTTTGTTGCAACGATGGTGGCAGAGGACTCAAATTCATAGGTCAAAACTTCCGTGGGGGTGTAGTAGTCGCCGGCGGCTGCTAGCTAGGTTTAGAGAGAAAGAGAGAGGATATTTAGGTTAAATAAAGGGGGGGTGTGAATGACTGATATACGGTGGGAGAGAAAAGAGAGGTGAGAGGTGAGAGGAGAGAGGTGTGTTTATCGACTATAATACCACTTTTTGTTATTAAATAATAATATTTATTGTTTAATTATTTACAAAACTGCCACAACTACTACCAACCATTGATTAAAATATCTAATGGTCGATATCGCTTCGTACTTTTCGTAAATAAATCACTTTTCACATGAATCTCCCTATATATATACACACATATATATATACATATATATATAGGGTAGGATCAGGAGAGATGGGAGAGAAGGAAATCCTGACCGTTAGATCATCAAATCGGATAGTTAAAATAAATAGCTTTTTTTAAAGATATTAATTAAAAACCGGTATTTAAGGGTATAATAGCCATTTAGTTATTTACACAACTCCTTAAATCACGTTTTGCTTCATGAAATCAATTTTTGATGCACAGTAGTGAATCATAAAAAACCCACAAATACATATAGTGAATCATAAAAAAAGCATACTCAAAATCCAAACTACTAGAATTTTTATGCACAACAGTGAATCATAAAAAAAGTGAAATACATATGAAAAATGCTTTTTGATGCACATATCTTATTAACCCAAAACTGTGGACATCAAAAACAATTTTTTGAATTACATATTTTATTGACCTGCAAGACACATCAAGCAAAAAGAATAAATTGGAGTAAACCCATACATTCACAATTACTTATACCAACATTTATTTCAAAATTGATTCACAATCACTACCAAAGAGACTGATTCACAACTATTACGGATTCACAAAGTAAAAAAAACCAAATATTTATGGTTATGCTACTAGATAGACTATTAAAGATCGAAGATTTACAAGCCCTCGATTTGTTTGCCGGTTAGAGTATTTGGGATGAAGGTACTGTTGTTTTTAAGGAGGTGGTGGTGATAGGGAGGCTAGCGGTGGAGTAGATAGAAAACGGGTAGGTGGTTATACTTACCTTATGTTGTAACAGGAACTAAAAGAGGTGGTGGAAGTGGAGTATCGGCGGCGGCGCACTAACGCATACAGATTGGCCAGTCTCTGCTCATTAGACGGTGATGTAGTGTACCCAGATCGAAAGCACTCTGCTCTTCGGGCGATGATGAAGTTTCAACCATTAGGAGATCTCTATTCATCCCGCGACGATGTAGGATGGTCTCTGTTCGTCATCCTGTTATGAACGCTACACACATTAAAATCTCTCTTCGTCTATGGGTTGTAGAAATTAGTATGAGCAGAAGACATTTTAGGGAATTAGGGTAAAGAGGGGGTGGCCGACAAAATGCGGGGAGGGAGAATATATGCAAATTGTCAAAAGAACCCTTCAACTAATTAAACTACGTGTCAAACTTATAATCCCTCTCTTCCATCTCTCCTTAACTTACATCACTCGTGATCCTAACCCTATATATATAATTAAAACCATTTGCTTGGGACCACACATTTTGAAGTGTTCTATTGGTAGAGAGACATATGGAACTAGTATTACTGAGATAGAAGTGAGAATGTCAATTATGTGGTAGGTAGGGTAACTGTTTTAACTCGAAGGCCATGCGTAGCGGGTTTGGGAGGAAGCTTCGGCTCCTTCGGCTTCACATGGGAACACCCCTACGAGGGTCTCGGGTTCGCCCCCTTCTTCTCCACATCGGGTCGGCCAAACCGAGCCATTTTCCTTTTTTTACATAACCGCTACTTTAGAAAAATAAAATTTTTTGATTAACGGCTATACGACCGTTATATATATATATATATATACTTATCCTCTCTCCTCTAAATATATACAAACACATTTCTTTAATACTTTCACAATACAACTTCTTTCTTCCCTAATTTCTTTACTTCTTTCAAATATTAATTTTTGATTTACAAAATATGGAATCACCACCATATGTTTCATCAATCGATTCATTGGATTCTGTATCAACTGATGAGCAGCTTCAGCACGAAGAAATTTTTTTTGTAGGGTTGCTTCGAGAGGCAGCAAACTTGCTTTTTGGTAGCACCCTGGAGTTGTCAACCAGAATCAGAAGTGGAAACATAGAAAGAGGTCAGGTAGCTACAAACGAGCGGTTGTTAAATTACTATTTTGGCGATAACCCTATTTATCTAGAGGAGATATTTAGACGGCGATTCCGCATGAGTAGACGACTATTCAAACGAATAGTTAACGATCTAGAAGCAGAGTATGCGTATTTTAGAGAGCTTTGCGACGCTAGAGGGAAAAAAGGTTTTTATGTGATACAAAAGTGTACGTCCGCTATTCGGCAATTGGCGTACAGGGTAGCCTCCGACTCGCTTGATGAGTACTTAAGGATGGGAGTTCAGACGACATGGGATTTCTACACAATTTCTGCAGAGGTATTAGTTAGTTTTATGGTAGAGTTTATTTATGAAGAGTACCACGGATTTCCCGGCATGCTCGGCAGCGTACACTGTACTCATTGGGCATGGGCAAATTGTCCGGTTGCATGGCGGGGTCAGTTCATGAGAGGTGATCACGAGCACCCAACATTAATGCAAGAGGCTGTTGCCTCACATGACCTATGGATATGGCATGCATACTTTGGCATTGCGGGTTCCAACAACGATACCAATGTTCTCAACCAATCACCAATTTTCAACGATATCTATGACGGAAAAGCACCCGAGTGTCCATTTGAGGTGAACGGATTCACTTACTAGCACGAATATTATCTAGCTAATGGGATATGTCCGGAGTGGACTACATTTGTAAAATCATTTACGTGCTCACAAAACGATAAGCGGAAAAAGTTTAAGTCGGCGCAAGAATAAACATGGAAAGATGTTGAGCGTGCTTTTGGCATGCTCAAACAGCCGTGCTCAAACAGCGTTAGCACATACTTCATAATCCGGCACGCAGATGTCCTCCACGAATACTAGGAAACATCATGTACGCTTGTATCATTTTACACAATATGATACTTCAAGATGAAGACAATGCCACTTGTAGTTTATACCCAAATGACATTCTATCGTCGGATATCGAAACACAAATAAGTGAACAAGTGTGTGCGGCAAACATTCGAGAAGTCAAAAACCGGGAGACGCATAATAACCTTTGGTCGGAATTGGTCAAACATATTTCACGTATCGAAGTTTCTAACAACGAGGACGAGTATATGTTTTTATTATTTATTAATTTGGATTTAGAGTTTTGTATTTTTATTATTTGCTAAATTCTTGTTTTTTATAGAATTGTTTAAATATTTTATTTTGTTTAATATATAAATATATAGTTAAATAAATAAATAAGTTGGAAAAGATTGGGTTGATTTGAGTTGGGGGTTCGGTGCTATTTGGATTTTGGGTTGATTTGAGTTGGAAAGAAAAAAGTAAAAAAAGCTGATGTGGCAACTGATATGGTATTTGGTTTAAGTAAGGTGCTACTCATGGCCTAAATAAGATGTAATTTCGATTTACAGTTATTGAATTTTTAATTTTTTTAGATAAAACTTCTCAGGTAAATACATCATAAACCAAAATAGTTGATAATGTAACGTCCCAATTTTTTTTTCCAATACCAAAGCACATGATTAAAATCCATGATAATCGAAACACTGTATACTATCAATTACATCACGGGTGAAAACCCATAAAAATCTTGCATTCAAGTACAGTTATTTTGGATTACATTAGAAAATTCGTGAGAGTGAAAACATTGCGGAAGCTTGCTGGGGATGAGCTATCATACACGAGCTAGTGCCCTGCCATGGTCATCACCTAAAAAGATGGTTAAACAACAACTGTAAGCACAAAGCTTAGCGAGTATTTTGCTTACAATCCAAATAGTTCATCAAATGCATTCTCCGTACCCACTACCGTAGTACGTGGTCTTAACATACCTGTTAGTTAGACGGTCTCATCAAATAACACATATCTCATACCCACTACCGTAGTAAGCAGTCTCAACATACTCGTGTGTTAGACGGTCTCGTCTCACTCGTTGTCGTCACAACGGTCTAACATACCCGACACCGAAGTGTTGGTCTCATACCCGACACCGATGTGTTGGTCTCATACCCGACACCAAATTCTACAGTCTGCACATACCCGTCACCGGAGTGAACGGTCTAGTCATACCCATTACCGAAGTAAACGGTCTAATCACATTTTCGTCATAAATCATAGCTATTCACATATTCATTTGCATGCATTCACATTCATAGTCTATCTAATTCATAAGTGAGAATACTGATGACATAATTATCATATACCACATACATAACACGTCCCACATACTACTATCATGTAATTGAGTGTATTCACATGTCTCATAACTTATCACCTACTTACACATCATCGGTCATATGCAAAGTCTATTTAAAACATACCCGACACCGAAGTGTTGGTCTACACATAACATTTATGTATTCCACAATTATTATTCACCTTCTTAGGCACTATCAAACGTATTTGGTGTCAATTTAGAATGTAAGTAATAATACTCATCTGTCAGCAGTTCTCGTCACATTGTTCTTACTTTACAACTTTACTTGTGGTTATCCTTCAATTGACCGTCACCTGATCCAAGTCCAAAAGGTCAAATCGGGGTACCAGTCTCTTACTCACTTACACAACTCCCATAAGTCGGATGGGTATGTATACATATATATACATATACTAGGTGACTGTCACATGGACTAAGCATATATGCCTAGTTGACTGTCGCATGGAATATATATATATATATATATATATATATCCAAGTGACTGTCACATGGAATATATATATATATATATATATATATATATATATATATATCCATGTGACTGTCGCATGGAATATATATACATGTGACTGTCGCATGGAACATATACATATCCATGCGACTGTCGCATAGTTATACATATATTTCCAGGTGAAAGTCACATGAACATCTGAACACTTCTAGGTGACTGTCGCATGAACATATGAACACTTCTAGGTGACTGTCGCATAGACTAAATATTTTTGCCTATGTGACTGTCACATGGACTAAATATTTTTGCCTATGTGACTGTCACATGGACTAAATATTTTTGCCTATGTGACTGTCACATGGACTAAATATTTCCATGTGACTATCGCATGGAGAACAAGCCATCCCTGTCAGTTCATCGCTTTGAAGAAAACATAGTCTTCATAGCCAAGATCAATCTTTCTCAAAACTTAATCAAATTAACTCATTCTTGTTGCAAAACATTTCTCCACTTATATAATGTAACATCCTAAGATGGGGCCTAGTAGAAACGTAGGCTTTGAGGTATGTTACACGTGAATTATTATGTTATTATGATTCATTTAATTGATAAATCATTAACTTAATTATTATGGGTTATATATATGTATGTATGTATATATGCAGATTTTGTGTGCATGTGTTTACTTAATTAAATGATGATACCTCATGCTTGTAAATATATATACGTGGGTTAAGAGGTAGATACTTCATTTTGAAGTATTGCATGTGTGTGTGTATTTGGGTGTAAACCGAGAGCAAACAGAAGAAGAAGAACAAACAATCGGATTCCTATAATTGTGAATTTGTGAATTCAAGTATAAGGTTTGTATGTTTATTGTTTTCTTCTTGAAACATGAATCATGTTATGAAACATGACTTGGTTAGTATTAACATGCTACGGTTTGAATGGGTTTAATGTGAACATCATATATGAAGTTATCAGATTTGGTGTTCTTGGGTGTAAAGGTGTTCTTGATGCATGCTTATATGATTAAACATGATTATACGTGTTTCTATGAACTTGCATATGAATTGTATAAACTAGAAAGTTGATTTATGCAAGTTAAGGAGTTGTCGGATTGTGGGACTGATGAAGGTGGCGGATTGTAGTAATTATGATGGAAACCGAGACTTTGGAAACCGGATGTAGAAATCCGAACCTTGTGAAATCCGGCACTCTTAAATCCGGAACTTGTGAAATCCGGTACTCTTAAATCCAGATGTATGAAATCCTAGTGTTGAAATCTAATGGCTTGAATCTGAGGGTGGATTCCTAGGCATGAAATCCGATTGTGCCAAGTGAACTCCAATGGATGTATCGGATTGTTTGAAATCCGATGAAGTGTTGCGGATTTGGTGAAATCCAATGGTAGTATCTGATTTCTCATGAAATCCGATAGTTTGTCTATTGTTTGCATTGTTTAATGCTATGTGTTATATGTGCATTCATATGTGAATCTTACATGTATATGTTTGATTACGTGGATATAAATATATATGTTTGATACATATATTTATGAGTTGAATATTGATTGTTGGTTGTTGTGTTCTCAGGGACAGACAAGGCTCAGTAAAATTAGATCACTGAGTGGAAATAGCTGAGAACTAGAGGTGAGTGGATGTTTGCTCACGGGTGATATTAGTTATACTGGCTTGGTTGCAACTATTGTTAGATAGATTGTATATTTGTTGGTTAATTAACTGTGTATGTTAATTGTTGAATTCTATGATATGTATACATGTTGGAAGGGAAGTCAGTTTATGACTAGGCTTATGGGTTGTGTTCATTTGCTATTGGCTAAGCAGTATCAGGACCTTGGGATGCATTTTTTGCTACGAGAGGATGATACTATGTGAGGATAGAAAATGGACTATCGGTAAACCTTTGCTTTGGCCAGCATTGGTTGTAGGTTCCTGCAAAACTGCCGGTCTTCCTGGGGTGCTTATTTGTGGTTGTTGATATCATGTGGTTCAGGTTGATATATCTGTTGTGTGTTACTCCATTCACTTAGCTTTGTGCTAATCCCCCACCTCTCACTCTTTTTACAGGTTTTGGTAAGTTAGCAGCTCGGCTGAGAGTGGTTAGCTTGGGGAGTAATCACTTAGGACTCTGATAGATTATTTGTGACGAGCCGTGTTTTGTAATACGGATATTTTGTAAACAGTGGTTTGTAATTAGTGATAATTACTTTGGTGTTTATAAACGCTTCCGCGGTGTAATTAAAAGTGAAAATTGTTGAGTTAAAAATACGGTGTTACAAGTTTGGTATCAAAGCCTTGGTTTGGCAGTGTAGGCACAGTGGAAGTGTTACATTCCCAAATCTTGGCTCGTGGTAGGTCGATTACTCCTTGGGTGTGGGATTGGGATGAATTGGAGTGTGGTGGAGTTAGTATGTTGTGTACTAACGTATTTATCTAATAAATCATGAGGTGATGATTGTTACAGATAACAATGGCTGGACGTGATTTCTCGACCGGTACCCTAAGTGTCCCAACTACTGCTGAAGTCCCTACTACTACAGTTGAAGTTCCTACTAGCGCTGGTACATCTGGTACAGCGGTTGATGAGAGGGATGAGTACATATTTCAACTGTAGGGTCAGCTGCAAGATTTGAGAACAGAACTAGAGCAAAAGAGGCAGGCTCCTGCAGCACAACCACCGGTTATGTCCGTAACATCAACTACTGCAACACAACCACCGGTTAATGCCAATACCACCATTTACTCAAACGATGACATAACCTTTCTATTATCCGTTGTTTCCTCAGGGGCCCAATCCGTAAGGATCTGTTCCACAGGGATCGATGCCACAAGGGTCGTATTCTTATCCTTATATGGGATTTCCACCAGGAATGGGTTATAGGCAGCCGTGTAGTTACAAGCAGTTCTTAGATTGTAAACCAGATGAATACCACGGCAGAACGGATCCTAATGTTACCCTGAACTGGCTGAGGGATACTGCAAGAATTTTGGATGCTTGCAACTGTGAAGATGAGATGCGAGTGTGTTTTGCCACCCGGATGCTCAAAGGCAAAGCAATGGTTTGGTGGGATTCTATTACCACCCACTTATCGAGAGCACAAATGGATTCTATTACGTGGAATCAATTTCGGGATAAGTTGTGTGAACAGTACTGCAACGCCTTCGAACTGAATAAAATAAGGCAGGAGTTCATGGAAATGAAGATGACGAGGAAGATGACGGTGGATGAACTGATAGAACAATTTAATTCTAAACTGAGATTTGTAACTTAGTAGGTGCCTGATGAATCTTCCCAGGTTCAGCACTTTATTAGGGCATTATTGCCAGAATACAGGAGCACCACCAGATTGGCTGGATCTCTGTCCTAGGCTTTCACCTTAGCAAAATCTTATGAGGGGGACATCCAGGCCAAAGACAAACAGAGTAAGGAAGAAGCGGCTTTGTAGAAGCCAAAGTATGATCAGGCTGGGGGTTGCCAGCAAAAGAAAAAGTGGCAGGCTAGCTAGTCCCAGGGCAACCAATGGTGCACGAGGTGCAGGTCTTCTCATACTGGGCAGTGTACTTCTCAGACGATGCGATGCGTGCGATGTGGAACGCACTTGCACGAATCCAAAGATTGTAGGTACCCCCGAAACGTATGCTGGAATTGTCATCAGGAGGGCAGGTGATTGCCTTACAGGGAGAAGACCCGGGGCTGAGACAGGGTCAGGGACAGGGGTACGGGCGGTTGGGGGCTCGTCTGCAGCAGGAGGGCAAAAGAGTAAGAATCCTCCGACTCCGGAGGGTAGGGCGTTAACCGGTACGTTCTTTATAAACTCCATACCTGCTCCTGTATTATTTGATTCTAGAGCGAATCGCTCCATTATTTCTGTATCATTTTGTGATAAGTTGAATATGCCTACTACTATTATCTCTGTGCCGATTGATATAGAAGTAGCAGATGGTAAGATAGTGCCTGTTACGACTTCCGTGACGGGTGCTGAGATAGATATTGATGGTAAGTGCTTTCCTGTATCATTCTTGTTGATGCCATTAGCGGGTTTTGATGTGGTATTGGGGATGGATTGGCTGAGTAAGCATAGGGCAAGTATTAAATGTCATAGGAAGCTGATTTCGTTTCCGTTTTCTGATGGGTCGCTTGTGGTGGCTCGTGGGGAAAGGAACAAGACTGCGTTTCCTATCATTTCTATGTTGAAAGCCAAGAAATCCTTGAGTAAGGAATGCGAGTGTTTTCTGGCATATGAGATTGATGCTAGAAAAGAGAAACGGGCAGTTACTGATGTGCGAGTTGTATCAGAATATCCTAAAGTATTTTCGGATGAGTTACCTGGGCTACCTCCCGTTCGAGAGGTAGAGTACAAGATTGAGTTGATACCAGGTTCTAATCCTGTGGCTAGATCTCCTTACCGGTTGGCTCCTTCTGAGATAAGGGAGATGATGACACAGATTCAGGATTTGTTGGATCGGGGATTTATTCGTCCGAGTTCTTCACCATGGGGTGCACCAATCTTGTCTGTGAAAAATAAAGATGGTACTGTACGTATGTGCATTGACTATAGAGAATTGAATAAGACGACAGTGAAGAATAAATACCCTCTTCCCAAGATTGATGATTTGTTTGATCAGTTGCAGGGTGCTTCGTATTTCTCGAAGATTGAATTGAGATCGGGTTATCACCAGGTACGAGTTTCTGACGGAGATGTTGCTAAGACTGCTTTCCGTACCAGGTATGGCCATTATGAGTTTTTAGTCATGCCGTTCGGTTTGACTAACGCACCTGCAGTATTTATGGATTTGATGAACCGTGTTTGTCGACCGTTCTTGGATAAATCTGTGATAGTATTCATTGACGACATTCTGGTTTATTCGAAATATGAAGTTGATCATGAGATTCATTTGAGACAGGTTCTTGAGACGTTAAAACGGGAGCAATTGTATGCCAAGTATTCGAAGTGTGAATTCTGGATGCAAGAAGTTCACTTTCTGGGGCATGTCATTTGCAGTGATGGAGTCAGGGTTGATCCGGCAAAGATAGAAGCGGTAATGAACTAGGAGGCTCCGAAGTTGCCTTCTGAGATTAAAAGCTTCTTGGGATTGGCAGGATATTATAGATGGTTTATTCAAGATTTTTCTAAAATTGTGAATCCCATGACTAAATTGAGTTGCAAGGAGGTTCCATTTAAATGGAGTGATGAACAGGAGAGAGCCTTTCAGACCTTGAAACGACTCTTGTGCCAGGCTCCTATTCTGGTTTTACCGGATGGGTCAGGTGACTTCATAGTTTACTGTGACGCGTCATTGGCAGGGTTAGGTTGTATGTTGATGCAACAGGATAGAGTAATTGCGTATGCTTCTCGTCAGTTGAAACCTAATAAGAAGAACTATCAAACCCATGATTTAGAACTGGAAGCTGTGGTTTTTGCGTAAAAATTGTGGAGACACTATCTTTATGGTACAAAGTGCGTCATTTGTACGGATCACAAAAACCTACAGTATGTGTTTTTTCCGAAAGAACTCAATATGCGATAGAGGCGATGGCTAGAACTTGTTAAAGATTATGATTGCGAGATACGCTATCATCCAGGGAAAGCCAATGTGGTTGCCGATGCTTTGAGTCGCAAGGAAGTTAGTGAACATGTTAATTTTATACGAATTGAAATAGTCTCCTACTTGATTGACAGATTAAAGGCAGCTCAGTTGGAAGCCTTGAGGGATGAAAAGCTTCAGTCAGAGATTATGAGTAAGAAAATGAATGACTTGACTGATGATTCTAGGGGATTAAAGGTTTATCAATCTCGTGTTTGGGTGCCTTTGCTTGGAGGTCTTCGGGGTTTGATTATGACTGAAGCTCACAAGTCTAGACTATCTGTTCATCCAAGTAGCACAAAAATGTATACCGATCTAAATGTGCTGTATTGGTGGCCTACAATGAAGACAGATGTTGCATAGTTTGTGGAGTCTTGCCATATTTGTGCATAGGTTAAGGTAGAGCACCAGAAACCCTATGGATCACTTAAACAGTTGCAGATTCCAGAGTGGAAGTGGGAGCACATAACGATGGATTTCGTAACGAAACTTCCACGTACGTAGAGGAATAATGGTATGATTTGGGTGATCGTTGACAGATTGACCAAGAGTGCTCACTTTTTGGCTACCAGTGAGACGGAATCAATCAGTAAGTTGGCTCAGTTATATATAGATGAAGTTGTTTCCCGACATGGTATACCGCTTACGATTGTGTCAGATAGAGATTCCAGGTTTGTGTCAAACTTCTGGAACAGTTTACAGCAGGAGTTGGGTACACGTGTGAATTTGAGCACAGCTTACCATCTGAGTGAACTATTCAGACACTCGAGGATGTGCTGCGGGCATGTGTGTTAGAATATGGAGGTTCTTGGGATTCCCATCTTGCGTTAATCGAATTCGCATACAACAATTCTTATCATTCGAGTATCGGTATGCCGCCTTAAGAAATGTTACATGGTCGTCGATGTCGTACTCCTACGTGTTGGTTAGAGACGGGTGAGAAACAGTATGCAGGGCTTGATATTGTGCAGATCACCGCAGACAAAGTAGCTATTACGCGAGAAAAGTTGAAAGCTGCGAGGGATCTGTTGGAATATGCCCACTGATACACGTGTACTAGCATCACTACTGATGAGGTACGGGCCTATTGGGTCACACGCCAAGGGTAGATTCCGGCAGCACAATGCAAACATGAGAGAATATGAGATTAGGGTTTCTGGCGACCTTCACGGGCCCTCACGGGCCGTGAAGAAGTCGTGAAGAGAAACCCTCCACAAGCCTTCACCACCCGGACAAGTAGTCGTGGGAGCAGGGCCTTGATGAGTGCTTCACGGCCCGTGGGAGCCCGTGAAGGCAGGCGCCATTCTTGTAATTGGACCACTCGTTGGCCCAATGAGAGTGTGCGGTGGAACCCGGATTATGAGGCCTTCATGAGTGCTTCACGGCCCGTGAGAGCCCGTGAAGACAGAAGTCAAAGTGACACTTTATTTCTATTGGACCTTTGTGATGGTCCAATGAATGAGTGACAATTTGGCCGACTCTGGTTGCCTTGATATGAATTCCAGAGTTTATTAAAGGCTAGGCACTCTCTCTTGGCATAACTTTTTCTTCTACACACATATAACACATATACATGGTTCTTTAGCATCTAGTGGGTTGGTGGTGTGTGTAATCTTGTGAAGGCAAGTAGTTCTAGTGGTAGTGGCTGCTCCAGATTCACGAAGACAACGTGTGGTTCGTTTCTCGGGTCGTTAGCAAGACGGAATCTCGGCTACTTGGTGTGGACTATCAATAGAGGAGCTCGGTTTCGGGTTCACGAAGTTCTTCCTAGCTCGGTGGATAGCTCCAGCCCCGTGATGGTATCATTTCTCCTCCCTCTCGTTTGTTTTAGTTGCTATATTCATTTGTAGTCACGATTCCCACTTGGGGAATACATGAATGTCGGTTTTGATACCCGAAAACCCCGGTTATTGATGTCGTTGCTTCCGCTGCGTACGGGTGTTAGCGTGCATGGATTTCCTACAGTGGTATTAGAGCCTAGGCTACAAAGATATAGCACGATAATGGCTCGAAAAACCGTTTTTGGAAGATTCGTTTTTCTATCCAGTAGGTCATCACGGGCCGTGAAGTGTTCTTCACGAGTCGTGAAGGCCACACGACTAGTGTTCGTGAGGGGTCTGGTCGTGGGAAGTGTTTTCAGGCTTCACGAGTCCTCATGGCCCGTGACCGGTCGTGAAGCTCTTGGGCTTCACGTACCGTGAGGGGTCGTGAAGGCACTTGTGAACAGTTTAGTCGTGAAACTTGGTTTTTAGGCTCACGAGCCGTGAGGGGCCGTGAAGGAGCTTCTGGGCAGTTTTTGTCCTTAAAAGAAAAATTTTCGTGGTTTTTCGGGTCATGGAGGAGTTTCTGTTTTTTGGCAGATTCCGTTTGGTTAACCCCTCGTAATATTTTGGTACAAATATGGGTATGTAAGGTATGGTCTTGGGATGAGATGCATACATGCATACACATATGTTGTGTATATATGAATATGGGTATAAAAGTTGGTTTTGTGCCCTAATGCATATGTACAAGAATTTCCTTGTTGTGCCTTGAGTGTTTGTGTTGGAAATTCTTACCGAAATATTCCTTTGGTCACGGTTTTGGCACACCGTGCTTTGTAGTTGTTGTTTGTTGCTTTTAGTTGGTAACCATCGCCCTAGACCTTGTGGTTGTGCCTTGTGGTTTGTTTAGATTTATTTGGTGTCCTTGGTGTCATGTGTGATGTAATTAATTATTTATTCGTTCGGTTTGTAATTAATTATTGCGGCTTGCATGCTGTTTCATTTGTTCATATGTACTTGTACTAGATTGATAGGAAGCGCGTGGCTTGCATGCCATTTCCTTTCTTTTGTGTACTTGTGTTTTGAAGACCACAATCAAGAGTCAAGAGGAGACGTCTTGAAGACCTTGGATCCGGTTAGTCCCGATGGAGGTAGCGGATTCAGTGGGAGCACTCCATGGTCTAGGTTTGTGTCCTTAGTAGACCTAGTCCTCCCGGCTTGGCTCGCGGGTAGGACGCATAGGTTTTTGGCATGGTTACCAACCTCTTTGTATGCGTGTGATGTGATTTATATTTCTTGCATGGCTGTTTATGTTTCTTCGCATGCTTGATAACTTTTCTATGTTAACAAAATCACAAGAGTTTTTAAATTGGTTAACAAACTCTCGCGCGTACACGATTAACAAAACAATATAAACTTGGTATTTATATTTAAAGTGACAAAACGTTTTTCTCACTTACTTTGTTAATCAAATATTAAAACTTGGTTTTAATCAAGAAACAAAAGCCCATTTCCTAAAACGTAAATCACGCACCATCCATAAGATGACACACCCGATTCTAGTGAAGCATGGGAGAATTGTCGAGCTAAGCACGAGTTATTCCATGTGGATCTGTGTGGAAGGTGAGAGTGGCGACTTGGAGTTATTGGTTGTCGAGCTTAGCACGAGCCAATGATTGTCAAGTGTGCTACCATGAATCTTGTTGGACGATTTACAATTGCAAAATAAAATCCTTGAGTGATTGTCGAGCTAAGCACGAGTCAACCAAGAATTTTAATTTGGGATTGGTGTAAGTAGGGATCAAACATGCCAACCGACCGTTTTACGTCGTTGGATCCCGCAAGTGTCTAAGAGTTGCAATGGAGATTGCAATCGGTAAAATGGTTACCGGCCTAAATAGCTTCATGAAGTGATCCGCGGTAAACCCGTCATGTAGTGGGGTAAAATATGGTTCTTAGCCCTTGTTAAGATAAATTGTTTTTCTAAAACTTTATGGGTAATTATTTTAACGAGGATTATATCAAACTAACTAAAACGTGTATTCTTGTTATTTATAGATGTCAAACGATAATAACACCACGTCAAACAATTCGCTTCGTATGTTCCTACATAGGGAGAAACTCACAGGAGTGAACTTCGTTGACTGGCTTAGGCAATTGAGAATTGTCCTTCGCTATGAGTCAAAGTTGCACATCCTTGAGGAACCTCTTCCGGAACCACCTGCTAGCGACGTGACTTGGTCCGTCCGATACACGTATGAAAAGCGTGTTAAGGACACACACGATGTTGCCTGCCTCATGTTGTCAACTATGAGCTCGGAGTTGCAAAAACACTTTGAGCACATGAGTGTGTACGATATGATGGACAAGTTGAAGAACATGTTCCAACAACAAGTAAGGGAGGAACACTATGAGTGTGTTAAAAACCTAGTCGGTTGTAGAATGCAAGAAGGTAGGAGTGTGAGTGCCCACGTCCTTAAGATGAAGGCGTACGTGGACCAAATGGAGAGACTAGGATTTCCCATGGGGAGGGAGCTTGCTATGGATATAGTACTCCAGTCCCTGCCCGCATCATATGATCAGTTTGTCATGAACTATCACATGCATGACATGGAGAAAACCTTAGGTGAATTGCATGGTATGTTGAAGATTGCGGAGTCTGACATGGCCAAACATGAATCCACCTCTTCCATTCCTACCACGAGTTCTAGGGAACAATAGAAATCGAAGAAGAAACCGACACAAAGGGAAAAGGTTGGAGTGTCCAAGCCTATTCCCCACATTGAATCTGAGGACCATGATTGTGTGTCTCAAGAAGAGATTCGAGAAAAAGTGGTTTGCTACTTCTGTGGAAGATTTGGAGATTGGGGCCGTCACGCATGCCCATCGTGCTGAGAGGATATTAAACTTCTAAGGAAAGAGAGTTAATTTCCCCTCTCAAGGTACATTCATGATTCATTGCTAATTCTTCTATTTCGATGGGTTGTTCACCCGAGCTAATTAACTCACGTTTGTCACAAATTAATTTTGTTACAAAGTGTAGGTACCATTTAAAAGAAGAACCAAGAGCATGAAGAACCGGATCTCTAAAAGAGGTAACTCGGAAGATTGACCTCTACGAGAGAATTGGGAGTTTTGATCTCGCCTATTCTTACCGGTTTCATTATTACTTTGTTTTTGATGCCCTGTGAGGCAAGTTTAGTTTTTGTTTTATGTTTATTAAGACGATGGATGAGATTTTGAATTTTGGGTTGTAAAAGATTTTTTCGCATTACTTATTCGATTTCGAAGTTTGTTCATGTCATAGCTTATGTTTTATTTTGGCCTTCAAGGCACATCATTCTACATTTGATGACGATGAATTCACACTTGAAACTTGAATCTTGGTTTTGAAAAATATTTGTTGATTGATAAAAAAAATTAAAATTATCCATGTCACGACATACATGTTACAAGTAATATTTAATCATGAATGATTGATTCTAAGTCCAAAATAGTTTGGATTAGTCGGCTCTTTGTCATAATCTACTTAACCATGTAAATAAGATAAGTATCGCCTAGATCCATGTGGTTAGGATCTTGGACTAGTTTAACCTCGGGTTAAAAATTTGATGCTAATCTTATCTATTAGGGCAAGATGATTATGAAACCCTTCACGGTATATGTGAGAGGGATGCTAGCTTGTAAGATATTGATCACCTTTGGTGGATAATCCGTACAAGCATATGACAAAGAGAAACTAATTAAAAGAATCAATTGGGACATATAGATAGGATGCTTAGATCTAGTTAAGATGCTAAGATACCTTAAATCTATATCAATGACTACATTATGAATTGTGGGATTATTTGACAATTCATTCCTTAACATAGACTCATTTGTACATGGTGTCACGTTAAAGGAAACCGGATATTGTTGAAAATGATCTAGAACATAATTGGTCAAATATTTGTATTCGACTTGTTAGTATACACATTGAATGTGACGAGCCAAGTCCTTAATCTTAATCCAACTTGAAAGTCTATTTGGCAACTATGAGATATATCTTGAAAGAGTTCTTTGCTTGTATATATATCAAAGTTTGGAGATTTTCAATCTACATCTGGTGGGAGATTTAAAAACTTAAATGCTGCTAATACATTTAAAAGGTTCTTATAGGTTTTGGATATTTGACCTTACGAGAACAATGTTTTGTTGCTCGAAAGGAAGATAATAACTAAAGCATTAGTGGAAGAACACGCAACTTAAATGAAAGACTTGATGTTGGCACTAGCATATGATCAAATATCGGCATGAGAATGCCGGTTACCCTGACCATAAGTAATTACTTTCAAGGCTGATAGAAGTCATGTAGCCAAAGAGATATGGGTTCCTCACATCTAAGTGGCAATGACTTGATGGTGAGTTTTGTTCAAATCACCATCTATCTGAAAGCATAGTGGGCCCTGAGTTCACTAAGGTTATGAGAAGTAATTAATCATGAGATGAAATCCATTTTAAGTATGTGAATACTTTGCTTAATTCCATACCAAGGTGCAAACCGAGAAGGTGTAAATGGAATTAACATGGATTGTAATGTAGACTACTTCAAATACCGACTAAGGGTAAATGTTTCATAATGATTATTGTAGAAACTTTTCCTAGTGGCTATGTTGAAGATCATTTGATACTTGTTGCTATTGTTGCCTTCTTACGGCAATAAAAGATAGTACACGGATATACAAGACCACGTTCCTTTATGGAACTTCGTATTGAGGAAGTGCTTACCACACTCTCCGAGGGTCTTAGATATCCGAGTATCCAAATTAAGTCTACAAGTGTGAATAAGTCCTTTGGACTTATACTAACATTGTAAAAGTAAGATCTTTGCTTTCATGAGAAAATCAAAGTCATGAGTTTTCTAGGAGCATAGATAAGACTTTTACATATGTCAGGGCTAGTGGGAGCTTTTATTGTATACCTAGAAGTATGTATCGATTGAAGATAATGTCCCATTGTTAAGTGTTCTATGAACCTAAAATAGGGAATTACTGTATCATGATAATACTTAGGAGATACAAGATTTTGAATTACAAGAAATACTTGTGTATGTTCTTAATGTTTAACGACAAGAAATAAGCCTTGGAGTAAGTTTTTTACTCTAATACTAATTTCTAAAAGGATAACTGTCGATCTTGATCGAAGTCTTTGATCCTACTATATGGTGTTAATAATTGATTAGAGAAGTTCTTAAGTATCACTGATCCTATTGTGAACTTTTGTAACAATGAGGATATGAGTACCCTAGTTCTTCGTCATATGATCTCTTTGACGGATACTTTGAATAATTAGTTTGGTCAAAAGATAATTGAGAAGATAACAAGAATACAAATGGATGTTGCATGGCAAATCCATTGAATAAGCCTTTATCATAATGACTAGTGATGTTTGACATACTAGGTCATGTAGCATTTCTTATGCATATGATTTGGCCTTAAATATTGTTTTAGTTGTTGATTGTTTTATATTTGCTTTGGGAACTGTAAGCAGTATCGTTACTTTTGATTGCTTTCGATATATAGTGGGGACTATATATACGCAGATGCGGTTACTTTCATTAGTCTTTACTGTGTTCCATCTTAGCATGTTTAACCACTTCCCTGAGTGCTTATGCATTCTAGATTTCCACGGTCAGTCATTCTTCAAGGGAAGGAAGTTTGAGTTAAGACTGAGGTTAGGGTTTGGTAATGCATTAATCAAGGATTGAATGCAAGTGACGCAAAACTAACCTGTGCTTGAAATGAGTTTCAAGTGATTGGAAGACCCACACCTGAGTTCACTTCATGGATTATGGTCACAAGTGACACGGGATGATAATATTATTTCATCCTTAGACCGGAGATACATGTGTATCCAAAGCATGAGTCTACTTTATTTTGATTATTTTCAAACGTGGTTCCTAACTGGCCAATATAAAGGGAGTTTTCAAATAAAGTATGAAGCATGTGGCGGGACTATGTAGTCAAAAGGATTTGTTCCTCTAGTTAGAGAGATATCCTTGGGCCCCTCGATGATTGGGCGCTGACACCAAAAATGCATGGCCGTGCTCAAGTTACAATGATTTTAGATCCGTTGTAAACTTGTTATTTTGGTCACCACCAATCTAGAATCGAGAAACAGAATCGTGAAAGATCTGGAGATTGACATTTTTCCATGTCTCGTGTTCACATGGATATCGTGAACAAAGGGATGTTTATGATCACTTATCTATAGGACCTTTTAGCCTTTCTAGGCTACCAGGAATTGTCGAGGATGACGTAACTCGTACCGACTTGGGGGCAAGTATGCTTTGCTAGAGCCACTGCTTGTCTGTGGTGTTGGTAACGCTGTATCATGTGCAAGTGGGAGTGTGTTGGAATATGCCCATTGATACACGTGTACTAGCATCACTGCTAATGAGGTACGGGCCTATTGGGTCACACGCCAAGGGTAGATTCCGGCAGCACAACGCAAACATGAGAGAATATGAGATTAGGTTTTTTGGCGACCTTCACGGGCCCTCACGGGCCGTGAAGAGGTCGTGAAGAGAAACCCTCCACGAGCCTTCACTACCCGGACAAGTAGTCGTGGGAGCAGGGCCTTCACGAGTGCTTCAGGGCCCGTGAGAGCCCGTGAAGGCAGGCGCCATTCTTGTAATTGGACCACTCGTTAGCCCAATGAGAGTATGCGGTGGAACCCGGCCTATGAGGCCTTCACGAGTGCTTCACGGCCCGTGATAGCCCGTGAAGACAGAAGTCAAAGTGACACTTTATTTCTATTGGACTTTTGTGATGGTCCAATGAATGAGTGACAATTTGGCCGACTCTGGTTGCCTTGATATGAATTCCAGAGTTTATAAAAGGCTAGGCACTCTCTCTTGGCATAACTTTTGCTTCTACACACACATAACACATATACATGGTTCTTTAGCATCTAGTGGGTTGGTGGTGTGTGTAATCTCGTGAAGGCAAGTAGTTCTAGTGGTAGTGGCTGCTCCAGATTCACAAAGACAACGTGTGGTTCGTGTCTCGGGTCGTTAGCAAAACGGAATCTCGGCTAGTTGGTGTCGACTATCAATAGAGGAGCTCGGTTTCGGGTTCACGAAGATCTTCCTAGCTCGGTGGATAGCTCCAGCCTCGTGATGGTATCATTTCTCCTCCCTCTCGTTTGTTTTAGTTGCTATATTCGTTTGTAGTCACGATTCCCACTTGGGGAATACATGCATGTCGGTTTTGATACCCGAAAACCCCGGTTATTGATGTCGTTGCTTCCGCTGCGTACGGGTGTTGGCGTGCATGGATTTCCTACAGGATCGACAAAAGATGTATGCTGATCCACGTCGTAGGTCGGTTGTATTTGTTGAGGGGGAATTGGTATATCTGAAGGTTTCTCCGTGGAAGGGGGTTATCCGTTTTGGGAAGCGGGGAAAGCTGGCTCCACATTATATTGGGCCGTTTCGTGTCCAACGGGTGGTTAATGATCAAACGGTTACTCTCGATCTTCCAGCAGAATTATCAGGTATTCACAATACCTTCAACGTGTGTTACTTGCGGAAATGTAGAGTTGAGGATGAGAGTCAGATTCTACCTCTACATGATCTTAAAGTGGATTCCAGCAAGAAGTTGGTGGAAGAACCCGTAGAACTAATAGATCGGAAAGTGACGAAATTACAAAAGAAACATATTCCGATGGTGCTATTAAAGTGGAAACGCAGTTTGGGTTCAGACTTGACATGGGAAACCGAGGCCGACATGAAAGCTCGTTACCCACAATTGTTTGATGATGTATAGATTCCGAGGACGGAATCTAGTTTAAGGGGGGAAGAATTGTAACATCTTGAGAAGGGGCTTAGTAGAAACGTAGGCTTTCGGGTATGTTACACGTGAATTATTATGTTATTATGTTTGATTTAATTGATAAATCATTAACTTAATTATTATGGGTTATATATATGTATATATGCGGATATGTGTGTGCATGTGTTTAGTTAATTAAATGATGACACCTCATGCTTGTAAATATATATACGTGGGTTAAGATTTGGGTACTTCATTTTGACGTATTTCATGTGTGTGTGTTTGGGTGTAAACCGAGAGCAAACAGAAGAAGAAGAACTAACAATCGGATTCCTATAATTGTGAATTTGTGAATTCAAGTATAAAGTTTGTATGTTTATTGTTTTCTTCTTGAAACATGAATCTTGTTATGAAACATGATTTGGTTAGTTTTAACATACTACGTTTTGAATGGGTTTAACGTGAACATCATATATGAAGTTATCGGATTTGGTGTTCTTGGGTGTAAAGGTGTTCTTGATGCATGCTTATATGATTAAACATGATTATACGTGTTTCTATGAACTTGCATATGAATTGTATAAACTAGAAAGTTGATTTATGCAAGTTATGGAGTTGTCGGATTGTGGGACTGATGAAGGTGGTGGATTGTAGTAATTATGATGGAAACCGAGTCTTTGGAAACCAGATGTAGAAATCCGAACCTTATGAAATCTGGCACTCTTAAATCCGGAACTTGTGAAATCCGGTACTCTTAAATCCGGATGTATGAAATCCTAGTGTTGAAATCCGATGGCTTGAATCCGAGGGTGGATTCCTAGGCATGAAATCCTATTGTGCCATGTGAAATCCGATGGATGTATCGGATCGTTTGAAATCCGATGAAGTGTTGCGGATTTGGTGAAATGCGATAGTAGTATCGGATTTCTCATGAAATCCGATAGTTTGGCTATTGTTTGCATTGTTTAATGCTATGTGTAATATGTGCATTCATATGTGAATCTTACATGTATATGTTTGATATATATATATATATATATATATATATATATATATATTTATGAGTTGAATACAGATGGTTGGTTGTTGTGTTCTTAGGGACAGACAAGGCTCTGTAAGATTAGATCACCGAGTGGAAATAGCTGAGAACCAGAGGTGAGTGGACGTTTGCTCACGGGTGATATTAGTTGTATTGGCTTGGTTGCAACTATTGTTGGATAGATAGTATATCTGTTGGTTAATTAACTGTGTATGTTAATTGTTGAATTATGTGATATGTATACATGTTGGAAAGGAAGTTAGTTTACGACTGGGCTTATGGGTTGGGTTCATTTGCTATTGGCTAAGTAGTATCAGGACCTTGGGATGCATTTGTTGCTACCAGAGGATGATACTGTGTGAGGATAGCAATCGGACTATCGATAAACATTTGCTTTGGCTTGCGTTGGTTATAGGTTCCTCCAGAACCGCCAGGGTGCTTATTTGTGGTCTTTGGCTTGCGTTGGTTATAGGTTCCTCCATGAAATACGTCAAAATGAAGTACCCAACTCTTAACCTACGTATATATATTTACAAGAATGAGGTGTCATCATTTAATTAACTAAACACATGCACACACATATCCGCATATATACATATATATAACCCATAATAATTAAGTTAATGATTTATCAATTAAATCAAACATAATAACATAATAATTCACGTGTAACATACCCTAAGCCTACGTTTCTACTAAGCCCAATCTCAGGATGTTAGAAATCCTTCCCACTTAAACTGGATTCCGTCCTCGGAATCTATACGTCTTCAAACAACTGTGGGTAACGAGGTTTCATATCGGCTTCGGTCTCCCACGTCAAATCTGAACCCAAACTGTGTTTCCACTTAACTAGAACCATCGGAATCTGTTTCTTTCGCAATTTCATTACTTTCCGATCCAATAGTTCTACGGATTCTTCCACCAACCTCTTGCTGGAATCCACTTTAAGATCATGTAGAGGTAGAATCTGACTCTGATCCTCAACTCTACATTTCCGCAAGTAACACAAGTTGAAGGTATTGTGAATACCTGACAATTGTACTGGAAGGTCGAGAGTAACCATCTGATCATTTACCACCCGTTGGACACGAAACAGTCCAATATAACGCGGAGCTAACTTTCCCCACTTCCCAAAACGGATAACCCCCTTCCACGGAGAAACTTTCAGATATACCAATTCCCCCTCAACAAACACAACCGACCTACGATGTGGATCAACATACATCTTCTATCGATCCCTCGCAGCTTTTAAGTTTTCTCGCGCAATAGCTAGTTTATCTGCGGTGATCTGCACAATATCAGGCCCTGCATACTGTTTCTCACCCGCCTCTAACCAACACGTAGGAGTACGGCAGCGGCGACCATATAACATCTCATAAGGCGGCATACCGATACTCGAATGATACGAATTGTTGTACGCAAATTCAATTAGTGGCAGATGGGAATCCCAAGAACCTCCATATTCTAACACACATGCCCGCAGCATATCCTCGAGTGTTTAAATAGTTCGCTCAGATTGCCCGTCTGTCTAGGAGTGGTAAGCTGTACTCAGATTCACACGTGTACCTAACTCCCGCTATAAACTGTTCCAGAAGTTCGACACAAACCTGGAATCTCTATCCTACACAATCGAAAGCGGTATACCATGTCCGGAAACAACCTAATCGATATACAACTGAGCCAACTTACTAAGTGATGCTGTCTCACTGGTAGCCAAGAAGTGAGCACTCTTGGTCAATCTGTCAACGATCACCCAAATCATATCATTATTCCTCTCCGTACTTGGAAGTTTTGTTACAAAATCCATCGTTATGTGCTCCCACTTCCACTTTGGAATCTGCAACTGTTTAAGTGATCCATAGGGTTTCTGGTGCTCTGCCTTAACCTGTGCACAAATATGGCAAGACTCCACAAACTGTGCCACATCCATTTTCATTGTAGGCCACTAATACAGCACCTTTAGATCGTTATACATTTTTGTGCTACCTGGCTGAACAGATAGTCTAGACTTGTGAGCTTCAATCATAATCAAGTTTCGAAGACCTCCGAGCAAAGACACCCAAACACGAGATTAATTAACCTTCAATCCCCTAGAATCATCAGTCAAGTCATTCTTTTTCTTAGTCATAATCTCTGAATTCAGATTTTCATCCCTCAATGATTCCAACAGAGGTGCCTTTAATCTGTCAATCAAGTCGGAGATTATTTCAATTCGCATAAATTTGACATGTTCACTAACTCCCTTGCGACTCAAAGCATCGGCTACCACGTTGGCTTTCCCTGGATGATACCGAATCTTGCAATCATAATCTTTAACAAGTTCTAGCCATCGCCTCTGTCGCATATTGAGTTCTTTCTGCGAAAATACATACTGCAGGTTTTTGTGATTCGTACAAATGACGCACTTTGTACCGTAAAGATAGTGTCTCCACAATTTTAACGCAAAAACCACAGCTGCCAATTCTAAATCATGGGTTAGATAATTCTTCTCATTCGGTTTCAACTGACGAGAAGCATACGCAATCACTCTATCCCGTTGCATCAACACACAACCCAACCCTGCCAATGACGCGTCACAGTAAACTATCAAGTCATCTGACCCATCCGGTAAAACTAGAATAGGAGCCTGGCACAAGAGCTGTTTCAACGTCTGAAAGGCTTTCTCCTGTTCATCACTCCATCTAAATGGAACCTCTTTGCGAGTCAATTTAGTCATAGGATTCGCAATCTTAGAAAAGTCTTTAATGAATCTTCTATAATACCCAGCCAATCCCAAGAAGCTTTTAATCTCAGAAGACGACTTCAGAGCCTCCCAGTTCATTACTACTTCTATCTTTGCCGGATCAACCTTGACTCCATCACTGCAAATGACATGCCTTAAAAAGTGAACTTCCCGCATCTAGAATTCACACTTCGAGTACTTGGCATACAATTGCTCCTGTTTCAGAGTTTCAAGAACCTGTCTCAAATGAACCTCATGATCAGCTTCAGATTTCGAATAAAACAGAATGTCGTCGATAAATACTATCACAGATTTATCCAAGAACGGTCGACAAACCCGGTTCATCAAATCCATAAATACTGCAGGTGCATTAGTCAAACCAAACGGCATGACTAAAAACTCATAATGGCCATACATGGTATGAAAAGCCGTCTTAGCAATATCCTTGTCGGAAACTCGTACCTAGTGATAACCTGATCTCAAATCAATCTTCGAGAAATACGAAGCACCCTGCAACTGATCAAACAAATCATCAATCCTGGGCAGAGGGTATTTATTCTTCACTGTCCTCTTATTCGGTTCTCTGTAATCAATACACATTCGCAGAGTACCATCTTTCTTTTTCACAAATAAGACTGGTGCACCCCACGGTGAAGAACACGTACGAATAAATCCCCGATCCAACAAATCCTGAATCTGTGTCATCATCTCCCTAATCTCAGAAGGAGTCAACCGATAAGGAGATCTAGCCACTGGATTAGAACATGGTATCAAATCAATCTTGTACTCTACCTCTCAAACGGGAGGTAACCCAGGTAGCTCATCCGGAAATACTTTAGGATATTCTGATACTACTCGCACATTAGTAACTGCCCGTTTCTCTTTTCTAGCATCAATCGCATATGCCAGAAAACACTCGCATCCCTTACTCAAGGATTTCTTGGCTTTCAACATCGAAATGATAGGAAACATAGACTTGTTCCTTTCCCCTCGAGCCACCACACACGACCCATCATATAACGGAAACATAGACTTGTTCCTATGACATTTAATACTCGCCCTGTGCTTACTTAGCCAATCCATTCCCAAAACCACATCAAACCCCGCTAATAGCATCAAGAGGAATGATACAGGAAAGCACTTACCATCTATGTCAATCTCAGCACCTGTCACAGAAGTCGTAACAGGCACTATCTTACCATCTGCTACTTCTATATCAATCGGCACAGAGATACTAGTAGTAGGCAAATTTAACTTAGCACAAAATGCTACAGAAATAAAGGAGCGATTCGCTCCAGAATCAAATAATACACGAGCAGGTAAGGAGTTTATAAAGAACGTACCGGTGATCACATCATCTGTGGCAGTAGCATCATCTACTATCATCCGGAACGCCCTACCCTCCAGAGTTGGAGGATTCTTCCTTTTCTGCCCCTTTGCCACGGACGAACCCCCAACCGCCCCTACCCCTGTCCCTAACCTGTCCTAGCCCCGGGTCTCCTCCCTGTAGGGCAATCACCTACCCTGTGCCCCTCCTGATGACATTTCCAGCATACGTTACGAGGGTATCGACAATCCTTATATTCATGCCCGTGCGTTCCACATCGCACGCAACGCATAGTCTGAGCAGTACATTGCCCAGTGTGAGTAGCCCTGCACCTCGTGCACCACTGTGATTTAACTCCAGAATCCCCTGAAGAGGCCTTCCTATTTTGGTTGTCTTGGGACTGATTACCCTGCCATTTCTTCTGCTATTGGCTACCCCCAGCCTGATCATACCTCGGCTTCTACAAAGCCGCCTTATCCTTGCTCTGTTTATCTTTGGCTTGGGTGTCCCCCTCAGCAGATTTTGCTAAGGTAAAGGCCTGGGACAGAGATCCAGCCAATCTCGTGGTGCTCCTGTACTCTGGCAACAACGCCTCGATAAAGTGCTGAACCTAGGAAGATTCATCAGGTACCCACTAAGTTACAAACCTCAACTTAGAATTGAACTGTTCAGTCAATTCATCCACCGTCATTTTCCTTGTCATCTTCAGTTCCATGAACTCCTGTCTAATTTTTTTCAATTCAAAGGCGTTGCAGTACTATTCACACAATTTATCCCGAAATTGGTTCCAAGTGATTGAATCCATTTGGGCTCTCGACAAGTGGGTGGTAATGGAATCCCACCAAACCATTGCTTTGCCTTTGAGCATTCTAGTGGCAAAACAAACTCGCATCTCATCTTCACAATTGCAAGCATCCAAGATTCTTGAAGTATCCCTCAGTCAATTCAAAGTAACAGTGGGATCTGTGCTACCGTGGTATTCATCCGATTTACAATCCAAGAACTGTTTGTATGTACACGGTTGCCTGTATTCCATACCTGGTGGAAATCCCATAAAAGGATAAGAATACGAACCTTGTGGCATCGACCCCTGTGGAACAGATCCTTGCGGATAAGACCCCTGAGGAAACGACGGATAGAAAAAGGGTTGTGTCATCGGTTGAGTAAACGGTGGTATCGGCATTGACATTAGAGGAACCTCTGCCAATGTAGTCACTGCTGGAAAAGATAGGGGGTATCGCAACCGTAGTTGAATCTGCAGAAATAACTGGTGGTTGTGCTGCAGGAGCCTGCCTCTGCTACTCTAATTCTGATCTCAAATCTTGCAGCTGACCCTCCAATTGGAATATATACTTATCTCTCTCATCAACCGTTGTACCAGATGTACCAGCGTTGATTGGAATCTCAACTGTTGCAGTAGGAACCTCATCAGTAGTTGGGACAATAGGGGTACCGGTTAAGTAATCACGTCCAGCCCTTGTTATCTATAATAATCACATCACCTCACAATTTATTAGATAAATCCATTAGTACAAAACATACTAACTCCACCACACTCCAATTCACCCCAATCCCACACCCAAGGAGTAATCGACCTACCACGAGCCAAGATTTGGGAATATAACACTTCCACTGTGCCTACAGTGCCAAACCAAGGCTCTGATACCAAACTTGTAACACCGTATTTTTAACCCAAAAATTTTCACTTTTAATTACATCGCAGAAGCGTTTATAAACACCAAAGTAATTACAATTAATTACAAAACGCTGTTTACAAAATATCAGTATTACAAAACACGGTTGATAATAAATACTTTATCAGAGTCCTAGGTGATTACTCCGCAAGCTAACCACTCTCAGCCAAGCCGCTGACTTACCAAAACCTGTTAAAAGAGTGAGAGGTGAGGGATAGCACAAAGCTAAGTGAATAGAGTAACACACAACAAATATATCAGCCTAAACCGCATGATATCAACAACCACAAATAAGCACCCTACGAAGACCGGGGTTCTACAAGAACCTACAACCAATGCTGGTCAAAGCAAAGGTTTACAGATAGTCCATTTGCTATCCTCACACAGTATCATCCTCTGGTAGCAACAAATGCATCCCAAGGTCCTGATACTGCTTAGCCAATAGCAAATGAACCCAGCCCATAAGCCCAGTCGTAAACTGACTTCCCTTCCATCATGTATACATATCACAGACAACAACAATTAACATTCACAATTAATTAACCAACAGATATACAATCTATCCAACATTTCAGCTTTTTCCACTCAGTGTTCTTATATTACTGAGCCTTGTATGTTCCTGAGAACACAACAACCAACCATTAGTATTAAATTCATAAATATATGTATCAATCATATATTTATATCCGTTAATCAAACATAAACATGTAAGATTCACATATGAATGCACATATATCACATAGCATTAAACAATGAATATCAACAAATCAAAACTGTTGGATTTCTTATGAAATCCGACACTACTATCGGATTTGCACCAAATCCGCAACCACCTTCGGAATCCGCTACTTAGTATCGATTTTGAAGGAATCCGATACTTCCTTTGGATTTCACTTAACACAATCGGATTTTACATGTTAATCAGATTTCATGCTTAGGATTCCACCCTCGGATTCAATACATTGGATTTCATATGTTCCGGATTCAAGAGTATCGGATTGCAACACTAGGATTTCATATATCCGGATTTCACAATCGGTTTTCATCATCATCACTACAATCCGCCATCTTCATAGCTTCAAGAATCCGACAACTTCAATTCTTGCATGCATCTCATATCCAGATCATAAACAAGTTCATAAAACCACATAAAAACATGTTTAAATACACCAGCATGCATCAAAACACCTTTACCACCACAAGAGCACTAAATCCGATAACTTCATATGATGTTCATATCAAAACCCACGTAAAACCGTAGCATATTAACACCGACCAAATCATGCTTCATAACAAGATTCATGCTTCAAGAAGAAAACAATAAACATACAAACCTTCTAACTTGAATTCACAATTCAAACACTTGGACACTTGAACTCCGATTGTTCTTCTTGGCTCTCGGTTTTACACACAAAACACACACACATATAATTTCTTCAAAGTGAAGTAATGTAAACATTAACCCACGTATACATACTCAATTATATATAAAACATGAGGTGTGATGGTTTAAAACACTAAGCACATGCACACACACATCACCGTATACATACATATATATACATACACATATATATTAAACTAACACAATAATATAAATGATCAATAATCAATTAAACATAAACCAAATCAAAATATAATTCACGTGTAACATACCTCAAGCCTACGTTTCTACTAGGCCCAATCTCAGGATGTTACAATATTCTCCTTGAATTGGATTTTTTAATGTTTTATTGTGGAAAGAGTGAGTCGTGATTTACACTTATGGAAAAAAGTCGTAATTTACACTTATAGAAAAATGCCTTTTATCTGCGTGCCTTATAAAAATAAAATAAAATTAGAGATGAAGAATAATCATAGGAAAGGAAAATAAAAACAATCTATATTCTTGCTTTAACATCATCGTTTGGTTATTGAGTTGTATCATCTTCAAACATGAACTCTTTTCTCTATTTGAAGACAACTGAGCGCTTAAGGACTATAATTTGTTTTTTGGGTATGTTTGTTTTTTTTTGTTTTTTTTGTTTTTTTTGTATATGTACATAACCTGCTTTTTTCTATATGATTTTAATGTATCTCAAGTATACTTCTTTAATATCTGTGTGTGCTTACATCAACTATATATATATATATATCTATATATATAACAGCACTGGTTATAAAAGTCTATTTATGAGCAGTAACTTGGCGTATGATGATCTAGTGTCAATTGTATATATTACAAGGAATATCATATGCGGGTGTTGTGCAGGGTTCATATTTTAACAATCACATTTTTACTAATTTAATTTATATATAATTTTACAGATAAGATGATTGTTCAAAGCTAGAATACACTTATAATATTTTGTTTAAAAATATATTTGTTTTTTAATGACTAATCTAATATTAGTTGTTAGAATTTGTTAGAAATGTGACTGTTTTCTTAACAAAAGATTAGGACATGTAATTCTCTATATTAGAAAAGATAAATAATAAAAAAAAAAGTAGAGATAGAAATATAACTTATATAAGTTGAATGATGAAAAGTAAAAAATTATAATGGGTTAGGATTGAAAATTAAAATGAATAGTTGCATCAAAAATATAAACTATGTTATTATGTAAAATGTAATCTATCTAAATTGATGATGAAAAATAGAAAATAAAAAAACTTTAGTAGTTGAAAAATAAAAAGTAAAAAAATATATAAAGGGTTAGAATTGAAAATTGAAATGAATTTTATTTTTTTTTTGTAAATTGATATAAGGTGATAATTAATATTGTAATTCAGACTTTGTATATATATTTGTAAATCACTTTCCTACAAACAACAAGCACAACTAAGATAAAACAACCTGGTTTCAAACTACACATGGGAACATCCCTACGGGGGTCTCGGGTTCGCCCCTTTCTTCTCCACATCGGGTCCGCCAAACCGAGCCATTTTTCTTTTTTTTCCTTAACGGCTAATTTAGAAAGAAAGAAAATTTACTTAACGACTATACGACCGTTATATATATTTACTTATCCTCTCTCCTCTAAATATATACAAACACATTTCTTCAAATATTTTCACAATACAACTTCTTTCTTCTCTTATTTCTTTACTTCCTTCAAATATTAGTTTTTGATTTACAAAATATGGAATCACCACCAAATGTTTCATTGAGCGGTTTGTCAAATTCTGTATCAACCGATGAGCAGCTTCGGCAGGAAGAAGAAATTTTGTAGGGTTGCGGCAAACCTGTTTTTTGGTAGCACGGCGGAGTCGTCAACCAGAATCAGAAGTAGAAACATAGAAAGAGGTCGGGTAGCTGCAAACGAGCGGTTGTTAAATGACTATTTTGGCGATAACCCTGTTTATCGAGTTAAGATATTTAGACGGCAATTCCGCATGAGCAGACGACAATACGAACGAATAGTTAACGATCTAGAAGTAGAGTACACCTATTTTAGAGAGATTTGTGACACTAGAGATAAAAGAGGGTTTTCTCCGATACAAAAGTGTACTTCTGCTATTCGGCAATTGGCGTACGGGGTAGCCTCCGACTCGCTTGACGAGTAATTGAGGATTGGAGATAAGACGGCACAGGATTTCCTACACAATTTCTACAAAGGTATTATTGAGCTTTATGGTAAAGTTTATTTACGAAAACCTACTTATACCAATATTGAGGAGCTATACACCACACATGAAGACTACAACGGATTTCTCGGCATGCTCGGCAGCGTACACTGTACTCATCGGGCATGAGAAAATTTCCAGGTTGCATGGTGGGTTCAGTTCATGAGAGGTAGTCATGAGCACCTAACAATAATGCTAGAGGTTGTTGCCTCACATGACGTATGGATATGACATGCATACTTCGGCATTGCAGGTTCCAACAACGATATCAATGTTCTCAACAAGTGATCAATCTTCAACGATATCAATGAAGGAAAAGCATCCGAGTGTCCATTTGAGGTGAACGGAGTCACCTACAAACACATATATTATCTAGCTGATGACATATATCTAGAGTATGCTACATTTGTAAAATCATTTACGTGCCCACTAGAAATATATAAATATATAAAGGCTTAGAATTAAAATTTGAAAAGTGTTAGAATTGAAAATTAAAATGAAATGCTTTTTTTTGGTAAGTTGATATAAAGTGATAATTAATATTTCAATTCAGACTTTCTTTTACCCTATCCAGATTGTCTTTTCTACTAGACGACTCATATTTTGTAGTCATAGAGTCGGTTCGGCAACGGGCTTATGAGGGATTATAGGGACTTGGAATTCTAATTTTCATAATCCTCATCCCTTAAGTCCTGTTCGGGTGTTAAAATTTTCACGGGATTATTGAAAACATAATCCCTCATAAGCTCCCAAAATAAAAGTCTTTTCAAGTAGCTTATGGCTTGGGCTTGAAATTATCAATTAATCGGCCTAAGCCCTAGTTACAACCTCAGCTTCAGCTCCAAGCCCAACCTCTTTCGCCAAACATACCCTTAGTAAGAGGGGGAGGATTAAGGATTTACTCCGTGTGAGAATTCCATCTCTAGTTGGGGCATTCGAGTAATTCGCGAGATCATGCACTCTTCTTTCTCCCTTGTGTCTATTTCGCTGTAGGGAGTTGGTTCACGGGTACAACCTTTGTAACTTCATGGTATACCCTTTTCCTTCTTCTTGTTGCTGCATATCTCGTTTGTACACATCTTCTTTTTGTTTTCGGGGCCTCTAGTGAGTTACAGATTGTATACATCTCTATAAATCACTTTCCTACAAACAACAAGCACAACTAAGATAAAACAACAAACTAGTTTCAAACTACACTCACAATACAAATCCACTATCTTAGCCGGTTGAGAAAAAAAGTGAAAACATGAAATTAAGGGAATACAAAGAAATGCAAAGGGTAAGGGAATGCAATGTGTAACATCCTCAAACGGGCCTAGTCATGCGTGAAATAGCTACGCGAATTAAATTGAATAAATTAATGAAAATATATTGTTTAGTATTGATATAAAATATTAAATTAGCTATTAAATTAGGTTATAGAAATAGTAATAAAAATAGATAAAAGTAATAAAATACTAAACGGTTTCAAACGAGTATTCCGAAAATATCTCTGTTAGTTGAAGTGGGTAAGCGGGTGTCGTGTTGTAAGTTGAAAACGGGAACAAGATACCCACTTGTGGATAATTAAATCCACAAGTCGGTTTAAACCTTTCTAACACAGCACACACACATAAACTCACGTATACACCCATTTACACACTAACACCTTGTTCTTGGAAGCTTGAGAGAGAGGAATCAAGAGGAAGCAATCCAACAATTGTTATATTATCAAATTCGTGATCTATCATATCTTCTTAGTCCATCATCTTCCCTAGTTGCTTCAAGTTCTTGATTTTGGGATTTTTAGGTCAAAAAACGGGTTAAGATCAAATTGACCAACATGAACTGATTTCTATGCTTCTAAATGTTCCTACAACTCATATAGATAGTTAAGAACACAATTTGTGGATTGGAAGTGGTAGTATTGCACAAATTCAAGAAATGACAAAATGGGTCAAAATTGCCAAAAATGGGTCAAACCCGATTTGACCATCAAGGAATGATTTTTAATGTTCTAACAAGTTCATACAACAAATATGGATTGATTGAAGCATAAATTTTAGATTGTAATGGTGGTTTTGATTGAATTGACTAAAATAGTGCTAAAATAGGCAGTAAATGGAAACAAATGAAAAATGCTATCAAACAATAATTTAAATTGATTCCATCGGTTCCAATGGCTCCAATAAGTCATTTTGAGTAGAAATGGTGTATTGGAAGTGTTGGAATTGAAGTATTCCAAGTTTTAGCCAAAATGAACACTTCTTTGTCAATTAAGGTTGGATTTTTGTATGAATTAACTGAGTGAGTGTTTTGGATGTTAAGAAGCACCTACATGTGTTAAATGATGCTAGGAACCACTGAAAATTAGTTAAAATTGGATTGGAATTGAAATGGGTCGAATTGGCCTTTGTGTGCAAAAGGTTGTGTTTGTTGCATAGCACAGGCCTCGCGGCGTGAGCTCCCCTAGAGACAGCCATATTGGTTGTTTCTTGGTGTTTTGATGCATAGGATAGTGTTGTAACCTAGTGAACAGGATAGGGGCATGGTTAGGGGATTAATACTAGTATGCTAGTATAGTACTTGAAGTATTGTTGTGTAAATTTAAATGAATGCGTTATAGGTGGAATAAACGAACAAGGAGAGCTGGAATCTTATATTTGTTTATTATAAATTTACAGGTGAGTATTGGCTTTAATGAGTTCAATAAAGAGGGATTTAAATGCTAATTGACTATGTAACTGATTCAATGACATTGCAAGCTATATGTGTATATTTTAAATCCCTAGATATGCAACAGAGATCAAGAAATGAATGTTGCCATGTTTGTTGATATGTTATACATGTATTCATATACGTATGCACGAGGTACGATATATAATGCTTCATATGGGCTAATTGTGAAATGATGCATGCTATTGAACCCGAAATGGGTTATTGATGTGGTATGTGATTATCCGGACATCTTGTTGGCTATGTAATTAAAGTCAGCCTATGGCTGGATCCTATGGGGCCTTCGGGCATAGTTCGGGATCAACGGTGACTCGAGTAGCCATTCCGGGTTGTAAGTTCGGAAGGACTACCGGTCCTTAACAGTTGGGGGTATTCGGCTACCCGTTGAGCCTAATTGCGCCTATGGCTTTGTAACATGCACGGTGGACCGTTATATGCTTACCTACCAGCGCGGTTGGAAGTGTCTGATCCCCGGTGAGGGTTGTTCAGTTGGGCTGGCTATCCTGCAAGACATAACCCCTACCGATCTTGCCAGCACTCCGCTATGTGATAGGATAGCATTTATTGCTTATTCCTATGTTGTGGCTTTCTTTATTGATAGTTATGCATGTCTGTGCTCAATAGATATTTATAGCTAATATTGCTGTTGTTTCCCTTTTTCCACGTAACGATTAGAAAGGCCTGGTGAGATGGGCCTGCTTACCGATGCTTGTAAATACCTTTTGGGAAGGAACACTGCCTGTTGGTATCTTGTTTTTATGGTCGGTCTTGAATAGAGTAACATCACTGGTTATGGGTTTGGCAAATTTTGTTTTGTATATATATTCGCCAAATCAGTTTTTTGGAATATGTAATAGTTTGTAGGTTTTGTTTTAAATTCCGCTGCTTGGTTGTTAATTTTTTTATTAAATTAAGAGGACATGTAAACATTCTAGTTACAAATGGACTCACGCAATTTTAAAAAACTCAAATTTTTACTAAATTTACCTATTTTCAAAGGCGGTGTTACAATTAGGTATTAGAGCCTAAGTTTGAGGGAACTGAATAGTTGAATGAGTATTCAGTCTCAAACTCGGGCTCAGCCATTATTTAGTGTTCCTTATGGGGTAGTTGGGTTGAGTATGAGAGTTATGTGATTATTGTATCTTATCAGCTAACGTATTATGTTGATAAGCAAGTATAAGTGGTATACTAAGTGTTCTTCCTTTGTATAGCAAATTGAAATACAATGTCGGGTCAGTGCGGTACAACCGACCAGGCTCTAAAGGAGATGGAAGATGAGGCTTCTCATATACCTCATCAAGCTGAGGATGAGCAATCTCAGCATCGTTCTTATGGTGCTAGACCTGAATAGGGTCAAGAGATGTACATAAAGTGCATAGAAGAAGAGCTCCGCTTGGCAAAGAAGATTTATTACAGATCACTTTGGGTAAAGCACACCAAGCTTGTTCATTCAAGAAGTCTCTTTCGTTTAAACCACCTACATATGATGGGAGTGATGACCCCTCAATTATGAATGGCTCTGAGAAATGGTGCTGGCATTTGAATCATGTGATTGTGAACCCGAATATTGCGTTAAGTACAAGGTAAGAATGCTGAAAGGCCGTTCTATCTTCTGATGGGACACGGTAAAGGCGTTTGTTAATAAGGAGGTATTGAGTGCTTTATCTTAGGAGCAATTTTCTGAGAAGTTGTAGAAGAAGTACTACACTGAATATGATATGGAGTGGATGGAACGGGAGTTTAATAATCTCCGAAAAGGAGATAAACCTATGGAGGCGCTCATTAGCACGTTCAATGATAAAATGAAGTTTGTTCCTCACCTGTTACCTGATGAGAATGCAAAGATCGGGAGATTTGTGGGTACTCTACCGTTGGAGTTTTGGGCTAATGTCTGAGCGGCTGTTGATCTGGATCAAGCTTTCGAAGTAGCTTGACAAATGGAGGAAGATTGTATTCGGTGTAGGGGTGAGTTTGCAGGTGGGAGTCATAAAAGAAAATTTCAGCCATCTTTTAAACCAAGTCCTTCCAAAGGACAATCTTCTATAGGTGGTAAATCTGGTGACTCCAAGTAGCCAAAGCCTGATACTCCCTGCAATGCCGTACTTATCATTCCGGTGGTTGTTCTAAAGTAACAACAAGGTGCATGAGGTGTTGGTAGAAAGGGCAAGTTGTGGAGGAATGTAGGTACAAGGAGGATGTGTATTACAGGTGTCATTATCCAGGGCACAAAATAGCTAAAAGTCCTAAAAATCCTAGTGTCAGAGCTGGTGGATCATCAACGGGGTAGAAGAAAGATAGTGTCCCTCGTGCTAAAGGGGGGGCATTTTAGATAACAACCGAGGAAGCCAAGGAAGTTGTGGATGTGATCACTGGTACATTCCTTATTAATAATACTCCATCATGTGTATTATTTGATTCAGGAGCTACTTATTCTTTTGTCTCTGTATCCTTTCGTTGCAACCTGCAATTACATGTCTCTACATTAGCCGATCCACTTATAGTAGAGACCGCTAATGGTAAAGTAGTTTCTGTTACTGATAAAGTTCCTTTGGTAGTTGTTGACATCGATGGCAATAGTTTCCCTATTTCATTTCTTATTATGCCCATTGCGGGGTTTGAATGTTTGATGCTGTAATTGGAATGGATTGGCTCAGCAATCGAAACACTGAGATTCTCTAATCTAAAAAGATAATTAAAGTTCACTTGTTTGATAGGTCGTATGCTACAGCAAGAGGAGAAAGACGGGAGTCTAATATTCCTATTATCTCAGTCATAAAAGCTTGAAAATCTGTGGCGAAAGTTTGTGCCTCCTACTTAGAATATGTAATTGATGCTAAGATGGAGAAACAACTAGTTAAAGATACCAGGGTAGTGTCTGATTACCCTGAGGTGTTCCCTGATGAATTACCCGGTTTACCTCCAGTCACGGATGTTGAATATCGAATTGATCTTGTTCCCGGAGCTGCCCTAGTGTCTAAATATCTGTATCGTCTTGCTCCTTCTGATGTTCGCGAGGTGATGAATCAAATCCAAGAATTACTTGACAACGGTTTCAATCGCCCAAGCTCTTCTCCTTGGGGAGCTCCAGTTCTATTTGTGAAGAAGAAAAATGGAGCTTAATAAGCGAACTGTGAAGAACAAATATCCTCTCCCACGCATAGATGATTTGTTTGACCAATTGAAGGGAGTAACCTGTTTCTCAAAAATTGATCTTTAGTAGGTGTACATTAGGTACGGGTTCATGCTAAATATATTCCAAAGACTGCCTTTCGAACCCGCTATGGCCATTATGAATTCATGGTGATGTCATTCGGCTTAACCAATGCACCTGCCAATTTTATGGATCTCATGAACCGCGTCTGTCGTCCATTCTTGGACAAGTTTGTGACCGTGTTTACTGATGACATTCTGGTTTATTCAAGAACCGAAGTTGATCATGAGTTGCATTTTCATCAAGTTCTCGAAACTCTTAAGCGAGAACAATGGTCATGTAATTTGCAAGGAAGGTGTTAAAGTAGACCCGGCCAAAGTTGATGCTGTAATGAACTAGGGAGTTCCCTGAACTCCTTCTGAGATCAAGAGCTTTCATGGCCTAGCTGGCTATTATCGGTGGTTTATCCGTGATTTTTCTAAACTTGCTAGTCCTTTAACTAAATTAACTTGAAAGGATGTTGCCAATGTATGGTCTGAAGCCCAGGAGGAAGCTTTTCAATCCTTGAAGCGGCTATTGTGTGAAGCTCCAATTCTTACTCTACCAAATGGGTCGGAGGATTTTGTGGTTTACTGTGATGCTTCTAATGCTAGATTGGGTCGTGTTCTCATGCAACGTGATAAAGTAATTGCCTATGCTTCTCGGCAATTAAAACCGCATGAAAAAAACTACCCAACCCACGATCTAGAGCGCGCGGCAGTTGTATTTGCATTGAAGCTGTGGAGGCATTATCTTTATGGCACAAAATGTATAGTTTGTACGGATCACAAAACCTTGCAATATGTCTTTACTAAAAAGGAACTCAACATGACACAACGTCGCTGGCTTGAGTTAATTAAAGACTACGATTGTGAAATCCCTTATCACCCCGGCAAAGCTAATGTAGTAGCCGATACCTTGAGCAGTAAAGGGTCCTCAACAGAAGCCAAATTTATGAAACTCTCAGTGATTCCAAATATAATTGCAAAGTTAAAAGAAGCATAGCAATTGGCACTATAGGAAGATAATCTAAAAGCTGAGACGATGATAAAGTTGAAAGATCATCTGAGTGAAGACAGTCGGGGTTTGAAGACTTTTCAATCCCGAATTTGGGTACCACTTGTTGGATGCAACCGTGAGTTAATATTACAGGAAGCTCATAAGTCCAAGTTGTCTTTCCATCCGGGAATCACAAAGATGTACTATGACCCGAAGATGTTGTATTGGTAGCCTACTCTTAAAAGAGACATCGCTTCCTTTGTGGAAAGGTGTCAAATTTGAGCACAAGTTAAAACGGAACACCAAAGGCCTTATGGCAGTTTGCAACAACTTGAAATTCCGGAGTGGAAGTGGGATCATATCACAATGGATTTTGTGACAAAGTTTCCAAAGACGTTAAGAGGACACGACATGATTTGGGTCATTGTCGATCGATTGACCAAGAGTGCTCACTTCCTCGCCACGAATGAGTCTACATTGTTGACACGTTTAGCTCAACTTTATATCAACGAGATTGTGTCACGTCATGGTTTGCCTTGTTTCATTATTTCTGATCACGACTCTCGATTTGTTTCTAAATTTTGGTAAAGCTTACAACGTGAGCTTGACACTCGTGTTTATTTGCTTATGACCCGCAAACGGATGGGCAGTCTGAAAGAACAATTCAGACTTTGGAGGATATGCTTCGACCATGTGTACTTGAGTTTGGTGGTTCATGGGATTCTCATCTTCTATTGGTTGAATTCGCTTATAATAATTCTTAACATTCCAACATTGGAATGCCACCGTACGAAATGCTCTACGGGAGGCGTTGTCGCACTCCAACTTGTTGGCTTGAACCTGGTGAGAAGAAGTTCGCGGGGACCAAAATCGTGCAGATTACATCAGATAAAGTTAAAGTGTGTCTTGAGAAGCTGAAAGTTGCTCGTGACAGACAAATATTGTATGCAGACCCAAAGCTCCGACCCGTTGTGTTCGGTGTGGGCGACCATGTCTTCTTGAAGGTATCCCCTTGGAAGGGTGTTATCCGGTTTGGACAAAAGGGCAAGTTAAGTCCCCATTATATTGGTCCATTCAAGGTTATCCGGAAAGTCAATGATCAAACTGTATCTCTTGAATTGCCTCCTGAGCTTTCTAGTATCCACAACACTTTCAATGTAGGCTATCTTAGAAAGTGTAAAGTCAATGAAGATCAAGTCCTACCTCTGCAAGAGTCAAAAGTTGATTCAGCTAAATGCCTTATAGAGGAACCTATTGAGATTCTAGACACCAAGACAAAGAAGGTGCGTAAGAAGGTGATCAAATTAGTTCTTGTCAAGTGGAAGCACAACTTATGTCCATAGCTAACATGGGAAACAGAGGATGAAATAAAGACACGATACCCTCACTTGTTCTCAACTGAGTAGATTCCGAGGACGGAATCTTCTTAAGGGGGGTAGAGTTGTAACATCTTTAAACGGGCCTAGTCGTGCGTGAAGTAGGTACGCAAATTAAATTGAATAAATTAATGAAAATATGTATTTTAGTATTGATATAAACTATTAATTTAGCTATTAAATGAGGTTATAAAAATAGTAATAAAAATAGATAAAAGTAATAAAATACTAAACGGTTTTAAACAAAGATTCCCAAAATATCTCCGTTAGTTGAAATGGGTAAGCGGGTGTCGTGTTGTAAGTTGAAAACGGGAAACAAGATACCCACTTGTGGATAATTAAATCAACAAGTTAGTTTAAACCTTTCTAACACAGTACACACACAAACTCACGTATACACCCATTTACACACACTAACACCTTGTTCTTGGAAGCTTGAGAGAGAGGAATCAAGAGGAAGCAATCCAACAACTGTTCTATCATAAAATTCGTGATCTATCATTTGTTCTTAGTCCATCTTAATATTTGTAAGTCCATCATCTTCCCTAGTTGCTTCTAGTTCTTGATTTTGGGGTTTTTAGGTCAAAAAACGGGTTAAGCTCAAATTGACCAAAATGAACTAATTTCTATACTTCTAATTGTTCCTACAACTCATATAGATAGTTAAGAACACAATTTGTGGATTGGAAGTGGTAGTATTGCACAAATTCAAAAAATGACCAAATGGGTGAAAATTGACAAAAACGGGTCAAACCCAATTTGACCATGAAGGACTGATTGGAACATAAATTCATTGGAACATAAATTTCAGATTATAATGGTGGTTTTGATTGAATTGACTAAAATAGTGCTAAAATAGGCAATAAATGGCAAGAAAATGGAAAATGCTATCAAACAATTATTTAAATTGATTCCATCAGTTCCAATGGCTCAAATAAGTCATTTTGAGTAGAAATTGTGTATTGGAAGTGTTGGAATTGAAATATTCCAAGTTTTGGCCAAAATGAACACTTCTTTGTCAATTAAAGTTGGATTTTTGTATGAATTAAATGAGTGAGTGTTTTGGATGTTAAGAAGCACCTACATGTGTTAAATGATGCTAGGAACTACTGAAAATTAGTAAAAGTTGAATTGGAATTGAAATAGTTCGAATTGGACTTAATGTGCAAAAGGTTGTGTTTTTGGCATAGCACAGGCCTCACGACGCGAGCCCCCATGCAGACAGCCATATTGGTTGTTTTTTGGTGTTTTGATACATAGGATAGTGTTGTAACCTAGTGAACATATTAGGGGCATGGTTAGGGGATTAATGCTAGTATGCTAGTATAGTACTTGAAGTATTGTTGTCTAAATTTAAATGAATGTGTTATAGGTGGATCAAACGAAGAAGGAGAGCCGGAATCTTATATTTGTTTATTATAAATTTACAGGTTAGTACCGACTTTTATGAGTTCAATAAAGAGGGATTTAAATGCTAGTTGACTATTGTAACTGATTCAATGTCATTTCAAGCTATATGTGTATATTTTAAATCCCGAGATATGCAATAGAGATCAAGAAATGAATGTTGCCATGTTTGTTAATATGTTATACACGTATTATACGTGTGCACGAGGTATGATATATAATGCTTCATATGAGCTAATTGTGAAATGCATGCATGCTATTGAACCCAAAATGGGTTATTGATGTGGTATGTGATTGTCCGGACATCTTGTTGGCTATGTAATTAAGGTCAACCGGATCCTATGAGGCCTTCGGGCATAGTTCGGGATCAACGGTGACTCGATGGACCATTCCAGATCGTAAGTTCGGTAGAACTGCTGTTCCTTAACAGTTGAGGGTATTTGGCTACGTACCCGCCGAGCCTAATTAAGCCTATGGCTGTATAAAGTGCATGGTGGACCGCTATAGACAATATAATAGATGAGTTATTATTATCTTTAAAACAGTTTGGTTGTTCTCTCTATAGGCAATATAATAGATGAGTTCTATTTCAAAAACAAAGACATATCCAATTACAAATACATGAAGTATCATTTTCTTATTGTTATTTTTTGGTTTCATTGAAGTTTTATCAAGATAAAGTATTCAAATTGTTGTTTTTAATTAATACTATGCTTCTAGCATGTTAATTCGTTACAAATAAATTGGTGATCATAAAAAACTATGATGGTTGATTTGGCAAAGCTTAAACGTTATTTTAACATGTAAGTTTTTTGTCTTTAAATGAACTTTCCCCGTGAGTAGTGGAACAAATAAGAGGCTGTCGATGAAGGGGTCAAATTATTTATCTTGACAAATAATGAAACTTTTTTATGTCTTTCATATACATGTGTATCATTAGTGTTATAATAGAGTAAGACCAACCTCCGCTATACTAAAATCCTTGCTCCGTCCCTGTTTTGCAAGAACTGAATAACTGAAAGAAAGATATGATTAATCACATGGAGCCATCTATAGATTCATAAATCTTAGCTGTTTACTTAACTAATTATCTCATGTTTCTTCTACCTGAGATGACCAATAAGTCTAATCTTCTATTGAATTACTAGAAAGCTCTTTTGTAAATGAAGACAAAGACATGGAAGTTATGGCTTTTGTAAACATATTTTTTCCTCATCTTTCCTTCCTAATTGCATGTTGTAATGTGGGATTAGAGTGAATGTTAGTAATCATATATTTCTATCATTTTTGTGACACTGAGCCTATTTGGAGGAAGGTGTGGGATATGTTGGGTTGGCGAGCCCTCGGTTGAAGTCGACAGGCTCCTTCAAATCGTTGGCCTTCTTTTCTGGCACCAATGTAAATGGAACACAATCTTTAGAGGAGTTTATGGAGTGGTCTTTTGGCTAATCTGGAGAACAAAATCCTTCATGCAAAGTTGGAGGATAAAGATAATTTGGTAGCAGGATTTATTTTTTACCATACGTGACAATTAGAACTTTTTTATCCTTACCAACCCGCTAACTAGTAATTCCATCCACAAATTCATGAGTATAATTATTCAAACAACAATTTTTTATTGTGCATGACAAAAAATTGTGAACAAATTATCACCCTTTGTCTTAACCTTTAGACTTTGCACCTTCCTTTTTAAGATATAATGGAAAATCCTTTTTTTAAGATCATAAAGAAAATAATAAAAGTAATTAGAAAAAGAAAAAAAATGTTGTTTACAAAATGTCACTTGTTTGGCTTCAATAAATTACTACGTTCTAGAGTTTTCTTTTATATTTCACGCGTCATGGCATACGTGGTTTATGATGAACAAAGTATAGAGACAAACACTTAAACATAAATAATTTAAAATAAAATGTTACTTGTAAGAGTACATGACATATTTTAAATAAATAAGTGTTAGCTTTCGCTTTTTAAATTAATAGGAGTTAGATAACCCAAATTATAAGATCATTAAGAATTAAACCCGAAACAACAATTTAAGATTTAAGTATGCAAATCTCATCAATTTTGAGATGTAACTAACGATCAACTAATTGATCCTTATAACCATTGGGTTTTAAGGTTAATTTTTTTTACTAAACATGCACAACGAAATAAAAATTGTTAGTTTACTTAAAAAAACCCATCAGTGAGGTAGTGGCCCAATCTATTCAATATGAATAAAACATGATTCCTTGGAATGCTAACGAGATTTACACTGATACTGTTCATCCACGAACGATATTGCTAGACTACATGAGAAATCACCAAAACTTTCAAAAACACGAACCGGGAATTGAGTGTATGAGTGTAGGTTGTGTGTTTGGTCAACGCAAAAAGCTGATTGGGTTTTGTTGTGGTTGATGGCCGAAGCCAAGGAAAGAGAGATGAAGAAGATTTTAGGTGTTGTTGCAATTGTGATTTAACTTAGATTTGTTTCCTATTTGAAGCAAATCTAAGCACAAACCCATTAATATTAAGTTCATCTTAATTAGACTTTGAAACAATACAAAACCAACTCTTCAGTTTTTAATAATTTACTAATTACTCCAAACCTTGAATTAATTAATAAACTTATCAATTAATCCACCATTAAATATTAAACAAATATTTAATATGGTTTTCTCGTAAATAATAAATAACTATTTATTATTTATTCCCCCAATAATTAATTCAACTAATTAATTACTCTCACACAACAATTGTAACGTCTAATAATGGTTCTAATTGAGTGTGTAGCAGTCTCACCCTTTATAGTCTTATAACATTGGACATGGTAATACGTCTTCACTATCGTGCACATACACTAACAATAAAAAACGTCAAATGAACCATTATTTATTTATTAATAAATAACGAGAGAAATTACATCTTGGTTGTCACAATTCTTCCCCTCTTAAGAAGATTCCATCCTAGAATAAGGCACCAAAACGAACAACCACGGAGAATAGGTTTTCATATCCTCTTTCCCAAGTTGAGTCTAAACCGTGCTTGTTCTTCCACTGAACTCTAACCAACTTGACATGTCTCTTTCTCAACCATTTAATTTGACGATCAAGAATCGCTACAGGCTTCGTAAAATATCGCTTGTGCACATCCACTTGTAATTTGTAACATCCTCAATCGGGCCTATTCGTGCGTTCCAGTTGGTACGTGAATTAATTTAAAAGAATTAAATTAAAAGTATATGTAAGTATTTAAAGAAAATATGTTATTGTTCAACTAAATGTGAATTTAAAAATAGTAATAAAAATAGATAAAAGTGATTAAATGTTAAATGGTTTCAAACGATGTTTCCAAAATATCTCCGTTAGTTAAAACGGGTACTCGTGCATTGAGTTGTGTGTTGAAAAAGGGGAACAAAATACCCTTGTGGATAATATGAGAACCCAAGGTCGGTCCTCATATTTCCAAGTCAGATAAACACACACATACTCACACCTAAAAACACACACCTCACAACTCTTTTCTCTTGTACACATGAAGAAGACTGAAGGAAATATTCACACAAGATCATTCAAGGCTAGAATCAAACACTTGTTAAGATCACAATCTGTTCTTGCAATCATACCTTCATCATCTTCCTTAAGTTTGTAAGCTATTCATCTTCTTGTTCGTAGTTTTCAAGTTTAGGTTCAAATGGGTCAAAACCCAAATTGACCTCTATAATTAAAGTTAATGTATTCACTTTGTTCCTAAGTCAATTCCATGTCCTAAGAAAACAAGTTATTGAATTAGATTGATGTTTGTGATTGAATTTGATAAATTTGTGAAAATGGGTCAAAAGATAGAAATTGGTCCCAAATCTTGATTATGTGGTTAAAATGTTTAAAGTTTTTGTTTTTAGCTTACTTTTATAGTATTGGTTCACATATGAATGAAAGGAAACAACTGGAAATTGATTTGGTACAATTTGGAATGGTAAACAGCAGGTTCTGTTTGAACCTGCTGCTGTGTATTGAAAGGCACATGTGTGCCTCTCAAGAACAGGCCGTACCTCTGGGCATACACGGGGAGGCACGGGCGTACCTCAAAAAGGTACGGGCGTGCCTAACCCTAGGAGGTCCGGGGGAGTGCCTTTGGTCACGGGGCGTACCTATGACCAGGGTACGGGCGTGCCTAAAAAGTCACGGGCGTGCCTTGCCGTGTGAAAGTTCTATTTTAAGCATGATCTGATATGTGTAAGCTATAATTAGGTACTTCAACCGATCAAGAAGTATCAATACTGTAAATTACTTGATATTAGCTCGCTAGGTGAGTACCGGCTTTCATGAATTCAATAAAGGGTGGTTTGAGTGCTAATTGATTTAAATGGTTATTGTATGCTACTGACTACACATTAGAAATATATGTATATGCAGTTAAGATCAAATGAAACAAGTATTGACATGATAAATGATATGCTAGACATGTATTTAAGTACATGTGCATATATTATGAGTTATTGATAAGCATATGTTATATGTAATTGCATGCATGCTATTGTTCTTGAAAAGGGTAATTGATGAACTTTCTATGTGTCCGGACAAACCTGATAATTAAGGTCAGCTTCGGCTGGATCCTGGGCCTTCGGGCATAATGTTTTGGATCAACGGTACTCGAGTACTGTTCCTTTCAGTATAAGGGGTGAATGCCTAAGTGGCTGAGCCCAAATGAGCCTCTGGCTCCAGAACGAGCACGGTGAATCACTTTATGTGTTCTCACCAGCACGGTTGGCATTGTCTACTAGACCTGTCAACACTCCATTATATGATAGGATAACATTGTTTGCTCATTCCTGATGTATGACTTGCTTTATTGTTATTCATGATTTCTTGTATTCACTAGCTACTTTAAATAGCTAATGTTGTTGATGTTTCCTCTTTTTACAGATAAAGATTAGGCAGGCTGGTGAGTGGGGATACTTGAAGCGTTGTACATGCTTTTTGAGGAACACTATTTTGTGGTATCATATACTAATGGTCGGTTTAGGACAGAGTAACAATGGGTTCATGTTTGGCATCTTTTGTATTGCATATTTGTAAATATGCCAAACCTGTGTTTTAAAACTGTAATAGTTTAATAGGGTTTGTTTATTTAAAGTTCCGCTGCGTTGTTTCGAATTACTAGTAAAGTAATAAAACAGGTAAACATTTGTTTTACAAACAGACCCACACAATTTAAAAACTTAAATTTTCATTAAAATTACTAAGTACAAAGGCGGTGTTACATAATTCTTCATCATGAACCTAGCTATATCCTCGGCATGAACTTTAAGTTAATGGTAACCCGATCGAATGCCATCTTTGCTATATCCTCATGACGAACTTTAAGTTGATGGTATCATGATTGAATGTCGTCTTTGCTATACCCTCGTCACGAACTTTAAGTTGATCGTATGTTTTGAGTTAAGAGAATTAATCTATATTTATGTAGAAAAACCTCGAAAGAAAAGGTATGTTTTAATTCAAAAGAAGTTAATCTGTATTTGTTTTTCAAGATATATGGTTACTAATCACATTTCCTCTTAATTTTGATTATTATGTTATTAATCTCCATATTATGCCATTCAAGGATTTTGTTTTTGTTTTTTGTATCATAACAAACCGTGTTATACTATCTATCTATTTTCCAAGCTCTTATGATGATATTGCACCAAGTGTTCTAAAAGGCGTGTCATGGCGGTATTATAGCGTCGTCAAGGCGTGTCATGGCGGCATTATGGCGTCTTCAAGGCGTGAGGTGTGGCTCCGTCATTAGGAAATGGCCATAGAGGTGAGTGTTAGGCGTAGCGCGCGCCAAGGATAGCCACGGCATGCCTTTATGCGTCAAATTGCGAGTCTTCTAAGGTGTGACACGCAAAAAATATTTAAAATAAATTGAACTTTTTTATACATTTTGTGATCACGTGTATTGAACATCTATATATAAATTTGTATTTTGTAATTGGTATATGTTACTTGTTGGAAATCAAAGATTAAACATGAGATAATCAAACAAAGTTTTTTTGTATTTGTGTGAATTTCCACACTGTTTTGGTTCAATCGATACATATATATATAGGGGTAAAATGGAGGTTTTTCCGGTGGCTGTTACCGGCGGTTGTCCGTCTGTTGACGGCGGTGCTTGGCCGTTAGGTCGCCAGCTGTGGTAGTGGTGGTAACATATTCCTATTCTAAATACATAATACAAATAATAATACTTATTGTTTAGTTTAATATCTAATACTCCCCCTTAAACTAAACATAGTTTAAGTGAGGTCTTCTATTCTTCAAGACTTGTCCATAGTAGAGTTGGTTCGTCATCTTTACTTCGAGTTAAGTTAACCTCCTCGTCCTTCTTTGTGCATTCATACTTGAAGTTTCCAAATATGTTGCACTTGAAGCATTTAATGTGTCTCTTGTCATGTTGGTTAACATCTTTCTTCCTCCATGGTTTTCAAGCTCTACTTCGTCCTCTTCATTTGAAATCTTGAATTGGCTTCTTTTGACCGCAGCACTCACACCTATGTTCCTTGTCTTCTTCTTTTCAGTCTGCTTTGGCATACAGAAGTCCATTATGTGTATCTTCTTCTTTGTTTGGCTTTTTAATTCGTTCTTCATAAGCTTTCTGTAACATCCTCAAATTGGGCCTATTCGTGCGCTCCATTTGGTATGTGAATTTATTTAAATGAGTTATATAAGAATATATTTATAAGTATTAATAGAAAATCTACTGTTGGTCAGTTAAATGTGAATTTAAAAATAGTAATAAAAGTAGATAAGAATAATAAAATATTAACTGGTTTCAAATGAGGATTCCAAAAATATCCTCGTTAGTTGAAATGGTTAATCGGGTGTCGAGTTGTATATTGAAAAGGGGAACAAAATACCCCTTGTGGATAACTCAAAAACCATAAGTCAGTTTTTAAGTCACCACATTAGATACACACACCCTCACACCTACGAAAACACACATACACCTCGTGCTTTCTTCTTCTCTTGTGTTCTTGAAGCATTTCCAAGTCAAGATCAACTAAGGCTGGATTAAATCAAGGAATCAAGCTCAAATCTTGTTCATAATCTGGTCATAAGCTTCAATTCATCATCTTCCTCACTTCTTGTAAGCTCATTCTCTCTTGTTCTTCATTTTCAAGTTTAGGTCAAAAATGGGTAAAACGAATTTGATCATTAAAGCTTAGATTTGTTAGTTCTAATCTGTTATAGGATCATATAAGTGGTTTGGAACTAATTTTGTGGATTAAAGATGCCAACTTGATTGTATTTCATGAAATTGACCAAATGGGTCTTTAATGGTGATTTGATGAATCAAACATGAATTTGATGTATAACATGTTATGTTATGCTTATGTTTATGAACTTCAAATGATGTCCCAAAACTAGTACATAGCCTGGAAATAATTAAGATCAAGTTAAGTTTGGGTTTGAATGGAAAAACAACAAGTGCAGGGCACAATTTCGCAGGCCTGGAGCTGTGTCATAGCGCGACCCAATAGGGTGTCACTACGCGACATCATGTGCAGCAAACAGCTTGCAGTTTTTCCATGTTCAGGGTGTATGGGATGTGGTTGAATCATTTTTGACCATTTTAGGGGTATTTGGGATGATTTGTGTATTTTTACTAATTTAGACACAATTAGGGAATTTAACACTAGAATTAGTATATGTATATGATATGTGGTAATCTAAATGAACTTATATGTATACAATAAGCAATTAAGCAATAAAGGAAGGCCGAATCCATTTGTGAGTTGTTTTAAGCACCAAGGTGAGTACCGGCTTCTATGAATTCAATAAAGGATGTATTTGAATTCTAGTTGGATTAAATGAACATGGTATGCTATTTATTGCACATAGAATTGTATGTTTATGCATATAAGATTAGAAAACAAGTATTGACATGATGAATGATATGATTGAAATGTATTTGAGTACATGTACATATATTGTGATATTTTGATGAATACAAGCCATATGTAAGTGCATACATGTTATTGTCCCTTCAAAGGGTTAATGATGAGCTATGTGAACATCCGGACATATATGTTATTGAAGGTCAACTTCGGCTGGGTCTCATGGGCCTTCGGGCAATTGTTCGGACCAATGGTACTCGAGTGCCATTCCTTTAAACTCTTGGGGTGATTGCCTTAATTGGCTAAGCCTAATGAGACTATGACTCCGTAACGAGCAGGTAGAGTCACTTATGTGATTAAACCAGCACGATTGGAAGTGTTTGATTCCCCCGGTGGTTGTTGTTGAGCTCGGCTAGCTATCTGGCAAGATATAACACTGCTGGATATGGCAGCATTACCGCTATGTGTTAGGATAGCATTGTATGCTCATTCTTGAATTATGACTTTCGTTATTGTATTCATTCCTGTCTGTATTCACTAGCTATTTTAAATAGCTAATGTTGTTGATGTTTCCCTTTTTACAAACAAAGATTAGGTTGAGTGGGGAACATTTGTAGCTGTTGTAGAGGCTTTTGTTGGAACATTACTTTTGGTATTAAATTACAATGGTCGGTTTAGATTAATGTAACACCGGTTGGGATGTTTGGGAATTTTTGTATTGTATATTTGTATATATGCCAAACATGTGTTTTTAAACTGTAATAGTTAATAGGTTGGGTTTGTTTATTGTTTTAAATTCCGCTGCATAGTTTTGAAATTCAGTTAAGTTAACAAACAGGTAAAAATTCAATTTACAAACGGACCCATGCAGTTTCAAAACTCAATTTTTATCTGAGTTTAAGGTTTCAAAGGCGGTGTTACAAGTTAGGTATCAGAGCCTAAGTTTGAGGAAATTGGGTATTTGAAAGAGTATTCAATCTCAATCTCGGGCTCGATCATTATGAAGTGTTCCTTATTGGGTAATGGGGATTGAGTATGAGAGTTATATGATAAATACTTGTTAATAGCTAACTATTATGTAAATATGTAAGCATAAGTGCTATAATGAATAAACTTCCTTTCTTATAGCAAATCGGTAAAGATGTCCGCTCAGCATGATACCACTAAACAGGTACTCAAGGAGATGGAGGATGAGGCCTCCCATATACCTCATCAGGCTGCAGATGAGCAGTCTCGGCACCACTCTGAGGGTGCTCCAGCTGAGAATGTACAACAGGCGTACATCAGACGCCTTGTGGAGGAACTCCGTACTGCAAAGGAGCTTCTACTCAACTCCGCTTTGGATAAACCACCCCACCAGCCGTGTTCATATAATAAATTCCTATCATGTAAACCACCCACCTTTGAGGGGAGTGATGACCCCACTATTACTATGAGGTGGATCCAAGAGACGGAGCAGGCATTCGAGTCTTGCGAATGTGAACCTGAATACTGTGTGAAATACGCAGTAAGGATGTTGAAAGGCCGTACCATCTACTGGTTGCACACGGTCAAAGCCTCTGTCAAAAAGGAGGTACTTAATGCTCTGACATAGGAGCAATTCACAGAGAAGGTTCAGAGGAAATACTGCACCGAGTATGACATGGATAGACTGGAACGCGAGTTCAACAATCTCCGCAAAGGAGATAAATCTATGGAGGATCATATTGGTGCATTTACTGATAAAATGAGGTTTGTTCCTCATGTGTTGACTAACGAGAGTACCAAAATCCGGAGGTTTGTCAACACTTTGCCTTTGGAGTTTCGGGCTCATGTTCGAGCAGCTACAGACCTGGATCGAGCTTTTGAAATAGCTCGACATATGGAGGGTGAGCGCAATCAATGCAGGGGTGAAGCTGCAGGGGGAGCAACAAGAGGAAGTTCCAGTCCTCTTCTAACCCAACTCCTTTAAAAGGATAGTCTTCTGCAGGTACCAAAGTAGGCGATTACAAGAATTCTGGATCTGAAGGCTCGTGGTGAAACCAATGCCGTTCCTCTCATTCTAGTGAGTGTTCTAAAGCTACTAGGAGATGTACTAGATGTGGTATGAAAGGCCACTCAGTGGATGTAACATCCATGGTTCCAAAATCCTTATATTTAATAATTAAATAGGAAGTGATATACTCGCGTTATAAGTTGCCGTTATGAGATTAGATGTATTTATAAAACTAGAGGGGTTAAAACCGCCAAAATATTTAATAATTAAATAGGAAGTGATATACTCACGTAATAAGTTGCCGTTATGAGATTAGATGTATTTATAAAACTAGAGGGGTTAAAACCGCCAAAATATAAGTATTACAAGTCTAGGGACCAAATATGCTATTAAGCCATACTGAAATATATATGGTTGCTTCTTTAGAAGTTCATACACACATACATGTTCAAGAACTCAAACACAGCAGATAATCCTTTGTTTCTAGCGATTTTTAGAAGCCTAAACAGCAGCAACTTCAGTTCCATATCATCTAATCCAACCTTGCTTGTTAAAGGTATGATTAAACCTTTAGTTCTTAAGGTTTTATGAGTTTAGAAGCTTGATTCTATGGTGAATCATGTTAAAATTATGTTTTTATGATTAGATTATGTTCCACTATTGTATGGGGTGTAGGAAGACACCCCTAACCAGTTTATATGAAGATTATAGCAAAATTCTGGTCAAATCCGACACAAAGTGTATAAACTGTCGGATTGTCTGTTAGATACACGGTCCGTGTAGAGGTACACGGCCCGTGTAGTATGAACTATCGGATTGTGAACTATCGGGTTGTCAAAGGCGGTCACAGGGCCATGTAGGGTTACATGGTCGTGTAGTATAAAAGGTACACGGCCCATGTATAGAACACAGCCCGTGTAGTATGACTAGATAACACTGGCCATGTAGACGATATAGGTCTTGTATTATGAGGGACATGGCCAGTGTAGAGATACACGGCCCGTGAAGGCCATATTTCAGATCAGTATTTGTAACACCGCCTCAGCTATTGTCAAATTTCAGTGTAAATTTAAGTTTTTAAACTGCGTGGTTCGGTTTGTAATGAAAGTGTTTACCTGTTTGATTAACTAGCTAGTAATTTAAAACAACGCAGCGGAAATATTTAAAACAAAACAAGCAAACCTATTAATTACTACAAGTTAAAACCACAATTATTTGGCATTTATATTTACATAACAAAAAATAGTGCCAAATCACATACTATCAGTGTTACTACATCATCAACCGACCATTGTACACATTGTACCAATTACAGTGTTCCTTCCCAAAAGATATATACAATTCCTAGCAGAGAATCCCATCTCACCAGTCACACCTACTCCTTATCTGTAAAAAGATAATATCAACGGGATTAGCTATATAAAATAGCTAGTGAGTACTAACAGGCATGAAAAGCAATAAAGCAATTCATATACATATCAAGAATTAGCAAATAATGCTATCCTATCACAATGCGGAGTGCTGACATGTCCAACGAGTGTATTATATTGCCGGGTTGCAAATCCAGCTCAAACCACTACCACCGGGGGAATCAAACACTACCATCCCTGCTGGTCTCATCACATGAGTGAATCACCAAGCTCGTCTTGAAACCAAAAGCTCATAGGCTAGTCCGTTAAGGCAATCACCTCCCAGATAATCTAAGGAATGGCACTCGAGTACCGTTAGTCCAGAAACATTATACCTGAAGGCTCTGGACCCAGCCGAAGCTGACCTCAATCAAGAAACTGTCCGGACATACACATAGCTCATCAGAAATCCTTTTCGGGAACAATTGCATGCATGCTTTTAAAGATAACTTGTATTCATCAATATATATATATATGCACATGTAATTAAATACATGTTCACATATCAGATAATCATGGTTTTACTATCTTGCGTACATATAACTTCCGTGTGTACCATATTTAGCATACAATAACCGTGTAGTGCAAATAACAGTTAAATATCCCTTTATTGATCTCATGAAAGTCAATACTTACCTGATAGGCTAGTATTAGGCAAACTATAGTATTGGCACTCCTGGTATAGTTGGAATACCTAATTACAGATTTTACATATCAGTTAGGCTGTAAAACAGAACTGTCACAGGGCAAGGCACGCCCGTGACTCAAGGGGCACACCCCATACCCTTGTCACAGGTACGCCCCGTGACCAAAGGAACTCCCCCGGGCCTTCTAGGGTTAGGCACGCCCGTACCTTTTCGAGGTACGCCCGTGCCTACCCGAGTACGCCCTAGGGCACGGTTGGATCTTGAAGGGTACGCCCGTGCCTTTTGACACACAGCAGCAGGTTCGACCCGAACCTGCTGTTTACCATTTCAAATTACCCAAAACTAATTCCAAGTCATTTCCAAATGTTCCCTTTCATTCATATGTGAACCTATGTTACCTAAACATGCTAAAAACACATATTTTACACCTTATTACAACCCATAGCAGATTTGGGACTCAATTTCTAGCTTTTGACCCATTTTCACAAAATCATCCAATTCAATCATAAACAACAATACAATTACACAAATTGATTTCTAAACATCTGGAATTGATCTAGGAATAACTTAGAACAATTAACTTCAAAGATTGAAGCCAATTTGAACATAAACCTATTTGGACCTAAACTTGGAATTTGGTAGAATTCAAGGAAGAATCATGAAGAGGAACTTACAAGAATCAGTAGCTGATGTAGAAGATTACAAGAACAGATTGGGAACTTGATTACTTGATTACTCTAGCCCTTGATTAATCCCTTCTTGATTGAGTTCTTCTTCAAGTACAAAGAGAGAGTGTGAGGTGTGTATGTGTAGACAGAGGAACGTGTGTATGTAGAGGATAGAGGATATTTTTGGAAACCTCGTTTGAAACCATTTAATTTTTAGCCATTATTATCTATTTTCTTTATTATTTTTAAACTCCCATTTAACTAACCAATAACTCATTTTTCTTTAAATACTTAATATATATTCTTAACTTAATTATTTTAAATTAATACACGTACCAAATGGAGCGCACGAATAGGCCCGAATTGAGGATGTTACAGTATTCATGTGTTGTGACACTTTATTATATTATTCATATTCATATAGGACGGTGATTGAATTACTTATCTGAGTTATTGTTACCTGTGGATCATTACTTATCATAAATATCATAAGGTGAGTCTTCTAGACTATTAATCATATCTGCAGCATGTATGCTATCATAACAGATTATAACATGTAATGTTATTCATATGAGTATACATACCGAACTGCTATGTGTAGTAAGGTTCAAAGGTGATACAGTACTGTTACAAAGGTGGCTGCCCTGGGTCTAGAACTAGTGGTTAGCAATGATTATCTGACATACGTGTATTATCTTTATATAATTCTATACGTGTGTTTATATGTTATTAGTTTGGAATACTCACTAAGCTCTTGTAGCTTATCAGATACTGTTTTTAAATCTTTTGTAGGACGCGGCAAGGATAAGGGCAAGGCTCCTGTTTGACTACTTTTTGGGTTACTCTTTTGAAACAATTTTAACACCCAGTTCTGTAAATATTGACTTTCAAAGTACACTAAGTATGCACTCTTGTATATATCTTTTGGGATAAACTTGGATTTATAGTAAAATGCTTCCGCGTACGTTTTAAACTAAATGTGTATTTCATAAATGAACTTTTGTTTACTGTTGTATTACTTTTTTAAATTTGAGGCATCTGGATTGTGTGAAGCACAATCTGGACCTAAACCATGGTTTTGAAAAACTTTTGTCAAACTTGAGGCTTGCTACTTGCAGCTTAATGAGTATACTAACAATTGTTACCTATTATGTGTATTACATGAGGACTATACATGAATACTTGAGTAGTTAAAGATTGATATGTTATATACATAATCCTTATGAACTATATGATTATGTTACATTGCATAGATGATACTTGGCCTAAGCCTATGAATCAAGACTTTTTGTGATAAAGTTAAGATCGAACGTGTGTAGTATGTTTAGAATAATATAGGGTCCATATTATTACAGACACATGATACATGTTAGAACTTAATGGAATCATGAAGATTCTTGTGAATTGGGTGAGGGGTACTTGTAAGAAGATAGTATACCTGAGAATATAATTATAACTAGAATGCCTTAGTATGCTCAGAAATACTTTGGACTAAGAGATAAGGTATACTTAATTGATAGATATATGAGTACATTATTGATAGAGGGTGGTGTGATAAAGCTACCTATTTACCTTAATGCTTTATCTATACTATCAGGATGGTTAATACAAGAGGATCTCACGCAGCAAATAGGCTTGAGGGTGGTCCTAGTCATAGACCTGAAGGCGTAAAAACCAGTGTTACTGGTGAATAGATTCCTGTTAGAGCCCAACCGAATGTGAATGAAAGAGCCCCTAATCTCAATGAGAGGGTGGTAGAATCTACGGTACAAGAGACAGTTGCAAGGGATATTGGCATGGCATTAGAGCAAAGTATTCCTTTCGTTGTCACACAAGTGGTAGAATAGATGAAGGATCAAAATCGAGATACGATCAGACAAGAATTTGCAACAAGGTTTGCTGCGGGTGGCGAAGGATTTAATCCTCAACCACAAGTAATTATTCGTGATGCTCCTAAAGTGTGTTCGTTTAGAGATTTTTCAGCATGCCAACCCCCGTTGTTCCATGGGTCTACGGATCTGGTTATAAGTCACAGGTGGATCTCTGAAATAAAGGGTGCATTCCATACATGTTCTTGTGCACCTGAGTTCAAAGTAATATACACAACCAATCAGATGTGCGGTGCGGCAAAGGATTGGTGGGATATGAAGATCAAACATAGGGGTTATGCCGGGATTGAAGCTATGACATAGGAGGAATTTAAAGAGTTGGTTATTGAACAGTTTGTTCCTTAATCCGAGATAGATAGGATTGTGGATGAATTTCATAGGTTGAAACAGACAACAGAGACGGTTCGTGAGATCAATGCAATATTCTTGGAACAAGCATGTTTTTGTCTAGATTATGTGGCCAATGAGAAAATGAAGATGTACCGATACATTATGGTACTCAAACCCAGCATCAGAGAATTCATTGATGCAAGTAAACACCAGACAGTAAAGTCCATGATGGACGCGGCCAGAGAGAGGGAGTTAGAGTTGGAGAGGCAAGATAAAGAGAAGAAGTCTGTGGAGAAAGCTGCACCCGTGTATAAGAAACAAAAGGTTGAACTGTTTGAGAGGAAAGGGGTGAAGAAAACCTACCCAGTTTGCCCGACTTGTAAGAAACATCATCTGGGGGAATGCCGTTATGGTCCTCCCACGTGTTATAAATGTGGGAAATCGGGTCACGCTGGAAAAGATTGTAGAACAATACTGCGTGTGTGTTTTAACTTCTACCGGCCGGGCCATCAGAAGTTAGAGTGCCCGAGATTATCTTCAAATGCACCGTTTGCAGGATTCAAACCTACTCCAGCCTTACCTCCACCATGAAGCTCAGGAACAAAAGAAGTAAACAGAGAGGATGCTCAGAAACCCAAAGGGAGAGCTTTTCAGCTTACAGCTGAGGAAGCTAAAACTGAACCTGACGTAGTTACAGGTACATATCTTGTCAACAATTTGCCTGCTCTTTAGCTATTTGATTCTGGTGCAAGTAAATCCTTCGTATCTGTTTCTTTCTGCAAGAATTGCAATCATATATGTGAAAAGCTAGATTCTCCTCTTGAAGTTGAAATAGCTGATGGAAAATCTGTAATTGTATCAGATGTGTATAAGCATAATGTGCTAGAAATAGATACAGTTAGATTTCCTATAGAACTTATACCCATGACTATGAGAGAATTCCAAGTAGTAGTTGGAATGGATTGGTTAGGCTATAATCAGGCTACCATTATGTGTGGGCAAAAGGTGATACGAGTTCATACCCCAAGTTGGGAAGAACTATCTATATGTGGTGATAATAAAAAGGGAAAATCATATGTGTGTTCGGTGTCCAAAGCTCGAAGATATTTGCAGCATGGGTATACAACTTTCTTAACTCATGTGATAGATACAAAATTAGAAAAGAGGCAAGCGAGTCTTGAAGACATGAAAACAGTATGTGAGTATCCTGATGTCTTTCCTGAAGACTTACCCGGGTTACCGCCAGATAGACAAGTTGAATTCAGAATCGATTTAGTACTGGGAGCTTCGCCAGTTGCAAGGGCTCCGTACAGACTTGCTCCATCAAAGATGTAGGAATTAATGAATCAACTTCAGGAACTACTAGATAAAGGGTTTATTAGACCCAGTAGTTCACCCTGGGGTGCTCCAATTCTATTTGTCAAAAAGAAGGATGGTACTTTTTGTATGTGCATTGATTACCATGAACTTAATAAAGTGACCATCAAGAACAAATATCCTTTGCCCAGAATAGATGACTTGTTTGATCAGTTACAAGGAGCATCGTGGTTCTGAAAAATCGACCTAAGGTCGGGGTATCATCAGTTAAAGATCAAGAAGGAAGACATCCCTAAAACCGCGTTTAGAACTCGTTACGGGCATTTTGAGTTTTTGGTGATGCCATTTGGTCTTACTAATGCACCAGCAACATTTATGGATCTGATGAACAGAGTTTGTAGACCAGTGCTATACAAATCGGTGATTGTGTTTATTGACGACATCCTTATTTATTCAAAGAATCCGATGGATCATGAGAAACATCTCAAAGAGATTTTGGAAACTTTGAGGAGTGAACGGTTATATGCCAAATTCTCTAAATGTGACTTTTGGATTCAGGAAGTGCAATTTTTGGGCCATCTAATTAATCAAAGTGGATCCTGCGAAGGTAGAGGTTGTGATGAAGTGGGAACCACCAAAGATCCCTACTGAAATTCGATGTTTTCTAGGATTGGCAGGTTATTATAGGAGGTTTATTCAGAACTTTTCAAAAACTGCCGTTCCTTTGACTCAACTGATGAAAAAGAATGCTGAATTTGTGTGGGAAGTGAGCAAGAGTCTGCCTTCTCAACTCTCAAAAAGAATTTATGTGTGTTAGGACTTATTTGTGTTTGTAGGCCTTGTGCAACTGTCTTAATTATCTTGCTATTATTGCTTTGTTAGTTTAGTTCATCTTGTATAAGGGCTTAGCCCATTTAATATTAATTGTCTAGTCCATTAGTATGTAATAGACTAGTCCAAATGTTATATTAGAGAAATCCATCATGAAAGCCCATGAGGCTTGAGGCCCATGTGCCTACTTGTATTTAAACCCTTGCAAACCTAGTTTGCAAGATAACCTTTACATTTCTCAGATTAATAGAAACAAACACATCTGTGTTTTCTCTCAAGCAAAGTGTTCTTCTTGTGTTCATACATTGTTCTTCATATCTTATACACAAGAATCATCATATTACTCATCTTTATCAAATCTTTGGGCCATCAAGTGGTATCAGAGCCAACTCCTTGCTGGATTGGTTCAAGATAACCTAGAAACAAAGATCAAGTGTGAAAATGTTAGTCCCATGTTTAGAATAGTTAGATTTGATGAGACAAACTATCGATATGTATAGATAATAGGTTAAGAGTTAGGAATTATGTAAGTCTTTTATAGAATGACTAGTCAGCTTCAGCTGAGTAGTCAGCGTATAAACAGATATAGAGTTTTCTATGTAAGTACTAGATAGCTTAGTGACTTCTAAGCTGAGATAGGTTTTAAGAGTAAAGACTTGAAGACTTGAAGATTTGAAGACTTAAAGATTCAAGAACCCAAGATTCAAGAACTTAGCTTGACAAGGTCAAGACTGAGTATGTCAGCTCAACGTCAAAAGTCAGTTCAGAATTTAAGTAAGTTCTAAATTCTGTTATAAACTCTCCATATTTACGACATTTAAATTAGGATATCTTAACCTGTTGATTTGATTCAAGAGTTTGTGATTCAAGAGTGTTTAGAGAGAGTTGAGTTTATAATCATTGTAATATCAAATCATCCTGTTGATTTGATTAGAGAGTGATAATAGTTATTGTACTGTTTGATAATTGAATACACGTTTGATTAATTTGTTTAATTGTTTAAAGTGTATTCAACCCCCCCCCCCTTCTACACTGTATTGGTTGCTTGTTCACCCTCTTTGGTACCAACAACTGGTATCATAGCAAGTTTCTTCATAAGTTGAAGATCAAGATCCGCTGTCAAGAGGTTAAGATGTCTACTAGCAAGCAATCAAGTCATATACCAACAATGGCGGCAAAAGGTTGTCCTATCTTTGATGGCACTGACTATCCTATGTGGAAGTTTAGAGCCATGCTATATTTGAAGTCTGTGGATCACAGCATGAGTACCGTGATTCAAGATGGCCCAATCATACCAATGATCCATATTACTGCAACTAACAAAACTGTTTCCTCTGGAGAAACTCCCAAGCCTGAAGCATCTTGGACTGAGGAAGATCGTAAACTGTTCAACCTTGATGACAAGGCACAAAGCATTATAGCAAATGCTTTGACAAAGCCTCTTCCGCATACTGTGGCTGGGTGCCAAACTGCAAAAGAGATGTGGGATACTCTCAGTGTTACGTATGAAGGCACTGATTTGGTCAAGCAACATAAGAAGACAAATCTGAGTCGTCCTTATGAAACTTTCTATGCTAAAAAGAATGAAACTCTGGCAGATTTGTTTACCAGATTTCAATGCTTGATAAATGATCTGATCTTGGTAGGTGTCAAGAAAGATGAGAATGAGTTGGTACTCAAGTTCTTGGATGTGTTACCAGAACAATTCAATAAGATCACCATTGCACTTCATGCTGGAGGAACCTTAGGAAATTATGATCTCAGATCTATCTATGGTTTCCATCTAAATAATCAACAGATCATGGAACAGAAGAAAGTGGCCCAGCAACAACTAAAAGAATCTATCAATAATGCTGGATCTACAATAATTGCAGAAAAGAAAAAGAATGGATCTAAAAAGTCTCAAGCTGAGACTGACTCTAAATCTGAATCTGAGGAAGTAAGTCTTAACTCTGGTTCAGATGATGAAGAGATGGATGCTCTTACTGAACAAATGGCAATGTTAGCAAGAAACTTTAGAAAGTTCAGAAGAGGAAGTTGTTAATTTGACAGAAGCAAAAGTGGTAAGTCTACTTTTGATCCTAAGAAAGCTAAGTGCTATAACTGTCAGAGGATAGGATACATAGCTGCTGAGTGCAGAGTTAAGAAGGGAGAATCAGCTTCAGTAGCTGACAAGAATGCCTACAGAGCTGATAACTATAAAAAGAAATATCAAAGACTTAAAGGCAAGCCAGATGAAAACACCAAAGGTCTTCTTGCTGAGACTTCGGATACTAAATCATCTACTTCAGATGATGATAAGCCAGATAGGTGTTTGATGGCCATTGAGGATGAAGAGGAACAAGTTGACTATGAGTTAGAAGATAGTTCCTTTGATGAGGATCTAGCAGAAGCGGCTAAGCTGAGTAAACAAACCAGTAACTGGGATCCTGCCTCAACGTACAAGGTAAATAACTTTAGCTCTTACACTGATGAACAAAAATGTCTTATGTTCAACTATCTGTTGAATGACTTCAAAACCTCTCTCACAGTTCAATCTAGTTTGAAAACTAAAATTTCAAAATTAAAAGATGAACTTAAACACTCTGAAACTCTCTTAAATGCTGGTAAAAAGATTCAAAGTGACTATGAATGTCAGCTTCATATAAACAAACTTCTAAGTGAATAACTGCAAGAATCAAAAGAACAAGCTGACAATCTAAGAAAAATCTATGAATCCTGGTGTAAGTCATCAAGAGAAGTAGAAAAGTGTATTAACCAGCAGATACCAAATCAAGTAAAAGCAGTGGTAGGGGAGATTATAGTGTTGCTGCTGAAATCATCGAAGATCAAGTCAGTCTTGAAGACAAAACGATGAAATTAGATGACATACTCCCAAGAAAATTCTTAAGGAACAATGAAGGGAAACAGGTCAAAACCAATAAGTTTGTGAGACCAACCCAAAGTCCTCAGGTTATTTACATAAACCATCAAGTTGAATGTTCCAGATCCAACAGAAACTGTAAGTCAGTTTTCAAAAGATTGGATTACAATCCTGTGAGAACAACTGTATTTGAAAAAATATCTCACGTTAACTCAAAAAGACATAATTCTCAAGCCATACATGAAAGGATGTCTAAAAACAGGAAGTTGTCTGTAAGTCAGACTTCACCAAATAAAGCTAACCATAAAGCTGACAAAGGTAAGTCCAAAGTCAGTGACAATCAAGTAGACAAACTGTCGAATAGGATTGAAAGGTTATCCACATCTTATGACCCTAAAACTGAATCTAAATTTAATGTTGGAAAACTCAAAGAAATCACCCAAACACCCATCTTTAGAAGAAAATACTATAAGTGTGGTGATAGAGGTCATGAGGCCATGGATTGTGTAAGTACCAATCCTAGACCTGAAAACGAAAAGGATGATCAGTCCAAAACAGACCCAGAATCTGTTCGAGCTGATCATTCAAACTCTAAAGGATCAGCTAAGTGCTCATCCTCAGGACCCACCAAACAGTGGGTTCCAAAAAGAAACTAATGTGTTTAGTTGATCATGTGTAGGGCTCCTACAAGTGGTATCTAGATAGTGGATGCTCAAGGCACATGACAGGAAGCAAGGGGATTTTAAGTGAATTTCAAAACAATGAAGGACCCAAGGTGACATTTAGGGATAATTCTCAAGGAAGGACTAAAGGTTATGGAAAGATAACTGCTGGAAAAGTCACTTTCAAAAAGGTAGCATATGTTGAAGGCCTTAAACACAATCTGATAAGTATCAGTCAACTGTGTGATGAGGATTATGAAGTCACCTTTAGAAAGCATGCAGGGACAATTTATGATAAGAAGGGAAAACCAATATTAATGGCAAAAAAAGAGAGAGATATCTATTTGTTAGATCTCAGCTCCGTAGATCCCTCAACTGAAGCCTGCTTGTATTCTGACTTAACTCCCAAGATGAGTTGGTTATGGCACAAGAGACTGTCTCATTTAAACTTCAAATGTCTAGCAAAGAGTTACTCTCTGGTCTGCCTAAGATCACATTTGCTAAAGACAAATTCTGCTCATCTTGTGCAATGGGAAAACACCATAAGGGATCCTTCAAGTCCAAACAGAATTTTTCAATTACAAAACCATTGCATATGTTGCACTTGCACCTATTTGGACCTATCAGCACCCCAAGCCTAAGTGGCAAAAAGTATACTCTAGTGATTGTTGATGAGTTCACAAGATTCACTTGGGTAGTCTTCTTAAAAGCCAAAAGTGAAGCTACATATGAGTTAATCAGCTTCATAAGACAAGAAGAGTTGCAAAAGGGTAAGTCTCTTAAACAACTCAGAAGTGATCATGGGACTGAGTTCAGAAACTCAACTCTTGAAGGCTTTTGTGAAGAAAAAGGAATTATCCAAAATTTCTCATCCGTAAGAACTCCACAACAAAATGGAGTTGATGAAAGTAGAAATAGAACCTTAATTGTAGCTGCCAGAACCATGCTATGTGAGGCAAAGCTCAAGCTGAGCTTCTGGGCAAAAGCTGTAAGTACAGCCTGCTATACCCAAAATAGATCGATAATAGTTAAAAGACATGGTAAAAGGTCTTATGATATGTATCATGGAAGAAAACCCAACATTGGATATTCCACATTTTTGGTTCAACATGCTATGCTAAACCAAAGAGATCAGCTCCATAAGTTGGAACCCAAAGCTGATCAAGGTATATTTGTTGGATATTCTTCAATCTCCAAAGCTTACAGAGTTTTTAATCTTAAAAGGAAGGTAATTGAAGAGTCAGTACATGTTACTTTTGATGAGACAAGTATTGATGAATCCAACAGAACTCAAGCTGACCCGGTTAGTCTGAGTGAGCTTGAGATGAGCCAAGAAGATCGCACATCAAATCCCATGTATGTTATGGATGATTCTGATGCTGATGATGGTGATAAATTTGACAAATGGGCATCATTGAAAGAAATTATTAATATTGAAGATAATCAGCCTGAGAATCTCGGTGAATCTTCAGATACATGTTAGATTGAAGATCTAAGTGATCTTCCAATTCCTACTCAGACTGAAAAAGTAAGTCCTATTCAGCCTGAGAGACACTCCTCTGATTCAAAACCAGAACCTCAGTCTCCTACTACAACCTTCAAAATATTAAAAGATCATTCTCTTGATGATGTCATTGGGAACATTGAAAATGGTGTGTTAACTAGATCTAAAGCAAATGCAAACTATGCTGCCTACTCTAGTTTTCTATCTCAAATGGAACCAAAGAAGACTGAAGAGGCTCTAAAAGATGAAGATTGGATTGAAGCTATGCAAGAGGAGCTGACAGAATTTCAAAGAAATAAGGTCTGGACCCTTGTCCCTGCCCCCAAAGGAAAAATAATTATAGGCACTAAGTGGGTCTATAGAAATAAAATGGACAAGGATGGAGTAGTGATTCAAAACAAGGCAAGGCTAGTAGCTCAGGGGTATCGACAAGAAGAAGGTATTGATTATGATGAAACCTTTGCCCCTGTTGCAAGGATTGAAGCTATAAGGTTGTTTCTAGCCTATGCAGCCTTCAAAAACTTTAAAGTGTATCAAATGGATGTTAAAAGTGCATTCCTAAATGGAGCACTACAGAAGGAAGTCTATGTGAAACAACCCCCTGGTTTTATTGATTCTAAACATCCAGATTATGTCTATAAGTTGGACAAGGCTTTGTATGGACTCAAGCAAGCTCCAAGAGCCTGGTATGATACACTATCCACCTATTTGCTCTCAAATGATTTTGTCAGAGGAAGTATTGACAAAACTCTTTTCATAAGAAAGAGCAGAGGACATGTCATTCTGGTTCAAATCTATGTGGATGACATTATCTTTGGTTCAACAAACCAAGGTCTGTGTGATTGGTTCTCTAAGATAATCTCTAATCAATAAAGAATGAGCATGATGGGTGAGATGACGTACTTTTTGGGACTTCAAATCTATCAGAAAGAAGATGGTATATTTATTAATCAGAGCAAGTATGTCTTTGATCTAATTAAGAAATATGGATTAGACTCAAGCCCTCCCGCAAAGTCTCCAATGTTACACAATGTCAAGCTACACAAGGACATTGATGGAAAATCTGTATGTCACACTACATATAGAGGAATGATAGGTTCATTACTCTATTTAACAGCAAGCAGACCTGATATAATGTTTGCTACATGTGTTTGTGCACGATATCAGGCTGATCCAAAGGAATCACACTTGCTAGCTGTTAAAAGAATACTCAAATATCTGAAGGGAACACCTAACTTAGGTTTATGGTATCCCAAAGGATTAGGATTTGATCTAAAAGGGTACTCTGATTCAAACTTTGCAGGATGTAGTCTTGATAGAAAGAGTAGTACTGGAGGATGTCAACTTTTGGGTGGAAATTAGTTAGCTGGACAAGCAAGAAACAAAACTCAGTGGCAATTTCAACAGCTGAAGCTGAATACGTAGCTGCATGGAGCTGTTGTACTCAAATACTGTGGATGAAAAATCAGCTGAAGGACTTTGATTTTCATTATTCGAAGACTCCTATATTTTGTGACAATCAAAGTGCTATTACCATTACACACAACCCAGTGTTTCACTCAAGAACCAAACACATTGAGATAAGACATCACTTCATCAGAGATATAGTAGAAAAGGGAAAGATAGAGTTAGTCTTCGTTGAGACTGAAGATCAACTTGCGGATATCTTCACGAAACCAATTGAAGGCACAAGATTTACAACTCTACTCGGCAAGCTTGGCATGCTCAACCCTTAATCGGTATGTTCCGTTCTTTATCTCTGTTAAATTTTTGCTAAGTGCTATATTTGACTAAGTGTCTAAATCTGAGCTGAGTGCTCAATCTGAGCTGAGTGCTAAATCTGAAGAAGAGTGCTTCATCTAAGCTGAACACTCAGAATCAGCTGAGTACTCCATATAAGCTGAACATTCAGGATCAGCTGAGTACTCCGTCTAAGCTGAACATTCAGGATCTGCTGAACACTCTGTTCCAAAGTGTGGTCAGTTCCACACGTCTAGGTTAGTCCTAACAAATGGTGTCTCCAATAATATGGTAAGTCCAATAATATAGTAAGTCCATAATATTTACGGTGTGTCTGTAACTAAACGTTAGTCGTTTAGAAATTTTTATGATATATTCTTTTCATTAAAATATCTTTTCCGTATAAAAGTGTGAGTTTGGGTAACTAACTTTAAATTTAGCCACTGTAACAAACTGCGTAGAAGTTTTTACGGTAACGGTCATATTTATTACCCTTCGATAATGGTAACTTTTCTCTCACATTGGAAAGGTATAAACAAGAGAGATTTTTCATATTTCGTTTACTATTCCAAAGTATTCTTCTCTACTCTCTTAAACCCTAATCTTGATGTGTGTAGAGTTCATTGCTCAGTGCTAAACCCTACTATTGCTAAGTGCAATCCAATACGATAAGTTCAATTTCAATGGAGGGTTATACTCTTAATCTAACTGAACAGATGATCCGTGGTGGAAATTTCAAGAACAGTGCACTCCCCACATACAAACAAAACAACGTCATCGCGTGTACTGACATTCCAAAGTCCAAAATTGGCAGGGGATATGAGGAGTGGGTCTCCTACATTCGCAAGGGATCCCTAGCACATGCATTTCTTCGTGGACCTGCTATGCTCATCCCTCAACTTCTCACGGAATTCTGGTATACGTGTAAATTGGATGCAACTCAACCGGTTATACGGGGCACAGTCCTAAGTGGACAAGTGGCGATAGAAGTCGATGCAAACTGTCTCCGCCGAATTCTTCTTCTCCCGATTCATAATCAGTATGAAGCGACGGTTTCTAGGGAAACATCACAGAGTGTTTTACCCTTATGGGTCATCCTCAAGTGATTGGCGTCATACGGAAATCTGTTTTCCAGACGGCATGGGGATTTATGGTATCCACTGTGGTTCGTTCCCTTGGATACAAGGTGGGAGGCCTAGATAATGTGAATGACTTTGAAATGCAACTATTATACAACTTATTTTAGGATCGACGAGTGGATTACGCTGTGTTAATCTTTGAGGCATTCAAGTCATTGGTGACCAAGAACATAAGGGACACCATTGTACCCTTCGCAAGATTTATATCCATGGTCATCGAGGATAGGTTGCGTAGAAGATATACTGCTCAATATGACTCAATTCCTACTCCTGTTCTTAGCTACAGAATGTTCGCCCATGATATTTTCCCCGGGCACCCTACAATGAGTGCTCAGATGAGGGTGTATGTACAGCTTCTGACTCCTGAGTCAAGTGAAGCTGAGACAGAGGAGGAAGCTGCGGAAGAAGTGGGTGACGATGTTGGTTCTGAGGCTGAGTCTCCTCAAGCTGATCAACCTATGACTCAGCTCAGACCCCGTACTCAAATAACTTCATCCACCACTTCGAGTTCAGAGCAAAGGAGTCTGTTTCCTAGCTCTGAGTCTCCACTGCTAGGTGAAGCAGGTAATATTTCGCAACCCTTATCTCCTTCTCTCTCTTTTACTTCTCCATCTCCAAACTTAGGAGATAAGACCGAGTCAAGCCCAACTCAGTCTAACCCCTCTCCTCCACATCGCATATCTCCATATATTTTATAATCTATAGCCAACCTTGGTTAACCCACTGCTACCAAGGATATATCCTACACCTATACAAGGAAAACTACCAAAAGTAGTCCTTCACCTCAAAAGGACTCTCGAGTTGATATCACATTGATACCTCCACCGGCAGGAGCTGAGGGGGAGACACCTTCTCTTAAGGTACCAACCTCTAGGCTCAGTTCAACTCTTAAGCCTAAACCGAGTATGGTGTCTACTCAGCCCATACATACTAGTGCCATGGGAGACCCTACCTTTATGCCTTCACAGCCCCATGAAGGTAACATTGAAATACTGACCAATCCCCAGGGTCAAATACCCCCTCCTCACCAATAAGCCTAGCTCACCCCACTACCATACCTCACGACATTGGTCATTCTTTACTTCCATTCTTACACACTCTAGCACGACCTGTCAATGAACCTTTCATACACTAGGAAGGTTTACAGGGTCTCCATTCTGGCCCCCTTGATTCCATAGGTCATCACCAACCTTTGGATATGGGACCCACATACTTACCTATTGAGAAAAACTCAACAGCCACTCCTACGGTGGAAATAAACTCCTCCACTGGAAAGGAGGTCTTTGAGGTAAGACAGAGATCTGAGGAGCCCAAGCTGATGACCAACGATGCCCAAGTCATTTTGACTTATCTACAATCCCAATTTGAGCTCCTACATAAAAAGAGGAAAGCTGACAAAGCCAAGTTGATGTGCAAACTTAATGAGTTATCAACTTCGGTAGCCAACTTAGAAAGCTTTATGCTCAAAATCAGACCCTCCCCTATTGATGATGACAAAAGGGGGGAGGAAGAATCAAAGAAGTGTGACGATAAGGTTGAGGGGGAGCATACAGAGGAAGTACAGTTTGAAGAAGCTCATGATCAGTTTATTAGTATTGTAGATCAGCCTTCTCAACAGCAACAGGCTCCAACAGTCCAAATAACCACAACTTCACAAGCTCAACCGGAAACTCCACTTGAAGAAACATCTCAAGTTGCTCACACCAACCTTCCTCAAGCTAAATTGCCAAAATTTGTTGAAGCTGAGTCCGTTCCGACTTCACAAATAGATAAAGGGAAGAGTAAGGTGTTTGAGATGGTGAAAAGAAAGAAAAGAAGTGTTATGCCTCTAGCAAAGAAAAGAAAGGTCATCATTGCTAAGCCTAAGCCAGAGCAACAGGGTAAGTCTCAACTAGTTGCACATGAATCTGACTCAAGTGATGAAGCTGATGCAACACAGAAAGCCAGTGACATACTTGCTGAGCAAATGTTACAATAGATGGCTAAAGAACTAGGCGTAACAGTTGAGGAAATAAAAGAGCAGCAACGACAAGCTGAAATTCAAAGAGAAAAGGTTAAAGCTGAGGCTGCCAGAGCTGAAGCTGAAGCTGACTATTCTGGTCCTAGAGCTACCCCAATTCCCTACTCAGATGTGGATCTAAGGCATTGTTATAAAAGAACACATTTTAATAATAAGATTGAATCAATTACACTGAGTAGAAAAGAAAAATTGGTAATTATCAACTTTGTACTAGACAACAAACAAGAAATTAGTCTAGATATGAGATGTCTATACAAGTTGGGGTTCTCAGAGTTGAAGATCGTAGACACAACTATCAAGCAAATGAAAAAGAGTCAAATCAGACAAGAAATAGTTGATGTGCTTAAGACAATCTTCATAAGAATTGATCAGCTAGGTGAGATCCCTGCTGATGAAATTTATACTTCCCTTAATCGAGGTAAAGCTGCAAGAGTTAGAGCAGCAAGCCAGCGAGCTAAAACAGACATCGATTTATAAGTTCCAAAGGGAGTTGAATTCAGAGAAAACACTTATATCACTCAACCTTTGGAAGGATTCTTGTATCTTGATATGGAAGGTAATAAGTGCTTCTTGGGAATAGCAGATCTTCATTTGGCAAATCTGGAATTGATTCTGTTCTTGAGAATTCTATGTGATGACTCAAATCAGAAATCAGTATTCAAATATCATATCCACAAAGAAATCAGATCAAGAAGAACTGAGATGATAGAGCTGCTAGAAGGTGAAGAGATTATGAATGATGCTATCAAAAAAGCTGCAATATGGGAACTTAAATGTTATGATATGTGGTTAGAAGTTGGAGATCCTATTGACTAAATAGATAAGTTCTATAATTTTGTAAGCAGTAAGTGTGCAGAAGCTAATCATAATGATTAAGCTAAAATGTAAATAATATGTTCATTAATACAAACTCAAGTTTGATATGTTCAACTGTTTTATTATTTGATATGTTCAAAATTATGTTTGATATGTTCAAACAGACAGCTTTGTAAGTTTAAGCTGATGAATGATATGTTCAATTATAAACTGATATGTTCAGTTGTATAAGTTTTGTAAGTTCAGAACTTAAATTACTTCTAATACGTTCAGAATCTAAGTAGTTGTATATTCAAATACTTAGAATACAAGTCTTATAATATATTTGTAACATAAACATCTTGTAAGTTCAAGATACGTGAATAAGTATGGATCAGTTTAATACTTATTTCAATAACTAACTTTGGTCGTTCTAGAGTGGTTCAACATAATTCTGATAACCTATACCTAATTTGATTCAATGTTTTGTCATCATTAAATAGGGGGCGATTGTTAGTCCCATGTTTAGATTAGTTAGATTTGATGAGACAAACTATCGATATGTATAGATAATAGGTTTAGAGTTAGGAATTATGTAAGTCTGTTATAGAATGACTAGTCAGCTTCAGCTGAGTAGTCAGCATATAAACAGATATACAGTTTTCTATGTAAGTACTAGATAGCTCAGTGACTTGAAGACTTGAAGATTTGAAGACTTAAAGATTTAAGAACCCAAGATTCAAGAACTCAGCTTGACAAGGTCAAGACTGAGTATGTCAGCTCAGCGTCAGAAGTCAGTTGAGAATTTAAGTAAGTTCTAAATTCTATTATAAACTCTCCATATCTACAACATTTAAATTAGGATATCTAAACCTAATTTAAACTATCTATTAGTTGGATAGAAATCTCAAACCGAATTAATTAGATATGTTCTAATTAAGGAGTTTGTTACGGTTTTAAAGAAAAGATAAGTTCTATCTTTAAAATGCGATTTGTTCGTAGATATATCAAGTATAAGTATAAACCTTCTTCTGGGTTTTACAGACACGAACGAACAGAGAGACGACTGCATAAGTTGCAAATCGTACGTGTGTTCGTGATACTTGATACGCGTGTGTTGTGATAACTTTCTAAGTTCAAAGTTAGAGAGAGTTTTCAAGAGTTCTTGTTAATCAGTTTTAACAAGAAATTCGATGATCAATTAGTTTGTGATTCAAGAGTGTTTAGACAGAGTTGAGTTTATAATCATTGTAATATCAAATCATCCTGTTGATTGATTAGAGAGTGATAATAGTTATTGTACTGTTTGATAATTGAATATACGTTTGATTAATTTGTTTAATTGTTTAAAGTGTATTCAACCCCACCTTCTACACTATATCGGTTGCTTGTTCACCCTCTTTGGACCAACAGAAAAATCTCTCTGTTCTTCACGTGAAAAACCCACTTGAGTCAAAAATCATTTTCTTCAAATATTCTTGTTTTTCAAAGTTTTTTGAGTGTTTTAGAAGCATTTGAGGTGGAGAAATCATCTGGGTATCACCATTTTCAAAAACAAACAACATTAGTGAGCTAAATTTGAATTTTACATTTTCCAAGTTTCTTAGTGTTCTTCATGTGTTTTGGCAAAAATCTAAATGATTTGTTGTTGTTTGTTGCCAAAAATGATTTAGAAAAGTGTTTTGAGGTTGGAGAAATCATTAGGAACAAAATTTTTGAATTTACAAACACTGTTTTTGGACTTGCAAATTATGTCTCGTACACAGTATACGTGAGGAAGAAGACAAGTTCATCTGATCCGACTTTCGGATAAGTCATCCGACTTTCGGATAAGTCATCCGACTTTCGCATAAGTCATCCGACTTTCAGATAAGTCATCCGACTTTTGGATAAGTCATCCGACATTCGCATAACTCATCAGACTTTCATCCATCCGAAAGTCGCATAAGCTAAAACCATCTGACTTACATCCATCCGAAAATCACATAAGCTAAAACCATCCGACTTTCATCCATCCGAAAGTCGCATAAGCTAAAACCATCCGACTTTCATCCATCCAAAAGTCGCATAAGCCATTCATCCGACTTTCACCCATCCGAAAGTCGCATAAGCCATTCAGCCGACTTTCACCCATCCGAAAATCGCATAAGCCATCCGACCTTCGCATACCTTTGTCTCATCCGACTTACATTTTAAATGGCTCAAAATTTGGTTAAAAATTCAAAATTTGAATTTTCTTGCATTTTCTGATATAGCAATTTTAAAAATTCAAAATTTGAATTTTATAGTTCGACCCCAGCCAAGGGCTCTGCCCCTTGGACCCCGCCAGGAGTTACCACCCCTTGGACCCCGCTACTAGGGGCGCTGCCCCCGGACCCCCGTTGTTCCGAATTAGAATTCTTGATCTTAAAATCATTTTTCACTCTAATTCGGTCAACTAAAGTCTGCCAATCGATTTTCAAGTGTTAACTGAAAATCACAATTAACAGAATCGGTCATTCTTACAACTTTATTTTTCACACGATCAAGTTTCCAGAAAACTAATCCATTTCAAGGAAAGATCCAATTTTAAAGATGAGTTCCTCAAATTTAAATGAACTTCAACAGATATTAACTGCTAAAGAAACTGAATTAATCACCTTAAGAAATGAAAACAAGGTAATAATTTATAATCTAAAAGCAGCAAAAGTTTCGGCAGAGGAAGACTCTAAATTCCTGCAAAAGGAGAGATGTCAACTCTACTCCAAAATCAAAAGTCTTGAAGATTTGCTCATCAAACGAGAACAAACTACAAAAACCATTTTCTTGAACAAACCAAAGGATGTTAAATTTTCAAAGTGGACATATGAAGGTTTAGGTTTTGTTAATCCCCACATGAGTGACAAGATTAGTGCTAGACAACTGTACGATTTCGATAGCATGAATCTAGGGTTAACAAAGAAAATGGTATTCGTTGGACAAGTCGACGAATTCGGTGAAGAGGAACACAAGAGACGCATCTCTAAAAGAGCTTCAACCCCATATGACTACGAAAGTCTAAATCAGTCGTACATAACCGATACCTTTGAACCCATGATCTCAATCTCTGATGACTACTTTCGCAGTTATTCTCAACCAAAAATGAAATCTTTACCATCAATTCTAAATCCTCCACCCGAGCCTCGCATCTACATTCCCCATATGGACCTACAGAGACATCTTGAATTGGTTGAACACGAACTTGTCCATAGATCCATAGTTTTTGATTTTGAGACTGGAATTCTTCATAATGTGATTAATCAACTTGTAAATGAAAACACTCGCATACAAAATTCCACTGCACCAAGCACATCAGACTCACACATCCCCCACGTGCATACAGATGAGTGTTTTTCATTTACCGATTCCAGTACCATCACCATCACCATCACAGATGAACTGTCCCTAACCAATTCCAAACTAGTAGGGGCAAATGAGAGAATTAAACTGCTAATAGGACTGAATGATGAAGTAAAGTCAAAATTAGCCAACTCAGAGGAAATATGCAAAGAATATAGAGGAGAATGTATCAATCTTGAAACCAAACTCTTGGAACTCCAATTAAAACTCAATTCTTTTGAAAATGATTTTTCCAAGTCACATACACCTGAGTCAACCACACTGAAAGGAAAGGCTAAACTCATTGAACTACGTTCATCCTATAAATCCGGCACCTCCACATCTTCCCAGTCAAGGGCTCAACGTACCAAACAACACATAACAAAACCTCGCAAACAAACTACCAACAATGATAAGTTAGGAAGTTCTACATCTAACTTACGTGTGCATCTAGGTACCAGCATGAATGTGGCGAAGAAGCAAGTGCTGGGATGGAGGAAGAAGCATCAAGAGAAGGATGCCGAAGGAAGCCAAGAAGACAGTTTAATTTACCCTGCTAATTTTTCTATACAAACAAATTTATTGTTCTCTAAAGATTCGACTGTTATATGCGTTAATCGTGTTAAAACTCCTCTTAGTTCGGCTAAACCTGAAATGTTTTGCATGAGCGATGGTTGTATCGAAGAACATTGCTCCTTTCACTGTGCGTATGACCAAGATCCTAAGAATAGTGGGATTAAACCGGATCCATCCTATAGGCCGTTTGAATCACTTCATGAACAAGCTTCCTTCATAAATCTAAAAGGTTACAAGATAACCTATTGGCGAAATAGACGCTCAAGCAGAGCAAGATTTCAATCAATTGACACGCCTTTGTCAAAATTGAGTAACTCACATTCACAGTTTTCCAATAAACAAAAATCAAATAAAATTTTTATAAATAATTGGAGTCCAAACCGTCGATACCACAACAATGGAATCATGCCAATGAAGATGCCGTGGGGAATCATCATCATCAAACCAATCAGAGAGCAAAACCTAAGCAAGCTCAGATTCCACAACGGCAGTACCAATCGATCAACCACTCGAAACCCAGAGTCCCACAGTCGAGTTCAACCCCAAATATACGAATAAACAATCGTATGATTCACCAACCGTGGAATGGAAAAGCGGAAGAGAAACCAACCAGATTTCAATTCATCCAGGATGATGTGTCACTTCCGAAGGGTTTCAACCGCGTTGTGATCGATAACGAAAGAGATACGACATAACAGATAAATCAAAAGTGCAGGCATCTCCATCAACCACCCAAAGACCGTCTCCTAAATGCATATGGGTTCCAATCATCAAATCAACGGAACCATTTCGTAAAACAAAATCAAATTCCGTTGATAAATGCGCTAACGTGAAAGGACCCAGCTCAAACTGGGTACCTAAAATGTTTTTATATTCCATGTGCAGGTATGTAACAGGTGGTACTTGGACTCCAGCTGTCCCCAACATATGACCGGGAACAAGACTTCTATGAAGGATGCGCTTCATGAAAAAAAAAGAATAAAGACGCTCGGTTCTAGGGAGAGTGTCATTGTCATAAAACTACACGAATACATTTCCATGCATTCACGGGATACTGGTTGGTGTGAAGTGGTAAAATGAAAGAGAGAGGGATGGAACAGGAGATGGGGGTGCACATGATCAACAAATGACTTAAGCTTTCAAGAGAAAATCTTTCTTCACAAATCCATTATTGTTCGTATACTTTGATTGTACAAATCTTTCTTGTCAATCACTTTCAACATATTCTTTCTTGAAAATCATTCTTGTTGAAAAGCATTCATTATAATTGCTCATACCATCAAAGAACAAGTGTCCTAGTGTATCCAAACAGAGATACAAATATTTCATTATGGAAAGAGAGATCGAGGGAGAAGATGAAAAATAAGAAGAGAGCTGAGGGTAAGACAGGATCAAAAGAAAAGAAAGATCCTCACTATACAGTGTCAATCTGGGAAGCCACATCTACTACTAGTTTTATACTGGTATTGAAATAGACATCATGGACCCAGTAATGCAATGCACTTACCCCACCCAGCTACTCAATTATCTATTAAAAGATAATTGTTTCAAATTTTCATGGAGAAATAGCACATTTCTATTGACATCTCATTTGGAAATTGTTGATATTGAAACAAGGAGGACATGCAGCTCCGGTTCTCATCTTCTTTCATGCACTTTTATAGTCTAGAACCAATTGTAATATTATTTTCTTCTAGGACACGTATGGAATCAATTGCCTGTCTATGACAGTGCCGGAACATCTCGAGTAATATCATTTGATATTTACGGTGATAGATGGAAATCCTACCAGTGCTAACATCAAGCCAACACTGAACGTAGGTCACTCAGTTAATTTTAACTAACATGTTAACGGGAAATCTATGTAATCCCGGTGCTACAAAGGATGCGTTAATTCTCATAAATTTCTAATATACTCTTGTAAGAATAATGCTGAAAACCACTAAATGCAAAATTGTTCAAACAACCAAAGGTGTTTTACCTTAGGTTACAAGTGCGAGATGGAAGACAGAAGAAAAAGGATGTCATTGCATGCTTTAAAGATCAAGGTTCTCATCAAGAAATTGAAGATTCAAGACTTCAAGATGAGAAGACATTCCAAAGTCATCAATTTTTAATCCCATAAAGCTTCACAAGAATGCAGAAAGAAAAAGAATATCTGCATTATCAAAATGGGAGAGATTCAACAAAAGCCAAAGAGGCAGATGAACACGCACAAGGCTACAAAAGGGGGAGATTGTTAGGACTTATTTGTGTTTGTTGGCCTTGTGCACCTATCTTAATTATCTTGCTATTATTGCTTTGTTAGTTTAGTTCATCTTGTGTAAGGGCTTAGCCCATTTAATATTAATTGTCTAGTCCATTAGTATGTAATGGACTAGTCCAAATATTAGATTAGAGAAATCCATCATGAAAGCCCATGAGGCTTGAGGCCCATGTGCCTACTTGTATTTAAACCCTTGCAAACCTAGTTTGCAAGGTAACCTTTACATTTCTCAGATTAATAGAAACAAACACATCTGTGTTTTCTCTCAAGCAAAGTGTTCTTCTTGTGTTCATACATTGTTCTTCATATCTTATACACAAGAATTATCAGATTACTCATCTTTATCAAATCTTTGGACCATCAATGTGAGGCACCAGTTCTTGCATTACCTGAAGGGGTTGAAGATATGGTGGTATTCTATGATGTTTCATATCGTGGATTGGGATGTGTATTGATGCAGAAAAGTAAAGTTATTGCTTATGCTTCACGGAAGTTGAAGCCACATGAAAGTAATTACCCAACACATGATTTGGAGTTGGCAGCGGTGGTGTTTGCACTTGAGATTTTGAGACACTATCTATATGGTTTGAGATTCGCTATTTACACTGATGATGAAAGTTTGAAACATTTCAAGGATCAGAAGAGTCTCAACATGAGGCAAAGGCGTTGGTTGGAATTGTTAAAGGATTATGATTGTGATATTCTATATTATCACGGAAAAGCAAATGTGGTAGCTGATGCGTTAAGCAGAAAGTCAGGAATAATTCTAGTTAAGAATCGAACTTTAAAAATGACTGTTACTACACCTATTATTGATGTGATATGAACGGCTCTGGTTGAAGCAATCAAAGATAAGAATCATAACTCTGAGCGAATAAAAGGGCAGGTGGCCTATTTTACTAAAGACACTCCTGATATTTGGACCCGTTATGTTCGTATTTGGGTACCGGTTTATGGTGACACAAGTCAGATACTTCTTAGTGAAGCTCATAAATCAAGATTTTCTATTCATCCAGGAGCTACTAAAATGTTTAAGGATCTAAAAGTTGATTATTGGTGGCCAGGCATGAAACGTGATAAGTATATGGAAAAATGCCTTACGTGCTTACAAGTGAAAGTTGAACACCAGAAACCTCACGGGAAGTTACAGCCCTTAGAAATTCCAGTTTGGAAATGGGAAAACATTACGATGGACCTGATTACCAAATTACCCAAAACCCCACGTGGTTATGATGCAATATGGGTAATTGTAGACAGGTTAACTAAAAGTGCTCATTTTATTTCCATCAAGGAGACTTATCTTTCAGAAAGAATGGCAGATATATATGTGAAAGAGATTGTGACTCGTCATGGCGTGCCAGTTTCTATTGTATCAGACAGAGACACAAGATTTACTTCTAGGTTCTGGAGCAAGTTTCATGAAGATCTCAGAACTAAATTACATCTCAGCACAGCATATTATCCTTAGACTGATGGTCAGGGTGAAAGAACTATTCAAACCCTGGAGGACATGCTGCGGGCATGTGTTATAGATTTTGGAGGGAGCTGGGATTCTTATTTACCTTTAGCAGAGTTTTCATACAACAACAGCTATCATTCAAGTATTGGGATGCTACCGTATGAACTGTTATATCGTAGGAAGTGTAGAACTCCGGTATGCTGGGGTGAAGTGGGTCAGAAAGAATTGGGTAGCACAGAAGTGGTACAGCGAACCACTAAACAGATACAGCTCATCAGAGATAGATTGCTTACTGCCCAAAGTAGACAAAAGAGTTATGCAGATAAACATAGATCACCACTTGAGTTTCAGATGGGAGATTATGTGTTAATAAAAATATCGTCGTGGAAAGGCGTGATCAGATTTAGAAAGAGAGGGAAACTCAGTCCAAGGTTTATTGGACTATTCAAAATTATTGCACGTGTGGGAAAGGTTGCATACAGATTGGAATTTCCAGATGAATTGTCTCATATTCATAACACCTTCCATGTTTCACACCTTAGAAAATGTTTAGCAGACGAGTCTGCAATTGTACCGTTGGAAGATGTTACTATTGATGATAAACTGAATTATGTGGAGCAACGTATAGCTATATTAGAGAAAAAGGTCAAGACTTTACGTAATAAACAGATTGGACTGGTTAAAGTTCAATGGAAGCACAGAAAGGGCTCAAACTTTACATGGGAGCCTGAACGGGAGATGATGCATAACTATCCGGAACTCTTAAGCAGTTGATTTCGAGGACGAAATCATTTCAAGTGGGGAAGTGTTGTAACATCCAAGGTTTGAAAATCCTTATATTTAATAATTAAATAGGAAGTGATATACTCGCGTTATAAGTTGCCGTTATGAGATTAGATGTATTTATAAAACTAGAGGGGTTAAAACCGCAAAATATGTAATAATTAAATAGGAAGTGATATACTCGCAATATAAGTTGCCGTTATGAGATTAGATGTATTTATAAAACTAGAGGGGTTAAAACCGCCAAAATATAAGTATTACAAGTCTAGGGACAAAATATGCTATTAAGCCATACTTATATATATATATATATGGTTGCTTCTTTAGAAGTTCATACACACATACATGATCAAGAACTCAAACACAGCAGACAATCCTTTGTTTCTAGAGATTTTTAGAAGCCCAAACAGCAGCAACTTCAGTTCCATATCATCTAATCCAACCTTGCTTGTTAAAGGTATGATTAAACCTTTAATTCTTAAGGTTACATGAGTTTAGAAGCTTGATTCTATGGTGAATCATGTTAGAATTATGTTTTTATGATTAGATTATGTTCCACTATTGTATGGGGTGTAGGAAGACACCCCTAACCAGTTTATATGAAGATTATAGCAAAATTCTGGTCAAATCCGACACTAAGTGTATAAACTGTCGGATTGTTTGTTAGATACACGGCCCGTGTAGTATGAACTGTCGGATTGTGAACTATCGGATTGTCAAAGGCGGTCACAGGGCCATGTAGGGTTACATGGTCGTGTAGTATAAAAGGTACATGGCCCGTGTACAGAACATGGCCCGTTAACACTAGCCATGTAGCTAGTATAGGTCGTGTATTATGAGGGACACGGCCAGTGTAGAGATACACGGCCCGTGTAGGCCATATTTCAGATCAGTATTCAAGTGTTGTGACACTTTATTATATTATTCATATTCATATAGGACGGTGATTGAATTACTTATCTGAGTTATCGTTACCTGTGGATCATTACTTATCATAAATATCATAAGGTGAGTCTTCTAGACTAGTAATCATATATGTAGCATGTATGCTATCATAACAGATTATAACATGTAATGTTATTCATCTGAGTATACATACCGAACTGCTATGTGCAATAAGGTTCAAAGGTGATACGGTACTGTTACAAAGGTGGTTGCCCTGGGTCTAGAACCAGTGGTTAGCAATGATTATCTAACATACGTGTATTATCTTTATATGATTTTATACGTGTGTTTATATGTTATTAGTTTGGAATACTCACTAAGCTCTCGTAGCTTATTAGATATTGTTTTTAAATCTTTTGTAGGACGCGGCACTGATAAGGGCAAGGCTCCTGTTTGACTACTTTTTGGGTTACTCTTTTGAAACAATTTTAACGCCCAGTTCTGTAAATATTGACTTTCAAAGTACACTAAGCATGTACTCTTGTATATATCTTTTGGCATAAACTTGGTTTTATAGTAAAATGCTTCCGCGTACGTTTTAAACTAAATGTGTATTTCATAAATGAACTTTTGTTTACTGTTGTATTACTTTTTAAATTTGGGGCGTTACAACTAGGTATTAGAGCAACGGTTTGAGGGATCTGGATTGTGTGAAGCACAGTCTGGACTGCCTCCGGTCAGGGATGTTGAATACAAGATTGATCTTGTTCCCGGAGCTACTCCAGTGGCTAAAGCTCCATATCGTCTCGCTCCTTCTGAAATCCGCGAGATGATGAATCAAATACAAGAATTACTTGACAAGGGCTTCATTCGCCCGAGCTCTTCTCCTTGGGGAGCTCTAGTTCTATTTGTCAAGAAGAAGGATGGGACTATGCGAATGTGCATAGATTACAGGGAGCTTAATAATCGAACTGTAAAGAATAGATACCCACTCCCGCGCATAGATGACTTATTTGATCAATTACATGGAGCAACCTGCTTCTCCAAGATTGATCTTCGATCAGGGTATCATCAAGTACGGGTTCATACTAAAGACATGCCGAAGACTGCCTTTCGTACACGCTACGACCATTATTAATTCTTGGTTATGCCATTCGGCTTAATCAATGCACCAGTTATCTTCATGGACCTCATGAACCGAGTTTGTCGTCCATTTCTAGACAGGTTCGTGATAGTCTTTATTGATGACATTCTAATCTTTTCAAAAACCGAAGTTGAACATGAATCACACCGTCGTCAAGTTCTCGATACTCTCAGACGAGAACAACTTTATGCCAAACTTTCTAAATGTGAGTTTTGGCTTCAGGAGGTGCACTTTCTTGGCCATGTTATCTGCAGGGATGGTGTTAAAGTAGACCCTGCTAAAGTAGAGGCAACGATGAATTGGTAGGTTCCCAAAACTCCTACAGAGATCAAGAGTTTTCTTGGTCTAGCTGGCTATTTTCGGCGATTTTTCTAAACTCGCCTGTCCTCTTACAAAATTAACACGAAAGGATTTTGCTTATGTGTGGTCTGATACACAGGAGCAATCTTTTCAATCTCTGAAGTGGCTATTATGTGAAGCTCTGATTCTTACTTTGCCAAACGGGTCGGAGGATTTTATAGTCTATTGTGATGCTTCTTACTCTGGATTGGGTTGTGTTCTAATGCAACACGACAATGTGATTGCCTATGATTCAAGGCAACTAAAACCGCATGAAAAGAACTACCCAACACACGATCTTGAACTCGCAGCAGTTGTATTTGCATTGAAGCTGTGGAGGCATTACTTATATGGCACAAAATGTGTTGTATGCACGGATCACAAAAGCTTACAATATGTCTTTTCTCAAAAAGAACTCAATATGAGGCAACGACGCTGGATTGAGTTAATCAAAGACTATGATTGTGAGATCCGTTATCATCCGGGCAAAACTAATGTAGTAGTTGATGCCTTAAGCCGAAAAGGGGTTTCAACAGAAGCCAAATTCATGAAGCTAACCGTGGTTCCTGATATCATTTCAAAATTGAAAGAATCACAACAATTGGCTCTACATGAAGAAAATTTAAAAGCTAAGACTATGTGGAAGATAAAGGATCAGCTAGCTGAAGATAGTCGGGGTTTGAAGACTTTTCAATCCCGGATCTGGGTACCATTAATTGGAGGCAACCGTGAGTTGATACTACAGGAAGCTCACAATTCAAGGTTGACTGTTCATCTAGGTATAACAAAGATGTATTATGATCTCAAAAAGTTGTATTGGTGGCCTACTTTATAAAAGAGACATTGCTTCCTTCGTGGAGAAGTGTCAAATATGTGCATAGGTCAAAATCGAGCATCAAAAGCCTTATGGCAATCTACAACAGCTTGACATTCCAGAATGGAAGTGGGATCATATTACAATGGATTTTGTCACAAAACTACCCAAGACACTCAGAGGGCACAACATGATTTGGGTCATCGTTGACCGATTGACCAAGAGTGCCAATTTTCTTGCTACAAATGAATCTGCATCATTGACACGCCTAACTCAACTCTATATCAACAAGATTGTCACACGTCACGGTTTACCTTGTTCTATTGTCTCTGACCATGACTCTCGTTTTGTGTCTAACTTCTGGCAAAGCTTGCAATGAGAGCTTGGCACACGAGTTCATCTGAGTACTGCTTATCATCCACAAACGAATGGTCAGTCTGAAAGAACAATTCAGACTTTGGAAGACATGCTTAGAGCATGTGTACTTGAATATGGTGGTTCTTGGGATTCTCATCTTCCTTTGATAGAGTCTGCTTATAATAACTCTTATCATTCTAGCATTGGGATGCCATATGAGATGTTGTATGGGAGGCGATGTCGCACTCCCACTTGTTGGCTTGAACCGGGTGAGAAGCAGTATGCCGGACCTGAAATTATGCAGATCACTTCTGATAAGGTCAAGATAGCTCTAGAGAAACTAAAAGCAGCTCGTGATCGTCAAAAGATATATGCAGACCCAAAGCACCGACCTGTTGAATTCAGTGTGGGTGATTAGGTTTTCTTGAAGGTATCCCCTTGGAAAGGTGTAATTCCTTTTGGACGCAAAGGTAAGCTGAGTCCACGTTATATTGGTCCATTCAGAATTATCCGAAAGGTCAACGAGCAGACTATATCTCTTGAATTACCTTCTGAGCTATCTGGTATTCACAACACTTTCAATGTATGCTATCTGAGAAAGTGTAAAGTTGAGGAATATCAAGTGCTACCTCTGCAAGAGTTAAAGGTTGATTCAGCTAAACGCCTTGTAGAGGAGCCAGTTGAAATTCTTAACGCAAAGACAAAGAAGTTGTGTAAGAAGATGATCAGATTGTTTCTTGTCAAGTGGAAGCACAGCCTAGGTCCCAACCTGACATGGGAAACAGAGGATGACATGAAGGCACGATACCCTCACTTATTCCGAGTTGAACAGATTCCGAGGACGGAATCTTCTTAAGGGGGGTAGAGTTGTAAAATACTCAAATTGGGCCTATTCGTGCGCTCCATTTGTTATGTGAATTTATTTAAATGAATTAAATAAGAATATATTTATAAGTATTAATAGAAAATCTACTATTGATCAGTTAAATGTAAATTTAAAAATAGTAATAAAAGTAGATAAGAATAATAAAATATTAACTTGTTTCAAACGAGGATTCCGAAAATATCCTCGTTAGTTGAAACGGTTAATTGGGTGTCGAGTTGTATATTGAAAAGGGGAACAAAATACCCCTTGTGGATAACTCAAAAACCATAAGTCGGTTTTTAAGTCACCACATCAGATACACACACCCTCACACCTACGAAAACACACACACACCTCACGCTTTCTTCTACTCTTGTGTTCTTGAAGCAATTCCAAGTCAAGATCAACCAAGGCTGGATTAAATCAAGGAATCAAGCTCAAATCTTGTTCATAATCTATTCATAAGCTTCAATTCATCATCTTCCTCACTTCTTGTAAGCTCCTTCTCTCTTGTTCTTCATTTTCACGTTTAGGTCAAAAATGGGTTAAACGAATTTGATCATTAAAGCTTAGATTTTTTAGTTCTAATCTGTTATAGGATCATATATAAGTGGTTTGGAAGTGATTTTGTGGATTAAAGATGCCAACTTGATTGTAATTCTTGAAATTGACCAAATAGGTCTTTAATGGTGATTTGATTAATCAAACATGAATTTGATGTTATAAAATGTTATGTTATGTTTATGTTTATGAACTTCAAATGATGTCCCAAAACTAGTACATAGCCTGGAAATAATTAAGATCAAGTTAAGTTTGGGTTTGAATGGAAAAACAGCAAGTGCAGGGCACAATTTCGCAGGCCTGGAGCTGTGTCAAGGCACGACCCAATAGGGTGTCACGGCGTGACCTCATGTGTAGCAAACAGCTTGCAGTTTTTCCATGTTCAGGGTGTATGGGATGTGGTTGAATCATTTTTTACCATTTTAGGGGTATTTGGGATGATTTTTGTATTTTTACTAATTTAGAGACAATTAGGGAATTTAACACTAGAATTAGTATATGTATATGATATGTGGTAATCTAAATGGACTTATATGTATACAATAGGCAATTAAGCAATCAAGGAAGGCCGAATCCATTTGTAAGTTGTTTTAAGCACCAAGGTGAGTACCGGCTTCTATAAATTCAATAAAGGAAGTATTTGAACGCTAATTGGATTAAATGAATATGGTATGCTATTTATTGCACATAGAATTGTATGTTTATGCATATAAGATTAGAAAACAAGTATTGACATGATGAATGATATATTTGACATGTATTTAAGTACATGTACATATATTGTGATATTTTGATAAATACAAGCCATATGTAAATGCATGCATGCTATTGTCCCTGCAAAGGGTTAATGATGAGCTATGTGAACGTCCGGACATATATGTTATTGAAGGTCAGCTTCGGCTGGGTCTCATGGGCCTTCGAGCAATTGTTTGGGACCAATGGTACTCGAGTGCCATTACTTTAAACTCTTGGGGTGATTGCCTTAGTTGGCTAAGCCTAATGAGAGCCTATGGCTCCGTAATGAGCAGGTAGAGTCACTTATGTGATGAAACCAACACGGTTGGTAGTGTTTGATTCCCCCGATGGTTGTTGTTGAGCTCGACTAGCTATCTGGCAATATAACACTGCTGGATATGTCAGCATTACCGCTATGTGTTAGGATAGCATTGTATGCTCATTCTTGAATTATGACTTGTTTTATTGTATTCATTCCTGTCTGTATTCACTAGCTATTTTAAATAGCTAATGGTGTTGATGTTTCCCTTTTTTCAGACAAAGATTAGGCAGGCCTTGTGAGTGGGGAACACTTGTAGCTGTTGTACAGACAAAGATTCAAGGGGGGTCACATAGGGTAATGAAAGTCGCATGGTGCAAAAGGGTTCAAGGCAAAAGTCGCATGAAATGAAAGTGAAAGTCGCATGAAGATTCCATCCATGCGACAGTGGCATAGGGGTATCAAGGCATGAAAGTTGGATGGTTTAAAAAGCAAAGTCGTATGGGATAAAATATAAAGTCGCATGACTCCCAACAAAGAGTCGCATTACTCATCCATAAGTCGCATGGTATGTTTTAGGCAAAGGTCGCATAGTACAAAACAATAAGTCGCATGGAATAAAGGGTGAAAGTCGCATGAAAGGGATCAAAGGTTGCACAACTCATTTTTCAAAAGTCGCATGGGATGATACTCATCCCTACCAGTTCATCTTTTCAACTTTCAGGCTCCATGGCCAAAATCATGTTCTTTCAAAACTCAACCAAATCACATCATTTTTTTTTCAAAACATTTCTCCATTCATTTAAACATCTCTTTCAAGATTTAAACACATTTCATCAAGTTTTCAAGCTCATATCTAAATTTCTTTTTCTCTAATTCTTCTTAAACCCAGAACCCAAAAACCCTAGAAGCTAAACCATGTTATCATCATCCAAACAAGATGAAATTGATACCTAAAGTATCATAGTGAGGTAAGAAACATTACCCGATAATTCTTGTAGCAATTTGTTGACTCTACAATCAGTTCTTGATGATCTTCTCCTTTGTTTCTCGTGAGGGTTAAGCACACACTCAAACTCTTTCAATGCAACAGTGTTTGAAAAGTGTGGGAGGCTGTGCCCTATTTTAATATATATATCTATATATATGCTTTCTTAAAAGGGCCTAAGCCCATATTCCCATGATTGGGCCCAAGAAACATTATCCATTGCATTACTTATCTTAAACCCATTAAACCAACTATTCATTATCCATTCAAGCCCATAAACTCTTTAACACATTTCACAATTAAATTCACAATCCAATATAATTTATCTCTCAATAAAATATTCTTTTATTTACTTTTCAGAAGTTCAGGTATTAAAACTCTCCCCAACTTAAACATAATTTCGTCCTCGAAATCTTCATTCGAACATGGTGGGGTAATACTTCTTCATTTATTCTTCGGACTCCCACGTCCACTCTGAACCTTTGCGGTGCTCCCATTGCACCTTCACCATTCCCACTTCTCTGTTGCGTAATCATTTGATCTTTCTTTCGAGGATCTCAACCGGTCTCTCGATGTAATTCAATTTCTCATCTATGGTGATGTCCCCCAATGGCACAAACGCCGACTCATCGGCTAAACAATTCCTCAGGTGAGATACATGAAACGTGTTATGTATATTTGATAACTCCACGGGTAGCTCCAAACAATAAGCCACCTTTCCAATCCTCGCAATGACCTTGAAAGGCCCGATAAACCTTGGGTTTAGTTTTCCACATTTCCTGAATCGGATCACTCCTTTCCATGGAGATACTTTCAGCAATACATAATCACCAACTTGAAATTCTAGTACTAATCTCCGTTTATCCGCATAGCTTTTCTGTCGGCTCTGAGCCGCTTTAAGTCGTTCACGAACCTGTTGGACATACTCTGATGTTCTCTGTACTATTTCTGTGTTGCCCAGTTCTTTCTGCCCAACCTCACCCCAACAGATAGGAGTTCTACATTTTCTACCGTACAACATCTCGTACAGTGGCATACCAATACTCGCGTGGTAGCTATTGTTGTACGAAAATTCCGCTAGGGGTAAGTACAAATCCCAGCTTCCCCCGAAATCAATTACAAACGCTCTTAGCATATCCTCTAGCATTTGGATATTTCTCTCGCTTTGCCCGTCAGTTTGGGGTTGATATGCCGTACTCAATTTCACCCTCGTTCCCAAATCCTCGTGAAATTTATTCAAAAATATGGATGTGAATCACACATCCCTATCAGAAATGATGGCCACCGGCACTCCGTGCCTTGAAACTATCTCTTTTACATAGATGTTCGCCAATCTCTCGGCCGAACTAGCTTCTCGGATCGGTATGAAATGAGCGCTTTTCGTTAACCGATCAACCACTACCCAAATTGCATCATAGTTATGTGCTCCCATTTCCACATGGGTATCCCCAACGGTTGCAATTTACCATGTGGTCGCCGGTGCTCCGCTTTCACTCGTAGACAAGTAAGGCACTTATCGACATACTTTGCCACATCTCGCTTCATTCCTGGCCACCAATAATCCATTTTCAAGTCTATGTACATTTTCGTGGCTCCTGGATGTATAGAAAATTTCGACTTGTGCGCCTCATCAAGAATGAGATTCCGGACTTCAGTGATCTTTGGTACCCAAATCCGTCCGTATCGGGTCCACAACCCGCGGCTATCCTTAACCATCAACACCATCTAGCCCTTTACCCTCTTGGTTTTCTGATTTTCTTCTTTGACTGCTTCACCTTGGGCAACTGAAATCGACTCAAACAGCGAAGTCATAACCGTCATCCTCAAACATTTCACATCCAACTGTGCATGGTTTGCCTTACGGCTCAGCGCGTCTGCTACAACGTTTGCTTTCCCCAGATGATACAAGATTTCACAGTCGTAGTCCTTGACCAGGTCTAGCCATCTCCGCTGGCGCATGTTCAGATTCTTTTGATCAACGAAGTACTTCAAGCTCTTGTGATCTGTATAAATGGTAAACTTAACTCAATACAAATAATGTCTCCATAACTTGAGCGCGAACACCACAGCAGCTAACTCCAAGTCATGAGTCGGGTAGTTGCACTCATGCGGCTTCAGTTGTCGTGAGGCGTAGGCAATCACCTTCCCTCTTTGCGTCAATACCCAGCCAAGTCCCACATGGGACGCGTCACAATAAACTACTAAGTCCTCCAGCCCTTCCGGTAAGGCTAGTATCGGGGCATTCCACAAGGATCCACTGAGTAGTGAATTCCTACTTGTGTCACTAACTCTTCTTTCATTCAAATCTGTCCAGGGTGTTGGTTCTTGGTTTCTTGACAGTGGATGTTCAAGAACCATGACAGGTAACAAGGATTTGCTCAGTAACTACAAGAAAGAGAAAGGTCCAAGGGTGACTTTTGGTGACAACAACCATGGGCAAACAAAAGGCTACGGTGAGCTTCATAATGGGAACCTCAAGCTGTCAAAAGTTTCATATGTCAAAGGGCTGAAATATAATCTCATAAGCATAAGTCAATTGTGTGATGGAGATAATGAAGTCCACTTCACAAAGACGGGAGGCTCCATCATAAATAAAGAAGGTAATACAGTATTCAGTGCCAAGAGAACCAAGGATGTGTTTACACTTGACATGTCCTCTGGTGACCCTTTAAAGGAAACATGTTTGTACTCCAAGAATAATGAGGATACAAACTGGCTGTGGCACAAGAGGCTTTCCCACCTTAATTTTTAAAACATCAACAAGTTAAGCAAGGGTGAATTAGTGTCAGGACTACCTTCACTGCCTTATCTTAAACCTAAACCTTGCACTGCTTGTGAGAAGGGAAAGCAGCATAATGCATCATTTCCATCCAAGCAGGCCTTCTCAATTACAAAACCTTTCTATATGTTGCACATGGATCTCTTTGGTCCTGTTGCAACTGCTAGTATTGGTGGAAGTAAGTATGCTCTTGTATTGGTTGATGAAATCTTAAGATATACTTGGGTTTTCTTTCTTAAAACAAAGAGTGAGGCTGCTGAAGAAATTATCTGTTTTATCAAGAAGATGGAAGTGTTGAATGGTAATCTGGTGAGGAGTCTTAGAAGTGATCATGGAACTGAATTCAGAAATCAAACTCTGGAATCCTTCTGTGATGAGAAAGGGATATCTCAAAACTTTTCTGCTCCAAGAAACCCACAACAAAATGGTGTAGCTGAAAGAAGAAACAGAACATTGATTGAGGCTGCTAGGACCATGTTGTGTGAAAGTGGGTTAACATTTAATTTCTGGGCTGAGGCTGTAAGTTGTGCATGTTTCACACAGAACAGGTCCCTTATTATCAAGAGGCACAACAAAAATCCATATGAAGTGCTCAAGGGAAGGAAGCCAAGCATCAGCTTTCTGCATATCTTTAGTTGTCAATGTTTCATACTTAATCAAAAAGCTTAATTGCAGAAGTTTGCTCCTAAAGCTGATGAAGGAGTGTTTGTAGGTTACTCTGTGATTTCTAAAGCATACAGAGTATACAACCTCAGAACCAAAGTCATAGAAGAATCTATCAATAAGTTTTAATGAAAATGACTTTGTTGCTTCCTGTTCTTCTAATCATGTTTCAGGTGAAGAATTTAATGATCTTATGCAAACTGGAGAAGTTCCTTCAGAGCAAGTAGATCCCTCTCCACCAGCTGCTCATGATTTAGATGAACATGTTACTATCCAAATTTTTAACCATGTACAACCATCCTCATCCAATCCTATACCTCTACTGAATCATGTGGAAAATGACTCAACATCATTGGATTCCAATTCCATATCACTCATTCCCTCTTTAGTAGATATACCCACAGATTGTAATTAATGAAGTTATATCAGCCACTCAAAATGAACTCATTTCTACTGCTGATAGCCAATATATAACTTCTTCTCCCTAAATCCAAATGAATCCCAATTCCCAAGAAATCCAAAAAGCCTTCAAAGACCTCAAGCACCATCCTCATAATTTGGTGATAGGCAACATAGATGATCCAGTTAGAACAAGATCAAAAGCTTGCAACATCTACTTGTATTCTGGATTTGTCTCAATGATTGAAACAAAGAAGGTTGATGAAGCTCTCAATGATCCCCACTGGGTGTCTGCCATACAAGAGGAACTGGCAGAATTCAAAAGAAATAATGTATGGACTTTAGTACCCAAACCAAAGGATAAATCAATCATTGGAACAAAGTGGGTGTTTAGAAATAAGCTAGATGAAAATGGGCAAATCATCAGAAACAAAGCAAGGCTAGTGGCACAGGGGTACTGTCAAGAAGAAGGTATTGATTTTGATGAAACCTTTGCCCCTGTTGCAAGATTGGAAGCTATCAGATTATTCCTAGCCTATGTTGCCTTCAAAAGCTTCAAAGTGTTCCAAATGGATGTGAAGAGTGCATTTCTGAATGGAGATTTGAAAGAAGAGGTGTCTGACAAACAACCTCCTGGTTTTGAGGAGTCAAGCTTACCTGATCATGTTTACTTCCTAAACAAAGCATTATAAGGTCTTAAGCAAGCTCCAAGAGCCTGGTATGATACCCTCTCTTCTTTTCTCATTAACAAAGGTTTTACTAGAGGATGCATTGATAGCACTGTATTTATTAGGAAGTACAAAGGTGATGTGATACTTGTGCAGATATATGTAGATGATATAATATTTGGGTCTACTAATTTGGAACTATGCAAAAAGTTTTCTAAACTCATGTCTGATAATTATCAAATGAGCATGATGGGTGAGTTAAACTATTTTCTTGGTTTGCAAATTAAACAAGAGGTTGATGGTATTTTCATTCATCAAACAAAGTATGTCAAAGATTTACTCAAGAAGTTTGATTTTGAAAACTGTTCTTCAATGAAAACACCTATGTCTACTTCTATTAAGTTAGGAAAGGACATTGATGGCAAATCAGTGAACATTACTACTTATAGAGGAATGATTGGGTCACTTTTATACCTCACTGCAAGTAGACCAGATATAATGTTTTCAATATGTCTGTGTGCAAGATATCAAGCAGATCCTAAAGAATCACATCTTGCTGCTGTTAAGAGAATATTCAGATATCTCAAAGGAACTCCCAATCTTGGTCTTTGGTACCCCAAAGACTCAGATTTTGAGTTAGTTGGATATTCTGATTCTGATTTTGCAGGATGCACATTAGACAGAAAAAGTACTTCAGGTGGTTGTCAACTTCTAGGAGGAAGATTGATTAGTTGGTCTAGTAAGAAACATAATTCAGTGTCTACATCTACTGCAGAGGCAGAATACATTGCTGCAGGAAGTTGTTGTGCTCAAATTTTGTGGTTACAAAATCAACTACTTGATTATGATATGAAGTTTGAAAACACCCCAATTCTTTGTGACAATACAAGTGCAATCTCCATCTCAAACAATCCAGTCATGCATTCAAAAACAAAGCATATTGAAATCAGACATCATTTTCTCAGAGATAATGTGCAAAAGAAGAAGGTAACTTTGCACTACATCAACACTAATTTACAACTTGCAGATTTATTCACAAAGCCATTAGATAAAGCAAGGTTCAACTTCCTAATATCGAAACTAGGTATGCTAAATTTTTAGTTTAAAATAGTGGTAATTTAGTTTGTGTTAATTTATAAGTGTTGAAAATTATAAGATACATATCTAAGCATATCTAAGTCTTACTTGATTTGTGTAAACTGAGTAACTATGCTCAGCTGATGCCTATCAGCTAATCAAATTTACTCAGTTGATCACTTTAATATAAGGAAGACATGCTCAGCTAAGTACTTTACTCAGCTGATACCCAAATTCTCACTATCAGCTGATAGTTTTCCATCAGCTGATACCCCTCAACTAATATTTTTTCATCAGCTGATACACCTCCACTGATACTCTCCTTGATCAGCTGATGATTCTACACTTAGTAAATTTTCACTTTTTACTCTCATTTAATGCTTTTTAACCCTAGTTATTTACTCCGTTTGCCAGTTTTCATTTAATAGCTAATTAATTTGTTTTCTGTTAGATCTTTTGTCAGTATCTAACGGTCTCTGTTAACTAAACTTCATAAATAACCCAATTTCTCTCTCATTCACTTTTACCTGTTCAAACTTTCTAAATTCCCTCTCTCTCTCTAAAAAGAACTACCCTACCTTCTCTCTCGATACACACTGTTCATCATTCCTACCAAATGGCCACCTATATTCCAGACCCAGCTATTAACCCCGGTGAGAATGTTGCACCCAATCAACCGATGAATATAACTCCTAACAACATTCTGCTTTGCACCACCATCCCTGCCTCGCGAAAAAACCAAGGATATGAACCAATGGTTCAGTTCCTTCAAGCTCATCCACTGTTTGATAGTCCCACCGCTGATCCTCACTACATATTCCCTACCATTATCGGTGAGCTATGGTACTCCGCAACCTATAACCTAAACAACAACACCATGAACTGCACCCTAGCCCAAGGCAGCTATAATCTCCGAATCACCGTTGACACACTTCGTGAAGCCACTAGTATTCCCCACTTCCAACCTTACACAGCTTTTCCATCCAGAGCCGAAGTTCAAACAGTTCTAGACACTATTGGCTAAAATGAACCTGTAGTGCATGGTCAAGTCAAGGTCTCTGCTCTTGCTCATCCATGGAAGTATCTGGCCAACGTGGTCATTCGTTGCTTTGGTCCTAAATCTGGAAGCCATCATCTCATCAACCAAACCGAGCTTCTTGTGCTCTATGCCCTAGTCTTCGGGGTAAATATTGACTTTGCTCAAGTCATATTTTCGGATCTTATTGACAAAATCACCCAGAGCACAACCAAGAAATCATCAAGGTCGCAGGTGCCTTACATTCAATTTTTGAGCCTGGTAGCCATGAGGGAGATTGGAGAGGATGATTATGTGGGCTTAATCGAACATCTTGAACATATTCCTGTCCTGCCATGGGTGAGAAGATATTCCATTTCTTGAAGGCAAACAGAGGTCCTCCAATCACTGCCCAAATGCAAGACTCATAGATGCTACCAATGACAATGCAAATGCTAGTGATGATGATGAAAATGATGATGATGATAATGGTGATGATGATGTTGATGAAAGACACACTGGCTCTAAGCATGATGATGATGATGCTGGTGATGGTGATGTTGGTGATTTTGCTCCTCTCAGTCCAATGGAGCTAAGTCCTCTTGGTGATGATGGTGATGCCCAAGAACAAGAGATCTCTGAGCAACTTCTGGAGCTCATTGACAGAAGTAGGCACATCATGTCCCAAGGTAAGGATAGTACTGATTCCACCTCTGAGGATATTCAAATGGTAGTCCCAACCTTTGATAGCCCATCCTCATCTCCAGTCCATACACCAATCCAACAGCCAAGCTCTAGTGAACCTCATGTGGTCACTAGTTCTACTCCTATCCGTAGCCCCATATATACAAGGTCACCAGAAGTGACTCATCATGAGCACTTTGAGGGAGTGCAATCCATACCTCTGACCTCAACTCCAATTACCCTTCCTCATGTTGAGGGGGAGCAATTGGATGTTGCAACCTTTGAACCAGTGGATGTATCCTCACAACAGGATACATCTGTAAATAAGGGACTTAAACCGCTAGCTGAGACAACCTCCCAAAAGGTTGATCTCATTGAAAGACAGACCTCAACCCAAGGTCACACTGTGTCTATCCCTCAATTGAGTCAGCCTATACCATCCACATTCTCCCAACAGAATGTGGATCCAATAAGGGATTCCATGTTATTGAGTGCACCCCACACTCAGTCCACTTACCTTGCACCTATTATTGATTCACTTCTTACACTTGCACAACCTGCCAATGCTAGTGGTACAAACCAACCACTTGCACAGGGCTCAACTCTCTTTCCCAATGAATTTGAGCTTATACACCAAGGCTCAAATGAGGGAACACAAACCTTACCCAACTTCTTTGAACCTTTATCCACCCCTTCCACCTCTACCCCATCTATATCTGCCCAAACCTCAAACCTTACCCTTATCCAGACTATTAACCAAAACCTTGATCAACTAGCCCCAACCTTCCAAACCCAAACCTTCCAAACCCAAACCTCTGCTCAATTGTCAAAACTTACCAAAGACATTGAGTCTCTCAAAACTCCATCCCAACCCTCCCCTGCACCCATTAACCTTACCCCAATCCTTACCAAAATAGACCATCTTTCTACCCTTCTTCCCTCTCAACCACAAATTCCCAGCCTACCTCAATCTACCATATCTACCCTAAACCAAACCATATCCAACCTCCTATCCCAACTCCAAACCCTACGCCCCATAAATCCCAACATTTCTATACCCATTCCTGAACAACTACTCCCTATGCCTTCTTTTCTCAAAGGCATCCTTGATGACATAGAGACCTTAACAGAACAATCCAGAATGAGTCATCTCTCATTGTGGAAAGCTATCAAAGATCTCAAGGATGACCTCTCCCTTCAGCTCTCTACAATAACCTCTACCCCTTCCTCAACCCATACCCATACCCCTGCCCCTACCCCAACCCATAAGCCTGCAGCAAGTGACTCACCTCCTCCTTTTGATGATGCCAAAAAGGGGGAGAAATTCTCAAGTTCTTCAAGGGAGGATGATCCTGACTCAGAGGATATTGATACTGCCTATGCTGAAACAGCCACCAAAATCATGCAGCAGGAAGCACCCAAAGCAACAGCTCCCTCACCCATTAAAAGAAAAGCATCTTCTAAGTGGGAGCAAAGGTTTCCAAAAAGGTTGAAAAGGATGGCAAACAGGCCAAAACCTAAAAGAAAATTTGCTGAGGGTTGCTCTCCACCAATCACCATAGAGTCCGATTCTGATGATGAGGATGATACTCCACTTTCTGACATCCTCAGAAGAAGAAGACAAAGCCCTAAGCCTCTGCTCCACCAGTCCAATCTACCCCATCAGTCCAAAAGGCTTCAACCTCTGCTCCTAAGGATAAAGGCAAACAAAAGATGACATATGAGCAAGTTGAAGCAGATGATCAAATGAAAAGGGAGCTTGCTCTTAAAGAAAAGGAAGAAATAGAGAATGCTCAAATGGCTCAAGCATTGGGTGTTTCAGTTGAAGAAATCTACCAAGCCAAAGAGCTAGCATATCAGCAAGAGCAAGAACAAAGTCAAAATCAAGCTGCTGCTCAACACAAATTGGCAAGGGAAAAATCTCAGGCTGAACTACTCAAAGCTAGATCCCATGCTGATGCCATCAAAACCCTCTTCAACCTTGATTTATCTACTCCCATCAACCTAAGTCAACAAAGACTTCAAAGCTTCAGAGAAAGAATTAATATTATGAGAAACAGAACAGAACCAACTCCAATAACAAGAGCCACTGTCCATAAAGGTGATGGTGAACCCTACCTCAAAGCAATAAGACAGAACAACTTCAATAGCTATGAAGTTGTATCCTATGAGAGGTGTCACATATATGGGTTCACAGAGTTAGTTGAGATCCTGTACCTTCTATTCAAATCCAAATCAAAGCTCAAAGTTCAATTCATTCAGAAAATTCAGAATTGGATAGCTCTAGTTGTGTCACAAAGGGCCTTCACTCCAGATGACTATTACAGGCATGTGCACACAGTTGATAATCTTCATAAGAAAGGTTCCAAGCCCTTCAAACCATTTGAGCTAAGAAAGGTACTACCCCAGCATGAATTCCTATCAGATTTTGAGGGTCTCAACACTTCTCTTCCACTGAACATCACTCCTGAGCTGTACAAGTTTATAATTATGCCTGTTGAAGGTATATTCTTTTTCGACAGAGCTGGCACATGGAGGTTCTTTAGACAGTCTGAAATCCTTAAGGCTAGCAAGAAGTTTCTATTTGGGCTAAGGATATCTACAAGAGCCAGAACTGGAAATGAAAACTTTGAATCCCTTGTTCAAGCCCAATGTGAAGTCTTAGCTGAAGCTGATCCCCATGCCAAAGATTTTAAAGTTAAAGAAGAACCTTGGTGGGATGATTGAAGACTGATTCTAACACTGAAGATTTTGTTGTTATTTAGTTGATTGTACATTATAGAATAGTTAGTTAGTAGTTAATCTATGTAAACACTTATGTACATTTCTTTATTCTGTTATTTCAAGTGATGTTTATGTATATCACCAAATCAAAAACATATAAAAATGGAAAAATGAAAAGATACCACAAAAACAGGACAAAATGATACAACACAAAAAAAGATTCCACAAAAACAGAACAAAATGGAACATTAAAAAAGAGCTACCAAAAATAGATAGCTAGGTAGCCAAATGTACTTAAAAGTTTAAATCTTTTGTTATTCGAAGTCAAACTGATTCTTCAAAAAGAAAAAGGTTTTGTCATCATCAAATAGGGGAAGATTGTTGGAGAGATAATTACTTCACCCTAAATAATCAACTCTGCCTATCTTAAAACATAGAATTTGATGATAACCAAACCCTACATTCAGTATGACTTAGAAAGAATTCAAACATGTGTTGTTTGAATCAGTTTATGTAAAAATATGCTAAGTATGGAACCATCAGCTGAGGAAAATAAGCCATCAGCTGAGCATCAGATCCTACTCAAAGTATTAGCCAAAGGATATCAACCAAGGAGCATCAGATGAAGAAAACAAGTAAAGAAGACCATCAGCTGAGGAAAACAGTCTATCAGCTGAGCAAAATTGTTGATCAGCTAATGAAAATATTCCATCAGCTGAGTAAACAGCTTGATCAGCTGAGTGAAGAAAGTGATCAGCTGAGTGAAGAATTTGATCAGCTGAGTACCTACTCTATCAGCTGAGTGAACAATTGGATCAGCTGAGGCCCAGAGCATCAGCTAAGTAAGTCTTTCTTTACACAAGTCATCTCCCCTTATAAACTGATGTATTTGATTGATCAGCTGAGCATTCTTGATCAACTGATCATACAAATACATGAGCTTATGTTCTCCTAAGCTTACTATTGAACAGCTGAGCAATATGTATCAACTGAGTCCTAGCAAAAAGTGATCAACTGATACATTTTATCAACTGAGTAGTGAATATCAGAGTTCCTTGTACAATCTATTAGCTGAGTCGTGAAAAATGTTAAATCTACTCTATCTTTTCAGATTGTAAGTCATATGTAAAAGGCAGAACATGTGTTGTTCTATTATGCCTTAGATCTTTGTTTGTAAAAATAAAAATGCACTTTTTAGATCAAGCATGAGACAAAAAGGTTTGATCTTATCCTCTGGAAAAGGATAATGATACCTCAAACAGACGAAGATCTTGAAGATTTGTTCAAACAACTAAGTATGGCTGGCAATCCCATACTTGGTAAAGTCAAATCAATCAGAAGCATGGTGTTGATTAAAGTACAATCATGGAAAGTGAAAGAAACTTCTACACGGCAGTAGATGTGGGTTTTAATATTTTATATTCTAATGGGTTGCACTTTTGCAGAAAAGTACAATTACTTTTATCATACATTAGATTAAAGTAACTTTACTTTTCACCCACTACCTTTACAATTAAAATATTATATTTCCACATCCTCTTGGTCTCTTACCTTCATGCAACCGGATCCACCAAGACTTCTATATATACTCATGCATGGTGGACATGCAGAATATACAACACAATACAACATTGAAGTCTCTACTTCACAAAAAGAAAATCTCATCAGTTGAGAACTTAGTAGAGTATAAGCATTGTGTAGAATCAAACTTGTTCATGTGTTGAACACTCTAAATACATTAATTGTTTTAGAGTTAGCTTGTCTATGTGTTAGACAAATTGATTGCCACCTTTTATTGTACTTAGGATTTCCGCTTCTAGTACATGTAATTCTTGATTCATATCAATAAGAATTATATAAAAGTATATAAGTGTGTCTTTAATTTTTAAAAGTTTGTATTCAACCCCCCCCCTTCTACAAACATTTGTTGTTGCGTACTCAATCTGGGACTAACAAGCCCTTTTGTAGATACTTTGCCGCTTTAGTCACGGTGCAGCATGCCGTCAATCCATTCTGTCGTTTACCGTAAATGGAGATTTCTCCCCACTTGGACTCTAGATCCGTATGATCCCTTGCTTACACAAGATGTTGGCTTGGTGACGCCCCAGCCAATCCATTCCCACTATCACTTGGAATTCTCTCATCGGAGTCGGTAGCAGATCTATAGTAAACTGTACATCATCTATCACTATTACATTACCCGTATAGATTGTGGTAATACACAAGGCCTTACCATCGGCTATCTCTACTTCTAACGGTGTTTCTAACTTCCCTGGTGCTATTACAAACTTATTACAAAAAGTAGAAGATACAAAGGACTTACTCGCCCCGGAATCAAATAATACAAGTGCAGGCAGAGAGTTAACAATGAATGTACCTGCGATCACATCGGGCTCCTTCTTTGCTTCCTCCACGGTCATATGGAATGCGCACCCGCGAGGCCATGAGACCTCTGGTTTCTTTCCTTTATCCCCCTTAGTGATCCGGAGCGGTGGTTGCCAAGCGGGTTTCCCGCTTCCTCCAATAGCTTCCGGGCACTCGTCCATGCGGTGCCCCGGCTTGTTGCATTTAAAACATACATTCAAGTGGACCCTACAATCTTTCCCGTAGTACCCACTCTTTCCACATACAAAGCAGTTAACGGTTCCAGCCCAGCACTCCCCAGCGTGCCCCTTTCCATATTTTCCACATCGTGCCCCCGGATTTCTCACGGCAGGATTCATACCTCCAATGTTAGGTTTCTTAAAGTGTTGCTTACTTGCATTCCCTCCCAGTGTGGCCCACTCCGCGGACCTCTTCTTGTTTCTCTCTATCAATCCCTCTTTCTCGCTCCCTCGATCAGCTGGTCAAGTGTAGCATACTGGCCGTTCGAAACAAACTCTTGAATATCCTCCCTCAGCATCTGCGTATACCTATGTATCTGCAATCTCTCATCATTTGCATAAGCCGGGCAGTACAACAACTTTTCTTTGAATATCGCAGTTATCTGATTAACCGTCTCAGTGGTTTGTCTCAGCTTCATGAATTCGTCCATCACTCGCTCCACCTCAACCTTGGGAGCATACTCCTCATAAAACAGTTTTGTAAATTCTTCCCATGTCATCCTGGCGATAGCTTCGCCCTTCATCTTCCTCAGTAAGTTCCACCAGTCCTTGGCCGCACCCCTAAGGAAGTTAGAAGCAAACCAAACTTTCAATTCCCAGCACAGCGGCTGGTAAAGAAAGCTCCTTCGATTGCGGAGACCCATCGGGTGCTTCGCACCGGGTCTGGTACTCTATCAAACACAGGCGGCTGACACGCCGAAAAGTCCCTGAAAGTCCCTCCAGGGATCACTTGGTTCGCAGCTTGTGCTACCGGTTGAGCGACCACAACAGCCGCGGTAGCCTCTTTCGCAGCCCATAGGGCTCCCAGTTTTTGATCGATCAATGTGCCCATATCCTGTTTTAGATCCTCCACGATCTTGGGCAGCAGCTCCTTCAGTGTGTTGGTAACCACAATAGTCACCAACTCAGTCATCGCCTCATTCTTATACTCTTCCTCATTCATCACATTTTCCGGTACAACATTTTCCGGATTCACATTCTCAGTTTGATTCAAGATCGGTTGTGCACGAGGGTCACTCTCTCCCGTCACACTGGCATTCTCTCCATCGGGTCGGTTTTCAAAAACCCGTTGGTACCACAGAGTGGTTTCTTGTAGTCACCATACTTGATGTATAGACAATGCACTTAATTAACAGGCAGCATTGCCACACAGTCCTCATCACTATACCAGTTCACATTTCACGTATTTCATGTCATAAGTACAGCTATCAGGCAACCCTAGTCATTCTAAGATACCCTAGCTACAGGCATCTTATCCCTACAAGTACCCCTCACCGGATTCACAAGATTCCCCGGATTTTGACAAGCTTCCAATAAGTGTCGTGTGCAAATAATAATATGGGCCCTATTATTACAAACACGCTACACATATTGGATCTGGTCATTACCACTAGGAATCCCGATTTACTAGCTTGGGCCATGTATCAGTCATCTCATCAAGCATTCAGTTAGTTATCATGTAAGCATTAACATGTCATTCTATTCTGATTCTACTAGAGCACTTAAATTGCAAAGTCTCAGTCATCATAGTCAGTATATCATATTTTCAACATATCAGTTAATCATGATCATCATATCATAAACTCATACCTTGTACTCGCGTGTGACCACTCGGAGTAACTCCAGCTGATAGCTCATCGTAACATTTAACATTTGAAAGGGCTTCAAAACTTTGTTAAAAATCTTTCACGAACCAAGGTTTAAGTTCAAACATGTGGAAATGTATTTGAATCTCTTAAACCAAGGCTCTGATACCAAGTTGTAACGTCCCAAAAAAAAATTTAAAAACAATTCAAACAAAGAGTACGATTGATAATTCATCACAAATAAAACATTGTATAAGTTAAATTACAACCCCGGGTGATAACCCATTAAATTCAAATGTGATTGTTTGGAATACATCATAAAACACAAAATAGTTTGATCATCGCGGAAGCTTGTGGAGTATGAGCTATCAACTACGTGCTGGAGCCCCGCCGTGGCCATCACCTGAAAAGAAGGTTAAACAACAACCGTAAGCACGAATCTTAGCGAGTACACTTACTTACAATCAACCATATGACATCACATCAATTGCTTTACATTCATGTTACATCCTTCATTCCCGCTACCGTAGTAGTCGGTCCCACATTCCTGCTACCGTAGTAGTCGGTCCCACATTGTCAGTGGTAGTAATATGGATCATGGGTATGATTGGGAAATATTGAATCACGGTACTCATCCTGTGATCCACTGACGTCAGATACAGCATGGCTCTGAACTTCCACATAGGATAGTCATTGCCATCAAAGATAGGATACCCTTTTGCCCCCATTGTTGGAATATGATTTGATTGCTTGTTAATAGACATCTTGACCTCTTGACAGCAGATCTTGATCTTCAATTAATGAAGAAACTTGGTCTGATACCAGTTGTTGGTCCCAAAGAGGGTAAACAAGTAGCCGATATAGTGTAGAATGGGGGTTGAATACACTTTAAAACAATCAATCAAATTAATCGAATGTATATTCAATAATCAAATAGAATGATTACAATTATTACTCTCTAATTTTTACACGGATTATAAACTCAACTCTCTCTAAAACACTCTTGTATCACAAACTAATAGATGATCGAACTTCATGTTAAAACTGGTTAACAAGAACTCTTGAAAACTCTCTCTCAAACTTTGAACTCACAAAGTTATCGTAACACACGCATATCAAGTATGACGAATACACGTACGTTTTGCAACTTATGCAGTCGTTCTCTCTATTGAGTATTCTGTGTTCTATATATATTGAAACCCATAAGAAAGTTTATACTCATACTTGATATATCTATGAATAAATCGCAGTTCAAAGATAGAAACTTATCTTTTCTTTAAAACCGTAACAAACTCCTTAATTAGAACATATCTAATTAATTCCGTTTGAGATCTCTATCCAACTAATAGATAGTTTAAATTAGGTTCAGATATCCTAATTTAAATGTTGTAGATATGGAGAGTTTATAACAGAATTTAGAACTTACTTAAATTCTTGAACTGACTTCTGACGCTGAGCTGACTTACTCAGTCATGACGTTATCAAGCTGAGTTCTTGACTTCTTGGTTCTTCAAATCTTCAAGTCTTCATTCCAGAAACCTATCTCAGCTTAGAAGTCACTGAGCTATCTAGTACTTACATAGAAAACTCTATATCTGTTTATACGCTGACTATTCAGCCTAAGCTGACTAGTCAGTCTATAATAGACTTACATAATTCCTAACATTTAACCTATCATCTATACATAGCTATGGTTTGTCTCATCAAATTTAACTATTCTAAACATGGGACTAACAACATTATCAATTCATCAAGTCATCGGTCATCCTTTCATCATTTATCAATTCATCATTCATTAATAATATAGCATATAGCACATTTAACACATACATCATAGGGTTTAGATGGTAAGTGAGAATACTCACCTGTCTTGCAATCTCAGTTTCTCAATCTTATCTCACTAACTCACTTGTCACCACTTGCTAGTCAACCGTCACCTACAATAGGTCTAACAAATCAATACCGTGTACGACTCCCTCGTTCGTTTATCCCCGTAATACATTCAGGTTTCACAAGGCAAGTAACAATAAGAAATTCATTAGAGTCCATAAAGTCGGGGACGCGTCGCGTCCAGCAAACCGACGCGCCGCGTCAACGTAAAGTATCGGATTTCATCCGACTGTCGGATTTCAACTCACTCGGATTCTCAACTCTCAAATTCTTAACTGTCGGATTCTCAACTATCGGATTTCAACTATCCGGATTTCCAGTACCGGATTCAAGTCATCGGATTTCCAATGTCGGATTTCACTTAGATTGCAACTGTCGGATTATTAGACACATAAGTCACATGGGGGTTGTTAAGTGTGAAAGTCGCATGGGATTCAAGGGGGGTCACATAGGGTAATGAAAGTCGCATGGTGCAAAAGGGTTCAAGGCCAAAGTCGCATGAAATAAAAGTGAAAGTCGCATGAAGGTTCCATCCATGCGATAATCTCATAGGGGTATCAAGGCATGAAAGTCGGATGGTTTTAAAAGCAAAGTCGCATGGGATAAAACATAGAGTCGCATGACTCCCAACAAAGAGTCGCATGACTCATCCATAAGTCGCATGGTATGTTTTAGGCAAAGGTCGCATAGTACAAAACAATAAGTCCAATGGAATAAGGGGTGAAAGTCGCATGAAAGGGATCAAAGGTCGCACGACTCATTTTTCAAAAGTCGCATGGGATGATACTCATCCCTACCAGTTCATCTTTTCAACTTTCAAGCTCCATGACCAAAATCATGTTCTTTCAAAACTCAACCAAATCACATCATTTTTGTTTCAAAACATTTCTCCATTCATTTAAACATCTCTTTCAAGTTTTAAACACATTTCATCAAGTTTTCAAGCTCATATCTAAATTTCTTTTTCTCTGGTTCTTCTTAAACCTAGAACCCAAAAACCCTAGAAGCTAAATCATGCTATCATCATCCAAACAAGATGAAATTGATACCTAAAGTATCATAGTGAGGTAAGATACATTACCTGATGATTCTTGTAGCAATTCCTTGACTCTACAATCAGTTCTTGATGATCTTCTCCTTTGTTTCTCGTGAGGGTTAAGCACATACAAACACACACTCAAACTCTCTCAATGCAACAGTGTTTGAAAAGTGTGGGAGGCTGTGACCTATTTTAATATATATATATATATATATATATGCTTTCTTAAAAGGGCCTAAGCCCATATTCCCATGATTAGGCCCAAGAAACATTATCCATTGCATTACTTTTCTTAAACCCATTAAACCAACTATTCATTATCCATTCAAGCCCATAAACTCTTTAACATATTTCACAATTAAATTCACAATCCAATATAATTTATCATTTCTCAATAAAATATTCTTTTATTTACTTTTCGGAAGTCCGGGTTTACAAAATGACATCGTGTTAAGATCGGAAAATTGTTTAATTACAGCAACAATTTGAATGAATTTTGCTGGAACAGATCCTAGAAGTTTTCGAACCAATCTTTTGTTCTCTATTATAGAACCTAGATTGTTTGCTTGTGACACAACTTGACTTATCTTTCCTTTAAAATCATTGAGTGATTCTGAGTTTTTCATCTTTAAGGATTCAAAATATGATTCTAATGTCTGTAGTCTGGCCTCTTTGACTCTGTCTTCACCAACGAATCGAGCTTCAAGTCTTCCCATTTATCTACGGCTTTCGTATGATGAGTAACTTGTAGAACAAGTTGTTCCGACAAGACTTGAAAGAGATAAGTAATAACCATTGTGTTTTTCTGTATATCCACGTCTCCTTTTGGTTCGAGCGCTTCCCATAATCCATACACATTAATTAGTGCTTTAATCCTCATGGCCCAAATAGTATAGTTTGTAGAATTTAGAATTGGGCATTGGAATGTCATCGACATCCCTCCTTCGGTTTTCTTCGATGTTCCGGAATCCATCTCTTCTTTATTTTTCTGGGGTGTTTCTGGATTCTTCTATATCTTCTTCCTTCCAATTTTCGGCTTCTTTTCTTGAGTGGAAAAACTATTCTTTCTTGTTTGCAGGGTAAATCAAACCAACTGCTTTTGACAGTCCCCTGGTTCTTTTTGACTTCTCCTGTTTTGTTAAGCGAATCAAACCAACCGTCTCTAATAGTCCCCTGGTTCTTTTTTCACAAAAAACAAAACAAAATAAACTGATTTTCCTTGTCTGTGAGATGAATAAAACTAACTATTTTGAATAGTCCTCTCGTTCTTTTTCCACCAAACAAACTTTTTCTTCTTCTGTTTTGTGAGGCGAATCAAACCAACTGCCTCTTAACAGTCCCCTAATTCTTTTTTCACAAGACATACTATTGTCTACTTCTGGGGTGAATCAAACCAACTGTTTTCGACAATCACCGGTTCTTTTTTCAACCGGGCAAATTTATCATAAAACTTACTAATAAATACAAATCGTAATACTTTATTAATTTATAAAATTAAATAATAGGAAATTTTATTATTTAATTAAAAAACAAGTGATTTTCCGTAATCTTATAAAACTTTAATTAAAAAATCAAAAAAACTTATTATTAAATAAAAGGATTAGTTTTTTTTTAAAAGACCTCGCCTCCTTCTCTTCTTTTCATCGTTTCTCTTTGTTCTACCAAGAAAGAAAACACAATGGTCTTCTCATGCAATTTCCAACCATCGATCCTTCCTTTTGGTCGACAATTTGTGTTCCGGTGGTTGTCTTCTCCGATCTTGTATTATGCTTTGGATTTGTGAGTGATATTATGCTTCGGAATGGTGGTAATCCTTTGCCTCTGGTGGTATGTCCCTTTTCCAATGGGTGCCACGGTGGTAGTTTCTAGTTGAACGTCCACCAAAAGTATCCTTTCTATGATGAAAAATTGAACCCGAAAATCGATTTTAATGGTTGTTCCTCTCTGCCTCTGATACAAAAAATTAGGGTTTCGATTTGTGTGGATTTCTTGGTAGATGATGAGAGCTTTGATTCTGATACCAAATGTTGGAAATCAAAGATAAAACACGAGATAAGCAAACAAAGTTTTCTTGTATTTCTGTGAATCTCCACACTGTTTTGGTTCAACCGATACATATATATATAGGGGTGAAATGACGGTTTTCCCGGTGGCTGTTATGTCGCCGGCCGTGGTGATGGTAGTAACATATTCCTATTCTAAATACATAATATAAATAATAATACTTATTGTTTAGTTTAATATCTAATATTACTTTGCTCCTCATTTGTGCAACTTTGTGTAATTTGTATATTAATAATGATAAATTAGATATATAATTATAAAATATATATAAATTGCCGATTTAAGTGACGTCTTAAAAAACGCTATGGCTTCGCCATGGCTCCTAAAGCTTGAGGCTTGACCATGCGGTCCACACCGCCACGTCACGCCTTACGTTATTTAGAACCATGATTGCACCACATCGGTTATTTTTTTAACAGCATATGTTTTCATTTGATTAGAACTTGTTGTATACATCGGCTCCCCATGTCTACTTCAAGGCTTTATGAAAGGGATTAGAAGTTTTCGTGCACATAGTACAACCAGGGCCATCCCAATACTTGTGCAGCCTGGGCTTGGGCCCAGGGCATCAAAGGCTTGGGGGGCATCAATTTCATAGAGCAAGTGAAGGTAAACTAGGCCCATGAGTAGATAAAAGAATTTTCATCTCCCAATCCGTCTAGTGTCGCCTGACTCCTCGTCTTCTCAATGGTCGGCACACATGGGGCAATGGGTACCTCGGTTTTTTCGATTCTCATTAATGAATGCTACAGGCGTGTCAGCGACTCTCCAATCGACCAACTACCAAGTCCCAATTGATCATTTGAACACACAAAAGACATCTGTGATTCTCAATCGACTTTTTTTTAAATGACGAACTGATTCATTGATTCTTGAATGAAAACTCAACAGATGTGTGGTTCTCGGCATTTCAGCAAGAACAAGAATGAACATGTATGTATAATATGTTTTCTTACTTTTATAAGTTATAATATATGACCTGTTTTATTTCTAATTCTCTATTCAAATTCAACTAATCTTTGTTTCTCCGAATCCAAGATTATCAATGCTTATTTTCTTCCAGAGTTCCAATGTATCACTTTAGTTCGTAAATCGATTTCCAAGCGACGATTGGGCTTCTAAAATATGAAAGAAACCATCCATACCTATCGTGGTTATCTTCTTCTCTGTTGTATTTGTGCCAGATTTTAACACCGTTCAAGTGTTCAACTTAGGCACAACACCGGTGGAGCATAATTTTAATATCTGCTATTGCCTTCCAGAAATGCAAATCTTTGAAGGAGGTACTTTACATATATCAAATATAATAATATTGTTTTTAGATTAGTGTTCAACTCTCTGCAATAAAAAAACACCTACACCTCCAGATGTGAAGTGTTAAAAGGGGTCACAGCCCCAATGATGTGACTAGACCCACTTGTGTAAAATTATATATTTTTTTACACATCTGTCTAATAACACCTTTGTAAATTTTGTTGGTTTTTATAGAGCCCATTCAATTATTTTGTTACGCTAATTGATGATATTTTATTGAGACATAGAACAATTGTTGATATATTAGGTTATTTTATTTTTTAAAGACACTGTTTAGTTATTTAGTTTAGGGCTTGTAATGTGTATTTAACATCATTTAATAAAAAACCATTTCATGTTGTCAGTGGTGTTTATTTGTTTGTTTAATTGGTAATCTTTTTATTGCTTGTTTAATTATTCTTACAGAAGTTAGTTCTTCAAATTGAGGTACACTCCGTATAAAAATATGATCGTGTTGGGACAAAGAGTATCGAAAATCAATTTTTACTTCATCATTATCATATTTTTCACATTTACAATTTTGAGTATCGAAAATCAATTTTTAAAGAATATTAATTATGACATGATTATTGATGAATTTGATTCAAAATTGCACGTAGGCATCGTTTTAGGTAGTTTGTAACTTTTTTTGTAATGATTAAACTCTTTAAGTAAAATTATGTTACATTTTGAAATCGTTTATATATATATATATAGATAGATAGTGAAAGGTTCATTCGAGAACCGTTTTTATTGCGAGAACCGCGGGAACCAATCTTAGCCGTCCAATTCCCCCTCATTCAATTCGATTGTCCACCCATGAATTCCTTACATGCACCCTGCCACACCCAATCCCCTCACGCTCTTCATCCATGAATTCCATTATCCAAAATGAACGGCTAAGATTGGTTCTCGCGGTTCTCGCAATAAAAACGGTTCTCAAATAAACCTTCCCCTATCTATATATATATATATATATATATATATATATATATATATATGTTACATATTTTGTTGTGCGTAGCAATTTTGTACATAGGGACGTTAGTAACCCGCTTCGCACAGGGGATCAAAACACTTTGGACCGGCCCTGAGTCCAACCTGCACCCTCTACATGCCCAAACACATACAATTTGAAACTATCTGATAGACTCGAATTCTGGACAGATTGCTTTGACCATTTCTGGACTTTACCTTATCCAGGCCCAGTGCAACTCTTTATGTCTTCGTGTAAGCCGTGTCATTCATCTCCTTCCTCCTCCTTTGTCCTTCTCTTGTCAACTATCGATGGCTTCCTCTTACACGACGGCATCCTTGTGATCCATATTAATTCTGAGAGTGGTGTTATGCATGATAATGATTAAGCTAAATTGACAGCAAAATTGCGAAACCATTTTAACATCTACTACTTATATCACTACAAGAATTAAGGCTTTTTGCAGCGACATTTTGTTCTTTTACGACGATATTTGTCGCCCCTAAAAGTCGTTTTTGTAGTGTTAATTAAATAAGATATTATTGTATTTAGAAGAATATTAGGTTTATTGGGCCATACTATTATTTTTGACAGCAGAAGGGTGTAGCCATAAACTTGATGTTGGTCTTTTCGTGATTTATGATTCTTTTTCATTGTTTGATCGACTTCAATCTTATTTCTATGGATAAAAGAATTTGGCCAAACTTGTTTTTAATCAACTTGTTTTCTACACATGAATTATTTCCCAATAAACATGTTTAAATTTCTAATTTCTTTATTATTTTTTATAATAATTACTTTTGGTCCTTTATTTGAACTACAATGACCATGTTCGTTTTCTTTACCTTGCTTGTATTTGTATGTTCTAATGGTATATATATTTATAATTTTAGCTATTTCTACTACTAAGAGAGGGCGGAGTGGAGGGGTTTTCTTCGCATGGTTGGCTATGGCGCCGTAGAATCCCACTCCATGGTGGCATGGAGAAATTCTGGCGTGGCAAGAACCACACAGGTGGTGGGTGATGGGGTGGGACTGTGTAGGCCGCCTCTTCCTCCCTCTCTTTCTCCCTCTCACAATCTAACCTTCTTTTTCCTTTTTGGATTTTATTTATTACATTTTTTTATTGTTAGTGTGTATTAGGTGGGTCCCATAATTTGGTGCGGTGGGAGTGACCACTACGGGTCTATGTGATGAGTTAAGTAGTGGAGTGAAAAGCTGATGCGGCGGTGTGGTGGGTGTGGTGGGAGGTAACCACTCCCACCACTCTAAGAAAAGAGGCCTAACAACAATGCATGGGGTACAAGTGCAGTAACATAATGATCGTGATGTCACAGTATGTACTACTAAACTTAGACAACACATTGACGTACACTACATTCAATAGCTCAAATGTATAACTTTGCATCATTGACATACAATTTATGACACAAAGTGCCACACAAGGATAACAAGTGGGATTATGTATGTACATGTAAGTGCTAATCTTGTGCTATCTTTCTTTTATCTGTGCATCTTGATTGTGTTACTAACATATACATTTTTTAAGGAAAAATACATCATGCTAGATGATGCTAAAAGTGAGTGCTTATGTATATTGGATTTGGTTGCATAGGGTACGAATGTGGCTTAAGAAAAAGCACTTCCATGAACTCAAGAATAAAAAAACTAGATAGAACAATGGTCCTAAAAGAATTCTAGAAAAGGATTTCTCACATTTGTTGCATATATGGAACAAAAGGAAGTGATGGTACTATAGTAGATAATTACTATCTATTAATATATGTTTATCTACAATTTTTCTAATTAACATGTTTATATTTCGATTACTTTGTGTAGGATTGTTGTTTAACGGATACTCAATTTAAAGTGAATAAACAGAATTCTGTACACGATCTCATAGATACATATAGAATTTTGTGGAAAGCCGTATTCAATGAAAGTCGTATGTAGGGCTTCGAGGAAGATCTTTCATTTCTTTTGAGATTCGCCCTACAATATGGGATAAAAAAACCAAAATAAGTAATTTTAGCCCTTATAAAAAGAAATTTGATTCTTGAACCCCTTTTACACTCATGTTACATACTTTAAGCCAAATATTTGCAAATTTAAGTATACGTTTAAAAGAAAACTTATAGAAATGATGACAAGGCAAAAAAATTGTAATAAAATACTCATAATTACATATTGATTATAGGGTAAATTAAACTTTGTTTTGATTACCTTTAATTGTATACAACTAACTTTATTCTTAAAAAGAATACAATCAACTTTTATAATTTGACAAGTTGTTGTATACTAAAGAAATTATTAGGAAAAAATCATTGTATATCATGGTAGCTAAATATTATATACAAAAAAAATTATTTGCATAAAATGAGAGGATTTTGAAAATTTATTGAAACTATTCAACATCTTGAAAAAGAAGTTTATTTTCAATTGTGTGTAATGATTAATGAAAATTTATTAAAAATATTCAACACCTTGAAAAATATTTGTTTGTTCTTGTTGCTTATCAAAATTTGATGCCATTTCCTCTTTCGAATAACGAGAAAAATAGTCAATCGAGAGAGAAACATTCCTAGTTTCATAACACTCATTTAGAACTTTATAATCAAACGAAATTTGCGTCTTTTTTTTTTGTTTTTCTTTTGATGTCTTCCGATTCTAACTCTTCCTCTGCACCAAGTACCAACAAATCTCATTAATCGAGTAAACCCAACGTTCATATATTCAAAGTCATAAAGTTGGAAGTGCAGTGATCTTTTCAAGATGACACCGATTATCAAAACCAAGACCTTCTTTTGGATTATAAAATTTAATTTCCTTAGGTTTATTTAAGAAAATTGTCTATGCAATTTTACCCCTCTTCATCGGTTGATCTTCTAAGGTTTTAACTCTCCTATAAAGTTCAAGATGTTCATTCCGAATAAGTCTGTACTCTTCGGAAATACCATCCTTTTGAGCTCCTACACGATTTACTTGTGCTGTGTTAGAAACATATTTTTCAAACTGTTTTGACCGGTTATTATGATCATTAATATCCACTTTTAAATCTGTCAGTTCTTTTTTGTATCTTGAGCTTCTGTAGTAGCATATTGAAATGTTACTTATGAATTATGGTCAAATTGATCTTTTAGTTCTTTGATCATTGTCTGGTCTTATATTTTATTAGCTTTTTCTTTAACTTTTCAATGTGTTTAATGTGTTTTATGAGAATATGTTCATTTTTAGCTAATATCTTTTCTTCGTCGATGGATTTTTCTGGTTCATAAGACTCATCAAAATGTGGACTAGGTTCAGAAACTCATCATCAACATTTTCATCATCCTTTTAGTCTATCTTGGTCATAAAGCAAAGATGTACTTGAGCATCATCATCTTCATAACTTGAGTTGGTATCAGACAGCACCAATGATCATCTTCAAGAAGGAGAACCTTTTTCTTCTGATTTTTGATTTGCCAGGTGCATCTTTTGTTTGTGGTAACCTTCTTTCTTCACTTTTGGTTTTCTACAATCTTCAGATGTCATTGTCCACCACAATTATAACACTTTCTATTTTTATCTTTTTTCTCCTCTTTTTTTTATTCTTTTGACACAAAATTCATACCTTTATAACCTTTTTCATGTACGAATAAGAACTATTATTAGAATCAAAAGCAAATTAATCCGAGACCATAACTTGTCTCTTTGGGTTTCGAGAATGATCTTTAACTATGTTACCAGTAACTAAGGCAACTAGATCCGCAACATGTTTGGCCTTTTGAACTAATTTCTTATACTTCACCTTGATTCTAGTTTAATTCCTCAAAAATCATGTAAAACTAACGTCTTTAGTTTTTGTTTGTTTGTCTAATGAAGATTACTTATTGTTTCCACTCAGACCTTAAACTATTCAAAAACTTTGCATTGATTTGTAACTTTGATTTCGGAACATTGTGATTTCTTAGCTCATTGAACAGCTTGCAATATCTCTGATATGTGTCAATCAGAAGTTCACCCTCCTTGGATTTAAAGCTGTCAAAGATTGAGAAAAGATTGGTTTCTTTTATTAGTGTATATTTTAGCACTCAACCTTGCCTAAGATAGTATCTAACAAATTTATGAGCCTTAGCCCTTATTTCTCTTCAACAGTGCACTTAGAAGGTTTCTTAATTTCTTTCAAAAAATTTCGAGGTCCTTGCTTTGTTGGGTTTTAGCATGGCGCGCAACGGAAGCAAAAGAACAAGAATCAAATAAAACTAAGTGGTTTAAAAGCCCCAAGATGCCCCCTTAGTGTCCCAAGGCCGGCCAAGAACTCTTGGTAAAGATAGACATGCATTGGTTGATGTGGGTGACAACATGCAAAAGCTGACAGCTGTCTGTACACTAGTTCACGCCGTGAACTCTCTCTGGCCCACATCAATTTGGAACTTAAATGCAATTGATTCCTTTTTAGCCCCTCCACTTTGGTTGTTGTCGAGATCCCCGGTGTGTGACCCAATAGGCCTATGCATCATCGGTAGTGATATTGGCGTACGTATGTCAGTGGGCATACTCTAACAGACTCTCACTTGCACATAACATACCGTACCAATAATACCACATACAAAGAGCGGCCTCTAGCAAGGCATCTTTGCTTCCCAAGTCAACATAGGTTTTGTCATCCTGGACAAATGCCAAATTTAAAACATAAGATTGAAATGGCCCTATAGATAAGTGATCAAATTATCCCTTTGTTCGCGATATCCGTGTGAACACGAGACATGGTTAAATGTCATCTCCAGATCGTTCACGATTATGTTTCTCGATCAAGATTGATGGTGACCAAAAAATCTAGTTGTAATCGATCAAACATCATTGCAACTTGAGCACGGCTATGCATTTTTACGTCAGCTCTCAATCATCGAGGGGCCCATGGATATCTCTCTAGACTAGAGGAACAAATCCTTTTGACTACATTGTTCCGCCACATACACCATACTTTACCTAAAAGCTCCCTTTATAACAGCCAGTTACGAACTGCGTTTGAAAGCAATCAAAGCAAAGCAGGTATATGCTTTGCCACATATGTATCTCCGGTCTAAGGATGAAATGATATTATCATCCTGAGTTACTTGTGACAGAAACCATGAAATAACTTCAGGTGTGGGTCGTCCAATCACTTGAAGAATTCAAGCACAGACGAAGTGTTGCGTCCCTTGTATCCAATCCATTATTGGATACGCGACCAACCCCTTCCCTCAGTCTTAATTCAAACTTCCTTCCCATGAAGAATGACTGACTGTGGACATTTAGAATGATAAAGCATTCTAGGAAGTGGTTAAACATGCTAAGATGGAACACAGTAAGGATTCATAAAAATACCTGCCCTCGGCACATTATTAATCTCCATTTAATAATCGATATAGTATGAAATACAATACTGCTTAATGTTCCCAAATAGATAAATACAAATCAATCATAAACCAAAAACAATATTTAAGCTAAGTTATATGCATTTAGAAATGTCAGCTGACCTAGTATGATAAACATCACTAGTCAATAACAACGGTTTAACTAGTGGGTTTGTAACACAACACCCACATATACTTTTGTTATTCACTTATATCTCTACTGACCAGACCTATCTCAAAGTGTCCGTCAAAGATATCATAATATAAATTGCTAAAGTGATCACACCCTCATTGTCTTAAAAGCTCACAATAGGGTAAGTGATACTTAAGAACCAACAATTAACACCATAATGTAGGATCATAAATTTCGATCAAGATCGACAGTTATCCTTATAGAAACTTGCACTAGAGTAATTACTTACTCTAGATCCTTTCTAGTCATCAAACATCAAGAACATATCTCATTATTTCTTAAACTCAAAGTATACTATTTAGTATCTCCTAAGTGTCTTTATGAAGCAATAATTCCTGAATCAGGTCCATAGACGACTTAATAGCGGGACATTATCTTCAATAGACACATATACATATACTTAGAAATACAACAAAGCTCCCACTAGCCCTGACGTATATAAAAGTCTCATCCATGCTTCTAGAAATTCATCAATAGATTTCCTCAATAAAAGCAAAGATCTTACCTTTTAGATGCTAACATAAATCCAAAATGGATTTATCCACGTTTGTAGACTTAATTTTGATATTATGGATACATAAGACCCTCAGAGAGTGTTGTGAGCACTTCCTCATAATGTTGTTCTATGACGGAACACGGCCTTGTATATCCGTGTGCTATCTCTTATTGTCACAAAAGGCAATAATAGCCACTGGTATCAAATATTCTTCAACATAACCACTAGGAAAAGTTTCCTCAAAACCATCATGAAACCTTTTCACGTAGTCGGTATTTGAAGTTGTCTAAAACTCCATTCATATTAATTCCACTTGTACCTTCTTGGTTTTCACCTAGGTATGGGATTAAGCCAAGTCAAATACTTGGATATTTCGAATGGATTGCATCTCTTGATCAATTACTTCTTTTAACTTAGTGAATCCGGGTTCACTATGTCTTTCGATAGATGGTGACATGACTCACCATCAAGTCATCGCTGCTTAGATATGAGAGACCCATATCTATTTGCCTTCGTATGACCCTTGTAAGACATAAAAGTAATGATACTTAGTCAGGTATACCAGCATATCAATGTTGGTTCCTAATCAATCAAGATTGATTATTTGCTAGTGTCAATCATTAAGTCTTTCATTTAAATTCCACATTCTTCCATTGGAATGCTTTGGTTATTTTCTCCTTTTAGAGCAACAAAACACCGTTCTCAAAAGATTAAATATCTAAAACTTAGAAGAACTTCTCAAATGTATTAGCACATTTCAATTTCATCCATCTCCCACCGAATGTAGATAGGATAACTTTTAAACTATGAGATAGACAAGCAAAGAACTCTTTCTAGTCATATCTTATTTAGTGCTAATTAGACCATCGATTGGTTCTAGATGTGAGGACTTAGTCCGCCATGTTAAGTGAGTGTATCAATAAGTGGGATACACCTTTATGACTCATCATAAACCAGATCATATTCAATAATATCCGGTTCCCTACAACATGACACCATTTACCGATGTGTCTTAGTAGGAAGTGAATTATGTGGAAAAACCACAATTCATTATATGGTCATTTATTGTAGATTCAAGGTATCTTAGCATCTAAGCTAGATCTAAATATCTTGATCTATATGCTCTATAGATTCCGTAAGAATTTTTGGTTAATCCTGAACATCAACGAGGTTTCAGACATTTACCCAAACTAGAAAACTTTCCGCAATTGCTACTAGAAGGTAGTGATTAAGAAGTTTCCCTTTAGTTATTCTATGTGTTGTGCTTGACCGGATTATCCACAAAAGTGTGATCAATATCCAACAAGCTTTTATCCTTCTCACACATGACAATGAAGGGTTTCATAATCATCCTAGCCTAATAAACAAGATTAGCATCTTGTTTATGTGGTTAAGTTGATTATTTCACAAAGATAACTTCTCGAAACTATTTTGGATCCAAAATCATATATTCATGAATATTTTATTACTTGCAACAAAATTATTGTGTATACCGTGACATGGATTATTTTTTAATCCAACAATATTTTTCATAACAACTTTCTTATTTCAAGAAAAAGATTTATCGTCATCAAAAGTAAAGTTGTGTGTCACGCAGGACAAAACAACACATAAACTTTGACATGAATAAACTTTGAACAAACAATATGAAAAAGTTTTACATTAAATCTCAAAACTTTCAAAATTATATCCATCGTCTTCAAAACGAATATACAAAGAAACATCACTTGCCATGCATAGCAATAAAATACAAGTAACAAATAAACCGGTAATTAAGATGAGATCAAATATCCCAATCTCCTCGTAGAGGACAAGCATCCATGTTTCCTCATAATGAGATCCGGTTTCTTCCTGCTTTTCTTCCTATCATCATGGAGTTACACTTTGTAACAAAAATAAATTTGTAATAAACGTGAGTCAATTAGCTCGGGTCAACAATCCCAACTTTTAAAAGAATAGCAATGAATCATGAATGTACCTTTAGAGGAAAATGTAACTTTCTCTTTCCTTAGAAGTTTTATATCCCTTTAGCACGTAGGACAAGCACAACGGCCCCAATCTCCAAATCTTCCACAGAAGTAGCAAACCACCCTTTGAGTCTCTTCTGGAGGCACATTATCTATGTCCTTGGACTCAATGTTAGGGATAGGCTTGGATACTCCAACATTTCCTTTTAGGGTCGGTTTCTTCTTCTTTTTCTTTTGTTCCTTTGAACCCAAGATGGGAATGGATGAGGTGGAATTATGTTTGGCCATGTCTGACTCCGTAGTCTTCAACATGCCATGCAATTCACTTAAGGATTTATCTATCCCTTGCATATGATAGTTCATGACAAACTGGTCATATCATGTGGGCAGGGACCGCAATATGATATCCACAACGAGCTCCCTTTCAATGGGAAATCCTAGCCTCTCCATTTGGTCCACGTATGCCTTCATCTTAAGGACGTGGATACTTACATTCCCGCCTTCCTGCATCCTACAACCGATTAGGTTTTTAACACACTCATAGTGTTCCCGCCTAACTTGCTTTTGGAACATGTCCTTAAGCTTGTTTACCATGTCGTACACACTCATGTGCTCGAATTGCTTTTGCAGCTCTGAGCTCATAGTTGATAACATGAGGCAGGCAACGTCGTGTGGTAGCAGGTGGTTCCGGAAGGGGTTCCTCAAGGATGTGCAACTTTGATTCATGGCGAAGGACAATTCTCAATTGCCTAAGCCAATCAATGAAGTTCACTTCCATGAGTTTCTCCCTTTCTAGGAACATACGAAGTGAAATGTTTGATGTGGTGTTATGGTTTGACATCTATAAATAACAAGAGTACGAGTTTAGGGTAGTTTGATATAATCCTTGTTAAAATAATTACCCCATAAGTTTTAGAAAAAAGAATTATCTTAACAAGGGCTAAGAACCATATTTCACATTACACCGTGACGGGTTTTCCACGGATCACGTGGTAAAGCTATTTAGGCCGGTAACCATTTTACCGATTGTGATCCATTATTACAACTCTTAGTTCCTTGCGGGGTCCAAATTGACAACCATTGTGTCGTATTGACATGTTTGATCCCTCCACACCAACTTCAAACTAAAATTTTGAATAATCTCAGCTAAAGCTCGACAACAATTCAAAATTCTATATCGAAATTGTAAATCAACCATCAAGATACACGGTGGTACTCTTGCCCAACAATTGGCTCGGCTAGAGCTCGACAACCAATCTTGCGAGTTGCCACCATCACCTTCCACACAGCTTACGTAAGGTTTGACTCGGCTAAAGCTCGACAATCATTCCTTACGTGACTAGATATTGGTGGTCTCATCTTATGGGCGGCGTGAGATTTACATTTAGAAAACGGGATTTGTTTTCCGGTTAAAAAACCATTTTGATTTGATTAACAAATTTAGTGACAAAAACAATTTTTCACTTTTGAATATAAACCAATTTTATATCCTCTTTGTTAATCTTATGTGCGCGCGAGTTTGTAAACCATATTTAAAACTCTTGTGTTTTTATTACTTTAATAAAAAGTTATCTAGCATGCAATAAACATAATATCCATGCATTAATAATAAAACACATCACACGCATACAAAATATCGGTAATCATGCCCCTAAGCCTATGCGTTTTCCCGTGAGCCAAAACAGGAAAACAAAGTCAACTAAGAAAAAACTTCCAATGACTTCGGATGTGCTCCCACTAAACCCGCCACCTCCATTGGGCCTCCCGGATTTATGATTGACAAGACGTCATAGCCATGACTCCTGATGGTTGCCTCCAAGTAACAAATACATAGAAAAGATGGAAATGACATGCAAGTCACAAAAACCTATCTTTTAGTACTTTACAAATATATGAAGAATTTAAATGGCATGCAAGCCATGAAAAAAAATACATTTACATACCAAATAAATAAACAAGTTAATTAATTACAAACCATGTGATATTAAATCACCAAATGAATGAATTAAATAAATCAAGCAACCAAAAATCACAACCAAAGGTCTAGGGCAAATTGGTTACCAACACATGCTATCTAAACAACAAAAGAAAGCAAACAAGCATGGTGTGCCACAAAACCATGCAACTACTTTATCTTGGTTAAGATTATTTTATAAACTCAAGGCACATAAAAAGTAATCCCAAAATCATAATCCACATGTAAATATACAAACCAAGATAAAAGGCAACAAGATCATCACAAGATATCTAACAACTGGAAAAATCCAGAAACAAACAACAATGGCCAAAAACCAAAGAACCAAAACAGATTGAAATTTGAAAAACTAAAAAATGCAAATTTTGTATAAACTTCACGGCGTGAAGTAGTTCTACCAGATTTCAAAAATTCGATTTTTCGGTTTTTAGGCCACAAAGTGCAAAACTGATGTAGAGGTGGCTCTGATACCATTGTTGGGTTTTAGCATGGCGCGCAACGATAGCAAAAGAACAAGAATCATACAAAACTAAGTGGTTCAAAGAACCAAGATGCCATTAAAACCCACCACATGGACCAAACTCTACATGCAAGTAATGCAACAAAAAAAACAAGAAAGGATAGAGATTATACCATCCATAATTTGGAGCTGGAGAAAACGAAACTTGATGGATGAATGTAGAAAGCTAAGCCAAGCCTTCCTCTATTGCAAGTCCACCCCGAGTTTGTATGATCTCCTTGTACTAGCAAGCCTTGGTAATCTTCATGGACATGCATTGGTTGATGTGGGTGGCAACATGCAAAAGCTGACAGCTGTCTGTACACTAGTTCACGTCGTGAACTCAATAAAGTTCACGCCGTGAACTCTCTCTGGCCCACATCAATTTGGAACTTAAATGCAATTAATTCCTTTTAGCCCCTCTACTTTGGTTGTTGTCGAGATCAATCCCCGGTGTGTGACCCAATAGGCCTATGCATCATCGGTAGTGATATTGGCGTACGTATGTCAGTGGGCATACTCCAACATGCTTAACATCATCTCTTCTCCTAATTCCTGATGATCAATGAAACTAATGAATCTACCTTTCCATATGTTATCTCCTCCATTATTTTGTTTCGGTTCCAAAAGTGAGAATTTCATATGACATATTTGCTTCTAATCGATGCTTGATGTAACGTCTCAAAATTATTTTTAAAACAAATAACCATAAAAGCATATAACATCATAATTCAAATTTTATAAAACCACCATACAAATCTTTTAGTTACAATCATCCCAATCAAAGTACTTAAATTTGTTTGGATCATGGAAACTAAATAAATAATTTTTTTAATAAGTTTAAACATAATCTTAAATGTTGTTGTCACCGCTGTCACATCGGAGCCTTGCCTTTGTCTTTACCCGACGAACCGGAAAGTATAAAATTCATGAACGGGTAAGCACCAAGATTAGTGAGTTAGCATTATACTTACACTTTACAATGGATAGTGCACACCGAACATAATCGCATACTGCAGTTGGGCCCCGCCCTTGCTGCCGCATCTCGGGTCCAACCCGTTTGATGCCTATTTGCTATGACTCATCACAGATCTCACCTACATCTGCCCGACTAGCCACACAGACTCAGTTGGTTACACAACACCATATCATAGTAACATGTATCAACTTGTCATCAACAAATACACCTAACTCACACATAAAACAAAAACGCATATTGCAAGTACATATCATGGTATAAGGAGTAAGTTAATGTCGCAGCACTAAAGTTACACAATCACCGGCATGCACCTACAATATTATTTCTACATGATCAATTACTATAAGAGTTTTTGATTCATAGTCATTATTAAATTAGTGATTCCCTTTCACAATCTGGTTTACGATAGTCCCCCAAAGCCTAACTTGCGATTCATCATAAGCCCTTAATTTACGATTTCATGGTTGTGGTGATTTGCGATTGATCCCAAGTTAGTTATGATTCACGATTTGCTTAAAAGTGCAGTTTTCTATTTGTCAAAGCTAATTTACGATTCACCATCATGGAGATTTTCGACCAAATGATACTCATGAGATTTACGATTCGGAATGCATATATGTGATTTTGGATCCCATGAAGCTTTTCAATTTATCAATTTTCGATTTGAACCAAAAGCTTATTTACGATATACATACGCGATTCATGCTAAGTCCGGTTTTACGATTCTGATTCACGGTTCATTCTAGGCTATCCAATTTATGATTCGAGGTACAATATGCGATTTAGGATTCTCACGTAGAGACTCCAACTAATTTACGATTCATTTGTGTTTTCAATTCAAGGACTTCATAAAGATTTGCGATTCTGAAAACCTTCAAGAACATTTGCGATCCTCAATAATACAATCTATACTTTAAATGTTCAAACCCGACTAATTCACATTTGTTGTTGCTCATTCTTATCTTAATCGGTCCCTAGCATCATCCTAAGCAACCCTTAACAACTAGTTAAATTAACATAAAGTGTGGAATGATCTAGACTCAATTTTTGCTCTCGACTCCCTCTCATTTGCGAACAGCATACAAAAAACTCCAAAACTCAATCAATCCCGGTCAAATCCCCAATTAAACAAGAAGAAAATTATATCTAATTAATCTCTAAAGGTTAAGGATCATTACTCAATGATTCTTCAATGATTTGGTGAAGATACGATCTCGATTTATGTCTTCTTCTCAGTTGTTGCAAGTTTCACACACAACTCCAACACACACTCACAAAACGACTATAGTGCTCTCCTAGGGTTTAGTGCCCTAAAACTGGTATTTATACCCTCCCTTTAACCTCCTAGTACCCAAACTCTCCCAAATGTCTATTTTTAATTCCTTGTGACAAATAATAAAAGTATCAACACAATATTATAAAAATGACTCCTTGATTATAATCAAATAATTAATTATAATAATTACAAGATTGGGAATAATTGATATTACACTTGATATTTTGACCGTTTTACCTTTTGGTTATTTGTTTAAATCTGTAAGGTGAAATGAGTTCGTATTAGTCTACAGTAAGGTGCAAGCTCGTGAAAGACCGTAGAAGGATACGAGTTCATAATGGATTGTATGAATGATACGAGTTCGTAAGGTTCTTGGAATGAGAACTTAAAACAATGTATAACAACGGAGTTCGTAATATTGATAGTAATGAGAAGCAAGAAGTAAACTTTGGACCGTTGAAGTAAAAGAAGTCCGGATCACTAAGAGTTAATGATATAAAAAAAAGTTAATTAACTAGAACATAGTTTAAAAGAACTATGGAGTTTGTATCTCAATAAGCTCATATTTGACAAATAGTTTAAAAGAACTAGAACTTTGACGCAGACTACCAATCTCGCAACATACAAAAATTGATTAAACAACTTGTTTTTCCGAAGAATTTTGGGATTAAACTCATGAACTAGAACATAGCCAAATCAAAAAAAAAATTCCATTTTGATCATCAAATTGTTATCTCTTAGAATGGAAAATAACCGGATTCAATCACACGACATAAAAGAAGCACTTGATTGTCAAAATCTCTAAGAGAAACATCATGCATGTACGAATTCAATTCAAGAACAGTCTTCGAAACTCGAAGAACATATAGAACAAAAAAAGATCTCAGATATGACATAACTATAACCACATTTAAGTAAATTTGACTTTAATACAAATTAAATGTCACAGAAACATATCAAGCATGTAAGATGTCAAAGAATATCGAACAATATGTCAATCATACGAAATCTCGTATAAAGAGTGTAGAGAGAGATACTTTGTAACACGCAGTTAGTACAACCTGAACTCTTGTTGTAATGAAATCTTAGTTACATTTCGTCTTTAGGTCTCCCTATTTATAGGGTAAGCCTTGGTATTACAAGCTAATACTATTTACAAAATAATAAAGCTATAACTATAAAATACAAGATTGAATACAATTAATCTAGATCTAACACATAACAAATTGTAGAAATGATATGGGGATTAATTTGCCTAATAGAAGTTTAAAGTAAACTAACTAATTAATACATTATCTTTTTTTAATTATCAGATTGTTTGTTATCATTACTAAACTAAATGGCCGTGTGATACACAGGTTGGTTTAAACGATAATAAATATTTAACATTAATGAAAATGTATTAAATAATAATAAAACGCGAATTAAATGAGAATTTAAAAAATGACGACGTACGACATCAATACTCTAACCGGCGGTAGAAACATCGATGCGAGTGGGAGGGCAGAATTGATGGCAGAAACGTGGTATCATGATACGAAGAGACGTGATTGTATTTCTTATATAAGTTATCAATCATTATTGTTACAATTAAGGGTAATAAAGTTAAACATTATCGGTTATAATTAAAAAGGAATTTAAAATGATTATAAAATATTTTAGAATGATAAAACTAAGAATTTGGTTAATTATGATATTTTGAAATATTATAAAGGGTAAATATTATATTTATAAATTAAGGTGGACAAATACGATTTTTTTATGATTTAATAAGGACATATATGAAATTATCTCTAATAATTGACTTTAAAAAGTCAAAGTTGATTTTTTGATTTTAAGTAAATGAATGGTCAAGATTAAATATTTTTTTAAATGAATGGTTTAAATCGTCAAATAAATTTTATCAAATTAGTCTTTTATTTATATTAGAAATGTGAAATAATAAATCTTCTTAGGATAAAAATCATTATTCCTCGTATCCATTCAATACTGGTTTATTTTGGTTTTTAGCGGTTTTCTCAAATTTGAACCGGACCAGACTTAAAATCGAAATTTAAGAATTATGAAAACCAATGAAAGAATCTATTATTACACGTCCGGTTTAAAAATTGAGTCGGTATCAATACGATTAACCGGATTAGTGGGTTTGTTCGGGCGAATGCGTACAACAGTGGTCATCAAAAGCTAAAAAGCTCATAAGGTTAAGCTTAAAAAAATAAACTTATCGAAACTCCGTTGGTAGTCTAATATACGTTTTATTGATAAATCTACATAGTGAGAGACATAAAACACACATGGACCCATAACTTCTGTGTTCAACAAAACAATAAAGAAAAAAAAAACTTAATTGAAGACCCATAAATGGAAAATTGAGTACTTGTGAATTGTGATATTACTTCTTAGGAGCAAGCTTTGACTTGATTTTTTCCACCATTTTGTTTCCCACTTGGAAAGCTTTAGTCAACACAACATCTTCCACCGTCGGAGAAGCGGCAAACAATGCGTTTGCCACCCTTTGGGTGCCCGGCAACTGGCTGTTGAACCCCGCAATAACAGCCGCAGGAACTTTTCCGTTGTTTATTTGGTAGTGAATTAAACCTCTAGGAAATGTGAAGATTTCGCCTTTCTTGATCGTTTTCGAGAAGAGTTTATTTTCCGTGGTTATGAATCCGACATCTAGTTCACCTTCAAGCACAAAAACAATCTCTGTGGCTCGTGGGTGGGTGTGTGGCGGATTCGTGCCGCCAGGTGCGTAATCAATGCGAGCCATGGACACGCCCAGGGTGTTTAGCCCCTTGATTTGCTGGACCGAGGCTGGTGTAACGGTTGCACCAAATGTGTTGTTAGTGAGCCCCGGCTTTGCTAGTCCCGCAAAGTAGAAATCATCAGCTGATATGTTGCTTTTGCAGGCGAATCCGTTCAGTTTTACGCCTGTTTTTTTTTTCAAAAATTTGAAGAACAATAAACCTTAAGTGACAGTTATATATGGTCAATTAAATCATATAAATTTTAGGAATGAGAAATGTGACATGAAAGTACGAAATTTTTTTGTTTTTTTCTTTTAAAAATTTTCTGAGACCATGAAATTAACCTGGAAATTATAAATACTTCAATTCTTGATAAAAACATATAAAAACTACTGTTGATCATCAAAAAATATTTTGTTTCTATCATTCAAATTTACATATAATTGAAATTGGCACGTCCTGACCAATACCACATCGACACGTGTGCCGCATCCCGTTACTTTTTTGGTTTGACTTCGTTCAAGTCGACAACTCGAACATAAAATCAAAGTCGAAGTTTATAGTTAGCCGAGATCGAACTTATAAGGACTTGGCTCTAATTCTAATCGACTTTTTCGATCTTATATGAATACATACATAAAGGAATACTTTACACATATTATGGTTAGAATATTATAAAACGGTTTTTATTTATAGTCAAAGTTTACTATAGTTTTTAACTTGAAATAAGTTTACATATATTTCAAAATGTTTTTTGTTATTTAAAATAATTCTTAAAAAAATATTCGAGCTTTTTAAGTAGATCTTAAATCCTCTTTGAGTCGACACGTAGCATACATTTCAAAAACTCGAACATAGCTTAATTAATCGAACCAAACTCAAGCCCTGTTAGAGCTTTAATTCAACTCTACTTGTTTAAAGTTTTATCTTCTCATTAAAAACTTAATGTCAATCTAATACCAATTTTTTTAATAATAAAAGAAATTATTAATGAGTTGAAAAAAATCTCTCTACTCGAGAAGCATGACTGTTTACGTCTTACCTTCACATACTCCATTAAGACAGAAATACGTAGGGTTGATGTTGTGTAATTTTCTAGTGATCGACGCGTCATCTCAAACCATTAATTTAATTAGTCAAAAAGAAAAAAGAAATAATGCTCCAACACTTGCGGTAAAACGCCATAAAAGAAGAAGAAAATATTAAAGACATGACTTTGACAATTGATGATGGAAAATATTAAATAGTTTATCTAATATTTTTGGGTTCAATCATAGTTTAATCATTAAAGTTTTACTTTAGTTTCGTTTTAATCATCAAAGTTTTTTTTCAAACAGTTTTACTATAAAGTTTGAATTTATAATTATTTAATTCTCAAAGTTACATCTTCTTTTTTATTTAAACCTTAAAGTTTTTTCCCATAACCCTTAAATTTTTGTTAAAAGATTATTTAACCCTCTAAGTTTTGTTAACTTTTTAGTAAAAAGTAAAATGCATAATAAGTAGAGAGAGTAAAATCAAAAATCATACAAAACTTAAGTGATTAATCAGTTTTTTTAACAAAACTTTAAGGTTTAAATCATTTGAAAAAAAGTTTGAGGTTTAAATCATAATAAATTCAAACTTTATGGTTATTTCGTTTAGAAAAAAACTTTAATGGTTAAACCGAAATTGAACAAAAACTTTGATAATTAAACCATTATTGACCCATATTTTTATGACTAAATAGTTTATGAATTAATCGTAATAAATATGGGCTTTTAAATAATTTTTTATCGTGTAAATCACTATTTGCACCCCTTTCTAAATAAGGGCCTATTTTGTCACTCATCCTTCACATGTCAAGGAACACCCACATATATATATATTCTTCAGACAAGATAATTGCTTATTCTTTAATGGTCATCCGAATAGCTTTCTATACTCTCTCTTATATATAAATGTCACGTTATTGTTTTTTCTGAGTTCTCTCTTATTTAAATATCTATAATAACTTAACCTAAAATAATTATCTTTTCCTCTATTTTTTAAATATAGTATAGTACCCGCATAATGCTGCGACAGTAAACAAGTTCTGTTTTACAACACGTCATTTTCAAGAATCTGTGTTTGTGTGAGAGTGTGTGTTAATGTAAGAGAAGATATATTTTAAATGAATAGAAAATTAAAGTAAATTAGGAGAGAGAGTGAAATAGTTAAATATTGAGTGTCAAGATTTTGTGTTGATTGAATTTTAATAACTCTTAAAATTAAATAGGAGAAAATGTTAAATGATTTATATAATAGTATAGATTTAGATTTTAATATATATAAATGTAAGAAAGAGAAAAAGAGAAAGAGAGAAAAGGGAAGTAAGAGAGGAGAATAGATCGGGTGTGGGAAACCGATTGACAAAGTGGACGGGTCCAAGGAAGAGAGAGGCGTACGGCTATTGATTTGCAACCCGATAAGCCTGAAGACTCACCCGATTTAAGGCCGAATGTTATACGGTTGCTCTAAACAATATGTACATCGAGTCATTGACGTAGACCTTTCTAACCCTCATCCCCTTTTTCATATGCGTTGACTAAAAACATAATGAATCATGGCACAAAGTTGAACACAAAAAATGCTTGTTCTTCAACAATTAGAAAAGGGTTTTATTCATAATCAATGCATCAGTTGCTGTTATTAAAAATCTTTAATCACTTGAAGTAGTACACATGCAAGTACCTGAAGCAAGATCTGCAACACAGATATCTTGAAGCAAGTCAGGATCTGCAGAGACAAAGGAAGCCAAGATCATAGCAATCATTATGCCAATCAACAACCCATGATCACTTGCTGCCATACTTAACCTTGAACCCTCTATAAAATATTATACAAGAAACCCTTTTTGCTTAGTATTAGAAAGGTGAAAATAATGATTAACAGAAAGGAGAAAAAGTGGGATTGAGTGGGAAGAGAGATGGTGGGTTATGTGGTATTTGAAGTGGGTGAAAGGAGAAGACATTTTGACAACAAATTAAATTGGTAGCTTGTAGCTTTCAAATCTTTGAAAATTTTCTCTTGTTTCTAAGGGACTTCATCTAATTTATAATTTAAAATTAGTTGGAATTTCAACTTTCAGAGCCTTCATAAAGTTTGAAATTTACTTCTTTTTTCAAACATTTTTAGGTGAAAAAAGGAACCAACGGGTTAGATCGCTTGTGTTTGTCTCCCCGCATAAATCCGATGGTCATACCAGATCATATGATCTCAAACTGTATATTTTAAAGAGAGAATTTCACATATATCCATACAAACTTTCTTAATTACATATATCTTCTTACAAAAATCAATATTACATCAATAATCTTCTAAAACTCTTTAAACTCTCAAATATGTCCTTTTACTTAACTTAATAGTGAGTAAATCATTTAAAATTTAAAAATTCTAACTCCGTGCTTTCGAGAACTAAATTTTTCTTTTTAAAATACTAATTTATATTTTTCATTTAAAACACGCAGCGGAATTAAAACAAGTGGCTAATATTGTACATTCAAAAATTGCCACATACGAGGTTTGGTGTTACTGTTACTGAACCGTTCGACCATTATCTGTTTACACACATATATAACATCAGAGTTAATCAAAGACAGTGTTCCTCCTAAGAAAATAAACTACCTGCAGGCTCCCAAGCTCACTGAGGATGACCTGCACATGTGAGAGTAGTATCTGTTAGCTATAATAGCTAGTGAGTACAGGATAGCATGCAATCAATATAAACATATCACATATCATCAATCATGCTCAAGCAGTTCTATCCTATCATCTCGCGATGAGCTGACATAGTCAGAAGGCAACATATCTCGCGGGGTAGCGAACCCCGGCTCAATGCACCAAACTGGGGTACAAGACACATCAACCGCTCCGGTGGGTGAACTGTAAAGCGGTCCACCAGTGAGTTTTGGAATCAACCGATTCCTCTGTGTACAGCCATAAGCTATACCAAGGAGGACTGCTTTGTCCTTGTTGTAGGACAGCTTTGTCCTTAGGGTCCGGATCGTTCACAAACACATATCTGATCCAATCGGATCTTCATTGCGCGCATATAATCATATATCATCATAATATACACCTAATCAAGTGCATATCATTGTGTATCAATAAGTTAAGCCTAGCATCATCATGCAATACAATCTACACTTAATCAAGTGCATATCATTGTGTATCAATAAGTTAAGCCTAACATCATCATGCTATACAATCTACACTTAATCAAGTGTGTATCATAATGTGTCAACATGTTAAGTCTAGCATCATCATGCATTACAAGCTACACTTAATAAAGTGTGTACAAGTCATGGTATACAATTCTTAATTCATTGTTAATATGATGAGCTTAAACTGATAATTATACGTTCCGGGTCTTCGGTTGTTAGGCTCACCTAAACAAACACCCCAAATATAAGAACAACGCGAATCAATAAATTTTCTGCAGAAACAGCGCTCCTTGTGGCCACAAGCAAACTGCTTGCACCCACAAGGGCAGAATATTTCTTACACCCACAAGCAGAATACTGCTTACACCCACAAGGGCAGAATATTGCTTACACCCACAAGCAGAATATTGCTTACACCAATAAGGGCAGAATATTGCTTACACCCACAAGGGCAAAATATTGCTTACACCCACAAGCAGAATATTGCTTACACCTACAAGCAGAATCCCTTGCGGCCGTAAGCAGTACCCTCCTTGCGGCCGTAAGCAGTACACCCCTTGCGGCCGTAAGGGAGGTCCTTACGCCCGCAAGCAGGTTTGCACAGACTAGTGCGATTTTTCAGCCTCTGCTTTGGCCATTTCAACCCCAAAACTCAACCAAACGATTCCAATCAAATTTTCAGTGTTCACATATGAAATGGTCATCCAGACTAAGCTAGAAACAACTCTCAATTCGTACTTTAACATCCAATTCACGAATTGGGATCAAAATCACCATTTTTGACCCATTTAAACTTTTTATCCAAATTCAACTAAAAACACCGTTTTAATTTGTAACACCGCCTTTGCTATATTAAAAATCAGTATAAATTCGAGTTTTCAAACTGCATGGGTACGTTTGTAATTTGAACTTTTACCTGTTTGTTAACTTAACTGAATTTCAAAAACTATGCAGCGGAATTTTTAAATAAGAAACAAACAACCCAAGTAGTTATTACAGTTTAAAAACACATGTTTGGCATATATACAAATATACAATACCAAAAATTGCCAAACATGCCTACCGGTGTTACATAATCTAAACCGACCATAATACTATTATACCAAAAGCAGTGTTCCTTCAAAAAGGCTTCTATAACAGCCATGAGTGTCCCCAACTCACCAAGCCGTCTATTCCTTATCTGTAAAAGGTTAAACATCAACAACATTAGCCTTATAAATATAGCTAGTGAATACTAAAAATCATGCATAACAATTAGGCAAGTCTTTAGCAATATAACAAGTCATATAGCAGAATAAGCAATCAATGCTATCCTAACATATAACGGAGTGTTGGCATGTCCAGGGAGTGTATTATATTGCCGGGTTGCAAAACTAGCTCAAACCACTACCACCGGGGGAATCATACACTGCCATCCGTGCGGGTTTCATCACGTAAGTGAATCACCATGCTCGTTAAGGAGCCAAGGCTCAGTAGGCTTAGCCATTTAAGGCACTCACCTCAATTGCTGAAAGGAACGGTACTCGAGTACCGTTAGTCCAGAACATTATGCCCGTAGGCCCAGGACCCAGCCGAAGCCGACCTTAATTACATACAAGTCCGGACATACCAATAGTTTCATCAATCACCTTTTGCAGGGACAAGTGCATGCATGCTTTATTCATATAACATATTATTCATCAAGTGTGCACATGTACTTAAATACATGTCTTGCATATCAATTAACAAGGCATATCATGGATTCTTTATCATACTGGCATACATATGGCTTTCATAATACAAGATGTGGCATATCATAATCATATAACTGTTCTTGCATTCAAAACGTCCTAAATTGAAGTCATAAGAGTCAGTACTCACCTTGGTGCTCAAAACCACTCGATTATGGATTTGGTCTTCCTTGGATGTTTAATTACCTATTGTACACATATAAGTCCACTTAGAATACCACATATCACATACATATATTAATTCTAGTGTTTAATTTCCTAAATGTGTCTAAACTAGTAAAAATGGTTAAACTAACCCAAATACCCCAAAATTGGTCAAAAGTGATACAACCATAGCCCAAATAACCTGAACATTGAAAAACAAGTTTCTGTTTGCTGCACAACTGGTCGCGCCACGATACCCTTAAGGGTCGCGCCGCGACACAGCACCAGAGTCACGATTCTGAGTTCTGCACAGCTGTTCTTTACATTCAAACCCAAGATTAACATGTTCTAAATTAATTCCAGCTTTTGTATTAGTTTTGGGACATAAAAGAGAGTCTATAAACATAAAAACTTCAAACTTTAACATCAGATTCTAGTTAGATTCATCAATTCTCCATTTTTGACCCATTTGGTCAATTTCAAGAATTACAACCAAGATAGCAACTTTAATTACTAAAATCAGTTCCAATCAACTTACAAATGGTCCTAGAACAGTTTGCAATCAAGAAATCTAAACTTAATTGGCTAAACTCATTTTACCCATTTTTTGACCTAAGTTGCTAAAATGAAGAACAAAGGAAGAAAGCATACCAAGGATGAAGATGATGATGCAAGAAGGATTAAGAACAGATTAGGGACAAGAATCAAGCTTCAATCCAGCTCCAATTGATCTTGGCTTGGAATTTCCTTGAAGAACCCATGGAAGAACATAAACGAGATGTGTGTATGTGTGTGTCGTGGTGTGTGTGTTGGAGGTGAGCTGGTAACTTAAAACCGACTAAGGGTTTTTGAGTTATCCACAAGGGGTATTTTGTTCCCCTTTTCAACATACAACACGACACCCGAGTAACCGTTTCAACTAACGAGGATATTTTTGAAAACCTCGTTTGAAACGAGTTATTATTTCATAATTCTTTTCTATTTTTATTACTATTTTTAAATTCACATTTATCTGGCCAATAACTAATTTCTATTGTTTTTTACAAATATATATTTATATTTAATTCACTTAAACAAATTGACTTACCAAATGGGGCACGCGAATAGGCCATATTTGAGGATGTTACATAATTCATGAAACTGGTTTCTTATCAATTAGAAATGATGTAGAAACGTATTGGAATCATTTATTTCAATTATAGAATTCAATTTGAAATTTGAACCGTTTGACTTTAAAAGTCAATACTCAAGAACTAGGAATAGAAGCTTACTTGAGGATAAGATGATGAAGAAGATGAAGCTAATAAACAGATTGGAGCTTGTATTTGTAGAAATTGAAAGCTTGAATGATTCTCCCGTGAATTTCTTCTTGAATAGCCAAGCACAAGATGAAACAATGAGTTGTCTGTGTTTGCAATTTGGATATATACGTGGGTTCTGAGATGGACCGACTTGTGGATTGATAATATCCACAAGTGGGTATCTTGTTCCCGTTTTCAACATACAACTCAACGCTTGATTACCCGTTTTAACTAAAGGGAATATTTTTGGAATCCTCTTTCTAAATCGTTTAATATTTTATTATTTTTATCTATTTATATTAATATTTTTATATTATCATTTCTTTATTATTTTCTACCACTTTCAACTTAATTAACTAAATAAAATTCTAGATTCCGACATACTAGATTCGAACACGACTAGGCCCAATCTGAGGATGTTACAAAAAACATAATCCTTGATATAATTTACACATAAAATCTCCTAAGTACTCTTTCTTCTACCTTTACCCTTCTTTCTTCATGTAATACTTTGATGAAAACCATGGTGTATAAGAGCGATTAAATACCCATTGATCTTGTTCCTTTACTGATTGGATCGGATCATTAATTCGAACATCAGAATCTGTAATCGAAATATATGCCTGATATATGACACTCTATTTTTTTGATGGTTATAATATTGCGTGAGAAGCGAAAGAAGATAAAGAAGCAAATTGGAAGAAAAGAAGATGTAACACCGCCTTTTCTATATTAAAAATCAGTATAGATTTGAGTTTTCAAACTGCATGGGTCCGTTTGTAAATTGAATGTTTACCTGTTTGTTTACTTAACCGAATTTCAAAACTATGCAGCGGAATTTTAAATCATATACAAACCAAACCTATTGACTATTACAGTTTAAAAACACACGTTTGGCGTATATACAAATATGCAATACCAAAAACTTGCCAAACTTGCCAACGGATGTTACTTTCATCTAAACCGACCATTGCATTATAATATCAAAAGTAGTGTTCCTTCAAAAAGGCATGTATATCTGCCACAAGTGTCCCCAACTCACCAAGCCTGCTTATTCCTTATCTATAAAAGGGTTAACATCAACAATATTAGCTATTTAAAAATAGCTAGTGAATACTAACAATAATGCATGGCAATAAGGCAAGTCATCAGCAATAAAGCAAGTCATTAGCAATAAAGCAAGTCATATACCAGGAATAAGCAAATAATGCTATCCTATCACATAGCAGAGTGCTGACATGTCCAGCGAGTGAATTATATTGCCGGGTTGCAAGTCCAGCTCAAATCACTATCACCGAGGGAATCAGACACTGCCAACCATGCTAGTTTCATCACCTAAGTGAATCACCGTGCTCGTTAAGGAGCCAAGGCTCATTAGGCTTAGCCATTTAAGGCACTCACCCCAAGTGCTGAAAGGAACAATACTCGAGTACCTTAATCCAGAATCTTAGCCTGAAGGCACTGGATCCAGCCGAAGCTGACCTTAATTACATGTTAGTCCGGGCATACAGATATCTCATCAAGAATTCTTTTCAGGAACAAAGTGCATGCATGCTTATACATATAACATATATTCATCAAAATGTGCACATGTACTTAAATACATGTCTTGTACATCAATTATCAAGGCATCTTATGGATTCTTAGTCATACTAGCATACATATGGCTTTCATAATACAAAATGTAGCATGTCATAATCATATAACCTTTCTTGCATTCAAACCTTCCTTTATTGAAGTCATGAGAGTCAGTACTCACCTGTGTGTTTAAAGCAACAAAAATAGGTATTTGGCTCTCCTTGTTTGCTTAATTACCGATTGCATACATTCATTTCCTTTAGATAATCATACAACATTCACATGTACTACTACACTAGTTTCAACCCCCAATTATCCCCTTAAAGTGATAGAAACGATTCAACCATAACCCATGTACCCAAACCATCGGAAAACAACAAAACAGCATGCTGCCCAGCACTTCACGCCGTGAACACCTTGCTGTTCACGCCGTGAAGTCGAACCAGTGTGACGAACAACAGCTCTGTTCTGCTGTGTTTCCCATCCAAACCCAAGTTCAAGCCTTTCTTAATTATTTCAGGTTATACACTAAGTTTGGGGCATTAGTAGGAGTCTATAAACATTAACATAACATGTTTTAACATATGATTCAAGTTTGAATCCTCAAATCACCATTAAAGACCCATTTGGTCAAATTCAAGAAATTCCTTCAAGATAGCATCTTTAATTCATAAAATCAATCTTAAACAACTTATAGATGACCTAGAACATATTACAATCCAAAAACTCAAGCTTTAGTTGCTAATTTCGTTTTGCCCATTTTTAACCTAGAACTTGAAATGAAGAACAAGTAGAAGATAAGCTTACTAGGAACAAGATGATGATGATTAAAGGATCAAGAACATATTAGAGACTTCTTCTTCAAGAACAAAGTGGAAGAAGTGAGAGGTGTGTGTGTGTGTTCTCGTATGAATGTGTGTGTGTGTGTGTGTTGAATGTATCAGATATACATAAAACCGACTTTGTGTTTTTCATTTATCTACAAGGGGTATTCTGTTCCTCTTTTCAACATACAACGCAACACCCGACTAACCGTTTCAACTAACGAGGATATTCTCGGAATCCTCGTTTGAAACCAGTTAATATTTTATTATTTTTATCTATCTTTTATTACTATTCTAAAATCACATTTAACTGACCAATGACTTAATTTATATTAGTACTTAATATATACTTTCATTTAATTCTTTTAAATAAATTCATGTACCAAATGGAGCGCATGAATAGGCCCGATTTGAGGATGTTACAGAAAATAGCAAGAATTGAAATCCATAGCTTCTTATATGCAGCACATCAAGAGGTTAAGATATTTGAAGTGGTATGCATGATTAAGATAAATTCAAAAAGTAGGTGTGTTAGGGTGATCTAAAGAATACAACGAGGGAGGATGAGAAGTCTAGTCCATTATCATGGAGATGTTGATGAAGATTTGAAGAAAACTTTCCAGATTGGTTAAAGTTGAGTTTTTGGTGTAATTAACCATGTTGAAATATTGATGGAATTGAATTTCAGAAACGGCTCATCAAAGTATTCAAAGGATTTTAGTTGTTGAAGAAAGAATAAGGGTATTTATGGGATATTAGCTGTAAATTAAATTAGGGATTATGTTTTAAAATTTTAAATGATTTAATATTGATGTAATATTGATTAATTAAGTAGAAGGATATATTTAAAAGTTTAAAGGTTTTATGATGGTATTGATGTAATATTGATTTTTGTAAAGATATATATATATATATATATATATATATATATATATGTAATTAAGAAAGGTTGTAAGGATATATATGAAATTATTTATATTTTAAAAGAGTCGATAATAAAATAACAGTTAAAGTTTTACTTTAATTTCGGTTTAACTGATAAAGGTCTTATAAAATTATTTTACCAAAAAGTTTGAATTTACTTGTAACACTCTAATTTTTAGCCCAAATTTAAACTTTTTCAAAACTTATTTTAAAACAGAGTTTAGATAAAAACTTCTTAACTGATAGTGGAAACCTTAGAGTCCATTACAGTATATTTACAATATACAGTATAATTTGTAAAAGTGTATTTCATTATTGGAAACAACTCAAAAGCTTTCGGTGTTACCAAAGTCAATCTCATGACCATAAACAACAGAATATGAAATCCAAGATTACCGGAAATGCAACCAAATCAATACCATGTCCAAGGCATCTACCCGTCTCACCAAGGCCTCTAGACATACTGCGGATACAAAACATTCGACACATAGGGCTAGCTATAAACATAGCTAGTGAGTACAACCAAAAACATTTGTCTTTTCAAAACCAAGTCATCATCTTTTTTTTTTAAACACAAGTTTGGCATCAATCATCCTTTAAAAGTATACACATAATCACATAAGGATGCGGGTCTGTCCATTGGGCCACAATGTCTCCACGTAGTAGCTAGCCACGGTCAACACGTGCCCACATGGGGGATAACCACATCTCCCCGTCAAGGTGGCGGAACCACGAAGCAGTCCACCATACAACGGTTATCTGGAGTGTAAGCTATGTTCCCTAAGTCCACTCGTGTTGCTTAGGTTCAGTGGCTCGTCAACCCAGTGAACCCACACGGTCATAATGGGTACTGACATACCCCTCCACTCTCTGCACCGATTCCTCAACCACCCGTGTATCGAGGTTCCTCAATTACCAAAGCCACATGAACCAGCACACGTCTCAATGGCTAGGAACCCTATGGTACAGAGTACATATCACACAGTGGTCCGGACCAAATCACATACCCCGAAGGGTCACATAAATCACATGCCAAAAAGGCCAAATAATCCAAGCATATAAGCTTATCAAAAAACACATAAGTGTCATAAGCATATCACTTGAGCATAAATGCTTAATAAACAATAAACACATTTGGGATCTCAATGCCCACAATACACCATATGTGTAAACATGTTTTTCTTTAACTCAAAACCATATTCGTTATTACAAAATCAAAGCTTACTCCTACATGGAGTATCAGGTTACAAAACCATCATGTAAAAACTCAACTTTAACATAGACCATCTCCGAAATGGAGCAATGGTCTTATTTTGAAAACCGTTTTCTTAAAATATATCATATACTGAGTTCATGGTTTCCAAATCCTTTAAACTCATTAAACGTCATAAAACATTTGCAAAGCATACAAATCACATTATAAGCAAAACCATAGTCCACATCCTTTGATTTATAAAGTTTCATCAAATCTTTGCCAAACAATCAAATCATAACCATGATGACTTGAAAACTTTAACAAAAACTGAGTATCTGCAGGGTATACTCACCTGAGGGTGTGACGAGGATCACAACCCTATCCAAACCAAAGCTCACACACTTAATCATAAACCTACGATCACCAAAACATAAGGTTAACTCACATAAGTTAACCAAAAACAATGTTTCTAAACTCAATTCTAGTCTTAGACACTCTTTCGGGTCTAAAAGACTTCATATAGACTTCTTATAACCACTAGAATCAATCCCCAATCAATAACAAGGTCAAGTGGGGTTAAAACAAAGATTTTGGCATGATCAGGGTGCCTTGCGCCACGAAGCCCGAACACTAGCGCCATGAGAAAATCGCTGGAAAAGAAAACTTCATCGTCCCCGCTGCGTCGCGCCGCGACACCCAAACAGGCCGCGCCGCGATCTGGCTGCATAGCAGACTACCCCTTTCTTTTTGAATGAAATTCGACCGAAATTCAACCATGACAAACTTAAAATATTCCAACTCATTAACAACCTAATTTTGATCCCAAAACACGTCTAATCCAAGCTATAAACATTACTCACAAATCAAATGGGTTTAGAACTCTAAATTCAATAATTTCAACCATGAATGACCCATTTGATCCCAAAATCATGAAACATAACATGGAGTCTCCAATTTATTTAAGATGAAACAAGAATTAATCATAGAACTTACTTAATGAGGATTAATAAATCTGCCTCATGTCAAAATCAAGCAACAATGGTCATAAATGAGTAAAACCAAGGCTAGAAACTTCTCTTATGTAGCTCTAACTCATCATTGATTTGAATTTCTTCAAGAATCCTTCAAACTCACCTTGACCTCTCTTTTCTTCTTCTTCTTCTCGTATAGACTAAATGGGATTTTTGTTTGACTCAAAATATCAACAAGCCTTTAATAAACCCACAAGTTACACTCCTAGCCCTTGATGTATCAAACTAGTCATCTACTGCCCCTATGATTTAGTATTACATGGTTTAGTCACCAAACTTACATGAATCTTTATAAACCTTTTCACCAAGTAATATTAACACATATTAATCAAGGTATTTTCCATAAACTTCACTCGTGATATTCGTAGCGATTATCGAAAACACCTTAGTATTTCAAATAATTGGTAATTGAAATTTAGGGGATTACAATTCCTTCCTTCTTAAAAAGATTTCGTCCTCGGAATCAAATCTATCCACAAGCCCACATGATAAACACACCTTTTGCTAAAATGCTAGACAGGATCACATAATTTAGCTATCGGTGTAAATCATTTTCATAATCTCTTAATCTTTCTTTTTACAAAATCAATCATTAGTCTTACCTAGACTCAAGCTCTTAATCATCGATTAAGACACTTAATCACCGATATAGCCCGTCTATACAGTCTTTCTAAATCAAAACTCAAAATCAATTCCTTTAACTAGACCTTTTAAAAATAGCCTAGTATCTCACCACTAAATAGCTCATAAATAACTCCCAATTGGACTATCAGGAATTTAAGATCGTTAACCTAAGCTTTACGACTCTTAAGTCATATAGTTTCATGGCTAGTTATTGATCACGCTAATTAGTGAACTATCATTCACCTTTCAATTCTCAAATACCACAATACCTCATAAAGGTTCTTTGCAATATATTCCATTTTCAATTATTCCTTGACAATTCTAAATCATCAAATGGTAGTTGCATCATTTCTCCAATGCTTCAATTGGAAGTATTTCAATTTCTCAAACACTAAGGCAATTGCAAGCCAACTTGGGCAAAAAACCCACTCATGAACATCAGTGTTTGTCATAAGTATGTCCCCAATAATTGGAGTAATACGATAGTGTTTATTCATAAATACAGGTCATGATTCCACACCTTCTCACAATCGTAATTCTATATCAAAAGAAAACCTACCCACATGCTTGGGGAAGTAAACTTGAAAGTATCACAAATTAAAGTCATTCTTTAGCATTGGGCCAACATTGACCTAAGTCATAGCATCCCCTCTCAAGGTTCTTAAGAACCCTGACACTTCACATAACTTAATTGTTTCAAAGGTCACATCTTAATTCACTGGATATACTTGCCACTATCAGTTAATAACTAATGCACGAGTTCAAATCTTTTGCACAATAATAACACAATACCAAAGAAAGGTTTACCTGAACGAGTATACGTTAAATACAAATACCGCATAATTCATCTCAAGCCTTAAAGCTCGAATCGGCCTACAGCCTTAGTTGACACAATTATCGTCCTTAAGACAATCACTATTATAGGCACAGACTTTACTCAAAGATCTTTATCCCGCAAGGCCTTCGTCGTGCACCTCTAAGTCGCCTCTTAAAGTCCAAAACATCTTTTGGTCTGAAAGACCCATAATAATACTATTAGGACTATAACCTTGCGACTCCAAACTTAGGTCACAACCTTTGCCATGCCCAGATAAAAACACATCTCAAGATCAAAACTCTCGACCAACTCAAGCCACTGGCATCGCCACATGCTTCCCTATGGTCGAATAATTAGTCATCTCTTGTGGTCCAAGACACCACGCTATGTCTAGTCAACATATAAGTCAACTGCTCTACCCCAAAGGACATCTATCAACAGGATAAAAGAGCTCTAGCTCCATCTCACTGTTAGAGAACATGTCTCAATTCATACATAGGAGTCTCGCTTCCAAAATCAACTCCTCTAATCTCTAAAATCTATTTTAGATATCAACATCATAAATAGAGTGAATCTCTCCTGTGGGCATCAAGCCACATATTATCCTAAGATAACATAATCAAAATGGTTTTATCCCACAGAATCACATTTGATTCTAAAGATAACCACTACGAGGTCCTAAAGATTCTTCACCTCAAAGGAATATCTATAGACCTCCCAACATCAGACCACGTGTGATCTTTATGTTCCTAATGGAATTTATATTCATAAACCATCTTGATCATTGATCCAACCATAGCTAAGTGTATCCATTGCGAAACTCTCTTAATTTTACCCAAAACTGGGCTACTTACTCACTAATCAAACTCTTAGCCATTATCAATCATACCAGATTTCATTAACTTACTAAGAGCTTACCATCTAATCATTTCCACTATTTGGGTTTTACTGATACATAAAATCATATTTTCATCTCAAAAGACTAACCATTTAATTTGTCCATCCCCAGAGGAGACTCAACTTCTTAACAATTATCTTTCTTGTTCATAACTCTCTAAGTCATAAAAGGAAAGAGATTTGGTTACTCAGATTATTAAGTGAATACAACACTAATCAATAACACCACATTCTTTATTTCAAAAAGTTTCAAACAATAGAGAGTTTTAATCTCAAAGATGTACAAAACTTAATTACAAGGATTACTCAAAATCTAACCTTGCTTAAACATTTCATTACATGCTTTTAATCACAAAATACAATTTAATCCACCAATTAATTTTATACTTCTTATCTCTTCTAAGCACTTAAATAAGTGCTAAGGGTAGTTTATAACTCATAACTAACAACTTGAGAGCTTATGTGACTAAAGGTTTTCAACTCAAACTTAAGCCCTCTATTTCACATCTCAACATGGAACTCATTAGATCACATGATCCATAATGCTTTTAATAAGAAATTCAACTTATCTGAACTAGCTCACACCATTACAATGGTGACATGATATCTATTCCTCTATTGAAGAAGATACGATTTAAAGAAGATTCTTGTTTTCTTTCAAAGAAACACACAAAAACTATTTCTCTTACAAAGTAACTCATTAAAGTAAGTCTACCATACATGGAACAATAACTTTAGTTCCAATCACTACGTAACCAATAATCTTAGTAGGGTTCATCCTTAGATAAAGAATCATTCCTCACATCAAAACAAATAGAATAGCCCCTATAGATAACTCTATCGATAATACTTTAGTGATCCGAACCTGTAACCGCAGTTGCATAAAGGGTTCATTCTAATAACTAAATCGTCTTTTATATCACTTCACATAAGGTGGCTCCCTCCTTGAACCAAGGATAAATGGCACTTTTCTGATCCAACTCCATTTTATGAAGTTCATCACTTGCTCACCTTATCAACTAAGGTATACTGAACAAGGCTTTAATAACATAATCCCATGTTTCTATTCATGAAACTTATCTTAGTCAAGACTTAGTTTCCCATTTTAGTGCTCAAAGCATCTTATACATCACCAAGGAAATCTTTCCTTCTAAACTAAAACATCAATACAAAGGAATCCATCAATGACTTAACAATAATACAAACCCCAATACACAAGCTCAAAAAGCTTTATGTCACTATCCAAGGTTCAATCTGAACCAGGACCACTATTCTTAGTACTCAACAGTACAATTAACTTCTAAACCGCTACCCAAGCTAGACTATTACATAACTAAAGTCAAACTTAGTAACATAGGGCTAACAACACACTTGAGTTACCTAACACTTAGACAACTCTCATCCTAACCCAAGTTACCCTCCCAGCTTAAATGGATTTCCTTTAATGGTCGGCCTGGTTTGAGAACAAACACTAACTCGAGTTCCTGATTCACTCTGTAACACTGTGCTTTTGAGAACCAAAATTTTCTTTTTAAAGTACAATTTAAGTTTTCAAACCGTGTGGGTTTGACTGTAAATAGAACATTTATAGCTGTCTTATAATTTAAAAATACAGCGGAAGTAAAAACACGTGGCAAACTATATAAACAATCAAAATGTTTCCACAAACAACGTTTGGTGTTACGGATACATAACGGGCTGACCATTATCTTTAAACAAACACAAACATAATATAACAGAGTCTTAAACATAATAGTCTTCCTCCCAAAGCATTTAAACTACCCGCAGGCTCCCAAGCTCAATTAAGGATCACCTGCACATGTGAGAGGTAGTATCTGTTAACTATAATAGCTATATACCATGCAATCAACATAAACATATCGCATATCATCAATCATGCTCAAACAGTGTTATCCTAGCATCTCGTGATGAGCTGGCGTAGTCAGAAGGCGACATATCTCGCAGGGGAGCTAACCCGGCTCAATGCACCAAACTGGGGTACCTGACACATCAACCGCGCCGGTGGGTGAGCTGTAAAGAGGTCCACCATTGCGTTTTGGAATCAACCGGTTCCTCTGTGTACATCCATAAGCTATACCCAAGGAGGACAACTTTGTCCTTAAAGTAGAACAACTTTGTTCTTGTAGTAGGACAGTTTTGTCCTTTGGATCCGGACCATTCACCAACAAATAATCTGATCCAATCGAATCTTCAATGCGCGCATATAATCGTATATCATCATAATATACACCTAATCAAGTGCATACTACATTGTGTCAACATGTTAAGTCTAACATCATCATGCAACCTACACTTAATCAAGTGTGTGTACAAGTCATGGTATATAGTTCTCTATTCATTGTTAATATATGTTATAGATATATTAATTGTTATGTTATTCGGCACTCACCTGATATACTAGATGTAACACCCGCAAACCCGGGCTAGTTGATTAGCAGGTTAGCGGTACGTACGTATGTGTGTTAAATTGTATTTATTTGATTAAGTGGTTATTTGAGAGTAATTAAATTAATTGATGAATGGGATAAATTGAAAATATTTATATGTAAATATTTATGTATGTGTTACTGGAAATAAAAAAAAAGAAAAGGTATGTATGAGATGTATGGATGTATGTATGCATGTATGGGTAAAAGCTATTATGGACACCTCATATTTGTGGAAAGACACGTGTGTATGTATATGTAGTGTCTGTTCATTATTTTGAAAGAGAGAAAGTGTGTGTGTGTGTGTGTGTGTTTATTTGAGAGAAAGAAAGAAAAAGAAGAACAAGAAACTTGAAGATTCAAAGTGAGGATTTGTTGATTGTTAATTCAAAAACAAGGTAAAAATATGTTCATGGCATGTTATTGATTCCTTTGATATGTTTCTTGTAGTAAAAACACCATTAATGGGTTTATGAGGAAAATTGATGAAATGGGTATTGATTGTTTTGATGTTTTTCATGGATTTAGTAAGTTCCTAATGTTTGAATATGTGATATATGAGGTTTAAACATGTTTTTTAGTAAGTTTAATTGAGTTTGAAATTCTGGTTATGGCTACTTGGAGTTTTAAGTCGGCACACAAGGAAGAAGAAAGTGGTTGAAAACTGTTCCCGATGGTCTCGCGGCGCGACACTCCTTTAGGTCGCGGCGCAACGCTTGACTTTGAGTTCGAAGGTGGATTGTTCGAAACAAGAGGACTTCGAATGCGAAAGGGGACTGTTCGAAAGTTTGTCGCGACGCGACGCGTCCGGGTTCGCGACGCGACGCGTTTTGGTTTCGAATTCGAAGGCACTCGAAATGACTTCGCATTCGAAGGTGGCTGCTCGAAGGCCCGTCGCGGTGCAACACATGTGTGTAGCGGCGCGGCCGCGACTTTTTAGAATTTTGAAGTTTGCTGATTATTAATTGTTGTTGTGCATGGTTGTTTGGGATCATATGTTGATTGTTTAAATGATATTTATGAGCATTTGAGATATAAATATATGTGAAAATATATTTATGGATTGAGATTGATTCCAGTTTGTTGTGTTCTCAGGAACTACGAAGACTTAGTGATATTAGACAACTGAACACGCGTAATTCGAGGACTAAGGTGAGTGGAAGTTTACTCACGTGTGGTGTTGATGGTAACATGATGAGTTTTTTGATTCAAGGAATGTGTGTTTGCAATGTTTGATTGCTGTTTTGATTATGTGATTATTGATTGATGAGTTCAAAATGCGAAGATAGATTGATTGATATGTCATGATAGACTGTTAAGTCTGCTATTTGTAAAATGAGAATTATATGTTCATATATGATATATGTGATAGAGTTTGATTGTGATTGTGACTGAAAGTGTATCTGGATTGTTTGAGAACCGACTTCTGTGTAATGGGTTGGTAGAGATCAGCTTCTGTGTAAGGGCTGGTTGGGGTCAGCTGCTGTTGCAAGAGCTGGGCTCGTCTTGAGCAGTGGTAGTCCTCCTGATGCATGCGTTGTATCAGAGGGGAGGATCAGTTGTGAACTGAGATTGTTGGATGCTTGTTTGTAGCTTCCATTCACTTAGCTTTGTGCTGACCCCCCACGGTTGATTGCTTTTTGCAGGGTTATGTGAGTAGCTGTTTAGCTTGTTTGTGGAAAGGGAAATTTGACCAGCGCTCTGATATTGTGTTTTAAGCAGTGACGAGCCATGTTTTATAAATCTTTTGTAACACAAGTTGATGTTGTAATTTGTAAGGAGTACTTGGTACTTTGTGAATATTTAAGTTGATGGAATTAAGTAAATGCTTCCGCAGCGGTTTAAAAAAAATGGTTTGAGATTTACGGTGTTACAAGTTGCTCTGATACCAACTTTAACACCATAAATGTCAAGCCATTTTTTTTAAAACACTGCGAAAGCAAATTCTAATTTCAATAACTTAAACATCCACAAAGTACAAAGTACGTTTTTTACAATTTACAACATCCGTTTGTGTTACAAAAGATTATAAGTGTGGCTCGTCTCTTCTCAAAACACAATATCAGATTATTGGTCAAATTTTCCGTTCCACAAACAAGCTAAACAGCTACTCACACAATCCTCCAAAAAGCAATCAACCGTGGGGGATTAGCACAAAACTAAGTGAATGAAAGCAACAAACAAGCTAACAAACAAATACAGTTCCCAATGGAACCTCTGATCATCAATCATCAATCAAACCGTCAATTCAACAATCTCTTCAAGCCCGAGGACCGTCGGTTCTGCCGAACCTACAACCAAAGCCATCCAAAGCAATGGTTTACCGATAGCTCCCTGCCGATTGGCACAGTGAAATTCCCCTCTGATACAAGGCATGCATCAGGAGGACTACCACTGCTCAACCAACCTCAGACGATCCCAGCTCTTACAACAGCAGCTGACCCGAACCAGCCCTTACACAGAAGCTGATCTCTACCGACCCGTTACACAGAAGTCGATTCTTAAACAATCCAGATACACTTTCAGTCACAATCACAATCAAACTCTATCACATATATCATATATGAACATATAATTCTCGTTTGACAAATAGCAGACTTAACAGTCTATCATGGCATATCAATCAATCTATCTTCGCATTTTGAACTCATCAATCAATAATCACATAATCAAAACAGCAATCAAACATTGCAAACACACATTCCTTGAATCAAAAAACTCATCATGTTACCATAAACACCACCCGTGAGTATACTTCCACTCACCTCAGTCCTCGAATTACGCGTGCTCGGTTGTCTAATATCACTAAGTTTTCGTAGTTCCTGAGAACACAACAAACCGGAATCAATCTCAATCCATAAATATATTTTCACATATATTTATATCTCAAATGCTCATAAATATCATTTAAACAATCAACATATGATCCCAAACAACCATGCATCAAAACAATTAATAATCAGCAAACTTCAAAATTCTGAAAAGTCGCGGTCGCGCCGCGACGGGCCTTTGAGCAGCCACCTTCGTATGCGAAGTCATTTCAAGTGCCTTCGAATTCGAAACCAAAACGCGTCGCGTCGCGACAAACTTTCGTACAGTCCCCTTTCCCATGCGAAGTCCTCTTGTTTCGAACAATCCACCTTCGAAGTCGAAGTCAAGCGTCGCGCCGCGAGACCATCTGGCACAGTTTTCAACCACTTTCTTCTTCCTTGTCTACCGACTTAAAACTCCAAGTAGCCATAACTAGAATTTCAAACTCAATAAAACTTACTAAAAAACATGTTTAAACCTCATATATCACATATTCAAACATTAGGAACTTACTAAATCCATGAAAAACATCAAAACAATCAATACCCATTTCATCAATTTTCCTCATAAACCCATTAATGGTGTTTTTACTACAAGAAACATATCAAAGGAATCGATAACATGCCATGAACATATTTTTACCTTATTTTTGAATTAACAATCAACAAATCCTCACTTTGAATCTTCAAGTTTCTTGTTCTTCTTTTACTTTCTTTCTCTCAAAGAAAAACACACACACTTTCTCTCTTTCAAAATAATGAACAGACACTACATATACATACACGTGTCTTTCCACAAATATGAGGTGTCCATAATAGCTTTTACCCATACATGCATACGTACATCCATACATCTCATACATACCTTTTTTTTTCCAGTAATACATACATAAATATTTACATATAAATATTTTCAATTTATCCCATTCATCAATTAATTTAATTACTCTCAAATAACCACTTAATTAAATAAATACAATTTAACACACATACATACGCACCGCTAACCCGCTATTCAACTAGCCCGGGTTTGCGGGTGTTACAAATCTTCCCTCCTTTAGAGGATTCCATCCTCGGAATCTCATAACCCACATCCCACTGAAGTATCCACTTCTTCATATACATTTTCGTTGTTAAATCAATCGTAATTTGTATGCATTTATATCTTACTATTAAACACAAAACTCCTCTTCTACATACCTTTCTCATCTTGCCATCTTTCACAGAAATTCATTTTTACTCATCTTTGACACCTAATAGTCATCCGAGTTTTACAACTCTTCTTCAGTTTTAAGCATATAACTCATAAACTCGAGAAACCTGTCATTCAATCATTTTCCTTCATACTTGCACATTTAATCAATATCAAAACATCTCTTGAATACTTGTTCACATCAATCTGCTTTATCTCAATTAGCAAATTCCACGTATCTATTATTCACTGTCTGTCATATCTAAAATATCCACACATCTCTTCTCTCTTTTGTTTCCAATATGTCAAACATTACCACTATATTTACATATCAACTCACCACTGATACCTCAACATCCATCAGATAGTAATCACATCATGTTTGTCTAATCGGTTTAATTATCAATTCCATAAATCACCAAAATCCAACACAAAACACAAATTCATCCTCACATATCTGCGCAATTCTTTTGACTCAACTATCTCATAAAATTCAGTCGTACAGATAATGGCGTCCCACTAGTGACAGAAATACAGGCACTTCTTACCGATCAGTCAATAATCTCTCGTGACACATCAATTTCCTTTTCATGTAGTAAATTAAACATCAATTCCATCGTATCTTGTCATCACCATCACTCTGGTATCTCACATTATCTCAACAATATAAATCTCTGATACTCTGCGCCGACTCATATACAATCATATCATATTTCCACGAAAAATATATCTATCATATTCACTCCTCTTAGTAAATTATCAATCAATTATTTCATATGGCATTATACTATTTTGCCCTTCCAAGTGTATTGGCAATTAAGTTTCGTGAATCCGGTTCAAATTAAGTTTCAAGCTCCAAGCAAAGGTACTCCTTACCAAAGGCAATTTATACATACGATTCACAAGTCTTCATTCCATATGCTCAGGTCATTGCATTCCTCTTCTCTCGTTGTCTAATGAATTCAATCTGTCATTCTTCAAATCACATATATCTTCAGTTCACCAATATCAACTATAATTATAACCAGTTCTTTCTTTATACTCAACTCATTCATATTATCATCACAAACGCATCCGCCGCAACTCCAAAGGCATGGATTAAATCATCCTTCTCAAGAATCTTCAACTGTTACCAGACTTAGACCATTCCCCTAATTTCATAACATAACATCTTTTATATCAATCCAACAGATACCATATCTCAACGAATTATCAATCTCCTCAAGTTCATTAATCGATATTACACATTATCCTTTAACGTTAGCTTTACCAATAATTCCGTAATCTCAGTTATATCTTTGTCAAACTATCTCTTGATCGTCATAAAACCTTCCAAACTCCATTAACTCATCCATTTTCCTCCTTCTTTGTACAAACACATACATATACATATAAGCATATATAAACACAGAAGGCAAGACAACTCTTGCAACACATAACTTAGCATGCAATTCTACAAATCTACAAACATCTTTCTAGGGTATTTCATACCCAATTCACGTCATTTCAAGTATCACTTACTTACTATCACATCACTTACTGCCATAAGCATCAAATTATTTCACGATTTAAAAAATACATATCAACTATCTCTACTTCTCAAAGAATCATACTCTTTAGAAGTAAGCAACCATACTTAGCACACATAAGCATCATACATTCTCGTTTAACTCTAAAGTTAATAAACATACGCAAAAATATAAAGGTTATCAATACGTACCCGTTACATCATCAGTAGTGGCAATATCATCAGTCATCATGTTGAAATTTCTACCCTCTTGCACAGAAGGGTCCTTTCTCTTTCGTCCACTTGCTGACGAGGATCCCCCACCTGCCACAGCTCCTGACCCTGACTCTAATTCCTTGCTAACTTTACAATCTCTTGCCCGATGATCTTCCTCAAAACAGATCCAACATATCTTTCACAAGAAACGACACTCTTTCATTTCATGGCCAAACTGCCCACAAGTCAGACACCGCATAGTCTGAGACGTACATGGTCCTGTGTGGTGAGACTTACACTTACCACATCGTGATACTCGTTGATTAGATTCATCTAACGTAGGTCTATGTTTCAAATTTCTCTTACTCTGGCTACCCTGCCCTCTTTGCTTTTCAACATTATACTGTTCCAATCGAAATCTCTATTGAGAAACCTCATCTTGATTCGTTCTACCTCTAGCCTTAAAATCATCTTCAGCCGACTTGGCCAAGGTAAATGTCTGCAACAGTGTACTAGCCCATCTGGTAGTACTTCGATACTCTGGAAGCAAAGCTCCCACAAAGTGTTGTATCTTAGACGCCTCATCATGTATCCATTGCTTTACAAAATGCAATCTCTCGTTAAATTGTTTAATTACTTCATCCACAGTCATGTCTCTAGTCATACACAACTCCATGAATTCTCTTTTGATACGAGCTATCTCAAAAGTATTGCAATACTGCTCACACAGTTTCTCCTGAAACTGATCCCAGGTCACACTATCTTGCTGTTGTTTAGAAAAATGCCCTGTAAGGGAATCCCACCAAACCATAGCATCTCCTTTAAGCATACGAGTCTCAAAACAAACTCTCAATTCATCCTCGCAATTGCATGCTTCAAAAGCCTTTACCATTTCTCGCAACCAATTCAAAGTTACATTGGGGGTCTGTACTTCCATAGTAATCTGAAGGCTTACAATCCAAGAATTGTTTATACGTACATGGTGGTTTAAATCCTAGATACGCAAAAGGATAAGCTCCTTGGGTAGTAAAAGGATGAAAACTCGATGATTGTGTCACTTGTGATATAGGAGGAAACGGAATCGTTACTAGCACAGCTGTAGCTTGAGTTGTAATAGATGTAGGAATCTGAATTCGTTCATTCTGGATAATCCTCTCTCGTTCCATGTTGCCCATAGCATTTCTGATTTCCCGCAGTTCATTTTCCAACTTGGAAATATATTCCCTCTCGTTCGTTCCAGATTCAAAATCTGAAGTACCAGCTTGACCTGTTACATTCAAAACTCATTTCAGCAGGGGTATCTCTGTCAGCCATATCTGTACAATCACATCATCTCACAAGCACATTAGATAAACCATTAGTACATAACATACTAACTATCACACAACAATTCCAATTCACTCTAAATCCCCCCAAAGGAAAGTTTGACCCAACACGAGCCAAGATTTGAGAATGCAACACTCTAGCCGTGGCTGCATCGCCAAACCTAGGCTCTGATACCAACTTGTAACACCGTAAAACTCAAGCCAATTTTTTTTTAAAACGCTGCGGAAGCAAATTCTAATTTAAATAACTTAAACATCCACAAAGTACAAAGTACTTTTTTTACAATTTACAACATCCGTTTGTGTTACAAAATATTATAAGCGTGGCTCATCTCTTCTCAAAACACAATATCAGAGTATTGGTCAAATTTTCCTTTCCACAAACAAGCTAAACAGCTTCTCACACAATCTTGCAAAAAGCAATCAACCGTGGGGGATTAGCACAAAGCTAAGTGAATGGAAGAAACAAACAAGCTAACATACAAACACAGTTCCCAATGGAACCTCTGATCATCAATCATCAATCAAACCATCAATTCAACAATCTCTTCAATCCCATGGACCGGCAGTGCTGCCGAACCTACAACCAAAGCCGGACAAAGCAATGGTTTACCGATAGCTCCCTGCCGATTGGCACAGTGAAATTCCCCTTGATACAACGCATGCATCAGGAGGACTACTACTGCTCAACCAACCGCAGACGAGCCCAACTCTTGCAACAGCAGCTGACCCCAACCAGCCCTTACACAGAAGCTGATCTCTACCGACCCGTTACACAGAAGTCGGTTTTCAAACAATCCAGATACACTTTCAGTCACAATCACAATCAAACTCTATCACATATATCATATATGAACATATAATTCTCGTTTGACAAATAGCAGACTTAACAGTCTATCATGGCATATCAATCAATCTATCTTCGCATTTTGAACTCATCAATCAATAATCACATAATCAAAACAACAATCAAACATTGCAAACACACATTCCTTGAATCAAACAACTCGTCATGTTACCATCAACACCACCCGTGAGTAAACTTTCACTCATCTCAGTCCTCGAATCACGCGTGCTCAGTTGTCTAATATCACCGAGTCTTCGTTGTTCCTTAGAACACAACAAACCGGAATCAATCTCAATCCATAAATATATTTTCACATATATTTATATCTCAAATGCTCATAAATATCATTTAAACAATCAACATATGATCCCAAACAACCATGCATCAAAACAATTAATAATCAGCAAACTTCAAAATTCTGAAAAGTCGCGGTCACGCCGCGACACACATGTGTCGCGCCGCGACGGGCCTTTGAGCAGCCACCTTCGAATGCGAAGTCATTTCGAGCGCCTTCTAATTCGAAACCAAAACTCGTCGCGTCGCGACAAACTTTTGAATAGTCCCCTTTCGCATGCAAAGTCCTCTTGTTTCGAACAATCCACCTTCGAACTCGAAATCAAGCGTCGCGCCGCGACCTAAAGAAGTGTCGCGCCGCGAGACCATCTGGCACAGTTTTCAACCACTTTCTTCTTCCTTTTCTGCCAACTTAAAACTTCAAGTAGCCATAACCAGAATTTCAAATTCAATAAAACTTACTAAAAAACATGTTTAAACCTCATATATCACATATTCAAACATTAGGAACTTACTAAATCCATGAAAAACATCAAAACAATCAATACCCATTTCATCAATTTTCCTCATAAACCCATTAATGGTGTTTTTACTACAAGAAACATATCAAAGGAATCAATAACATGCCATGAACATATTTTTACCTTGTTTTTGAATTAACAATCAACAAATCCTCACTTTGAATCTTCAAGTTTCTTGTTCTTCTTTTTCTTTCTTTCTCTCAAAGAAACACACACACACACACTTTCTCTCTTTCAAAATAATGAACAGACACTACATATACATACACACGTGTCTTTCCACAAATATGAGGTGTCCATAATAGCTTTTACCCATACATGCATACATACATCCATACATCTCATACATACCTTTTCTTTTTTTATTTCCAGTAACACATACATAAATATTTACACATAAATATTTTCAATTTATCCCATTCATCAATTAATTTAATTACTCTCAAATAACCACTTAATTAAATAAATACAATTTAACACACATACGTACACACCGCTAACCCGCTAATCAACTAGCCCGGGTTTGCGGGTGTTACACTAGAATAAGCAAAGACCTTGCTTTAGCACTCACGGATTGTCAACTTGACCTATAATACCAATGCTTACGCATTAATCACTTAAACACATAAGGACCGTCTAGGATACTTGAAACAATACCCTAATGATGTTATTTAACCATTTATCTATATATATACTAAAACAAAATCCTTCAAAGATGAGTTGGCATTTCCCATTATTCTCTATTGTAAAAATTGAAGCAAATTAAGCTGGCTCATGATATGACGTGGCTTGATTTGGGTGTATTTGTGTACATTCACCTTTGCTTCTCATTCATCATAAATCCTCATTGATGGTGCGTCGGTTACTAATTGAGATCATAAACTCATTGATGATGCGTCGGTTACTAATGGAGATTATAAATCTTAATTAGATGCAACAAGAATAGAATAGTGATGATTGCTTCCAACGTTTTGTTTTTACCCATTCTTAATTGGAGTTGTTTAAACCATGATGCTAACATTTATCACTTGGAATTGCTTCAATTGATTTTTGATTTGTGATTTCTTCTATCAAAAGGTAATTAGTTGTGACCCTTATCTATGAACATGACTTACATATGTAGGTGTTGCTTAAAAAACGATCATTGCAGATGAAAGTGTGAGTTAAGAATTTTGCTTCCAACAACCATGTAAGTATAGACAAATTAAAAATTTAATTATTACATACCAGATGTTTGTCAAAATGTTCTAAAACTCTGTTTTTTATATTATTTTGGGTATTTGCTTAAATTGTTAAAAGGTACTTTTAGATTTATGTGTTTACAAATGACCGAAAGTGAATATTGGAATTTTGATGATCTATTTATTTATTCAAGTTAGGTTAATGATCTTTATGTTTGATTGATGTTATACTTTTTACTTTATTTAACTTCACATTTGGATGAATTGGTTTAATGATTTTGAGTTTGTGTTTATGTTAGGGTTCTTTCACTCCAACCCTACACGTATTTTCAATTAGGGGTTTTTTAAAATCATGGATCAGGTGAGTTTCATCTTTTTTATTCTTTCTTCTATGTAATCAAATCTATTAAAGCACGTGATCAAGCTAAGAGATATGTCAATTTAAGTTAAATGAATATATGTTTGACCATTTTTGTTTAGCCTAAACAATACTTTAACTGAAGATCCTTTTAATCCTAGGTAGCAATACTTTGGAGGTATGATTTTTCAAATTGAGGTTAATTAATTAGAGTGAAGGATTTGATGATGTGTCATTATTTTAGAAATTGGGCTTTTTATTATTTGTAAAATGGGCTAAATGTAAGTTGTTTTTCTGTTTCGTTTTACTTATTATTGTTCATTAAATTAGATGTGGTCGTTTCACTGTGTTCTTTATGGAACCCTTTGGTAACTCCCACGAGTAGTGAATTAATTAAATGATATTAAGAGTCAATAAGAGATGGCAACCCACTTCTTCCCTCTCAATTTGGTTGTTGTAATGGAATGATGGGTTGTGGCTAGCATTTATTTAATTATGGAATGCTAAAATGGAGCTAACGAGTGAGTGACTCAGCTTTGGTCATACTAATAGTGTAAGTATTTAGCTCCCTAACATTACAAGTTCTCCATTATTTATTTATTTATATGGTGCTTTGATATTTCTTTCCCTCGAGGTGCTCCATGAATTTCTCCGATGAAAGTACCTTTTGATTGAGTTTTTGGCATTAGCTTTTGACAAAGCTGAAGTTTGATTCGGGATGTAAGTCGACTATAGTATGAATTTGAAATGTAATCAATCTTTGTTTTCATTGATACAGTGTCCTCATCTCATTTCTATTGAAATGAATTTCTTGGGTTGGTTTGAAGATTTCATAGTATTTTATTTGTTCTATCATTCGGCTATAGTTTTGGTTGACAATAAAATATAATTTGATCATATCTTTTCTTATTATTTGTTGCTTTAATATATCTTCATCTGTCAAGTACTATGAACTAAGAACTTAAACGTTATTTTCGCAACTAATTAGGATTAGGATTATGCATTAGGTATAAATTAATATAGAGTAAACAAAATATTGTTCATGAACAATTAAGGGTTTATAAACTCATCTACTGTAGAGCAAAAAATTGACTCGATTAGTGATTTTTGTTTATATTTGGAATTATGTGATCCAATACTTAGAGGGCAATAAAATTTAAATGGACGATTTTAATTAAGATTCCATAGCTAATAAACTTAGAGGATAAAAGGATTTAAATGGTGGATTTTGTATTGAAACAGGATTTTGATTTAGGGTTCTATCGGCTAATAATCACTTTGCTGTAACAATAAAGCATTAATTACATCAAAATGCTGCTTACTTTCATCTCTTCATCATTAAGGTCAAAAGACATGTCATTCCATAAGAAACTATGATATAAGCTTGCTTTATCTCCTATCAAAACATTAATCGTTAGATTTGATCTGGCTAAGAGTTTATTTTATGTATGCGTTTGGTGCACTTTGCTAACCATGTAAAATTTTGTACCAGATTGTAGTAATTAATTGACATTTGGGTTTAATGTCTAAACAATTAGGTATTTTAATTTAATAATAATCCAAATTAGAATATTTAATTTAACGGTGGTAGTAACTCATATTCACTAATTGAGGTTTGAATGTGAGATTAAAAATAATTATTGAAACCTAAATGTAGCTACTTAACAATACTAAAATATTTTTAACTCAAATTCATAACCTACACGATTTATAGAATACATTATCATATGGCTATTTAATGGTGTTTTAATGTAATTTAATTTAATAATAATGTATATTAAAATATTTAATTTTATTTAATGATGATAATAAGTAATTTCACTAATATATGTTTTAATGTGATAGCAAACGAGAAAATGGTATGTTCATTTGCACTTATTTAATTTATGTTGTAATTAACACTAATGTTTACATTAAAGTCTCAATAATTAGTATTAAATTAGTATTTTAAATGACCTTTACTTGCTTACTAATTACTATATTATATAACATTTTTAAAAACATTATACCATATTTGCACACGTTTGCAAATGAATACAAGCAGACCCTTTCACACCATTGCAAGTAAACATAGAGTCTAAATCTAAGTCACAAGAGCATCACAACAGCACAAAAGGTATGTTAGTTGTTATTCAATGTCAATATGTATTAAGATTGCTATATATTACAATGTCTTACAAATCTTATAAGGCCATATATGTTTTTACATCATGAACGGTTCTTGAGTCATGTTGTTCAACACTATAGCAAGACATTGTATAGTAATATAAACACAACCTGCAACAAAAGTGTATTGCTATCACCATAAAATTACCGATTCAATACAAACATCCCGTTTATGAGTTTCTTATATCGTTGACCCAAACTTATGAAATTGGGCAGGTATGTGTTACTAATTTAATTATATAACAAGCGTACACAAACAACATAATACTTATACAATATTATAGTAATGATCTACAATTATATTGCATAGACATTTTTTAATTTACTACTTTGGCAGATTTTGCTACCGTTTATTTGTGAATAACTACCTAAAAGCTCTCACCCAAAAATATTTTTGAAGACTAAGAACCATCTTTATTCTAGCTGCTTCACAATAATTAACAACAATAGAATTGGAATACATTGTATTGATTGTTATAAGGTCATCAAAGATTATGCAATCACCCTAGCAACTAAACTACATTTCAAAATAACTAACCCACTTAAACTTAAAGTTATTGGATATCATATGGAAGGAAAATAATATATACTATACATGGCAACCATTTTCTTGGGACACCAAAATACTTCACCATAGTCCGTATGGAAACCACAAACTACCATGTATGATTGTAAGTAAAAACTATATACCAATAGTATATTCCACAATATTATAGCATTTACACTAAAGTTAAAGGGAAAACTACTACGGGACTTGCACGATTTGTTTATTCAATCTATTAACTTTGACACATGAACAAAACATGCAATACACACTCACATACGAGTTTATGAGGTTGATGTTGCATTTGATGGAGATTTGTTTGTGGGACCGTGGCCCAATTTAGGAGAAGTTATATATAAAACTTAAAATCATCTTACTGTTTGATGAAATGAATGATAAGTCTTACACACTTTCACATGTTTGGGAAAGTAATCATCCCTAACGAGGAGGAAATTAATAAAATAACAGCAAAAGATGTACTAATAATTGATGATAAAAGTACTGGTAATAATATATACGTGTTTGTATATACACACACATATATATGATATTTTAGATTTGATAAACATTGCATATGTTCACTGTTTATAAATAAAGATTTCAATTTTATAAATAAAGATTTCAATTTTATAAAAAAGAATAAGTCATTCTAGCAAATAGGGCAATAACCGAAAATTAAATACCTAAAATGTACATACGCAGTTAACATAAAATTATTTTATTACACAGTGTTCTAACCATTTGTTTGTTACTAGCTTTGCACCAACATAGCGAAAAATACAACAATGGGTCACACAATGTCGTTCACAACTTTTGAGAGTAGTACTAGAAAGAGATAGTTCAACCGTGTGGTTATATTGCAAAAGGAGTCCTACCAACATCACAACAAAGCAAGTCAAGTTTCACAAATTGTGTAGAAGGATAGTGTAGGTACTCTACTTACATTACAATCGAGTAGCTTTCACTCCTTCACTTGCAATGTGTGGTTGGTAACTTAATTTAAAAAAATAACATTAATATTAACCAATTAAACCAATACATTATACACTAACCCGTGTTTACACGGGTTTGAAATCTAGTTAACTTACTATAATAGTCCAAGAAACAACACGCGAATGAATAGCACAAAACAGCATTGTAGGCTGTGCGCAGGGGGATCGCGCCGTGACACCCTGCAGTGCACAAAACAGCTTGCTGTTTTGTGCACAACAATGCCATTTTTACTCATTTCAATTCCAAATCAATTTTAGTAAAACTCTAGTGTTTCATAGGACCATTTGACACTTGTGGAAGCTTTCAAGCATAAAAAACTCCTATCCAATTAATTCATACGAAAATCACAATTAAATGGAACGAAATGCGCATAATGGCCAAAACTTGGTATAGACAATTCTAACAATTGCAACACACCATATACACCTAATATGATGTATTGAAGGTGTTGAAACTTACCAAAACCTTTAAAGTCATTGTTTGGTACCATTTTTCAATTTCTTGCCTATTTATGGCCTAATTTTCACTATTTTAGCCAATTCAAGCAAAACCATCATTTCAATTCAAAACCATTGTTCTAATCAATTCATACAAATCATATGAACTTATTAGAACCTTAAAAATCAGTTCTTATTGTGTAAAAATAGTTTGACCTCATTTTGGTCATTTTGACCCATTTAGGCTAATTCTTGGATTTGTGCAAAAACACCACTTCTAATCCACAATATGAGTTCTAATCAATCCTAACAAGTTATAGGAACAATTAGAACACTAAATTTCAGTTCTTGAAGGTCAAAATCAGTTTGACCCGTATTTGACCAATTTTGACCCATTTGAGTCAAAATTCATAACTCATCAAGATCACTACTTTAATTCATGAAATTGATTCTTATGTACTTAGAAATGATATTAGAACCTATTTCAATCATCAATTTCAGTTCTTGATTGCTAAATCAAAAAACCCACTTGAAACCTAGAATTTCAAGTCTTGAAAGACATAATCAAGAACAAGGATGAATATGAACTTACAATGATCAAATGATGATGGAGAACAACTTGTGGGACTAATTAGAATCTCAATTCATTGCTGGAACAAAGATTTGTGAGTTTTCTTTCAAAACCCAAAAATCAAGAATGAATAATAAGCTTGGAGATGAAGCTTACAAGTGATAGAGATGATGAGGGTGATGATCTTGCACTTATTTAATCTTGTTTTCTTGCCGGAAATCACAGCTTGATTGCTTGAAACGTGATTTCTTCTTCAACTAGCCAAGAACAAGAGAAAGTGAGGAGGTGTGTGTGTATACGTGTGTGTGTATGTGCCTGATCTTTCAAAACCGACTTGTGGGTAAATATTATCCACAAGTGGGTCTTTTGTTCTCCTTTTCAACTTACAACTCATCTCTCGTTTAACCGTTTCAACTAACGAAGATATTTTTGGAATCCTCGTTTGAAACCGTTCGACATTTTATAATCTTTATCTATTTTTATTAATATTTTTAATAACCCATTTAATTATTATTTTCATATTTTATACCATTTTCTAATATATATATTTATTATTTAATTAAATTAAATAATTGACGTACCACGTTCGCGCACGTTTAGGCCTGTTTTAAGGATGTTACACACTCAAACCCAAGCTCTGATACCAACTTGTAACACCATGATTTTTAGCCCAAATTTAAACTTTTTCAAAACTTATTTTAAAACAGAGTTTAGATAAAAACTTCTTAACCGATAGAGTAAGCCTTAGAGTCCATTACAGTATATTTACAATATACAGTATAATTTGTAAAAGTGTATTTCATTATTGGAAACAACTCAAAAGCTTTCAGTGTTACCAAAGTCAATCTCACGACCATAAACAACTGAATAGGAAATCCAAGATTACCGGAAATGCAACCAAATCAATACCATGCCCAAGGCATCTACCCGCCTCACCAAGGCCTCTAGACATACTACAGATACAAAACATTCGACACATAGGGTTATCTATAAACATAGCTAGTGAGTACAACAAAAAACATTTGTCTTTTCAAAACGAAGTGATCATTTTTTTTAAACACGAGTTTGGCATCAATCATACTATAAAAGTATACACATAATCACATAAGGATGCGGGTCTGTCCATTGGGCCATAATGTCTCCACGTAGTAGCTAGCCACGGTCAACACGTGCCCACATGGGGGATAAACACATCTCCCCGTCAAGGTGAGGGAAGCACGAAGCAGTTCACCATACAACGGTTATCTAGAGTGTAAGCCCTGTTCCCCAAGTCCACTCGTGTTGCTTAGGTTCGGTGGCTCGTCAGCCCAGTGAACCCACACGGTCATAATAGGTACTGACATACCCCTCCACTCTATGCACCGATTCCTCAACCACCCGTGTATCGAGGTTCCTCAATTGCCGAAGCCACATGAACCAGTACACGTCTCAAAGGCTAGGAACCCTATGGTACAGAGTACATATCACACAGTGGTCCAGACCAAATCACATACCCCGAAGGGTCACATAAATCACATGCCAAAAAGGTCAAATAATCCAAGCATATAAGCTTATCACAAAACACATAAGTGTCATAACCATATCACTTAAGCATAAATGCTTAATAAACAATAACCACATTTGGCATCTCAATGCCCACAATACACCATATGTGTAAACATGTTTTGCTTTAACTCAAAACCATATTCGTTATTACAAAATCAAAGCTTACTCCTACATGGAGTATCAAGTTTCAAAACCATTATGTAAAAACTTAACTTTAACATTCTCTGAAATGGAGCAATGGTCTTATTTTGAAAATAGTTTTCTTAAAATACATCATATACCGAGTTCATGGTTTCCACATCCTTTAAACTCATTAAACGTCATAAAACATTTGCAAAGCATACAAATCACATTATAAGCAAAACCATAGTCCACATCCTTTGATTTATCAAGTTTCATCAAATCTTTGCCAAACAATCAAATCACAACCATGATGACTTGAAAACTTTAACAAAAACTAGGTATCTGCAGGGTATACTCACCTGAGGGTGTGATGAGGATCACAACCCCATCAAAACCAAAGCTCACACACTTGATCATAAACCTACGATCACCAAAACATAAGGTTAACTCACATAAGTTAACCAAAAACAATGTTTCTTAACTCAATTCTAGTCTTAGACACTCTTTCGGGTCTAAAAAGACTTCATATAGACTTCTTATAACCACTATAATCAATCCCCAATCAATAACAAGGTCAAATGGGGTTAAAACAAAGATTTTGGCATGATAAAGGTGCCTCGCACCGCGAAGCCCCAACACTCACGCCACGAGAAAATTGCTGGAAAAGAAAACTTCATCGTCCCCGCTGTGTCGCGCCGCGACACCCAAACAGGTCGCGCCGCGATCTGGGTGCACAGCAGACTACCCCTTTCTTTTGAATGAAATTCGACCCAAATTCAACCATAACAAACTTAAAAGATTACAACTCATTAACAACCTAATTTTGATCCCAAAACACGTCTAATCCAAGCTATAAACATTACTTACAAATCAAATGGGTTTAGAACTCTAAATTCAATAATTTCAACCATGAATGACCCATTTGATCCCAAAATCATGAAACATAACATGGAGTCTCCAAGTTATTTAAGATGAAACAAGAATTAATCATAGAACTTACTTGATGAGGATTAATAAATCTGCGCCATGTCAAAATCAAGTAACCATGGTGATAAATGAGTAAAACCAAGGCTAGAAACTTCTCTTATGTAGCTCTAACTCATCATTGATTTGAATTTCTTCAAGAATACTTCAAACACACATTGACCTCTCTTTTCTTCTTCTTCTTCTCGAATACTCCAGACTAAATGGGATTTTTGTTTGACTCAAAATATCAACAAGCCTTTAATAAACCCACAAGTTACACTCCTAGCCCTTGATGTATCATACTAGTCATACTAGTCATCTACTGCCCCTATGATTTAGTATTACATGGTTTAGTCACCAAACTTACATGAATCTTTATAAACCTTTTCACAAGTAATATTAACACATATTAATCAAGGTATTTTCCATAAACTTCACTCGTGATATTCGTAGCGATTATCGAAAACACCTTAGTATTTCAAATAATTGGTAATTAAAATTTAGGGGATTACAGTTAAGATATAAGATTTGAAGTTACACTTTATTTTTTGTTTAAACCTTAAAGTTAATGATTTAATGCTTAAAGTTTTGTTAAAATGGTTTAACCGCTAAAAGAAATTTAGGTTTTGTGGCGACAGATGTCGCCGCCAAAACCCCATTAGAAGACAAGCAGTCACGAATCCTTTGACTTTCAACGTAGGTTATTTGCGGCAAAAGCCGAAGCCGCAAAAAGTATTCTAATATTTTTTTAAATAATTATTTCCCACGAAAAAAGAGGTAGGATTTTTTTTCCCACCCTAAAAAAATAATTGTCGCCACTAAACCCTCTTGTCGTTGTAAAAGCGTTCGCCGCAAAAAGGTTTAATCCTCTTTAATATTTTTTAGTTTTCAGAAATAACTTTTTTCCTATTTTTTATAATAAAAAAAATAGTTTTCGCCGCAAAAACGCAATTGTCGCCGCAAAAAAGTTTACAGGTTATAGAGTTTGGCTTGACGTGTTATTTCATTCCCTCGCATAAAACATCAACACTTCCTCCGTCGTTCGCTCGCCGATCTCCATCGCGCGCTCTCTTGTCTCTTCTCTTCATCGTTCTCTCGCTCTCTTCCGGCCAAGAAACAGCTCGGTGTGAGCTCACTCCTGCTGCCGCCGCTGCTTCGCCACTTCAAGGCCATTAAAAGTTGATCATATTTAAAAAATTAAATATTGTCGCTGTAAAAGGCCAATATTTCAGCGGAAAAGGTCATTAATAAATTATTATCTATTAAAAAATATGTAACACTATCTAGAAGCTATTTTTTAAAGTTTGAGTTTTGAAACTACATGGTTACTACTGTAAATACAATATTTTGATAACCTGTTTTTATCAAAATATAGTATAGCTGACACAGCGGAAACATCCAATAACTAATTAAATATTCACAACCTATTATATAAGTAGGAACAAAACAAAACCACAGAAGCTACCAAATATCGATCGCCCATTACAAAATATTAAGCAAAGTAACCAAAAGCAAAAGCAGACGTGTTCCCCAAAAACTGGTAATGAAAACATAGCAAGCACCCATGCTCACTAGCACAAACTAGTTACTTGCACATAGGAAAGGTACATGGAGAGGGTTAGCTATAAATAGCTAGTAAGCAACAGTTAAGCAGAAGTATTATAACAAAAACATCATATCACATATTAGCATACAAGTCTATCCTAACACATACCAAGGCACCGGTGTAGTCAACAGGAATCACGTTATTAGTGCAATCAAAGAATAAATATTTATTTAAAGGTTTTGATGATGCAATTTTAATATTTATTTAAAAAAGAAATTATATTGTAACAATCCAATTTAATATGACAATAATAAATTTGGCGAAATAAATAGATTACATATAAATTTGCATTGATCACAACCAAAATATTACAAAAGGGTTAAAAAGAAAATCAAGTACGCAAATTTTACAAGTGTCAAACATATACAATACCCATTTAGTAAAAACGATTTTTGAACAAACAATACCAAACATATAGAAATCGATTTTTACTATAATATATTTTCATATTTTATAAATCAATTCCACATATTCAAAATGTTATATACTTTGAGAATTGTGAATTTATAAAATATATTGTCACAAATTGAAACATAATATATTTGGGTTGGCAATTTATATATATCATGAAAATACACTTATAAAGATACTTTTAAAGAGATCTTATTATTTTGGGTATTATAAGTGAGTCTGGATGAGATAAGATAAAGATAGCTAACCCGACTTTTGCGGTATCACAAAATCAACCACACAAATTTGAATTCAAAATATCTCTTGATCTTTGTGACAAAGTGAGCAAGTGTCAATAAAATATACTGGGTATTGTACTCACAGAATTTCAAATATTAGCCAGTATCCAATGTTAACATTTTTAATCTAGCACAGAAGCTAGGCTGGTGACGGACGGTCGCTGGCCATGATTGACCGTAAGTTGCGACCATACGGGAACTAGGTAGTAAGATATTTTCTCTCTTTTCTTTCTATAAATTGCAACTCTTGGTTTTCATTTTAACACACCTCTTGTATAGAAAATCATTTGTAATATTAATCACACTCTTGTGATATTTCATCTTTATAATTTATGTGTGATTCTTGAGTTGGTCAAATCATAAGATTCAACTTCTACAACTCAAAGTTAGCAAGAGAAATCAAGAGAGAGAAAGAGAAAGAGAGAAACTCAAGAACTTCATACTTTTATCCATTTGCCTCTTGATTATTAACAGTGAAGTCATCTTATACACACCATTATTGGTGTTTGTGAGGTTTCATTGTATTGGAAATTATAGTGGTAGAACTTATTTTGTAAGTGGGTTTGACTATTTCTCACTTTATACTTGGGTTGGTGTTCTTGTCATTAATTATTATTACTTTGTTGTTCAGGAATATATATATATATATATAAGAGTTTGTTAAATATTAATATTTTAAAAGGGTTAAATAAATAAAAAGTTTTTAAAAAGAAGACATAGAAACTATTTAATCCCCTCGTCTAGTTTCTACACACATCTTGCAAGGTAGCTAACCTGGCTCAATAAACTTGACTGGGGAAAGCAAATATCTCAACCGCACCGGTGGATAAGCGGATAGCAGTCCACCATTGTATTAACGGGGAACTCACTCTTTCGGGATCAGTGGGAACTGAGAGCCCATCATCATCAAGTTGATGGATGGATGTTTTACAGAACCAAAGATTTGTGATCGACGAGTCACCGTTCATCATAACTGATGGCACAAGGCCCCAACCAGATCTAGACAAAGTTGGACCTAAACAATTTTAACAAAGTGTCGGCACTAACACATTTGGCCTACTTAAGCCATCACATAACAAAGTTGACCTACTCAAGCCTAGCATATCAAAGTTGGCCTACACAAGCCATAACATAACAAAGTTGGCCTACTTAAGACCATAGCATGCATATAACACAATTGGCCTACTCAAGCCTTTAACATGATGCATATCAAATCATAACTCAATTCATTTTAACAATAGATGAACAATAACTCAATCTTTAGTTTTAATATTCATTTTAGCTATATAATATTCTTATTATGATGCTAAGGTTAACTAGTACTCACCCGTAGAGTTATAACAGTCAAATATAGTATTCCGGATCTTCTTGGTCTTCGGGTGCACCTATAACATCATTTCTTACATTTAGACAACAAAACATGCAAAGAACAACCAAGCTACTTGAAACAATCCCCTAATGGTGCTCTTGATCTATTAACTAACTTATAACAACAGTCCAAGTATCAACATGTGAAAGAACAACAAAAAAACAACACTTTGGCTTTTCTGCATGGACGCGTCACGACCCTGGACCGTCGCGTCGCGACGTCTGTGTAAAGCTAAAACCAGTTTCTACATGGCAGCTCCAATTCTATCCAATTCAATTTTGCTCAATTTATATGGTTTTCTAACATCATTTAACATTAGTTAAACCTTTCTAACATCCATATCACTCATTTAAACAACCAAAATAAAAATCAAACTTAAATTCACAAAAAAAAAAAATACTCATTTGAGCAATTTCTTGAAATTCAACAAAACCAACACTTCCAATCCATAAATTGTATTCATAAGTACTTATACATGTTGTAGGAACTAATTGAAGCATTAAAAATCAATCCTTGATGGCTAATTTGGGTTTGACCCGTTTTTGACCTAAAACTCAAAATATCAAGAACTTGAAGAACACTTACAATTTGGGATGAAGAAGATGAATTTGGAACAGATTATACACTCGAATTAGTTGCTGGAATGAAAGCTTGATTGTCTTCTTTGATTGCTTATTCAAAATCAAACGCCAAGAATACAAGAGGTGTAAGGTGGGTGTGTGGTATGTACGTATCTATGTGTTTGAGAAAAGGGGAAGAACCAATTTTGGTTCTCATTTATCCATAAGTGGGTATTTTATTCCCTTATTTAACTTACAACTCAACACCCGTTTATTCATTTAAACTAACGAAGATATATTTGGAATCATTATCTAAAACCGTGTCATATTTTAGTAATTTTATCTATTTTCGTTATTATTTTTATAACTTCATTTCACAACTAATTTTCATAAAATATATTAATAACTAGAATATATATTTTTTAATTAATTTATTTAAAATATCTACTTACCAAATTCGCGCACGACTAGACCCAATTTAAAGATGTTACAAAATAATTAACTAAACATTATATATGTCGCCGCAAAAAGTCTAGACATGGCAAAATTTGGGTCCGGTGTCCTTCGCTGCTAAATGTAAAAAATTACACCGCAAAATAATTTTTGGCACGAGTTTTTTACGACGTATTATTTGCGGTGAAGTTTCACCACTAAAAGGTTTTTGAGGCGAAATATTGGCTTTTTGCGGTGACAATTTATGCCGCAAAAAAGCATTTTTTCGTAGTGAACCCCACTAAGTTTGTTAAGTTTTTAATAAAACTAACATTCATAATTAACTAAAGAGGGTAAATACAGAATTATACAAAACTTAAGAGATTAATTAGTTTTTTTAACAATACGTCTAAGTTTAAAGTATTTGAAAAAATTTTAAAATTTAAATTATAAGAAATTCAAAACTTTATTATAAAATCGTTATAAAAAAAACTTTTATGATCATATGCAATCATACACTAAATTAACATATTTTAAACGTTCAATATATTTCAATGTTTTACTTCAATCTCGGTGTAATTCTTAAATGCTTTTTTAAATGATTTTATCACAAAGTTTAAATTTATTATAATTTAATTTTTAAAATTACACTCTATTTTTTATTTAAACCTTAAAGTTTTTTTCAAGTAATTTAACGCTTAAACTTTTATTAAAAAATAGTGTAACCTACTAGATTTGTTAAGTTGTTTATAAAACTCACATGCATAATTAAGTAAAAAGAGGGTAAACGATGTAACTTTTAATCTTTTTTAATGTACGATTAAATCTTCAAACTTATTGCAATCTTGTTACTTAGCCACTTAACTTGCTAAACATGTTTTAAACTTTAAACTTATTCATAAAAAGCGTTTAGCCAATCCTCCGTTAAAAAAAAAGGTAACCATCAAACAAATATATATAACAATTGTTTTTATCCCAATAAATTTAAGGATTAAAGTGTTTTTAAAAGTAAAGTATAATTATTAAATTGTTAATTTAAGTGGTTTAAAAGATCTAAACTCTCTCTCTCTCTCATATGGTTGACTCTCTCTCCATTATTCTTAATTTACTTAAAAATAGTTCATTACTTATTAATAGATAATAATTAATTATATTTTACCTGACCAAGCAATATTAATCATCATTATTCACATTTCCTACACTCTAACACCCCTAACAAAGCATCTCCTAGATTGTTTAGAAACAAAAACTTAATAAAAATAATAAAAAAAGAATTAGCTAGTGAATTACATATATACAATAAATAGAAAAATAAAATAGACGAAAAAGTTAGAAAGAAATAGAAATTTTATCACTTAAAATGTACGACAGAATGTAAAATGAAATAAATAAAGCTAAAAGATCATATTCGTAACTTTAAATGTAACACGTTATTGTATTGAAAAAAAAAGACAAGTGACAAAAATCACCGCTTTTGATTTTATTGATATATCAAAACACATGGGCCCTCACATTTGTTCAACAAATCATTATTAATACAATAAAAAAAGCATATCACAAATTGTATAAATGAACAATCAAATACTTGTGACTTTACTTCTTGGGAGCAAGTCTAGACTTGATCTTCTCCACCTCTTTGGTTCCAATTTGGAAAGCCTTAGTCAACACAACATCTTCCACCGTCGGAGAAGCCGCAAACAATGCGTTTGCCACCCTCTGAGTACCCGGCAACTGACTGTTAAACCCGGCAATGACAGCTGCAGGAACTTTTCCGTTGTTTATCTGGTAGTGAATCAAACCCCTAGGAAACGTGAAGATTTCGCCTTTCTTAATCGTTTTCGAGAAGAGTTTGTTTTCTGTGGTTATGAATCCGACATCTAGTTCGCCTTCAAGTACAAAAACAATCTCGGTGGCTCGTGGGTGGGTGTGTGGTGGATTTGTGCCACCAGGTGCGTAATCAATGCGAGCCATGGACACGCCAAGGGTGTTTAGCCCGTTGATTTGCTGGACCGAGGCTGGTGTAACGGTTGCACCGAATGTGTTGTTAGTTAGCCCCGGCTTTGCTAGTCCCGCAAAGAAGAAATCATCGGCTGATATGTTGCTTTTGCAGGCGAATCCGTTCAATTTTATACCTGTTTTTTAAGACATTTTATTAAAAGTTAGAATGTACATGGACCATAAAATCAACATACAGATCAAAAGATGTTTCAACATGATACATATAACCACAACTCCGAAAGTAAAAAAAAAAATAATAATAAAATAAACTTTGAACGTATAGAATGTGTTTGACGAAATTAGCTAAAGTTGTGACTGTGGCTGAAGATTGGGCTAAGGATGGGGCTGAAGTAGAGGTTAAAACTTATGGCTAGAGCTTGCGATTATATTTATTAAAAAATGTTTGATAAAAAAGTTGGAGCTAAAGTTAAAACATATAAAATTACATAAAAAGGCATATAAATATCAAATCAAATAGTAAATCCCCATAATCGTTTTACCGAACACACCCATGCAAAAGGTAGTGTTGATCATAGAAAAGGTACGTGGTGTCAAATATTCAAGTCCCTATAAACCCCTATAATTACGTTGTTGAATACACGCATAGAAAAGCTACCGTTGATCATTGAAAAAATATTATTTTAAATTGTTCGAGTTTTCTTGAATATTTTTTGCTATTTGAAATTGACTAGTACCACTTAAACACATGTAGACATCCTATATTATGAAAATTCAACGTCAACTAAGCTTCGTGGCGACTCCAAAACCATCAATTTTGTCAAAAAATGAATGCCCAGCTGAAAAAACTCATAAAAGATTAGGACAGAATAATATCTAAGTTTCAAATTTCAAAATAAAAGGATAATTAATTTTGATAAAACAGTTTTCAAACTTAATTAGTTTTACATTCTTCTATAAAATCTTTGTAATTAATTATATTTTTATTTATAAAATTAAGACAACTGTAATTATGTCAAAATTAATACCGAAAGGTTTGAGAAAAAGAATTAGTAAATTAAAATGTCATATTTCATTGAGTAATAAGACGAAGTACGAGGGAATAGTGGGAAACTTGGAAGGAATAGAATTTTTAGAAAAATAATATCTATTGTATTGGGAAAATAATAAATGCTGGTCTGTCTACCGAAAAATAATAGATAAAAACAAGTATATTATTGAGCTTATTCTTCAAGGCATCTTCATCTACCAAACGATATGATCATTGACTTTTCTATTGCTCATTTCCATATTTGACCTTCAACTTGACGAATATTATATCCTTTTAAAAATGACACACACACACCCACCCACACACACACATATATATATATATACATATATATATATATATAATATACACACACATATATAAACAAACAGTTTTAATGCTGAAATTATTTGAGAATAGTAAGGATTCAAGAACCTGAAGTGAGATCAGCTACACAGACATCTTGAAGCAAGTCAGGATCTGCAGAGACAAAGGAAGCCAAGATGATAGCAATCATCATACCAATCAACAACCCATGATCACTTGAAGCCATGATGAATCTTGATCACTCAATAATTAGAATTAATAAACAAATAAACAATAAACCCTTTTCACTTTAACACTTTGTATTAGAACAAAGTAAAGTATTATTATAGGAAAAAAAGAGAGAAAGTGGGTTTAAGTGGGAAGAGAGATGATGGGTTATGTGGTATTTAAAGAGGATGGAATGAGAAGACATTTGGTGAGCAACTTCAGATTGGTAGTTGGTCCCCTTTCAATTGTTTATTGTTAAATTTATGTCTTGTTGCTTCACGACTTCATTTATTTTATGTTCCACGATAAGTAGGAATTTAAAATTTTCAAACTTTTTTTTATATTAGGCCAATGGGGAGACCCTTCATGAAGATAAGTTTTAATATATATCATAATTCATTTTGTTTTTTGGGTTCGGAAATTTAAACGGTCAAAAACGAATGATACGATAGAGACGTTGAGTAATGCTGCACGTAGGACGGAAAATGACTTTGTAATATTATACTTTATATGGGTTCTCGAGACTCTATTAATAGTCAATTGATTTTGAATCAGAACCATAGAAAATTAGAGTGACTAGTTTCAAATGATATAATTTAAAGGAAACTTTAGTTTTTATTGTCATATCAAAATTGATTATCCTTGTTTTGTTTCTTTAATGGAATTCATCCCGGCTATATGGTCGTAAAGAAAACATTCACGATCGTACTCATGTTTCATGACTGTAGAGCCATTACTTCATGGCCGAATTAACAAATACCCGACTAATTGAATTGTAATTTGGTTTGATTAACGGTTAATATTTAGACAACAATATACCCGATCAATCTTAAACATGACAAAAATAAACGTGAATAACACCCCTCATTCTAGGTTGTTGAATAACCTTTTTATAAATCTTGTAAACTCTATATATATTTTTCACAAATCTTTAAGTTAAAAACAGTTTTCCTAAGAAATAATAAAACACCATGATTCATGCTGCCAAGAGCCAACGACTTGATGCTTAAATTAATTATGTCTATAATTATTAATTCTATTCTTTACTTCTTATAAAAGGTATATCTAAACGCTAGAATAGAACCATTCAAATATGCCATGAAATATTGTAATATTCCATATTTTAAAGTACTATTAGACTATTAGTAGATGTTTGTTGGTTTTTAAATACACATTGTAGTTTTCAATTGAGTTTGCAGAAAGGTTTAATATAAAATTTGATGGTCGATGTTTAATAAGGAAAATTGAGTTATTATTATTTTAGCTAGTCTGAAAAGTTTTTATTTATTTCTCTTTTTTCTATTAATTATTTTTTAATAGATTATTTTAAAACAATTTTTAAAAAATGTTTGAACAAGAAAAAAGGATGTTTATTAAATAACTCGTATGTTTAGATTTGATAAGACAAAATAGAGTTTGAAAGATAGTACTTAAAAGTATTAAGCTAAATAAAGTTAAGAGTGTCAGACTAAAGCTGAGTAGTCAGCTTTATGACAGAAACTGAGTTTCTAAGTGAGTCTTAAAAAAAGTCAACCCTATCTATAGTTGGTTAAGAAAATGCAACGTTTGTTAATTCCAGATTGAGTATGCAACAACAAATATGTGTAGAGGGGAGTTGAATACAAACTCTAGCCTTTTAAATATAAAGACATACGGTTATACTTTTATATAATTCTTATTGATATGAATAAGGAATTACATGTACTAGAAACGAAAATTCTAAGTACAATAAAAGGTGGCAACAATTTGTTTCACACATAGACATGCTATTTCTAACAACTAATGTTAAGAAAGTTCAACACCTGAACGAGTTTGATTCTACACAAAATATGCTAACTTTAAAAACTTGTTTTTGTTAAAAGCTTGAACTTGTTTCTAAAATATTTCTTTAAGAGCTGTGTAGTTCTCAATGTATGAGATATATCTTGCATGTCCAACATGCAATGGTATATATAGAACTTTCGACATGCGGTTGGCAAAGAGGAAGGAGATAAAAAGGACTAAATAATAGTATTTTAATTGTAAAGTTACAGGATGAAAAATAAACTTACTTTAATCAAGGATTGAATAAAGTAAATGTACTTTTATGAATAAGTGCAACCCACTCACAATATAAAATATTAAATCTCATACTTTTTGCCTTGGAAATTTAAATTTCTCTTTCCATTATTGTACTTTTATCAACAACCATGCTTCTTTGAGATTTGACCTTACTAAATATAAAGTTGTCATCCATACTTAGTTGTTGAAACAAATATTTGAGATCTTCTTCTTCTAAAGTATCTTTCTCCTTTTTCAGATGATAAAATCGATCACTTTTGTCTCGTACTTGATCCAAAAAATGCTTTACACTTTTACAAAAAAAGATCTAAAGGCATAATAGAACAACACATGTTCTGGCTTTGACTTAAGAATAAATACAAAGTAAATAGTGAGTCAAGATAACATATTTCGCGACTCAGCTAACAAAATGTACTAAACTACAACTATAAGTTTGCTCAAGCTAAGGTAGAATGATCAGATGATCAAAACAAGGACTCAGTTGATAACAGATGCTCAGCTGATCATAGAAATGCTCAGCTAATCAACTGTTAGACTTAGGTGAAGTCTAAGGTAATTAACCTAGATGATAAGTTGATCAAAGATGCTCAGCTTATTATTCAGAGTGATAAGCTTAAGAAAACAAAGACTTGTGTTATAAAGTTTACATAGCTGATGTGAGATTATCTCATCTGATGAAATGGTTGGCTCAGCTGATCAATTTCACTACTCAGCTGATCAAAGTAATCCTTCAGCTAATAATTGTAAGCGCTCAGTTGATCAAAGTTGTTGCTCAGCTGATCATTGTAATTTCTCAGCTGATGACCTTCTACACTTGGTCTTTCTTCTTAGTTGTCCTTAGTTATTGTCCTTTGGCTGATACTTAGTACTTAGCTGATCCTCAGTTGATACTTCATACTTAGGGAATTCTTCAAGTCTCATTCAAACAAAACATGTTTGAAAACATTTTAAGTCATACTGAATGTATGGTTTTGTTATCATCAATCCTATGTACTTCAATAGACAGATTTGATTATTGGGATGAAGTGATTATCTCCTCAACAATCTCCCTCTATTTGATGATGACAAAACCTTTTTCTTTTGAAGAATCAGTTTGATTTCGAATAAGTTACAGATAATTATTCTTAAGTACTTTTGGTTATCTAGCTATCTATTTTTGGTAACTCTTTTATTTGAACCTTGTTCTATTTTTGGTTTCTTTTCTATTCTTCCCTTTGTTCTATTTTTGAGAATCTTTTCTTTGTTGTACCATTTTGTTCTATTTTTGTGGTATCTTTTCATCCTTATTCTGTTTTTAGGATATTTTTTGATTTTCTATTTTTACACTAAGTTAGCTATTACTAAGAGTCACTTATACTTGCAATTTGTCAAGTAGTTCATGATTAGAGCATTGAACTATATTACAGACAAAAGAAATACAAGATTTTGTACATCAGATCTAACTAAAAACGAAACTAAGCTATTTTAAAGAGTAAAAACTAAACTAAGCAAAGCAATATATTTACAAAGATAGAAAACTTAGAGAGTTAAGATAATTAAAGTACAAGTTGCAGGGAACTTGAATAGCAAGGCCAATCTTCAATCTTTCCACCATTTCTCTTCTTTCACTTATGGGAACGCTTCGATAAGTGGATCATCAGCAGCTAAAGCAATGCTTTGAGCTTCCACCAATTCATCAAATTGAGGGTTTCCAGTTCTGCCTTTAGTGACAACTTTTACCCATCATAAGACGGTTTTGTTGGCCTTGGAGATTTCAGAATGCCTGAAGAAGCGTAACCCACCACTTTTGTCAAAGAAGAAGATGGAGGGAATCCATGCACATCCACACCCGTACGCATTGGAAGCAACGAGTACAAAAACGAGTTGTTCGGATGATAAAAACCGACATGCATGTACTCCCCAAGTGAGGATTAGGACTACAAAGCGTATAGCAACTGAAAAAACAAAAAATCGAAGGAGAAGGAAAGTATACCATCACGAGGCTATAGCGAGACGCCGAGAAGGAGGATGTGTAAAACCCAAAACCGAGCTCCTCTACCGGTTGTCCACACTAAGTTGCCTAGATTCCGCCTTGCTAATGACCCTCAAACTTGATCCTCAACCATGATCTCGAGTTCTTAGAACAGCACCACCACAATGATCTTGCCTTCGCACTTGACATACTAACTTAATTCACTATATAAGTTCATGTATTCCTTTTGGTGTGTATGTATCATCAAAGTGGAAGAGTGTTAGAGTGAAGTGAGAGAGCTCCTTATATAGAGCTGGAGGGAGCTCAAGACACTACAGGGTCGGCCACCAAGCCAAGCCCTCATTGGACCAACCAAAAGGGTCAAATAAAATCAAAGTGTCACTTCGACTTCTGCCTTCACGGGCTTTCACGGGTTGTAAAGCCCTCGCGAAGGCAGCGCCCCCATGACTACCTATCTGGACTGTGAAGCCTCGTGGAGGGTTTCTCTTCACGACCCGTGAAGGTCACTAAAAATCCTAATTTCACATTCTCTAATGTTTGGGTTGTGCTGTCGAAATGTATCCTTGGCGTGTGATCCAATAGACTCCCACCTCATCAGTAGTGATACGAGTGCACGTGTATCTGTGGGCATACACCAACATATTCCCACTTGCACATGATAGAGTGCCACTAACACCATAGACAAGCAGCGGCTCTAGCAAAGCATCATTGCCCCAATGTTGGTACGAGTTATGTCATCCTCAACAAATCCTGGTAGCCATGAAAGGCTAAAAAATCCTATAGATAACTGATCATAAACATCCCTTTGTTCGTAATATCCGTGTGAACATGAGACATGGATAAATGTCAATCTCCTGATCGTTTACGGTTATGTTTCTCGATTCTAGATTGGTGGTGACCAAAATAACAAGTTGCAACTAATTTAGTATCATTGTAGCTCGAGCATGGCCATGCATATTTGGCGTCAGCTCCCAATCATTGAGGGGCCAACGATATGTTTCTAAATAGAGTAACAAATCCTTTTGACTACATAGTCCCGCCACATAATTCATACTTTATTTGAAAACTCCCTTTATAGCAGCTAGTTACGAACTACGTTTAAAAGCAATCAAAATAAAGCAGACTCATGTTTTAGATACACATGTATCTTCGGTCTAAGGATCAAATGATATTATCACCCCAAGTCACATGTGACCATAATCCGTGAAGTGAACTTTGGTGGAGTTAATAACAATCTTATATACCATTTTAATAATTAAACCTTCCAAAATAAAAATTATTTAAAAAATCAAATCAATACAAATTAACTTAATAATTAAAATATTAGTAATTATTTTTTTCATATTAAATATTATATCATATAATAATATTTTAACTTAACTATTAAAAATTGTGTATAATTAGAAGTACAAAATCTAAAAAATTTATAAAAATTACTGGATTTTTTAAATAGGTAATACAATTAAAATAGAATAGAGTTATAATGCCAACATTCTTATTAGATTTTACCATCCATATGAAATTTTATTGACCTAGTCTAATTTAGAAAAGAAACACACCACTCAAGTTTTAAAAATATTCGTAACCGCTGCATTGCGCGGGTACAATGCCAGCATATATATATATATATATATATATATATATATATATAAATGAGAGACTCAATCTAATCCATCCAATTTTTAATCAAATTCCGATCAGGATATCAATTTTATAGGCCCCTAAAAAATTCACGTGGTTAGGCCCCTAAAAATTCACGTGGTGGCAGTTTTGTAATTAATCACAATCTTATAATGTTTCACAGGTTTTATATCTCAAACAAAACATGTTTCATATCTGAAAAAAAACATGTTTCATAACTGAAACAAAACATGTTTTATATCTTAAATGACATTTGTCCGATTTTTATTTTCCTTGTCATGTTTCATGACTGAAATATCAAAGAAAAAAAAAGCTACCACTTCAGTTTTTTCTTTGATTATTCAGATCTGAAATACTACTGTATCATGTCTCAAATATCAAAGATAAAAAATCACCACTTCACTTTTTTTTTGATATTTCAGATATGAAATACTATTTTTATGTCTGAAATATCAAAGAAAAAAATGAATCAGTTCTGTTTTATGACTGAAATATCAAAGAAAGAAAGTTACCGCTTCAATTTTTTCTTTGATATTTCAGATCTGAAATCACTAGCTACTACAAAACTGACTTTCAGCCCCCCCTATTTAAACCCAGTTTTAGTAAAAAGTTCAAAAAAACCGGGGCTAAAAGGTGTGCGGGTGGGTGCACTATAGTAATGTGGGATTCAACCCTGGTTTTTTAATAAAAAACCGGGTTAGAAAGTCTTGAAAATTTTAACCCCGTTTCCTTAAAAATAACCGAGACTAAAGAGGGGTATGGATGTAATGTGCTTTTAATGATATTGCATTAAACCCCAGTTTTTAAATAAAAACCGGGTCTGAAAGTTTAAAATTTTAACCCCAAACATTTAACCCCGGTTATTTGTAAAAAACCAGGGTTGAAAGTTTAAAATTTTTACCCCTGTTTTTAAACAAAAAACCCGAGCCTGAAAGTTTAAAATTTTAACCCCCTCTCATCTACTAAAAAACCGAGACTAATTACATGCACGTAATGGTTGAGCGCTACTCTAAAACATTTAAACCCGGTTATTTGTAAAAAACCGGGGCTGAAAGTTTAAAATTTTAACCCCAAAAAACAAGGAACATTTAATGCGTAACGTTTAGTAGACATTTAACCCCGGTTATTTCTATAAAACCGGGGCTGGAACTCTTTATTTATGGTTAGTCCAACCACTTTTGTTCATCTTCTTCCTACTTTTTTTTCTTTCTCATTAAATTTCTCTATCTACCTCCATTAATATACCATCCAAAAATTTCATAAATTTCTCTCTAAATTCCATTAAAGGTAATGTATATAATATAAGTATTAATAGCTTTTTTAGATGTGTTTGGATGTTTCATTCATTTTGATAATTTTTGTTATTTGTTATGTGTTGTAGGTATCTTTGTGAGGAATCTAATTGATTACATTGCTTAGTTACATTGAAAATATTAAGGTATGTTTACCTAATTCCAATTGTCTTAATTTATAGAATCATATTTATCTAGTTTATACAAATTTATATATATGCTTACACACACACATTATATATACACACAGACACACACACACAAATATATAAAATTGCATTATCTTAGTACGGGTTGTCAATTGTTTGATAAGCATAAGATTTAACATAGCCTTTAGTACGCATACCCGTCCATAATTAATCTAATAGAGGTTAATTTCGGATTGTCCCCATTTGGGACTGGTTTTTGAATGATTTGTCCCATTTAGGATGTGAATGTGTATTAATAGATTCTGTATTTAAGAAAAAATCAGTACATTTCTCTTTACTCCTACAAGTTTGTATTTTTATAGACAAACTTGAGGAGTTAAGGGGAAATGCTGCTGTTTTTTTCTTAAATACATAATATGTTAGTACGTGTTCACATATGAGACAATGCATTCAAAAAGTGGGTTAGGATAGACCACCCTTGGCCTCATACATACATGCATCATATTAATTATATTTTTTTAAAATTTCAGATGGATCGTGATACATGGATGTACAAGATACCACGTGGTTCAACAATATATCTTGATTATTTGTCTAGTTTCATGAAAGCTCTTGAGGATTATAAGGAGAGGGAAAGAAAGTGTGAAAGTTTGTGTCCTTGAAAAGTTTGTAAAAATTGTCGTCCATTTGCTAATTCTAACGAAATTTATAGGCATCTGATAGCGGATGGGTTTGTTGATAAGTATACCACTTGGTCACATCATGGTGAATTATTATCGGATAGTAACACGATTCTTCCCCATTTAAATAACGATCATAATGAAGATTTGATCTTGAATGATTGTGATAATTTAGAAGGCATGCCTCATGATTTGGAGGATAATGTGGCTGAAAATGATTACGATAAATTTCAACAATTGTTTGAGGACTCTAAAAAACCGTTGTACGCCGGTTGTACAAAATTTACCAAACTTTCTGCCGTTCTAAAATTATTTTATTTAAAAGCCGAAAATGGTTGGAGTGATAAAAGTTTCACAAGTTTATTAGAAATTTTGTATAAAATGCTTCGAGATGTGTAACATTTGAAAACCCAGCCTGGTAGTAGACGGGCTAATGGTAAATTGATATATGTTTAGTTATGCATGTTTAAATATTTGTTATGAGATTAAATGAGTATTTGATATCGTATGTGTTTATGATTAAATAAGATTGAGTTTGGCACGAGAGTTATAGAAAATACCTCGATCGTATGTTAAGTAAATTGGTTGAGAAAGACAAATTGTTTGGAAGTGTTTAGAAAAGATAAATTGTACCATATTAATTGAATAGCTAAAATAAGTATGTATAGAAATATATAATATGATAGAGGTGATAATATGGTATTATATATGTATGTATGTTAGTATGTATGTATGTATGTGTGTATATGAGTTGGTGGTAAGGTGATGACACCTATTAATGGAGAAGTCTACATGTGTGTGTGTTTGCATGTATTGAAAGAAATCTGATTTTGAAAGAAGGAAAAAGAAAGTGAATGTGTGTATGTGTATTCGCTGGAAGAAAGAAGAACAGTAAAGAAAAAGAAGCAACTTGAAATCCTTAAGTTGGAGAATTGTGATTTATAATTCAAATAGATGGTTAGAATATGTTTTATCCCATGATATGATTTATTCTGAAGTGTTTATATGTTGAAGAACATGTTTATGTGGAAGTTCACCATTTATGGGTTTTTGAAGAAAACTTGATTAGTGGGTTTTAAGGATTATGTTGTTTTGATCGTTAAAAAGATGTTTTTGATGTTATATATACGTGTTATATGGTATACATGAGTTTAGATTGAAGAAAATTGTAAGTTGAAATGAAACATTTGAATTATGATGGCTAGAAATCCGATTAAAATGGAAGGTGATATTCGGGAAGGAAGCTTGTCGCGGCGCTACCTTAAAGGTTGCGGCGCGACGTTCTTGAAATCCGAAAGTTAAGTCGGTTTGTGAAAATCCGAGAGTTGTAGATCCTAAACTTCGAAATCCGATCCTAGAAATCCGAGAGCATGAAATCCGACTCCAAATTCGACAAACCAAAACCGGGAATGAAATCCGCTACTCAAATCCGAGAACTGAAATCCGGATTCGAAATCCGATTGTGTCGCGGCACGACACAAGGGAGTGTCGCGGCGCGACGGGGCCTATTTCTGGAATGTTGTTCGTTTTGTTTGTGTTTCGTTTGGGAAAAAGTTGTATTGTTGATTATACGATTAAATCAAGTTAATTACATGATTATGGGATATAAATATATGTTGAAAGTTATATTTATATATATTCGAGACTGATTTGGTTGTTACTATGTTTTCAGGCAAACCACAGACTCAGTAATATTAGGCAACTGAGCACGTGTAATTCGAGGACTGAGGTGAGTGGAAGTTTTACTCATGGATGGTTTCGTTGGTAACGTTATAAATTGAATGATTGAAGGATTGTTTGAATGCAATGATTGCTTATTGATTCGAATATGAGATATATGACTGATAAGTTTGTTATGCGAAGATAGATTGATTGTCAAGCCATGATAGACTGTTAAGTCTGCTATATGCTAAATGAGAATTACATGTTCATATATGTTTTACGTAAAGAGTTTTGATTGTGATTGTGACTGGAAGAGTATTTGGATTGTTTGAGAACCGACTTCTGTGTTATGGGTCGGAAGAGATCAACTTCTGTATAAGGGCTGGTTGGGGTCAGCTGCTGATGCAAGAGCTGGGCTCGCTTGCGGTTGGTTGAACAGTAGTAGCTCCTCTGTTACATTTGTTACTCAAAGGGGAGTTTACTGTGCCAATCGGTAGGGAGCTATCGGTAAACCTTTGCTTTGGCCAGCTTTGGTTGTAGGTTCGGCAGAACCGCCGGCCCTCGGGATGGAAGAGATTGTTGAATTGACGGATTGTTTGAGAATTGATGTTCAGAGGTTCCGTTGGGAACAGTGATTGTTATGTGCTTGTCTGTAGCTCCCATTCACTTAGCTTTGTGCTAATCCTCCACGGTTGATTGCTTTTTGCAGGTTTTTGTGAGTAGCTGTTTAGCTTGTTTGTGGAAAGGGGAATTTAACCAATACTCTGATATTGTGTTTTGAGAAGAGACGAGCCACATTTTATAATATTTTGTAACACAAACGAATTTTGGGATTTGTAAAAGTACTTTGTACTTTGTGGATGTTTATATTAAAATGAAATTAGAGAATTGCTTCCGCAGCGTTTTAAAAAAAATGGCTTAAGTTTTACGGTGTTACAAGATGATAATGAATTACTAATTTCATTATACCAAGAAAAAAAATGATGTGCCCAATAAGACTGGAAATCAAAAGAATACATGTTTGTCCATGTAACGCCCCAAAGTTCAAAAGTTGTTATGACTAAGTGTTATTAAAGATTATAAGTGTTTATAAAAACTAGAGGGGCTAAAGCTGTCAGTTTAAAAGATGATAAGTCCAGGGGCTGTTTAGTAATTCTTTGGAAGTGTATATATATATGCTAGTAGTTTGACTTGTGTTAGTCAAACCATTTTTTTGCTCTAGCCATACTCACAGCAGCCCATTTCCTTGGTTTCTTTTGATCAAGTGCAGCAGATCTAGAGTATAGCAACACATCCAAGTAGTTCTTATAGCAAGGTAAGTGTTCTTGATAATGTTTTAGGAGTTTTGGGTCAAGAAAGTGATTTCAATGGTGAAATCCTTGATAGATGTATGTTAATGTGTTTCTAGATGTTGTTTAGTAGTTTCAGAAGTTATAGTATAGTTTGCAGGTGCTGGAAAACACTTGCAATGAGTTTTATAGTGAGTTTGTTCGATTTCCAGCAAAGTAGTCGCGAGAACTGCTGCTGTAGTTCATACGGCACGGGCGTGCCTTTGGGGGGTACGGCCGTGCCAAGTGGGCGTGACCGCCATTGTTCTTTAGGTCCGGGCATACCTATGAAGGGTACGGGCGTGCCTGGCCCATTACGCCCAAGTTGGAGCGGGCCATAATGAAAGGCACGGGCGTGCTTGGCCCTGTTCAGCTTTATTCTTTCAACAGAGTCTTAAGCATTGATGCAGTGATTTTATATTGCTTGTAGGCAATAAGTTATGGAGTACTTATGGCAAAGTGCGGCCGAGTTAGCAAAGCTTAGCATGTTACACGATCACCAGGTGAGTGTACTAGTTCTTTAGCATGTTTAGCACATGACTATGATTTAGATGAAAAGCATGATATCTGTAATATGAGATATGAATGTTATATGTATACAATGAAAGTAAGCATGGTACTGAATATGTACGAGGTTTAACCTTGTTCAAAGAACAGTGTTAAGATGTACAGCCATACATATGGTGTAACAGTACACCAAAGCAGTATAAGTATCTATAAGTCAATATATGTATATGTGCACCAGAAGATATGTTATGTTATGACCAGATATGATATGCATACGTGACCAGATATGATATGTTATGTTATGACCAGATATGATATGCATACGTGACCAGATATGATATGTATATGTGACCAGATATGATACGTTATGTTATGACCAGATATGATATGCATACGTGACCAGATATGATATGTTATGTTATGACCAGATATGACATGTGATACAAGTACAGGTGTATAGTCTTGCCATGAGCATAACTATGCACAAGAACAGAGATAGGGTATTTAGCGAGCTGTTTACCAATAGCAGTTGGGATAGGCTACTCTTGCGAGGTGTAGATAATCCCAACACAGAGGATACCTAGTATGTGCAAGCGTAGCTGTGTATCCGAGATAGTGAGAAGGGGTATATCGAGCTCTTTATACCCAAGAGAAGCGCTGGGGGTATTCTACACTAAGGTGTAGATAAACCCTAGTACACTAACAGTTTTGCATATTTGTAGGTGATACTGCATGGATGCGAGACATCCTGAAGAAATCTTACTCCAGTTATTACAGTTTGGATACAAGATATCATGGGGAGATTTTACTCCTGTTCCATGTTGTTTATGCTCCGTTAGTATGCTCACTAAGCGTTAGCTTATGTTTCAGTATTGAATGTTGCAGGTTATGCAGATTCCAGCAAAGGTAAGGCCCCAGTACGGTGCTCAGTCGGATAGCTCCTGATTTTCAAGAAGCAAACATTGACATTCCTTTTGTAAATGTTGGCACGCGTATGTTTAGAAATTGTTTTATTATGAAACTCTGATATCTTTTTGGTGCAAAGACGTAAGATCATGTTTTTAAATTAAAACTGAAAAAGTGGTGTTACAACTTGGTATCAGAGCCAAGGTTTAAGGTATTTGGGCACACATGAATCTGATGCCTGAACTTAAACCGTGGTTTTGAGATTAAGTGGAGCTATCCCTGGGGTAGTAAACCTTAGTGAGCATACGGTTAGTAGAAGTTTCAGATTGATATCTGTGTTACAGATAAAATATGAGTTAGCCTGTTTATGCATGTACAACAGTTATGTGGCTAAGTGTTAAATGATATGAAGTGGGAATCTGATTGGTTAAGTTGAGAATAGGTAAGGTATAGTGTGTTTATAATAATGTAGGGCCCATATTATTATAAACACATGGTACATACTTAAGATCAACAAGATCATGATGAATCCTGCGGATTATATGTTTGATAGCATGATGATTTATGTTTGTAGACCAGTATACCTGTTATGGTACAGAGAAAGTTGTTATAGTATTGTATGTTAAATATTTCTGATCCTCAAAAAGAGTATGTAGAAAGAGTCAGTATGTAACTAACGCAGTAGCCTGAGGTAAGTAGATCTTGGGAAGCTGGAGACAGATATGAAATAGATGCAATCCCTATCCCAACCACTAGACCTACGGGTACTCTTACTAGAAAGATTCCAGCTATAGAGGGATTGAAAGAGTATGAGAACAGTACAGTAAGAAAGACAGTAGCTATAGAATTGGAGTAAAGTCCTACAGATAAACATTCTTTGTTTAAGCACAGTTGGTTGAGTAAGTATAAGAAAGATTGTAAGTAATGTTATAGAAACGAGTAGATGCAGTGGTGTAGGTTGCAATGATGTATGTCCAGGGAATTGAGAGAATTTAAGCCAGAATGTATCAGTTATAAGAGTTAGAGTGTACTTACAAAGATTTCTAGCAGGCAGAGTACCTCTTCTTGGAGGAGGTTACAGATTCGATTATGAGTGATCGTTAGTAAGCAGAGATGTAAGGGACATTCCATATGGTTGGGTATTCAGTAGAATGAAAAGTTATATACGGTTCAAAGTTATTTTGTGAAATAGGAAAAGACGAGTAGACTTTGCTGTTACCAAGGAAAGAGAAAGTACAGAGGGAGGCAACGATTAGGCCTCAGTATAAAGAAGTGTTAGAGGTGCAATTTGCACCAATTAGCTTGAATATATAAGATTACAGAAGAGTTTTTAGCTCTCCGACAGATAACAGAAGCGGTGAATGATATCACCAGAAGGTTGATAAAAGTAACTAGTTTTTTTCCAGAATGTATTGTTAATGAGTTTATGAAATGTAGTGACAGTTATTGGTAACACAACATAAGAGATGATGACTTTTGTATAAAAGAGAGAGTAGTAGTTGAGCAGGTAGAGATTAATGAATGGAAAAGTGAAAGGTTAAACCAGCAAGTATGTCAAGCGAGAGATTAGTGTATATACTATAGTGGGGAAGGCTAGTTCCTCACTCAAATGTAAGAAAGTGTGAGAAGCAAAGACATGTGCTCAGAGATTGTTAGAATTCACACTAAGGAGATTATTATTGTTACAAGTGGGGCATATTGAGTTTGCCCTAAGTTGATAGCTTTAGAGAAAAGCATAGTGAATTCTCTACCCCTCACTTTGTGTAACAAGGGTAGGGATAAGTAAGTGAAAGTGCAGCATATGGTTGTAGATAAAACGGTGGAACCGAATGTAATGGCAGGTACCTTTGTCAGTAATAGTACACCTGTTATAGTATTCATTGATTCTGGTAAAGTGAATCTTTGTTGTAGTTTCACATTTATGCTCCGACGAGTGTTTCACCCAATATGGTAGAATTTCCTCTTGAGGAAGAAGAAGCAGATGATGAGGCTACTATTAAGAATAGTAGGTGTAAGAATAATGTGATAAAGAGAGATAATTGCTAGTTTCCCCATCAATCTTGTAGCAATTGAGGTGAAAGAGTTTTGAGTAGTTGTGAGTATGAATCGGTTGAGTCGGTATCAAGCTCAGATATTATGTGAACAGAAAACAGTATAAGTTCAGACCCCAAGTGGGGAAGAATTGCTTAATAAAGATAGAAGTATAAGAGCCAGTAATCCTGTTTGATAGTAAAGTAAGGAAGTATCTAGTCTTTGGTGTTATGGGAAAAGAGAAAATGACATGTTTAGAATGTGTATAGATTACAGAATTAATGAGTATAGTTTATTGAACTATGTTCGATAAACTAGTGATTGTGATTATTGACGATCAGTTATTTATTCTTAGATTTCAGAAACACGTGGTGTTAGTTTTAGAGAAGTGCTAAAAATGTTATACAGAGAGAAATTGTAAGAGAAATTCTCCAAGTGTAAAGTTTAGTTATAAGAAGTAAAATTTCAGAATCGCGTTGTTAGGCAGAAAAGGATTGAGCAGATTCAGCCAGGAAAAATTAGTGATGGAATGGGAGCCATCTCAGAATCGTACTAGGGTAATAAGTTCCTTTGAGTTTGCAAGGTATTACAAATGATTTATACTAGACCTTTCTAAGATAGCAGTACCCTTAGTCTAATTGACTAAAGAAAGCATATAATTCAAGATGAATAATGATCAGTATTAAGTGGTTGATACATTAAAGTAAGAATGATGTAATAATTCAGTTAAAGATACAGAAAATCAACTTCCTAACTTATGATTAGAATTAACAGTAGTTGTCTAGCTAGAGCCAATGTGGTAGCAGATGTTTCAAGCAGAAACACAGAAATAGCGAGAAAGTTACAGTAAATTTGATTGTCAGATCACCTAGACCTTCTTAGGAGTTTAATATTATCTGAGAAGTAATTGACAGACTCATAAGAATGTAGATTTTGTTTCAGTAAAGGGAGTGTATTCTTCAAAAAGAATGACAAATGTTTAGTTGGAGGAGATAGTAGTCAGATATAGAGGTCCTGTTACACCTCGATTCAGTATTTCACCCTCGGAGGAAGAATAGAGTAAAAAGAAAGATACAGATGCCAGAGGACAGACGTGAATCATGTGTGTATTTCAGTAGTAGTTGGGATGTCTATCTATCGTTAGTAGAGTTCTTTTAGTTAACAGTTACCTTTTAAGTGATGGTATGTTACCATACGAGATGTTGTACCGTATAAAGTGTAAGATCCCGGTTTGTTGGGGTAAAGTTGATCAGAGAAAGTTGAGCAGTGTAGAAATAGTACACTAAATAACTTGAGTATATATAGTAGACAGGTGAGCAATTTAAGTAGTTCAGAATGGATAGAAAAGATATGTAGATAAGATGAAATCACTGTTAGAATTTCAGATTAAGGACTATGAATTGTTAAGAGTGGCATATGGTAGAAAGTTAATAGATCATTGCAAAATGAGGTAAAATAACATACAGACAGGAATTACCAGAAACATTTCACCTTTGTGGGTGATTAACAAATGAATTACCAGTTGTTTCCCTGCAAGAGGTATCAGGGGATGAAAAGAACAGTTTTATATAGACCAACCAATAGTTATTTTAGAAAGTAAAGGTTAAGAGTTTATGTAAGTAATGGATAGAACTTGTAAGAGTACAGTAAAAGCATATAAAGGATTCAGATACACCCGGATGTGTGGGTGTCATGTTATGTGTGGTACGTGTTTTGTGAGAATGTTGTAGACCGTCTACTTTAGTAGCAGATAGTACGTGAAGTAAGACTATCATCAGTACGCTGAGATAGCATTCGGAGATGAGGAGATGTGAGACTACCACTAGTGTGCTATGGTAGCATTCATCTTGATAATGCCTAGTCATTTATATACTAGATTTCGGGGATGAAATCATTCCAAGTGGGGAAGAGTTGTAACGCCCCAAAGTTCAAAAGTTGTTATGACTAAGTGTTATTGAGGATTAGAGGTGTTTATAAAAACTAGAGGTGCTAAAGCTGTCAGTTTAAAAGATGATAAGTCTAGGGGCTATTTAGTTAAACCATTTTTTTGCTCCAGCCATACTCACAACAACCCATTTCCCTGGTTTCTTTTGATCAACTGCAGCAGATCTAGAGCAGGCCATGTTTGGGCCAAGAATGAAAGGCACGGGCGTGCCTTGAGGGAGGCATGGGGGGTGCCTGGCCCTGTTCAGCTTTATTCTTTCAGCAGAGTCTTAAGCATTGATGAAGTGATTATATATTTCTTGTAGGCAATAAGTGATGGCGTACTTATGGCAAAGTGCGGCCGAGTTAGCAAAGCTTAGCATGTTACACGATCACCAAGTGAGTGTACTAGTCCTTTAGCATGTTTAGCGCAGGACTATGATTTAAATGAACATCATGATGTGTGTAATATGAGATATGAATGTTATATGTATACAATGAAAGTAAGCATGGTACTGAATATGTACGAGGTTTAACCTTGTACAAAGAACAGTGTTAAGATGTACAGCCATACATATGGTGTAATAGTACACCAAAGCAGTATAAGTATCTATGAGTCAATATATGTATATGTGCACTAGAAGATATGTTATGTTATGACCAGATATGATATGCATACGTGACCAAATATGATATGTATACGTGACCAGATATGATATGTTATGTTATGACTAGATATGATATGCATACGTGACCAGATATGATATGTATATGTGACCAAATATGATATGTTATGTTATGACCAGATATGATATGCATACGTGACCAGATATGATATGTTATGTTATGAGCAGATATGACATGTGATACAAGTACAGGTGTATAGTCTTGCCATGAGCATAACTATGCACAAGAACAGAGATAGGGTATTCAGCGAGCTGTTTACCAATAGCAGTTGGGATAGGCTACTCCTGCGAGGTGTAGATAAGCCCAGCACAGAGGATACCTAGTATGCGCAAGCGTAGCTGTGTATCCGAGATAGTGAGAAGGGGTATATCGAGCTCTTTATACCCAAGAGAAGCGCCGGGGGTATTCTACACTAAGGTGTAGATAAACCCTAGTACAATAACAGTTTTGCATATTTGTAGGTGATACAGCATGGATGCGAGACATCCTGAAGAAATCTTACTCTAGTTATTACAGTTTGGATACAAGATATCATGGGGAGATTTTACTCCTGTTCCATGTTGTTTATGCTCAGTTAGTATGCTCAGTAAGCGTTAGCTTATGTTTCAGTATTGAATGTTGCTGTTTATGCAGATTCCAGCAAAGGTAAGGCCTCAGTACGGTGCTCAGTCGGATAGCTTCTGATTTTCAAGAAGCAAACATTGACATTCCTTTTGTAAATGTTGGCACGCGTATGTTTAGAAATTGTTTTATTATGAAACTATTATATCTTTTTGGTGCTAACACGTAAGATCATGTTTTTTAATTAAAACTGAAAAAGTGGTGTTACAGTCCAAATGATTGTTTATTATATAGAAACGAGTATTAAAATCTGTATGAATGTGTTAAATGTGGTACATCTAGGTACAAGCAGAAAAAACAAGTAAATGAAAAAAATGACGATGTAACAAAAAATGGACCTCCTACGTAGTTATTGTGGTATTTGCCCATCGTGCCAAGATTGAGAAGATTATTTTCAAACCCCAAAGATGCAAAGTTATTGCGTTGGCATAAAGGAACGTAAAAACGATGGAAAACTAAGACATGTGGCCGATTCTCCTCAATAGAGAAATATAGATCATTAATTTGTAGAATTTGGCGAAGAGCCGAGAAATATAAGATTTGGTCTTAGTTCAATGGTATTAATCCATTTGGAAATATGAGCAGTCGACACGACACTTGGCCGGTTCTTTTGTGTGTAAATACCCTTCCACCCTGGCTATGCATGAAACGGAAATACATCATGATGTCATTGTTAATTCAAGGTCCAAAACAACCCGGTAATGACATTGATGTTTATTTGGCTCCGTTAGTTGATAACTTGAAAGAATTGTAGAGTGTCGGTGTTGAAGTTTATGATGTATATAAGATGGTGAATTTTCTTATGCGGGCAATGATTTTTTGCACTATAAGTGATTTTCCGGCATATGGCAATTTGTCTGGGTATAGTACAAAAGTAGGAAAGGCTTGCCCTGTTTGTGAAGATGATTCCTTATGGCTAAAAAACTGTAAGAAAATAGTGTACGGGACATCAAAGATAACTTCATAGGAAACACCCCTACCGTAACCACACCATCCAGTTTGATGGTAAAACTAAGAAACGATTGCTTAGGCGACCGTTGGATGGAGAATCTACATTTTCCCGAGCTGAAGGTATAATTAACCAATTTGGCAAGAAAGGTTCGCCTTTTCCAAAAAATATATGGAAGAAAAGGTCTATTTTTTGGGATTTACCATACTGGAAGCATTTACAAGTTCAACATTGTTTTGATGTTATGCATATATCGAGAAAAATGTTTGCGATAGTTTAATAGGCTTATTATTGAACATTTCACGCTAAACAAAATACGGAGTTAATGTTAGAAGGGACATGGTTGAAATGGGAATTCGACCTCAGCTAGCTCCGGTAGAAAACGAGGGAAGACGTATTTTTCTGCCACCGGCATGTTATACTTTATCGAAGAAGGAGAAAACAAAATTTTGCAAGTACTTGCATGGTGTTAAGGTTCCATCAGGGTATTCTACCAATATTTCTAGACTAGTTTCAATGAAAGAACTTAAATTGTGTGGTATGAAGTCTCACGACTGTCATGTTTTTAATGACAGAAATGATTCCTATTGCAATTCGTGGAATATTACCAGACTGAATCCGCCACACAATCACAAAACTCTGCTTCTTTTTTAACATGATTCATTCAAAAGTGATTGATCTAGAGGTGATTGATCAAGTGTTCGATTATGCAATCTTGAGTCGGGTTCACTAAGGTTGCAATGCTTAGTCTGCTTTACAGTTGTATCTTTGAATGGCATGTCAAAGAATTCCTTAAGAACACTCATCGCATCACTCACTATCTTTTCTGGGATTCCATGATTGATCACCTATAGTTTCAAGATTTTATTTTTGTCTGTTAGTATAATATTAATTAATATAATAATATCACTCTACATGCATGCAGGCACACTAATCCTTTGCCAACATGTAAATAAATCAATATATAGTCACCTTAAACTTTTATCCCCCTTCATCCCTATGTAATTAATATAAATAAATCAATATATAGTCACAATTGATCGATGTGAAGTTATAAAATGATCATACATATATGTGTTACATACACATACCGACCCTTATATATATATATATGCATGTAGAAAGAGAAAGATCTGTACGACGTATATATGCGTATACATATAAAATGTATGCATATATTTAGTTACGTGCTGATTAAGGATTTCCATTATTTGTAGCGTTAACTGTGAATACCACTTATGTTTATGTAAACTGAAATTGTGACTTAGAATAAGTTTTATCAGATTTGGTGCTGTCTATTATTATTATTTTATCAGTACTGTTCATGTAGCATTTAAAGATGGTCTTGGTTTAAAAAAAAAGAATGGATTCAGTGTTAAATAGGACTAATGGTTACATGTTTGATAAATAACACGTTGAATTTTATTATGAAATTTATTGTTGGGCCAAGTGTTTGAATAGTATAAGGCAATTGGGATCTGCAAACCAAAGTCCAATCGGGATGTAAGTGGTTTAGTTGTAAATTTTAGTGCTGATTATTAATGGTTTGGTGTTACTATTCACGGGTCATCAACATTATGCCAATAAAATAGTGCATCAAACAAGGAAAAGGATGAAGCTAGGCATTGAATCTATGTATTAAAAAATTAGTGTGTTATTGCTCATGCTCTTGAGAAGATTCACAATGAGCATGTACTTTTCTTCAATGATTGAGGTTTTGAATAATATTAGGCGATACTATTCATTTATCTGTACAAACATATTTTTCTTGTATGATTGAGGTTTTGAATAATATGAGGTGATACTATTCATATTTTTATGTCAAATGGTTACATCACTATTTTGCAGATTGTTGAGGTTGTGCAAACTACTATACGCGTTCAATAATTGTAGTAGATCAATGTGGATGGTATGCTTATTTGTGTTTTAATAGATAAAATAATATATGATTTTATAGTTAATTTTTATTTACTTTATTATAGGCTTCCTCGGATAGTACAAGTAGTCAAGAACCCAAAATCAAGAAAAAAAGAGGGAAGACATCTTTACAAGAACTAGAAACAGAGTTGGATATTGAATTCAACGAGCATAATCAAGCGGTTGGAAAGCGGCAATCGAGATTCACAACATATGTAAGCCTTACAACAATAAGTATGATTTCTATTGTAATGTCCCAATTTTTTTATATATATGTAATTTCATATAAAATCATAAATCGATAAATAAACGTTTAGATCATCATCAATCAGCAGCCGGCCCAACACACGGGACTTACGGCACAAAAATACATGTTTTTAAGTAGTCATTTAAATCAGAGTTCAAATAAAATTTAGCGGAAATAGCTGTCATGCAGGAGCCTTCCCTTTGTCAGCACGTGACGGTCCTAAAAGAATCAACAACAATGGGTTAAGCATAAAGCTTAGTGCGCACACCACACTCATACATTATATCAGAACACATATCTACAGATAATGCACAACACATCACTTACGCCACACAGGCGGGATAGACACAACCTCCGTGTCACATCAATTGCTATAAAGGCGGAGTAGACACAACCTCCGTGTCACATCAATTGCCAAAAAAGGCGGGGTAGACACAACCTCCGTGTCACATCAAGCACAATATCACATAGAGAACGTATCACAACACAATATAGGAGTTAGTGAAACTCACCTGTTCAGCAGTAAAAGCAATAGAAACACAGTAACGGTCGAAGTACTCGGGATTGTTCAGCAGCAAGAACCTACAACACATCTATCAAATCAATACCGGACACAAGCCCCTAAATCAAGGCACACACGCACACCCTAGGTCGTAAAGTCGGACCACCCGAAGGTCGGATCAACTAAAGGTCGCATGAGGTATACTTGGTGACGGTCACATGAAACCAACTTTTATATGGAAAGTCCACAAAAGGAACGCAAACACCAAAGTCCACAAACCGGGGACGTGTCGCATCCATTAAACAGACGCGTCGCGTAAAGTGTCGGATTTCACTTTATATAGGATTTCACTTTGTATCGGATTTCACTTTATATAGGATTTCACTTTGTATCGGATTTCACTTTATGTCGGATTTCACTTTGTATCGGATTTCACTTTATGTCGGATTTCACTTTGTATCGGATTTCACTTTACATCGGATTTCACTTTGTATCGGATTTCACTTTGTATCGGATTTCACTTTACATTGGATTTCACTTTGTATCGGATTTCACTTTACATTGGATTTCACTTTGTATCAGGTTCAAATGTCACATGGCACCATTAAGAAGGTTGGATGGCATTGATGCGAAGGTTGCATGGTATCATTTATGAAAGTCAGACCTACCCACATACCAACCGAAAGTCGCACGACATGCCCCTTCACTCATGCGACTGTCCCAGGGTGGTATCTTCTTCCTTGACAATTCATCTTTTTGAAAACCCAGACTCCATGGCCAACAATCAAACTCTTTCAAAACTCAACCAATTCTTTTTATTTTAGTTTCTAAAGATTCCTAACAACCAAGGAACAACTCCTTATTAAACAACCCAATGAATACTACAATTTGGTGGTCTACAGGTGAAGTTCTTTCTTTAAAAAAAGGGTTTTCATAAAAGGTCAAGAACAGGGATGAAACTACCCAACTTTGCAACCCAAATCTCACCCAAGAAACTCAAACTGAAACAACTATGAGGAATAGAACCCATACCTTGAATTGTTTCCAACACTTGCTTCAAGACTCAACTTCCTTGCTTCCTTCTTCTTCTTAACGTAAACACACACACACAGAGCACTCTTCTCTCTCTCTCTCTCTCTCTCTCTCTCTCTAAGTTGAACACCTAATGCAACAGTAAAAATTCTTGGGAGGTTGTGCCCTAAAAATATATATGTATATATATATATATATACTTGTCTTATTGGGCCAAGCCCATCCAATCCTTTTCTCTTTTAATATTAAAATTTACGCCCAAGCCCACTTTGCTAGATTTCCCATGAGAGCCCAAGATTAAATAAGTCCATATGCATACATATAAATCAATTACTAAGTCACCCACAAGCCAATAAATTCGTATTCTCGGATTCGATTAACCTTGATAATAATAATATTCGTAATTCAATTTACATGGTCTTAAAAATTACATGCGGGAACCGGGTATTACAACTCTCCCCCACTTAAACACGACTTCGTCCCCGAAGTCACTACTCGAATAGCCCCGGGTAGAACTTTCTCATCTCCGCCTCTGGTTCCCACGTCCACTTGGAACCTTTTAGATGTTGCCACTGAACCTTTACCATTTCTACTTGCTTATTCCTTAACACCTTGGTTTCCCGATCTATAATAGCCACGGGTCTTTCAACATAGTTCAGATTTTCATCAACCTCTATATCTTCCAACGGTAAGAAAGTAGACTCGTCGGCTAGGCACTTCCTTAGATGTGACACATGAAACGTATTGTGAATCCTTGACAGCTCCTCGGGTAGCCCCAGACGATATGCTACCCTGCCTATTCGTTCAATCACTTTAAATGGTCCAATGAACCTAGGGTTCAGCTTACCCCGTTTTCTGAATCGTATAATGCCCTTCCTGTTGGGTTTTCGTGGTCTAAAATCGCAACGGAAGCAAAACGAGTAGAAAATAGTTTCAAAAATTTGACCACGAATACGCCTACCAAATGGAACAAAACTCTAGACATGACTAAGCAACAAAATAGAACATACAAAGAACTAGAAGTATACTCTCGATGCAATCTTCTTTGTACGCGCAAGTTTGGAGTTCGGGAGTGTTGTGCACTAACGTGTACACCTCTATCGAAGTCCAGACCAAGTCTTGATCTTTTCCCACTTGCTAGAGTGTTAGGTACGCCAACCTAAACACCACAAAGATGTCTACACAATAGAACCAAAGCCTTGGAACTACTTTGTGTGTTTGAGAGAGTGTTATGCAAATATGTACATTCTAGAAAAACCAATTCTTGGAACTACACAACATTAGCATCATGGCCCTTATATAGACCTCAAAATCAGTTCAAATTTCGTGATCACTAATGTCATTTTCAGTTTCTAGAATAATGACAATTAACACCATACTTAACTAGCTTTCAAAGCCTAGTTAAGAGGCTGTTATTGCCTGAGGCACGGCCGTGCCTCATAAGGTACGGGCGTGCCAGCCCGAGAGGCCACGCCCAAGTCACGCGCGACTTGGGCTCGTGCCTGTCCATTGGGCACAGGGCACGGGCGTGCCTCATAAAGGAACGGGCGCACCTAGCCACAGGCCACGCCTAAGTCACGCCCGACTTGGGCTCGTGCCTGCCCATAGGGCACTGCCGTACCTCATAGAGGCACGGGCGTGCCTTGGCCCATCAGAACCAGTTTCTGGTTTTCTCTCTCATTAGACCATCCGTGATGCCGGAATCGATACTTGGCGTGTGACCCAATAGGCCCTTGCTTCATCAGCCATGATACCAACTCGTGTGTGCGTCAGTGGGCATAATCCAACAGACTCCCACTTGCACTTGACAAACTCATGAAAGGCGTCACCGACATAGAGCGGCCTCTAGCAAGGCATCTATGCCCCCAAGTCAGCACAGGGTTTGTCTTTTCACAAAAAATACCTAACCAAAAGGAAAGGTCCTATAGATAAGTGATTATATACCCCTTCGTTCACGATATCCATTGTGAATGCAGGTCATGGAACATGATCATCCCTAAATCATTCACGATTATGTTTCTCGATATAGACTAATTATGACTAACAAAACAAGTTGCATAATTGATCCACCATCAATTCAACTTGAGCACGGCCATGCATTTTGGTTTGTCATCAGCTTAGTCAACGAGCGGCCCAAGGATATCTCTCAAAAGAGGAACGAATACCTTTGACTACACCGTCCTATCATAATAACAAGTTCTTGCCTGAAAACTTTCCTTATAGCAGCCAGTTACGAACTGCGTTAGAAAGCAATCTAAACAAGTCCAAGTTAATAATCAAGCAACGCGTGCATCTCCAATAGAAGGATAAATAATATTATCATCCTGATTTACTCGTGATAATATCCATGAAGTAAACTCAGGTACAGGTCCTCCAATTACTTAATCACCATTAAGTACAGGCTAGTGTTGCGTAAACAAGTATTCAATCCAAGATGAAAACTTTACCAACCACTCGTCTCGATCTTAATTCACTTCTTCCTCCCAATAAAGAACGACCGATCGTGGAGTATTTAGAATAAACAAGTTTATTCATGGAAGTATTAAACATGCAAAGATAGAACACAATAATGTTTTATAAAGTAATCGCACCATGCGTATATTAAATCCCCATTTAATAGTCATTACAATAAGAAATACATTATTGCTTTAATGTTCTCAATAACGAATACAACTAAAACAACTAAACCAAGTCACTAGCAAATCTAATACCAATAGATTTAGCATGAGAATCATGCTTAACTTGTGACAAAGGTTTGGTGAGTGGATCTGCCAGGTTCCCCTCAGTTGGTACTCTACTAACCACAATGTCACCATTCTCAATAATATCACGAATAAAATGATATTTCTAAGCAATGTGTCTCGTACGTCGATGCGCTCTTGGTTCCTTAGGTAGAGCAACTGCACCCTCATTGTCACAGAAGATCTGAATAGGGTTAGCGATGCTAGGAACAACTCCAAGGTCTTGAACGAATTTCTTCATCCAGACGGCTTCCTTAGCAGCCTCGCTTGTAGCAATATACTCTGACTCCGGGGTTGAATCGGCCACAGTATCTTGCTTGGAACTTCTCCAAATTATTGCTCCACCATTTAACAAGAATACAAATCCCGATTGAGACCGGCAATCATCCTTGTCCGTTTGGAAGCTAGCATCAGAATATCCAGTAACTCTGAGCTCCTCCGATCCACCGAACACTAAAAACATTTCCTTAGTTCTCCGAAGATATTTAAGGATGTTTTTAACCGCAACCCAATGACTTTGACCAGGGTTAGCCTGATATCGACTCGTCATGCTCAAGGCATACGACACACCAGGCCGAGTACATAGCATAGCATACATGATCGATCCCACTGCCGAAGCATACGGGACTCGACTCATTTCCTCTAGTTCCTTTTGAGAACTAGGACATTGAGACTAGCTCAACGCCATACCATGCAACATAGAAAAATTCCCTTTCTTGGAATCTTGCGTCTTGAACCTCTTCAAGACTTTATCTATGTACGTACTCTGGCTCAAACCAATGAGTCTCTTAGATCTATCTCTATAGATCTTTATCCCCAAAATATATGCTGCTTCTCCCATGTCTTTCGTAGAGAAGCAACTCCCAAGCCAGGTTTTTACTTCCTGCAAGGTAGTCACGTCACTTCCTATGAGTAGTATGTCATCTACATACAAGACTAGGAAAACTATAGCACTCCCACTAGCTCTGACATACACACAAGGTTCATCCTTGCTTTTAGAAAAGCCAAACTCTTTGACCTTTTCATCAAAGCAAATGTTCCAACTCCGAGATGCTTGCTTAAGTCCATAAATGGACCTCTTAAGCTTGCAGACTCTATTAGGATATTTGGGGTTTACGTAACCATCAGGTTGTGCCATGTAAACCTCCTCTGCCAACTTCCCATTAAGGAAGGCAGTCTTGACATCCATCTGCCATATTTCGTAATCGTAATATGCAGCGATAGCCATTAGTATCCTAATAGACTTCAACATAGCCACCGGAGAAAAGGTTTCATCATAGTCTACACCATGAGTTTGAGTGAAACCCTTTGCTACCAGTCGGGCTTTGAAGGTGTCTACTTTTCCATCCATGTTAGTCTTCTTCCTAAAGACCCATTTGCACCCTACAGGCTTGTGGCCGGGTACCGGATCAACCAAGTCCCAGACTTGATTATCCGCCATGGATTGCATCTCACTGTCCATTGCCTCCTTCCACCTAGCAGACTCAGGGCCCACTACGGCTTCCCGGTAGTTGGTCGGTTCACTATGATCCACCAATAGTTCGTCGCCCTCAGATATGAGAAAACCATATCTTTCCGGCTCATTATGAACTCTACCAGATCTACGGAGCTCTAATGGTTGTGTATCAGGCACCTCATCCACCGTTGGTTGAGGTTCCACTTCTTCTGGTGCTCCGACCTCAGACGCGGTACTAGTGCCAACATCAGGTTGATCATTGGTGTCATCTAGAATTTCTTCTAGATCGACTTGCCTCCCACTGGCTTCTGCAGATATCAGCTCCCTTTCAAGGAAGACCGCCCTTCGAGCAACAAACACCTTGTTCTCCGAAGGTTTGTAAAACAAATATCCCATAGAACCAGCTGGGTAACCAATGAAAATACACTTCTCGGCTCTAGGTTCAAGTTTGTCTTGAGCTTCACGTCTCATGTAAGCCTCACAACCCCAGACCTTGAGATAGGCTAGTGAAGGAACCCTTCCATGCCACATCTCGAACGGTGTACCTGCAACCTTCTTTGTTGGTACATGGTTTAAGGTCCTAGCAGCGGTTTCCAAAGCATAACCCCAAAAACTTGCAGGTAACTTTGTACGACTCATCATGGGCCAAACCATATCCAATAAAGTTCGGTTCCTCCTCTTAGCGACCTCATTTAATTGTGATTTCCTGGGTGGAGTAAGTTGTGAAATAATTCCACAACCCCTAAGATGATCAAGAAACTCGGTACTAAGATACTCACCACCTCTATCGGATTTGAGAATCTTAATCCGCTTGCCCAATTGATTCTGCACTTCGTTTTGGTATGTCTTAAACACCTCAAAGGTTTCAGACTTATGCTTAATAAAATAAACATAACCATACCTACTGAAATCATCAGTAAAAGTAACGAAGTACCTACAGTTGTTTCTTGTAGTAGACCTGAACGGACCACACACATCCGTGTGAATAATGTCCAACAAGTCTTTGCCCCTTTCACTAACGCAGGTGAAGGGCGCTTTAGTCATTTTTCCTAATAAACAAGAATCGCATACTTTGCTTGACCCGTGGTCAAACGATTCCAAAATCCCATCCACTAGGAGTTTGGTGACACGTTTCTTGCTTATATGGCCAAGACGACTATGCCACAAAGACAACTTGTCCAATACACCTTTGGACTTAGAATCAATGTTCATGATTGATTTATTACCATCCAAACACACACTTGTTTCATAAATCCCACGACATGGATAAGCTTTAAAGTAATGAACATCATTTCTCAAACAAGAGTTAATTCCATTATTAAAACCAAAATCATATCCATCGTCATACAAAGCGTAAAAGGAAATAATGTTTCGTGCCACGCTATTCAATAAGGTAATAGCAAGCCCTGAAGGAAAGGCGAGATCAACACTCCCAATCCCCTCCACGGGAACCACATCCTTGTTCCCCATGATCAGGTCAAGCTCTCCAGCACCCAGCGTCCTACTTCTTTTTAGCACCTGCACATTATTACAAATATGAGTGCCACAACCGGTATCAAGTACCCAGCCGTTAGAAGTAGCGGTATTGTGGAGTTCAATCATAAACGTACCTGAGTTACCCGCTCCCTTTGGTTTTACCCGCTTGAGCTCCTCAAGGTACTTTGGGCAAGAACGCCGCCAATGCCCCTTTTCCTTGCAGTGGAAGCACTCGGCTTCCGCAGGGTCCTCGGCCGGTGGAACCATCACGGCTTTCCCCTTGCCCTTCGGGGCCGGACTCGGGTTAGGTTTTGCAACCTTCCCCTTACCCTTTCCCTTAGAGGGGGGAGCGCCTTTTCTTTTGGTTCCACCTCCCTTGGTGGCTAGGACGGGTTTGGACGAGGAGGGCTTCTTGGACATGTCAGACTCGATGGTCTTTAACATTCCGTGAAGTTCCATTAGGGACTTGTCCATGCCATGGACATGATAGTTCCACACAAATTGTGAAAAGGAACTAGGAAGAGAACGGAGGATCACATCCACCGCAAATTCCCTCCCTAACGGGAATCCAACCTCTCCAAGCGATCAACCAATGCTTTCATCTTAAGCACGTGAACGCTCACATTTCCGTCCTCTTGCATATGGCAATCGAAAAGGGACTTTAGGCACTCGAAGCGCTCTAGCTTAGCCTGCTGTTGGAACATTTCCTTCAGCTGGTTAAGCATATCATATGCTCCTAAATGTTCCATTTGCTTTTGAAGCTCAGGAATTATTGACGAGAGCATAATGCAAGCCACTTCGTTCGTTTCCTTGACACGCTTGTCATATGCGTCTCGGACCGCCCTAGTCGCATTAGCCGAAGGTGCCTCCGACAATGGCTCCTCAATGGCCCACATCTTTTGTTCATACCTAAGGGTTATCCTTAGTTGCATGAACCAATCCATGATGTTTTGGCCATCGAGTTTGGCCTTTTCGAGGAACAACTTTAGGGAAATAGAGTTCGATGAAGATGTAGAAGCGTTGTTGGATGCCATCTACAAAATTTAGAGTACCAATTTTAGTTGTAAATCCTTGTAGAAATAATTACCCAATAGTTATAAAACTTAATTATTTGAACAAGGCTAAGAACCATATTTCACTCTATCTCATGACGGGTTTACCGCGGATCATGAAATAAGTTATTTAGGCCCGTAGACAAATTACCAATTGCAACCATTGCAACTCTTAGATCCTTGCGGGATCCTTTCGACATCAAATGTCTAAGGCATGTTTGATCCCTTCATACACCAATCCTTTTATTATTTCTTAAATGACTCGGCTAGAGATCGACATCATTTAAGCAACATAAAAGAAATTGTAAGTCGCCCGTCAAGACACACGTTGGTACCCTAGCCCAATCATTGGTTCGTGCTTAAGCTCGACTACCAATATTGCGGGTTGCCACACTCACCTTCCACACAACTCCACAAGGCATGAATCGTGCTAATGCTCGACAATCATCCAAGTTTCGTTAGATTTGGGTGGTGTCGTCTTACGGGTGGCGCATGACTTACTTTTCGAAAAACGGGTTTTTGTTTTTCCGGTTAAAATAATATTTTAACAACTTTTGACGAATTAGCAATTTAAGTGACATAAACTCCTTTTTATTCACCATTTAATATAAACACTTTTATATTAATATTTGCCAATTCTTATGCGCGTAGAAATATAAACTCATTTATAAATCTCTTTTGTTTTATATATTTTCAAAAAATTCTCTAGCATGCAAATCCTAAAGAATTCAAATATAAAACAACCACGCATAAATATAGATAAATAAAGACCCGGTAATATGCCCAAATCCTAAGTGTTTTCCCCGTGAGCCAAAACGGGGAAAACATAGTCAATCTAGGGACAATACCAATGGATGTCTCCCGGTCGGTTTTGATGCAATATTACATATTTGAAATAATCTAAGTACGAGTACATAATAATAAGAAAACGACATGTAAGTCGCGATCCTAATAATCTATTACGAGTACAAAGATTTAAATAAACGACATGCAAGTCGCACCAAATATAAATATTACAACATTACAGCACGCAGGCCAAAACCAAAACCAACCACAAACAACACAAAGGGCTATGGGCAAATCAAGTTACCGGGCTACCACAAACAAACACAACCAAACGAAAGCAATGGTGTGCCACAAAAGCATGTCCAACAAGGATATATATATTTTGATCAAGATTGCAAAAACACTCAAGGCACAACAAGCAACCCTTGTACATATGCATTAACAATTTTAATACACCTTTAAAATTGCATATTCATATATACACCTAAAGATATATGTTTTTGTGAACTTCATGCCAAGCCACCAAAAACATATAAAATTAGGAATCAAAATATAGTGGGGATCAACAGAATCAAGACTAGTCTAAAACCCGGATTTTAATATATTTAAACATATTGTTTCAAAAACTAATTCTGACAAACCAACCATTAGGCATGGGCGTACCCCAGAGGGTACGGGCGTGCCTGCCATTTTGTCAGTGCACAGTTTAAACAATTTTAAACAGTTTACGAATTCTGCCGGCACGGCCCGTACCCCCACTGGTACGCCCGTGCCCCGGTCGCCGGCACGGCCAGTACCCCTAGAGGTACGACCGTGCCCGGTCACCGGAAAACCATTTTTGACAGAAAACTCAGAAAATTCGGGTTAACTCCAAAAGTGGAAAGCCATGTTAGAGATGGCTCTGATACCACTGTTGGGTTTTCGTGGTCTAAAATCGCAACGGAAGCAAAACGAGTAGAAAATAGTTTCAAAATTTTGACCACGAATACACCCACCAAATGGACCAAAACTCTAGACATGACTAAGAAACAAGATAGAACATACAAAGAACTAGAAGTATACTCTCGATGCAATCTTCTTTGTACGCACAAGTATGGAGTTCGGGAGTGTTGTGCACTAACGTGTACACCTCTATCGAAGTCCACACCAAGTCTTGATCTTTTCCCACTTGCTAGAGTGTTAGGTACGCCAACCTAAACACCACAAAGATGTCTACACAATAGAACCAAAGCCTTGGAACTACTTTGTGTGTTTGAGAGAGTTTTATGCAAATATGTATATTCTAGAAAAACCAATTCTTGGAACTTCACAACATTAGCATCATGGCCCTTATATAGACCTCAAAATCAGTTCAAATTTCGTGATCACTAATGTCATTTTCAGTTTCTAGAATAATGACAATTAACACCATACTTAACTAGTTTTCAAAGCCTAGTTAAGAGGCTGTTACTGCCTGAGGCACGGCCGTGCCTCATAAGGTACGGGCGTGCCAGCCCGAGAGGCCACGCCCAAGTCACGCCCGACTTGGGCTCGTGCCTGTCCATTGGGCACAGGGCACGGGTGTGCGTCATAAAGGCACGGGCGCACCTAGCCACAGGCCACGCCCAAGTCACGCCCGACTTGGGCTCGTGCCTGCCCGTAGGGCATGGCCGTACCTCATAGAGGCACGGGCGTGCCTTGGCCCATAAGAACCAGTTTCTGGTTTTCTCTCTCATTAGACCATCCGTGATGCCGGAATCGATACTTGGCGTGTGACCCAATAGGCCCTTGCTTCATCAGCCATGATACTAACTCGTGTGTGCGTCAGTGGGCATAATCGAACACTTCCATGGCGAGACTTTAGCAACACGAAGTCCCCAACTTAAAATTCTAAATCTGATCGCCTCTTATCTGCGTAGCTCTTCTGTCGGCTCTAAGCTGTGTGTAATGTCTCACGATTTTTCTGTATATTCTCTATCGTCATTTGCACAACTTCGGTACTACCTAGTACCCTATGCCTAGCCTCACCCCGACACACCGGGGTTCTACACCGCCTTCCGTATAATATCTCATACGGAGGCATCCCGATACTCGAATGGTAACTGTTATTATAAGAGAATTCCGCCAATGGAAGATAGGTATCCCAGCTACCACCAAAATCTAGAACACACGTCCTCAACATGTCCTCGAGGGTTTGAATCGTCCTCTCACTCTGACCATCGGTCTACGAATGATAGGCGGTACTAAAATGCAACTTTGTTCCCAAATCGCCGTGAAACTTCTCCCAGAACCTCGAAGTGACCCTCGTATCCCTGTCGGACACCACCAACACCAGCACACCATGCCTGGAGATCACTTCCTTCACATACACACTGGCCAAAGCTTTTGACGAGAAGGTGTCGTGAATACCACCCAAATTGTATCGAAATTTCTTGGTGTTCTTGGTAGCTTGGTAATAAAATCCATCGTAATGTGCTCCCATTTCCATTCCGGAACTTCCAACGGCTGCAGCTTCCCATGCGGTCTCTTGTGCTCGGCTTTGACCCTTAGACAGGTCAAACATCCCTCGACATACTTGGCAACCTCCCGCTTCATCCCGGGCCACCAATAGTCCACTCTTAGGTCTCGATACATCTTCGTCGCCCCAGGATTAATGGGAAATTTTGACTTATGAGCTTCCTCTAGCAACGTTGTCCTGACACCAGCTGTTGCTAGTACCCATATCCGTCCATAACGTGTGAGTAGGTCTCAGCTATCCTTAACAAAATTCTTCACTTGGCCCTTAATTCTCTCTTTATTGTGGTTCTCCGGTCTAATTGCTTCAGCCTGTGCTGACCGAACCAAGTAAAACAACGAAGTGGTAAGGGTCATTTGTAAACATTTTGCCTCCAGTAACGTACATCCCGACTTACGACTTAAGGCGTCGGCCACAACATTAGCCTTACCCGGATGATATGGATCTCCCAGTCGTAGTCCTTCACCAAATCTAACCACCTTCGCTGCCTCATATTCAGATTCTTCTGGTCTGCGAAGTACTTTAAACTCTTGTGGTCAGTATAAATAGTGCATTTAACTCCATAGAGGTAGTGCCTCCAAAATTTTAAAGCGAAAACCACGGCCGCAAGCTCTAGGTCGTGAGTTGGATAATTGCCCTCGTGGAGTTTAAGCCGTCTCGATGCATACACTATCACCTTTCCCCGCTGCATCAGAACGCATCCCAACCCACAGTGCGATGCATCACAATAAACCACTAGATCCTCCATTGCCTCACGTAGGGTTAATACCGGAGCCTCACATAACTTCCTTTGCAATGTCTCAAAAGCCGTCTGCTGCGCACTCCCCCAACTGAATTTCTCATTCTTTTTGGTCAGCTTTGTTAACGGTGTGGCAAGTTTCAAGAAATTCTGGATAAATCGTCTGTAGTATCCTGCCAACCCAAGGAAACTCCGAATCTCGGTGGCGCTTTTCGGCTGTTCCCATTTTAGCACCGCTTCAATCTTGGCGGGATCTACCTTGATTCTGTCCTGATTCACAAGGTGACCTAGAAATTGAACCTCGCGTAGCCAAAATTCACACTTGGAGAACTTTGCATACAACTTTTCCTGCTTTAAGGTTTCTAAGATCTCCCGAAGGTGTTGTTCGTGCTCTTCCCGGGTCTTGGAATATATTAAGATGTCGTCGATGAACACAATTACGGATCGGTCCAACATGGGTTGGCACACTCGGTTCATTAAGTCCATAAAAGCGGCTGGCGTGTTCGTTAGCCCGAAGGGCATTATTACAAACTCGTAGTGCCCATACCTTGTTCTAAACGCAGTCTTACTAATATCTTCCTCCCGAACCCTCAATTGGTGGTATCAGAAGAAGATTGGAAAATTTTCATTGAGTTACAAAAAAGAGATGAAGTGGTGGTATGTGTGACTTCATAAAGGTCTATACACACACACATATATATATATGCATGCATGTATGTTTATATATATATACACACACATTACTCTAATTTGTTTGTTATTTCTATGTATAGGAACAACGCTTAAAAGGTAAGGAACATGCAAAGAAGAATGTGAATCCAGCTCGATTAGGCCCAATTGGGTATCGTGGACATCTATCTACATGGGAAAAAGAGAAGAATTCAGAGTTGTGCTCAAATATCCATATGACTGAAAATGAGCGTGCGAAAAAAAATTTGTTGGCTTAGGAAGATACACGATAAAGATGGTCAACTTAGGTTACCAAACGAACTTGAAAATTTGGTAGAGCAACTGGTATGACCTTGTGATGCATATAAAATTGATAGACAATTTTTAACATAAATATGAATATGTTGTTATTTAACAGATACAAAAGGATAAAGAAGTATCTGAAGGTTTAGTGCAAGCTGATCCTGGCACATATCCTTTAACAATGGTGTTAGGACCAGAGCATCCTGGTCTAACAAGAGTGGTGGGATATAATATTGTTTTGAAACAAGGAATGCCACATATTGTTGGAAAAAATAAGAAAGTCCCGCCAAAAACAGGACGTGTCCGAAGAAGTAGCAAGGCAAATGCAATTGATAAAGGAAGAGATGCGGGCTGACTTTCAGCGCGAAATGAGGGAAGAGCTTCAAGCCGACTTTCAACGCCAACTTAGGGAAGAGATGGAGACATTCAAAGAAGAGAAGTGACGTAATCAAGAGGGCTTACGAGGAGACAGCCCAGGGATGAGGAAAAGTAGTGTTGGCTCAACCCAACACATAATTCATGATAATTTGGATGACATACGCGTAATTATGTCCTTAATTTATGATACAATACTTGTACTATGTATACTTACATACATTATTAATTTAAATTGTAGGAGCCTGTGGGTTGCTTTTTGCTTCTCCCTCATTCCAAAAAGAAAATTAGATGTGGTAGGGGATGGTACATCCCAAAGGAAATGGGTTGTTGCACGGTGTTCCTTTACTCCATGGACATGTGAAGGTGCAAGTGGATAACATAGAGCAAGGTTCAATAATTGTTAAATGAGGGGTTCGTATAGACTTGCTTCTTCATTAAGGGGTACATCCCAAAGGAATCGATGTGGTATTGAAAGCTTCACTGATTGCGAGGGCTTTGTACAGACTTGCTCCTTCAGAAATATATGAACTATTGGAACAATTTCAAGAATTGTTAAATGAGGGGGTTTATTAAAACCCAATAGTTTTTCACGAGGTGTATCTATATTATGTGTGAAAAAGGAGGATGATACCTTCTATACATGTGTATTAATTATTGAGAGTTTAATAAAGTGATCAACAAGAATATACATTCGTTGCTCAGAATATGTGAGTTACTTGATCAATTAGTATGGGTAAAGTGGTTTTAAAAAATCGACTTAAGGTCGGGATATAATCAGTTTAAGATCAGAATGGATGATAATCCTCAAATCGTGTTCAGATTATGATTAGGCATTTTGAATTGGTTATGATGCCTCTTGGCCTTGCAGTTGCATCAACAGTGTTTATGTATTAAATGAACTAGGTGTATAGGCCAATGTTATATAAGTCAGTAATTGTGTTCATAAACGATATACGTATTTATTTCAGAGGTTTAGCAGATCATGAGAAACATGTTTGAAAAGTCTTAGTGACACAGAGTAGAGAATCATTATATGTTAAGTTCTTCCCATGTGAATTTCAAAATACAAGAAATGCAATTCTTTAGACAATTTATTAGTAGAAATGGAATTGAGATGAGTTTTGATCAATAAAGGAGGTGATGAAATGGAAGCCGCCAAAGTTTTGCGCTACCTAAAGTGATTGAAGAAATGATAGTATTTTGTGATGATTGTACAGTGGTTTGGATTATGTGTTATTGTAGAAGGGCGGAGTTATTGCTTGCACTTCTGGACGGTCAGAACCGTATGAAAATGAGTACCTGACTCATGACTTAGAACTATTGAATGAGTTTGAGTTTGAAATATTATATTATTCGGAAAAGGCTAATGTTATAGCCGACAGTTTGAGCATAAAATCAGAAACAATACTTAGATGAGATTAGTCATTTAAATGATAGTTACTGTAACACCAGAAAATCTTATCCATTTTTTTAAATTGCGTTGCGAAAGCTTAATTAATCAAACATACATTTCATTCACACAATCATTTACATAACAAAATATCTGTTCTCAATTCCAATAAACATAAGTTTGTTTTACAAAATAAACTGGCTCGTTTCATTTTAAATCCTGACATCAGAGTTAGGTCAACTTCTCCTTCTACGAACCCTCATAAACACAAACCTGCAAAAAGCAACTGTTAGTCCTTTTATTTGTATATATTCCATTCCTGAAGAAGCTTTCGAAGAAAGCAACTGAAGGTGTAATATATCATTATTTTGTAAACTGGTCTGACGACATCTGAAGAAAGAAGCCCGTAGTTCATCTGAAGATTAGTTCTGAAGTGAACGTCAGCTGAAGTTTGTCTTCAGTCATCAAAGGGTCTTCTAAACTGAAGATACATCTGATAACCAGGATCTTCCTGTTATGTAAAGTGCACGATCTGCGCATTCTGAAGGAGCTCGAAACGGCAATTTTGTTTTCTGTTCCTAATTAAGTGTAGAACGGTACACGTGTAAATAAATTAGATGGTCATGATTAGTTTACTTAGTTTATAAATACCTGCTCAATTAACGAGAAAAGAAAAAGCATTTGTTCGCTAATTTGTATTCAAGTTTGTTCTTGTTTAGTTTGTACTCGGTGCTCAAGTTTGTTCTTGTGTACTCTTTGAAGTTTGGTTATTAATATAATCTTACTTTGAAAACTTTCGTGTGTTCGTTGCTTTAAAACTATTTCCGTACTTTGATTTTATTCATAGTTAGTTTTATTCACTTTCGGGAAAAACAATTGGTATCAGAGCAGGTTCTAATTTTATCTATAAATTAGTGATCTGTTGAACATGTCGAAGTTTGATTACATCGATAATGGCTCCTCTGCCAAAATACCAAAGTTTTCAATCGAACATTTTTCCAGTTGGAAAAATAGAATGCTTTTGTATTTAGAAAATCTTGACTGCAATTCACTTGTTTTTTTGGAGGAAGGACCTTATGTTCCTCAAACCATCTCCATGGAGACTGGTTCTGCTGAAACCTCCATTCCCTCTCGTCCTAAACCAAGATCTCAATGGACAGAGGAGGAGAAGAAACTTGTGGGTTTGGATGCTAAAATACGAAACAGTATTGTCATCGCATTACCTAACGAAATATTTCATACTGTTTGTAATCTGAAAACAACAAAAGATATGTGGGAGAGCATCTGCATATCGTTCGAAGGAACTGTTGAAGTTCGTGAGAACAAGAAGACAAACATCATACGCAAGTATGAAAGTTTCTGTGCTAAAGACTCAGAGTCTCTCACTGAGGTCTACACAAGGTTCACATGTCTACTAAATGACATGACTGAAGTTGGAGTTATCAGAGAGCAATTCCAGATTCTCAACAGATTTCTAGATTCCCTCCTATCTGAATGGGACACCATGTGCATGATCCTGAGAACCAATAATATGCTCAGGGACATGTGAACAGACTTCGACATGGGACACCATCTGAATGGGAGTCTGTGAATGATCCTGAGAACCAATAATATGCTTAGGGACATGTGAACAGACTTTGACCTTATGTTCCTCAAACTATATGGAATCTTGTTGAATAATGAACAGACTCGCATTCAGAAAACTGATCTGAAGAAGGCCTTCAAGAAAACTCTGGCTCTTATTGCTGAAAATCCTCAAAGAGCTAAGTACAAGAAAAATGAGGACTCAGATTCTGATGATGAGTCTCAGGCTAATGAAGCTGAGGAGGAGAAAAGGACTGATGATGAAGGTACCGAAAAAGCCTTCATCATGAAAAATTATAAAAAGCTTCAGAAGTTCATATCTGAAGGGAAGAGAAGATTTGATAAGAAGTTCTCTTCAGAGAAAAAGGGCTCATCTGAAGGGTCCAAGAATGAGTGCTTCAAGTGTGGGAAGCCTGGTCATTATGCAGCTGATTGCTATGTAAAGGAGACCTCCTTAAATCCTAAGAAAGGGTTTCCTTCTAAGGCTGATAAGTATAAAGCCAAATATAAAGCCCTCAAAGCCTCAAATGAAAGGAAGAAGGAAAAGGCCATGATAGCTGATGACCTGGGCTGGACTGATTCTGAAACTTCATCAGATGAAGAAGAAGAAAATGAAGTTAGGGGTAAATATCTGGTGCCTGAAGAAATCTATGGAACTGCACATCCTGAAATGTGTTTGATGGCCACTGAAAGCAAGTTTAGCAAAGATCTGGCTGAAGTTGAAAAACTCAGCTCAGCTGAAGGATGGAACCCCACGATGATGTATAAGGTATCAAATTTCAAAGATTATTCAATGAATGAGAAGGATGATATGTTTGCTTATTTGTGTTCTGATCTGACAATTGCACATAACAATCAAAACAAATCTAAACAAACTATCACCAAGCTCACCTCTAATATAAATGTCATCGAAAAAGAAAATGGGCAATTTCTTCAAGAGTCTTATGCCTTAAAGAATCATCTCGAATTTTTAACTAATGAACTCAAAAATGTGAAAATAGATTTGCAAGACTCTAACGAAAAAGTGAAAGATCGTCAGTCGATTATTGATCTTTGGTTGAGTCCAAGTAAACTAGCATTTGAGAGTATCAATCATCAGATGGTTATTCAAAGAGAGAGAGTGGGCATAGGACACATTAAACAATCTGTTAATTTCATCAAAAAGTGTAAATATGTCGATGAAATGATTTTTAATGACATAAGTATTAATGACATTGGAAATCAAAACCTGCTCAAAAAGAGATTTACCAAATCTGAAGTTGTTAATCCAAGCTTTTCTGAACGAACAAATTCTGAAATTAGAAATCTTCAACTTCCTACTGAGTATGATTCTCCTGCCAATGAAACTACTAAACCAATCACTGAAATACCCATTACATCAAGTCCTACCAAAACCCATCCTGAAGTTATATCTGTAACCCCAACTGAAGCCCAACCTATAGTCATGACTAAAACCTGTACTGATTCAACTAAAGCCCAACCTATAGTCATGACTAAAACCCATGGTTTCATGAACTGAAGAATCATCAGTTGAAATCTTATCATCCAAAGCTGAAAATTCAAAATCCTTCAAAATAAAAAATGATGACGAAACCTTTGCTTTGCCCGTATCCAAACTTAAAGAAGTTAAGGATTCTCTTTTCAGAGTTTTAAAATTAATCGGTGAAAATGAGAAGAAAAATAAAAAGATTAAGGCAAAGAATTCAAAATCCACTCATAAATCTCACAAATGTGGAGTAAGAGGTCATGAAGCTACTTCGTGTTCTAATGAAAACAAGATCTCGAGTTGCTGTACTAAGAAGTGTGTCTTGGAGCCCAGTAAAGTTTGGGCTCTTCAAATGAACTAATCTCTTTGATTATCTGTGTAGGGCAGTCAGCATGATAACACTTGGTACCTTGACAGTGGATGCTCAAGGCACATGACCGGATGTAAGTCCCTACTGAATGGGGTTCAAGAAGCTAATGGCCCCAAGGTCACTTTTGGTGGAGGAAAATGTGGCAAAACTGATGGCTATGGTTATCTCAACCAAGGTTCAGTCAACATCAAGAATGTTGCCCATGTGACAGGACTTGAACACAACCTGATCAGCATCAGTCAGTTGTGTGATGCAGATTATGAAGTACATTTTAAGAAGACCAAAGGTTCAATCATTAACAAGAAAGGAAAAGAGGTCTTACAAGCAAAAAGGCAGGGTAACATGTATGTTGTTGATTTCAAATCTACTACTTCTGAAAGAGATGCTTGCTTATTTTCAGAAGCTGATTCAAAAGTTAACTGGTTATGGCACAAAAGGCTTTCTCATCTCAACTTCAAAAACATCAGCAAACTCTCTAAGCTTAAGCTTACCAGAGGTCTACCATCAGTTCGGTTTCAGAAAGACAAGCTGTGTCATTCATGTGAGAAGGGAAAGTAAAAGAAGTCAGTCTTTAAATCAAAACATTGCAACCAAGTTAACTCTGCATTTCATCTCTTACGTATGGATCTCTTTGGTCATGTCAGTTCTCCAATCATGGGAGGTAAGAAGTATACTCTGGTTGTAGTTGATGAATACACCAGGTTTACATGGGTATTCTTCTTGCGTAAAAAAAGTGACACTGCTGAAGTTCTGATGAGCTTTATTCGTCGTGTTCAAAGACAGTTTGACACACATGTTAAACAGCTTCGAAGTGATCATGGGACAGAGTTCAGAAACTCTACCCTCCAAGATTTTTGTGATGAAAATGGCATCATGCAAAACTTCTTAGCTCCATATACCCCACAACAAAATGGGGTTGCTGAAAGAAGAAATAGGACCCTGATAGAAGCAGCTAGAACGATGCTAGCTGAAGCATCTTTGAAAGGCCATTTCTGGGCTGAAGCTGTTAATGTTGCGTGCTATACACCGAACAGGTCTATCATGGTAAAGCGCCACAGCAAAACTCCCTATGAGTTACTCTATCTGAAGTCACCCAATGTCAGATATCTCAAAGTCTTTGGATGTACATGCTTCATCCTGTACGCCAAAGATCAGAAAAGCAAGTTTGATCCTAAAGGAGAACAAGGAGTTTTCTTAGGATATTCTGATATCTCTAAAGCATATCGAGTCTTTCTTCCCAAAAAGAACTCTGTGGTTGAAACGATAAATGTTACCTTTGATGAATTCAATGCAGAGTCAACCTCCAATCATACTGATCAACTTGTTTCCGATGAATTTGATGCTCTTCTACAAGAGTCATTTAATGATGATTTGGATGACTACTCTCAGGAGGTAAATACTGACAATGATATTGTTTCTGTTAATGTGAATCAGGTCACTGAAGATCTCTTGGAAACAAATAATCCCTCTGCTGATGATCAACCACAACGGGTCACAAAATGGACTCGAGCTCATCCCATCACTAATGTAATTGGTGATCCAAACACTAGTGTGCAAACCAAAAATGCAACCACGTCTGCCTTCTGCATGTTCTCTGAATTTATATCACAAGTCGAGCCAAAGAAAGTCGATGAAGCTCTAAAGGATCCTAACTGTGTAGTCGCTATGCAAGACGAGCTTAATGAGTTTGAAAGGAACAAAGTGTGGACGCTGATTGACCCCCCTGAAGACAAGTCTATTATTGGCACAAAATGGGTCTTCAGGAACAAACGTGATGAAACTGGGTCAGTTGTGTGAAATAAAGCTAGACTATTTGCAAAAGGCTACTGTCAAGAGGAAGGGATAGATTATGATGAAACGTTTGCTCCTGTTGCTCGTTTGGAGGCAATACGTATGTTCTTAGCCTTTGCTACCTTCAAGGGATTCAAGGTCTTTCAGATGGACGTCAAAAGCGCCTTTCTGAATGGGGAACTCCAAGAAGAAGTATTTGTTCAGCAACCCCCTGGATTCGAAAATCCCAAGTTTCCACACCACGTTTATAAGCTCGACAAAGCCCTTTATGGACTGAAACAGGCTCCACGTGCTTGGTATGATACTTTGTCTACTCATCTTCTGAAAAATGGATTTCAGAGAGGGAACATCGATAAAACTCTATTTCAGTGTAGAGAAAAAGGTGAACTCATTCTAGTTCAAATTTATGTCGATCATATTATATTTGGCTCTACTGGCAATCGCTTATGCAAGAAATTTGAAAAAATAATGTTAGAATAGTTCAAAATGAGCATGATGGGAGAACTGAACTTCTTCCTTGGACTTCAGATAAAGCAATCTGACCAAGGCATCTTTATTAATCAAGGGAAGTACGTCAAAGACTTACTCAAAAAATTCAACTTTTCAGACTCTTCCCCAATGAAGACTCCCATTGTTCCAAAGACCAAGCTTACTGCTGATCCGAACGGGAAATCAGTTGATCTTCCTACCTTCAGAGGAATGATAGGATCCTTACTTTATCTGACTGCCAGTCGCACTGATATAATGTTCTCCACATGTCTATGTGCAAGATTTCAGGCAAACCCAAAAGAATCACATTTGACGGCTGTCAGACGTATTTTCAGATACCTGAAAGGTACTCCTGAACTTGGGCTATGGTACTCCAGAGACTCCGGCTTCGAATTAATTGGATTTTCAGATTCAGACTATGCCGGATGTCAGATTGATAGGAAGAGTACTACCGGTGGATGTCAGTTACTGGGTGGAAAACTAGTGAGTTGGCAAAGCAAGAAACAGAACTCCATTTCTCTATCCACCGCTGAAGCTGAATACATTTCAGCTGGGAGTTGTTGCGCACAAGTTTTATGGATGCAACATCAGCTTGTTGACTATGGCATCTCCTTTCAGCGAACTCCCATCTATTGTGATAACACAAGTGCTATTGCCATCTCCAATAATCCTGTACTTCATTCTCGCACAAAGCACATTGATGTTCGCCATCACTTCATTCGCGATCATATAGCCAAAAACAAAATTGAGCTTCGGTTCATCTCCACTGAACATCAGCTGGCTGACATCTTCACAAAAGCCTTAGATGAACACCGATTCAATCAGCTGATTGTAGAAATAGGAATGCTAAATCCTTCCACAATATAGCTATTTCAGGTAACTTTGATTGTTAATGTTCATTCTTTCTTATCACATTTAATGTCAGCCTCCCTAATAGCTAAGCTTGAATAATTACTTTTACCCTGCCTCTCTCTGACTGTCAAATCATCTCTAAAGCGTAATCATGAGTAAATTTATTTATAAACATACAAAGATTTTCTTTCATTTTTCATCTTCTGCAAATCAAAATCCGATTCAAAGAAAATCTTTCTCTTTCTCAACAACTCATGGAATTCAAAATTACCATCGTTTTCTTCCCAGTATGCTATGTCATCACAGTACGCATCCCTGATGAAGAGATTGGGATTGAAGTTTCATCTCAAATCTTTGTGTTATCATAAACATGATGTAATTTTTCTTTTAGCAGTCCATGTAACTTATGATTAACACCATGTAATCTTTTGTGTAGATATGGTATTAGAAATTTCCAAGCTTGACTATTATTCTTGTTGGCATTGTGTTCTTCTTTATTTTTTTCTTTTATTTCTTTTGTTTATTTAGGTAAAAATTTCAAATGCAAAGTTTGGATAATTTTTGTTCCTTTGTATTGTGAAATTTTTATCTTCCTACTAATGGTGTGTTGTTGAAGTATAGCTAGTTCCAAGATAACTCTGGGTAAATTGATTTACCCAATAACTGTTTGACATCACAAAAGTTATCCTTGCGTAATTTCCGGCTTCACGCGCTTATTTTCATCCTAGATTTACCACCAAGATTGATTCAGTTTAAACCCCTTTAAAACCCAATATCGCCTCTCCAAGTTCAATACCTGCAACTCATATTCTCCGGCGATCTCTTTTGTTCAAAAGCAAAATCAACTCTTGTGCATGATTCAATGGCTCCCAAAATTGCTTCTGCAAAGGTAACCCTTCCTTCTGATGTTGTCCCCAAAATCCCACTGGAATCTATCTGTTTCAAAGACAACAACTTTGCCATTGACCTAGCCATCCCTTTATCTTCCTCGCCTCTTCACCAAATAATGACCTATCTTCGCCACTGCTCATTGAACTTTGCTTTCTCTACAAAGATTCCAATGTTTGAAGAACATCTCTGTGAGTTCTGGATGACCACTGAAGTCATCAAGCCCAAAACCTCCGGCCAAAGTATTCACTTCAGTATACTCTCTGGTATCAAGTTTGCTGAACTTACCACAAAGTATCTTGCATCTGTTCTTCATCTTCCTCGCCGGGAACTCACCTCATTCACTGCTAATGCTAAGGAGCTGCTCTTCTCCATCTTTCAATATGCTGATGAGCACAAGGTCAAAGGTAACTCTATGGTTCGCACTCGTCTCCCAAAGGAGTGGAACTGTCTGATTGCTCATCTGAATTTCTATATGACGAGCAAAATTGGTGGTCTTGACCAAGTCAATGAAGTTGTTCTGAAAATGGCCTATGCCATAATCCATGGTCATAATATTGACTTCGCTGAACTTATCATGGAGAGTCTTGTGGTCTCACTGACATCAAGAACTAGGTCTCAACACATCCCTTTTCCAAGGTTTGTTTCATTGGTTATCTACTCGTTGTTAACACCTGAAGCATTCAACTCTGCTTTGGTCCTACTTCCATCTCCTTCTCTACCGGGCTCAGTATGGACCGGCTCCTCATCTGCCTTTAACCCAGCGCTGACTGCTCTGATGCTTGCACTCGTCTCGCTGAAGCCTTCTCCTGCTATTCCACCACCATATTCAGGTCTATCTTCTGAAGCTGCCCCTTCCAAACCTCAACCTCAAATCCCTCAGTCTTCTCCATCAAAGACAAAGAAAAGGAAGTTACTTTCCACCACATCTAAGCCATCCACCAACCCTTCAGCAATACCCAAATCCACCTCTAAACAACCTACTACCACTCACCCGCTAAGATCACTCTCTAAACGCCACAAACCCACCATGCCCTCCAGTCACATCATATCTCACTATGTTTCCAGTGAGGATTCGCCTGACGACACCCCGCTGATTCTTTGCAAGACTCAACTTCACTCATCCACATCCACAGCCGCTGTTCAGGTAAGCTCTCCTTTACTCAAAGTCTCTAAACCTAGTCTGACTGATGAAGAGATAGCTCAAAACCAAGCTGTTCTTGAAGTTCCTCCTCCACATTCACAAGTTCAGGACACTGACAAACACCAGTCAGCCGAGACCTCTTCTTTACCCACCATTGAGTCTGCCAGCAAACCCACTGCAACTCGGGTACCACCAGAACATGGATCACCCATTCCTGCCTCTGCTGATCTTCCCCCTCTATCCCTTAATGTATCAGTAAACCCAACTGACACTATGGATATTGACCAGGCACATGATGAGTCAGCACCCAAATCGGCTGACACTGATGCTCAGCTTGTCACCAATGATGAAACTACAATACCCCTAGTTTTGAAGGTCCAACAAGTTGATGACTCTTCAGTTCACCCTGAAGATAAGACTGCACCCAAATCCCTTGATGTGTCACCAATCCCCATTGACACTATGGATTCTACCAAGGCAAATGATTTATCAGTTTCAAACCAAACTGAGAGTGATGCCCAACTTTCCCTCATCAATGAAACTGAAGTTCAACCTCCTTCAGTCGAGATTCCTAATGCTAATGAAGACACAGTGTTAAACCAGAATGTAACTAAAGCAACTGAGCCTCAGGCCCCTGATGCATCAGTCACTCCTCCTGATGCTATGGCCTCCACATCTCTCCTAAACACCTTGTTTGATATTCCTTTTCCTGATACAACTGTCAATCCTTTTAATGATAGTGATGCTTTTGATTTTCTTCAATCCCTCAAGTCTGTACATTCTCAAACCTCCGAGCCTTCAATAGACATTGCTTCCTCTTTGGAAAGTCTATCTGAACTCGTTCTTTCTGTGTCTACTTCTGTTAAGTCCAATACCTTTCAAGGTCAGTGTGTCGCCAATAATCAAGCAAAGCTTGAATCTGAGCTAAAGTCTCTTGTTGAATCTATCAACACACAGTTTACCACCCTCAACAAAACCATTGATCGTAAAAATCTGATTTTTCATGAGATGTATAAGACTTTTCACCATCTTATCAAAACTATAGCTGACTCCGCCACTCTTGAGTTTTCCAAGCTGAACACTCAACTCTCTTCTCTCTCCTCCACTGTAAATTCCCTTTCCTCCAAGGTTGACAATATCCATGCTGTTAATCTGTCTGAGAATGCAACTCGTCAGTTGCAAGATTTATTTGCTCCCTCCTTATCTGGACTTTCGAGGGAGATTTCGGCCTTGTCTCACTCGGTAGAAGCTTCAGGTCTCTTTGTAGCTTCTAAGGGGGAGAAAATAAGAAGACAGTCCCAAATCCGTCAGATCATAAGAAGGAAGGCCACCGCTGATCGAAAAATAATCAAATGGGATAAAAAGTATTCACGTGTTGAATACCTACATATATTGGAATAAGAAGTGGCAAACCTCAAAGCCACTGAAGAAGACAAGAATAAGGCCTTGATCGACTTCGAGGCCAAATTAGCCAAAGCTGAGGAAGCTAAGGCACTTGCTGAGGGGGAGCTCAAAAGTCTCCTTGATCAACGAAAAGCTGAAGCTGATATGTTCAGATCAGAACTTGATGGAGCTGAATATCAGCAAATAATCACTGAAGCCAAAGCCTCTCAGATTCCCATTCAATCAGCTGTTCCTTCATCCAGTGGTCAGCCAAGCCAAGATAACAAAGGTAAAGGAAAAATGGTTATAGTCTCTTCGGATGATCAGATGAGTATGGGTATGTATGATCTAAGTGACTCAGATGACGAGAATCCAAGAATAAAAGACTTGAAAGTGGCTGATGAACTTGGTAGAATAGAAGCAGAAAGAGTTGCACTCAAAGAGCTTGCTGCTAACAAAGATGATCTAGATCCGTTCGATCATCAAAAAAAGATTCATGCAAACATTGAAGCCGAAAAAGCTTCAGTTGAGGAGAAGAAAAGAATCATGGAACAAAAGGCAGAAAAGTGGTTAAGCTCTCGACATCAAAGAAGGCATCCTGATAAAATCACTGCAATCAAGCTGAAGAAGGTAAACAATGAAACCTGTCTGACGGTTCAGCGCAAAAATCTTTCTATCTTCAGCATACAATCTATCAAGGATGTTCAACGAAACTATTTTGTGTTTGAATGGAATGAAATACTTGCTTGTTTATCAAAACGCAAGCAAACTTATGAGGTCAAGTTCATTCAGAAATAAATCACCAAAGTTATTGAATATTATGAGGAGGAAGTAAAGAAGAGAGGATCTGATGCAACTGTCATGCCCTAAAAGGAGAAACCCACTCGAGCTGAAAAGTTAAAATTTCAAAGAAGGAGGCTTACTCTCAAGAAATCTCAGCAACAAATTTTGCAGCTGATATCTATTGGAGAGCTTCCAAATTGTAAAGGCTTCGACACCACGTTGCCTCCTGGTCTTATTCCTGAAGTGGGTAAAGTTCTCTCAAATCTGAGGGGATTTTATTTTCTCGATGCATATGACAAGATTCACTTTCAGAGAGTTTCAGACTTTGCCAAAGCTGACTGGTTTCATCTGAGATCTCTTCGAAACTTCATAGATAATAAAGATCCGAATGTCAAAGACATTTTGGTGGAATACTTAAAGCAGTTGAAACTCAAAACTCCAAAAGAATCCTCTCCTGAAGAGTTCAAACCTAACATGTAGAATAGTAATTCTTTATTCTTTATTCTTTCCATTCTTTAATCAATTTGTACATAGTCATGGATTATAAACAAATAGTGGAAGATTGTTAGTCCTTTTATTTGTATATATTCCAGTCCTGAAGAAGCTTTCGAAGAAAGCAACTGAAGGTGTAATATATCATTATTTTGTAAACTGGTCTGATGACATCTAAAGAAAGAAGCCCGTAGTTCATCTGAAGATTAGTTCTGAAGTGAACGTCAGCTGAAGTTTGTCTTCAGTCATCAAAGGGTCTTCTGAACTGAGTATACATCTGATAACCAGGATCTTCCTGTTATGTAAAGTGCACGATTTGCGCATTCTGAAGGAGCTCGAAACGGCAATCTTGTTTTTTGTTCCTAATTAAGTGTAGAACGGTACACGTGTAAATAAATTAGATGGTCAGGATTAGTTTACTTAGTTTATAAATACCTGCTCGATTAACGAGAAAAGAGAAAGCGTTTGTTCGCTAATTTGTATTCAAGTTTGTTCTTGTTTAGTTTGTACTCGGTGCTCAAGTTTGTTCTTGTGTACTCTTTGAAGTTTGGTTTTTAATATAATCTTACTTTGAAAACTTTCGTGTGTTCGTTGCTTTAAAACTATTTCTGCACTTTGATTTTATTCATAGTTAGTTTTATTCACTTTTGGGAAAAACAGCAACAACTGTGGGGAATTAGCACAAAGCTAAGTGAGTAGAGGCTAAACCCAAAAGCAAACATCAATAGCCAATACTAAACATGTAATCACAACCAATTAGTCTCAATCTCATAAATATATCTGACCACATATATTTATAATTCATCCATGAAATAAAAACAAACAATAAATAAATACAAATCCAAAACACAAAGTGTCGGATTTTTAGAAACTATCGGATTTCCAAGAATTTGCAATTCACAAGTATCGGATTCTTCAAAGTATCGGATTTCACCAATGTCGGATTCTAGGTTTCGGATTTGACTTAATCGGATTTCAAGACTTCCGGTTTTAGGAGTTCCGGATTTTGGCTTTCGGATTCAAGAGTGTCGGATTTCATCATTCCCGGATTTCAAGTACCGGATTTGGGTATCGGTTTCTCAAGTCTCGGATTTCAAGTATCGGTTCTTAACACAATCGGATTCTAAGTTCACATGTACTAAGTATCGGATTTATGGTCATTCAGATTTCAAAGTCTCGGTTTTCACAAGTGTCGGTTTTATTCAATACTTCCGGATTTCCTCAACTGTCGGTTTTAGGCATAAATCGGATTTCCTATCATCTTCTTCCCCAACAATCCGATAACTTCATCATCACCATAATTTTAAAACCCAAAACTTCTAAACTCATTTAAAACTTATAAATATCATGGTTAATCATATTCAAACATGCCTTCATACAATAGAAACACTTTTTAATCACATGAATCATCTAAACATGCAAGACCCACTTAACCAAATAAACTTCAAACATGATTCATGGTGTTCTTAGCATGCAAACTTCAATCTTAAAACAAATCATGTCTTTAAAATTAGATAACTCATCAAGAAGAATAATAACATGATAAATTAGTACACACCAACCTTTAATCTTGATTTTCAGAACACACTCTTAAAATTCTGATTCTTTTCTTCTTTCTCTTCTTTCTTTCGGTTTTCTTGGCAGAGAGTACAACACACATACACACTTTTTGCAAATAATGAGTAGGTGAAATTTCCTAATTGCCAACACCTATGTACGTATACATGGATTTTTATGAGAGGTGTTATCATCTAAATTCTTCTTACCCCCACGTGGTTATCCACTAACCATACATCCTAAATCATGTAACATGCCATACATACATACATACATAAATCCTTTTCACCTGATAACATATACTAAATTAACACCCATTATAATTCTAATTAATTAATTAATTTAATCAATTAAATAACTCATAAAATCAAATAATCATTTAAAACACAATGAAACACATACCGCAAACCCACTAATCTACTAGCCCAGCTTTGCGGGTGTTACAGTTACAACGCTCATATTCAAATGTAATGAGAACAGATCAGTCAAAAGTGATCAAAAGTGAAAAGTATATTAAAGAATGGATAAAAATGACTAGTAATTAATCCGATTAAAGACAGTCATGATATACTGATTAGATATGACCGTATTTGAGTATCAGATTATGGAGATGCATGTCAGTCACATCTAAATGAAGCTCACAAGTTTAGGTTTTCTATTCAGTCAGAAGCTACCAACTGTATAAAGATCTGAGAGTAGATTATTGGTGGCCGGATATGAAACAAGATGTAGTCAGATAAGTGGAGAAATATTTATAAATGTGTTTGAATGAAAGCTAAACGTCAGAAATCATATCTGAAAATATTATTATGAACCTGAATACCAAATTACCCAAAAACCCTATGAGGTTATAATGTGATATGGGTGATTGTAGGCAGGTTAATTAAAAGTGTGTATTTGGTTTCCATTATAGAAACTTATTCTTCAGAACATTTGACAGATGTGTATGAGAAACAGATTGTGTTATGTAATAGTATATTAGTGTTTATTGGTTCAGACAATGATACCAGATTCACTTCCAAAATTTGGAACAGATTTCATATAAAGTTAAGGATTAAGCTTCATCTCAGTACAGCCAGAATGAAAGAAATATACAGATGGTGGAAAGCATATTTTATGATTGTGTTATTAATTCAGAAGAAAACTAGGGTACATATTTGCTTTTAGGCAGGGTTTCGTATTATAACAGATAATAGTCCAGCATCAGAAAGTCAACATATGAAATTATATGATTTTAATGTCGAACTTCAGTGTATTGGGTGATGTGGGTCAGAAAGAGCTGGGTAGTACAGAAATGGTACAGCAAATGACAGAATAGATTCAGAAGAAAGTGTTTATCTGATGGGTCTGTAATCGTATTGTTGGAAACTTTTAGTAATGATGATAAATTATATTATGAGGAACAGTTTATAGCAATTTTGAAAAGATGAGATTTTATTCAATAGTCAGATTAGACTGGTCAAGGGCCAGTAAAAGCATATAAAGGGGTCAGATTACATATAGAAGCCTGAACAGATTATGATGAGTAATTATTCAGAACTCTTCGGTAGTTGATTTCGGGGACGAAATCATTTCAAGTGGGGAAGAGTTGTAACACCCAAAATTTTATTATCAATTTAATACGAGAAATGTACAAAGTGTTATACGAGTTATAAATGGATATATGTGATAAGATGTGGTTTTAAACTAGAGGGGCTAAAACCGTCAAAATGAAACTTGGTTAGTCAAGGGACCAATTATGCAATTATGACAAACCTAGTTATATATATATTGACTTTTCAAAGTCAATGTCTTACAAAGTTCAAAACACACATACAAACTTATGTACTTCTGTTCCAGCAAGTTTTCTTTGAGGATTTGAATCAAGAATAGAAGATACAACTAGTTACAACTGATCATAGCATTTATACAAGGTGGAGGTAAGATCTAAAGCCACTTTTCGTGAAGATTTATGAGTATTTATAGATGATTCAATGGTGAATCATGTTAGAAGTGTTTTATATTGATTAGACTATGTTTCCTTACTGTATGGGGTGTAGGAAAACACCCCAAGAATGTTTATATTGAGTTTGTATCAGATTTGTGGCCAAAACAAATATATACTTGATTCAAATCTGAAATATCAAAATAAAAATATGTATCAATAGTTCATAACTGAAATATCAAAGAATCGTAGACAATCATTGTGATTAATTACCATATTGCCCCACGTGACTTTTTTAGATCGATGTCCAGATCAGATGGCTGAGATTGAGTCTCTCAATCTCATTTAATATCCCATTCTTATTTGAACCTTCCCCTATATGTATTTATATATATATATGTATATGTATATATATGTGTGTATTTATATATATATATATATATGTATATATATGTATATATCTGTGTGTATTTTTAACCATAAATAGATAATTATTATATTTATTTATCTCATTTAATTGAAATATCAAAACCGATTTTAACACACACACATATGAATTTTCAAAACTCGTATAATAAATAAATACAAAATTCAGATTTTTTTAATAAATAAATGTTATCCGAAAATTGAAACGATTTAAATCAAAATAATTTAATTAATTCCCAATCAACTTAATTAATGAAATTTTCATTACATAAATAAATACATATAAAATTAACTATAACTTGGTTTATAATGTCATAAGTTAAATACCAAGTTACTTCTAAGTCATAATAACCTTTACGAATCTATTACTCAATAATTACTCTAGAAAATGGGTTTGCATTACTGATTGAATTATAGACATGCATATGTGTGACTCATGAGTGTATCATGACATTGGATATGAGATTGTTGTATTCTTGATTGTTCATACCAATCCTAATAGATTCTCACTTGTGGAAGTTGGCAGTACCATCTTGGTGACATGGACTAAAGGAAGCGCGTAGACAGACGCTTAGGCAAACCAAGTCATAAAAACTGGTATAGCCAGGTGTAATGTCCCAAAGTTCAAAAGTTGTTATGGCTAAGTGTTATTAAATATTAGATCTATTTATAAAATTAGAGGGGCTAAAACTGTCAGTTTGAAACAAGATAAGTTCAGGGGCTGTTTGATAATTCTTAGAAAGAACTTATATATATATATATATATATATATGTCTGTGTGTGTGTGTTGAGTATGACAGAAAAGTCAAACCTTCAAGTTGTACCAGCCACTCTCATAACAGCCACCTTCCAAGCTTTTTTTTGGATCAAAAACAACAGATTAGAGTGTAGTAGCATCAACCAAGTAGTCCCTATACCAAGGTATGTGTTCTTGATTGTGTTTTGTATGTTTTGAGTCAAGAAAGTGATTTCAATGGTGAAATCTTTTATCTTTGCATGTTAATGTGTTTGTAGTGGTTGTTTAGTAGTTTCAGATGTTGTAGTATAGTTTGCAAGTGCTGGAAAACACATGTTTGAAGTTTTTATGTGATTTTGGTCAGATTCACAAAAGGGCAGTCGTGAAACTTTTGTTGATGTTCTTAGCGCATGGGCGTGACTTTAGGGCCACGGCCGTGCCAGGTGGGCGTGGCCGCCCTTGTTCATCAGGTCCGGGCGGGCCTAGCCCAGTATGCATATGTTTGAGCAGGTAATGTTTGGGCCCAAATTGAAAGGCACGGGCGTGCCTACGCCCTGTTCAGTTTTTCTCAATAAGTGAATAGTTTTAAATGCCAAGCTATATTCACTTATGTGGGAGGGTGTCTAGATACTTGACAACATACTTGTTTAGCATATTACTTAATTTCTAGGTGAGTATACAATTCCTTTAGTATGAATAGAATATGAGTATGCATTAAATGAACAATATAAACTCTTGGTCCAAGTTCTAACCCTCTAATCATGCATTTATTCAATTCTATGGTCAAGAAATCGTTTTAGTGTATAATTAGACGTATTTAAGTTCGTGTCAAACAAGACTCAACCTTTAACAATTGTTTTGGTTATCAAATTGTTAAATTGACAAATAAAGGTCATTACATGCCAAACATACACATTAAAGTTCCATTCTTGATAATCTAAGCCTAGGATATGATCAATCACTAGTCAAGATTAATTATTGATCCTAATTAATCATGATAAAGGCTATAAAAATAGATTGGTCCTCTTATTTTTATAAACTCAGAATATAAATAGTCAAAAATAGACTCTTTAAAACATATGGATCATTGGTAAGCTTATAAGACAAATTATGAGATGAAAACAAGTTCTAATCAATGGAAATGAAACATTCTTACAAAGTATCATCTCCTCTAGGGAGGAAAACAAGAAAACTAGCCAATCACAGTCATATTCAAACTCTGGAGATCATGAATAAAGATAAGAAACAAGAGAGGAATGATAAAACCATTATAAGCAAGCTTCCTACCCACTTCGATCTTTAAATTAAGCTCCAATCCTTCAAATTAAGCTTTAATGCTCCTGGGATGTCTTGTGGACTAGTTTTTGCAGAGTTTAGGTTCAATATGATAGGATGTTAACCCCAAATTCGTTCTGGAATTGTGTTTAAATAGGCAACTAAAAACAGGGGGTTCGTGCCGCAACAGGTAAGTGTCGAGTCGTGATCAGGAGATTCATCGCGATCCAAACTTTTTTGAATTTCAAATATGACATAATCTGACGCGTCGCGCCGTGACCCAAGAATTGGTCACGCCGCGATCCCACGTGGTGAGCAGATTGAGTTTATCTTAAAAGCTTCGTCGCGCCGCGATATTTTAAGCCGTTGCATCGCGATCCGCAATATCTCGCCTGGCTCTCTCTCTTTTTTATTCTTTTGGGCTTTTTCTTGGGCTCAGTTTTTAGGCCTATCTTTGATTTATTTCCTCTATTTTCTTTAAGCCTCTTTCTCTCTTCTTTTCTTGGGCTTCTTTTATTTTTAACTTCTTGACTTTATTTTCTTCAAAGACACATTATTTCGCGTTTTTAGCATGCAATATAGAAAACAAACGATAAACGCATCTTTTTACAATTAATTATATGTTTTCCAGCTAAAACCAACCCGATCGCACAAGATTTATATATTATAAACGCGATATCAATAATCCTACTAGAGAGATTCCAGTTACAGAGGAATTGTAAGAGCATGAGAACAATACAGTAAGAGAGACAGCAGGTACAGAGTTGGGTAAAGCCCCATAGATGAACGTTGCTTGTATAAGAAACCAGATGGTTGAGGAATTGTAAGAGAGACTGAAAGTGATGTTATAGAAATGAGTAGATACAACGGTGGAGGCTGCAATGATATATGTTTAGAGGGTTGGGAGAATCGAAGCCAGAATGGATCAGTTATAAGAGTTATAGTGGTGTACTTATAGAGAATTTTCACTAGGCAAAGCACCCCTTCTTGGAGGGGATTACAGATTCAATTGTGAATAATCGTAGGCTAGCAGAGGCGGAAGGGGCGTTCTGTACAGTCGGGTGTCTAGTAGAATGAAAAGTTACGTATGTTTTGAACTTGTTACGTGGAGCAGCAAAAGACGGGTGGATATTGTTATTACAAAGGAAAGAGAAGGCACAGATGTAGGCAACTATTAGGCCTCAGTTTAAAGAAGTTTTAGAGATGCAGTTTGTACCAAAAAGCTCAAATAGATAAGATTACAGAGGATTTTTTAGCTTTATGATAGATGACAAAATTGGTGGGTGATATCACCAAGTTGTTAAAAATGGCTTGTCTTTGTCTAGAGTATATTTCCTTTGAGCTTATGAAAATGTAGCGATACATTTCGATATTTATAAATGATATCTGTAAGTTTATTGATGGTTACTTGTAACACAACAGATGAGATGATCAAGTAGGGAATAGTAAATGGAAAAGTGAAAGTTTGAGCCAGCAAACCTGTCAAGTAAGAGGTTAGTGTTTGTACTAAGGGATAGATCCCCACTCAATGTGTGAAAGTGTGAGAAGAAGGGGTATGTGGCTAAAGATTGTAATAGCTCGCTCTAGGTGTGTTATCATTCTTACAAGTCTGGGCACATAAAGCTTGTTGCCCTAAGTTGACAGTTTCTGAGAAAAGTATAATGAATCCTCTACCCCTGCTTTGTTTTGGTAAAGGTAGGGATAAGAAAGGGAAGGTTCCCCCATCATAGGGCAAAGCCTTCCAGCTAACGGCTGTGGAGGAAACAGTGGAACCGGACGTAGCGGCAGGTATGTTTGTTGTTAATAATACACCTGCCTTAGTATTGTTTGACTTTAGTAAAGTAGATCTTGGTTGTTGTTTCACTTTATGTTAAGTTGAGTATTCCACCCAGTATAATAGAATTTTCTCTTGAGGAAGAAAAATCAGATGATAAGATTACTATTGAGAATAGTATGTGTTAGAATAATGTGATAGAATAGACATTTGCTAGTTTCCCATCGATCTTATGCCAATCATGATGAAAGAGTTTCGAGCGGTTGTTCGTATGAATTGGTTGGGTTAGTATCAAGTTCATATATTATGTGATCAGAGAATAGTACGGGTTCAGACCCCAAGTGGGGAAGAACTGTTTAGTAGAGGTAAAAGTATAAGAGCCAGTATTCCCGTTTATTAGCAAAAGTAAGGAAGTATCTAGTCGTTTGTGGTACAACATTTTCAGCTTTTGGGAGAAATTCTAGCAGGGGAGGAAAAGCAGTAGAATATTTCAGATATACAGGAATTGATGAAGCAACTACAAGAATTGATGGATATTAGTTTTATCTGACCCAGTAGCTTAGTGTGGGGTGCATTGAGTTTATTTGTGAAAAAAAAAGATGGCACGTTCAGAATGTGTATGTTTGATTATTATATGTGAAATTCACACGTATAAAGTTTAGTTATAAGAAGTGTAATTCTTGGGTCGCCTCGTTAGTCAGTAAGGGATTAAAGCTGTTTCAGCCAAGTGGAAGCAGTGACAATATGGAGCCGCCTCAGAATCATACAAAAGTAAGAAGTTTCTTTGAGCTTGTAGAGTACTAGAGGTGATTTATACTAGACTTTTCTAAGACAGCAATACCCCTAGTCCAATTGACTAGAGAGAGCATAGAATTTAAGAGGAATGATGATAAGGTGTGGTAGTCTATAGTGACATCTTTTAATAGGGATTGGGTTGTACGGAAAGAAGGTTATTGTTTATGTTTATCGCCAGTTAAACATACATGAAAGCAAATCCCCAACTCATGATTCAGAATTAACAGCAGTTGTCCAACTAAAGCCAATGTGGTAGCAGATGTTTAAGCAGAAAGACAGAAACTATGCAAAAGTAGTGAGAAAGTTATAGTAAATTTGATTGTCATATTACCCAGAACTCCTCGGGGGTTGATGTTATATGAGAAGAAATTGACAGACTCACAAGAATGTAAATTCTGTTCCAGTAAAGAAAGTGTATCCTTCAGAAAGAATGACAGGTGTTTAATTTGAAGAGATAGTAGCAGGATGTGGAGATTCTGTTATACCTTAGTATAGTATTCCACCCTCAGGCGGATGGACAGAATGAGATAAATATACAGATACCGGAGAATTAGCTTAAGTCATATGTTTTTGATGTCAGTGGATACCTATCGACCAATAACAGAGTTCTTCTGTTATAGCAGTTACCATTTGCATGTATGTATGTTACAACCTGATACGATAGGTTGTGTAGTAGAAAGCACAAGACCCATGTTTGTCAGGGTGAAGTTGGTCAGACAGAGTTGACCAGTACATAGATAGCACAGTGAATGACCAAGTATATACAGTAGATACGTGAGCAGTTTAAAGCAGGCCAGGATAGACAGAAAGATATGCTGACAAGAGAAGATCACCGTTAGAGTTCCAGGTTGGGAACTATGAGTTGTTAAAAGGGGTACCATGGCAGAAAGATAGTAGATTCAAGAGGAGGGGTGAGTTAGGCCATGTTTTAAGTGATCCCTTCAAGTTGATCACAAATATGGGAAAGGTAGCATACAGACTGGAATTACCAAAGATGTTCCACCTTCATGGGTGGTTAGTGGATGAATCAGCAGTTGGTTCCTTTGTAAGATGTGTTAGTGGATGAGATGACCAGTTATATAAAACTTCTGGTGGCTATTTTAAAGAGAAAGGGTTGAGATTTTATGTAACGAATGGATAGAATTTGTAAAGGTATAGTGAAAGTATAGAAAGGGTTCAGATTACACTCGGATGTATGGGTCTCATGTTATGTGTGATACGTGTTTCCTGATCACTATGTTACAAACCTTCTACTTCGGTAGCGGGTAGTTATGTGATGTAAGACTATAGAGATGAGGAGATGTAAGACTACTACTAGTTTGCTACGGTAGCATTCAGCTTGATAATGCGTAGTTATTTGTACAGTAGATTTCGGGGACGAAATCATTCCGAGTGGGGAAGAGTTGTAACACCCCAAAGTTCAAAAGTTGTTATGGCTAAGTGTTATTAAAGATTAGAGGTGTTTATAGAACTAGATGGGCTAAAACAATCATTTTGAAACATGATAAGTTCAGGGGCTGTTTGATAATTCTTCGAAAGTACTTATATATTTATATATTTATATATATATATAGGTGTTTTGTAGTTTGACTTAGAAAAGTCAAACCTTCAAGTTGTACCTATAACTCTCATACCAGCCACCTTCCAAGCTTTTTTTTTTGGATAAAAAACAGCAAGATTAGAGTATAGTAGCATCAGCCAAGTAATCCCTATAGCAAGGTATGTGTTCTATGTGATTGTGTTTTGTGTATTTTGAGTCAAGAAAGTGATTTCAATGTTGGAATCTTTGATCTTTGCATGATAATGTGTTTGCAGTGGTTGTTTAGTAGTTTCACATGTTGTACTATAGGTTGCAAGTGCTAGAAAACACTTGTTTGAAGTTTATATGTGATTTTGGTCGGATTTATAGCAGGGCAGTCGTGAAACTATTGCTGATCTTCTTGAAGCACGAGTGTGCCTATGGGGACATGGTCGTGCCAGGTGGGCAGGACCACCCTTGTTTATCAGGTCTGGGCGTGCCTGGCCTAGTACGCTTATGTTGGAGTAGGCCATGTTTGGGCCCAAATTGAAAGTCACGGGCGTGCCTTGAAGGAAGCATGGCGTGACCACGCCATATTCAGTTTTGAGAGCAATTGAATAGTTTTTAATGTCTAGCTATATTCACCGATGTGGCAGGGTGCCTGGATACTTGACAGCATACGTTACTTGTTTAGCATATTACTCAATTTCCAGGTGAGTATACAATTCCTTTAGTAGGAATAGCATATAAGTATGCATTAAATGAACAACATGATATATGTGTTATGTGATATAATTGTTATATGTTTTTAATGAAAAGCAGCAGGGTATAGAGGTACGAGTAAGGTGTAACTTTGTACTGAGAACAGTGTTATGGTATATAGCCACATAGGTGGTGTAGCTGTATACCAAAGCAGTGTAAGTATTCATGAATTATAATATATATATATATATATATGCAAGGTGAATAGTATGATATCTACGATATGATATATGATATGTATATGCGATGCAAGTACAGGTGTATAGTCATGCCGTGAGCATAACGATGCACAAGAACATTGAAATGGTATATAGCTAGTTGTGTACCAACTAATGCGGATACATTCTTACGTACAAGCGTAGCTTTGTATCCAGGAAAGTGGAAAGGGGTATATTGAGGTCCTTATACCCAACGAAAGGTCTTAGAAGCTTGGCTACGTGCGAGGTGTAGTCATACCATGGAACAAGTTAACAGTTTCAGTAGTTGGGGATAGGCTACACGCGAGGTGTATATATGCGCCAGCAAAGTAATAGTTTGTGTAGGTTTGCATGTGATACAGTTTGGATCCAAGACATCCCAAGGAGACTTACTCCTGTTGTTACTGCTTCGATGCGAGACATCATGACGAGATTTTACTTCTGTTATATGTTGTATATGTGCAGCTAGTATGCTCACTAAGCATTAACTTATGTTTCAGTGTCGCATGTTGCAGGTGGCAGGTTCCAACAAGGGTAAGGCCCCGGAGCAGTTTTCGAGAAGCAAATTTCTAACATTACTTTTGTAAATGTTAGCACGTGTATGTTTAGAAACTGTCGTTTTTGTAAAACTCTGATATTTTTTAGGTGCTAACTAATAAGATAATGTTTCTAAATTAAAACTGGAAAAGTGGTGTTACACCAAGTGATAAGATAAACATAATACGAACTTCTATGAATCAACTGTTGATGAAGTGGGTATAGTTAGGCTTTTTCCTTTACAACACGTTACTTCAGTTATGAGTATGATCATGGATAGAGTCAACTCTATTACTCAAAATCACGTTTCTCAACTACATGCGTTAACCGAAAGATAAAATGATAAAGAACGAATTAGTTCGTTTGACCATGGCCATACACTACATCAATTTTAGTAAGTCACGAGGTCCAGAAATATCTCTTTTCAAAGAAGAGATGAAAATCTCATCTTGCATATCTGCATTTGGCAACACAGCTTCCGTTGAATCTAGATACGCCTCACATGACCACTATGTTATTGTGTGACATTAAAATGCACTAAATATTCTCAACCACAAGTCCCCGCATCTTAAATCAAACACCCCAAGTTCTAAGGACAACCTAATCGACATAATTATGATACAATCTATGAAGTATTCTTAACTGTGGGTGAATTGAATATACGTACCCTAACGAATATCTATTAATTTGACTTGTAACTCTTGCATCTATATTCAATACCCTTAAATATCTACCAAACTCTACAATGACTTTATAATCATATTGCGATTCCCCCCACGATAAGTAGTCGGGGATAAATTTGAATAAATCCAATTTATTCCTAAACATTTTCAAAGTCTTCTAGTTACTAGTTATTGAGATTCTTGTTTCGGGTCTTTCTTGCTTCATTTCTTTGAACATTTTTATGTTTTGTAATTTTGCGGCTGGGGGATTTAAATTGTCTAGCATCAAGAATCATCGGTTGTATTGTGTAGTGATTTGGTGAATAAAAGGTGGTTTTCAAAAAATAAGAAAATAGAAGGCTTCTTGGTGGAGTTAAGAAGTACAAGTACTGCAAGCAAAGAAATGTCACCAACAACAAATTTACTAATTTAGATGTCATCTATTGGGCCATAATTTCATTTGAGATACTTGGGAGTTCTCGATAACAATTTTCCGGCATAGACAAAAGATGATTCGTCTATAACATAAATTAGTCATACATAATAATTATTATTCTTATCTTTTTATTAACTTATTATTTTTTTATTCTCATCCATAAATTTAAGGGTATATATAATAGTCCAAACAATCAGTTTTTGTTATGTATAAATAATTTGTGTTGTGTACAAATCACTTCCCCGTAGAAAACCAACCCTCAAGCATTCACCTGTCATTTTCGTAAAAAGTTTTAAGAATAAATTTTTTTTGTTGTGATAAAAATAAACATCGATTGTTATAACAATTTAGGAATGAACCTTAATACACATACGTAGGGATGAAGTAATATACAGATGAACGTGAGTTTACAAGAAGGATACGATAGGAATTTAACAATTTTCAAGCTTTTAATATAATATCTAACGAATTGATTTTAATCAATAATTTCAATATTAAAGTAATATTAGGTTTGTAATGATATATATGTAATGAACGGCTTTTACAAGCACATATACTAAATTCTGTCTTTTTATAATGGCGTACTTATTAATTGTTTTTTATTAATTATAAATTTTAGTGAACTAGATAGTCGACCCATTAGTCCATTACTCAAGCCCATTATCGAAATTATACTTAATGTATTACCAGTACCCATTGATCCATGTCCATTTACATTTCGTGATTGTTTTTGTCAGGATCGGATTTACTAAACGAATTTGAACCAAGATATATTACAGAAGCAACGGAATTGCACCTTAATACTTAAACAAGAACACAAGAAAACTTAAAAATATTGATATTTAATATCAAACGTAATTTGTATTGATCACTTGAATCGAATTATTACAATCAAAGCCTCAATCTGTCTTTTAAGACAGACGTACAAAACTTCTCTAATGTAAGAATCAGAAATGGACATGAGACTAAAACTCTAAGAATATGAATTATAGAATCTTTGCTAGGTTTTTCTCTAACTTTATTCGACATTCATATATATTCAGAATTATAAGATAAACATCAAAAAGAAACTTTATCTTCAGTTGTATCTTTATCTTCAAGTAATTCAAATCTTCCTTGATCTCAAGAATTTTTCCTTTATTGTAGCAATCTTTCCTTATCTTGATCAACAATATTAATCTTCAAAATCCTCAATTAGCATTAACTTTTGAACTCACGGTATTAATATTGGTCTAGCAGCATTGACTTTGTTAAGCAGTAGTAACTTCTCTACTAGAGGTAGTAACTTATATATGAGTACTAACTTCTGTACTAGCAGTATTATAACTTTAATTAGTATTAATTTGATTTGGCACGACGGCATTTAGACCCAACAATCTCCCCCTAACTTAAATTCTGAATAAGTATTTAAGTTCTTCAAGTGTTCAATGTTGGTATCTTCCATCATCATGATGCTACCAAAATCATTATGTATAACTTTAAAGTGTGTTTCTCTGTCAACTCATTCAACTAATTAAGAATCATTTAAACCGATGCTTCAGTCATGGTGAAACACCATTTGCATTTAGCTTCGCACCTAAGATGTAGTATTCATATCTTGCTTCTACAGTGGTTGACTGATACACACCACAGTTCTCATATAAAATCATCTTACTATTGGTAGTTTTCCTTGATCAATATTCTCTTGGACTTTTTCAGGAGCGAACATATTACACAGGTTGCTTAAAGCAAGTCTGATTGAACTTGACAACCCTTTCAACACTTTGTCTCCATATTTTTTCTTACCAGCCTCAAACTTCTCTTCCACATCATATCTTGATGCATACTTGAGTAGTCTAATGAAGTTTGAGAAATTTTCTTGGCTTTCATCCTTTCTGACTATCTTGTAATGCTCAGATCTGCCAACTTTAATTGTACCCGAGCCTATGAATTCTAAAAGTTTCAAACCCAAAGGTTGAACATTTATTGGGTTCACCAGCACAATGATCAATGATCCTATATTCTTCCTTTGCTCATCTAGTTCCTTTTCGGTTTGCTCACTTTGTACAGTTTCATTAACCTCCGGCACTTTAACTCTTTATTCAACCTTCTCCTCAGGATCATCAATCCTGGCTTTTACAACTCTTTTCACCTTTACTTCCTCAAATTTTCTTTTCAAACCACTTTCAACCTCATCTACTTCCTCTTCTTTTTCTTCTTTAAATGGTTTGTTTAGTTTAGGTTGATCATAAGAAGCTTTCGACCTTCTTTCAAATTCATCTCTTTTTTCTACATCCCCTTGCAACATGTAACACCGTAAGATCCTAAGCCATTTTTTAAAACACGTTGCACAAGCATAACTGATAGGATTACTTTAAAACACAAATATTTACAATCGTTCATAAAATACAAACATAGTATCCTTCGTTTGGTTACAATATAAAAACATGGCTCGTTGCTAACAAAACTAATATCAGAGCGGGAAGTCAAGCTTTACTTTAACAAACATCTCAAAACACACAAACCTGCAAAAACAGTTCAACAGTGGGAATTAGCACAAAGCTAAGTGATAGAAAGCTAAAACACAACAGACAACGGCTACAATCAACACAAGAGCATGTAACCACACAATCAAGAAGACCGGCGGTTCGGCGCAGAACCTACAACCAATGCGGCCAAAGCAAAGTTTACCGATAGACCACCGCTCATTGGTACAGTTAGATCCCCTCCGATACAACGCATGCACGAGAGGGTCTAAAAATGCTAACCCAATAGCGATCAAGCCCAGCCCAATTCTACTTATATCTAACTTCTCAAACGGTACTCAATATCATCCAAAGAGTGTATATCGATCAAACAATCATACAATCATATAATCAAACAATCAATCAACAAACATCAGACTCAACAGTCTATCAATCACAAACGCATGCACCACATCAATCATATCAATTATAACCTTTACCATCCACGAGTTAACATCCACTCACCTCTTCTTTCTCGAATTCCACACTCAGAAGTCTAATATCACTGAGTCTTGGTATTGCCTGAAAACATAACAACACCAAAATTAGTTTCTGATTCATAAATATATATATACCCACGTATATTTATATCTCATATGCTGTAACAACCTCAAAATGGGCCTAGTCGTGTTCGAATCTGGTACGTCTAAAATTCTATTTAAATAGGGAATAAAAGGAATTATATATATAATTGATTATTTGGGAAAAATATAAGAAAATAATAAAGAAATGATAATATTAAAATATTATGATAAATAGATAAGAATAATAAATTATCAAATGGTTTAGAACGAGGTTTCCAAAAATATCCCCGTTGGTTAAAACGGGTACTCGTGTGTAAAGTTGTAAGTTGGAAAGTGGAACAAGATACCCACTTGTGGATATTCACAACCCACAAGTAGGCATCTTTGAAACCCACGTGGACATCCCCCTTTACAAACACAGACTTTGTGTTTATTCTCTTGACTTTGTGTTCATCAAAGATCTTCCAAGCAATCTAATATTCCACTAAATTCAAGTGTTAATCCCAAGTTCCAATCTGCTTCAAACTATCAAGTATTCATCTCCATCTTGTTGTAAGTTAAATCTACAAAGTTCTTCACTTTCTTGAAGCTTATGTCCAATTGGGTTTGGGTGAAATTGATGCCAATAATTAGTTCTGATATTACCAATCTGTTCCTAGATGATTATTAGGTTCATAGAAATCAGAATATTGAATTAAAGTGAAGCTTTTGATTGATTTTGAGAATTAAAGTGTCAAATGGGTCAAAATGATGATTTTGGTCCCCAAACACTGAATTGGTTCTTTTGTTATGTAAAAATGGTGTTTTTGGATTTCCTTTGATGTGTTATTTCACATATGAAGCTTAGAAACTGATTGGTAATACTCTGGAAATGTTTTGGTGTGTTTTTGGATGAAAAACAGTAGGTTCTACACGAACCTGCTGCTGTATATTGAAGGGCATGGGCGTGCCTCTCGAGAACAGACTGTACCTCAGGGCGTACCTGGGAGGCACGGCCGTACCTCCCAAGGGTACGGGGCGTGCCTAACCCTAGCAAGCCCGGGGGTACCCTGAAGTCACGGGGTGTATCTGAGACCCATGTACGGGGCATACCTGGGGCGTGCCTCACCAGGCACGGGCGTGCCCTGCCCCTGGCAGAATCTGTTTTACAAGGTTTTAATAGCTGTAAACCTTGTTTAGGTATTCCAGTTGATCCAGAAACTTCAATATCGTATAGTAAAGTATTCTAGCTCGACAAGTGAGTGTCTGATAACATAATGATTAATATATCTATAACATATGTTAACAATGATTACGGAATTGTATACCACGATTTGTACACGCGCTTGTTTAAGTGTAGGACTGCATGATGATGATAGAATATACCATGTTGACACAATGTAGTATGCACTTGATTAGGTGTATGCTATGATGATAATTGAATATGTTGTTGGAATATACCCGCTAACACGAACGAGTTAATGGCACTACCGATGAGGTATAGGCCTATTGGGTCACACACCAAGTATTGATTCCGGCAACACGATCAAGCAAAAGAGAGGAAAAGGCCAAAATGGGTTTTGGAAGGATGTTACACGGGCCGTGTTCCTGAACACGGGCCGTGTCCAGTCCAACATACACGAGGCGTATTAGCCCAATTCAAGGTCCTGTAGTTTGGGCCTACACGGGCTGTGTAGATGAACACGGGCCGTGTAGTTCCTGTTAGACACGGGCCGTCTTAGCCCAATTGGGGCCGTGGACTTTGGGCCTACACGGCCGTGTAGACCTACACGGGCCGTGTACGTTCGCTGTAACAGCAGAATTAACAGCCTTAAACACTTGGATTAATGTGGTTAACTTCTCATAATTATGGGAGGCAAAGAGATCACGAGTTATGTGCTCTTGTTGAGGCTTTTGGCTATCACTTGGTCTCTTGGTTGACACTTGAACTTTCTCTCACTTGTTCATCTTGTTCTTGGTGTTCTTGAACACAAGAAGCAAGAAACACATAGACTTGGGTGTTGTTTTGGTGGCTACACCAACTTACTAGCATTTGGGAATAAAGGTTGCTTGGGGTGGACTTCATTAGAGGAATCCTTGTTTGGATTCTTGAAGCCTTGACTTGCTTGAGTTCTTGAAGATTAACAAGAGGAAGATCAATGTGCTTGAGTTGTGGTATAACTTTTCTTCTATCTTGTTTATTATATTTTAGTTGCAATTCCATGTCTAGATATTGGTCCATGGGAAGTGTTTGTTTGGTTAGCTTATTATTTTGTATTATATCTTGCTTCTGTTGCTACTCGATTATACCAAACAAATACCTTCAGTGGTATCAGATCCATATCTAACATGGCTTTGCACTAATGAGTCTAGAAAAACCATATGAATATTTTAAACAAGAAAATTGTTTTCTTGAAAGTTTGTTAGGCCAAAATTGATATATTTGTAGCCTACATAATATTCATATACGTATTTTTATGTTAGAAAATTGTTTTCTAGAAATGGTTTTTCATGTAGATCGATGTTGGGCTAAAATTGGTATATTTGTAGCCTACTTAATATGTTAGTTTTTACATCAAGTCTCAAAAACCATATAAATACATTTATATAAGAAAATTGTTTTCTTAAAATTGGTTTTTCATTGAGACTCTTGTTGTATTCTTGTTATGCAAGAATTGTTATAATTGTAGCTTTGTTAATATATTTTAGTTTTTATATTTATATATTTGTTGTAACTTGGCATGAAGTGTACACAAATATATACTTATAAATGTATATATGAATATGTGTCACAAAAATGGTTTGGTACACTAATGCATATGTACAAGGATTGTCATTTTGGTGCCTTTGATGTTGTTGACAATCTTGACTAAAATATAGATATATATTTGTATCATGGTTTTGTGTGGCACACCATGTTTCATTTATGTTGTGTGTGGTTAATTCGGTAACACGATATGCCCTTAGAACTATGTGTTGTGGTAGTTGATTGATTCGGTTTTTGGTGGCCTGTGTGCTGTATTGATGTAAATATTTATTTATATGTTTGTTGGTGCGGCTTGCACGCCGTTTATTTTATTCCGTGTATTTGTATAAATAGTGTAGGAATGCGACCTGCGTGTCGTTTATATATATATATATATATATATATATATATATATTCTATGTATTTGTAAATAGTATAGAATTAGAACCGGAGAAGTCAACGGGAGTCATGGTGATGACGTCTTGGCGATAAGGAATCAACACGCTATTGGAGGTGTTGGATTCAGTGGGAGCTCACCCAACGAGACTTTACCGTGTCCTTAGGTTTTGGCCTCATTTTCCCCGTTGTGGCTCACGGGGAAAACGCATAGGAATTTTGGGTATGTTACCAAATTATACATACATATATTTGCGTGGTTGTGTTTTATTTTTCTATGCATGGATTAGGATTCGCATGCTAGACAATTTTTCTATTAAATTAAATAAAATACGACGTTTGTTAAAATGGTTAACAATCTCGCGTGAATAGAATTGACAAAGAAAATATAAACTTGGTATTATATTTAAGTAGTGCTTAAAATCGTTTTGACACTTACTTTGTTAATTCACAAAAAGGTTTTTATAAACCGGAAACAAAATCCCGTTTTTAAAAATGTAAATCACGCACCATCCGTAAGATGACACCACCCGAATCTAACGAAACAAGGATGATTTTCGAGCTAAGCACGAGTCATTCCTTGCGTAGTTGTGTGGAAGGTGAGTGGGGTAACTCGCATGATTGGTTGTCGAGCTAAGCACGAGCCAATTGATGGTCGGGAGTGCCACCCGTGTGTCTTGTCGGATGGTTTACAATTTTAGTATATAATTCTTGATTAGTTGTCGAGCTAAGCACGAGCTAAACAAAAATTATATATTAAGATTGGTGTAAGGAAGGGATAAAACATGTCAACCGACATAATAGATGTCAACGGATCCCGCAAGTGTCTAAGAGTTGTAATAGAGATTACAATTGGTAAAATGGTTGCCGGCCTAAATAGCGTCGCCACGTGATCCGCGGCAAACCCGTCACGGTGTGAGGTGAAATAAGGTTCTTAGCCCTTGTTACGAATAATGGTTTTTATCTAAAACTATGGGGTAATTATTATTAACGAGGTTTATCTAGACTAACCAAAACTCGTATTATTGTTATTTATAGATGTCAAACCATAACAATACAACGTCAAACATCTCACTTCGTGTGTTCCTAGAAAGGGAGAAACTCACGGGGGTGAACTTTATTGCATGGCTTAGGTAATTGAGGATTGTCCTACACCATGAATCAAAGTTGCACATCCTTGAGGAACCCCTTCCGGAGCCACCTGCTACCAACGCGACTTGGGCCGTCCGATACGGGTATGAAAAACGTGTTGAGGACACGCACGATGTTGCCTGCCTCATGTTGTCAACTATGAGCTCGGAGTTGCGAAAGCAGCTCGAGCACATGAGTGTGTACAATATGTTAAACTAGCTCAAGGACATGTTCCGACAGCAAGTTAGGCAGGAACACTATGAGTGTGTTAAAAGCCTAGTCGGTTGTAGGCTGCAGGAAGGCGGGAATGTTGGTCTTCACGTCCTTAAGATGAAGGCAAACGTGGACCAAATGGAGAGGTTAGGATTTCCTATTGGGAGAGAGCTCGCTGTGGATATTGTACTCCAGTCTCTGCCCGCATCATATGAACAGTTTGTCACAAACTATCATATGCAAGGAATGGAGAAGTCCTTAAGCGAATTGCATGACATGTTGAAGTCTGCGGAGTCTGACATGGCCAAGCATAATTCCACCTCAACCACTCCCGTCTTGGGCTTAAAGAAACAAAAGAAAAGGAAGAAGAAACCGACCCTAAAAGGAAAGGTTGGAGTTCCCAAGCCTATCCTTAATGTTGAGTCAAAGGACATAAAGAATGTGCCTCAAGATGAGACTCAAGAAAAGGTGGTTTGCTACTTCTATGGAAGATTTGGAAATTGGGGCCGTCACGCCTGTTCTACGTGCCGAGAGGATATAAAACTTCTCAGGAAAGAGAGAGTTAACATTCCATCTTCAGGTACGTTCATGATTCATTGTTATTCTTCTATAAGCTGGGTTGTTGACCCGAGCTGATTGACTCACGTTTGTCACAAATTTGTTTGTTACAAAGTGTAGGTCCTTTGTTGAGAGAAAAGCATGAAGAACCGGGTCTCGAACGAGGAAACCATGGTGATTGTCCTCCAAGAGAAGATAAGGAGACTTGATCTCGCTTTGTCGCCGATTTATTTATCATTTTGTTTTATTGCCCTGTGTGGCAAGTAACATCTCTTTGTATGCTCGTTTTCAATTACGATGGACATAATTTTGAAGTTTTAAGAATTGATGTAAAACCTTTTTAAGCGTTGTTTATTCAAGGTTTTTTATGTCATAGCTCATGTGTTGTTTTGCCCTGCGTGGCACACAACTACACATGTGGTGACAATGAGTTTATTCTTAAAGTATGTGATTTATTATGAAAATTTGTTGTGAGATATTTTGTTCAAAATTTTCCATGTAATGACATACACAAGGATTAGTTACAAGTAATAGAATATTCATGAATAATTGATTCTGAATCCAAAATAGTTTGGATGAGTTATCTTTGTGTGATAATCAACTTAACCACATAAACAAGAAATATATCGCCTAGATCCATGTGGTTAGGATCTCGGAATGGTTTAGTCTCGGGCTAAATGCTTTGATGTTGATCTTGTTTATTAGGCTAAGATGATTATGAGATCTTTCACCGGAGTTTGTGAGAGGATTATAAGCTTGTTGGATATTGATCACACTTTGTGGATAATCCGTTCAAGCATACCACAAAGAATAATGAAAGAGAAACCTCTTCATGACTACCTTGATGGTAGTAATTGCGAGACGTTTATTAGTTTAGACATATGTCTGAAACCTTGTTGGTGTTCAGAATTAGCCAAAACAACTTTAAGAATCAATAGGGCATATAGATCAAGGTACTTAGATCTAGTTAAGATGCTAAGGTATCTATTATCTATATTGGATGACCATATAGTGAATTGTGGAATTGTTTCACAATTCATATCCTACTAAGACACATTGGTACATGGTGTCATGGAGTAGGGAACCGGGTGTTATTGATCCGGTTTATGACGGGTCAAGAATGTGTGTCTGATTTGTCGAGATATTCATTCACCATTGTGACTAAGTCCTCAAATCCAAATTCAATTGATAGTCTATTTAGCATTTATTGAGATATGACTAGAAAGGTTCTTTGCTTGTCTATCTTATAGTTCAAAGTTATCCATGCTACATTCAGTGGGAGATGGATAAACTTGAAATCGAGAACAATGTTTGTTGCTTAAAAGGGGAAGAAGAGATAAACTAAAACTAAGGCATTCCAGTGGAAGAACGTGGAACTTAAATGAAGTCTTGATGATGATACTAGCATATAATCTGATATCTTTGATAGATGATCAACATGGTTATGCTGGTATGCCTGACTAAGAGTCATTACTTCTTTGAATTCTGATAAGGGTCATATAGAGCCAAAAATAACATATTAACTTCCAACATAACAATCTACATATAACACATATAACACATAGCATTAAAATAAAACAAACACCACTTCTCGCTAAAAAACCCAGGTCGCGCCGCGACCAACAAAGCATCGCGTCGCGACGCCTTCGAGCGCCCCCTCCTTTGAATTCGAAGTCCACTTTGAGCGGACCCTTCCTTCGAATGGTTACTCACTTTGAGCGCCCCCTTCCTTCAAATTCGAAGTCCACTTTGAGTGGACTCTTCCTTTGAATTCGAAATCCACTTCGAGCAGACCCTTCCTTCGAATTCGAAGTCCACAAGGTCGCGCTACGAAATCGATGAACTCAGTTTTCAACTTCTTTTTCATTCAACCAACAAAACTCCATAATAACAAATAAGCAGATATTGAAACTTGCCAAAACATGTATAAACATCATATATCATGCTAATAAACATCAAGAACACATAAAAACCAATTTAAACCTAAAAACAAATAAAACCCACATGCCAAGTTTCTCTAAAACTTCATCAATGGTGTTCTTAGAGTTTAAGCATGAAAACCTAGCAAGAACAAAACTTAAAACTAACATGAATCATCATCATAAACAACAAAAAGGATTTACTAACCTTTGTTTGCAATTAACAATCTTCAAATTAAAATCTCAAGGATTCAAGTTGCTAGTTCAAAGCTTTTTTCACTTCAAGGTAAACACATAAACACACACTAACACCTTCAATTTTGTTTTCAAATGAGGAGGTGACTCCTCCATGACCACCTTTTACACGTATACACACATTCTCACAAAACTAAGCATAAGGTGTACATAAATATCTAATACACACTTAATTACATACACATAAACGTACATACGCACATGCTACATACATACATACATATCTTCTTACTTTAATTAATTAACTTGATTATCACACAATAATAATGAACTTAATATAATCACACAGTTAAATATTAAAGCACACGTAAACACGCACCGTTAACCGGCTAACTACTAGCCCGGGTTTGCGGGTGTTACACAACCTTGTGACCATAATTTTATCCTTTCATTCCTTTCTTCCATGTCATTCTATCCAGCAAGTGCACCTTGTGACCATAATTTTTCAATAAGATAGTCATATTTCTCCTTTCATTCCTTACAGATTGAGTCATGGTTGGCTTTTTCCTTTTCTCAGCAACAATCTTTTTCATCATCTCCACTGTCCTGGCTTTCACTATCGCATCAGCCTCTTCTTGCTCTTCCCTTTGAAGCCTTTTTGCAAGTTTAGCATCACTTTCAACTTGGGCTTTTGTTCAAGGTTTAATTGGATTTGGAGTTTCAACTACCTTTCCTTTACCCTTATCTTTTGCAACACTTAGACTCACAAGCACCACCCTGTATCGAACTACTCCTTTTGGCGCTTGATCTGTTTTTCTTTTCTTCACTTTCTCCACCTCTCTGATAATCGCACCTTTCATAGTAGGAATGGTGGATTGTTTCTTTTTACTTAGAGGTGTAATATACAATCTCACTTGAACCAAAACTTCCACTATTTCATTATCTTTATCTATTAAAGTAGTTTCTACCGTTGGTCGTTTGGTTTGTACTGTTGTAGTTGTTTTTGCTGTTTGCATAATAACTTCAACATTTGTTATCTCCCCCTTAAATTCAAGTTTAGCCTCCACATACTTTGGGCTCCCCCCTTTTGGTAGAATCATGATGGGATTCAATGGGATAGATATCCCTTTGATTTTCACCAACCATTGAAATTCTTCTCAATTGGAATCCCTTTCTTTTCTTTTTTTCAACAACCTAAGGACCATCCTTTTCAGCTTTTCAATCGAGTGTTGTTGCTCTATAACCACTTTCCTCAAAGAATAAATCTGTTTCTATTGCTCTTTCCCCATCTTTTGTTGGTTTGAAACTTTTACCATCAATTCATCAAAGGTAAAGATATCCTCAATTCCTTTAGATGATGTTGGCATACTTGGAATATCTTTGGAAATTTTAAGAGTAGCCATCTGCCTAGTAGAAGCACTAGCTCTCCACATGCTTTCTTGGCACCTAGGACCTTCAAGTGATTTCTCACTTAAAGTTTTTGTGGAGAGGGTCTTAGTGTTGTTCAGACTACCCTATTCCATACCTTGTATAGAAACAGTAGTGTGAGCCCTACCATCCACGTGCTCATCCTTCTCGGAGAGCACCTTCTCGAAGTTGGGAGAGACTCCAGTGGGTTCTCTTTCGATATTCTCATGTAGAGAATGCTCTACAAAAGAGCTTATAGCCTCATGGGGTGGAGACTCAAGAAAGGAAGGAGCTTTCTTGGTCTGTTTCTTTTTAGTATATATATTTCGTATGGGGGGAGTTGGCTTTTCAAAAATACACGGAGAGATTAGACTTGGTGATGTAGGTGTGAATTGGGGATCAGTTGGTGTAGTCATTAATGTGGGCCTTGACCCTGATCCTTCACCTTGTATAGTAGGGGTCACCACCATCATTGTAAAGAACAATGGGGTGATAGAGTTTGAAAATCCTTTTGCCACTCTCCTTATATTTGGAAAAACCTTTTTTGTATGAGAGAGAGGGAGGTGCACACCACCAGATTATGTTGAATCCATCAATTCTTGGATAATAACTACTTGAATGAATCATGGCTACATAGCAAACTTTCTATTCCTTGATTCCAAGTTCCAGAGCATCCCATTAAAAATCATCTTTGAAAAACTGAACCTCTGGGATGTGGCTAGACACACTAAGGCAGTTGCTATAGTACTGTTGAACTCATTGCATCCAGTTCTCTTTTAGGATAAGCATTGTTGAAGCACATGTATTAAAAATTTCCACTGTGGGAAAACAATCCTTTGTAAACAATGAATTTATTTAAAGAACCTTCATATCCCATATTATGAAGTTCAACAAATAGAGTTTCATCCAACACAAAAAATATACCTTTTGGCATTATCTAGTTGAAGATGCACACGGATTGTCTCCATAGAAATCATAATTTCTCTTCCTTTGGCTTTGATTTGTTTCTCCTCGTTAACTTCCTCCACTGTCGCACTATTCTAAAACTGAGTGATTTGATTGACAAATATTTTAGGGTTGAAAGTCAGTGTGTGTTTGATGTGAGAAGCACTCAAGAAAGCAATAATTTCATAAAAATCTTTTACTCCTTCTACTTTGTTCAACATCGCGAGCATATTGTGCTAATCAATGAATTGTAACTCTTCCATTGTTGAAGTTTTTAGAAACAAATGGGGATGCGAAATGAGGTAAACAAGATTTGATTTTAGAGAACATGTAACAAGCTTGGTTTGTGAGATGAGAGAAATCTTTAAGAGAGAATGAGGGAAAATAACGGCTATTCAAATGGGAGGAAATTAAGTAAGATAGTTTTAGTCCCAGATTGAGTACGTAACAACAAATGTTTGTAGAAGGGGGGGTTGAATACAAACTTTAGCTTTTAAAAATTAAAGACACACTTATATACTTCTATATAGTTCTTATTGATATGAATCAAGAATTACATGTACTAGAAGCGGAAATTCTAAGTACAATAAAAGGTTGCAATCAATTCGTCTAACACATAGACAAGCTAACTCTAAAACAACTAATGTATTTAGAGTGTTCAACACATGAACAAGTTTGATTCTACACAATGCTTATACTCTACGAAATTTCTCAACTGATGAGACTTTCTTTTAGTGTAGTAGAGACTTCACTTTTTTTTTGTGTTGTGTAGTATTCTATATTTGCATGTCCACCATGCATGAGTATATATAGAAGTCTTGGTGGATCCGGTTGCATGAAGGTAAGAGACCAAGAGGATGTGGAAATATAATATTTTAATTGTAAAGGTAGTGGGTGAAAAGTAAAGTTACTTTAATCAAATGTATGATAAAAGTAATTGTACTTTTCTACAAAAGTGCAACCCATTCACAATATAAAATATTAAAGTCCACATCTACTGTCGTGTAGAAGTATCTTTCCCTTTCCATGATTGTACTTTAATCAACACCATGCTTCTGATTGATTTGACTTTACCAAGTATGGGATTGCCAGCCATACTTAGTTGTTTGAACAAATCTTCAAGATCTTCGTCTGTTTGAGGTATCATTATCCCTTTTTAGAGGATAAGATCAAACCTTTTTGTCTCATACTTGATCCAAAAAGTGCATTTCACTTTTACAAACAAAGATCTAAGGCATAATTAACAACACATGTTCTGCCTTTTACATATGACTTATAATCTGAAAAGATAGAGTAGATTTGACATTTTTCACGACTCAGCTAACAGATTGTACAAGGAACTCTGATATTCACTACTCAGTTGAAAAAATATATCAGTTGATCACTTTTTGCTAGGACTCCGTTGACACATATTGCTCAGCTGATCATATAGATGCTCAGCTGATCAATAGTAAGCTTAGGAGGACATAATGCTCATGTATTTGTATGATCAGTTGATCAAGAATGCTCAGTTGATCAATCAAATACATCAGTTTATAAGGGGAGATGACTTGTGTAAAGAAAGACTTACTTAGCTGATGTTCTGGGCCTCAGCTGATCCAATTGTTCACTCAGCTGATCAAATTCTTCACTCAGCTGATCACTTTCTTCACTCAGCTGATGGAATATTTTCATTAGCTGATCAACAATTTTGCTCAGCTGATAGACTGTTTTCCTCAGCTGATGGTCTTCTTTACTTGTTTTCTTCATCTGATGCTCCTTGGCTGATATCCTTTGGCTGATACTTTGAGTAGGATCTGATGCTCAGCTGATGGCTTATTTTCCTTAGCTGATGGTTCCATACTTAGCGTATTTTTACATAAACTGATTCAAACAACAAATGTTTGAATTCTTTCTAAGTCATACTGAATGTAGGGTTTGGTTATCATCAAATCCTATGTTTTAGGATAGGCAGAGTTGATTATTAGGGTGAAGTGATTATCTCCCCAACAATCTCCCCCTATTTGATGACGACAAAACCTTTTTCTTTTTGAAGAATCAGTTTGACTTCAAATTACAAAAGATTTAAACTTTTAAGTACATATGGCTACCTAGATATTTGTTTTTGGTAGCTCTTTTTATTTGAACCTTGTTCTGTTTTTGGTTTCTTTTCTAATGTTCCATTTTGTTCTGTTTTTGTGGAATCTTTTTCTGTGTTGTACCATTTTGTCTGTTTTTGTGGTATCTTTTCATTTTTCCATTTTTATATGCTTTTGATTTTCTGATATACATAAACATCACTTGAAATAACAGAATAAAGAAATGAACATAAGTGATTACATATATTAACTACTAACTAACTATTCTATAATGTACAATCAACTAAGTAACAACAAAATCTTCAGAGTTAGAATCAGTCTTCAATCATCCCACCATGGTTCTTCTTTAACTTCAAAATCTTTGGCATGGGATCAGCTTCAGCTAAGACTTCACATTGGGCTTGAACAAGGGCTTCAAAGTTTTCATTTCCAGTTCTGCCTCTTGTAGATATCCTTAGCCCAAATAGAAACTTCTTGCTAGCTTTAAGGATTTCAGACTGTCTAAAGAACCTCCATGTGCTAGCTCTGTCCAAAAAGAATATACCTTCAATAGGCATAATTATAAACTTGTACAGCTCAGGAGTGATGTTCAGTGGAAGAGATGTGTTGAGACCCTCAAAATCTAATAGGAATTCATGCTGGGGTAGTACCTCTCTTAGCTCAAATGGTTTGAAAGTCTTGGAGCCTTTCTTATGAAGATTATCAACTGTGTGCACATGCCTATAATAGTTATCTGGAGTGAAGGCCCTTGTGACACAACTAGAGCTATCCAATTCTGAATATTCTGAATGAATTGAACTTTGAGCTTTGACTTGGATTTGAAGAGAAGGTACAGGATCTCAACTAACTCTGTGAACCCATATATGTGACACCTCTCATATGATACAACTTCACAGCTATTGAAGTTGTTCTGTCTTATTGCTTTGAGGTAGGGTTCACCATCACCTTTATGGACAGTGGCTCTTGTTATTAGAGTCGGTTCTGTTCTGTTTCTCAGAATATTGATTCTTTCTCTGAAGCTTTGAAGTCTTTGTTGACTTAGGTTGATGGGAGCGATAAATCAAGGTTGAAGAGGCTTTTGATGGCATCAGCATGGGATCTAGCTTTGAGTAGTTCAGCCTGAGATTTTTCCCTTGCCAATGTGTGTTGAGCAGCAGCTTGATTTTGACTTTGTTCTTGCTCTTGCTGATATGCTAGCTCTTTGGCTTGGTAGATTTCCTCAACTGAAACACCCAATGCTTGAGCCATTTGAGCATTCTCCCTTTCTTCCTTTTCATTAAGAGCAAGCTCCCTTTTCATTTGATCATCTGCTTCAACTTGCTCATCTGTCATCTTTTGTTTGCCTTTATCCTTAGGAGCAGAGGTTGAAGCCTTTTGGACTGATGGGGTTGATTGGACTGGTGGAGCAGATAGCTTAGGGCTTTGTCTTCTTCTTCAGTGGATGTCAGAAAGTGGAGTATCATCCTCATCATCAGAATCAGACTATATGTTGATTTGTGGAGAGCAACCCTCGGCAACTTTTCTTTTAGGCTTTGGCATGTTTGCCATCCTTTTCAGCCTTTTGGTAAACCTTTGCTCCCCCTTAGAAGATGCTTTTCTTTTAATGGGTGAGGGAGCTGTTGCTTTGGGTGCTTCCTGCTGCATGATTTTGGTGGTTGTTTCAGCATAGGCAGCATCAATATCCTCTGAGTCAGGATCATCCTCCCTGGAAGAACTTGAGAATTTCTCCCCTTTTTTGGCATCATCAAAAGGAGGAGGGGAGTCATTTGCTGCAGGCTTATGGGATGGGGTAGGGGCAGGGGTAGGGGTATGGGTGGAGGAAGGAGTAGAGGTAATTTTAGAGAGCTGAAGGGAGAGGTTATCCTTGAGATCTTTGATAGCTTTCCAAAATAAGAGATGACTCATTCTGGATTGTTTCAGTTAAGGTTTCTATGTCATCAAGGATGCCTTTGAGAAAGGAAGGCATGGGAAGGAGTTGTTCAGGAATAGGTACAGAAATGTTTGGGTTGATTGGGCGTAGGGTTTAGAGTTGGGATAGGAGGTTGGATATGGTTTTGTTTAAGGTAGATATGGTAGATTAAGGTGGGCTGGGAATTTGTGGTTGAGATGGAAGAAGGGTAGAAAGATGGTCTATTTTGGTTAGGAGGGGTGTAAGATCAATGGGTGCAGGGGAGGGTTGGGGTGGGATCTTGAGGAGCTCAATGTCTTTTGCAAGTCTAGATAGTTGAGTAGAGGTTTGGGTTTGGAAGGCTTGGAAGGTTTGGGTTAGGTGATCAATGTTCTGGTTTATGGTTTGGATAAGGGTAAGGTTTGTGGTTTGGGTAGATATGGATGGGGTAGAGGTGGAAGGAGTAGATAGAGGTTCAAAGAACTTGGGTAAGGTTTGTGTCCCCTCATTTGAGCCTTGGTGTATAAGCTCAAATTCATTGGGAAAGAGAGTTGAGCCCTGTGCAAGTGGTTGGTTTGTACCACTAGCATTGGCAGACTGTGCAAGTGTAAGAATTGAATTAATAATAGGTGCAAGGTAAGTGGACCGAGTGTGGGATGCACTCAATAACAGGGAATCCCTTATTGGATCCACATTCTGTTGGGAGAATGTAGATGGTATAGGCTGACTCAATTATGGGATAGACACAGTGTGACCTTGGGTTGAGGTCTGTCTTTCAATGAGATCAACCTTTTGGGAGGTTGTCTCAGCTAACGGTTTAAGTCCCATTTTTACAAATGTATCCTGTTGTGAGGATACATCCACTGGCTAAAAGGTTGCAACATCCAATTGCTCCCCTCAACATGAGGAAGGGTAATTGGAGTTGAGGTCAGAAGTGTGGATTGCACTCCCTCAAAGTGCTCATAATGAGTCACTTCTGGTGACCTTGTATATATGGGGCTACGGATAGGAGTAGAACTAGTGACCACAGGAGGTTCACTAGAGGTTGGCTGTTGGAGTGGTGTTTGGACTAGAGATGAGGATGGGCTATCAAAGGTTGGGACGACCATTTGAATATCCTCAGAGGTGGAATCAGTACTATCCATACCTTGGGACATGATGTGCCTACTTCTGTCAATGAGCTCCAGAAGTTGCTCAGAGATCTCTTGTTCTTGGGCATCACCATCATCACCAAGAGGACTTAGTTCCATTGGACTGGGAGGAGCAAAATCACTAGCATCACCATCACCAGCATCATCATCATCATCCTTAGAGCCAGTGTGGCTTTCATCAGCATCATCATCACCATCATTATCATCATCATTTTCATCACCATCAGTATCATATGCATTGTCGTTTGCAGCATCTACCAGCTCTTGCATTTGGGCAGTGATTGGAGGACCTCTGTTTGCCTTTAAGAAATAGAATATCTTTTCACCCATGGAAGGGACAGGTATATGCTCAAGATGTTTTGTTAAGCCCACATAATCATCCTCTCCAATCTCCGTCATAGCTATCAGGCTCAATAGTCTAATGTAGGGCACCTACGACCTCGATGATTTCTTGTTGGTGCTCTGGGTGATTTTATCAATAAAGTCCGAAAATATCACTTGATCAAATTCGATATGTACCCCGAAGACTAGGGCATAGAGCACCAGAAGCTCGGTTTGGTTGATGAGATGATGGCTTCCAGATTTAGGACCGAAGCAACGTATGACCACGTTGGCCAAATACTTCCATGGATGAGCGAGAGCAGAGACCTTGACTTGACCATGCACTACAGGTTTATTGTAGCCGATGGTGTCTAAAATGGTTTGAACTTCTACTCTGGAGGGAAAAGCAGTGTACGGTTGGAAATTAGGAATAGCAGAGGCTTCACGAAGGGTTTCGGTGGTGATAGTTTCCTTGGGCTAGGGTGCAGTGGATGGTGTTGGTGTTTGGGTTATAGGTTGCGGAGTACCATAGTTCACCGATAATGGTAGGGTAAATGTAGTGTGGATCAGCGATGAGACTTTCAAACAGGGGATGGGCTTGAAGGAACCGAACCATTGGTTCATAACCTTGGTTTTCTCACGAGGCAGGGATGGTGGTGCGGAGTAGAATGTTGTTGGGAGTTATATTCATCGGTTGATTGGGTGCAACATTCTCACCAGGGTTAACAACCGGGTCTGGAATATAGGTGGCCATTTGGTAGGGATGATGAACAGTGAGTATCGAGAGAGAAGGTAGGGTAGTTCTTTGTAGAGAGAGAGAGGGAATTTGGAAAGTTTGAACAGGTAAAGGTGAATGAGAGAGAAATTGGGATATTTATGAAGATTAGTTAACAAAGATCGTTAGATACTGCCAAAAGTTCTAACGGAAAACAAATTAAATAGCAATTAAATGAAAACTGACAAACGGAGTAAATAACTAGGGTTAAATTGCATTAAATGAGAGTAAAAAGTGAAAATTTACTAAGTGTATAATCATTAGCTGATCCAGGAGAGTATCAGCTGATGGGTATTACCTGATGAAAAACTATTAGTTAAAGGGTATCAGCCGATGGAAAACTATCAGCTGATGGAAAACTATCAGCTGATAGTGAGAATTTGGGTATCAGCTGAGTAAAGTACTTAGCTGAGCATGTCTTCCTTATCTTAAAGTGATCAGCTGATAGGCATCAGCTGAGCATAGTTACTCAGTTTACACAAATCAAGTAAGACTTAGATATGCTTAGATAAGTATGTTATAATTTTCAACACTTATAAATTGACACAAACTAAATTACCATTATTTTAAACTAAAAATTTAGCATACCTAGTTTGGATATTAGGAAGTTGAACCTTACCTCATCTAATGGCTTTGTGAATAAATCTGCAAGTTGTAAATCAGTGTTAATGTAGTGTAAAGTTACTTTCTTCTTTTGCACATTATGTCTGAGAAAATGATGTCTGCTTTCAATATGCTTTGTTTTTTAATGCATGACTGGATTATTTGAGATGGAGATTACACTTGCATTGTCACAAAGAATTGGGGTGTCTTCAAACTTCATATCATAATCAAGTTGTTGTTTTTGTAACCACAAAATTTGAGCACAACAACTTCCTGCAGCAATGTATTATGTCTCTGCAGTAGATGTTGACACTGAATTCTGTTTCTTACTAGACCAACTAATCAATCTTCCTCCTAGAAGTTGACAACCACCTGAAATACTCTTTCTGTCTAATGTGTATCCTGTAAAATCAGAATCAGAATATCCAACTAACTCAAAATCTGAGTCTTAGGGATACCAAAGACCAAGACTAGGAGTTCCTTTGAGATATCTGAATATTCTCTTAACAGCAGCAAGATGTGATTTTTTAGGATCTGCTTGATATCTTGCACAGAGAAATGTTGAAAACATTATATCTGGTCTACTTGCAGTGAGGGATAAAAGTGACCCAATCATTCCTCTATAGGTAGTAATGTTCACTGATTTGCCATCAATGTCCTTTCCTAACTTAATAGAAGTAGACATAGGTGTTTTCATTGAAGAACAGTTTTCAAAATCAAACTTCTTGAGTAAATCTTTGACATACTTTGTTTGATGAATGAAAATACCATCAACCTCTTGTTTAATTTGCAAACCAAGAAAATAGTTTAACTCACCCATCATGCTCATTTGATAATTATCAAACATGAGTTTAGAAAACTTTTTGCATAGTTCCAAATTAGTAGACCCAAATATTATATCATCTACATATATTTGCACAAGTATCACATCACCTTTGTACTTCCTAATAAATAAAGTTCTATCTATGCATCCTCTTGTAAAACCTTTATTAATGAGAAAAGAAGATAGGGTATCATACTAGGCTCTTGGAGCTTGCTTAAGACCATATAAAGCTTTGTTTAGAAAGTAAACATGATCAGGTAAGCTTGACTCCTCAAAACCAGGAGGTTGTTTGACATACACCTCTTCTTTCATATCTCCATTCAGAAATGCACTCTTCACATCCATTTGGAACACTTTGAAGCTTTTGAAGGCAGCATAGGCTAGGAATAGTCTGATGGCTTCCAATCTTGCAACAGGGGCAAAGGTTTCATCAAAATTAATACTTTCTTCTTGACAGTACCCCTGTGCCACTAGCCTTGCTTTGTTTCTGATGATTTGCCCATTTTCATCTAGCTTATTTCTGAACACCCACTTTGTTCCAATGATGGATTTATCCTTTGGTTTGGGTACCAAAGTCCATACATTATTTCTTTTGAATTCTGCCAGTTCCTCTTGCATGGCAGACACCTAGTGGGGATCATTGAGAGCTTCATCAACCTTCTTTGGTTCAATCATTGAGACAAATCCAGAATACAAACAGATGTTGCAAGCTTTTGATCTTGTTCTAAGTGGATCATCTATGTTGCCTATCACTAAATTATGAGGATGGTGCTTGAGGTCTTTGAAGGCTTTTTGGATTTCTTGGGAATTGGGATTCATTTGGATTTGGGGAGAAGAAGTTACATGTTGACTATCAGCAGTAGAAATGAGTTCATTTTGAGTGGCTGATATAACTTCATTATTGCAATCTGTGGGTATCTCTACTAAAGAGGGAATGAGTGATATGGAATTGGAATCCAATGATGTTGAGTCATTTTCCACATGATTCAGTAGAGGTATAGGATTGGATGAGGATGGTTGTACATGGTTAAAAACTTGGATAGGAACAGGTTCATCTATATCATGAGCAGCTGGTGGAGAGGGATCTACTTGCTCTGAAGGAACTTCTCCAGTTTGCATAAGATCATTAAATTCTTCACCTGAAACATGATTAGAAGAACAAGAAGCAACAAAGTCATTTTCATTAAAACTTACATTGATGGATTCTTCTATGACTTTAGTTCTGAGGTTGTATACTCTGTATGCTTTAGAAATCACTGAGTAACCTACAAACACTCCTTCATCAGCTTTAGGAGCAAACTTCTGCAATTGATCTTTTTGATTGAGTATGAAACATTGACAACCAAAGATATGCAGAAAGTTGATGCTTGGCTTCCTTCCCTTGAGCACTTCATATGGAGTTTTGTTGTGCCTCTTGATAATAAGGGACCTGTTCTGTGTGAAACATGCATAACTTACAGCCTCAGCCCAGAAATTAAATGGTAACCCACTTTCACACAACATGGTTCTGGCAGCTTCAATCAATGTTCTATTTCTTCTTTCAGCTACACCATTTTGTTGTGGGGTTCTTGGAGCAGAAAAGTTTTGAGATATCCCTTTCTCATCACAGAAAGATTCCAGAGTTTGGTTTCTGAATTCAGTTCCATGATCACTTCTAAGACTCCTCACCAGATTGCCATTCAACACTTCCATCTTGTTGATAAAACAGATAATCTCTTCAGCAGCCTCACTCTTTGCTTTAAGAAAGAAAACCCAAGTATATCTTGAGAATTCATCAACCAATACAAGAGCATACTTACTTCCACCAATACTAGCAGTTGCAACAAGACCAAAGAGATCCATGTGCAACATATAGAAAGGTTCTGTAATTGAGAAGGCCTGCTTGGACGGAAATGATGTCTTATGCTGCTTTCCCTTCTCACAAGCAGCTTAAGGTTTAGGCTTAAGATAAGTCAGTGAAGGTAGTCCTGACACTAGTTCACCCTTGCTCAACTTGTTGATGTTTTTAAAATTAAGGTGGGAAAGCCTCTTATGCCACAGCCAGTTTGTATCCTCATTATTCCTGGAGTAAAAACATGTTTCCTTTGAAGGGTCACCAGAGGACATGTCAAGTGTATACACATCCTTGGTTCTCTTGGCACTGAACACTGTATTACCTTCTTTATTTATGATGGAGCCTCCTATCTTTGTGAAGTGGACTTCATTATCTCCATCACACAATTGACTTATGCTTATGAGATTATATTTCAGCCCTTTGACATATGAAACTTTTGACAGCTTGAGGTTCCCATTATGAAGCTCACCATAGCCTTTAGTTTGCTCATGGTTGTTGTCACCAAAAGTCACCCTTGGACCTTTCTCTTTCTTGTAGTTACTAAGCAAAGCCTTGTTACTGAAGGTATTTGTTTTGGCATAAACGAGTAGCAACGGAAGCAAGATACAATACAAAAATAAACTAGCCAAACAAACACACATGCCATGGACCAATAACTAGACATGAAATTGCAACTAAAATAAAAGAACAAGATGGATAGAAATGTACCACTATGCAAGTACCACAATCTCACTCTTGTCAAGCTTTAAGAATCAAACAAGTCAAGCTTCAAAATCCAAGCTAGGATTTCTCTAGTGAAGTCCACCCCAAGTTGTGTTGATTCCCAAATGCTAGTAAGTTGGTGTTAACACCAAAACAACAAGATCAAAGTATATCTAACCACTTTGTGCATCAAAACATGATCACAAAGTGTATGAACTCTAGAGAGAAAATGTGTATGAAACTCATATGTTCTTCATGTCCATTCTCTTCCAAAAACTACAGAGAATTCGTGACCCTTGAAGATACCCAACTGAATCAAACTTTAATCCCATTAAAAATGAGCTTTAAAACCAATCAATCCTGCTGTTACAGAGCACATACACGGCCCGTGTTCATCAACACGGCCGTGTAGGCCCAAGGTCCACGGCCCTAACTGGGCCAAGACGACCCGTGTCGAATAGTCCCAACACGGCCAGTTCAGCTACACAGCCGTGTAGGCCTAAAGCACACGGTTCTACTTGGGCCAAAACGCCCCGTGCTAGTTGGGCTGGACACGACCCGTGTTCAACAACACGGCCCGTGTACCATCCTGCCAAAACCCATTTTGGCCTTTTCTCTCTCTTTTGCTTGATCGTGTTGCCGGAATCCATACTTGGTGTGTGACCCAATAGGCCTATACTTCATCAGCAGTGCTATTAACTCGTTCGTGTCAGCAGGCATATTCCAACAGACTCCCACTTGCACGTGGCACGACTACGAAAAATAATACAAACATAGAGCGGCCTCTAGCAAGACATCTATGCTCCCAAGTCAGTATAGGGTATGCCACTCTTGACAAGATCCCAATCATAAAATGATTGTCCTAAAGATAAATGAACATATACATCCCTTTGTTCGCGATATCCTATGTGAACACAAGGCATGGAATAAAGTCAACCTTCAGATCGTTCACGATTATGTTTCTCGATTCTAGATTAGTGGTGACCAACAAACCAAGTTAACATTGATCCATCATCAATATAGCTTGAGCACGGCCATGCATATGAATGTCTGCACTCAATCATCGAGGGGCCCATGGATATCTTCTCTATACATAGAGGAACAAATTCCTTTCGACTACATAGTCCCGCCACATAGATAAAACTCTACCCAATCATCTCCCTTATAACGACCAGTTACGGACCGCGTTAGAAAACGATCAAAGCAAAGCAGACCTATGCTTTGGAATCACATGTATCTCTAGTTTAAGGATGAAACGTTATCATCATCCCGAGTTACTTGTGACTAGAACCATGAAGCAAACTCGGGTGCGGGTCCTCCAATCACTTGAAACCCCTTCCAAGTATAGGCAAGAATCACGTTTAACAAAACCAACTCTTTACCTCAATCTTAGTTTATACTTCCTTCCCATAAAGTATAACCGATTTTGGAGATTTTAGAATGATAAACATTCTCAGAGGTGTTTAAACATGCTAAGATGGAACACAATAAGGATTCATAAAATACCCGCCCTCGGCGTATTATTAAATCTCCATTTAATAATCGATATGGTATGAATTGCAATATTGCTTAATGTCCCCAAAATATAAGTACAAATCAAACATAAACCAAAACATATTCAAGCCAAGTTATACGCATTAGACATGCTAATGGACCTAGTATGACAAACACCACTAGTCCATAATAACGGCTTAACTAGTGGATTTGTCCCACAACATCCACTAGATCTTTTGTTATTCAATTATATCTCTTTTGACAAGACTACTTCAAAAGTATGCATCAAAGAGATCCTTCTTTTCAAAAATTAAAGTAATCACACACTCATTGTCTCAAAAACCCACAATAAGGTTAGTGATACTTTAAGAATCAACAAACAACACCACAAGTTAGGATCATCAACTTTGATCAAAGATCAACAATTATCCTAGCAGAAACATGTATTAGAGTAACTACTTACTCCAAGCCTATTCAAGTCGTCAAACATCAAGAACATATCTCTATATTTCTTGAACTAAATACTATCCAATTTTGTATCTCTTAAATGCCCCTACGAAGCAATAGTTCCTGAATTAGGTCTGCATATAACCTAATATCGGGACATTATCTTCCATAGACATTTAACACTAGGAATACAACAAAGCTCCCACTAGCCCCGACATACGTAAAAGGCATTATCTATGCTTTTATAAAACTCATCACTATGATCTTCTAATAGTAAGCAAAGATATCTTTCCTTCAAGATGTAAGAATAAGCCCGAAGTGGTCTAATCCACTTTTGTAGACATAATTCGGATACTACGGATGTATATTAAGACCCTAGGATAGTGTTATAAGCACTTCCTCATCATATTGTTTCATGACGAAACGCGGTCATTAATATCCACGAGTATCAAACATTCTTCAACATAGCCACTAGGACAAGTTTCTCCATAACCACCATGAAAAAGTTTACCACTAGTCGGTATTTGAAGTTGTCTACAATTCCATCCATGTTAATCCCATCACTACCACCTTGTTATACACCTAGGTATGGGATCAAGTCAAGTCAAGCACTTGGACATTCCAAATGGATTGTATATCTTTATCATTTACTTCTTTTGTTTTTAGCGAATTCTGGATCCACTACGTCTTCCGATAGGTGGCGAACTCAACAAGACTCACCATTAAGTCATTACCACTTAGATATGAGAAACCCATATCTCTTTGGCTCTATATGACTCTAATCAGTATTAAAAGAAGTAATGATTCTTAGTCAGGCATACTAGCATAACCATGCTGATCATCTATCAAAGATATCAGATTATATGCTAGTATCATCATCAAGTCTTCATTTAAGTTCCACGTTCTTCCACTGGAATGCCTTAGTTTTAGTTTCTTTCTTCTTCCCCTTTTAAGCAACAAACATTGTTCTCAAAAGGTTAAATAACTAAAACTTAGAAAAACTCCTCAAATGTATTAGCACTTCTCGATTTCTAGTTTATCCTTCTCCCACTAAATGTAGAATGGATAACTTCGAACTATTAAGATAGACAAGCAAAGAACCTTTCTAGCGTATCTTAATAAATGCTAAATAGACTATCTGTTGAATTTGGATTTGAGGACTTAGTCACAATGGCAAATGAATATCCCAACAAACCGGACACACATTGTCGACCCGTCATAAACCGAATCAATAACACCCGGTTCCCTACTCCATGACACCATATACCAATGCGTCTTAGTAGGATATGAATTGTGAAACAATTCCACAATTCACTATATGGTCATCCAATATATAGATAATAGATTCCTTAGCATCTTAACTAGATCTAAGTACCTTGATCTATATGCCCTATTGATTCTTAAAGTTGTTTTGGTTAATTCTGAACACCAACACGGTTTCAGACATATACCTAAACTAATAAACGTGTCGCCACTACTACCATCAAGGTAGTGACAAAGAAGTTTCGCTTGTTATTCTTTGTGGTATGCTTGAACGGATTATCCACAAAATGTGATCAATATCCAACAAGCTTATAATCCTCTCACAAACTCCGGCGAAGGATCTCATAATCATCTTAGCCTAATAAACAAGATCAACATCAAAGCGTTTAGCCCGAGACTAAACTATTCCAAGATCCTAACCACATGGATCTAGGCGATATATTTCTTGTTTATGTGATTAAATTGATTATCACACAAAGATAACTCATCCAAATTATTTTGGATTCAGAATCAATTATTCATGAATATTCTATTACTTGTAACAAATCCTTGTGTATGCCATGACATGGGAAACTTTGAACAAAATTATCTCACAATAGATTTTCATAATAAATTTCGTATTTTAAGAATAACTCATTGTCACCACATGTAAAGTTGTACGCCACGCAGGGCAAAGCAACACATAAGCTATGACATAAAACCTTGAATAAATAAAGTTTAAAAAGGTTCAACATCAATTCTTAAAACTTCAAAAAAAATTTTCACCGTAATTAAGACGAGCATACAAAGAGATGTTACTTGCCACGCAGGGCAATAAAATAAAGTAATAAATAAACCGGTGACAAAAGCAAGATCAAGTCTCCTTATCTTCTCTTGGAGGACAATCACCATGGTTTCCTCGTTCGAGATCCGGTTCCTCATGCTTTTCTTTCAACAAAGGACCTACACTTTGTAACAAACAAATTTGTGACAAACGTGAGTCAATCCGCTCGGGTCAACAACCCAGCTTATAGAAGAATAGCAATGAATCATGAACGTACCTGAAGATAGAAAGTTAACTCTCTCTTTCCTGAGAAGTTTTATATCCTATCGGCACGTAGAGCAGGCGTGACGGCCCCAATTTCCAAATCTTCCACAGAAGTAGCAAACCACATTTTCTTGAGTCTCTTCTTGAGGCACATCCTCTATGCCCTTCGACTCAACATCAAGGATACGCTTGGAAACTCCAACCTTTCCTTTTAGGGTCGGTTTCTTCTTCCATTTCTTTTGTTTCTTTAAGCCCAATGCGGGAGTGGATGAGGTGGAATTATGCTTGGCCATGTCAGACTCCATAGACTTCAACATGCCATGCAATTCGCTTAAGGACTTCTCCATTCCTTGCACATGATAGTTTGTGACAAACTGTTCATATGATGCGGGCAGAGACTGGAGTACAATATCCACAGCGAGCACTCTCCCAATAGGAAATCCTAACCTCTCCATTTGGTCCACGTTCGCCTTCATCTTAAGGACGTGAAGACCAACATTCCCGCCTTCCTGCAGCCTACAACCGACTAGGCTCTTAACACACTCATAGTGTTCCTACCTAACTTGCTGTCGGAACATGTCCTTGAGCTTGTTTAACATATCGTACACACTCATGTGCTCGAGCTGCTCTCGCAACTCCGAGCTCATAGTTGACAGCATGAGGCAGGCAACATCGTGCGTGTCCTCAATACTATTTTCATACCCGAAGTGAGATGTTTGACGTTGTGTTGTTTTGGTTTGGTTTGACATCTATAAATAACAATAATACGAGTTTTGGTTACCTTAGATAAATCTTGTTAAAAATAATTACCCCATAGTTTTAGATAAAACAATTATTCGTAACAAGGGCTAAGAACCTTATTTCACCTCACACCGTGACGGGTTTTCCGCGGATCATGTGGCGAAGCTATTTAGGCCGGCAACCATTTTACCAATTGTAATCTCTATTACAACTCTTAGACACTTGCGGGATCTGTTGACATCCATTATGTCGGTTGGCATGTTTGATCCCTTTCTTACACCAATCTTAATATATAATTTTTGTTTAGCTCGTGCTTAGCTCGACAACTAATCAAGAATTATATACTAAAATTGTAAACCGTCCGACAAGACACACGGGTGGCACTTCCGACCATCAATTGGCTCGTGCTTAGCTCGACAACCAATCATGCGAGTTACCCCACTCACCTTCCACACAACTACGCAAGGAATGACTCGTGCTTAGCTCGACAATCATCCTTGTTTCGTTAGATTCGGTTGGTGTCATTTTACGGATGGTGCGTGATTTACATTTTTAAAACGGGATTTTGTTTCCGGTTTCTAAAAACCTTTTTGTGAATTAACAAAGTAAGTGTCAAAACGATTTTAATCACTTTTAAATATAATACCAAGTTTATATTTTCTTTGTCAATTCTATTCACGCGAGATTGTTAACCATTTTAACAAACATTGTATTTTATTTAATTTTATAGAAAAATTGTCTAGCAAGCGAATCCTAATCCATGCATAGAAAAATAAAACACAACCACGCAAATATATATATATATGTATAATTCGGTAACATGCCCAAAATTCCTATGCATTTTCCCCGTGAGCCACAATGGGGAAAACGAGGCCAAAACCTAATGACAAGGTAAAGTCTCGTTGGGTGAGATCCCACTGAATCCAACACCTCCAATAGAGCCTTCTCGCCAAGACGTCATCACCATGACTCCCGTTGACTTCTCCGGTTCTAATTCTATACTATTTACAAATACATAGAATATATATATTAAACGACACGCAGGTCGCATTCCTACACTATTTATACAAATACACGGAATAAAATAAACGGCGTGCAAGCCGCACCAACAAATATATAAATAAATATTTACATCAATATGGCACGCAGGCCACCAAAAACCGAATCAATCAACCACCACAACACATAGGTCTAAGGGCATATCGTGTTACCGAATTAACCAAACACAACATAAGTGAAACATGGTGTGCCACACAAAACCATGATATAAATATATATCTATATTTTAGTCAAGATTGTCAACAACATCAAAGGCACCAAAATGACAATCCTTGTACATATGCATTTATGTATCAAACCATTTTTGAGACACATATTCATATATACATTTATAAGTATATATTTGTGTACACTTCATGCCAAGTTACAACAAATATATAAATATAAAAACTAAAATATATTAACACGTCTACGAATAAATCTATTCTAGCACAACAAGAGCCTCAATGGAAAAACCAATTTTAAGAAAACAATTTTCTTATATAAATGTACTTATATGGTTTTTGAGACTTGATGTAAAAACTAACATCTTAGGTAGGCTACAAATATACCAATTTTAGCCTAACATGAATCTACATGAAAAACCATTTTTAGAAAACAATTTTCTAATATAAAAATATTTATATGATTATTATGTAGGCTACAAATATATCAATTTTAGCCTAATAACCATCTACACGAAAAATCATTTCAAGAAAACAATTCTCTTGTATAAAATATTCATATGGTTTTTCTAGACTCGTTAGTGCAAAGCCATGTTAGATATGGCTCTGATACCACTGAAGGTATTTGTTTTGGCATAAACGAGTAGCAACAGAAACAAGATACAATACAAAAATAAACTAGCCAAACAAACACACATGCCATGGACCAATATCTAGACATGAAATTTCAACTAAAATAAAAGAACAAGATGGATAGAAATGTACCACTCTGCAAGTACCACAATATCACTCTTGTCATGCTTCAAGAATCAAACAAGTCAAGCTTCAAAATCCAAGCTAGGATTTCTCTAGTGAAGTCCACCCCAAGTTGTGTTGATTCCCAAATGCTAGTAAGTTGGTGTTACCACCAAAACAACAAGATCAAAGTATATCTAACCACTTTGTGCATCAAAACATGATCACAAAGTGTATGAACTCTAGAGAGAAAATGTGTATGAAACTCATATGTTCTTCATGTCCATTCTCTTCCAAAAACTACAGAGAATTCGTGACCCTTGAAGTTACCCAACAGAATCAAACATTAATCCCATTAAAAATGAGCTTTAAAACCAATCAATCCTGCTGTTACAGAGCACATACACGGCCCGTGTTCATCAACACGGCTGTGTAGGCCCAAGGTCCTCGGCCCTAACTGGGCCAAGACAACCCGTGTCTAATAGTCCCAACACGGCCCGTGTTCAGCTACACGGCCCGTGTTCAGCTACACGGCCGTGTAGGCCCAAAGCTACACGGCCGTGTAGGCCCAAAGCACACGGCCGTGTAGGCCCAAAGCACACGATCGTGTTGTCGGAATCAATACTTGGTGTGTGACCCAATAGGCCTATACTTCATCAACAGTGCTATTAACTCATTCGTGTCAGCGGGCATATTCCAACAGTTACCTGTCATGGTTCTTGAACATCCACTGTCAAGAAACCAAGAACCAACACCCTGCACAGATTTGAATGAAAGAAGAGTTAGTGACACACGTAGGAATCCACTACTCAGTGGATCCCTGTGGAATGCACCTAGCTTTCCACTTCATCTCAGGTTTCTTATGTATGAGAGGAGTGACTATGTTATCATCACAAGTCCGCTGTCTTGAATTCCCTTCTAAAGAACATTCAAATGCCTTATGCTCTTTGCTTCCACATTTATAACATTTTTGAGATTTTGTGGCCTTGGAGCATTGAACAACATGGTCTAAATGCCTATGAGATTTCTTATCAGTCATCATTTGACTAATTTGACCATTCAGCTTATGAAGCTTATCCTGTAAATTTCTTAGGTCTTTATTTACAGGCACCTTAGATTGATCTTTGTTTTTGGAAAGTTTTTGACCAATCTTTGGAGTGACAGAAATGGGAACAATGTGAACATCATTCTTTTTACTCATAGTTTCTTCTATTGAAAGAGAGTTTATTACTTCTAGATCAACTGATTGTTTAGAAGATGAGCTATGATCAGCTGACAGGTTATTAGCTGAGCATTTATCATCTACTAACCTATCAGCTGATGGACTAGTATTAGCTAATGATTCTTCAGTTTGTGAAATGCTAAGAATTAAGTCATCTGTTTTCAAGGTTTGACAACATAATGTCTCTGAGGTCTCAACTAATGATTCCTTTCCTCTAATCACATCCTTTGACTTTGTGTTATTAGTATTTTTACATTCTAAAATCTTACTAGAGGATGATTCAATAGAAGGAATAATTTATTCTTTTGAGTGGAAACTATTGCTTCTAACAAACTTATTTGTGAACACACTTTTGCCTTTTACAGTCTTGTGAAAGGTCTATGGCAAGATGTCAGCTTTGTCTAAGATACTAAGGTTCTTACTAGAATCAACATAGTTAGCAGCCTTAGAGTAATTTCCACCAATAATAGCTTGAACTTGTTTGGGTATCTGCTCCTTGACACACTGAGTGGTCTTTTCTACAGATACACACCAAGACTTTACTACTTTTTGGAGGTCATTAAACTTTTTGGTTGCTTCACTAGTTTCTTTTACTAAGATCTCATCAAGTATCTTTTGATTAGCTAGTTCATCATTTAAGATTGTTATCTGCTTAAGTTCCTCATCCTTAAGAATTAACTTCTCCTTTAGTGATTCTACTTCTAGTTTTAGCTTCTTCTCTCTTTCAATAGCAGACTGGAAATCAATACACAAGTAATCAAACATAGCATTCTTCTCATTAACATCATAGTTAATAAATTTTCCAACCTGATACATAGAATAAGGATCCCAGTTGGTAGTTGAACAAGCTTTAGCAGCCTTTTTCATGTCTTCATCAAAGGAACTACCATCATTGTTGTTGGCCATCATGCAGAACTGAGCAGAGATCACCTCATCTTCATCTGAGGAGAGATCTTCTTCTGCCCAATCTTCTTCTTTAGCAACAAGAACTTGGCCCTGGGCTTTCTTCTTCTTCTTGTCAAGGACAGCAGCAAGGAGTTTCTTATACTTGGCTTCATAATCAATCTTTCCCTCCTGCTTTTGCACAGATGAAGAACCAGTGTTATATTTGGACTTACAGTCACTGGCTCTGTGGCCAATCTTGCCACACTTATAACACTCTGCTGTGGAGGCATCAAAAGTGGATTTGGGCTTGACAAACTTTGATGACCTCTTGCTGAACCTCTTGACACCCTTTCCCTTCTTGAAAGGTCTGAACTTCTTAACCAGCATAGCTACACCTTCAACCAACTCCTCCAGATTACTTTCCTCACAATCCTTCTCCTTATCACTTTCTCCAGCACTCTTCTCTCCATCTCCTTCTTCATCAGAACCAGAATCAATAGCTACAAAGCTTCTCATCTTTGTATCTCTTGATACAAGGTCAGTTGGTGCAGCTTGCACTACCTCCTTCATCTCCTTGGATGACAACTTCCTTTGCTTGACTGATTGCTCATGGTTGAGTAAGTTACCATAGAGAGCAACCAGAGACATTCCCTTAATCTTCTCACTATGTCTTAGAACAGTGACAAAGTGATCCCATGTTTCAGGGAGGGAGTCTAGAAACTTGTTCACCAAGACAAAGTTGCTCTTGGTTATGTCTGCCCTTTTCAAGTCATTAACTAGGCAGTTGAACCTAGTGTATGTCTGTGTAAGACTCTCACCTTTCTGAGCAAAGAAGAATTCATACTCTCTGTTGAGGAGGAGCTTCTTGTTCTCCTTCACCTCTTCAGTCCCTTCATATGCAACTATGAGTGTATCTAACATCTCTTTTGCAGAAGAACAATTAAGCACTTGATGATAGATTACATTGGGTAGTGCAGAGACAAGAGCTGATCTAGCCTTAACATCTAGGCTAACCAACCTCTTATCCTCATCTATCCACAGATGCATGGGTTTTGTTATGATTCTTTCAGTTGTAGAGGTTTGACCTTCAGATTCTGATGGGATAGATAACACTGATGTTGGAACATAAGGACCATCAGTTTCTATTTCAAGCATTTGGATATCAAGGGTGGATAGGAAAAGATGTGCTCTACTTTTCCACATGGAGAAATTTTCAGCATCAAACATGGGACATCTTGTTAAGGACCCAGTGTTTGAGATATTCATATTGTTTGCGGATGAGGCCATATTGAGAGGGGTAGAAGAAGTTGTAGAGTAAGCAAAACAGATCTAGATATTGATTATCTAACCTGCTCTGATACCAGTTGTTAGTCCCAGATTGAGTACATAACAACAAATGTTTGTAGAAGGGGGGGTTAAATACTAACTTTAGCTTTTAAAAATTAAAGACACACTTATATACTTTTATATAATTCTTATTGATATGAATCTAGAATTACATGTACTAGAACCGGAAATTCTAAGTACAATAAAAGGTGGCAATCAATTTGTCTAACACATAGACAAGCTAACTCTAAAACAACTAATGTATTTAGAGTGTTCAACACATGAACAAGTTTGATTCTACACAATGCTTATACTCTACGAAATTTCTCAACTGATGAGACTTTCTTTTAGTGTAGTAGAGACTTCACTTTTTTTTGTGTTGTGTAGTATTCTATATTTGCATGTCCACCATGCATGAGTATATATAGAAGTCTTGGTGGATCCGGTTGCATGAAGGTAAGAGACCAAGAGGATGTGGAAATATAATATTTTAATTGTAAAGGTAGTGGGTGAAAAGTAAAGTTACTTTAATTAAATGTATGATAAAAGTAATTGTACTTTTCTGCAAAAGTGCAACCCATTCACAATATAAAATATTAAAGTCCACATCTACTGTCGTGTATACTTTAATAAACACCATGCTTCTGATTGATTTGACTTTACCAAGTATGGGATTGCCAGCCATACTTAGTTGTTTGAACAAATCTTCAAGATCTTCGTCTGTTTGAGGTATCATTATCCCTTTCCAGAGGATATGATCAAACCTTTTTGTCTCATACTTGATCCAAAAAGTGCATTTCACTTTTACAAACAAGGATCTAAGACATAATAGAACAACACATGTTCTGCCTTTTACATGTGACTTACAATCTGAAAAGATAGAGTAGATTTGACATTTTTCACGACTCAGCTAACAGATTATACAAGGAACTCTGATATTCACTACTCAGTTGACAAAATATATCAGTTGATCACTTTTTGCTAGGACTCAGTTGACACATATTGCTCAGCTGATCATATAGATGCACAACTGATCAATAGTAAGCTTAGGAGGACATAATGCTCATGTATTTGTATGATCAGTTGATCAAGAATGCTCAGCTGATCAATCAAATACATCAGTTTATAAGGGGAGATGACTTGTGTAAAGAAAGACTTACTTAGCTAATGCTCTGGGCCTCAGCTGATCCAATTGTTCACTCAGCTGATAGAGTAGGCACTCAGCTGATCAAATTCTTCACTCAGCTGATCACTTTCTTCACTCGGCTGATCAAACTGTTTACTCAGCTGATGGAATATTTTCATCAGCTGATCAACAATTTTGCTCAGCTGATAGACTGTTTTCCTCAGCTGATGGTCTTCTTTACTTGTTTTCTTCATCTGATGCTCCTTGGCTGATATCCTTTGGCTGATACTTTGAGTAGGATCTGATGCTCAGCTGATGGCTTATTTTCCTTAGCTGATGGTTCCATACTTAGCGTATTTTTACATAAACTGATTCAAACAACACATGTTTGAATTCTTTCTAAGTCATACTGAATGTAGGGTTTGGTTATCATCAAATCCTATGTTTTAGGATAGGCGGAGTTGATTATTAGGGTGAAGTGATTATCTACCCAACAGATAGTCATATTTATATTGTGAAACTAAGTCCCGCGATACAAAAATAACTAGCAGCACTAAAAATGTAAAGGCAATACTAAGTGTGAAAAGTAGTACTAAGTACTGACAGTAGCACTAAGTACTAAAACCAGTACTAACAGAGTTAAAGAGTATCAATAAGGTTAGCAGTAATAATATGCCTGGTAGCATTAAATAATACTAACAATATTAATATTGATAACTAAGATAGTTCTACTAACTACACAAAGTCTATGAACAACCTAAACAAAGAAAGCAGTATTAAATAAAGCTCGCAACACTAACCTTTCCCTGAAACACTTAGATACACAAATTAGTAACAAATGAATGACTACTTTGAAAATAGATTATTCAGAGTTTATCATGCCCACATTAGACACCAAAATGAAAGCCTACCCACATCAAAAGCTTTTGTGAATAAGCCTTCAAGTTGATTATCAACGTGAACCTTCAAAACTTGTATAGGCTTCTTTTCATTGCAGTCTCTAATAAAGTGATACCTAATCTCAATGTGCTTTGTTTTGGAGTGCTTGACTAGATTGTTAACAATGCTAATAGCACTATTATTATCAATGTAAATAGGAGTATGCATGAAAATCATACCATGGTCAAGCATTTGATTTTGAATCCACAACACTTAAGAATAACAACTTGATGCTGCTGCATACTCTACTTCTGCTGTTGAAGTGGATATTATGGTTTATTTCTTGCATTTCCAAAAGACTAACCTTGCACCCAAAAATTGACAACCTCCAGAAGTAGAATTACTATCTAAGTCATTGTCAATATATGTTATTAAATCAAAAGGAGAATCATTAGGATACCAAAGACATAATTTAAGTTGCCTTTTCAAGTATCTAAATATCCTCTTAACAACATGCATATGGGACATCTTGGGGTTGACTTGAAACCTTGCACACACACACACACACAATAAACATTATGTCAGGTCTTGATGCTATGAGATACATGAGGTAGCAAGTTGTAACATCCCATTTTTTTAAACACTCCATTCATAGATAGATATTGATAAAGTAATTGTGTGACAATAGTTAATGAGAATAAGCACACGATATCCTTTAAATTACATCTAACATAATTGTTTGTCACTCAAACTATTAATATTGAAACTAAACCATTAAGGCCGCGGAAGCATTGGTAATGAGCTATCAACGTCGGAGCCCCGCCGTGGTCATTACCAGAAAAGATAGTTAAACAACCACTGTAAGCACAAAGCTTAACGAGTATTCTGCTTACAATCCAAACATTTCATCAACCACATTCTTCGTACCCACTACCATAGTAACTGGTCTCAACATACCCACCTGTTAGGCGGTCTCATCAAACCCATTCTCGTCACAATGGTCTAACATACCCGACACCGAAGTGTTGGTCTCATTCTCGACACCGAAGTGTTGGTCTCATTCATAATAAACATATAATTATCACATGCCACGCACATAACATGACACACATACTATTATCACGTACAAGGCAGTGTACTTACATATCTCATAACTTATCACTTATTTACACATCATTGGCCGTGTACGAAGCCCAATTAAAACATATCCGACACCGGAGTGTTGGTCATAACATTTACGTAGCTCATAAGCACTAATCACTTTCTTGGATGCTATCAAACGTAATTGATGTCCAAAAGTTCTTGTCATCAGTTCTTGTCACCTGATCCAAGTCCAAAAGGTCAAATCTTGGTACTAGTCTCTTGCTCACTTGCACAACTCCCATAAGTCGAATGGGTCCGTATATACATATATATACATATAAATAACGGTCGCATGGTTTTCTACACATGCACAAGGTCGCATGGTTTTCTACCCGGGCCATATGAAATTCGCATGAACGTAGGTGACTGTCGCATGAATATGTATATGCCTAAGTGACTGTCACATGGGCTAAACATATATGCCTAGGTGACTGTCACATGGAATATATATTTATATATAAATTTGCATAGGTGACTGTCACATGGGCTAAACATATATACCTAGTTGACTGTCACATGGAATATATATATATATATATATATATATATACCTAGGTGACTGTCACATGAAATAACTATATATATATATATATATATATATATATCCATGTGATTGTCGCATGGACATATATATATATCCATGTGACTATCGCATGGTCAAATATATATATATATATATATATATATATATATATATATACACGTCTATGTGACTGTCACATGAACTTATATACACGTCTATGTGACTGTCGCATGGCTACCAGCCTTCCCTGACAGTTCATTGTTTTGAAAATACAGGTTCCATAGCCAATATCAAGCTTTCTCAAAACTGAATCAAATTAACTCATTCTTGTTGCAAATCATTTCTCTACTTATATAAATCTTTTCTTTTAACACCGACTTGTGTTTCATCAAGAAATAAGAGATCTAGTCTCACCCATTTTTCCCAGTTCATTCAAACCATAACTGCAAACCCAGAACTCAACATCAACTAAGAAATCACCTCTTAACAGACAAAATGGTTATCTATAACATTTCAATAATGTAAGAAACGTTACCTGCTGGTTTCCTTGACAAATTTCTTATGTTCCAAGATGATTCTTTACACTCACTTTCTCTGTTATTCGAGAGAAGCTTCCACACACAAATACACACTGATTTTGAAAGTAATGAAACAGTAGTAGTAACCCTTGGGGGCAACGCCCTAATTCCATATTTATACTCATATGTATACACCTTGTGGGACCTAAGCCCAAACCACATTCTCAAGCCCAATTCTACTACTAAACTCTCATTAGCTTAAACATATAAGCCCAACAACTCTGATAAGTTTCCCACTCATCATTATATATATAGCTAAAGTCACAATAAACATTCAAATAAAATACTTTTTATTAAATTTTGAAATTCGGGTATTACACCATTAATACTATAAAGATGAATTTCTACTTCCTCGTACTCAACATCTGCATTCAATTGTTTGTGTGTTTCCATTGGAGTACTTGCAATTTTCACATCCTTGTATCAAAACTTGTTGAGAATATCGGACACATACTTTGATTAAGAGATAAAAATCCCATCCTTCTGCTCTACTTGTAACCCCAAGAAAATTGTGAGTTCACCCATTGAACTTATCTTGAATTTCCGGTGTATTAATTCTTCCAGTTGTTTACAAAGCTTATCATGTGCTGACCCAAAGATAATGTCATCCACATATATCTGCACAAGCAGAATAAATGTTTTGACTTTTCTTATGAACAGGGTCTTGTCAATTGTTCCTCTCTTAAATTCATGATCCAGCAAATAGGTAGACAATGTGTCATACCAAGCTTTAGATGCTTCAAGAAGACCACATAGTGCTTTGCCTTACCTATATACCTTTTGTGGAAACTTTGGATCCTCAAACCCTGATTGTTGACACACATAGACTTCTTCCTCAATTTTACCATATAAGAATGTACTTTTAACATCCAGGTAAACATTGAATTTCTTAAATGAGGCATAGGCTAAAAAGATTTTGATTGCCTCCATTCTTGCAACAAGAGCAAAGACTTCATCATAGTCAATGCCTTCCTCCTGAGTATACCCTTGTGCAACCAACCTTGCTTTGTTTTTCACCACAATCCCTATTTCATCTTCCTTGTTCCTAAAAACCCACTTAGTTCCTATTGCTCTTTGCCCTTTTAAGAGATATACCAATCTCCATACCTCTTGTAGCTTTAATTGCAGTAACTCCTCTTGCATTGCCTCTATCCAAATTTGATCATTTAATGCTTGAATAGCCTTATTAGGATCAATCTAAGACAAAAATCAAGTCAGTAACCCATTTTGTAGATATTTAAGTCCAGTAGACTTGATCATTCTTCTTGTTTGCATAGGAGAACTAGGATCACCAATCACCAATGTAGTGGGGTGATTCTTGGAAGTTCTCGTAAGATGAGGAGTTCCCTCATGGATATTAAAATCTAAATTTGTTTCATGGCACTCGGGTTTATCTACAAGGTCATCCTCCAACTCTGGCATAACATCATAATTCTGATCTTGCTCTATAGGTTGTGCATCATTACATTTGTCACTGTCATTGTTACTCTCATCTTTATTACACTAGCATGGTTAATTCCATCACCTGTCTTTTCCTCATCCAAATAAGGTTGAGTGAACTTAATTGGATCTACTATGGGAGTTAGAAATAGAAGAAATTCTGGTGAACTCTTCTTCTCCTTGACGGAATCATTTTTATAGGCAACTCAACATTGAAACTCAAAGTTTTTGTTAGACAATCAATATCAAATAACTAATCTAGACATGTACCAGTTGCATTAGGTTTATTTTCATTGAAGGTAATATTGACCCTTTACTCAATGATTCTAGTTGAATTGTTGAATATCCTATATGCCTTACTCTTGGTGGAGTACCCTTACAAAGAATCCATCATCTGCCTTGCTATCATACTTCCCTATGTAAGATTTTGTATTAAGGATTGAACAAGTACATCTAAATGGTTTAAAGAAGCTTATGAGTGGCTTTCTCTTCTAAAAGAGTTTATAAGGGATATTGCCTTAGGATTTGACAACTTGGATTCTATTTTGTACATAGCAAGCAGTGTTTAGCTTAGAATCCGCTAACATAGTCCTAGCAGCCCTAATCAGTGACCTATTCCTTCTCTCAACTACCTGATTTTCTTATGGGGTCCTAGGAGCACTAAAGTTCCCCTCAATCCCTTTCTCTTAACAAAACTTTTTTAGCTCGTAGTTTTTGAATTCTATACCATTATCAAACCTGATTACTTTCACTTTTAGACTAGCCGGGTTTTATATCTTAGTTATGAATGATTTTAGCATGTCACTAGTCTCATCCTTTGTTCTAAGAAAATATATACAATGACTAAAAAATGACTCTTCTTCTCATTACTCGTAACATTTGTTGGTCCAAAAAGATTCATATTTTACGATTGAAGTGGTGATGAGATGGAATTAATGTCTTTTGAATTGTGAGAAGTCTTATGTTGTTTACCTTTATGACAAGCAACACAATGGTCATCATGATCAAATTCTTTTTGTGGTAACCCTCTAACCAGATTGTTTTTAGCAAGAAAGATCATGGTTTTAAAATTCATGTGACACATGAATCTGTGCCAAAGAGATGACTCATCAGAAGAAGCTTTTGAAATGAGACAGTTTAAAGATGAGGATGAGACATCTTCCAATCCAAAGAATAAACATTTTCCTTTCTTAAAGTTCGTAGTAGTATTTGATTTTCATCAACTACTTTGAATCTAGGAGGGAGGATGATACATTCTAACTCTGTGAACAAAATACTATGCTTTTTGTCACACACCTATGATACACTTAACATGTTGAACTTAAGTTGTTCAGCATAAAAGAAATCAGTGAATGTCATCTTACCTTTGAAGGTATTCGTTTGGCATTATCAAGTAGCAACGGAAGCAATATGTATAACAAAAAATTCAAAGCCAACCCAATGAATACTTCCAAGGACCAAAATCTAACCATGAACTTGCAACTATAAAGATAAACAAGATGGGAAGAAAAGATTATATCTTAATTCAAATCACAAAGTAAACTCTTCTATTCAAGGAGCTTAGAATCTAACAAAGAACTCCTCCAATGAAGTCCACCCCAAGCTTGTATGGTTCCCAAGTGCTAGCAAGTTGGTGTGCAATCACCAAGACAACAAATCAAGTTTGTGTGTTCTTCACTTTGTGCATCAAAATGATCACCAAAAAGCAAGAACAATTCTAGAGAGAATATCAACTTGAACTCACACCTTTTTCCACTCAAAAGTCTATTCAAGTGTAGAGAATTCGTTGCCTCTTTGTCTACCACAATAAGTTGACATAAACACCATTAAACCAAGTGTTTAAGGCTGTTAATTCTGCTGTTACAGCGCACGTACACGGCCCGTGTTCACCAACACGGCCGTCTATGCCCAAAGTCCACAGCCCCAATTGGGCTAAGACGGCCCGTGTCTAATAGGCTATACACGGCTCGTGTTCATCTACACTGCCGTGTCGGCCCAAACTACACGACCTTCAATTGGGCCAAAACGCCCCGTGTGTATTGGATTGGACACGGCCCGTGTTCAACCACACGGCCCATGTACCATCCTGCCAAAACCCATTTTGGCCTTTTTCTCTCTTTTGCTTGATCGTGTTGCCGGAATCAATACTTGGTGTGTGACTCAATAGGCCTATACCTCATCGGTAGTGCCATTAACTCGTTCGTGTCACCGGGCATATTCCTACAACCTTTTGTCATATTCCGTTACCTGTGATCTTTCCTCCTTTAGTATCACTTCCAAAGGTCACATATCTAACATCAAATTTCTTGAAATCTTGAAGGCAGGACATATTTCCTGTCATGTGCCTTGCGCAACCACTATTTAAATGCCATATGTTTTTCCTCCTAAGTTGTGGGTTGCCCTGCACATAAAGTAAATGAGATTATTTTGGAGAGAGAACCCAAGCCAAAGTGGTCTTGGGTTTCCTGTAAGCATCAACATAAATAAAATCTTTTTGGTGTTGTGCATTGAATTCAGGTACATCATGGCTAGAATACTTAGTGATAATGATAGGTGTGAATGATGAAGCAGTTGAAATAGGATTAGCAGTACTATATTTGATTAGGAGTACTATCTGTTTCAACATTCTATGGAAAATCTTTATGCTTATTTGGAAAATTTTCAACCTTTTTTGGGGTTGGTTTTGATAGCCATTTATGAACTACACGTTTTGCTTTCAAAGAGGTTTTAACCTTAGAATTTGCAAATCTGTTTTGTTTTTTAGGCCTGAAAGCATTAACACCTTTTGGTGCTGTTTTTGCATATTTAAAGTTAAAATTTGCATTGTTTTTCATATTTCTCTTCCTATAACCTTAATTTGCATAGTTATGTCTTTGAAAATTTTGCCTTAGATTAATGGGATTTAGGTAATAGTTTATGGTAATGTGGTTGGTGTTGCCACAAATGAAACATGGTTTAAGCTTTTGAAAACTACCCCCATTTCTTTGTGCAAATTGCTGATTTCTGTTTCTTTGATTACCCCTGATTTGTCCAGTTGGTTGGGGTTTATGCTGTTTACACATATAAGGAGGAACAACTATGGTTTGCCTAATGTGTTTTCCCTATCTCTCATTATTCCTATTCCCATTGTGTCTTTCATTCCTAGGCTACACCATTTGTTTCTTACCTTTCTCCTTCTCTACCTTTTTGGGTTCATTCCTACGTTGCTTAACAGGTTTCTTACATGTCTCCTTCTCTATCTTTTTGGCTTCATCAACTGTTTCTTTATTTACCTCTCTGGTTTCATCAAATATCTTTTCCTCTTCCTCTAAGGTTTCATCACTTATCTCCTCTATTGGGTCTACGTTAGGGACATTCGAAGGTAATACTTCATCACTTATCTCCTCTATTGGGTCTACGTTAGGGGTGGGTGGAATATAGTTTTGGTTGTAAGGTGGTGGAGTGGTTGAGTATCCTAGACCTTTCTTGACCTTGTCCTGAATCTAAGACTTAATCAAGTTGTCTACGGTCTTAGAAGCAGTAGCAAACTTTTCTATGTGAACATTTTTCTTTACAAATTTAGTTCTTATCATATTCAGTTCCTTTAACTATTTCTAATTCTTCCTAAAGTTGCTCCTTTTCCCACTTACAGTAAGCTAAGTCATCATGATATTGTACTTCATTCTTTTTGTATGCCTTAACATGTTCTTCAAAACTATCTATTATAAGACTAGTTTCCCTTCTCTTCTTTTCCAGCTTATTGATGGTCTCACACATCACCTTGTTGTGTGCCCTCTATTTGTTAACAGTATAAATGCAAGTTTTTGAATATAGTTTAGTTTTTAACCCAGTTGGAAGATCATTAGTTGAAACTTCTACCATAAACGCTTGATTATGTTGAGCATCTTCATCTTGATCACTCCAATCATATCCCATTCCTTCATGAGACACTAGGGCCTGTGATGTATTATTCTTAGTGTTATAGTTGTTGTTTGTTAATCTTCATTCTATATTCTCTAGCAAAGTGTCCCGGTTTGTGACACTTGTATCATTCCACCTTTAACTTGTCAAACTCTACACCATCTTCTCTTTTGATTGCAAAATCCTTCCTTCCAGTCCTGTTGATGAACCATCTCACTCTCATAGTCAACATGGCCATATGTCATTTAAGGTCCATCTCTTCCAAATCATCAGGATGAATTTGTTCAAGATCATCATTGGTGAGTAAGGAGTTTGGATGACTTGCAAGAAATGCTTCAAGAACAGCATCATTTGATCCATCTTGTTTGGCAGCATGAGTAGTAGATCCCATATCAGTAACAGAATCACTTGGTGAAGAAAACAAGGAAGCATTATGAGAATACCCAGTTGGCTTCTTCTTTGCTTCCACTTCAGATTCAAACACCCTTAGATCATTGTATAAGTCATCAAGCTCTTTGAATTCAAGATCTTCACTTTGTCTTAAAAAGACAATATAGATAATCCATTCTTCACCTAAATATCTCAAGAACTTTCTATTGACATCATTTTTATCAATAGAAACTCCGGCAGTTGCTAGCTTTCCAATAAGTTTATTAAACCTATCAAAAGTTTGAGTCATAGTTTCATTCTTTCCTGCCATGAAATTTTCATATTGCTATTTCCAAATAGACTTTTGATTTCTCTTAGTACTTTTGGTTCCAGAAAACCTTTTCTCCAAAGCATCCCACAGTTCTTTAGCATATGAACACTTGTGAAATTAATGTTGGTATTCATTAGGTATGGCCAACAGCCAAGTGCTAAAGCCTTCATCTCTGATTGTCTCGCTTTCCTCACAACATCATTCTTTGGAGGAGCTCTCTTCTTCTTGTATCCATCAGCATTTTAGTTCCACAACAATAGTAGGACCATTCTCAATAACATCCCACATAGTATAATCTCTAAGAAGGATATAATGTTTGATTCAAATCTTCCGCATGTCAAACTCATTAGGTTTGAGCATGGGAACCTTAGACACCGCTACTCCTTCATTAGTTGTGCTCATTTTTTCCATTGCTGAAAGTAACAGCAAAGAAAGACCAAAAACTTGTCTTTCTGTTCTTGGATCAAGAGCAATCACAAGATGTGATGGCTCTGATACCAGCTGTTAGGATTGGGTTTACTAAACTAATTTGAACCAAGATATATTAAAGAAGTTGCGGAATTACACCTTAAATACTTAGACAAGAGCACAAGAAAACTCAAAAAAAACTGAAATTTAATATCAAACGTAATTTGTATTGATCACTTGAATCTAATGATTACAATCAAAGTCCCAATCTATCTTTTATGATAGACATACAAAACTTATCTAATGTACTGATCAAAAACGACCTTGAGGCGGATGCAAAGTATAGAATCTCTCTCTAGGTTTTTCTCTAACGTAATTCAAAATTCATATATACTCAGAATTAAAAGATAAACATAAAAAATAAACTTTATCTTCAGTCATATCTTTATCTTTAAGTAATTCAAATCTTCCTTGATTGTAGGAATCTTTCTTTATCTTGACCAACAGTATAAATCTTCAATCAGTATTAACTTTTGAACTCATAGTATTAATATTGGTCTAACAGCATTAAGTTTGTTAAGTAGTAATAACTTCTCTATTAGCAGTATTAACATTTGTCATTAGTACTAACTTCTATGCTAGCAGTATTAAGTTTAAAACTTTAAGCGGCATTAATTTGACTTGGCACGACAACATTTAGATCCAACAATTTTTTAATAGTATTTTAAAGGCCTAAACATCAAATTTAAACTCAAAAATAGCAATTTAAGTGCATAAAACAACAAATTCTAACCAAAAGTAGATTTGGAGGTGAGTTTAGTTTATGTACCCAAAACTGAACCATTAAGAATCAAACCCATCAAAACTAAAACCGCAATACACCGAAACCATTGGATTTTGAAAATTTAAAAGCCAAAATTTTCAATTTAAATTCTGTTTGGACTTAAATCCGTCAGAAACCACCTCATGATCGCCACTACAGTATAACCTATTAGGCCAAATTAAGGGACCCTTTTATGTTTTAATTATATATATTCTCAACCAATACGTTGCGGTACGTACTCCAATGAAATCTAGATAAAGCAAAGCTAATTTACTGGCTTACTTCTTAACCTACATATATCGTGCCTTTTACTCCCCGAATAGACCCATGTAGTTTTGTTATTAGTTTTGAATAAATTAATAAAGTATAATACAAAATTTAAATGTATTTATTTTTTATTGAATATATCCCAACACTATGTAAAAAACCTTACTTTATTAGCATTGTGTTCTCGGGTTGAAGAAAAGATCGAATAAAAGGAAAGAATTTTTTTTTTCTTCCAAATCAGTCTAGTTTTGAAAGAAAAGATTTGGGGTAAATTAAGCCTAAAATCGTGCTCGAAATTGCTTCATTTTCTTAAATTAAACTTCAAAACACCTTTTTTATGGTTTCCTATCAAATCCTTCTTTTTAATTCCTTAGTTTAAAATTAAAAAAACTCGATAACACGATACGTGTAAATGTTTATTAAAGTTAATTTGATTGGTTATATATGGCATCAAATTAGTGCGTAACAATCAACTCTTCTGCTGATTAGTCTATTTGTTATATCCATATTTATTTTTAATTTTCTATTCTTTTTGTCACATTATTCTTACATCATTTCCTACTTCTATCTATGAATCTTATGTTATGTCCATCTTTTAATCCCTCTATTCTATTTGTTACTAAATAACTAATTATTATAGAGACAAAAAAGTAAAGAGAGAATTCAGGTTCCAGGAGACAGAGAGATAGATAGCGTGTTCTTTCGTAGGGGTCAGGGCGTGGTGTTCCTTCGATGCAATGAAAGGAGGGTATAACACCCAATGTTAGGGAAATATGGTAAAAATTAAGTTAACCCGGCCCTGTTTTTGTTTCAATTTGATTACTACTAATAATTAATAAGATCAAGGTTGGTTAACCTATTATTTCACCATCCTTTTCCAAATCTACTTTATGATCTATAATTAAGCATCTACGTACCTTGACTTTCACCTGAAGTCTCTTCTGTTTGCACACTACTTTCTTCCAGGAAGAGACTTGACGAACTGAGGAGAAAAGCTTTAGCCATGTATAGTTTATGTGTCCTACAAGCATATATGAGTTTTGGCATATCATTGTTTCACAAGAAAATGTTAATTAACGTAAATTTCTTGTTTTGTCAAATCATATTATTGCATGGGATCATGTTGTAGGTATAAACTTTTAGGTATGTAGTTTATGATTAACATTTTTTTAAGGGTTTAGTTTATCAAAATGTATTAAATTTGTTACATTTTGCTATTGTGTGTATCGTGCTTCAAAAGTTTCTATTATGTGTATCGAACATTTAATTTCTCGTTATTGTATGTATTAAACTTTCTATTGTATATACTAAACTTATAAGTTTTTTTCTTTTTTGTGAATCCAAAATACATACAATAGCAACAACTTAAAAATTTTATACATACAATAAAAACTTCTAAAATTCAATAAACACAATAACAAAACATGACAAGTTGGATACATTTTAATAATCTAAAACCTTTTTTTAATAATGTTTTACGATATATCGATACTTTTTTATTTTACATTTGACACATTAAAATATGGGTTTCATGTTGCAAGATTGTTGGGTGTACGTTTCTTTTTTTTAAGATCCTCAGTGACATCTATATAGGGCAGTATGCGAGTCCCAAGTCACGCATCAAGAGGGAATAATACCCTCCACCATTTTCTATAAAAAAACCCCACTGCCTAAACTTAAACTCAAGATCTGAGCTATGAGGGAAAACCCCTATACCACTGGGCTACGTCACAGTAGTGGGTGTACGTTTCATTTATTAATACATTTTGATCGCATGGTAATTATGTTGAACTGTTTAATATTCTCTTCTTTTTAATTTAAGAGTTTTTAAAATTCAATCAAAAATAAATCTTGATATTTCATTTTATTTAAATTAATCGTATCTGCTTAATTTTTAACCATTTCACACACACACACTCTCTCTCTCTCTCTATCTCTTAATTTACTTTAACTTTTTATTCATGTAAAATATATTTTTTATTAACACACTCTCTCACACAAACATAATTATCTACCCACATCAGCATAATTTCCAAAATCTTATTAACTTCTCTATCCATATTTTATAAATATAAAACATTTTTCTTATTTTAATGCGTTTTAAAATATATTTTTAAAATTGATAAAATAATTAATGCAAATAAAAGAAATTAAAAAATTAAAAAAACGGACATGTTGCTCAAAAAAATATTTTCGTGACATTAAATCACATTAATAACATATTATTATATTTTTGAAAGCGGTATGTTGTAAAACAGAAACTATTTGACGTCGCAGTATTGCGCGGTACGATGCTAATATGCATAAATGAGTAGGAAAAAAATGAGTTGAATAACTCTTGTGAGTCGCGTATATAATATTTTTCGAAAGTAAAGTTTCGTCTCTTATAAATAAGTATCATGAATTTGATTTTGAGATAATTTAGAGAAGAAATTTGCTGGTATTAAAGATAAACGAGATTAGGTTTTAATATAACATGGCTTAGTCTAATTTTTAAAAAGACACTACAAGAAATTAGGGATGAGCATCTTAAGTGAAAAACCAAATCATAACCGATAAAACCGAACCAAATGAAAACCGACGGTTTGGTTTATAAAATATCATTAACCGATAGATAGTGGGTCGGTTTCGGTATTGTACACGTAACCGAACCAATACCAAACTGAACCGATAAGAATTTATTATTTAATTATTTTATATGTTTATTATTTAACTATTTGAATATTTGTTCATTTACGGTGCATCATGAAAGTTATATTTTTGTAAAAGATTGAACTTTGTTACTTATTATGTCGTCTCATTCATTGTACTAGACTACTAGAGTCAGTGTAAATGTTGAATACGTGATTGTTTATTTCATGTAGAGCTATTAAATATATTAAAAATGAATTTACAAGTTATGAATTAATGGAGGCAAAGAGGTGTGTACCATTAGGCTCAATTTGTGTATTAAATATAACTCTAGCCTATCATTTTGTATTTTTGTCATAAAAAATAATGGGTTTACCAAGTCTAGAAAATAATCAATTACTTGGCCCAAATTTATAGCTTCTATATAGCAATAAAAAATATAACTTAAGCCCATATTCTGAAATTACGAAGCTCATTAAGTTTGGCCCAACTTAGCATAACAGTTAACCAATAAAACCGATAACGAAAACCGATCTGCTATCAAAAACCGTTAACCGCCCCGTTAGAAACTGATACCCATTAGTTTGAAAAAACACATAACCTATATTATCGGTTATGGTTCGGTTTGAGGTCAAAACCGACCCAAACCGACCCATGCTCAGACCTACAAGAAATCTATTTAAAAGGTAGTTCTATCGAACTTCGGACGAAAAAATTTGGTTTAAAATATCATTGTTGATCATTTTTCTAATAGGCTATACAAGATTTTTTCAAATCTTACCGGCGAAAACATTGTCGCTATATTGTTAGAAACCAAATATTAGAATATTTACTGAGATCGTGTTATTTAGATATATATTCGTTGCGATAAATGAAACTTAAATGTTAAATATCTCTTTAAATGATGGCTAATGGTACTTAAAGTATGTAATTATCAATCACTGGTCATAAAGTACTCAATGGCGAGAGTTTAAGCGAAAAAGATGGAAAAAGACTCGAGATACAAAGAAAAATCATAAAGTCTGAAAATCCGAGAACGCGACGCGTTCTGTTGAAATCAAGCGAACTTGTCGCGCAAGTCTGTTAAGACGCGACGCGTTCCCGGCTAGATTAAATCTCTATAAATAGAGAAGTTTTATTAGAAAAAAAGGGATTCTAACCCCTCCATCCGGCCCTAGACGTTTCCTAGAGGAGATTTTGGAGCTTTGAAGCAGAGATCTTGAAGAAGCTTGAGGATTTAGCCTTTTGGGAGTGAAGATTTGAGGTTTTCATCATAGATTCACACATTAGTTTGCTTTTCATCATGACTAGTATACTGTATTTGTGTTTCTTTTGCTGTATTCCTTCGATTATGGGTTAAACACCCTGTTATCTCTGCTTAGACATGATAACCCTTGATAATTAGTTGGATTTCAATGTTTAGATGACATGTAATGATATATTTGTTATGTTCTACCTTATTCAAAGATCCAAGTGTGTTAAAGTTTTGATCTTGATTCCTATTGCTGAGTTTTCATAACCATTCTTCCTTTGATTGCTTGAATTATGAATTTCTATGACCATTAGGATTCGTAACTAGTGATTGTCCATTTCCTAGGGTTAGGTTTAAAGATTGGAACTTTAATGTGCTTGCAATTGCATTTGATGACCATTCTTGGGTAGTTGATTGATTTTGTCTAGCATAATTCGAATCTATTGTCTAGTTGCTGAGTTAATTAATTCCATGACCATTGAGTTGATTGCTTTGAAACTATAGGGCTAGTGAGTCTGACCATGAGATCTAGCCAATTTAGGAATCGGTATATTGGTATATGTTGTCCATTGCACATTTGTTGAGATCTACTGATATGATAGGGGAGTCTGTTGTCCGAGTAGAGATACTTTACTTCTTGATTGTTTGAATCTTATAGTTATTTGATTTCTTGGTTCTAGCTTTTTAATCCCTGTTGGCGGGTCTTGGGATTAAGGTTGGGAGTTAGCTCGCTTTCGTGTTGATATCATAATTTCCCCCATTTATTGCTTATTCTGCCTTTTAGTTATTTTTATTAGTTTAATAATTAATTAGTCTAGTTGTACTAAAATCATACTCGTTCCCGAGAGTTTGACACCCGTACTTATTTTCTATACTGCTACACGATTAGGTACACTTGCCTATTGTATCGTATTTAAAACATATACGGTTTTTACAACTTTAAAACTGGTACGTAAATCGCATATCAGTTACCAATAATAATACTTATTAATGATATCAGAAATACGGAAAATAATATTACCGACACAATGGCGAGGGAAATAGCGACGAAATATCTACCAAACTTTTTTTTATATTAATTATATATTATTTGTACTGACAAATTATCAATTATATATATTTTTTATTTTTTAATGAAGCTCAATTTATACGGACGCAATTAATTTTACAAACGAATTTTATATTTTTATAGATGCAATTTTACAGACGAAATTCTGAGGCATATTATATTTTTTACAAATGAATTACAGACGCTATTTAATTTTATAATTTTAATAAAAATTAATTCATACCTACGAAACACCGACGAAATTATAGACAAATTACTAGCATAATATTACCAACATGAATTTACCGTCGAGTCGAGTTACCAACAAAGTATTACCAACGAATTACCACTGATATTTAGCGACGCAATCTATAAAATTACCTATATTTCTTTTCAAAACACGTCTTCTCATGCTTTTATTTTGAGGCATAAAGTTTTTTTCTTCTAAATCAGTCTAGTTTTGAAAGGAAAGATTTGAGGGTAAATTAAGCCTAAAATCGCGCTCAAAGTCACTTCATTAAATTAAACTCGATAGCACCTTTTTTTAGGGTTTCCTATCAAATCCTTCTTTTTCCTTAGTTTAAACAAAAAAACTCGATAACACTGTGTAAATGTTTATTAAAAAGTTTGATCGGTCATGGAATCAAAGTACGTAACAAACTAACAATCAACTCTTCTGTTGATTAGGCAATTTCTTATATCGCTATTTTTTATTTTCTATTCTTTTTATCACATTAGTGTTACATTATTCCCTACTTCTATCTATAAATCTTATGTTATTTCCATCTTTCTATCCCTCTATCCTATTTGTTACTAATAAATTAACTATTTATTCTAGAGAGAGAAAAGTAAAGAGAGAAAGAAGTAGAGTGGGGAGAGAATTCGGATTCTAGGAGACAGAGAGATAGAGAGCACACACTTTGGTAGGGCTGTCGGAGGGCATGGTGTTCACTCGATGCAGTGAAAGGAGGGTATAACACCCAATGTTAGGGAAATATGGTAAAAATTAAGTTAACCCGGCTCGGTATTTGTTCCAAGATTAATCATAATGAGCATCAAGGTTGGTTAACCTATTATTTCACCATCCTTTTCCAAATCAACTTAATGATCAATAAGCATCTACCTTGACTTTCACCTAAAGTCTCTTCTGTTTGCACACTACTTTCTTCCAGGAAGAGACTTGACGAACTGAGGAGAAAAGCTTTAGCCATGTTGTTTATGTGTCCTACAAACATATATGAGTTTGGCTTTTAATTCTTTCACGAGAAAATGTTGGAGGAAAGGGTTTGAACATGATTTAGAATAACAATATAACACTTGGATAATTTCATGGATCATGTTTAATACATTTTTCGTAATCTTTAATTCGACCATTTTGCATGGGTATCACGAATTCAGATATAGGATAATCCAAGAAACTTGATTTGAATTACAGACTTTATTCAAATCCAAAGACAGAATATCTTTGTTTTGTTCTCCGTTTATTAGAGACTATTTCGACAGAATATCGATTTGTGTAATTGTATTCTTCTTTTCCGGCTTTCTGGGTTTTCGCATGTTTTCGTGTTTCTATCAAATTCCATGATTTGCACAAAAACCGAGGCAGATATATATAGGCGGAAAGGAGGCGGTTGCCGGCGGTTTTATGGCGGTTACAGGCGGCGGTTGGCGCGGCAGTTGGTTGGTGGTTGGCCCCTTGGAACCCAACCACGGGCCAGCCTCCAGACCCCCATACCGTATTTCCGATACCAACTTAGTTTATTCAAGTGTGCATTCCGCACCTTCTAACTCGAATTATAAATAATTCTATAATCAACTAGTCTCATGTCAATCCCGATTATACTAAGTGATTTGATGAGAATAAAATTAAATCACCAACATAAAATGTTAATTAACGTAAATTTTATGTTTTGTCCAATTGCATGGGATCATGTTGTAGGTAAAAACTTTTAGGTATGTCATGATAGAACATTCCCATCAACAAACACACGACATCGTTTGAAGTTTATGATGAACATTTTTTAATAATGTTTTACGATCGATACTTTTTTATATTACAATTGAGACCTTAAAATGTGGGTTTCATGTTGCAAGATTGTTGGGTCTACGTTTCATTTATTAATACATTTTGATCACATGGTAATTATGTTGAATAATATGCATATATAAATGAGTAGAAAAAGATGGTTTGAATAACTTGTGAGTCGTGCATATAATATTTTTTGAAAGTAAAGGGTCGTTTCTTATAAATATCATGAACTACATGCCATATATAGATCAACCCGTAAAATTTACGTTAATCTTTAATTTTTTTTTTATTTTTAATCTTTATCTTTAATTTTTAATATATATTATAGAACCCCTTCTAATACATAGAACCTAACGAACCATCATCCAACCGTTGATCTTATCAGCTAGCTTAAGGGCATGATCAGTAATTGTCATTTTCGTTAATTAGGTAATTATCGGTTACCATTTTTAGCGTTTTTACTAATCAGTGTATTTCATTCGTTGATCACACTGATTCTGATTTTTTTTGTACGATTTGGTTGAAAGTATTGTAGAGATTTTGCTAATTACATTGTGAAATTCACGAATTTTGTTCTATCAATCGGCTTTGTATTAAGAAAAATACAAAATACGGATGAAAATGAAAAAAAAGGATGATGTAAAACATTTATCAGATGTATACTGATTTTTACCTTCAATTAATCCGTATAACATTTATCAGATGAAAATGCATAATGTAAAAATCTTTTTTAACTTTTGAAGGTAAAAATCTGAAAAAAAAAGAATGATGTGAACATCTTCATTTTCACAGTGTCAAAATGCAAAAAAACTGCTATATGTTATCATTTTCATCTGTATTTTGTATTTTGCTTTGTTATAAAGCCTTTGTTTTTATTAAAATGCAAAATATTTGATTAAAATGATAAATGTACATAATGTATTAAGAAAAATGCAAAATACAGATGAAAATGATAACATACAACAATTTTTTTATAATGCACATTGTTTTAGTTTTCATTTCAAGTGATAAATGTGTCACATAATTATCATATTCAGTGACAAATGTAAGTTATTACCTTCAAAAGTTATCATATATCACTTACAAATGTTATTATCGTTAACTTTCACGCTAATCTTGAAAATGCACATGGTTTAGGTTGCATTTTAAGTGACAATAGTGTCTTCTTTAAATTACATCTGTCATTTTGCATTTTACATTTTGGTCAATGTGATTGTTATACATTTTTCATTGTTATTGAAATGCAAAATATTTTGATTCAAATGATAATGTACATCATGTATTATGAAAAATGAAAAATACAGATGAAAATGATAAATGTACATCATGTGTTAAGGAAAATTATAATATTAAGCGTTTTTCCTTTATTCATTTGGTCTATATTTTTCAAAATATACGGGTTGCGAGATTTTAGCTTCAAAAACGACAGTTAAGTTGCTGGTTTATGGTATTTTACATTTTTGCCCTCTTATGTATAGTAAATTAGGATTATTATTAATTGTGATTATGAGTTTCTTAAATACAATCCTAGCCATCCATTTCTCAATCTAATGGTTTATATTGGTTTTTTAGGTTCTATATATAAGAATGGTTCTATATGTAACCTAATGTACCTAACCTTATATATATATATATATATATATATATATATATATATATATATATATATATGGGAAGGTTCATTTGAGAGCCGATCTTATTGTGAGTACCGTGAGATCCAATCTTGACCGTTTATTTGGTAAGTGGAATTCATGAATAGAGAGCATGGGGGATATATATATATATATATACCGATTTTATTATGAGTACCGTAAGAATCAATCTTGGCCGTTAATTTGGTAAGTGGAATTTATGGATGGAGAGCATGGGGGGCTTGAGTGTGACATGGTCCATGAGATGAATTTATGGGTGGGTAATAACATTGAAGGAGGGGGAATTTTACGGCCCAGATTGGTTCTTGCGATACTCGCAATAAAAACGGTTTTCAAATCATTATATATATATGGACATGTTGCATTTTCTTATAGTTTTGAAATATTTTTAATTCATAAATTTATTTAACATTTATAAATTATCAATTTAAAACCATAAAATTTTTAAATTATCTTTAATCTTTAATCTTTAATCTTTAATATCTTTAATCTTTGATCTTTCTTTATTATATATAGGGTTATAACATCAACAAACTATTTTTATAATATCTTTTACCAATTTTTTTTGAACAACAAAACACACGCATACACTAATCTACTCATAAATCTACACTTTATGTCTAAATCAGGACTTGAACTCATGACCATACACAATGGTAAACACTTTCCAGCACCTTAATACCCCTAGTCTTTAAGCCCTTTACATCTTTTATCAATTAAAATCATCTATTTTAAAATGGCTTCAAATTGTTCTTAAATGTTTTTTCCACTAATCATCTTTATTTATTTGATAAAATGGCTAACAATCGTGAGCAAAAATCTATGAGTATATGTATTTTCTTTCTTCATCTTTCGATTTTTATAAATGTTTCTTCATTTGTTATCGATATATGGATTAATTAATAATTTAAGATTTCACACTATAAATGTTTAAAATTTACATAAACAATCCCCGTGTTTATACACGGGGTATTAAACTATATATATATATATATATATATATATTAAAAGAATAGACTTATGAAATCAATAAATTATTTTTAGAATGTTTTTTACCAATTATATATATTTATATATAGGGAGGGTTCAAACGAGAACCGCGAGAACCATTTCAGGCTAGTAATTTAATTTTCTGTCTTTTTTATTTATTTTAAAGAGTAAAGGGTATTATGGACATTTTTACATTACCCTCACTTTTTTAAAACTAATATATCTATCAAACGAAAAGGTGTTAAATTACAAAACTTATAGCAAATTAACGTTAAAAATTATGCTATTTAATTTGAGACCGATCTTGCTATATTTTTCGGAAAATTTTTTGTGTTTGCTGGGTTTTTTTTAACACAACTCTCAACATATGCACATGTACATAATATGCACACGTGCATATCTACATATGTTTTGAAAAAAAACTAGGCGAATTTGTGCATATCTACATCCGTGCGAAAAAAACTAGGTGAATTTGTGCATATGCACATGTGCACGTGTCAATAAACCAAACAAACACTAAAAAAATATAGCTAGATTGGTCTTAAATTAAAGAGCATAATTTTCTTTTTAATTTGATATAATTTTCTTAATTTAACACTTTTTGTAACACCCTTTTTTAAAAAAGTGTGCAACAAGAAAAATAATTACAAATCTTTATTAAAATGGGGTAACAACTGGTACAGGTAATATAAAAATAGTTTTCCTTTGTTGTTGTACAAGACTCTCAACTTGTCCACGTGGCAGCCTTGTTAGTCACAAATCCTTAAAAGAATATACAACAGAAGGAATAAGCTATAAAGCCCTGTAAGTACTCAATAATATACTCAATTGATAATAAATAACATATAAATGTAATTATCAAGTATACGATTCGGGCCTTTGTTTTGCCTCTCAGACATCTCATTTGCTACTCAGGCTAGCGTGTAACATAAAACACATAACATAAACATATATAAGCAACATCACAAATACTTATGTCCTTATCAAGGTTCATACATAGTCTTACCTCTGGTAGTCACGTCGACTACAATTGACATCAACATCTGGTTGGTCTCGTTGACCCGCCACATGTGCCTCTCAGACTAAAACATCATCATGTAATACACATTTCACACATGGCCGTATAGGCTTAAACATCATTTCTCATATATATGTGTGTGTGTGTATATATATATATATATGTATATATATATATCATATACTTCTCATCTCACTCATAATCACTTGCCAGGTTATACTTAGCACATGATTTATAACTCTAATTATTCTCTTTTTCTTGATTAATCAAATCATGGCATACTTGTATAGACTTTATATATTATTACAGGTTTACATCGTCTCTACGTTATTCTTCCATCTCTTACTCATTTCATTTCTCTTTTCTCTATTATTAATTATATAGGTATAGACATAGTCTATTGCATTCTCTCATATTTGTATGTTTATATATATACGTACATTTGTATGGTAACTCTTATACTCAACACTTCTCTAGGTATCTCACAAAGATACCACTCTTCTCAGTATTTTCACACATAGTCATAATGTATATAGGTACATATTTATAGTATATAACTCTGTAAGAAGCATTCTCTTTAAATATATGTTTATACTCATTAAGATCATTTATTTAAATCTTTGTTTACTCATAAAGGTTAATTAGTAAATATTAATCCCTACTCTCTTCTCTCTTTTAATTAACCGGTTTTCACTTCTTGTTTATTCATTTATACTCATTTTTCATTAATTAGTATTATACAAAATACTCATTTATTGATCACAAGCACGTATCTCTATCTCTCGTTTTTAATTACAAGTATACTCATCTCTGTTAACTCTGTACTCATCTCTATACTCTTTGAAATTAGTTAATAACAATTCTCCAAATACCATCCCATAATAATAATAATAATAATAATAATAATAATAATAATAATACAATAAATCTCCTTCTGATATCAAACACATAATATCACATATAATTAATATCTCTAAGTATCAAATTGAGGTACTCACCTGGAGTCCAGCATTTCCAAAGCATTCTCTTTATCTTTTCCTTAGGTCCTTAAGTACCTAAGAACAAGTATATGATACTCATTATTCTTATTCCATGAAAACATCATTTATAAACACTTCGCAGAACAAGGCACGCCCATGCCCTTACTCAAAGGTACGCTCGTGGTTAACAGGTACACCATGAGCCTCTCTAGGGTTAGGTACGCCCATGCCTCCTTAGGTACGCTGTAATACCCGAATTTCAAAAATTAATAAAAGAACATTTCATGAGTATCAATTGCTATTATTTTGGTTGTTGAGATAAATTTGCAATACAACAGTGGACTAGTTGATCATTAGGCTAGGGCAACTAGTTAGTTAAAGGGGCAAAAGCAAATAATTGATTGGGTTATTTATTAATGGGCTTAGTCGATGAAAACATTGGGCTAGGCCTTTTTGAAAAAAGGTATATAAGGGTCATTAGGGCACAACCCCCAACACCTGGTTACTGTTCCATTCATTCAAAGAAAACCGCTTTGGGTTGTGTGTGTAAAACCTCTTGAAGAACGGAGGAAGAGAGGGGTCAAGAATCATTCTTGGAAATAAGAAATTGCAAGGAAAATCATCAGTTAATGTTTCTTACTTCATTGTGATCATGTAGACATCAAATATTACTTTGTTAAGGTGATAAAGGAATATTTGACATCTAGGTTTTTGTTGTTTAAGCATGAACAGGAACAACTAGGAAAAAGAGTGAATCTAAATCTTTTAATACTTGATAAAATGTGACCTATCTTAAAAGGAAATGTTTAATTTAATGGAGAAAAGATTTGTGACAAAAATGAGAAGCTTTGATTGAGTTTTGAAAGAGTTAGATTTTTGGAAATGGAGTCTGGGAGTTGCAGGTTGCGTCCGACCAAGATGGCACTTGGTCCAACTTTAATGTTTCTATGTGATCCGACCTTCGGTTGGATGATCCGACTTTCAGTTGTGTAATCCGACCTTCGGTTGGATGATCCGACTTTCAGTTGTGCGATCCGACTTTCAGTTGTGAAATCAGACCTTCAGTTACAATCAAATATGGATTGATTTGGATCAAATTCAATTGAAGTTTGAAGGTTTTTCGTGGAAATAGCCTACGGTGTTTGCCTTAAAATTTCAATATAAATCGTTTTAGTGATGGAATTGATGGAAGATTAGTGATCTACCGTAAATTGCGAAGTTAAGGATATCAAATATGAGTGTTTATTGATTGGTTTTCATAAGAATTCAAATTTTTAGTCAAGAACACTTGAAGATCATGAAGAATAATATAGATCTGAAGTTTTGATCAAGTGGGTGGAAAATTCGAACAATTTGGTGTTTGTCTTTGGATTTCGAGCTTGTTAGTTACTCCACTGCACACTTCAAGATTGGTAGTTACAAACACATCCCTAAAAATTCAGAATTTATTACACAAAGAACACTTTGAGCGGATCAATACTCTTCGAGTTCAAAACCAATACACCTCGAATTTGAAGTCAATATACATCGAGTTCGGAATTCTCACACTACGAATTGGAACTTTGAAATTCGAAAAACATTCTTTAGACTTCGAGCGTGATCTTGGACTCATAAGAACACTTCGAAAACTATGATACTTCGCATACGAAATCCATTCATCTCAAATTAATCCTATTGAATTCGAGCGTGTTACTAATCTCTACAGTACACTTCGCATTCGAAGACTTCGAACTCACATTTCAAACTCCTTGAACTTCAAATTCGAGATTCAAAGCTTTACTTCAAACAAAATCAGATTTTGGAAAATCAAATTCACCAAGTGTCTCTTCGAAGCAAACAATTTTAGTTCACTTCGAATTCCCATTTGAACTCACTCACTTCGAATTCAAATTCTCATTCAATTGAATATTTTCGAATCCAAACAAATCAAGTACATTTTGAATTCAAGATACATTCATTTTGAATAGTTCAAATTCGAACCCAGTCACCAACTTTTTCAAGTTAACGATCAATACCCATTTCAAGTAAAGAAAATGTCAAGTTACAACGAGATTCTCGCTATAGGAACAGATTCGAAACCCCCTGTCATCTTCCGCAATGATTATATCGTTTGGAAAGGGGGTTTATGGATTTTTTGGAACACAACGAGACATACGGAGAAATGATGATAGATTCTATACTCAACGGTGACAAGAAATTCTATAGAATCATCAATGGCCAACCTGATAACAATCCTCCGATTCCTAGGTGGCGTTTGGTTCGCAGAATGTTTATGAAGGAATTGGAATCTCTGATGGAATTGGAATATGTCAGGAATTGGAATTTGAATCTGTAATCTGTTTGGTTGGCAGGAAATAGAATTGGAATCAAATTCCATACTTTGTTTGGTTGGCAGATAATGTAGATGAATTTGATTTCAGTAATGTAAAAAGACATAATTCCCTTCTTGTTTTTTTACTTAATTTTAGTTTGTTTTATAACTTTTATGTAAAGAAAACACAAATATAAATTATAAAATCATGCTAATAAACATGTTAATAAACATAATAAGATAAAATCATTACATGTTAATGTTAATATAATAAACATGCTAATAATCTAGGAATCTTTCGATACATCCATCGTTCGATATACTTGGGATGATTTTACAAAAATATAGTTATCAAAAACTTACATATCCAACATCAATCAACATCCAAAATAACATCCCAATTAAGCAATCAAATACTACGCTTCCAAGATGTATTTGACCCAAGCCTCTCTACCGCTTTCTTCCAATTGCCAAAAGTTTTGTACGTTAATAGGGTCGCTTCTTATCTTGGTCAAAGCTTTGAACTTCTCGAATTGGGTTAGTGAATTCATCTTTAAAATCTCGGGAGGGATCTTCTCACTCAATTCGTTGATCTTCATGTCAAATTTAATACCTTGGCTCAAGTCTTTTGATATTTCTTTAAGACTTTCTATAATCAACCCAACCGCGTTGTTAAACCCGTCATCACTTCGACTCTTCCTCTTCCTTGAATGAACACTTGGTGAAGTCTCATCATGTTGCACGTTCATATTACGGCTAACGGCATTGCCTGAATCAAGCAAATCATCATCCAACTCTTGTGAATGTTCCAAGTTCACCTCTTGCTCCATCTCAACAAAATCTTTAGCTCTATTTCCTTGTGCTCGGTCTTTCCCAAAAACAATGCAAAGATCTTCATAGTAAGGAAATGTTTTGTTTTTCCATCTAGACGCATCCTTATGCGCCTATATTTCAACATTATTATTTATATAAAAATCAAGAAGTGTAATATTTTCATTTAGTCACTTATTAAGTAACAATATAATTCGTACCTGAAGGTATGCTTCCCAAACCGGTTCCTCCGCAGTAACACATTGTTTTACGGGGTCATAGCCAAACCCACTCGTGTTTGAACCGTTTATCATGTCATACACACATTTCCAATAGTTTTTCATAGTTTTTATCTTCGATGCAATATGTGGATTACCTAAAATACCGGAATTTGGAAGTGATTGTTTCAAGGCATGCTCTAAATATGCTAAGTAACCTGATTTGAAACCATTATCGGCTTTAAATCCTCCCGCATTTGTCATATTCACCATAGCCTCAACTAGCTTTGCTTCTTCATTACTTGTCCATGGCCTATATTTTCTAACTTGACTTGTCATACCTATAAACATAAAGATAATATTTCAATAACCCAACAAAATAAATTCAACAAAATAATCCAACAATATTTCAATTAACCAATTATAACATAAATAATCCACCAAAATAATCCAACAATACATTATATATAGATAATTTAGAGGTAATCACTACAATACAATACATTTTTATTTAATTAGCAGTGCCCCTAGATGCAAACATAGACTCGGCTAAATTATCTCTAAACGTGGTCCATTCGTTTGAAGTCCCAATATAATTAATATTATCCACATCCTCATGTCCAAGATCTCCTGTTCCCTCATCGTTTGTACATTCGATGTCAAATGGATCTATTTCCATTTCTTGTCTTATGAAGTTATGAAGCAAACAACATGCCATTATTATCTTATTTTTAGTTTCAATTGGATAATACGAATTGTCCTTCAATACTCCCCTTCTTCCCTTCAAAAGGCCAAAACATTGTTCGATAACATTTCTTGCTGAAGAATGTTTCATATTGAAGAATTCTCTTGCTGTAGTTGGTTTGTGTCCATCACGCCACTCATTTAAGTGATACCTTTGACCTCTATAAGGGGCTAGAAAACCCTCTCCATTTGTGTATCCGGCATCAACCAGATAATAAACTACATATCAGATTTATAGTTAATAACCATTTGTGTTTATTGTAGTTAATAACCATTTAAGTGATAAATTGTAGTTAATACGTATATTTACATACCCGGTCTTGGAACTTTTAATCCATGTGGTCTAAGAAGAGCATCCTGAAGAACTCTACCATCTGCGGCTGACCCTTCCCATCCCGTTAACACATATATAAATTGCATATCTTGGGAACAAACCCCTAGAACGTTTGTCGCAATGTCATTTTTTCTTGTTCTATATCTAGGCTTTTCTTCAGCTGGTACTAGACACTTTATATACATTCCATCTAAAGCTCCTAAACAATTCTTAAACCATTTCCATCTTTGATCGGTAGAGTTATCGGGCACCGGTTCAGGTTTCTTAAGCTAACGAGTATGCAAACGAGTATGCATTACAAACTCGAGAAAAATGTCTACTAATTGTTTCTCCCGAACGGCGAAATCGACATATGATGACACGATTTTTAACATTGTGAGCAAGAATATGGAGAAAAATAGCAACTTGTTCATCGATATTCATATTCCTACTTGGTTTTAGGCCTCCGAATATTTCAAGCATATGACACAACTTCGTAAAACATCTTCGAGACATCCTAATTTGTGATATTGACATGGTGTCACTCTCATAAACATATCTATGTAGAATTAGGTATCGATCTACATTTGAAGGAAAATGTTTAAGACGTGGTCTATCTCTATGTTTTTTAAACATCATTAATAAGAGGACTACAACAATGTGCAAAACCACGTTCCACCATGTCAAAATCAATGATGTTTGTCGTTGTCTATGATTTTGTGTTGTTAAATTAAGTCGGGACATTTTTTCCTGCGCATACAAATAAGTAGTTGAGATAACATATCAATAGATTGTTATTTTTAATAAGAAATATATTGTGATATATATATATATATATATATATATATATGTAATACTTCTTTTTTTTCCTCTTGTATTTACCGATTGTCATTTTAATGAGAATTTTGTGTAAATCTAGAACAAATAACTACATTCAGATTAGTATCTTTAATTAGCATGTTCCTATACACAAATAAGTTACACACAAAATCATTAGTTGAGGCCAAAATCATCAATTAACCACACAATCAATCAGTTGAGACCAATCAAAGTCAATTGGCAATGTATTTCACTTGATCTAAAAACAAATAAATCCACTAAAAACAAAGCCACAAAACTCACTAAAAACAAAGCCACAAAATCAAGAAAAGCAGTAAAATTTTCACTTAACCACCATCAACAAATAAATCCATTATAATGAAATCAAAGCTAGAATCCTGCATCATCTGATCACCTGATCACACATACATATGGAGAGCTAATTGCCCCTTAACCATATAAATATATCGCTCCATTCTGTTCTAAAAATTAATCTTGTATAAAGGAAGTGTAAAGCCAAATGTACAACCTGATTATATGAAAATTCTGGGCACCCACACAGAGCCAGTTTAAAAGCAACTATCCATCAAAAACAAATGTAGTTGAGACTTTGTAACTTTCTAGATCAAAAAGAAACTTCATTTTATTAGTGGGAAAAGCCAAACTTTCAAGCTGCAACAGTTCAAATATGTAATTTGCAGACAAAACAATCAAAGTGTAGCTTACATACAGTTCAAATATGTAATTTGCAGACAAAATAGTTCAAATATGTTAACCGACTAACATTTCTTAGTGGGAAAATTTCAAAATCAGCAGTTGAGATAACAAGGGCAGGCGACAGAGTGAGGGAGAAATATATACAAGGGAGAGAGTGAGGGAGAGAGAGAAGAGAAGGGAACTTACCGGCGGCGGAGGAGCAGTGGACGACGGAGTGGCAGGCGACGGTGGATGAACGGGAATGCGAAGGGCAGGCGACAACACAGAGCAGTGGACGAACGGGAGCAGTTACGATCGAAGAACAGATCGCACGGCGGAGAACCGGTGGACGGCGGAGAAACAGATCGCACAGAGCAGTGGACGATGGGCAGCCGACAATCTAGGGTTTTGTAGCAGAGAACGAACGGCGATGGGTTTTGTAACCAAACCAGCGAACGATTATGTTTAAAGGAGCAGGTAGGTTAGGAGGGTATAATGGTAATGTATCAGATTCCCTTATGTATGGATTTTAAATTCCATCCTCCTTTGGAAGGATTTCACTTTCCCACTTATAAGGGAATTTAAATCCTTGTAATTCCTTTTCCATTGCCAACTAAACACTGGATTTATTAGGAATTGGATTCCAATTCCCATAGAATCCCATAGATTCCTTCCAACCAAACAGGGCCCTAGAGTTGCAAGAGAGAAAACACCAGATGAGCTGACAGTAGCAGAGAAAGAACGAAAGAAGGCAGACATGATCGCTAAGTACTACCTCAAACAAGGGTTATCTTCTGAGATGTATATGAAGGTAGACAGTTTAGGAACTGCAAAAGAGATATGGGATGAGATAACAAGGAAATTGCAAGGAACATAGCAAGGGGAGCACATCAAAAGAACACAACTGATGAATATATTCCATGAGTTTACTGCAAAGGAAAATGAGCTGTTAATTGACACCTACAGTCATTTCTGCAAGTTACAAAATGAACTTAGGACAAATAAAGTTGAGAGAACGGATTTGGACATCAACTGTGTTTTCCTGCGAGCTTTGGGTCCTGAGTGGAAAGAACATGTGAAGCTGTACAAGCACATCAATCGTAACCTTACAATTGTCACATATCATAACATCTTTGAAGGCCTTCAACAGTATCAAGATGAGGTCTCAAAGTCTTCTCCTAGAATATCTGCTGATCCATTAGCTCTAGTAGCTGTTTAACCATCACCCCGCGAATCTTCTAGGGCACAGAAATATAAACAAGTGGCTTTATCTGACTCAGATTCTAATGAGTCAGATGGTACTAAAATGGAACAAGTCATTAAAGCCATGTCATTCATCACAAAGGATTTCAAAAACCAATACTCTAAAACCAACAACCGCCAACGATACACATTTGGGTCATGGAGACCTGATAATTTCAAGATTGTAGAAAAGCCTAGGTTTGTGAAGGAAGAGAAGAAGGAAGAACGGAAATGCTACAACTGTGGGGGCAATGGCCATTTCATAAAAGAATGTACTCTAGAAAAAGAAGAAAGATGCTGAGTATTACAAACAGAAGCTCAGACTATTTAAAGGAAAGAGTGCTGGAAAGGCCATGATGGTCAAAGAAGATCAATTCCTATCTGACACAGATGATAGTGATTTGGATAATGAAGCCCAAGCTCAGTTCTGCCTAATGGCTAATGGTGAAGATGAATTCACCGATGATGATCAAGAGCCAGAAGCACATTACGACAACACAGATGATGAAGAGTTAGGTGCTGATGAAAAGGTACATTCTAACTCCTTTACAAGTTGTGGTTTGAGCATGGAACATCTTCAGATCATCATGAAACAAATGAAAAAGTTAGAACAAAAGGTATAAAAGTGAAAATCAAAGAAAGAAAAGCTAAAAGAAATCATTAGAAACCAAGAGATGGAATCATTTCATGTAGATAAAGAAATTCCTGAACTCAAAACCAAAATAATTGAAAAAGAAAATGAGTTAATAGAGTTGACACCAAGCATGAGCACTCGAATACACGATCTTAAAGAAGAAAAGATCAGTGCAGAAAATGATACAGAATATATCATCAATGAATAAGGTGAATTGTGCTATAAAATCAAATAACTTGAAGACAAACTGATAAAAAGGGGTCAAATGGAACAAACCATTTTTCTCAATAAATCCAAGGAACGGAAATTCTCAAAATGGACCTACGATGGTCTTGGATTTGAAAACCCGAGAATCAGTGAGAAAGTGACAGCCAAACAATTATATGATTTCAACTTAATGAATGATGGCATCACTAAAAACATGGTGATTGTTGGCCAAGATGAAGAAGTTGTTGAAGAAGATTTAAAAAGAAAGTCAAACTAAAATCAGAAATTCCTTTTGATTATCAGGAACTAAATGAATCTATCTCATCTAGGTCTCAAAAACCTAGTGACACAAATGATTCTACATTCACATATCCATATGATCTTAAAAAGCCACAAGTAGTTCTAGAAGCCAGAGTATATATACCTCATATGGTGTTACAAAGGAAACTTGAAACACTTGTAGCCTTTTACTTTCAAACAATCATCATGAATGATTTGGAAAAGAAAATAAATGAATCAGAAAGATTTTTTTCATGTCATTGTCAAAAGGAAACCTTGACACACACGCTTCAACAACAACTTCTACATCCCAACCACCAAGAAGGTATACCAAATCATCAAAATCAAGCCTCTCTAACTAGGCAACCAAACGCCATTTCAAAATTGAATCTCAAACCTTCTCACATGAATAAACCACAATCTCAAGTCAAATACGTCAAAAAGAGTTCAAAACCAATCTCAACTAATCGTGTTTCAAATGTTTCAGATGTGAGGAAAGCAGACAACACCTTGAATCGTTTTTCCAAGAACGAAACAAGAAGAATGAACACACCTAGAGCTGCTAGGTTTTGCTTTGATTTTTCCACGAATTGTCAACACATTTCACAATTTGCAAATTGTAACACCGGCTTTCCATATACCAGATTTTAGCAAAAATTTGCGTTTTTAAACAAACGTGAACTTAATCACGATCATAAAACATTGAGCAGCGGAAATATTTACAATAAACATTGTTTCAGTATCTGGTGTTACTCTACCACAACCGACCATAATGTATTTATTACAACATTAAGTGTTCTAGCAAAATATCCAGAGGCAGGGGACCCGGCTCACCAGGCAATCTAACTTCGATCTGCAAAAGCAGTTAACATGGCACCGTTAGCTAAACTTAGCTAGTGAGCACAAAATTAGCATAAACTTCATTAGAGTAAGTCATACATATCAGGAATAAGCATACATGCTATCCTATCACATTGTGGTGTGCTGACATGATCGGTATAAGTTGTTTCTTGCAGGATAACTAGTCCCACTCAACACCAATACACCGTGGGATCAGACACGACCCTCCGCGCTGGTGGGGGAGCATAAAGCAGTCCACCAAGCATCGTTAACGGAACCAGAGATTCCTTAGGTGACTCAGCCATTTCTGACTAATTAACCCTAATGATATAAGGCACGGCGGTTCTGCAGAACCTACGATCCGGAATGTTACCTCGAATCACCGTTAAATCCCGAATCTCCTGATCAAGGGTCCCTGGGATCCAGCTAACCGGCTGACCTTAACCATACTTGCTGATGTTCGCGAACACATACACATATCTTGATCATTTACTTAGCATGAATACTCATTTACTTCTTTTAGCATGCATTTACATTCAGTTACTTCTTTATGGATCCAATCTGGATCCCTAGCATGTATATCATCATATCTTTACTTAACTGATTCATTCAGAATCAGTATCGTGCATAGCATTTATTTAACTAAGTGGTTCTAGTTCTGGATCCCACTGGCATGCACTTAACTTACATACGACAAGTATTTAGCATGGCATTGTACTTTAAATAACATGGCAATTCTTATTCATTTACTTATGAGCACAAGTGCACTGAAATCACTTAGCACATAATTCTTCCTCTACTGAGGCTTATGGAAGTCGGTAGTCACCTGAGTGGCTTAACAGATAACTATTCAATTTCCTGCCTTGTATAGGATGTCAAGTTTACCTAGAGCATTAGAATTTACATTAATTATCTTAATCATACTTAGAGTAGCTATAAAGCCAACAAAGGAAATCCCAAAATCCGGATTCCACATAAATCCGACAGAGGGTCGGATTTCCTGAAATCCGACACTTCAAGGGAAATCCGACATATTGTGAAATCCGACCTTCAATCGGACTTCAACACTTACGAACTTGGAAACCTTGACATACAATTGGAAATCTGACCTTCAATCGGAATCCGATACATTTATCAGAATCTGACACTTTCAACAGAATCCATTACTTTCGGATTTTGACTTGCAAATCATACATGAACTTTAGGAAATCCGATACTTATCAGATTTAGACTAATAACACGGATTTAGACATATGCGGATTCTGACACACTGAAGTCTCGGAATCCGACACTTTATCGGATTTGGGCAACTAGCGGATTCCGACACTATCAAGTCCCGGAGTCTGATAGACTCTTGACTGGGAATCCGCCAACTTCATTAGTTTATTTCCAGAACATGTTTCTTGTTTTTTTTGATATTTATACATTAAAAAACATCCATTTTCGTTAGTATGGCTTTGAAAACAGATCAAACCCACACAATAACACCAAACAAACAAAACCCACTTGCAAAGTAAGCTTTGCATGTTCTAAGTAGTGTTTTGCAAGGATTTGAGTATTCATTCATGTTTTAATCATAAGAACAGTTTCATGTATATTAAATCTTAACAACAAACAAGTATTTACCTTTACTTGGAATCAAAAACACTAAATCCTTGCTTCAAGAAAACGAGGGAGAAAACAGAGAGATAGTAGAGAGAATCCGAGAGTTGCTTTGTTTGTGTGTTTGCTTTTTGTAACTTTGACCATAGTCAAAGTATTTTCATATATATATATATATATATATATATATATATATATATATCTCTTCACAATCCAGAGGCACCGCCTCTGGATTTCTTCTAATTCTTTTTCTTTTCTTTAATTTAACTTATATATACATATATACATTTACACACAAAACACATACCAACACATATATACAATTAATTCTATTCTTATTAACATAACTAACTTAAATACTCGTTTAACAACTAGGCCCAAATCGAGGATGTTACAAATCTACCCCCTTAAGAAGATTCCGTCCTCGGAATCTACTCAGTGATAAACAGGTGAGGGTACCTTGTCTTCATCTCGTCCTCGACTTCCCACGTCTGGTTCGGACCTAAATTGTGTTTCCACTTAACAAGAACCAGCTTGATCGTCTTCTTTGTTAGCTTATTGACCTTTGTGTCAAGAGTTTCAACAGGTTCTTCTAGGAGTCGCTTAGAAGAGTCAACCTTCAGTTCTTGTAATGGAACAATCTGTTCCTCTTCGACGTTGAACTTACGTAAGTAACACACGTTGAAGGTATCGTGGATTCCAGATAGCTCAGGCGGCAGCTCAAGAGTTACCATCTGATCATTGACTTTACGCACAATCTTGAATGGGCCTATGAAACGTGGACTTAGTTTCCCTTTGCCCCCAAAGCGAATAACGCCCTTCCAAGGGGAAACCTTCAAGAATACACGATCACCGACATCGAATGTAGCGGGACGACGCTTAGGATCCGCATACATCTTCTGTCGATCTCGGGCTGCTTTAAGTTTTTCTAGAGCCACATTTACTTTGTCTGCAGTTATCTAGACAATCTCAGGTCCAGCGAACTGTTTCTCCCCGGGCTCCAACCAACAGGTCGGCGTGCAACATCGTCTCTCGTAGAGCATTTCGTACGGTGGCATTCCAATACTGGAATTATACGAATTATTATAAGCAAATTCAATCAAACAGAGATGAGAATCCCAAGATCCACTGTATTCAAGTGCACACGCTCGAAGCATGTCTTCAAGAGTCTGAATTGTTCGTTCTGATTGGCCGTCGGTCTGCGGGTGATAGGCAGTGCTCAGATGCACACGGGTGCATAACTCACATTGCAAACTTTGAAAGAAATTAGATACAAATCTGGAGTCACGATCAGAAACAATTGAACAAGGAAAACCGTGACGTGTTACTATCTCATCAATATAAAGCTGTGCTTAACGAGCCAACGAAGCCGAATCGTTGGTTGCCAAGAAATGAGCACTTTTAGTCAATCGGTCAACAATGACCCAAATCATATCCTTTGATGCTCTGTCTTGACTTGGGCACATATCTGACATTTCTCCACGATTGAAGCAATGTCTTTCTTTAGAGTGGGCCACCAATACAACCTTTTCAGATCATAGTACATCTTGGTGATACCCGGATGGATAGACAACTTAGACTTGTGAGCTTCTTGCAGAATCAGCTCACGATTAACTCCGAGAAGAGGCACCCAAATCTTGGATTGAAAAGTCTTCAACCCACGATTATCTTCACCCAGCAGGTCTAACTTTTTCATCGTTTCAGATTTCAGATTGTCATCCTGCAAAGCTAACTGCTGGGCGTCTTTTAACTTTGCAATCAAATCTGATACAACATTAAGCTTCATGAACTTTGCCTCTGCTGCTGGCCCTTTACGGCTCAACGCATCCGCTACAATATTGGCTTTACCGGGATGGTAGCGAATCACACAGTCGTAGTCTTTGATTAACTCCAACCAACGGCGCAGCCGCATGTTGAGTTCTTTCTGTGTTAAGACATACTGCAAGCTTTTGTGATCAGTGCATATCACACACTTAGTGCCATAAAGGTAGTGCCTCCATAATTTCAGTGCGAAGACAACAGCAGCAAGTTCAAGATCGTGAGTTGGGTAGTTCCTTTCGTGAGATTTCAGTTACCGAGAGGCATAAGCGATCACTTTATCTCTCTGCATAAGAACACAACCCAACCCCGCATAAGAGGCATCACAATAAACAACGAAGTCTTCCGAACCTTCCGGTGAGGCAAGAATCGGAGCTTCGCATAACAATCGCTTTAAGGTTTGGAACGCTTCTTCTTGAGCTTCCGACCAGACAAATGCAACATCCTTACGGGTCAGCTTGGTCAACGGACCCGCAAGTTTGAAAAAGTTGCGAATAAATCGCCGATAGTAGCCGGCCAAGCCAAGGAAACTCTTTATTTCAGAGGGAGTTTGAGGAACCTCCCAATTCATTACCGCTTCCACCTTAGCCGGATCTACTTTAACGCCTTCTTGACAGATAACATGGCCAAGGAAATGAACTTCCCTAAGCAAGAATTTACATTTTGGAAAACTTGGCGTACAATTGTTCTCGCTTGAGAGTCTCGAGAACCTGACGAAGATGAAGCTCGTGATCAGCCTCAGTCTTCAAGTATAAAAGAATGTCGTTAATGAAAACTATCACAGATTTATCAAGAAAAGGACGACAGACATGATTCATTAAATTCATATATATAACAGGAGCATTGGTTAAGCCGAATGGCATAACCAAGAATTCATAATGACCGTAACGAGTCCGGAAAGCCGTCTTCGGAATGTCTTCTTCGTGGACTCGTACTTGATGATACCCTGAACGGAGATCAGTCTTCGAGAAATACGTAGCTCCCTGCAACTGATCGAAAAGATCATCGATACGTGGAAGAGGATACTTATTCTTTACAGTTCACTTATTCAGCTCCCTCTAGTCAATACACATCCTCATGGTTCCATCATTCTTTTTGACAAACAGAATAGGAGCTCCCCAAGGTGAGGAACTAGGACGAATGAAACCTTTTTCGAGTAACTCCTGGATTTGAGTCATCATCTCGCGGATCTCAGAAGGAGCGAGAAGATATGGAGATCTAGCTACTGGTGTAGCTCCAGGAATCAGTTCTATCTTATACTCAACATCTCTTACCAGAGGTAAACCCGGTAATTCATCAGGGAAGACCTCAGTGAATTCAAAAACTACCCTGATATCTTGAATTGGTCGCTATTCCATCGTAGCATCAATAACGTATGCCAGGAAGGAATTACAACCTTTAGCAATAGACTTCTAAGCTTTAATAACGGATATAACAGGAATATCAGAATCCCGTCGTTCTCCATGAGCAACTGCATAAGATTCATCAGTAAGAGGGATCTTAATCATCTTCCTGGAACAGAGAATCTAAGCATCACGCTTGCTAAGCCAATCCATTCCAATCACGACATCAAAGCCCACAATAGGCATAACAAAGAATGAGATAGGGATACTACTTCCATCAATATAAATAACGGCAATAGGAACTTTCTCGGTAACCGAGACTACTTTGCCATCTGCAACTTCTACATTAAGAGGCTCGTCTAAAGGCGTAACAGGTAACTGGAGTCTTTTACGGAAAGCAACAGAAACAAAAGAATATGTTGTTCCTTAATCAAATAGTATACTGGCAGGAAAATAATTAATAAGAAATGTACCAGTGACGACATCACCTGCAGCCTTTGCCTCCTCTGCAGTCATTGAAATGCCCGCCCTTTAGCCCGCGGGGCATTATCTTTCTTCTGCCCTCAAGAAGACCCAGCTGCTCCAGAGCTTTGTCGGTCAGGGCATTCCACCATTTTGTGACCAGGTTTGCGACACCGGTAACAAACGTCTTCTTCATATCGGCACTCATTCACCGAGTGCCCTCTTTGCCCACACCTGCCGTACCTCTTGGTTGCTGCGGAGCATTCTCCAGAATGGTAGGTATGGCATGAAGAACAACAAGGATCGTTAGGTCTTGGTTTCTTAGGAGCTTCAGTTTTCCCACCTCCTGGGGATTGCCCTTTTAAAGAGCCCGATTGAAGAGATGGCTGAAACTTTCTTTTACTACCACCACTGGCATAGTAACCCCGACACTGTATACGATCACCTTCCATTTGTCGGGCCACTTGAAACGCCCGATCCAGTGTTGGAGCTGCCCACACATGGGCACGGAATTCCAGTGGCAGAGTCGCCACAAACCTTCTTATCTTCGTGACTTCATCTGGGATCAGGTGTGGAACAAACCTCATCTTATCAATAAATGAGGTGATGTGTTCTTCAATTGGTCTATCTCCCTTATGGAGATCTGTAAACTCCCGCTCCATCCGCTCCATATCATACTCTGTACAGTATTTCTGGAGCACTTTTTCAGAAAACTGCTTCCAAGAGAGAGCCCTCAATACCTCTTAGTTAACCGAGGCCTTCACGGTATCCCACCAAAATATAGCACGACCCTTTAACATGCGTATCTCATAATTCACACGATACTCGGGCTCGCACTCGCATGATTCAAAAGCTTGCTCCATTTCCCGGAGCCATTGGATATTAATAGTGGGGTTATCACTCCCGTTATATGTTGGCAGGTGACACGTCAAGAACTTTTTATACGAGCAGGGCTTGTGTGCTTTGGTGAGAGTGGACTTTAACAAGAGCTCTTTAGCTAGACGGAGCTCTTCCTCCAGACGCTTTATATAAGCTAGCTGGTCTGGAACAGGTACTCCTCCACCAGTATTATGCTGAGGGCGTTGGTCTTCGGCCTGGTGAGGCATGTGAGAAGCCTCATATTCTAACTCTTTGAGCGCTTGCTTAGTGTTAGCTTTATCAGCAGACATCATTACTTTATCTTAACTCTTCTATATAACAGAGAAGAGTAATCAGTACTTCATCATACTTGCTTATCATATCTAACAAGCTATACTATAGCAAGTAATAATCATGTAACTCTCATACTCAATCCCCCCCAAAGGAACACTTATTATGGTCGGGCCCTTGTTTGAGATTGAATACTTTTGCAAGTACCCAATTCCCTCAAACTTAGGCTCTGATACCTACTTGTAACACCGGCTTTGCATATACCAGATTTTAGCAAAAATTTGCGTTTTTAAACAAACGTGAACTTAATCACGATCATATAACATTGAGCAGCGGAAATATTTACAATAAACATTGTTTCAGTATCTGGTGTTACTATTACTTGTAACACTGGCTTTACATATACCATATTTTAGCAAAAATTTGCGTTTTTAAAAAAACGTGAACTTAATCACGATCATATAACATTGAGCAGCGGAAATATTTACAATAAACATTGTTTCAGTATCTAGTGTTACTCTACCACAACCGACCATAATGTATTTATTACAACATTAAGTGTTCCAGCAAAATATCCAGAGGCAGGGGACCTGGCTCACCAGGCAATCTAACTTCGATCTACAAAACCATGCAAAATGTATCTCAATTAAGATTGTTCAAACAAGCAAAGCACTCAAGGGACAAAAGGAACAATCCTTGTACATATGCATTAGTATCCTAAACACTTTGAGAACACATATTCATATATACACAATATAAGTATATGCATGTGTGCATTTTATGCCAAAACCACCCAATACATATAAATATATGAATCAAGACACATAAACGGGGCTTTTCGAATGTCCAAACAAAAGGACAGATTCTGGAAAAACAGAATCACAAGGTGCTAAAACCAAAAATTTATTTCTTTTAAAAAACAAGGATAAAAACACTGTTCACGAGACCTTCACGGCCCAGAAGCCTTCACGGGCCCTCACGGCTAGTGAAGCCCATGAGCTCCACGACTCTGACACAGTCAAAACCTTTCACGAGCGACACCCCATGAAGCCAAAACCTCCACGGCCCGTGAACCTCATCTGGACAGAATGTCCATTTTCGGTTTTCAAGCCATCAAAGTGCAATTTCTTTGTAGAGATGGCTCTGATACCACTGTTGGAACTTGTGGTGGGCACAAACGCAGCGGAAGCAAACAAGAAAATTAGCATGCAAGACAAAAAAGAAAGCACACACAAAGCCCACAACTAGTTCCAATGGTGGAACACACTACAAAGCAAATTGCAACTAAAAACAAGAAGAAGGAGTAGAAAGTACCTCCTTACCATGGTTGGAATTCGAGCTCTAGATTTGGATTGGGATGAAGATGAAGAAACAAAAGGCTTCTTCTCCATTGCAAGTCCATAGCAAGTATGCTTGATCCCATTGTACTAGTAATCCATAGATGAACGTCCACCATGACTTCACCATCTGGAACAGCCCAAAGATGTTCTCCTCTCGCACCAATGATCTTCATATGAACACTCAAGATCACCATCTTAGTGTTGTAGCATGAAACCCATTTAGTACCAAGAGAGAATATGGAGTAGAGATAAGTTGTATATGGTTGCTTGTGTTCTACAGCCACAAACCATGCCTATTGACACCAGAAACTCGGCCAAATTGCATGTCATTTGATTGGACCATCAAATGGTCCAATAAAACACAACTGTCACTGCAGCTACCCTCTTCACGACCCCTCACGGGCTTTCACGGGTCGTGAAGCCTAAGTGCGCCACGAGGGGACTTAGAACTCCACGAGCCGTGCCGCCCGGTCGAGACTCGTGAGGGCATCTCCTTCACGACCCCTCACGACCTCGTCACGGGGTCGTGAGGCCCAAAGACGTCACGACGCGTGGCGGCCGTCGAACAATCGTTAGGGCAGGCTGCTTCACGACCCGTGGAGCACCCTTCACGGTCGTGAAGCCCCGAATCAAAACACTTTTGATTCTTTGACTTTCTCCATCCACATAAAGCTGTCGGGATCAATCCTTGGCGTGTGACCCAATAGGCTCGCGCTTCATTAGCAGTGATACCGGCATACGTGTGTTAGTGGGCAGATCTCCAACACCACTCAACACCAATACACCGTGGGATCAGACACAAACCTCCGCGCTGGTGGGGGAGCATAAAGCAGTCCACCAAGCATCGTTAACGGAACCAGAGGTTCCTTAGGTGACTCAGCCATTTCTGAACAATTAACCCTCATGATATAAGGCACGACGGATCTGCAGAACCTACGATCCGGAATGTTACCTCGAATCACCGTTAAATCCCGAATCTCCTGATCAAGGGTCCCTGGGATCCAGCTAACCGGCTGACCTTAACCATGATTGCTGATGTTCGCGAACACATACACATATCTTGATCATTTACTTAGCATGCATATTCATTTACTTCTTTTAGCATGCATTTACATTCAGTTACTTCTTTATGGATCCAATCTGGATCCCTAGCATGTATATCATCATATATTTACTTAACTGATTCATTCAGAAGCAGTATCGTGCATAGCATTTATTTAACTAAGTGGTTCCAGTTCTGGATCCCACTGGCATGCACTTAACTTACATACGACAAGTATTTAGCATGACATTGTACTTTAAATAACATGGCAATTCTTATTCATTTACTTATGAGCACAAGTGCACTTAAATCACTTAGCACATAATTCTTCCTCTACTGAGGATTATGGAAGTTGGTAGTCACCTGAGTGGCTTAACAGATAACAATTCAATTTCCTGCCTTGTATAGGATGTCAAGTTTACCTAGAGCATTAGAATTTACATTAATTATCTTAATCATACTTAGAATAGCTATAAAGCCAACAAAGGAAATCCCAAAATCCGGATTCCACATAAATGCGATAGACGGTCGGATTTCCTGAAATCCGACACTTCAAGGGAAATCCGACATATTGTGAAACCCGACCTTCAATCGGACTTCAACACTTACGAACTCGGAAACCTTGACATACAATTGGAAATCCGACCTTCAATCGGAATCCGATATATTTATTAGAATCCGACACTTTCAACAGAATCCATTACTTTCGGATTTTGACTTGCAAATCATACATGAACTTTAGGAAATCCGATACTTATCAGATTTAGACCAATAACACGGATTTAGACCAATAACACGGATTTAGACATATGCGGATTCCGACACCTGAAGTCTCGGAATCCGACACTTTATCGGATTTAGGCAACTAGCGGATTCCGACACTATCAAGTCCCGGAATCCGATAGACTCTTGACTGGGAATCCGCCAACTTCATTGGTTTATTTCCAGAACTTGTTTCTTGTTTGTTTTGATATTTATACATTAAAAAACATCCATTTTCGTTAGTATGGCTTTGAAAACAGATCAAACCCACACAATAACACCAAACAAACAAAACCCACTTGCAAAGTAAGCTTTGCATGTTCTAAGTAGTGTTTTGCAAGGATTTGAGTATTCATTCATGTTTTAATCATAAGAACAGTTTCATGTATATTAAATGTTAACAACAAACAAGTATTTACCTTTACTTGGAATCAAAAACACTAAATCCTTGCTTCAAGAAAACGAGAGAGAAAACCGAGAGATAGTAGAGAGAATCCGAGAGTTGCTTTGTTTGTGTGTTTGCTTTTTGTAACTTTGACCATAGTCAAAGTATTTTTCATATATATATATATCTCTTCACAATCCAGAGGCACCGCCTCTGGATTTCTTCTAATTCATTTTCTTTTCTTTAATTTAACTTATATATACATATATACATTTACAAACAAAACACATACCAACACATATATACAATTAATTCTCTTCTTATTAACATAACTAACTTAAATACTCGTTTAACAGCTTGGACCAAATCGAGGATGTTACAAATCTACCCCCTTAAGAAGATTCCGTCCTCGGAATCTACTCAGTGATAAACAGGTGAGGGTACCTTGTCTTCATCTCGTCCTCGACTTCCCACGTCAGGTTCGGACCTAAACTGTGTTTCGACTTAACAAGAACCAGCTTGATCGTCTTCTTTCGTAGCTTCTTGACCTTCGTGTCAAGAGTTTCAATAGGTTCTTCTACGAGTCGCTTAGAAGATTCAACCTTTAGTTCTTGTAACGGAACAATCTGTTCCTCTTCGACGTTGAACTTACGCAAGTAACACACGTTGAAGGTATCGTGGATTCCAGATAGCTCAGACGGCAGCTCAAGAGTTACCATCTGATCATTGACTTTACGCACAATCTTGAATGGGCCTATGAAACGTCGACTTAGTTTCCCTTTGCGCCCAAAGCGAATAACGCCCTTCCAAGGGGAAACCTTCAAGAATACAGGATCACCGACATCGAATGTAGCGGGACGACGCTTAGGATCCGTATACATGGGTGTAGTGCTCAGATGCACATGGGTGCATAACTCACATTGCAAACTTTGCAAGAAATTAGATACAAATCGGGAGTCACGATCAGAAACAATTGAACAAGGAAAACCGTGACGTGTTACTATCTCATCAATATAAAGCTGTGCTAAACGAGTCAACGAAGCCGACTCGTTGGTTGCCAAGAACTAAGCACTTTTAGTCAATAGGTCAACAATGACCCAAATCATATCCTTTGATGCTCTGTCTTGACTTGGGCACATATCTGACATTTCTCCACGAATGAAGCAATGTCTTTCTTTAGAGTGGGCCACCAATATAACCTTTTCAGATCATAGTACATCTTGGTGATACCCGGATGGATAGACCACTTAGACTTGTGAGCTTCTTGCAGAATCAGCTCACGATTACCCCCGAGAAGAGGCACCCAAATCCTGGATTGAAAAGTCTTCAACCCACGATTATCTTCACCCAGCTGGTCTTTTAACTTTTTCATCGTTTTAGATTTCAGATTGTCATCCTGCAAAGCTAACTGTTGGGCGTATTTTAACTTTGCAATCAAATATGATACAAAAGTAAGCTTCATGAACTTTGCCTCTGCTGCTAGCCCTTTACGGCTCAACGCATCCGCTACAATATTAGCTTTACCGGGAAGGTAGCGAATCGCACAGTCGTAGTCTTTGATAAACTCCAACCAACGGCGCTGCCGTATGTTGAGTTCTTTCTGTGTAAAGACATACTGCAAGCTTTTGTGATAAGTGCATATCAGACACTTAATGCCATAAAGGTAGTTCCTTTTGTGAGATCATTTTATCTCTCTGCATAAGAACACAACCCAACCCCGCATAAGAGGCATCACAATAAACAACGAAGTCTTCCGAACCTTCCGGTAAGGCAAGAATCGGAGCTTCGCATAACAATCGCTTTAAGGTCTGGAACGCTTCTTCTTGAGCTTCTGACCAGACAAATGCAACATCCTTACAGGTCAGCTTGGTCAACGGACCCGCAAGTTTCGAAAAGTTGCGAATAAATCTCCGATAGTAGCCGGCCAAGCCAAGGAAACTCTTTATTTCAGAGGGAGTTCGAGGAACCTCCCAATTCATTACCGCTTCCACCTTAGCCGGATCTACTTTAATGCCTTCTTGACAGATAACATGGCCAAGGAAATGAATTTCCCTAAGCCAGAATTCACATTTGGAAAACTTGGCGTACAATTGTTCTCGCTTGAGAATCTCGAGAACCTGATGAAGATGAAGCTAGTGATCAGCCTCAGTCTTCGAGTATACAAGAATGTCGTCAATGAAAACATTCACAGATTTATCAAGAAAAGGACGACAGACACGATTCATTAAATCCATAAATATAGCAGGAGCATTGGTTAAGCCGAATGGCATAACCAAGAATTCATACTGACCGTAACGAGTCTGGAAAGTTGTCTTCGGAATGTCTTCTTCGTGGACTCGTACTTGATGATACCCTGAACGGAGATCAGTCTTCGAGAAATACGTAGCTCCCTGCAACTGATCGAAAAGATCATCGATACGTGGAAGAGGATACTTATTCTTTACAGTTCGCTTATTCAGCTCCCTCTAATCAATACACATCCTCATGGTTCCATCATTCTTTTTGACAAATAGAACAGGAGTTCCCCAAGGTGAGGAACTAGGATGAATGAAACCTTTTTCGAGTTACTCCTGGATTTGAGTCATCATCTCGCGGATCTTATAAGGAGCGAGTGTTGGAATCTGCCCACCGACACACGTAGGCCGACGTCACTGCTAATGAAGGACGAGCCTATTGGGTCACATGCCAAGTTTCAATCTCGACAGCCTACTATAAAAGGAAAGAGTCAAAATGGTCAAATTCCAGTTGACCTAGGCTTCACAACCGTGAATGATGCTCCACGGTTCGTGAAGCAGCTTGCTCAGTGTTATGCTGAGGGCGTTGGTCTTCGGCCTGGTGAGGCATGTGAGAAGCCTCATCTTCTAACTCTTTGAGCGCTTGCTCAGTGTTAGCTTTATCAGCAGACATCTTTACTTTATCCTAACTCTTCTATATAACAGCGAAGAGTAATCAGTACTTCATCATACTTGCTTATCATATCTAACAAGCTATACTATAGCAAGTAATAATCATGTAACTCTCATACTCAATCCCCCCCAAAGGAACACTTATTATGGTCGGGCCCTTGTTTGAGATTGAATACTTTTGCAAGTACCCAATTCCCTCAAACTTAGGCTCTGATACCTACTTGTAACACCGGCTTTGCATATACCAGATTTTAGTAAAAATTTGCGTTTTTAAACAAACGTGAACTTAATCACGATCATATAACATTGAGCAGCAGAAATATTTACAATAAACATTGTTTCAGTATCTGGTGTTACTCTTACTTGTAACACCGGCTTTGCATATACCAGATTTTAGAAAAAATTTGCGTTTTTAAACAAACGTGAACTTAATCACGATCATATAACATTGAGCAGCGGAAATAATTACAATAAACATTGTTTCAGTATCTAGTGTTACTCTACCACAACCGACCATAATGTATTTATTACAACATTAAGTGTTCCAGCAAAATATCCAGAGGCAGGGGACCTGGCTCACCAGGCAATCTAACTTCGATCTACAAAAGAAGTTAACATGGCACCGTTAGCTACACTTAGCTAGTGAGCATAAACTTAGCGTAAACTTCATTAGAGTAAGTCATACATATCAGGAATAAGCATACAATGCTATCCTATCACATTGTGATGTGCAGACATGATCGGTATAAGTTGTTTCTTGCAGGATAGCCAGTCCCACTTGTTGGAATATGCCCGCTGACACGAACGAGTTAATGACACTACCGATGAGGTGTAGCCCTATTGGGTCACACACCAAGTATTGATTCCGGCAACACGATCAAGCAATAGAGAGGAAAAGGCCAAAATGGGTTTTGGCAGGGTGGTACACGGGCCGTGTTCTTGAACACGGACCGTGTCCAGTCCAACGTACACGAGGCGTATTGGCCCAATCCATGGTTGTGTAGTTTGGGCCTACACGGGCTGTGTAGATGAACACGGGCCGTGTAGTGCCTGTTAGACACGGGCCGTCTTAGCCCAATTGGGGCCGTGGACTTTGGGCCTACACGGGCCGTGTACGTTCGCTGTAACAGCAGAATTAACAGCCTTAAACACTTAGTTTAATGGGGTAGACAAAGAGACCACGAGTTATCTGTTCTTGTAGAGGCTTTTGGCTATCCCTTGGTCCCTTGGTTGACATTAGAACTCTCTCTCTTGTTCTTGGTGTTCTTGAACACAAGAAGCAAACATACACATACTTGATTGTTGTTTTGGTGGTCATACATCAACTTGCTAGCACTTGGGAATCAAGGAAGCTTGGGGTGGACTTCATTGGAGGAGTTCTTTGTTGGACTCTAAGCTACTTGACTAGGAAGGTTACTTTGTGTTTTGCGCCATTGAGGTATAACCTTTCTTCTCATTTTGTTTATATATATTTTAGTTGCAACTCCATTGTTAGATTTTGGTCCATGGGAAGTATTCATTGTTTGGCATCGATTTTTGTTATGTACTTTGCTTCCGTTGCTACTTGATTTTGCCAAATGAATACCTTCACCACTCAACACCAATACACCGGGGGATCAGACACAACCCTCCGCGCTGGTGGGGGAGTATAAAGCAGTCCACCAAGCATCGTTAACGGAACCAGAGGTTCCTTAGGTAACTCAGCCATTTCTGACTAATTAACCCTTATGATATAAGGCACAACGGTTCTGCAGAACCTACGATCCGGAATGTGTAACATCCTGATTTTGGGCCTAGTGATTACGTAGGCCAAGGTACGTTTTTACGTGATTAATGTTTGATTAATTGCTTGTTAGCATTTTATTAAATGATTTTAATTAAAGTTAGTAAATTAACTTGAAGAAATAATATGTATATATGTGGGTAAGAATATATATATATATATATATATATTCAATTGTATGTATGCAAATATGTGAAGATAATTGCATGAGTATGTGTATGGTACATGGACACCTCCTGTTTGTGTTTCCAACACCTTTATACGTGGGTTTACTTATGATTGTTTGCTTCTCATTTGCAAAACCGACAGTGTGTGTGTTGTGTGTGTTTTGAGAGAAAAGCAAAGAAAAGTTGTATACTTGAAAAGTGAAAGTCAAGATTTGTGGCTTGTTAATTCAAACAAAGGTATGGTGATACTCTTTGCATGATTCTGATCATATTGATATGCTTTTCTGATGAAATACATGTGTATATGATGAAACACCATGAATGGAGCTTGAAGCTCCATACTTGACAAATGGGTTTTGTGTGTTTTGATGTTTTAATTGGTTATGATGTGTTCTTGATGTTAGATACATGTTCTAAGATGTTTATACATGTTTTAGAAGTGTTCATATTGGATTTCAAGTGTGTAAATCGGATTTGGAAAGTTGTAAGTCGGCTTGAAAATGAAGAAGATGATGCAGGGTCGGTCGCGACGCGACGCGTCCGAGAATAGAACGCGACGCTTTCTTGGAAAGAATCGGATTCTTGTGTGAATCCGAGAGGAAATCCGATTGGTGGAATCCGGGTCCAAAATCCGATGATGGGAATCCGGATTAGTGAAATCCGACAGTGGAAATCTGGGATTTGAAGTCCGAAACTTGAAATCCGACACTTGGGACTCAGATTGTGGAAATCCGATAATTTTGCTCGACGCGACGCGTCGGGTGTTTGGACGCGACGCGTACACGGTTTTGGAGGATTTTGGTGTTTGATGCATTGTTTAATGTTATGTGATATATCTTTATACATATGTAAATCTTACATGTTTATGTTTGATTGAAATGATATAAATATATGTGTTTGGTATATATTTATGAATTGGTTACTGATTTCAGTTTATTCTGATCTTAGGAAAGGACAAGGCTTAGTAATATTAGACCACTGAGTGGGAGTTCGAGAACTTGAGGTGAGTGGATGTTTACTCACGGGTGTTATTAGTTGTAATTGGCTTGGGTTGCAACTGTTATCGGATTGACGCATGGATAGACTGTTTGTCTGCTAATTGATTAACTGTGATATGTTAATTGATTGAACTGATGCATAGATAGACTGTTGTCTATTAATTGATTAACTGTGATATGTTAATTGATTGTTGCACCTATTGTGAAGTCAGCTGACGGCTAGGCATACTGGGCTGGGTTTGTTCGCTATCGGCTAATCAGTATTGTGGTCTTTTGACGCATTCGTTGCAACTTAAGATAATACTGTGTGAGAATAGCAAATAGACTATCGGTAAACCTTTGCTTGGCCGACATTGGTTGTAGGTTCCTGCAGAACCGCCGGTCTTCTCGTGAGGCAAAGGGTGATTATGTGTTTACTGATGTGATATCATGCGTTTATTTGCTGATATATCCGTTGCGGTTTGAATCCATTCACTTAGCTTAGTGCTAATAAACCACCTCTCACTACTTTTACATGTGGATGGTGAGTTCTGCGGTTTGGTCGTGAGGGGTGTTGTCTGGGGAATAATTGACAGGCACTCTGATTGAAATTGTGACGAGCCGTACTTTTTGTAATACTGTATTTTAAACTGATTGGTTTTGTTAAACAGTGGTTTAACTTCAGTTGTAAATACTTTTATGTTTGACAAACGCTTCCGTAGTGTTAATTTAAATGACAGTTTTATGGGTGAAAATACGGTGTTACAGTTTGGTATCAGAGCTTTGGTTTGGCGATTTAGGCACAGTGGAAGTGTTGCATTCCCAAATCTTGGCTCGAGTTAGGGGTCAATTATTCCTTGAGTATGGGGATTAGGGTGAATGTAAGTATTGCTTGGGTGGTTAGTATGTGTTATATTAACGGTTTTCAACTAATCAGTTGGTGAGATGTTGTGATTGTTACAGATGGCTGATATTGAGAACTCAACTGGCGCCCCTATTGTCCTAGCAACAGTGGAAACTTTATAGAATATTGGTACATCTGGTACAGCTAGAGATGAGAGGGATGAATACATCGTTCAGCTGGAGGGTCAGTTACAAGATTTAAGAAAGGAGTTGGATCAACAGAGACAGGATTTTGCGTGTCAACCAACGGTTGTCACAGTGGCTTCTACTACACTTGAGATACCACCAATTTACCCGGTTAGTACTGTGTATACAGGGATGCCTTGTGTGTCGATACCATTTCCACCAGTGTCTCAACCAATGTCTCAACCATTCTACTATCCGATGTTTTCGCAAGGATCAATGCCATATCCTTTTATGGGATTTCCACCTAGTATGGGATTTAAACAACCGTGTACGTATAAACAGTTCTTGGATTGTAAACCCGAGGAGTATCATGGTAGCACAGATCCAAATGTTACCTTGAATTGGTTGCGAGATATTTCGAGGATTTTGGATGCTTGCAATTGTGAGGAAGAAAAGAGGGTTTGCTTTGCCACCAGGATGTTGAAGGGAAAAGCGATGGTTTGGTGGGATTCTATCACTACACATTTATCGAGAGCACATATGGATGCAATTACTTGGGATCAATTTCGAAATAAATTGTGTGAACAGTATTGCAATGCTTTTGAGTTGAACAAGATAAGACAGGAGTTCATGGAACTACGAATGACGAAAAAGATGTCTGTGGATGAATTAATTGAGCAGTTCAATTTGAAACTGAGATTTGTGACTCAGTGGGTGCCTGATGAACCTTCCCAGGTTCAACAATTCATTGGAGCATTACTTCCTGAGTATAGGAGCACAACTCTATTGGTTGGATCGTTGTCCCAGACTTTCACCTTGGCAAAGTCTGCTGAGGGGGACATATAGGCAAGTGATAAGCAAAATTGAGATGAGGCGGCTGTGCAGAAGCTGAGGTATGAACAGACTGGTAAACAGCCAAAGAGGAGTTAGCAAGGAAATCGGTCACAGGGAAGTCAGGACAGTGGGGTAACCACTAGGGATTCTGATCAGAGACCACAATGGTGTAGACGGTGTAGATCTAACCATTCTGGACAGTGTACAGTTCAGACTATGCGATGTATGCGTTGTGGAGCGTTAGGGCATGAAGCTAGGGAATGTGATTTCCCTCGAAGTGTATGTTGGAACTGTCAGAATGAGGGACACAGGGCTGGTTAGTGTCCTTCTGGGAGAAAGACTGGGACAGGGACGGGGGCAGGCGCGGTTGGGGAATCATCATCAGCAGGGCAAAAGAGAAAGAACCCTACTGTGCTAGAGGGTGGGTGTTCAATATGATTGCTAGTGATAATGTCACCGCCGATGAAGATGAAACGGGTATGTTTTGATAAAATTTTATACCTGTATGTGTGTGTTAATTAACTTTAAAGTTAATTGTGGATATTTTATGCATAATATGTGCTAAAATGTTTGAGTTTATTTCAGATGAGATTGATTATCTAGAAATAGAACTGAGTGATAATAGATGATTTACTATTATGAGCTATGTGTTATATATTAAGAAATGGTATGATGATAAGTATGTGTGATACTTGATTAAATGCTAAGTGAGCATGATATACCATAGAGATATATATTCAGATTAATTGAATTGCATGATATAATGTGTATTGTTAAATTTATATACATTATGTGTTTATGTGAATTCAATTGTGTAAATAAGGAAGACAGAGATGAATTACTGCATATCGGGCAAGTCTGGGGTGTGCAGTATTGTGCAAGTATAAGGAGTGCTGAATATTATAAGTGGATGTACAATCTACTGAGTACAGTTGATTCATGAGGATGAATGATGGTTTTAAACGAATTTTGTGGTATGGCTAGAAATTGCATTTTTTGGTTTGAAATGTGATGTTATGCCTTGAGATTTAATGTATAGTGGATATCTTGTGTTAGTTGAGATATCACAAGATGAAATTTTACCATGACTTGGAAGTTGCAACTGATATAAGTGCAGTGATGTTATATTAACGGTAAAAGAAGACATGTGTGATTGACTTGGTCAATGAGAGATATATTAAATGGCTAACTAGAAGAAGTTATCCGAACGATTGAGACGGTGATCGGATTAAATCAGAGAAAGTGATAATGGAAATTGATGTTACCTTGAAAGACGACATGATGACAGATGTGTTGATCTGTGAAAGAGTTAGTGATGATAACATCTTGTATATGCGAGTTGGGAGTATCTTTGACTTAGTGGATGAATCAAGATTTATTTTGTGAGAAAGTCTTGAAGAATGAAAAGGTTGAAACTTTTGAGATAGAGAGAGAGAAGAGGATTGCAATGGCCTGAACTTATGGAGTGACAACTTATGGATCTTGTGTGTGAAAATGCCTTTGCTTGGAGATTGCCTTTGCTAGGAAGTGCCTTTGCTAAAACACTGGAGTTGAACTTTATAGGAATTTATAAATTTTATTGCCAATGCTATATTGTGGAGTAATAACCTGAGGGTTGAGTACTGATGGTATACCATGTGAATCCAAATAGTATGTGATATGAGATATGACATATGGAGTGTAAATTGAAGTGGTATACCGGAAACTTATGTAACCTTGAGATATTTGAGATATCTGATGGGGTAATGATGACAAGACGTGATGGAAATTGTATTTGACTTGATCAAATAAGGGAAACCTGGATATGTTTTAAGTGGTTATTGACTATTTAGTATTTTTATTATCAGTGAGATGGTATCTGTTGGACAGATGGATTTAATTGAGTGTTTAAAAGGGATGATTTAAAGATATGAAGATTCATATTTGATGGCTTGTGACGGAAAATGGAGATTTGTTTAAACTTATGAAGAGTTTATAAACGAAGATTGAAACAAGAGTTGGACGATGTGACAGGATTTTTCCTCATGGATTACCAAAAGTGGGATTGAAACACAATGATTGTGTCGGTGAACTAAATTCTGACAATGGGATATCAGAATACCGTGTGTATAGTTGTGAGATTGTGGTAATAATACTTCAACCTGATGATTTGAAGTAAGTGATAAACGATGTGTGAATGCTTTGGCATGACAGATGATAAATGATTGGAAGCTATTGGGATTTATGACTGAGTTAGACATAAATTCAGGGGATGCTTGAAAACGAGAGTTATGAACTAACTGTTGGTTGATGATAAACTGTAAGGCTTGTATGGTTATATATTAATAGTTGAAAGTGCGATAGAGTTTATCTAATTAAACTACCAAAAGGAAATATGAAGAGTTGACATCGTGGTTGATGTGTGTATAGTGAGATTCCGAGGACGGAATCCTTTTAAGGAGGGAGGATTTGTAACATCCTGATTTTGGGCCTAGTGAATACGTAGGCCAAGGTACGTTTTTACGTGATTAATGTTTGATTAATTGCTTGTTAGCATTTAATTAAATGATTTTAATTAAAGTTAGTAAATTAATTTAAAGAAATAATATGTATATATGTGGGTACGAATATATATATATATATATATATATATATATATATATATATATATATTCAATTGTATGTATGCAAATATGTGAAGATAATTGCATGAGTATGTGTATGGTACATGGACACCTCCTTTTTGTGTTTCCAACACCTTTATACGTGGGTTTACTTATGATTGTTTGCTTCTCATTTGCAAAACCGACAGTGTGTGTGTTGTGTGTGTTTTGAGAGAAAAGCAAAGAAAAGTTGTATACTTGAAAAGTGAAAGTCAAGATTTGTGGCTTGTTAATTCAAACAAAGGTATGGTGATACTCTTTGCATGATTCTGATCATATTGATATGCTTTTCTGATGAAATACATGTGTATATGATGAAACACCATGAATGGAGCTTGAAGCTCCATACTTGACAAATGGGTTTTGTGTGTTTTGGTGTTTTAATTGGTTATGATGTGTTCTTGATGTTAGATACATGTTCTAAGATGTTTATACATGTTTTAGAAGTGTTCATATTGGATTTCAAGTGTGTAAATCGGATTTGGAAAGTTGTAAGTCGGCTTGAAAATGAAGAAGATGATGCAGGGTCGGTCGCGACGCGACGCGTCCGAGAATAGAACGCGACGCTTTCTTGGAAAGAATCGGATTCTTGTGTGAATCCGAGAGGAAATCCGATTGGTGGAATCCGGGTCCAAAATCCGATGATGGGAATCCGGATTAGTGAAATCCGACAGTGGAAATCTGGGATTTGAAGTCCGAAACTTGAAATCCGACACTTGGGACTCGGATTGTGGAAATCCGATAATTTTGCTCGACGCGACGCGTCGGGTGTTTGGACGCGACGTGTCCACGGTTTTGGAGGATTTTGGTGTTTGATGCATTGTTTAATGCTATGTGCTATATGTTTATACATATGTAAATCTTACATGTTTATGTTTGATTGAAAGGATATAAATATATGTGTTTGGTATATATTTATGAATTTGTTACTGATTTCAGTTTATTCTGATCTCAGGAAAGGACATGGCTCAGTAATATTAGACCACTGAGTGGGAGTTCGAGAACTTGAGGTGAGTGGATGTTTACTCACGAGTGTTATTAGTTGTAACTGGCTTGGGTTGCAACTGTTATCGGATTGACGCATGGATAGACTGTTTGTCTGCTAATTAATTAACTGTGATATGTTAATTTATTGAATTGATGTGTATATAGACTGTTGTCTATTAATTGATTAACTGTGATATGTTAATTGATTGTTGCGCCTATTGTGAAGTCAGCTGACGGCTGGGCATACTGGGCTGGGTTTGTTTGCTATCGGCTAATCAGTATTGTGGTCTTTTGATGCATTCGTTGCAACTTAAGATAATACTGTGTGAGAATAGCAAATAGACTATCGGTAAACCTTTGCTTGGCCGGCATTGGTTGTAGGTTCTTGAAGAACCGCCGGTCTTCTCGTGAGGCAAAGGGTGATTATGTGTTTACTGATGTGATATCATGCGGTTATTTGCTGATATATCTGTTGCGGTTTGACTCCATTCACTTAGCTTAGTGTTAATCCCCCACCTCTCACTACTTTTACAGGTGGCTAGTGAGTTATGTGGTTTGGTCGAGAGGGGTGTTGTCTCGGGAATAATTGACAGGCACTCTGATTGAAATTGTGACGAGCCATAGTTTTTGTAACACTGTATTTTAAACTGATTGGTTTTGTTAAACAGTGGTTTAACTTCAGTTGTAAATACTTTTATGTTTGACAAATGCTTCCGTAGTGTTAATTTAAATGACAATTTTATGAGTGAAAATACGGTGTTACAGAATGTTACCTCGAATCACCGTTAAATCCTGAATCTCCTAATCAAGGGTCCCTGGGATCCAGCTAACCGGCTGACCTTAACCATGCTTGCTGATGTTCACGAACACATACACATATCTTGATCATTTACTTAACATGCATATTCATTTACTTCTTTTAGCATGTATTTACATTCAGTTACTTCTTTATGGATCCAATCTGGATCCCTAGCATGTATATCATCATATCTTTACTTAACTGATTCATTCAGAATCAGTATCGTGCATAGCATTTATTTAACTAAGTGGTTCCAGTTCTGGATCCCACTGGCATGCACTTAACTTACATACGACAAGTATTTAGCATGGCATTGTACTTTAAATAACATGGAAATTCTTATTCATTTACTTATGAGCACAAGTGCACTGACATCACTTCGCACATAATTCTTCCTCTACTGAGGCTTATGGAAGTCGGTACTCACCTGAGTGGCTTAACAGATAACTATTCAATTTCCTGCCTTGTCTAGGATGTCAAATTTACCTTGCGCATTAGAATTTACATTAGTTATCTTAATCATACTTAGAATAGCTACAAAGCCAACAAAGGAAATCCCAAAATCCGGATTCCACATAAATCCGACAGACTGTCGGATTTCATGAAATCCGACACTTCAAGGGAAATCTGACATATTGTAAAATCCGACCTTCAATCGGATTTCAACACTTACGAACTTGGAAACCTTGACATACAACTGGAAATCCGACCTTCAATCGGAATCCGATACATTTATCGGAATCTGACACTTTCAACAGAATCTGATACTTTCGGATTTTGACTTGCAAATCATACATGAACTTTAGGACATCCGATACCTATCGGATTTAAACCAATAACACGGATTTAGACATATGCAGATTCTAACACCCTGAAGACTCGGAATCCGACACTTTATCGGATTTGGGCAACTAGCGGATTCTGACACTATCAAGTCCCGGAATCCGATAGACTCTTGATTGGGAATCCGCCAACTTCATTGGCTTATTTCCAGAACTTGATTCTTGTTTTTTTTGATATTTATACATTCAAAAACATCCATTTTCGTTAGTATGGCTTTGAAAACAGATCAAACCCACACAATAACACCAAACAAACAAAACCCACTTGCAAAGTAAGCTTTGCATGTTCTAAGTAGTGTTTTGCAAGGATTTGAGTATTCATTCATGTTTTAATCATAAGAACAGTTTCATGTATATTAAATCTTAACAACAAACAAGTATTTACCTTTACTTGGAATCAAAAACACTAAATCCTTGCTTCAAGAAAACGAGAGAGAAAACCGAGAGATAGTAGAGAGAATCCGAGAGTTGCTTTGTTTGTGTGTTTGCTTTTTGTAACTTTGACCATAGTCAAAGTATTTTTCATATATATATATATATCTCTTCACAATCCAGAGGCACCGCCTCTGGATTTCTTCTAATTCTTTTTCTTTTCTTTAATTTAACTTATATATACATATATACATTTACAAACAAAACACATACCAACACATATATACAATTAATTCTCTTCTTATTAACATAACTAACTTAAATACTCGTTTAACAGCTAGGTCCAAATCGAGGATGTTACACAAATCAATGTACTTCTTTCTCATAACTTAAAATGAAAGGAATCACATGTTGTTATGTGAGTACTGCTTGTTTACATGGACATTGCAAATTTAATTGTGAATATGATAGACTTCGAAAATAATTTGGAATTCATTCATGTGAGAATTGGAAACCACAAAGTTTAAATCAGATCAATACACTATTCATCACCTCCAATGGAACAGTAATTCATCAATGAATTTCCAAGTATGCTTTAAAACAAATGAACTACTGGAATTATGAAAACAGATTAATATCAATTCAGGAATTGGAAGCATACCGACGAGGAGGTTACAAAGAGTTTCTCAAAGCATGGAACTTCACTGAAACAAAATCAAGGAAAAATCATTCACCAAAGACTAATTCATTCTCAAACATAAAATCAAGAATCTCAAAATTCTGAACCAAGACAAATGTGAAAAAGACAAGTACAAAAATGTACAAACCTGTAACCACCAAACAACCATCAAAAACCAAATTAGTTTCACAATAAAAAATGGTTCAAGTTTGGAAACGAAAAGAAATGGTTCAGATATGGAAACCCAAAAACACAACACAGTCCCTCATTCTTGGAAAGGTAGAACATCCTCTCCATATTGATTCTAAAATTGTTCCTGGTCTATTGTGGATTAAAACTTCAAAATTCAACCAACAGGAACAATAGATTTAATGGAAAACACAGAAAAACGCTCATTGCATATTCAAAGAGGTTGTAGATCAAAAGAAACTAACACAGAAGGACCCATTTCTACATGGGGACCTAAACCCTCTTTCTTTTCTATTTGCAGGAACCTAATCTCTAGTACCTGGATTCCGGGTGCACAAACCATATGACCGGCAACAAGAGTCTTTTGCAAAACTTCGTTCCCAAGTACTCCGGGAATGTTTGTTTTGGGAATGACAATGTAGCACCAATTCCGGGGTACGGAGACATAGTTCGAAAAAGCATAAAAATCAAAAAGGTTTCATTTGTGGAAGGACTAGGCCATAATTTGCTCAGCATTGACTAGTTCTGTGACAACGACTTGGAGGTAACATTCAAGAAAAATTCATGTTCAGTCAAAACAGAAACGGGTGACGTACTTCTAGCTGGAACTAGGAAATCGAATATGTACTCCATCGACTTGAACAATTACAACACAAAGACCTCAGTCTGTTTCTTGAGCAAGGCCTCATCGGACTTAACTTGGCAATGGCATAGAAAAGTCTCTCACCTTAACTTTCACAACATTAACAAGTTAGTTACTGGAGATCTGGTGAGAGGACTGCCAAAGTTGAAGTTCAATAAAAATCACTTGTGTGCAAACTGTGAGAAAGGAAACATGAAACAATCATCTCACAAACTTAAGCAAGTTTCAAGCACCAAGAAGACAATGGAACTTCTGCAGATGGATTTATGTTGTCCGATGAGAGTTCAAACACGCAATGGGAAGAAGTATATTCTAGTGATCGTCGATGACTATTCACGGTATACTTAGGTGAAGTTTCTAAAATCAAAACATGAAGCCACTCTAGTTATCATCAACTTCATTAAAAAACAGCAGAACAAGTTTGAACACATTGTCGGTGCCATTCGAACTGACAATGGAACTGAAATTGAAGTGGTAGAATGACGCATCCGAACTCTAGTTGAGGTTGCTCGTACAATGCTGTCATATTCTGGTCTCTGGCCCTCCTATTAGGCTGAAGCAGTCAGCACAACGTGTTAGACACAGAATCGTTCCTTCATTCATCAACGCTTTAATAAAACTCTATACAAATTGGCACATGGCATTGTGCCTAATATCAAATATCTTCATATATTTGGTAATAGGTGCTTTGTACTCAATGAAAAGAATAACCTAGGAAAATTTGAGGCCAGTGTTGATGAAGCAATTTTCCTTGATTATTCACATTAGTCTAAAGCCTACATAGTTTTAAATAAAAGGAATAACTATATTGTGGAAAGCATAAACGTTACATTCGACGACATGTCGGATGTTAATCATTTTCAAAATCAAAAGGAAGTTGCTTCTTGACAAATCAGTTCAGGACCAGTTCTTCAAATAAAAGAAACAAATACAAATCCAAGTTCATCATAACATAATTTAGATTTCCTATTTGATTTCTTTCAATTTGAATGTAATGTTCCTCATGCTGGTGACAGGAATGATGTAGTGTCTCCTACCACAACTGCAACGGAGGTTGACAATTCGTCCTCATATCTAACCGTGGATTCTCCGTCTACATCAACTGTCAGTCTAGAAATAGTACCTCATGAGCCAGTTTATGAGAGTACTCTAATCTATGATTCCGAACCAACAGTCAATGAGGAAGATACTGAACTTGCTAACAGATTAGATAAATTTTTTCCTCCAATTCAAAACCCTCGAGGAATAAGATGGACACAATCCCATCCAGAATCTCAGATTATAGGAAACATTCAAGATGGTGTAAGGAATCGTTCTGAAACGGAAAATGAGTGCCTTCACTCCAGTTTTCTGAGTATGATAGAACCCACCAAGGTCTCCGATGCACTACAAGATGCTGATTGGCTCATAGTTAAGCAAGAAGAACTGAATCAATTTGAAAGACTCAAAGTATGGAGATTGGTACCACTTCCAGATGATAAATCAGTAGTGGATACTAAGTGGATTTTTAAGAACAAAGGGGATTCTGATGGAACAGTGGTAAGGAATAAAGCTAGGCTGGTTGCTAAAGGGTATAACCAACAGGAGGGGATAGACTGCGATGAAACATTCGCTCCTGTAGATAGGATAGAAGCTATACGAATTTTCTTATCCTATGTTGCTCATAAAGGCTTTAAGGTTTTCTAGATGGATGTTAAGACTGCCTTTCTCAATGGTATACTCAAAGAGGAAGTGTATGTATCTCAACCTGAAGGATTTGTCAATCCCAAACTCCCGCATCATGTGTATATTCTAGACAAAGCCTTGTAAGGACTAAACCAGCCCTAAGAGCTTGGTATGATGTTCTATCCAAATATCTACTAAGTGAGGGGTAAAGTAAAGGAAAAACCGATACCGCTCTGTTCACAAAAGCCAAATAAAAAAGATCTAATCTTAGTGCAGATTTATGTGGATGACATCATCTTTGGTTCTACAACCCCTAAGTACAGTGATGAGTTTGCCCTAACGATGAAAAACCGTTTTCAAATGAGTATGATGGGAGAGATGAATTTCTTTTGTGGATTACAAGTGAAACAATTGAGTGATGACATTTTTGATAGAGCAAAAAAAGATACAATGAAGATTCAAGATGAGAGCTAAAACACCTTTAAGTGTTGTTGATATATTTGATATGTGGAAGAGTTACAAGAAATGAAGCCTAAGGTTACCTTATATACATATCCCTAATGGTAACCTTCTAAGTACAATATTAACTAATTAAGCACAACATCTAACTAGACCACAAACATAAAGTCTATTTCTAACAATCTCCCCCTTGCTTGTGTCTAGTCTGTGTTTCTTTGTCCAATCTTACTTTGCTAGTGTCTAATCATTTTTCTTTCATCACGCTTTGCATCGAACAGTTTGATCACCTCTATTAGTCTGACTCTTGGAACGATGTTTTCCTTTAATCTCATGCTGTACTCATTAATTTTGATTGACCAAATCTTTAAAGAACCGTCTGAGTACGCGTTCACCTCATCAAACCTTAGAAAGAATTTGTCATTTTTGCTGTTGAACAGAACAATCCCCTCATCTCCTTCGAACTCATCACCACAACTCCATATCACCTGAAACATCTCCGGTTGGTCAAGCTTTGAATGATTTGTCTTAGGTTTCGGTACATTGATTTTTTCTTTATCAGTTTCAGCTCCCAACTGTAGATCAGTTTCCTCTGCCCTTTTGCTTCTATATCTCATGAACTCCCAAAGCTTTTGATATCCTGCAGATTCCTCCACATTCTTTTCTAATTTAGTTTCAAGTTGTTCAATCAGGATGTTTACGTCACCAAGGCTTAAGAATTTCAGGTCTACATGCCCAATAGTGTAACTTTTCAGATCCGACCTTGTGACAAGAAAGCTGATCATATCAATGAATAAAACTCTTTGAATTGAGACATAATTGAGCTTGATGATCTGATGTGCTGATTCAACATCCTCTTTCTTTGCAGTGTGCATGCTGAGAAATACTTTCATTCTGGCTTCATTCACATTTTTAGCACCCATCAAGTTGATATCGAGCATTTCTTCAATCTAAATCTGTGTAGATATTAACAAATTTCTCCTCTAGAAAGGCCACAGGTATGTATTGGTACCTCCAGTTTCTGACTTTCTTTTACAAGGCCTCTCTAGTCAACACATAGCTCTTTCTTACATGTGGCAAAGACCCAGTGTAAACCGGATCTATTTGTGCAGTCAAAGGAATTTCCCATTCAGCATCTTTAGATATTTCATGTATTTGAATTTCTTTTCTTTGTTGCTTGATGATATCAGCCGGAGTCATTTTGAATTTTATAGGAGATGACGAAAACTGATCTATCACTTCTCTATTCACTTTTAACAAACTTTCCAAATTATACTTTTCCAAATCAGGCTTTTCAACCGTCTGTTTGCTTAACCACAATGCTAACGTCAAATCCTCATCCTCAACACCTAAAGTATCAACATTTTCAAAATCAAACCCTTTCTCTACAACCTCCAACTCAGTCTGCTTGCCTTTATATTTGTGTTTGAAAGAAGTTTCATCCAATCTGGCAGCAACTGCACCAATTTGCTGAGCAACCGGGGTATCAAAATATGTCTTTAATCTTTTCTCCCCCTCAGGATGATCAGTGTCTGAATCATCATCGTCATGCCTAGGCCTTTTTGATGACCCGACAACGGTTTTTCATGTAGATTCAACCTCTGTTCGCAATAATGTTAACAAGTCAAACTTCTCCAAAGTACTGTCAGCATTACCAATCAATTTTACAAGTAAAAGGCTTTTCAAATCATCAACTGTCATAGCATCAGTCACTTTCTCTTTTATTTCACTTTCCTTTTTCTCAATCAATTCATCCTGCTTGGCCTCAATACTATCATTTTTCTTTTTCAATTCATTCAACCTTTCAATAGCATCTTCAAAATCAGCCTTGGAAACAAATTCCTTAGCCGATTCGGTTTCAAATGGGGTAACATTTCCGGGATCATTTAGATTGCCCGTTGAAGCACCAATACCTTCAGAAACGAATTCAGAAGATGAAGGGCCACCCACTCTCACAGCTGGAGTTATTTTGACCGTGGCGGGATTTCCTACCAATCGTCGGATATGGCCTGTTAGGGCTTCACCTATAGTAGTTCCGGTAGGTCTATCTTGGAATAGACTGCATATTATTTTTAGTGTCTACCTGTGTTTAGAAAGAAAATCAACAATTTGGTGATAGTTTTCAGTGTGCGTTGAAAGATCAGGCGTGACATGGAACTGTTTGTCACTGATTTCAATACAAGTACCCTCCGTATGAGGATCCGATAGATTATGTGCTAAATCTCCGTGTATTGAAACAATTTTCTTTTGAGAGAAAATTAAGTGGCTTGGAGGGGTATGTGCATGCTCTGGTGGGAAGCCAGAGTCTTTTTCAATGTTAGGACTAGGCCCAACAGCAGATGTGGTTTCCCGGCTTATAGTGGTTGGGGAACCCTCAGCACTCTTATTTTCTTTTCTCGCTTCTCTCTCTCCCTGACTTTGCTTTTGCCTCTCAAAGTCTAATTCTACGTTTAGCACTCCAACATTTTCATACAACTCTTGAGTATCAATGCTTTCGAAAACAAAATGAAAGTCCATCATTTGGTCATCATATAAAGGAAAAATTGGATGTATTTTCTGACCATCGGGAGCTAACTCCTCCTCGGCCTCTTCGTCATTCTCCACAAACATTTTGTCTATGTCTCGTTGAAATAAATCGGTTTCGATTGATTGAGAACTATTAACAGATTGAACCACTTGTTTAACAATATTAAAAACGTTCATGGAAACTCCCTCACTAGTCTCACCACCTTCACCAACTTCTCCACCCCTCTCGTTAATTTTTTCATTAAGCACATCTCTGTCAGCTTCTCCCATAGAAGATTGACTCCTAGTATCACTACTCTCGGGACCTGTCATTCTTGGGGTAGAATCAGTAGGTTCTTCCTGATTCATAAGAACTATATTGTTTTCCCTCACATACCGCTAGACATTTTCGCTTTCAAGATCCAATAACTGAACTAGCTCAACCGACATCACAAAAACATTTACATTCGGCATAGCAGGAATTTTGTAAAGTTTGATCATCTTTTGAATTTGAGGAGCTGGATCATCATCCCGCCTAGAGATTTGGCCATCAGCTTTTGGATTATCATGGATAAGAACCGCGGGAACGGTAGAAAATTACGCCTTCTGCCAGGAATTACCTTCTCCTGAACAACCTTTGATATTTCAACAAAAACCAACTCTACATAATCGAAGTGAAAATGCTTAGCCATACCAACCAGTACTTTTATAACAAAGGCATTTGCGCCGTCAATTCCTTTAGTAACACTTGTTAACAACGCATTATAATGGCGTATAGTATCTTCCATTGCGGAACCAAACCAGAGCATTTGAATTTTGACATCCCGGTAAGTTCATCTCCATTCCAGCCCAAATCCATTACATGCGGTAAAATTTGTTTATCTAAAGGGGTTGGATCAAAATCCGGTTTGGAAGGGTAAGAATTATGTTTGGGCAATCGTAGAATACATCTTATGCTTTCAACACCCATTTCAAAATCAACCTGGTCAATTCTACCAGCAAGCACAAGGTTTCCTTGTTCATTTTTTGTCAAAGATAACGAATCCCATAACTGTTGAACATATACTTCTGGAATATGTGGTTCAGCCTCGAGTGGGTTAAAGGTAAATATATGGTTTAGTGGGTGTGAAGAAATTAGTTCGGTTATAATTGGGTATTCGATTTTGGTTATATCTGGGACGAAATAGGCGTTGTTTAATTGATTGGGTAGGTAATTGGTTGGGGTGTAAAGTGTATCAGAAGGGATTTGCGCTATTTGTAAAATCAAACAATTAGTACTTAAATCAAACAAAAACCCTTTGTTCAAATTTTTCAAAATTTCCCAAGTGTAAAACTGACAATCATGAAATCCGACAACATTTATCGGATTTGTTTGAAAAACCGATAACTATGAAGTATTTTCAAAAATCCGACATAAAGTCCTTTTAAGAATCTGACAAGTGACAATCTGATAAATCAAAGTCTCAAATCCGATAAGCAAAAATCCGATATCCCTTTTGTCCCAAAAATCCGATAAGTCTCAAATCCGATATTCCTTTGTCTTAAAAATCCGTTAAGTCTCAAATCCAACAATCCTTTGTAAAATCCAGTATTTTCCAAATCCGTTAAAACCCAAAATCCGACTATCCAACTATCGGATTTGCCTCAAAATCCGACATAATTGAAATCCGATATTTTTGACACTAAACTATTAGATCGACATATTCAAATATTCGATTTTGTTACTATAACCAACTAAAATCCAAAGTTTTATGCAATTAAACCTTATCAAAACACTCCTTTTGCATCAATCAACTCATTTTACTTCTAAACTTCAAATTCTTTGAGTTCAAAATCGATGTTTTCCCGTAGAACTTAAAAACCGACAATCACAAACTCAACAATAATCATCTCAAAGTTTCATTTACTTGAAATCAAAACTCAATCCTTAAATGTACTCCTAAATGCGAGTGTAGCACATCAAACAACACACCCAATTTCATGGATTTTCCTTTCGACCACTTCAAGTTTCAAAAACACAAAAACTGATTAAAAACCAAGTAAATGTTCATGAAATTTCAAGAAGATTATACCTCTTAAATCAGTAAGGCAAAGCGATCACAGATCTGTTAACAAAATTCACAAAAAATAACTTTGAAAATTCTTTCTTTTGAGAGGAGTTGCTCAAGTCTCGGATTTCAGAAAACTGATAAAGTAATCGGATTTTCGTTTTATAAGAAAATGGAAAAATCCGATACCCATGGTTCAAAAAACCGACCCATTGAAATCCGATATGCATAAAGTTTCGGATTTGGATTAGAAACCGACAAAACTCACGGATTTAGAGTAAATTTGACAAAAATAGCGGATTATGAAAAAACCCGACAAAATATGGCGGATTTTGACTCAATGCGACAATATTTGCGGATTTTGAACACTTAATACCAAATTTGTTCTTTCAAAGCAATACACTTCCCCTCAACTCAACATTTCATCTTGAATAACTACACTATGATCATGAAGATGAAATTCTTAAAAATTTGAAAATCAAATTCAAAACAAACATAAAAACTCCCCCTCAAACTATGTACAAAAGTACATCAATTTGAAATGAAGAAAAAAAATATTTTTGAATTTTATTGTTTTGTAAATGTTTTTTGATTTTTCATTGAATATATACAAAACCTGTTATATTTTCTCCCCCTACAAGTATGAACCATCCGTGATTCATAACTTGTATTTGATGTCTCAACTCCTTTAACTCAGCTTTTATACCTGCACCACTAACAAATACCGTGTAAAATCTGACAAAACACAATGATATGTCAAACATTCCTAATCTTGACACCAAAGCATTAAAACAAGAGTCGTCTAAAGCTTTAGTGAAAATATCAGCAAGTTGATACTCGGTTTGAACATATTTTAATTCAATTAAGCCTTTTTCTTCATAATCTTTTATGAAATGATATTTGATGTCAATATGTTTGGTTTTGGAATGATGTACCGGATTACATGTAATTGCAATGGCACTCTGAGGGTCACACATCAATGGAATTTTGTTGTATTCCAGACCGAAATCTGATAGTTGAGTCCGAATCCAGAGACACTGTGAACAACAGTTTATAACAGCAATGTATTCTGCTTCAGCTGTTGACGACGATTCACTGTTCTGCTTCATGGGACCCCAACATACCAGTCTGTCTCCCAAGAAATGTGCATCCCCAGATGTACTCTTTAGATCTAGCATGCAACTGGCATAGTCTGCATCAGAATACGAAATGAGTTCAAACCCTGAATTTCTAGGATACCACAAACCAAGATCTGGGGTACCCTTTAGATATCTGAATATGCGTTTTACCGCCAATAAATGAGATTCTTTTGGATTTGCTTGAAATCTGGCACAGAGACATGTTGAATACATAATATACGCCCTACTTGCCGTCAAATACAGCAATGAACCAATCATTCCTCTATAATTTTTCAAATCTACTACCTTTCCATCACGATCAGCAGATAGTTTTGTTTTGGAAGCCATGGGCGTATTTATTGAAGAACAGCTAGTCATATCAAATCTCTTTAATAGATCCTTGATATACTTAGCCTGATTTATAAAAATCCCATGGTCCATTTGCTTAATTTGCAATCCGAGGAAAAAATTAACTTCCCCCATCATGCTCATTTCAAAGCGTTTTTTCGTTGTATAGAGAATTCTTTGCCATATTTAGGGTTTGTGGAACGAAATATTATGTCATCTAGATATATCTGTACTAGTGCATAGCCCTTTCGCATTTTCTTTTTAAACAATGTGGTGTTTGTCTTCCCTTTGACGTATCCTTCTTGTAATAGATGTTCTAACAGCTCATCATACCAAGCTCTAGGGGCTTGTTTTAAACCGTAAATAGATCTGTCCAGAATGTAGACGTCATTGGGTCTGTTAGGATCTACAAAACCTTCCGGTTGACTAACATACACTTCCTCTTTTAGTTTTCCATTGAGGAATGCAGTCTTAACGTCTATTTGAAAAACCGTGAAGAATCTGTAAGAAGCATAAGCTATGAATAGTCTTATCACTTCAATACTTGTTACAGGGACGAATGTTTCATCACAATCAATCTCTTCTTATTGATTATACCCCTTAGCCACTAGCCTAGCCTTTTTCCTAACAACCACACCATTTGAATCCTTCTTATTCTTGAATACCCACTTAGTTCCTACAATTGATTTTCCTACTAGTCTTGGAACCAACCTCCACACTTTAAGTCGGTCAAACTAATTAAGCTCTTCTTGCATATCTATAATCCATTCAGGATCAGCTAGAGCTTCCGAAACTCGTGTGGGTTCAACCATGCTTAGAAAACTAGAATGTAGGCACTCGTTAGCGGTTGCAAATCTCGTTTGAATACCAGCGTTCAAACTCCCTATCACTTGAGTCTCAGGATGACTCTCCAGCCTAACAGGTTCGGGGGATTGAACCTGAATGTACTCATTAATATTTCTTATGTCATCATAATTAATTTCTTCCATAGATTGATGACTTTGATCATATCTTGGACAGTCTTGAGGAACAGGATCATACGTCGCTTCAAATTCCGAATTTCCAGAATGTTCTGTCTGCTGCTGAATTGTAGACACACTAGGTGGCTCAGCTAACATCACAGACTCTTGAAGCTGTTGATTATCCTATAAAACATAGGTAAGTTATCATTCTTTTTAAAGAAATCAAACATGAAATCCAAACTTATATCCTCAGTGTGACTGAATGACTCATCAGTGCTGTTAGTTTTGAAAATTTGTTGTTTGGAAGAGGTAGGTTTACCCGTTAAAAGAATTTAGATTTACTAAATCGTCAAACGTAACATTCATGCTTTCAACAATCATGTTAGTTCTCCGATTCAGAATTCTAAAAGCCTTTTTATCCATTGAGTAACCTAAGAAAATACCCTCTTCTGCTTTGGATCAAACTTTGACAGTTTGTCCATTTCATTCAGCACAAAGCACCTATTACTAAATACATGGAAGTATTTGATATTAGGCACTACTCCATTACACAATTCGTAAATAGTTTTATTGAAGCGACGATGAATTAAGGAATGATTTTGTGTATAGCATGCCGTATTCACGACTTCAGACCAGTATGATAGTGGTAGCTTTGAATACTGTAGCATCGTTCGCGCAACTTCAACTAATGTTCTGTTCTTTCTTTCAACTACTCTATTCTGCTCTAGGGTATATGCTGCCGAGACTTGATTCCTGATTCCTTCAGAATCCAAGTAGGAATCTAGTGTCCTGTTCTTGAACTCTGTTCCATTATCAGTTCTTATAGCTTTCACCGGTTATCCTTGTTGAGTCTTGTGCTTTTTCATAAACAAGATTACTTCTTGAGGGACTTCGCTTTTATGACTCAAAAATTGGACCCATGTATACCGGGAGTAATCATCCACCATCACAAGAATATACCTCTTTGAATTCCTGGACTGTACCTTCATTGGTCAACAGAGGTCCATGTGTATCAACTGCAAAGGAGCTGTAGTGGAAGATATCTGACTAACTTTGTGTGGTACTCTCTTCATTTTCCCGACTCACAGTCCTTGCATAGAAGCTCAACCTGATTAAACAGAGAACAGTGGACAAGCCCTGCTTGCTGAGGAGGATCAGTTTCTGTCAGATACGGATAATAGTGATGAAGACACGAATGTACATGCACAATTCGTATTGACGACTAATGTTGAGGAGTTCCAATTTGAAGAAACTGATGGTGAGAGTGATGATGAAATGGTAAATATGTTCTCTAAAGAACTACTTGCAACAGAAGATATGAATGTGAGGGATGATTCCGGATTTATGGCAAAATTTGATGAATTGGATGCTGAGAGTGAGTGTGAGGAAGAAGAAGAGGAAGAGACTGAGGTTGCTACTGAAAGCACAAGGCAAAATGTTGCTGATCAACAGGAACCAAAAGAAAGGGTAATGTTTGATCATTCTGAATTTCCTGCTGATTACATACTAACTCTTATGCAACAGGTGGAGCACTTAACATCAAAGAATCAATCGCTCACAAACAAGAATCAAAAGCTACAAGAAAAGAATTTAAACCTGAAAATAGATCAAGCAGTAAAAAGTGAAGTTGAACTAATAAACCAATCATCAAAAATAATTCAACTTCAACAAGCCATCAAAGACAAAGAAAATGAATTAATTAAATTGCAAAAAGAAGCAGAATTAAAAGTTCATGATTTGAATGCTGCAAAGCTGACTATAGAAATAAGTTTAAACTTAATCATGAAAGAGAAAAAGAACCTTGATGTGAAAGTACAGACTCTAGAAGAAAGAGTAAAGAAACAAGTTACTACTTGTCATACTATCTTTACAAACCTTGAACCAGATGTGAAGAAAAGATACAAAGGTTTAGGGTATGATGAAAACAACTTCTTCTCTAAAATAAACTACACTCAATTATATCAACTTGAGAGAATGAATCAAGGTTGGACATCAAAAATGATATTTGTGGGAGAAGAAGAGATAAAACAAGAAGAGGAATTAAAAATAAAAACCACAACCGAACTTCAAAATACTTTGAATTATGATGAACTCAATGCATCGTATGAAGTTGGAATACCCATTGCAGCTGCTAATCTTTTAGTCAAAGGGGTGAAGGTCAAGACGCGTGCCCTTTTCTTCCCCTCTTGACGATCATGATCTGGATCATCGTCATCATGCCGGCGCTTTGACCCTGCATCCTGGGATTTACATGTAGATTCAACAATTGTCATACGGTTTTGTTAGTCCTATGCTTAGAAATATTAGATTTGATGAGACAAACCATAGCCATGTATAGATGATAGGTTAAATTTAGGAATTATATAAGTCTGTTGTAGACTGACTAGTCAGCTTAAGCTGAGTAGTCAGTATACAAACAAATATAGAGTTTTTCTATGTAAGTACTAGTTAACTCAGTGACTTCTAAGCTGAGATAGGTTTTAGAATGATGATCTGAAGACATGAAGATCAAAGAACTCAGCTTGACTATGTCAAGTCTAAGTAAGTCAGCTTAGTGCCAGAAGTCAGTTCAAGAATTTAAATAAGTTTTAAATTCTGTTATAAACTCTCGATATCTAAGAAATTTAAATTGGGATATCTAAACCCAATTTAAACTATCTATTAGTTGGATAGAAATTTTAAACGAAATTAGTTAGATACGTTCTAATTAAGGAGTTTGTGACGGTTTTAAAGAAAAGATAAGTTCTTTTTTTTAACCACGCTTTGTTCGTAGATAAATCAAGTATAAGTATAAACCTTCTTGTATGTTTACAAAAAGAGAGAAGTTCTGCATAAGTTGCAAAACGTACGTGTGCTCGTCATACTTAACACGCGTGTGTTGCGATAAATTTTTGTGTTCAAAGTTCAATAGAGTTTTCTAGTGTTCTTGTTAATTAGTATTAACAAGAAGTTCGATAATCAATTAGTTTGTGATTCAAGAGTGTTTAGAGAGAGTTGATTTTATAATCAGTGTAACATCAAATCATTCTGATGATTTGATTAAAGAGTGAAATTGTAATACATTGGTTGATTATTGAATATACATTTAATTGAGTTGTTTAATTTCTAATAAAGTGTATTCAACCCCCACTTCTACACTGTATTGGTTGCTTGTTTACCATCTTTGGGACCATCAGGTTTTCTACAAAATCCAACTTTTGAAATACTATGTTGCCTAGATCCTCCATGGAGTTTTTGATGTGTTCTTTGAACTCCTCCGGGTTACTTCCCTTATAGGTTTATTCATATTGAAGGGTTTGAAGTAGATCCAGGTTCTGTTCGCTATGGGGTGATTTTTCTAACAACTTCACGTACAACAGGGATTTTAATGTATCAACAGATTAGCCTGAGCCATCATCAACCTTTGGTTTGAAAGAAGCAAGAGTTTGCTTGAATGAAGCAAACTTCCGACATGTCAAGCTTCACGATATTGAGTTCATATATGAAGAGCTATCCACTAAGCTGAACAAGTCCTATGAGGAACATCAAGGATGATCCGCACTGATGAAATACATGAGAAAGTTCATACAGTTTATTCAAGAGCATGACCTTCAACTTGGAGTGATAGTAATCAACTCGAGGTTAATCTGCTCAAGCCAGTGCATAGCCATCCAAATCTTCAATCCTTTGAAGAACTGGCCATAATTGATGAACATCATCCTAACTTCACAGGTCAAAGAGGTGTCATCTTCACCAACCAACGAAGACGAAAGGTTTTTATTAGAATGGTGGACATGATGGCATACTCGGATGTTACCCTCAAGATATTGTATCATAGACTCCAGGAAATGGCTTAAGAAGATCAGTCATCATTAAGTGAGTCAAAAAAGGCTGGGCTGATAAGGACAATGGAAGGTAACAAATGGACATTGGATAGCAGGCAGATCATTCGGAGATGGAAAGTCATGTTTGGAATAAGAAATAGATCTTTGATGTAATAAATTTCATTATGTATTTCTGTCTTTCTTGTAATAGGCTTTCTCTCCATTTAGGGGGAGATTGGTAGCTTAATTAAAAATGTAGAAAAAGCCGTGTAAGGCTTGGCCTATAAATAGGCATATGGCCAAGGGCCATTGTAGCTTTTGGAACGCTAGTTCACTCATTTGAATATATTCGAGCTTTAAGCTCAAAAGGTGTAGTGTGCGTCTCTCTCTATTCATCTTCTCTGTACAACATACTTGAAGGGATAATCGGACCACTTTCAGGGAGAAGAGACCGCTCACTTCAGTGACGTGAATTATGAGACTGCTTACTTCGGTGATAGGAATGATGAGACCGTTCACTTCGGTGACGGGAATGAGGGTCGTCTACTCCGTTAGCGGGAATGAATGATGTAGCATATATGAAACAAGTTGATGATGTTTGGTTTTAGTTGTATGTACAATACTCGCTAAGCTTTGTGTTTACGGTTGTTGTTTAAACCATCTTTTCAGGTGATGACCATGGCGGGGCTCCAACCCGTGTTTGATAGCTCATTCTTGACCAGCTTCCGCAACATGCCAAACTACTTTAGTTATCTATTGTATTTTCACAATTGTTGTTGTTCAAATTCAAATTCCAGTTTAACTTTTACCTGGGTTGTAATTAATAATTTCAGTATTTATTCCCGTATTAGTTTTTCAATTTGTATCAATTACAAAAAAAATAATAAAAAATAAAAATTGGGACGTTTCAACATGGTATCAGAGTGTTAGTCCCAGATTGAGTACGCAACAACAAATGTTTGTAGAAGGGGGGGGGGTTGAATACAAACTTTAGCTTTTTAAAATTTAAATACACACCATTATACTTTTATATAATTGTTATTGATATGAATCAAGAACTACATGTACTAGAAGCGGAAATTCTAAGTACAATAAAAGGTGGCAATTAATTTGTCAAACACATACACAATCTAACTCCAAAACAACTAATGTTTAGGAGTGTTCAACTCATGAACAAGTTTTGGTCTACACAATTACTAAACTCTACGAATTTTCTCCCACTCCTGACGATCATGATCGGGATCATCGTCGTCATGCCGGCACTTTGACCCTGCAGCCTGGGATTTACATGTTGATTCAAGAATTGTCATACGGTTTTGTTAGTCCCATGCTTAGAAATATTAGATTTGATGAGACAAACCATAGACATGTATAGATGACAGGTTAAATTTAAGAATTATGTAAGTCTATTGTAGACTGACTAGTCAACTTAAGCTGAGTAGTCAGTATACAAACAGATATAAAGTTTTTCTATGTAAGTACTAGTTAACTCAATGACTTCTAAGCTTAGACAGGTTTTAGAATGATGATCTGAAGATGTGAAGATCAAAGAACTTAGCTTGACTATGTCAAGTCTGAGTAAGTCAGCTCAGCGTCAGAAGTAAGTTCAAGAATTTAAATAAGTTTTAAATTATGTTATAAACTCTCGATATCTAAGACATTTAAATTGGGATATCTAAACCCAATTTAAACTATCTATTAGTTGGATAGAAATCTTAAACGAAATTAGTTAGATACGTTCTAATTAAGGAGTTTGTTACGGTTTTAAAGAAAAGATAAGTTTTATCTTTAAAGTATAAGTATAAATCTTCTTGTATGTTTACAAGAAGAGAGATGTTCTGCATAAGTTGCAAAACGTACGTTTGTTTGTCATACTTGATACGTGTGTGTTGTGATAATTTTGTGTGTTCAAAGTTCAAAAGAGTTTTCTAGTGTTATAGTTAATTAGTTTTAAGAAGAAGTTCGATCATCAATTAGTTTGTGATTCAAGAGTGTTTAGAGAGAGTTGAGTTTATAATCAGCGTAACATCAAATCATTCTGTTGATTTGATTAAAGAGTGAAATTTTAATACCTTGGTTGATTATTGAATATACATTTAATTGAGTTGCTTAATTTATAATAAAGTGTATACATTTAATTGAGTTGCTTAATTTCTAATAAAGTGTATTCAACCCCCCATTCTACAATGTATTGGTTGCTTGTGTACCCTCTTTGGGACCAACAACTGGTATCAGAGTAGCGTTTCTTCATAAGTTGAAGATCAAGATCCGCTGTCAAGAGGCCACGTTGTATGCTAACAAGCAATCAAATCATATTCCAACAATGGCAGCAAAAGAGTGTCCTATATTTGATGGCACTGACTATCCTATGTGGAAGTTCAGAGCCATGCTGTTTCTGAAATCTGTGGATCACATGATGAGTACCATGATTCAAGATGGCCCAATCATTCCCATGATCCAAATCACTGCCACTGACAAAACTGTTCCCTCTGTGTTAGGTTTATTAATTGTATAGAATAGAAGATTACATTTTGAGTGAAGTTTCTATTAATTACAAACTAGAGGGTCTTAATTGTAAATATACTCATGGAGTATATAAGCCTATGAATAATGCTAATCATGTATCAATTGCCATAATCAATGATATGAATTATGTCTTAATCAAGGTGTAATGAGTATTCTCTCATAGTTCTACACATGCAATTGAAGATTAGCTTGATACTTGAAGAATTAAGGGATTATCAATTGGTATCAGAGCCTAAGGAGTGATTTGATTGAAGATTGGATCAAGAATTGCAAGAAATTTGAAGAAATTTTGAAGATTTTTTTGCAATTTTCGGATTATTTTTGGGTAGAAACTTTGAAAAAATATAGAAAATTCATACGATCTCCATTTGATATAATTTTTTGATATGTTGTTCATCATGATGAGAGGCACCTACAGTAAAAGTTTCATGCAAATATTCCATATCGTTTGAGAGAAATCAAAATTTTCGGTTTCTGGGTTTTTGGTTGGTGTTCTTGAGGATGAAATTTGAGATTTCATGATTTAATTGAGATTAAGGGCTATAATTCAAAACGAGTCTTAGCATTTACATGTTGAATCATTCTTAAAGGTTTCATATCATGAATCCTAACATAAATGGAGTAATTTGAAATTTTTGTGTTTGAAGGTTTCATGATGTTCTTGGTGAATTTTGGTTAAATTCGTGAGTTTTAATCCAAATCGTTGTAATATGATTGTTTTAAAAACGTTTGTTGTAACACCGTCAAACCTGCGTTAGGAGATTAGCGGGTTTGTGGTATGTGATTAACTGTTTTAAGATGATTAAATGGTTAATTGATTTAATCCAATTATGTGCATATATTAATATAAACATTGTATGTATGTATATAACCGTATGCATGTATTTAGTGGTATACGTGTATGTGAAATAAGAAGTGAGTGTGTGTGTGTGTGCCACCTCTTGCCATGAATGTTTGTATACGTGGTGATTAATTAACAAAATAGACATTATCTCAAAATAAGAAAGGTGTGTGTGTGTGTTTATGTGAAATCTTCTCTGCCAAAGAAGAAAACCGAAGAACAAGAAGAGAAAGAAAGAAACCATCGGATTTTCAGGATTAGTGTGTGAATTAAAGAAAAGGTTAGATCTATACTTTATTGGGTTTTCGTGTTAGTTTGGGTAGGATTGTTGGTAACATAACATGAAATTATGATGAACCATAGAATCGGTTTTAAGAATATGAGTCTTGATGGTTTTTGTGTTCATATGATTTGTATGTTAATATGGTATGTTGATGCATAAATATGTGTTTAAAAGTGTTTTAATATGATTCTGAAATGATATGATGAATTTATAAAATCTGGGTTTGAGCTATAAAGATGGCGGATTTGATGAATAAATGAACTGTCGGTTTTGGTGATAGGGAAGAAGAGGAATTCCGATTGTTTGGAAATCCGTATGGTAAAACCGAGAGTAAGATCAATAGATTAAATCCGAAACCCCAAAACCGATACAACCAAAACCGACACTAGAATTCTATACCCCAAAATCCTACACTTGAGAAACCGGGACCCAAATCCGATACATATGAAAACCGATACTCTTGAATCTGATAGACTTGAAATCCTATACTTGGAAAAGAATGATTTAGAAACCAATACCTTAAATCCGGAACTATTAGAATCCAAGTATTTGAAATCCGAGAACCAAATCCGAGAACCAAATCCGAGACTTGAAATCCGATTGATATAATCTGGTTAAAGGTGAAATCTGACATTTTTGCAAAGAATCCGATACTGGGTAGTGGATTTGTAGAAATCCGACAGGTTTTGTAGAATTCGATACCTTTGGTTTGGAAATTGTATTTGTTTATTGTTTGTTATTGTTTTATGAATGATTTATAAATACATGGATAAGCTATATTTATGAGATTGAGACTGATTTGGTTATTCCTGTGTTTATAGGCAATCTAAAAGCTCAGTAAAATTAGATATCTGAGTTCAAGCTGAAACTGAGGTGAATGGACGTTAATCGCGGATGGTAAAGATTGCAGTTAATATTATTGATGTAATGCATGATTGTGGATTGAGATTGGATTGATTGAACTGCTGGTTGTGATATTAATTGTTGATAACTGTTGCATGATTATTTGGTCGATACGCGCTCTTAGGATGATTTTGAGTTGTGTTTGAGAAGTCAGCTATACGTGGACTTGGGCTGGGCTTGTCTAACTGGTTGGTTGGACAGTAGTAGCCTTTCTGTTGTGTTTGTTGCTCAGAGGGGAGTTTACTGTGCCAATCCAGTGGAAAGCTATCGGTAAACCTTTGCGTTGGCCGGCATTGGTTGTAGGTTCTGCCCCGAACCGCCTGTCTTCTCGTGATATGTGATTACATGATTGATGAATGATTGTGAATGTTTGCATTTGATGTTTTAGTCTCTACTCACTTAGCTTTATGCTAATTCCCCTCAGTTGATGCATGCATCGTGTTTGTTTATGAACAGTGTTTGTAAATTTGTAAATATTGATTTTATGTAATCAAGTTGGTTATAATGCGTTTTAAAAAAATGGCTTGAGATTTTCCAGTGTTACAGTTTGGTATTAGAGCCTAGGTTTGGCGATGCATGCACGGCTAGAGTGTTGCATTCCCAAATCTTGGCTCGTGACGGGTCAAGCTTTCCTTCGGGGCATTTAGGGTGAGTTAGAGTTGTTTATAGTAATTAGTATTTCGGATGCTAACGGTTTATGCTAATGAGCTATGAGGTGATGTGATTGTAACAGATTATGGCTGACAGAGAGACTCCATCCTAGCTCCTGTGACCCAATCTACAACAGAGACATCAGTTATCGAAGATCTGAGTAATGTAAACCAGGCAGGAACGTCTGGCCAGGAGCAAGAAGAAGACCAGAGCGATATATCTTTAAACTAGAGAATGAATTAATGGATCTTCGAAATAAAGTCCTTAACATGGAGCAAAGATTGAATCAGTCTGAACCAACTCCTGTACCAACTGCGATATCCACACAAGCAACCGTACCCCCAGTATCAGTACCTTTACCACCAATGACTCAGATGATGCAACAACCCTTCTTCTATCTGTATCCACAACCTGGAGGGTATCCATTTGCGTTTCCGGGATACAAACAACCGTGCACATACAAACAGTTCCTTGACTGTAAACCATCTAAATATTGGGGGAGTTGTGACCCCAGAATCACGTTGAACTGGCTTAGAGAAATGTTGAAGACATTGGATGCCTGCAATTGTGAAATGAGCTCAAAGTGAAATACGCATCAAGGATGCTGAAGGGGGACGCCATGGTCTGGTGGGATTCGATTACCGGCAATTTCACAGAGCAATAGCAGGAGAGCATCACTTGGAGTCAATTTCAGGATAAACTTTGCGAGCAATACTATGGTACTTTTGAGATTGCAAAGATTAAAAGGGAATTTATGGAGTTGCAGATGACTGGGAATATGACTGTGGATCAATTGATTAAACAGTTTAACGAGAAAATGAGATTTGCCAAGCATTGCGTGCCAAATGAAGAGTCTAAGATTGCACATTTTGTTAAAGCGTTACATCCTGATCTTCCTAGTGCCACCAGGTGGGCTACCACTTTATCCCAGGCTTTCACGTTAGCCAAGTCAGCTGAAGGGGATTTGCTCGCGAGGAATAAGTTGAGTGGGGAAAGAATATCCCAACAGAAATCAAGATTTGAATACTATAACACTCTACAAAGGCAAGGAGGGCAGGGCAGTGGAAACCGTCAAGGTAATCAGAATAGGACGTCAACTTCAGGTTGATCTGCTCAGAGGGCACCTTGGTGCAAAAGGTGTAAGTCATATCATCACGGGCAGTGTACGCCCCAATCCATGAGGTGTGTAAGGTGTGGTCAGTTTGGCCATGACTTGAAGAATTGCAGACTGCCGAGGAGCGTCTGCTGGAACTGTCAGAAGGAGGGACACCGGGTTGGTGATTGCCCATTGAGTATGAAAGTAGGATCAGAGTCAGGAGGGGGAGGTGTTGGGGGATCATCTTTAGCAGGGCAGAAAATAAAGAACCCACCCATTGCTGAGGGTCGGGAATTCAAGATGACAGTGGATGATGCCACTACCACGGATGATGTGATAACTGGTATGATTCTGATAAACTCTACTCCTGCTAGAGTGTTATTTGATTCAGGGGCAAATTGCTCCTTTGTATCTATAGAATTCTGTGGTAGGTTGAATGTGCCTTTAACTGAACTCGCTACTGCTTTAGAGATAGAGGTAGCTGATGGTATGATGGTTCCGGTCACGACTACTGTGGCTGGAGCCAAGATAGATATAGATGGTATTTGTTTTACTGTTTATTTCCTTGTAATGCCATTATCTGGGTTCGATGTGGTGCTCGGGATGGATTGGCTAAGTCTGAATCAGGCCAGTATTAAATGCCACAAGAAGTTGATCTCTTTCCCGTTGGCTAATGGCACAAGAGTGGTAGCAAGGGGAGAGTAGGTTGGGTCTGTAATTCCGATTATCTCACGTTTGAAGGCTAGAAAGGCGTTGGATAAAGGTTGTGAATCGCATCTGGCCTATGTTATTGATGGAAAGAAAGAGAAGCAGATAGTGAATGACATCCGGGTGGTAGCGGAATACCCGGAGGTGTTTCCAGAGGAATTACAAAGGCTACCTCCAGTTCGTGAGGTAGAGTTCAAGATAAATCTGATTCCTGGTTTCCGACCAGTGGCAAAAGCACCATACAGGTTGGCACCTTCAGAGATTCGGGAAATGATGACGCAGATACAAGATTTGTTAGACAAGGGTTTTATTCGTCCAAGCTCATCTCCGTGGGGTGCGCCAGTGTTGTTTGTAAAGAAGAAAGACGGTACATTACGAATGTGTATTGATTATCGCGAGCTGAATAAGAGAACCATAAAGAACAAGTATCCATTGCCAATGATAGATGATTTGTTTGATCAACTACAGGGAGCTTCGTTCTTTTCTAAGATAGATTTGAGATCAGGGTATCATCAGGTGCGGGTTTCAGAGGAAGATGTGTCAAAGACGGCTTTTCGTACACGCTACGGGCACTACGAGTTTTTGGTTATGCCGTTCGGCTTAACCAATGCACCTGCAATTTTCATGGATTTAATAAACAGAGTTTGTCGACCATTCCTAGATAATTTTGTGATAGTCTTCATTGATGATATACTAGTATTTCAAAGACAGAAGTGGAGCATGAACATCATTTGAGATAGGTTTTGGAAACTCTAAAGAAAGAACATTTGTTTGCTAAGTTCTCAAAGTGCGAATTCTGGTTAAGAGAGGTTCAATTCTTGGGGCATGTGATCTGTGACGAGGGAGTAAAAGTGGATCCTTCGAAAGTGGAGGAAGTTATGAATCGGAACGCTCCGAAAACACCGTCTGAGATTAAGAGTTTTCTGGGGTTAGCTCGATACAACCGCAGGTTTATTAAAGACTTCTCCAAGATTGCAGGTCCGTTGACTAAGTTGACTAGAAAAGATATGAAGTTTGTATGGGGCAGTGAACAGAATCAAGCCTTTCAGATGTTAAAGCAGTATTTGTGTCAGGCCCCTATTCTTGCATTGCCAAGTGGAACAGAGGATTTTATTGTATATTGTGATGCATCGTTTGCTGGATTGGGTTGTGTACTTATGTAGAGGGATCGGGTGATTGCGTATGCTTCAAGACAACTGAAACCACATGAAAAGAATTACCCAACACATGATTTGGAGCTAGCAGCCGTTGTTTTTGCCTTGAAGCTGTGGAGACACTACTTGTATGGCACCAAGTGTGTGATTTGTACAGATCATAAGAGCCTACAGTACGTATTTACACAGAAATAGTTGAATATGAGTCAAAGATGATGGGTGGAATTAATTAAAGACTATGATTGTGAAATCAAATATCATCCAGGGAAAGCAAACGTGGTAGCAGATGCCTTGAGCCGCAAGGGAGCGGGAAGATCTATCAAATTCATGCGTATAGAAATTGTATCAGATTTAGTGGATAGAATAAAGTCTGCACAGTTAGAGGTCTGAAGGAAGAAAACTTGAAGAATGAACTAATGAAGAAACGTAAGGATGAACTTGCTGATGATTCTCGTGGATTAAAAGTATATAAGACTCGTGTGTGGGTGCCTATGCTTGGAGATTTGAGGAAACTGATTTTGACAGAAGCACACAAGTCAAGATTGTCAGTACACCCAGGGAGCACTAAAATGTACAACGACCTGAAAGTGCTCTACTGGTGGCCTACTATGAAAGCAGATGTGGCACAGTTTGTGGAATCATGCCCTATCTGTGCACAGGTGAAGGCCGAGCATCGGAAGCCCTATGGTTCTTTAAAACAATTGGAAATCCCTGAGTGGAAGTGGGAACATATAATGATAGATTTCGTGACTAAACTTCTGCGAACTCAGAATAATGATATGATTTGGGTAATCGTGGATCGACTAACAAAGGCTACATGTGAGACGGCTTCTCTGAGTAAGTTGGCTCAACTTTATGTTAAAGAGATTGTTGGGAGGCATGGCATGCTGTTGTTAATAGTGTCTGACAAAGACTTCAGATTTGTTTATAACTTCTGGAGGAGTTTACAGAGATAATTGGGGACAAGAATCAATTTGAGTACTGCTTATCATCCCCAGACTGATGGTCAGACTGAACGAACCATACAGACACTTAAAGATATGTTGCGAGCTTGTGTGATTGAGTATGGTGGATCTTGGGATTCGTACCTGCCATTGATAGATTTTGCGTACAATAATTCTTACCACTCCAGTATTGGGATGCCTCCGTACGAAATGTTATACGGCCGTTGTTGCCGTACTCCGACGTGTTGGTTAGAGGTGGGTGAGAAACAATTTGCAGGGCCCGAGATAATTCAGATGACAGTTGATAAGGTTGCTATTGCCAGAGATAAGTTGAAAGCAGCCAGAGATAGGCAGAAAATGTACGCAGATACACGTCCTCGCTCAGTTACGTTTGAAGTAGGGGAGTTAGTGTATCTGAAGGTATCTCCGTGGAAGGGCGTTATTCGATTCGGTGAACACGGGAAGTTGGCTCCCCGTTACATTGGTCCCTTCCGCGTTCGTCAGATTGTGAATTCACGATACATTCAACGTTTGTTATCTAAGAAAATGCAAGATTGATGATGAAAGTCAGATTCTCCCAGTACAAGAGCTGAAAGTTGATTCTAAGAAGAGATTGATAGAAGAACCTGTAGAACTGTTGGATCGAAAGGTGACCAAGCTACGAAAGAAGCAGATACCGATGGTTTTGATCAAATGGAAGCACAATCTAGGTTTTGATTTGACTTCGGAGACTGAAGCAGAAGTGAAAGATAGATATCCCCATTTGTTTAAGCAGGAAAGGATTCCGAGGACGGAATCCTCTTAAGGGGGAGAGATTTGTAACACCCTCAAACCTGGGCTAGGAGATTAGCGGATTTGTGGTATGTGAGTAACTGGTTTAAAATGATTAAATGGTTAATTGATTTAATCCTATTATGTGTTTATATTAATTTAAACATTGTATGTATGTATATAACCGTATGCATGTATTTAGTGGTATACGAGTATGTGAAATAGGAAGTGAGTGTTTGTGTGTATGCCACCTCTTGCCATGCATGTTTGTATACCTGGTGATTAATTAACAAAATAGACATTATCTCAAAATAAGAAAGGTGTGATTGTTTATGTGAAATCTTCTCTGCCAAAGAAGAAAGCCGAAGAACAAGAAGAGAAAGAAAGAAACCATCGGATTTTCAGGATTAGTGTGTTAATTCAATAAAAGGTTAGATCTATACTTTATTGGGTTTGCATGTTAGTTTGGGTAGGATTGTTGGTAACATAACATGAAATTATGATGAACCATAGAATCGGTTTTAAGAATATGAGTCTTGATGGTTTTTGTGTTCATATGATTTGTATGTTAATATGGTATATTGATGCATGAATAAGTGTTTAAAAGTGTTTTAATATGATTCTGAAATGATATGATGAAATTATAAAATCTGGGTTTGAGCTATAAAGATGGCAGATTTGATGAATAAATGAACTGTCAGTTTTCGTGATAGGGAAGAAGAGGAATTCCGATTGTTTGGAAATCCGTACGGTAAAACCGTGTGTAAGATCAATAGATTAAATCCGAAACCCCAAAACCGACACTAGAATTCTATACCCCAAAATCCTACACTTGAGAAACCGGGACCCAAATCCCATACATATGAAAACCGATACTCTTGAATCTGATAGACTTGAAATCCTATACTTGCAAAAGAATGATTTAGAAACTGATACCTTAAATCCGGAACTATTAGAATCCAAGTATTTGAAATCCGAGAACCAAATCCGAGACTTGAAATCCGATTGATATAATCCGGTTAAAGGTGAAATCTGACATTTTTGCAAAGAATTCGACACTGGGTAGCGGATTTGTAGAAATCGGACAGTTTTTGTAGAATCCGATACCTTTGGTTTGGAAATTGTATTTGTTTATTGTTTGTTATTGTTTGATGAATGATTTATAAATATATGGATAAGATATATTTATGAGATTGAGACTGATTTGGTTATTGTTGTGTTTACTTGCAATCCAAAAGCACAGTAAAATTAGATATTCGAGTTCAAGCTGAAACTGAGGTGAGTGGACGTTAATCGCGAATGGTAAAGATTGCAGTTAATATTATTGATGTAGTGCATGATTGTGGATTGAGTTTAGATTGATTGAACTACTAGTTGTGATATTAATTGTTGATAACTGTTGCATGATTATTTGGTCAATACGCGCTCTTAGGATGATTTTGAGTTGCGTTTGAGAAGTCAGCTATACGTGGACTTGGGTTGGGCTTGTCTAACTGGTTGGTTGAAAGCTATCGGTAAACCTTTGCTTTGGCCGGCATTGGTTGTAGGTTCTGCGCCGAACCGCCGGTCTTCTCGTGATACATGATTACATGATTGATGATTGATTATGAATGTTTGCATTTGATGTTTTAGCCTCTACTCACTTAGCTTTGTGCTAATTCCCCTCAATTGATGTTTTGCAGGTTCGTGTTTGAGTTGAAGAAAGAAGAGTTGACTATTACTCTGATACTAAGTTTTAACAGAGACGAGCCAGTTATATTTTGTAACACCAAGATAGATGATATGTTTGTTTATGAATAGTGTTTGTAAATTTGTAAATATTGATTGATGTAATCAAGTTGGTTTTAATTAGCTTCCACAGTGCGTTTTAAAAAAAATGGCTTGTGATTTTCCGGTGTTACATTTGTTTAGGTGGAGATTGATTAATTTGAAGTGAAAATTCATTTTTTGTAAAGATTTGAAGATTCAAGTTAGATATGAGTTTATGCGTTCTTGATGTTTTTGAGAAGATGAAGTTATCGGATTTGTTAGATGAAGTTATCGGATTTCATAAATCCGATTAAGTGTTTATCGGATTTGAAATTTGGCGGATTTCGAAATTATCGGATTTGAAAAGTGTCGGATTTGAAAGTACCGGATTTGGACATAATTGAAAGTGTCGGATTTGGACATACTTGAAAGTGTCGGATATGGACATATTTGAAAGGGACGGATTTGAAAGTGTCGGATTTGAGCGGATTTGAAAGTGTCGACCCCAGCCAGGGGCTCTGCCCCTTGGAGCCCGCTACGGGTTGCCACCCCTTGGACCCCGCTATCAGGGGCGCTGCCCCCGAACCCCTGTCGTCGTTGTGACTGAATTAGAATTGGATTTTCTCAAGTCATAGTCACTTTAATTGATTCTCTTAGTAATACATTTAATCATTGTTGATCATTACCAACTCATTCTTAATTGATCAAATCATTATTATTCATTAAATTTTTGATCAAATCAAATCATTCCTAAACGATCGTATATTTTTCAGGTATCAAGATGTCAACGAAGATTCCACAAGTTGATGTAAATTTTGAGAAAAAGAAGGCAGAAGGATTGGTTAATGAGAATATCAACCTCAAAGACAAGATTTCTTCACTAAACAAATAGATTCACACATTGACACGGTGAAATCACTTTTATGATTTAAGTATTGAACGTATATCAGATGGTAAAATCGAAAAGGAGAAACAGATGCAAATTCTGAGTGGAGAAAGGTCATTACTAAAAGAACAAGTTGAATTTGAAAAGAAAAGAGCAAGTGAATTACAAGTTGAAAAAGCTGAATTGCATGATATGTTGAACCAACTTGAGCAACAGCTACTTATTGAAAAAGTTGAGTTGCAGAAAGAAACAAAGGTATTAGACCTAGAAAAGAGTTTAGAAAGTGAAAAGAAAATGTTTGACGAAGAAAGAAGCAAGTTTGTGGAGAAAATCCCACAACTTGAAGTACATATTGAAGTGGAGAAAAAGAAAGCAGAGATTTTGTAAGAAGAGAATGACATGTTCAAAGAGAAAATGTCTAGAGTGTTTGAGGAACTTCAACTTTTGGAAAAGAAATGTCAAGAGTATAAAGTTGAAGTTGAGAAGAAGGAAGTAGATACAGAATAGGTAAAGAAGAGAGCAAATGATCTGAAAGAAGAGAATGTCATGTTTAAAAACCTCATATCTGAATTTTCTGCTGAACGTCGAGATTTTCAAAGGATGTTGCAGAATGATGATAAGTTGATAGTGAGTTTAGGTATTGAAAAGGCTTAATTGCAAAGAAAAGTTACAGGACTTGAGTAACAACTTCTTGCTTCTTATAAACTATATATTCCTAGCTCAGTTCTGAAAAACAAAATATCTGAGCTTCAGAAGACTCTGGACACAGACAAGAAAACATTGGAGAAAGAGAGACTACAGTTTTTGGCTAAACTCAAGTTCGCAATGCTTCTTGCTGAAAAAGCTTCTGAATCTACCAAGACTTTCGCTGACTATATCAATTTTGATTCAGAAACACATTGTGGTAGCAATACTGACTCTTATTTTTCTGTTGCAGATGAGGAAAGTAGAAAATCAAATGACGATTTCATTGATGCTTCTACTCCTAAAGCAACTAATTCTTCTCAAAAGCCAAAAGAAACTGAATTCAGAAGTCAACAGAATACAAAGAAGAATCTAGGTGACATGTTTATAAAGATATAATCATTCTGGACTGAAAAGAAGACAACCACAGAAACCTCAATCTTTAATTCACCATGTGGTTCAATCAATCATGTGCATTTAAATGCATGTTTTTCATCATCAGAATTCCGTATCAAAAATGTCATAACTGATGAATTCTCATCCAATGCAATACCTACCAGGACATCTTCAGAAACTAAACCTAGAGTATCTGAGTTTCGAATGAAGAATGTCATCAATGATGGTTTTAAGTCCAATGTTGTACCATAAAGAAGAATACATAGACAACATCATTCTTGTAAAGACAATCATGCTGATATGCAATATCATTCGTTTAAACATCTAAATACCAAATTCTTTTCTAAAGCAAAGCATAATGAAAATTTTGTGCTCAAAACTAATGTCAAATATCCTTTTGTGGTATACTCAGTCAAGCACTTAATCAGACTTTCAAAGGAGAAGATTTGTAAAACTTCAAGAAAAAATCATAAATTTGTTGTTAAAAATGATATTCCCAATGGCACACAGGCCCAATGCATAGAAAGGTTCATAAACCTAATGTAGCTGGACCCAATCTCAAATGGGTACCAAAATGTGCTTAATCTGTTTTACAGATCAAGTCAGAGACATTGTTGGAACACAATGAAGATCATTCAGAATGCGTTGAAAAGCAGATTGTGTTCCAGTATGCTAACAATTTCAATCTCTTGACTTGAAGAAAGAAAAGTGTTCCTTGTAGTCCATTTCACATGTCATTGTGTTCAGCATTAGCCCAAGTCTAATGATTTGAGAAACATAATGTTTGTAGTTTATCATTCCTTGATATAACTTGTGTGATAATGGTTTATTATTTGCAGGGGAGCAAGAACGACATCGATTGTTTGACAGTCAATTCATTTTCGTTGAGAACCTACAAGATTGAAATTTTGTTTTAAAATGAAAACTATTTTTGTGCATTCTTGTAGGGGGAGCAATTTTTTTTTCTAACCAAGTTGATAGAAAATCATTTTCGAATTCAAATGTGTCTACTTAGGGAGGTTTTATATTAAAAATGAAAATTTCAAAAACAATACAAAATTTTAAAATTCAAAAAGATTTTTAATTTTCAAATTTTATCGTTTTCCCATCGAGAAGGCATTCATTCGTCGATTCATTCTGATGTCTTTCTTGATTCATTTGATTGTTGATCTTCTGAACGCTTATCTTTCATTTCTTGAATTCTATCCTGATAATAATTCTGGAAATCCATCCTTTATTGTCGAATATTCCATTCATTATGGAAACTGTTCATTCTTGTGTCAATCATTTTTTATGTGACACATACTTTTCAAGTGATCAATAAGGCACCAAAGAGTGAAGGAGTGTAGGATAATTCTACTCCTATGGTCAATCCAGAACCAGAAGGACCTGCACCAGGAGTTCACCTTATGCTTTAAAAAAACAAAGTAAGGGTTAAATAGGTCAAATAGGTGAGCAGAATCAGTTATCACGTGATACTGATTGGTGGGCAGAGATAAAATGAAAATGAGAGGGGTGGAACAAGAGATGGGGGTGCATATGATTAACAAATCACTTTGAGCATACATGTCAAATCATATTGTCATTTCCTGCTTCAAAATTCTTTGATTTTTCATATTCTTTGATTGCTCAAATCATTCTTGACAATCTTTCTCAACTGAATATTTCATGAAAATCATTCTTGTTGACATCAATATGATTGCTCCTAGTCATTTGAATAGATAACCAGTGTCTATTTGTATCCAACGAAGATATAAACATTCATTTTGGGAAGAGAGTTTGAGGAAGAAGTTGAAAAAAATTTTAGAGAGCTGAGGGTGAGAGATAGGATCAAAAGAAAAGAAAGATCCTCTCCAAACAATGTCAATATGGGTAACCACATATACTAGTAGATTTCATGTGTTGAAATTTGGTATTGAATAATACATAATGAACCTAGTGATGCAATGCACTAACCCCACCCAGCTACTCAATTATCTCTTAAAAGATGATTGTTTCAACTTCACACGGAGAATTCACACATTTCTATTGACATCTCACTCGGAGATTGTTAATATTGAAGCAAAGAGGACAGCTACTCCGGTCCCCGACTTCTTTCATGCACATATTGAGTCTAGAGCTAATTGCAATATTAAATTCAATTCTTAGGACATAGGTTGGAATTATCATAAGTATCTAGTTTTTGTCGCTGATACCGGAACATTTTGAGTGTTATCTTTGTGATATTCACGATGATAGATGGAAATCCTACCAGGGCTATCATTATTCCAACACTGAACGTAGGTCACACAGTTTAAAAACTGTTGTGTCAACGAGCAATCTATGTGATCTCGGTGTTAACATTTACCAATGGGAATTTTGAGATGGTGCCCTAAAGACTGTCTCAGATACTTTCATCGTAATATAATTGTGGCCACAATGTCAAAGAGATACATATTTGATAAATTCAACTGAATGTCATGAGGAGGATTCTAAGCTATAAATGTTGAAGTATTCATGCACAAATCAAGTTGAATGTCAATTACAATTGCATGATGTTCATAAAGAATCCTGATCATCATGAGGGGGAGAAAGTTTAAAGAAATTGAAATTCAGTTAATTTTGAAAGAAGGAAACAAAAATATTAGTTGATTCTTACTGAGTTGAAGATGATGATGAGTTGAAGACCAGATTCATGTGTTGAGAGGGAGACAAAGAAAAGTTTAATTCTAAAAAATCAATATATGTCATGTCAAGGGGGAGCAAAGAAAAGAGATATCTATCCAATTTGAAAAAGATCAAGAGATTCAAAAGAAAAGATAATTGTGTGATCAAGACATTATGATCAAGATAAACAAGGTCAAGAGCTACATTCAAGAGGGAGAGAACAAAATATTCCTCGTGCAAAAGCAAAGCTTATTCGAAGACAAGAGAGCTCAAGATCAGAAAGAATAGGTTGAAGATTGGGAAAAGCTGAAAATCACTACATGTTAAATTGATTATACAACCAAAGGTTGAAAAGCCTAAGGTTACCAATGCAAAAGAGGAGTTTGAAGAGAAAAGATGTCATTGTATGCTATCAAGTTTCAAGTTCTCATCAAGATGTTGGAGTGAATACTATTTTCAAAATGAAGAGTCTCTATTTAAAGATGAGAAGTCATTTATGAAGACATCAAGTAAAGGTTTGAAGATTCCCCAAAGCTTCAAAAGAATATTAACTGAAAAAGAATATCTGCATGATTCAAAAGGGGAGGTTGTTAAAGTTTGTGTCAGATGCCAAAAAGACATAACATCTTCTATTTCTATACAAAGGGGGAGATTGTTAGGTTTATTAATTGTATAGAATAGAAGATTACATTTTGAGTGAAGTTTGTATTAATTACAAACTAGAGGGTCTTAATTGTAAATATACTCATGGAGTATATAAGCCTATGATTAAGGCTAGTCATGTATCAATTGCCATAATCAATGATATGAACTATGTGTTAATCAAGGTGTAATGAGTATTCTCTCATAGTTTTACACATGCAATTGAAGATTAGCTTGATACTTGAAGAATTAAAGGATTATCAGTTACCAGAAAAATTCAATGAGATTACCATTGCTCTTCATGCTAGAGGAACCTTAGATAAATATGATCTCAGATCTATCTATGGCTTTCTTCTAAATCATCAGCAGATCATGGAACAGAAGATAGTGGCCCAACAACAATTGAAAGAATCTGTCAAAAGTGTTGGATCTACATTGCTTGCAGAAAAGAAGAAGAAAGGATCAAGAAAGTCTGAAGCTGAGACTGACTCTAAGTTTGAGTCTGAGGAGGTAAATCTTAACTCAGACTCAGATGATGAAGAGATAGATGCTCTTCCTGAACAAATGTCTATGCTGGCAAGAAAATTTAGAATGTTCAGAAGAGGAAGGGGTAAATCTGACACGAGCAAAAGTGGTAGGTCTGATTTTGATCCTAAGAAAGCTAAGTGCTACAACTGTCAGAAGATATGACACATAGCTGCTGAGTGCAGAGCTAAGAAAGGGGAGTCAGCTTCAGTAGCTGACAAGAATGCCTATAGAGCTGATAAATACAAAAAGAAATATCAGATGCTCAAAGGCAAGCCAGATGAAAACACCAAAGGTCTTCTTGCTGAAACCTGGGACACTGAATCATCTACCTCAGATGATGATGAGCCAAATAGGTGTTTGATGGCCATTGAGGATGAAGAGGAACAAGTTGACTACGAGTTAGAAGAAAGCTCCTTTGATGAGGATCTAGCTAAAGCTACTAAGTTGAGTAACCTAACCAACTGGGATCCTGCCTCAATGTACAAGGTAAATAATTTTAGCTCTTACACTGATGAGAAGAAATGCTTAATGTTTAACTATTTGTTGAATGACTTCAAAACCTCTCTTACTGTTCAAACTAATTTGAAAACTAAAATTTCAAAATTAAAACATCAACTTAAAGACTCTGAAACTCTCATAAATGCTGGTAAAAAGACTTAAAGTGATTATGAGTGTCAGCTTCATATCAATAAACTTCTAAGTGAAGAGTTACAAGAATCGAAGGATCAAGCTGACAATCTAAGAAAGATCTGTGAACATTGATGTAAGACATCAAGAGAAGCAGAGAAATGTATCAACCAGCAGATACCAACTGAGGTAAAAACAGTGCTAGGGGAGATTACAGTGCTGCTGCTGACGAAAGTGACAAAGATCGAGTCAGTCTAGAAGATAAAAATGTGAAATCTGATGATATTCTACCAAAAACATTTTTGAGAAACAACGATGGTAAGCAGGTCAAAACCAATAAGTTTGTGAGACCAACCCAAAGCCCCCACGTTATTAATACAAACCATCAAGCTGAGTCCTCTAATTCCAAAAGAAACTGTAAGTCAGTTTTCAAAAGACTGGATTAAAGTGGATTTCTAAGAACAGGAGAATGTCTGTAAGTCAGACTTCACCAAATAAGGATAACCATAAATCTGATAAAGGTATGTCCAAAGTTAGAAAAAATCAAATAGACAAACTATCTAAGAAGATTGAAAGGTTATCCACATCTCATGACCCTAAATCTGAATCCAAATTTAATGTTGGAAAACTTAAAGAAATCACCCAAACACCTATTTTCAGAAGAAAATACTATAAGTGTGGTGACAGAGGTCTTGAAGCAATGGATTGTGTAAGTTCCAATCCGAGGCTTGAGAAAATAGAGGATGATCAGCCTAGGAAGGACTCAGAACCTGCTCAAGTTGATCAGTCAGCCTCTAAGGGATTAGCTAAGTGCTCATCCTCAGAACCCACCAAACAGTGGTTTCCTAAATGAAGCTGATATGTTTAGTTAAACATGTGCAGGGCTCCTATAAGTGGTACTTAGACGGTGGATACTCAAGACACATGACATGAAGCAAAGGGATTCTAAGTGAATTCAAAAACATTGAAGGACCCAAGGTGACATTTAGGGATAATTCTCAAGGAAGGACTAAAGGCTATGGAAAGATAACATCTGAAACAGTCACTTTCAAAAAGGTCGCATATGTTAAAGGCCTTAAACACAATCTGATAAGTATCAGTTAATTGTGTGATGAGGATTATGAAGTCACCTTCAGAAAACATGCACGGACAATTTATGATAAGAAGGGAATGCTAATATTAATGGGAAAAAGAGAAAGAGATATCTATTTGTTAGATCTCAGCTCAGCAGACCCTTCAACAGAAACTTGCTTGTACTCTGACTCAACTCCCAAGCTGAGTTGGTTGTGCCACAAGCGACTATCACACCTGAATTTCAAATATATTAATAAATTGTCTAGCAAAGAGTTAGTCCCTAGTCTACGAAAGATCACATTTGCCAAAGACAAACAATGTTCAGCTTGTGAGATGGGAAAACACCAGAAAGGATCTTACAAGTCCAAATAGAGTTTCTCAATTACAGATACATTGTATATGTTGCATTTGGACTTATTTGGACCTATAAGCACCCCATGCCTAAATGGTAAAAAGTATACCTAGTGGTTGTTGATGAGTTCACAAGATTCACTTAGGTGATCTTCTTAAAAGCCAAAAGTAAAGTTGTTAATGAGTTAATCAGCCTCATAAAACTAGAAGAGTTACTTAAAGGTAAGTCCATCAAGCAGCCCAGGAGTGATCATGGGACTGAGTTTAGAAACTCAACCCTAGAAGGCTTCTGTGAAGAAAAGGGAATTATCCAAAATTTCTCATCTGGACGAACTCCACAACAAAATGGAGTTGTTGAAAGGAGAAATAGAACCTTAATTGAAGCTGCCAAAACCATGTTATGTGAAGCAAAGCTTAAGCTAAGCTTCTGGGCAGAAGCTGTAAGTACAGCCTGCTATACACAAAATAGATCAATAATAGTTAAAAGACATGGTAAAACATCTTATAAGATGTATCATGGCAGAAAACCTAACATTGGATATTTCCATATCTTTGGTTCGACATGCTATGTGCTAAATCAAAGAGATCAGCTCCATAAGTTGAAACCTAAAATTGGTCAAGGTATATTTGTTGGATATTCTTTAATTTCTAAATCCTACAGAGTCTACAATCTTAAAAGGAAGGTAATTGAAGAATCAATACATGTTACATTTGATGAGACAAGTATTGATGAATCTTACAAAGCACAAGCTGACCCGGTTAGTCTGAGTGAGCTTGAAAGGACCAAAGAAGAACTCACATCAAATCCCATGTATGTTATGAATGACACTGATGATGAAGATGGTGGCAAATCTGATAAGACAGTATTACATACAGAAGCCCTAAACATTGAAGCTGATCACAAAGATGAGATCTATGAATCTGATCATCAACCTGAGAATCTAGGTGAATCTTCAGGTACAATTCAAATTTAGAATCTGAGTAATTTCTCAATTCCAACTCAGACTGAAGAAGTTAATCCTATTCAGCCTGAAGGACACTACTTAGATCCAGACTCAGAACTACAATCTCCTACTACAACCTTCAAAGTGTTAAAAGATCATCCTTTTGATGATATTATTGGTAACATTGAAGATGGTGTGTTAACTAGATCCAAGGCTACTTCAAATTACCTATTCTAGTTTTATATCTCAAATGGAACCAAAGAAGACTGAATATGCACTAAAGGATGAGGATTGGATTGACGCCACGCAAGAGGAGCTGACAGAATTTCAACAAAATAAGGTCTGGACCCTTGTCCCTGCCCCAAAAGGAAAAACAATTATAGGCACTAAGTGGGTCTATAGGAATAAGATGGACAAGGAGGGAGTAGTGATTAGAAATAAGGCAAGGCTAGTATCACATGGGTATAGACAAGAAGAAGGTATTGATTATGATGAGACCGTTGGGGAGATAATCACTTCACCCTAATAATCAACTCTGCCTATCCTAAAACATAGAATTTGATGCTAACCAAACCCTACATTCAGTATGACTTAGAAAGAATTCAAACATGTGTTGTTTGAATAAGTTTATGTAAAAATATGCTAAGTATGGAACCATCAGCTGAGCATCAGAACCTACTTAATGTATCAGCCAAGGGATATCAGCCAAGGAGCATCAGATGAAGAAAACAAGTAAAGAAGACCATCAGCTAAGGAAAATAAACCATGAGCTGAGTGAAGAAAGTTGATCAGCTGAGTGCCTACACCATCAGCTGAGCAATGACTTTGGTTAGCTGAGTGAACAAATGCATCAGCTGAGGCCCAGAGCATCAGCTAAGTAAGTCTTCTCTTACACAAGTCATCTCTCCACATAAACTGATGTATTTGAATGATCAACTGAGCATTCTTGATCAACTGATCATACAAATACATGAGCTTATGTCCTCCTAAGCTTACTATTGATCAGCTGAGCATCAATATGATCAGCTGAGCAATATGTATCAACTGAGTCCTAGCAAAAAGTGATCAACTGATATGTTTTGTCAACTAAGTAGTGAAAATCAGAGTTTCTAGTACAATCTGTTAGCTGAGTCATGCAAAATTTCAAATCTGCACTATCTTTTCAGATTGTAAGTCATATGTAAAAGGCAGAACATGTGTTGTTCTATTATGCCTTAGATCTTTGTTTGTAAAAGTAAAAATACACTTTTTGGATCAAGTATCAGACAAAAAGGTTTGATCTTATCCTCTGGAAAAGGATAATGATACCTCAAACAGACGAAGATCTTGAAGCTTTGTTCAAACAACTAAGTATGGCTGGCAATCCCATACTTGGTAAAGTCAAATCAAACAGAAGCATGGTGTTGATTAAAGTATAAGCATGGAAAGGGAAAGAAACTTCTACACGACAGTAGATGTGGGTTTTAATATTTTATATTGTGAGTGGGTTGCATTTTTGCAGAAAAGTACAATTACTTTTATAAATCTATTGATTAAAGTGACTTTACTTTTCACTCACTACCTTTACAAACAAAATATTATATTTCCACATCCTCTTTGTCTCCTACCTTCATGCAATCGGATACACCAAGATTTCTATATATACTCATGCATGGTGGACATGCAAAAACAACACAGTGAAGTCTCTACTCCACAGAAAGAAAATCTCATCGGTTGAGAATTTCGTAGAGTTTAAGCATTGTGTAGAATCAAACTTGTTCATGTGTTGAACACTCTATATACATTAGTTCTTTTAGAGTTAGCTTGTCTATGTGTTAGACAAATAGATTGCCACCTTTTATTGTACTTAGAATTTTCGCTTCTAGTACATGTAATTCTTGATTCAATCTCAATAAGAGTTATATAAAAGTATATCAGTGTGTCTTTAGATTTTTAAAAGCTAAAGTTTGTATTCAACCCCCCCTTCTACAAACATTTGTTGTTGTGTACTCAATCTGGGACTAACAACTGGTATCAGAGCAGGTTAGATAATCAATATCTAGATCTGTTTTGCTTACTCTACAACTGCTTCTACCCCTCTCAAAATGGCCTCATCAGCAAACAACATGAATATCTCAAACACTTGGTCCTTAACAAGATGTCCCATGTTTGATTCAGAAAATTTCTCCATGTGGAAAAGTAGAGCACATCTTTTCTTATCCACCCTTGATATCCAAATGCTTGAAATAGTCACTCATGGTCCTTATGTTCCAACATCAGTGTTATCCATTCCATCATAATCTGAAGGTCAAACCTCTACAACAGAAAGAATCATAACCAAACCCATGCATCTGTGGACGGATGAAGATAAAAGGTTGGTTAGCCTAGATGTTATGGCTAGATCAGCTCTTGTCTCTGCACTACCTAATGAGATCTATCATTAAGTGCTTAACTGTACTTCTGCTAAAGAGATGTTAGATACACTCACAGTTGCATATGAAGGGACTAAAGAGGTGAAGGAGAACAAGAAGCTCCTCCTCAACAGAGAGTATGAATTCTTCTTTGCTCAGAAAGGTGAGAGTCTTACACAGACATACACCAGGTTCAACTGCCTAGCTTATGACTTGAAAAGGGCAGACATAACCAAGAGCAACTTTGTTTTGGTGAACAAGTTTCTAGACTCCCTCCCTGAAAGATGGGATCACTTTGTCACTGTTCTAAGACATAGTGAGAAGATAAAGGGAATGTCTCTGGTTGCTCTCTATGGTAACTTACTAAACCATGAGCAATCAGTCAAACAAAGGAAGTTGTCATCCAAGGAGATGAAGGAGGTCGTGAAAGCTGCACCAACTGCCCTTGTATCAAGGGATACAAAGATGAGAAGCTTTGCAGCTACTGATTCTGGTTTTGATGAAGAAGGTGATGAAGTGGAGAGTGCTAGAGAAAGTGATGAGGAGAATGGTTGTGATGAGAGTAACCTGGAAAAGTTGGTTGAAGGTGTAGCAATGCTGGTTAAGAAGTTCAGACCTTTCAAGAAGGGAAAGGGTGTCAATAGGTTCAGCAAGAGGTCATCAAAGTTTGTCAAGCCCAAATCTACATTTGATGCCTCTACAGTATAGTGTTATAAGTGTGGCAGTATTGGCCACATAGCCAGTGATTGTAAGTCCAAATATAATACTGGTTCTTCATATGTGCAAAAGCAGGAGGGAAAAATTGATTATGAAGCCAAGTATAAGAAACTTCTTGCTGCTGTCCTTGACAAGAAGAAGAAGAAAGCCCAGGGCCAAGTGCTTGTTGCTGAAGAAGAAGATTGGGCAGAAGAAGATCTCTCCTCAGATGAATATGAGGTGATCTCTGCTCTGTTCTGCATGATGGCCAACAACAATGATGGTAGTTCCTTTGATGAAGACATGAAAAAGGCTGCAAAAGCTTGTTCAACTACCAACTGGGATCCTTCTTCTATGTATCAGATATTTATTAACTATGATGATAATGAGAAGAATGCTATGTTTGATTACTTGTGTATTGATTTCCAGTCTACTATTTAAAGAGAGAAGAAGCTAAAACTAGAAGTAGAATCACTAAAGGAAAAGTTAATTCTTAAGGATGAAGAACTTAAGCAAATAACAATCTTAAATGAGGAACTAGCTAATCAAAAGATACTCAATGAGATCTTAGTAAAAGAAACTAGTGAAGCAACCAAAAAGTTTAATGACCTCCAAAAAGTAGTAAAGTCTTGGTATGTATCTGCAGAAAAGACCACTCAGTGTGTCAAGGAGCAGATACCCAAACAAGTTCAAGCTATCATTGGTGGAAATTACTCTAAGGCTGCTAACTATGTTGATTCTAATAAGAACCTTAATATCTTAGACAAAGCTGACATTTTGCCACAGACTTTTCACAAAACTGTTAAAGGCAAAAGTGTGTTCACAAATAAGTTTGTTAGAAGCAAAAGTTCCCACTCAAAAGAATCAATTATTCCTTCTGTTGAATCATCCTCTAGTAAGATTTCAGAATGTAAAAATCCTAATAATATAAAGTTAAAGGATGTGAGTAAAGAAAATGAATCATTGGTTGAAACCTCAAAGCCTAGGGCCAAGTGCTTGTTGCTGAAGAAGAAGATTGGGCAGAAGAAGATCTCTCCTCAGATGAATATAAGGTGATCTCTGCTCTGTTCTGCATGATGGCCAACAACAATGATGGTAGTTCCTTTGATGAAGACATGAAAAAGGCTGCAAAAGCTTGTTCAACTACCAACTGGGATCCTTCTTCTATGTATCAGGTTGGAAAATTTATTAACTATGATGTTAATGAGAAGAATGCTATGTTTGATTACTTGTGTATTGATTTCCAGTCTGCTATTGAAAGAGAGAAGAAGCTAAAACTAGAAGTAGAATCACTAAAGGAAAAGTTATATTATTAGCTAATACTACTCCATCAACTAATAGGTTAGTAGATGATAAATGCTTAGCTGATAACCTGTCAGTTGATCATAGCTCATCTTCTAAACAATCAGTTGTTCTAGAAGTAATCAACTCTCTTTCAATAGAAGAAACTATGAGTAAAAAGAATGTTGTTCACATTGTTCCCATTTCTGCCACTCCAAAGATTGGTCAAAAACTTTCCAAAAACAAAGATCAATCTAAGGTGCCTATAAATAAAGATCTAAAAAATTTACTAGCTAAGCTTCATAAGCTGAATTGTCAAGTTAGTCAAATGATGACTGATAAGAAAACTCATAGGCATTCAAACAATGTTGTTCAATGCTCCAAGGCCACAAAATCCCAAAAATGTTATAAATGTGGAAGCTAAGAGCATAAGGCACTTGAATGTTATTTAGAAGGAAATTCAAGACGGCGGACTTGTAATGATAACTTAGTCATTCCTCTCATACATAAGAAACCTAAGATGAAGTGGAATGCTAGGTGCATTCCACAGGGATCCACTAAGTAGTGGATTCCTACTTGTGTCACTAACTCTTCTTTGATTCAATCTGTGCAGGGTGTTGGTTCTTGATTTCTTGACAGTGGATGTTCACAAACCATGACAGGTAACAAGGCTTTGCTCAGTAACTACAAGAAAGAGAAAGGTCCAAGGGTGACTTTTGGTGACAACAACCATGGGCAAACAAAAGGCTATGGTGAACTTCATAATGGGAACCTCAAACTGTCCAAAGTTTCATATGTCAAAGGGCTGAAATACAATCTCATAAGCATAAGTCAATTGTGTGATGGAGATAATGAAGTCCACTTCACAAAGACAAGAAGCTCCATAATAAATAAAGTAGGTAATACAGTGTTTAGTGGCAAGAGAATCAAGGATGTGTATACACTTGACATGTCCTCTAGTGACCCTTCAAAGGAAACATGTTTGTACTCCAAGAATAATGAGGATACAAATTGGCTGTGGCACAAGAGGCTTTCCCACCTTAATTTCAAAAATATCAACAAGTTGAGCAAGGGTGAACTAGTGTCAAGACTACCTTCTCTGACTTATCTTAAGCCTAAACATTGTACTGCTTGTGAGAAGGGAAAGCAGCATAAGACATCATTTCCATCCAAGCAGGCCTTCTCAATTACATAACCTTTCTATATGTTGCACATGGATCTCTTTGGTCCTGTAGCAACTGCTAATATTGGTGGAAGTAAGTATGCTCTTGTATTGGTTGATGAATTCTCAAGATACACTTAGGTTTTCTTTGTTAAAGCAAAGAGTGAGGCTGTTGAAGAAATTATTTGTTTTATCAAAAAGATGGAAGTGTTGAATGGCAATCTGGTGAGGAGTCTTAGAAGTGATCATGGTACTGAATTCAGAAATCAAACTCTGGAATCCATCTGTGATGAGAAAGGGAAATCTCAAAACTTCTCTGCTCCAAGAACTCCATAACAAAATGGTGTAGCTAAAAGAAGAAATAGAACATTTATTGAAGCTGCCAGAACTATGTTGTGTGAAAGTGGGTTAACCTTTAATTTCTGGGCTGAGGTTGTAAGTTGTGCATGTTTCACACAGAACAGGTCCCTTATTATCAAGAGGAACAACAAAAATCCATATGAAGTGCTCAAGGGAAGGAAGCCAAGCATCAGCTTTCTGCATATTTTTGGTTGTCAGTGTTTCATACTCAATCAAAAGGATCAATTGCAGAAGTTTGCTCCTAAAGCTGATGAAGGAGTGTTTGTAGGTTACTTAGTGATTTCTAAAGCATACAGAGTATACAACCTCAGAACCAAAGTCATAGAAGAATCCATCAATGTAAGTTTCAATGAAAATAACTTTGTTGCTTCCTGTTCTTCTAATCATGTTTCAGGTGAAGAATTTAATGATCTCATGCAAACTAGAGAAGACACTCCAGAACAAGTAGATCCCTCTCCACCTGTTTCTCATGATGTAGATGAACCCGCTCCTATCCAAATCTTTAACCATGTACAACCATCCTCATTAAATCCTATACCTCTACTGAATCATGTGGAAAATGACTCAACATCATTGGATTCTAATTCCATATCACACATTCCCTCTTCAGTAGAGATACCCACAGATTGCAACCATGAAGTTATATCAACCACTCAAAATGAACTCACTTCTACTACTAATAGCCAACATATAACTTCTTCTCCCCAAATCCAAATGAATCCCAATTCCCAAGCAATCCAAAACGCCTTCAAAGACCTCAAGCACCATCCTCATAATTTGGTGATAGGCAATATAGATGATACAGTTAGAACAAGATCAAAAGCTTGCAACATCGGCTTCTATTCTGGATTTGTCTCAATAATTGAACCAAAGAAGGTTGATGAAGCTCTCAATGATCCCCACTGGGTTTCTGCCATGCAAGAGAAACTGGCAGAATCCAAAAGAAATAATGTATGGACCTTGGTATCCAAACCAAAAGATAAATCCATCATTGGAACAAAGTGGGTGTTCAGAAATAAGCTAGATGAAAATGGGCAAATCATAAGAAACAAAGCAAGGCGAGTGGCACAGGGTATTGTCAAGAAGAAGGTATTGATTTTGATGGGTGAGTTAAACTATTTTCTTGGTTAGCAAATTAAACAAGAGGTTGATGGTATTTTCATTCATCAAACAAAGTATGTCAAAGATTTACTCAAAAAGTTTGATTTTGAAAATTGTTCTTCAATGAAAACACCTATGTCTACTTCTATCAAGTTAGGAAAGGACACTGATGGCAAATCAGTGAACATTACTACTTATAGAGGAATGATTGGGTCACTTTTATACCTCACTGCAAGTAGACCAGATATAATGTGTTCAACATGTCTCTGTGCAAGATATCAAGCAGATCCTAAGGAATCACATCTTGCTGCTTTTAAGAGAATATTCAGATATCTCAAAGGAACTCCTAATCTTTGTCTTTGGTACCCCAAAGACTCAGATTTTGAGTTAGTTGGATATTCTGATTCTGATTTTGCAGGGTGTACTTTAGACAGAAAAAGTACTTCAGGTGGTTGTCAACTTCTAGGAGGAAGATTGATTAGTTGGTCTAGTAAGAAACAGACTTCAGTGTCAACATCCACTGCAGAGGCAGAATACATTACTGCAGGAAGCTGTTGTGCTCAAATTTTGTGGTTATAAAAGATGAAGGTAACTTTGCACTACATCAATACTGATTTGCAACTTGCAGATTTATTCACAAAGCCATTAGATGAAGCAAGGTTCAATTTCCTAATATCCAAACTAGGTATGCTTAATTTTTAGTTTAGAATAGTGGTAATTTAGTTTGTGTTAATTTATAAGTGTTGAATGTAATAAGTTACTTATTAAAGCATATCTAAGTCTTACTTAATCTGTGTAAACTGAACAACTTTGCTCAGCTGATCAAATTTACTCAGCTGATCACCCTAAGATAAGAAGGAAATGCTCAGCTAAGTACTTTCCTCAGTTGATACTCAAAATTTTCACTATAAGCTGATAGTTTTTCATCAGCTGATACCCCTCAGCTGATACATTTCTATGATCAGCTGATGGTTCAACACTTAGTTAATTTTCACTTTTTACACTCATTTAATGCTTTTTAACCCTAGTTATTTACTCCATTTGTCAGATTTCATTTAATACCTAATTAATTTGTTTTCCGTTAGAATTTTTGTCAGTATCTAACAATCTCTGTTAACTAACCTTCATAAATATCCCACTTCCTCTCTCATTCACCTTTACCCGTTCAAACTTTCTAAATTCCCTCTCTCTCTACAAAGAACTACCCTAACTTCTCTCTCGATACTAACTGTTCATTATCCCTACCAAATGGCCACCTATATTCCAGACCCCACTGTCAACCCTCGTGAGAATGTTGTACCCAACCAACCAAAGAATATAACTCCAAACAACATTCTACTCTGCACCACCATCCCTGCCTCGCGAAAAAACCAAGGTTATGAGCCAATGGTTCAGTTTCTTCAGGCTCATACTTTGTTCGATAGTCTCACTACTGATCCACACTACATATACCCTACAATTATTGGTGAGCTATGGTACTCCGCAACCTATAACCTAAAAGACAACACCATCCACTGCACCCTAGCCCAAGGAAACTACCATCTCCAAATCACCATAGAAACACTTCGAGAGGCCACTGGTATTCCTCACTTCCCACCTTACATAACTTTTCCCTCTCGAGTAGAAGTTCAAACCGTTTTGCAAACCATCGGCTACAATGAACCTGGTCAAGTAAAAGTCTCTGCTCTTTCTCATCCATGAAAGTATTTGGCGAATGTGGTCATACGTTGTTTTGGTGCAAAATCTGGAAGCCACCATCTCATCAATCAAACTGAGCTTCTGGTGCTCTATGCCATAGTCTTTGGGGTTAACATCGACTTTGCTCAAGTTATATTTTCTGATCTTATTGATAAAATCACTCAAAGCACAAACAATAAATCATCAAGGTCGTAGGTGCCCTACATTTGATTCCTAAGCCTGATAGCTATGAGGGAGATTGGAGAAAATGATTATGTGGGCTTAATTGAACATCAAGAGCACATTCATGTCCCTGCCATGGGTGAAAAGGTATTCCACTTTATTAAGGCAAACAGAGGTCCTTCAATCACCGCCCAAATGCAAGAACTGATTGATGCTGCAAATGATAATGCCAATGCTGATGATGATGATGATAATAATGGTGATGATGCTGAGGAAAGTCACACTGGAAATAATAATGAAAATGATGATGCTAGTGTTGGTGATGCTGGTGAATTTATTCCTATCAGTCTAATGGTATTAAGTCCTCTTGGTGGTGATGGTGATGCCCATGAACAAGAAATTTCTGAGCAACTACTTGAGCTTATTGATAGAAGTCGGCACATCATGTCCCAAGGTAAGGATAGTTCTGATTCCACCTCAGAGTATATTCAAATGGTAGTCCCAACCTTTGATAGCCCATCCTCCTCTCTAGTCCATACACCAATCCAACAGCCAAACTCTAGTGAACCTCATGTGGTCACTAGTTCTACTCCAATTCATAGCCCTATATATACTAGGTCACTAGAAGTGACTCATTATGAGCACTTTGAGGGAGTGCAATCCACACCTCTGACCTCAACTCCAATTACCCTTCCTTATGTTGAGGGGGAGCAATTGGATGTTGCCACCTTTAAGCTAGTGGATGTATCCTCACAACAGGATACATCTGTAAAAATGGGATCTAAACTGCAATCTGAGACAACCTCCCAACAGGTTGATCTCATTGAAAGACAGACCTCAACCCAAGGTCATACTGTGTCTACCCTACTATTGATTAGCCTATACCATCCACATTCTCCCAACAGAATGTGGATCCAATAAGGGACTCACTATTATTGAGTGCATCCCACACTCAATCAACTTATCTTGCCCCTCTTATCAATTCAATTCTTACACAAGCACAACCTGCCAATGCTAGTGGTACAAACCAACCACTTGTACAGGGCTCAACAATCCTTCCCAACGAGTTTGAGCTTATTCACCAAGGCTCAAATAAGGGGACACAAACCTTACCGAATTTTTTTGAACCTATCTCCACCCCTTACAATTCTCAACCATCTAGCTCTACCCAAACACCAAACCTTACCCTTATCCAAACCATAAATCAAAACCTTGATAACCTAACCCAAACCTTCCAAGCCTTCCAAATCCAAACCTCTACTCAACTGTCTAGACTTGCAAAAGACATTGAGTCCCTCAAAGCCCCACCCCAATCCTCCCCTGCACCTACTGCCTCTCCCATTGATCTTACCCCCATCCTAACCAAAATAGACCATCTCTCTACCCTTCTCCCATCTCAATCACACATTCCCATCCTTCCTCAATCCACTATCTCTTCCCTCAACCAAACCATCTCAAACCTACTATCCCAACTCCAAACCCTCCGCCCAATCAACCCAAACATTTCTGTTCTAATACATGAACAACTCTTACCCATGCCTTCCTACCTTAAAAGCATCCTTAATGACATTGAAACCCTTACTGAACAATCCAGGATGACTCATTTCTCATTGTGGAAAGCCCTAAAAGATCTCAAGGATGACCTCTCCCTTCAACTCTCTAAACTTACCTCTACCCATCCTATACCCCTTCCTTAACCCGTACACCTACCCCTACCCCTACCCCATCCCCAAAGCCAACCACAGGTGACTCCCCTCATCCTTTTGATGATGCCAAAAAGGGGGAAAAATTCTCAAGATCATCTAGGGAGGATGATCCTGATTCTGAAGAAGTGGATGCTGCTTACAATGAAACTGCTACCAAAATTCTGCAGCAGGAAGCACCCAAAGCAACAGCTCCTTCTACTCTCAAAAGAAAAGCACCTTCTGAGGGGGAGCAAAGGTTTCCAAAGAGATTAAAAAGAATGGTGAACAGGCCAAAGCCAAGAAGGAAAGTTGCTGAGGGTTGCTCTCCACCAATAACTATTGAGTCTGATTTTGATGATGAGGATGATACTCCACTCTCTGACATCCTCAGAAGAAGAAGACAGAGCCCAAAACCATCTGCTCCAGCAGTCCAATCAACTCCATCAGTCCAAAAGGCTTCAACCTCTGCTACTAAAGACAAAGGCAAACAGAAAATGACATCTGAGCAAGTTGAAGCAGATGAACAAATGCAAAGGGAGCTTGCACTTAAAGAGCAAGAAGAAAGGCAAAATGCCCAAATGGCTCAAGCATTGGGTGTTCTAGTTGAAGAGATCTACCAAGCTAAGGAGCTAGCATATCAGCAAGAACAAGAACAAGTTCAAAATCAAGCTGCTGCTCAACAAAAATTGGCAAGGGAGAAATCTCAGTCTGAACTACTCAAAGCTAGATCTCATGCGGGTGCTATCAAAACTCTCTTCAACCTTGATCTATCAGCTCCCTACAATCTAAGTCAACAAAGGCTTCAAAGCTTCAGAGAAAAGATCAACATTTTAAGAAACAGAACATAACTAACTCCAATCACAAGAGCCACTATCCACAAAGGTGATGGTGAAGCCTACCTCAAAGCAATAAGGCAGAACAACTTCAACAGTTGTGAATTTGTATCTTATGAGAGGTCTCACATTTATGGGTTAACAGAGTTAGTTGAGATCCCGTACCTTCTCTTCAAATCCAAACCCAAGCTTAAAGTTCAATTCATTCAGAAAATTCAAAATTGGATAGCTCTAGCTGTGTCACAAAGGGCCTTCACTCCAGATGACTATTACAAACATGTGCACACAGTTGATAATCTTCACAAGTCAGGCTCCAAGCCCTTCAAACCATTTAAGCTAAGAGAGGTACTACCCCAACATGAGTACTTGTATGATTTTGAGGGTCTCAACACAATTTACCACTGAACATCACCCCTGAGCTTTACAAGTTTATATCCATGCCTGTTGAAGGCTTATTTTTTCTGGACAAAGTTGGTACTTGGAGGTTCTTTAGACAATCTAAAATCCATAAAGCTAGCAAGAGCTTTCTCTTTGGGCTAAGAACATCTACAAGAGGCAGAACTGGAAATGAACATTTTGAAGCCCTTGTACAATGTAACATCCTCAGATCGGGCCTAGTAGTTTAGGTGGCTTGGGTATGTTAACTTATGGTTAATTAATTGTTAATATTAATCTTATGATTGATTAATTGAAAGATAAAAAAGGTGTTAAAAATATATATATGTACGGTTCTATATATATATATTTGTTTGATAGTTTGCATGTTAGTATGTTATACTATTTAATATGAATTGACACATCATGCTACACAAATTTAGACAAAGGATTACGTGGGATTTTATTTGAATTATCTCATTTGCAAAACCGTTTGTTGAAGTTGTGTGTATTCTTGAGAGAAGAAAAGCTAAGAAGCAAACCAACTTGAAAAGTGAAAGTGTCGATTTGTTGTGTGTTATTTCAAACCAAAGGTATGGTTGTGATCCTAGCATGATTCTGATTATTGTGGTATGTTTTGTTTGAAAAACCATGTTTAGAACATGAAGTTGCCATGGTAGAAGTTTGGAAGTAAACATGTTTGGTGGGTTTTGTATGATTTGCCATGTTATAAAGGATTTGATGTGTTCTTCTTGTTCTATACATGTTATAAAGTGTTTATACATGTTTAGAAGTGTTCATAATGTATTATGAGGGATTGACTCGGATTTGGAAGTTGGTGACGGCTGAAAATCCAACACTTTCTTGGAGAAGATAATCTGGAAAAACGGGTGTCGCGGCGCTACTCTTAGGGTCGCGGCGCGACGTAGGTGAAATCCAAAAGATTGGGTATCGGATTGCAAGAATCCGATAAAATGGCAAACCGGCCCTTGGAAATCCGCAACTTGGCAAAATCTGACACTTAAATCCGGGTTATTGAAAATCCGACTCGAAATCCGATTGTTGGGTTTTGGATTTTGAAATCCGACACGGGTCGCGGCGTGACGGGTAATTTGTCGCGGCGCGACGGGCACTGTTTCAGAAAGTTGTGATTTTTAATATGTTTTACTTGGTTTAAGTTAACATATTAACTATATGTTATATGTTTATACATATTTGAATCATACATGTTTATGTTTGATTGAAAGGATATAAATATATGTGTTTAGTATATATTTATGAATCGGTTACTGATTTCAGTTTATTCTGATCTCAGGATAGGACAACGCTCAGTAATATTAGACCACTGAGTGGGAGTTCGAGAACACGAGGTGAGTGGATGTTTACTAACGGGTGATATTAGTTGTAACTGGTTTGGTTGCAACTGTTTATTGATTGGTTGATGCATGGGTAGATTGTATATCTGATAATTGATTAACTGGTGATTTGTTAATTAATTGTTGTGTCAGTGATATGTATACATGTTAGTTGGGGGGGGAGGTCAGCTTGGCAAGGCTAAAGGCTGGGCTGGTTTGCTATTGGCTAATCAGTATTGAGATCGTTGGATGCATTTGTTGCAACCTAGGATAATACTGTGTGAGAATAACAAATAAGTTAACGGTAAACCTCTGCTTTGGCCGGCATTGGTTGAAGGATCTGCAGATCTGCCATTCTTCCCAAGGGTGATTATGTGTTTAAGGTTGTTGATATCTGCGTTTATTTGCTGATATGTCTGTGGTAGTTTATTTTCATTCACTTAGCTTTGCGCTAATCCCCCATCTCTCACTACTTTTAAAGGTGGCTAGTGAGTTCTACGATTTATCGCGAGGGGGTGTAGCCTGGGAAATAATTGACAGGCACTCTGATTGGAATTGTGATGAGCCGTAGTTTTTGTAATACTGTATTTTAAACTGAGTGGTTTTGTTAAACAGTGGTTTAACTTCAGTTGTGAATACTTTTATGTTTTGGTAAACGCTTCCGCAGTGTTAATGTAAATGAGAATTTTATGGGTGAAATACGGTGTTATAAGGTTGGTATCAGAGCCTTGGTTTGGCGATGTAGGCACATTGGAAGTGTTGCATTCCCAAATCTTGGCTTGAGTTGGGGGTCAATTATTCCTTGAGTATGGGGATTAGGGTGAATGTGAGTATTGCTTCGGTGGTTAGTATGTGTTATACTAACGGTTTTGAACTAATCAGTTGGTGAGATGTTGTGATTGTTACAGATGGCTGATAATGAAAACTCAACTGGCGCCCCTATTGTCCCAGCAACAGTCGAAACTTTACAAAATATTGGTACATCTGGTACAGTTGGAGATGAGAGGGATGAATACATCTTTCAACTAGATGGTCAGTTACAAGATCTAAGAAAAGAGTTGGATCAACAGAGACAGGATTTTGTGAGTCAACAACCGGTTGTTACAGTGGCTTCTACTACACTTGAGATACCACCAATTTTTCCAACCAGTACTATGTATACAGGGATGCCTTCAGTGTCGATACCATTTCCACCAGTGTCTCAACCGATGTCTCAACCATTCTACTATCCGATGTTTTCGCAAGGATCGACGCCATATCCTTTCATGGAATTTCCACCTGGTATGGGATTTAAACAACCGTGTACGTATAAACAGTTCTTGGATTGTTAACCCGAGGAGTATCATGGTAGCACATATCCAAATACTTCAAGGATTTTGGATGCTTGGAATTGTGAAGAAGAAATGAGGGTTTGTTTTGCCACCAGTATGTTGAAAGGAAAAGCGATGGTTTGGTAGGATTCTATCACGACACATATATCGAGAGCTCAGATGGATGCAATTACTTGGGATCAATTTCAAAATAAATTGTGTGAACAGTATTGCAATGCTTTTGAGTTGAACAAGATAAGGCAGGAGTTCATGGAACTACATATGACGAAAAAGATGTCTGTAGATGAATTGATTGAGCAGTTCAATTCGAAACTGAGATTTGTGACTCAGTTGGTGCCTGATGAACCTTCCCAGGTTCAACATTTCTTTGGAGCATTACTTCCTGAGTACAGGAGCACAACTCGATTGGCTAGATCGTTGTCCCAGGCTTTTACCTTGGCAAAGTCTGCTGAGGGGGACATACAGGCAAGAGATAAGCAAAATAAAGATGAGGCAGCTTTGTAGAAGTCAAAGTATGATCAGACTGGTAGTCAGCCAAAGAGGAGTTGGCAAGGAAATCAGTCATAGGGAAGTCAGAACAGTGGGGTAACCACTGGAAGTTCTGGTCAGAAACCGCAACGGTGTATTCGGTGTAGATCTACTCATTCTGGGAAGTGTACTACTCAGACCACGCGATGTATACATTGTGGAACGTTAGGGCATGAAGCTAGGGAATACAGTTTTCCCTGAAGTGTGTGTTGGAACTGTCAGAATGAGAGACACAGGGCTGGTGAGTGTCCTTCTGGGAGGAAGACTGGGACGGGGACTGGGGCTGAAGCGGTTGGGGGATCATCATCAGCAGGGCAAAAGAGAAAGAACCCTCCTGTGCGAGAGGGTGGGGTGTACAATATGATGGCTAGTGATAATGCCACCGTCGATGAAGATGAAACGGGTATGTTTTGATAAAACTTTATACCTGTATGTATGTGTTAATTAACTTTAAAGTTAATTGTGGATATCTTATGCAATATATGTGCTAAAATGTGTGAGTTTATTTCTGATGAGATTGATTATCTAGAAATAGAACTAAGTAATAATAGATGATTTTCTATTATGAGTTATGTGTTATATATCAAGAAATGGTATGATGATAAGTATGTGTGATACTTGATTTAAATGCTATGTGAGCATGCTATACCATAGGGATATATGTTTAGATAAATTGAATTACATGATATAATGTGTATGGTATGATTTATATACATTATGTGTTTATGTGAATTCAATTGTGTAAAGAAAGAAGACATAGATGAATTGCTGCAAGTATGGGGTGTGCAAGATTGTGCCGGTATAAAGAGTGCTGAAGATTATAAGTGGATGTATAATCTACTGAGTACAGTTGATTCATGAGGATGAATGATGGTTTTAAACGAATTTGTGGTATAACGGGAAATCACATTTGTTGGTTTGAAATGTGATGCTATGCTTTGAGGTTGGATGTATAGTGGATATCTTGTGTTATTTGAGCTATCACGAGATGAAATTTTTCCATGACTTGGAAGTTGCAGCTGATATAAGTGCAGTGATGTTATATTAACTGTAAGGGAAGACATGTGTGATTGACGTGGTCAATGAGAAATATATTAAATGGTTAACTAGAAGAAGTTATCCGAACGATTGAGGTAGTGAACGGATTAAATCAGAGAAAGTGATAGCAGAATTTGATGTTATCTTGAAAAACGACGTGATGACAGATGTGTTGATCTGTGAAAGAGTTCGTGATGATAACATTTTATATATGTGAGTTGGAAGTATCTATGACTTAGTGGATAAATCAAGATTTCATTTGGGAGAAAGTCTTGAAGATTGAAAAGGTTGAAACCTTTGACATACAAAGAGAAAAAGAGGATTGCAATGGCCTGAACTTTTGGAGTGACAATTGTTGATCTTGTGTGTAAAGATGCCTATGCTTGGAGATTGCCTTTGCTAGGAAGTGCCTTTGCTAAAACTTTGGAGTAGAACTTTATAGGGATTTATAAATTTTATTGCCAATGCTATATTGTGGAGTAATAACCTGAGGGTTGAGCATTGATGGTGTGCTATGAAAACAGAGATAGTGTGTGAGATGAAATATGACATATGGAGTGTAAATTGAAGTGGTATACCGGAAATTTATGTAACCTTGAGATATTTGAGATATTTGAGGAATGATGATGACAAGACGTGATGGAAATTTTATTTGACTTCATCAAATAAAGGGAAACCTGGATATGTTTTAAGTGTTTATTGACTATTCAGTATTTTTATTACCAGTGAGACGGTATTTGTTGGACAGATGGACTTGATTAAGTGTTTAAAAGAGATGAATTGAAGAGATAATAGTTCATATTTTGATGGCTTGTAACGGAAAATGGAGATTTGTTTAAACTTATGTAGATTTTACAAGCTGGGATGGAAACGAAAGTTGAACAATGTGACAGGATTTTCCTGATGAATAATTGAGTGTGTGATTGAAACACAATGATTGTGGGTGAAATAAATCCTGAAGATGAAATATCAGAATACCTTGTGTGAAGGGATGAGATTGTGGTAATGATACTTCAACCTATTAATTTGAAGTAAGTGATAAAACGATAGGTGAATGCTCTGGCATGACAGATGATAAATGATTGGAAGCTATTGGGATTTATGATTGAGTTAGACATAAATTTAGAAAATGCTTGAAGACAGGGTTTGTGAACTAACTGTTGATTTGAGGATAAGCTACAAGGCTTGTATGGTTATATATTAACAGTTAAAAGTGCTATGGAGTTTATCTGACTAAACTACCAAAAAGAAGATAAGAAGAGTTGACATCGTGAGTGACGTGTGTGTAGTGAGATTCCAAGGACAGAATCCTTTTGAGGGGGGAGGATTTGTAACATCCTTAGATTTGGCCTAGTAGTTTCGGTGGCTTGGGTATGTTAACTTATGGTTAATTAATTGTTAATATTAATCTTATGATTGATTAATTGAAAGATAAAAAAAGGTGTTAAACATATATATATGTACGGTTCTATATATATATATATTTGTGTGATAGTTTGCATGTTAGTATGTTATACTATTTAATATGAATTGACACATCATGCTACACAAATTGAGACAAGGATTACGTCGGCTTTTATTTGAATTCTCTCAATTGCAAAACCGTTTGTTGTAGTTGTGTGTATTCTTGAGAGAAGAAAAGCTAAGAAGCAAACCAACTTGAAAAGTGAAAGTGTTGATTTGTTGTGTGTTATTTCAAACCAAAGGTATGGTTGTGAACCTAGCATGATTCTGATTATTGTGGTATGTTTTGTTGGAAAAACCATGTTTAGAACATGAAGTTGCCATGGTAGAAGTTTGGAAGTAAACTTGTTTGGTGGGTTTTGTATGATTTGCCATGTTATAAAGGATTTGATGTGTTCTTGTTGTTCTATACATGTTATAAAGTGTTTATACATGTTTAGAAGTGTTCATAATGAATTATGAGGGATTGACTCGGATTTGGAAGTTGGTGACGGCTGATAATCCGACACTTTCTTAGAGAAGATAATCTGGAAAAAGGGGTGTCGCGGCGCTACGCTTAGGGTCACGGCGCGACGTAGGTGAAATCCGAAAGATTGGGTCTCGGATTGCAAGAATCCGATAAAATGGCAAACCGGCCCTTAGAAATCCGCAACTTGGCAAAATCCGACACTTAAATCCGGGTTATTGAAAATCTGACTCGAAGTCCGATTGTTGGGTTTCGGATTTTGAAATCCGATACGGGTCGCGGCGCGACGGGCACTGTTTCAGAAAGTTGTTTATTTTTAATATGTTTTACTTGGTTTAAGTTAACATATTAACTATATGATATATGTTTATACATATTTGAATCATACATTCTTATGTTTGATTGAAAGGATATAAATATATGTGTTTAGTATATATTTATTAATCGGTTACTAATTTTAGTTTATTCTGATCTCAGGATAGGACAAGGCTCAGTAATATTAGACCACTAAATGGGAGTTCGAGAAACTCGAGGTGAGTGGATGTTTACTCACGGGTGATATTAGTTGTAACTGGTTTGGTTGCAACTGTTTATGCATTGGTTGACGCATGGGTAGATTGTATATCTGATAATTGATTAACTGGTGATTTGTTAATTAATTGTTGCGTCAGTGATATGTATACATGTTAGTTGGGGGGGAGGTCAGCTTGGCAAGGCTAAAGGCTGGGCTGTTTGCTATCATCTAATCAGTATTGAGATCGTTGGATGCATTTGTTGCAACCTAGGATAATACTGTGTGAGAATAGCAAATAAGATAACGGTAAATCTTTGATTTGGCCGGCATTGGTTGAAGGATCTGCAGATCCGCCGTTCTTCCCAAGGGTGATTATGTGTTTACGGTTGTTGATATTTACGGTTATTTGCTGATATATCTGTGGTGGTTTACTTTCATTCTATTAGCTTTGTTCTAATCCCCCATCTCTCACTACTTTTATAGGTGGCTGGTGAGTTCTACGGTCTAGTCGTGAGGGGGTGTAGCCTGGGAAATAATTGACAGGCACTCTAATTGGAATTGTGACGAGCAGTCGTTTTTGTAATACTGTATTTTAAACTGAGTGGTTTTGTTAAACAGTAGTTTAACTTCAGTTGTAAATACTTTTAGGTTTTGGTAAACGCTTCCGTAGTGTTAATGTAAATGAAAATTTTATGGGTGAAAATACGGTGTTACATACAAGCCCAATGTGAAGTCTTAGCTGAAGCAGATCCCCATGCCAAAGACTTTGAAGTAAAAGAAAAACCATGGTGGGATGTTTGAAGACTGATCTAACTCTGAAGATTTGTTGATATCTAGTTGATTGTATATTATAGACTAGTTAGTTATTAGTTAATCTCTGTAAATACTTCTGTACATTTCTTTATTCTGTTATTTCAAGTGATGTTTATGTAAATCAGAAAATCAAAAACATATAAAAATGGAAAAATGGAAAGATATGACAAAAACAGAACAAAATGGTACAACACAGAAAAGGATTCCACAAAAACAGAACAAAATGGAACACTAGAAAAGAAACCAAAAACAGAACAAGGTTCAAAATAAAAAGAGCTACCAAAAACAGATAGCTAGGTAGCCAAATGTACTTAAAAGTTCAAATATTTTGTATTCGAATTCAAACTGATTCTTCAAAAAGAAAAAGGTTTTGTCATCATCAAATAGGGGGAGATTGTTGGGGAGATAATATCTTCACCCTAATAATCAACTCTGCCTATCCTAAAACACAGAATTTGATGATAACCAAACCCTACATTCAATATGACTTAGAAAGAATTCACACATGTGTTGTTTGAATCAGTTTATGTAAGAATATGCTAAGTATGGAACCATCAGCTGACCATCAGCTGACCATCAGATCCTACTCAATGTATCAGCCAAGGGATATCAGCCAAGGAGCATCAGATGAAGAAAACAAGTATAGAAGACCATCAGCTAAGGAAAATAAACCATGAGCTGAGTGAAGAAAGTTGATCAGCTGAGTGCCTACACCATCAGCCGAGCAAAGACTTTGCTCCGCTACTCCATCAGCTGAGTGAACAAATGGATCAGCTGAGGCCCAGAGCATCAGCTAAGTAAGTCTTCTCTTACATAAGTCATCTCTCCACATAAACTGATGTATTTGAATGATCAACTGAGCATTCTTGATCAACTGATCATACAAATACATGAGCTTATGTCCTCCTAAGCTTACTATTGATCAACTGAGCATCTATATGATCAGCTGAGCAATATGTATCAACTGAGTCCTAGCAAAAAGAGATCAACTGATATGTTTTGTCAACTGAGTATTGAAAATCAGAGTTTCTAGTACAATCTGTTAGCTGAGTCGTGCAAAATGTCAAATCTGCACTATCTTTTCAGATTGTAAGTCATATATAAAAGGCAGAACATGTGTTTTTCTATTATGCCTTAGATCTTTGTTTGCAAAAGTAAAAATGCACTTTTTGGATCAAGTATCAGACAAAAAGGTTTGATCTTATCCTCTAGAAAAAGATAATGATACCTCAAACAGATGAAGATCTTGAAGATTTGTTCAAACAACTAAGTATGGCTGGCAATCCCATACTTGGTAAAGTCAAATCAAACCGAAGCATGGTGTTGATTAAAGTACAAGCATGGAAAGGGAAAGAAACTTCTACACGATAGTAGCTGTGGGTTTTAATATTTTATATTGTGAGTGGGTTGCATTTTTGTAGAAAAGTACAATTACTTTTAACAATCTATTGATTAAAATAACTTTACTTTTCACCCACTACCTTTACAAATAAAATATTATATTTCCACATCCTCTTTGTCTCCTACCTTCATGCAATCGGATACACCAAGATTTCTATATATACTCATGCATGGTGAACATGCAAAAACAACACAGTGAAGTCTCTACTCCACAGAATGAAAATCTCATCTGTTGAGAAATTCGTAGAGTTTAAGCATTATGTAGAATCAAACTTGTTCATGTGTTGAACACTTTATATACATTAGTTGTTATAGAGTTAGCTTGTCTATGTGTTAGACAAATAGATTGCCACCTTTTATTGTACTTAGAATTTCCGCTTCTAGTACATGTAATTCTTGATTCAATCTCAATAAGAATTATATAAAAGTATATCAGTGTGTCTTTAAATTTTTAAAAGCTAAAGTTTGTATTCAACCCCCCCTTCTACAAACATTTGTTATTGTGTACTCAATCTTGGACTAACAGAGACCTTCACCCCTGTCGTAGGGAGTGAAGCAATATGATTGTTCGTAGACTATGCAGCCTTCAAGAACTTTAAAGTGTATCAAATGGATGTTAATAGTGCATTCCTAAATGGATCACTACAGGAGGAAGTCTATGTGAAACAACCTCCTGGTTTTGTTGATCCAAAACACCCAGATTATGTCTATAAGTTGGACAAGGCTCTTTATGGGCTCAAGCAAGCACCAAGAGCCTGGTATGATACACTATCTACCTACCTACTTTCAAACAATTTTTTTAGAGGAAGCAGTGATAAAAGTCTATTTATAAGAAAAAGTAGAGGACATGTCATTCTTGTTCAAATCTATGTAGATGACATTATCTTTGGTTCATCTAACCAAAGTCTATGTGATTGGTTCTCTAAGATAATGTCTAATCAATACAGAATGAGCATGATGGGTGAGATGACTTACTTTTTGGGACTTCAAATTAATCAAAAGAAAGATGGTATATTTGTTAATCCGAGCAAGTATGTCCTTGATCTGATTAAGAAATATGGACTAGACTCAATGTCACACCCCGCTAAAGCAGAAACATGAGGTGTCACAGCACAAGATATCATCGCACAAGGTAAATAGACACTAACCATTATATTAAATTAACAAAATAAGTAGTTCGGATAAAACATAAATAAAAGTTACACAACCAAATAGTGTTTAAAGGACATTGTCTTGTACGATGCGTAAATAAAATAGAAATTGCTTTTATAAAATGTGACGACGAAGATGAAGATGCCACACATCATGCTTCTATGCATAAGATATCTAACGACGATCACCTGAAAGCATGGGTAAAAGAAAGAAAACGCTCAACTACTAGAGTTGGTGAGTTCATAGGTTTTTAATATGCCCAATATGACTTTTAGATGAGAAAAAGTTTAAATAATTGATGGAGGTTTTTGGAATAAAATATAAGTATGCACGAATGATAGAAGATGTATTATATTGCCCAGTACATTGCACATGGTAGTAATATACTTTGATGATTGTTGCTTGAGCCATTATCCAACCTAGCCGACAACCAATTGCCCATGAATAAACCTAACGCCTATATTAAATGACGTTAGTAGTGGTAAAGTACATCTAAAGTTCTTCAACCATAAATGGGAGACGTCGGAATCTCCAAATAGCGCTACTTACAAATACCATCGGCTCACTAGCGGAGTTAAGAGATAATGTCCAACGAAAGGGCCTTACAACGATAACCCAAGCACATCAAAGAATAATACCTTAAGTGCTCAAAATAATATTTGAAATAAATAATAAGATAGGCAATAAACTTTTCATGAAACGTATACACATGCTTTCACCCCAAAAATAATATGAAATACGGTAAAAAGGGGCTATGATACTCACTCGGTATGCAAATGTGTTAACTTGTAAGGGTTTCTTGTTCCTACCAAAGCTCCTTTCCTAATATAAGAGATATGTAGCTCTATTAGACTTATTTTATTTATTATTTTGTATTATTTATTTGTTATTAACTTATTTATCAAATAGTTAAAACTTGTCTCTATTTTTTCATAAATCATAAGTGTTCACTCGAATTTTTATTTCCTCAAGTTGAACTTTAAAAATTAAAAACTGTATTTTAGGAGTCATATTAAGGCTTAATATTTTAATATAATCTTAATATGTGTTTCTAGAATGTCCAGTAAAAATATAGGAATTTATAATTCATGTTTAGTATTTTTAATAATTAAAAGTGTATAAGATGTCCACTGATCAGTGTCTGGATGACATGTTGTTACTAAAACGTCTGTTTAGGGCTCATACGACCTCGTTTTTACATGATTCAAACTGGGAATTAACCACGACTCAAAGATGAAACTTTTAAAAAAACACTAGACGTATTTTGACCCAAGGATGAGTAAGTTACAGGCGTTTAAAATGTACCTTTTTAAATCTGTCAGATTTCCAGATTCAACATATGTGTCTTTTTAAATATGTTTGAAGGATCAAACGTTCATGAAAATTAGTGAATCCAGGTTTAAATGAAAGGTAACACTTTAAACTAAGATTAGCAAAAAGAATCCACTAATTTTGATACCTAGAACTCCAGTTATGACAAATACAAATGGGGAGTTCTAGCATCAGAATCTACCAGATTTATTATTCTTTTTGCTTATGCGTCATAACTTTAATATAACATGTTTATATTCATGATTAATCATCTTGTATGAGTATAAGCTTTGATAATCCATGTGTTCTTACAACAATGGTAGGATGATACACATTTTATGTGTTCTTTACAACATTTGGTAAGATGAAACACATGCATGATCAAAGTCGTATTTTCTTGATTTTTAGTTGATTAAGTTCCGTACAACAATGGTAGGATGATGCACATTTCATGTGCTCCTTACAACATTGGTAGGTTGTTTATATTTACATGATTATAGATATATATAAAAGAAATAAGATAAACATCAAATAAAATAAATAAAAAAAGAAGAAAGAAAAAAAGAAGAAATGTAGAAGAGTAGAGATGAGTGTGTTATGATCATCTCACCAACTCTTTTTTTTGATTATGTGTTTGATCTTCACAAGATGAACAAGACTTGGATGTTCTTGGAAGATATTTGTTAGTGAAAGAAGAAGAGAGAAAAGAGAAGAGATGGAGTGTGGTGGTAAAGGAAATGATGAAGAGTAGTAGAAGGCTTATATAGAGCATGGGGGAGATCAAGTGGTGATTCTTGGGAAGAGAAGGAGGCAAGAGAAAAGAGAGGGGGGGGGGGTTCTTTTATTTTTTATTTTTTATAAATTATGTGTAATTAGTTTAAATAAATTTGTATAAATGGTGATTTTGTTTAAATCTTTTAATTAACAAAGTTTTAATTAATTTGAAGAGTTTATATATATATATATATGTTTTATATTTTAACTTATTTATATTTATTATGATGTATTTAATTATTTTTATTGTTGTTGTTATTATTATTATTATTATTGTATATGATTTGTAATTCTTGACTTTTAATAATTCGATTTTTCGAGCTCGGGAAGGGTGTTTCTTTTATTTTTTATTTTTTATTTTTTATAAATTATGTGTGATTAGTTTAAATAAATTTGTATAAATGTGATTTTGTTTAAATATTTTAATTAACAAAGTTTTAATTACTTTGATGAGTTTATATATATATGTTTTATATTTTAACTTATTTATATTTATTATGATGTATTTAATTATTTTTATTGTTATTATTATTATTATTGTATATGATATGTAAGTCTTGACTTTTAATAATTCAATTTTTCAAGCTCAGGAAGGTTCTAACCATATAGGCGGGATTTCTACGAAATCTAATATTATTATGGATGTATTTAAGTCATAAATACTATTTTTAGTCATATCAGGCTTAAAATTAGAATTTCTAATGGCTAACCCGGGAAATTTGTCGCCAAATGTCACAGTCTTCCCTGATTAAAAGAATTTCGTCCCGAAATTAATCATTGACGTCCTGGACTAGCTTTTTGGCGAAGAGGTGCAGATATTTGAGTTTCATATAATCCTCTCGCTCCCAAGTGTATTCAGGCACGTGCCTTGAGTTCCAACGAATTTTTAAAATGGGGATCTTGCTTCTCCTTAGTCTTTTGACCTCCCGGTCAAGTATTTCGATTGGTTCTTCTACAAAGTGCAACCGGTCATCAACTTGCACATCTTTTAAGGGTAAGACTAAGGTTTCCTCCGTTTGGCATTTCTTTAAATTCGACACATGGAACGTGTCATCGATGGCGCTCTGTTCTTGTGGTAGTTTTAGCTTGTAGGCTACCGGTCCAATCCTTTCGATTATCTCGAATGGCCCAACGTACCTGGGACTTAATTTGTTCTTTTTCCGAAAATGCACTATCCCTTTCCAAGGTGATATGTTTAGTAGAACTTTATCGCCAACTTGAAATTCTAAGGGTTTCCTGCGGTTGTCGGCGTAGCTCTTTTGTCGGTCCCTAGCGGTTTTGAGCCTTTCCTTGATAATCTTTATCTTATCAGTGGTTTCCTGTACGACGTCTGGTCCGGACAATTGTCGATCTCCGATTTCCAACCAGCTGAGCGGGGATCTACATTTGCGTCCGTACAATGCTTCATAGGGTGCACACTGGATACTGGTGTGATAACTATTATTGTATGAAAATTCAACCAGTGGCAAATGCGAGTCCCAGCTCCCACCAAAATCTAACACACAAGCACGTAACATATCTTCCAGCATTTGGATAGTTCTTTCCGATTGACCGTCTGTTTGGGGGTGGTAAGAGGTGCTTAAATTGACTCGCGTTCCCAGTGCTTTCTGAAGTGATTGCCAAAATCGTGAAGTGAAGCGACTATCCCTATCCGAGATGATATAGATGGGCACTCCATGGCGCATGACGATATCATTGATGTAGATTCGTGCCAGCTTTTCCATCTTTTAATCTTCACGAATGGGTAGGAAATGTGGTGACTTTGTAAGCCGGTCTACTACTACCCAGATGGAATCGTACCCTTTAGCGGATCGGGGTAACTTAGTCACAAAATCCATAGTTATTTGTTCCCATTTCCATTCCGGGATTTCTGGTTGCTGCAGTAATCCAGAGGGTTTCGGGTGTTCTGCCTTAATTCTTGAACAAGTCAAACATTTCCCCACGTATAGGGCGATATCCTTCATTCCTGGCCACCAATAGTATTCCTTCAAATCTTTGTACATTTTATCGGGTGTGGGATGAATAGAATACTTAGACTTATGTGCCTCATCCAATATCGTTAACCGTATGTTATTCGCCTTGGGTATCCAAACCTTCTTTTCGAAGTAACATACTCTATCAGTTCGAATCTCGAATCTGTGCTCCAAATGACGGTGGTTTTCTTCTTTTAGATTTTCTTCTTTTAATGCATGCTCCTGAGCTTCAAGGATCCTTCCTTTCAGACTTGTTTGCACAATAGCTCCTAATGCTCGTACTCGCGTTGGTTTTACTCTTTCCTTCCTACTCAACACGTCAGCTACCACATTGGCCTTGTCTGGGTGATATTTGATTTCACAATCATAATCATTGAGTAGTTCTACCCATCGCCTTTGTCTCATATTGAGCATCTTTTGATCAAAAATATGCTGGAGACTCTTATGGTCGGTGTAGACGGTACACTTGGTGCCATATAAATAGTGTCTCCATATTTTGAGTGCAAACACTACCGCTCCTAACCCCAAATCATGAGTAGTGTAATTTTTCTCATGAACCTTCAATTGTCTCGAAGTGTAGGTGATAACTTTGTCTTTTTGCATTAAAACACATCCCAACCCTTGGTGTGATGCGTCGCAATAGACCACGAAGTTTTCTAATCCAGTTGGCATTGCCAAGATAGGTGCGTTGCATAGCTTCTGCTTTAAGGTTTGAAAGGCTTCTTCTTGCTTATCTCCCCAAATGAATTTCTTATCCTTCTGAGTCAGATTCGTTAATGGTTGAGCCACGCGTGAAAAGTTTTTGATGAATCGCCTATAATATACTGCCAAACCAAGAAATTGTTGAATCTCAGTTGGCGTCTTTGGTGCTTCCCACTTTTTGATTGCCTCGATCTTTGCTGGATTGACATGAATTCCATTTGAATTAACTACGTGACCAAGGAAGTGTACTTCTCGGATCCAAAATTCACACTTGGAGAATTTGGCATACAACTTCTAGTCCTTGAGTAGTGTTAAGATTAATTTCAAATGCTGCTCATGATCTTCCTTGCTTTGCGAATAGATGAGAATGTCGTCTATGAACACTATTGCAAACTTATCTAAATATGGTCTACAGACCCTATTCATTAAGTCCATAAATACTGCTGGAGCATTAGTCAACCCAAAAGGCATAACTAAGAACTCATAATGTCCATAGCGGGTTCTAAAGGCGGCCTTAGGGACGTCTTCTTCGCGAACTCTCAATTGGTGATATCCCGAGCGAAGATTGATTCTTAAAAAATATTTGGCGCCTTCAAGTTGGTGGAACAGATCATCGATTCGAGGAAGAGGGTATCGGTTCTTGATAGTTAACTTGTTGAGTTCCCAATAGTCGATACACATTCGTAGCGACCCGTCCTTCTTTTTGACGAAAAGAACTAGGGCTCCCCAAGGGGATGAACTTGGTTGAATGAAACCTTTATTGAGTAGTTCTTGTAATTGTGTCGACAACTCTTGCATTTGTGATGGGGCCAGTCGATATGGTGCTTTCGCCACGGGAGCTGCTCAAGGGACTAGATCGATATGGAATTCGACTTGCCGATTCGGGGGTAATCCTAGCAAATCTTCCGGAAATACTTCAAGAAAGTCTCGTACGACGGGAATTTCTTGAATGTTTTTCTCACTGGTTTTCTTATTGATTATATGTGCTAGGAATGCCTCGTTTCCTTTCCTTAAGCATTTTCTCATCTTGATGGATGAGATTATCTTGAAATCCCTTCCGGTTTTTTCTCCATACACATTAAGTGTCTCACCATCAGGCGTCGTAATTCGGACAATCTTTTCGAAGCAACAAATTTCCGCTCGATGGCTAGAAAGCCAATCCATCCCAACAACTATGTCGAAACTTCCCATTTCAAGTGGGATTAAATCTATGGTATATGTTTTATCGGCTAAGCCCAAGGTACAACCAAGGATTATGTCCTTAACGCTAGTTTTCTGACCATTAGCAAATTCAATGGTGTAAGGCTCTTTCATTTCTATGGTTTTTAAATTTAGCCTTAACTTAAATCTTAATGATATGAAGCTTTTATCGGCCCCCGAATCAAATAGTACTGATGCATAATAACCGTTTAGAGGAAACGTACCTGTAACGACATCGGGGTTTTGTCTAGCTTCATTTGCTCCAATCTCAAACACCCTGCCTCGTGCTTGATTTCCTTGGTTACCTTGGCTTGCAGGACGTGCTTGATTATAGTTAGACCCTTGAGTTGGCCGCGAGCAGGCAGTGCCATGGTGCTCTAGACTTCCACACTTAAAGCATGGCTTTACTCGGCAAGTTTTGCTGAGGTGTCCTAGCCGCTTACACCTAAAGCACACCATGCACTTCCCTTCGTGGTGTTTGTGGCACTTGTCACATTTGGGTTAGGATCTCCATCCTTTATCGGCTGCTTGCGTCTGAGCTCCGAAGTTTCTAGCCCTTTTGTGAGTCCTGGCAGGGTCTCCAACGGATGGCTTCCTTGGCACCTCCTCAAGCTTCCTCTTACCCTTGTCCTTGTCGTTCCCAAGCGATCCCGAACGGATAGCATTGTGGGTAAGTCTTGTAGCTAAATTTACCGCACTTTGGATGGTGTTGGGGTTTGCAGCCGTGACATTTTCCCGGATCTCAGAGGCTAGACCCCAAATGTATCTATCGATACAGTTTTCTTCCGGGGTCACCAAGTGCGGCACCAGCTTGGCCAAATCATGAAATCGGGTGCTGTAGGAGTTGATGTCGCCCCCGACCATTTCATGATTCCATAGCTCGGCTTCTAGCTTTTGAATTTCACTCTTCGAGCAAAATTCGTCCCTTAATAGCTTGAGGAACGCATCCCAGGTGAGTTGGTGCGCGGCATTTCTTCCAAGCGTTTGTACTTGGATATTCCACCACGATAGGGCTCGCCCTTGCAGAAGACATGCTGCAAACTCCACCTTGTTTGCTTCCGTACATTTACTGATGCTATCCTATATTTCAAAATGCCTTCAAATTATTTTTGAAATATTTTTTTACCAATTAGAATTCTGTATTTCATAAAATTAATAATAACTATTAATGCAAATAACAATCCCAGTGTTTGTACACAAAGTATTATACTAGTTTAAAATAAATGAGATAAATTTTAATATTAGAGCACCCGGCATAATTTTTAAATAGACCAACCTAATTTGGTTTTATATGTAATTTTGTAGTAATTAAATAGTTATCATTATAGTTTAGTATAGGATGAACTAGTTTAAATGTATAGATAGACTAGTGTTTATTCGAATTTCCCATTTTAGTCTATAAATAATTGTCTTTTTAATACAAAGGGTTTAGTTCTTAAATATTTATCAAACTTCTCACCTTTTGCTATTGTGTGTACTGAACTTATAAACTTACCATTTAATGTATCAAGCTTTCTAAAGTTACCACTTAATGTATCGGTTGACCTGCTATTCAGGTTACCCGTAAAAAAATATTTTAAATTTTTTTTTATGTTTTTAAAATGCCACGTATGGTTCCATGTCAACAATTCAAGCCACCTATCTTCAACATCTTCTTCAAGATAGACATTCAAACACAACCTCCATAGTTCATTATCAAATCTTCAAAAACATGAACCAAAAACCAAAATCACAAACACCAAAAAATATGTCGTGTCTTATTAATAGATAAAGAAAGAAAGCAAGCTTCTTGCAGAAAGAAAACAAGCTTCTTGCATAAATGCTTTCTTTTGTATCTTGAACGCTATGGTTTCTCGTTGAAGAACGAAACACTAGAAATCAAAGATGAAGATCGTATAAAGCCAGGAACCCTGAACTAAAATCAAAAGGTTTCTCTCCTTAGATGAAGATGAAGAAGAACAAGAAAGCCTAAATCGTTAGGTATGTGATGATAAACCCTAAGATTCTAAGAACCCTAAACTGCAACAATCAAGAACTCTAAATCAGAACTCACATCAAGAAATCAAAACCTTTGAATTAGAACGCATCTATGAAACCGTAATTCACAAGAACTCGGATCTGAAAATCGAAGAGTATAGCCAACAATAACTCAGATCTCAAAATCACATACCTGGGAGACTAAATCGCTGATATAAAGCGAAACCCTAAATCGATTAGATCTGGAAACTCATGAATCTTAATTGATTAAGAACCAAGAACCCTAAAACGCCGATCGATTTGGTGGATCGAGATTCGTAATCGATTAAGAATCAAGAACTCCGCTTGCATCTGAAATTGAAACCCTACAAGCCCTTCAAGAACAAGTCCAACAATGAAACCCTTAATCAAATCTGGAAATTTGAATAGGAAGAACTTTGGAAGTTTTCGAAGAGGGAAGAAGAAGAAATTTGAATAACAAGAACTGATTCGAACCATGTGCAAATTTTCAAAAAGGAATTTATTATTCTTGCTACTAATCGGACCATAGAAATTTGAAGAATAAGACCCTCATTAATTAATTGCCTTGGGTAAATAAACATAAATCTGGAAAGTACTATTAATATTATTATTATTATTATTATTATTATTATTATTATTATTATTATTATTATTATATTTTCTTAGTTTGAATTATTTTAAAAAAAAGAAATACATGTCACTTAACACGTCATTTCCACGTCAGCATAACCTATACCACATTACCAGGTAACATGCAATAATAAGTTGAGTACATTAAATGGTAAGTTTTGTAACTTCAGTATGTTAAATGGTAAGTTTGTAAGTTCAATATATATAATAGCAAAAGGTGCCAAGTTGGATACATTTTCGGGAACTAAACCCTAATACAAATACTCTTAGGTTTAATTATTTTACAAGATATCAGAACCACAAGGTATTAGCCACATCTTATCTTTTTATCCTGTTCGTTGTCGCCGCCACCGAAATATAGTTGGCTTCCACCATGTTTTCTCGTCCCTCTTTCCTGACAACTTTCTTTCTTTTCTTCACCTTCTTGTCCCGCAATGGGGACACATTGTAAATAAAAATGGATTAGTTTTCTTTTCCTCGCCACCACCGTAGTTATAGCTCCGGTCCCTACAGTCGTTGCTCCTACGTTACCACATGACACCTAGTTATTGCTACTGCAATTATAGCTCCTAAATATGCCCCCACTCTTCATTTCGCCTGGTTTGACCGCTAATTTGTCGTTGTATTACCGCCACGACCTTATTTTACCTAGATCTTTTTCTTTTTTCTTAAGTATTTTATTTCTGTATATCATTTTAAATTTCGTTCCAATGTAAGTGTCTGATCTTCTATCCTCTCATTCCCAGGTGTATTAGAGATGAATGATATAAATTTTAGTATAAGATGACCATCCCAATTGTATAGATAGACTAGGAACCATTAAAGATTAATACGAATATAATTTTAGTATAAGATGAATGATTTATTTTGTAACTTTATGCTCTTCTAAAATCGGAGAAAATACGAATATAATTTGTATATGATATCCCATTCATTTAACGAATGTTCTTTTTTAATAAAGTAGGTTAGATTAGTTTGTTGTAATCCGATTTTCAAAACTAACAAGAAAAAAACATGCAAACCGATAAATCACTAACAATAGAGCTTCGGGCCAACCCTTACCGGTGATTATCGCCTCCCATACTGTTACGCGTAAACGAGAAAAGAAATTGATAAAGAACACAAGAATTTACGTGGTTCGGTTAACGGTATGTCAACTTACGTCCACGGACAAGAACCAGAGAGACTATTATTACTAATATCGGAGAGAGTTATAATTTGTGGATGCAAATGATTGAAACCAAGACTCAATATTTATAACCATACAAGAAAGCTCAATGTTGCCCTAATCCTTAAGTTAGAAACATTTATTAACTAGATTAGAGGATTTCGCGCCGCACTTTGCACCAAAAACACATCTGCCTAGACAACCCGAGCCGAGCACCGCTCGACACTACGATCCGCGCACCAATGTTGCACGCCATGCACACTTGATTTTCTACTTTTCAATATTCCAAGCCATTTTCAAGTCACATTTCAACAATCTCCACCTTGACTTGAAATTTCTTCAACTGGCAAGGTTCCAACAGTCTCTCGGTCGTCTCCTTCCTGCCAAATACCCCGAAGGGACTTTCACTTCCTACGAACATTCACCAAGTCCAAGCAATGCTTGAACTTCTCCACCGCTAACGCCTTTATTAACATATTTGTTGGGTTATGCTCAGTAGCTATCTTCTGGACAGAAAACCTATCTTCCTCCATAACATCCTGGACGAAATTGAGCCTCACATCTATGTGTTTCATCCTCTCGTGATACACTCGATTCTTATCCAGACTCAAAGCACTCTGACTATCAGAGAGCAACACCAGTTTCTCCACCTTCAGACCAAGACTTTGCACCAGACCATACAACCACATATACTCCTTGATCTCTTTGGTCAACAACATGTATTCCGCCTTAGTTTTCGACAAGGCAACCGTAGGTTATAGGGTAGCCTTCCAACTAACGACACATCCGAACAAAGTGAAAATGAAACATGTAAGTGATCTCCGGTTAACCAAGTCACCACCATAGTCAACATCCACATAACCGGTCAAGCCATCATCCTGCTTCTTAGCATCATACACCAGACTGAAGGTATTCGTTTGGCAAAATCAAGTAGCAACGGAAGCAAAGCATATAACAAAAATCGATGCCAAACAATGAATACTTCCCATGGACCAACATCTAACGATGAAATTGCAACTAAAATATTAACAAGATGGGAAGAAAGATTTATACCTCAATGCAAGCCACAAAGAAAACCTTTCTTGTCAAGAAGCTAAGAATCCAAATAGAATCCCTCTAGTGTTGTCCACCCCAAGCTTCCTTGATTCCCAAATGCTAGTTTGTTGATGCACAATCACCAAAACAACAATCAAGTATATGTATTTCTTGCTTCTTGTGCTCAAGAACACCAAGAACAAGATGAACAAGAGAGAGAGAAAGTTCTAGTATCAACCAAGAGACAAAGTGTAAGCAAAAAGCCTCACTTAGAGCAGATAACTCGTAGCCTCTTTGTCTATCACACTTACTAGAAGTTAACACCATTAAACTAAGTGTTTAAGGCTGTTAATTCTACTGTTACAGGAGACGTACACGGCCCATGTTGGTTAACAAGGCTGTGTAGGCCCAAAGTCCATGGCCCCAATTGGGCTAAGACGGCTCGTGTCTAACAGGCACAACACGGCCCGTGTTCCACTACATGGCCTGTGTAGGCCCAAACTACATGACTTTGAACTGGGCCAATACGCCCCGTGTATGTAGGAATGGACACGGCCCGTGTTCAGGAACACGGCCCGTGTACCATCCTGCCAAAACCCATTTTGGCCTTTTCCTCTCTTTTGCTTAATCGTGTTGCCGTAATCAATACTTGGTGTGTGACCCAATAGGCCTATACATCATTGGTAGTGCAATTAACTCGTTCGTGTCAGCGGGCATGTTCCAACACAGACAAGTGTCAGACCCTTCACATATCGCAAGATCCATTTCACAGCTCTCGAATGAGTTTTCCCCGGATTACTCATAAAACTGCTCACCAAACTAACCGCATGTGCCAGATCCGGCCTCGTACAAACCATGACATACATGAGACTTCCAACTACACTCAATATGGAACCGTCTTCATATATTCAACCTCCTCGTCTGTACCCAGTATATGCTCCAATCAAATTTAAAGTGCGCCGCCAAAGGAGTACATACCGGCTTTGATTGATCAATAGAGAACGCTTGCACCTCTTTCGCAATATACTTTTTTTGAGAAACCCACAGTAACCCCGTTGCTCTATCTCTCCATACCCATTATCTTCTTTGCTACACCCAAATCCTTCATTTCAAACTCACTGTTAAGTAAAGCTTTTAACTCATTAATTACAGCCATGTCTTTTGCTGCAATTAACATATCATCCACATATAGTAACAAATAAACATAAGAATCCTCATAAATCTTCTTAGAATAAACGCAGTTATCAAACTGATTTCTTGTGTAACCATGAGAAACCATGAAGAAATCAAACCTCTATTACCACTGCCTCGCGGACTGCTTCAAACCATATAGACACTTTTTTAGCGAGCACACCTGGCCTTCTTTGAAACTTTCGAATCCGTCTGGTTGAGACATGTATATCATTTCTTCTAGATTCCCACGAAGAAATGTAGTTTTCACATTTAGCTGCTCCAGCTCCAGATTGAATGCAACCACCATGGCTAAAAGTGTAACACCGGAAAACTCAAAACCATTTTTTTAAAATTGCACTTCGGAAGCTTTAATTGAACAAACTCATTACATATAAACCAATATTAGCAAATTTACAATACTTGTTCAAAAACCAACAACAACTACATCTATTTGGTGTTACAAAAATAACTGGCTCGTCTCTTTTAATACAAAATATCAGAGTGGGGTCAACTCTTCCTTCTACAACCACAAACACAAACCTGCAAAGCATCAACCGAGGGGAATCATCACAAAGCTAAGTGAGTAGAGGCTAAACACCAAAAGCAAACATTCACAATCAATATCAAAGCATGTAATCACATATCCAAGAAGACCGCCGGTTCGGCGCAGAACCTACAACCAATGCCGACCAAAGCAAAGATTTATCGATAGCTCTCTACTAAATTGGCACAGTGAAATCCTCCTCTGAAGCAACATGTGCAACAGTAAGGCTACCACTATTCAACCAACCAGCAGACGAGCCTAGCCCAATTCTACGTATAGCTGACTTCTCAAATGCAACTCAAAATCATGCTAAGAGCGCGTATTGACCAAATAGTCATGCAGCAGATAACAACAATAAATATCACGATCAACAGTTCAATCAATCAATCCAACTTCAAACATATCATGCATCAGATCAATAACATTAATCGAAATCTTTACCATTCGTGATTAACATCCACTCACCTCAAATTCAGCGTGAACTCAGATGTCTAATGTTACTGAGTCCTTGGATTGCGTGAAAACACAACAATAACCAATCAGTCTCAACCTCATAAATATATCTATCAAGATATATTTGTAAGTTAATCATTCTCCAAATAAACAACAAACAATAACAATTGCAATTTCAAAACACAAAATGTCGGATTCTTAAATCATCGGATTTGGCACTCGGATTTCTAAAAATCCTCAACTCTGAGTGTCGGATTTCCCAAACTGTCGGATTTCACCCTTGTCGGATTTAGGTTGAATCGGATTCCAAGTTATCGGATTCTATCAATCGGATTTCCAAACTATCGGTTTTGGGTTCCGGATTTCACATGTATCGGATTCTATGTTCTTGGTTTTCAAGTGTAGGATTTCATATATATAACAATCAGATTTAGGGTATGTCGGATTCTAAGTATCGGTTTCTTAAAGAATCGGAATTCATATAAAGAGTCGGTTTTCAAGGTACCGGATTTCAACAATCGGATTTAATCATCTTCTTCATACTACCAAATCCGCTAACCTCATATCTTCAACCATAACTTATTTCCAGAATTTTATAACATTCATCAAAACTCACTAGAAACATGTTTAAACATATTTAAACACATGTTCATGCATTATATCATCTTACAAGCATATAAATAATAAGAACACATAAAACGCAAAAATCAAGTTTCTACAAAACCGATTCTAGTGTTCTTCATAAATTCATGTTATTCAATCATCAATCTTATCAAGCTAACATGTAATCATAATAAGGTATAAATGTAACCTTTTTACATGAATTTGTACACACCAACTTGAAATCCGATTATCTTTTCTTCTTTTGTTCTTCGGCAGAGGATTTCACCAAAACACACACTTTCACTTTCTAAATTTTAGGTGATAATGAATTATTAACCTAAGCTAACCATGTATACATCAATTGAAGCAGGTGGTGGCAATCCACCTCTTGTACTTACACGTACACACTCACATACATGCACACATAATTACAATAACATACATGCAATCAATATTTTAACACATAGTTAAGTAAATTAATTAACCATACAATTTAACCATTTAATCGCATTAAAACAGGTAAGCACATACCGCTAACCCACTAATCTCCTAGCCAAGGTTTGCGGGTGTTACAAATTTCCCCTCCTTAAGAGGATTCCGTCCTCGGAATCCCTTCTTGCTCAAACAACTGGGGATATTTGTCTCTCATCTCAGCCTCATTCTCCCATGTCAAATCAGAACCTAGACTATGCTTCCACTTGACTAACACCATCGGAATCTGCTTCTTACGGAGCTTGGTCATCTTTTGATCCAAAAGTTCAACAGGTTCTTCTATCAGTCTCTTCTTTGAATCAACTTTCCGTTCATGTACCGGGAGAATCTTGCTTTCATCTTCAACCTTGCATTTCCTCATATAACAGACGTTGAACGTATCGTGAATTCCTACAAGCTCTGCTAGAAGATCCAGTGTAACTGTTTGATCGTTAACTATCTGACGAACGCGGAAGGGACCAAAACGAATCACGCCCTTCCATGGAGAGACCTTCAAATACACTAACTCCCCCACATCAAATGTAACTAGACGACGTCGTGCATCTGCATACATTTTCTCTCTATCACTAGCAGCTTTCAACTTGTCTCTCGCAATAGCAACCTTATCAGCAGTTAACTGAACAATCTCGGGCCCTGCGTACTGTTTCTCACAAGCCTCTGACCAACACGTCGGAGTACGGCAGCGACAGCCGTATAATATTTCATATGGAGGCATCCCAATACTGGTGATATCGCGCTATAAATATATAAATATTAGGCGATATCGGGTTGGTTTTAGCCGGAATTCGTGCATTTAATTGTTAAAAGGTACATTTACGTTTCCTTAATGTTTTGCAGGCTAAAAAAAGTCGAGTCAATGAATTGTTGAGAAATTCAGCCTGAGAGATCAAGAAAAATAAATGGGCCAAAGAAAGAAATCGGGAAAAATATATAAGCCCAATATAAAAGGAAAAGAAAGCCCAAAAAGAAGAATGAAAAGAAAAGAGAAAGAAGCCCAAAAGGAAAAAAGAGAAAAAGAAAGAAGAAGGAAGCCCAAAGCCCAAGGCCCAAAGAAGGAAAAGTCCGGGCGTGAAAGAGGTCATCGTGGCGTGACAAACTCAGCCGGATAGGGCTTATCAGCTTGCCACGTGCCGTCATGGCGCGACGCGTCTAGATTACGTCAGATTCGAATTTTAAAAGAAGAAGGATCGGGGTAAAACTCCTCGTCGCGGGGCGACACTTGGCCGTCGCGGCGCGACACCCCTGTTTTCAGAGATCTATTTAAACGAACTTCCAGATCTGATTTGGGGTTAACCACTCGATTTCTTCCACCATTACTCTTCTAAACACGTCCAAGAACACATCCTAGAAGGCTTGGGCTCGGATTTGAAGGATTTGAGCTATAATTGAAGATTAAAGGCTTGGAGTTATTGCTTTATTACGGTTTTTCTATTCTTCTTCCATTCTTAATGTTTATTCTAGAATTCCAGAAGTTTAGTATCCTTGTAATAGGCTAGTTTTTCTGTTTTCCTGCCTAGAGGAGATGAAACTCGTTCAAGTTGGTTAATTTTACATCTTTTTGACTTTAATGGCATTATATTTATCTTTCAAGTCTAATCAATGATCCTAGCATGCTTTAATTTAGTTTTTTTTATATGTTTAGAATCTGAGTTAATGTAAATTGGAGGACCAATCCATTTATATGACTTTAATCAATGCTAATTAGGACCAATAATTAGGGTTGACTAGTGATTGATCAAATCCTAGGGTTAAACAATCAAGATAGGAACTTTAATGTGTTAGAATTGATATATGATGACTTTCATGTGTTAATTAAATGATTTGGTAACCTAATCAATCATTAAAGATTAGATCTTGATAGATACGAACTTAAAAATGCTTAATTGTGTAGTTAATTGATTTAATGACCAATTGATTAGTTAATTGCATGATTAGAAAAGTTGGATAATCGGATCAAGAGTCTAACAATATAGGAATCAGTATAGTGTTAATTAATTGTCCAATGCATCAATTTTGATATTTAAAACCAACTTGAAAAGGGTGGAATCAAATCTAGGGAGGGAAAGCCTTTTATTTGATAGTTTAATCCATAAAGTTACTTGCTTTTTGCTCTCTTGGGTTGTTTTTGGTAATTCAGTAGTGTTAGTGATCCTTTAGAACCATAGTTTCAAACTTGATACGAAATTCCCCTTTAATTTAGTTTAATTTTTATAGTTTAGGTTAATTGCATTTATTTTATATTTATTTGGTTTATTTGCTTTAATTAGTTGGTTTTAGTTAATTCTTAGTTAATTTGATAAAAATCAGTTTAGCTCCCGTTCCCCAAGAGTTCGACACCCGACTTATTAACCATATTACGAAATGATTAGGTACACTTGCCTATTCAAGCAGTTTTTGGTAATTAATTCGGTAAAATATAATTTTAAAACTAGTACGTAAAACGCACATCAAGTTTTTGGCGCCGTTGCCGGGGAACGGTCTTAATCTGTTTTTATTAAGTTAATTTAGTGTTAACCGTTGTTTCCCGCGAGTTTTGGCTCAAAAGGAACTATTTTTGTGTTTCTGTCCACTGATCACGCCGCGACAAGGTGCCTCTCGCGGCGCGACACGACCAGAACAGAAATCTTTGTTTTTTTATTCTGTTTTAGTAATTATTTATTTCAGGCCTTATTTAGGATTAGTACTTTAATTAGTAATCTCTATTAGGGTTTCTAGGGTAGTGTATGTCCATAGACCCCGCTCCTGATTTCGTTCAGCCTTTTGACGAACCGGAACGCGAATTTCATCGACGCCTACGAGTTAAACGTGAGAGAGAGCGAGCACGAATAATGGCAGAGAACATCGACGACTTGTCACTCGAGGAGTACGGGAGCCGTGTGCGCGAGGGCACCGGAGTGGGTATTCACCGACCTGAAATACCCGAGGAGAGAACCTTCGAAATCAAAGGCCAGTTCCTTCACCTTCTGCGCAAGACTCCTTTCACCGGAAAGGATAACGAGGATGCCAACCTGCATGTCGAGGCCGTTCTCGAGATTGCTAACTACTTCCACATGCCGGGAGTTAGTCGTGACGTTGTTATGCTGCAAGTGTTTCCGATAACACTCGAGGGTGCAGCCAAACGTTGGTTACGATCCGAGCCCACCATCCGTACATGGGAGGCGCTCAAAACTCACTTCATTAAACAATTCAGTCCTCCATCAAAGATTGCCAAAATGAAGATGCAAATCCAAAACTTCATGCAATCTGAGGACGAAACCCTATATGACGTCTGGGACAGATATAAGGAGATGCTCCAAAATTGTCCACAACATGATCTCAATGCTCACCAGGTTGTCTAAACATTCTATAATGGTATTAATGTCTGCATTAGACAAATGGTCGATTCTCATGGACCAATACCAAAGAAAACACCCGCCGCTGGGTACGCCCTGATTGAGGAGATGGCTCAGCACTCCCATCAGTGGCATTCATCTAGAGATTCTTCCTACCGGAGGAAGACTGCAGCTACAGCCAACTCATCTGATAGCATAGCGGCCCTCAGCGCCAAGCTTGATGCACTAGGGTGTGACATGAAAAAAGTGAATCAAAACATTCACGCTATGCAGGTCGGTTGTGACAACTGCAGTGGACCTCATCTTGCGAGAGATTGGCCATATGACGAGAATGGGGATCTCAAAGAATCTACGTGTTATAAGCTGGAGATAAATATGATTATCAAGAGGATGAGGCTTTCTTCCGCAATAGAAAGCCAAACTGGAAACCATATCCTGAATACCGTAAGGAGATGGAGGGGCGATTCAGGCAGTCTGGCCTAGTATTCTATCAGATAGACCAGCCAAAGGGACCACTGCCAGAGAAGAAGCCCAATTTCGAGGATATGCTCACGCGCTTCGCATCAGCATCAGATCAGAGGCATAAGGAGACTGAGGAGTTAGTGAAAAAGATAGGCGTTTCTACTGAGGCCGCACTGAGGAATCAGCAGGCGTCTATCCACAACATAGAGACCCAGATTAGGCACATCTCTAGGGTTCTCCAGGACCGTTTTCCTAGCACACTTCCTAGTAACATTGAACCGAACCTAAAGGCCGAAATTAAAGCTGTGACCACCAGGAGTGGAAAAGAAGCTGCAGGCCCACCACCTTCCAGCTCCCATCCTGATCCTATCGAGCCACTATCCACTCGGCCAGATAAAGGGAAGGGGAAGGAGAAGGAGGTCACTCCTGATCCAGAACCTATCCCACCTACTCCATCCGTTCCATCTGTTCCACCTCTAGTTAAACCTTACCGTCCTTCGATACCTTATCCGCAACGTCTTCGACAACACAAACAGGATGAGGCTATGAGCAGTACCGGAAATTTCTGGAGCACCTGAAATCCCTTCACATCAACATCCCGTTTATTGAGGCTATGGCTCAAATGCCAAAATATTCTAAATTCATAAAAGACCTTCTTACCAACCGCAAGAAAATGGAAGAAGTGTCGAGTGTCACTCTGAACGATCAATGTTCAGCAGCCATGCTCAATAAGATCCCAAAGAAGATGACTGATCCTGGGAGTCTTACTTTGCCATGCCAATTTGGCAATCTACCCGTGGGTCATGCACTTGCTGACTCGGGAGCGAGCGTGAACCTGATGCCATATTCTTTCTTCGCCAAACTAGATTTGCCCGAGCCTAAACCCGTTCGCATGGCTATACATCTGGCAAACAAGTCCATCACCTATCTACGCGGGATAGTGGAGGACTTGCTAGTTAAAGTAGACAGATTCATCTTTCCTGCGGACTTTATCGTTATAGATATGGAGGAGGATGATATAGTTCCCATCATCTTGGGCAGACCCTTCCTGAGTATTGCTCGTGCATTATTCGATATTCATGAGTCAAGGTCTCTTGGATGCTGAGAGAGACCTGGAGGAGTTGGAGAGGCTGTTGGCAGAAGGGCCAGAGCCGAGTTCTGATGTGCAGGATTTTCAGCCGTCGCGGCGCGCAGCGCGATGAACGCGTCACGATAGGTTGCATCGTCGCACATAGAAGCTTTTGAAGTAAAGGAGGATCCAGAACCTCTAGACATATCCACGGAGGCACCTCCACTCTCTGGTCCTAGTCCTGAGCTGAAGGTATTACCTCCACATTTGGAGTATGCCTATCTAGGGGAGAATTCTACATTCCCCGTTATCATATCATCGGCACTATCCGAGTATGAGAAAATCAAACTTGTCGATGTCCTTAAACAATGGAAAAATGCGATCTCCTGGTCCATTTCCGACATTAAAGGAATCAATCCATCGTATTATTCACATAAAATCCTCATGGAAGATTATTCCAAACCGGTAGTCCAATCTCAGCACCGTTTAAATCCTAAAATTCAAGAGGTTGTGAAGAAAGAAATTGTCAAACTCTTAGACACCGGTATGATATATCCTATTTCAGACAGCCCGTGGGTTAGTCCAATCCACGTGGTTCCTAAAAAGGGAGGGATGACAGTGGTAACTAACGAAAAGAATGAACTCATTCCTGCCAGAACTGTCACTGGTTGGCGAGTGTGCATTGATTACCGAAGATTAAATGATGCCACTCATAAAGACCACTTTCCCCTCCCATTCATAGATCAAATGCTTGAATGTCTTTCTGGTAATGCATTTTACTGCTTCCTATATGGTTTCTCTAGTTACTTCCAGATTCCCATGACACCTGAGCACCAGGAAAAGACTACCTTCACATGTCCATACGGGACGTTTGCTTACCGGAGGATGCCGTTTGGTCTGTGTAATGCTCCAGCAACCTTCCAACGATGCATGACCGCCATATTACACGATATGGTGGAAAATTTCATGGAAGTATTCATGGACAACTTCTCGGTATTCGGAAATTCTTTCAATTCATGCTTATCTAATCTTGATAAAATGCTTGCCCGTTGTGAAGAAGCCAACCTTGTGCTAAACTGGGAAAAGTGCCATTTCATGGTATGTGAAGGGATAGTGTTGGGACACAAAGTTTCACAAGTAGGCATAGAGGTGGATAGAGCTAAGATAGATACTATCTCTAAATTACCACCGCCTACTAATGTGAAAGGGGTGAGGAGTTTCCTAGGCCACGCGGGATTCTATCGCCGCTTCCAAAGATTTCTCAAAATCACAAGGCCTCTGAAACAACTCTTATTAAAAGACGTTAAATTCGAGTTATCCGATGAGTGTTTAGCGGCTGTTAATCTATTAAAGGATAAACTCACTACTGCCCCGATTATGCGTTTGAGCTTATGTGTGATGCCAGCGATTATGCGGTAGGGGCAGTCCTAGGCCAAAGGGTTAATAATCGTTTCCAACCGATTCATTACGCGAGAAAAACCCTGGACCCAGCTCAGGAGAAATACACTACTACTGAGAAAGAACTCCTAGCTGTGGTTTATGCCTTTGATAAATTCCGATCTTATCTGATTCTATCCAAAACTATCATCTTCACTGATCATTCTGCTTTGAAGTACTTGTTTGACAAACAAGATTCCAAGCCTAGGCTTATCCGATGGGTCTTGCTTCTGCAAGAATTTGACATCGAAATCAGGGACAAGAAAGGAGCAGAAAACGTGGCAGCCGACCACTTGTCTAGATTGGAAAACCCACATCTTGATGAATTAAGAGAGTCTAGTATCGTTGACAACTTCCCAGACGAGCATTTAATGAAGGTCAGCGATGAGCCTCCCTGGTTTGCAGACTTCGTGAACTATCTTGCTGCAGGGGTTCTCCTGAAAGGTATGACACATCAGCAAAAGAAGAAATTCATGGCAGATGTGAAGTACTATTTATGGGATGAACCCTATCTAATTCGACACTGCGCAGACAACATTATCCGTAGCTGCGTTTCGGGAGATAAGGCGAGGGAAATACTGAGGGATTGCCATAGTGGGCCCACCGGGGGACACCACGGTGCGGTCGACACCGCAAAGAAGGTATTTAATGCCGGATTTTATTGGCCCACCATCTTTAAAGACGCACACACCCTCGTAAAGGAGTGTGATGCCTGTCAGAGGGCCGGTAATATATCTTCCCTAAACGAGATGCCCCAACACAACATCCAAGTCTGTGAAATCTTCGACGTATAGGCTATAGACTTTATGGGTCCGTTTCCTTCATCCCACGGAAATAAATATATCCTAGTAGCTGTCGACTACGTGTCGAAGTGGGCCGAGGCACAAGCCTTACCCGCTAACGATGCCCGAGTCATAGTGAAATTCCTAAAGAAGCTATTCTCTCGGTTTGGTATCCCTAAAGCCTTGATCAGTGATAGGGGTACGCACTTCGCTAACAGCCTAATGGAGAAAGCACTGCAGAAATATGGTGTGAACCATAGATTTGCAACACTATATCATCCGCAAACAAGCGGGCAAACCGAGGTTACCAATCGCGTGCTGAAACGAATTCTAGAACGCTCGGTGAATGGGAACCGTAAGGAATGGGCAGATAAACTCGATGACGCACTCTAGGCGTTTAGGACTGCCCATAAGACTCCTTTAGGCACTACACCCTTTAGGTTAGTCTACGGTAAGGCATGTCACCTGCCAGTCAAGGTAGAGCATAAGGCATACTGGGCATTGAAGGCATGCGATCCCGATCTAGATAAAGCACGTGCCAAGCGTTTCTTATAGCTAAACAAGTTAGATGAATTGCGAAACGAAGCGTACGAGAATTCCTTGATCTATAAAGATCGTACGAAAAAATGGCACGATGCACATCTGAAAGAAATCAAACACATCGAACCTGGCGACAAAGTTCTTCTATTCAATTTTAGGTTGAAGTTGTTTCCTGGAAAACACAAAACCCGATGGTACGGCCCATACGTGGTTAGTAAGGTATTCCCATACGGCACAATCGAACTACTTGATTCAAAGGGAATTACCTTCAAAGTCAACGGGCACCGAGTAAAGTATTACTTGGAAGCAATGCCCGAGGAAAGTGAAGGTGAGGATATCAACCTCGCCGTACTAAAGCCCTAAAGTGTGGGGTGTAGTCCAGTTAATGACTTGTTTAAAGAAGCACTTCCGGGAGGCACCCCGTATTCCAGCTTTGTGGGTGTATTGCCTAAAACCCTCACGAGACTATAACTCCTCCACTCGGGCTACCGAGGGGTTTAAAGGCTTGTTGCATACGCTAAATGCAACCGTGATTCCTACGAAAGTGAGTTAGGATTTCCTTTGTTTTCGTTTTCATTCGTTTTGTCGTTTTTCGTGATTCCTAGCCTTAGCCGATCATCATACACACTCATATCTGATATTTTGAGCCGTAGGAACTATCTGTTGCCGAAGCCTGCACGCAAGATCTTTAAACAAGCAAATGTGGAAAAGGCCCTTATCGCGGCGCGACGATTTTTTTTGGCCCGTAACTCCAGAGCCTGCCACGTGTCGTAGCGGCGCCATGCAACTTTATGAGCATCCATCTAATATTTTAATATATTTTAATTTTAAATATTTGTCTAATATTTGGTGCATGAGTGGTTTACTTTTTCAGCATGTTTGGTTGTTATGCGGAATATGCTTATATGCTGGTAGTCAGTTCAGCGATTGCTAATCTTTATTGCTCCATTCTCCTTGATAATATCCAGGAGCTATTTCTAATCTTTCTCTACCTTGATATATTTTATTATGTACAATGGGGACATTGTACAATTTAAGTGTGGGGTAGGGGGTTAGAAAAAGATTCCTCGCTTAAAATTTATCTGTCCTCGTACTAAATTATTGATTGTATTTGGGCTTTAAATTTTTAGTATCATTTGAGTTAAAAGTTAGATATTATTTAAGATTGTCAAGATTGTTTATTTATAAACAATTCATAGTTATATTTAGCTTTTATGCGTAGTGCTTGCGGCTTTTCGCCAATTCTTTAGAAATTCGAGTCTATAGTATCCAATCTTTAAATTTTTAATTGCTGCAATAAAATATAAGGTTAAGCCCTTTTTGAGTCTAAGCTTGACAAAAATAGACTGAGTATGAATTTTCAATTTTTATAAACATATGTTAGAAAAAAAAGAAGTGAAAAAATCCAATGTGCAAAAAATGAAAATATATGCAAAAGAGCTAGAAAAAAATATATAAGTCAAATACATGGCCTTTGGAACTCGAATTAGTAAACTCTGAGGGGTGTTCTACAGCTAATCACCTAAAGCCAACTCGTTTGGGATCGGTTGAGTTGAGGATTCGCTACATGGGTTTCATAGAAAGTCATAGGCTTATATAAAAGAACTGAAAAGAGAAAAAACAACATATGTGCAAATAAAGTTGGAAATCTACAATAAGTCTTGAGGTCAGGTGATTTTCAAAGGGTAACTTAACCAAATTAAATTTAAATGCAATTTTTAAATTAAGGATTGGATGTATATAGATAGGAGTATTCTTTAGGAATGGTGGAAAGTAAATGAGGATCTAATCATGGCTATATGGATAATTCTAAGTATAATTTATGTTTTGTTTTGAATCAACCTTTTTTTACATTCGTAGTTATATTTAATTTTTCCAGAATGGTGTTGGTTTTTAAAATTTTAAGCCTGGATAGAGTTGTGATTTGCTTGAGGACAAGCAAAGTTCAAGTGTGGGATATTTTGATATCGAACTAAATATATATAAATATTAGGCGATATCGGGTTGGTTTTAGCCGGAAATCGTGCATTTAATTGTAAAAAGGTACATTTATGTTTTTTTTTTATGTTTTGCAGGCTAAAAAAAGGCGAGTCAATGAATTGTTGAGAAATTCAGCCTGAGAGATCAAGGAAAATAAATGGCCAAAGAAAGAAATCGGGAAAAATATATAAGCCCAATATAAAAGGAAAAGAAAGCCCAAAAAGAAGAAAGAAAATAAAAGAGAAAGAAGCCCAAAAGGAAAAAAAGAGAAGAAGAAAGAAAAAGGAAGCCCAAGGCCCAAGGCCCAAAGAAGGAAAAGTCCGGGCGTGAAAGAGGTCATCGCGGCGCGACAACATTGCGCGTAGCGGCGCGACAAACTCAACCGGATAGGGCTTATCAGCTTGCCACGTGCTGTCGCGGCGCGACCGAAAGTCCTGTCGCGGCGCGACGCGTCTAGGTTACGTTAGATTCGAATTTTAAATGAAGAAGGATCGGGGTAAAACTCCTCGTCGCGGCGCGACACCCATGTTTTCAGAGATCTATTTAAACGAACTTCCAGATCTGATTCGGGGTTAACCACTCGATTTCTTCCACCATTACTCTTCTAAACACGTCCAAGAACACATCCTAGAAGGCTTGGGCTCGGATTTGAAGGATTTGAGCTATAATTGAAGATTAAAGGCTTGGAGTTATTGCTTTATTACGGTTTTTCTATTCTTCTTCCATTCTTAATGTTTATTCTAGAATTCCAGAAGTTTAGTATGCTTGTAATAGGCTAGTTTTTCTGTTTTCCTCCCTAGAGGAGATGAAACTCGTTCAAGTTGGTTAATTTTACATCTTTTTGACTTTAATGGCATTATATTTATCTTTCAAGTCTAATCAATGATCCTAGCATGTTTTAATTTAGTTTTTTTTATATGTTTAGAATCTGAGTTAATGTAAATTGGAGGACCAATCCATTTATATGACTTTAATCAATGCTAATTAGGACCAATAATTAGGGTTGACTAGTGATTGATCAAATCCTAGGGTTAAACAATCAAGATAGGAACTTTAATGTGTTAGAATTGATATATGATGACTTTCATGTGTTAATTAAATGATTTGGTAACCTAATCAATCATTAAAGATTAGATCTTGATAGATACGAACTTAAAAATGCTTAATTGTGTAGTTAATTGATTTAATGACCAAATGATTAGTTAATTGCATGATTAGAAAAGTTGGATACTCGGATCAAGAGTCTAACATTATAGGAATCGGTATAGTGTTAATTAATTGTCCAATGCATCAATTTTGATATTTAAAACCAACTTGAAAAGGGTGGAATCAAATCTAGGGAGGGAAAGCCATTTATTTGATAGTTTAATCCATAAAGTTGCTTGCTTTTTGCTCTCTTGGGTTGTTTTTGGTAATTCAGTAGTGTTAGTGATCCTTTAGGACCATAGTTTCAAACTTGATACCAAATTCCCCTTTAATTTAGTTTAATTGTTTTAGTTTAGGTTAATTGCATTTATTTTATATTTATTTGGTTTATTTGCTTTAATTAGTTGGTTTTAGTTAATTCTTAGTTAATTTGATAAAAACCAGTTTAGCTCCCGTTCCCCAAGAGTTCGACACCTGACTTATTAACTATATTACGAAACGATTAGGTACACTTGCCTATTCGTGCAGTTTTTGGTAATTAATTCGGTAAAATATAAATTTAAAACTAGTACGTAAAACGCACATCAACTAGAGTGATAAGAATTATTATACACAAACTCTATCAATGGCAGGTGCGAATCCCAAGATCCACCATACTCAATTACAAAGGCACATAACATATCTTTGAGTGTCTGTATGGTTCGTTCAGTCTGACCGTTAGTTTGGGGATGATAATTTGTACTCAAGTTAATTCTCGTCCCTAATTCACTCTATAAACTCCTCAAGAAGTTAGAAACAAACCTGAAGTGTTTGTCAAACACAATTGACAACGGTATACCATGCCTCGCAACTATTTGATCAATATATACAGTTGAGCCAACCTACTCAGAGAAGCCGTCTCACATGTAGCCAGAAAATGGGCACTTTTCGTTAGTCGATCCACGATCACCCAAATCATATCGTGATTCTTCTGAGTTCGCGGAAGTTTAGTCACGAAATCCATCGTTATATGTTCCCACTTCCACTCAGGAATCTCCAACTATTTCAAGGATCCGTAAGGTTTCTGATGTTCTGCTTTCACTTATGCACAGATATGACATGACTCTACAAAATGTGCCACATCTGCCTTCATAGTAGGCGACCGGTAAAGTACTTTCAAATCATTGTACATTTTAGTGCTTCCTGGGTGTACAGACAGTCTTGACTTGTGTGCTTCAGTTAGAAATCAACTTTATCAATTCTTCAAGCATAGGCACCCATACACGAGTCTTGTATAACTTCAATCCACGAGAATCATCAGTAAGTTCATCCTTACGCTTTCTCATTAGTTCAATCTTCAAGTTTTCTTCATTTAGAGCTTCCAACTGGGCAGACTTCAGTCTATCCACTAAGTCAGTTACAATCTCCATGTGCATAAACTGGATAGAACTTCCCGCTCCCTTGCGGCTTAGGGCATTTGCTACGACATTTGCTTTCCCACGGTGGTATCTGATCTCGAAATCATAATCTTTTATCAACTCCACCCATCGTCTCTATCTCATGTTCAACTCTTTCTATGTAAACACATATTGAAGACTCTTATGATTGGTACAAATCACGCACTTGGTGCCATACAGGTAGTGTCTCCACAGCGTAAGGGAAAATACAACTGCTGCCAACTCCAAATCATGTGTCGGGTAATTCCTTTCATGTGGTTTCAACTGTCTTGAAGCATACGCAATCACCCGATCCCTCTGCATAAGCACACATCCCAATCCAGCAAATGACGCATCATAATAAACAATAAAGTCATCTGATCCACTTGGCAATGCAAGGATGGAAGCGTAACACAACAACTGCTTTAACATCTGGAAAGCTTTATCTTGCTCAGTACCCCATACAAACTTCATGTCTTTCCGAGTTAGCTTAGTCAATGGACCCGCAATCTTGGAGAAATCTTTAATAAACCTGTGGTACTACCCGGACAAACCAAGGAAACTCTTTATCTCAGACGGTGACTTCGGAGTATTCCAGTTCATTACAGATTCCACCCATGAAGGATCCACTTTCACTCCTTCATTGCAAATCACATGCCCCAAGAACTGTACCTCTCTTAACCAGAATTTGCACTTTGAGAACTTGGCAAACAATTGTTCTTTCTTTAAACTTTCCGGAACCTGTCTCAAATGTTGTTCATGCTCCTGCTCAGTCCTTGAATAAATTAAAATATCATCGATAAAGACTATTACAAAATCATCCAAGAGTGGTCGACAAACTCTGTTCATTAAATCCATAAATATTGCAGGTGCATTGGTTAAGCCGAACGGCATAACCAATAACTCGTAGTGCCCGTAGCTTGTACGAAAGGCTGTTTTTGATACATCTTCCTCTGAAACACGCAGCTGATAATAACGTGATCTCAAGTCAATTTTAGAAAAGAACGAAGCTCTCTGTAGCTGATCAAAGAAATCATCGATTATTGGGAACGGATACTTGTTCTTTATCGTTCTCTTATTTAACTCACGGTAGTTGATAAGCATTCGCAACATACAGTCTTTCTTCTTTACAAACAAAACTGGCACACCCCACGGAGACGAGCTTGGTCGAATGAAGCCTTTATGTAACAGATCCTGTATCTGAATCATTATCTCTGGAATCTCTGTAGGTGCCAACCGGGAACTAGGGATCAGATTAATCTTAAATTCTACCTCACGAACCGGAGGCAATCCTGGCAATTCTTCTGGAAACACTTCCGGGTATTCCGTTACCACATGTATATCATTCATCACCTACTTCTCCTTCTTCCCTTCAATGACGTATGCCAAGTAAGATTCACATCCCCTATCCAACGCTTACCTTGCTTTTAAACAGGAGATAATAGGAATTACAGACCCAGCCTTCTCTCCCCTTGCTACTACTCTTGTGCCATCAGCCAACGGAAAGGAGATCAACTTCTTGTGGCACTTGATACTAGCTTGATTCAAACTCAGCCAATTCATCCCGAGCACCACATCAAATCCAGATAGAGGAATAACAAGGAAATATACAGGAAAACAATACCATCTATGTCAATTTTAGCTCCAGCCACAGCAGTCGTGACCGGAACCATCATACCATCAACTACCTCTAACTCTAAAGAAGTAGCAAGTTCAATTACAGGAACATTTAATCGACCACAAAATTCTACATAATCAAAGGAGCGGTTTGCCTCGGAGTCAAATAACACTCTAGCAAGAGTACAGTTTATCAAAAACATACTGGTTATGGCATCATCTATGGTAGTGGCATCATCCACTGTCATCTTCAATGCCCGACCCTCAGCAGTGGGTGGGTTCTTTCTTTTCTGGCCATCTAAAGACGATCCCCTAGCCGCTCCTTCTCATGACCCTTACCCCGTTTTCTTACTCAGCGGACAATCCCCAACTCTGTGCCCCACCTTGTGGCAATTCCAACATACACTCCTCAGTAACCTACAAATTTTCAGATCATGGCCAAACTTGCCACATTTCACACACCTCATCGTCTGGAGCGTACACTGCACGTGGTGATAGGTTTTGCACTTGCTACACCAAGGTGCCCTCTGAGTAGACCCACCTAAAGTAGGCCTCCTATTCTGCTCCCCTTGTCTACTTCCACTACCCTACCCTCCTTGCCTCTGCTAGGTGTTGTAATGTTCGAATCTCGATTTCTGTTGACAAATCCTCTCCCCACTCAGCCCGTTTCTCGCAATTATATCCCCTTCAGCCGATTTGGGTTAAGTGAAGGCCTGTGATAGTGTGGTAGCCCACCTGGTGGCGCTACGGAGATCCGGATGCAATGCCCCAACAAAATGGGCAATCTTCGACTCTTCATCTGGCACCCAATGTTTCACGAATCTCATCTTCTCGTTGAATTGCTTGATCAGTTCATCAACTGTCATATTCCCTGTCATCTGTAAATCCATGAACTTCTTTTTGATTTTGGCAATCTCAATGGTACTGCAATACTATTCACATAATTTCTCCTGGAATTGACTCCAGGTGATGCTTTCCTGTTGTTGTTCAGTGAAGTGGCCGGTAATAAAATCCCACTAGACCATAGCGTCTCCCTTTAGCATCCTCGATGCATACTTCACTTTCAACTTATTTTCACAATTCCAGGTATCTAGTGTCTTCGATAACATTAACCGAAATCTTTACCATTCGCGATTAACATCCACTCACCTCAAATTCAGCACAAACTCAGATGTCTAATGTTACCGAGTCTTTGGATTGCCTGAAAACACAGAAATAACCAATCAGTCTCAACCTCATAAATATATCTGCCCACATATATTTGTAAGTTAATCATTCTACAAATAGACAACAAACAATAACAATTGCAATTTCAAAAGACAAAATGTCGGATTCTTAAATCATCGGATTTCTAAAAATCCGCAACTGTGAGTGTCGGATTTCACAAACTTTCGGATTTCACCATTGTCGGATTTATGTTGAATCAGATTCCAAGTTATCGGATTCTATCAACCGGATTTCCAAACTATTGGTTTTGGGTTCCGGATTTCACATGTATCAGATTCTAGGTTCTTGGTTTTCAAGCGTAGGATTTCATATGTATAACAATCGGATTTGGGGTATGTCGGATTCTGGTTTCTCGGATTCTAGGTATCAGTTTCTCAAAGAATCGGAATTCATATAAAGAGTCGGTTTTCAAGGTTTCGGATTTCAACAATCGGATTTAATCATCTTCTTCATACTACCAAATCCGCCAACCTCATATCTTCAACCATAGCTTATTTCCAGAATTTTATAACATTCATCAAAACTCACTAGAAACATGTTTAAACATATTTAAACACATGTTCATGCATTATATCATCTTACAAGCATATAAATCATAAGAACACATAAAACACAAAAATCAAGTTTCTACAAAACCGATTCTAGTGTTCTTCATAAATTCATGTTATTCAATCATCAATCTTATCAAGCTAACATGTAATCATAATAAGGTATAAATCTAACCTTTTTACTTGAATTTGTACACATCAACTTGAAATCCGATTATCTTTTCTGCTGTTGTTCTTCGGAAGAGGATTTCACCAAAACACACACTTTCACTTTCTAAATTTTAGGTGATAATGAATTATTAATCTAAGCTAACCATATATACATCAATTGAAGCAGGAGGTGGCAATCCACCTCTTGTACTTACACGTACACACTCACATACATGCATACATAATTACAATAACATACATGCAATCAATATTTTAACACATACTTAAGTTAATTAATTAACCATACAATTTAACCATTTAATCGCATTAAAACAGGTAAGCGCATACCGCTAACCCGCTAATCTCCTAGCCCAGACTTGCGGGTGTTACAAAAAGAACCCAGATAGTTTTGTGATTCACAACAGGAGAAAAGACTTCATGATAGTCGATCCCTTCCTTTTGTGAGAACCCTTTCGCCACCGGTCTCACCTTGAACCTTGCAGGTTTAACTCCAGGAATCCCTCCTTCCGTTTATAAACCCAATTGCATCCACTAGTTTGACTCCCTTTGGCAATGTAACAAGCTCCTAAGTTTTGTTCTTCTTTAAATAGAGCATTTCTTCATTCATGGAAAACACCCAGTTTTCTGCATCCTTACTCTTCGAATCTTTTTTAAAAGATTTTGGCTCATCAGACCAAACATCATCTCCAACCACAAGAGAAAAATCCCCAAAATCCATATCAGAGCTATTGACACATCCTGCATATCTTGCTGGTTTTTGGATGTTCCTTTTTCCCCTCCTTGTTGCTATGGGATCATCAACCCCTGTACCACCATCACCAGCCTCCTCCTCAATTGGCTCCCTTTGAGGTTCTGACTTCTCTGGCTGATCAGTGCTACTTTGAAATTCATCTTCTAATACAATTTTGTCGAGGCTTTCAAGCTCCACCTATTGGTTAGCACCACGATCTTTATTACGTTCAACATTATCACTACCTCTACTCTGATCAAGCATAGCAGATTCATAAAAGGTTACATCTCTGCTAATAAGGAATTTGCCAGGAGTCTTACCTTCTGTACACCACAGTCGATAACCTTTCTCTCCTGTTGCATACCCTAGAAATATACACTTTACTACCCTCGGTTCTAGCTTACCATCATTAACATGAGCGTATGCAGGGCAACCAAATATCTTTATATTAGAGTAATCAACAGGTTTACCGAACCAAACCTCTTGAGGAGTCTTTAACTTGATTGCATTTGATGGAGATCTATTTGAAGGAATCTCATGCGTGCCAAAAACCCCAAGAGCAATGGAAGTAAGTGGTAAAAACAAAAGATTTCAGGTTTACAAAGCACATGCACAATATTCATTTAGTGAGATCTAGCTACAAAGAGTAATAGCAACAACAAGAACATAAAGAATCCAGAAGTGAGACCATACCCTTGAAGTCTCTGGTGGTTGTGGTGTAGAAGATGTAATACTTGAACTCGAAGTAGAGCTCCTATATTAGTATCCACACCAAGCTCTTCTGAATCATCTTGAAATACTTCACTTCCACAGCATGAATAAAGCTACAAGAACAGAAGAAGAACTCCTAGGTTTGGCTAACTCAAACTCAAAACTCAAAGATAACTCTTAAGTGTGCTTTAGTGTGTAAGTTAGCTAATTTGGCAAAAGGTTCCTACAAGTGTGAAGAGAGGGGTTTATATAAGCCCTTAGGAAGATCAAGTGGCACCAGGGTCAGCCAAAAAGGCTAGCCGTCATTGGTGTAACACCGTATTTTTAACCCAAAATTTTTCATTTTAAACAACACTGCGGATGCGAATTAAATACTAAAAGTATTTACAACTGTTCATAAACCATAGTTTACAAAACTATCCTGTTTAAATATCAGTATTACAAAACACGGCTCGTCACAATTAACATATCAGAGTCCTAAGTGATTACTCCCCAAGCTAACCACTCTCAGCCGAGCCGCTGACTTACCAAAACCTGTAAAAAGAGTGAGAGGTGGGGGATTAGCACAAAGCTAAGTGAATGGAGTAAAGCCACAACAGATATCAGCCAGAACCGCATGATATCAACAACAACAGATAATAGATAATCCTATCCCGAGAAGACCGGCGGTTCTGCAGGAACCTACAACCAATGCCGGCCAAAGGAAAGGTTTACCAATAGTTCATTTGCTATTCTCACACAGTATTACCTTAAGTTGCAACAAATGCATCAAAAGATCCCAATACTGATTAGCCGATAGCAAACAAACCCAGCCCATGGCCAAGCCGAGACTGACTTCACAAATCATGTATACATATCACTAACGCAACAATTAATTAACAATCAACAGTTAATCAATTATCAGATACACAATCTAGCCCTGCGTCAAACCAATAACAGTTGCAACCAAACCAGCTACATTTAATACTATCCGTGAGTAAACATCCACTCACCTCAATCTCTCAGCTTCTCCACTTTGTGATCTTATGTTACTGAGCCTTGTTTGTTCCTGAGAACACAACAAACTGAAATCAGTAACTGATTCATAAATATATACCAAACACATATATTTATATCCTTTTGATCAAACATAAACATGTAAGATTCACATATGTATAAACATATAACACATAGCATTAAACAATGCAAACAAACAAGAACTTCCACAAAAGCCGTGGACGCGTCGCGTCTAAGCAACCGACGCGTCACGTCACACCCAACTGTCGGATTTCACAAAGCCGATTCACATGTGTCGGATTTCAAGTTCCGGATTCCATCATCGGATTGTCACTGTCGGATTTTCCTTGAAGGATTGATAATGTCGGATTTTGAGTCTCGGATTACACCATCAGATTTCCATTTGGATTTCTACAAGAATCCGATAAAATACAAGAACGCGTCGCGTCGCTCGAAAACCTGCATCATCTTCTTCAATTTTCCAGCCGACTTCAACTTTCCAAATCCAATATACACACTCGAAATCCATATGAACACTTCTAAAACATGTATAAACATCTTATAACATGAAGGTAACAAACAAGAACCTATCAAATCCTTTTTAAATACCAAATCATGCAAAACCCATTTAACAAGTTTACATCTAAACTTTAACCATGGTAACTTCATGTTCTAAGCATAAACATAGCAACAAAACATGTTAGAATGATCAGCATCATGCTAGGAACATCATCATACCTTTAGCTTGAATTAACAATCAAGAAATCCTAGCTTCCACTTTTCATGTAAACTTGCTTCTTTTACTTTTTCTCTCAAAAACACATACAAGCACACACTATCAGTTTTCAATATGTTTCTTAAGCCTGAAGTTACACATATTAAAACCCACATATTGCTTCTCAAACTTTGTAGCATGAGGTGTCTATCCATATAAACAAATATCTTATACTTTACCACATGCATCTAAACATATATACACATACATAAATCCGTACATATTTTTAAGCATGTATCCTCATATAATCTTAATTAATTAACTTAATTAAAACCATTTAATTTAATACTAACAAGCAATTAATCAAATACTATCACATGTTAACGTACCAAATCCAATGAAATCACTAAGCCCAATTCCAGGATGTTACAATTGGACCAACAAAAAGGTCCAATAAGATTAAAGTGTCACTTTGACTTCTGCCTTCACAGGCTCTCACGGCCCATGAAGGAAGTTGTGAAGGCAGCACCCCCACGATCCCTTGCCCGGCCCATGAAGCCTCATGAAGGGCTTCACGTAACGACCTCTTCACCACCCGTGAGGGCCCGTGAAGGTTGACAGAAACCCTAATCAAACAAGTTGACTCTCTTGAGTTGTTTTGTCGGATTCAACGCTTGGCGTGTGACCCAATAGGCGCGTGCCTCATCGGCATTGATCCAATACACGTGTATCAGTGGGAATATAACCAACAGACTCCCACTTCCACATGATACAGCGTCATAATTTAATCACAGACAAAGAGCGGCTCTAGCTAAGCATCAATGCCCCCAAGTTGGCACGAGTTGTCATCTTCTACAAAAACCTTATAGCCTTGTAAACACTAGACATGGAAAACTCTAGCTAAGCATCTATGAGACTCTATAGATAAGTGATCATGTGCATCCTTTTGTGCGATACCCATGTGAACACTAGACATGGAAAATGTCAATCTCCTGATCGTTCACTATTATGTTACTCGATTATAGATTGGTGGTGACCAAATAGACAAGTTGCATCTGATCTAGAATCAATGTAACTTGAGCATGGCCATGCATATTTGATGTCAGCTCCCAATCATCGACGGGCCCAAGGATATCTCTGTAACTAGAGGAACAAATCCTTTAGACTGTATAGTCACATCATATGTTTCATACTTTACCCAATTATTTCCTTTATAACAGCCAGTTACGAACTGTGTTTGAAAATAATTGGAGTAAGGCAGATTCATACTCAGGCAACCCATGCATCTCAAGTCTTAGGATGAAATGATATTATCATCCTGAGTTACTTGTGACTATAGATCCTAAAACAAACTCAGGTGTGGGTCTTCTGGTCACTTGAAACACCTTTCAAGCACAAGTGAGTGTTTCACCCTTATTCAACCATTTTGAACACCGGGTCAATCACTTATTTCAATCTTATTTCATTCTTCCTTCCATATGAAGAATGACCGATTGCAGAAGGTTTTAGAATGATAAACATTCAAGGAAGTGTTTAAACATGCTAAGATGGAACACAATACAGACTAGATGATTGTAACCACAAGAGGCGTATATATAAATCTCCATTCATATATCGAAACAAACATAAGTAACAATACCGCATCAATGTCCCAAAATACAAATACAAATAAAACAATCCAAATACATAAGTCAATCCATATCACTAGTGAATCTAACACCTATAGCTCTAGTGTGAGAATCATGAGCAACTTGTCATAAAGGCTTAGTGAATGGGTCCGCAAGGATCCCATCCGTTCGTACTCTGCTAATGGCAACGTCACCATTCTCGATTACTTCTGTGATGAAGTGATACTTTCAAAGAATGTGTCTTGTTCTCTTGTGTGCTCTTGGTTCTTTTTCCAAGGCCACCGCACCCTCATTGTCACAAAAAATCTCAATAGGGTTGGCGATGCTTGGAACCACTCCTAGATCTTGGATGAGTTTCTTCATCCACACAGCTTCTTTAGCATCTTCACTTGCTGTAATATATTCTGACTCGGTCATTGAATCAGCAACTGTGTCTTGCTTTGAGCTCCTCCGGCTTACTACACCACCATTTAATAGGAACACGAACCCCGATTGAGATCGGCAGTCTTCGCTATCTGTTTGAAAGCTAGCATCAGAGTAACCCTTTACTCTAAGCTCTTCCTCACCATCGAATACTAAGAACATTTCCTTAGTATGCCTAAGGTACTTAAGAATGTTCTTTACAACCCTCCAGTGAGCTTCTCCCGGATTTGCCTGATATTTACTAGTCATGCTTAAGGAGCATGAGACATCAGGGTGAGTGCATAACATGGCATACATGATTGATATTTCCCACAGCCGAGGCGTATGGGATTCACTTCATAATGTCTAGCTCCTCTTGGGAGTTAGGGCATAGAGCCTTGCTTAATGCTAGCCCATGCATCATGGGGAGATTCCCTTTCTTAGAATCCTCCATCTTAAATCGCTTAATGACTTTATCCACGTATGTACTTTGGCTCAAACCAATGAGCCTCCTAGATCCATCCCTATGGATCTTGATTCCGAGAATGCATCCCGCATTTCCTAAGTCTTTCATAGAAAAAAAAATTCCCAAGCCAAGCCTTGACACTACGCAAGGTTGGGATATGATTCCTATGAGTAGAATGTCATCTACATATAAAACTAGGAATACTATTGAGCTCCCACTAGCCCTGACATATACACATGGTTCATCTTTTTTTTTCAAAAATCCATATTCTTTGATCTTTTCATCAAAACAAAGATTCCAACGATGAGAGGCTTGCTTATGTCCATAAATGGAATTCTTAAGCCTACATACCTTGTTGGGATACTCAGGATGTACAAAACCTTCAGGTTGATTCATATACACCTCTTCAGAAAGTTTCTCGTTAAGGAAGGTGGTTTTTACATCCATTTGCCATATCTCATAATCATGAAATGCAACTATGGCAAGGAGGATCCTTATGGACTTAAACATGGCCACTCGTGAAAAGGTTTCATCATAGTCAACACCCGGTGTTTGTGTGAAGTATTTTGCCACCAGTCGGGCTTTGAAAGTGTCCAAGGTATTATCCATGTTGATTTTCTTCTTGAAAACCCATTTACACCCAACGGGTCAAAACCCGGGTGTTGGATCAACCAGTTCCCAAACCTAGTTATCCGACATGGACTTTATCTCGCTTTCCATTGCCTCTCTCCACTTGGTAGACTCAGGGCCCGCCATTGCTTCTCGGTAGTTGGTGGGTTCATCTTGATCTACCATTTGCTCATTGCCCTCAGATATGAGAAATCCATATCTCTCTTGATCTTGATGAGCTCTACCATATCTACGCGGAGTAGATAATGGAAGTGTGTCAGGTACTGTAGCTTTACCTTGCTCGGTTTCAACTAGTGATGGTTGTGTGCTAGTGCCAACATCAAGTTCTTTATCGGATGATCCTTGAACTTTCTCAAGATCGATTTCCTTTTGTTGGGTTTTAGCATGGCACGTAATGGAAGCAAAAGAACAAGAAACAAACAAAACGAATTGGTTCAAAGAACCAAATGCCATTAAAACCCACTACATGGACCAAGCTCTACATACAAGTAATGCAACAAGAAAAACGAGGGAGAAGAAGTTATACCATACACGATTTGCAGTTGGAGAAATCAAACTTTATGGATGAACTAGAAAGCTAAACCAAGCCTTCTTCTATCGATAGTCCACACCTTGTTTACTCAATCTCCTTGTACTAGCAAGCCTTGGTAATCTTCATATACTTGAAATCACCATAGGAACATCAACCATATTAGCTTCCTTGCAATATTCTCTCAAGAACACCTTAGAACACTCTATATGCTCTCACAATGTAGCTCTAGTGTGTATGTGTGTTAGAATCATCAAGAGACTGAATGAGGATGATGCATGGTCTATTTAAAAGCCCCAAGATGCCCCCTTAGTGCCCCAAGGCTGGCCATCAAGTAATAAGTGGGATAGACATGCTTTGGTTGAAGTGGGAGGCAACATGTAAAAAGTTGTCTGCTCTCAAACAAGAGTTCACACCATTAACTCACCCTAGTTCACGCCATGAACTTCTCCTGGCCCACTTCAATTTGAAATCAAATACAATTGATTTCTTTTAGCCCCTTCACTTTGGTTTTTGTCGAGATTAATCCTTGGTGTGTGAACCAATAGGCCTATGCTTCATCAGTATTGATATTGGCGTACGTGTATCAACGAGCATACTCCAACAGACTTTCACTTGCACATGATACACCGTACCTATAATGCCACATACAAAGAGCGGCCTCTAGCATGGCATATTTTCCCCCAAGTCAGCATAGGTTTTGTCATCCTAGACAAATGCCAAATCTCAAACATAAGTATGAATGGCCCTATAGATAAGTGATCAAACATCCCTTTGTTCGCGATATCGGTGTGAACACGCGTCATGGTTAAATGTCATCTCCAGATCGTTCATGATTATGTTTTCCTATCAAGATTGAGGATGACCAAAATTCTAATTGCAATCGATCAACCATCATTGCAACTTGAGCACGACCATGCATTTTAACGTCAGGACTCAATCATCGAGGGGCCCATGGACATCTCTCTATAACTAGAGGAACAAATTCCTTTGACTACATTGTTTCACCACATACACCATACCTTATCCAAAAACCCCTTTTATAACATCCAGTTACGAACTGTGTTTGAAAGTAATTAAAGTAAAGCAGACACATGCTTTGACACACATGTATCTCCGGTCTAAGGACGAAATGATAGTATCATCCTGAGTTACTTGTGACAAAAACCATGAAGTAACTTCAGGTATGGGTCGTCCAATCACTTGAAGAATTCAAGCATAGGCGAAGTGTTGCGTCCGTTGTATCCAATCCATTATTGGATACGTGACCAACCACTTCCCTCAGTCTTAATTCAAACTTCCTACATACGAAGAATGACTGACTGTGGACATTTAGAATGATAAAGCATTTTTGGAAGTGGTTAAACATGCTAAGATGGAACACAGTAACAACATGAAAATACCCGCCCTTGGCGCATTACTAAATCTCCATTTAATAATCGATATAGTATGAAATACAATACTGCTTAACGTTCCCGAAATAGATAATCACAAATATATCATAAACCAAAAAAAATATTCAAGCCAAGTTATATGCATTTAGAAATGCCAACTGACCTAGTATGATAAACATCAGTAGTCAATAACAACGACTTAACAAGTGGGTTTGTAACACAACAACCACATGTACTTTTGTTATTTACTTATATCTCTACTGACCAGACCTATCTCAAAGTGTCCGTCAAAGATATCATAATATAATGTGCGAAAGTAACCATACCCTCATTGTCACAAAAGCCCACAATAGGGTAAGTGATACTTAAGAACCAACAATTAACACCACAAGGTAGGATCATAAACTTCAATCAAGATCGATAATTATCCTTATAGAAACTTGAACTAGAGTAATTACTTACTCCAGACCTTTTCTAGTCATCAAACATCAAGAACATATCTTGGTATTTCTTGAACTTAAAATATTCTATTTTGTATTTCCTATGTGTCCTTATGAATCAATAATTCCTGAATTAGGTCCATAGACAACTTAATATCGGGACATCATCTTCAATAGACACATATACTTAGGAATACAACAAAGCTCTCACTAGCCCTGACATATGTAAAAGTCTCATCCATGCTTATAGAAAATCATCACTAGATTTCCTCAATAAAAGCAAAGATCTTACCTTTTAGATGCTAGCATAAATCCACAATGGATTTATCCATGTTTGTAGACTTAATTTGATATTATGGATACATAAGAACCTTAGAGAGTGTTGTGAGAACTTTCTCATAATGTTGTTCTATGACGGAACGCGGTCTTGGATATCCGTGTCCTATCTCTTATTGCCACAGAAGGCAATAATAGCCACTGGTATCAAATTTTCTTCAACATATCCACTAGGAAAAGTTTCCTTTTAACCATCATGAAACCTTTTCACATAGTCGGTATTTGAAGTTGTCTACAACTCCATTCATATTAATCCCGCTTGTACCTTCTTGGTTTTCACCTAGGTATGGGATTAAGCCAAGTCAAATACTTGGATATTCGAATGGATTGCATCTCTTGATCGATTACTTCTTTTAACTTAGTGAATCCGGGTTCACTATGTCTTCCGATAGATGGTGACCTCAACATGACTCACCTTCTAGTCATCGCCACTTAGATATGACAGTCCCATATCTCTTTGCTTTCGTATGACTCTTATCAAACATAAAAGTAATGATACTTAGTCAGGTATACCAGCACATCAATGCTAGTTCACAATCAATCAAGATTGATTATTTTCTAGTGTCAATCATTAGGTCTATCATTTAAATTCCACGTTCTTCCATTGGAATGCTTTGGTTATTTTCTCCTTTTAGAGCAACAAAACACCGTTCTTAGAAGGTTAAATATCTAAAACTTAGAAGCACTTCTCAAATGTATTAGCACCTTTCAAGTTCATCCATCTCTCACTGAATGTAGACGGGATAACTTTAAACTATGAGATAGACAAGCAAAGAACTCTTTCTAGTCATATCTTATTTAGTGCTAATTAGACCATTGATTGGGTTTAGATGTGAGGACTTAGTCCGCCATGTTAAGTGAGTGTATCAACAAGTTGGATACACATTTATGACCCATCATAAATAAGATCATATTCAATAATATCCGGTTCCCCACAACATGACACCATGTACCAATGTGTCTTAGTAGGAATTGAATTATGTGAAAAAATCACAATTCATTATACGGTCATTTATTATACATACAAGATATCTTAGCATGTAAGCTAAATCTAAATATCTTGATCTATATGCCCTATAGATTCCATAAGAAGTTTTGGTTTATCTTGAACATCAACCAGGTTTCATAAATTTACCCAAGCTAGGATACTTTCGGCGATTGCTACCAGAAGTTAGTGATAAAGAAGTTTCCCTTTAGTTATTCTTTGTGTTATGCTTGAACGGATTATCCACAAAAGTGTGATCAATATCCAAAAAGCTTTTATCCTTCTCACACATGACAATGAAGGGTTTCATAATCATCTTAGCCTAATAAACAAGATTAGCATCAAATGTCTAACCCGAGGTTAAACTATCCCCAGATCCCAACCACACGGATCTAGGTGATACTTTTCTTGTTTATGTGGTTAAGTTGATTATTTCACAAAGATAACTTCTCCAAACTATTTTGGATCTAGAATCATATATTCATGAATATTTTATTACTTTATTGTGTCCCAAAATATTTTTCATAACAATCTTCATATTTCAAGAAAAAGATTCATCGTCATCAAAAGTGAAGTTGTGTGCCACGCAGGGCAAAACAACACATAACTTTGACATGAATAAACATTGAAACAACAATACGAAAAAGATTTTACTTCAAATCTCAAAATCTTCAAAAATATATCCATCATCTTCGAAACGAGTTTACAATGAAATATCACTTGCCACGCGGGGCAACAAAATTCAGGTAACAAATAAACCAGTGCTTAAGATGAGATCAATTATCCCAACTTCCTCGTAGAGGATAATCATCCAAGTTTCCTCATTTGAGATCCAGTTCTTCATGCTTTTCTTCCTTCCATCAAGGACCTAAACTTTGCAACAAAAAAGAATTTGTAACAAACATGAGTCAATTAGCTCGGGTCAACAATCCCAGCTTTTAGAGGAATAGCAATGAATAATTAATGTACCTTAAGAGGGAAATGTAACTCTTTATTTCCATAGAAGTTTTATATCCCTTTGGCATATAAGCCAGGCATGATGGCCCCAATCTCCAAATCGTCCACAGAAGTAGCAAATCACCCGTTAAGTCTCTTCTTGAGGCACATTATCTATGTCCTTAGATTCAATGTTAAGGATAGGCTTGGAAACTCCAACCTTTACTTTTAGGATCAGTTTCTTCTTCCTTTTCTTTTGTTCCTTTGAACCCAAGATGGGAATGGATGACGTGGAATTATGTTTGGCCATGTCTAACTCTGCAGTTTTCAATATGCCATGCAATTCAATTAAGGATATTTCCATTCTGTGCATGTGATAGTTCATGATGAATTGATCATATGATGCAGGCAGGGACTGCAATACAATATCCCCAACGAGCTCCCTCCCTATGGGAAATCCTAGCCTCTCCATTTGGTCCACGTATGCCATCATCTTAAGGACGTGGACACTTACATTCCCACCTTCCTGCATCCTATAACCGATTAGGTTTTTAACACACTCATAGTGTTCCCGCCTAACTTGCTTTTGGAACATGTCCTTAAGCTTGTTTACCATGTCGTACACACTCATGTGCTCAAACTGCTTTTGCAGCTTTGAGCTCATAGTTGACAACACGAGGCAGGCAATGTCGTGTGTGTCATCAAAACGCTTTCATATGTGTATCGGACGGCCCAAGTCGCATTGGTAGCAGGTGGTTCCCGAAGGGGTTCCTCAAGGATGTGCAACTTTGACTCATGGCAAAGGACAATTCTCAATTGCCTAAGCCGATCAATGAAGTTCACTTCCATGAGTTTCTCCCTTTCTAGGAACATATGAAGTGAAATGTTTGACATGGTATTATTAAGGTTTGACATCTATAAATAACAAGAGTAAAAGTTTTGGTTAGTCTGATATAATCCTTGTTAAAATAATTAGCCCATAAGTTTTAAGAAAAAAAATTATCTTAACATCATGACGGGTTTTCCGCGGATCACGTGGTAAAGCTATTTAGGCCGGTAACCATTTATCGATTGTAATCAATTATTACAACTCTTAGTTCCTTACGGGATCCAAATTGACAACCATTGGGTCGTATTGGCATGTTTGATCCCACCACACCAACTTCAAACTAAAATCTTGAATAATATCGGCTAAAGCTCGATAACCATTCAAAATTCTATTTCTAATATGTAAATCAACCATCAAGATACACGGTGGTACTCTAGCCCAACGATTGGCTCGGCTAGAGCTCGACAACCAATCTTGCTAGTTGCCACCATCACCTTCTACACAACTCACATAAAGTTTGACTTGGCTAAAGCTCGAAAATCATTCCTTGCGTGACTAGATTCAGGTGGTGTCATATTATGGGTGGCATGAGATTGACATTTAGAAAACGGGATTTGTCTTCCGGTTAAAAAATCATTTTGATTTGATTAACAAATTTAGTGACAAAGACATATTTCTCTTTGAATATAACAAATTTTATATTCTCTTTGTTAATCGTATGTGCGCCCGAGTTTGTAAACCATATTTAAAACTTTTGTTTTTTATTACTTTTATAAAAGATTGTCTAGCATGCAATAATCCTAATATACGTGCATAAACAAATAAAACACATCACATGCATACAAAATATTGGTAACCATGCCCCTAAGCCTATGCGTTTTTCCCGTGAGCCAAAACAGGAAAACAAAGTCAACTAGGGAAAAACTTCCAATGACTTCAGATGTGATCCCACTAAACTCGCAACCTCCATTAGGCCTCCCGGATTTGTGATCGCCAAGACGTCATAGCCATGACTTTCGATGGTTGCCTCCAAGTAACAAATACATACAAAGATAGAAATGGCATGCAAGCCACAAAATTCTATTTTCTAGTACTTTTACAAATATATGGAATTTAAATGGCATGCAAGCCACAACGTACATATTTACATACCAAATAAATAAACAATTAACTTATTACAAATCATGTTATATAAAATCACCAAATGAATAAATAAATAAAACAAGCAACCAAACATCACAACCAAAGGTCTAGGGCAAAATGGTTACCAAAACATGCTATCTAAACAACAAAAGAAAGCATACAAGCATGGTGTGCCACAAAACCATGCAACTATTTTTATCTTGTTAAGATTATTGTATAAACTCAAGGCACATCAAAATAATCCCATGTACATATGCATTAGTAACACCAAACAATTGTTAGTGAAACATATTTATATATACATAATATAAGTTGTAACACCCAAGATTCGGAAATTTCTATAATTAGTAACATTTCGATTTAACGTGTTTTAGTATTTCCTAATTGAGATTAGGAGGTGTTTAGAAACTTGGGGGACTTATGTTGACATTTTGTAACTAGAAAAGTACAAGGACCATTTGTGTCAATTCGCAAAGTTTATATATATATATATATATATATATAGAGAGAGAGAGAGAGAGCAGCCATTTCTTCTTGAGTTTTGAAGCCTAGAACAACAAGAGCAAGTAGTTTCCTATTGTTACTAGCTAATCTCAAGTTTGAAGGTAAGATTTCTTGAAGTTCTTGTGGGTTTTGTAGTTTGATTCATCGTTAAACAAGTTAGAAATGATTCATATGAGTTAGTATTGTTTCCTTACTGTTTGGGGTGTAGGAAAACACCCCAAAGCATGATTTTTATGAGTTTTACCGATTTTTGGACGACATCCGCTACTGCAGAGATGAACTGTCGGATTGTCTGTAAGGTACACGACCCGTGTAGTGTAGAAGGCAGTCACAAGGCCATGTTGGTATACATGGTCGTGTAGAGATTGAGGTACACGGCCCGTGTAGGTGACGTGGACAACACTGGCCATGTGGTCATGTGTGGTCGTGTAGAGTTCATAGGACACGGCCCGTGTAGGGGTACACGGCCCGTGTAGATCCCGTGCCTTATTCTTATGTTAAGTGTTTACTTGGTATATGTATTGATTATATGATTATATGATTGTAGGGGTTACTACTTGACGTATTCTGAGTTATTTGGCTTATATCTGTGTGATACTAGTTGCTGAGGTGAGTTTTCTAAACTGTGATTCATATATGTGATATGTGTGTGTTACATTGCAATGTGGTAAATTATTGACCAGAGGATCAAAGAGAGAGAGTTGTAGCATGCTGCTTTGTGCAGTGGTTGCTACGGATAACATTTTAGCCTTCTGGGTGGATGCTAAGATGGTGTAGTACTGTGTCCATAAGAACTGTTACAGCATTCGTATATGTGTATGCGCATTCTTATATGATTTACAGTTTAGATTTCTCACTAAGCTCTCGTAGCTTATCAGATACTACTTACTGTTGTTTTGCAGGGAGTGATTTCTCCAAAGGCAAGGCCCCAGTTTGACAGAGGTTGTTGTATGAAGAAAATCTGTGTTTTGAAATCTAACGCGTGGTTGAATTTTGAAAACAAATCGTTTTTTGTAAATATTGAATATTACTCTTTTTTATGAACTAGAGGGTTCAGGATAACTTTTGTGGCTTCCGCTTTTATATTAAAACTCCTTTGATCCTAAAATACTTCTGTTTTAGAGCTTTACTTTTATTTAAGAATTTGGGGCGTTACAACTTGGTATCAGAGCCAAGGTTTGAGAGATCTGGAGGTGTGTTATGCATCATCTGGACTTAAACCATGGTTTTGAGAATTTTTGAGTCAAACTGGAGGCTTGCAGCTTGGTGGATATACTGAGTATTGTATTGAGAACATGCTAACTATTTATGTTACTATTATTCGTATTGAGATACCTGAGATGTTATTGATATTGATGCCAGATACTTGATGTGTTATATGATATGATATGCTAGTGATACATGGCCTAAGCCTGTGAATCGGGACTTTTTGTGATAAAGTTAAGATCGAACGTGTGTAGTGTGTTATGAATAATATAAGGGCCCATATTATTACAGACACATGATACATGTTAGAACTTGATGGAATCATGAGGAATCTTGTGAATCGGTGAGGGGTACTTGTAAGAAGTAGTGCACTTGAGATTATAAATGCCTTAGTATGTATAGAACTACTTTGGATCCGAGGATAAGTGTACTGAGATATTGTATATACTTGAGATTGTTTGATATAGAGGATGGTGTGGTAAAGCAACCTTTTGTCCTAATGCTTTATCTATGCTACCAGGATGGTGAATAGTAGTGGTTCTCGAGCTACGGATCGTCATGAGGGTGGTCCTAGTAATAGACGAGAGGGAGTAGATACCAGTGCAAGTGGAAGGAGGAGGCCACCTGTGGCTCGTAATACTCAAGCAGACGAGACTCCAGAGCTGAATCAGGGGTTTGCTGAGGCTCAACCCAAATTGAGTATTGCTGAGGAAATTGGTAAAGCTTTTGAAAAGGCTATACCGTTTATTATTACTCAAGTGGTAGATCATTTAAAAGAAATGACAGGAGAGGCTGTACGACAGGAAGTAGAAGCTTCGTTAGCTGGGAGGGAAGAAAGAGTTAATCCTCAGCCGCAGGTGATTATTAGAGACGCACCGAAAGGGTGTACTTTTAGATATTTTGAGGCATGTCAGCCACCGTTGTTTAAGGGATCCACTAACCTGATTGTTAGTCAGAGGTGGATATCAGAGTTGGAAGGAGCATTTCATACCTGTTCGTGTGCTCCAGAAAACAAAGTGAGATTTGCTTCCAATCAGTTGAGGGGTGCTACCAAGGATTGGTGGGATTTGGAAAAGAAAATGAGGGGCGAGACGCAGATTGAGGCCATGACTTGGGCGGAGTTTAAAGAGATTACTACGGAGCAGTTTGTTCTGCAGTCCGAGATTGATCGGATAGTTGATGAGTTTCACAAGTTGAAACAGACTACAGAAACCGTTCCAGAGATTAATGCCAAGTTTAAGGAGAAGGCACGGTTCTGTCCTGATTATGTAGCTAACGAGAAAATGAAGATCTAATGCTACATGATGGTTTTGAAGCCAAGCATTAGAGAGTTTATTGATTCGAGCAAACATCAAACCCTGAAGTCCATGATGGATGCTGCGTGAGCTAGAGAGTTGGAATTGGAGAGACAGATGAAGGAGAAAAGGCCAGTAGAAGGATCAGCACCATGGAATAAGAGATTGAGGGTAGACTATGGGGAGAAGAAGGAAGCACTGAGAGTGTGTCAGAGGTGCAAGAAGAGTCATTATGGGAACTGCCAGACAAATGTAATTCATTGTTTCAAATGTGGCAAGCCCGGCCATATGGGTAAAGATTGTCGCAGTGCGTTGAGGAATACTCCATCTCTACCTCCACTGCGCATCACTGAGAATAAAGAAGTAAAGAAAAAGGATACTTCGAAGAGCACGGGGAGGGCCTTCCAATTAACTGCAGAGGAAGCACAGAGAAAACCTGATGTGGTTGCAGGTACATATCTCGTTAATTAACTGTCTGCTCTAGTATTATTTGATTCGGGTGCTAGCAAATCGTTTGTATCTGTTTCTTTCTGTAAAAATTTCGAGCAAGTATGTGGTAAACTGAATCCCCCTCTCGAGGTAGAAATAGCTGATGATAAGCTTGTACTTGTGACTGATGTGTATCGAGATAATGTGCTAGAGATACACTCTGTTAGATTTCCTATTGAGCTTATACCTATGCCTATGAGAGAGTTTCAAGTTGTAGTGGGAATGGATTGGCTTGGGAGTTACCAAGCACCCATTATGTCTGGGCAGAAATTGATTCGGGTTCAAGCCCCAAGTGGGGAAGAACTATCAATTTTTGGTAATAGAAAAGGTGAGAAAATGTGTATGTGTTCTGTGTCTAGAGCTCAGACATACCTTCAGCATGGGTGCACAACCTTTGTAGCTCATGTTATTGATACGAAATTAGAAAAGAGACAGGAGAGTGTGGATGATGTGGTAGTTGTATGAGAATATTCTGATGTATTTCCAGATGAACTTCTTGTTATACCGCCTGATAGGCAAGTAGAGTTCATAATTGAGTTAGTACCGGGGGCTGCACCGATTGGTAGAGTTCCGTATAGACTTGCACCGCCAGAGATGCAAGAATTGATGAAACAGTTGCAAGAGTTGTTAGATAAAGGTTTTATTAGACCTAGCAGTTCACCATGGGGTGCTCCCATTTTGTTTATAAAGAAGAAAGATGGTACATTTCAAATGTATATTGATTATCGTGAACATAACAAAGTGACTGTGAAGAATAAGTATCCTTTGCCCAGAATAGACGATTTGTTTGATCAGTTGCAAGAGGCGTCATGGTTTTCAATAATTGACTTAAGGTCAGGTTATCATCAGTTGAAGGTTCGGGAGGAAGATATTCCTAAAACTGCGTTTAGGACGCGGTACGGGCATTTTGAGTTTGTTGTTATGCCATTTGGTCTTACAAATGCGCCTGCAGCATTTATGGATTATGGATCTTATGAACAGAGTTTGCCGTCCGATGTTGGACAAATATGTGATTGTGTTTATTGATGATATTCTCATTTACTCAAAGAACCCGACAGAACATGAAAGACATCTAAAAGAAGTATTGGAGACGCTACGGAGAGAGAAGCTGTATGCTAAATTCTCTAAGTGTGAATCCTGGATTCAAGAGCTGCAATTCTTGGGTCATCTGATTAATAAAGAAGGAATTAAAGTTGATGCCGCGAAGGTTGATGTAATAATGAAGTGGGAACCTCCGAGGAACCCTACCGAAGTCAGATGCTTTTTAGGGTTAGTAGGTTATTACAGACGATTCACTCAGAATTTTTCCAAGACTGCAGTTCCATTAACCAAGCTAACCAGGAAGAATGTAGAGTTCGTATGGGGAGATGAACAAGAGGCTGTGTTTTCAATTCTTAAGCAAAGATTGTATGAGGCACCTGTTCTTGCTTTGAAAGAAGGAATGGAAGATATGATAGTGTTTTGTGATGCTTCTTATCAGGGGTTGGGATGTGTTTTGATGTAGAGGGGTAGAGTTATTGCTTATGCTTCTCGATAGTTTAAGCCGAATGAAATTAATTACCCAACTCACGATTTGGAGTTAGCAGCAGTGGTTTTTGCATTGAAAATTTGGACACATTATTTGTATGGAGTGAAGTGTACTATTTATACAGATCACAAAAGTATGAAATATTTTGTTGATCAGAAGAATCTTAATATGAGGCAGAGAAGGTGGTTAGAGCTTCTGAAAGATTATGACTGAAATTCTTTATCACCCGGGAAAAGCCAATGTTGTGGCATATGCTTTGAGAAGGAAGTCGGGGTCAGTACTTTTGAAGAACGAGTCGTTACGGATGACAGTGACTACACCATTGTTGGATGTTATAGGAGATGCTCAACTAGAAGCAATTAAGGAAGAAAACCATAATAAAGAGCGAATTAGAGGGCAAGTAACTAATTTTGCTAAGGATAGTCGTGATCTATTCTTATGTTGTGGACGAGTGTGGGTACCTAATCATGGAGAAGTCAGACAAACTCTTTTGAGTGACTCTCATAGATATAAATTCTCTATTCACCCAGGGGCAACTAAAATGTATAAAGATCTTAAAGTGGAATATTGATGGCATGGTATGAAGCGAGATGTGGCTAAGTATGTGGAGAGATGTCTTACGTGTCCGCAAGTGAAAGCTGAACACCAGAAACCGCATGGGAAGTTGCAACCTTTAGATATACCTATCTGGAAGTGGGAGAATATTACTATGGATTTAACCACTAAATTACCTAAAACCCCTAGAGATTACGATGCTATTTGGGTGATTGTGCATAGATTAACCAAAAGCGCACAATTTATTCCCATTAAAGAGACTTACTCTTCAGAGAAGCTGTCAAAGGTATATATGAAAGAAATAGTATCTTGTCATGGTGTGCCAGTGTCTATTGTGTCACATAGAGATACTCGATTTACTTCCAGGTTTTGGAATAAATTTCATGGAGAAATGGGGACTAAGCTTCATCTTAGTACCTCATTTCATCCGCAGACTGATGGTCAAAGTGAGAGGACGATTCAAACCCTGGAGAATATGTTACGCGCGTGTATTATTGATTTTGGAGGGAGTTGGGATTCTTATCTACCACTTGCAGAGTTTTCTTACAATAATAGTTATCATTCCAGTTTGGGAATTCCGCCTTATGAATTGTTGTATGGTAGAAAGTGTCGGACTCCGGTTTGTTGGGGTGAAGTGGGTCAGAGAGAGTTGGGAAGTACTGAGGTGGTACAACGTATGACAGAGCAGATTCAGCAGATAAGAGATAGATTGCTAGCAGCTCAGAGCAGACAAAAGAGTTATGTGGATAAAAGAAGATCACCACTAGAGTTCCAAGTGGGTGATTATGTGCTATTAAAGGTGTCACCGTGGAAGGGAGTAATTTGATTTAGAAAGAGAGGCAAGTTGGGTCCGAGGTTTATTGGACCATTCAGAGTTAGTGCTCGTGTGGGGAAAGTTGCTTACAGACTGGAACTTCCAGAAGAGTTATCCAAGATACACAATATCTTTCACGTGTCTCATCTTAGGAAATGTTTAGCAGACGAGTTTGCATTTGTGCCACTAGAGGATGTATGCGTTGATGATAAGTTTAATTATGTCGAGCAGCTTGTTGCTATACTGGAAAGAAAAGTTAAAGCTCTACGTAATTATGTCGAGCAGCCTGTTGCTATACGGGGTCGGATTATACTTAGGAACCGGAGGATGAGATGATGCGCAATTATCCACAACTCTTCAGTAGTTGATTTCGGGGACGAAATCGTTTTCAAGTGGGGAAGATTTGTAACACCCAAGATTCGGAAATTTCTCTAATTAGTAACATTTCGATTTAACATGTTTTAGTATTTCCTAATTGAGATTAGGAGGTGTTTAGAAACTGGGGGGAATTATGTCGACATTTTGTAACTAGAAAAGTACAATGACCATTTGTGTCAATTTACAAAGTTTATATATATATATATATATATATATATATATATAGAGAGAGAGAGAGAGAGAGAGAAATTTGACTTGTTTGAGTCAAAGTTGACAAGATATCTCCTGCACACTCACGAGAAAAAGAGAGCAGCCATTTCTTCTTGAGTTTTGAAGCCTAGAACAACAAGAGCAAGTAGTTTCCTATTGTTACTAGCTAATCACAAGTTTGAAGGTAAGATTTCTTGAAGTTTTTGTGGGTTTTGTAGTTTGATTCATAGTTAAACAAGTTAGAAATGATTCATATGAGTTATTATTGTTTCCTTACTGTTTGGGGTGTAGGAAAACACCCCAAAGCATGATTTTTATGAGTTTTACAGATTTTTGGTCGAAATCCGCTACTACAGAGATGAACTGTCGGTTTGTCTGTAAGGTACACGGCTCGTGTAGTGTAGAAGGCGGTCATAGGGCCATGTTGGTATACATGGTCGTGTAGATATTGAGGTACACGGCCCGTGTAGGGCTAAACGGCCCGTGTAGGTCATGTGGACAACACTGTCCATGTGGTCATGTGTGGTCGTGTAGAGTGCATAGGACACGGCCCGTGTAGGGGTACATCGCCCGTGTAGGGGTACATGACCCGTGTAGATACCCTTCCTTATTGTTAGAACTGTATTTGTGTTTAATGTATAGTTACAATTTAGTGTTTTTGTGACTTACATTGTATTTAGTATAAATAGTATCGTAGCCTTCTTTCCATGTAACTTTTGGCATATTATTGAAATAGAAAACACACACTTTAAGGTGTTTCCATACATTCTCTCTACTTGATTCTATTGTATACTCCTTTGATTGCTCTACAATTGGTATCAGAGCCTAATCTTTGCTAAGATAAGGTTCTTGATTGAAGAATTCAAGAGAAAACAACAACAATTCGAAGCAATTTGTCGGATTTGAAGGTATTTTGGTCGACTTTTGGTGAAATCTGATTTCTATTGAATTGAGAATGAAAATGGAGGATTAGTAGCCTATTAGATTCACAATCAACATTGGAGTAAGTCTGTGTAAGTCCGCGATTGATTACTTTAACACTTTGTACTGAATTGAGATTTTTGTATTTTTTTGGTTTTGAGAAAAATTTGATCTAAAATGTATTCTGGAGGTTGAATTTTGTTGTAAAATTTATTCTGAAATTGTAATTCGATTGTTTACGAACCTTCTGGAAGAAGAAATTCACGAATTTGATCAAAATTCGGAGGAATTTGAAGTTTGAAAGTTGGCGGTTCATACTGTTGCAAGAACTATCGGATTTACTCTGAAGAACAGTCGGATTTCTACAAATCCGAAGATTTCTGCTGGATTCCGATACTTTTCTAAGTGTCGGATTTTAACATTCAAATTTGGTGTTGCGGATTTTAGGTTTACAAAGGATTGAGTTGCGGATTTGGAGTTTGTTTAATATAAGCTACTATCAGATTACAAGGATTGTTTGTTATCGGTTTTGAGTTTCGGATTTCCAGAATATCGGATTTTGGACTTTTACGGAATTGATTGATCGGATTTCCAAAGTATCTTTCTATCAGATTTCCAAAGTTGGAAGGAATTCTCTCGGATTTCAAATCATCGGATTTGAATTTCTCGGATTTTGAATTGACCGGATTTCTAACTCGGATTTCAATCTCTCGGATTTCCAACTTGGATTGTCAAGCATTCGGATTTCCACACTAGTCGGATTTGAATCAATCGGAATTCTCAATTATATCGGATTTCAAAACATCGGATTTTGAAGTTCAGATTTCTCAATTGTCGGATTTGAATCTATAGGATTTCAAATTCACTCGGATTTCAAGTCTCGGATTTAAAGCAAAGTATCGGATTTTGGAGATTTGATAAGTATCGGATTTGTGTTGAAACAAGAATTCTTCAATCAAATATCTTACAGAGAAAAGATGCTAAAGCAAGAATGAGTACATATAGTGAAACCCTTTCATTCGGTTCAGACACGAAGTCACCTGTATTGTACAGAGGAGAGTACCATGTATGGAAAGGTCGTTTCATGGATTTTATAGACAACAATGAGCAATATGGTGAGGAGATGAAGAAAAGTATACTAGAAGGAAACCGTGTCTTCAGAATTGATCAAGAAGCAAACCCTCACCATAATCCACCCTTGGATGAAATCCACTCAGAAAAGCTTCCATCTGAGTATACAGCTGAGGAAAAGCACAGAGCCACAGCAGATCGTAAAGTAAAATACTATCTAAAACATGGCCTTTCTTCAGAATTTTACATTAAGGTGAATAGCCTGAATACTGCTAAGGAGATATGGGACGAGATAAAGAGCCACATGGAAGGCACTGAGTCTTGGGTCTAGATCAAGGAGACTACACTAGTTAACTCCTTTGATCATTTCAAAGCTAGAGATGGGGAAGCACTTATTGAAACTTACAGTCGCTACTGTAAATTACTCAATGACCTTAGAAACCAAAAGCTTGATGATTACTCTAATCTCACAAAGAATACAAGGGTTCTAAACTCTCTAGGGACTGAATGGAGATCCCAAGTGCCAATCTACAGATGAATTAAAAGAACCTTAGCAAAGGTACTCACCATATGATTTTTGAGGAACTAAAGCAATATCATGATGATGTTGGTCTGGGGACACAAAAAGAAACTGTAGATCCACTGGCTCTGGTGGTTAATGAGAAAAGGGTTAAGAGCTCAACAAAATATGTTCAGATGAAACAAGTTAAAGAACAGAATCTTGAGATTCGGAGGAAGAGAGTGTGGTTGATAATGAGAAAATCATGGAGACAATGGCCTATTTAACCAACATGATGCACAATAAGTTTTTGAATAACAAAACGAACAACAGGCAAAGGTTCACGTCTGGTTCTAGAAGAAGAGATGACCAATTCCAAAAGAAGGATGGTCAGAGATTGGATGGAGATATGAAAGGAAAGTAGAAACAGCCCACGAATGCAAATGCTACAACTGTGGTGGAACTGGGCATTTTATTAAAGATTGCAAAAAGCCCAAGGTTAAGGACTCTGAATACTATAAGACAAAACTCAACCTCATCAAGCAGAGAATAGTGCGAGGGCATTACTTGCTGAAGAGGATCAATTCTTATCTGACACTGACAACAGTGATGGAGATCCCAATGTCCACGCCCAGTTTGTTTTAATGGTTGAGGTAGAGGAGTGTGTGTTCGAGGAAACCGATGGGGAAAGCGAAGATGAAATAGTGGGAAATGACTCTAGATTTATGGCCAGATTTGATGAGTCAGACATGGAAAGTGAGTATGAAGAAGAGGAAGAGATTGAACCTGAGGTTACTACTGAAAGCACCAACTCATTTGTTGCTGAGAAGGGAGAAAAGGTATTGAATGATGACTCTGAATTTCCTACTGAGTATGTACTAAATATTATGCAACAAGTGGAGATTTTAACTTCTTAGAATCAATCACTCACGAACAAGAACCAGAAGCTGCATGAAAAGAATTTAAGTCTAAAAATGGAACAAGCAACAAAAAGTGAAGTTGAACTAAAAACTCAATTCTCAAAAATAGAACAACTTCAACAAGAAATAACAGACAAAGAAAATGCACTCAACAAGTTAAAAAAAGAAACAGAGTTAAAAGTGCATGACTTGAATGCAGCCAAACTGTCTGCAGAGATAAATCTTAATTTAATAATGAATGAGAAACAAAACCTCGATGAAAAAGTTCAACATCTTGAGGAAAGAGTTAAAAATGAAGTCACTACTCGTCACAGTATCTTTAAAAACCTTGAACCAAACGTAAAGAACTGATATAAAGGTTTAGGGCATGACGAACATAACTTTTTCTCAAAGATTAATTTCACACAACTGTACCAATTAGAAAGAATGAATCAAGGTTGGACTTCAAAAATGGTGTTTGTAGGAGAGGAAGAAATCAAACACGAAGAAGAACTCAAAAGAAAAACAACAAAGAAAATGCAAAACTCAATTAATTATGATGAACTGAACGCATCATACGCAGATGGTGGTGGTTGTTCATCAGATGAATGCTTCATTCCTATCCCACCAGATGTGAAGAAAGTTGTTGAAGAAGGAAACAGTGGAACTGCAAGAGTTTATATTCCACATATGGAACTGCAGAGAAGACAGTAATTGCTTGAGGTAGCATGCATCAATCAGAAAATTCAATTTGATGTGGAAAATTGTGTCCTAAAAGAAACAATCTTCAATCTTAACAAGAAGTTAAATTCTGCTGCATTTGAAATTAAGATTGAAATAACTGAAGAGAAAGTTAACAATTCTGATATTGCACAATATCTAATTCCACAATTTATTTCAAATGGAATTGAACGAAGAATGCTTGAGGAGAAGGTTGATCGGTTGCTAATTGAATTTGATAGATATCTGGATATTGTGTATCCACAGTGTCCAAAGGCTTGCAGGGAGTTCATGTCACATAAATGCAATCAATTTTGTGATCCAAACAGTGTTACAGAGAAAGGATCATCTTCGAAAACAAAGCAAATTCCTGAAATGCCAAAAATCAGAAAGTCATCAACTGTGCATGATTCAAAATCTATTAAATCACTTCATGTCTCTAACAAAACTTCTTTTTCTGAAATAAAATTAGATCAGTCAAAAGTGAAAGAAGCTTCACGCAAAAGAGTGAAGAAAGCAGTCACCAAAGGTGTGAAGAATGAAGAGACGACAAACAATTCAATGAAGTGGATTCCAAAAGAAGATCTGAAAGAAAAAGAGAAAATGAAAGTGCATGTAATCAATTCTGTTTCCAAGAACAAAGTTAAACCGTTTTGTAACATTCCTAAATCATACTGCAATAAGAATTGTGAATTACTTTTTTCTTGGAAAGTCAAAACCGGAAGCTCAAAAACAAAAATACTTCATAACAAGATGTGTTTTGCTGGAGTTGGTTGTCGTGAAGGACAATGTGAGTTTAAATGTGAGTATTATCAAAGTATAATGAAAAGAGCATTAAAATCAAATAGAAACTGGAAAAGTCCCAATAACTAGAAAATTCTATTTTGGTTTGTAAACAAGAATAGATTCATTATTCACCGATGGATTCACAAACATCAAAGAGCTAGATTGTTGAAAAGGTATGCTAACAGAAAGATACCAGTCCGACCAGGACAGTGGAGAGAACATCTGAACATAATGAATGAAAATCAAAAACCTACATCAACTCCATAAAATCATAACAAATTCACATCTTTCAAAGAAGTTCAACAGAAAGCTGCTTCAATATCATCGTTTATACCAGATTCAACAAAGAATCAAACACAAATGATGAAAACAAATTTGTCAAACAAATACAAAGTGAAAAACATGAATGTTGAGAAAGCCAAGCAGTTTTCACCACTGGTTAAATCTACTCAGTCACTGAATAAAAGAAAACCTTCAACTGAGAAATGGATAATAAAGAAAGAGGTTAACAAAGAAAGTTTGAATCTTGTTAAAACAACTTAAGCATCTAACACAACAAATGAAACTAGTTTCTTTTCCATGTGCAGAAATATCATCTTTGGTACATGGACTCGGGCTACACAAAACATATGACGGGGAACAAAGGTCTTCTCAAACACTTTGTGAGCAAGTACAGAGGAAATGTAAAGTTTGGGAATGACCAAGTTTCACCGATCTTAGGCCATGGGGTAATAGAAACTGGTAATTCGAAGATATAAAAGGTGTCCTATGTGGAAGGCTTAGGCCACAATCTGTTTAGTATAGGATAATTCTATGATAAAGGAATGGAGGTTGTTTTCAAGAAAAGCCCGTGTTCGTTAAGAACAGAAGATGGAGCAGAAATTTTGGGTGGCAACAGAAAGTCAAATTTGTATACAATTGACTTGTCCGAGAAAGGTTCCGGCGCACCAGTATGCCTGCTGTCAAAAGCATCATCAGATCTAAACTGGTCATGGCATCGCAAGTTGTCACATTTGAATTTAAAAAATATAAACAAGCTGGTGAATGGTAATTTGGTCAGAGGTCTACCTAAGCTCAAATTTGAAAAAGATCATTTGTGTAAGGACTCCAAAGCAGGAATAATGAAGAGAGTTCCACATAAAGAGAGTCAGATATCTTCAACTACCGCACCTTTACAGTTGATCCACATGGACCTCTACGGACCAATGAAACTTCAGTCCAGAAATGCGAAAAGATATATTCTGGTAATGGTGGATGATTATTCCCAGTACACTTGGGTCAGGTTCGTGAGTCACAAGAGTGAGGTACCACAACAAGTGATTCTATTTCTAACGAAACACAAGACTCATAACGGACAACCGGTGAAGAGTATTCGAACTGACAATGGGACAGAGTTAAAAAATAGAACATTAGATTCTTACTTGGATTCTGAGGGAATTACCCATCATTTCTCGGCAGCATATACTCCGGAGCAGAATGGAGTAGTTGAAAGGAAAAACAGAACATTGGCTGAAGCTGCCAGAACAATGTTACAATACTCGAAGTTACCACCATCCTACTAGGCTGAAGCCGTGAATACTGCCTGCTACACCCAAAACAGATCCTTAATACATCGTCGCTTTAATAAAACTCCATATAAATTATGTATTGGAGTAGTACCTAATATCAAATACTTTCATGTATTTGGTAATACGTGCTTTGTGCTGAATGAATCGAACAAACTGTCAAAGTTTGATTCGAAAGCCGACGAAGGAATCATTTTAGGTTACTCAATGGATAAAAAGGCTTTTAGAATTCTGAATCGGAGAACTAACATGATTGTCGAAAGCATGAATGTTACGTTTGATGATTTAGTAAACTTAAATTCCTTAACGAGTAAACCTAGCTCATCTAAAACTTCAATTTTTACAAATAACAAAACAGCTGAGTCATTCACACATGCAGAAGATATAAGCTTGGATTTTATGTTTGATTTATTTAAAAAGAACGATAACACATATACTGTCTTGCAGGATATTAAGAAGGAGTCTGTGTCAATAACTGAGATGCCTAGTGTGTCTACAGTTGAACAGACTACAAATTCTGACAACTCAGATTTTGAAGCTACAAATATCCCTGCAACCGAAGAAAGTCCAAGATATGATCAATCAGCAGAAGATATTAATTCAAACGATCTTCAAAATCTCAATGACTTCATTCATGTTCAATCCCCCGAACCTGTTTGGTTGAAAAGTCATCCGGAGACAAAAATCATAGGAAATTTGAACTCTGGTGTTCAAACTAGATCTGCCACAGCTAATATATGTCAACACTCAAGCTTTCTAAGCATGGTCGAACCCATACGAGTGTCGGAAGCTCTAGCTGATCCTGATTGGATTATAGCTATGCAAGAAGAGTTAAATCAGTTTGAGCGACTCCAAGTCTGGAGACTAGTTCCGCAACCTGAAGGCAAATCTATTGTATGAACGAAGTGGGTGTTTAAGAACAAAAAGGAATCTGATGGTGTGGTGGTTAGGAATAAAGCTAGGCTAGTGGCTAAGGGGTATAATCAACAGGAAGGAATTGATTATGATGAGACCTTCGCCCCTGTAGCAAGGATAGAAGCAATTCAACTTTTCCTAGCCTATGCCTCCTATAGAAACTTCACGGTGTATCAAATGGATGTGAAGACTACCTTTCTCAATGGCAAACTGAAAGAGAAAGTGTATGTCAGTCAACCTGAAGGTTTTGTAGATCCTAAAAGACCTAATGACGTCTACATTCTAGACAAAGCTCTGTATGGTTTAAAACAAGCCCCGAGAGCTTGGTACGATGAGCTGTCAAAGGGAAAACTGACACCACATTGTTTAAAAAGGAAATTGGAAGCGATTATGTATTGGTACAAATAAATGTCGATGACATAATATTTGGCTCTACGAATCCTAAGTATGGCAATGAATTCTCCAACACTATGAAAAAGAGATTTGAAATGAGCATGATGGGGGAAGTTAATTTTTTCCTCGGATTGCAAATTAAACAATTCATCCATGGCATTTTTATAAATCAAGCTATGTATATGAAAGATCTGTTAAAGAGATTTGACATGACTAGCTGTTCATCAATATCCACACCCATGGCTGCAAGAACCAAACTATTTGTTGATCCCGAAGGAAAAGCAGTTGATTTAAAAACACATAGAGGGATGATAGGTTCATTGCTATATTTAACAACTAGTAGGGCGGATATTATGTACTCTACATGCCTTTGTGCCATATTCCAAGCAAATCCCAAAGAATCCCATCTTCTAGCGGTAAAACGCATATTTAGATATCTTAAGGGTACCCCAGATTTAGGTTTGTGCTATCCTAGGGATTCTGTGTTTGAGCTAATTTCCTATTCTGATGCAGATTATGCCGGAAGCATGCTAGACCGAAAGAGCACATCTGGAAGTGCACACTTTTTGGGAGACAGACTGGTGTGCTGGGGATCCAAGATGCAGAATTGTGTTTCATCATCAACGGCTGAAACAGAGTATATTGCTGCTACTAGCTTTTGTTCACAATGTCTTTGGATTTGGACTCAGCTTTCTGACTTTGGTCTGGTATATAATAAAATCCCTTTAATTTGTGATTCTCAAAGCGGCATTGCAATTACATGCAATCCGGTACATCACACTAAAACGAAACATATTGACATCAGATACCATTTTATAAAAGACTATACTGAAAAAGGTTTAATTGAATTAAAATATGTTCAAACAGATAATCAACTTGCTGATATTTTCACCAAAGCGTTAGATGAATCTCGTTTTAATGCTTTAGTGTCGAGGTTAGGAATGTTGAATTTGACAGTTTAACATAACATTCTGAATTAACAGATCTTACATGGTATGTGCTAGTTGTGCAGGTCAAATTCAGTCAAAGGACACACAAATCAAATACAAGTTATTAATCACTTAGGGTTCATACTTGTAGGGGGAGATATAAGCTTGGATTTTATGTTTGATTTCTTTAAAAAGAATGATAACACATCTACTGTCTTGCAGGATATTAAGCAGGAGTCTGTGTCAATAACTGAGCCGCCTAGTGTGTCTACAATTCAACAGACTACAAATTCTGACAACTCAGAGTTTGAAGCTACAAATATCCCTACAACCCAACAAAGTCCAAGATATGAGGAATTAGCAGAAGATATTAATTCAAACGATCTTCAAATTCTCAATGAATTCATTCAGGTTCAATCCCCCGAACCTGTTTGGTTGAAGAGTCATCCGGAGACACAAATTATACGAAATTTGAACTCTGGTGTTCAAACTAGATCTGCCATAGCTAATATATGTCAACACTCAAGCTTTCTAAGCATGGTCGAATCCACACGAGTGTCGGAAGCTCTAGATGATCCTGATTGGATTATAGCTATGCAAGAAGAGTTAAATCAGTTTGACCGACTCAAAGTCTGGAGACTAGTTCCGCGAGCTGAAGGCAAATCTATTGTCAGAACGAAGTGGGTGTTTAAGAACAAAAAGGAATCTGATGGTTTGGTGGTTAGGAATAAAGCTAGGCTAGTGGCTAAGGGGTATAATCAACAGGAAGGAATTGATTATGACGAGACCTTCGCCCATGTAGCTAGGATATAAGCAATTCAACTTTTCCTAGCCTATGCCTCCTACAGAAACTTCACGGTGTATCAAATGGATGTGAAGATTGCCTTTCTGTAAAGTATAAAATTGTATAGAAATAGGAGTTTACTTGAGAAAATACTCAGAGAGTATAAATAGGAATATGACCCTTGTAATAAGTGAGTTTTGCCATAATCAATGTTTAAGTGTGTGTTTTGTATGGTGTAAATCTTCTACACACTACATTCTTGCATTACTCCATTCATACTCGAACCACTTGGGACTAACAAGTGGTATCAGAGCCTAAGGAGTGTGATTTATTTTTGAATTCAACATACATGTTCAAGATTTTTGAAGAATTTGAAGAAAACCGAGAACACATTTTGAGATTTTTGGGTTTTCGTCAAATTTTGTGATTTTCGTGAAGATTATGGTTGATTGATGCTCGTTTATCATTTTAGAATCATTCTGGAGTGAACGAGATCAAATTAACATCAAAACAGCAAGCAAAACGAAGATTTATGTATGTTTTGTGAAAAACGAGTTTTGGGAAAATCGTCTAATTCGATATCAATTCGTTGTTGTTTATCAGAAAAATTGATATAGGATTGATTAAAGTTGATAGGCGAAGTGATCTGGGCAAGAAATATACAGATTCGTGCAAATTTGAAGAACTTTTGAATCTGAGCGGGATGAATATGAAGTTGTCGAATTTAGAATTTGAAGGTACCGGATTTCAAAGTTGAAGCTATCGGATTTCATAAATCCGATTAAGTGTTTACCGGATTTCCAAGTTATCGGAATTTCAAGTCCTCAGATTGTCAAGTTATCGGATTTGAGTTCTCGGATTGTGATCTTCGGATTTCAAAGTCTTCGGAATTTGAAATTATCGGATTTACACTTGGGATTTTACATCTCTATGATTTCCACCAATCAGAATTCAAAATTGTCGGATTTTGAAGGAATCGGATTTCCTCTTCAGTCGGATTTTCAAATTATCGGAATTTGAAATTTTCTTGGATTTCAAAGATTTGGAATTTGGCGGATTTGGGTTTTGAGCGGATTTGGGAAGATTTTCAATTTTTCTATCATTTTCTCCATAGCAATTTTAACCAAAATAAAAAATTTCCAGCTCGACCCCAGCCAGGGGCTCTGCCCCTTGGATCCCGCTATCAGGGGCGCTGCCCCCAAACCCCCGTAGTCGTTGTGACTGAATTATCTGTTCACTTTGATTCCTAAGACATGTGTTTGGATTTTTTGGCTGAGTCAGGAGTTCTCAAAGTTTCAGTTATCATTATGATGTTTCTAGATTTGGTTTACTTTAGGTCATTTCTACCATATGCTGAATGTCTAGTACCTTATGTCCAGTCATCCTACCCTTTCCTAACTGATTTTTGGTTCTTCTTTCTTAGTGTCACCAATTTTTGGTCTCAAAACCAGATTTTTGCCATCTATTCCTTGTTTCTTTTGAATCTTGGTTATCTTATATCAGTCATTTCTGACAACCCAGATCACATTGTTGGTGAAATTGTTTGAAGGATTGACCAACATCAAATTACTTCAGGTTTTTGAGAAAAATTTGTATTACATGCGTATGCTCTTGAGTAAGGATGGATCTGACTCACTGATTATTATATCAAAGTCACGTACCCACTTATGTGTACCCAAGTTCTTTTGCACCCGTATGTCTTCCAAAACTTTTTTTGGGACTTGCGGTGATTTGGTCAAGGTTGATTACATGGTATTGGGAGACTTACTTGACAACATTAATCTCCCATATCAGGTTACATCCAACACAAAGTTATAAATCTTCACGAATTCAGATCAAATCATTACCACTCCTTAACGATCGAGAGTGATGTCATACAGCAAATGGAGATCTTTTTTACATGAATATGTAGGCTCCTCCCCGTCTGTTTTTCCATGTTTGTTACAACTGAATCTCAGAGTGATGTCCTTTATGCATGATGCTCATAATGTATCATAATCATCATGAGGGGGAGAATAAAAAAATAAGTAAGGAGATTTTACATTGTTGATTCAGTTGTTGTTGAGGGAGAGTAAAAGAACATATTGAAAAGTTATTGTGTCTACTCAAGGGGGAGAGAGACAAAGAAATGTCAGTCTATATCATGTCTAGGGGGAGTCAAGATTGTCAGACTTATGAAGACATGGGAACAATCTGAGCTACATTGTAAGGGGAGACAAAAAGAAGATTCTTCCCAACACATCAAAAGTGTTTATGCATCCGTTGTCAAAAGCTCAAGATAAAGCATTGTTTCAGACTGATGTATTTGGTGGGACGCTACATCCAAAACTACTTATATAATCTAAGGAAGACAGTCCTTAGGTTATTGGCGTTTACACTCCTATTTCAATACAAAGGGGGAGAATGTAAAGTATAAAATTGTATAGAAATAGGAGTTTACTTGAGAAAATACTCAGAGAGTATAAATAGGGATACGACCCTTGTAATAAGTGAGTTTTGCCATAATCAATGTTTAAGTGTGTGTTTTGTATGGTGTAAATCTTCTACACACTACATTCTTGCATTACTCCATTCATACTCGAACCACTTGGGACTAACACTTTCTCAATGGCAAACTAAAAGAGGTAGTGTATGTCAGTCAACCTGAAGGTTTTGTAGATCCCAAAAACCCAATGGCAAACTAAAAGAGGTAGTGTATGTCAGTCAACCTAAAGGTTTTGTAGATCCTAAAGGACCCAATGACGTCTACATTCTAGGCAAAGCTCTATATGGTTTAAAACAAGCCCCGAGAGCTTGGTACGATGAGCTGTCAGAACATCTACTAAACGAAGGATACGTCAAAGGGAAAACTGACACCACATTGTTTAAAAAGGAAATTGGAAACGATTATGTATTGGTACAAATATATGTCGATGACATAATATTTGGATCTACGAATCTAGAGTATGGCAATGAATTCTCTAACACTATGAAAAAGAGATTTGAAATGAGCATGATGGGGGAAGTTAATTTTTTCCTCGGATTGCAAATTAAACAATTCAACCATGGAATTTTTATAAATCAAGCTAAGTATATCAAAGATCTGTTAAAGAGATTTGATATGACTAGCTGTTCATCAATATCCACACCCATGGCTGCAAGAACCAAACTATTTGCTGATCTGGAAGGAAAAGTAGTAGATTTAAAAACACATACAGGGATGGTAGGTTCATTGCTATATTTAACAGCTCGTAGGCCGGATATTATGTACTCTACATGCCTTTGTGCCAGATTCCAAGCAAATCCCAAAGAATCTAATCTTCTAGCGGTAAAACGAATATTTAGATATCTTAAGGGTACCCCAGATTTAGGTTTGTGGTATCCTAGGGATTCTGGGTTTGAGCTAATTTCCTATTCTGATGCAGATTATGCCGGATGCATGCTAGACCGAAAGAGCACATCTGGGAGTGCACACTTTTGGAGACAGACTGGTCTGCTGGGGATCCAAGAAGCAGAATTGTGTTTCATCATCAACGGCTGAAGCAAAGTATATTGCTGTTACTAGCTGTTGTTCACAATGTCTTTGGATTCACACTCATCTTTCTGACTTTGGTCTGGTATATAATAAAATCCCTTTAATGTGTGATTCTCAAAGTGCCATTGCAATTACATGCAATCCGGTACATCACTCTAAAACGAAACATATTGACATCAGATACCATTTTATAAAAGACTATGCTGAAAATGGTTTACATGAATTAAAATATGTTCAAACAAATAATCAACTTACTGATATTTTCACCAAAGCGTTGAATTTGACAGTTTAACATAACATTCTGAATCAACAGATCTTACATGGTATATGCTAGTTGTGCAGGTCAAATTTAGTCAAAGGACAGACAAATCAAATACAACTTATGAATCACTAAGGGTTCATACTTGTAGGGGAAGAAAACATATCAGGTTTTGTATATATTAAATGAAAAATAAAAAACATTTACAAAACAAAAAAATTCAAAAATATTTTATTTTCATCTCAAATTGTTGTACATTTGTGCATGATTTGAGGGGAAGTTTTATTTTTTTGAATTAAAATTGTCAAATTTTTGAAAATTTCATCTTCATAATCAAAGAATTATTTTTAAAGATGAAATGTGAGGTGTTAAAAATCCGCTAAAGTTGTCGGATTCCGATACTTTTATCGGATTTTGACAGAACCGAGTGTTTTATCGGTTTTTTTGGGTTCCGAATTCCTTGTGGATGGATTTTACCCATTCAGATTTCATGGGTCGGATTTCCTTATAAAAGGTAAAATCCGATTCTATTATCGGTTTTCCAAAGCTTTCATACAATCTGAGTGTTCAAAGAATTCAATATTTTTGAAGTGTTTGATTGTGCAAACAAATTGCAGATCATTGATCGCATTTGTTTCTTGATTCCAAAGGTATAATTCTTTTTTGTTTTCATCAACATTTACATTATTTATAATCGGATTTATTCACTGAAAAACCCTTAAAATGTTCGATGTTCAAATCTTCAAAATCAAGTGTGTTGTTAACATTGTTAGGCTCGGTCTTTGTTATAGATTAGTGGGTTGTATATTGATTTCAAGATAATCGATTTTTGATTTGTGTATTTCTTGATTTTGAATCTGTCGGTTTTCGAGTGTTTAATCACGACTTTTGATCTAAACAATATAGGGTTTTAGTTGTTGTTTGTGTTGTTAGATTCAAAAGGAGTTGTTAGTTTAGGGTGAATTGCATAAACATTTTAAGCATTGAATGAGAAGTGAACAAAAATGGGTGTTTATCGGATTTCATGTTCAATCGGATTGTGACAAATCCGAATATTCACATTGTGAAGTGTTGGATTTAATAACAAACGGAGTTCAAGGATTTCAAAGTTGTCAGATTTCATGTAAATCCAAGTGTTTGTCGGATTTCGAGTTAGAACCGGATTTTCAAAATACCGGATTTCAACTTGTCGGATTTGCAATACTTGTCGGATTTTGATTAATTGATTCATCGGATTTCAAGTTCAAATGACTATCGGATTTTGAATTTAACGAGTGTCGGTTTTTTTAATTCCATCGGAATTTGAAAATTATGATTGTCGGTGTTTCAAACTCATCGGATTTTGAAAAACATTAACTGTCGGAATTTCATTTGTATCGGATTTTGAAAGTTATCGGATTTTAAAAGGTGTTGGATTTTGGAACAATAAGGGTGTCAAATTTTGCCTACATCATATTTGTCGGATTTCTAAGTGTCGGTGTTTGCCAACACTTAGGAATTTTCAAAAATTTTGGAAATTTTAGAGATTTGTACTAACTGTTTTATTTCACAGATGGCTCAAATTCCTTCCAATGCCCTTTACCCTCAAGCCAATTACCTTCCAAACCAACACAATAACGCCTACTTCCTACCAGATATAACCAAAATTGAATATCCGATAATCACCGAACTCATAACTTCTCATCCTTTGAACCATATATTCACCTTCAACCCTTCTGAATACTTCCCTTATGTTCCGAAAGTGTATGTACAACAAATATGGAATTCTCTGTCTTTAACCGAAAGTGCAGAAGGTCTTCACGTACTCGCAGGCCAAATAGAACAAGTAGAATTTGAGATGGGCCTTGAAAGCATCCGCAGAATTCTTAGACTACCTAAATCAAGTACTTATCCAACAAAAGCTGTCTTTGATTTCATTCCCGCTGACAAAAAAATTTTAGCTCATGTGATGGACCTCGGATGGAGGGGAGATGAATTGACGGGCATGTCAAAATTCAAACGTTCAGGACCAGTTCCTTAGTGGCAAACTCTTTACGCAATAATCATGCGATGTTTGACCAGCATAACAAATGGAATTGACGGTGCAAATGCCTTTGCTTTAAAGGTGTTGGTTGGAATGGCTAAGTATTTACACTTTGATTATGCAGAGTTAATATTTGTTGAGATAGCCAAGGTGGCCAGGGAGAAAGTTATGCCTGGAAAAAGATGAAATTTCTTACGGTTACCATGGTTTCTATCAGTGATCATACAGAGGGTGATGGCTAGAGATACTGATATCTCGAGGCGTGATGATGAACCAGCGGTGCAAATACAAATGAAGATCAAATTGTATAAAATTCCGGCGATGCCTGATATTCAACCTTTCGTGATGCCTGCTGAGTTAGTGCATCTGTTGGATCTTGAAAGTGCAGTGGTCCAGGAGTATGTAAGAGTAAATAATATTGTTCTTATGGATCGACAATAACCTGTTGATCCTACACCGAGAACGTTAGGATCCCCGAGCAATAGTCAAATTAGGAGTTAGTCTTCTACGGGAGAATCTTACAGGGGAGAGCAAAGAGAAAATATTAATGAGAGGGGTGGAGAAAAAAGTGAAGGTGTAAGTGAGCTTAGAGAGGGAGTTGCTCTAGACACATCTGAAAGTGATACTGATTTGTTTCAAAAACATATCGAGAAAATGTTTCCTGAACATATTGAGGAGGAGTTGGGTCCTGATGGTCAAAGAGTACATTCGAGTTTACCTGAATATGACCAAATGATGGACTTTTCGGATGTTGATACGCAATTGATGTATGATGATATTAGTGCGCTTAACGTAGATGAAGATGCTGAGCGCCAAAAACAAAGTGGGGGAGTGAGTGTTGTGAGAAAAGAATATGTGAGTGCTGAGATTCCCCTAGCCATTTTAAGCCGGGACACCACATCCACTGTCGGGTTTATACCTAGCATTGAAAAAGACTCTAGATTCCCATCAGAGCATTACAAACCCCTCCAAGCCACTCAGCATCCTCTCAACAGGATATTGTTTCATCCCACGGAGATCAAGCAAATAATCTAATGGATCCTCATTTGGAGGAAACTGTTATTGAAACAAGTGGCATTCCTCTCCAAGCCACTCCTGTCATTTCGGCGCACATCGAAAACTATCAACAGATTGTTGATTTTCTTTCGAAACACCAAGACACACTTAAGGCAATAACTGGTTTATTCAGTGATAGACCAGCTAGAACTACTATAGGTGAAGCCTTAACAGGTCATATCCGAGGATTAGTAGGAAATCTCACCACAAACAACATCAATCCAACTGTGAAAGTGGGTGGTCCTTCATTTATAGAATTTGTTTCTGAAGGTGATAGAACCTCAACGGGTAATCTAAGTGATCCCGGTGTTACCCAATCCGAGTTTGAATCGGCTAAGGAATTTGTTTCCAAGGCTGATTTTGATGTTGTTCTTAAGCGATGATATCCAAAGATTACAACTTGACAGACTGACCAGGATTGAAAAAAATTGGATGATTTGGTTGAAAAGAAAGATATAGAAATGAAAGATAAAGTTACAGATGCATTATAAGTGGATGAGCTGAAAAGTTTACTAATGGTGAAATTGATTGGAAAAGGTGATAGTAGTTCTGAGGATTTGGATATACTTTCTTTGTTGAGAACTGAGGTGGTGTCGACTTGTAAAACTGCTGCCGGGTCATCAAAATGACCTAGGCATGACGATGATGACTCCGACACCGATCAGCGTTTAAAAACTTATTTTGATACCCCGGCTGCTCAGCGAATCGGTGCAGTTGCTGCCAGATTGGAGGAAACTCCGTTCAAACAAAAATATAAGGGCAAGCAGACTGAAATGGTTGAGTTTGAGGAATTTAATGCGTCTGAGGTTGAGGCAGTAGATGAGGATTTGACACTAGCCTTGTTGCTGAGCAAACAAGAGGTTGAAAAGCCTTCTTCTGAGATTGTTAATGAATCAGGGCTTGAAAGATATAATTTGGAAAGTGTGATGCAAGTGCATAAAGAAGTGACAGAACAGTTTCCGCCATCTCCTAAGAAATTCATAATCACTCCTTCAGACATCCGAAAACAACAGCTAAAAGAAAGTCAAATTAGTGAAATATCAAAGCAGTCAGAATGGAATATCTCTAAAACTACTCAAATAGATCCAGTTCACACTGGGTCTTTACCGAATGTAAAGAAAAGCTATGTACTGACTAGGGAGGCCCTGAAGAAGACTGCCAGAAACTGGAGGTACCAAGATATTCCAGTGGCCTTTTTAGAAGAAAATTTTATTGAAATCTACACAGACAAAATCGAAGAGATGTTGGATGTAAATATGATGGGTGCAAAAAGTGAAGAAGATGCTAAAGCAAAGATGATTCTTAATTTGCACACCGCGAAGAAAGAGGGAATTAAATCAAAACATCAGATCATAAAACGTAATTATGTTGGAATTCAAAGAGTTGTATACAAAGAAATGATCAGCTATCTCGTCACAAGGTCAGATATGAAGAGTTATACGATTGGGCATGTGGACCTAAAATTCTTAAACCTTAGTGACCTCAACTTTCTGCTAGAAGAGCTCGAAGTGAAATTAGAAAAGAATGTTGAGGATTCAACTGGTTATAAAAAGGTCAGGGAGTTCATCAGGCACCGATGTCAAATAGCAGAATACACTCATCTTCAGTTGGGAGCTAAATCTGATAAAGCCAAAATAAATTTGCTGAAGCCAAACACGAAGCATTCCAAAATTGACCAACTGAAGATGTATCAAGTTGTCTGGAGTGATGATGAAGAGTTTGAGGGAGATGAAGGAATTATAATGTTCAATAATAAAAGAGAAAAGTTCTTCTTAAGATTCAAATAAGTTGATGCCTATTCAGATGGATCTTTAAAGATTTGGACCTTAAAAATCTTGGAGTATAGTACGAGTTTAAAGGAAGAAGTTGACTAAGCGCCCAGAGTCAGACTAGCCGAATTTATCAAACTATTTGATGCCAAACGTGATGAAAGAAAATGATCAGACATTGGCAGAGAAAGATGGGGCAAAGAAATACAAGCTAGACATAAACAATGGGAAGAATGTTAGAACTGTATTTGTGTTTAATATCTAGTTACAATTTAGTGTTTTTGTGACTTACATTGTATTTAGTATAAATAATATTGTAGCCTTCTTTCCATGTAACTTTTGGCATATTATTGAAATAGAAAACACACACTTTAAGGTGTTTCCATACATTCTCTCTACTTGATTCTATTGTGTACTCGTTTGATTGCTCTACACTTATTCTTTTGTTAAGTGTTTACTTGGTATATGTATTGATTATATGATTATATGATTGTAGGGGTTACTACTTGACGTATTCTGAGTTATTTGGCTTATATCTGTGTGATACTAGTTGCTGAGGTGAGTTTTCTAAACTCTGATTCATATATGTGATATGTGTGTGTTACATTGTAATGTGGTATATTATTGATCAGAGGATCACATAGAGAGAGCTGTAGCATGCTTCTTTGTGCAGTAGTTGCTATGGACACCATTTTAGCCTTCTTGGCGGATGCTAAGATGGTGCAGTACCGTGTCCATAAGAACTGTTACAACATTCCTATATGTGTATGCGCATGCTTATATGATTTACAGTTTAGATTTCTCACTAAGCTCTAGTAGCTTATTAGATACTGCTTACTATTGTTTTGCAGGGCGTCATTCCTCCAAAGGCAAGGCCCCAGTTTGAAAGAGGTTGTATGAGGAAAATCTGTGTTTTGAAATCTAACGCCTGGTTGTATTTTGATAACAAATCTTTTGTTGTAAATATTGAATATTACTCTTTTGTATGAACCAGAGGGTTCAGGATAACTTTTGTGGCTTCCGCTTTTATATTAAAACTCCTTTGATCCTAAAATTCTTCTGTTTTAGAGCTTTACTTTTATATAAGAATTTGGAGCGTTACATAAGTACATGCAATTATGCATTTCATGCCAAAATCATAATCCACATCTAAAACTACAAACCAAGATAAAAGGCAACAAGATCATCACAAGATATCTAGCAACTAGGAAAACCAGAAACAAACAACAATGGCCAAAAACTAAAGAACCAAGACAGATTGAAATTTGAAAAACTGAAAAAACATATTCTGTAAGAACTTCACGGCGTGAACTCCAAAGAGTTCACGGCATGAAGTAGTTCTTCCAGATTTCAACATTTTTGATTTTTTGGTTTTAGGGCCACCAAGTGCAAAACTGATGTAGAGGTGGCTCTGATACCATTGTAAGGTTTTAACATGGCACGTAACGGAAGCAAAAGAACGAGAAACAAACAAAACCAATGGTTCAAAGAACCAAATTCCATTAAAACCCACCACATGGACCCAAGCTCTACATACAAGTAATGCAACAATAAAAACAAGGGAAAAGAAGTTATACCATACACGATTTGCAGCTAGAGAAATCAAACTTGATGGATGAACTAGAAGGCTAAACCAAGCCTTCCTCTATTGATAGTCCACACCGAGTTACTCAATCTCCTTGTACTAGCAAGCCTTGGTAATCTTCATATACTTTAAATCACCATAGGAACAACAACGATATTAGCTCCCTAGCAATATTCTCTCAAGAACACCTTAGAACAGTCTATATGCTCTCACAATGTAGCTCTAATGTGTATGTGTGTTAGAATCACCTTCACTTTTGTTGTAGTCGAGATTAATCCCCGGTGTGTGACCCAATAGGCCGATGGTTCATCGGTAGTGATATTGGCGTATGAGTATCAGTGGGCATACTGCAACACCTTTTGCCTCAGTACATTGGATATAAGTCCCCTTTCAAGTAAAACTGCGCTTCAAGCAACAAAAACTTTGTTCTCAGAAGGTTTGTAGAAAATATATCTAATGCTGGCAGGAGGATATCCGATAAAGTAACACCTTTCGGAATGGGGTTCTAGTTTGTCATTGGTCTCACGTAGGATTGACATCCCCATACACGAAGATATGAGAGAGTGGGCTTTTTCTTGTGCCACAGCTCATATTGTGTTGTTTCAAATTTCTTTGTTGGTACGAGGTTAAGGATTCTTACCACCGTTTCTAGAGCGTAACCCCAAAAACTAATGGGTACCTCCTTTTGACTCATCATAGAACGGACCATGTTCAACAATGTCCGGTTTCTCCTTTCCGCAACTCCATTTAATTGTGGAGTCCTGGGAGGTTTCAATTGTGAGATAATCCCACAATTTTTAAGATGGTCTAGAAACTCGGAAGTAAGATACTCACCACCTCTATCCGAGTGTAGTATCTTAATCCTTTTGCCCAATTGATTCTCTACTTCATTTTGGAATGTCTTGAACACCTCAAAGGTTTCAGACTTTTGTCTAGTCAAGTAGATATATCCATACCTACTATAATCATCCGGAAAAGTAACGAAGTATCTTGTGTTGTTCCTTGTGACATTTTTAAAAGGACCACACACATCAGTGTGAATAATATCCAAGAGATCCTTTCCTCTCTCACTAACTCTGGTGAAGGGTTCTTTAGTCATTTTGCCAAATAAACAAGATTCACATACATCTTTTGACCCAAGGTCAAATGATTCCAAGATCCCATTCGCTTGGAGCTTAGTGATGTGAGTCTTGTTCACATGTGCAAGACGACCATGCCATAAGGAATATTTATCCAAACAAGTTTTGGATTGAGAATCAATATTCATTATAGGTTTCTTATTCTCAATGAATGCATCAAATTCATATATGCCATGACATGGTAAAGCTTTAAAATAACAAACATCGTTTTTATAACATAAGAGAGATTCATTCATAAATTTAAAAGAAAAACCATCATCATACAAGGCATGTAAAGAGATAATGTTTCTAGCCATGCACGGCGAATAACATACATTAACAAGAACAATGGAATGTCCGGTTCTAAAAGAGAGCTCGATACTCCCATTTGCTTCTACAGGCACAACCTCTCGGTTCCCCGTAATTAGATCTAGCTCTCCATGCTCCAAGCCTCTACTTCCCTTTATCACCAACACCATATTACAAATGTGAGTGCCGCAGCCGGAATCTAAAACCCAGCCCTTCGAAATACAAGTTTGATGGAGCTCAATCATGAATGTACCTTGATTTGAAGGTCTCGAGATGCTCATTGCTTTGAGCTTCTTGAGGTCATCTTGGTACTTTGGGCAGCTTCGGCGATAATGCCCCTTGTCCCCGCAAAAGAAGCATTCCACATTCTCCGGGGCCTTCACCTGTGGAGCTTTCCCTTTGCCCTTTGCGACCGGGGTAAGGGTAGGTTTGGTTGCACCAACCTTAACCTTACCCTATCCCTTATGGGAAGGATTCGGCTTCTTCTTTTGGATGCAGCCCTCCCGGATTGCCAAGACGGGATTGGAAGAGGTGTCCTTGGGCTTCAAGATGTTTGACTCAGCGGTCTTGAGCATCCCGTGAAGCTACATGAGGGTTTTGTCCATACTATACATATGTGAATCTTACATGTTTATATCCTTCTGATCAAACATAAACATGCAAGATTCACATATGTATAAACATATAACACATAGCATTAAACAATGCAATCAAACAAGAACTTCCACAAAAGGCGTAGACGCGTCACGTCTAAGAAACTGACGCGTCGCGTCACACCCAACTGTCGGATTTCACAAAGCCGATACACATGTATCGGATTTCAAGTTCCGGATTCCACCATCGGATTCTCACCGTCGGATTTGCCTTGTAGGATTGTTAATGTCGGATTTTGAGTCTCGGATTACAGCATCGGATTTCCATTAGGATTTCTACAAGAATCCGATAAAAGACAAGAACGCGTCGCGTCCAAGGAAATGACGCGTCGTGTCACTCGAAAACCTGCATCATCTTCTTCAATTTTCCAGCCAACTTCAACTTTCCAAATCCAATATACACACTCGAAATCCATTATGAACACTTCTAAAACATGTATAAACTACTTATAACATGTAGGTAACAACAAGAACATATCAAATCCTTTTTAAATTCCAAATCATGCAAAACCCATTTAACAAGTTTACATCTAAACTTCCACCATGGTAACTTCATGTTCTAAGCATAAACTTAGCAACAAAACATGTTAGAATGATCAGCATCATGCTAGGAACATCATCATACCTTTAGCATGAATTAACAATCAACAAATCCTAGCTTCCACTTTTCAAGTAAACTTGCTTCTTTTGCTTTTTCTCTCAAAAACACATACAAGCACGCACTATCGGTTTTCAACATGTTTCTCATACCTGAAGTTACACATATTAAAACCCACGTATTGCTTCTCAAACCTTGTAGCATGAGGTGTCTATCCATATAAACAAATATCTTATACTTTACCACATGCATCTACACATATATACACATACATAAATCCGTACATATTTTTAAGCATGTATCCTCATATAATCTTAACTAATCAACTTAATTAAAACCATTTAATATAATATTAACAAGCAATTAATCAAATACTATCACATGTTAACATACCAAATCCAATGAAATCACTAAGCCCAATTACAGGATGTTACAATTGGACCAACAAAAAGGTCCAATAACATTAAAGTGTCACTTTGACTTCTACCATCACGGGCTCTCACGGCCCGTGAAGGCAGCACCCCCACGATCCCTTGCCCGGCCCATGAAGCCTCATGAAAGGCTTCACGTCACGACCTCCTCACCACCCGTGAGGGCCCGTGAAGGTCGACAGAAACAGGTAATCAAATAAGTTGACTCTCTTGACTTGTGTTGTCGGATTCATTGCTTGGTGTGTTACCCAATGGGCCCGTGCCTCATCGGCATGGATCCAATACACGTGTATCAGTGGGCATATAACCAACAGACTCCCACTTGCACATGATACAACATCATAATTTAATCACAGACAAAGACCGACTCTAGCTAAGCATCAATGTCCCCATGTTGGCACGAGTTGTCATCTTCTACAAAAACCTTAAAGCCTTGTAAGGCATATGAGACTCTATAGATAAGTGATCATGTGCATCCTTTTGTGCGATACGCATGTAAACACTAGACATGGAAAATGTCAATCCCCCGATTGTTCACTATTATGTTTCTCAATTACAGATTGGTGGTGACCAAATAAACAAGTTGCATCCGATCTAGAATCAATGTAACTTGAGCATGCCCATGCATATTTGATGTTATCTCCCAATCATCGAGGGGCCAGGGATATCTCTGTAACTAGAGGAAAAAATCCTTTAGACTGTATAGTCCCATCATATGTTTCATACTTTACCCAATTATTTCCTTTATAATAGCCAGTTACGAACTGTGTTTGAAAATAATTAGAGTAAGGCAGATTAATACTCAGGCAACCCATGCATCTCAACTCTTTGGATGAAATGATATTATCATCCTGAGTTACTTGTGACTATAGATCCATGATGTAAACTCAGGTGTGGGTCTTCTGGTCACTTGAAACACCTTTCAAGCACAAGTGAGTGTTGCACCCTTATTCAACCATTTTTAACACCAGGTCAATCACTTACTTCAATCTTATTTCATTCTTCCTTTCATATGAAGAATGAAAGATTGCAGAAGGTTTTAGAATGATAAACATTCAAGGAAGTGTTTAAACATGCTAAGATGGAACACAGTACAGACTAAATGATTGTGACCGCAACAGGCGTATATATAAATCTCCATTCATATATAGAAACAAACATAAGTAACAATACCGCATCAATTTTCCCAAAAGTACAAATACAAATCAAACAATCCAAATACATAAGTCAAGCCATATCACTAGTGAACCTAACACCTATAGCTCTATCATGAGAATCATGAGCAGCTTGTGATAATGGCTTAGTGAATGGGTCCGCAAGGATCCCATCCGTTGGTACTCTACTAATGGCAACGTCACCATTCTCGATTACTTATCTGATGAAGTGATATTTTCGAAGAATGTATCTTGTTCTCTTGTGAGCTCTTGGTTCTTTTTCCAAGGCCACCGCACCCTCATTGCCACAAAAAATCTCAATAGGGTTGGCAATGATTGGAACCACTCCTAGATCTTGGATGAGTTTCTTCATCCATACAGCTTCTTTAGCAGCTTCACTTGCAGTAATATATTCTGACTCGGTCGTTGAATCAGCCACATATGTCTTGCTTTGAGCTCCTCGAGCTTACTACACCACCATTTAATAGGAACACGAACCCCAATTGAGATCGGCAGTCGTCCCTATCGGTTTGGATGCTAGCATCAGAGTAACCCTTTACTCTAAGCTCTTCCTCACCACCGAAAACTAAGAACATTTCCTTAGTATGCCTAAGGTACTTAAGAATGTTCTTTACAGCCCTCAAGTGAGCTTCTACCAGATTCGCCTGATATTTACTAGTCATGCTTAAGGCGCATGAGACATCGGGGCGAGTGCATAACATGTCATACATGATCGATATATCCCACAGCCGAGGCGTATGGGACTCGCTTCATAATGTCTAGCTCCTTTTGGGAGTTGGAGCATTGAGCATTGCTTAATGCTAGCCCATGCATCATGGGGAGATTCCATTTCTTAGAATCCTCCATCTTAAATCGCTTAACGACTTTATCCACGTATGCACTTTGGCTCCAACCAATGAGCCTCCTAGATCTATCCCTATAAATCTTGATTCCGAGAATGCATCCCGCATTTCCCAAGTCTTTCATAGAAAAACAATTCCCAAGCCAAGACTTGACACTACGCAAGTTTGGGATATGATTCCTATGAGTAGAATGTCATCTACATATAAAACTAGGAATACTATTGAGCTCCCACTAGCCCTGACATATACACATGGTTCATCTTCATATTTCAAAAATCCAAATTCTTTGATCTTTTCATCAAAACAAAGATTCCAACGGCGAGAGGCTTTCTCAAGTCCATAAATGGAATTCTAAAGCCTACATACCTTGTTGGGATACTCAGGATGTACAAAACCTTCAGGTTGTGTCATATACACCTCTTAAGAAAGCTTCTCGTTAAGGAAGGCGGTTTTTACATACATTTGCCATATCTCATAATCATGAAAAGCAACTATGGCAAGGAGGATCCTTATGGACTTCAACATGGCCACTAGTGAAAAGGTTTCATAATAATCAACACCCGGGGTTTGTGTGAAGTCTTTTGCCACCAGTCGGGCTTTGAAAGTGTCCAAGGTATTATCCACGTTGATTTTCTTCTTGAAAACCCATTTACACCAAACGGGTCAAAACCCGGGTGTTGGATAAACCAGTTCCCAAACCTGGTTATCCGACATGGACTTTATCTCGCTTTCCATTGCCTCTCTCCACTTGGTAGACTCAGGGCCCGCCATTGCTTCTCGGTAGTTGGTGGGTTCATCTTGATCTACCATTATCTCATTGCCCTCAGATATGAGAAATCCATATCTCTCTAGATCTTGATGAGCTCTACCATATATACGCGGAGTAGATAATGGAAGTGTGTCAGGTACCGCAACTTTCCTTTTGTTGGGTTTTAGCATGGCACGCAATGGAAGCAAAAGAACAAGAAACAAACAAAACCAATTGGTTCAAAGAACCAAATGCCATTAAAACACACTACATGGACCAAGCTCTACATACAAGTAATGCAACAAGAAAAACAAGGGAGAAGAAGTTATACCATACACAATTTGCAGTTGGAGAAATCAAACTTGATGGATGAACTAGAAAGCTAAACCAAGCCTTTCTCTATCGATAGTCCACACCTTGTTTACTCAATCTCCTTGTACTAGAAACCCTTGGTAATCTTCATATACTTGAAATCACCATAGGAACGACAACCATATTGGCTCCCTTGCAATATTCTCTCAAGAACACCTTAGAACACTCTATATGCCCTCACAATGTAGCTCTAGTGTGTATGTGTGTTAGAATCATCAAGAGACTGAATGAGGATGAGGCATGGTCTATTTAAAAACCCCAAGATGCCCCCTTAGTGCCCCAAGGCCGGCCATCAAGTAGTGATTGGGATAGACATGCATTTGTTGAAGTGGGAGGCAACATGTAAAAAGTTGTTTGCTGTTAGACAAGAGTTCACACCATGAACTCACCTTAGTTCACGCCGTGAACTTCTCCTGGCCCACATCAATTGGAAATCAAATACAATTGATTTATTTTAGCCCCTTCACTTTGGTTTTTGTCGAGATTAATCCCTGGTGTGTGAACAAATAGGCCTATGCTTTATCGGTAGTGATATTGGCGTACGTGTATCAACGGGCATATTCCAACAGACTTTCACTTGCACATGATACACCCTACCCATAATGCCACATACAAAGAGCGGCCTCTAGTATGGCATCTTTTCCCCCAAGTCAGCATAGGTTTTGTCATCCTAGACAAATGCGAAATCTCAAACATAAGTATGAATGGCCCAATAGATAAGTGATCAAACATCCATTTGTTCGCGATATCCGTGTTAACACGCGTCATGGTTAAATGTCATCTCCAGATCTTTTACATTTATGTTTCCCAATCAAGATTGAGGGTGACCAAAATTCTAATGGAAATCGATCAACCATCACTGCAACTTGAGCATGACCATGCATTTTAACGTCAGCACTCAATCATCGAGGGGCCCATGGACATCTCTCTATAACTAGAGGAACAAATTCCTTTGACTACATTGTTTCACCACATACACCATACTTTATCCAAAAAACCCCTTTATAACAGCCAGTTACGAACTGTGTTTAAAAGCAACTAAAGTAAAGCAGACACATGCTTTGACACACAAGTATCTCCGGTCTAAGGACGAAATGATATTATCATCCTGAGTTACTTGTGACAGAAACCATGATGTAACTTCAGGTATGGGTCGTCCAATCACTTGAAGAATTCAAGCATAGGCGAAGTGTTGCGTCCGTTGTATCCAATCCATTATTGGGTACGTGACCAACACCTTCCCTCGGTCTTAATTCAAACTTCCTACCTACGAAGAATGACTGACTGTGGACATTTAGAATGATAAAGCATTCTAGGAAGTGGTTAAACATGCTAAGATGGAACACAGTAACAACATGAAAATACCCTCCCTAGGCGCATTATTAAATCTCCATTTAATAATCGATATAGTAGGAAATACAATACTGCTAAACGTTCCCGAAATAGATAATCACAAATCTATCATAAACCAAAAAAAAATATTCAAGCCAATTTATATGCATTTAGAAATGCCAACTGACCTAGTATGATAAACATCACTAGTCAATAACAACGGCTTAACAAGTGGGTTTGTAACACAACAACCACATGTACTTTTGTTATTTACTTATATCTCTACAGACCAGACCTATCTCAATGTGTCTGTCAAAGATATCATAATATAAAGTGCTAAACTAACCATACCCTCATTGTCACAAAAGCCCACAATAGGGTAAGTGATACTTAAGAACCAACAATTAACACCACAAGGTAGGATCATAAACTTCAATCAAAATCTGACTGTTGGCAAATCCGACTGTTGAAATCTGAAACTAGCAATCCTACAACGCAAATCCGACTGTTGAAATCCTTGACTTGAAGTCTGGAACTTGAAATCCGACATATGGGTATCTTGTTTGAGAAATCCGATACTTGGGGGCGACGCGACGCGTCGGGGCCTTGGATGCGACGCGTCCGAGGTTTTTGGTGAATTATTTGTTTGTTTGAATTGTTTAATGCTATGTGATATATGTCTATACATATGTGAATCATAGATGCTTATGTTTGATTAAAAGGATATAAATTTATATGTTTGACATATATTTATGAATCGTTATTGATTTCAGTTTGTTGTGTTCTCAGGAACAAACAAGGCTCAGTAATATAAGATCACCGAGTGGAGAAATTGAAAGCATGTGGTGAGTGGATGTTTACTCATAGATGTTATTAGTTGTAACTGGCTTGGGTTGCAACTGTTATTGGTTTGACGCATGGATAGATTGTGCATCTGATAATTGATTGACTGTTAATTGTTAATTAATTGTGCGTCAGTGATATGTATGCATGATGGTTGGGAAGTCAGCTTCGGCTGGGCATATGGGCTGGGTTTGTTTGCTATCGGGTAATCAGTATTGGGATCTTTTGATGCATTTGTTGCAACTTAAGGTAATATTGTGTGAGAATAGCAAATCAACTATCGGTAAACCTTTGCTTTTGCCGGCATTGGTTGTGGGTTCCTACAGAACCGCCGGTCTTCCGGGGGCACGATTACCTGTTATGTGTTATTGATATTGATACGGTTATTTGCTGATATATCTGTTGTGGTTTTACTCCATTCACTTAGCTTTGTGCTAATCCCCCAGCTCTCACTCTTTTTACAGGTTTTGGTAAGTCAGCGGCTCGGCTGAGAGTGGTTAGCTTGGGGAGTAATCACCTAGGACTCTGATATATTATTTTGTGACGAACCATGTTTTGTAATACTGATATCTAAACAGTTGTGTTTGTACAGTTGTAATCACTTTGGTTGCTTAATTCGCTTCCACAATGATTATCAAAATGAAAATTTATGGGTAGTGTAGGCACAGTGGAAGTGTTACATTCCCGAATCTTGGCTCGTGGTAGGTCGATTACTCCTTGGGTGTGGGATTGGGATGAATTGGAGTGTAGTTAGTATGTTGTGTACTAACACATTTATCTAACAAATCGTGAGGTGATGTGATTGTTACAGATAACAATGGCTGATCGTGATCACTGGACTGTTGCCCCTATCGTCCACCTAATATGGGACTCAGACAACAATGTACTTACAAGCAATTTCTGGATTGTAAACCAGAGGAATACAATGGCAGCACGGATCCTAACGTCACTTTAAACTGTTTGAGAGATACCGCGAGGATTTTAGATGCGTGTAACTGTGAAGAGGAAGTGAGAGTTTGCTTTGCCACCCGGATGCTCAAAGGCAAGGCGATGGTTTAGTGGGATTCCATTACCACCCATTTATCGAGAGCTCAGATGGATTCAATAACATGGAATCAATTCCGGGATAAACTGTGCGAGCAGTATTGCAATGCCTTCAAACTGAATAAGATAAGGCAGGAATTCATGGAATTGAAGATGACCAGGAGAATGTCAGTTGATGAAATCATAGAACAGTTTAACTCGAAACTGAGGTTCATTACTCAGTGGGTACCGGATGAATCTTCACAGGTACAACATTTTATCGGAGCTTTGTTACAGGAGTACAGGAGTACTACTCGACTGGCTGGATCACTGTCTCAGGCCTTCACCTTGGCAAAATCTGCTGAGGGAGACATTCAAGCCAGGGATAAATAGAATAAAGACGAGGCGGCTGTGCAGAAGCCGAAGTATGACCAGGCAGGTGGTCAACAAAAGAAGAAGTGGAAGGGAAATTCTTCTTAGGGTAATCAGAGTCGGAAGCCGACTACAGGGGGTACGAATACGAAGTCCCAATGGTGTACCCGATGTAAATCCAGTCACACTGGGCAGTGTACTGCCCAGACCATGCGTTGTTTGCATTGTGGTACACTTGGGCATGAAACGAAAGATTGCCGGTTTCCCGGCAATGTTTGTTGGAATTTTCTGAAAGAAGGGCACAGGGCGGGTGATTGCCCTACTGTGAGAGGAGCCGGGACAGGGACGAGGGCAGGGGACGTTGGGGGATCATCATTAGGGGCACAGAAACGGAAGAATCCTCCGACACCGGAGGGTAGGGCATTCCGGATAACAGTAGACGATGCTACTTCTACTGATGATGTTATCACCGGTATGTTTCTTATAAACTCCCTACATGCGCGTGTGTTATTTGATTCTGGAGCGAATCGCTCCTTTATTTCTGTGGCTTTTTGTGAAAAGTTGAAATTACCTGTTACTGTTATTTCTGTACCGACTGAGATAGAAGTAGCAGATGGTAAGATAGTTCCCGTTACAAGTTCTGTGACTGGGGCTGAGATAGATATCGATGGTAAGTGGTTTCCACTGTCCTTTCTATTGATGCCAATATCGGGGTTTGACGTAGTTTTGGGGATGGATTGGCTGAGTAAGCACATGGCGAGCATTAATGTCATAGGAAATTGATTTCTTTTCCGTTGTTTGATGGGTCGCACGTGGTGGCTCGAGGGGAAAGGAATAGGCCTACGTACCTATTATTTCTATGTTGAAGGCCAAGAAATGCTTGAGTAAGGGATGCGAGTGTTTTCTAGCATATGCTATTGATGCTAGAAAGGAAAAGCGGGCAGTTACTGATGTGCGAGTCGTATCAGATTTTCTGAAGTGTTTCCTGATGAGTTACGTGGGCTACCTCCCGTTCGAGAGGTAGAGTACAAGATTGATTTAATACCAGGTTCGAATCTAGTGGCTAGATCTCCTTATAGGTTTGCTCCTTCTGAGATTAGGGAGATGATGACACCGATTCAGGATTTATTGGATCGGGGTTTTATTCGTCCGAGTTCTTCGCCGTAGGGTGCACCGGTTTTGTTTGTGAAAAAGAAAGATGGCACGCTACGGATGTGTATTGATTACAGGGAACTGGATAAGAGGATGATAAAGAATAAATACCCTCTGCCCAGGATTGATGATTTATTTGATCAGTTGCAGGGTGCTTCGTATTTCTCTAAGATCGATTTGAGATCAGGTTATCACCACGTACGAGTTTCTGACAAAGATATTGCCAAGATTGCTTTCCGTACCCGGTATGGTCATTATGAATTCTTAGTCATGCCATTCGGTTTGACTAATGCACCTGCAGTATTTATGGATTTGATGAACCGGGTTTGTCGACCGTTTCTGGATAAATCTGTGATAGTATTTATCAACGACTATTTGGTTTATTCTAAATCCAAAGCTGATCACGAGATTCATTTTAGACAAGTTCTTGAAACCTTGAAATGGGAGCAATTATATGCCAAGTACTCAAAGTGTGAATTCTGGATGCGAGAAGTTCACTTTCTGGGGCATGTTATTTGCAGTGATGGAGTCAAGGTTGATCCGGCAAAGATAGAAGCTATAATGAATTGGGAAGCTCCAAAGTCGCCTTCTGAAATTAAAAGCTTCTTGGGATTGGCAGGATATTACAGATGGTTTATCCTAGATTTTTCTAAAATTGCGAATCCCATGACTAAGTTAACTCGCAAGGAGGTTCCATTTAAGTGGACTGATGAACAGGAGAGGGCTTTTCAGACACTGAAATGACTTTAATGTCAGGCTCCTATTCTTGCATTACCGGATGGGTCAGATGACTTCATAGTTTATTATGATGCTTCTCTGGCAGGGTTGGGTTGCGTGTTGATGCAGCGGGATAGAGTTATCGTCTATGCTTCTCGTCAGTTGAAACCTAATGAGTAGAATTTTCCAACCCATGATTTGGAACTGGCAGCTGTGGTTTTTGCGTTAAAGGTATGGATACATTATCTTTACTGTACAAGGTGTGCTATTTGTACAGATCACAAAAACCTACAGTATGTATTTTCACAGAAGGAACTCAATATGCGACAGAGACGATGGCTAGAACTTGTTAAAGATTATGATTGCGAGATTCACTATCATCCCGTGAAAGCCAACGTGGTAGCCGATGCTTTGAGTCGCAAAGGAGTTAGTGAACATGTTAAATTTATGCAAATTGAAATAGTCTCCGACTTGATTGATAGATTGAAGGCAGCTCAGTTGGAAGCCTTGAAGGATGAAAATCTAATGTCTGAGATTATGTTAAAGAAAAAGAATGATCTGACTGATGATTCTAGGGGATTGAAGGTTTATCAATCTCGAGTCTGGGTGCCTTTGCTTGGAGGTCTCCGGAGTTTCATTATGACTAAGGCTCATAAATCAAGATTATATGTTCATCCAGGTAGCACAAAAATGTATAACGATCTAAAGGTTCTGTATTGGTGGCCTACAATGAAGACAGATGTTGCATAGTTTGTGGAGGCTTGCCATATTTGTGTACAGGTCAAGGCAGAGCACCAAAAACCATATGGAGCATTGAAACAATTGCAGATTCCAGAGTGGAAGTGGGAGCATATAACGATGGATTTCGTAACTAAACTTCTACGTACACAGAGGAATCATGACATGATTTGGGTGATCGTTGACAGATTGACCAAGAGTGCTCACTTCTTCACTACCAATGAGACGGCGTCACTCAGTAAGTTGGCTCAGTTGTATATAGATGAAGTTGTTTCCCGACATGGTATACCGCTTTCGATTGTATCAGGTAGAGATTCCAGGTTTGTGTCGAACTTCTGGAACAGTTTACAGCAGGAGTTGGGTACGCGTGTTAATCTGAGTACAGCTTACCACCCTCAGACAGACGGGCAATCTGAGAGAACTATTCAGACACTCGAGGATATGCTGCGGGCATGTGTGTTAGAATATGGAGGTTCTTGGGATTCCCATCTACTGTTGATAGAATTCGCGTATAACAATTCTTACCATTCGAGTATCGGCATGCCTCCTTATGAGATGCTATATGGTCGTCGCTGCCGTACTCCTACTTGTTGGTTAGAGGCGGGTGAGAAACAGTATGCAAGGCCTGATATTGTACAGATCACCGCAGATAAAGTAGCTATTGCGCGAGAAAAGTTGAAAGCTGTGAGGGATCAACAAAAGATGTATGCTGATCCGCGTCGTAGGTCTGCTGCTTTTGTTGAGGGGGAATTGGTTTATGTGAAGGTTTCTCCGTGGAAGGGGGTTATCCATTTTGGGAAGCGGGGAAAGCTAGCTCCATGATATATTGGACCGTTTCGTGTCCAACAGGTGGTTAATGATCAGAGGGTTACTCTTGATCTTCCAGCGGAGGAGTATGGGACTCGCTTCATAATATCTAGCTCCTTTTGGGAGTTGGGGCATTGAGCCTTGCTTAATGCTAGCCCATGCATCATGGGGAGATTCCCTTTCTTAGAATCCTCCATCTTAAATCGCTTAACGACTTTATCCACGTATGCACTTTGGCTCAAACCAATGAGCATCCTAGATCTATCCCTATAGATCTTGATTCCGAGAATGCATCCCGCATTTCCCAAATCTTACATAGAAAAACAATTCCCAAGCCAAGCCTTGAAACTACGCAAGGTTGGGATATGATTCCTATGAGTAGAATGTCATCTACATATAAAACTAGGAATACTATTGAGCTCCCACTAGCCCTGACATATACACATGGTTCATCTTCGTTTTTCAAAAATCCAAATTCTTTGATCTTTTCATCAAAACAAAGATTCCAACGACGAGAGGCTTGTTTAAGTCCATAAATGGAATTCTTAATCCTACATACCTTGTTGGAATACTCAGGATGTACAAAACCATCATGTTGTCTCATATACACCTCTTCAGAAAGCTTCTCGTTAAGGAAGGCGGTTCTTACATCCATTTTCCATATCTCATAATCATGAAAAGCAGCTATGGCAAGGAGGATCCTTATGGACTTCAACATGGCCACTAGTGAAAAGGTTTCATCATAGTCAACACCCGGGGTTTGTGTGAAGTCTTTCGCCACCAGTCGGGTTTTGAAAGTGTCCAAGGTATTATCCATGTTGATTTTCATCTTGAAAACCCATTTACACCAAACGGGTCGAAACCCGGGTGTTGGATAAACTAGTTCCCAAACCTGGTTATCCGACATGGACTTTATCTCACTGTCCATTGCCTCTCTCCACTTGGTAGACTCAGGGTCCGCCATTGCTTCTCGGTAGTTGGTGCGTTCATCTTGATCTACCATTGGCTCATTTCCCTCGGATATGAGAAATCCATATCTCTCTGGATCTTGATGAGTTCTACCATATCTACGTGGAGTAGATAATGGAAGTGTGTCAGGTACCGCAACTTTACCTTGCTCGGTTTCAACTAGTGATGGTTGTGTGCTAGTGCCAACATCAAGTTCTTTATCGCATGATCCTTGAACTTCCTCAAGATCAATTTCCTTTTGTTGGGTTTTAGCATGGCACGCAATGGAAGCAAAAGAACAAGAAACAAACAAAAGCAATTGGTTCAAAGAACCAAATGCCATTAAAACCCACTACATGGACCAAGCTCTATATACAAGTAATGCAACAAGAAAAACAAGGGAGAAGAAGTTATACCATACACGATTTGAAGTTGGAGAAATCAAACTTGATGGATGAACTAGAAAGCCAAACCAAGCCTTCCTCTATCGATAGTCCACACCTTGTTTACTCAATCTCCTTGTACTAGAAACCCTTGGTAATCTTCATATACTTGAAATCACCATAGGAACGACAACCATATTGGCTCCCTTGCAATATTCTCTCAAGAACACCTTAGAACACTCTATATGCTCTCACAATGTAGCTCTAGTGTGTATGTGTGTTAGAATCATCAAGAGACTGAATGAGGATGAGGCATGGTCTATTTAAAAACCCCAAGATGCCCCCTTAGTGCCCCAAGGCCGGCCATCAAGTAATGATTAGGATAGGCATGCATTGGTTGAAGTGGGAGGCAGCATGTAAAAAGTTGTCTGCTGTCAGACAAGAGTTCACACCATGAACTCACCTTAGTTCACGCCGTGAACTTCTCCTGGCCCACTTCAATTTGAAATCAAATACAATTGATTTCTTTTAGCCCCTTTGTTAGATATTAAATAGTTTGTTAGCCTTGTGTTCTTTTGTTTGTAATATGTATAACTAGACTAGCTTATTATATGGGCTTGGCCCACTTTCCTTATGTATTGTTTAGTCTAGTTAATAGTTAGAATTGGGCCCTTAAGGCTTAGAGGCCTATGTGCCTCTTTCTATTTAAAGCCTTGCAAACCTAGTTTGCAAGGTAACTCTTTGTAATAGCATTCTCTGCTCTTTACGTTCAAGAAATACTAAGAGAGAATCTTCAAGTTAAAGCAAAGTGTTCATACTTGTTCATTCTAACTTCATCATCTTTACTACAAGTATTCTTGTTTACTCATATTTTACACAACAAAGGACTTTCAATTGGTATCAGAGCCAACTCCTTACTAGATTGGTTCAACATTACCTGAGAGAAACATCTGTGTGTGAGAAACAAAACCCAAAAAACAGCTTCTATTTGTGTTTACGTGAAGCTTAGAAAGAAGAAACCACATTTAGCCAAAATCTCTTGTCTTTCAAGTTATTTGTTGCATCTAAGAAGCATTTAAGAAGGATAAAACCTTTTTAATTGTTTTTAGGATAAACAAACAACTTTTGGGTAGTGTTCTTGAAAATTTAGTGTTCTTCAAGTTCTTAAAGTTTTTCTACTGTTTCATCAAGTTTTCAAAAATTTGTTGTTGTTTTGGGTTGAAATCAGTAAAGGGAAGTGTTTCTAGTAAAAGGAAAGGTCAAAACAAAAGTTTAGTGAGTTTTTTAGTGTGTTTTGGGCAAATTAGCAGTCTGTTATCAAATAGTGTACAGACCTGCAAGTTTTGGATTATTATCCATCCGACAGTCGTGCGACTCTAGGCTCATCCGACTGTTGTGCGACTTTCCCAAAGATCATGCGAATTTTGCTCTAAGTTCATCCGAACTTGTTTTTGAAAACTCATCCGACCTTCATCCGACTTTCGGATCACCAATCGTTCATCCGACCTTTAGACGGAAAATCTATTCCGACTTTCGGATCACACTCAACTTCATCCGACTTTCGGATCACCAATTGTTCATCCGACTTTCGGATCACCTAAAGCTCTTCCGACATTCGGAAATCTCATCCGACAGTCAAAGAAATACAAATCCAAGAACTCTTAGTCCATCTGACTTTCGGACCATCCGACAGTCGCATCAAATCACACTTGGATAACTTCACTCAATACTCAAACACTTCAACCAACTTCACAAGTTTTCTCACACACACACTAACCATTCTATTTCAGGGAGAAAGATCCAAAACAAAGATGAGTTCAAGCAACGAAATCCTTGCCATAGGAACAGACACTAAACCTCCAGTACTTTTCAGAAATGAGTACAATGTGTGGAAAGGAACGTTTATGGAATTCATAGAACATAATGAAAAATATGGTGAAATGATGAAAGACAGCATCTTAAACGGTGATGCCAGTTTTGAGAAAATTTTCGAGGATGTCCCAGAAAACAATCCACCAATTCTTGCTGAAAGGAGACGGAAGCTCCCATCAAAATTAACTGCAGAAGAGAAAGACTGTGCACGTGCCGACAAAGACGCAAAATACTACTTAAAACAAGGGCTATGTGCAGAAATCTACTCAAAGATAGACAGTTTGACTTCTGCCAAAGAAATTTGGGACGAAGTAAAACAATGAATGCAGGGTACTGAGCAAGGGTCATTTATCAGGAAAACACAGCTTCTTAACACCTTCCGGGAATTCAAGGTCAGGGAGGGTGAACTGTTGCAGGACACTTACAGTCGCTTCTGCAGATTGTTGAATGATATGAGGAATCATGGCGTAACGAGGTCCGATGTAGATATAAATGTTAACTGGATCAATGCACTTGGTCCTGAATGGAGTGAACATGTTCGCTTGTATAAACATGTTAATCGGAATCTCAAGGCGGTATCTCACCACTCGATTTATGAGGACTTGAATCAGTTTCAAGATGAGGTTCTCACCAAACTTTCAATGAAGCAACCATCTGACCCGGTTGCACTAGTGGATGAAAGGAGACCGCGGGAATCAACAAGGGGTGGCAAGGGGAAGCAGGTTGTGATATACTCCGACTCCTCGGAAGGAGAGATGGAGATGTCAAAAATGGACGCAGTACTGAAGGCTATGTCATTGATCACGAGAGATTTCCAGAACAAGTACGGAAAGACTAACAACCGACAACGGTACACATCCGGACCTAGAAGAAGTGAAGGGATGGTAGCTGATGAAAAGAGGAAGATAGACAAACCTGCAGAACCTCAGGAAGAGGAAAAGAAATGCTACAACTGTGGTAGAACAGGGTATTTTATCAAAGACTGTCGAAAACCTAAGACCAAAGATGCCGAATACTACCGTAACAAACTGCGGTTGACAAAGAAAAATGAGAGTGGGAGAGCAATGCTTGTTGAAGAAGACCAATTTTTGACTGACACAGATGATTCAGACGAAGATGGTGCTGATCAAGCTCACTTTTGCTTGATGGCTCGTGATGTAGTCTCCTCAGATGATGAGGATGAGAATGAAGCTGATGGGGCTGATGAATTTGAAGAAACACACACTGATGATGCAGGTGTTTCTGGGAAGGTAAACATTGAGTATGCTCAAACACTAGTTAAACACATCGAACGACAAAACCATAAAATCTCTAAGTTGGAACACCAAATCAAGAATCAATCAACGTCTAACTTAGAAAATCTTCAAACAGAATTAACCGCGAAAGAAAATGAACTAAATACCTTAAGATGTGAAAATGGGTAATAATTCATAACCTAAAAGCGGCCAAAGTCTCAGCTGATGAAGATTTTAAGTTTTGGCAAAAAGAACGATGTCAACTATACTCAAAAATAAAAGATCTCGAAGACGTACTAATTAAAAGAGATCAAACGGCACAAACCATTTTTCTGAACAAACCTAAGGATGTTAAATTTTCTAAATGGACGTACGAAGGTTTAGGTTACGTTAATCCTCACATAAGTGACAAGATAAGTGATAAACAATTATACGACTTTGAATGCATGAATATGGGATTAATCGAGAAAATGGTGTTCGTTGGACAAGTCGACGAACTGGCCGAGGAGGAACACAAGAGACGCATCACAAACAGAGCGTCAACCTCATACGACTACGAAAGCCTAAATCAGTCGTACATAACCGAAGTCTTCAAACCCACAATATCCGATGACTACTTCCGAAGCTATTCCCAAACAGAAATGGAGTCATTACCATCTATCTCAGATTCTCCACCCGAGCCTCACCTCTATATCCTTCAGATGGATCTACAACGACACCTTGAGTTAGTTGAACTTAAGCTTATCCTTAGATCCATTGTCTTTGACTTTGAAAAAGCAATTCTTCATAACCTGATTGATGACCTTGCCACTGAGAATACCAATTCACAAGACTCTGCTGCCATAAGCACGTCTAAAATCTGGATTCCACACGTGCAAGAAGGTGAATGTTCATCTTCTGGAAACTCAAATTTCAACATACATACAAGTGATGTATCCCCAATGATTCTTGGTGAAAATTGTGAACAATGCAGAAAATCAGAAAAATCATTATTCACTCTTCATGAGAAGCTTAATAGACTTGAGAATGATTTTTTCAGAATGCAAACAATTGAATCCAATCACTTTAAAGGAAAAGCCAAGATAATTGATACTCCATTATCACGAAAGAATAGTACATCGAAACCATCCAAATCAAAAACAAAGCTAATCAAGAAACAAACAACACGCTCTCGCCCTAAGAATGATAGTTTGGAAATGTCTACTTCTAACCCAAATGTCCTTCTAGGTGGAAATGTGAAGAGCAAGAGAAAACATATTTTTGGATGGCGAAAGAAGCCAGAAGAGAAAGATGGAGGAATACAAGACGAAGAGTGTTTGATTTACCCAGCTACTTTCAATAAACAAACAACTTTTTTACTTTGTAATGATTCGTCAATCGTAAATGTTAAATCTGTTCGAACTTCACTTGATTATGTTAAAACAGAAATATTTTGCATGAGTGATGGTTGCATGGAAGGTCACTGTACTTTCAAATGTGTGTATGATGATGATAGAAAGAAACGAGGGATCAAACCGAATTCAAACTATAAATCCTTTGAATCCACTCATGAACAAGCTTCCTTCATAAACAAACGATGTAACAAAATTACCTATTGGCAAAAGAAACAATCAACAAGAGAAAAATTCCAAATGAGTAACAAAAGTGTGCCTTTTAAACAAAATCCAGAATCAAAATCTACCAATGGGCACAGTTCATGGACTCCAAATCACAGATATCACAACAACTGGAATCACGCCAATCCAAATGTTGCCAAACCAACTGTCACAAATCACTTGAGTAAGAAACATCAATTCAAACAGCATAAACAACCTACAGTTCAATACGAACCCATCAAAGTGATAACTAAAACAACCAAAGCAAGACTCCCAAAGAAATCAAGTGCATACATCGACGATGATGTCTCACTACCAAAAGGTTGTAATCACGTGGTTGTTGAACAATCTGTCACCACATCCATAACAACCAATTCCCCCGCAATATCCAAAGAAAGCATAATACCATCACCATCTCAACCACAAACGGTGTCACAAGTTTGTACTTCTAACATTCTAACACCGAACTCATTAACTGAAACTACATGTGATACTGTTGTTTTTGCTAACAGTCAAGGACCCAATACACAATGGGTACCTCAACAACTTTTGTCTTCAATGTGCAGATATCTAGCCAGTGGTACTTGGACTCCAGCTGCTCGAAGCATATGATGGGTGAAAAGAGTCTCCTTACGAACTATGTCCCAAAATACTCGGGAAATGTTCGTTTTGGAAACGACCACGTGGCTTCAATAATGGGAACTGGAGACGTTATCAATGAAAATATAAAAATAAGCAAAGTATCGTATGTAGAAGGGTTGGGACACAACTTATTCAGTATTGGGCAATTTTGTGACAAGGGGTTAGAAGGTAACTTCAAGGCCAAAACTTGCTCAGTTAAGACTGAAAACGGTGATGTGGTACTGACTGGGTCCAGAAGGTCAAATCTGTATACCATTGATCTTGCAGATCTGGAAGGAAAACAGTCAGTATGTCTTCTATCCAAGGCCTCATCGGAACTGACATGAATGTGGCATCGCAAACTATCTCACCTCAACTTCAAGAATATCAACAAATTGGTCAACAGTGATCTGGTTCGCGGACTGCCCAAACTGAAGTTTGAAAAAGAGCACCTATGTGAGCACTGTGAGAGAGGCAAAATGAAACGGGCATCTCACAAAATCAAACAGGTGTCCAGCACAAAAGCTCCTCTCTAACTGCTGCACATGGACTTGTGCGGGCCGATGAGGGTTCAGTCTCGTAATGGGAAGAAGTGCATTCTCGTGATAGTTGATGACTATTGGAGATACACTTGGGTCAAGTTCTCGAGGGCAAAGGATGAAGCTCCATCTACAATCATCTCGTTCCTCAAATAGGTGCAGAATCAATCGCTAGGAAAGGTTGGAACCATTCGAACCGACAATGGCACCGAATTCAAAAACAAAGTCTTGGATTCTTTTCTTGAATCCGTGGGAATCATGCATCAGCTTTCCGCAGCATACACTCCAGAGCAGAATGGAGTAGTCGAACTAAGAAATCGAACGCTTGTAGAAGCAGCTCGAACCATGCTATCCTATGCAAATTTGCCACCTTCCTATTGGGCAGAAGCTATCAACACAACGTGCTACACACAAAACCGCACAATTTTGCATCGTCGCTTTAACAAAACTCCTTATGAACTTTCAAATGGCAGAGTGCCCAATATTAAAAACTTTCACGTGTTTGGTAATCAGTGCTTTGTTCTCAATGAGAAGGCTAACCTTGGAAAGTTTGACCCCAACACTGATGAGGGAATTTTTCTTGGTTATTCCTCAGAGTCTAAAGCGTTTCGTGTGTTAAATAAACAAACAAATGCTGTGATTGAAAGTATAAATGTGACTTTTGATGACACCATAACCACAACATCTTTATCACGTGAGTCACCTGCGATCGCTTCTGGACATATCAGCTCAGGACCGGGACTTAATCGACAAGAAACAAATATAACACACGCTAATGAATCTTCTAATTTTAAGTATATATTTGATTTCTTAGACACTGATGATTCTCGAACTAATAGTGTACCTATTGACAGGCCACAGATGCTGTTCAGGAATCCCTTGAACTCACGCAGCAAACTGCCACTACATCCACATCAGGGGCTGTTAATTCATCTGCCGACCCACTTCTTATTCTGGGTGACCGGGACACTGCATCCAACTCTACAGTGAACATTGTTAGCGATGCCATCACTGAGGATCACGAAAATCGAACTCCTCAGTCCCTCCCAGGATCATCTACTCCTGAGGGTGAACCATCCATTGAACAACGCCTGGATGAATTCTTCCCCAGGATGTCACTGATGAAGTCACTGATAACTCTCTTCCTCATAACACCAGATGGACGGCTGCACATCCAGAGACGCAAATTATTGGAGACAAAGATGCTGGCATTCAGGCCAGAAAGGGACCCATGACCTTGGTCTGTGGTATCCCCGTGACTCATCATTTGAACTTCTTGCGTATTCCGACTCGGATTATGCCGGGTGTATGTTAGACAGGAAAAGCACGTCAGGGAGCGCACACTTCTTGGGCGATCATTTGGTCTGCTGGAGTTCAAAGAAACAAAACTGTGTCTCTATATCTACTGCCGAAGCTGAATTTGTGGCAGCTGCAAGTTGCTGCTCTTAGAGTCTGTGGATGCGAACTCAACTACGGGACTTTGGTCTTACCTACTCCAAGATTCCCCTATTGTGTGATTCTCAGAGTGCCATTGCTATTTCCCGCAATCCTGTCCATCACTCTAAAACCAAGCATATTGATATCAGGTATCACTTCTTGAAAGACAACGTCGAAAAGGGTCTAATTGAGCTCCACTACGTTCCCACTGATCATCAGCTGGCTGATCTGTTCACTAAACCACCGGACGAAACCCAATTTTCATTTCTGGTTTCCAAGATTGGCATGCTTAATCTCACGCTCTAATTCTCTACTATTTTCATGTCTTGAACAGATTTACACGCTCTTTTATTCTCTGTGCAGTTATACAGGTGCTACTGTCTAGGGGGAGCATTGCGGATTCCCTGGTGATCACGAATGTTTTATGTGCATTCGTGTAGGAGGAGAATGAAAAACAGAATTTATCGTCACAGATGATTATTCGTCAGATGTTTGTTTTATGTCCCCAAAATGGTGTAGAAAACCTCAAAAAGAATGAAAAATAACTTTTGCCAAAGTGAAGTAGAAAACCACAAAAAGAAGGAAAAATAATTTTTGGGCCTAAATAATGCTACAATTTAAGTCATGGGCCTAATCAGAATAGATTGGTCAAAGAATTAAGTTTGGACCAAACCGGGTCGACCCGACAGTCGGATCAAACCCTCGGTCCATCCGACCATCAGATAGTCTATAAATAGACCTATCCGACGGTTCCTTTCCTTTCACGCTTTCAAGAATTCAAAAAGCCAACAACACTATTCATCTTCTTCCCTCTCAACTACTTTCGATCGAACTTACTTGAAGTGAAATCTGTTGTGTTTAAATTACACAAAACTGAAAGGTAAGAGGATTGAAACAAGAATGGGTGAATCTTCTGTGGTTTAAATGTCTAAGATACCTTTCTTTTTGGCTTGTCAATCCCTGTTTATCGAACAGTGGGTTTTTCTAGGTTTCTTGCATCAAAACACCATTAATGGTACTGTTTGTAATGTTTGAACAATGTAGAGTAATTCTTAAGTGTATGCGAACACAAAGGCACTAATTTCTTGCTCTAGGTCACACAAAATCGAGTCTTTTGGATGTCTGGTTTTTATAGTTTAGGTACTATTCTTCGCTTTGAAAAACAGAACGTTCGAGTCCAAATATGCACAAAATAAAGTTGTTTAGGATTGGTTAAGAGTACAAACCTGTTTGGGGTTAAATTTCGAGTCATTTGATACCAATTTTGAGTCCATAAACTTAGTTTATGTCAAAAAATCGTTTTGGACTTCATAAGAACTAACTGGGTGCTCTTAACAGTCGGATGAAGGAAATGGAATTTCATCCGACAGTCGGATGAAATTGGTCTATCTGACTTTCGGATGAAGTTTGATCTATGCGATTTTCGAATGTCTAACTTTACATCATGCGACTTTTGCAATAAAACAACTCTGAAAAGACTAAGTCTTATGCCATCCGACTTTCGGATGAAACAAGTCCATGCGACTTTCGGATGAAACAAGTTCATCCGACTTTCGGATGAAACTAGTCCATCCGACTTTCGGATGAAACAAGTCCATCCGACTTTCGGATGAAACAAGTTCATCCGACCTTACCTTGCAAAAAATTCATCCGACTTTCAGTTGAAACAAATCCATCCGACTTTCGTATGAAACCAAAACCATTTGACTTTGGCATAACTGTTAAATTCATGCGACTTTCGGATGAAATTAGTTCATCCGACTGTTAAGTCAACCTTCATGCGACTTTCAAGATTAATACTCATGCGACTTTCACCTCATCCGACTGTCGCACTACCTAAGCTTATCCGAATTTCAACTCTTAGAAATATTTTTAACTTGCTTCAAATTTTATAAGTCACAAAATCAAAGTCAAAGTCAAAACCTAACATTCACATGTGCATTGAACTGTAATACAAATATTCATTCATGGGTTCACATGTTCATAAGCAAATATATGTCTTTACTCTTATGCTAATATGATCTATCTTACCTGTGACAGATGGCTGCTAACCAATCCCTTCCGGAGGAAAGCCTAGTCCCTGCTGCTGACAAGCTTGAAACTCTGAGCAACAATGTGTATTTTGATCTAGCCACATATACTAAAATCCCCATAATCACTGAAATTATCCGTGCCCATCCTCTCCGCCAAGCCATCACTAAAAACCCAAACACATCACCCACCCACGTACTTGAAATCTATCTGCAGCAACTGTGGTACACCTTTACTGAGGGTGTCACTCGCTTGGGACATAAGTGCCTCCGGGGTCGAATTGAGAATATCCGCACAACTCTTTCTGCCGTCAGACTGAGAAACCTACTAGACCTACCTGCTGGTGATCACTATCCAGGAAGAGCTAACTTTGATGAAAATCCAAGTGTAGATGCGGTACTAGACCTAATCAGGGGTCTTGGATATCAAGGAGAACTGAACCAAATTTATCAGTTTAGACGAACAAATCTTGCGCCTCTCTGGCAGACGCTAGCCACTATCATCTCCCGTACCCTGACTGGTATTCACCGAGGCACCGATGGCGGCTCCTACTACTCCCTACTATTGTTGGCTGGTGTTGCTTACCACCGCCACTTGGACTACGCCACCATCATTTTTGAGGAGATCATCCGAATGGTCAAGGAAAAGGATACCTCTCGCCAGAAAACCTTTATACCCTTTCAACAATTCCTGACCATCTTCATCGCCACAGACCTGGAAACCTACCACACCATTCCTCGGCGACTCAATAGCCCACAAGTCCAAGTACAACGCATCGCCAGATTCCTACGAATCAGAGACCTTCCGGATGTCGTAGCCATGACCGTGCCAGTTGCCCATCTTCGAACGTTGAATATGGAAAGTGAGGTAGTGCGCGAGTATATGAGGGTTAATAGGATTGCTCCTCCGGTGCAACCAGAGCCGGTTGTGCCTGCCCCGGGAGCAGTAGTACCTTGTGAGGGTCCTTGTGGTATTAGGGCTCGGGTGCGCAGGGGTGCCCCGAGCAGGGTTGTGATTGCGAGAGAAGAATCTATTGAGAGGGGCGGTGGAAATGGTGAGGGAGGAGAGATACAAGAGACCGAGGGAGTTGTAATCAGTGACTCGGAGGCCTCCAGCCATGCTGCATCAGAGAATAAGTCCTCCACATAAAGGACTCAAACCGAATCCTCCTCCTCAGGACAATCTATCTCGTTTGGTCCACGACCTTCTCCAGTCCGTGTCGAATCCACTGGCACGCGACAAGTATCTGATCATCCCGAGGACATCCATCATGATCTATCAGACATATCTGCCACCTTTGGTGATGTACCGGTTATGGAAAAAGAATATGAAGAAGTAGAGGCTGTAATGAGTGATAGTGCTAGTGAGAAAGAAAATGATGAGGGTGAGAGTACCCCAGACGAAGAAAGCCGGGAAGCCTCATCTACTACCGTTCGGGACATTGTTCCGGCTGGTATTGAAACAGACACCGGCATCCCACCAGTGCATGCACCTCACCCCACCACCTACTCTGCTTCCACTTAAATGGAAGTGGTTTCATACACGGGGATCTATCACATACACAGTCGGCAACTCGTTCGTAGTTTGCTGGCTTTGAATTCAGTGGACCGCCTCCCCCGTACACATCTCCTTTCAGAGCACCATCGAGTCTAGCGCCAACTTTGACTGGTTTTCAATCATTTGCTAGGACACAATCTGCATTAGCACGTCTTCGTGATGCTTCCGGAACGCCCGTAGCGGCCTCTACTGCAGAGGTAACACGAGGATCGAGCTGAAGTCCCTCCAGTGCTACAATTTTGCCAACACTGCGTGAGGGCCACGGGTCTAAAAGACCTGTGCCAACCGAGGGAACTTAGGTCTTTCCTAAACTCTAAGTTCTCTTCTTTTGACTCTTGCCTGAGGGAGTTTGTCAACACAAAACTCCACTCTGAAATCGACTCCCTCAGAGCCCAAATCCGAGCCCTGGAAAACCGCCCACCTACTGTCATTGAGCGAGATTATTCAATCGATGAACTCAAGGACCTCCTTCATGCTAAACTGAAAAGTGTTGCTAATCCTACACCCGAACAATCAACCATACTAGCAGCACTGCAACACCAACCCCAGCCCTCCTCCTCCAGCTCCACCACCTTCCAAGATACTGTCCTACAAACCTTAAATGCCTTAACGTCCACCATCTCAAATATTAGCAAAAGGCTGGAAGTCGTGGAGGAGTCCTGCAAAGTTCAATCTGAAACACGCAATCGTAGGCATGATGATCCTGAGGATCCAGGACATCATGAGGGGGAGAAGCGGCAGCGGCATTACATTGGGGCTCAAAGCACAGTACTCCGAATTGAAGCCGCCCAGTGTCAAAGCCGTCAGAGGGTCAAAGCGGTAGTGGGAATGGGGGTAAACAACAACAAACTGAGCTTGCTACTGAGCCTACAATGGCAGAATTCGAATTTGAAGCAGGTCAGGGGGCAGAGTCAGAGGTAGAAAGACAAGAAACCCCAACAATCATCCCAACAATCCAAACTCCTTCAATCCAAATCCCACAAATCCAAACACATTCACAAGAGCCAGAATTCTCTCTTCCTGAATCCATAACAGAAAAATCCAAAGGCAAAAGGCCAATTACAGAGGAAGTAGAAGAGACTCCACTAATCAACATCCGCAAAGTCTTCACAAAGGTAAACAGGGAACTGCTTGACATCTTTCCACCTGAATAGGGGCAATTCAACATTGCGCCCATCGATCTTATAAGTCAGCAGCAACCTCAAGGGTCTGAACAGAAAGAGGGTGAGTGGCCGGTACCTGCAACTTACCATGGAGGACCTATGCCCTTGGCCACTCACTAGAGAGTAATAGATGAAAGGCCAAACATCAGAAACATCAGGCCTAGAGAAGCTCTGGCAAAAGACCAACCTCGATGGCTCACTCAATGGTTAAATACTCCGTATCTTGAATAAAGAATTCCGGGTATCTTCTCAGAGACTGTCAGAGAGGTTGACGATCTATATGTGCTAAACTCAGAAGAACATGAAAAGGCCGTCAGATTCGCCACCACCTTCCATACAAGTGAGAAAAAACAAGTAGCTTCCAAATATCCAATAGTCAAGATTGAGTTCGTGTACTTGCGTAACTTCCTCAACTACAAAATGGTTCACTTCCATGTAACCAGAGTAGATGGGAAAAGATATACATTTCACGAGGTCGAGCTTAGAATCTTGAATTTGGGAGACATAACTCATATGGAAGATGAGCTGGCCTGCAAGCTTGAAAAGACCCGAGAAGAACAAAGGGCTCTCCAAGTTGTCAGAGACCTTAAGAGAAAGAAAATCATTTTGTGCAGAACCCACGATTTACAGCTTGGTGCTGAGGCTGATCTTGCAAAAATAAATCTTGAAAGGCCTAACCAACAACATTCAAAGCTAGATAAACACAGAAAATACACTATTATAGAAGAATTTGATGAAGATATATGAAGGAGCGGATGGATTCGTCATGCCAAATCTTAATGGAGACAAAGCATTCCTTCGACTTTCAGAGCTCAGTGCATATTCTGACGGAAAGCTTCAAAGATGCATATCTAAATTCCGCAGAACATGCTTCAGAAACCATCACTTGCCTGATCAATCAGAATTGGTAAAAATGACCAGAATAGCAAATCAGTTGGAAGACAAGATTCAAGAAGGAAAGGCCATCCGGAGTTGGGAAAGACTCCAAGGTCAGAGGAACATATGAAAACAAATTATCTGCTTCAACACAAGGCACCAAAAGGGGGAGATTGTTAGATATTAAATAGTTTGTTAGCCTTGTGTTCTTTTGTTTGTAATATGTATAACTAGACTAGCTTATTATATGGGCTTGGCCCACTTTCCTTATGTTTTGTTTAGTCTAGTTAATAGTTAGAATTGGGCCCTTAAGGCTTAGAGGCCCATGAGCCTCTTTGTATTTAAAGCCTTGCAAACCTAGTTTGCAAGGTAACTCTTTGTAATAGCATTCTCTGCTCTTTACGTTCAAGAAATACTAAGAGAGAATCTTCAAGTTAAAGCAAAGTGTTCATACTTGTTCATACTAACTTCATCATCTTTACTTCAAGTATTCTTGTTTACTCATCTTTTACACAACAAACGACTTTCACCCTTCACTTTGGTTTTTGTCGAGATTAATCCCCGGTGTGTGAACCAATAGGCCTATGTTTCATCGGTAGTGATATTGGCCTACGTGTATCAACGGGCATACTCCAACAGACTTTCACTTGCACATGATACACCCTACCCATAATGCCACATACAAAGAGCGGCCTCTAGCATGGCATCTTTTCCCCCAAGTCAGCATAGGTTTTATCATCCTAGATAAATGCCAAATCTCAAACATAAGTATGAATGGACCTATAGATAAGTGATCAAACCTCCCTTTGTTCGTGATATCCGTGTGAACACGCGTCAGGGTTAAATGTCATCTCCATATCGTTTACGATTATGATTCTCTATCAAGATTGAGGGTGACCAAAATTCTAATTGCAATCGATCAACCATCACTGCAACTTGAGCACGACCATGCATTTTAACGTCAGCACTCAATCATCGAGGGGCCCGTGGACATCTCTCTATAACTAGAGGAACAAATTCCTTTGACTACATTGTTTCACCACATACACCATACTTTATCCAAAAACCCCCTTTATAACAGCCAGTTAGGAACTGTGTTTGAAAGCAATTAAAGTAAAGCAGAGACATGCTTTGACACACATGTATCTCCGGTCTAAGGACGAAATGATATTATCATCCTGAGTTACTTGTGACAGAAACCATGAAGTAACTTCAGGTATGGGTCTTTCAATCACTTGAAGAATTCAAGCATAGGAGAAGTGTTGCGTCCGTTGTATCCAATCCATTATTGGATACGTGACCAACCTCTTCCCTCAGTCTTAATTCAAACTTCCTACCTACGAAGAATGACTGACTGTGGACATTTAGAATGATAAAGCATTCTAGGAAGTGGTTAAACATGCTAAGATGGAACACAGTAACAACATGAAAATACCCGCCCTAGGCGTATTATTAAAATCTCCATTTAATAATCGATATAGTATGAAATACAATACTGTTAAACGTTCCCAAAATAGATAATCACAAATCTATCAGAAACCAACAAAATATTCAAGCCAAGTTATATGCATTTAGAAATGCCAACTAACCTAGTATGATAAACATCACTAGTCAATAACAACGGCTTAACAAATGGGTTTGTAGCACAACAACCACATGTACTTTTGTTATTTACTTATATCTCTATGGACCAGACCTATCTCAAAGTGTCTGTCAAAGATATCATAATATAAAGTGCTAAAGTAACCATACCCTTATTGTCACAAAAGCCCACAATAGGGTAAGTGATACTTAAGAACCAACAATTAACACCACAAGGTAGGATCATAAACTTCAATCATGATCGATAATTATCCTTATAGAAATTTGCACTAGAGTAATTACTTACTCCAGACCTTTTCTAGTCATCAAACATCAAGAACATATCTTGGTATTTCTTGAACTTAAAATATTATATTTTGTATTTCCTAAGTGTCCTTATGAATCAATAATTCCTGAATTAGGTCCATAGACAACTTAATATCGGGACATCATCTTCAATAGACACATATACTTAGGAATACAACAAATATCTCACTAGCCCTGACGTATGTAAAAGTCTCATGCATGCTTATAGAAAATCATCACTAGATTTCCTCAATAAAAGAAAAGATCTTACCTTTTAGATGCTAGCATAAATCCACAATGAATTTATCCATGTTTGTAGACTTAATTTGATATTATGGATACATAAGAACCTTGAAGAGTGTTGTGAGAACTTTCTCATAATGTTGTTCTATGACGGAACGCGGTCTTGGATATCCGTGTCCTATCTCTTATTGCCACAGAAGGCAATAATAGCCACTGGTATCAAATTTTCTTCAACATAACCACTAGGAAAAGTTTTTTTTAACCATCATGAAAACTTTTCACATAGTCGGTATTTGAAGTTGTCTATAACTCCATTCATATTAATCCCGCTTGTACCTTCTTGGTTTTCACCTAGGTATGGGATGAAGCCAAGTCAAATACTTGGATATTCGAATGGATTGCATCTCTTGATCGATTACTTCTTTTAACTTAGTGAATCCGAGTTCACTATGTCTTCCAATAGATGGTGACCTCAACATGACTCACCATCTAGTCATCGCCACTTAGATATGATAGACCCATATCTCTTTGCTTTCGTATGACTCTTATCAAACATAAAAGTAATGATACTTAGTCAGGTATACCAACACATCAATGCTAGTTCTCAATCAATCAAGATTGATTATTTTCTAGTGTCAATCATTAGGTCTATCATTTAAATTCCACGTTCTTCCATTGGAATGCTTTGGTTATTTTCTCCTTTTAGAGCAACAAAACACCGTTCTCAGAAGGTTAAATATCTAAAACTTAGAAGAACTTCTCAAATGTATTAACACCTTTCATGTTCATCCATCTCTCACTGAATGTAGACGGGATAACTTTAAACTATGAAATAGACAAGCAAAGAACTCTTTCTAGTCATATCTTATTTAGTGCTAATTAGACCATTGATTGGTTTAAGATCAGGCCTAGTATTTAGAGTGGCTTGGTATGTTAATTTGAGACTAGTTGTGATTAATTACTTGTTAATATTAAATTTAAATGGTCTTAACTAAATTGATTAATTGTTAGTTATTAATTTTAGTTAAGATGTTAAATATATATGTTTATGTATGCATGTACGATTATATATATATATATATATGTTTTAAGATTTGCATGTGGTTATGGGATAATTACCATTTGCCACCTCATGCTACAAGATTTGAGAAAAAGCCATACGTGGGTTCTTATTGAATTAACATGTGAATATTGCCTCGTATCTTGAAAACCGACAGTAGGTGTTTGTGTGTGTTTTGAGAGAAAAGACAAGGAAGCAAGGTTACTTGATAATTGAAAGTTTTGATTTGTCGAGTGTTAATTCAAAGTAAAGGTATGGTTGCAATTCTAGCATGATTGAGATCATTGTGGTATGTTTAGTTTGTCAAGTTATGCTAAGAACATGAAGTTGCCATTGTAGAGTTTTAGAAGTAAACTTGCTTGGAGGGTTTTGCATGATTTGCCATGTTGAAAAGGGTTTGATGTGTTCTTGTTGTTCTATACATGTTATAAAGTGTTTATACATATTTTAGAAGTGTTCATAATGAATTATGAGGGTTTGAATCGGATTTGGAAACTTAGAGTCGGCTGGCAAAATGAAGAAGATGATGCAGGTATGCGAGAAACGTGACACGTTCCTCTCTTGGACGCGACGCGTTCTTCAGAATTATCGGATTCTAGGAGAAATCCGAGTGGAAATCCGATGGTGCAATCCGAGAATCAAAATCTGAAACTAGAAATCCTACAAGGCAAATCCAACTGTTGAAATCCGAGACTTGAAGTCCGGATCTTGAAATCCGATATATGGGTATCGGATTTGAGAAATCTGATACTTGGGGGTGACGCGACGCGTCCGAGGTTTTTGGTGAATTATTTGTTTGTTTGCATTTTTTAATGCTATGTGATATATGTCTATACATATGTGAATCATACATGCTTATGTTTCATTAAAAGGATATAAATTTTTGTGTTTGACATATATTTATGAATCTTTATTGATTTCAGTTTGTTCTGTTCTCAAGAACAAACAAGGCTCAGTAATATAAGATCACTGATTGGAGAAATTGAAAGCATGTGGTGAGTGGATGTTTACTCGCAGATGTTATTAGTTGTAACAGGGTTGGGTTGCAACTGTTATTGGTTTGACGCATTGATAGATTGTGCATCTGATAATTGATTAACTGTTGATTATTAACTAATTGTGCGTCAGTGATATGTATACATGATGGTTGGGAAGTCAGCACGTGGTGGCTCGAGGGGAAATGTGTAGGTCTACGTTTCCTATTATTTCTATGGTGAAGGCTAAGAAATCCTTGAGTAAGGGATGCGAGTGTTTTCTAGCATATGCTATTGATGCTAGAAAGGAAAAGCGGGCAGTTACTAATGTGCGAGTCGTATCAGATTTTCCTGAAGTGTTTGCGGATGAGTTACCTAGGCTACCTCCCGTTCGAGAGGTAGAGTACAACATTGATTTAATATCAGGTTCGAATCCAATCGCTAGATCTCCTTGTAGGTTGGCTCCTTCTGAGATTAGGAAGATGATGACACAGATTCAGGATTTATTGGATCAGGGTTTTATTCGTCCGAGTTCTTCGCCGTGGGGTGCACCGGTTTTGTTTGTGAAAAAGAAAGATGGCACACTACAGATGTGTATTGATTACAGGGAACTGAATAAGAGGACGGTAAAGAATAAATACCCTCCACCCAGGATTGATGATTTATTTGATCAGTTGCAGGGTGCTTCGTATTTCTCTAAGATCGATTTGAGATCAGGTTATCACCATGTACGAGTTTCTAACAAAGATATTGCCAAGAATGCTTTCCGTACCCGGTATGGTCATTATGAACTCTTAGTCATGCCATTCGGTTTGACTAATGCACCTGTAGTATTTATGGTTTTGATGAACCGGGTTTGTCAACCGTTTCTGGATAAATTTGTGATAGTATTTATCGACGACATTTTGGTTTATTCTAAATCCGAAGCTGATCATGAGATTCATTAGAGACAAGTTCTTGAAACCTTGAGACGGGAGCAATTATATGCCAAGTACTCAATGTGTGAATTCTGGATGCGAGAAATTCACACTCTGGGGCATGTTATTTGCAGTGATGGAGTCATGGTTGATCCGGCAAAGATAGAAGCTGTAATGAATTGGGAAGCCCGAAGTCGCCTTCTGAAATAAAAAGCTTATTGGGATTGGCAGGATATTACAGACGGTTTATCCTAGATTTTTTCTAAAATTGCGAATCCCATGACTCAGTTAACTCGCAAGGAGGTTTCATTTAAGTGGACTGATGAACAAGAGAGGGCTTTTCAAACACTGAAACGACTTTTATGTCAGGCTCCTATTCTTGCATTACCGGATGGGTCAGATGACTTCATAGTTTATTGCATTACCGGAAGAGTCAGATGACTTAGTGGAGAAATTGAAAGCATGAGGTGAGTGGATGTTTACTCACAGATGTTATTAGTTGTAACTGGCTTGGGTTGCAACTGTTATTGGTTTGACGCATGGATAGATTGTGCATCTCCTAATTTATTAACTATTGATTTTTAATTAATTGTGCGTCAGTTATATGTATACATGATGGCTGGGAAGTCAGCTTCGGCTGGGCATATGGGCTGGGTTTGTTTGCTATCGGCTAATCATTATTGGGATCTTTTGATGCATTTGTTGCAACTTAAGGTAATATTGTGTAAGAATAGCAAATGAACTATCGGTAAACCTTTGCTTTGGCCGGCATTGGTTGTGGGTTCCTATAGAACCGCCGATCTTCCCGGGGCACGATTATCTGTTATGTGTTGTTGATATTGATGCGGTTATTTGCTGATATATCTGTTTTGGTTTTATTCCATTCACTTAGCTTTGTGCTAATCCCCCACCGCTCACTCTTTTTACAGGTTTTGGTAAGTCAGCGGCTCGGCTGAGAGTGGTTAGCTTGGGGAGTAATCACCTAGGACTCTGATATATTATTTTGTGACGAGCCGTGTTTTGTAATACTGATATCTAAACAGTTGTGTTTGTATAGTTGTAATCACTTTGGTTGCTTAATTCGCTTCCACAATGATTATCAAAATGAAAATTTTTGGGTTAAAAATACGGTGTTACAAGTTTGGATCTAGAATCATATATTTATGAATATTTTATTACTTTATTGTGTCCCAAAATATTTTTCAAAACAATCTTCATATTTCAAGAAAAAGATTCATCGTCATCAAAAGTGAAGTTGTGTGCCATGCAGGGCAAAACAACACATAACTTTGACATGAATAAACATTGAACAAACAATACGAAAAAGATTTTACTTCAAGTCTCAAAACTTTCAAAAATATATCCATCGTCTTCGAAACGAGCATACAAAGAAATATCGCTTGCCACACGGGGCAACAAAATTGAAGTAACAAATAAACCAGTGATTAAGATGAGATCAAATATCCCAACTTCCTCGTAGAGGATCATCCAAGTTTCCTCATTTGAGATCCAGTTCTTCATGCTTTTCTTCCTTCCATCAAGGACCTACACTTTGCAACAAAAAGAATTTGTAACAAACGTGAGTCAATTAGCTCGTGTCAACAATCCCAGCTTTTAGAGGAATAGCAATGAATCATTAATATACCTTAAGAGGGAAATGTAACTCTTTATTTCCTTAGAAGTTTTATATCCCTTTGGCACGTAAGCCAGGCATGATGGCCCCAATCTCCATATCTTCTACAGAACTAGCAAACCACCCATTAAGTCTCTTCTTGAGGCACATTATCTATGTCCTTAGATTCAATGTTAAGGATAGGATTGGAAACTCCAACCTTTCCTTTTAGGGTCGGTTTCTTCTTCCTTTTCTTTTGTTCCTTTGAACCCAAGATGGGAATGGATGATGTGGAATTATGTTTAGCCACGTCTAACTCTGCAGTCTTCAATATGTCATGCAATTTAATTAAGGATATTTCCATTCCGTGAATGTGATAGTTCATGATGAACTGATCATATGATGCGGGCAGGGACTGCAATACAATATCCACAGCGAGCTCCCTCCCAATGGGAAATCCTAGTCTATCCATTCGGTCCACGTACGCCTTCATCTTAAGGACGTGGACACTTACATTCCCACCTTCCTGCATCCTACAACTGATTAGGGTTTTAACACACTCATAGTGTTCCCGCCTAACTTGCTTTTGGAACATGTCCTTAAGCTTGTTTACCATGTGGTACACACTTATGTGCTCGAACTGCTTTTGTAGCTTTGAGCTCATAGATGACAACACGAGGCAGGAAATGTCGTGTGTGACCTCAACACGCTTTCATATGTGTATCAGACGGCCCAAGTCACATGGGTAGGAGGTGGTTCCCGAAGGGGTTCCTCAAGGATGTGCAACTTTGACTCATGACAAAGGACAATTCTCAATTGCCTAAGCCAATCAATGAAGTTCACTTCCGTGAGTTTCTCCTTTTCTAGGAACATATGAAGTGAAATGTTTGACGTGGTGTTATTATGGTTTGACATCTATAAATAACAAGAGTACAAGTTTTGGTTAGTCTGATATAATCCTTGTTAAAATAATCAGCCCATAAGTTTTAAGAAAAACAATTATCTTAACATCGTGACGGGTTTTCCGCGGATCACGTGGTAAAGCTATTTAGGCCGGTAACCATTTATCGATTGTAATCCATTATTACAACTCTTAGTTCCTTACGGGATCCAAATTGACAACCATTGTGTCGTATTGGCATGTTTAATCCCTCCATACCAACTTACAACTAAAATCTTGAATAATATTGGCTAAAGCTCGATAACCATTCAAAATTCTATTTCTAACTTGTAAATCAACCATCAAGATACACGGTGGTAGTCTTGCCCAACGATTGGCTCGACTAGAGCTCGACAACCAATCTTGCTAGTTGCCACCATCACCTTCTACACAGCTCACATAAGGTTTGACTCGGCTAAAGCTCGACAATCATTCCTTGCATGACTAGATTCAGGTGGTGTCATATTATGGGTGGCATGAGATTTACATTTAGAAAACGGGATTTGTTTTCCGGCTAAAAAACCATTTTGATTTGATTAACCAATTTAGTGACAAAAATATATTTCTCTTTGAATATAAAGCAATTTTATATTCTCTTTGTTAATCGTATGTGCGCGCGAGTTTGTAACCATATTTAAAACTTTTGTGTTTTTATTACGTTTGTAAAAGATTTTCTAGCATGCAATAATCCTAATATCCATGCATAAACAAATAAAACACATCACATGCATACAAAATATTGGTAACCACGCCCCTAAGCCTATGCGTTTTCCCCGTGAGCCAAAATAGGAAAACAAAGTCTACTAAGGAAAAACTTCCAATGACTTCAGATGTGCTCCCACTAAACTCGCTACCTCCATTAGGTCTCCCAGATTTGTGATCGCCAAGACGTCAAAGCCATGACTCTCGATGGTTGCCTCCAAGTAACAAATACATACAAAGATAGAAATGGCATGCAAGCCACAAAATTCTATTTTCTAGTACTTTTACAAATATATGGAATTTAAATGGCATGCAAGCCACAACGTACATATTTACATACCAAATAAATAAACAATTAACTTATTACAAATCATGTTATATAAAATCACCAAATGAATAAATAAATAAAACAAGCAACCAAACATCACAACCAAAGGTCTAGGGCAAAATGGTTACCAAAACATGCTATCTAAACAACAAAAGAAAGCATACAAGCATGGTGTGCCACAAAACCATGCAACTATTTTTATCTTGTTAAGATTATTGTATAAACTCAAGGCACATCAAAATAATCCCATGTACATATGCATTAGTAACACCAAACAATTGTTAGTGAAACATATTTATATATACATAATATAAGTTGTAACACCCAAGATTCGGAAATTTCTATAATTAGTAACATTTCGATTTAACGTGTTTTAATATTTCCTAATTGAGATTAGGAGGTGTTTAGAAACTTGGGGGACTTATGTTGACATTTTATAACTAGAAAAGTACAAGGACCATTTGTGTCAATTTGCAAAGTTTATATATATATATATATATATATATATATATATATATATATAGAGAGAGAGAGAGAGGGAGAAATTTGACTTGTTTGAGTCAAAGTTGGCAAGATATCTCCTGCACATTCACGAGAGAAAGAGAGCAGCCATTTCTTCTTAAGTTTTGAAGCCTAGAACAACAAGAGCAAGTAGTTTCCTATTGTTACTAGCTAATCACAAGTTTGAAGGTACGATTTCTTGAAGTTTTTGTGGGTTTTGTAGTTTGATTACTAGTTAAACAAGTTAGAAATGATTCATATGAGTTAGTATTGTTTCCTTACTGTTTGGGGTGTAGGAAAACACCCCAAAGCATGATTTTTATGAGTTTTACGGATTTTTGGTCGACATCCTCTACTGCATAGATGAACTGTCGGATTATCTATAAGGTACACGGCCCGTGTAGAGGTACACAGCCCGTGTAGAGGTACACGGCCCGTGTAGTGTATAAGGCGGTCACAGGGCCATGTTGGTATACATGGTCGTGTAGAGATTGAGGTACACGGCCCGAGTAGGGCTACACGGCCCGTGTAGGTGACGTGGATAACACTAGCCATGTGGTTATGTGTGGTCGTGTAGAGTGCATAGGACACGGCCCGTGTAGATCCCCTACCTTATTCTTTTGTTAAGTGTTTACTTGGTATATGTATTGATTATATGATTATATGATTGTAGGGGTTACTACTTGACGTATTGTGAGTTATTTGGCTTATATCTGTGTGCTACTAGTTGCTGAGGTGAGTTTTCTAAACTCTGATTCATATCTATGATGTGTGTGTGTGTTACATTGCATTGTGGTATATTATTGATCAGAGGATCACAGAGAGAGAGAGAGAGAGTTGTAGCATGTGCTTTGTGTAGTGGTTGCTACGGACAACATTTTAGCCTTCTAGGAAGATGCTAAGATGGTGCAGTACTGTGTCCATAAGAACTATTACAGCATTCGTATATGTGTATGCACATGCTTATATGATTTATAGTTTAGATTTCTCACTAAGCTCTCGTAGCTTATCAGATACTGCTTACTGTTGTTTTGCAGGGCGTGATTCCTCCAAAGACAAGACCCCAGTTTGACAGAGGTTGTTGTATGAGGAAAATCTGTGTTTTGAAATCTAACGCGTGGTTGTATTTTGAAAACAAATCGTTTGTTGAAAATTTTGAATATTACTCTTTTGTATGAACTAGAGGGTTCAGGATAATATTTGTGGCTTCGGCTTTTTTATTTGGGGCGTTACAACTTGGTATCAGAACCAAGGTTTGAGAGATCTGGAGGTGTGTTATGCATCATCTGGACTTAAACCATGGTTCTGAGGATTTTTGAGTCAAACTGGAGGCTTGCAGCTTGGTGGATATACTGAGTATTGTATTGAGAACATGCTAACTGTTTATGTTACTATTATTGGTATTGAGATACCTGAGATGTTAGTGATAATGATGCCAGATACGTGATGTGTTATATGATATGATATGGTCTAAGCCTGTGAATAGGGACTTTTTGTGATAAAGTTAAGATCAAACGTATGTAGTGTGTTATGAATAATATAAGGGCCCATATTATTACAGACACATGATACATATTAGAACTTGATGGAAGCATGAGGAATCTTGTGAATCGGGTGAGGGGTACTTGTAAAAAGTAGTGCACTTGAGATTATAGATGCCTTAGTATGTATAGAACTACTTTGGATCCGAGGATAAGTGTACTGAGATATTGTATATACTTGAGATTGTTTGATATAGAGGATGGCGTGGTAATGCAACCTTTTGTCCTAATGCTTTATCTATGCTACAAGGATGGTGAATACTAGAGGTTCTCGAACTACGGATCGTCATGAGGGTGGTCCTAGTAATAGACGAGAGGGGGTAGATACCAATGCAATTGGAAGCAGGAGGCCACCTATGGCCCGTAATAGTCAAGCAGACGAGACTCCAGACCTGAATCAAGGTTTTGCTCAGGCTCAACCCCTAGTGACTATTGCTGAGGAGATTGGTAAAGCTTTGGAAAAGGCTATACCGTTTATTATTACTCAAGTGGTTATTCATTTGAAAGAGACGACAGGAGAGGCTGTACGACAGGAAGTAGCAATTGCCTTAGCTGGGAGGGAAGAAAGAGTTAATCCTCAGCCGCAGGTGATTATTAGTGACGCGCCGAAAGGGTGTACTTTTAGAGATTTTGCGGTGTGTCAGCCACCGTTGTTTGAGGGATCCACTGACCTGATTGTTAGTCAGAGGTGGATATCAGAGTTGGAAGGAGCATTTCATACCTGTTTGTGTGCTCCAGAAAACAAAGTGAGATTTGCTTCCAATCAGTTGAGGGGTGCTGCCAAGGATTGGTGGGATTTGGAAAAGAAAATGAGGGGCGAGACGCAGATTGAGGCCATGACCTGGGCAGAGTTTAAAGAGATTACTACGGAGCAGTTTGTTCCGTAGTCCGAGATTGATCGAATAGTTGATTAGTTTCACAAGTTGAAAAAGACTACATAAACCGTTCTAGAGATTAATGCCAAGTTTAACGAAAAGGCACGGTTCTGTCCTGATTATGTAGCTAACGAGAAAATGAAGATGTATCGCTACATGATGGTTTTGAAGCCAAGCATCAGAGAGTTTATTGATTCGAGCAATCATCAAACCCTGAAGTCCATGATGGATGTTGCGTGAGCTAGAGAGTTGGAATTGGTGAGACAGAGGAAGGAGAAAAGGCCAGTAGAAGGATCAGCACCACAGAATAAGAGGCTTAGGGTAGACTATGGGGAGAAGAAGGAAGCACCGAGAGTGTGTCAGAGGTGCAAGAAGAGTCATTATGGGAACTGCCAGACAAACGTAGTTCAATGTGTTAAATGTGGCAAGCCCGGCCATATGGGTAAAGACTGTCGCGGTGCGTTGAGCATGTGTTTTCATTATTACCAGCCAGGTCACCACAAAGCCAATTGTCCCCAACTGGCTGCATCTGACCGCTCAACCGGTTCAAGGAATACTCCATCTCTACCTCCACTGCGCATCACTGAGAATAAAGAAGTAAAGAAAAAGGATACTTCGAAGAGCAGGGGGAGGGCCTTCCAATTAACTGCAGAGGAAGCACAGAGAAAACCTGATGTGGTTGTAGGTACATATCTTGTTAATTATCTGTCTGCTCTAGTATTATTTGATTTGGGTGCTAGCAAATCGTTTGTATCTGTTTCTTTCTGTAAAAATATCAAGCAAGTATGTGGTAAACTGAATTCCCCTCTCGAGGTAGAAATAGCTGATGATAAGTATGTACTTGTGACTGATGTGTATCGAGATAATGTGCTAGAGATACACTATGTTAGATTTCTTATTGAGCTTATACCTATGCCTATGAGAGAGTTTCAAGTGGTAGTGGGAATGGATTGGCTTGGGCGTTACCAAGAAACCATTATGTGTGGGCAAAAATTGATTCGGGTTCAAGCCCCAAGTGGGGAAGAACTATCAATTTTTGGTAATAGAAAAAGTGAGAAAATGTGTATGTGTTATGTGTCTAGAGCTCGGAAATACCTTCAGCATGGGTGCACAACCTTTTTAACTCATGTTATTGATACGAAATTAGAAAAGAGACAGTAGAGTGTGGATGATATGGCAGTGGTACGAGAGTATTCTGATGTATTTCCAGATGATCTGCTTGGTATACCGCCTGATAGGCAAGTAGAGTTCATAATTGAGTTAGTACCGGGGGCTGCACCAATTGTCAGAGCTCCGTATAGACTTGCACCGCCAGAGATGCAAGAATTGATGAAACAGTTGCAAGAATTGTTAGATAATGGTTTTATTAGACCTAGCAGTTCACCATGGGGCGCTCCCATTTTGTTTGTAAAGAAGAAAGATGGTACATTTCGAATGTGTATTGATTATCGTGAACTTAACAAAGTGACTGTGAAGAATAAGTATTCTTTGCCTAGAATAGACGAATGGTTTGATCAGTTGCAAGGGGTGTCATGGTTTTCAAAATTTGACTTAAGGTCAGGTTATCATCAGTTGAAGGTTCGGGAGGAAGATATTCCTAAAACTGTGTTTAGGATGCGGTACGGGCATTTTGAGTTTGTTGTTATGCCATTTGGTCTTACAAATGCGCCTGCAGCATTTATGGATCTTATGAACAGAGTTTGCCGTCCGATGTTGGACAAATATGTGATTGTGTTTATTCATGATATTCTCATTTACTCAAAGAACCCAACAGAACATGAAAGACATCTTAGGCAAAGGTTGTGTGAGGCACCTATTCTTGCTTTGCAAGAAGGAATGGAAGATATGATAGTGTTTTGTGATGCTTCTTATCAGGGGTTGGGATGTGTTTTGATGCAGAGAGGTAGAGTTATTGCTTATGCTTCTCGACAGCTTAAGCCGAATGAAATTAATTAGCCAACTCACGATTTGGAGTTAGTAGTAGTGGTTTTTGCATTGAAAACTTGGAGACATTATTTGTATGGAGTGAAGTGTACTATTTATACTAATCACAAAAGAATGAAATATTTTGTGGATCAGAATAATCTTAATATGAGGCAGAGAAGGTGGTTAGAGCTTCTGAAAGATTATGACTGTGAAATTCTTTATCACCCGGGAAAAGCCAATGTTGTGGCATATGCTTTGAGAAGGAAGTCGGGTTTTGGTACTTTTGAAGAACGAGTCGTTACGGATGACAGTGACTACACCATTGTTTGATGTTATAACAGATGCTCAACTAGAAACAATAAAGGAAGAAAACCATAATAAAGAGCGAATTAGAGGGCAATTAACTAATTTTGCTAAGGATAGTCATGATCTATTCTTATGTTGTGGACGAGTGTGGGTACGTAATCATGGAGAAGTCATACAAACTCTTTTGAGTGACGCTCACAGATCTAAATTCTCTATTCACCCAGGGGCAACTAAAATGTATAAAGATCTGAAAGTGGATTATTGATGGCCAGGTATGAAGCGAGATGTGGCTAGTATGTGGAGAGATGTCTTATGTGTCTGCAAGTGAAAGTTGAACACCAGAAACCGCATGGGAAGTTGCAACCTTTAGATATACCTGTCTGGAAGTGGGAGAATATTACTATGGATTTAATCACTAAATTACCTAAAACCCCTAGAGGTTACGATGCTATTTGGGTGATTGTGGATAGATTAACCAAAAGCGCACATTTTATTCCCATTAAAGAGACTTACTCTTCAGAGAAGCTGTCAGAGGTATATATGAAAGAAATAGTATCTTGTCATGGTGTGCCAGTGTCTATTGTGTCAGATAGAGATACTCAATTTACTTCCAGGTTTTGGAATAAATTTCATCGAGAAATAGGAACTAAGCTTCATCTTAGTACCCCATTTCATCCGCAGACTGATGGTCAAAGTGAGAGGACGATTCAAACCCTGGAGGATATGTTACGCGTGTGTATTATTGATTCTGGAGGGAGTTGGGATTCTTATCTACCACTTGCAGTGTTTTCTTACAATAATAGTTATCTTTCAAGTTTGGGAATGCCGCCTTATGAATTGTTGTATGGTAGAAAGTGTCGGACTCCGTTTTGTTGGGGTGAAGTGGGTCAGAGAGAGTTGGGAAGTACTAAGGTGGTACAGCGTACGACAGAGCAGATTCAGCAGATAAGAGATAGATTGCTAGCATCTCAAAGCAGACAAAAGAGTTATGCGGATAAAAGAAGATCACCACTAGAGTTCCAAGTGGGTGATTATGTGCTATTAAAGGTGTCACCGTGGAAGGGATTAATTAGATTCAGAAAGAGAGGCAAGTTGGGTCCGAGGTTTATTGGACCATTCAGAGTTAGTGCTCGTGTGGGGAAAGTTGCTTACAGACTGGAACTTCTAGAAGAGTTATCCAAGATACACAATATCTTTCACGTGTCTCATCTTAGGAAATGTTTAGCAGACGAGTCTGCATTTGTGCCACTGGAGGATGTATGCGTTGATGATAAGTTTAATGATGTCGAGCAGCCTGTTGCTATACTGGAAAGGAAAGTTAAAGCTCTACATAATAAACAAATTGGATTGGTTAAAGTTCAGTGGAAACATCAAAAAGGGTCGGATTATACTTGGGAACCGGAGGATGAGATGATGCGCAATTATCCAGAACTCTTCAGTAGTTGATTTTGTGGACGAAATCGTTTTCAAGTGGGGAAGAGTTGTAACACCCAAGATTTGGAAATTTCTCTAATTAGTAACATTACGATTTAACGTGTTTTAGTATTACCTAATTGAGATTAGGAGGTTTTTAGAAACTTGGGGGAATTATGTTGACATTTTGTAACTAGAAAAGTACAAGGACCATTTATGTCAATTTGCAAAGTTTATATATATATATATATAGAGAGAGAGAGAGAGAGAAAGAAATTTGACTTGTTTGAGTCAAAGTTGACAAGATATCCCCTGCACATTCACGAGAGAAAGAGAGCAGCAATTTCTTCTTGAGTTTTGAAGCCTAGAACAACAAGAGCAAGTAGTTTTCTATTGTTACTAGCTTATCACAAGTTTGAAGGTAAGATTTCTTGAAGTTTTTGTGGGTTTTGTAGTGTGATTCATAGTTAAACAAGTTAGAAATGATTCAAATGAGTTAGTATTGTTTTCTTACTGTTAGGGGTGTAGGAAAACACCCCAAAGCATGATTTTATGAGTTTTACGAATTTTTGGTCGAAATCCGCTACTACAGAGATGAAATGTCGGTTTGTCTGTAAGGTACACGGCCCGTGTAGTGTAGAAGGCGGTCACACGGCTGTCTTGGTATACATGGTCGTAAAGAGATTGAGGTACACAGCCCGTGTAGGGTTGTGTAGAGTGCATAGGACACAGCCCGTGTAGGTGACGTGGACAACACTAGCCATGTGGTCATGTGTGGTCGTGTAGAGTGCATAGGACACAGCCCGTGTAGGGGTACACGGCCCGTGTAGATCCCCTGCCGTATTGTTAGAACTGTATTTGTGTTTAATTTCTAGTTACAATTTAGTGTTTTTGTGACTTACATTGTATTTAGTATAAATAGTATTGTAGACTTCTTTCCATATAACTTTTGGCATATTATTAAAATAGAAAACACACACTTTAAGGTGTTTCCATACATTCTCTCTACTTGATTCTATTGTGTACTCGTTTTATTGCTCTACAATTGGTATCAGAGCCTAATCTTTGCTAAGATAAGGTTCTTGATTGAAGAATTCAAGAGAAAACAACAACAATTTGAAGCAATTTGTCGGATTTGAAGGTATTTTGGTCGACTTTTGGTGAAATCTGATTGCTATCGAATTTGGAATGAAAATGGAGGATTAGTAGCCTATTAGATTCGCAATCAACATTCGAGTAAGTCTGTGTAAGTCCGCGGTTGATTACTTCAACAGTTTGTACTGAATTGAGATTTTTGTATTTTTCGGTTTTGAGAAAAATTTGATCTAAAATGTATTCTAGAGGTTGAATTTTGTTGTAAAATTGATTCTGAATTGTAATTCGATTGTTTACGAAACTTCTGGAAGAAGAAATTCACGAATTTGATCAAAATTCGGAGGAATTTGAAGTTTGAAAGTTGGCGGTTCATACTGTTGCAAGAGCTATCGGATTTACTCTGAAGAATAGTCGGATTTCTACAAATCCGAAGATTTCTGCCGTATTCCGATACTTTTCTAAGTGTCGGATTATAACATTCGGATTTGGTGTTGCGAATTTTAGGTTTACAAAGGATTGAGTTGCAGATTTGGAGTTTGTTTGATATAAGCTACTATCGGATTACAAGGATTGTTTGCTATCAGTTTTGAGTTTCGGATTTCCAAAATATCAGATTTTGGACTTTTACGGATTTGATTGATCGGATTTCCAAATTATCTTTCTATCAGATTTCCAAAGTTGGAAGGAATTCTCTCGGATTTCAAATCATCAGATTTGAATTTCTCGGATTTTGAATTAACCGGATTTCAATCTCTCAGATTTCCAACTTGGATTGTCAAGCAATCGGATTTCCACACTAGTCGGATTTGAATCAATCGAAATTCTCAATTATATCGGATTTCAAAACATCGGATTTTGAAGTTCGGATTTCTCAATTGTCGGATTTGAATCTATAGGATTTCAAATTCACTTGGATTTCAAGTCTCGGATTTTGGAGATTTTATAAGTATCGGATTTAAAGCAAAGTTTCGGATTTCAAAGAGTAAGTATCGGATTTGTGTTGAAAAAAGAATTCTTCAATCAAATATCTTACAGAGAAAAGATCCTAAAGCAAGAATGAGTACATATAGTGAAACCCTTTCATTTGGTTTAGACATGAAGTCACCTGTATTGTACAGAGGAGAGTACCATGTATGGAAAGGTCGTTTCATGGATTTTATAGACAACAATGAGCAATATGGTGAGGAGATGAAGAAAAGTATACTAGAAGGAAAAGGTGTCTTCAGAATTGATCAAGAAGCAAACCCTCACCATAATCCACCCTTGGATGAAATCCACTGGGAAATGCTTCTATCTGAGTATACAGCTGAGGAAAAGCACTGAGCCACAACAGATCTTAAAGCAAAATACTATCTAAAACATGGCCTTTCTTCAGAATTTTACATTTAGGTGAATGGCCTGAATACTGCTAAGGAGATATGGGACGAGATAAAGAGCCAGATGGAAGGCACTAAGTCTTGGGTCTAGATCAAGGAGACTACACTAGTTAACTCCTTTGATCATTTCAAAGCTAGAGATGGGGAAGCACTTATTGAAACTTACAGTCGGTACTGTAAATTACTCAATAAGCTTAGAAACCAAAAGCTGGATGATTACTCTAATCTGACAAAGAATACAAGGTTTCTAAACTCTCTAAGGACTGGATGGAGATCCCAAGTGGCAATCTACAGACAGATGAATCAAAAGAACCTCAACAAAGTTACTCACCATATGATTTTTGAGGAACTAAACCAATATTAGGATGATGTTGGTCTGGGGACACAAAAAGAAACTGTAGATCCACTGGCTCTGGTGGTTAATGAGAAAAGGGTTAAGAGCTCAACAAAATATGTTCATATGAAACAAGTTACAGAAAAGAATCTTCAGATTCGGAGGAAGAGAGTGTGGTTGATAATGAGAAAATCATGGAGGCAATGGCTTATTTAACCAACATGATGCAAAATAAGTTTCTGAAGAACAAAACGAACAACAGGCAAAGGTTCACGTCTGGTTCTAGAAGAAGAGATGACCAATTCCAAAAGAAGGATGGTCAGAGATTGGAAAGGAGATATGAAAGGAAAGTAGAAATAGCCCAGGAACGCAAATGCTACAACTGTGGTGGAACTGGGCATTTTATTAAAGATTGCAAAAAGCCCAAGGTTAAGGACTCTGAATACTATAACACAAAACTCAACCTCATCAAGCAAAGAAACAGTGGGAGGGCATTACTTGTTGAAGAGGATCAATTCTTATCTGACACTGACAACAGTGATGAAGATCCCAATGTCCACTCCCGGTTTGTTTTGATGGCTGAGGTAGAGGAGTGTGAGTTCGAGGAAACCGATGGGGAAAGCGAAGATGAAATCGTGCGAAATAACTCTGGATTTATGGCCAGTTTTGATGAGTCGGACATGGAAAGTGAGTATGAAGAAGAGGAAGAGATTGAACCTGAGGTTGCTACTGAAAGCACCAATTCATCTGTTGCTAAGAATGGAGAGAAGGTATTGACTGATGACTCTGAATTTCCTACTGAGTATGTACTAACTCTTATGCAACATGTGGAGATCTAAACTTCTCAGAATCAATCACTTACGAACAAGAACCAGAAGCTGCATGAGAAGAATTTAAGTCTAAAAATGGAACAAGCTACAAAAAGTGAAGTTGAACTAAAAACTCAATTCTCAAAATAGAACAACTTCAACAAGAAATAACAGACAAAGAAAATGCACTCAACAAGTTACAAAAAGAAACAGAGTTAAGAGTGCATGACTTGAATGCAGCCAAACTGTCTGCAGAGATAAATCTTAATTTAATAATGAAAGAGAAAAAGAACCTCGATGAAAAAGTTCAACATCTTGAGGAAAGAGTTAAAAAGCAAGTCACTGATCGTCATAGTATCTTTAAAAACCTTGAACCAAATGTAAAGAACAGATATAAAGGTTTAGGGCATGACGAACATAACTTTTTCTCAAAGAATAATTGCACACAACTGTACCAATTAGAAAGAATGAATCAACGTTGGACTTCAAAAATGGTGTTTGTGGGAGAGGAAGAAATCAAACACGAAGAAGAACTAAAAAAACAACCAAGAAAATGCAAAACTCAATTAATTATGATGAACTGAACGCGTCATACGCAGATGGTGGTGGTTGTTCCTCAGATGAAGGCTTCATTCCTATCCCACCAGAAGTGAAGAAAGTTGTTGAAGAAGGAAACAGTAGAACTACAGGAGTTTATATTCCACATATGGAACTGCAGAGAAGACAGGAATTGCTTGAGGTAGCATGCATCAATCAGAAAATTCAATTTGATGTGGAAAATTGTGTCCTAAAAGAAACAATCTTCAATCTTAACAAGAAGTTAAATTCTGCTGCATTTGAAATTAAGATTGAAATAACTGAAGAGAAAGTTAACAATTCTGATATTGCACAATATCTAATTCCACAATTTATTTCATATGGAATTGAACGAATAATGCTTAAGGAGAAGGTTGATCGATTGCTAATTGAATTGGATAGATATCTGGATATTGTGTATCCACAGTGTCCAAAGGCTTGCAACGAGTTCATGTCACATAAATGCAATCAATTTTGTGTTCCAAACAGTGTTACAGAGAAAGGATCATCTTCGAAAACAAAGCAAATTCCTGAAATTCCAAAAATCAGAAAGTCATTAACTGTGCATGATTCAAAATCTATTAAATCACTTCATGTCTCTAACAAAACTTCTTTTTCTGAAATAAAATCAGATCAGTCAAAAGTGAAAGAAGCTTCACGCAAAAGAGTGAAAAAAGCAGTCACCAAAGGTGTGAAGAATGAAGAGACGACAAAGACTTCAATGAAGTGGATTCCAAAAGAAGATCTGAAAGAAAAAGAGAAAATGAAAGTGCATGTAATCAATTCTGTTTCCAAGAACAAAGTTAAATCGTTTTGTAACATTCATAAATCATACTGCAATAAGAATTGTGAATTACTTTTTTCTTCGAAAGTCAAAACTGGAAGCTCAAAAACAAAAATACTTGATAACAAGATGTGTTGTGCTGGAGTTGGTTGTCCTGAAGGACAATGTGACTTTAAATGTGAGTATCATCAAAGTAGAATGAAAAGAGGATTAAAATCAAATAGAAACTGGAAATGTCCCAATGACGAGAAAATTCTGTTTTGGTTTGTAAACAAGAATGGATTCATTATTCACCAATGGATTCACAAACATCAAAGAGCTGGATTGTTGAAAAGGTATGCTAACAGAAAGATACCAGTCCAACCAGGACAATGAAGAGAAAATCTGAACATAAAGAATGAAAATCAAAAACCTACATCAACTCCATCAAATCATTACAAATTCACATCTTTCAAAGAAGTTCAACAGAAAGCTGCTTCAATTACATCGTTTATACCATATTCAACAAAGAATCAAAAACAAATGATGAAAACAAATTTGTCAAACAAATACAAAGTGAAAAACATGAATGTTGAGAAAGCCAAGCAGTTTTCACCACTGGTTAAATCTACTCAGTCACTGAATAAAAGAAAACCTTCACCTGAGAAATGGATAATAAAGAAAGAGGTTAACAAAGAAAGTTTGAATCTTGTTAAAACAACTCAAGCATCTAACACAACAAATCAAACTAGTTTCTTTTCCATGTGCAGAAACATCATCTTTGGTACATGGACTCGGGCTGCACAAAACCTATGACGGGGAACAAAGGTCTTCTCAAACACTTTGTGAGCAAGTATACAGGAAATGTAAAGTTTGGGAATGACCAAGTTTCGCCGATCTTAAGCCATGGGGTAATAGAAACTGGTAATTTGAAGATAGAAAAGGTGTCCTATGTGGAAGGCTTAGGCCACAATCTGTTTAGTATAGGACAATTCTACGATAAAGGAATGGAGGTCGTTTTCAAGAAAAGCTCGTATTCGTTAAAAACAGAAGATGGAGCAGAAATTTTGGGTGGCAACAGAAAGTCAAACTTGTATACAGTTGACTTCTCTGAGAAAGGTTTCGGCGCACCAGTATGCCTGCTGTCAAAAGCATCATCAGATCTAAACTGGTCATGGCATCGCAAGTTGTTTCGTTTGAATTTCAAAAATATAAACAAGCTGGTGAATGGTAATTTGGTCAGAGGTCTACTTGAGCTCAAATTTGAAAAAGATCATTTGTGTAAGGACTGCGAAGCGGGAAAAATGAAGAGAGTTCCACATAAAGTGAGTCAGATATCTTTAACTACCGCACCTTTACAGCTGATCCACATGGACCTCTGTGGATCAATGAAAGTTCAGTCCAGAAATGCGAAAATATATATTCTGGTAATTGTGGATGATTATTCCCGGTACACTTGGGTCTGGTTCGTGAGTCACAAGAGTGAGGTACCATAACAAGTGATTCTATTTCTAACAAAACACAAGACTCAGAACGGACAACCGGTGAAGAGTATTCGAACTGACAATGGGACAGAGTTCAAAAATAGAACATTAGATTCTTACTTGGATTTTGAGGGAATTACCCATCATTTCTGAGTAGCATATACTCCGGAGTAGAATGGAGTAGTCGAAAGGAAAAATAGAACATTGGTTGAAGCTGCCAGAACAATTTTACATTACTTGAAGTTACCACCATCCTACTGGGCTGAAACCGTGAATACTGCCTTCTACACCCAAAACAGATCCTTAATACATCGTCGCTTTAATAAAATTCCATATGAATTATGTAATGGAGTAGTACCTAATATCAAATACTTTCATGTATTTGGTAAGAGGTGCTTTGTGCTGAATGAATCGAACAAACTATCAAAGTTTGATTCGAAAGCCAACGAAGGAATCTTTTTAGGTTACTCAATGGATAAAAAGGCTTCTAGAATTCTGAATCGGAGAACTAACATGATTGTCGAAAGCATGAATGTTACGTTTGATGATTTAGTCAATTTAAATTCCTTAACGAGTAAACCTAGCTCATCTAAACATTCAATTTTTACAAATAACAAAACAGCTGAGTCATTCACACATGCAGGAGATATAAGCTTGGATTTTATGTTTGATTTCTTTAAAAAGAATGATAACACATCTACTGTCTTGCAGGATATTAAGCAGGAGTCTGTGTCAATAACTGAGCCGCCTAGTGTGTCTACAATTCAACAGACTACAAATTCTGACAACTCAGAGTTTGAAGCTACAAATATCCCTGCAACCCAACAAAGTCCAAGATATGAGGAATCAGCAGAAGATATTAATTCAAACGATCTTCAAATTCTCAATGAATTCATTCAGGTTCAATCCCCCGAACCTGTTTGGTTGAAGAGTCATCCGGAGACACAAATTATACGAAATTTGAACTCTGGTGTTCAAACTAGATCTGCCATAGCTAATATATGTCAACACTCAAGCTTTCTAAGCATGGTCGAATCCACACGAGTGTCGGAAGCTCTAGATGATCCTGATTGGATTATAGCTATGCAAGAAGAGTTAAATCAGTTTGACCGACTCAAAGTCTGGAGACTAGTTCCGCGAGCTGAAGGCAAATCTATTGTCAGAACGAAGTGGGTGTTTAAGAACAAAAAGGAATCTGATTGTTTGGTGGTTAGGAATAAAGCTAGGCTAGTGGTTAAGGGGTATAATCAACAGGAAGGAATTGATTATGACGAGACCTTCGCCCATGTAGCTAGGATATAAGCAATTCAACTTTTCCTAGCCTATGCCTCCTACAGAAACTTCACGGTGTATCAAATGGATGTGAAGTTTGCCTTTCTGTAAAGTATAAAATTGTATAGAAATAGGAGTTTACTTGAGAAAATACTCAGAGAGTATAAATAGGGATATGACCCTTGTAATAAGTGAGTTTTGCCATAATCAATGTTTAAGTGTGTATTTTGTATGGTGTAAATCTTCTACACACTACATTCTTGCATTACTCCATTCATACTCGAACCACTTGGGACTAACAAGTGGTATCAGAGCCTAAGGAGTGTGATTTGTTTTTGAATTCAACATACATGTTCAAGATTTTTGAAGAATTTGAAGAAAACCGAGAACACATTTTGAGATTTTTGGGTTTTCGTCAAATTTTGTGATTTTCGTGAAGATTATGGTTGATTGATGCTCGTTTATCATTTTAGAATCATTCTGGAGTGAACGAGATCAAATTAACATCAAAACAGCAAGCAAAACGAAGATTTATGTATGTTTTGTGAAAAACGAGTTTTGGGAAAATCGTCTAATTCGATATCAATTCGTTGTTGTTTATCAGAAAAATTGATATAGGATTGATTAAAGTTGATAGGCGAAGTGATCTGGGCAAGAAATATACAGATTCGTGCAAATTTGAAGAACTTTTGAATCTGAGCGGGATGAATATGAAGTTGTCGAATTTAGAATTTGAAGGTACCGGATTTCAAAGTTGAAGCTATCGGATTTCATAAATCCGATTAAGTGTTTACCGGATTTCCAAGTTATCGGAATTTCAAGTCCTCAGATTGTCAAGTTATCGGATTTGAGTTCTCGGATTGTGATCTTCGGATTTCAAAGTCTTCGGAATTTGAAATTATCGGATTTACACTTGGGATTTTACATCTCTATGATTTCCACCAATCAGAATTCAAAATTGTCGGATTTTGAAGGAATCGGATTTCCTCTTTAGTCGGATTTTCAAATTATCGGAATTTGAAATTTTCTTGGATTTCAAAGATTTGGAATTTGGCGGATTTGGGTTTTGAGCGGATTTGGGAAGATTTTCAATTTTTCTATCATTTTCTCCATAGCAATTTTAACGAAAATAAAAAATTTCCAGCTCGACCCCAGCCAGGGGCTCTGCCCCTTGGATCCCGCTATCAGGGGCGCTGCCCCCAAACCCCCGTAGTCGTTGTGACTGAATTATCTGTTCACTTTGATTCCTAAGACAAGTGTTTGGATTTTTTGGCTGAGTCAGGAGTTCTCAAAGTTTCAGTTATCATTCTGATGTTTCTAGATTTGGTTTACTTTGGGTCCTTTCTACCATATGCTGAATGTCTAGTACCTTATGTCTAGTCATCCTACCCTTTCCTAACTGATTTTTGGTTCTTCTTTCTTAGTGTCACCAATTTTTGGTCTCAAAACCAGATTTTTGCCATCTATTCCTTGTTTCTTTTGAATCTTGGTTATCTTATATCAGTCATTTCTGACAACCCAGATCACATTGTTGGTGAAATTGTTTGAAGGATTGACCAACATCAAATTACTTCAGGTTTTTGAGAAAAATTTGTATTACATGCGTATGCTCTTGAGTAAGGATGGATCTGACTCACTGATTATTATATCAAAGTCACGTACCCACTTATGTGTACCCAAGTTCTTTTGCACCCGTATGTCTTCCAAAATTTTTTTTGGGACTTGCGGTGATTTGGTCAAGGTTGATTACACGGTATTGGGAGACTTGCTTGACAACATTAATCTCCAATATCAGGTTACATCCAATACAAAGTTATAAATCTTCACGAATTCAGATCAAATCATTACCACTCCTTAACGATCGAGAGTGATGCCATACAACAAATGGAGATCTTTTTGACATGAATATGTAGGCTCCTCCCCGTCCCTTTTACCATGTTTGTTACAAATGAATCTCAGAGTGATGTCCTTTATGCATGATGCTCATAATGTATCATAATCATCATGAGGGGGAGAATAAAAAAATAAGTAAAGAGATTTTACATTGTTGATTCAGTTGTTGTTGAGGGAGAGTAAAATAACATATTGAAAAGTTATTGTGTCTACTCAAGGGGGAGAGAGACAAAGAAATGTCAGTCTATATCATGTCTAGGGGGAGTCAAGATTGTCAGAATTATGAAGACATGAGAACAATCTGAGCTACATTGTAAGGGGAGACAAAAAGAAGATTCTTCCCAACACATCAAAAGTGTTTATGCATCCGTTGTCAAAAGCTCAAGATAAAGCATTGTTTCAGACTGATGTATTTGGTGGGACGCTACATCCAAAACTACTTATATAATCTAAGGAAGACAGTCCTTAGGTTATTGGCGTTTACACTCCTATTTCAATACAAAGGGGGAGAATGTAAAGTATAAAATTGTATAGAAATAGGAGTTTACTTGAGAAAATACTCAAAGAGTATAAATAGGGATACGACCCTTGTAATAAGTGAGTTTTGCCATAATCAATGTTTAAGTGTGTGTTTTGTATGGTGTAAATCTTCTACACACTACATTCTTGCATTACTCCATTCATACTCGAACCACTTGGGACTAACACTTTCTCAATGGCAAACTAAAAGAGGAAGTGTATGTCAGTCAACCTGAAGGTTTTGTAGATCCTAAAGGACCCAATGACGTCTACATTCTGGGCAAAGCTCTATATGGTTTAAAACAAGCCCCGAGAGCTTGGTACGATGAGCTGTCAGAACATCTACTAAACGAAGGACACGTCAAAGGGAAAACTGACACCACATTGTTTAAAAAGGAAATTGGAAACGATTATGTATTGGTACAAATATATGTCGATGACATAATATTTGGCTCTACGAATCTAGAGTATGGCAATGAATTCTCTAACACTATGAAAAAGAGATTTGAAATGAGCATGATGGGGGAAGTTAATTTTTTCCTCGGATTGCAAATTAAACAATTCAGCCATGGAATTTTTATAAATCAAGCTAAGTATATCAAAGATCTGTTAAAGAGATTTGATATGACTAGCTGTTCATCAATATCCACACCCATGGCTGCAAGAACCAAACTATTTGCTGATCCGGAAGGAAAAGCAGTAGATTTAAAAACACATACAGCGATGGTAGGTTCATTGCTATATTTAACAGCTCGTAGGCCGGATATTATGTACTCTACATGCCTTTGTGCCAGATTCCAAGCAAATCCCAAAGAATCTAATCTTCTAGCGGTAAAACGAATATTTAGATATCTTAAGGGTACCCCAGATTTAGGTTTGTGGTATCCTAGGGATTCTGGGTTTGAGCTAATTTCCTATTCTGATGCAGATTATGCCGGATGCATGCTAGACCGAAAGAGCACATCTGGGAGTGCACACTTTTGGAGACAGACTGGTCTGCTGGGGATCCAAGAAGCAGAATTGTGTTTCATCATCAACGGCTGAAGCAGAGTATATTGCTGCTACTAGCTGTTGTTCACAATGTCTTTGGATTCACACTCATCTTTCTGACTTTGGTCTGGTATATAATAAAATCCCTTTAATGTGTGATTCTCAAAGTGCCATTGCAATTACATGCAATCCGGTACATCACTCTAAAACGAAACATATTGACATCAGATACCATTTTATAAAAGACTATGCTGAAAATGGTTTAAATGAATTAAAATATGTTCAAACAGATAATCAACTTACTGATATTTTCACCAAAGCGTTGAATTTGACAGTTTAACATAACATTCTGAATCAACAGATCTTACATGGTATATGCTAGTTGTGCAGGTCAAATTTAGTCAAAGGACAGACAAATCAAATACAACTTATGAATCACTAAGGGTTCATACTTGTAGGGGGAGAAAACATATCAGGTTTTGTATATATTAAATGAAAAATCAAAAATATTTACAAAACAAAATAATTCAAAAATATTTTATTTTCATCTCAAATTGTTGTACATTTGTGCATGATTTGAGGGGAAGTTTTATTTTTTTGAATTAAAATTGTCAAATTTTTGAAAACTTCATCTTCATAATCAAAGAATTATTTTTAAAGATGAAATGTGAGGTGTTAAAAATCCGCTAAAGTTGTCGGATTCCGATACTTTTATCGGATTTTGACAGAACCGAGTGTTTTATCGATTTTTTTGGGTTCCGAATTCCTTGTGGATGGATTTTACCCATTCAGATTTCATGGGTCGGATTTCCTTATAAAAGGTAAAATCCGATTCTATTATCGGTTTTCCAAAGCTTTCATACAATCTGAGTGTTCAAAGAATTCAATATTTTTGAAGTGTTCGATTGTGCAAACAAATTACAGATCATTGATCGCATTTGTTTCTTGATTCCAAAGGTATAATTCTTTTTTGTTTTCATCAACATTTACATTATTTATAATCGGATTTATTCACTGAAAAACCCTTAAAATGTTCGATGGTCAAATCTTCAAAATCAAGTGTGTTGTTAACATTGTTAGGCTCGGTCTTTGTTATAGATTAGTGGGTTGTATATTGATTTCAAGATAATCGATTTTTGATTTGTGTATTTCTTGATTTTGAATCTGTCGGTTTTCGAGTGTTTAATCACGACTTTTGATCTAAACAATATAGGGTTTTAGTTGTTGTTTGTGTTGTTAGATTCAAAAGGAGTTGTTAGTTTAGGGTGAATTGCATAAACATTTTAAGCATTGAATGAGAAGTGAACAAAAATGGGAGTTTATCGGATTTCATGTTCAATCGGATTTTGATAAATCCGAATATTCACATTGTGAAGTGTCGGATTTAATAACAAACGGAGTTCAAGGATTTCAAAGTTGTCAGATTTCATGTAAATCCAAGTGTTTGTCGGATTTCGAGTTAGAACCGGATTTTCAAAATACCGGATTTCAACTTGTCGGATTTGCAATACTTGTCGGATTTTGATTAATTGATTCATCGGATTTCAAGTTCAAATGACTATCGGATTTTGAATTTAACGAGTGTTGGTTTTTTTAATTCCATCGGAATTTGAAAATTATGAGTGTCGGTGTTTCAAACTCATCGGATTTTGAAAAACATTAACTGTCGGAATTTCATTTGTATCGGATTTTAAAAGGTGTTGGATTTTGGAACAATAAGGGTGTCAAATTTTGCCTACATCATATTTGTCGGATTTCTAAGTGTCGGTGTTTGCCAACACTTAGGAATTTTCAAAAATTTTGGAAATTTTAGAGATTTGTACTAACTGTTTTATTTCACAGATGGCTCAAATTCCTTCCAATGCCCTTTACCCTCAAGCCAATTACCTTCCAAACCAACACAATAACGCCTACTTCCTACCAGATATAACCAAAATTGAATATCCGATAATCACCGAACTCATAACTTCTCATCCTTTGAACCATATATTCACCTTCAACCCTTCTGAATACTTCCCTTATGTTCCGAAAGTGTATGTACAACAAATATGGAGTTCTCTGTCTTTAACCGAAAGTGTAGAAGGTCTTCACGTACTCGCAGGCCAAATAGAACAAGTAGAATTTGAGATGGGCCTTGAAAGCATCCGCAGAATTCTTAGACTACCTAAATCAAGTACTTATCCAACAAAAGCTGTCTTTGATTTCATTCCCGCTGACAAACAAATTTTAGCTCATGTGATGGACCTCGGATGGAGGGGAGATGAATTGACGGGCATGTCCAAATTCAAACGTTCAGGACCAGTTCCTTAGTGGCAAACTCTTTACGCAATAATCATGCTATGTTTGACCAGCATAACAAATGGAATTGACGGTGCAAATGCCTTTGCTTTAAAGGTGTTGGTTGGAATGGCTAAGTATTTACACTTTGATTATGCAGAGTTAATATTTGTTGAGATAGCCAAGGTAGCCAGGGAGAAAGTTATGCCTGGAAAAAGATGAAATTTCTTACGGTTACCATGGTTTCTATCAGTGATCATACAGAGGGTGATGGCCAGAGATACTGATATCTCGAGGCGTGATGATGAACCAGCGGTGCAAATACAAATGAAGATCAAATTGTTTAAAATTCCGGCGATGCCTGATATTCAACCGTTCGTGATGCCTGCTGATTTAGTGCATCTGTTGGATCTTGAAAGTGCAGTGGTCCAGGAGTATGTAAGAGTAAATAATATTGTTCTTATGGATCGACAATAACCTGTTGATCCTACACCGAGAACGTTAGGATCCCCGAGCGATAGTCAAATTAGGAGTTAGTCTTCTACGGGAGAATCTTACAGGGGAGAGCAAAGAGAAAATATTAATGAGAGGGGTGGAGAAAAAAGTGAAGGTGTAAGTGAGCTTAGAGAGGGAGTTGCTCTAGATACATCTGAAAGTGATACTGATTTGTTTCAAAAACATATCGAGAAAATGTTTCCTGAACAGATTGAGGAGGAGTTGGGTCCTGATGGTCAAAGAGTACATTCGAGTTTACCTGAATATGACCAAATGATGGACTTTTCGGATGTTGATACGCAATTGATGTATGATGATATTAGTGCGCTTAACGTAGATGAAGATGCTAAGCGCCAAAAACAAAGTGGGGGAGTGAGTGTTGTGAGAAAAGAATATGTGAGTGCTGAGATTCCCCTAGCCATTTTAAGCCGGGACACCACATCCACTGTCGGGTTTATACCTAGCATTGAAAAAGACTCTAGATTCCCATCAGAGCATGTACAAACCCCTCCAAGCCACTCAGCATCCTCTCAACAGGATATTGTTTCATCCCACGGAGATCAAGCAAATAATCTAATGGATCCTCATTTGGAGGAAACTGTTATTGAAACAAGTGGCATTCCTCTCCAAGCCACTCCTGTCATTTCGGCGCACATCGAAAACTATCAACAGATTGTTGATTTTCTTTCGAAACACCAGGACACACTTAAGGCAATAACTGGTTTATTCAGTGATAGACCAGCTGGAACTACTATAGGTGAAGCCTTAACAGGTCATATCCGAGGATTAGTAGGAAATCCCACCACAACCAACATCAATCCAGCTGTGAAAGTGGGTGGTCCTTCATTTATAGAATTTGTTTCTGAAGGTGCTAGAACCTCAACGGGTAATCTAAGTGATCCCGGTGTTACCCAATCTGAGTTTGAATCGGCTAAGGAATTCGTTTCCAAGGCTGATTTTGATGTTGTTCTTAAGCGATGATATCCAAAGATTACAACTTGACAGACTGACCAGGATTGAAAAAAATTGGATGATTTGGTTGAAAAGAAAGATATAGAAATGAAAGATAAAGTTACAGATGCATTATAAGTGGATGAGCTGAAAAGTTTACTAATGGTGAAATTGATTGGAAAAGGTGATAGTAGTTCTGAGGATTTGGATATACTTTCTTTGTTGAGAACTGAGGTGGTGTCGACTTGTAAAACTGCTGCCGGGTCATCAAAATGACCTAGGCATGACGATGATGACTCCGACACCGATCAGCGTTTAAAAAACTTATTTTGATACCCCGGCTGCTCAGCGAATCGGTGCAGTTGCTGCCAGATTGGAGGAAACTTCGTTCAAACAAAAATATAAGGGCAAGCAGACTGAAATGGTTGAGTTTGAGGAATTTAATGTGTCTGAGGTTGAGGCAGTAGATGAGGATTTGACGCTAGCCTTGTTGCTGAGCAAACAAGAGGTTGAAAAGCCTTCTTCTGAGATTGTTAATGAATCAGGGCTTGAAAGATATAATTTGGAAAGTGTGATGCAAGTGCATAAAGAAGTGACAGAACAGTTTCCGCCATCTCCTAAGAAATTCATAATCACTCCTTCAGACATCCGAAAACAACAGCTAAAAGAAAGTCAAATTAGTGAAATATCAAAGCAGTCAGAATGGAATATCTCTAAAACTACTCAAATAGATCCAGTTCACACTGGGTCTTTACCGAATGTAAAGAAAAGCTATGTACTGACTAGGGAGGCCCTGAAGAAGACTGCCAGAAACTGGAGGTACCAAGATATTCCAGTGGCCTTTTTAGAAGAAAATTTTATTGAAATCTACACAGACAAAATCGAAGAGATGTTGGATGTAAATATGATGGGTGCAAAAAGTGCAGAAGATGCTAAAGCAAAGATGATTCTTAATTTGCACACCGCGAAGAAAGAGGGAATTAAATCAAAACATCAGATCATAAAACGTAATTATGTTGGAATTCAAAGAGTTGTATACAAAGAAATGATCAGCTATCTCGTCACAAGGTCAGATATGAAGAGTTATACGATTGGGCATGTGGACCTAAAATTCTTAAACCTTTGTGACCTCAACTTTCTGCTAGAAGAGCTCGAAGTGAAATTAGAAAAGAATGTTGAGGATTCAACTGGTTATAAAAAGGTCAGGGAGTTCATCAGGCACCGATGTCAAATAGCATAATACACTCATCTTCAGTTGGGAGCTAAATCTGATAAAGCCAAAATAAATTTGCTGAAGCCAAACACGAAGCATTCCAAAATTGACCAACTGAAGATGTATCAAGTTGTTTGGAGTGATGATGGAGAGTTTGAGGGAGATGAAGGAATTATAATGTTCAACAATAAAAGAGAAAAGTTCTTCTTAAGATTCAAATAAGTTGATGCCTATTCAGATGGATCTTTAAAGATTTGGACCTTAAAAATCTTGGAGTATAGTACGAGTTTAAAGGAAGAAGTTGACTAAGCGCCCAGAGTCAGACTAGCCGAATTTATCAAACTATTTGATGCCAAACGTGATGAAAGAAAATGATCAGACATTGGCAGAGAAAGATGGGGCAAAGAAATACAAGCTAGACATAAACAATGGGAAGAATGTTAGAACTGTATTTGTGTTTAATATCTAGTTACAATTTAGTGTTTTTGTGACTTACATTGTATTTAGTATAAATAATATTGTAGCCTTCTTTCCATGTAACTTTTGGCATATTATTGAAATAGAAAACACACACTTTAAGGTGTTTCCATACATTCTCTCTACTTGATTCTATTGTGTACTCGTTTGATTGCTCTACACTTATTCTTTTGTTAAGTGTTTACTTGGTATATGTATTGATTATATGATTATATGATTGTAGGGGTTACTACTTGACGTATTCTGAGTTATTTGGCTTATATCCGTGTGATACTAGTTGCTGAGGTGAGTTTTCTAAACTCTGATTCATATATGTGATATGTGTGTGTTACATTGTAATGTGGTATATTATTGATCAGAGGATCACATAGAGAGAGCTGTAGCATGCTTCTTTGTGCAGTAGTTGCTATGGACACCATTTTAGCCTTCTTGGCGGATGCTAAGATGGTGCAGTACCGTGTCCATAAGAACTGTTACAGCATTCCTATATGTGTATGCGCATGCTTATATGATTTACAGTTTAGATTTCTCACTAAGCTCTAGTAGCTTATTAGATACTGCTTACTATTATTTTGCAGGGCGTCATTCCTCCAAAGGCAAGGCCCCAGTTTGAAAGAGGTTGTTGTATGAGGAAAATCTGTGTTTTGAAATCTAACGCCTGGTTGTATTTTGAAAACAAATCTTTTGTTGTAAATATTGAATATTACTCTTTTGTATGAACCTGAGGGTTCAGGATAACTTTTGTGGCTTCCGCTTTTATATTAAAACTCCTTTGATCCTAAAATTCTTCTGTTTTAGAGCGTTACTTTTATTTAAGAATTTGGAGCGTTACATAAGTACATGCAATTATGCATTTCATGCCAAAATCATAATCCACATCTAAAACTACAAACCAAGATAAAAGGCAACAAGATCATCACAAGATATCTAGCAACTAGGAAAGCTAGAAACAAACAACAATGGCCAAAAACTAAAGAACCAAGACAGATTGAAATTTGAAAAACTGAAAAAACATATTCTGTAAGAACTTCACGGCGTGAACTCCAAAGAGTTCACGGCATGAAGTAGTTCTTCCAGATTTCAACATTTTTGATTTTTTGGTTTTAGGGCCACCAAGTGCAAAACTGATGTAGAGGTGGCTCTGATACCATTGTAAGGTTTTAACATGGCACGTAACGGAAGCAAAAAAACGAGAAACAAACAAAACCAATGGTTCAAAGAACCAAATTCCATTAAAACCCACCACATGGACCCAAGCTCTACATACAAGTAATGCAACAATAAAAACAAGGGAAAAGAAGTTATACCATACACGATTTGCAGCTAGAGAAATCAAACTTGATGGATGAAGTAGAAGGCTAAACCAAGCCTTCCTCTATTGATAGTCCACACCGAGTTACTCAATCTCCTTGTACTAGCAAGCCTTGGTAATCTTCATATACTTTAAATCACCATAGGAACAACAACGATATTAGCTCCCTAGCAATATTCTCTCAAGAACATCTTAGAACAGTCTATATGCTCTCACAATGTAGCTCTAATGTGTATGTGTGTTAGAATCACCTTCACTTTGGTTGTAGTCGAGATTAATCCCCGGTGCGTGACCCAATAGGCCGATGGTTCATCGGTAGTGATATTGGCGTATGAGTATCAGTGGGCATACTGCAACACCTTTTGCCTCAGTACATTGGATATAAGTCCCCTTTCAAGGAAAACTGCGCTTCAAGCAACAAAAACTTTGTTCTCAGAAGGTTTGTAGAAAATATATCTAATGCTGGCAGGAGGATATCCGATAAAGTAACACCTTTCGGAATGGGGTTCTAGTTTGTCATTGGTCTCACGTAGGATTGACATCCCCATACACGAAGATATGAGAGAGTGGGCTTTTTCTTGTGCCACAGCTCATATTGTGTTGTTTCAAATTTCTTTGTTGGTACGAGGTTAAGGATTCTTACCACCGTTTCTAGAGCGTAACCCCAAAAACTAATGGGTACCTCCTTTTGACTCATCATAGAACGGACCATGTCCAACAATGTCCGGTTTCTCCTTTCCGCAACTCCATTTAATTGTGGAGTCCTGGGAGGTGTCAATTGTGAGATAATCCCACAATTTTTAAGATGGTCTAGAAACTCGGAAGTAAGATACTCACCGCCTCTATCCGAGTGTAGTATCTTAATCCTTTTGCCCAATTGATTCTCTACTTCATTTTGGAATGTCTTGAACACCTCAAAGGTTTCAGACTTTTGTCTAATCAAGTAGATATATCCATACCTACTATAATCATCCGGAAAAGTAACGAAGTATCTTGTGTTGTTCCTTGTGACATTTTTAAAAGGACCACACATATCAGTGTGAATAATATCCAAGAGATCCTTTCCTCTCTCACTAACTCTGGTGAAGGGTTCTTTAGTCATTTTGCCAAATAAACAAGATTCGCATACATCTTTTGACCCAAGGTCAAATGATTCCAAGATCCCATTCGCTTGGAGCTTAGTGATGTGAGTCTTGTTCACATGTGCAAGACGACCATGCCATAAGGAATATTTATCCAAACAAGTTTTGGATTGAGAATCAATATTCATGATAGGTTTCTTATTCTCAATGAATGCATCAAATTAATATATGCCATGACATGGTAAAGCTTTAAAATAACAAACATCGTTTTTATAACATAAGAGAGATCCATTCATAAATTTAAAAGAAAAACCATCATCATACAAGGCATGTAAAGAGATAATGTTTCTAGCCATGCACGGCGAATAACATACATTAACAAGAACAATGGAATGTCCGGTTCTAAAAGAGAGCTCGACACTCCCATTTGCTTCTACAGGCACAACCTCTCGGTTCCCCGTAATTAGATCTAGCTCTCCACGCTCCAAGCCTCTACTTCCCTTTATCACCTACACCATATTACAAATGTGAGTGCCGCAGCCGGAATCTAAAACCCAGCCCTTCGAAATAGAAGTTTGATGGAGCTCAATCATGAACGTACCTTGATTTGAAGGTCTCGAGATGCTCATTGCTTTGAGCTTCTTAAGGTCATCTTGGTACTTTGGGCAGCTTCGGCGATAATGCCCCTTGTCCCCGCAAAAGAAGCATTCCACATTCTCCGGGGCCTTCACCTGGGGAGCTTTCCCTTTGCCCTTTGCGACCGGGGTAAGGGTAGGTTTGGTTGCACCAACCTTACCCTTACCCTATCACTTATGGGAAGGAGTCGGCTTCTTCTTTTGGATGCAGCCCTCCCGGATAGCCAAGACGGGATTTGAGGATGTGGTCTTGGGCTTCGAGATGTTTGTCTCAGCGGTCTTGAGCATCACGTGAAGCTACATGAGGGTTTTGTCAGTACTATACATATGTGAATCTTACATGTTTATATCCTTTTCATCAAACATAAACATGTAAGATTCACATATGTATAAGCATATAACACATAGCATTAAACAATGCAAACAAACAAGAACTTCCACAAAAGCCGTGGACGCGTTGCGTCACACTCAACTGTCGGATTTCACAAAGCCGATACACATGTGTCGGATTTGAAGTTCCGGATTCAACCATCGGATTCTCACTGTCGGATTTACCTTGTGGGATTGTTAATGTCGGATTTTGAGTCTCGGATTACACCATCGGATTTCCATTAGGATTTCTATAAGAATTCGATAAAATACAAGAACGCGTCGCGTCCAAGGAAATGACGCGTCGCGTCGCTCAAAAACTTGCATCATCTTCTTCAATTTTCCAGCCGACTTCAACTTTCCAAATCCAATATACACACTCGAAATCCATTACGAACACTTCTAAAACATGTATAAACATCTTATAACATGTAGGTGACAACAAGAACATATCAAATCCTTTTTAAATACCAAATCACACAAAACCCATTTAACAAGTTTATATCTAGACTTCAACCATGGTAATTTCATGTTCTAAGCATAAACTTACCAACAAAACATGTTAGAATGATCAGCATCATCCTAGGAACATCATCATACCTTTAGCTTGAATTAACAATCAACAAATCCTAGCTTCCACTTTTCAAGTAAACTTGCTTCTTTTGCTTTTTCTATCAAAAACACATACAAGCACACACTATCGGTTTTCAATATGTTTCTTAAACCTGAAGTTACACATATTAAAACCCACGTATTACTTCTCAAACCTTGTAGCATGAGGTGTCTATCCATATAAACAAATATCTTATACTTTACCACATGCACCTAAACATATATACACATACATAAATCTGTACATATTTTTAAGCATGTATCCTCATATAATCTTAATTAATGAACTTAATTAAAACCATTTAATTTAATACTAACAAGCAATTAATCAAATACTATCACATGTTAACATACCAAATCCAATGAAATCACTAAGCCCAATTCCAGGATGTTACAATTGGACCAACAAAAAGGTCCAATAAGATTAAAGTGTCACTTTAACTTCTGCCTTCACGGGCTCTCACGGCCCGTGAAGGAAATTGTGAAGGCAGCACCCCCACGATCCCTTGCCCGGCCCATGAAGCCTCATGAAGGGCTTCACGCCACGACCACTTCAGCACCCGTGAGGGCCCGTGAAGGTCGACAGAAACCCTAATCAAACAAGTTGACTCTATTGACTTGTGTTATCAGATTCAACGCTTGGCGTGTGACCCAATAGGCCCGTGCCTCATTGGCATTGATCCAATACACGTGTATCAGTGGGCATATAACCAACAGACTCCCACTTACACATGATACATCGTCATAATTTAATCACAGACAAAGAGCGGCTCTAGCTAAGCATCCATGCCCCCAAGTTGGCACGAGTTGTCATCTTCTACAAAAACATTATAGCCTTGTAAGGCATATGAGACTCTATAGATAAGTGATCATGTGCATCCTTTTGTGCAATACCCATGTGAACACTAGACATGGAAAATGTCAATCTCCCGATCATTCACTATTATGTTTCTCGATTATAGATTGGTGGTGACCAAATAAACAAGTTGCATCTGATCTAGAATCAATGTAAGTTGAGCATGTCCATGCATATTTGATGTCAGCTCCCAAACATCGAGGGGCCAGGGATATCTCTGTAACTAGAGGAACAAATCCTTTAGACTGTATAGTCCCATCATATGTTTCATACTTTACCCAATTATTTCCTTTATAACAGCCAGTTACGAACTATGTTTGAAAATAATTAGAGTAAGGCAGATTCATACTCAGGCAACCCATGCATCTCAACTCTTAGGATAAAATGATATTATCATCCTGAGTTACTTGTGACTATAGATCCATGAAGTAAACTCAGGTGTGGGTCTTCTGGTCACTTGAAACACCTTTTAAGCACAACTGAGTGTTGCACCCTTATTCAACCATTTTGAACACCGGGTCAATCACTTACTTCAATCTTATTTCATTCTTCCTTCCATATGAAGAATGACCGATTATAGAAGGTTTTAGAATGATAAGCATTCAAGGAAGTGTTTAAACATGCTAACATGGAACACAGTACAGACTAGATGATTGTGACCGCAACAGGCGTATATATAAATCTCCATTCATATATCGAAACAAACATAAGTAACAATACCGCATCAATTATCCCAAAATACAAATACAAATCAAACAATCTAAATACATAAGTCAAGCCATATCACTAGTGAATCTAACACCTATAGCTCTAGCGTGAGAATCATGAGCAGGTTGTGATAAAGGCTTAGTGAATGGGTCTGCAAGGATCCCATCCGTTGGTACTCTACTAATAGCAACGTCACCATTCTCGATTACTTCTCTGATGAAGTGATACTTTCGAAGAATGTGTCTTGTTCTCTTGTGAGCTCTTGGTTCTTTTTCCAAGGCCACCACACCCTCATTGTCACAAAAAATCTCAATAGGGTTGGTGATGCTTGGAACCACTCCTAGATCTTGGATGAGTTTCTTCATCCACACAACTTCTTTAGCAGCTTCACTTGCTATAATATATTCTGACTCGGTCGTTGAATCAGCAACTGTGTGTTGCTTTGACCTCCTACAGCTTACTACACCACCATTTAATAGGAACACGAACCCCGATTGAGATCGGCAGTCGTCCCTATCGATTTGGAAGCTAGCATGAGAGTAACCCTTTACTCTAAGCTCTTCCTCACCACCAAATACTAAGAACATTTCCTTAGTATGCCTAAGGTACTTAAGAATGTTCTTTATAGCCCTTCAGTGAGCTTCTCCCGGATTCGCCTGATATTTACTAGTCATGCTTAAGGCGCATGAGACATCGGGGCGAGTGCATAACATGGCATACATGATTGATATATCCCACAGCCGAGGCGTATGGGACTCGCTTCATAATGTCTAGCTCCTTTTGGGAGTTGGGGCATTGAGCCTTGCTTAATGCTAGCCCATGCATCATGGGGAGATTCCATTTCTTAGAATCCTCCATCTTAAATCGCTTAACGACTTTATCCACGTATGCACTTTGGCTCAAACCAATGAGCCTCCTAGATCTATCCCTATAGATATTGATTCCAAGAATGCATCCCGCATTTCCCATGTCTTTCATAGAAAAACAATTTCCAAGCCAAGCCTTGACACTACGCAAGGTTGGGATAGGATTCCTATGAGTAGAATGTCATCTACATATAAAACTAGGAATATTATTGAGCTCCCACAAGCCCTGACATATACACATGGTTCATCTTCGTTTTTCAAAAATCTAAATTCTTTGATCTTTTCATCAAAACAAATATTCCAACGACGAGAGGCTTGCTTAAGTCCATAAATGGAATTCTCAAGCCTACATACCTTGTTGGGATACTCGAAATGTACAAAACCTTCAGGTTGTGTCATATACACCTCTTCAGAAAGCTTCTAGTTTAGGAAGGCGGTTTTTACATCTATTTTCCATATATCATAATCATGAAAAGCAGCTATGGCAAGGAGGATCCTTATGGACTTCAACATGACCACTTGTGAAAAGGTTTCATCATAGTCAACACCCGGTGTTTGTGTGAAGTCTTTCACCACCAATCGGGCTTTGAAAGTGTCCAAGGTATTATCCATGTTGATTTTCTTCTTGAAAAGCCATTTACACCCAACGGGTCAAAACCCGGGTGTTCGATCAACCAGTTCCCAAACCTGGTTATCCGACATGGACTTTATCTCACTTTCCATTGCCTCTCTCCACTTGGTAGACTCAAGGCCAGCCATCGCTTCTCGGTAGTTGGTGGGTTCATCTTGATCTACCATTATCTCAATGCCCTCAGATATGAGAAATCCATATCTCTCTGGATCTTGATGAGCTCTACCATATCTACGCGGGGTAGATAATGGAAGTGTGTTAGGTACCGCAGCTTTAGCTTGCTCGGTTTCAACCAGTGATGGTTGTGTGCTAGTGCCAACATCAAGTTCTTTATCGGATGATCCTTGAACTTCCTCAAGATCGATTTCCTTTTGTTGGGTTTTAGCATGGCACGCAATGGAAGCAAAAGAACAAGAAACAAACAAAACCAATTTGTTCAAAGAACCAAATGCCATTAAAACCCACTACATGGACCAAGCTCTACATACAAGTAATTCAATAAGAAAAACAAGGGAGAAGAAGTTATACCATACACGATTTGCAGCTGGAGAAATCAAACTTGATAGATGAACTAGAAAGCTAAACCAAGCCTTCCTCTATCCATAGTCCACACCTTGTTTACTCAATCTCCTTGTACTAGCAAGCCTTGGTAATCTTCATATACTTGAAATCACCATAGGAACAGCAACCATATTAGCTCCCTTGCAATATTATCTCAAGAACACCTTAAAACACTCTAATGCTCTCACAATGTAGCTCTAGTGTATATGTGTGTTAGAATCATCAAGAGACTGGATGAGGATGATGCATGGTCTATTTAAAAGCCTTAAGATGCCCCCTTAGTGCCCCAAGGCCGGTCATCAAGTAATGAGTGGGATAGACAAGCATTGGTTGAAGTGGGAGGCAACATGTAAAAAGTTGTCTACTGTTAGACAAGAGTTCACACCATGAACTCACCTTAGTTCACACCGTGAACTTCTTGGCCCACTTCAATTTGAAATCAAATACAATTTATTTCTTTTAGACCCTTCACTTTTGTTTTTGTCGAGATTAATCCCCGGTGTGTGAACCAATAGGCCTATGCTTCATCGGTAGTGATATTGGCGTACGTGTATCAACATGCATACTCCAACAGACTTTCACTTGCACATGATACACCGTACCCATAATGCCACATACAAAGAGCAGCCTCTAGCATGGCATCTTTGCCCCCAAGTCAGCATTGGTTTTGTCATCCTAGACAAATGCCAAATCTCAAACATAAGTATGAATGGCCCTCTAGATAAGTGATCAAACATCCCTTTGTTAGCGATTTCCATGTAAACAAGCGTCATGGTTAAATGTCATCTCCAGATCGTTCACGATTATGCTTCTCTATCAAGATTGAGGGTGACCAAAATTCTAATTGCAATCCATCAACCATCACTGCAACTTGAGCACGACCATGCATTTTAACGTCAGCACTCAATCATCGAGGGGCCCATGGACATCTCTCTATAACTAGAGGAACAAATTCCTTTGACGACATTGTTTCACCACATACACCATACTTTATCCAAAAACCCCCTTTATAACAACTAGTTACGAACTGTGTTTGAAAGCAATTAAAGTAAAGTAGACACATTCTTTGACACACATGTATCTCCGGTCTAATGACGAAATGATATTATCATCCTGAGTTACTTGTGACAGAAACCATGAAGTAACTTTAGGTATGGGTCGTCCAATCACTTGAAGAATTCAAGCATAGGCGAAGTGTTGCGTCCGTTGTATCCAATCCATTATTGGATATGTGACCAACCCCTTCCCTCGGTCTTAATTCAAACTTCCTACCTACAAAGAATGACTGACTGTGGATATTTAGAATGATGAAGCATTCTAGGAAGTGGTTAAACATGCTAAGATGGAACACAGTAACAACATAAAAATACCCGCCATCGGCGCATTATTAAATCTCCATTTAATAATCGATATAGTTTGAAATACAATACTTCTTAACGTTCCCGAAATAGATAATCACAAATCTATCATAAACCAAAAAAAATATTCAAGCCAAGTTATATGCATTTAGAAATGCCAACTGACCAAGTATGATAAACATCACTAGTCAATAACAACGGCTTAACAAGTGGGTTTGTAACACAACAACCACATGTACATTTGTTATTTACTTATATCTCTACTAACTAGACCTATCTCAAAGTGTCCGTCAAAGATATCATAATATGAAGTGCTAAAGTAACCATACCCTCATTGTCACAAAAGCCCACAATAGGGTAAGTGATACTTAAGAACCAACAATTAACACCACAAGGTAGGATCTTAAACTTCAATCAAGATCGACAATTATCCTTATAGAAACTTGCACTAGAGTAATTACTTACTCTAGACCTTTTCTAGTCATCAAACATCAAGAACATATCTTGGTATTTCTTGAACTTAAAATATTCTATTTTGTATTTCCTAAGTGTCCTTATGAATCAATAATTCCTGAATTAGGTCCATAGACAACTTAATATGGGGACATCATCTTCAATAGACACATATACTTAGGAATACAACAAAGCTCTCACTAGCCCTGATGTATGTAAAAGTCTCATCCATGCTTATAGAAAATCATCACTAGATTTCCTCAATAAAAGCAAAGATCTTACCTTTTAGATGCCAGCATAAATCCACAATGGATTTATCCATGTTTGTAGACTTAATTTGATATTATGGATACATAAGAACCTTGGAGAGTGTTGTGAGAACTTTCTCATAATGTTGTTCTATGACGGAACGCGGTCTTGGATATCCGTGTCCTATCTCTTATTGCCACAGAAGGCAATAATAGCCACTGTAATCAAATTTTCATCAACATAACCACTAGGAAAAGTTTCCTTTTAACCATCATGAAACCTTTTCACATAGTCGGTATTTGAAGTTGTCTACAACACCATTCATATTAATCCCGCTTGTACCTTCTTGGTTTTCACATACGTATGGGATTAAGCCAAGTCAAATCATTAGGTCTATCATTTAAATTCCACGTTCTTCCTTTGGAATGCTTTGGTTATTTTCTCCTTTTAGAGCAACAAAACACCGTTCTCAGAAGGTTAAATATCTAAAACTTAGATAAACTTCTCAAATGTATTAGCACCTTTCAAGTTCATCCATCTCTCACTGAATGTAGACGGGATAACTTTAAACTATGAGATAGAAAAGCAAAGAACTCTTTCTAGTCATATCTTATTTAGTGCTAATTAGACCATTGATTGGTTTTAGATGTGAGGATTTAGTCCGCCATGTTAAGTGAGTGTATCAACAAGTTGGATACACATTTATGACCCATCATAAATAAGATCATATTCAATAATATCCGGTTCCCCACAACATGACACTATGTACAATGTGTCTTAGTAGGAAATGAATTATGTGAAAAAACCACAATTCATTATACGGTCATTTATTATACATACACGATATCGTAGCATGTAAGCTAAATCTAAATATCTTGATCTATATGCCCTATAGATTCCATAAGAAGTTTTGGTTAATCCTGAACATCAACGAGGTTTCAGAAATTTACCCAAACTAGGATACTTTCCCCGATTGCTACTAGAAGTTAGTGATAAAGAAGTTTCCCTTTAGTTATTCTTTGTGTTATGCTTGAACGGATTATCCACAAAAGTGTGATCAATATCCAACAAGCTTTTATCATTCTCACACATGACAATGAAGGGTTTCATAATCATCTTAGCCTAATAAACAAGATTAGCATCAAATGTCTAACCCGAGGTTAAACTATCCCGAGATCCCAACCACACGGATCTAGGTGATACTTTTCTTGTTTATGTGGTTAAATTGATTATTTCACAAAGATAACTTCACCAAACTATTTTGGATCTATAATCATATATTCATGAATATTTTATTACTTTATTGTGTCCCAAAATATTTTCAAAACAATCTTCATATTTCAAGAAAAAGATTCATCGTCATCAAAAGTGAAGTTGTGTGCCACGCAGGACAAAACAACACATAACTTTGAGATGAATAAACATTGAACAAACAATACGAAAAAGATTTTACTTCAAATATCAAAACTTTCAAAAATATATCCATCGTCTTCGAAACGAGCATACAAAGAAATATCACTTGCCACGCGGGGCAACAAAATTCAAGTAACAAATAAACCAGTGATTAAGATGAGATCAAATATCCCAACTTCCTTGTAGAGGATAATCATCCAAGTTTCCTCATTTGAGATCCAGTTCTTCATGCTTTTCTTCCTTCCCTCAAGGACCTACACTTTGCAACAAAAAAATAATTTGTAACAAACGTGAGTCAATTATCTCGGGTCAACAATCCCAGCTTTTAGAGGAATAGGTATGAATCATTAATGTACCTTAAGAGGGAAATGTAACTCTTTATTTCCTTAGAAGTTTTATATCCCTTTGGCAGGCATGACGGCCCCAATTTCCAAATCTTCCACAGAAGTAGCAAACCACCCGTTAACTCTCTTCTTGAGGCACATTATCTATGTCCTTAGATTCAATGTTAAGGATAGGCTTGGAAAGTCCAACCTTTCCTTTTAGGGTCGGTTTCTTCTTCCTTTTCTTTTGTTCCTTTGAACCCAAGATAGGAATGGATGACGTGGAATTATGTTTGGCCATGTCTAACTCTGCAATCTTCAATATTCCATGCAATTCAATTAAGGATATTTCCATTCCGTGCATGTGATAGTTCATGATGAACTGATCATATGATGCGGGCAGGGACTACAACACAATATCCACAGTGAGCTCCCTCCCAATGGGAAATCCTACCCTCTCCATTTGGTCCACGTACGCCTTCATCTTAAGGACGTGGACACTTACATTCCCACCTTCCTGCATCCTACAACCGATTAGGTTTTTAACACACTCATAGTGTTCCCTCCTAACTTGCTTTTCGAACATGTCCTTAAGCTTGTTTACCATGTCGTACACACTCATTTGCTCGAACTGCTTTTGCAGCTTTGAGCTCATAGTTGACAACACGAGGCAGGCAATGTCGTGTGTGTCCTCAACACGCTTTCATATGTGTATCGGACAGCCCAAGTCGCATTGGTAGCAGGTGGTTCCCGAAGGGGTTCCTCAAGGATGTGCAACTTTGACTCATGGCAAAGGACAATTCTCAGTTGCGTAAGCCAATCAATGAAGTTCACTTCCGTGAGTTTCTCCCTTTCTAGGAACAAATGAAGTGAAATGTTTGACGTGGTGTTATTATGGTTTGACATCTATAAATAAAAGAGTACAAGTTTTGGTTAGTCTGATATAATCCTTGTTAAAATAATTATCCTATAAGTTTTAAGAAAAACAATTTTCTAACATCGTGACGGGTTTTCCGTGGATCACGTGGTAAAGCTATTTAGGCCGGTAACCATTTATCGATTTTAATCCATTATTACAACTCTTAGTTCCTTACGGAATCCAAATTGACAACCATTGTGTCGTATTGGCATGTTTGATCCCTCCACACCAACTTCAAACTAAAATCTTGAATAAGATCAGCTAAAGCTCGATAACCATTCAAAATTCTATTTCTAATATGTAAATCAACCATCAAGATACACGGTGGTACTCTTGCCCAACGATTGGCTCGGCTAGAGCTCGACAACCAATCTTTCTAGTTGCCACCATCACCTTCTACACAGCTCACATAAGGTTTGACTCGTCTAAAGCTCGATAATCATTCCTTGCGTGACTAGATTCAGGTGGTGTCATATTATGGGTGGCATGAGATTTACATTTAGAAAACGGGATTTGTTTTCCGGTTAAAAAACCATTTTGATTAGATTAACAAATTTAGTGACAAAAACATATTTCTCTTTGAATACAAACCAATTTTATATTCTCTTTGTTAATGTATGTGCGCGCGAGTTTGTAAACCATATTTAAAACTTTTGTGTTTTTATTACTTTTATAAAATATTGTCTACCATGCAAAATTCCTAATATCCATGCATAAACAAATAAAACACATCACATGCATACAAAATATTGGTAACCATGCCCCTAAGCCTATGCGTTTTTCCCGTGAGCCAAAACAGGAAAACAAAGTCAACTAAGGAAAAACTTCCAATGACTTCGGATATGCTCCCACTAAACTCGCTACCTCCATTAGGCCTCCTGGATTTGTGATTGCCAAGACATCACAGCCATGACTCTTGATGGTTGCCTCCAAGTAACAAATACATACAAAGATAGAAATGGCATGCAAGCCACAAAATTCTATTTTCTAGTACTTTTACAAATATAAGGAATTTAAATGGCATGCAAGCCACAAAATACATATTTACATACCAAATAAATAAACAATTAACTTATTACAAATCTTGTTATATAAAATCATAAAATGAATAAATAAATAAAACAAGCAACCAAAGGTCTAGGGCAAAATGGTTACCAAAACATGCTATCTAAACTACAAAAGAAAGCATACAAGCTTGGTGTGCCACAAAACCATGCAACTATTTTTATCTTGGTTAAGATTATTTTATAAACTCAAGGCACATCAAAATAATCCCATGTACATATGCATTAGTAACCTCAAACCATTGTTAGTGAAACATATTTATATATACATAATATAAGTTGTAACACCCAAGATTCGGAAATTTCTATAATTAGTAACATTTCGATTTAACATGTTTTAGTATTTCCTAATTGAGATTAGGAGGTGTTTAGAAACTTGGGGGACTTATGTTGACATTTTGTAACTAGAAAAGTACAAGGACCATTTGTGTCAATTTGCAATGTTTATATATATAGAGAGATAGAGAGAGAGAGAGAGAGAGAGAAATTTGACTTGTTTGAGTCAAAGTTGGCAAGATATCTCCTGCACATTCACGAGAGAAAGAGAGCAGTCATTTCTTGTTGAGTTTTGAAGCCTAGAACAACAAGAGCAAGTAGTTTCCTATTGTTACTAGCTAATCACAAGTTTGAAGGTAAGATTTCTTGAAGTTTTTGTGGGTTTTGTAGTTTGATACATAGTTAAACAAGTTAGAAATGATTCATATGAGTTAGTATGGTTTCCTTACTGTTTGGGGTGTAGAAAAACACCCCAAAGCATGATTTTTATGAGTTTTACGGATTTTTGGTCGACATCCGCTACTGTAGAGATGAACTGTCGGATTGTCTGTAAGGTACATGGCCCGTGTAGAGGTACACGGCCCGTGTAGTGTAGAAGGCGGTCACAGAGCCATGTTGCTATACATGGTCGTGTAGAGATTGAGGTACACGGCCCGTGTAGGGCTACATGGCCCGTGTAGGTGACGTGGACAACACTGGCCATGTGGTCGTGTAGAGTGCATGGGACACGACTCGTGTAGGGGTACACGGCCCGTGTAGATCCCTTGCCTTATTCTTTTGTTAAGTGTTTACTTGGTACATGTATTGATTATATGATTATATGATTGTAGGGGTTACTACTTGACGTATTCTCAGTTATTTGGCTTATATTTGTGTGATACTAGTTGTTGAGGTGAGTTTTCTAAACTCTGATTCATATCTGTGATATGTGTGTGTTCCATTGCAATGTGGTATATTATTGATCAAAGGATTACAAAGAGAGAGATGTAGCATGCTGCTTTGTGCAGTAGGTGCTACGGACAACATTTTAGCCTTCTGGGAGGATGCTAAGATGGTGTAGTACTGTGTCCATAAGAACTTTTACAGCATTCGTATATGTGTATGTGCATGCTTATATGATTTACAGTTTAGATTTCTCACTAAGCTCTCGTAGCTTATCAGATACGGCGTACTATTGTTTTATAAGGCGTGATTCCTCCAAAGGGAAGGCCCCAGTTTGACAGAGGTTGTTGTATGACGAAAATCTGTGTTTTGAAATCTAACGCGTGGTTGTATTTTAACAACAAATCGTTTGTGGTAAATATTGAATATTACTCTTTTGTATGAAACAGAGGGTTCAGGATAACTTTTGTGGCTTCCGCTTTTATATTAAAACTCCTATGATCCTAAATTACTGCTGTTTTAGAGCTTTACTTTTATTTAAGAATTTGGTGCATTACAACTTGGTATCAAAGCCAAGGTTTGAGAGATCTAGAGGTGTGTTATGCATCATCTGGACTTAAACCATGGTTCTGAGGATTTTTGAGTCAAACTGGAGGCTTGCAGCTTGGTGGATATACTGAGTATTGTATTGGGAACATGCTAACTATTTATGTTACTATTATTGGTATTGAGATACCTATGATGTTAATGATATTGATGCCAGATACGTGATGTGTTATATGATATGATATGCTAGTGATACATGGCCTAAGCCTGTGAATCGGGACTTTTGTGATAAAGTTAAGATCGAACATGTGTAGTGTGTTATGAATAATATAAGGGCCCATATTATTACAGACACATGATACATGTTAGAACTTGATGGAATCATGAGGAATCTTGTGAATCGGGTGAGGGGTACTTTTGAGGCGTGTCAGCCACCGTTGTTTGAGGGATCCACTTACCTGATTGGTAGTCAGAGGTGGATATCCGAGTTGGAAGGAGCATTTCAAACCTGTTCGTGTGCTCCAGAAAACAAAGTGAGATTTGCTTCCAATCAGTTGAGGGGTGCTGCCAAGGATTGGTGGGATTTGGAATAGAAAATGAGGGGCGAGACGCAGATTGAGGCCATGACCTGGGCGGAGTTTAAAGAGATTACTACGGAGTAGTTTGTTCCGCAGTCCGAGATTGATCGAATAGTTGATGAGTTTCACAAGTTGAAACACACTACAGAAACCGTTCCAGAGATTAATGCCAAGTTTAACGAGAAGGCACGATTCTGTCCTGATTATGTAGCTAACGAGAAAATGAAGATGCATCGCTAAATGATGGTTTTGAAGCCAAGCATCAGAGAGTTTATTGATTAGAGCAAACATCAAACCCTGAAGTCCATGATGGATGTTGCGTGAACTAGAGAGTTGGAATTGGAGAGACAGGTGAAGGAGAAAAGGCCAGTAGAAGGATCAGCACCATAGAATAAGAGGCTGAGGGTAGACTATGGGGAGAAGAAGGAAGCAGCAAGAGTGTGTCAGAGGTGCAAGAAGAGTCATTATGGGAACTGCCAGACAAATGTAGTTAATTGTTTTAAATGTGGCAAGCCCGGTCATATGGGTAAGGACTGTCGCAGAGCATTGAGCGTGTGTTTTCATTGTTACCAGCCAGGTCACCAAAAAGCCAACTGTCCCCAACTGGCTGCATCCAACCGCTCAACCGGTTCAAGGAATACTCCATCTCTACCTCTACTACGCATCACTGAGAATAAGGAAGTAAAGAGAGAGGATACTTCGAAGAGCACAGGGAGGGCCTTCCAATCAACTACAGAGGAAGCACAGAGAAAACCTGATCTGGTTGCAGGTACATATCTCATTAATTATCTGTCTGCTCTAGTATTATTTGACTCGGGTGCTAGCAAATCGTTTATATCTGTTTTTTTCTGTATAAATTTCGAGCATGTATGTGGTAAACTTAATCCCCCTCTCGAGGTAGAAATAGCTAATGATAAGTCTGTACTTGTGACTAATGTGTATCAAGACAATGTGCTAGAGATGCACTCTGTTAGATTTCCTATTGAGCTTATACCTATGCCTATGAGAGAGTTTCAAGTGGTAGTGGAATGGATTGGCTTGGGCATTACCAAGCAACCATTCTGTGTGGGCAGAAATTAATTTGGATTCAAGCCCCAAGTGGGGAAGAACTATCAATTTTTGGTAATAGAAAAGGTGAGAAAATGTGTATGTGTTCAGTGTCTAGAGCTTGGAAATACCTTGAGCATGGGTGCACAACCTTTTTAGCTCATGTTATTCATACGAAATTAGAAAAGAGACAGGAGAGTGTGGATGATGTGGCAGTGGTACAAGAGTATTCTGATGTATTTCTAGATGATCTTCTTGGTATACCGCCTCATATGCAAGTAGAGTTCAGAATTGAGTTAGTACCGGGGGCTGCACCGATTGCTAGAGCTCTGTATAGACTTGCACCATGGGGCGCTCCCATTTTGTTTGTAAAGAAGAAAGATGGTACATTTCGAATGTGTATTGATTATCGTGAACTTAACAAAGTGACTGTGAAGAATAAGTATCCTTTGCCCAGAATAAACGATTTGTTTGATTAGTTGCAAGGGGCGTCATGGTTTTCAAAAATTGACTTAAGGTCAGGTTATCATCACTTTAAGGTTCGGGAGGAAGATATTCCTAAAACTGCGTTTAGGACGCGGTACGAGCATTTTGAGTTTGTTGTTATGCCATTTGGTCTTACAAATGCGCCTGCAGCAGTTATGGATCTTATGAACAGAGTTTATCGTCCGATGTTGGACAAATATGTGATTGTGTTTATTGATGATATTCGCATTTACTAAATTCTCTAAGTATGAATTCTGGATTCAAGAGGTACAATTCTTAGGTCATCCGATTAATAAAGAAGGAATTAAAGTTGATCCCGCGAAGGTTGTGTGAGGCACCTGTTCTTCCTTTGCAAGAAGGAATGGAAGATATGATAGTGTTTTGCCATGCTTCTTATCAGGGGTTGGGATGTGTTTTGATGCAGAGAGGTAGAGTTATTGCTTATGCTTCTCGACATCTTAAGCCGAATGAAATTAATCACCCAACTCACGATTTGGAGTTAGCAGTAGTGGTTTTTGCATTGAAATTTTGGAGACATTATTTGTATGGAGTGAAGTGTACTATTTATACTGATCACAAAAGTTTGAAATATTTTGTGGATCAGAAGAATCTTAATATGAGGCAGAGAAGGTGGTTAGAGCTTCTGAAAGATTATGACTGTGAATTCTTTATCACCCGGGAAAAGCCAATGTTGTGGCATATGCTTTGAGAAGGAAGTCGGGGTCGGTACTTTTAAAGAACGAGTCATTACGGATGACAGTGACTACACCTTTGTTGGATGTTATAAAAGATGCTCAGCTAGAAGCAATTAAGGAAGAAAACCATAATAAAGAGCGAATTAGAGGGCAAGTAACTAATTTTGCGAAGGATAGTCCTGATCTATTCTTATGTTGTGGACGAGTGTGGGTACTAATCATGGAGAAGTCAGACAAACTCTTTTGAGTGATGCTCACAAATCTAAATTCTCTATTCACCCGGGGGCAACTAAAATGTATAAAGATCTGAAAGTAGATTATTCATGGCCAGGTATGAAGCGAGATTTGGCTAAGTATGTGGAGAGATGTCTTACGTGTCTGCAAGTGAAAGCTGAACACCAGAAACCGCATGGGAAGTTGCAACCTTTAGATATACCTGTCTGGAAATGGGAGAATATTACTATGGATTTAATCACTAAATTACCTAAAACCCCTAGAGGTTACAATGCTATTTGGGTGATTGTGGATAGATTAACCAAAAGCGCACATTTTATTCCCATTAAAGAGACTTACTCTTCAGAGAAGCTGTCAGAGGTATATATGAAAGAAATAGTATCTTGTCATGGTGTGCCAGTGTCTATTGTGTCAGATAGAGATACTCAATTTACTTCCAGGTTTTGGAATAAATTTCATGGAGAAATGGGGACTAAGCTTCATCTTAGTACCGCATTTCATCCGCAGACTGATGGTCAAAGTGAGAGGACGATTCAAACCCTGGAAAATATGTTACGCGGGTGTATTATTGATTTTAGAGGGAGTTGGGATTCTTAGCTACCACTTGCGGAGTTTTCTTACAATAATAGTTATCATTCCAGTTTGGGAATGCCGCCTTATGAATTGTTGTATGGTAGAAAGTGTCGGACTCCGGTTTGTTGGGTGAAGTGGGTTAGAGAGAGTTGGGAAGTACTGATGTGGTATAGCGTACGACAGAGCAGATAAGATATAGATTGCTAGCAGCTCAGAGCAGACAAAAGAGTTATGCGGATAAAAGAAGATCACCACTAGAGTTCCAAGTGTGTGATTATGTGCTATTAAAGGTGTCACCATGGAAGGGAGTAATTAGATTCAGAAAGAGAGGCAAGTTAGGTCCGAGGTTTATTGGACCATTCAGAGTTAGTGCTCGTGTGGAGAAAATTGCTTACAGATTGGAACTTCCAAAAGAGTTATCCAAGATACACAATATCTTTCATGTGTCTCATCTTAGGAAATGTTTAGCAGACGAGTTCGCATTTGTGCCACTGGAGGATATATGCGTTGATGATAAGTTTAATTATGTCGAGCAGCCTGTTGCTATACTAGAAAGGAAAGTTAAAGCTCTACGTAATAAATAGATTGGATTGGTTAAAGTTCAGTGGAAACATCGAAAAGGGTCAGATTATACTTGGGAACTGGAGGATGAGATGATGCGCAATTATCCAGAACTCTTCAGCAGTTGATTTCGGGGACGAAATCGTTTTCAAGTGGGGAATAGTTGTAACACCCAAGATTCGGAAATTTCTCTAATTAGTAACATTTCAATTTAATCTATTTTAGTATTTCCTAATTGAGATTAAGAGGTGTTTAGAAACTTGGGGTAATTATGTTGACATTTTGTAACTAGAAAAGTACAAGGACCATTTGTGTCAATTTGCAAAGTTTATATATGTATATAGAGAAATTTGACTTGTTTGAGTCAAAGTTGACAAGATATCTCGTGCACATACACGAGAGAAAGAGAGCAGCCATTTCTTCTTGAGTTTTGAAGCCTAGAACAACAAGAGCAAGTAGTTTCCTATTGTTACTAGCTAATCACAAGTTTGAAGGCAAGATTTCTTGAAGTTTTTGTGGGTTTTGTAGTTTGATTCATAGTTAAACAAGTTAGAAATGATTCATATGAGTTAGTATTGTTTCCTTACTGTTTGGGGTGTAGGAAAACACCCCAAAGCATTATTTTTATGAGTTTTACGGATTTTTGGTTGAAATCCGCTACTACAGAGTTGAACTATCGGTTTGTATGTAAGGTACACAGCCCGTGTAGTCTAGAAGGCGGTCACAGGGCCATGTCGGTATACATGGGCGTGTAGAGATTGAGGTACACGGCCCGTGTAGGGCTACACGGCCTATGTAGTTGACGTGGACAACACTGGCCATGTGGTCATGTGTGGTCGTGTAGAGTGCATAGGACATGGCCCGTGTAGGGGTACACGGCCCGTGTAGATCCCCTGCCTTATTGTTAGAAATGTATTTGTGTTTCATGTCTAGTTACAATTGAGTGTTTTTGTGACTTACATTGTATTTAGTATAAATAGTATTGTAGCCTTCTTTCCATGTAACTTTTGGCATATTATTGAAATAGAAAACACACACTTTAAGGTGTTTCCATACATTCTCTTAACTTGATTCTATTGTGTACTCGTTTGATTGCTTTACAATTGGTATCAGAGCCTAATCTTTACTAAGATAAGGTTCTTGATTGAAGAGTTCAAGAGAAAACAGTAACAATTCGAAGCAATTTGTCGGATTTGAAGGTATTTTGGTCGACTTTTGGTGAAATCTGATTTCTATCGAATTGAGAATGAAAATGGAGGATTAGTAGCCTATTAGATTCACAATCAACATTGGAGTAAGTCTGTAAAAGTCCGTGATTGATTACTTTAACAGTTTGTATTGAATTGAGATTTTTGTATTTTTTGATTTTGAGAAAAATGTGATCTAAAATGTATTCTAGAGGTTGAATTTTGTTATAAAATTGATTCTGAATTGTAATTCGATTGTTTACGAACCTTTTAGAAGAAGAAATTCACGAATTTAATCAAAATTCGGAGGAATTTGAAGTTTGAAAGTTGGCGGTTCATACTGTTGCAAGAACTATCGGATTTACACTGAAGAACAATCGGATTTCTACAAATCCAAAGAATTCTGCCGGATTCCGATACTTTTCTAAGTGTCGGATTTTAACATTCGGATTTGGTGTTGCGGATTTGGAGTTTGTTTAATATAAGCTACTATCGGATTACAAAGATTGTTTGATATCGGTTTTGAGTTTCGGATTTCCAAACTATCGGATTTTGGACTTTTACGGATTTGATTGATCGGATTTCCAATGTATCTTTCTATCAGATTTCCAAAGTTGGAAGGAATTCTCTCGGATTTCAAATCATCGGATTTGAATTTCTCGGATTTTGAATTAACCTGATTTCTAACACGGATTTCAATCTCTCGGATTTCCAACTTGGATAGTCAAGCAATCGGATTTCCACACTAGTCGGTTTTTAATCAATCGGAATTCTCAATTATATCGGATTTCAAAACATCGGATTTTGAAGTTCGGATTTCTCAATTGTCGGATTTGAATCTATAGGATTTCAATTCACTCGGATTTCAAGTCTCGGATTTTGGAGATTTGATAAGTATCGGATTTAAAGCAAAGTTTCAGATTTCAGAGAGTAAGTATCGGATTTGTGTTGAAACAAGAATTCTTCAATCAAATATCTCCAGAGAAAAGATCCTAAAGAAAGAATGAGTACATATAGTGAAAGCCTTTCATTCGGTTCAGACACGAAGTCACCTGTATTGTACAGAGGAGAGTACCATGTATGGAAAGGTCGTTTCATGAATTTTATAGACAACAATGAGCAATATGGTGAGGAGATGGAGAAAAGTATACTAGGAAACGGTGTCTTCAGAATTGATCAAGAAGCAAACCCTCACCATAATCCACCCTTAGATGAAATCCACAGGGAAAAGCTTCCATCTGAGTATACAGCTGAGGAAAAGCACAGAGCCACAGCAGATCGTAAAGCAAAATACTATCTAAAACATGGCCTTTCTTCATAATTTTACATTAAGGTGAATGGCCTGAATACTGCTAAGGAGATATGGGACGAGATAAAGAGCCAGATGGAAGGCACTGAGTCTTGGGTCTGGATCAAGGAGACTACACTAGTTAACTCCTTTGATCATTTCAAAGCTAGAGATGGGGAAGCACTTATTGAAACTTACAGTCGCTATTGTAAATTACTCAATGACCTTAGAAACCAAAATCTTGATGATTACTCTAATCTCACGAAGAATACAAGGTTTCTAAACTCTCTAGGGACTGAATGGATATCCCCAGTGGCAATCTATAGATAGATGAATCAAAAGAACCTCAACAAAGTTACTCACCATATGATTTTGAAGGAACTAAACCAATATCAGGATGATGTTGGTCTGGGGACACAAAAAGAAATTGTAGATCCACTGGCTCTGGTGGTTAATGAGAAAAGGGTTAAGAGCTCAACAAAATCTGTTCAGATGAAACAAGTTAAAGAACAGAATCTTCAGATTCGGAGGAAGAGAGTGTGGTTGATAATGAGAAAATCATCGAGGCAATGGGCTATTTAACTAACATGATGCAAAATAAGTTTCTGAAGAACAAAACGAACAACAGGCAAAGGTTCACATCTGGTTCTAGAAGAAGAGATTGAACCTGAGGTTGCTACTGAAAGCACCAACTCATCTGTTGCTGAGAATGGAGAGAAGGTATTGACTGATGACTCTGAATTTCCTACTGAGTATGTACTAACTCTTAAGCAACAAGTGGACATCTTAACTTTTCAGAATCAATCACTCACAAACAAGAACCTGAAGCTGCATGAAAAGAATTTAAATCTAAAAATGGAACAAGCAACAAAAAGTGAAGTTGAACTAAAAACTCAATTCTCAAAAATAGAACAACTTCAACCAGAAATAACAGACAAAGAAAATGCACTCAACAAGTTACAAAAAGATACAGAGTTAAAAGTGCATGACTTGAATGCAGCCAAACTGTCTATAGAGATAAATCTTAATTTAATAATGAAAGAGAAAAAGAACCTCGATGAAAAAGTTCAACATCTTGAGGAAAGAGTTAAAAATCAAGTCACTACTCGTCACAATATCTTTAAAAACCTTGAACCAAATGTAAAGAACATATATAAAGGTTTAGGACATGACGAACACAACTTTTTCTCAAAGATTAATTGCACACAACTGTACCAATTAGAAAGAATGAATCAAGGTTGGACTTCAAAAATGGTGTTTGTGGGAGAGGAAGAAATCAAACACGAAGAAGAACTCAAAAGAAAAACAACAAACAAAATGCAAAACTCAATTAATTATGATGAACTGAACGCGTCATACGCAGATGGTGGTGGTTGTTCTTCAGATGAATGCTTCATTCCTATCCCACCAGAGATGAAGAAAGTTGTTGAAGAAGGAAACAGTGGAACTGCAAGAGTTTATATTCCACATATGGAACTGAAGAGAAGATAGGAATTGCTTGAGGTAGCATGCATCAATCAGAAAATTCAATTTGATGTGGAAAATTTTGTCCTAAAAGAAACAATCTTCAATCTTAACAAGAAGTTAAATTTCGCTGCATTTGAAATTAAGATTGAAATAACTGATAAAAAGTTAACAATTATGATATTGCACAATATCTAATTCCACAACTTCTTTCAAATGGAATTGAACGAAGAATGCTTGAGGAGAAGGTTGATCGATTGCTAATTAAATTGGATAGATATCTGGATATTGTGTATCCACAGTGACCAAAGGCATGCAGGGAGTTCATATCACATAAATGCAATCAATTTTGTGATCCAAACAGTGTTACAGAGAAAGGATCATCTTCGAAAACAAAGCAAATTCCTAAAATGCCATAAATCAGAAAGTCATCAACTGTGCATGATTCAAAATCTATTAAATCACTTCATGTCTCTAACAAAACTTCTTTTTCTGAAATAAAATCTGATCAGTCAAAAGTGAAAGAAGCTTCACGCAAAAGAGTGAAGAAAGCAGTCACCAAAGGTGTGAAGAATGAAGAGACGACAAAGACTTCAATGAAGTGGATTCCAAAAGAAGATCTGAAAGAAAAAGAGAAAATGAAAGTGCATGTAATCAATTCTGTTTCCAAGAACAAAGTTAAACCGTTTTGTAACATTCATAAATCATACTGCAATAAGAATTGTGAATTACTTTTTTCTTGGAAAGTCAAAACTGGAAGCTCAAAAACAAAAATACTTGATAACAAGATGTGTTGTGCTGGAGTTGGTTGTCCTGAAGGACAATGTGAGTATCATCAAAGTAGAATGAAAAGAGGATTAAAATGAAATAGAAACTGGAAAATTCCCAATGACGAGAAAATTCTGTTTTGGTTTGTAAACAAGAATGGATTCATTATTCACTAATGGATTCACAAACATCAAAGAGCTGGATTGTTGAAAAGGTATGCTAACACAAAGATACCAGTACGAACAGGACAGTGAAGAGAACATCTGAACATAATGAATGAAAATAAAAAAACCTACATCAACTCCATCAAGTCAAAACAAATTCACATCTTTCAAAGAAGTTCAACAGAAAGCTGCTTCAATTACATCGTTTATACCAGATTCAACAAAGAATCAAACACAAATGATGAAAACAAATTTGTCAAACAAATACAAAGTGAAAAAGATGAATGTTGAGAAAGCCAAGCAGTTTTCACCACTGGTTAAATCTACTCAGTCACTGAATAAAATAAACACCTTCAACTGATAAATGGATAATAAAGAAAGAGGTTAACAGAGAAAGTTTGAATCTTGTTAAAGCAACTCAAGCATCTAACACAACAAATCAAACTAGTTTCTTTTCCATGTGCAAAAAGATCATTTTTGGTACATGGACTCGGGCTGCACAAAACATATGACGGGGAACAAAGGTCTTCTCAAACACTTTGTGAGCAAGTACACATGAAATGTAAAGTTTGGGCATGACCAAGTTTCGCCGATCTTAGGCCATGGGGTAATAGAAACTGGTAATTTGAAGATAGAAAAGGTGTCCTATGTGGAAGGCTAAGGCCACAATCTGTTTAGTATAGGACAATTCTACGATAAAGGAATGGAGGTCGTTTTCAAGAAAAGCTTGTGTTCGTTAAGAACAGAAGATGGAGCAGAAATTTTGGGTGGCAACAGAAAGTCAAATTTGAATACAATTGACTTGTCTAAGAAAGATTCCGGCGCACCAGTATGTCTGCTGTCAAAAGCATCATCAGATCTAAACTGGTAATGGCATCGCAAGTTGTTTCATTTGAATTTCAAAAATATAAACAAGCTGGTGAATGGTAATTTGGTCAGAGGTCTACCTAAGCTCAAATTTGAAAAAGATCATTTGTGTAAGGACTGCAAAGCGGGAAAAATGAGGAGAGTTCCACATAAAGTGAGTCAGATATCTTCAACTACCGCACCTTTACAACTGACCCACATGGACCTCTACGGACCAATGAAAGTTCAGTCCAAAAATGCGAAAAGATATATTCTGGTAATGGTGGATGATTATTCCCGGTACACTTGGGTCCGGTTTGTGAGTCACAAGATTGAGGTACCACAACAAGTGATTCTATTTCTAACAAAACACAAGACTCAGAACGGACAACTGGTGAAGGGTATTCGAACTGACAATGGGACAGAGTTCAAAAACAGAACATTAGATTCTTACTTGGATTCTGAGGGAATTACCCATCATTTCTCGGCAGCATATACTCCGGAGCAGAATGGAGTAGTTGAAAGGAAAAACAGAACATTGGTTGAAGCTGTGAGAACAATGTTACAATACTCGAAGTTACCACCATCCTACTGGGCTGAAGCCGTGAATACTGCCTGCTACACCCAAAACAGATCCTTAATACATCGTCGCTTTAATAAAACTCCATATGAATTATGTAATGGAGTAGTACCTAATATCAAATACTTTCATGTATCTGGTAATATGTGCTTTGTGCTGAACGAATCGAACAAACTGTCAAAGTTTGATTCGAAAGCCGACGAAGGAATCTTTTTAGGTTACTCAATAGATAAAAGGCTTTTAGAATTCTGAATCGGAGAACTAACATGATTGTCGAAAGCATGAATGTTACGTTTGATGATTTAGTCAATTTAAATTCCTTAACGAGTAAACCTAGCTCATCTAAACATGCAATTTTTACAAATAACAAAACAGCTGAGTCATTCACACATGCATTAGATATAAGCTTGGATTTTATGTTTGATTTTTTTAAAAAGAATGATAACACATCTACTGTCTTGCAGGATATTAAGCAGGAGTCTGTGTCAATAACTGAGCCGCCTAGTGTGTCTACAGTTCAACAGACTACAAATTCTGATAACTCAGAGTTTGAAGCTAGAAATATCCATGCAACCGAACAAAGTCCAAGATATGATCAATCAGCAGAAGATATTAATTCAAAAGATCTTAAAAATCTCAATGACTTCATTCACGTTCAATCCCCCGAACCTGTTTGGTTGAAGAGTCATCCGGAGACACAAATCATAGGAAATTTGAACTCTGGTGTTCAAACTAGATCTACCATAGCTAATATATGTCAACACTCAAGCTTTCTAAGCATGGTCGAACCCACACGAGTGTCGAAAGCTCTAGCTGATCCTGATTGGATTATAGCTATGCAAGAAGAGTTAAATTAGTTTGACTGACTCAAAGTCTGGAGACTAGTTCCGCGACCTGAAGGCAAATCTATTGTTAGAATGAAGTGGGTGTTTAAGAACAAAAAGGAATCTGATGGTGTGGTGGTTAGGAATAAAGCTAGGCTAGTGGCTAAGGGGTATAATCAACACGAAGGAATTGATTATGATGAGACCTTCGCCCATGTAGCAAGGATAGAAGCAATTGAACTTTTCCTAGCCTATGCCTCTTACAGAAACTTCACGGTGTATCAAATAGATGTGAAGACTGTCTTTATCAATGGCAAACTGAAAGAGGGAGTGTATGTCAGTCAACCTGAAGGTTTTGTAGATCCTAAAAGACCCAATGACGTCTACATTCTGGACAAAGCTCTATATGGTTTAAAACAAGCCACGAGAGCTTGGTACGATGAGTTATCAGAACATCTGCTAAACGAAGGATATGTCAAAGGGAAAACTGACACCACATTGTTTAAAAAGGAAATTGGAAACGATTATGTATTGGTACAAATATATGTCGATGACATAATATTTGGCTCTACGAATCCTAAGTATGGCAATGAATTCTCTAACACTATGAAAAAGAGATTTGAAATGAGCATGATGGGGGAAGTTAATTTTTTCCTCGGATTGCAAATTAAACAATTCAGCCATGGAATTTTTATAAATCAAGCTAAGTATATCAAAGATCTGTTAAAGAGATATGATATGACTAGCTGTTCGTCAATATCCACACCCATGGCTGCAAGAACCTAACTATTTGCTGATCCGCAAGGAAAAGCAATAGATTTAAAAACACATAGAGGGATGATAGGTTCATTGCTATATTTAACAGCTAGTAGGCCGGATATTATGTACTCTACATGCCTTTGTGCCAGATTCCAAGCAAATCCCAAAGAATCTCATCTTCTAGCGGTAAAACGCATATTTAGATATCTTAAGGGTACCCCAGATTTAGGTTTGTGGTATCCTAGGGATTCTGGGTTTGAGCTAATTTCCTATTCTGATGCAGATTATGCCGTATGCATGCTAGACCGAAAGAGCACATCTGGGAGTGCACACTTTTGGAGACAGACTGGTCTGCTGGGGATCCAAGAAGTAGAATTGTGTTTCATCATCAAAGGCTGAAGCAGAGTATATTGCTTCTACTAGCTATTGTTCACAATGTCTTTGGATTCGGACTCAGCTTTTTGACTTTGGTCTGGTATATAATAAAATCCCTTTAATGTGTGATTCTCAAAGTGCCATTGCAATTACATGCAATCCGGTACATCACTCTAAAACGAAACTGTTATTCCTTTTATTTGTATATATTCCATTCCTGAAGAAGCTTTTGAAGAAAGCGACTGATGGTATAATATATCATTCTTTTGTAAACTATTCTGATGACATCTGAATAAAGAAGCCCGTAGTTCATCTGAAGATTAGTTCTGAAGTGAACGTCAGCTGAAGTTTGTCTTCAGTCATCAAGGGTCTTCTGAACTAAAGATACATCTGATAACCAGGATCTTCCTGTTATGTAAAGTGCACGATCTGCGCATTCTGAAGGAGCTCGAAATGGCAATCTTGTTTTCTGTTCCTAATTAAGTGTAGAACGGTACACGTATAAATAAATTAGATGGTCAGGATTAGTTTACTTAGCCTATAAATACCAGCTCGATTAAGGAGAAAAGGTTAAGCGTTTGTTCGGTAATTTGTATTCAAGTTTGTTCTTGTTTAGTTTGTACTCGGTGCTCAAGTTTTTTCTTGTGCACTCTTTGAAGTTTGGTTATTAATATAATCCTACTTTGAAAACTTTCGTGTGTTCGTTACTTTAAAACTATTTCTACACTTTGATTTTTATCATAGTTAGTTTCGTTAATATTCGGGAAAAACAATTGGTATCAGAGCAGGTTCTAATTTTATCTATAATTTAGTGACCTGTTCAACATGTCGAAGTTTGATTACATCGATAATGGCTCCTCTGCCAAACCACCAAAGTTTTCAATCGAACATTTTTCCAGTTGGAAAAATAGAATGCTTTTGTATTTAGAAAATCTTGACTGCAATTCACTTGTTGTTTTGGAGGAGGAGTTTGGTCCTGATGTTCAAAGAGTACATTCAAGTTTACCTGAATATGACCAAATGATGGACTTTTCAGATGTTGATACGCAATTGATGTATGATGATATTAGTGCCCTTAACGTAGATGAAGATGTTGAGCGGCAAAAACAAAGCGAGGGAGTAAGTGTTGTGAGAAAAGAATATGTGAGTGATGAGATTCCCCTAGCCATTTTAAGCCGGGACACCACATCCACTATCGGGTTTATACCTGGCATTGAAAAAGACTCTGGATTCCAATCAGAGCATGCACAAACCCTTCCAAGCCAATCAGTATCCTCTCAACAGGATATTGTTTCATCTCACGGAGATCAAGCAAATAATCTAACGGATCCTCATTTGGAGGAAACTGTTATTGAAACAAGTGGCATTCCTCTCCAAGCTACGCCTGTCATTTCGGCGCACATCGATAACTATCAACAGATTGTTGATTTTCTTTCAAAACCCCGGGACACACTTGAGCCAATAACTGGTTTATTCAGTGATAGACCAGCTAGAACTACAATAGGTGAAGCATTAACAGGCCCTATCCGAGGATTAGTAGGAAATCCCACCACAACCAACATCAATCCAGCTGTGAAAGTGGGTGGTCCTTCATCTACAGAATTCGTTTTTGAAGGTGCTAGAACCTCAACGTGTAATCTAAGTGATCCCGGTGTTACCCAATCTGAGTCTGAATCGGCTAAGGAATTCGTTTCCAAGGCTGATTTTGATGCTGCTCTTGAGCATTTACATGTGCGTATCGATGATATCCAAAGATTACAACTTGACAGACTGACTAGGATTGAAAAGAAATTGGTTGATTTGGTTGAAAAGAAAGATATTGAAAGGAAAGATAAAGTTACAGATACATTATAAGTAGATGAGCTGAAAAGTTTACTAATGGTGAAATTGATTGGAAAAGGTGATAGTAGTTCTGAGGATTTGGATATACTTTCTTTGTTGAGAACTAAGGTGGAGTCGACTTGTAAAATTGCTGCCGGGTCATCAAAATCACCTAGGCATGACGATGATGACTCCGACACCAATCATCCTGAGGGGGAGAAACGTTTAAAAACTTATTTTGGTACCCCGGCTGCTCAGCGAATCGGTGCAGTTGCTGCCAGATTGGAGGAAACTTCGTTCAAACAAAAATATAAGGGCAAGTAGACTGAAATGGTTGAGTTTGAGAAATTAAATGTGCCTGAGGTTGAGGCAGAAGATGAGGATTTGACGCTATCCTTGTGGCTTAGAAAACAAGAGGTTGAAAAGCCTTCTTCTGAGATTGTTAATGAATCAGGGCTTGAAAGATAAACTTGGAATGTGTGATGCAAGTGCAAAAAGAAGTGACAGAACGGTTTCCGCCATCTCCTAAGAAATTCAGAATCACTCCTTCATACATCAGAAAACAACAACTAAAAGAAATTCAAATCAGTGAAATATCATAACAGTCAGAATGAAATATCTCTAAAACTACTCAAATAGATCCAGTTCACACTCGTTATTTACCGAATGTAAAGAAAAGCTATGTACCGACTAGAGAGGCCCTAAAGAAGACTGTCAGAAACTGGAGGTACCAAGATATTCCAGTGGCCTTTCTAGAAGCAAATTTTGTTGACATCTACACAGACGAAATCGAAGAGATATTGGATGTAAATATGATGGGTGCAAAAAGTGCAGAAGATGCTAAAGCAAAGATGATTCTTAATTTGCACACCGCGAAGAAAGAGGAAATTAAATCAAAACATCAGATCATAAAACTTAATTATGTTGGAATTCAAAGAGTTGTATACAAAGAAATGATCAGCTATCTCGTCACAAAGTCAGATATGAAGAGTTATACGATTGGGCATGTGGACCTAAAATTCTTAAACCTTAGTGACGTCAACTTTCTGCTAGAAGAGCTCGAAGTGAAATTAGAAAAGAATGCTGAGGATTCAGCTGGTTATAAAAAGGTCAGGGAGTTCATCAGGCACCGATGTCAAATAGCAGAATACACTGATTTTCAGTTGGGAGCTGAATCTGATAAAGCCAAAATAAATTTGCTGAAGCCAAACACGAAGCATTCCAAAATTGACCAACTGAAGATGTATCAAGTTGTCTGGAGTGATGATGAAGAGTTTGAGGCAGATGAAGGAATTGTAATGTTTAACAGTAAAAGAGAAAAGTTCTTCTTAAGATTCAAAGAAGTTGATGCCTATTCAGATGGATCTTTAAATATTTGGACCTTAAAAATCTTGGAATATAGTACGAGTTTGAAGAAAGAAGTTATCAAACTATTTGATGCACAACGTGATGAAAGAAAATGATCAGACATTGGCAGAGAAAGATGGGGCAAAGAAATACAAGCTAGACATAAACAATGGGAAGAATGTTAGAACTCTATTTGTGTTTAATATCTAGTTACAATTTAGTGTTTTTGTGACTTACATTGTATTTAGTATAAATATTATTGTAGCCTTCTTTCCATGTAACGTTTGGCATATTATTGAAATAGAAAACACACACTTTAAGGTGTTTCCATACATTCTCTCTACTTGATTCTATTGTGTACTCGTTTGATTGCTCTACACTTATTCTTTTGTTAAGTGTTTACTTGGTATATGTATTGATTATATGATTATATGATTGTAGGGGTTACTACTTGACGTATTGTGAGTTATTTGGCTTATATCTGTGTGATACTAGTTGCTGAGGTGAGTTTTCTAAACTCTGATTCATATATGTGATATGTGTGTGTTACATTGTAATGTGGTATATTATTGATCAGAGGATCACATAGAGAGAGCTGTAGCATGCTTCTTTGTGAAGTAGTTGCTATGGACACCATTTTAGCCTTCTTGGCGGATGCTAAGATGGTGCAGTACCGTGTCCATAAGAACTGTTACAGCATTCCTATATGTGTATGCGCATGCTTATATGATTTACAGTTTAGATTTCTCACTAAGCTCTCATAGCTTATCAGATACTGCTTACTGTTGTTTTGCAGGGCGTGATTCCTCCAAAGGCAAGACCCCAGTTTGACAGAGGTTGTTGTATGAGGAAAATCTGTGTTTTGAAATCTAACGCCAGGTTGTATTTTGAAAACAAATCTTTTGTTGTAAATATTGAATATTACTCTTTTGTATGAACCAGAGGGTTCAGGGTAACTTTTGTGGCTTCCGCTTTTATAATAAAACTCCTTTGATCCTAAAATACTTTTGTTTTAGAGCCTTACTTTTATTTAAGAATTTGGGGCGTTACATAAGTACATGCAATTATGCATTTCATGCCAAAATCATAATCCACATGTAAATATACAAACCAAGATAAAAGGCAACAAGATCATCACAAGATATCTAGCAACTGGAAAAACCAGAAACAAACTACAATGGCGAAAAACTAACGAACCAAAACAGATTGAAATTTGAAAAACTGAAAAAACATATTCTGTAAGAACATCACGGCATGAAGTAGTTCTGCCAGATTTCAACATTTTTGATTTTTTGGTTTTAAGGCCACCAAGTGCAAAACTGATGTAGAGGTGGCTCCGATACCACTGTTAGATTTTAACATGGCACGCAACGGAAGCAAAAGAACGAGAAACAAACAAAACCAATGGTTCAAAGAACCAAATGCCATTAAAACCCACCACATGGACCCAAGATCTACATACAAGTAATGCAACAATAAAAACAAGGGAAAAGAAGTTATACCATACACTATTTGCAGCTGGAGAAATCAAACTTGATGGATAAACTAGAAAGCTAAACCAAGCCTTCCTCTATTGATAGTCCACACCGAGTTTACTCAATCTCCTTGTACTAGCAAGCCTTGGTAATCTTCATATACTTTAATCACCATAGGAACAACAACCATATTAGCTCCCTTGCAATATTCTCTAGTTTGTCATTGGTCTCACGTAGGCTTGACATCCCTATACACGAAGATATGAGAGAGTGGGCTTTTTCTTGTGCCACAACTCATATTGTGTTGTTTCAAATTTCTTTGTTGGTACGAGGTTAAGGATTCTTACCGCCGTTTCTAGAGCGTAACCCCAAAACTAATGGGTACCTCCTTTTGAATCATCATAGAACGGACCATGTCCAACAATGTCCGGTTTCTCCTTTCCGCAACTCCATTTAATTGTGGAGTCCTGGGAGGTGTCAATTGTGAGATAATCCCACAATTTCTAAGATTGTCTAGAAACTCGGAAGTAAGATACTCACCGCCTTTATCCGAGTGTAGTATCTTAATCCTTTTGCCCAATTGATTCTCTACTTCATTTTGGAATGTCTTGAACACCTCAAAGGTTTCAGACTTTTGTCTAATCAAGTAGATATATCCATACCTACTATAATCATCCGTAAAAGTAACGAAGTATCATGTGTTGTTCCTTGTGACATTTTTAAAAGGACCACACACATCAGTGTGAATAATATCCCAGAGATCCTTTCCCCTCTCACTAACTCTGGTGAAGGGTTCTTTAGTCATTTTGCCAAATAAACAAGATTCACATACATCTTTTGACCCAAGGTCAAATGATTCCAAGATCCCATCCGCTTGGAGCTCGGTGATGTGAGTCTTGTTCACACGTGCAAGACGACCATGCCATAAGGAATATTTATCCAAACAAGTTTTGGATTGAGAATCAATATTGATGATAGTTTATTATTCTCAATGAATGCATCAAATTCATATATGCCATGACATGGTAAAGCTTTAAAATAACAAACATTGTTTTTATAACTTAAGAGAGATCCATTCATAAATTTAAAAGAAAAACCATCATCATACAAGGCATGTAAAGAGATAATGATTCTAGCCATGCAGGGCGAATAACATACATTAACAAGAACAATGGAAAGTCCGGTTCTAAAAGAGAGCTCGACACTCCGTTTTGCTTCTACAGGCACAACCTTTCGGTTCCCCATAATTATATCCAGCTCTCCACGCTCCAAGCCTGTACTTCCCTTTATCACCAGCACCATATTAGAAATGTGAGTGCCGCAGCCGGAATCTAAAACCCAGCCCTTCGAAATAGAAGTTTGATGGAGCTCAATCATGAACGTACCTTGATTTGAAGGTCCCGAGATGCTCATTGCTTTGAGCTTCTTGAGGTCATCTTGGTACTTTGGGCAGCTTCGGCGATAATGCCCCTTGTCCCCGCAAAAGAAGCATTCTACATTCTCCGGGGTCTTCGCTTTGGAAGCTTTCCCTTTGCCCTTTGCCACCGGGGTAAGGGTAGGTTTGGTTGCACCAACCTTACCCTTACCATATCCCTTATGGGAAGGAGTCGGCTTCTTCTTTTAGATGTAGCCCTCCCGGATAGCCAAGGGATTGGAAGAGGTGGCCTTGGGCTTCGAGATGTTTGACTCAGCGGTCTTGAGCATCCCATGAAGCTACATGAGGGTTTTGTCCATACTATGTATATGATAACTCACAATGAATTGATCATATGCATTGGGCAAGGATTGGAGGATGAGATCAACCGCCAACTCCCTCCCGACGGTGAACCCTAGGCTCTCCATGTGTTCAACGTTTGATTTCATTCGCAACACAAGAGCGCTCACATTCCCGCCATGCTGGAGTTTGCAACCTAGGACGGCCTTGAGGAATTCGTACCTCTCTTGCCTCGCTTGCTATTGGAACATTTCCTTGAGCTGCGCGAGCAAGGGGTAAGCACTTAAATGATCCATTTTATTTTGCCAATCGGAGTTCATTATGCTTAACATGAGGCACGTTATTTCCTCCGTATCCTTGAGGCATTTTTCATATGCCTCTCGGGTGGCCCTAGGTGCCATAGTCGTAGGGGCTTCGGGAAAGGCTTCCTCAATGGTATGCAATTTCCCTTCATCGCGTAGGACAATCTGAAGTTGCCTATGCCAATCCATGAAGTTGCTACCATCGAGTTTCTCCTTCTGAAGGAAAACTCGTAGAGAAATGTTGCTCGTGGTGGTGGTACTTGAAGATGCCATCTAAAATAGCAAAGTAGATTTGGTTAGCTTGATATTTAAGTTTGTTAAAACAATTTACCAAAGGAACAAATTTAATTCTTTTAACAAAGCCAACAACCCTACTTCACTTCCATATATGACGGGTTTAGCGCGGATCATACAAGGAAGTTATTTCGGGTTGACAACTATATTGGCAATTGCAATCCATTATTGCAACTCTGTTGGTCTTTGCGGGATCCTACGACAAGCACCGATCGTTTGGCATGTTTGATCCCTTCTTACACCAATCCCAAGTTAGAATTGTTGATAGACTCGTGCTATGCTCGACAATCTTTCAAGAATTATAATTTGTAATTATAAATCATCCGTCAAGACATGCGGTAATAATACTCAACAACAATTGGCTCGTGCTAAGCTCAACAACCAAATTTGCGAGTTACTACGCTCACCTTCCACACAACTTCACAAAGATTGGCTCGTGCTAAGCTCGACAATCAAATTATAGTGTTGTTAGATTTGGGTGGCATCGTCTTACGGATGGTGCGTGATTTATGTTTCATGGGAAAACGGGCTTTTGTTTCCGATTAAATTTGATTAACATATTTTTAGCGACAAATTTTGATTTTTCACTTTAGACGGTTTGTTAATCGTGTGCGCGCGCGAGAGAAAAATAAACCAATTTTATAAAACTCTTGTGATTTAATTTATAGAAAAAATTTCTAGCATGCGAAAACCTAAACAACCATGCAATAAATAAATCACATCACACTCAAAGAAAGGGGTTGGTAACCAAGCCAAAACCTATGCGTTCTTCCCGTGAACCAACGGGAAGAACATGGTCAACTAAGGACACAACACAAACATAGTCCTTGCTCCCATCCGATCCGCCACCTCCAACACAAATATAGCTAGCTCCACCTATGCCCATTATCACCTATATATCCATTCTCTTACTAACTCACCCAAAGATATTAATGGTCGGGCAGATTGATCTTTTATGCTTGGACCCAATTGGGCCTAATGAGAAACTAATTCAACAAAGCCCAACAAGTTATGAGGAGTCTTCGACAGTTTCATGGCGAGAAGAGGAAGACTAAAAGCACAAGTAAAAGAATAATTGGGCCAGATGTTGAAAGGGCCGATTGAAGAACAAATAAAAGGGGGTGTTTCAAACGAAAATCAAGGGTTTTTGTTGCTAGGATACAACTAGGGGGTGTTTCCCCCTTGACCCCCACTCTTATCATCGACGTATTCAATTAGTAAAACCGAGCATGCACTCCACATCTCTTAACTCGTATTAGTTTAATATGAAAACTTTTTTGGTCTCAGGTAAATCATAATTACCTAATATATAATTGATGACACTATTGTCACCAACAAATGATAGTATTAGCTTTTCACAAAACTTGTTTTCCTATATATATAAAGCTGCTTTTTAGATTCGAATAAGGTTAGGGAGTGGATTGGCAAATATTTACTTATTCGATTCGACTTATCTTTTCTTTGTTTATTCTGCCATACTCAGAATTTATTTATTGTTTGTACATGTATAACGGGTGGTAAAGTTTCACTCTTTGAATGTTAAAGGCCATGTTTAAAATACCCCGAATTTATAAAAATTATTAAATCAGGTGTTGTAACACTATAATTTCAACCCATATTTTTTTTAAATGTTGCGGAAGCGATAGATTAAATAAATACATCCATGTTTACAAAATAATTAAGTAAACCAAGGTTAAACTGTTTTCAAAACAACGTTATCAAATTTGTGTTACATATACCAATGGCTCATCAAAAATTGGATCATAGTAGCGGTCAATTATTCTCCAAGCATGCTAACTCCCAGCTCAACCGCTAACTTACGGAAACCTATAAAATGGACTGGAAGGTGGGGGATTAGCACAAAGCTAAGTGAATGAAAGTTAAAACCAACAAACAACATCAATCACAACCGAAAGATACAACAATAAACAAGCAACCGAGAAGACCGGTGGAAACCTACAACCAATGCTAGCCAAAATAAAGGTTTACCGATAGTTCATTTGCTATTCTCACACAATATTACCATTAAGTTGCAACAAATGCATCAAAATATCTAAATACTGATTAGCTTTGGGCTAATCCCCCACCTTCCATCCATTTTATAGGTTTCTGTAAGTCAGCGGTTGAGCTGGGAGTTAGCATGCTTGGGGAATAATTGACCGCTACTCTGATCTAATTTTTTATGAGCAATTGGTTTATGTAACACAAATTTGATAACGTTGTTTTGAAAACAGTTTACAAATGAACCCAGTCCATAGCCTAGCCAAGCTGACTTCCCATCTACCCATGTGCACATATCACAGACACAATGATTAATTAACACAGAGACAGTAAATCATTCACTAGACAAGAAGTCTATCCATGCATCAATAATAAACAGTTGCAACCATAACCGTTACAACTAAAACCATCCATAAGTTAAGCATCCACTTAGTCTTTTCCCTTCTTGAGAACACAGGATAACAAGAATTAGTAATCAATTCTCAATCATCTCCAAAATATCAAGTTTAAATACCAAACGGGTCAAAACCACCCCCTTGCGTTTCACATATGAAAACCAACATTTAGGACATGTTCAGGTTGCATATAATCTATATATATGATAGTAAACATTTAGTAAGAAAAACAAACATGTACAACGTACATCGAGTTCCACTTCATAATTTCAAGTAAGCATATATTCCAAATAATGACCCATATATGCTATCCAACATCAATCTAACCCAAGTATCTCATATGAATCATGTTAGATCTAAATTGAAAAAATTAGAACATAACACAATTGAATCAATACACAAAACAAACAAATAAAGCTTATGAGTAGGGAACGCGTCTCGTTCCCTAGACGCGACACGTCCGCAGACGTACAGCAACCTGCAGTCTGTTTTCTGCACAGCTTCAAACCATACCATAAACACATTAATTCAAGGTCTGGAAATTTACTTGTAGTAGTAGTATATGGTTACCAAGATCAAATAACACACAAAACATAACCACAAACATATTCAAATCATCAAAACCCAATATCATCTTCAACCTCAACCTCCAACAACGGAGTTCTAAACTTTAATCCATAAAAACATAATATTTGAACATGAATTCAGTGTTATATTATCATAAACTTGCTACCAAATATCAAACAAATACTAATTTTATCAATTGCTTATAAACCCAATTCAAGAACCCTAACATGGAACAAGAAATTGCATAGAAATGGCAAGAACACTATAATAGCAATACAAACCTTCAAATTACTTTCAATTTAACACAAAGTAGCAAACAATCAAGGGTTTAGAGGCCGGATTCTATGAATTCTTCAAAGCCAAGCATGAGCAAAATGAAAGGATAAGTTCAAAGTGAAGGAATGAAGAGGTGGCAAGTACGGCCTCTTAGTCACGACCCAACATACAAGTGCACTTATCTGCTATCTAACATACAGTTAATTAATTAAGCATTCCTACTCAATTAATTATTAACCAACGAGGTATTATCCGTGACCCTTATCCAAACACAAATCTATATAAATAAGAAAACACATAAAAATATAAAGTATATATTTCCCTTTTCAACTTCGTGGCTCTAAATTAAATTAATAATTCTCTAAATTAGCAAATAAACCGTAAAGAAATATACATATAAACAAACACCTTACCACTACACGCGTCCTACTAGGCCAATGTCTAGGGTGTTACAAATCCCTCCTCCTTAAGAGGATTCCGTACTCGGACTCTCTCCGTGCTCAACCAACTGAGGGTAGCGAGTCTTCATGTCTGCTTCAGTCTCCCATGTCAAATTAGAACCCAAACTGTGTTTCAACTTAACCGACACCACCAGAATCTGTTTCTTGTGTAGCTTTATCACTTTCCGATCCAACAACTCAATGGGTCCTTCCACTAATCTCTTTTCGAATCCACTTTCAGTTCATGTATTGGGAGAATCTGACTCGTCATCCAGTTTGCACTTTCGAAAATAACAGACATTATGTAACACCGGAAAATCACAAGCCATTTTTTTTAATTGCATTGCGGAAGCTAAATAAAAACAACTTAATTACATAAAACCAACATTCACAAATATAATTTATCTGTTCAAAAGATAACAACAACTTCAATTGTTTGGTGTTACAAAAATACTGGCTCGTCTCTTTAAAACTAGTATTAGAGTGTGGTCAACTCTTCCTTCTTCAAATCTAACACGAACCTGCCAAACATCAACTGAGGGGAATTAGCACAAAGCTAAGTGAGTAGAGTCTAAAACAGCAAATGCAAACATTCACAATCAATCATCAATCATGTAATCACATATCCAAAGAAGACCGGCGGTTCGGCGCAAAACCTACAACCAATGCCGGCCAAGGCAAAGGTTTACCAATAGATTTCCACTAGATTGGCACAGTAAACTCCCCTCTGAGCAACAAATGCAACAGAAAGGCTACTACTGTTCAACCAAGCAGTTAGACAAGCCCAACCCAAGTCCACGTATAGCTTACTTCTCAACGAAACTTAAAATCATCCTAAGAATGCGTATCGACCAAATATTCATGTAGCAGTTATCAACAATTAATATCACAATCAACAATTCAATCAATCCAATCTCAATCCACAATCATGAATCACATCAATAACATTAACTGCAATATTTACCATCCGCGATTAACGTCCACTCACCTCAGTTTCAGCTTGAACTCAGATATCTAATTTTACTGAGCTTTTGGATGGCCACAAACCCGCTAATCTCCTAGCCCAGGGTTGAGGGTGTTACAAATCTCTTTCCCTTAAGAGGTTTCCATCCTCGGAATCCTTTCTTGCTCAAACAAATGGGAATATCTTTCTTTCATCTCTGATTCAGTCTCCCATGTTAAATCAGAACCTAAATTGTGCTTCCACTTGACCAGTACCATCGGTATCTGTTTCTTTCGGAGCTTGGTCATTTCTCGATCTAACAGTTCTACAGGTTCTTCTATCAATCTCTTCTTAGAATCTACTTTTAATTCTTGTATTGGGAGAATCTGACTTTCATCATCAATCTTGCATTTTCTCAGATAGCAGACGTTGAATGTATCGTGAATTCCTGCAAGCTTTGCTGGAAGATCTAGTGTAACCATCTGGTCATTCATAATCTGACGTATGCAGAACGAACCAATGTAACGGGGAGCTAACTTCCCGTGTTTACCGAATCGAATTACTCCCTTCCACGGAGAAACTTTCAAGTACACTAACTCTCCCACTTCAAACTTAACTAGACGACGACGTGGATTTGCGTACATTTTCAGTCTATCTCTGGCTGCTTTCAACTTATCGCTGGCAATAGCAACCTTATCAGCTGTCGTCTGAACTATTTCAGGTCCTGCAAACTGTTTCTCACTAGCCTCTAACCAACATGTAGGAGTACGGCAACGACGGTCGTATAACATTTCGTACGGAGGCATCCCAATACTTGAGTGGTAAGAGTTATTATACGCAAACTCAATTAACGGCACGTGCGAATCCCAAGATCCACCATACTCAATCACACAAGCTCGCAACATATCTTCAAGTATCTGTATGGTTCGTTAAGTCTGACCATCAGTCTGGGGATGATAAGCAGTACTCAGGTTAATCCTCGTCCCCAATTCTCTGTGTAAACTTCTCCAGAAATTAGAAACAAATCTGGAATCTCTATCAGACACTATTGACAATGGCATGCCATGCCTTGCAACAATCTCGTTCACATAAAGTTGAGCCAATTTACTTAGAGAGGCCGTCTCACATGTAGCCAAAAAGTGAGCGCTCTTGGTCAGCCGATCCACAATCACCCAAATCATATCATTATTCCTCTGAGTTCGCGGAAGTTTAGTCACGAAATCCATCGTTATATGTTCCCACTTCCACTCAAGGATTTCCAACTGTTTTAAAGATCCGTATGGATTCTGATGCTCCACCTTCACCTGTGCACAGATATGGCATGATTCCACAAACTGTGCCACATCTGTATTCATAGTAGGCCACCAGTAAAGCACTTTCAGGTCGTTATACATTTTAGTGCTTCCTGGGTGTACTGACAATCTGGACTTGTGTGCTTCTATCAAAATCAGCTTCCTCAAGTCTCCAAGCATAGGCACCCACACACGAGTCTTGTATACTTTTAATCCACGAGAGTCATCAGCAAGTTCGTCTTTACGTTTCTTCATCAGTTCATTCTTCAAGTTTTCTTCCTTCAGAGCCTCCAACTGTGCAGACTTTAGTCTATCCACTAGATCAGATACAATCTCAATATGCATAAACTGGATAGAACTTCCCGTTCCCTTGCGACTTAAGGCATCTGCCACCACGTTTGCTATGCCTGGATGATATCTTATTTCGCAATCATAGTCATTAATCAATTCCACCAAGCGTCTCTGTCTCATATTCAACTCTTTCTGTGTAAATACATATTGTAGGCTCTTATGGTCGGTACAAATCACGCACTTGGTGCCATACAAGTAGTGTCTCCACAACTTTAGGGCAAAAACAACAGCTGCCAATTCTAAGTCATGTGTTGGGTAATTCTTCTCATGGGGTTTCAACTGTCTTGAAGCATATGCAATCACCCGATCCCTCTGCATAAGTACACAACCCAATCCTGCAAACTGCATCATAATAAACTATAAAATCTTCTGAACCACTTGGAAATGCAAGAATAGGGGCCTGACATAACAACTGTTTCAACATCTGGAATGCTTTATCCTGTTCACTGCCCCATAAAAATTTCACATCTTTTCGAGTCAACTTTGTCAACAGACCCGCAATCTTGGAGAAATCTTTTATAAACTTGCGGTAGTATCCATCAAACCCGAGAAAACTCTTGATCTCGGACGGTGTCTTTGGAGCGTTCCAATTCATAACTGCTTCTACCTTTGAAGGATCCACTTTTACTCCCTCGTCACAAATTACATGCCCCAAAAACTGTACCTCTCTCAACCATAATTCGCATTTAGAGAACTTAGCAAACAAATGCTCTTTCTTCAGTGTCTCCAAAATCTGTCTCAATGCTTCTCGTGCTCTTCCTCAGTTTTTGAATATACCAGTATGTCATCGATGAAAACTATTACAAAATTATCAAGGAATGGTCGACAAACTCTGTTCATTAAATCCATGAAAATTGCAGGTGCGTTGGTTAGACCAAACGGCATAACCAAAAACTCGTAGTGCCTGTAGCGCGTACGTAAAGCCGTTTTTGATACATCTTCCTCTGAAACACACACCAGGTGATACCCTGATCTCAAATCAATTTTAGAGAAGAACGAAGCTCCCTGTAGTTGATCAAACAAATCATCTATTCTAGGCAGTGGGTACTTGTTCTTTATGGTTCTCTTATTCAACTCATGGTAGGCGATTTTCTTCTTTACAAACAGATATGGCGCTCCCCACGGAGATGAAGTTGGACGTATAAACCCTTTATCCAACAAATCCTATATCTGAGTCACCATTTCCCGAATCTCTGAAGGTGCCAACGTGTACGGTGCCTTTGCCACTAGTCGGGAACCAGGAATCAGATCTATCTTGAATTCCACCTCACGAACTAGAGGCAATCCAGGAAATTCTTCTGGAAATACTTCCGGGTATTTCGTTACCACCCGGATGTCATTCATTGTTTGTTTCTCCTTCTTTCCATCAATTACATAAGCCAAGTATGATTCGCAACCTCTATCCAACGCCTCCCTAGCCTTCAAACATGAGATAATCGGAATTACAAATCCAGCCTTCTCACCCCTTGCTACCACTCTTGTGCCATCAGCCAATGGGAATGAAATCAACTTCTTGTGGCATTTAATACTGGCCTGATTCAAACTCAGCCAATCCATCCTGAGCACCACATCGAACCCAGATAACGGCATTACAAGAAAATATACAGGAAAACAAATACCGTCTATATCTATCTTAGCTCCATCCACAGCAGTCGTGACCGAAACCATCATACCATCAACTACTTCTATTTCTAAAGCAGTAGCAAGTACAATTAAAGGCACATTCAACCTACCACATAATTTTGCAGATACAAAGGAGCGATTTCCCCTGAATCAAATAACACTTTAGCAGGAATAGAGTTTATTAGAAACATACCGGTTATCACATCATCTGTGGTAGTGGCATCATCCACTGTCATCCTGAATGCCCGACCCTCAGCAATGGGTGAGTTCATTCTTTTCTGCCCTGCTGAAGATGGTCCCCCAGCTTCTCCCCTTCCTGATCCTGACCTGGCTTTCTTACTTAACGGGCAATCAACAACCCAGTGTCCCTCTTTCTGACAATTCCAGCAGACGCTCCTCGACCGTCTGCAATTCTTTAGATCATGGCCAAACTGGCCACATTTTACACATCTCATAGAGTGGGGCGTACACTGCCCGTGGTGGTAGGACTTGCACCTGTTGCACCAAGGTGCCCGTTGACTAGACCCACCTAAAGTAGGTCTTCTATTCTGCTCCTTTTGTCTACCCCCGCTGCTCCACCCTCCCTGCCTCTGTTGAGCGTTATAATGTTCAAATCTCGATTTCTGTTGGGAAAGTTTCTCCCCGCTCAACTTATTTCTCGCCACAATGTCCCCTTCAGCCAATTTGGCCAAAGTGAAAGCCTGGGACAATATGGTAGCCCACCTAGTGGTGCCTCGGTAATCCGGGTGCAGTGCCCCCACAAAATGGGCAACCTTCGATTCCTCATCCGGTGCCCAGTGTTTTGCAAACCTCATTTTGTCATTAAATTGTTTAATCAGTTGATCCACAATCATGTTCCCAGTTATCTGCAGCTCCATGAATTCCTTTTTGATTTTGGCCATCTCAAAAGTTCCACAATATTGTTCACATAGCTTTTCCTGGAATTGACTCCAAGTGATGCTCTCCTGTTGCTGTTCAGTAAAATGGTCAGTAATGGAATCCCACCAGACCAATGTGTCTCCTCTCAGCATTCGTGACACATACTTAACTTTCAATTCGTTCTCGCAATTACAGGCATCAAGTGCCTTTGTCATCTCTCTCAACCAGTTCAATGTAGCGTTGGGATCAGAACTCCCGTGATACTCAGAGGGTTTACAATCCAAAAATTGCTTGTAGGTGCAGGGTTGTTTATATCCAGGGAACGCAAACGGATAGGTTCCTTGTTATGGATATGGATAAAAGAAAGGTTATTGGATCATCTGTGTCATTGGTGGTAGAGGTACTGACACTGCTGGTATTGTTGCTTGTGTGGTTATCGCAATTGGTATAGGTGGTGGTTCTGGTTGTTTTAATCAGTGCTCCATGTTCAGGACTTTATTTCGAAGATCCATTAATTCATTCTCCAGTTTAAAGATATACTCACTTTGATCTTCTTCTTGCTCTTGCCCAGACGTTCCTGCTTGATTCACAACTTCAATAACTGTTGCCTCTGTAGTTTGGGTCACATGAGGTAGGATGGGAGTCTCTCTATCAGCCATAATATGTTACAATCACATCACCTCATAGCTCATTTGCATAACCCGTTAGTATCCAAAATAGTAACTACTACAACAACTCTAACTCACCCTAATTGTCCCGAAGGAAGGCTTGACCCGTCACGAGCCAAAATTTGGGAATGCAACACTCTAGCCGTGCATGCATCGTCAAACCTAGGCTCTGATACCAAACTGTAACACCGGAAAATCACAAGCCATTTTTTTAATTGCACTATGGAAGCTAATTAAAAACAACTTAATTACATAAAACCAACATTCACAAATATACATTTATCTGTTCAAAAGATAACAATAACTTCAATTGTTTGGTGTTACAAAAATACTGGCTCGTCTCTTTAACACTAGTATCAGGCTGTGGTCAACTCTTCCTTCTTCAAATATAACACGAACCTGCAAAACATCAACTGATGGGAATTAGCACAAAGCTAAGTGAGTAGAGGCTAAAACAGCAAATGCAAACATTCACAATCAATCATCAATCATGTAATCACATATCTCGAGAAGACTGGCGGTTCGGCGAAGAACCTACAACCAATGTCGGCTAAAGCAAAGGTTTACTGATAGCTTTCCACTAGATTGGCACAGTAAACTCCCTTCTGATCAACAAATGCAACAGAAAGGCTACTACTGTTCAACCAACCAGTTAGACAAGCCCAACCCAAGTCCACGTATAGCTGACTTCTCAACGCAACTCAAAATCATCCTAAGAGTTCGTATCGACCAAATATTCATGCAGCAATTATCAACAATTAATATCACAATCAACAATTCAATCAATCCAATCTCAATCCACAATCATGAATCACATCAATAACATTAACTGCAATCTTTACCATCCGCGATTAACGTCCACTCACCTCAGTTTCAGCTTGAACTTAGATATCTAATTTTACTGAGCTTTTGGATTGCCACAAACCCGCTAATCTCCTAGCCCAGGTTTGAGGGTGTTACACATTAAATGTATCGTGACTACTTGCCAATTGAGAAGAATGATCAAGTGTTATAGTCTGATCATTAACTACCCGCTGGATGCGAAACGGACCGATATAACGAGGAGCCAGTTTCTAGTGCTTTACAAAACGGACAACCCCCTTCCATGGCGATACTTTCAGATAAACCAACTCACCCTCAATAAATGAAACAAGTCGGTGGCGTGGATCTGCATACATCTTTTGTCGGTCTCTGGCAGCCTTCAACTTCTCTCGTCCAATAGTAACCTTTTCTGTTGTGATGTGAACAATGTCGGGGCCCGCATACTATTTCTCCCCTACCACTAACCAACACGTAAGTGTATGGCAACGACAACGATATAGCATCTCATAAGGTGGCATATTGATACTCGAATGGTAGGAGTTATTATATGCAAATTAGATCAAAGGCAAGTGTGAATCCCAAGAACCACCATATTTCAAAACACATGCGCGTAGCATATCCTCGAGTGTCTAAATAGTTCGCGCTGTCTGACCATCTCTATGACGATGGTAGGTTGTACTCAAGTTAACATGTGTTCCCAATTCCTTCTGTAACTCTTCTATAAGATAGAAACAAACCTAGAATCTCTATATGATACAATAGAAAGCGGATTACCTTGTCGGGACACTATCTCATCCATGTATAACTGAGCCAGTCTACTAAGAGAAGCTGTCTCACTAGTAGCCAGAAAATGAGCACTATTCGTCAAACAATCAATGATAACCCAAATCATATCATGACACCGCTGCGTACGTGGAAGTTTAGTCATAAAATCCATCGTGATGTGCTCCCATTTCCACCCTGGAATCTCCAACTATTTTAGTGATCCATACGGTTCTGGTGCTCTGCTTTGACTTGAGCATAAATATGACAACACTCGACGAACTGTGCAACATCTTTCTTCAATATTGGCCACCAATACAACACTTTCATATCGTTATACATTTTAGTGCTACCTGGGTGTACAGACAATCTTGACTTGTGAGCCTTTATCAAAATTAAACCCCGGAGACCCCTAAGTAACGGCACCCAAACACGAGACTGATACATTTTAACCCCCGCGAATCAACATGCAAATCATCTTTTCTTTTCAACATAATCTCTATCTTCAGATTTTCATCTTTGAAGGCTTCCAACTGAGCTGCTTTCAGTTTATCTACCAAGTCAGAAATTATTTCAATCCGCATAAAACAAACACTATCACCGGCTCCCTTGCAACTTACGGCATCAGCTACCACATTTGATTTCCCCGGGTGATAACGGATCTTACAATCATATTCTTTAATCAGTTCTAACCATCGAGTCTACCGCATATTCAGTTTTTGCTGTGAAAAAACATATTGCAAACTCTTATGATCGGTACATATAACACATTTCATACCGTAGAAGTAGTGTCTCCACAGTTTCAATGAAAAAACCATGGCTGTAAGTTCTAAATCGTAGGTTGGATAATTCTTCTTGTGAGGTTTCAGATGTCGAGAATCATAAGCAATAACTCTGTCACGCTGCATTAAAAGACAACCCAAACCTACAAATGATGCATCAAAATATACTACAAAATCATCTGAATCCGTTCGAAAATGCAAAAATAGGAGCCTAACATTAAAGTTGTTTCAAAGTCTGAAAAGCAATCTCCTGTTCATCATTCCACTAAAATCGATCCTCCTTGCGGGTTAATTTAGTTAAAGGATTCGCCATTTAGAAAAATCCTTGATGAACCTGTGATAATATCCCGCCAATCCAAAAAAACTTTCAATTAATACAATAATAGATTTATCCACAAATGGCTGACAAATCTGGTTCATTAAATCCATAAATACAGCAGGTGCATTAGTTAAACCGAATGACATGACTAAAAACTCATAGTGGCCATACCTGGTACGGAAATCAGTTCTAGAAACATCCTTACCAGAAACTCGCACCTGGTGATAATCTGACTGCAGATCAATTTTAGAAAAGTATGATACACCCTACAACTGATCAAATAAATCATCAATTCTGGGTAGAGGGTATTTATTCTTAACCATCCTCTTGTTCAATTCCCTGTAGTTAATACACATCCATATAGTACCGTCTTTCTTTTTAACGAATAAAACCGGTGCACCACACGGTGACGAACTTGGACAAACAAAACCCCAATCTAATATATCCTGAATCTGTGTCTTCATCTCCCTGATTTAAGAAGGAGCTAACCTATATGGAGACTTTGCCATGTGGCTGGAACCTTAAATTTAATTAATTTTGTACTCTACCTCTCGAACCGGAGGCAGACCAGGTAACTCATCACGAAATACTTCTGGATACTCATAAACTACCCGAACATCTATAACTGCCTGCTTTTCTTTTCTAGCATCAATAGCATAAGCAATAAAACATTCACACCCCTTGTCCAGATATTTTCTAGCCTTCATGTAAGATATAACAGGAAAATTAGACTTAATCCTCTCCCCGCGAGCCACTACGTGTGACCTGTTAGATAAAGGAAAAGAAAGTAACTTTCTATGGCATTTAATGCTAGCCTTGTGCCTACTCAACCAATGCATACCCAAAACTACATCAAATCCACATAGAGGAAATAAAAGAAATGAGACAAAAAAAGCATCTACCATTGATATCAATCTCAGCCGCAGACAAAAAAGATGTGACAGGAACTATCTTATCATCGGCTATTTTTACCTCATATGGTGAAGGCACATCAGAAGTAGGCAAATTCTGCTTATCACAGAAAGCCATAGAAACAAAGGATCGATTGGCTCTAGAATCAAACAACACACGAGTAGGTATGGAGTTTATTAGAAACATACCCGTGATGAGATCATCTGTGGCAGTAGCATCGTCTACTATCATATGGAATGTCCTACCCTTGGGTGTAGGATGGTTATTCCTCTTTTGTACCTCGTGATGATCCCCTAGATGCCCATGCCCTATCCCTGTCCGTGTCCCTGTACTAGTCTTCCTTGCAGAAGGACATTCACCAGCTCAATGCCCCTCCTTCTAGCAGTTCCAACAAACATTGCGGGGGAATCTATAATCTTTTATCTCATGCCCAAAAGCCCCACAACGGATCCAACAGATGGTCTAAGGAGTACATGGCCTAGAATGAGTAGACTTACATTTAATGAACCACCGAGACCTCTGGTTAGAACTACTAGCTGTTGTCTTGCGGTTCTGGCCTCCTTGTGATTGGTTCCCATGCCATCTCCTTCTCTGCTGGTTACAAGACTGATCAACTCTCAGCTTCTGATTAGCCGCTTTATCCCTGTTCATTTTCTCTTTAGATTTAACATCTCCCTGAGCAGAGTTGGCCAATGTAAAGGGATCTGATAAGTTAACAACTAACCAGGTGCTACTTCGTATTCTAGTAGTAGTAGTACGTGTGATACCTCATCCGGTACCCATTGTGTTACAAATCTCAATTTCTCATTAACAGTCATCCTCTCTGTCATTTGTAAATCCATGAATTCCTTTCTGATTTTGTTCATCTCGAAAGCATTGCAATATTGTTCATATAACTTGGTTTGAAATTGATCCCAAGTTATTAAATCCATCTATGGTTTTGGCAATATGTGCTGCTAAGGAATCTCACCAACCCATAGCATTACCCTTCAACATACGGGTGGCGAATCTGACCCTCATATCATCCTCAAAATTACACGCATCAAGAACTTTGACAGTATCCCTCAGCAAGTTCATATTAATGTTAGGATCCGTGTTACCGTGATATTCAGATGGTTTGCAATCCAAAAATTGCTTGTAAGTACACGGTTGTTTAAATCCCATATGTTGAGGATATCTCATGTAAGGATAGGGAAATAATCCTTGAGATAGCACATGATAGAGGAATGGTTGTGATGCTGGTTGAGATACAGTAAAAAGCGGTACCGATAAAGGAGGTATCACAGATAGTGTAGGAACTGCAGTAAGAACCGGTGGTTGAGTTGCGTGAATATGATTCTGTTGTTGCAACTCCTTTCTTAGCTCCTGTAATTGTTCCTCAAACTAAAATATGTATTACTCTCTATCATTATCTACATCTGTACCAAAAGTACATGCCTATAGAGGAATGTCTAGGGTTGCTGTAGAACTTCCTACGGTTCCCGGGATCAAGTGGGCACCAGGAAGTTCATTATAAAGCTGCTTTTTAGATTCGAATAAGGTTAGGTAGTGGATTGGCAACAATTTACTTATTCGATTCGACTTATCTTTTCTTTGTTTCTTCGGCCATATTTAGAATTTATTTATTTTTTGTACATGTATAAGGGGTGGTAAAGTTTCGCTCTTTGAATGTAAATTTATAATAACTATTAAATCAGGTGTCGTAAAACCATAATTTCAACCTATATTTTTTTAAAATGCTCGTAAGTGATAGATTAAATAAATACATATATGTTTACAAAATAATTAAGTAAACCAGGGTTAAACTGTTTTCAAAAAACCATTATCAAATTAGTGTTACATAAACCAACGGCTCATAAAAAATTAGATCAGAGTAGCGGTCAATTATGCCCCAAGCACGCCAACTCCCAGCTTAACCGCTGACTTACCAAAACCTATAAAATAGAGTGAAGGTGGAGGATTAGCACAAAGCTAAGTGAATGAAAGTTAAGCCAACAAACAACATCAATCACAACTGAAGGATACAACAATAAACAAGCAACCGAGAAGACTAGTCGTTCTAAAGGAAGCTGTAACCAATGTCGGGCAAAGTAAAGGTTTACCGATAGTTGATTGGCTATTCTCATAAAGTATTACCCTTAAGTTGCAACGAATGCATCAAAAGATCTAAATACTGATTAGCCGATAGCAAACAAACCCAGCCCATAGCCTAGCCAAGCTGACTTCCCATCTATCCATGTGCACATATCACAGACGCAACGATTAATTAACATATAACCAATCAATCACCAGACACGAATTATATCTATGCATCAATAATAATAAGTTGAAACCATAACCGTTACAACTAAAACCATCCATGAGTTAGACGTCCACTCATCTCGGATTTCAAATCACCAACTCAGCATTCTTATTTCACTAAGTCTTCTTCCCTCCTGAGAACATAGGATAACAAGAATTAGTAATGAATTCTCAATTATCTCCAAAATATCAAGTTTAAAAACCAAACCGGTCAAAACTAACCCGTTGCGTTTCACAATGAAAACCAACATTTAGGACATGTTCAAGTTGCATATATTCTATATATATATATATATATCTGTGTGTGTGTGTATGTGATAGTAAACATGTAGTAAGCAACAAAACATGTACAGAGTACACCAAATTCCATTTGGTGATTTCAAGTAAGCATATATTCCAAATAATGACCCATATATTCTATCCAACATCAAACTAACCCATGTACCTCATATGAATCATGTTAGATCTAAGTTTAAACAATTAGAACATAACCCAATTGAATTAATGTAGAAAACAAACATATAAAGTTTATCAGCACGGAACATAACCAAAAACAGATTCAAGCCCTGGAAATTTACTTGTAGTAGTAGTATATGGTTACCAAGCTCAAATAACACACAAAACATAACCAAAAACAGATTCAAATCATCAAATCATCAAAACCCAATATCATCTTCAACCTCAACTTCCAACAATGGAGTTTTAAACTTTAACCATAAAAACCTAATATTTGAACATGAATTCAGTGCTATATCATCATAAACTTGCTACCAAATATCAAACCAATACTAATTTCATCCATTGCTCATAAACCTAATTCAAGAACTCTAACTAGAAATTTCATAGAAATGGCAAGAACAATATAAGAGCAATACTAACCTTCAAATTAGTAGCAATCAAGGGTTTAGAGGCTGGATTCTATGAATTCTTCAAAGCCAAGCATGAGCAAAATGAAAGGATAAGTTTAAAGTGAAGGAATGAAGAGAAGGTAAGTATTGCCTATTACTCACGAGCCAACATACACAGTGCACTTATCTGCTGTCTAACATACATTTAATTAAGAGTTAATTACAAAATTGGTCCTTTCAGTATACCACTGTCACACCCCGCTAAAGCGGAAACACGAGGTGTCACAGCACAAGATATCATCGCACAAGGTAAATAGATAATAACCATTAGATTAAATTAACAAAAATAAGTAGTTCGGGTAAAAGATAAATAAAAGTTACATAATCGAATAAAAATTAAATGACATTGTCTTGTACGATGCGAAAATAAAATAGATATTGCTTTTATAAAACGTGACGATGAAGATGAAGATGCCACACATCATGTTTGTATGCATAAGGTACCTAACGGCGATCACCTGAAAGCACGGGTAAAAGAAAGAAAACGGTCAACTACTAGAGTTGGTGAGTTCATAGGTTTTTAATATATGCACAAAATATCTTTTAAATGAGAAAAGTTTAAATAATTGATGGAAGTTTTTGGATAAAAATCCAAGTATGAAATAATGATAGAAGATGTATTATATTGCCCAAAACGTTGCACATGGTAGTAATAGACTATGATGATTATTGCTTGAGCCATTATCCAACCTAGCCGACAACCAATTGCCCATGATAAACCTAACGCCTATATTAAATGACGTTAGTAGTGGTAAAGTACATCTATAGTTCGTCAACCATAAATGGGAGACGTCGGAATCTCCAAATAGCGCTACTTACAAATACCATCGGCTCACTAGCGGAGTTAAGGAATAATGTCCAACGAAAGGGCCTTACAACGATCACCCAAGCACATCAAAGAATAATACCATAAGTGCTCAAAATAATATTTGAAATAAATAAGAAGATAGGCAATAAACTTTTCATGAAACGTATACACATGCTTTCACCCCAAAATAATATGAAATACGGTAAAAAGGGGCTATGATACTCACTTGGTATGCAAAGGTGTTTTCTTGTAAGGATTTCTTGTTCCTACCGAAGCTCCTTTCCTAATATAAAAAGGTATGTAGCTCTATTAGACTTATTTTATTTATTATTTTGTATTATTTATTTGTTGTTAACTTATTTATTTAAATAGTTAAAGGTTGTCTCTATTTTTCCATTATTCATAAGTGTTCACTGAAATTTTCAGTTCTTTGAGTTGAACTTTAAAAATTAAAAACTGTTATTTAGGAGTCATATTAAGGCTTGATATTTTAATATAATCTTACTACATGTTTCTAGAATGTCCAGTAAAAATATAGGAATTTATAATCCATGTTTGGTATTTTTAATAATTAAAAGTGTATAGGATGTCCACTGATCAGTGTCTGGATGACATGTTGTTACTAAAACGTCTGTTTAGGGCTCATACGACCTCCTTTTTACATGATTCAAACTGGGAAATAACCACGACTCAAAGATTAAACTTTTAAAAAAAACTAGACGTATTTTGACCCAAGAATGAGTAAGTTACACGCGTTTAAAGTGTACCCTTCTAAATCTGCCAGATTTCCAGATTCAACATATGGGTCTTTTTAAATATGTTTGAAGGATCAAACGTTCATGAAAATTAGTGAATCCAGGTTTAAATGAAAGGTAACACATTAAACTAAGATTAGCAAAAAGAATCAACTGATTTTGATACCTAGAACTCCAGATATAACAAAAACAAGTGAGGAGTTCTAACATCAGATTCTGCCAGATTTGTGATTCTTTTTGCTTATGGGTCATAACTTTAATATAACATGTTTATATTCATGAATAATCATATTGTATGAGTATAAGCTTTGATAATCCATGTGTTCTTACAACAATGGTAGGATGATACACATTTTATGTGTTCCTTACAACATTTGTTTAGATGAAACACATGCATGATCAAAGTCTTATTTTCTTGATTTTTAGTTGATTAAGTTCCATACAACAACGGTAGGATGATGCACATTTCATGTGCTCCTTACAACATTGGTAGGATGTTTATATTTACATGATTATATATATATATATATAAAGGAAATAAGATGAACAACAAAGAAAATAAATAAAAGAAAGAAGAAAGAAGAAGAGAAGAAAAGAAGAAAAGTAGAAGAGTAGAGATGAGTGTGTTATGATCATCTTACCAACTCTTTTCTTTGATTATGTGTTTGATCTTCACAAGATGAACAAGAGTTGGATGTTCTTGGGAGATTTTTGTTGGTGAAAGAAGAAGAGAGAAAAGAGAAGAGATGGAGTGTGGTGGTGAAGGAAATGATGAAGAGTAGTAGGGGGCTTATATAGAGCATGGGGGAGATCAAGTGGTGATTCTTGGGAAGAGAAGGAGGCAAGAGAAAAGAGATGGGGGGTTTCTTTTATTTTTTTATTTTTTATAAATTATGTGTAATTAGTTTAAATAAATTTGTATAAATGGTGATTTTGTTTAAATCTTTTAATTAACAAAGTTTTAATTATTTTGATGAGTTTATATATATATATATATATATGTTTTATATTTTAACTTATTTATATTTATTATGATGTATTTAATTATTTTTATTTTTATTATTATTATTATTGTATATGATTTGTAATTCTTGACTTTTAATAATTCGATTTTTCGAGCTCGGGAAGGTTCTAACCATATAGGCGGGATTTCTACGAAATCTAATATTATTATGGAAGTATTTAAGTCATAAATACTATTTTTAGTCATACTAGGCTTAAAATTAGAATTTCTAATGGCTAACTTGGGAAATTTGTTGCCGAATGTCACAGTCTCCCCTGATTAAAAGAATTTCGTCCCGAAATTTACTTTGTACTAACGTTATTAAAGAGGTGAGGATATTTATGTTTCATGTAGTCTTCGCATTCCCATGTGTATTCGGGTCCGTACTTGAATTCCAATCGAACTTTTATAATTTGAATCTTACTTTTTCTAAGCTGTTTGACCTTACGGTCAAGAATTTCAATTGGTTCATGTACGAAATTTAACCGATCATCTGAACATACTTTAGGGGTAGTACTAGAGTTTCATCAGCTAATAATTTATTTAGATTTGACACATGGTAGGTATCGTGTATGGAATTTAGTTCTTGTGGCAATTTAAGCATATACGCCCCTCGCCTAATTCTTCTAATTATATCAAATGGTCTAAAGAATCTGGGATATAGTTTTCCTCTTTTCCTAAAATGTTCAATTTTCTTCCACGGCAATACCTTTATAAGCACTTTTATCGCCCACTTGGAACTCTAAAGGCTTACGGAGATTATCAGCGTAAATTTTCTAATGATCTTTGGCAGTCTTAAGCCTATCGTTCATAATTGTATTCTTGTCGATGACCGCTTGCATGATATCAGGTCTAGTTAATTTCCTATCGCCAATTTCCAACAAATTAAGTGGGGATCTACACTTGCGCCCATACAAGACTTTATATGGTGCACACTGGATGCTAGTGTGACACCTATTATTCTAAGAAAACTTAACTAATAGTATATGTGAATCTCAAGTTCCACTAAAATTTATTACGCATGCACACAACATGTCTTCTAGTGTCTAAATCGTTCTCTCCGATTGCCCATCCGTTTGAGGGTGGTAGGTGCTGCTCAGGTTTACTTGCGTACCTAACGCCCTTTGTGACGATTGCCAAAATCGGGATGTGAACCGACTACCTCTATCGGATATTATTGCAATTGGTACTGCGTGTCGGGCAACAACTTCGTCAATATAATTCTGAGCCAGTTTTCCACTTTGTAATCTTCCCGTATAGGGAGAAAAGGTGCCGATTTCGTGAGTCGATCTACTATAACCCAAATGGAATTGTACCCTTTTGCAGATCGGAGTAATTTAGATACGAAATCCATGCTTATATGTTCCCATTCCATTCTGGCTGTTGCAACAAACCGGATGGCTTCTGGTGTTCTGTCTTAACCCTTGCGCAAGTTAAACATTTCCCACGAACAAGGAGACGTCTTTCTTTATTCTAGACCTACCAATAGTATTCCTTGAGAACATTTTGTCGGCTCCAGGGTGGATTGAATATTATAAGCCTCGTCTAAAATTGTTGATTAAAGGTTATTAAACTTAGCTATCCAATTCTTGTTTTCGAAGTGGTGCACTCCATTTGGCCTGTTTTGAATCATCGCTCCAAGTGATATAGGGTCTCGTTCTTCAAATTTTCCGTCTTTGATGCTTCTTTTTGAGCTTCAACTATTCTTTCATTTAGGCTTGTTTGAATGGTTGCTCCTAAAGCTTGTACCCTAGATGGATTCACTCTTTTGTTTCTTCATAGAGCATCAGCGACCATATTGGCCTTGCTAGTATGGTATTTGATATCACAATCGTAGTCACTAAGCCATTCTACTCATCTTCTACGCCTCATATCAAGCATCTTTGGATCAAGAATATGCTGAAGACTCTTGTGGTCTGTATAAATAGTTCGCTTAGTACTATAAAGGTAATATCTCCATTTTTTAAGGGCATATACTACGGCTCCTAACTCTAAGTTGTGGGTAGTAAATTTCTTCTCATGCACTTTGAATTGTCTCGAATCATATCAATGACTTTCTCTTTTTGCAACAACACACAACCCAATCCTTGGTGTGACGCATCGCAATATACCGCGAAGTTATATGTTCCTCCGGGTAACGCCAAAATTGGTGCATTGCTAACTTATTCTTAAGCGTAGAAAATGTTTTTTTTTTTTTCACCAAACAAACTTCTTATCCTCTTGAGTTAATGCCGCGAGTGGTTGCGCAAATTTTGAGAAATTTGCTATAAATAAATGTACTTAACCGAGAAATTTACAATTTCAGTCGGGATATATGGGGTTCCTATTTCTTTATGGCTTCGATCTTTGTTGGGTCAACATGAATTCCTATTAATTACGTGGCCTAGAAAACGTAATTCCCGGCATACAACTTCTGATCCTTAAGTAACTTTAAACTTCTGATCCTTAAGTAACTTTAGTATCAACCTTAAATGCTTTTCATGGTGCTCTTTTGTCGCATGTAAATGAGTATATCATCAACAAACACAATCACAACTTATCTAAGTATAGTCTGCATACTCGGTTCATTACGTCCATGAAGACAATTGGTGCGTTTGTCAATCAAAAGGGCATAACTATAACGTGTTCTAAACGCGGTTTTGGGCACGTCCTCTTCACGGATTCTTAATTGATGATATCCAGATTGAATATTGATTTTAGAAAAATAGGTAGCACCTTGAAGTTGATCGAAAAGGTCATCGATTCGAGGAAGAGGGTATTGATTTTTGATGGTCAATATGTTGAGTTCCCTATAGTGTATGCACATTCGTAGCAATCCATCTTTCTTTTTGACGAATAGGACTACGGCTCCCCATGGTGAGGTACTTGGTCGAATAATTCCTTTGTCGAGTAGCTCTCCAACGGGGCTAACCGATATGGTGCCTTTGCTACGAGCGCGGCTCCAGGGATTAAATCAATCCAAATTTGTCTTGTCTAACTGAGGGTAATCCAAGTAATTCATCCGGAAACACCTTGGGAGAATCCCGAACGATTGGAAAATCGTGAATGTGCTTTTCCTAAACCTCCGTTTCTACAACGTGAGCGAAGAATGCGATATAGTCCTTTCTTAAATATTTTTGCATTTTCATGCATGATACCACCTTGACGTTCTTCCTAGTCTTTTTTTCCTTATATGACAAGCGTTTCATCTTGTGATAGTGGAATCTGAATGATCTTTGCAGAACAAAGTATTTCAGCTTGATTTTTGGATAGCCAATACATACCAACAACTACATCAAAGCTCCCTAATTTGATTGGTATGGTCTACGTTAAAGTTTTTGCTAGCTAAGTTCAAGGTACACTTAGTGATTATATCTCTAGTCTTGACTTCTTGTCCATTAGCAAATTCCATGATATAGGCCTCTTTCAATATTTGAAATTTTAGATTGAGTTTTGGCCTAAAAACTAGTGGTACTAAGCTTCTATATATTCTAGAGTCAGATAGCATTGATGCATTATAATTGTTCAGAAGAAACATACTAGTAATCACATTCGGGTCTCTCCTTTGTACAAATTCTACTTAGCTAGGTTATGGTGATCCTAAGATATAAGGTCTAACAACTAACACTCCCGTTCAATCATATAGCAATGCATGTAAAATCAAACATTTCATAACGTGATTTAAGCAACATATGTTCAATCATATAGTTCCCAAAAGTACCAAAATGATTTCCTAAAAGACATCAAGTGATTAATGTTTAACAAATCATCAAAAAAAAACCACCAAGTTTAATAATCGAAAGAAACTCCAAATCTTTCACTAATTCAATCTCCTTAAAAACAACCCTAGCGTACCATCATACTTACTAGCAATCTCACCATCACTATAACGAAATATCCTCCCAAGCACATATATAATTAAATCATCTACACGGCCCTCCTTGTTGCAATGGTAGTCCCCACAGCTCTTAACGCTTCACGGTGTTGCGACTCCGAGAGCATAGACAAAAAAATTTCATAGGACATGGTGCCGGTGGTCTAAACTAGTATGATGAATACTCAGTTCTAGTGATATGCTTTGTATCCACCTTCCCTCTTTAGGGGTCACCCTTAATGTCCTTACGATAGTTCCCGTTACTACTCAGGGTGCTTCTATGTGCTCCCTAAATTAGCAGTTCTCTCCCTCCTAATGAAAAGGTCACGATGTTACTCTCGTTGGTAAAGAGACTCTTTTCCTAGCCGTGAGCCAAACACATGCTTCACAGGAAGTTGGTGTTGATAATACACTAGGTCGTGAAACTCGGGGACTCTCCTACTAAGTTTCTATTCTAACCTCCATGGATAAAGAATATGTAATCTTAGATCGTCAACCTAATGATGACATTACAGACTTCGATATATATAAAATTGGTTACTAAGTGTGCTAATATATGAAAGTACTTATGATATGCCATGCTTATGCACACACACAATAATCGTGATCTAGAAAGAAAGTAAATAAAATTTTGTTTCTAAGTATATTTTTATTATAACTAACCTAAGTGCCATATCGTACATAGCTAAATTAGACATAGGTGATCAAGCTTTGTCTAATTGAGGTATAACAATGTGGTACTCAGCTTAATTATATTATCAATACACTTGATGCATTTTAAACAAAATTATTTGGAAAATTATTTTTATAAACCTTTGGTCATAGTTGTTGTTTTCCCCCCATAAGAAAAACAACATTCCCTATAACCTTAGGCTCTGATACCAAATCTGTCACACCCCGCTAAAGCGGAAACACGAGGTGTCACAGCACAAGATATCATCGCACAAGGTAAATAGATAATAACCATTAGATTAAATTAACAAAAATAAGTAGTTCGGGTAAAAGATAAATAAAAGTTACATAATCGAATAAAAATTAAATGACATTGTCTTGTACGATGCGAAAATAAAATAGATATTGCTTTTATAAAACGTGACGATGAAGATGAAGATGCCACACATCATGTTTGTATGCATAAGGTACCTAACGGCGATCACCTGAAAGCACGGGTAAAAGAAAAGGGAACGGTCAACTACTAGAGTTGGTGAGTTCATAGGTTTTTAATATATGCACAAAATATCTTTTAAATGAGAAAAGTTTAAATAATTGATGGAAGTTTTTGGATAAAAATCCAAGTATGAAATAATGATAGAAGATGTATTATATTGCCCAAAACGTTGCACATGGTAGTAATAGACTATGATGATTATTGCTTGAGCCATTATCCAACCTAGCCGACAACCAATTGCCCATGATAAACCTAACGCCTATATTAAATGACGTTAGTAGTGGTAAAGTACATCTATAGTTCGTCAACCATAAATGGGAGACGTCGGAATCTCCAAATAGCGCTACTTACAAATACCATCGGCTCACTAGCGGAGTTAAGGAATAATGTCCAACGAAAGGGCCTTACAACGATCACCCAAGCACATCAAAGAATAATACCATAAGTGCTCAAAATAATATTTGAAATAAATAAGAAGATAGGCAATAAACTTTTCATGAAACGTATACACATGCTTTCACCCCAAAATAATATGAAATACGGTAAAAAGGGGCTATGATACTCACTTGGTATGCAAAGGTGTTTTCTTGTAAGGATTTCTTGTTCCTACCGAAGCTCCTTTCCTAATATAAAAAGGTATGTAGCTCTATTAGACTTATTTTATTTATTATTTTGTATTATTTATTTGTTGTTAACTTATTTATTTAAATAGTTAAAGGTTGTCTCTATTTTTCCATTATTCATAAGTGTTCACTGAAATTTTCAGTTCTTTGAGTTGAACTTTAAAAATTAAAAACTGTTATTTAGGAGTCATATTAAGGCTTGATATTTTAATATAATCTTACTACATGTTTCTAGAATGTCCAGTAAAAATATAGGAATTTATAATCCATGTTTGGTATTTTTAATAATTAAAAGTGTATAGGATGTCCACTGATCAGTGTCTGGATGACATGTTGTTACTAAAACGTCTGTTTAGGGCTCATACGACCTCCTTTTTACATGATTCAAACTGGGAAATAACCACGACTCAAAGATTAAACTTTTAAAAAAAACTAGACGTATTTTGACCCAAGAATGAGTAAGTTACACGCGTTTAAAGTGTACCCTTCTAAATCTGCCAGATTTCCAGATTCAACATATGGGTCTTTTTAAATATGTTTGAAGGATCAAACGTTCATGAAAATTAGTGAATCCAGGTTTAAATGAAAGGTAACACATTAAACTAAGATTAGCAAAAAGAATCAACTGATTTTGATACCTAGAACTCCAGATATAACAAAAACAAGTGAGGAGTTCTAACATCAGATTCTGCCAGATTTGTGATTCTTTTTGCTTATGGGTCATAACTTTAATATAACATGTTTATATTCATGAATAATCATATTGTATGAGTATAAGCTTTGATAATCCATGTGTTCTTACAACAATGGTAGGATGATACACATTTTATGTGTTCCTTACAACATTTGTTTAGATGAAACACATGCATGATCAAAGTCTTATTTTCTTGATTTTTAGTTGATTAAGTTCCATACAACAACGGTAGGATGATGCACATTTCATGTGCTCCTTACAACATTGGTAGGATGTTTATATTTACATGATTATATATATATATATAAAGGAAATAAGATGAACAACAAAGAAAATAAATAAAAGAAAGAAGAAAGAAGAAGAGAAGAAAAGAAGAAAAGTAGAAGAGTAGAGATGAGTGTGTTATGATCATCTTACCAACTCTTTTCTTTGATTATGTGTTTGATCTTCACAAGATGAACAAGAGTTGGATGTTCTTGGGAGATTTTTGTTGGTGAAAGAAGAAGAGAGAAAAGAGAAGAGATGGAGTGTGGTGGTGAAGGAAATGATGAAGAGTAGTAGGGGGCTTATATAGAGCATGGGGGAGATCAAGTGGTGATTCTTGGGAAGAGAAGGAGGCAAGAGAAAAGAGATGGGGGGTTTCTTTTATTTTTTTATTTTTTATAAATTATGTGTAATTAGTTTAAATAAATTTGTATAAATGGTGATTTTGTTTAAATCTTTTAATTAACAAAGTTTTAATTATTTTGATGAGTTTATATATATATATATATATATGTTTTATATTTTAACTTATTTATATTTATTATGATGTATTTAATTATTTTTATTTTTATTATTATTATTATTGTATATGATTTGTAATTCTTGACTTTTAATAATTCGATTTTTCGAGCTCGGGAAGGTTCTAACCATATAGGCGGGATTTCTACGAAATCTAATATTATTATGGAAGTATTTAAGTCATAAATACTATTTTTAGTCATACTAGGCTTAAAATTAGAATTTCTAATGGCTAACTTGGGAAATTTGTTGCCGAATGTCACAACCACTTATTTCATTTTTAGTCCTTTCTTCCAAAAAGTTGCGGATTAAATCCTTTAAATGAGATTTTCGCACACAATTGGTCCTTCCCCTAAACGGACGTTGAATCTTAACGTTAGTTTAGGGGTATTTTCGTAAAATCCATGCTATAAAACCAACACCCGCGTAATTAAAAAACCGGCTTCAATGTTCATCTATTGATGGAGAAGAAGAAGAAGGCTAAGGGCGACGATGGTGTTCTGTATCTGCGGGAAGGTTGCTGTAATTTGAACTTCATGGACATCCCTGAACCCTGGTCGTAGGTTCTATGCTTGTAGGACAAAATGGTATGTTATGCTCCTGTATTTTGTAAGTTATTCTCCTGAATTTATTACACCAAATCTTTACTTTTGAGAATATGTGATCCCTTCTCTTTATTACAATCTGTGTTACTACAATTACTGTGGGTGAAGTATGCTACTTAATTGATTGGGTGGTTGGAATTGAAGTGGGTTCTTTATCACCAAATCTTGATCTCAGAATATCTCTTGCCTTCCTTGGTGTTGGTGAGAGTTTAGCACAGTCTACAGTATGCATGCTACTTACCGTGAGTTAATTAGTGTTGGTGAGAGTTATTGGAGTATTAATTAGGTAGCTGGAATTGAAGTTAGTTAGGTGCATCATTTTGTGTATAAATACCTTTGCTGTGTAAATTGTTATCACATACACTCACACTACTCACACAACTTTGAAAATGGATGGTGCTCATGCTCCTGCTTCTCATTCTCATGCTCCTGCTCATGCTCCTAATGCTGACACATACATCACTATGCAGTTTGAGAAGCATATCAGGAAGAATGGAAGGCTGGTAAGTAAGTTTTTTGATTGTGTTATTAGGTAAATATAAGTATATACACACTGTGTTTTTTTATATATTTTACAGACCATCCTGCCTATTTCATGAGGATGCATTCCCTGTGGAAGTTCAGTATGTGTCTCATTCAAGTTGGTGACTGGATGCACCCAGTGAATATGCTTGTCTATGGGGACAAGAGAAGGAATCTAGAGATTACTGATCATGTTGTGATTACTGGAGATTTTGAGTTCTTAGGGCAATTTCACAAGTGGGTTACTAACTGTTGGTTAAAGTTCACCATTGATGAGGAGGCTCTGAATGAAGGGGGGGTGTTGTGTTCAATGTTGTGTTTAATGTGAACAAGGTCTAGATGGGGTGATGGTGATGGTGTTTTGTAACAGTTTACATGCTGTTAGTAGTGTATATATGGTGATGGTACTTTGTAATGGTGATTGTCTTTTGTAATGGTGATGGTCTTTTGTGTGAAGTTAGTATGGTCATGTAATGGCTCTTCATGTAAAGGTCACTGGTTATTAATGGAAAACTGTGTTTTGAAGCAAATGGCATATTGCACATGTAACAAATGGTTGAGTGTGTTTTGAATGTAATGTTTAAGTTAACAAATTGTGTTTAAGTTAGTATGGTAACAAATGGGAGTTGACAGAATTGCACATGTAACCAAATGGTTAAGTGTGTTTTGAATGTTATGTTTAAGTTAAGAAATTGTGTTTAAGTTAGTATGGTAACAAATGGGAGTTGACAGAATTGCACATGTAACAAATGGTTGGTGTGTTTTGAATGTAATGTTTAAATTAACAAATTGTGTTTAAGTTAGTATGGTAACAAAATCAAGTTGACAGAATTGCACATGTGACAAATGGGAGTTTGAATGACATAATAAGTCTAATACAAATGACATGTAATGTGCACTGCATATTAATGGAAAGTGTGTTTTGAATGGCATAATAAGTCTAATACAAATGACATGTAATGGTTGACAGAATTGCACATGTAACATATTGTGTTTAAGTTAGTATGGTAACAAAACCAACATAATAAGTCTAGTACAAATGACATAAGTCCGTTACAAAATGACATAATGCCTCATCATGCAATGTTAAACCAAAACCAACATCTCAAAGTTACATTAAACATAATGGTTGACTTGAAGTAGTTCTCAATGATATAATGCCTCCTCATGCAATGTTTAAACAAAATCAACATGTCAAAGTTACATTAAACATAAGTCTGTTGCAACTTCAAGTAGTTCTCAACAGCCATTACACAAAACAGAGTACTTCACAATGGTTGACTTCCTGCTCCTTCACCCTGGGTAGACTGGGTATGAGCATCTCCTTCATGGCCATTACAAGTTCTCTGGTTGTGACCATATCCACCACATTTTTTGCACCTGACAGTGAAATTCCTTTTCTTCTTGTTGCTTTGGGATGCAGTTTCCTCATCTGCTGCCTTTGACCTCTTCTTTTTTGGTCTTCCAACATAGATATGGTACTTGGGTGGTAACAGAGTAGTTGGAACACCAGTAGTCTTCCACATTGATTGGCCATTGATTGGGTTCACCTTGTGACTATAAACATTCTTCCAAGCATCAATTCTGTAAATCTTGTTTACCCAAAACTCTGGTATTCCTACATCCTGCCCATTCAAGGTTGCATTTCATATATTAGCCACAACATGTTTGCATGGGATTCCAGTCAACTCCCATTTGTTACATGTGCAATTCTTATCCTTCAAATCTACAACACATTGGTTCCCCCATGGTCCACTAACCTGATATTTGTCACCCCCATTCCATATAGCAGTATATCTTGCTGCTTTTTTCTTGACAACATCCAACAACTTCATAACATATGGAGCCAATGGTCCATCACTCCTTTCTATCACTGCCAAAACATTGACAATCCTCTTCATAATGTATTCTCTTATGTATTCTAGTGCATGTATAATGGGTTTGTCTCTAGCATCAACAAGTTGTTTGTTAAAAACCTCACACAAGTTATTCAACAACACATCTGTTTGGGCCCTCCCTGCAATTAATAATAACAGATCATGATAAAATGAATTTTTAAATTAAATCCAACAATATAAAAATTTACAAGATGTTACCAGAAAAATGGCTTCTTGACCAGTGTTTTGGTGGAATTTTAGAAAGCCACAAGTGTGCATCTTGATTGTATTTCTTCAAGTCATCCATTGCTTTCCCAAATTCTTGAATAGTAGTTGCAGTTGCAGCCTTCCACAACATGTTCTTATATGCATGACCCCACCATCTCAACTTCATATTTTCATGTATGTGTCTTACACAAAATCTGTGTTTAGCACAGGGGAACACAGATTCAACAGCCTGAACCATCCCCTGCAATCAATGTAATGAATATTTAAGGATAAAGCTATGTGTTAAAATCTACTTAGCAACAGTAACAAAAAGTTCTAACCTTTTGTCTATCACTGATAAATGTGAAGTTACGATTAGCTTTAAGCTCCATATCATCAGCAAGATTAGTCAAAAAACAAGTCCATGAGTTTTTTGTTTCTGCCTTAACAATTGCATAAGCAAGAGGATAAATCCCATTGTTAGGGTTTACACCCACAACTGTAATGAACTTGTCCTGGAAATGGACCTTTCATGAAAGCCCCATCTAAGCCTACAATATCCCTACCACAAGCTTTAAAACCCTCCTTTAATGCTCCAAGACAAACATATATCCTTTTGAAGACCCTTGTCTCCACATTCGGGTTGTTTTATTCCTCTACATCTAGCGTAAATGTAGTTCGTGGATTTTTGTCCATTAACTCATAGATATAATCTCTTAGATGTGCATATTGTTGGATGAAATCACCTCTTAACTGCCCTTGTGCTAAAGCTTTTACTCTAAAAGCCTTCATTTGTGAAACCCCTAACTCAAACTTCTTCTGCAACTGATCTTGAAGTGCCCTTGTTGGAATCCGAGGATTGTTGCAAATTTGATCAACAATTTGTTTTGACAGGTAAAGGGAAGTGTATGCTCTTAATTTGCGAGATTGCAAGCACTTGTGTTCATTCACAAAAGTTTTCACCATCCAAGTATCAGAATCCTTTATTTTGGAAACCAACAGTGACCATGGGCATGTATATGCATTAGGATTTGTTCTCTTTCCTCTACCCCTTTATTTTTCAACTTTGGTCCTTTAGGACTAGTATTCACCTTTGATCCTTCAGGACTAGGGACCACTTCACTAAAGTTTGGCATTTTACCAAAGCACACAACCCTAACTCTTTGTTTATCATTCTTCACAAATTTCAACTCTCTCCTGGTTTCAAATGAATGATTGTTAACCATTTCTTTCACCTCAATAGCACACCCAAACACCTGGCCTACATGAAAGCTATATTTATAATTTTCACCTTCCCCCACCTTCTTTGTCTTCTTACTTAACCTCTTCAAGTAGTTCTCCTTACCTCTAGGTAACTCACTATCACTATCACTTGATAATTCCTCTTTGTTTAACACATCCTCATTGTCATCACCACAAGCCCATTCGGGATCCATCTCAACATCCTTGTCAGTGTGCAAATGAAAGTCAGACATGTCAACATCTACCTCATCAACATGGTTCTCATCATCCTGAAAGTATTCACTGTCCTCACTAACCTCACTATCAAGACTACACTCATTGACATCATCACATTTACCTTTTCCCCTATGTACTATTGGGTCATAATCATATATATCATTTTCATGGTTAGGTTGAGAAAGACCAAATGACATGTTCTCAAATGGTTCAAAGTTAATTAGATCAACAAGGTCCATGGATACACTTTGAGAAGGCACACTTGGAGGTTCAACAGTTTGGGGATCAACATTAGATAGTTTAACATGGGGTTCATTTGACGTTGGTTCAACATGGGGTTCATTAACAGTTGCTTCAACATGAGATTCAATAACAGTTGGTTGAATAACAGTTGGATCATTTACAGTTGGTTGAAGATGGGGTTCATCATTTTCACTTTGCCATTCTAACATAAGCACCTTAGAAGATGAACTTTTTGGTGTTGGTGCATCAGAAACAGATTCATCAATTTCCCTGATGGTTACCTTAGATGGAGATACGAAATAAGTGTGAACTGTTGTGGTCATATGTTCATTGAAAACGTCAATGCATTTATGAACACCAATGTACTTGTTCAATTTCAAAATATCAGAATCACAACCACCAAGAGCGTCAAGCCTAAAATCTAGGTCACTTCCAGGGATCACAAAATGGTAATAAGTTTCCATCTCTTCAAGATAACCCAACTCTAATATAATCTCATCCAAGTCTAATGGAGAGAACAAATCAACGTCCACAAAGTCAACATAACTCACCTTAACTTTTACATATCTTCTTCCTGGAAACTTGGTAAAACGGCCACCATGGTGCAATTTGATAGAAAACAGGTTATGGTCACCTCCTGTAGTTTCGAAAACCATCAACTAAAATGAAACGCATTGCAATACAAAAACCATTAACGATAATCAAGAATGTAATTTCAAACTTACCATATAACTCATTGCAATCAACTTCATCATTGTCGGGACGAATGTAATGACAAGGAACCACCATGATATTGCAAAATCTAAACTTCGATTCTTCAATTACACGAGCTAAGGTTTAGCAAATTTCAGTGAAGAAGAGAATAGAAGAGTGGAAGAGAGAGTAGAGTGTTATTACTCAGACGTCTGGTATTCAATTAGAGGGAAGGCACAGACACGACATGGATTTGACGAAAATACCCCTAAACTAACGTTAAGATTCAACGTCCGTTTAGGGGAAGGACCAATTGTGTGCAAAAATCTCATTTAAAGGATTTAATCCACAACTTTTTGGAAGAAAGGACTAAAAGTGAAATAAGTGGTATACTGAAAGGACCAATTTTGTAATTAACTCTTTAATTAATCAAGGGGTACTACTCAATTAATTATTAACCAATGAGGTATTATTCATGACCCTTATCTAAAAACAAATCTATATAAACAAGAAAACATATAAAAATAAATAAATATGTATTTTCACCTTTTAACCTCATGGCTCTAAATTAAATTAATAATTCTCTAAATTAGGAAATAACTAGTAAACAATTAATACACATAAACAAACACCTTACCACTGCACGCGTCCTACTAGGCCGGTGTTACAGGTGTCAAGTAAAATTTGAGGAAAAATAAATAGAAGTTATAAATTATTAAATTGTTCAAAATAAGGACTTCAAATTAATCCTTGTTGGGAATTGTAGACATCATATTGATAAGTTGTAAGTTGAATAGGGAAGTGCCATCCCCCCTAAAAGAGACAACCGACTTTTAAGTTACAGCCCCTTTAGCTTTCGTTTTTACTTCCTTGTTCATCCCACTCAAAATACACACACCTCTTACTTATTCTTGGGTGGAAGATTCATCAAAGGATCATTAATTAAGCCTCTTCGAAATATGAAATTAAACGCCAACAATCCATTCCATCATCTTCATCTCCGACTGCTAAGTGTTCTTTTCTATTTTCTTATGTTCTTGAACGTTTTGTAGTGTTAATGAGTTAACCTTGAGATTTCATCCAAGAAATAATTTTGATTCTAGAAAACGATTCCTAGAACTCTTAGATTTTGGTTTAAGCTCAAATTAGTGAATGAAGTATGGAAATTTGGTAGATTTTATGAAATGGTTCAAATGGATCAAAAAGGGTAAAATTAACCAAAATCTTAAATTGATTGTTCGAATGAGTTTTGGGGTATGTTGGGTCGAGCTTGGACTGAACAACAACGTTGTCTGGGTCTATTCATACAATGTGACGCGACGTAGTCTTGGTTGCGATGCTACCATGGTCCAAGAAACAAATGTTGTTGTTTTCATGTGTTGATACTTAGGTTATAATTAGAGATTGAAACATGGATACAAGAGCTTCATTAAAAGATATTTACATATATCTTGGACCACAGGTGAGTACCTTTAGTTGGTACTTCTAATTAGTGAATTATGAATGCTAATATTTTTATGTGATGGAGATCTAGTAACCAGAAAGCAAGCAGTATTAACCATTTCCGCCCAGAACTGCTTAGACAGATCAGCAAATATGCGCATACATCTAGCATGCGCCATTAGTGTTTGGTTCATATGTTATGCAACTCCATTCTGCTGTGGTGTTGCGGTGCCTCAATATACCTTCTTTCTTGCACAAGTTATCAAATGGAGCGTTGCAAAAATCCATCCCATTGTCAGTTCTTAGCCAATTAACCTATTTACCCGTCCGTTTTTCCACCATGGTCTTCCACTCCTTGAACTTCCCAAACACCTCATCTTTCGTGCTCAAGAAATATAACCAAACATTCCTAGAATAATCATGACTGAAAGTGACAAAGTATGAACAATCACCCTGCGATCTCACTGGAAAGGACCCCACAAATTGGAATGAAAATACTCCAGGATCTCCTTGGATGTGTGGTGACCAGTACTAAATTTTACCTTGCGTTGCTTCCTGTTGGTCTGAAAGAGGGTGAACAAGCAACCGATATAGTGTAGAAGGGGGGGTTGAATACACTTTAAACAATTAAACAAATTAATCAAACGTATATTCAATTATCAAACAGGACAATAACTGTTATCACTCTCTAATCAAATCAACAGGATGCTTTGATATTACAATGATTATAAACTCAACTCTCTCTCAACACTCATGAATCACAAACTAATTGATGATCGAATTTCTTGTTAAAACTGATTAACAAGAACTCTTGAAAACTCTCTCTAACTTTGAACTTACAAAGTTATCGCAACACACGCGTATCAAGTATCACAAACACATACGATTTGCAACTTATGCAGTCTTACAACTTATGCAGTCTTAGTTGTGTATCGCCTCTGTATTCATACACACAGTATGTAAACATATGTAAAACGTATGTAAAAACCCATAAGAAGGTTTATACTTATACTTGATATATCTACGAGCAAATCGCAGTTTGAAGATAGAACTTATCTTTTCTTTGAAACCGTAACAAACTCCTTAATTAGAACATATCTAATTAATTTCGTTTGAGATTTATATCCAACTAATAGATAGTTTAAATTAGGTTTAGATATCCTAATTTAAATGTTGTAGATATGGAGAGTTTATAACAGAATTTAGAACTTACTTAAATTCTGTAACTGACTTCTGACGCTGAGCTGACAAACTCAGTCTTGACCTTGTCAAGATGAGTTCTTGAATCTTGGGTTCTTGAATCTTTAAGTCTTCAAGTCTTCACTCTATCTCAGGTTAGAAGTCATTGAGCTATCTAGTACTTACATAGAAAACTCTATATTTGTTTATACGCTGACTACTCAGCTTCAGCTGACCAGTCAGTATATAACAGACTTACATAATTCCTAACTCTTAACATATCATCTATACATATCTATAGTTTGTCTCATCAAATCTAACTATTCTAAATGTGGGACTAACAATCTCCCCTTATTTGATGATGACAAAATATTGAATCAAAGTAGGTATAGGTTAACAGAATTATGCTGCACCACTCTGGAATTGACCAAAGTTAGTTCTTGAAATAAGTATTGAACTGATCCATACTTATTCACGTATCTTGAACTTACAAGATGTTTATGTTACAAATCTATTATAACACTTGTATTCTAAGTATTTGAATATACAACTACTTAGATTCTGAAGTTATCAGAAGTAATTTAAGTTTTGAACTTACAATACTTATACAACTGAACCTATCAGTTTATAATTGAACATATCAATCATCAGCTTGAACTTACAAAGTTGTCTATTTGAACATATCAAACATAAGTTTGAACATATCAAATAATAACACAGTTGAACATATCAAACTTGAGTTTGTATTAATGAACATATCATTTACATTTTAACTTAATCTTTATGATTAGCTTCCACACACTTAGTGCTTACAAAATCATAGAACTAATCTATTTACTCAATTGGATTTCCAACTTCTAACCACATGTCATAACATTTAAGTTCCCAAATTGCAGCTTTCTTGATAGCATCATTCACAATCTCTTCACCTTCTGGCATCTCTTTCATCTCAGTTATTCTTGATCTGATCTCTTTGTTAAGATGATATCTGAATACTGAGTTCTGAGTTGAGTCATCACATGGAATTCTCAAGTACAGAATCACTTCCAGATTTGCCAAATGAAGATATGCTATCCTCAAGAAACATTTATTACCTTTCACGTCAAGATACAAGAATCCTTCCAATGGTTGAGTGATAGAAGTGTTTTCTCTAAATTCAACTCCCTTTGGAACTTGTAAACCGATGTCTCTTTTAGCTCGCTCGCTCGCTGCTTTAACTCTTGTAGCTTTGCCTCGATTAAGGAATGTATCAATTTCATCAGCAAGGATCTCACCTAGCTGATCAATTCTTATGAAGATTGTCTTAAGCACGTCCACTATCTCTTGTCTGATTTAACTCTTTTTCATCTGCTTGATAGTTGTGGCTACGATCTTCAACTCTGAGAACCCCAACTTGTACATACATCTCATATCTAGACCAATTTCTTGTTTGTTGTCTAGTACAAAGTTGATAATTACAAATTCTTCTTTTCTACTCAGTGTAATTGATTCAATATTGTTATTAAAATGTGTTCTTTTATAACAATGCCTTAGATCCACATCTAAGTAGGGAATTGGGGCAACTCTAGGTCCAGAATAGTCAGCTTCAGCTTTGACAGCCTCAGCTTTAGCCTTTTCTCTTTGAATTTCAGCTTGTCGTTGCTGCTCTTTTATTTCCTCCACTGTTATGCCTAGTTCTTTAGCCATCTCTTGTAATATTTACTCAACAAGCATGTCACTGGCTTTTTGTGCTGCATCAGCTTCATCACTTGAGTCAGATTCATGTGCAACTAGTTGAGATTTACCTTGTTTCTCTGACTCAGGCTCAGCAATGATGACCTTTCTTTTCTTTGCTAGAGGCATAACACTTCTCTTCATTCTTTTTACCATCTCAAACACCTTACTCTTCCCTTTGTCTATTTGTGAAGTTGGAACGGACTCAGCTTCAACAAATTTTGGCAATTTAGCTTGAGGAAGGTTGGTGTGAACGGCTTGAGATGTTTCTTCATGTGGAGTTTCTGGTTGAGCTTGTGATGTTATTGTAATTTGGACTGTTGGAGCCTGTTGTTGTTGAGAAGGCTGATCTACAGTACTACTAAACTGATCATGAGCCTCTTCAAATTGTACTTGCTCTGTATGCTCCCCCTCAACCTTATCATCACACTTCTTTGAATCTTCATCCCCCTTTTTGTCATCATCAATAGGGGAGGGTCTGATTTTGAGCACAAAGTTTTCCAAGTTGGCAACTGAAGTTGACAAATCATCAAGTTTACGGATCAACTCGGATTTGTCATCTTTCCTCTTTTTATGCAGGAGCTCAAAATGGGATTGTAGATAGTCCATAATGACTTTAGCATCGGTAGTCATCAGCTTGATCTCCTCAGATCTTCGTCTTACCTCAATGTCCTCATGTCCAGTGGAAGAGTGTATTTCCACCGTAGAAGTGGCTGTTGACGGTTCCTCAATAGGTAAGGATGTGGGTCCCATATCCAAAGGTTGGTGCTGACCTATGGAATCAAGGGGGTCAGAATGCGGACCCTGTAAACCTTCCTTGTGTACGAAAGGTTCATTGAAAGGTCGTGCTAGAGTGTGTAAGAATAGAAGAGAAGCATGACCAAGTTCGTGAGGTATGGAAATGGGGTGAGCTAGGATTATTGGTGAGGAGGGGGTAATTGACCATGGGATTGGTCAGTATTTCAATGTTACCTTCATGGGGTTGTGAAGGCACATAAGTAGGCTCTCCCATGGCACTAGTAAGTATGGACTGAGTAGACACCATACCCGGTTTAGGCTTAAGGGTTGAACTGAGCCTAGAGGTTGGTACCTTAAGAGAAGGTGTCTCCCCCTCAGCTCCTGCTGGTGGAGGTATCAATGTGATATCAACTCCAGAGTCCTTTTGAGGTGAAGGACCACCTTTGGCAGTTTTCCTTGTATAGGTGTAGGATATATCCTTGGTAGCAGTGGGCTGACCAAGGTTGCGTGTAGATTGTAAGATAGATGGAGATGTTTGAGGTGGAGGAGAGTGGTTAGACTGAGTTGGGCTTGACTCAGTCTTATCTCCCAATTTTGGAGATAGAGAAGTAAAAGAGATAGAAGGAGATAAGGGTTGCGAAAGTATACCTGCTGCACCTAGCAGTGGAGACTCAGAGCTAGGAAACAGACTCCTTTGCTCTGAACTCGAAGTGGTAGATAAAATTATTTGAGCACTGGGTCTGAGCTGAGTCCTATGTTGATCAACTTGAGGGGACTCAGCCTCAGAACCAACATCGTCACCCACTTCTTCCGCAACTTCGTCCTCTGTCTCAGCTTCACTTGACTCAGGAGTCGGAAGCTGTATATACACCCTCATCTGAGAACTCATTGTAGGGTGCCCAGGGAAAATATCATGGGCGAACATTTTGTAGCTGAGAAAAGGAGTAGGGATTGACTCATATTGAGCAGTATATCGTCTACCCAATCTGTCCTCGATGTCCATGGATAGAAATCTTGCGAAGGGTACAAAGGTGTCCCTTATGGTCTTGGTCACCAATGACTTGAATGCCTCAATGATCAACTCAGCATAATCCACTCGTCGATCATAGAATAAGTTGTAATAGTTGCATTTCAAACTCATTAACATTATCCAGGCCTCCCGCCTTGTATCTAAGGGAACGAACCACAGTGGATACCATAAATCCCCATGCCATCTGGAAAACAGATTTCCGTATGACACCAATAACTTGAGGATGACCCATTAAGGGTAAAATGCTTCGTGATGTTTCCCTAGAAACCGTCGCTTCATAATGATTATGAATCGGGAGATGAAGAATTCGGCGGAGACAGTTTGCATCGACTTCTATCGCCACTTGTCCACTTAGGACTGTACCCCGTATAACCGGTTGTGTTGCATCCAGTTTACACGTATACCAGAATTCCGTGAGAAGTTGAGGGATGAGAACAACAGGACCACGAAGAAATGCATGTGCCAGGGGTCCCTTGCGAATGTACGAGACCCACTCCTCATATCCCCTGCCAATTTTGGACTTCGGAATGTCAATACAGGCGATGACATTGTTTTGTTTGTAGGTGGGGAGTGCGTTGTTCTTGAAATTTCCACCACAGATCATTTGTTCTTGATGGTTGGGAAGTCAGTTTTCGACTCGGATTATAGGCTGGGTTTGTTTGCTATCGGCTGATCAATACAGGGATCTTTTGATGCATTTGTTGCAACTTAAGGTAATACTGTGTGAGAATAGCAAATAAACTATCGCTAAACCTTTGCTTTAGCCGGCATTAGTTGTAGGTTCCTGTAGAACCGCCGGTCTTCCGAGGGTGTTTATTTGTGGTTGTTGATATCATGCGATTTTGGCTAATATATCTGTTGTGGTTGTACTCCATTCAATTAGCTTTGTGCTAATCCCCCACCTCTCACTCTTTTTATAGTTTTTGGTAACTCAGCGGCTCGGCTTAGAGTGGTTAGCTTGGGGAGTAATCATCTAGGCCTCTGATGTGTTATTTGTGACGAGCCGTAGTTTTTCTAATACTGATATTTTGAACAAGTTGGTTTTGTAACCAGTGGTTTGTGATTAGTTGTAAATACTTTTGGTATTTAATCACTTCCGCAGCGTATTTTTTAAATGAAAATTTTATGGGTGAAAATACGGTGTTACAATCAGCCAATCCATACCCAAAACTATATCGAATTTAGATAGAGGCAATAAAAGAAATGAGACAGGAAAGCATCTACAATTGATATCAATCTCAGCCGCAGACACAGAAGTTGTGACATGAACTATCTTACCATCGACTATTTCTACCTCAAGTGGTGAAGGCACATTAGAAGTAGGCAAATTCAGTTTATCACAAAAATCCATAGAAACAAAGGAGCGATTGGCTCCAGAATCAAACAACACACGAGGAGGTATGGAGTTTATTAGAAACATACCCATGTTGACATAATATGTGACAGTAGCATCGTCTACTGTCATATGGAATGCCCTACCCTCGGATGTAGGAGGGTTCTTCCTCTTTTGTCCCGCCGGTGATGATCCCCCAAATGCCCATGCCCCATGTCCTTGTCCCTGTACTAGTCTTCCTTGCATAAGGAAATTCACCAGCACTATGCCCCTCCTTCTAACGGTTCCAACACACATTGCCGGGGAATCTACAATCTTTTATCTCATGCCTAAAATCCCCGCAACGGATACAACGCATGAGGAGTACACGGCCCAGAATGAGTAGACTTACATTTAATGCACCACTGAGACCTCTGATTAGATCCACCAGCTGTTGTCTTGTGGTTTTGGCCTCCCTGTGATTGGTACCCATGCCATCTCCTTCTCTGCTGGTTACAGACTGATCAAGTCTTGGCTTCTGCAAAGCCGCTTTATCCCTGTTCATTTTCTCCCTAGCTTTAACATCTCTCTCAGCATATTTGGCCAAAGTAAAGGCATATGATAAGTTGACAGCTAACAAGGTGGTACTTTGTATTCTGGTAATAGTGCTCCAATGAAATGTTGTACCTGTGATACCTCATCCGGTGCCTACTGTGTTACAAATCTCAATTTCTCATTAAACTAATGAATCAACTCATCAACAGTCATCCTCTTTGTCATTTGTAAATCCATGAATTTCTTTCTGATTTTGTTCATCTCGAAAGCATTGCAATATTGGTCACATAACTTGGTTTGAAATTGATCCCATGTTATTAAATCCATCTGAGCTTTGGCAATATGTGCTGCTAAGGAATCCCACCAAACCATAGCATTACCCTTCAATATACGTGTGGCAAATCTGATCCTCATATCATCCTCACAATTACACGCATCAAGAACTTTGACAGTATCCCACAACCAGTTCATAGTAATGTTAGGATCCGTGTTACCATGATATTTAGATGGTTTGCAATCCAAAAATTGCTTGTAAGTACACGGTTGTTAAAATCCCATATGTGGAGGATATCCCATGTAAGGATAGAGAAATGATCCTTGAGAGAGCACATGATAGAGGAATGGTTGTGATGCCGGTTAATATACAATAGAAAGCGGTACCGATAAACGAGGTATCTTAGATAGTGTAGGAACTACAGTAAGAACCGGTGGTTGAGTTGCCTGAACATGACTCTGTTGTTGCAACTCCTTTCTTAGCTCTTGTAATTGTTCCTCTAACTGAAATATGTATTACTATTTTTCATTATCTACATTTGTACCAGAAGTACCTGCCTGTAGAGGAATGACTATGGCTGCCGATAAACTTCCTATAGTTTCCGGGATCACAAGGGGGCGCCAGGAAGTTCATTATAAAGCTGCTTTTTAGATTCGAATAAGGTTAGGGAGTGGATTGGCAAAGATTCACTTATTTGATTCGACTTATCTTTTCTTTGTTTCTTCTACCATATTTAGAACTTTTTTATTGTTTGTACATGTATAAGGGGTGGTAAAGTTTCACTCTTTGAATGTTAAAGGCCATATGTTTAATACCCTAAATTTATAAAAACTATTAAAGCAGGTGTCGTAACACAACAATTTCAACCTATATTATTTTTATTAAATGCTCGTAAGCGATAGATTATATAAATACATACATGTTTACAAAATAATTAAGTAAACCAGGGTTAAACTGTTTTCAAAAAAACGTTATCAAAGTAGTGTTACATAAACCAACGGCTCATTAAAAATTAGATCAGAGTAGAGGTCAATTATTCCCTAAGCATGCCAACTCCCAGCTCAACCACTGACTTACCAAAACCTATAAAATAGAGTGGAAGGTGGAGGATTAGCACAAAGCTAAGTGAATGAAAGTTAAACCAACAAACAATATCAATCACAACCGAAAGATACAACAACAAACAAGCAACCGAGAAGACCGGTGGTTCTGAAGGAACATGCAACCAATGCCAGGCAAAGTATAGGTTTACCGATAGTTTGTTTGCTATTCTCACACAGTATTACCCTTAAGTTGCAATGAATGCCTCAAAAGATCTAAATATTGATTAGCCGATAGCAAACAAACCCAGCCCATAGCCTAGCCAAGCTGACTTCCATCTATCCATGTGCACATATCACTGACGCAACGACTAATTAACACATAACCGGTCATCAATCACCAAACAAAAAGTATATCTATGCATCAATAATAAACAGTTGCACCCATAACCGTTACAACAAAAACCATCCGTGACGTCCACTTACCTTGAATTTCTAATCACCAACTCAGTAGTCTTATTTCACTGAGTCTTCTCCCCTCCTGAGAACACAGGATAATAAGAGTTAGTAATCAATTCTCAATCATCTCCAAAATATCAAGTTTAAATACCAAACGAGTCAAAACCAACCCGTTGCGTTTCACATATGAAAACCAACATTTAGGACATGTTCAAGTTGCATATAATATATATATATATATACATGTGTGTGTGTGTGATAGTAAACATGTAGTAAGCAACAAAACATGTACAAAGTACACCAAATTGCATTTCGTGATTTCGAGTAAGCATATATTCCAAATAATGACCCATATATGCTATCCAACATCAAACTAACCCAAGTACCTCATATGAATCATGTTAGATCTAAGTTTAAACAATTAGAACATAATACAATTGAATCAATGCAGAAAGCAAACAAATAAATTTTATCAACAGGGAACGTGTCGCGTTCCCCCGTTGGACGCGAGGCGTCCGCAGAAGCACAGTAACATGTCTGGATAGCTTCAAACCATACCATAAACACACTAATTCAAGGCCTGGAAATTTACTTGTATCAGTAGTATATGGTCACTAAGCTCAAATAACACACAAAACATAACCACAAAAAGATTCAAATCATCAAAACCTAATATCATCTTCAACCTCAACCTCCAACAATGGAGTTCTAAACTTTAATCCATAAAAACATAATATTTGAACATGAATTCGGTGCTATATCATCATAAACTTGCTACCAAATATCAAAACAATACTAACTTCATCAATTGCTCATAAACCAAATTCAAGAACCCTAACTTGGAACAAGAAATTGCATAGAAATAGCAAGAACAATATAAGAGCAGTACTAATGTAACACTGTGCTTTTGAGAACCAAATTTTTCTTTTTAAAATACAATTTAAGTTTTCAAACCGCGGGGGTTCGACTCTAAATAGGACATTTACACATGTCTTCTAATTTAAAAAAAATGCAACAAAAGTACAAACACGTGGCAAATTATATAAACAGTCAAAATGTTGCCACATACGACATTTGGTGTTACGGATACATAACCGGTCGACCATTATCTTTAAACAAACAAAAACATAACATAACCGAGTCTTAAACATATTAATAGTGTTCCTCCTAAAGCATTTTGACTACCCGCAGGCTCCCAAGCTCACTAAGGATCACCTGCACATGTGAGAGTGAGTATCTGTTAGCTATAATAGCTAGTGAGTACAGAATACCATGCAATCAACATAAACATATCACATATCATCAATCATGCTCAAACAATGTTATCCTAGCATCTCGCGATGAGCTGGCGTAGTCAGAAGGCGACATATCTCGCAGGGGAGATAACCCGACTCAATGCACCAAACTGGGGTACGAAACACATCAACCGCTCCGGTGGGTGAGCTGTAAAGCCGTCCACCATTACGTTTTGGAATCAACCGATTCCTCTGTGTACATCAATAAGCTATACCCAAGGAGGACAACTTTATCCTTAAAGTAGAATAGCTTTGTTCTTGTTATAGGACAACTTTGTCCTTAGGATCCGGACCATTCACAAACAAATATCTGATCCAATCGGATCTTCAATGCGCACATATAATCATATATCTTAATATACACCTAATCAAGTGCATACTACATTGTGTCAACATGTTAAGTCTAGCATCATCATGTAACCTACACTTAATCAAGTGTGTGTACAAATCATGGTATACAATTCTCAAATCATTTGTTAATATATGTTATAGATATATTAATTGTTATGTTATTCAGCACTCACCTGATAAGCGAGAATAAGCAAAGACCTTTCTTTAGCACTCACGGTTTGTCAACTCGACCTATAATACCAATATCTACGCGTTAATCATTTGAACACGCAAGGAACATCTAGGATACTTGAAACAATATCCTAATGGTGTTATTTGACTATTTATTAACTTATTATAGTTGTCCAAGCAACAACATGCGAACGAATAGCACAAAACAGCAAAATATGTTGAAACAGGGTGGACGCATCGCGTCCATGACCCCTAACGCGGCACATCGCGTGCAGCAGGCCATTCCCTTGATTGTGCACAACAATGCCATTTTTACACATTTCAACTCCAAATCAACTTTAGTAAAATTCTAGTGTTTCATAAGACCATTTGACACTTGTGGAAGCTTTCTAACATAAAAAACTCCTATCCAATTAATTTATACGAAAATCACAATTAAATATACAAAGAAGTGCGCATAATGGCCAAAACTTGATATAGACTACTTCCGACACTTGCAACACGCCATATACACCTAATATGATGTATTGAAGGTGTTGCAACTAACCAAAACCTTTAAAATCATTGTTTGGTATCATTTTCCAATTTCTTGCCTATTTATAGCCTATTTTTCACTATTTTAGCCAATTCAAGCAAAACTACCATTTCAATTCAAAAACAATTTTCTAATCAAGTCATACAAGTCATATGAACCTATTAGATTCTTAAAATTCAGTTCTTGATGTATAAAAACAGATTTAGCTCATTTTGGCCATTTTGACCCATTTAGGCTAATTATTAGATTTGTGCAAAAACACGACTTCTAATCCACCATATGAGTTATAATCAATCCTAACAAGTTATAGGATCAATTAGAACACTAAATTTCAGTTCTTGAAGGTCAAAATCAGTTTGACCCGTATTTGGCCAATTTTGACCCATTTGAGCCAAAATTCAAAACTTAGCAAGATCACTACTTTAATTCATGGAATTGATTCCTATGTACTTCGAAATGATATTAGAACTTATTTCAATTATCAATTTCAGTTCTTGATTGCTAAATCAAAGAACCCACTTGCAAACCTAGAATTTCAAGTCTTGAAAGACATAATCAAGAACAAGGATGAATTGGAACTTACAATGATCAAAGGATGATTAGAAAAAACTTGTGGGACTAATTAGAAGCTCAATTCACTGCTGGAACAAAGATTTGTGACTTTCTCATCAAAACCCAAAAATCAAGATTGAAGAACACAAGCATGAAGATGAAGATGAAGCTTACAATGAAGAATATGATGATCTAGGGTTGATTGGAGCCTTGGTTTGCAGCAGGAATCAGAGCTTGAATGATCTTCTTGTTGGTTTCTTCAAAGTATTCAAGAACAAGAGGTTGTGAGTATGTGTATAGATACGTGGGTGTGGCATGTGTCTGTGTAAGAGAAAGGCTAAAAACTGACTTGTGGGTTATTATTATCCATAAGTTGGTATTTTGTTCCCCTTTTCAACCTACAACTCATCTCTCTTTACCCGTTTCAACTAACGAGGATATTTTTTGAATCCTCATTTGAAACCGTTCGATATTTTATAATCTTTATCTATTTTTATTATTATTTTTAATAACCTATTTATTTATTATTTTTCATATTTTATATCACTTTCTATAATATATATATATATATTTATTTAATAAAATTAAATAATTGACGTATCACGTTCGCACACGTTTAGCTCCGTTTTGAGGATGTTACAACTAACCTTCAAATTAGTAGCAATTTAACACAAAGTAGCAAACAATCAAGGGTTTAGAGGCTGGATTCTATGAATTCTTCAAAGGCAAGCATGAGCAAAATGAAAGGATAAGTTCAAAGTGAAGGGATGAAGAGGTGGCAAGTACTGCCTATTAGTCATGACCCAACATACACAGTGCACTTATCTGCTGTCTAATATATAGTTAATTAATTAACCGGTCCTACTCAATTAATTATTAACCAACGAGGTATTATTCGTGTCCCTTATCTAAAAACGAATCTATATAAACAAGAAAACTGATAAAAATATAAAATATATATTTTCCTTTTTTAACCTCGTGGCTCTAAATTAAATTAATAATTCTCTAAATTAGGAAATAACTAGTAAACAATTAATACACATAAACAAACACCTTACCACTGCACGCCTCCTACTAGGCCAGTGTCTAAGGTGTCAAGTAAAATTCGAGGAAAAATAAATAAAAGTTCGAGTTAATTACAAAAATGGTCCTGTGGTTGTCATGAAATTTCACTTTTAGTCCTTTAACTTCAAAAATTACGAAAATAGTCACTGTGGTTGTCGTTTTGTCTCACTTGTGGTCCTTTACATTAACTCAAGTTAAGTCTGACCGTTAGTCAAATGGCATTTTGGTCAATTTCCTGTATATCCTTGTTACCAAAAACCCATTTTCTTTATTCTTTAATTAAAAATTAATAAATATATACTAAAAACATCACCCAACATGTTCATCATACAACGAGCATCCTAGAACAAGATGCAATTGGATAGTTCCCTAAACCAAAATCTTCTGAAGCATTAGAAAAGAATCATAACCCACACATGGAATAAAACCACGGCCAAATTTACATACAAAATGAAAATTACAAATCAAAGAACCCTATATCTAGAATCAATTTATGGTAAGGCAGTAAGCGAATGAAATCCAAATCTGAATTTAAATAAATGAAAAACGTATTTGAAATCAATGAAAAATAAATTATCACCTTCAAAGAACCATAAAACGAACCACTTATTTAAACCACCAATTCATCTTCAATCACCTTCAAAGAACCCTAAATTGAAAAACAAATTTACCTGTTTTTGGTAAATTATTACCTTCAACCGGCCATGGATCTGAACCACTCATTCGTCCTCTTTTATATCGACCTTCGGTCGACAAAATCCATCTTTAATCATCGACCTTCAACTGACCTTCTGATTTAAACCACCGATTCATCTTCAATCGACCTCTAATCATAGACTTCAACCGGCCTTCAGATCTGAACCACTGATTCACTTTGAATCGATCATCGAATGTTGATCTGAGCAAACCTACGAAACGCTCAAATCGCTAACAACGGCATTAACAAACCTCGAAGATGTGGATCTTGATCTCAAAAACCCTTCAAGATTGCTAGAATCTCTTAAATCCTTGGATACAAAACCGGTTGTGGTGGGGGTGCGGTGCAGTGGTGGTTCGAACATCATAATAAAACATCATGGGGGGAGGGATGGTGGTGGTGCTCGTGTGATGTTTTCCAACGGTAGTGGTGGTGGTTGTCGTGCGATGGTGCTCCGGTGAGATGGTGTTTGATGGCGACAGTTTAGAAGGAAAAAAGGAGTGATTGCTATAGAACTTAAGAGATATGTGAGAGTGGGGAGTTTGTTTGGTATGGACTATGGAGGGTTAAAATATAAAAAATAAACAAGTAGGATGTTTGGTAACAGGAATAAATTATAAAATGACTATAATGCCCCTCTGTTTACGGTTATAGTTCATGTCAGTTGGTTTAAAGTACCAAATATGAAACAAAACGACAACTACAGTGACTATTTTCGTAATTATTGAAGTTAAAGGACTAAAATTGAAATTTCGTGACAACCACAGGGACCATTTTTGTAATTAACTCTAAAAGTTATAAATTATTAAATTGTTCAAAATAAGGACTTCAAATTAATCCTTGTTGGTAATTGTAGATATCATATTGATAAGTTGTAAGTTGAATAGGGGAGCGCCATCCCCCTAAAAGTGACAACCGACTTCTAAATTACAGCCCCTTTAGATTTCTTTTTTCCTTCGTTGTTCATCTCACTCAGCATACAGACACCTGTTACTTGTTCTTGGGTGGAAGATTCATCAAAGGATCATTATTTAAGCTTCTTCAAAATATGAAATTAAACGCCAACAATCTATTCCATCATCTTCATCTCCGACTTGTAAGTGTTCTTATCTATTTTCATATGTTCTTGAAGGTTTTGTAGTGTTAATGAGTTAACCTTGAGATTTCATCCAAGAAATGATTTTGACGCTAGAAAACGGTTCCTACAACTCTTGGATTTTGGTTTAAGCTCAAATTAGTCAATGAAGTATGGAAATTTGGTAGATTTGATGAAATGGTTCAAATGGAACAAAAAAGGTAAGATTAACCTAAATCTTAAATTGATTGTTCAAATGAGTTTGGGGCTATGTTTGTACACTTAGAATGAGGTTTAAGAGTGTATATATGATTGAGTTCATCTAAAAACAAATTTGAGGGTGTTTGAGTCGAGCTTGAACTGAATAACAACAGTTGTCTGGGTCTGTTCATACAACGTGACGCGACGTAGTCTTGGTTGCGACACCACCATGGTCCAACAAACAAATGTTGTTGTTTTGAGATGTTGATACTTGGGTTATATTTATAGGTTGAAACATGGATACAAGAGCTTCATTAAAAAATATTTACATATATGATGGTCTTGAGTTGGTAATTCTAAATAGTGAATTGTGAATGCTAATATTTTTTATGTGATTGTACTTACGATAGACATTTACAATATATGATCAAACATCTAAGGATACGAGATTGGAATAAATCAGGTATGTACAGTTTAAGTAGAAACAAACATTGATATGTCAAATAGTTAAAGTGAAAATAGTTATTTAAATTGAATGCTTGAATGTACAATAAGAAGACCCACAATATATGATGTATTTAAGTAAATACACAAGTGGTACATGTAAAGAATCATACAATACTTCTACACGTATATTTACACTTAAACAAATACAAATATGTTTGTGGTCTTATAGATATAGAAATATCTACAATATTACATATATACACACATATAGTATTTACATGGATACAATGATAGTTATACATATATAAGTATTATGATTATACAATTACGATAGTACTTGTATAGACACCAGAATAGCTATCAAGTATAATAATCATACAATTATGGTACACATATATTATATACAAATACAATATTCATATTAATACAATCATAGATATATAGATATGGACATAAACATACAATACCCATACATATATAGTTACTGTTTAATAATCACATATATACATGTATATAAAGATAGAGTACCCATAAAAATATAGTTACTGCTAAACTGTTACAGATATACTGATATGGATATAAAGATACAGTACCCATACAAATACGGTTACTGTTAAACAACTACACACATACGGATACAATAATCATATATATATACTTACAGTTATATAACTACAGAAACTCAAATACTATATTTATACTATTACAGTAATAGTTGCACCAATACACATATTATAATGATACAATTATGGTCGTATAGATATAAACGCAGTTACAGTTATAAAGATATAGAAGTGATTATTATATAGATATATATATACTACGGTTATGCAGATATGGGGATAATTATGATAGAGATACAATTATGGACCATTTAGACCATTTAGTGTCAATTACTGCTTCCGCTTTTTTCTATAAATTATACTTTTGGTTGTATTAAATTATATATAGAGAGAGAAGAGTTCATGCGAAAAGCTCCTTATTTGCGAAAAGTGCAAGAAGCGATGTGGGCCACTAGTTTTTTAAAAATTCTTTTTTTATTAAAAAGGTTAGTTATGTAATTTTTCATTTATTTTTATTTTGGTAAATATATATGTTTCCTATTTTTTTTCCTTTTTTTTTCTCCAGATTAATCTTTTCTAACTTATTATGTTTATCTTATTTTTTATAATTATTTTTTAAATCCCACGTTGATATTGTTCTTCTCCACATTTCTCCATCTTTTGCGTTTTTCTCTAATCAAGTTGTTGTCGATATTTTTTTTCGTTTGTTTGCATCCTTCATTACGTTTTTTATTTTCAATCACGTTAGGTATGTGTTTTTTCATACGGTTGATACTTGGTTATAGGTATGTGTTCGTTGGTAGACATCAAAAAATCGATTAGACTTCAAAGATCGGAGGTTTTCGATTTTTTCAGGAAATTTTTGGCTTTCAGTAACAAAAAAAAGAGAACCTTTACCAATTCATGTGAAGTATGTTATGTATTTTTTTACTTCAGTCGATTTTTTATTTCATCATAAGCATGTTTTTATTTTTTTTTAAACACTCGGTTGTTTTAATGTTGTTGCCATGTGTGTTTTTTTAAAAAAATTTATATTGTGTATTGAACTTACAAATTCATTACTTTAGCTGTATATTTTTTGTTCATCTTGTTTGATTTTAGGTTATTCATCTTAATGTCTACTTCTGGAGTTTTGTATTCAGGACACTCGCACCGTTAATGAAAGTGCATCGTCTATTCGGAAAAGTATGGAAAATGTTGATTCTGGTTATTTACATTTTCTTAAACACGATCTTTATTCGAAGAATACAGTTGACGAGTTATATAGTATACTTTTTTATAAAGGTGCCATTTTAAGTCCGATTATTATTGAACATTTCAGTTTAAGGCGCTGACTATTTATTATATACGTGCATTATGTGCCATTTTTAAGTCTGTTTACTATTGAATGTTTCAGTTTAAGGCTTTGACTTCTATTATATATGTTCATTTTGTGCGGTTAATTCTGATTCTGATAATGAATCACATTGTAGCAATGCGATTGAAACACCCAACGGAACCAAATATTGGATTCCTAAAGTTCCTGAAGAGTTTAAACCAGTAGAAGATACTTTGTTTGCTTCACTCGATGAAGCTCAATTGATGTATGAACAATATGCGGAGAAAGGTGGGTTTGGAGCACGTAAAGGAACTCAATCATATATCGAGGGCAAATTGATATCTCTTAAATATTTCATATGTAATAAGGCTGGAGTTCCTAGGATTAGTAAAATGGTTGATACTTTATGTGAAGGGGAAAAAGAACCAAGCGGAGATTTATCAAAGGAAGGAGACAAAAAAGTTCGTAGATGTCGGAAAAGACACAATTGCAACTATAGAGTTACAGATTGTAAGGCACGTATTAGTTGAAACTGGTTAGAGGAACTTCTTTATACAAACTGTTTGAATTTACGGAGAGGCATAATCATCCATTAAATTATGAAGAGAACAAAGATGTATCTCGTAATAAGAGGAAATTTACTTTTGAAGATCAAGAATTTATACACAAAGTCTCCACTTCGCACATTGGACCTGTAAAAGCACATAGGTTGCAAGCGTCTTTAAAAGGTAGATATGATCGTGTGCATGGCACAAAAGTTGATTTTAAAAACTGCAGGATGGACATCAACAGTTTCATAGGAGATAGAGATGCCCAAATGTTAATCGATAAGCTTAATAGTAGGAGTGTTCATGTTCCAAAGTTCTCCTTCGATTACATGTGTGAAAATAATGAGTTGGCATTTTTATTTTGGGCAGATGAAACATCCAAGTTTAATTACTTGGAGTTTGGTCACGTTATCGCGTTTGATGCAACATTCCGTACAAACAAGTAATACATTTTTTAATAAAGTATATGTACTGTTAACAAATTTTATTTTTTTTATAATTGTTTGTTTGTTCATTGTTGTAAGATATGGAATGGTCTTTGTACCATTTACCGGTGTGGATAACCACGACAAAAGTGTTATTTTTTGTGGTGGCTTACTTAAAAATGAGACGGTTTCTTCATATGTTTGGCTTTTGGAGGCATTTATTAAAGCTCACGGGAAACAACCTACGCTTGTGCTCACCGATCAAGATCCATCAATGAAACAAGTCATACCTATGGTGTTCAATGAGTCACATCATGGATTTTGTATGTGGCATATCATGAACAAAGTACCTGTAAAGGTAAGTCTTGCATTCCTAAGCATAAGTTCATTTTTATTCATTAATGAACATTTTTGCCTAATATGTTTTGGTGACGTGTTATTTGATATGTTATTATTAACCCGTTAATTTTTATAAATAAGTTTTTTTGACTGATTTTTCTTTATTATAGGTATGCGGTGATAGAGAAGATAATAAAGAAATTAAGAAGCGTTTGCATAAGTTAGTTTGGATTGTGTACATTGATCATTTAGAGTTCGAGACTTAATGAAAACAACTAATTGATGATTTTAGTTTACATGATAATAAGTGGCTTGATGATATGTACAAAATTAAGGAACAATGGATTTCAACCTTCTTTAGAGATCATCCAATGTCTTGTTTAATGAAAACCACTTCCAAATCTGAGAGCTCGAATTCAATGTTTCGAATTTTTTCACATCATATGGTAATTCAATGGTTGGATAGAATTTAACCTCGTGGCTCTAAATTAAATTAATAATTCTCTAAATTAGGAAATAACTAGTAAACAATTAATACACATAAACAAACACCTTACCACTACACGCGTCCTACTAGGCCGGTGTCTAGGGTAAAACAGGTGTGAAGTAAAATTTGAGGAAAATTAATAAAAGTTATAAATTATTAAATTGTTCAAAATAAGGATTTCAAATTAATCCTTGTTGGGAATTGTAGACATCATATTGATAAGTTGTAAGTTGAATAGGGGACAACCGACTTTTAAGTTACAACCCCTTTAGCTTTGTTTTTTCCTTCCTTGTTCATCCCACTCAACATACACACACCTCTTACTTGTTCTTGGGTGGAAGATTCATCAAAGGATCATTAATTAAGCTTCTTCGAAATATGAAATTAAACGCCAACAATCTATTCCATCATCTTCATCTCTGACTTGTAAGTGTTCTTATCTATTTTCTTAAGTTCTTGAAGGTTTTGTCGTGTTAATGAGTTAACCTTGCGATTTCATCCAAGAAATGATTTTGATGCTAGAAAACGCTTCCTACAACTCTTAGATTTTGGTTTAAGCTCAAATTAGTGAATGAGGTATGGAAATTTGGTAGAGATTATGAAATGGTTCAAATGGATCAAAAAGGATAAAATTAACCTAAATCTTAAATTGATTGTTCAAATGAGTTTTGGGGTATGTTGGGTCGAGCTTGGACTGAACAACAAAGTTGTGTGGGTCTGTTCATACAACGTGACGCGATGTAGTGTTGGTTGCGATGCTACCATGGTCCAAGAAACAAATGTGGTTTTTTTCATGTGTTGATACTTAGGTTATAATTATAGGTTGAAACATGGATACAAGAGCTTCATTAAAAGATATTTACATATATCTTGGACCATTGGACCACACGTGAGTACCTTTAGTTGGTACTTCTAAATAGTGAATTGTGAATGCTAATATTTTTTATGTGATGGAGATCTATTAACTAGATAGCAAGCAGTATTTACCATATATGCCCAGAACTGATTAGACAGATCATCAAATACGCGCCATTAGTGTTTGGTTCATTTGTTTCGAACTCCATTATGCTGTGGTGCTGTGGTACGTGTAATACCCGTAATCTTAAAAATGTACAAGAATATTTTATGGACATTATGGGGATTTTATATATATAATATGGTTTGAGATTATCCAAGAAATGGGAGTTATGTTGTTTATATATGTATATATATTATGGATGGTGATTCATTAAGAAAGATTGGGCTTATATATGTTATAATCCATTAAGAAATTATGGTTGTAATTAGACTTGGAGACTTGAGTTGGGCTTAGGCCCACAAGAGGTTGGCAAGTGAGTATAAATAGAAGTTAGGGCATAGCCTCCCACACATTCCCTTTCATTTCACTGTTCCATTCATTCATGATTGTGTGTGTGTCATCTTGGAGCTACGAGAGGAAGGGACGAAGAGTGCATCCATTTGTGGAGGACTTGATATTTTAGCAAAGGAAAACCATTAGGTAATGTTTCTCTATCGTTTAAGATCAAGTAGACATCATTTCTTGCCACATGTAAGTGATGGTTGAAGGTTTTACAATATGGGTTTTTGGGTTTGAGGGTTTAAGAAAAACCCAGGAGAATATCTAGTCAAGAACACTTTATGAAGTTGATAAAATATAGTTCTAAGTTTAAAGGAAGGTTTTATATAAGTGGAGAAATGTTTTGCAACAAGTTTGAGTTGAATTGATTGAGTTTTTAGAAAGCTTGATTATGGTTATAGAGTCTGGGTTTTTCAAATGATGAAACTTACAGAGAGGATGATATACCATGCGAAAGTCGCATGGTCACTTGGGAGTGCCATGCGACAGTCGCATGAGCACTTGTTATGTGCCATGCGACTTTCAGTAGATGTATGTATGAGTTCATGCGACTTTGGCACTTTGTATGTTATTCCATACGACTTTTGTATATTTAATAGTAGTTCATGCGACCTTCATGCATCCATTAGTAGTCCATGCGACTTTCAGCTCTTGATATTGTGCCATGCGACTTTTAGTGTTATTTCATGCGACTTTCAATTGATTCATGTATAAGTCCATGCGACTTTCGGACCTAGTGTAGGTATCATGCGACTTTCGGTAAAGTTTGCGTAACTTTCATGCGACTTTCAAGCCATGCATTTATGTCATGCGACTTTCAGTGAGTAACAGTTAGTACCAGTATTAACCATATTTAGACTTGGCTCAGGTAGCAGTCAATCGCAGAGTTAAGCAAGAAAAGTCTTTCAGTAAGAACTGAGTAGCTAAGACAGCTAGCAGGTGAGTATTCTCACTTATAACTTGAATAGATTCCACATGTTATGTATTCATGTGAATACCAGATATTTACGAATATACGAGTTATAGTTGATTATACTTAGACCGTTTACTTCGGTAACGAGTATGTTTAGACCGTTCACTCCAGTGACGGGTATGTTTAGACCGTTCACTCCGCTGACGGGTATGTTAGACCGTACACTTCGGTGTCGGGTATGTTATACCGTACACTTCGGTGTCGAGTATGAGACCAGCACTTCGGTGCCGGGTATGTTAGACCGTTGTGACGACAACGGGTGAGACGAGACCGTCCTAGTGACGGGTATGATGAGACCACTTACTACGATAGTGGGTATGAGTTGAGTAGTATGTGAACTATTTGGTTGTAAGTGGTATACTCGCTAAGCCTTGGGCTTACAGTTGTGGTTTCATATCTTTTCAGGTAACGACCATGGCGGGACTCCCGCACAGTGATGATAGCTCTAATCCCAAGCTTCCGCAATCTGCTAACGTAGTTTTCAACAATAATAGTTTTAATTACAAACAATGAGGATGATTGTAACTTAATGAATTATGGTGTAACTTCCCAAATTTATTTTTTAAAACACACGTAAATATAACGTCATTCCATATGAGAGTAATGCGGAAGTATCAAAACATTACGAGTTCAATTACAATATCCAAATTAAATTCTACATTAGTTATGGTGCAACATGAAAGATAAGAAATTAACAACGTTAAGCGCAAAGCTTAGTGAGTAAGTTACTGCAACCTACGACAATTCACAATAATCACCATCATGCACTTTCTACCCGCCACCAAGGTGGTCGGTCATATCTACCCGATGCCGAAGCATACGGTCATGCTACCCGCCGCTACAGCGGACGGTCATAACTACCCGCTGCCGAAGCAGACGGTCATAACACATTCACATTCTCCACTGGTTTGGTGTGCAAGTAAGAATACTCACCTAACAGCTGTCACTGGTTCTTACTGAACTTTACTTGGTTCCTCTAACTTTAACTGTCACCTGATCCAAGTCTGACAAATTAGTACCGGGCAACAACCCAGATTTAGTAACACAACTTCTACAAGTCTAACAGGCATAACACAAGTTCTCATAGATTCGTAACAATACAGAATGCAATCATCAAAGCCCACAAAACCGGGGACGCGTTGCGTCGAGACATAGTGTCGGATTTCAAGAATCCGGGTCCTCACTATCGGATTTCAAGAATCCGGGTCCCCCACTATCGGATTTCAACTCTGGGCCTAGACTATCGGATTAGGGCCTAGTGTCTCATGAAATGATAAAAGTCGCATGGTGCAACACCTAAGTCGCATGGCACATAACACAAAAGTCGCATGAACACGTGAAGGTCGCATGGCACAAAACTGTAAGTCACATGAAGACACCATCCGACAGTCGCATGGTACCAGTCTAAAGATCGCATGGTACATGGTCCGAAGTTCGCATGAACATATGTAAAGTCGCATGGACCTAACATCAGCTGGAGCTAGTCCGAGTGGTCTTGCGCGAGGTACAAGGTACTTACAGTATTCTATTATATGCTAGTTTGTATACGATTCCTGACAGTAAGCTACCCTAGAAGGATAGCAAGGGGTTAGTGAGCCCTTTACATGATTACTATACGTGAGAACCAGATGTTGTAGAAAGTAATGATACATGTGTTGGAATATGCCCGCTGACACAAACGAAATCGCATGAGCATAATGAAAGTCGCATGAGCATAATGAAAGTCGCATGAGCATAATGAAATCGCATAGCACAAGTCCTAAATTCGCATGGATATACATTCAACTAACATAAGTCGCATGGGGTATCATCATCTTCACCAGTTCATTATTTTTCTAAAACCCAGACTCCATAGCCAAAATCCAACTCTTTCAAAACTTAACCAAATCACTTTATTTTTGTTCCAAAACATTTCTCCATTCATTTAGTTACTTCTTTCAAGATTTAACTATATTCCATCAAGTAACAAGGATCATATCATAAATTCTCTCTCTAGTTTTTCATAAACCCATAACTTCAATAACCCAGAGTAAAACTTAAGCTAGCATCATTTAAACAAGGTACAACTTATAGCTACATTACCACAATGAGATAGGAATCATTACCTGATGATTTCCTTGCAAATTCCTTGAGTTTCCAACAATCCTTGATTGCTCCTTCTTCCTCTTCTCGTGGGTTTAAACACACACACAAATACATAGAAATTCTCTTGGTTTGAATGGATGGAATAGTAGAATGTTGGGGGCTGTGCCCTAATTGGCTTTATATACTATCCCTCAAAAGGCCTAAGCCCAAAATTAAACCATTAAGCCCATAGTTCCAATAATCCATTAACACATACATATTTAGTCCATAATTCCTTTTATTCCTTCAAGCCCAACAACTACTTGATATGCTTCACAACTAAGTGCACAAAATTCAATCCAATTATATTTCCTCAATAAAATATTCTTTTTATTTATTTACAGGAATTCGGGTATTACAACTCTCTCCCACTTAAACATTATTTTGTCCCCAAAATCTTTAATCGAACAACGCTGGGTAGTCTCTTTTCATCTCGTCTTCGGATTCCCAGGTCCACTCCAATCCCTTACAATGCTCCCACTGTATCTTAACCATTCCCACTTGCTTGTTGCGTAACTGCTTGGTCTTTCTATCGATGATTGCAACCGGTCTTTCAACATAGTTCAACTTCTCATCCACAGTGATATCTTCCAAGGGCACAAAAGCCGTCTCGTCGACTAAACATTTCCGTAAATGGGACACATGGAACCTGTTGTGTATCCTTAATAATTCCTCAGGTAATTCTAATCGATAGGCTACCTTGCCTACTCTTGCAATCGCTTTGAATGGCCCGATAAACCTTGGATTCAACTTTCCCCATTTCCTAAATCGTATCACGCCCTTCCATGGGGACACCTTGAGAAGTACAAAATCCCCAACCTAAAATTCTAAAGGGGATCTTCGTTTGTCCGCGTAACTCTTCTGACGACTCTGGGCTGCTTTCAACCTCTCACGAACTTGTTGCACGTACTCTGTGGTTTTCAGTACTATTTCGGTACTACCGAGCTCCCTCTGCCCAACCTCTCCCAAGCAAATGGGGGTTCTACACTTCCTCCCGTACAACATTTCGTAAGGTGGCATCCCAATGCTCGCATGGTAGCTGTTATTGTAAGAAAATTCTGCTAGTGGTAGATACGAATCCCAGCTTCCACCAAAGTCTATGATGCATGCTCGTAGCATATCCTCCAATGTTTGTATCGTTCTTTCGCTCTGTCCGTCGGTCTGGGGGTAAGCTGTACTGAGATTGACCCAAGTACCCAAATCTTGATGAAACTTCTCCCAAAACCTGGAAGTAAAACGTACGTCTCGGTCAGAAACAATAGAAACTGGCACTCCGTGCCGCGATACCACCTCCTTTACGTACACTTCTGCCATCTTTTCAGCGGAAAACGCTTCCTTTATAGGTATGAAGTGAGCACTCTTTGTGAGTCAGTCCATGACGACCCATATTGCATCAAGGTTCCTTGGCGTCTTCGGGAGTTTGGTGATCAAATCCATAGTTATGTGCTCCCATTTTCATACTGGTATTTCCAATGGTTGAAATTTCCCATGAGGCCTCTGATGCTCGGCTTTCACTCGCAAATAGGTTAAACATTTTTCTACATGCTTGGCTACGTCTCTCTTCATACCCGGCCACCAATAATCCGCCTTCAAGTCCCTATACATCTTGGTTGCCCCCGGATGAATCGAGAATTTGGACTTTTGAGCTACTTCGAGTAACGTATCGCGAATCCCTAACGCTTTTGGCACCCAAACGCGGTTGTATGGAACCATCAACCCCCTACTATCTTTCGTCATGTGCATTACCTGTCCCTTTATCCGTTCCGCCTTGTGCGCCCCTAATCGACTCAAGTAACGTTGTCGAAACAGTCATTCTCATGCAAGCCACCGATAGCCTCTCGTAACTGGTCTTACGGATCAAGGCGTCTGCCACCACATTCGCCTTTCCTGGGTGGTAAAGAATCTCGCACTCGTAGTCCTTGACCAAATCCAACCACCTCCGCTGCCTCATATTCAAATTCTTTTGGTCGGCGAAGTACTTTATGCTCTTATGGTCGGTGTAGATCGTGCACTTGACCCCATACAAATAGTGCCTCCAAATTTTCAACGCAAACACCACTGCCGCCAACTCTAAATCGTGGGTTGGGTAGTTACTCTAATGTGGTTTTAGCTGTCGCGAGGCGTATGCTATAACCTTCCCTCGCTGCATCAAGACACACCCCAGGCCTATGTGCGAGGCATCACTGTAGACCACAAAATCCTCCATACCATTTGGTAACGTCAAGATTGGCAATTCACACAGTCTCTCCCATAGTGTTTCAAAAGCCTGTTGTTGCTCCCTTCCCCAGTTTAATTGTACACTCTTCTTTGTTAATTTCGTCAGTGGCACTGCAATCTTGGAGAAGTTGTGAATGAACCTTCTATAGTAGCCGGCCAACCCTAAAAAGCTCCTAATTTCCGTTGGGCTCTTGGGTACTTCCCACTTCATTACCGTTTCGACCTTTGCTGGGTCAACCTTAATACTGTCCTTGGTTACCAAGTGTCCGAGGAACTGCACTTATCGTAACCAGAACTCACACTTTGAAAACTTGGCGTATAGTCTCTCGTTCTTTAGTGTTCTCAATACCTCCCTTAGGTGATCCTCGTGTTCCCCTCGGGTCTTGGAGTATATCAGAATGTCATCAATGAAAACTATTACAGACTTGTCCAGCATCGGTCGGAAGACCCTATTCATTAAATCCATGAAGGCCGCGGGAGCGTTTGTGAGACCAAAGGGCATGACTACGAATTTGAAACGCCCGTAACGGGTGCGGAATGTTGTCTTTGCTACATCTTCTTCCCGAACTTTCAATTGGTGATAACTCGAACGCAGGTCAATTTTAGAGAACCAAGCCGCCCCTTATAGTTGGTCGAACAAGTCGTCGATCCTAGGCAATGGATACCGATTCTTTATGGTTACCTTGTTCAACTCCCGATAATCGATACACATTCGGAAGGTTCCATCCTTCTTCTTTACGAATAACACAGGCGCTCCCTAAGGTGAACTACTCGTCCGGATGAACCCCTTATCCAGTAGTTCTTGCAATTGTGACATGAGCTCTTGCATTTCTGGTGGCGCTAGGCGATACGGTGCTTTAGCAATTGGTGCTGCTCCGGGCATGAGGTCTATTCGAAATTCTACTTGTCGGTCGGGTGGGATTCCTGGTAAATCTTAAGGAAAAACCTCTGGGTACTCTCGTACCATCGGCACGTCTGCCACTGTCAGTTTCCCCTTTTCCATCTTACTATTCACCACGTGGGCGAGAAAGGCTTCACAACCCTTGTGCAGATATTTGGCTGCCTTTACCATAGTGCACAAAGCGGTCGCCCCCTTCTTGCGTCTCCCGTAGATGATAACTTCTCCCCCACTTGGGTTTCGGATACGGATGATTCCCTGACTGCACAATATGCTGGCCTCGTGCCTTCCTAGGCAGTCCATTCCCACGATCACTTGAAATTCTCGCATCGGCGTTGGAAAGAGGTATATGGGGAATTTTACATCATCTATAACTAATACATTACTCTTATACACAGTAAATACGTTTAAGGTCTTATCGTCGGCTATCTCTACCTCTAATGGTGTTTCTAACATCACCGGCTTAGTTACAAAACTTTTACAAAAAGAGGAAGATACAAAGGATCTACTGGCCCCGGAATCAAATAGCACTAGTGCGGGTGAAGAGTTAACAATAAAGGTACCTGCTATGACGTCTGGTTCTTTGACCGCCTCCTCAACCGTCATTTGGAAGGCACGTTCTCTTGCTCTCAACACATCGGCTTTCTTTCCTTCCCTCCCATCAGTAATCTGGAGTGGCTGTTGTCCGGCTGGTCCTTGCTGCCCGGGGGTACTCTGCAATGCGGTGCCGTGGTTGATTGCACCCAAAGCACACGTTGACGAACGCTTTACAGTCTCTTCCTAGATGCCCACTCTTCACACATCGAAAACAAATATCCATACCCATTCGGCATGGCCCGGCATGTCCCCTTCCACTCTATTGGCATCTCCTCCCCATGTTCCTCCCTGCAGACCTAGTACCACCGGTATTAGGTTTCTTGGCAAATTGTTTTCCCTACACATTCCCCAAGGCAGCCCGATCGGCCGTTCGCTTCTTAGCCCTTAACTCAAGGTCCATTTCTCTCTTCCTCGCAACCTAAATCATCTCCTCCAACGTCGAGCATCTCCATGTTGTCACAAACTCTCGGATCTCCTCCTTCAACATCTACGCATAACGGTTTGAATGCAAGCCCTCATCTGCCACATAGGCGGGGCAGAACATGACTTTCTCCTTAAAGATCGCGGTGATCTCGATCACCGATTCAGTGGTCTGTTCCAGCTTTAAGAACTCATTCAGCAATCTTTCCCTCTCTACCCTTGGCGCAAACTGCTCCGTGAATAACCTCGTAAACTCCTCCCAAGTCATGGTGGAAATCGTCTCCCCCTTCAACTGTCTTAGCAAGTTCCACCCGGTCTTTGCCTTACCCCTTAGCAGGCTTGACGCAAACCATACCTTGTTCTCTTCCGCACAACGACAGGTGTGGAAGGCTCCCTTCACTTCAGATACCCACTGAGTACTTTTCACGGGGTCTGGAGTCCCCTCAAAGGTAGGTGGTTGACAAGCAGAAAAATCCCGGTAGCTACCCTCTTGTTGTGGCTGGTTTGTCGTGTGGTTACTAGTTTGGTTTGCTACAGCTTCCCTTGCCGCCCATAGAGCGCTCATCTTTTGGTCTATCATAGTTCCCATGTCTTTCTTTATCTCTGCCACGATCTGTGACAGCATGTCTTTCAACTCCTTTATCACGTCGGCAGTTACCTTTGCGGCTATCACCGCCTCTCTATCCACTTCTTCTTCCCCCTCCTCTTCCTCGGTACTGGGTATAGCAGTCACCGGTGTCACATTCCTTGGGTCGGGTACCTCATGTATTCCTTCGTTCAAGATCGGTTGCTGCCGAGGGTAAGACTCGCCGGTAACACTCATTTCAAATCCATCGGGTGCATGGCTAGTTCCCGCTCTTACGGATGACTGGTCTCGTCTCCTTCTCGTGTTATCCATTCTGGAAGTATAGGTAAAGCATTAAAGGGTTAGGTGGCTTTACCACACTGTCCTATTATCACAGTCCACATTCATATTTTGCACGCATCTCTAGCATGCTTCCTTATCTTAGGTAGTCCTAGTCAACTAAGGCACTCTACTCTATAAGCAAACTGCTGTTCTACAAGTACCCCTTACCTGATTCACAAAATTTCTCCTGATTCCGACAAGTTCTAACACGTGTCATGTGCCGTTAATAATATGGGCCCGTATTTTATTCCCAACACATTACCCATATCAGGTCTTGTCGTCACCCCTCGAAATCCCGATTCACAGGCTTAGGCCATGTATCACTTGCCACGTATAGTCACATGTATAAGTCTAGCCTATCTGTTAGGCTAATAAGGCATACTAGCTGAAAATATATCCTTTTACATGTGTGTGACATTCGGCAACAAATTTCCCAGGTTAGCCATTAGAAATTCTAATTTTAAGCCTAGTATGACTAAAAATAGTATTTATGACTTAAATACATCCATAATAATATTAGATTTCGTAGAAATCCCGCCTATATGGTTAGAACCTTCCCGAGCTCGAAAAATCGAATTATTAAAAGTCAAGAATTACAAATCATATACAATAATAATAATAATAATAACAATAAAAATAATTAAATACATCATAATAAATATAAATAAGTTAAAATATAAAACATATATATATATATAAACTCATCAAAATAATTAAAACTTTGTTAATTAAAAGATTTAAACAAAATCACCATTTATACAAATTTATTTAAACTAATTACACAAAATTTATAAAAAAATAAAAAAATAAAAGAAACCCCCCATCTCTTTTCTCTTGCCTCCTTCTCTTCCCAAGAATCACCACTTGATCTCCCCCATGCTCTATATAAGCCCCCTACTCTTCATCATTTCCTTCACCACCACACTCCATCTCTTCTCTTTTCTCTCTTCTTCTTTCACCAACAAAAATCTCCCAAGAACATCCAAGTCTTGATCATCTCTTGAAGATCAAACACAAAATCAAAGAAAAGAGTTGGTAAGATGATCATAAAACACTCATCTCTACTCTTCTACCTTTCTTCTTTTCTTCTTTCTTCTTTCTTTTATTTATTTTCTTTGTTGTTCATCTTATTTCCTTTATATATATCTATAATCATGTAAATATAAACATCCTACCAATGTTGTAAGGAGCACATGAAATGTGCATCATCCTACCATTGTTGTATGGAACTTAATCAACTAAAAATCAAGAAAATAAGACTTTGATCATGCATGTGTTTCATCTCAACAAATGTTGTAAGGAACACATAAAATGTGTATCATCCTACCATTGTTGTAAGAACACATGGATTATCAAAGCTTATACTCATACAATATGATTATTCATGAATATAAACATGTTATATTAAAGTTATGACCCATAAGCAAAAAGAATCACAAATCTGGCAGAATCTGATGTTAGAACTCCTCACTTGTTTTTGTTATATCTGGAGTTCTAGGTATCAAAATCAGTTGATTCTTTTTGCTAATCTTAGTTTAATGTGTTACCTTTCATTTAAACCTGGATTCACTAATTTTCATGAACGTTTGATCCTTCAAACATATTTAAAAAGACCCATATGTTGAATCTGGAAATCTGGCAGATTTAGAAGGGTACACTTTAAACGCGTGTAAATTACTCATTCTTGGGTCAAAATACGTCTAGTTTTTTTTAAAAGTTTAATCTTTGAGTCGTGGTTATTTCCCAGTTTGAATCATGTAAAAAGGAGGTCGTATGAGACCTAAACAGACGTTTTAGTAACAACATGTCATCCAGACACTGATCAGTGGACATCCTATACACTTTTAATTATTAAAAATACCAAACATGGATTATAAATTCCTATATTTTTACTGGACATTCTAGAAACATATAGCAAGATTATATTAAAATATCAAGCCTTAATATGACTCCTAAATTACAGTTTATAATTTTTAAAGTTCAATTCAAAGAACTGAAAATTTCAGTGAACATTTATGAATAATGGAAAAATAGAGACAACCTTTAACTATTTAAATAAATAAGTTAACAACAAATAAATAATACAAAATAATAAATAAAATAAGTCTAATAGAGCTACATACCTTTTTATATTAGGAAAGGAGCTTCGGTAGGAACAAGAAATCCTTACAAGAAAACACCTTTGCATACCGAGTGAGTATCATAGCCCCTTTTTACCGTATTTCATATTATTTTGGGGTGAAAGCATGTGTATACGTTTCATGAAAAGTTTATTGCCTATCTTCTTATTTATTTCAAATATTATTTTGAGCACTTATGGTATTATTCTTTGATGTGCTTGGGTGATCGTTGTAAGGCCCTTTCGTTGGACATTATTCCTTAACTCCGCTAGTGAGCCGATGGTATTTGTAAGTAGCGCTATTTGGAGATTCCGACGTCTCCCATTTATGGTTGACGAACTATAGATGTACTTTACCACTACTAACGTCATTTAATATAGGCGTTAGGTTTATCATGGGCAATTGGTTGTCGGCTAGGTTGGATAATGGCTCAAGCAATAATCATCATAGTCTATTACTACCATGTGCAACGTTTTGGGCAATATAATACATCTTCTATCATTATTTCATACTTGGATTTTTATCCAAAAACTTCCATCAAGTATTTAAACTTTTCTCATTTAAAAGATATTTTGTGCATACATTAAAAACCTATGAACTCACCAACTCTAGTAGTTGACACTTTTCTTTTACCCGTGCTTTCAGGTGACCGCCGTTAGGTACCTTATGCTTACAAACATGATGTGTGGCATCTTCATCTTCATCGTCACATTTTATAAAAACCATATTTATTTTATTTACGCATCGTACAAGACAATTTCCTTTAAATATTATTCGGTTGTGTAACTTTTATTTATGTTTCATCCGAACTACTTATTTTGTTAATTTAATCTAATGGTTATTATCTATTTACCTTGTGCGATGATATCTTGTGCTGTGACACCTCGTGTTTCCGCTTTAGCGGGGTGTGACAGATTTGGTATCAGAGCCTAAGGTTATAGAGAATGTTGTTTTTCTTATGGGGGGAAAACAACAACTATGACCAAAGGTTTATAAAAATAATTTTCCAAATAATTTTGTTTAAAATGCATCAAGTGTATTGATAATATAATTAAGCTGAGTACCACATTGTTATACCTCAATTAGACAAAGCTTGATCACCTATGTCTAATTTAGCTATGTACGATATGGCACTTAGGTTAGTTATAATAAAAATATACTTAGAAACAAATTTTATTTATCTTCTTTCTAGAACATGATTATTGTGTGTGTGCATAAGCATGGCATATCATAAGTACTTGCATATATTAGCACACTTAGTAACCAATTTTATATATATCGAAGTCTGTAATGTCATCATTAGGTTGACGCACTAAGATTACATATTCTTTATCCATGGAGGTTAGAATAGAAACTTAGTAGGAGAGTCCCCGAGTTTCACGACCTAGTGTATTATCAACACCAACTTCCTGTGAAGCATGTGTTTGGCTCACGGCTAGGAAAAGAGTCTCTTTACCAACGAGAGTAACATCGTGACCTTTTCATTAGGAGGGAGAGAACTGCTAATTTAGGGAGCACATAGAAGCACCCTGAGTAGTAACGGGAACTATCGTAAGGACATTAAGGGTGACCCCTAAAGAGGGAAGGTGGATACAAAGCATATCACTAGAACTGAGTATTCATCATACTAGTTTAGACCGCCGGCACCATGTCCTATGAAATTTTTTTGTCTATGCTCTCGGAGTCGCAACACCGTGAAGCGTTAAGAGCTGTGGGGACTACCATTGCAACAAGGAGGGCCGTGTAGATGATTTAATTATATATGTGCTTGGGAGGATATTTCGTTATAGTGATGGTGAGATTGCTAGTAAGTATGATGGTACGCTAGGGTTGTTTTTAAGGAGATTGAATTAGTGAAAGATTTGGAGTTTCTTTCGATTATTAAACTTGGTGGTTTTTTTTTGATGATTTGTTAAACATTAATCACTTGATGTCTTTTAGGAAATCATTTTGGTACTTTTGGGAACTATATGATTGAACATATATTGCTTAAATCACGTTATGAAATGTTTGATTTTACATGCATTGCTATATGATTGAACGGGAGTGTTAGTTGTTAGACCTTATATCTTAGGATCACCATAACCTAGCTAAGTAGAATTTGTACAAAGGAGAGACCCGAATGTGATTACTAGTATGTTTCTTCTGAACAATTATAATGCATCAATGCTATCTGACTCTAGAATATATAGAAGCTTAGTACCACTAGTTTTTAGGCCAAAACTCAATCTAAAATTTCAAATATTGAAAGAGGCCTATATCATGGAATTTGCTAATGGACAAGAAGTCAAGACTAGAGATATAATCACTAAGTGTACCTTGAACTTAGCTAGCAAAAACTTTAACGTAGACCATACCAATCAAATTAGGGAGCTTTGATGTAGTTGTTGGTATGTATTGGCTATCCAAAAATCAAGCTGAAATACTTTGTTCTGCAAAGATCATTCAGATTCCACTATCACAAGATGAAACGCTTGTCATATAAGGAAAAAAAGACTAGGAAGAACGTCAAGGTGGTATCATGCATGAAAATGCAAAAGTATTTAAGAAAGGACTATATCGCATTCTTCGCTCACGTTGTAGAAACGGAGGTTTAGGAAAAGCACATTCTCGATTTTCCAATCGTTCGGGATTCTCCCAAGGTGTTTCCGGATGAATTACTTGGATTACCCTCAGTTAGACAAGACAAATTTGGATTGATTTAATCCCTGGAGCCACGCTCGTAGCAAAGGCACCATATCGATTAGCCCCGTTGGAAATGTAGGAAATTGCCTGCACATCTTCAAGAGCTACTCGACAAAGGAATTATTCGACCAAGTACCTCACCATGGGGAGCCGTAGTCCTATTTGTCAAAAAGAAAGATGGATTGCTACGAATGTGCATACACTATAGGGAACTCAACATATTGACCATCAAAAATCAATACCCTCTTCCTCGAATCGATGACCTTTTCGATCAACTTCAAGGTGCTACCTATTTTTCTAAAATCAATATTCAATCTGGATATCATCAATTAAGAATCCGTGAAGAGGACGTGCCCAAAACCGCGTTTAGAACACGTTATAGTTATGCCCTTTTGATTGACAAACGCACCAATTGTCTTCATGGACGTAATGAACCGAGTATGCAGACTATACTTAGATAAGTTGTGATTGTGTTTGTTGACGATATACTCATTTACATGCGACAAAAGAGCACCATGAAAAGCATTTAAGGTTGATACTAAAGTTACTTAAGGATCAGAAGTTTAAAGTTACTTAAGGATCAGAAGTTGTATGCCGGGAATTACGTTTTCTAGGCCACGTAATTAATAGGAATTCATGTAGACCCAACAAAGATCGAAGCCATAAAGAAATAGGAACCCCATATATCCCGACTGAAATTGTAAATTTCTCGGTTAAGTACATTTATTTATAGCAAATTTCTCAAAATTTGCGCAACCACTCGCGGCATTAACTCAAGAGGATAAGAAGTTTGTTTGGTGAAAAAAAAAAAAACATTTTCTACGCTTAAGAATAAGTTAGCAATGCACCAATTTTGGCGTTACCCGGAGGAACATATAACTTCGCGGTATATTGCGATGCGTCACACCAAGGATTGGGTTGTGTGTTGTTGCAAAAAGAGAAAGTCATTGATATGATTCGAGACAATTCAAAGTGCATGAGAAGAAATTTACTACCCACAACTTAGAGTTAGGAGCCGTAGTATATGCCCTTAAAAAAATGGAGATATTACCTTTATAGTACTAAGCGAACTATTTATACAGACCACAAGAGTCTTCAGCATATTCTTGATCCAAAGATGCTTGATATGAGGCGTAGAAGATGAGTAGAATGGCTTAGTGACTACGATTCTGATATCAAATACCATACTAGCAAGGCCAATATGGTCGCTGATGCTCTATGAAGAAACAAAAGAGTGAATCCATCTAGGGTACAAGCTTTAGGAGCAACCATTCAAACAAGCCTAAATGAAAGAATAGTTGAAGCTCAAAAAGAAGCATCAAAGACGGAAAATTTGAAGAACGAGACCCTATATCACTTGGAGCGATGATTCAAAACAGGCCAGATGGAGTGCACCACTTTGAAAACAAGAATTGGATAGCTAAGTTTAATAACCTTTAATCAACAATTTTAGACGAGGCTTATAATATTCAATCCACCCTGGAGCCGACAAAATGTTCTCAAGGAATACTATTGGTAGGTCTAGAATAAAGAAAGACGTCTCCTTGTTCGTGGGAAATGTTTAACTTGCGCAAGGGTTAAGACAGAACACCAGAAGCCATCCGGTTTGTTGCAACAGCCAGAATGGAATGGGAACATATAAGCATGGATTTCGTATCTAAATTACTCCGATCTGCAAAAGGGTACAATTCCATTTGGGTTATAGTAGATCGACTCACGAAATCGGCACCTTTTCTCCCTATACGGGAAGATTACAAAGTGGAAAACTGGCTCAGAATTATATTGACGAAGTTGTTGCCCGACACGCAGTACCAATTGCAATAATATCCGATAGAGGTAGTCGGTTCACATCCCGATTTTGGCAATCGTCACAAAGGGCGTTAGGTACGCAAGTAAACCTGAGCAGCACCTACCACCCTCAAACGGATGGGCAATCGGAGAGAACGATTTAGACACTAGAAGACATGTTGTGTGCATGCGTAATAAATTTTAGTGGAACTTGAGATTCACATATACTATTAGTTAAGTTTTCTTAGAATAATAGGTGTCACACTAGCATCCAGTGTGCACCATATAAAGTCTTGTATGGGCGCAAGTGTAGATCCCCACTTAATTTGTTGGAAATTGGCGATAGGAAATTAACTAGACCTGATATCATGCAAGCGGTCATCGACAAGAATACAATTATGAACGATAGGCTTAAGACTGCCAAAGATCATTAGAAAATTTACGCTGATAATCTCAGTAAGCCTTTAGAGTTCCAAGTGGGCGATAAAAGTGCTTATAAAGGTATTGCCGTGGAAGAAAATAGCACATTTTAGGAAAAGAGGAAAACTATATCCCAGATTCTTTAGACCATTTGATATAATTAGAAGAAATATGGGAGGGTCGTATATGCTTAAATTTCCACAAGAACTAAATGCCATACACGATACCTACCATGTGTCAAATCTAAATAAATTATTAGCTGATGAAACTCTAGTACTACCCCTAAAGTATGTTCAGATGACCGGTTAAATTTCGTACATGAACCAATTGAAATTCTTGACCGTAAAGTCAAACAGCTTAGAAAAAGTAAGATTCAAATTATAAAAGTTCGATTGGAATTCAAGTACGGACCCGAATACACATGGGAATGCGAAGACTACATGAAACATAAATATCCTCACCTCTTTAATAACGTTAGTACAAAGTAAATTTCGGGACGAAATTCTTTTAATCAGGGGAGACTGTGACATTCGGCAACAAATTTCCCAGGTTAGCCATTAGAAATTCTAATTTTAAGCCTAGTATGACTAAAAATAGTATTTATGACTTAAATACATCCATAATAATATTAGATTTCGTAGAAATCCCGCCTATATGGTTAGAACCTTCCCGAGCTCGAAAAATCGAATTATTAAAAGTCAAGAATTACAAATCATATACAATAATAATAATAATAATAACAATAAAAATAATTAAATACATCATAATAAATATAAATAAGTTAAAATATAAAACATATATATATATATAAACTCATCAAAATAATTAAAACTTTGTTAATTAAAAGATTTAAACAAAATCACCATTTATACAAATTTATTTAAACTAATTACACAAAATTTATAAAAAAATAAAAAAATAAAAGAAACCCCCCATCTCTTTTCTCTTGCCTCCTTCTCTTCCCAAGAATCACCACTTGATCTCCCCCATGCTCTATATAAGCCCCCTACTCTTCATCATTTCCTTCACCACCACACTCCATCTCTTCTCTTTTCTCTCTTCTTCTTTCACCAACAAAAATCTCCCAAGAACATCCAAGTCTTGATCATCTCTTGAAGATCAAACACAAAATCAAAGAAAAGAGTTGGTAAGATGATCATAAAACACTCATCTCTACTCTTCTACCTTTCTTCTTTTCTTCTTTCTTCTTTCTTTTATTTATTTTCTTTGTTGTTCATCTTATTTCCTTTATATATATCTATAATCATGTAAATATAAACATCCTACCAATGTTGTAAGGAGCACATGAAATGTGCATCATCCTACCATTGTTGTATGGAACTTAATCAACTAAAAATCAAGAAAATAAGACTTTGATCATGCATGTGTTTCATCTCAACAAATGTTGTAAGGAACACATAAAATGTGTATCATCCTACCATTGTTGTAAGAACACATGGATTATCAAAGCTTATACTCATACAATATGATTATTCATGAATATAAACATGTTATATTAAAGTTATGACCCATAAGCAAAAAGAATCACAAATCTGGCAGAATCTGATGTTAGAACTCCTCACTTGTTTTTGTTATATCTGGAGTTCTAGGTATCAAAATCAGTTGATTCTTTTTGCTAATCTTAGTTTAATGTGTTACCTTTCATTTAAACCTGGATTCACTAATTTTCATGAACGTTTGATCCTTCAAACATATTTAAAAAGACCCATATGTTGAATCTGGAAATCTGGCAGATTTAGAAGGGTACACTTTAAACGCGTGTAAATTACTCATTCTTGGGTCAAAATACGTCTAGTTTTTTTTAAAAGTTTAATCTTTGAGTCGTGGTTATTTCCCAGTTTGAATCATGTAAAAAGGAGGTCGTATGAGACCTAAACAGACGTTTTAGTAACAACATGTCATCCAGACACTGATCAGTGGACATCCTATACACTTTTAATTATTAAAAATACCAAACATGGATTATAAATTCCTATATTTTTACTGGACATTCTAGAAACATATAGCAAGATTATATTAAAATATCAAGCCTTAATATGACTCCTAAATTACAGTTTATAATTTTTAAAGTTCAATTCAAAGAACTGAAAATTTCAGTGAACATTTATGAATAATGGAAAAATAGAGACAACCTTTAACTATTTAAATAAATAAGTTAACAACAAATAAATAATACAAAATAATAAATAAAATAAGTCTAATAGAGCTACATACCTTTTTATATTAGGAAAGGAGCTTCGGTAGGAACAAGAAATCCTTACAAGAAAACACCTTTGCATACCGAGTGAGTATCATAGCCCCTTTTTACCGTATTTCATATTATTTTGGGGTGAAAGCATGTGTATACGTTTCATGAAAAGTTTATTGCCTATCTTCTTATTTATTTCAAATATTATTTTGAGCACTTATGGTATTATTCTTTGATGTGCTTGGGTGATCGTTGTAAGGCCCTTTCGTTGGACATTATTCCTTAACTCCGCTAGTGAGCCGATGGTATTTGTAAGTAGCGCTATTTGGAGATTCCGACGTCTCCCATTTATGGTTGACGAACTATAGATGTACTTTACCACTACTAACGTCATTTAATATAGGCGTTAGGTTTATCATGGGCAATTGGTTGTCGGCTAGGTTGGATAATGGCTCAAGCAATAATCATCATAGTCTATTACTACCATGTGCAACGTTTTGGGCAATATAATACATCTTCTATCATTATTTCATACTTGGATTTTTATCCAAAAACTTCCATCAAGTATTTAAACTTTTCTCATTTAAAAGATATTTTGTGCATACATTAAAAACCTATGAACTCACCAACTCTAGTAGTTGACACTTTTCTTTTACCCGTGCTTTCAGGTGACCGCCGTTAGGTACCTTATGCTTACAAACATGATGTGTGGCATCTTCATCTTCATCGTCACATTTTATAAAAACCATATTTATTTTATTTACGCATCGTACAAGACAATTTCCTTTAAATATTATTCGGTTGTGTAACTTTTATTTATGTTTCATCCGAACTACTTATTTTGTTAATTTAATCTAATGGTTATTATCTATTTACCTTGTGCGATGATATCTTGTGCTGTGACACCTCGTGTTTCCGCTTTAGCGGGGTGTGACAATGTGTGTATCTGTAAGTCCTTCTACTGCCATGGTATCACATAAGCATAATAGATTCGCATTCGATTCGTATATCCTAGTTGAAGTAAATCATGTAGACATCCGTGTACAATGCTAAATCGTATAAGTAGTCGAGTGTCTGATTCTTCCCTACCCCAACATCAAACGAGAACATGAAATAAGGTCAAGTCATCCACTCTAAACCTGTACGGTTATCATTGTACACAGTATATAGTATCTACGATTTGCCTAAACACGGAGATAGTTATCAATGCTCTTACCAATATCATCGTGTCGTACCATACTCCACTTCGCGCTTATCGGACCAGGCTCCAGTCGATAGCTCTTCGCGAAATTTGTCGTTTAAAAGTTAAATAAATATTGGTAAAATTTTCCGTAGAACCAAGTTTTAAGTTCAAACACGCAGAAGCGCATCCGAATCCCTTAAACCTAGGCTCTGATACCAAGTTGTAACATCCCAATTTTTTTTAAACACAGGTAAATATAACGTCATTCCATATCAGAGTAAATGCGGAAGTATCAAAACATTACGAGTTCAATTACAATATCCAAATTAAATTCTACATTAGTTCGACTAGGATAAGTTTTGAAAACAAGTTGAAATTCCTTTGGCTGCGAGCTGTCGTCACTGTCCTGGAGCTCTACCATGGTCCCGACCTGAAAGATAAGAAATTAACAACGGTAAGCGCAAAGCTTAGTGAGTAAGTTACTGCAACCTACGACAATTCACAATAATCACCATCATGCACTTTCTACCCGCCACCAAGGTGGTCGGTCATATCTACCCCATGCCGAAGCTTACGGTCATGCTACCCGCCGCTACAGCGGACGGTCATAACTACCAGCTGCCAAAGCAGACGGTCATAACTACCCGCTGCCGGAGCAGACAGTCATAACTACCCGCTGCCGAAGCAGACGGTCATAACACATTCTCCACTGGTTTGCTGTCCAAGTAAGATTACTCACCTGGCAGCTGTCACTGGTTCTTACTGAACTTTACTTGGTTCCTCTAACTTTAACTGTCACCTGATCCAAGTCTGAGAAATCAGTACCGGGCAGTAACCTAGATTTACTAACATAACTTCTACAAGTCTGACAGGCATAATACAAGTTCTCATAGACTCGTAACAATACAGAATGCAATCATCAAAGCCCACAAAACCGAGGACGCGTCGCATCCCCCAAGCCGACGCGTCGCGTCGAGTCAAAGTGTTTGATTTCAAGAATCCGGGTCCTCACTTTCGGATTTCAAGAATCCGGGTCACCCACTATCGGATTTCAACTGTGGGCCTAGACTATCGGATTGGGGCCTAGTGTCTCATGAAATGATAAAAGTCGCATGGTGCAACACCTAAGTCGCATGGCACATAACACAAAAGTCGCATGAACACGTGAAGGTCGCATGGCACAAAACTGTAAGTCGCATGAAGACACCATCCGACAGTCGCATGGTACAAGTCTAAAGATCGCATGGTACATGGTTCGAGGTCGCATGAACATATGCAAATTCGCATGGACCTAATTTCTACATGTGAAAGTCGCATGAACATAATGAAAGTCGCATGAGCATAATGAAAGTCGCATGAGCATAATGAAAGTCGCATAGCATAAGTACTAAAGTCGCATGGATATACATTCAACATACATAAGTCGCATGGGGTATCATCATCTTCATCAGTTCATTATTTTTCTAAAACCCAGACTCCATAGCCAAAATCCAACTCTTTCAAAACTTAACCAAATCCGGGTCCCCCACTATCGGATTTCAACTCTGGGACTAAACGATCGGATTGGGGCCTAGTGTCTCATGAAATGATAAAAGTCGCATGGTGCAACACCTAAGTCGCATGGCACATAACACAAAAGTCGCATGAACACGTGAAGGTCGCATGGCACAAAACTGTAAGTCGCATGAAGACACCATCCGACAGTCGCATGGTACAAGTCTAAAGATCGCATGGTACATGGTCCGAAGGTCGCATGAACATATGTAAAGTCGCATGGACCTAACATCAGCTGGAGCTAGTCCGAGTGGTCTTGCGCGAGGTACAAGGTACTTACAGTATTCTATTATATGCTAGTTTGTATACGATTCCTGACAGTAAGCTACCCTAGAAGGATAGCAAGGGGTTAGTGAGCCCTTTACATGATTACTATACGTGAGAACCAGATGTTGTAGAAAGTAATGATACATGTGTTGGAATATGCCCGCTGACACAAACGAGTTAATAGCACTGCTGATGAAGTATAGGCCTATTGGGTCACACACCAAGTATTGATTCCGGCAACACAATCAAGCAAAAGAGAGGAAAAGGCCAAAATGGGTTTTGGCAGCATGGTACACGGGCCGTGTTCTTGAACACGGGCCGTGTCCAGCCCAACTAGCACGGGGCGTTTTGGCCCAAGTCGAGACCGTGTGCTTTGTGCCAGCACGGCCGTGTAGGTGAACACAGGCCGTGTTGGCTATACAAGACACGGGCTAACTTGGCCCAATTGAGGCCGTGGGCTTTGGGCCTACACGGCCGTGTTAATCAACACGGGCCGTGTACAGGCTCTGTAACAGCAGAATAAATAGCTTTAAACACTCATTTTAATGGGGTTAATGTGAGTGAATGAAAAGCCATGATTCATATGTCTCTGGAACAGACTTTTGGGAGCTCTAGAGTCTTATGCTAGAGTTCATGCTCCCTCCTATTGTTCTTCTTCTTGGTGATCAAGTTTTGGTGCACAAGAGAAGGTAATATACACTTTGTGATCAAGCTTTGATGCACAAAGGTGTTGCTTGTTCTTGTATTGTGTTGTTTTGGTGGCTACACCAACCTACTAGCATTGGGGAATCAAGTGTGCTTGGGGTAGAATACTCTAGAGGAATTCTTCCTTCAATTCTACACACTTTGACAAAGAAGAAAGCTTTGGTGATCTTGCATTATGGTATAACCTTTCTTCTTTCTTGTTTATTACATTCTAGTTGCAACTTCATGTTTAGATGTTGGTCCATGGCATGTGCGTTTGTTTGGCTAGTTTAGATTTTGTATTGTATCTTGCTTCCGTTGCTACTCGTTTTTGCACTAACGAGTCTAGAAAAACCATATAAATATTTTATACAAGAAAATTTTTTTCTTGAAAGTTTTTCGTGTAGATTTTTGTTAGGCTAAAATTGATATATTTGTAGCCTACTTAATAATCATATAAATATTTTTATTAAAAAATTGTTTTCTAGAAATGGTTTTTCATGTAGATTCATGTTAGGCTAAAATTGGTATATTTGTAGCCTACCTAAGATGTTAGTTTTTACATCAAGTCTCAAAAACCATATAAATACATTTATATAAGAAAGTTGTTTTCTCAAAATTGGTTTTTCCATTGAGGCTCTTGTTGTGCTAGAATAGATTTATTCGTAGACGTGTTAATATATTTTAGTTTTTATATTTATATATTTGTTGTAACTTGGCATGAAGTGTACACGAATATATACTTATAAATGTATATATGAATATGTGTCTCAAAAATGGTTTGGTACACTAATGCATATGTACAAGGATTGTCATTTTGGTACCTTTGATGTTGTTGACAATCTTGACTAAAATATAGATATATATTTATATCATGGTTTTGTGTGGCACACCATGTTTCACTTATGTTGCATTTGGTTAATTCGGTAACACCATATGCCCTTAGACCTATGTGTTGTGGTGGTTGATTGATTCGGTTTTTTTTGGTGGCCTGCGTGCTGTATTGATGTAAATATTTATTTATTTATATATTTGTTGGTGTGGCTTGCACGCCGTTTATTTTATTCCGTGTATTTGTATAAGTAGTGTAGGAATGCGACCTGCGTGTCGTTTATATATATATTCTATGTATTTGTAAATAGTATAGAATTAGAACCGGAGAAGTCAACGGGAGTCATGGTGATGACGTCTTGGTGAGAAGGAATCAACACGCTATTGGAGGTGTTGGATTCGGTGGGAGCTCACCCAAAGAGACTTTACCTTGTCCTTAGGTTTTGGCCTCGTTTTCCCCGTTGTGGCTCACGGGAAAAACGCATAGGAATTTTGGGCATGTTACCGAATTATACATATATATATATATATATATATATATATATATTTGCGTGGTTGTGTTTTATTTTTCTATGCATCGATTAGGATTTGCATGCTAGACAATTTTTCTATAAAATTAAATAAAATACAACGTTTGTTAAAATGGTTAACAATCTCGCGCGAATAGAATTGACAAAGAAAATATAAACTTGGTATTATATTTAATAGTGCTTAAAAATCGTTTTGACGCTTACTTTGTTAATTCACAAAAAGGTTTTTAGAAACCGGAAACAAAATCCTGTTTTTCAAAATGTAAATCACGCACCATCCGTAAAATGACACCACCCGAATCTAACGAAACAAGGATGATTGTCGAGCTAAGCACGAGTCATTCCTTGCGTAGTTGTGTGGAAGGTGAGTGGGGTAACTCACATGATAGGTTGTCAAGCTAAGTATGAGCCAATTGATGGTCGGGAGTGCCACCCGTGTGTCTTGTCGGACGGTTTACAATTTTAGTATATAATTCTTGATTAGTTGTCGAGCTAAGCACGAGCTAAACAAAAATTATATATTAAGATTGGTGTAAGGAAGGGATCAAACATGCCAACCGACATATTGGATGTCAACGGATCCCGCAAGTGTCTAAGAGTTGTAATACAGATTACAATTGGTAAAATGGTTGCCGGCCTAAATAGCTTCGCCACGTGATCCGCGGTAAACCCGTCACGGTGCGAGGTGAAATAAGGTTCTTAGCCCTTGTTATAAATAGTAGTTTTTGTCTAAAACTATGGGGTAATTATTTTTAACAAGGTTTATCTAAACTAACCAAAACTCGTATTATTGTTATTTATAGATGTCAAACCATAACAATACCACGTCAAATATCTCACTTCGTGTGTTCCTAGAAAGGGAGAAATTCACGGGGGTGAACTTTATTGCATGGCTTAGGCAATTGAGGATTGTCCTTCGCCATGAGTCAAAGTTGCACATCCTTGAGGAACCCCTTCCGGAGCCACTTGCTACCAACGCGACTTGGGCCGTCCGATACGGGTATGAAAAACGTGTTGAGGACACGCACGATGTTGCCTGCCTTATGTTGTCAACTATGAGCTCGGAGTTGCGAAAGCAGCTCGAGCACATGAGTGTGTACAATATGTTAAACAAGCTCAAGGACATGTTCTGACAACAAGTTAGGCTGGAACACTATGAGTGTGTTAAAAGCCTAGTCGGTTGTAGGCTGCAAGAAGGCGGGAATGTTGGTCTTCACGTCCTTAAGATGAAGGCGAACGTAGGCCAAATGGAGAGGTTAGGATTTCCTATTGGGAGAGAGCTCGCTGTGGATATAGTACTCCAGTCTCTGCCCGCATCATATGGTCAGTTTGTCACAAACTATCATATGCAAGGAATGGAGAAGTCCTTAAGCGAATTGCATGACATGTTGAAATCTGCGGAATCTGACATGGCCAAGCGTAATTCCGCCTCAACCACTCCCGTCTTGTGCTTAAAGAAACAAAAGAAAAGGAAGAAGAAACCGACCCTAAAAGGGAAAGGTTGGAGTTCCCAAGCCTATCCTTAATATTGAGTCGAAGGACATAGAGAATGTGCCTCAAGATGAGACTCAAGAAAAGGTGGTTTGCTACTTCTGTGGAAGATTTGGAAATTGGGGCCGTCATGTCTGCCCTACATGCCGAGAGGATATATAACTTCTCAGGAAAGAGAGAGTTAACTTTCCATCTTCAGGTACGTTCATGATTCATTGCTATTCTTCTATAAGCTGGGTTGTTGACCCGAGCGGATTGAGTCACGTTTGTCACAAATTTGTTTGTTACAAAGTGTAGGTCCTTTGTTGAAAGAAAAGCATGAAGAACCGGATCTCGAATGAGGAAACCATGGTGATTGTCCTCCAAGAGAAGATAAGGAGACTTGATCTCGCTTTTGTCACCGGTTTATTTATTACTTTATTTTATTGCCCTGCGTAGCAAGTAACATCTCTTTGTATGCTCGCTTTAATTACGGTGAACAAAAATTTTGAAGTTTTAAGAATTGATGTTGAACCTTTTTTAAACGTTATTTATTCAAGGTTTTATGTCATAGCTCATGTGTTGTTTTGCCCTGCGTGGCGTACAACTTTACATGTGGCGACGATGAGTTATTCTTAAAATACGAAATTTATTATGAAAATCTATTGTGAGATATTTTGTTCAAAATTTCCCATGTCATGGCATACACAAGGATTTGTTACAAGTAATAGAATATTCATGAATAATTGATTCTGAATCCAAAATAGTTTGGATGAGTTATCTTTGAATGATAGTCAACTTAATCACATAAACAAGAAATATATCGCCTAGATCCATGTGGTTAGGATCTTGGAATAGTTTAGTCTCGGGCTAAACGCTTTGATGTTGATCTTGTTTATTAGGCTAAGATGATTATGAGATCATTCGCCGGAGTTTGCGAGAGGATTATAAGCTTGTTGGATATTGATCACATTTTGTGGATAATCCGTTCAAGCATACCACAAAGAATAAAAAAAGTGAAACTTCTTCGTCACTATCTTGATGGTAGTAATCGCAAGATGTTTATTAGTTTAGGCATATGTCTGAAACCTTGTTGGTGGTCAGGTATAGCCAAAACAACTTTAAGAATCAATAAGGGCATATAGATCAAGGTACTTAGATCTAGTTAAGATGCTAAGGTATCTATTATCTATATATTGGATGACCATATAGTGAATTGTGGAATTGTTTCACAATTCATGTCCTACTAAGACACATTGGTACATGGTATCATGGAGTAGGGAACCGGGTGTTATTGATCCGCTTTATGACGGGTCGAGAATGTGTGTCCGATTTGTTGGGATATTCATTAGCCATTGTGACTAGGTCCTCAAATCCAAATTCAAATGATAGTCTATTTAGCATTTGTTAAGATACAGCTAGAAAGGTTCTTTGCTTGTCTATCTTAATAGTTTGAAGTTATCCATTCTACGTTCAATGGGAGAAGGATAAACTTGAAATGAAGAAGTGCTAATACATTTGAGGAGTTCTTCAAAGTTTTAGTTATTTAACCTTTTGAGAGCAATGTTTGTTGCTTAAAAGGGGAAGAAGAAAGAAACTAAAACTAAGGCATTCCAGTGGAAAAACGTGGAACTTAAATGAAGACTTAATGATGATACTAGCATATAATCTGATATCTTTGATAGATGGTCAGCATGGTTATGCTGGTATGCCTGACTAAGAATCATTACTTCCTTTAATTCTGATTAGAGTCATATAGAACCAAAGAGATATGGGTTTTTCATATCTAAGTGGTAATGACTTAATGGTGAGTCTTGTTGAGTTCGCCACCTATCGGAAGACGTAGTGGATCCAGGATTCGCTAAAAATAAAAGAAGTAAATGATAAAGAGATGCAATCCATTTGGAATGTCCAAGTGCTTGACTTGACTTGATCCCATAACTAGGTGTATACCAAGGTGGTAGTGATGGGATTAACATGGATGGAATTGTAGGCAACTTCAATTACCGACTAGTGGTAAAGTTTTTCATGGTGGTTATGGAGAAACTTGTCCTAGTGGCTATGTTGAAGAATGTTTGATACTCGTGGATATTAATGACTGCGTTTCGTCATGAAACAATATGATGAGGGAGTGCTTATAACACTATCCGAGGGTCTTAATATACGTCCGTAGTATCAGAATTATGTCTACAAAAGTGGATAAGACCTAAGACCACTTCGGGCTTATTTTTGCATCTTGAAGGAAAGATATCTTTGCTTACTATTAGAAGATCATAGTGATGAGTTTTCTAAGAGCATAGATAATGCCTTTTACGTATGTCAGGGCTAGTGGGAGCTTTGTTGTATTCCTGGTGTTAAATGTCTATGGAAGATAATGTCCCGATATTAGGTTATCTGCAAACCTAATTCAGGAATTACTGCTTCATAGGGGCATTTAAGAGATACAAAATTGGATAGTATTTAGTTCAAGAAATATAGAGATATGTTCTTGATGTTTGACGACTTGAATAGGCTTGGAGTAAGTAGTTACTCTAATGCGTGTTTCTACTAGGATAACGGTTGATCTTTGATCAAAGTTGATGATCCTAACTTGTGGTGTTGTTTGTTGGATCTTAAGTATCACTCACCCTATTGTGGGCTTTTGAGACAATGAGGGTGTGATTACTTTAACTTTTTGAAAAGTAAGATCTCTTTGATGTATACTTTTGAAGTAGTCTTGTCAAAAGAGATATAATTGAATAACAAAAGATCTAGTGGATGTTGTGGGATAAATCCACTAGTTAAGCCGTTGTTATGGGCTAGTGGTGTTTGTCATACTAGGTCCATTAGCATGTCTAATGCGTATAACTTGGCTTGAATATGTTTTGGTTTATGTTTGATTTGTACTTATATTTTGGGGACATTAAGCAATATTGCAATTCATACCATATCGATTATTAAATGGAGATTTAATAATACGCCGAGGGCGGGTATTTTATGAATCCTTATTGTGTTCCATCTTAGCATGTTTAAACACTTCCGAGAATGTTTTTCATTCTAAATCTCCACAATCGGTTATAGTTTATGGGAAGGAAGTATAAATTAAGATTGAGGTAAAGAGTTCGTTTTGTTAAACGTGATTCTTGCCTATACTTGAAAGGGGTTTCAAGTGATTGGAGGACCCGCACCCGAGTTTGCTTCATGGTTCTAGTCATAAGAAACTCGGGATGATGATGACGTTTCATCCTTAAACTAGAGATACATGTGATCCCAAAGCATAGGTCTGCTTTGCTTTGATCGTTTTCTAACGCGGTCCGTAACTGGTCGTTATAAGGGAGATGATTGGGTAGAGTATTATCTATGTGGCGGGACTATGTAGTCGAAAGGTATTTGTTCCTCTATGTATAGAGAAGATATCCATGGGCCCCTCGATGATTGAGTGTTGACATTCATATGCATGGCCGTGCTCAAGTTACATTGATGATGGATCAATGTTAACTTGGTTTGTTGGTCACCACTAATCTAGAATCGAGAAACATAATCGTGAACGATCTGAAGGTTGACTTTATTCCATGCCTTGTGTTCACATAGGATATCGCGAACAAAGGGATGTACATGTTCATTTATCTTTAGGACAATCATTTTATTATTGGGATCTTGTCAAGAGTGGCATACCCTATACTGACTTGGGAGCATAGATGTCTTGCTAGAGGCCGCTCTATGTTTGTGTTATTTTTCGTAGTCGTGCCACGTGCAAGTGGGAGTCTGTTGGAATATGCCCGCTGACACAAACGAGTTAATAGCACTGCTGATGAAGTATAGGCCTATTGGGTCACACACCAAGTATTGATTCCGGCAACATGATCAAGCAAAAGAGAGGAAAAGGCAAAAATGGGTTTTGGCAGCATGGTACACGGGCTGTGTTCTTGAACACTGGCCGTGTCCAGCCCAACTAGCACGGGTGTTTTGGCCCAAGTCGAGACCGTGTGCTTTGGGCCTACACGGCCGTGTTGGCTATACAAGACATGGGCTAACTTGGCCCAATTGAGGCCGTGGGCTTTGGGCCTACACGGCCGTGTTGATCAACACGGGCCGTGTACAGGCTCTGTAACAGCAGAATAAACAGCTTTAAACACTCATTTTAATGGGGTTAATGTGAGTAAATGAAAAGCCACGATTCATATGTCTCTGGAACAGATTTTTGGGAGCTCTAGAGTCTTATGCTAGAGTTCATGCTCCCTCCTATTGTTCTTCTTCTTGGTGATCAAGTTTTGGTGCACAAGAGAAGGTAATATACACTTTGTGATCAAGCTTTGATGCACAAAGGTGTTGCTTGTTCTTGTATTGTGTTGTTTTTGTGGCTACACCAACCTACTAGCATTGGGGAATCAAATATGCTTGGGGTGGACTACTCTAGAGGAATTCTTCCTTGAATTCTACACACTTTGACAAAGAAGAAAGCTTTGGTGATCTTGCATTATGGTATAACCTTTCTTCTTTCTTGTTTATTACATTCTAGTTGCAACTTCATGTTTAGATGTTGGTCCATGGCATGTGCGTTTGTTTGGCTAGTTTAGATTTTATTTGGCTAGTTTAGGAACACAGCCCGTGTACCATCCTTCCAAAACCCATTTTGGCCAGTCCAACATACACAAGGCGTATTAGCCCAGTTCAAGGGCGTGTAGTTTGGGCCTACACTGGCCGTGTAGATGAACACGGGCCGTGTAGTGCTTGATAGACACGGGCCATCTTAGCCCAATTGGGGCCGTGGACTTTGGGCCTACACGGCCGTGTAGACCTACACGGGCCGTGTACGTTCGCTGTAACAGCAGAATTAACAGCCTTAAACACTTGGTTTAATGGTGTTAACTTCTAATAATGGTGGTAGACAAAGAGGCTACGAGTTATCTGCTCTAAGGGAGGTTTTTGGATGTCTCTTGGCTCTTGGTTAACACTTGAACTCTCTCTCACTTGTTCATCTTGTTCTTGGTGTTCTTGAACACAAGAAGCAAGAAACACATAGACTTGGGTGTTGTTTTGGTGGCTACACCAACTTACTAGCATTTGGGAATCAAGGTTGCTTGGGGTGGACTTCATTAGAGGAATCCTTGTTTGGATTTTTGAAGCCTTGACTTGCTTGAGTTCTTGAAGATTAACAAGAGGAAGATCATTGTGCTTGAGTTATGGTATAACTTTCTTTCTATCTTGTTTATTATATTTTAGTTGCAATTCCATGTCTAGATATTGGTCCATGGAAAGTGTTTGTTTGGCTAGCTACTTTAGTTTTGTATTATATTTTGCTTCCGTTGCTACTCGATTATGTCAAACAAATACCTTGAGTGGTATCAGAGCCATATCTAACATGGCTTTGCACTAACGAGTCTAGAAAAACCATATGAATATTTTATACAAGAAAATTGTTTTCTTGAAAGTTTTTCATGTAGGTCTTTGAATCGGTATTTTCAAGGGTAATATTAGGATCCAGTACGTATAGTGTGTTGGTCATAATAGGGCACATATTATTAGTTGCACACGATACTTACGGGAACCTACCAGCATCCAAGGGAATCTTGTGAATCCGGAGAGGGGTACTTGTAGAGGTAAGATGCCTGTAGCTAGGGTGCCTTAGAAAGACTAGGGTTGCCTGCTAGCTATATTTTGACTTGTGGTACTTGATATATGCCTTGATATATTAGTGAGGAATGTATGGCAATGCCGCCTATTGATTAGTGCACTGTCTATACATACAGTATGGTGAACACGAGAAACCGAAGAGTTATTCCAGCAGAAAGAGTTTTCAAAAACCCGCCAGACGGGGAAAACGCCAGTGTAACTGGGGAGAGTGACCCACACATGCAACCCGTAGTTAACCAGCCACTTCCTGAGAATGTGGCTCCTGAGAATGCAGTACCCAACGATCTTGAAAGCGAAGAGTTCGGGGAAGCAGACATGACAAAATTGGTAACCACAACGTTGACCAATACCTTGAAGGAACTTCTACCTAAGGTAGTAGAAGACCTGAAGCAGGATATGAGCACCATGATCGATCAGAATCTGGGTGACCTATGGGCCGCGAAGGAAGCCACTATGACCGCGGCAAACACCCGGCGAGAAACACCAGCCGCTAACCAGGTAACTCCAGGAGGTACCTTTCGAGACTTCTCGGCATGTCAGCCGCCGACTTTTGAGGATCTGCCAGACCCCGTGCTAAGTTCCAGATGGATTTCAACGGTGGAGGGAGCATTCTTCACGTGTAAGTGTGCCGACGATGCAAAAGTTTATTTCGCACCCAACTTCTTGAGGAGAGCCGCCAAAGACGGGTGGAACTTGCTACGAAAGATGAAGGGCGAGTCAATCGCAAGGATGAAATGGGAAGAGTTCACAGACTTGTTCTATGCTGAGTATCCACCGAAGGTTGAAGTAGAAAGGGTTATGGATGAGTTTATAAAGCTAGAACAGACCACAGAGACGGTGCGGTATTCAAGAAAAAGCTACTTTATTGTCCAGCTTATGCGAATGATGAGGAGTTACAGTTGCACAGGTACACCTAGATGTTGAGAGAGGATATTCGCGAGTTCGTAGCTAATGGTCAGTATTCCACCCTTGACCAGCTGATTGAAGGGGCCCGAAAGAGAGAGTTGTATTTGACAGAGAGAAACAAGAAACGTACTACAGAGCGGGTCGCTCTTGGCAACCACCAGGGGAAATAGCTAGTTAAGAAACCGAATGTAGGGTCCAGGTGTAGGCGATGCGGTAAAACGCATGTTGGGAATTGTCATCAGGGGATAGACAAGTGTTACAGATGTGGAAGGGGTGGGCACCATGGGAAAGATTGCAAGGCCCACCTCAATGTGTGCTTTAAATGCAATAAGCCGGGACACCGGATGGCAGAGTGCCCCCAAGCGACTGGGGCAGTGGGAAGGAAAACTAGCAGCCGCCACTCAGAATCACCGATGGGGAGAAAGGAAAGAGGCCAGAAGCACCTAGACCAAGGGGTGCGTTGAGTTTATCGCACACGTCATAGACTCGAGGAAAGAAAAGAAACAGTTATAAGTGTCTGACGTACCCGTGGTGTGTGAATACCCCGAGGTATTCCCAGAGGATCTGCCAGGGATACCGCCGGACTGACAAGTAGAATTCCGTATAGATTTGGTACAAGGAGCAGCACCTATCGCGAAAGCACCATACCGTTTAGCACCGCCAGAAATGCAGGAACTAATGACGCAACTGCAGGAATTGCTTGACAAGGGTTTCATCCGACCTCGTAGCTTACCTTAGGGAGCCCCGTTTCTATTTGTAAAGAAAAAGGATGGAACGTTCAGAATGTGCGTTGACTACCGAGAGCTCAACAAGGTGACAATGAAGAATAGGTATCCATTACCTCGAATAGACGACCTATTTGATCAGTTGCAAGGTGCGTCTTGTTTTTCAAAGATAGACTTGCGATCGGGTTATCATCAGCTCAAGGTCCGAGAAGAAGATGTAGCAAAGACAGGGTTTCGAACAAGGTACGAGCACTTCGAGTTCGTGGTGAGGCCGAATCTGCAGCTTTCATGGATCTAATGAATCGGGTTTGCCGACCGATACTTGATAAGTCAGTGATTGTGTTCATCGATGACATCCTAGTCTACTCCAAGACCAAGGCGGAACATGAGAAACACCTTCGAGAGGTGCTAGAAACGTTAAAAAGGGAGAAGTTGTACGCGAAGTTCTCGAAATGTGAATTTTGGTTAAGATTGAGGCCGTAATGAGATGGGAAACGCCGAAGAGTCCGACAGAGATCTGAAGCTTCTTGGGTTTAGCCGGTTACTACAGGCGATTCATCAAGGATTTCTCGAAGCTGGTAGTGCCACTGACAAAGCTGACAAAGAAGAATACCCCTTTTAGTTGGGGAGCCGATCAACAGAAAGTATTCGAAACCCTGCGGGGCAAACTATGCGAAGCTCCGATACTAACCTTACCCGAAGGAATGGAAGACTTAGTGGTGTATTGTGATGCTTCTCATGTGGGGCTTAGGTATGTTCTTATACAAAGGGGGAAGGTTATCGCTTATGCTTTAAGACAGTTGAAACCTCACGAGTGCAACTATCCGACGCACGATCTAGAATTGGCAGCCATTGTATTCGCGCTCAAGATCTGGCGACACTACTTATACGGAGTCAAGTGCACCATCTACACCAATCACAAAAGCTTGAAGTACTTCACCGATTAGACGAATTTGAACATGCGACAACGGAGGTGGCTAGACCTCGTCAAGCTGAAATGTCTGAGGATGACAGTTACAACCTCACTCTTCGGGATGATTATGACGGCTCAAGCTGAAGCAACAAAGGAGGAAAACTAGAAAGAGGAACGGATTAAGGGTCAGTTGGCCTTCATGACCAAGGACAGTCAGGGATTATGGACCCGTTACGGGAGGATTTGGGTACCGAAGGCTACAGAGATCCGAAGCGTCATTCTAGACGAAGCCCACAAGTCGAAATTTTCTATACATAGGGGGGCTACTAAGATCTACAGAGACTTAAAGATGGATTATTGGTGGCCAGGAATGAAGAGAGATGTGGCAAGTTACGTGGAAAAGTGTCTAACGTGTCTGCGGGTAAAAGCCGAGCATCAGAGACCACACGGTAAGTTGCAACCGTTGGAGATACCGGTGTGGAAATTGGAACACGTGACCATGGATTTGATAACAAAGCTGCCTAAGACACCAAGAAATTTTGACGCCATTTGGGTTGTGGTGGACAGATTGACCAAAAGCGCGCATTTCATACCCATCCGAGAAGCTAGATCGGCGGAGAAGTTGGCAGATATTTACGTGAAAGAGATAATCTCAAGGCACGGAGTGCCAGTTACTATCATTTCGGACAGAGATATGCTGTTCACATCCGGGTTTTGGAACAAGTTTCACGAAGATTTGGGCACAAGAATAAACCTCAGCATAGCATACCACCCGCAAACCGATAGGCAGAGCGAGAGAACAATACAGACTCTCGAAGATATGCTAAGAGCCTGCGTGATCAACTTCGGGGGAAGTTGGGATTTGTACATACCCCTCGCGGAGTTCTCATATAACAACAGTTATCACGCCAACATCGGGATGCCGCCCTTTGAGATGCTGTATGAAAGGAAATGCCGAACCCCAATTTGTTAGGGGGAAGTGGGTCAGAAAGCGCTTGGTAACACAGAGATAATTCAGAAAACATCGGAGTACGTGCAACAAGTTCGCGAATGGTTAAAAGCGGCTCAGAACCGGCAGAAGAGCTATGCGGACAAACGAAGATCGTTACTAGAATTTCAGGTGGGTGACCACGTACTAATCAAGTTATCCCCGTGGAAGGGAGTGATCCATTTCAGAAAGCGCGGGATGTTGAACCCCAGGTTCATAGGACCGTTCAAGGTCATTGCGAGAGTTGGCAAGGTGTCCTATCGTTTAGAGGTACGAGAGGAATTATCAAAAATACACAACACCTTTCATGTTTCGCACTTGAGGAAGTGCTTGCCCGATGAGTCAGCATTTGTGCCTTTGGAGGACATCACCGTGGATGAAAAGCTGAATTATGTTGAGAAGCCGGTTGCAATCATTGAAAGAAGAATCAAACAGCTACGCAACATGCAAGTGGGGATGGTTAAGGTGTAGTGGGAGCATCGAAAAGGATCTTAGTGGACCTGGGAGTCCGAAAATGAGATGATGAAGAACTACCCAGCGTTGTTCGAATAAGGATTTCGTGGACGAAATCGTGTTTAAGTGGGGGAGAGTTGTAATACCCGTAATCTTAAAAATGTATAAGAATATTTTATGGACATTATGGGGATTTTATATATATAATATGGTTTGAGATTATTCAACAAATGGGAGTTATGTTGTTTATATATGTATATATTTTATGGATGGTGATTCATTAAGAAAGATTAGGCTTATATATGTTATAATCCATTAAGAAATTATGGTTGTAATTGGACATGGAGGCTTGAGTTGGGCTTAGGCCCTCAAGAGGTTAGCAAGTGAGTATAAATAGAAGTTAGGGCACAGCCTCCCACACATTCCCTTTCATTTCACTGTTCCATTCATTCTTGATTGTGTGTGTGTGAGGAGTGTGTGTGTCATCTTGGAGCTACGAGAGGAAGGGAGGAAGAGTGCATCCATTTGTGGGGGACTTGATATTTTAGCAAAGGAAAACCATTAGGTAATGTTTATCTATCATTTAAGATCAAGTAGACATCATTTCTTGCAACATTTAAGTGATGGTTGAAGGTTTTAAAATCTGGGTTTTTGGGTTTGAGGGTTTAAGAAAAACCCAGGAGAATATCTAGTCAAGAACACTTTATGAAGTTGATAAAATATGGTTCTAAGTTTAAAAGAAGGTTTTATATAAGTGGAGAAATGTTTTGCAACAAGTTTAAGTTGAATTGGTTGAGTTTTTAGAAAGCTTGATTATGGCTATGGAGTCTGGGTTTTTCAAATGTTGAAACTTACAGAGAAGATGATATACCATGTGACAGTCGCATGGTCACTTGGGAGTGTCATGCGGCAATCGCATGAGCACTTGTTATGTGTCATGCGACTTTCAGTGGATGTATGTATGAGTTCATGCGACTTTGGCACTTTGTATGTTATTCCATGCGACTTTTGTATATTTAATAGTAGTTCATGCGACCTTCATGCATCCATTAGTAGTCCATGCGACTTTCAGCTCTTGATATTGTGCCATGCGACTTTTAGAGTTATTTCATGCGACTTTCAGTTGATTCATGTATAAGTCCATGCGACTTTCGGACCTAGTGTAGGTGTCATGCGAATTTCCGTAGTGTATGAGTATACACCATGCGACTTTCGGACCTAGTGTAGGTGTCATGCGACTTTCAGTAGTGTATGAGTATACACCATGCGACTTTCAATATGTGAGGGTGAGCTCATGCGACCTTCAGTGTGCATGGGCAACTCCATATGATTTTCAGTATATGAGTGTGAGTCCCATTCGACTTTTAGTAGTCCATGCGACTTCCAGCAAGCTTCCATGCGACTTTCGATGAGTAACAGTTAGTACCAGTATTAACCATATTTAGACTTGGCTCAGGTAGCAGTCAATCGCAGTGTTAAGCAAGAAAAGTCTTTCAGTAAGAACTGAGTAGCTAAGACAGCTAGCAAGTGAGTATTCTCACTTATAACTTGAATAGATTCCAGATGTTATGTATGCATGTGAATACCAGATATTTATGAATATACGAGTTATAGTTGATTGTACTTAGACCGTTTACTCTGGTAACGGGTATGTTTAGACCGTTCACTCCGGTGACGGGTATGTTTAGACCGTTCACTCCGGTGACGGATATGTTAGACCGTACACTTCGGTGTCGAGTATGTTATACCGTACACTTCGGTGTCGGGTATGAGACCAGCACTTCGGTGCCGGGTATGTTAGACCGTTGTGACGACAACGGGTGAGACGAGACCGTCATAGTGACAGGTATGATGAGACCACTTACTACAGTAGTGTGTATGAGTTGAGTAGTATGTGAACTATTTGTTTGTTAGTGGTATACTCACTAAGCCTTGGGCTTACAGTTGTTGTTTCATATCTTTTCAGGTAACGACCATGGCGGGGCTCCAGCACAGTGATGATAGCCCTAATCCCAAGCTTCCGCAATCTTCTAACGTAGTTTTCAACAGTAATAGTTTTAATTACAGTCAATGAGGATGATTGTAACTTAATGAATTATGGGTGTTTATTCAACCAACAACATGTCGTGTAATTACGTCATCAATGATTATGAATATCTTTTATGAATGAATTATGTTTAAAAAAAATTTGGGATGTTACAATGCCTCAATATACCTTCTTTCTTGCAGAAGTTATCAAATGGAGCGTTGCAAAACTCCATCCCATTGTCAGTTCTTAGACTATTAACCTATTTACCCGTCCGTTTTTCCACCATGGTCTTCCACTCCTTGAACTTCCCAAACACCTCATCTTTCGTCCTCAAGAAATATAACCAAACCTTCCCGGAATAATCATGACTGAAAGTGACAAAGTATGAACAATCACCCTGCGATCTCACGAGAGAGGGACCCCACAAATCGTAATCAAAATACTCCAGGATCTCCTTGGATGTGTGTTGACCAATACTAAATTTTACCTTGCGTTGCTTCCCTTACGCATGCTTCGCAGAATTGAATTTTACCCGTCAAATTCACACCGAGTAATCCCTGCTTGTTCGACACACATAGACCCTTCTCACTTATGTAACCCAATTGTCGGTGCCATAAGTTCCTCCTATCATCAGTTTTATCCGACGACTGAGATACCGCCACCATTCCCATAACCGAACTGCCCTACAAGAAATAAATTCCATGTTGCAGTTTCCCCTTCATCTGCACCAGAGCACCCTTTGAGTCCTTCAACAACTCACCATCACCATGATACTTTAAACCATTCTTGGCTAAGGTGCCAAGGGAAATCAGATTCTTCTTCACACCAGTAACATACAAGCAGTCAAACTTCTTGACAATCCCACCGTGCATTTTAATCTACACCACTCAACTTCCCTTTATGGCCGGTACCCCATTATCACACAAGTTCACCGTTCCATTCCACTCCTTAAAGGAAACAAACAGATCATGAGAGAACGTCATGTGGTGAGAAGCACCGGTATCCATAATTTAGGTATCAGAAGTGCTTGCACTACAAACTGTCAGAACGTCACCGACACCTCCTTCATCAGAATTTTCGTGTTCCACAGCCGCACTGCCGCTGTACTAGACTGACCTTTCGAATTGCCCTTTCTCCTTTGTGGACAGTCCTTTTTCATTTTCACCTTCTCCTTGCAAAGATAACATTTAACTTTTCTCACCGATTTGGATTTAGAACGCGACCTCCCTTTCCCGTTATCTCTTTCCTATGATCTCCCCCTACCTACAAATAGACCTGAACCAGATCCCTCTTCACGTAATTAAGAGAAATAGTGGTCCTACCATAAAGCATGGTATCCACAAAATTTTCATACGATCTACGTAGCGAACATAGTAAAATAAGGGCTTGGTCTTCATCATCAATTTTAACCCCAACCCCTTGAAGATCAAGAATGATTTGGTTAAAAGTATCCAAATGATCCTTTACCTGAGAGCTTTCATTTATCCGGAGCGTGTACACACGTTGCTTCTGATACAGTCTATTTGTGAGAGAGTTATTTTGATACTTCACACACGGTTTCGTCCATAACCCAGCAGCCGTCGTCTGATCTACCACCTCCCGTAACACCTCATTAGTAACCGAGACCAAAATCGCGGAATGTGTCTTCGCCATAATCTCTCTCTTCGTCTCTTCCTTCATATCCTTCGGAAACTTGTCTTCCCCCTCCAACGTAACCGCACATCCCTGTTGAACCAGAAACGCCCTCATCTTGACCTTGAAGAGAGTAAAGTCGTTAAACCCATTGAACTTCTCCATATCAAACTTATACGAGGACATTCTTCTATCAACAGATGTGAGCCACACAGAAAATAATCATGGCTCTCTTACCACTTGTTAAGTTGTTATGCGTAAATGAGAAAAGAAAGCAATAAAGAAGACAAATATTTACGTGGTTCGGTTAACAGTATCTCAACCTATGTTTATGGGCAGGAACCGGAGATATTATTATTTTGATATTAGATAGAGTTACAATGTTTGGATGCTAATGACTAAAACCTAGGCTCAATATTTATAACCATAGAAGAAAGCTCGATGATGCTCTAATCCTTAATTTAAAAACATTTATTAACTGTATTAGAGGATTTTGTGCCACACTTTGCACCAAGAACGCGTCTGCCCAGGCAACCCCGCTCCACGCCGTGGAGCAGGTCTCCACACCGAGAACCAGCGAAGGTCACACGTCGCATGACTGTGCCCCATGCCGAGTACCCCTCGACGCTGCGCTCCATGCACCAATGTTGCATGCCATGCACCCTTGATTTTTCAGTTTTCAATATTCCAAGCTATTTTCAAGTCATGTTTTAACACATACCATTTTCTTCTTCCGGGATGAGATGGATGGTCTTTCTTTCCTAGGTGCTTGCGGTTCATTTCATCAAAGGCTTTCAAAGAAATGAAAAATATACTTTAGAGAATGAAAGTAATGGACCCGAGTTACTTGTAATGTCCAGAAGAATTAACTCTCTTAGTGACTGTAATTGTGAAGGAGTCAAAATCATAAAAGAATTAAACAATATCATATATTCATATTCTTGATGGGCTGCATAAAAGAAGAGCAACTGCAATTATATTTTAATTTGGTCCTCTTCAATAAATATACTAGTCACAGATTTAACTAAAGTGTATAATGGGAGGTTCAAATGAGAATACATATTTAAGTAAGAATAAGAGACTTAATTCTAATAATTTATATGATTTGATCAAATGATCTACATTTGACTCGTCATTTTATTTATAGCCAACCATTGAATTGCAATGGGTGAATTACGACCGTTAGATCTAATTGAGGGTGTTGTTTGGGTTTTTCGAGTTTCTAGTTAATCGGGTCAGGTTAATGAGGTTTCGGTTGTTGTTTCTATATTTTAGGGCCAAAATTTGTAACAAAACACAATTTTTATGAAGCTCTGTAAATTAAATTGTTATTTTTAAGGTAAACTAAATTATTTTACAAGTATAAATTAAAGATTGAACTATATCATATCTTTTTTTGAATAAAAAATTTATGTTTCATTAGGTTTTGGTGACACTAAAAAATCACGGGTGGCACCCCAAAATTTGACTTGTGGCACGAGCTCGAAAACGTTGAAATTTTTCAATGCCTCCGCCAAATATAGCTAGCTCCGCCTATGCCCATTATCACCTATTGTCAGGATCGAATATAACCAAAATCAATAACAAAAATTATCTTATGAATTTAACCAGAGTTGTATAAAAAGACAATATTTGAGTTTGATCACAATCAACTAAGAAGTTGCGGAATCACACTTAATTGATTTAATAAAGGTTTTAATCACAAGAACAATTTAATCAATTCAAAGAATAACTTTAAAACACAGGATGTTTATTAATAATCAAGGATGATTACAATATTCACCTACACCTCCAATCTAACTCTTTTGTTAGACGAAGAACACACTTTGTTTTTAGGTTTCAAAGAAACTTGAAAGCTAATACACTTTCTGAAAACTATAAACAATACGAATAAGTGTAAACTATCGATACTAACAAACTATTCTAAACAGAGTATTTATAATCTCTTGATCTTCCTTGAATAGTTGAAGTTTCTTAATCTTCTATCTTGCGAGATAATCTTGATAATCTTAAAATCTTGATAAGATATCTTTTAAATCCACAAAGATAGTAGTTTCCATAAATATCTCAACAGAAACAGTTTGTTGAATAAACAGTTTTGAGTTTTTTCTAACAGTCTTCTCTTTAATATCTTCTAACAGCTGTTACGATTGAACTAACAGTGTTGAACCTTTTGTACTAACAGTTTCAAAACTGTTTTCTCAAAATTTCTCTAACAGTTTTGCCTTTGCATGTCTAACATTTTTAAATTACTTAATCAATTTCCCAACACCTATATATCCATTCTCATAATAACTCACCCAAAGGTATTAAAGGCCGGGCAGATTTATCTTTTCTGCTTGGACCCAATTGGGCCGAATGAGAAACTAATTCAACAAAGCCCAACAGGTTATGAGGAGTCTTTGACAGTTTGATGGCGAATGGAAGAAGACTAAAAGCCCAAGTAAAAGAATAATTGGGCCAGAAGTTGAAAGGGGCCGATTGAAGAACAAATAAAAGTGGAGCCCATGATATATTTTGGTAACTTTTCTTTACGGTTGCAAAGTTCCAAAAGTCTTTTAATGGGCTTTGGTTTGTAATTATTATTATTATTTTTTTGCACAGTTTCTAAATTTACCTCAAATTTATTCAAGGCAAGACTTGAACAGTCGAATTCATGACCTTAAGTCATGAGTAATATCAAACATAAACTACTTCAATATCAATATGCTAGAAGCTATGGCCATTTGTTTGTTATTTGAAAAGTTGAGTATTAAATTATTAATTACTTGAGGGATGGCTATAAATATATAATTGAGAGATGCTACATGAATAAAAGCCTAAGTACAACCGTGGGAACCCATATACACACACTCTCTTTGCTACAATAAAGGAACAAAAAATGAAGCCATCGCATGTTTGGGAGAGTTTTACTCGACTATGCGGCCGCGTTGGAGTGTTTTTAGTCGATCAAGAGAGGTCATGTAGAGCAAGATCACCGGTTTATATTTACGATTTGTTTAAATCATCCGGCTATGATGTTTTTTAGTTTGTCTATGAGTTAGATTTCTTGTATTTACTTGGATGAATTGATTCCCCGACTAGACTTGACCTTTTGATTTATGTTTATTTGAATATTCAAATTTTATCAGTTTTAAAGTTATTAAGTTGACTTGTAAATAATAGTTTGCAAGAGATGGAAATAATTTATCTTGTTCTTCTGAGTGGTAGGATTAGGCAATTGCTTAGAGATAATTATTAAAGTCAGCTTGTTGATAATTATTACTAAATTAGGTGTGTGCTTTAAGCTAACTTGCTTGTATAGGGAGTTTGTGAGCTAGAGGTGACACGGAGTTGAAATTATCAATTGAATGGTAATCAATATGTGTTAGATCATAAATGGTATGTTATATTATACACTATCCATTCATACTTGCTCGTAGAGCAGTAAAAGTTGGGTATATCTTGTACTTAAGTTTAAAACTTCTTTCACGAATCATTTATAAATAGTTTGTGTTGAAATACAAAATACTTACTCGGTTTTCATTGTTTTACGGCAAGAAGATTTGAGAGCCTTCCTCCAAACTAAGATAATCTTCATTAGGGACCAAAAACAACCGAAAGTTAATTTCAATTTGTTTCACACAAAAATCAAGGGTTTTGTTGTTAGGATACAACTAGGGGGTGTTACCCCCTTGACCCTCACTCTTATCATCGACCTATTCAATTAATAAAACCGAGCATGCATTCCACATCTCTTAACTCGTATTAGTTTAATATGAAAACTTGTTTGGTCTCAAGTAAATCATAATTACCTAAAATATAATTGATGACACTATTATCACCAACAAATGATAATATTAGCTTTTAACAAAACCTATTTTCCTATATATATATATATATATATATATATATATATATATATATATATATATATCTGTTTTTTAGATTCGAATAAGGTTAGGGAGTGGATTGGCAAAGATTTACTTATTCGATTCGACTTATCTTTTCTTTGTTTCTTCTGCCATATTCAGAATTTATTTATTGTTTGTACATGTATAAGGAGTCGTAAAATTTCACTCTTTGAATGTTAAAGGCCATGTGTATAATACCCAAAATTTATAAAAATTATTAAATTAGGTATTGTTACACCACAATTTCAACCCATATTTTTTTTAAAATGTTGCGGAAGCGATAGATTAAATAAATACATACATGTTTACAAACTAATTAAGTAAACTGTTTTCAAAATAATGTTATCAAACCACAAACAATGGAGTTACTTGTAGTAGTAATATATAACACACAAAACATAACCACAAACACATTTAAATCATCAATCACGAAAACCCAATATCATGTTCAACCTAAACCTCCAACAATGGAGTTCTAAACTTTAATCAATAAAAACATAATATTTGAACATGAATTCAGTGTTATATCGTCATAAACTTGCTACCAAATATCAATTACTATAGGATATACCTTTAAGACCCAAGCTTCAAGACCCTTTTTATAAAACCGGCTTTAAAAGGAAATCTTTAAGATCGGTTTTTCGGTATTGGGTCTTAAAAAACCAAAGCCATCTTTAAGACCGGTTTTGGGAAATCGGCCTAAAAAAAATCAACAAATTAAGCGCCTTATTCTTTTAGACCGGTTGTAAACCGGTCTATAAGCCATCTTTAAAATCGATTTTAGGAAACCGGCCTCAAAAACTAATAAATGAAGCGCCCTATCCTTCTAGACCGGTTGTAAACCAGTTTGTAAGTCATCCTGTATGAAACCGAACCTTCTAGACCGGTTAAAAACACTTTCTAGACAACCGGTCTGTACGCCAAAGTTATTTTCTAGACCGGTAAAACGGGTTTGTATACTCCAAATCGCATCTTTGCATGATCCTAACGTAATTGATTTTTAGTATACTCCCAAATCTTATCTATAATTATTTGATTTTCAAAATTATCATAGCATATCTATATATATGTATATCCATTATCTATATATCTATATAAGCATTATATATATCTCCATATCTCCACCTAAAACCTTCATGCCTCCTTTTATTTTATATTTTCTCTTCATTCATTGAGTATCTAACAAAGCATAAGGTATAAATTTTATTCATATATTAGTATTTATTAGTTTTTTACTTCTTTTTTGTGTTTTATTTCTTGAGGACTTGTCAATTGTATAACTATAAATACCGGATTATCTAATGCATAATATTAACTTCATCGTCTTTATTCATTTTCTTTTATTATATATTTACAACACGTTATCAGCACGTAGCTCTTGTAGAAGTTCTCAATAAGAGCTATATACACGATTAGCCAAAGAAAATATACGAGTTTCGGATATTCAGGTAAAAAATTTTGTTTGATATTTTAATATATATATATATATATATATATATATAATTGTTAGATCCGGAAAATGCGTAGTTTTGTAACCATGAAGTAATCTTAATTACTAAATAACAATCACATAGGCATCCATAGATATTAATCACATAACAATTTTAATATATAATCAATAAAATTACTAAATAACAATATTATATATGTATATGTGTGTGTGTAATATCTATAGAGTAACTATTAGTTGAAAATATAGATAGAAAACTACAAAGTAGTAGAAACTATAGAAAACATCGAACGTGATATACATAATCTTGACTTAAATTTATATATGAAACTTGAATTAAAAATTGCCGATGTAGACCCTATCAATATAAACTTGATTTATATTGATCTGAATGTTGAAAACAAATTATATATGTAGATCACGGGAAAGATAAAAACTTAATGATTACCAAAAAAATATAAAATTCATATTAAATTCATTATCTTCAAGGCTTTTATTACATAAAAGTGATTGTAGGTTGTCATCTTTAAGACCGGTTTAAAAAAACCAACAAATTAAGCGCCATACCGGTTGGAAACCGGTCTGCAAGTCATTCTGCATGAAAACAAACCTTATAGACGGGTTGAGAAAACTTTCTACACCGATTGTGAACCGGTCTGTATGTCATCATCGGCGGAAGTTAGTTTCTAGACCCGTAAAAACCGGTTTGTATACTCCAAATCTCATCTCATGATCCTAACATAACTGATTTTTAATATACTACCAAATCTTCTCTATACTTAACTGATTTTCAAAATTAGCATATCCATATATATATATATATATATCCATTATTTATATATCTATATAAGCATTATATATATCTCGTGTCTTTAGCTAAAACCTTCCTAGCTCCTTTTATTTTATATTTGTCACAGTTCATTCCTTCAGTATCCAACAAAGCATAAGATATAAATTTTATTCATATATTAGTATATCTTAGTTTTTTAATTCTTTTTTGAGTTTTATTTCTTGAGTAGTTGTCAATTATATAAATATAAATATAGGATTACCTAATGCGTAATATTGACTTCTTCGTCTTTATTCCTTTTCTTTTATTCTATATTTATAACAAGTTATCAACACGTAACTCTTGTATAATACTAATTAACACATGTATGCAATAATTTAAAAATTGATTAATTTTAAACAATAAATAAAACTAAGATTGATTTATAAATATTTTGTCTTCTTTAAGATATGAATGAGTATCTTTAGGTTGACCGAGTATTATTTAAATAAGAAAATTGACACTAATTATTGTTTACACTTCCAAGTTTGTATTTTGTACACATACCTCGGAGTCAAGAGGATCGTAGTAATTTAAACTTTGATATTTTTTGAATTGTAGATGGATCGTAGTAAATGGATGTATGAGATACCACGTTGTACCGATGAGTTTATGACAAGGTTATCCGAATTCATAAAAGTTGCTGAAGGTGATCAAGTAAAAAGGAGAAGATCTATAATTAATTGTCCTTGTCAAAAGTGTAAAAATATCGAGTGCTTCGGTGATAGTGATAAAATCAGATATCATTTAATAGTAGACGGGTTTGTAAAAGGGTATACTCGTTGGTGTTGGCATGGCGAACCATTAGATGGTAGTAACGAATCTGTTCCCGAATATAATGAAGATGGTAACGATGATTTGCATACTAATGATAATGACAACTTAGATGAAATGTTACATGATTTAGAGGATAATATTGATGACAAATATCATGATAAATTTCAACAACTCTTTGTCGACTCAGAAAAACCATTATATAATGGTTGTATCAATTTTACTAGACTTTCTGCGGTGTTGAAATTATTTAACTTAAAGGCTGACAATGGGTGGAGCGATAAAAGTTTTACAAGTCTGTTAGAGTTGTTACACGAAATGCTTCCCAATGATAATGAGTTGCATGTTTCAACATATCAAGCCAAGAAATTGATGTGTCCGACGGGTTTCGAAATTAAAGAATACATGCATGTCCAAATGATTGTATGTTGTACATAAATGGAGATGAAAACTGACATGAATATAGGGTATGTGGTACATCAAGGTACAAAAGGAAAAACCAATCGATTAACAATGACGTGGCAAAAAATGGCCCTCGTGCAAAATTATTGTGGTATTTTCCTATCATACCAAGACTTAAACGATTATTTGCAAATGCAAAAGATGCAAAATTGTTACGTTGGCATGCCAAAGAACGCAAGAAATATAGCAAAATAAGACATGTTACCGATTCTCTCCAATGGAGGAATATCGATTACCTATTTGAAGAATTTGGAGAGGATATAAGAAATATACGCTTCGGACTTAGTTCAGATGGAATTAATCCTTTTGGGAACATGAGCAGCCGTCATAGCACTTGGCCAGTCCTGTTATGCATTTACAATTTTCCACCTTGGTTATGTATGAAAAGGAAATATATCATGATGTCGTTATTAATTCAAGGTCCGAAACAACCGGGAAATGACATTGATGTATATTTAGATCCACTAATTGACGACTTGAAAAAATTATGGAACACGGGTGAAGAAGTATATGACGCTTATAAGAAAGAATATTTCCAGCTACTGGCCATGATTTTCTGCACCATTATTGATTTCCCGGCATATGGAAATTTGTCTGGATATAGTACCAAACGAAAAAAAAGCATGTCCAGTTTGTGAGGATGAAACTCACTCGATTTGGTTAGACAATTGCAAAAAAACGGTGTACATGGGACATCGAAGATCGCTTCCAAAAACACACCCGTACTATAAAAAAAAGAAGTTGTTTGATGGTAACATAGAACTTGGTGTGCTAAGACAACCATTAAGTGGCGAAGCTACACTCTCGCGAGTTGCCGAATTGAAAGTCGTGTTAGGAAAAAAAGGCATCACTCCACCTAAAGGTATTTGGAAAAAAGTCAATATTTTGGGAATTACCTTATTGGAAGCACTTGAAAGTTCGACATTGTCTCGAGGTTATGCATATCGAGAAGAATGTTTGCGAAAGCTTGATAGGCTTTTTGTTAATCATTCCTGGAAAATCAAAAGATGGGGTCAATGTTAGAAAAAGACAGGCTTAAGATGGAAATAAGACAAGAGCTTGCTCCAATTGATATTGAAGGTCGGCGCCGTACATATATACCGCCCGCTTGTTATACCTTGCCAACGAGTGAGAAAACTAAATTTTGTCAATGTCTGTATGATGTTAAAGTTCCATCTGGCTATTCATCTAACATTAGAAAGTTGGTATCGTTGAAAGACTTGAAATTACTTGGTATGAAGTCACATGATTATTATGTATTAATAACACAAATGATCCCAATTGCAATTCGTGGAATATTGCTCGATCGTATCCGACACACAAACACAAAACTCGGCTTGTTTTTTAATGTGATTCATTCAAAGGTGATTGATCCCGAGGTCTTAGATGAATGGCAATGTGATATTCTCTTAACACTTTGCGAGCTCAAGATGTACTTTCCACCTTTTTTTGACGTAATGGTTTATCTGACATAAAATTTTGTGGTCCTGTTTTTTTAAGATACATGTATCCATTTGAGAGATACATGGGTGTCACAAAAGGATACGTGAGAAACCGTTATTGTCACGAGGGAAGGCTTATCGAAGGATATGCTTCTGAGGAGGTGATTGATTTTTGTACTATATTATATGTGGGGCATTACAAATATTGGACTTCCACAATCTCGACACGAGGGAAGGCTTGTAGGGCAAGGGACAATCGGGCGTAAAGTGGAGACACCGAATCAAATTGATTTAAACTGAGCACATTTCACAGTTTTACAACACATGACATGCGTTGCTCCATACATACACAAGCACATGTCGTTGCTAAAAAAGGAGAACATTCGGAAGAACTCAGTATGGTTAACTACGGAGCATAATAGAACATTCTCACACTGGTTACGGGAAAAGGTGAGAAATACACTTTCAAATGTTGATAAATCGGTGGAACATCTAGGATTTGGCCCCATACGCGTCATAAAGTACCAGGGCTATGACATTAACGGGTATACGTTTTACACCAAGGAACAAGATGGGAAAAGTACGCTACAAAATAGTGGAGTGACTATAGTAGCCTCAACGACGGAATTTTGTATAGTAAACCGCGAAGAAAGATTGAGGGTGGCAAAAAATTCATATTATGGTGTCACTCAAGAAATATGGGAATTGGATTATCACTCATTCGTAATTCCGTTGTTTAAGTGCAAATGGATCGACAATAACCGAGGAGTAAAAGTTGATGCACATGGTTTCACAATTATCGACCTTTCGACAAACGCATATATATCTGAACCATTCATCTTAGCAAAACAAGCAAGCCAGATATTTTTTATCAATGATCCGAATGATTCAAGATGGAGCATTGTCCAGATTGGTAAACGGCGTATAGTTGGTGTTGACAATGTGGTAGACGAGGAGGAATACGATCAATTTGACGAATTACCACCATTTTCTATTTCCTCTGTTGATTTGAATTCAAATTCATCCACGCAATGGATAATGATAATCCTTTCATACTGATAAATAATTAATGATACTATCCCTTTTTAAACAACTCCTGTATGTTTTTCATATGTTATTAACTTTGCTCACAAATCTTCGTAACTTTGTTTGTATCGATTATTATTCATGTTCGTAATAGATAATTCTTATAAATAAACCCGTAAATAATATTCCTATGTTTCCCACAGCTGCACTATAAATGTATATTCACTTTTACGGTATCGATCAACTCCTCAGTTGCTGTGATAATATTCATATATTTGCGTCTACATTCATTAAAGTACCATATCTGTATGCTCACACTTATACAATCAGAATATTTTTGCATTTAAACTGTAGCTATAACTTCATGTGTATATATGTGTATGTGTGTGTGTATATATATATATATGTATATATCTAGAAGGTATACTAAATATATATCACTAGAGGTATCTGTATATCCATAGCTTTCACATCCATAAATGTAATTGCTTGTGTGTACAATAATTGTTTATCTATATAAAAGTTTCCATACAAGTAATTGTTTGTATATCAGAAATATTTAGATGAACATATCTTGTGTGTCTACTCTTACACTCTAAATAAGGTTAAATCTCAGTCAACTTGTATTCAGTCTGCTTTGTGGCTTTGTTGATTTTAAAAGTAGAAGTTGGAAGATATTTGGTTTATCATTCGAATGTTGCTTTTGTAAAATCACCATAAGGTCATTTTATAACATAATTGAATCTGTGTCATGCTTAAATCCTTATAGAATATCCAGTTGTTCAAGTCTTGCAGCTCTCTTTAGCGTAATCCTTTAAAGGAATATATTGTATATATGTGGTTTACTTGTTAAATCATGGAAGAGGATACTTGACACCTAGTGGCTAATTAAGGATCCTTTAACCAATTGAATGATCAGGGATGCTAAACGCGGCCGTTTAACCGGTCCTGAGTGAGAATTTACTATACCAATTAAATCACACAGCCCAAAGCTTAAGTTCATTCAATTATGCTCGCTCTTTTCCTATCATGTTCCAATCTTTAAGAAAGTTGGTCCTAATTCCTAAATAGCAAAGGCATTAATCCTAACTACTTGAGTACTTATCCATATATACATGCCACGTCCTCTAGCTTCATATCACTACAGCTTCACTAGGTACCCTCTATATTGTTGGTGCATAATCTAATACCAAAGATTCCCTGTAGATCTCTCATTATACTTCACATGAATGCATTGCCTACTATCATCAACCAATAAAATATCTAAGGAGATTAACATACTCAATGGTATATCACCATTTTGTAAATCTTTCGTAAAATCATCCATAAACCAAAAAGATATAAGGCTATAAGGCTATAAGCTGAAGACAGAATTTGTGACCCTTCGGTGATTTAGAAAAAACCTATCATCAAGCCATTAGCCATCACATGTATTCAAACTCATTCATACATACACAGATTTGCAAACAATAATATGAGAACTTATCTATTTTCCTTATAGATGGTGAGGGGACATGCCTACAACTATTGTTAAAAGAAAAGATTCAAAGGATCAGCAGATTGAAAGGCAATCACATCATTTCCTTTTAAAGAGGCAACCGTTTCTTCTCCAGGATTGACAGCCATCAAGACACAATGTTTTCCATTTTAGCTTCTTGTATTCGTGTATAAATAGTGGTGTTGGTCCGTATGTAATTTATTCAATTCAATATACAATATACACAGATTTCCAGCCTCCCTACAAAACGTTTTTTATCATGGTATCAGAGCAGGTGTGCTCTTCATCTACCCAATAACCTGCTCAAGAACTTGATTCCAATTGAGTCACCATGTCCGAAGACGACAACTTAGAAATCAACCTTTCTTTACAACTTGCCAAGTTGTTAAAAACAGGCATTCAAACCAAAAACCAGAACCCGAAACTCTCCGATAACCTCCAGATAAATCTCAAACTCAATAGTCAGAACTATGCTCTATGGACTCGTATGATTCGAGTTGCTATTGGCGGAAAATCGAAGGCTTTGTTATCTCACTTAACCTCCGATCCTCCAAGCCAAAGCGAAGAATCATACGATCAATGGGAACAAGAAGATCTTATTGTTTTTTCATGGCTTATTCAAAACATAGAGCCCACTCTTGCAAGCAACCTAACCAAGTATCCAACAGCAAAAATGCTATGGGATGCTTTGGTGGTTACCTATAGCAGCGGTAGAGACAAATTACAGACTTTCAACCTCCATGTAAAAGCCAATGACATCAAGCAAAACGAAAGCTCGTTAGAAGAATTCTGGATCACGCTTCAAGGGGTTTGGGGAGAGATCCATAGAATCGACCCTAATCCCATGAAGTGTCTCGACGATATTAAAGCATATGCAAGAATTAGGTCAGAACAGAAATTATTTCAGTTCCTAAATGCCCTTGACCGGAAATACGAATCAATCAAGAGAGAAATTCTCCGATTGGAACCATTACCCTCGGCGGAGGCAGCCTACGCGACTGTTCGTAAGGAGGCCGCTCACCATAGCATACTGGGAGCAACCAACAACGACCCACAAGGGATAGCATCGGGTCTTGATGCCATCGAGACCGACAGGGTAGGGCTCGCCGCAAAAGGGTTTCGCCGGCCGGAAGGTAAAAGTAACATGAAGGAAGATAAAGCAAACCTGAGATGTGAACACTGTGGTATGTCAAAGCACACGAGAGAACAATGCTTTCGACTTGTAGGTTATCCCGACTGGTGGACCGATGGCCACAAAAAGAACACCAAAAATGTTGGATCGGAAAAAGGAAGGGCGAACGGAGAAGGAAGCAGCACCGATCGGAAAACCATCGGGTTTGGGGGTATGGCATCGGCGGCGACCATCGAGGAAGAAGAAGTCTCTTTCTCGGTTGAAACAGGTACAGAGGGTGAGAGAAGTGAATTCTTGAAACCCTCAATTTTTCTTGAAACAGGTAAAGAGGTTGAACATGGCAATGATTTAAAGCCAACAATTAAATTGTTTGGTGGAAAGTTAAAAAAGGACCCTGGAGTTTAAGGCTTTGCTAACATTGCTCAAAGTCAAAAAAACAAAACGTGAGCCGTCATGGATTCTTGATTGCGGAGCTACCGACACCATGACATATGACTCGTCTGATTTCGCTATTGCGTCAAAACCCAAAAAATTCTACATTCAAACTGCAAATGGAGAAAAAATGAATGTCGAAAATGGGGGAACAATAGAAATCTCTCCCACACTAAAACTTTCTAATTGTCTTCACGTTCCGGCATTATCTCATAAGGGTCTGCCCACACTAAAACTTTCTAAGGGTCTGCAGCACTGAAGATACATCTGACAAACAGAATCTTCCTATTATGTAAAGTGCACCATATGCGCATTCTGAAGGAGCTCGAAACGGCAATCTTGTTTTCTGTTCCTAATTGGGTGTAGAGCGGTACACGTGTATATAAATTAGATGGTCAAGATTAGTTTACTTAGCCTATAAATACCTGCTCGTTAAACGAGAAAAGGTTAAGCATTTGTTCGCTAATTTGCATTCAAGTTTGTTCTTGATTTAGTTTGTACTCGGTGCTTAAGTTTTGTTCTTGCGCACTCTTTGAAGTTTGGTTATTAATATAATCTTACTTTGAAAACTTTCGTGTGTTCGTTGCTTTAAAACTATTTCCGCACTTTGATCTTATTCATTGTTAGTTTTATACTTATTCGGGAAAAACAATTGGTATCAGAGCATGTTCTAATTTTATCTATAAATTAGTGATCTGTTGAACATATCGAAGTTTGATTACATCGATAATGGCTCCTCTGCCAAACCACCAAAGTTTTCTATCGAAAATTTTTCTAGCTGAAAAACAGAATGTTATTGTATTTAGAAAATCTTGATTGCAACTCTCTTGTTGTTTTGGAGGAAGGTGCTTATATTCCTCAAACCATATCCATGGAGACTGGTTCTGCTGAAACCTCCATTCCCACTCGTCCTAAACCAAGATCTCAATGGACAGAGGAGGAGAAGAAGCTAGTGGGTCTAGATGCTAAGATACGAAACAGTATTGTTATTGCTTTACCTAATGAAATATTTCATACTGTTTGTAATATGAAGACAGCTAAGGATATGTGGGAGAGCATATGTATATCGTTCGAAGGAACTGTTGAAGTTCGTGAGAACAAGAAGACCAACGTCATACGCAAGTATGAAAGCTTCAGTGCAAAAGGCTTAGAGTCTCTCACTAAGGTCTACACTAGATTTACATGTCTACTGAATGACATGACTGAAGTTGAAGTTGTCAGAGAGCAATTTCAAATACTAAACAGATTTCTAGTTTCCCTCCCATCTGAATGGGATACCATGTGCATGATCCTGAGAACCAACAACATGCTTAGGGACATGAACATGCGTAAGCTATACGGAATCCTGCTGAATGACGAATAAACCCGCATTTAGAAAATTGATTTGAAGAAGGCCTTCAAGAAAACTCTAGCCCTCGTTGCTGAAAATCCTCAAAGAGTCAAATACAAGCAAACTGAAGACGCTGATTCGGAAGATGAGCCTCAGATAATGATGCTGAGGAGGTAGAAAGATCTGATGATGAAGGTACCGAAAAAGCTTTCATCATGAAAAATTATAAAAAGTTTCAGAAGTTTAAATCTGATGGGAAGAGAAGATTTGACAAGAAGTTCTCATCAGAGAAAAATGGCTCATCTGAAGGGTCCAAGAATGAGTGTTTCAAATGTGGGAAGCCTGGTCATTATGTAGCTGACTGTTTTGTGAAGGAGACCTCCTCAAATCCTAAGAAAGGGTTTCTATCAAAGGCTGATAAATACAAGGCTAAATATAAGGCCCTGAAAGCTTCAAATGAAAAGAAGAAAGAAAAGGCCATGATTGCTGATGACCTTAACTGGACTGATTCTGAAATATCTTCAGATGAGGAAGAAGAAAATGAAGTCAGAGGAAAGTGTCTGGTGGCTGAAGAAATTTTTGGAACTGCTCATCCTGAAATGTGCTTAATGGCCACTGAAAGCAAGTTTAGCAAGGATCTGGCTGAGGCTGAAAAATTAAGCTTAGCAGAAGGATAGAATCCCACCATGATGTATAAGGTATCAAATTTCAAAAATTATTGAATGAATGAGAAGGATGATATGTTAGCTTATTTGTGTTCTGATCTAACAATTGTGTATAACAATCAAAACAAATCTAAACAAACTATCACCAAGCTCACCTCTGAAATAAATGTCATTGAAAAAGAAAATGAACAATTTCTTCAAGAGTCTTATGCCTTAAGGAATCATCTTGAATTTTTAACAAATAAACTCAAAAATATGAAAATGGATTTGCAAGACTCTAACGAAAAAGTGAAAGATCGTCAGTCGATTATTGATCTTTGGTTGAGTCCTAATAAACTAGCATTTGAGAGTATAAATCATCACATGGTGATTCAAAGAGAAAGAGTAGGCATTGGACACATTAAACAAGCCGCTGATTTCAGCAAAAAGTGTAAAAATGTCGATGAAATGATTTTTAATGACATAAACATTAATGATGTTGGAAATCAAAATCTCCTTAAAAAGAGATTCACCAAATCTGAAGTTTTAAATCCATGTTTTTCTGAAAGAACAAATTCTGAAATTAGAAATCTTCAACTTCCTACCGAGTACGATACTCTTGCCAACAAAACTACTGAACCAATCCCTGAAATACCTATTACACCAAGTCCTACTGAAACCCAACCTGAAGCTGTTTCTGAAACCACTATTGAAACCCAACCTGAAGTTGTGTCTGTAACCACAACTGAAACCCAACCTAAAGTTGTATCTGAAACCTGTACTGAAACCCTCAACCGGTCTTCGTCTGAATCAGTTGGTGAATCATCTTATGATATCAAAATAGCTGAGTCATCCAACTCTAGCTTTCTTCCTAAAGTCAGTGTCTTCTATGACATTATCATCCCTATGATCTCGTTAAATGAAGAATCATTAGTTGAAACCTTACAATCCACAGCTGAAAATTCAAAAACCCTCCAAAACCAAAAACTGTGATAAAACCTTTGCTCTGCCCGTATCAAAACATAAAAAAGTTAAGGATTCTCTTTTCAAAATTTTAAAGTTAATTGGTGAAAAAGAGAAAAAGAATAAAAGAGTTAAGGCAAAGAATTCTAAATCCACTCGAAAGTGCTATAAATGTGGAGTAAGAGGTCATGAAACGACTTCTTGTTCTAATGAAGGCAAAATTTCTAGTTGCTCTTTTAAGCAGTGTGTTTTGGAGCCCAGTAAAGTTTGGGCTCTTCAAATAAACTAACTTTTAAACTGTCTTTGTAAGGCGTTCAACATGATAACATTTGGTACCTTGATAGTGGATGCTCAAGGCATATGACCGGATGTAAGTCCCTATTGAATGGGGTTCTAGCAGCAAATGGCCCCAAGGTTACATTTGGTGGAGGAAAATGTGGCAAAAATGATGGTTATGGTTATCTTAACCAAGGTTAAGTCAACATTAAGAATGTTGCTCATGTAATAGGACTTGAACACAACCTGATCAGCATCAGTCGGTTATGTGATGCAGACTATGAAGTGCATTTCAAGAAGACCAAAGGTTCAATCTTCAACAAGAAAGGCAAAGAAGTCTTACAAGAAAAAAGGCAGGGTAACATGTACGTTGTTGATTTCAACTCTGCCACCTCTGAAAAGGATGCTTGTTTCTTTTCAGAAGCTGGTTCCAAAGTTAACTGGTTATGGCACAAAAGGTTATCCCATCTCAACTTCAAAAACATCAGCAAACTCTTTAAGCTTCAGCTTACCATAGGTGTACCGTTAGTTCAGTTTCAGAAAGACAAGCTATGTCATGCATGTGAGAAGGGAAAGCAAAAAAAGTCTGTCTTCAAATCCAAACATTATAACCAAGTTAACTCCGCCTTTCACTTACTTCATATGGATTTCTTTGGTCCTGTCAGTTCCCCTAGTATAGGAGGCAAGAAGTATGCCTGGTTGTTGTTGATGAATACACCAGGTTCACATGGGTATTCTTTTTGCGTAACAAAAGTGATACTGCTGAAACTCTGATGAGCTTTATTCGTCGTGTTCAAATACAGTTTAATACACAAGTTAAACTGCTTCGTAGTGATCATGGAACAGAGTTCAGGAACTCTACTCTTCAAGATTTTTGTGATGAAAATGGCATCATTCAAAACTTCTCAGCCCCATATACTCCTAAGCAAAATGGGGTTGCCGAAAGAAGAAACAGGGCCTTGATAGAAGCAGCCCGAACTATGCTTGTTGAAGCATCTCTGAAAGGGCATTTCTGGGCTGAAGCTGTTAATGCTGCATGCTACACTCAGAACAGGTCCATCATTGTCAAGCGCCACAGCAAAACTCCCTACAAGTTACTTTATCTGAAGTCACCCAATGTCGGATACTTCAAAGTTTTTGGAAGCACATGCTTCATCCTGAACACCAAAGATCACAAAAGCAAATTTGATCCCCAAAGGGGAACAAGGAGTGTTTCTGGGCTATTCTGACATTTTTAAAGCTTATCGTGTGTTTCTTCCCAAGAAAAACTCTGTGGTTGAAACAATAAACATCACCTTTGATGAGTTCAATACACAGTCAACCTCAAATCATACTGATCAAATTGTCTCTGATGTATTTGATGCTCTTCTAAAAGAGTCACTCAATGATGACTTGGATGACTACTCTCAGGAGGTAAATACTGACGATAATATTGTTTCTATTAATGTGAATCCTCTGCTGATGAGCAACAGGCTGAAGATCTTTTGGAAACAAATGACTCCTCTGCTGATGAGCAACAGGAGCAACCACAAAGGGTCACAAAATGGACTCGAGCTCATCCTATCACAAATGTGATTGGTAATCCAAATACTAATTCGATTACATCTGCATTCAGCATGTTCTCTAAAATTATATCACAGGTTGAACCAAAGAAAGTCGATGAATCTCTGAAGGACCCAAACTGGGTGGTCGCTATGCAAGACGAGCTTAATGAATTTGAAAGGAACAAAGTTTGGAAGCTGATTGCCCCACCTGAAGACAAGTCCATTATTGGCACAAAATGGGTCATCAAAAACAAACGTGATGAAACTGGGTCAGTTGTACATAACAAGGCCAGATTAGTTGCAAAGGGCTATTGTCAAGAGGAAGGAATAGATTATGATGAAACGTTTGCTCCAGTTGCTCGTCTGGAAGCGATACGCATGTTCCTAGCCTTTGCAGCATTCAAAGGATTCAAGGTATTTTAGATGGACGTTAAGAGCGCCTTTCTGAATGGAGAACTTCAAGAAGAGGTATTTATTCAACAACCTCCTGGATTCGAAAGTCCCTACTTTCCAGTTGCTCGTCTGGTATGATACTCTGTCCACTCATCTTTTGAAGAATGGATTTCAGAAATGGAACATCGATAAAACTCTATTTCAGTGTAGAGAAAAAGGTGAACTCATTCTAGTTCAAATTTATGTTGATGATATTATATTTGGTTCTACTTACAATCGTTTATGCAAGAAATTTGAGAAAATCATGTTAGAGAAATTCAAGATGAGCATGATGGGAGAACTGAATTTCTTCCTTGGGCTTCAGATTAAGCAATCTGATCAAGGTATCTTCATCAATCAAGGGAAATATGTCAATGACTTACTCAAGAAGTTCAACTTTTCAGACTCCTCCCCGATGAAGACTCCCATTGTTCCAAAAACCAAGCTCACAGCTGATCCGAATGGGAAAGAAGTTGATCTTCCCACATTCAGAGGGATGATCGGATCCTTGCTATATCTGACGGCTAGTCGTCCTGATATAATGTTCTCCACATGCCTATGTGCAAGGTTTCAGGCAAACCTAAAGGAATCACATCTGACGGCTGTCAGACGAATTTTCAGATACCTGAAAGGTACACCTGAACTTGGGCTATGGTACTCCAGAGACTCCGGCTTTGAATTAATTGGATTTTCAGATTCAGACTATGCCAGATGTCAGATTGACAGGAAGAGTACTACAGGTGGGTGTCAGCTACTAGGTGGAAAACTAGTAAGTTGGCAAAGCAAAAAGCAGAACTCCATCTCTCTATCCACCACTGAAGCTGAATACATTTCAACTGGGAGTTGTTGCGCACAAGTCTTATGGATGCAACATCAGCTCGTTGACTATGGCATCTCCTTTCAGCGCACTCCTATCTATTGTGATAACACAAGTGCTATTGCAATCTCCAATAATCCGGTGCTCCATTCTCGTACAAAGCACATTGATGTACGCCATCATTTTATTCGAGATCACATAGCAAAGAATGAAATTGAGCTTCGATTCATCTCCACTTAACATCAGCTCGCTGACATCTTCACGAAAGCCCTAGATGAACACCGGTTCAATTAACTGGTTGCAGAAATAGGAATGCTAAATCCTTCAGCAATATAGCTATTTCAGGTAAGTTTGATTGTTATTGTTCATTCTTTCTTGTCACATTTAATGCCAGCCACCCTAATATCTAAGCTTGAATAATTACTATTACCCTGCCTCTCTCTGACTGTCAAATCATCTCTGAAGCATAATCATGAGTAATTTTCTTTATAAACATCCAAAGATTTTATTTCCTTTTTCATCTTCTGCAAAACAAGAAACAAATCACAGAAAATCTTTCACTTTCTTGAAAACTCATGGAGTTCACTATCACTTTCGTTTTCTTCCCGGCGTGCTACGTGATCACTGTTCGCATCCCTGATGAAGGGATTGGGATAGAAGTCTCATCTCAAATATTTGTGTTATCTTAAACATGAATGTAATTTTCTTTTGGCAGTCTATGTAAATCGTGATTAACATCGTGTAATAATCTTTTCTTCATATATGGAATTAGTAATTTTCAAGCTTAACTATTATTCTTGTTGGCATTGTGTTTTTTTTATTTTCTTCCGTCTACTTTATTTTTGTTGAGATTAAAATTTCAAATGCAAAGTTTGGATATTTTTTTCCCTTTGCATTGTGAAATTTTATCTCCATTCTAATGGTTTGTTGATAAAGCTTAGCTCTTTCCAAGATGACACCGGGTAAATTGGTTTACCCAATAACTGTTTGACATCACAATAGTTATCCTTGCATATTTTCCGGTTTCACGCGCTCGTTTTCACCCTAGATTTATTCAACCGCCAAGATTGATTCAGTTTCAAACCCTTTAAAACCCCCATATCGCCCTATCAAGTTCTTTACCTGCAAATCATCTTCTCCGGCGATTTCTCTTGTTCAAAAGCAAAAACAACTCTTGTGCTTGATTCCATGGCCCCCAAAATTTCTTCTGCGAAGGTAACTCTTCCAAATGATGTCATCCCCAAAATCCCACCGGAGTCAATCTGTTTCAAAGACAACAACTTCGCCGCTGACCTAACCATTCCTCCTTCATCCTCACCACTACACCAAATCATGACCTACCTTCGTAACTGCCCGTTGAACTTTGCTCTCTCCGCAAAGGTTCTGATGTTTTAAGAACACCTCTGTGAGTTCTGGATGACCGCTGAAGTCATTAAACCCAAAACCTCCGGCCAAAGTATTCATTTCAGTATGCTCTCTGGTAGCAAGCCCGCTGAAATCACCACGAAATTTCTTGCATCTGTTCTCCATCTTCCTCGCGGGGAACTCACCTCATCCACTGCCAACGCTAAGGAGCTTCTCTTCTCCTTCTTTCAATATGCTGATGAGCACAAAGTCAAAGGAAACTCTATGGTTTGCACTCGTCTTCCAAAGTAGTGGAACTGTCTGATTGCTCATCTGAACTTCTGTATGAAAAGCAAAACCGGTGGTCTTGACCAAGTCAACGAAGCTGTTCTGAAAATGGCCTATGCCATCATCCATGGTCATAACATTGACTACGCTGAACTCATCATGGAAAGTCTTGTGGTCTCACTGACGGCCCGCACAAGGTCTCAACACATTCCTTTTCATAGGTTTGTGTCATTGGTTATCTATTCCCTGCTACCAATTGAAGTATACAATTCTGCTTCAGTTCTGCTTCCATCTCCCTCACTACCAGGTTCAGTATGGACAGGTTCCTCGTCTACCTTCAACCTAGCTTTGACTACACCAATGCTTACACTAGTCTCGCAGAAGCCTTCTCCTACCATTCCACTCCCATATTCAGGTTTATCAACTGAAGGTGCACCTTCTAAACCCTAACACCAAGTGCTTCCGTCCTCTTCATCGAAAACAAAGAAAAGGAAGCTGATGTCCACTTTGACTAAGCCATCCACCAAACCTTCGGCTGTACTCAAATCCACCACCACTAAACAAACAACCACCACTCAACCGCTCAAATCACTCTCAACCGCCAAACTCCACAAACCCAACGTTCCCTCTAGTCCCATCATCTCCCACCATGCTTCAAGTGAGGATTCCCCTGATGATACCCCGTTGATTCTTCACAAAACTCAGCTTCACTCATCAAAATCCGCAGAAGTTGTTCAGATACGCTCTCCTTTACTTAAATTTTCTAAACCTAGTCTGACTGATGAAGAGATAGCTCAAAACCAAGCTGTTCCTGAAGTCCCACTTCTACTACCACAAGTTCAAGACACTAACAAACACCAGTCAGCCGAGACTTCCTCTATCCCCACAATGAGTTTGCTAGCATACCCACTACAACTCAGGTACCACTAGAACGGGGAACACCCATTCCTGCTTCTGCTAAAATTCCCCCTTTATCCCTTAATGTATCAATAAACCCAACTGGTCCTATGGATATCGACCTAGCACATGATGTGTCAGCACCTAAACCGGCTGACTCTGATGCTCAGCCCAACACCAATGATGAAACTACAATTCCCCTAGTTTCGGAGGTCCAACCAGTTGATGACTCTTCAGTTCACCCTGAAGATGAAACTGCACCCAAATCCCTTGATGTGTCACAAACCCCAATTGACACTATGGATTCTACTCGGGCAGATGATTTATCAGTTTCACACCAAACTGAGAGTGATTCCCAACCTTCCAACATCAATGAGACTGAAGTTCAACCTTCTTCAGTCGAGATTCCTCATGCTAATGAAGACACAGTCTTAAACCAGACTGTAACTGAAGCAAATGTGCCCAAGGCCCTCGATGCATCAGTCACTCCTACTGATGCTACGGCCTCCACATCTCTCCTAAACAACTTGTTTGATATCCCTTCTCCTGATAGCACTGTCAATCCTTTTGATGATAGTGATGCCTTTGATTTTCTTCAATCCCCCAAGTCTGTACATTCTCAACCCTATGAGCCTTCAATAGACATTGCTTCCTCATTGGAAAGTCTATCTGAACTCGTCCTCTTTGTCTCTAATTCAATTAAGACAAACACATTTCAAGGACATTGTGTCGCCAACAATCAAGCCAAGCTTGAAATTGAGCTCTACTCTCTTGTTGATTCTATCAAAACTCAGTTCACCACCCTCACCCAAACCACTGATTGTAAAAATCTGATCCTTCATGGGATGTTCAAAACTCTTCACAATCTTGTGAAAACTATAGTTGATTCTGCTACTAGTGAGTTTTCTAAACTCGACTCTTAACTCTCTGCTCTCTCCACATCTGTAAATTCTCTTTCTTCCAAGGTTGACAACATCCATGCTATCAATATTTCTGAAGCAGCAACTCGTCAGTTGCAAGAATTGTTTGCTCCCTCCTTCTCTGGACTCTACAGAGAGATTTCGGCCCTGTCTCGGTCGATAGACGCTTCAGGAATCTCTGCAGCTTCTAAGGGGGAGAAAGTTCAAAGACAGTCCAAAATCTGTCAGATTATGAGAAAGAAGGCTACCACTGATAGGAAGATAATCAAATGGGAAAGAAAGTATTCACATGTTGAATACTTACAAAGACTAGAAGACGAAGTGGCTCACCTCAAAGCCACTGAAGAAAACAAAAATAATGCCTTGATCGATTTCGAGGCCAGGTTAGCCAAAGATGAAGAAGCTAAGGCACTTGCTGAGGGGGAGCTCAAGAGTCTCCTTGATCAAAGAAAGGCTGAAGCTGAACTTTTCAGTTCAGAGCTAGATGGAGCTGAATGTCAACAAATTATAACTGAAGCTAAAGCCTCATAGATTCCTAGTCAACCAGCTACTCCTTCATCCCGTGGTCAGCCAAGCCAGTCTGATAAAGGTAAAGGGAAAATAGTGATAACATCTCCGGATGATCAGATGAGTAAGGGTATATAAGAATTTAGTGACACGGATGATGAAAATCCAAGAGACAAAGACTTGAAAGTGGCGGATGAACTTAGCAGAATAGCAGCAGAGAAATTGGCACTTGAAGAACTTGCTGCGAACAAAATTGATCTATCTCTCTTCGATCACCAAAAACGGATTCAGGAGAATATTGAAGCTGAAAAAGCTTTAAAAGAGGAGAAGAAAAAGACCATGGAGGAAAAACAAGAAAAGTGGTTAAGCTCTCGACATCAGAGAATGCATCCAGATACAATCACGGGAATAAAGCTAAAGAAAGTTAACAATGAAATCTTTCTAAATGTTCAGCGCAAAAATCTTCCTCTCTTTAGTGTACAATCCGTCAAGAATGTACAACTCAATTATGTTGTTTCAGAATGAATGAAATAATTGCTTGTTTATCAAAACGCAAGCAAACTGATGATGTTAAGTTCATTCAATGAGAAATCACCAAAGTAATTGAATATTATTAAGAGGAAGTGAATAAGAGGGGATCTGGTGCAGTAGTCGTGCCACAGAAAGAAAAACCCACTTGAGCTGAAAAGTTAAAATTTCAGAGAAGGAGGCTCACTCACAAAAAGTCTCAGCAACAAATTTTGGAGCTGATATCTATTGGAGAGCTTCCAAATTGCAAAGGTTTTGACACTACGTTGCCTCCTGGTGTCATTCCTGAAGTGGGTAAAGTTCTCTCAAATCTAAGGGGATTTTATTTTCTTGATGCATATGACAAGATTCGCTTTTAGAGAGTTTCAGATTTCGCCAAGGCTGACTGGCTTCATCTGAGATCTCTCCGATATTTCATAGACAATAAAAATCCGGAAGTCAAAGACATTCTGGTTGAATACATGGAACAAATGAAGCTCAAAACTCCAAAGGAAATCGCTCCTGAAGAGTTTAAACCAGAGATTTAGAATAGTAATTCTTTATTCTTTCTATTCTTTATTTTAATTTTTATAAATAGTCATGGATTATAAACAAGTAGGGGGAGATTGTTAGTTCTTTATTTGTATATATTCCATTCCTAAAGAAGCTTTCGAAGAAAGCGACTATAGGTGTAATATCTTATTCTTTTGTAAACTGTTCTGACGCGCCATGTGAAGAAAGAAGCCCGAAGTTCATCTGAAAATTAGTTTTGAAATGAACGTCAGCTGAAGTTAGTCTTTAGTTATCAAAGGATCTTCTGCACTGAAGATACATCTGACAAACAGAATCTTCCTTTTATGTAAAGTGCACGATCTGCGCATTCTGAAGGAGCTCGAAACGGCAATCTTTTTTTTATTCCTAATTGTGTGTAGAGCGGTACACGTGTATATAAATTAGATGGTCAGGATTAGTTTACTTAGCCTATAAATACCTGCTCGTTAAACGAGAAAAGGTTAAGTGTTTGTTCGCTAATTTGCATTCAAGTTTGTTCTTGATTTAGTTTGTACTCGGTGCTCAAGTTTGTTCATGCACTCTTTGAAGTTTGGTTATTAATATAATCTTACTTTGAAAACTTTCGTGTGTTCGTTGCTTTAAAACTATTTCCGCACTTTGATCTTATTCATTGTTAGTTTTATACTTATTCGGGAAAAACACCTGCCAATTCAGAAGAAAGATCAAGTGTAATAGTCTGATCATTAACTACCCGCTCGATGCGAAACGGAAACCCCCTTCCATGGCGATACTTTCAAGTAAACCAACTCACCCTCAATAATAGAAATGAGTCAGCGGTGTGGATCTGCATACATCTTCTGTCGGTCTCTGGCCGCCTTTAACTTCTCTCGTGCAATAGTAACTTTTCTGCTGTGATCTGAACAGTGCCAGGCCCACATGTTGTTTCTCCCCTGCCTCTAACCAACATGTAGGTGTACGGCAGCGACGACCATATAGCATCTCATAAGGTGGCATATCGATACTCGAATGGTAGGAGTTATTATATGCAAATTCATTCAAAGGCAAGTGTAAATCCCAAGAACCACCATATTCCAACATACATGGGCGTAGCATATCCTCGAGTGTCTAAATAGTTCGCTGGAGGATGGTAGGTTGTACTCAAGTTAACATGTGTTCCCAATTCCCTCTATAAACTCTTCTAGAAGTTAGAAACAAACCTGAAATCTCTATCTGATACCATAGAAAGCGGAATACCATGTCGGAACACTATCTCATCAATGTATAATTGAGCCAGTCTGCTAAGAGAAGCTGTCTGTAGCCAGAAAATGAGCACTCTTCGTCAAACTATCAATGATAACCCAAATCATATCATGACTCCGCTGCGTATGTGGAAGTTTAGCCACAAAATCCATCGTGATGTGCTCCCATTTCCACTCTAGAATCTCCAACTATTTCAGTGATCCGTAGGGTTTCTAGTGCTCTGCTTTAACCTGAGCACAAATATGACAAGTGTAACACCCTGAATTCAGTCCAAATTTAAACTTTTCGATATCTAACGTTTTAACAAAATATAAAAACTTTTCAACCATACACATTGTCAGTAAATATAGTCAAAACTTTTGGTGTTACCACAGTCAATCTCACGACCGTAATCAAAAGAGTAGGAAATCCAAGATTACCGGAAATGTAAGTAAAGCTATGCCCAAGGCATCTACCCGCCTCACCAAAGCCACAATACTACCTGCGGATACAAAACATTTTCGTACACAATGTTAGCTATAAACATAGCTAGTGAGTACAACCAAAATCATTTGTCTTTTCAAAACCAAGTCATCATCCTTTCTCTTTTGAAAACACTAGTTTGACAATCAATATACTTTAAAAGTACGTACATAAACACATAAGGATGCGGGTCTGTCCATTAGGCCACAATGTCTCCACGTGGTAGCTAGCCACGGTCAACACGTACCCACATGGGGGATAACCACATCTCCCCGTCAAGGTGGGGGAAGCACGAAGCAGTCGACCATATAACGGTTATCTTGAGCGCATGCCCTGTTCACCAAATCCAGTCGTGTTGTCCCGGGTTCGGTGGCTCGTCAGCCCAGTGAACCCACACGGTCATGATGGCTACTGACATACCCCTCCACTCTCTAAACTGATTCCTCAACCACCCGTACATCGCGGTTCCTCAATTGCCGAAGCCACATGAACCTGTGCACGTCTCAATGGCTAGGAACCCTATGGTACATAGTTCATATCACACAGTGGTCTGGACCAAATCACATACCACAAAGGGTCACATATCACATGCCATAAAGGCCAAATAATCCAAGCATCATGCTTATCACAAAACACATAAGTGTCACAATTCAGATCACTCGAGCATAAATGCTCAATAAACAATAATCACATATGGCATCTCAATGCCCTCAATACACCATATATATAAACATGTTTTTCATTAACTCAAAACCATATTCATTATTTCAAAATCAAAGCTCACTTCTAAGTGGAGTAATGGTCTTGTTTTGAAAACCATTTTCTTAAAACGCATCATATATCAAATTCACATTTTTCACATGCTTTAATTTCAAAAGCTTCATAAACATTTTCTATCATATAAATCACATTATAAAACAATTCCATAGTCCACATCCTTTGATTCATCAAGTTTCATCAACAATTGCCAAACAAACAAAACATAATCATGATGACTTGAAACTTTTAAGCAAAAGTTGGGTATCCGTAAGGTGTACTCACCAGAGGGTGTGATGAGGATCACAACCCAAAACCAACTACTCTTGAGCAAAACTCTAACAATATCAAGCTCCTAAAATGAGCAAACTTAAGTTTGTCAATGCTTAACCACAAACTCAAACCGAGAGACATAATTGACCTCGATACTAGATGACTTATGAGGCTTCAAACACACCTTAATAGGAACTACTCATGAATCCCAAAACATCTCAAAAGAGTTGTAGGTCAATTACTTTAAAAAAACTTGTTTTACATTTGCCAAAATATCATACCAAAATTGACACAGCTTCTGTATTTCGACATTTAGACCACCCTACTCTTGGAATTGGATTCTGTGATCAAAAGATGGATTAAACTAGATATTTCTAGATTTCCAACAATATATGATACGCAAAAATCCGATAAACGGTTGATTTTTCATGGATTTTATAAAACAGCCCAAAAGCTGCTGAAAGTTCTGAACAGCTACATGCTGTTACGATTTTCTTGAGCAAAGCTTGCAATTTTCTCATTTAACTCAACCCCAAAGCATACCAAACTCAATAATAAGTTTATATAACATATTTGGGTCATTTCTAACACATCAACACAGATTATAACATCACTATACCCAATCATTAAGAGATAAAACCCTAACTTTGCAATTTTTGACCCAAATAAATCATCTTACTAATTCTAGCTAATTTGTACACTTGATTCACTTGTTTTGAACTTAAATCAACATTTAAAAGCTGTAAAGATAATTTCCTAACATCAAATCCTTTCTTGAGTGAAACCCATCAATATCCCAAAACTTTAGGAGCAACAAGAAAGTAGATGCGTATACTTACATTCTTTAATCTTGAATCCCTTGTTGACACTTGATTTAGTTCTTGATCTTGTTTCCTTCATGGCAGCCCTTCCCTTTCATTTCTACTTGCCCCAGAATTTTCCAGAGAATGAATGTGGGCGTGTGTTATCGTGAGTATATAAGAAAGTAGATGTGTTATCGTGTGTTACAAGAAAGGTAGGTGGGTATATAATATGTTAATTAACTTAAATGTAGGTATCTCACTCCCCTATTCAACTTATAACTTATCTATATTATATCCACGGGGATATATTTGAAATCATTATTCTAAACCATTCGATAATCAATAACTTTTAATTATGGGTTATGCGCACCAAAATGTAATGAACTATACTTAATTTAATATTGTATGTAACAAACTGAACTTCCTTCGCTAAAATGCATTAAACTACCCGAAATTTACGTTTAATGCAATATGACCTTCAATTCTTAATTTTTTTTTCTATTTTTTCTTATTTTATTGTCATTTATTATTATTATTATTATTATTATTATTATTATTATTATTATTATTATTCTGGAAGTGAATGCTAAACATGAAGCGGAGGAGGCTTAACATGAAGAACAAAACCACCGCCTCCTCACAGCCTCCTTTGCCGCCTCACAATCTCATACGAAGTCTACAACCACCATCGCCGTCATCGCCTCCGACTTCAACCACCGCCAACATTTCATCCGACTTCAACCGGCGCCCAAAGTTGGGGTTTTCTTGGTTCGTCTTCGACCACACCGCCGCCTCCGTCTTCAAGCACTTCGATGCTTAGGTTTTGTTTAAGGTTTTCGATTTCTGTTCCATTCATTCAAAAATCAATTTGTATTTATTTGTTTACTTATGGTTTTCGATTTGTTCATCCGGCTTAGGTTTTGTTTTGTATGAACACCCACACACATGATTGTTCTTGAAGAAAAAAGAGGGAGATGGTGGTTGCAGTGGTTGAGGAGGAGGTGTGAGTGATTGAACATAGTTTGTTTCAAATGGGTTTTTTCTGTATCTTCGATTTAGGGTTTTCTTCGGTTTACAACCGACCACCACCACCACCATTTGCAACCCTAATACAAATCCGACTTCTAATATGAATTGTTCAACAAAATTAGGCTTTGTGGTTTCTAGATTACGATGTTTGATGTTAGATTTGGGAGAGTTACTAATTTCGATTCAAAGATTAGAAAAGTTTGGGGGTGTTACCGACGGTGGTAGTTGAATGTCAAGCAGGTGGTGTGGATGTCACTTCTCCAGCAACGGTGGTGGTCTTCTACTCCGGCGACGGCGGCGGTGGTGGTGATGATGGTAGTCGGCGGAGGGAACCGACTTAAAAAATGTTTCAGATACGAATTTGGTGAAGATGCTATAATAATAATAAAATAATAAAATAATAATAATAATAATAATAAAAATAAATGACAATAAAATAAGAAAAAATAGAAAAAAATTAGGGGTGACCGGGAAACCTTCGATTGAAGGTCATATTGCATTAAACGTAAATTTCGGATAGTTTAATGTATTTTAGCGAAGAAAATTCAGTTTGTTACATACAATATTAAATTGGGTATAGTTAATTACATTTCGGTGCACATAACCCTTTAATTATTTTCCTCAACTTTTACAAGGCACCTCATTAAATAATTTTATAAATTTGGGGTATTACAACTCTCCCTCACTTAAATTGATTTCGTCCCCGAAATCACACTATCACAATTTTCCCTTGGTTAATATCATAACTTGAGAATCAAACTCCCTGTTCTTAGGCTAATCAATACCATATGTTAAACCACTACCAACTATTTCAATTGCATATCTTCCCATCAATCTCATATAAGCATGCACTAAGTGCTTGACTTGCTAATTCGATACCAACAATTACAACCTCAACATTTGGATCAATTTCCTGATATATGTCCCTATTCTCATCCTTTACTTCTAATACTTATATATAAGCATCTATCAAGCAAGTCTTCAATATCTACGGGTACTATAAAAGAATCATCCATTTGATTATCTTTATTCCGATACTATAACAATTCCTTTATCTGAATGCTATCGTTCGTCTCTATTTCGTGATTGTATTCATTTTAATTCATTTATATTTATCATACCATGAAAATATACCATTTTCTTTCTCTTCTACTTCCTTACTTTAATTTCTTCTCCTTTGTAAGCTTTTCATATTCACGTGCTATACATATATACATACATACATATATATCGTTACTTTTAATTACCTTACGATCTATTCATTTCTTGCACATTGATCCCGTCCTCGGAATGGAATCAATCCACAAACTTACATGATAACACAATTTATGCCAAGATCCTAACTAAGATCAATTAACTTAACTAATGGTATCAACCTTTTTTATTATCTCTTAATCAATCTTTCTATAACAGTAATTAAATCTCACAAATAACTTAAACTTTAGTTGTAGTTTAATGTACCTGGCTAATGTTATTAATTAATTATACCAACTCTCTTATCAAAACAAAAATCAACTCTTCTAATTACTAGACCTTCTTCAAATGGCCTAGAGATTTATCACTAAAAAGTTCATAATTACCTAATCTCATCACTTGCATTTGTTCAGAATACTAAGTGAACTCATCAATCCCTAAAAAGTTCATAATATATTTCTTTATCTTGACACATCCATTTTATGTAAATTGTCTGCAAGACCAGAAAACAACTTGATTCCACAAATGAATATAAAATAGCAATTTTTTTTGTAAAATACTCAACAATGAACCATTTGATACCACAAACCCAAAAGGCCTTTGGCATCCTTGCCAACCTCATAGTAAATAAATTCACCCAAAATTTCTAACGGTTACTAGATTACCGTTTAAACTATGGTACCTCACATAACTTAAGTATTCAAAAGATCATATCTTAATTTAATGGCTAAACTTGTCATTAACAACAACAGCTAATGCATAGATTTCAAGTCTTTGCACTTAATTACATAGTTCAAAGAAAAGTTCACTAGCGTTAGTACATAGTTAGCAAGAATAACTCATGCTTCAAATCAACTTTTGACATTTACACCGACCCAGTAGCAGTAGAAAACACAATTAATGTTCTCTAGGCAATCTTATCTTACCAACACAAGCTCTCTCTATAGGTCTTTATCACGCAATAGAACTATTAGGACTATAACTTACAACTCCATGTTTACGTCACAACCTTTGTCATGCCTGGGTAAAATCATATCTCAAGGTCAAAGCCCTTGACCATCTCAAGCTACCATGTCCCCGTATCTGCTTCCCTATGATCGAATACTAATCAACTCTTATTGTTTTAGGACACCACACTTCATCTATCAACTTATGAGTTAGTCGCTTAATCACAAAAGACATCAATTATCAAGATACAAGAAATTTATCTCTATGTCAATGTCATAAAACGTCATGTTCTAATTTGAAAATAGAAGCCTCACTTTCAAAATCAATATTTCTAAGCTTCTAAAAGACAAAGAGCATTTGAAGTATCAACCTCTTAAGCTGAGTGAAACACTCCTTTGGGTATCAAACCACAAATTATTCGAAGGCAACATCAACAAAACTAATCATACTCAAAAATCACATTTGATTCTGAGGATAATAATCATGAGATACGCAGGGTTTTTGATCTCGAAGAGAGATTTAAGGAACTCCCACTTCAATTTCACGTGCAATCTCCATGATCTTAATGGGATTTACCTTCATTAACTATTTGGATCAAGAATAGGTCAAATCTACATGTAACCATCAAGAAACATCCTTATTTTACCCTACAAAGGGCTACTCACTCAATTCATCAAACTTTAAAAGATTATCAATATATCCATTGAACTCTATAACATTACCAATTACCCAATTCTAAACGGGTTCCCAAGGAACTTTCAATACATCAATCCTACTATTTTGGTCTTACTGATACTTGAGACCACAATTAATCCTGGATTAAGATTTCATACCAAGAGGTTGACCATAAGATTTGTCTATCCTTAGAAAGGATTCAACACTTAATGGTAGGACTTTAGTCTTTAAACAATTTATATTTAAAACAAATAATTCATCTTTCTTCTTAACTAATTACACAAACACTTTAGTGAACACATCATTAATTAACGTCACCATGTCCTTAATTTCAGGAAAAAACAATCCAAATATTAGGAAGTTTTAATCTCAAAGATTATACAAAGGCACAAGGATTACACAAATTCTAATTCCACTTAAACATGTCACTACAAGATCTAAATCACAAAATATAATTTGAATCCATCAAGTGATTTTATACCTCTTATCTCCTCTAAGCACCTAAATAAGTGCTAATAATAGTTTACAACTCTTACTTGAATACTTAAGAGCTTATATGACTACAGGATTTTTATCTCCGATTTATGCCTTTCACTACACGTTTCATAAGGAAACTAATTAGGCAGCGAGATTTCATGAATATTTTCAACAAGAAACTCGGCTTGATTAGACCAAATCACACTATTTTATCGGCGACACAATATCTATTCTCATTCTATGAAATACATTATCCTTTCACCTTACAATCTACGGAATGATAGTCAAGGTTTCCAAAACCTCTCCATCACTTGTTACTCTTCAAACACTTGTCATCGGAGTTTAATCAGCACAACCACATGATTCTATTCATGAAACTTATCTTCAATTGAGCTAATTTTCTCATTTTAGAGTTTAAAACATCCAACATATTATCAAGGAAAATTTTCCTACTTTATTAGCAAAGCACCACAAAAGAGTCCACTTTAGATTTAAACTATAGTAATCACCTCAATATAAGTGATTCGAAACAACTTTCTTTCCCCAACCGAAGGTACGAATTTTATAAAAATCATCACTCGTAGTACTCGGTGGTATATCTAAACTACTACCAAAGATTAGGCTATCACGCAAGACTTAACCAATCCCTAGAAATCAAACCTAGTAACATGGGGCTAGTTTCACACAAGAGCTATCTAACTCTTAGGAAACTCTCATCCTAACCCAAGTTACCCTCCCAACATATTTGGATTTCCTTTAATGGTCGGCCTGGTTTGAGACCAAACACTAACCCGAGTGTCTGATTCACTCAAATCCAGGCTCTGATACCAACTTGTAACACCCTGATTTTCAGTCCAAATTTAAACTTTTCGATATCTCAATTTAAAACAAATTTTATACATAATTGCAGAAGCATTTTCAATTTTCTGTAAACGTTTTAACAAAATATAAAAACTTTTCAACCATACATATTGTCAGTAAATATAGTCAAAACTTTTAGTGTTACCACACTCAATCTCACGACCATAATCAAAAGAGTAGGAAATCCAAGATTACCGGAAAATGCAAGTAAAGCTATGCCCAAGGCATCTACCCGCCTCACAAAAGGCACAATACTACCTGCGGATACAAAACATTTTCATACATAATGTTAGCTATAAACATAGCTAGTGAGTACAACCAAAATCATTTGTCTTTTCAAAACCAAGTCATCATCCTTTCTCTTTTGAAAATACTAGTTTGGCAATAAATATACTTTAAAAGTATGCACATAAACACATAAGGATGCGGGTCTGTCCATTGGGCCACAATGTCTTCACGTGGTAGCTAGCCACTGTCAACACATGCCCACATGGAGGATAACCACATCTCCCCGTCAAGGTGGGAGAAGCACGAAGCGGTCGACCATACAACGGTTATCTTGAGCGCATTCCCTGTTCACCAAATCCACTCGTGTTGTCCCGGGTTCGGTGGCTCGTCAGCCCAGTGAACCCACACGGTCATGATGGCTACTGACATACCCCTCCACTCTTTGAACCGATTCCTCAACCACCCGTACATCACGGTTCCTCAATTGCCGAAGCCACATGAACCTGTGCACCTCTAAATGGCTAGGAACCGTATGGTACAGAGTTCATATCACACAGTGGGCCAGACCAAATCACATACCACAAAGGGTCACGTATCACATGCCATAAAGGCCGAATAATCCAAGCATCATGCTTATCACAAAACACATAAGTGTCACAATTCAGATCACTCAAGCATAAATGCTCAATAAACAATAATCACATATGGCATCTCGATTGTGAGCCTCTGTCAAGTATAACTGAGCCAGTCTGCTAAGAGAAGCTGTCAAGTATTACCCCAAGTAACACACCCAAACACGAGACTAATACATTTTAACCCCCGGGAATCAACATGCAAATCATCTTTTATTTTCAACATGATCCCTATCTTCATATTTTCATCTTTCAAGGCTTCCAACTAAGCCGCTTTCAGTTTATCTACCAAGTCAGAAATTATTTTAATCCGCATAAAACAAACACTATCACCGGCTCCCTTGCGATTTAAGGCATCGGCTACCACATTTGATTTTCCCTAGTGATAACGGATCTGCAATCATAGTCTTTAATCATTTCTAACCATCGCCTCTACCGCATATTCAGTTCTTTATGTGAAAACACATATTGCAAACTCTTATGATCAGTACATATAACACATTTCATACCGTATAAGTAGTGTCTCCACAGTTTCAATGCAAAAACCTCGGCATCATCTGTGAGAGTAGCATCGAGCAGGTATGGAGTTTATTAGAAACATACCCATGATAATATATATATATATATGTGTGTGTGTGTGTGTGTGATAGTAAACATGTAGTAAGCAACAAAACATGTACAAAGTACACCAAATTCCATTTCGTGATTTCAAGTAAGCATATATTCCAAATAATGACCCATATATGCTATCTAACATCAAACTAACCCAAGTACCTCATATGAATCATGTTAGATCTAAGTTTAAACAATTAGAACATAATACAATTGAATCAATGCAGAAAACAAACAAATAAAGTTTATCCTATGGGAACGCGACCGTCGCCTGTTGGTCGCGAGGCGTGTGAGGCGTCCGCAGACGCACAATAACATGCAGTTTTGTTTTCTAGATAGCTTCAAACCATACCATAAACACACTAATTCAAGGCCTGGAAATTTACTTGTAGCAGTAGTATGTGGTTACTAAGCTCAAATAACACACAAAACATAACCACAAAAAGATTCAACACATCAAAACCTAATATCATCTTCAACCTCAACCTCCAACAATGCAGTTCTAAACTTTAATCCATAAAAACATAATATTTGAACATGAATTCAGTGCTATATCATCATAAACTTGCTACCAAATATCAAAACAATACTAACTTCATCAATTTCTCATAAACCTAATTCAAGAACCCTAACTTGGAACAAGAAATTGCATAGAAATGGCAAGAACAATATAAGAGCTGTACTAACCTTCAAATTAGTAGCAATTTAACACAAAGTAGCAAACAATCAAGGGTTTAGAGGCTGGATTCTATGAATTCTTCAAAGCTAAGCATGAGCAAAATGAAAGGATAAGTTCAAAGTGAAGGAATGAAGAGGTGGCAAGTACTGCCTATTAGTCATGACCCAACATACACAGTGCACTTATCTGCTGTCAAATATACAGTTAATAATTAACCGGTCCTACTCAATTAATTATTAACTAACGAGTTATTATTCGTGTCCCTTATCTAAAAACGAATCTATATAAACAAGAAAACACATAAATATATAAAATATATACTTTCCTTTTTTAACCTCGTGGCTCTAAATTAAATTAATAATTCTCTAAATTAGGAAATAACTAGTAAACAATTAATACACATAAACAGACACCTTACCACCGCACGCGTCCTACTAGGCTAGTGTCTAAGGTGTCAAGTAAAATTTGAGGAAAAATAAATAAAAGTTAGAGTTAATTACAAAATGGTCTTGTGGTTGTCACGAAATTTCACTTTTAGTCCTTTAACTTCAAAAATTACGTGTAATATCCATTTTTCGGAAATCCTATTTTATCATGATGTAAATTCGTAAATTTACGATTATTGGCGTAATATATATATATATATATATATATATATATATATATATATGAATGAAATTCACGAGTCATTATTATCAGTATTATTATGTTGTTTCAATATCAAGAGAATAGAGTTGGGAAGTTCATTTATGTATGACTATACTTGGGTTTTATGGATTGAGCCCATTTCTTGATGAACTAGAGTGGCCCAAGAAAGAATAAAGAAATGGGCTTGGCCCAACACGGAGCATGTATATATATATATGATTAGGGCACAGCCTCCAACTGGCTACCACTGTTCCATTCATTCTTTTTCTTCATTCAAACCTAGAGAGAGAGTGTGTGTGAGTGTGTGTACGTGAACTTCACCAAGAAGAAGGAGGAAGAGAGCAAGGCAAGGATTTGAAGCCAAACCATCAAGGAATCATCATCGGGTAATGGTTCTAAAACTCATATTCTATCTTTTGTGAGTAGCTAAATAAATTCTAGATGTTTATAGAAAGATTTTAGTTGAGACTCCTTCACTGTTCTTGGGTTTTTGGTGAAACACCATGAAGAAACAAAAATGAGATTCTAGGCCTGGAAATTTAGATAGAAACTATTTATCTTCAAAAGGATTTGTTTAATTGCCGTTATAAAGCTTTTGGAACAAGTGAATTGGTTAAGTTTTAAGGGATTTCAGAAATTTAAAATAAGACTGTAACTGGGTTTTTGGCCAGAGAGATGTTCATGCGACTTACATATATGCCATGCGACTTTCCATGCGACTTACACTTGTTCCATGCGACTTATGTCCATGCGACTCTCACAGTTCATTCGACTTTACCCCATGCAACTTTCATGATCCATGCGACTTTCCTTTGCCATGCGACTTTTAGAGTCCATGCAACAGTCGGACCATGCGACCTTCATAGCTCATGCGACTTTCAGCAATGCATAAACACTCATGCGACCTATTTGTTATTTCATGCGACTTTTGCATATTTCATGGCACTAGGCTTAAAATCCGGAAGTTTGGAATCCGAAAGTTTGGAATCCGGAAGTTTGAAATCCGGAAGTTGGAATCCGGAAGTTTGAAATCCGGAAGTTGGAATCCGGAAGTTTGAAATCCGGAAGTTAGAAATCCGACACTCTACCTCGACGCGACGCGTCCGCTGGTTTTGTGTATTTTGAAGTTTGCATTCCTTATTGTTGTAGAGGTTGTGTTAGTAAGCCAAGGTTAATGTCGGTATTGACTCGTGGGACTTGAAGAATTGTACTGGACCCGATTTAGCAATTGTATTGTAGGTTTACAGTCAGGATCTGTTAGTTAAAGCGGTGTCGAGAAGTATTTCTAACCTTACCGTGTCGTCAGTCAGGTGAGTTACCCTAACTTACTTTATTTCCCGTGAAGTGTAAGTGATCTGTATGATGTTTATCGTTGCCAAGTATGTGGTTAAATGTGATAAGTTATTATGTGTCATCATTGGCAGATGTTAGTAACCAACCCTGCCTTTGTGGTCAGTCGGGGCAGATGGCTTCATCTAAAGGTGGGACCTGTGATGAGTCATAGCGGCGAGGCCCGGTTCAGGCATCAAAACGGGTGGGACCCGAGATGCGGCAGAGGGCGAGTCCCTAGTTATGTGTTAATAGATGGCAGGATGTGATTCCTGCGAAGGGTAAGGGTAGTGGTGAGTCACTAAGCCTTGTGCTTACTCGTTATTATCCTGTTTCAGGGTCCTCGACGCTGGACAAGGGCAAGGCTCCAGCATGTTGATGGCGACAGCAGCGTTTTATGTTTTAACTCAACTATAAAATGCTTCGGTTGTAACAAACAATTAACATTGATGATGCTACATTTGTAATTGTTGATTTTGGTAATGGTTGGAATATATTTACTTGTTATGTTTAAAAAAAAATATTGGGACGTTACAACTTGGTATCAGAGCCTAGGTTTAAGCGATTCAGGCATGCAAGTGGTGTGTTTGGACTTAAACCTTGGTTAAAAATGAGATTTTCAAACTAAACAAATTTCCTAAACCATTTTGAAACACGCTGTCAGCTGGAGCCGAAGGTCCTGGTAAGCACTTATTGAATTGATGAGCTATGAAATGTAAGTGTTATTCTTATGATTATGAACAGATAATAGCAACATTCCGTGTAGTATGAACACCTCAAACAATGCATGATAACCTATACGTGAAGCTTGTATGTGTAGAATCTTAGTGATGCAAAACCCAAGCCCGTGAATCAAGAGGCCTAGTGGTGATGCTAAGATCTGGTATGTATAGTGTGTCGGTAATAATATGAAGGCCTATATTGTTTCAGATACACGGTACACACTAGAGCTTGACACAATCATGAGGAATCTTGTGAATCTGGTGAGGGGTTACTTGTATGTTATGAAGTGTATGTAGCTAGGGTGGCCTTAGTGCACGTAGGGCTGCTGATAGATGAGCTAACTGTGTAGAGGTAATGTATGTTTTAGGAAGTTATATGCGGTAACGCCTACCTAACTTACATTGCGTTATCGATACTTCAGAATGGTTAACACGAGAAGGAATCCAAACCCACTAGCGGGAGGTCCCGCCAATGTGCCCCGGGATGGGGAGGTTGCAAGCTACACGGTTGAAACTGATCCAAGACGCCAGCCGAAAATACCCGTAGTAGCCGCCGGGGGTGGAACCGTGAATCCACCCGTGGATGATGGGCTGGTAGCAACGATAGGGAGGGCCTTGGAACAAATCCTCCCTAACATGTTCGAGCAGATGGCTGAGGACATGGAAAAGATGGTTATGGAGACGGTAAGAAGAGAGTTGGCTGCCAAGGAAGCTAATCGCTGTCCCGAGAACCTGAGGGCCAACCACGGCGGGTGCACCTACCGCGACTTTGCAGCTTGCAACCCGCCTGTATTCGAAGGAAAGCCCCACCCAGTCCTGAGTACCCGTTGGATAGCCGAGGTTGAATTAGCATTCCAAACTAGCTACTATCCGGCAGACCGTAAGATCCTCTTTGCCGTTAACCTGCTGCGTGGAGCAGCAAAGGACTGGTGGTCGCTATTGATGTTACAGAAGGGTGAAGCGCTGGTTGACGCTACCTGGGAGAGTTTTAAGGAGATGTTCAAAGAAAAGTTCACACCGCAAATCGAGGTTGAGAAGATCACTAGCGAGTTCCTTGCCATGAAGCAAACTACTGAAACCATCATGGAATTGAACGAACTGTTCCTTGCGAGGTCCCGCTTTTGTCCAGAATACTTAGCCAATGAGAAGATGAAAATGTTCAGGTATATGGGGGTGTTAAAGACTGAAATCCGTGAATTCGTGGATTCATCAAAGTACCAAACTCTAGAGCAGATGATGGGGGCCGCCAGGGCCCGTGAGATTGAGTTGGAAAAGCAAGAGGTTGAGAGGCAGAGCAAGAGAAAGATTGAACCAGCAGTTGGGTCCAACAAGAAGTTTAAGTTCACGATGCCCAAGCATGGAGGAAAGAAAGAACCGCCTCGTGCCAGAAATGCGGAAGGAGCCATGCAGGGGAGTGTAAGTTGGGATCGACAGGGTGTTTCAAGTATGGCCAACCGGGCCACCTAAACCGAGATTGCAGGGGGGGAGCAAGGGTCTGCTTTAACTACTACATGCCCTGCCACATGAGGTCGGAATGTCCCTAGCTCAGCAAGGGAGAAGTGAAAGCTGCCGCACCTGCAACCCTAAGGATCACTGAAGGAGGTCAAGGCAAGAAGAGTGAGGCGACTCCGGGAAGGGGGCGAGCCTTCCAGCTAACTGCCGAAGAAGCCAAAGCGGAGCCTGACATGGTCGCAGGTACTCATCTTGTAAACTCAGTACATGAACTTGTTTTATTTGATTCTGGCGCAAGTAGATCATTTGTCTCTTTTTCATTTTGCAAAAATCTCAACCGAGCACTAGTGAAGCTAGAAGTACCTTTGAAAGTAGAAATAGCCGATGACAAGGCTTTAAGTGTGTCGACAGTGTATAGGAATATCGCGATAGAACTAGAGGGTGAGAAGTTTACAATTGACCTTATACCGATTGCTATGAGGGAATTTCACGTAGTCGTAGGGATGGATTGGTTGGGTCATCACCAAGCTACCATTGTGTGTGACCAGAGGAGAGTTAGGATCCCGACTCCTAGTGGGGGAGAGATTGTCGTCACGGGGGAACGCCGGAAAGAACAAACGGTATTCTGCACAATAACCAAAGCGAGGAAGTACCTTCGTCACGGATGCATCGCTTTCCTAGCCTATGTACTCGATGGTAAGAAAGAGAAAGGCACCTTAGAGGTATCCGAAGTGCCGGTAGTCAGAGAGTTTCTAGAGGTATTCCCGAAGGATCTGCCCGGGATACCACCTGACCGTCAGGTCGAATTCAGGATCGACCTAGTACCTGAAGCCGCACCGATAGCCAAGACACCCTACCGTTTAGCTCCACCCGAGATGAAAGAACTCATGAGTCAGCTCTAGGAACTGTTAGATAAGGGGTTTATCAGGCCAAGTAGTTCGCCAAGGGGCGCGCCTATACTCTTCGTCAAGAAGAAGGACGGGTCTTTTAGGATGTGTATCGACTACCGCGAACTAAATAAGGTCACCGTAAAGAACCGATACCCGCTACCGAGAATCGACGACTTATTCGATCAGCTTCAGGGGGATACATGGTTTTCGAAGATCGACCTTCGTTCCGGTTACCATCAGTTGAAGGTACGAGAAGAAGATATTGCTAAGACGGCGTTCAAAACGCGGTACGGCCATTATGAGTTCGTGATCATGCCGTTCGGTTTGACCAATGCCCCAGCAGCATTTATGGATCTTATGAACAGGGTATGTAGACCGATGCTCGACAAGTCGGTCATAGTATTCATCGACGACATTCTAGTGTATTTGAGGACACGGAAAGAGCACTGGCAACACCTACGGCAAGTTTTGGAGATGCTAAAGTGGGAGAAGCTCTACGCTAAGTTCTCGAAATGCGAATTTTGGTTGCGGGAGGTACAGTCCTTAGGGCATCTCGTGAACGAGAATGGCATAAAGGTGGATCCGGCTAAGATTGAGGCAATCATGAAATGGGAACAGCCTAAGAGCCCGACTGAGATCAGAAGCTTTTTGGGCTTAGCAGGGTACTACGGGAGATTTATTCATGATTTTCGAGAATTGTAGTGCCCTTGACTAAGCTGACCAAGAAGAATGCGAGTTATGTCTGGAGAATTTAACAACAAAAGGAGCTTGAGACCCTACGTAACAAACTATGCGAAGCACCAGTGTTAACACTACCCGAGGGGATGGAGGATCTTGTGGTTTATTGTGACGCTTCTCACTGTGGCTTGGGGTGCGTGTTAATGCAAAGGGGAAAGGTTATAGCATATGCGTCACGACAACTGAAACCGCACGAGAGCAACTATCCAACGCATGACCTAAAGCTCACGACGGTAGTTTTCGCGCTCAAGATCTAGAGACATTACCTGTATGGAGTGAAGTGTACAATCTACACAGATCACAAGAGTTTGAAATACTTCGTAGATCAGAAAAACTTGAATATGAGGCAACGACGGTGGCTAGACCTCGTGAAGGATTACGACTGCGAAATACTCTATCATCCTGGTAAGGCCAATGTGGTGGCGGACGCCTTGAGCAGAAAATCAGGTTGTATGCTACTCTGAGTAAAATGTTTGCGGTTGACGGTAACCACTTCCTTATTTGACTTAATATGGTCCAGCAATCAGGGATGAGAACCAGAACAGAGAACAGATTAAGGTTCAAGCAACTAAGCTCATAAAGGATGGTCGAGATTTGCTTACTCAACATGGACAGATTTGGGTACCCTGTATGGGGGATGCAAGGCTTACGCTGCTCGACGAGGCTCATAAGTCTAAATTTTCAATTCATCCGGGAGCTACGAAGATGTACCGAGATTTAAAATCTGATTATTGGTGGACGGGGATGAAGTGCTTTGTAGCAAAGTATGTAGAAGGATGTTTAACATGCCTTCGAGTCAAGGCCGAGCACCAAAGACCCCACGGAAAAGTTCAGCCTTTAGAAATACCAGAGTGGAAATGGGAGCATATTACAATGGATTTAATAACCAAGTTGCCCCGAACACCGAGAGGTTATGACGCTATATGGGTCATTGTTGACCGGTTGACGAAAAGTGCACACTTCATCCCGATCTGTGAGACGTACTCATCAGAAAAGATGGCAGATGTGTTTATGAAAGAGATGATCTCAAGGCACGGGGTGCCGGTATCAGTGGTGTCTGAAAGGGATACGAGATTCACGGCTAGATTCTGAGGGAAGTTTCATAGTGATCTGGGCACGAGGTTGCACTTTGGAACAGCTTACCATCCACAGACAGATGGACAGAGTGAGTGGACGATACAGACCTTAGAGGACATGCTGCGGGCATGTGTGCTAGATTTCGGGGGCAGCTGGGATATCTACCTTCCATTATCAGAATTCTCGTATAATAATAGCTTCCACGGCAGTATAGGGATGCCGCCGTATGAGATGTTGTACGGCAGGCGTTGTAAAACCCCTATTTGTTGGGGTGAGGTGGGGCAGAGGGAGCTCGGGAGTACAGAAGTGGTGCAGAAGACGACAGAGAACATTCAGAAAATTCGTGAAAGACTGCGTGCAGCGCAGAGTAAACAGAAGAGTTACGCGGATAAGCGTCGCTCAGAACTAGAATTTCAAGTCGGGGACTTCGTACTACTCAAGGTTTCGCCTTGGAAGGGAGTCATCCGCTTCAGGAAGCGGGGGAAGTTAAGCCCTAGGTTTATCGGGCCCTTCAGGGTAGTGGCACGAGTGGGGAAGGTCGCGTACATACTTGAACTACCCAAGGAACTATCGAGGATTCATAACACCTTCCACGTGTCACACTTGAGGAAGTGCCTAGCTGACGAGTCAACGTTCGTACCTATGGAGGATATTGTGGTGGATGACAAGCTGAATTATGTAGAGAAACCAGTGGCAATACTTGAACGAAAAACCAAGACTCTCAGAAACAAGCAGATCGGGATAGTCAAAGTACAGTGGGAGCACCGCAGAGGTTCGGAATGGACTTAGGAACCCGAAAGCGATATGAGGCTGAATTACCCCGAGCTATTCGAGGAATGACTTTGAGGACGAAGTCGTGTCTTAGTGGGGGAGAGTTGTAATATCCATTTTTCGGAAATCTTATTTTATCATGATGTAAATTCATAAATTTACGATTATTGGCGTAATATATATATATATATGTATGAATTTCACGAGTCATTATTATTAGTATTATTATGTTGTTTCAATATCAAGAGAATAGAGTTGGGAAGTTCATTTATGTATGACTATACTTGGGTTTAATGGATTGGCCCCATTTCTTGATGAACTAGAGTGGCCCAAGAAAGAATAAAGAAATGGGCTTGGCCCAACATGGAGCATGTATATATATATATATATATATATATGATTAGGGCACAACCTCCAAAAGGCTACCACTGTTCCATTCATTCTTCTTCTTCATTCAAACCTAGAGAGAGAGAGTGTGTGAGTGTGTGTACGTGAATGTCACCAAAAAGAAGGAGAAAGAGAGCAAGGCAAGGATTTGAAGCCAAACCATCAACGAATCATCACGTAATGGTTCTAAAACTCATATTCTATCTTTTGTGAGTAGCTAAGCAAATTCTAGATGTTTATAGAAAGGTTTTAGTTAAGACTCCTTCACTGTTCTTGGGTTTTTGGTGAAACACCATTAAGAAACAAAAATGAGATTCTAGGCTTGGAAATTTAGATAGAAAGTATTTATCTTCAAAAGGATTTGTTTAATTGCTGTTATGAAGCTTTTGGAACAAGAATGACATGAATTGGTTAAGTTTTAAGGGATTTCAGAAATTTAAAATAAGACTATAACTGGGTTTTTGGCCAGAGAGACGTTCATGCGACTTACATATATGCCATGCGATTTTCCATGCGACTTATGTCCATGCGACAGTCGGACCATGCGACTCTCACAGTTCATTCGACTTTACCCCATGCGACTTTCATGATTCATGCGACTTTCCTTTGCCATGCGACTTATAGAGTCCATGCGACAGTCGGACCATGCTACCTTCATAGCTCATGCGACTTTCAGCAATGCATAAACACTCATGCGACCTATTTGTTATTTCATGCGACTTTTGCATATTTCATGGCACTAGGCTTGAAATCCGGAAGTTTGGAATCTGGAAGTTTGAAATCCGGAAGTTAGAAATCCGACACTCTACCTCGACGCGACGCGTCCGCGGGTTTTGTGTGTTTTGAAGTTTGCATTCCATATTGTTGTAGAGGTTGTGTTAGTAAGCCAAGGTTAATGTTGGTATTGACTCGTGGGACTTGAAGAATTGTACTTGACCCGACTTAGCAATTGTATTGTAGGTTTAAAGTCAGGATCTGCTAGTCAAAGCGGTGTCAAGAAGTATTTCTAACCTTACCGTGTCATCAGTCAGGTGAGTTACCCTAACTTACTTTATTTCCCGTGAAGTGTAAATGATGTGTATGATGTTTATCGTTGCCAAGTATGTGGTTAAATGTGATAAGTTATTATGTGTCATCACTGGGAGATGTTAGTAACCAACCCTGCCTTCGTGGTCTGTCAGGGCAGATGGCTTCATCTAAAGGTGGGACCTCTGATGAGTCATAGCGGGCGAGGCCCGGTTCAGGCATCAAAACGGGTGGTACCCGAGATGCGGCAGAGGGCTAGTCCGTAGTTATGTGTTAATAGATGGCAGGATGTGATTCCTGCGAAGGGTAAGGGTAGTGGTGATTCACTAAGCCTTGTGCTTACTCATTATTATCCTGTTTCAGGGTCCTCGATGCTGGACAAGGGCAAGGCTCCAGCACGTTGATGGCGACAGCAGCGTTTTATGTTTTAACTCAACTATCAGCCAAAACAATTTTATATTATATTCGCTTCCGTTGTAACAAACAATTAACATTGATGATGCTACATTTGTAATTGTTGATTTTTGTAATGGTTGGAATATATTTACTTGCTATGTTTAAAAAAAAATTTGGGACGTTACATTACGAAAATAGTCAATGTGGTTGTCGTTTTGTCTCACTTTTGGTCTTTTATATTAACTCAAGTTAAGTCTGATGGTTAGTCAAATGGCATTTTAGTCAATTTCCTGTATATCCCTGTTACCAAAAACCCATTTTCATTATTCATTAATTAAAAATTAATAAATATATACAAAAAACATCACCCAACATGTTCATGAGCATCCTAGAACAAGATGGAATTGGATAGTTCCCTAAACGAAAATCTTGTGAAGCATTAGAAAAGAATCATAACCCACACATTGAATAAAACCTCCGCCAAATTTACATACAAAATGAAAATTACAAATCAAAGAACCCTAGATCTAGAATCGATTTAGGGTAACGCAGTAAGCGAATGAAATCCAAATCTGAATTTAAATAAATGAAAAACATATTTGAAATCAATGAAAAACAAATTATCACCTTCAAAGAACCATAAATCGAACCATTTATTGAAACCACCAATTCATCTTCAATCACCTTCAAAGAACCCTAAATTGAAAAACAAATTTACCTGTTTTGTGTAAATTATTTACCTTCAACCAGCCATGGATCTGAACCACTCATTCGTCCTCTTTTATATAGACATTCGGTAGACAAAATCCATCTTTAATCATCGACCTTCAACTGACCTTCTGATTTAAACCACCGATTCATCTTCAATCGACCTCTAATCATAGACTTCAACCGGCCATCAGATCCGAACCAATGATTCATTTTGAATCGATCATCATATGAGCAAACCTACGAAACGCTCAAATCGCTAACAACGGCATTAACAAACCTCGAAGATTCAGATCTTGATCTCAAAAACCCTTCAAGATTGCTAGAATCTCTTAAATCCTTGGAGACAAAACCGGTTGTGGTGGTGGTGCGGTGCAGTGGTGGTTCGAACATCATAATAAAACATCATGGGGGGAGGGATGGTGGTGGTGCTCATGCGTTGCTGTCCAACGGTAGTGGTGGTGGTTGCGTGCGATGGTGTTTGATGGCGGCAGTTTAGAAGGGAAAAAAGGAGTGATTGCTGTAGAACTTAAGAGATATATGAGAGTGGGGTGTTTGTTTGGTATGGACTATGGAGGTTTAAAATAGAAAAAATAAACAAGTAGGATGTTTGGTAACATGAATAGATTATAAAATGACTATAATGCCCCTCTGTTAACGGTTATTGTTAACGTCAGGTGGTTTAAAGGACCAAATATGAAACAAAACGACAACTACGGTGACTATTTTCGTAATTGTTGAAGTTAAAGGACTAAAATTGAAATTTCGTGACAACTACAGGGACCATTTTTGTAATTAACTCTAAAAGTTATAAATTATTAAATTGTTCAAAATAAGGATTTCAAATTAATCCTTGTTGGGAATTGTAGATATCATATTGATAAGTTGTAAGTTGAATAGGGGAGCGGCATCCCCCTAAAAGTGACAACCGACTTTTAAATTACAGCCCCTTTAGCTTTCTTTTTTTTCCTTCCTTGTTCATCTCACTCAACATACACACACCTCTTACTTGTTCTTGGGTGGAAGATTCATCAAAGGGTCATTAATTAAGCTTCTTCAAAATATGAAATTAAACGCCAACAATCTATTCCATCATCTTCATCTCCGACTTGTAAGTGTTCTTATCTATTTTCATATGTTCTTGAAGGTTTTGTAGTGTTAATGAGTTAACCTTGAGATTTCATCCAAGAAATGATTTTGATGCTAGAAAACAGTTACTACAACTCTTAGATTTTGGTTTAAGCTCAAATTAGTGAATGAAGTACGGAAATTTGGTAGATTTGATGAAATGGTTCAAATGGATCAAAAAGGGTAAAATTAACCTAAATCTTAAATTGATTGTTCAAATGAGTTTTGGGGTATGTTTGTACACTTAGAATGAGGTTTAAGAGTGTATATATGATTGAGTTCATCTAAAAACAAATTTGAGGGTGTTTGGGTCGAGCTTGGACCGAACAACAAAAGTTGTCCGGGTCTGTTCTTACAACGTGACGCGAAGTAGTCTTGGTTGCGACACCACCATGGTCCAACAAACAAATGTTGTTGTTTTCAGATGTTGATACTTGGGTTATAATTATAGGTTGAAACATGGATACAAGAGCTTCATTAAAAGATATTTACATATATATCTTGGACCACGGGTGAGTCTTGAGATGGTACTTCTAAATAGTGAATTGTGAATGCTAATATTTTTATGTGATTATACTTACGATAGACATTTACAATATATGATCAAACATCTAAGGATACGAGATTGGAATAAATCATGTATGTACAGTTTAAGTAGAAACAACCATTAATATGTCAAATAGTTAAAGTGAAAATAGTTACTTAAATTGAATGCTTGAAAGTACAATAAGAAGACCCACAATATATGATGTATTTAAGTAAATACACAAGTGGTACATGTAAAGAATCATACAATACTTGTACACGTATATTTACACTTAAACAAATACAAATATGTTTGTGGTCTTATAGATATAGAAATATCTACAATATTACATACACAGATATAGTATTTACATGGATACAATGATAGTTATACCGATATAAGTATTATGGTTATACAATTACGATAGTACTTGTATAGACACCAGAATAGCTATACAAATACAAGTATAATAATTATACAATTATGGTACACATGTATGATATACAAATACAATATATAGGTACGGACATAAACATACAATACCCATACAAATATAGTTACTGTTTAATAATCACATATATACATGTATATAAAGATAGAGTACCCATACAAAATATAGTTACTGCTAAACTGTTACAGATGTACTGATATGGATATAAAGATACAGTACCCATACAAATACGGTTACTGTTAAACAACTACACACATACAGATACAATAATCATACATATATACTTACAGTTATATAACTACAGAAACTCTAATATATTTATACTATTACAGTAATAGTTGCACCAATACACATATTATAATGATACAATTATGGTCGTATATATATAAACGCAGTTACAGTTATGAAGATATAGAAGTGATTATTATATAGATATAGTACGGTTATGCAGATATGGGGATAATTATGATAGAGATACAATTATGGAACATTAAGACCATTATGGATATAGTTAATGTGCAAACTCAGATAATGACACAATCATGAAATAAACATAGTATTGAATTATAGAACACATTGAGAAGATAAAGTGTTACCAGAATGTGATCATTATTTTTATGTATATGTTTTGAGTTAGTCAATGAGCTTTATAGCTTATATTTAAATATTTGTGAATGTTGATCCAGTGGATCGGCTCGACTTCATGCAACCAAATTGGTAAAAACATATTTAGTGTCAATTACTCCTTCCGCTATTTTCTATAAATTATACTTTTGGTTGTATTAAATTATATATATAGAGAATTGTTCATGCGAAAAACTCCTTATTTGCGAAAAGTGCGAGAAGCGATCTGGGCACTAGTTTTTTAAAAATTCTTTTTTTATTGAAAAGGTTAGTTATGTAATTTTACATTTATTTTTATTTTGGTAAATATATATGTTTCCTATTTTTTTTCCTTATTTTTTTCTCGAGATTAATCTTTTCAAACTTTTTATGTTTATCTTATTTTTGATAATTATTTTTTAAATCCCACGTTGATATTGTTCTTCTCCACGTTTCTCCATCTTTTGCGTTTTTCTCTAATCAAGTTGCTGTTGATATTTTTTTTGGTTGTTTGCATCCTTCATTGGGTTTTTTATTTTCAATCACGTTAGGTATGTGTTTTTTCACACAGTTGATACTTGGTTATAGGTATGTGTTCTTCGGTAGACATCACAAAATCGATTTGACTTCAAAGATCGGAGGTTTTCGATTTTTTCAGGAAATTGTTGGTTTTTAGTAACAAAAAAGGAGAACCTTTACCAATTCATCTGAAGTATGTTATGTATTTTTTTTACTTCAGTCGATTTTTTATATCATCATAAGCATGTTTTTATTTTTTTTAAACACTCAGTTGTTTTAATGTTGTTGCCATCTGTGTTTTTTTTTTAATTTTTTATATTGTGTATTGAACTCGTTTGTATTCACGACACTCGCATTGTTAATGAAAGTGCATCGTCTATTGGGAAAAGTATGGAGAATGTTGATTCTGATAACGAAAGTACGTATCTTCACTTTTTGTTTATTCTGTTATTTATATTTTCTTAAACAGGATCTTTATTCAAAGAATACAGTTTACGAGTTATATAGTATACTTTTTTTTATAAAGGTGCCATTTTTAAGTCCGATTATTATTGAACATTTAGGCGCTGACTATTTATTATATACGTTCATTATGTGTCATTTTTAAGTCTGTTTACTATTGAACGTTTCAGTTTAAATCTTTGACTCCTATTATATATGTTCATTTTGTGCAGTTAATTCTGATTCTGATAATGAATCACATTGTAGCAATGCGATTGAAACACCCAACGGAACCAAGTATCGGATTCCTGAAGTTCCTGAAGAGTTTAAACCAGTAGAAGATACTTTGTTTGCTTCACTCGATGAAGCTCAATTGATGTATGAACAATATGCGGAGAAAGGTGGGTTTGGATCACGTAAAGGAACTCAATCATATATCGAGGGCAAATTGATATCTCTCAAATATTTCATATGCAATAAGGCTGGAGTTCCTAGGAATAGTAAAACGGTTGATACTTTATGTGAAGGGGAAGAAGAACCAAGCGGAGATGTATCAAAGGAAGGAGATAAAAAAGTTCATAGATGTCGGAAAAGACACAATTGCAACTATAGACTTACAAATTGTAAGGCACGTATTAAGTTGAAACTGGTTAGAGGAACTACTTTATACAGACTGTTTGAATTTACGGAGAGGCATAATCATCCATTAAATTATGAAGAGAACAAAGATTTATCTCGTAATAATAGGAAATTTACTTTTGAAGATCAGGACTTTATACGGAAAGTCTCCACTTCGAACATTGGACATGCAAAAGCACATAGGTTGCAAGCGTCTTTAAAAGGTGGATATGATCGTGTGTAGGGCACAGAAGTTGATTTTAAAAACTTCAGGATGGAAATCAACACTTTCATAAGAGATAGAGATGTCCAAATGTTAATCGATAAGCTTAATAGTAGGAGTGTTCATGTTCCAAAGTTCTCCTTCAATTACATGTGTGAAAATAATGAGTTGGCATGTTTATTTTGGGCACATGAAACATCCAAGTTTAATTACTTGGAGTTTGGTCACGTTATCGCATTTGATGCAACATTCCGTACAAACAAGTAATACATTTTTTAATAAAGTATATGTACTGTTAGCAAATTTTATTTTTTTATAATTATTTGTTTGTTCATTGTTGTCAGATATGGAATGGTCTTTGTACCATTTACCGGTGTGGATAACTACAACAAAAGTGTTATTTTTTGTGATGACTTACTTAAAAATGAGACGGTTTCTTCCTATGTTTGGCTTTTGGAGGCATTTCTTAAAGCTCATGGGAAACAACCTACGCTTGTGCTCACCGATCAAGATCCATCAATGAAACAAGCCATACCTATGGTGTTCAATGAGTCACATCATAGGTTTTGTATGTGGCACATCATGAACAAAGTACCTGTAAAGGTAAGTCTTGCATTCCTAAGCATAAGTTCATTTTTATTCATTAATGAACATTTTTGCCTAATATGTTTTGGTGACGTGTTATTTGATACCTTATTATTATCCAGTTCATTTTTATAAATAAGGTTTTTTTGACTGATTTTTCTGTATTATAGGTGTAAGGTGATAGAGAAGATAATAAAGAAATTAAGAAGCGTTTGCATAAGTTAGTTTGGATTGTGTACATTGATCATTTAGAGTTCGAGACTCAATGGAAACAACTAATTGATGATTTTAGTTTACATGATAATAAGTGGCTTGATGATATGTACAAAATTAAGGAACAATAGATTCCAGCCTTCTGCAGAGATCTTTCAATGTCTTGTTTAATGAAAACCACTTACAGATTCGAGAGCTCGAATTCAATGTTTTGAATTTTTTTCACATCATATGGTAAGACACTAGTGCATTTTATGTTATGTTTTTAAGCTGCCATGGACAAGCAAAGATACAAACAACATCGTTTAGATCATGTTGACTCTACAATTGAACCTACATTGTTGACACCCCTCCCTATTGAGAAAAATGTTTTGAGGGTATATACAAGATCAATTTTTGCCAAAGTTCAGAATGAAATATACAAGTCTGTATACTCGTGTTCACAAAATCATCTACTTCGAATGTAGAGAATGAAGTTTGTATTATCAAGCACTTTGAAAAAAACAAGAAGTTAGTTGCCGAACTTAAGGTATTTAATTTGTATGTAAATATATTTGTTCATTAATGTACATTGTCAAGATTGATTAATTTAAAGTTTTCTATAAAGAGGTTGTTTTAAATGAAGCCGACAACACTTTCATATGTAGCTGTAATCATTATGGGAGGCATGGATACTTATGTATGCACATTTTTTTGTGTTTAAGAGCTACAACATTAATAAGATACCAGAAAGATACATTGAACGCCGATGGAAAAAATGTCTTCTACATAGTCGACATCGGTATGCCCAACCATACGATGAAACATATAGTATCTCCAATGAATCAATGTCAAAAGTGGAAGCATGTTTGTCTCGGTTACATAGTTGTCCAGAAATCCTCGATGAGTACGTAAAAAAAGTTACTGATTTGTGTATTGAATATGAAGCTAAGTTAACGTTGGAATCATTACAGAACAATAACAAAGAAGCTGTTATGGACAGACTACTTGGAGTTACCACACCTAAAACAGTTGAAATCAATGTCCCTACTAGTATAAGAAATAAAGGATGCGGTACTGGGAAATGATTGAAGGGTGCCCGTGAAAAAGCTAAAGAGAAAGTTTAGAAAAAAGGAAAGACAATGCAAAGTTTGTGGGAAATACAAACATAATTCACGTACGTGTCCAGAGAGAAACAACCAAGTCGGGAGTTATGGGAATTCAAAAAATGTCTGAAAACATTATTTCATATTAGGAGTTTTGTCTTTAATCGTTTTTTCATGTTTTCTTTTTTCTATTTATCTTCAAAAAAGTTTCTCTGTACGTTTTATTTTTTAATGTAATGAATGCATTTTTGCATTTGGATTTACGGGATAATGTTTAATTACTATCTAGTATGTGGGTTTATCCGTCTTTTTGCCTTTTTCATGATGTACTTTTTTTTGTATTCATTGTTGAATGGTTATATACTTTTCCCATACATTAACATTTGTGTATTCACTGTTGAATGGTTATATATTTTTCACATAGATTAATATTTTTGTGTATTCATTGTTGAATGGTTAAATATTTCTCCCATACATTAATATTTTTGTGTATTCATTGTTTAATGGTTATATATTTTTCCCATAGATGATGTGGGAAACTGTTACACTTATTCAATTAGTTAATTTGTTGTTACATATACACGTCAAAAATTTCAAAAACTACATTAAAAATGTCCTTGTTTTTTTAACATTTGCAAAATAAATATAATAATCACTTGGAATATTAATATCTTTTACCAACCTTTAGTATTTTCATTTTTGTACAATATTGAATTTTTCAAGAGGTCATAAAATTCAGAAAACAAACTCATTTGCTAATAACGATATAATGTTAAAAGTCTATTAAACCAAATAATAATTAACTTACGAAAAACGTTTCATACCCAAACTCCAATGTTGAATATTTTCTAAATTTAGTAAAACTATTTTAAAAAATAAATAGAATCAAACTCTTTCTTTGATGGCTTTCTCCGATTTTTTTGTCACTTTCTCTCGCATAATGTTATGCTTAGACATCAGCATCTTTACCACATATTTTTGTCTGGGTTTCTTCGGTGTTGCCTTCTGTTTGCGTCCTTCATCTTTTATACCAATGCACCACTTTGATATCCCTACCCCATGTATGTTTCCATATGTCTCATAAGGAATACTCCATTGTTTGTTACGTTCGCCTTTGTTCTCCAACTCATCGCCGCTACATGTGGCTGTGCATTTTCCAAGATTCCAACTCTTGGATGACCAACATACTTCATATAACGTATTAACGTTTTTTGCTACAATGATAAATCAATTATTTTTCAATATGTTAACCTTTGTTGTTCAATATAACGTATTATTTTCTCTTTGCATTTTCCCTTAAATAATTATAACAATTTCTAGTCTTACCAGACATGTTGAGAAGCCCCTGTACTTCAATTCAAATGATTGGTCGTCGCACGTGTTGTCCAATATCTCAAATGTTCCATTCTTTATATCCAAACAAACCAAATAGTAACCGATATCCACCACCGGAAAAAATATCTATAACAAAATAATTGCACATGGGTTAGAAATTTAAACAAACTAGATCAGTTTGTACCTTTGTTCACTGGTACTTATTTTTAGTAATGTTTCTTAGGGATCGTTAAATAAATTTATAGGATGTCGAAGTTGATACCATGTCTAATGTACAGAGTTTCATCAATTGAATATCTTGATGCATTGTGTCTCCAATCGTTTTTGTTAAACTTCTAAAACGTTCATCATCATTCATCACATCCTGTTTAATAAAACATTTTAACTGTGATACTACTTACTAATGTCCTTATTAACAATAATCTTGATATCGCTTTAATTATATATAAATACTTTGCGATATCGGGTTGACTTTAGTTGGAAAATATGTATTTAAGTGTAAAAAGATGCGTTTATCGTTTTTTTATGTTTTGCAGGCTAAAAAGGCGAAATAATGGAATAATTGGAAAATAAACCGAGAAATAAAGAAAATAAAATAGAGCCCAAGAAATCAAGAAGAAAAGAGAAACCCAAGAAAGTAAAGAAAAGAGCCCAAAAAGAAAGAAAGAAAAGAAAATAAGGCCCAAAGCCCAAAGAAAAAGAGTCCACGAGGCGTGAAAAAAAGGATCGCGGCGCGACGAATTTAAGGGTTGCGGCGCATCGAAAGAGTTTCAGATAAGATCAAATTTGGCGCCACGTGGTATCACGGCGCGACCAAATCCTTTGTGACGGCACGATGCGTCAAGATCACGTCACACTTGAAATTCAAAGAGTTGGGATCGCGATGAAACTCCGGGTCGCGGCGCGACGCCCCTGTTTTCAAAAATCTATTTAAACTCAACTCCAGATCGGTTTTGGGGTTAACCACTCAATTTCTTCTACCTAAACTCTGCCAAATACGTTCCAGAAGATATCCGAGGAGGCTTGGAGGCTGATTTTGAAGATTGAAGCTCAATTTGGAAGCTAAAGGCTTGGATCTCTAGCTTTATTACGGTTTTATCATTCTACTTTTGTTTTTAATGTATTTATTTGATTTCCTGAGGTATGATATGATCTTATTAGTCTAGTTTTCTTCTGTTTTCCTCCCTAGAGGAGATGAAACCCTTTAAAGTTGATTAATTTACAAGTTATTGACATTAATTTGCATTATACTCATCTTTCAAGTTTAATCAAAGATCCTTGCATGTTTTAGTTCTGTTTTTGAGAAGTTTATAATCTGAGTTTATGTAAATTGGAGGACCAATCCATTTATATAACTTTAATCATTGCTAATTAGGACAAATAATTAGTTTTGACTAGTGATTGATCAAATCCTAGGCTTAAACAATCATGATAGGAACTTTAATGTGTTAGAATTAATATATGATGACTTTCATGTGTTAATTAAATGATTTGGTAACTTAATCAATCATTAAGGATTAGATCTTGTTAGATACGAACTTAAATGTGCTTAATTGTGTAGTTAATTGATTTAATGACCAATAAATTAGTTAATTGCATGATTAAAATGATGGATACTCGGATCAAGAGTCTAACAATATAGGAATCGGTATACTGTTAATTAATTATCTAATGCATCACTTTAATTATTCAAATCAACTTGAAAAGGGTGGAATCAAGTCTAGGAAGGGAAAGTCTTTTAATTGATAGTTTAATCCATAAAAATCTTTGCTTTTGGCTACTTTTGGCTTGCTTTTGAGTATTAGCAAGTGTTAGGAGTCATTTACAATCATAAAGTTTTAATCTTGATAATAAATTCCCATTTAATTAGTTTAATTGCTTTAATTTAGTATTTAATTGCATTTATTTAGTTTAATTGTCTTTATTTGGTTTAATTAGTTTAATTGCTTTAATTTAGTATTTAATTGCATTTATTTAGTTTAATTGTCTTTATTTGGTTTAATTTGGTTTAATTAGTTTAAATAGTTAATTCTAGATTAATTTAGTAAAATCAGTTTAGCTCCCGTTCCCCAAGTGTTCGACACCCAACTTACTAACTATAATAAGAAATGATTAGGTTCACTTGCCTATTCGTGCAGTATTTGGTAAATAATTCGGTAAAATATAAATTTAAAACTAGTACGTAAAACGCACATCAAGTTTTTGGCGACGCTGGCGGGGAACGGTCTTAATCTGTTTTTATCGAATTAATTTAGTGTTAACCGTTGTTTCACGCGAGTTTCGGCTCAAAAGGAACAAGTTTGAGTTTCTGTCCACCGATCGCGCCGCGACAAAGGCCTCTGTCGCACCGCGACGCGACCAGAACAGAAATTTCTGCTTTATTTTATGTTTTTATTTATTTTACATTCTGGTCCTTATTAAGTTTAGTGCTTTAATCTAGTAACCTCACTTAGGGCTCAACCTTTTGATAAACCGGAACGCGAATTTCATCGACTTTTGCGAGTTAAACGTGAGGGAGAGTGAGCACGAAAAATGGCGGAGAATATCGACAACATGTCACTCGAGGAGTACGCGAGCCGAGTGTGCGAGGGCACCGGAGTGGGTATTCACCGACATGAAATACCCGAGGAGAGAACTTCCGAGATCAAAGGCCAATTCCTTCACCTTTTGCGTGAGACTCCTTTCACCGGAAAGGATAACAAGGATGCCAACCAGCATGTCGAGCCCGTTCTGGAGATTGCTCACTACTTCCACATGCCGGGAGTTAGTCGTGATGCTGTTGTGCTGCGAGTGTTTCCGATAACACTCTAGGGTGCAGCCGAACGTTGGTTACAATCCAAGCCCACCATCCGTACATGGGAGGCGCTCAAAACTCGCTTCATCAAACAATTCAGTCCTCCGTCAAAGATTGCCAAGATGAAAATGCAAATCCAAAACTTCATGCAATCTGAGGACGAAACTCTCTATGACGCCCGGGACAGATATAAGGAGATGCTCCAAAATTGTTCACAGCACGATTTGAATGCTCACGAGGTTGGCCAGACGTTCTATAATGGTATTAATGTCTGCACTAGACAGATAGTCGATTCTCAGGGACCGATACCAAAGAAAACACCCGCTGAAGGGTACGCCCTCATTGAAGAGATGGCCCGGCACTCCCATCAGTGGCATTCTTCTCGAGATTCTTGCTACCGGAGGAAGACTGCAGCTACAACTGATTCATTTGATAGCATAGCGGCCCTTAGTGCCAAGCTGGATACACTAGGGCGTGACATGAAAAAGGTGAATCAAAAAATTCACGCTATGTAGGTCGGTTGTGATAAATGCAGTGGACCTCATCTCGCGAGAGATTACCCATATGACGAGAGTGGGAATCTCAAAGAACCTGCGTGTTATTCAGCTGGAGATAAATATGATTATCCAAAGTACGAGGATTTCTTCCGCAATAGAAAGCCAAACTGGAAACCATATCCTGAATACCGCAAGGAGATGGAGGGGCGATTTAGGCAGTCTGGCGAGGGTTCTATCGGATAGAACAGTCAAAGGGGCCATAGAAAAAGCCTAATTTCGAGGATATGCTCATGCGCTTCGAAGCAGCATCAGATCAGAGGCATAAGGAGACTCAGGAGTTAGTGAAGAAGATAGGCGTTTCTACTGAGGCTGCACTAAGGAACCAGCAGCGTCTATCCACAACATAGAGACCCAGATTGGTCAGATCTCTAGGGTTCTCTAGGACTGTTTTCCTGGCACTCTTCCTAGTAACACTGAACCGAACCCAAAGGCCAAAATTAAAGCTATGACCACTAGGAGTGGGAAAGAAGCTGCAGGCCCACCACCTTCCAGCTCCCATGATGATCCTATCGAGCGACCACCACTCAGCCAAACAAAGGGAAGGGGAAGGAGAAGGAGGTCACTCCTGATCCAGAACCTATTCCACCTACTCCATCTGTTCCATCTGTTCCGCCACTAGTGAAACCTTACCGTCCTTCGATACCTTATCCGCAACGTCTTCGGCAAGACAAGCAGGATGAGTAGTGCCAGAAATTTCTAGAGCACCTGAAACCCCTTCACATCAACATTCCATTTGTTGAGGCTATGGCTCAGATGCCAAAGTATTCCAAATTCATGAAAGACCTTCTTACCAACCGCAAGAAAATGGAAGAAGTGTTGAGTGTCGCTCTAAATGATCAGTGCTCAGCAACTATGCTCAATAAGATCCCTAATAAGATGACTGATCCTGGGAGTCTTACTTTGCCATTCCAGTTTGGCAATCTACCCGTTAGTCATACACTTGCTGACTCGGGAGCGAGCGTGAACCTAATGCCATACTCTTTCTTCGTCAAACTAAATTTGCTAGAGCCTAAACCCGTTCGCATGGCCATACATCTGGCAAACAAGTCTGTCACCTATCCACGTGGGATAGTTGAGGACTTGCTAGTTAAAGTAGACAAATTCATCTTTCCTGCGGACTTTATCGTTATAAATATGGAGGAGGATGATACACTTCCCATCATCTTGGGCAGACCCTTCCTGAGTACAGCTCGTGCTTTATTCGATATTCATGAGTCACGGCTGATACTCAGGGTAGGCATAGATCCTATCACATTTGGGATTGATAAATCCATGAAACATTCCGAAGTTCGTGATGACTCTGCCTTCTTTGTGGACAAAGTAGATATCCTTCTTGAGAGCGAGCTGCAGAAATTCGACACACATGGAGCTGAAGGGCAGATGCCACTAGGGGAAGGTCTCTTGGATGCTGAGAGAGACATGGAGGAGTTAGAGAGGCTGCTGGCAGAAGAGCCAGAGCCAAGTTCTGATGTGAAGGATTTTCATCCGTCGCGACAGGTTGACTCATCGCACATAGCGGCTGTCGAAGCAAAGGAGGATCCAGAACCTCCAGACATAGTCAAGGATGCACTTCCATTGTCAGATCCGCGTCCTCAGCTTAAGGTATTACCTCCACATCTAGAGTATGCCTATCTAGGGGAGAATTCTACATTCCCCGTTCTCATATCATCGGCACTATCCGAGTATGAGAAAATCAAACTTGTCAATGTTCTCAAACAACAGAAAAATGCGATCGCCTGGTCCATTTCCGACATCAAAGGAATCAATCCATCGTACTGTTCGCATAAAATTCTCATGGAAGATGATTCCAAACTAGAAAGTCCAACCTCAGCGCCGCTTAAATCCTAAAATGCAAGAGGTTGTGAAGAAAGAAATTTTCAAACTCTTAGACGCTGGTATGATATATCCTATTTCAGACAGCCCGTGGTTTAGCCCAATCCACGTGGTACCTAAAAAGGGAAGTATTCATGACCGCTATATTCCAGCAACCTTCCAACGATGCATGACCGCTATATTCCACGATATGGTGGAAGATTTCATGGAAGTATTCATGGACGACTTCTCGGTATTCGGAAATTCTTTCGATTCATGCTTATCTAATTTGGACAAAACGCTCGCCCGTTGTGAAGTAACCAACCTTGTGCTTAACTGGGAAAAGTGCCATTTCATGGTACGTGAAGGTATAGGGTTGGGACACAAAGTTTCACAAGCAGGCATAGAGGTGGATAAAGCTAAGATAGACACTATCTTTAAATTACCACCGCCTACTAATGTGAAAGGGGTGCGGAGTTTCTTAGGCCACGCGGATTTCTGTCACTGCTTTATCAAAGATTTCTCAAAAATTACTAGGCCTCTGACTCAACTCCTATTGAAAGACGTTAAATTCGAGTTATCCGACGAGTGTTTAACTGCTTTTAATACATTAAAGGAGAAACTCACTACTGCCCCGATCATGATTGCTCCAGACTTGACCCTTCCGTTTGATCTTATGTGTGATGCCAGCGATTACGCTGTAGGGTCAGTCCTAGGCCAAAGGGTTAATAATCGTTTCCAACCGATTCATTACACGAGTAAAACCCTAAACCCAGCTCAGGAGAACTACACTAGTACTGAAAAAGAACTCCTAGTTGTGGTTTATGCCTTTGAAAAATTTAGATCTTATCTGATTCTATCCAAAACTATCGTCTTCACTGATCATTCTGCTTTGAAGTTGACAAACAAGACTCCAAGCCCAGGCTTATCCGATGGGTCTTGCTTCTGCAAGAATTTGACATTGAAATCAGGGGACAAGAAAGGAGCAGAAAACGTGGCAGCCGACCATTTGTCGAGATTAGAAAATCCACATCTATACGAATTACGAGAGTCGGACATCATTGACAACTTCCCAGACGAGCATCTAATGAAGGTCAGCGATGAGCCTCCCTGGTTTGCAAACTTCGTGAACTACCTTGCTATAGGAGTTCTCCCGAAAGGTATGACACATCAGCAAAAGAAGAAATTCCTTGCAGATGTGAAGTACTACTTATGGGATGGACCCTATCTATTTCGACACTACGCAGACAACATTATCCAGAGGTGTGTTTCGTGAGATGAGGCGAGGGAAGTACCGAGGGATTGCCATAGTGGGCCCACCGGGGGACACCACGGTGCGGTTTACACCGCAAACAAGGTATTTGAAGCCGGATTTTATTGGCCCACAATCTTAAAGACGCACACACCCTCGTAAAGGAGTGTGATGCCTGTGAGAGGGCCGTTAATATATCTTCCCAAAACGAGATGGCCCAACACAACATCCAAGTATGCGAGATCTTCGATGTGTGGGGTATAGACTTTATGGGTCCGTTTCCTTCCTCCCGCGGAAATAAATACATCTTAGTAGCTGTCGACTATGTGTCGAAGTGGGCCAAGGCAAAAGCATTACCCACCAATGATGCACGAGTCGTAGTGAAATTCTTAAAGAAGTTGTTCTCCCGGTTTGGTATCCCTAAAGCCTTGATCAGTGATAGGGGTACGCACTTCGCTAACAACTTCATAGAGAAGGCGCTGCAGAAATATGGTGTGAATCATAGATTTGTAACGCCATATCATCCACAAACAAGCGGGCAAACCGAGGTTACCAATCGCGCGCTGAAACAAATTCTAGAACGATCGGTGAATGGGAAGAGTAAGGAATGGGCAGATAAACTCGATGACGCACTCTGGGCGTTTAGGACTACCTACAAGACTCCTTTAGGTACCACACCCTTTAGGTTAGTCTACGGAAAGGCATGTCACCTGCCAGTAGAGGTAGAGCACAAGGTGTACTGGGCATTGAAGTCATGTGATCCCCATCTAGATAAAGCACGTGCCAACCGTTTCTTACAGCTAAACGAGTTAGATGAATTACGAAATGAAGCGTACGAGAATTCATTGATCTATAAAGATCGTACGAAAAAATGGCACGATGCGCGTCTGAAAGAAAATCAAACACTTCGAACCGGGCGAAAAAGTTCTTCTATTCAATCCTAGGTTGAAGTTGTTTCCTGGAAAGCTCAAAACCCGATGGTATGGACCATACGTGGTTAGTAAGGTATTCCCATACGGCCCAATCGAACTACTTGATTCAAAGGGAATTACCTTCAAAGTCAATGGGCACCGAGTAAAGCATTACTTGGAAGGAATGCCCAAGGAAAGGGAAGGTGAGGATATCAACCTCACCGTACTAAAGCCCTATGTGTGGGGTGGAGTCTAGCTAACGACTCGCTTAAAGAAGTGCTTCGGGGAGGCAACCCGTATTCCAACTTTGTGGGTGTGTTGCCTAGAAACCCTCACGAGACAACAACTCGTCCACTCGGGCTACCGAGGGGTTTAAAGGCTTGTGCATACGCTAAATGCAACCGTGATTCCTGCAAAAGTGAGTTAGGTTTTTCTTTGTTTTCGTTTTTCGTTCGTTTTGTCGTTTTCCGAGATTCCTAGCGTAAGCCGATCTTCATACACACTCACATATGATATCTCGAGCCGTAGGAACTATCCATTGTGTTGGTCCCAAAGAGGGTAAACAAGCAACCGATACAGTGTAGAACGGGGGGTTGAATACACTTTAAAGAATCAAACAAATTAATCAAATTTATATTCAATTATCAATCAGAACAATAACTCTTATCACTCTCTAATCAAATCAACAGGATGATTTGATATTACAATGATTATAACCTCAACTCTCTCTAAACACTCTTGAATCACAAACTAATTGATGATTGAATTTCTTGTTAAAACTGATTAACAAGAACTCTTGAAAACTCTCTCGAACTTTGAACTTACAAAGTTATCGCAACACACGCGTATCAAGTATCACGAACACACGTACGTTTTGCAACTTATGTAGTCGTCGTTGTGTTTCGCGTATCTGTTCACGTACACACGTAAGAACATGTATGTAAAACCCTGAAGAAGGTTTATACTTATACTTGATATATCTACGAATAAATCGTAATTTAAAGATAAAACTTATATTTTCTTTAAAACCGTAACAAACTCCTTAATTAGAACATATCTAATTAATTCCGTTTGAGATTTCTATCCAACTAATAGATAGTTTAAATTAGGTTTAGATATCCTAATTTAAATGTCGTAGATATGGAGAGTTTATAACAGAATTTAGAACTTACTTAAATTCTGAACTGACTTCTGACGCTGAACTGACATACTCAGTCTTTGACCTTGTCAAGCTGGCTTCTTGAATCTTGGATTCTTGAATCTTCAAGCCTTCAAGTCTTCATTCTTTAAAACTTATCTCAGCTTAGAAGTTACCGAGCTATCTAGTACTTAAATAGAAAACTTTATATCTGTTTATACGCTGACTACTCAGCTGAAGCTGACTAGTCAGTCTATAACAGACTTACATATTTCCTAACTCTTAACCTATCATCTATACATATCGATAGTTTGTCTCATCAAATCTAACTATTCTAAAAATGGGACTAACAATCTCCCCCTATTTGATGATGACAAAACATTGAATCAAATTAGTAATAGGTTAACAGAATTATGTTGAACAACTCTGGAACTGACCAAAGTTAGTTCTTGAACTAAGTATTGAACTGATCCATACTTATTCACGTATCTTGAACTTACAAGATTCTTATATTACAAATCTATTATAATACTTGTATTCTAAGTATTTGACTATACAACTACTTAGATTCTGAACTTATCAGAAGTAATTTAGGTTCTGAACTTACAAAACTTATATTACTGAACATATCAGTTTACCATTGAACATATCAATTATCAGCTTGAATTTTCAAAGCTGTTTGTTCGAACATATCAAACATAATTTTGAACATAATAAAATAATAAAAAGTTGAACATATCAAACTTGAGTTTGTATTAATGAACATATCATTTACATTATAGCTTAATCTTTATGATGAGCTTCCGCTCACTTAGTGCTTAAAAATTATGTAGAACTAATCTATTTAATCAACGGAATTTCCAACTTCTAACCACATATTAGAACATTTAAGTTCCCAAATTACAGCTTTCTTGATAGCATCAACCACAATCTCTTCACCTTCTGGCATCTCTTTCATCTTAGCTTTTCTTGATCTGATTTCTTTGTTGAGATGATATCTGAATACTGAGTTCTGAGTTGAGTCATCACATAGAATTCTCAAGTACATAATCAATTCCAGATTTTCCAAATGAAGATCTGTTACTTTCAAGAAACATTGATTACCTTCCACATCAAGATACAAGGATCCTTCCAAAGGTTGAGTGATATTCTCTCTGAATTTAACTCCCTCTGGAACTTGTAAAATGATGTCTCTTTTAGCTCGCTGGCTTGCTGCTCTAACTCTTGCAGCTTTGCCTCGATTAAGAAAGGTATCAATTTCATCAGCAGGGATCTCACCTAGCTGATCGATTCTTGTGAAGATTTTCTTAAGCACATCAACTATTTCTTGTCTTATTTGACTCTTTTTCATCTGCTTGATAGTTGTGGCTATGATCTTTAATTCTGAGAATCCCAACTTGTACAGACATCTCATATCCAGACCAATGTCTTATTTTTTGTCTAGTACAAAGTTGATGATTACCAATTCTCCTTTTCTACTCAGTGTAATTGATTCAATCTTGTTATTGAAATGTGTTCTTTTATAACAATGCCTTAGATCCACATCTGAGTAGGGAATTGGGGCAGCTCTTAGACCAGAGTAATCAGCTTCAGCTCTGGCAGCCTCAGCTTTAGCCTTTTCTCGTTGAACTTCATCTTGTCGTTGCTGCTCTTTTGTTTCCTCCACTGTTATGCCTAGTTCTTTAGCCATCTCTTGTAACATTTGCTCAGCAAGTATGTCACTGGCTTTCTGTGCTGCATCAGCTTCATCACTTGAGTCAGATTCATGTGAAACTAGTTGAGACTTACCCTGTTGCTCTGGCTAAGGCTCAGCAATGATGACCTTTCTTTTCTTCGTTAGAGGCATAACACTTCTTTTCTTTGTTTTTACCATCTCAAACACCTTACTCTTCCCTTTGTCTATTTGTGAAGTTGGAACGGACTCAGCTTCAACAAATTTTGACAAATTAGCATGAGGAAAGTTGGTGTGAACAGCTTGAGATGTTTCTTCAAGTGGAGTTTCTGGTTGAGCTTGTGAAGTTGTGGTTATTTGGACTGTTGGAGCCTGTTGTTGTTGAGAAGGCTGATCTACAGTACTCATGAACTGATCATGAGCTTGTTCAAATTGTACTTCCTCTGTATGCTCCCCCTCAACCTTATCATTACACTTCTTTGATTCTTCCTCCCCCTTTTTTTCATCATCAATCGGGGAGGGTCTGAGTTTGAACATGAAGCTTTCCAAGTTGGCAACTGAAGTTGACAAATCATTAAGGTTGCGCATCAACTTGGCTTTGTCATCATTCCTCTTCCTGTATAGCAGCTCAAACTAAGTATGTAGATAGTCCATAATGACTTGAGCATCAGTGGTCATCAGCTCGGGCTCCTCAGGTCTTCGTCTTACCTCAACGTCCTCCTGTTCAGTGGAAGAGTGTATTTCCACCGTAGGAGTGGCTATTGAGTGTTCCTCAATAGGTAAGGATGTGGGTCTCATATCCAAAGGTTGGTGATGACCTATGGAATCAAGGGGGCCAGAATGGAGACCCTGGAAACCTTCCTGGTGTATGAAAGGTTCATTGACAGGTCGTGCCAGAGTGTGTAAGAATTGAAGAGAAGTATGACCAAGTTCGTGAGGTATGGTAGTGGGGTGAGCTAGGCTTATTGGTGAGGAGGGGGGTAATTGACCCTGGGGTTTGGTCAGTATTTCAATGTTACCTTCATGGGTCTGTGAAGGCACAAAAGTAGGCTCTCCCATGGCACTAGTAAGTATGGGCTGAGTAGACACCATACCCGGTATAGGCTTAAGGGTTGAATTGAGCCTAGAGGTTGGCACCTTAAGAGAAGGTGTCTCCCCCTCAGCTCCTTCCGGTGGAGGTATCAATGTGATATCAACTCCAGTGTCTTTTTGGGGTGAAGGACCACCTTTGGCAGTTTTCCTTGTATAGGTGTAGGATATATCCTTGGTAGCAGTGGGCTAACCAAGGTTGGCTGTAGATTGTAAGATAGTTGGAGATGTTTGAGGTGGAGGAGAGGGGTTAGACTGAGTTGGGCTTGACTCAGTCTTATCTCCTAAGTTTGGAGATGGAGAAGTAAAAGAAAGAGAAGGAGATAAGGGTTGCGAAATCATACCTGCTGCACCGAGTAGTGGAGACTCAGAGCTAGGAAACAGACTCCTTTGCTCAGAACTCGAAGTGGTGGATGAAATTATTTGAGCACTGGGTCTGAGCTGAGTCCTAGGGTGATCAGCTTCAGGAGACTCAGCCTCAGAACCAACATCGTCACCCACTTCTTTCGCAGCTTCCTCCTCTGTCTCAGCTTCATTTGACTCAAGAGTAGGAAGCTGTACATACGCCCTCATTTGAGCACTCAATGTAGGGTGCCCAGGGAAAATATCATGGGCGAACATCCTGTAGCTGAGAACAGGAGTAGGATTGACTCATATTGAGTAGTATATCTTCTACCCAACCTGTCCTCAATGACCATGGATATAAATCTTGCGAAGGGTACAATGGTGTCCCTTATGTTCTTGGTCACCAATGACTTGAATGCCTCAAAGATCAACTCGGCGTAATCCACTCGTCGATCATAGAATAAGTTGTATAACAGTTTCATTTCAAAGTCATTCACATTATCCAGGCCTCCCACCTTGTATCCAAGGGAACTAACCACAGTAGATACCATAAATCCCCATGCCGTCTGGAAAACAGATTTCCGTATGATGCCAATCACTTGAGGATGACCCATTAAGGGTAAACCACTTCGTGATGTTTCCCTACAAACCGTCGCTTCATACTGATTATGAATCGGGAGATGAAGAATTCGGCGGAGACAGTTTGCATCGACTTCTATCGCCACTTGTCCACTTAGGACTATGCCCCATATAACCGGTTGAGTTGCATCCAGTTTACACGTATACCAGAATTCTGTAAGAAGTTGAGGGATGAGCACAGTAGGTCCATGAAAAAATGCATGTGCCAGGGGACCCTTGCGAATGTACGAGACCCACTCCTCATATCCCCTGCCAATTTTGGACTTTGGAATGTCGGTACAGGCGATGACATTGTTTTGTTTGTAGGTGGGGAGTGCGTTGTTCTTGAAATATCCACCACGAATCATTTGTTCAGTTTGATTCAGAGTATAACCCTCCATTGAAATCGAACTTATCTGTTAGTCCCAGATTGAGTACGCAACAACAAATGTTTGTAGAAGGGGGGGTTGAATACAAACTTTAGCTTTTAAAAATTAAAGACACACTTATATACTTTTATATAACTCTTATTGATATGAATCAAGAATTACATGTACTAGAAGTGGAAATTCTATGTACAATAAAAGGTGGTAATCAATTTGTCTAACACATAGACAAGCTAACTCTAAAACAACTAATGTATTTAGAGTGTTCAACACATGAACAAGTTTGATTCTACACAATGCTTATACTCTACGAAATTTCTCAAGTGATGAGATTTTCTTTTTGTGTAGTAGAGACTTCACTTTGTTGTGTTGTGTAGTATTTTCTCTATTTGCATGTCCACCATGCATGATTATATATAGAAGTCTTGGTGGATCCGGTTGCATGAAGGTAAGAGACCAAGAGGATGTGGAAATATAATATTTTAATTGTAAAGGTAGTGGGTGAAAAGTAAAATTACTTTAATCAAATGTATGATAAAAGTAATTGTACTTTTCTGCAAAAGTGCAACCCATTCACAATATAAAATATTAAAGTCCACAACTACTGTCGTGTAGAAGTTTCTTTCCTTTTTCATAATTGTACTTTAATCAACACCATGCTTATGATTGATTTGACTTTACCAAGTATGGGATTGCCAGCCATACTTAGTTGCTTGAACAAATCTTCATGATCTTTGTCTGTTTGAGGTATCATTATCCCTTTCCAGAGGATAAGATCAAACCTTTTTGTCTCATACTTGATCCAAAAAGTGCATTTTACTTTTACAAACAAAGATCTAAGGCATTATAGAACAACACATGTTCTGCCTTTTACATATGACTTACAATCTGAAAAGATCGAGTAGATTTGACATTTTTCACGACTCAACTATCAGATTGTACAAGGAACTCTGATATTCACTACTCAGTTGACAAAATATATCAGTTGATCACTTTTTGCTAGGACTCAGTTGACACATATTGCTCAACTGATCATATAGATGCTCAGCTGATCAATAGTAAGCTTAGGAGGACATAATGCTCATGTATTTGTATGATCAGTTGATAAGAATGCTCAGCTAATCAATCAAATACATCAGTTTATAAGGGGAGATGACTTGTGTAAGGAAAGACTTACTTAGCTGATGCTTTGGGCCTCAGCTGATCCAATTGTTCACTCAGCTGATAGAGTAGACACTCAGCTGATCAAATTTTTCACTCAGCTGATCAATTTCTTCACTCAGCTGATCAATCTGTTTACTCATCTGATGGAATATTTACATCAGCTGATCAACAATTTTGCTCAGCTGATACACTTTTTTCCTCAGCTGATGGTCTTCTTTACTTGTATTCTTCATCTGATGCTCCTTGGCTGATATCCTTTGGTTGATACTTTGAGTAGGATTTGATGCTCAGCTGATGGCTTATTTTCCTCAGCTGATGGTTGCATACTTAGCATATTTTTACATAAACTGATTCAAACAACACATGTTTGAATTCTTTCTAAGTCATACTGAATGTAGGGTTTGGTTATCATCAAATCCTATGTTTTAGGATAGGCAAAGTTGATTATTAGGGTGAAGTGATTATCTCCCCAACAATCTCCCCCTATTTGATGATGACAAAACCTTTTTCTTTTTGAAGAATCAGTTTGACTTCGAATAACAAAAGATTTAAACTTTTAAGTACATTTGGCTACCTAGCTATCTGTTTTTTGGTAGCTCTTTTTATTTGAACCTTGTTCTGTTTTTGGTTTCTTTTCTAATGTTCCATTTTGTTCTATTTTTATGGAATCTTTTTATGTGTTGTACCATTTTGTTCTATTTTTGTGGTATCTTTTCATTTTTCCATTTTTATATGCTTTTGATTTTCTGATATACATAAACATCACTTGAAATAACAGAATAATGAAATGTACATAAGTGATTACATAGATTAACTACTAACTATTCTATAATGTACAGTCAACTAAATAACAACAAAATCTTCAGAGTTAGAATCAGTCTTCAATCATCCCACCATGGTTCTTCTTTAACTTCAAAATCTTTGGCATAGGGATCAGCATCTGCTAAGACTTCACATTGGGCTTGAACAAGGGCTTCAAAGTTTTCATTTCCAGTTCTGCCTCTTGTATATATCCTTAGCCCAAATAGAAACTTCTTGCTAGCTTTAAGGATTTCAGACTGTCTAAAGAACCTCCATGTGCCAGCTCTGTCCAAAAAGAATATACCTTCAATAGGCATAATTATAAACTTGTACAACTCAGGAGTGATGTTCAGTGGAAGAGATGTGTTGAGACCCTCAAAATCTGATAGGAATTCATGCTGGGGTAGTACCTCTCTTAGCTCAAATGGTTTGTTGGGCTTGGAGCCTTTCTTATGAAGATTATCAACTATGTGCACATGCTTGTAATAGTCATCTGGAGTGAAGGCCTTTTGTGACACAGCTAGAGCTATCCAATTCTGAATTTTCTGAATGAATTGAACTTTGAGCTTTGATTTGGATTTGAAGAGAAGGTACAGGATCTCAACTAACTCTGTGAACCCATATATGTGACACCTCTCGTAGGATACAACTTCACAGCTGTTGAAGTTGTTCTGTCTTATTGCTTTGAGGTAGGGTTCACCATCACCTTTATGGACAGTGGCTCTTGTTATTGGAGTTGGTTCTGTTCTGTTTCTCAAAATATTGATTCTTTCTCTGAAGCTTTGAAGTCTTTGTTGACTTAGGTTGATGGGAGCAGATAAATCAAGGTTGAAGAGGGTTTTGATGGCATCAGCATGGGATCTAGCTTTGAGTACTTTAGCCTGAGATTTTTCCCTTGCCAATGTGTGTTGAGCAGCAGCTTGATTTTGACTTTGTTCTTGCTCTTGCTGATATGCTAGCTCTTTGGCTTGGTAGATTTCCTCAACTGAAACACCCAATGCTTGAGCCATTTGAGCATTCTCCCTTTCTTCCTTTTCTTTATGAGCAAGCTCCCTTTTCATTTGATCATCTGCTTCAACTTGCTCACCTGTCATCTTTTGTTTGCCTTTATCCTTAGGAGCAGAGGTTGAAGCCTTTTGGACTGATGGGGTTGATTGGACTGGTGGAGCAGATGGCTTAGGGCTCTGTCTTCTTCTTCTGAGAATGTCAGAAAGTGGAGTATCATCCTCATCATCAAAATCAGACTCTATATTGATTTGTGGAGAGCAACCCTCAGCAACTTTTCTTTTAGGCTTTGGCCTGTTTGCCATCCTTTTCAGCCTTTTGGGAAACCTTTGCTCCCCCTCAAAAGATGCTTTTCTTTTAATGGGTGAGGTAGCTGTTGTTTTGGGTGCTTCCTACTGCAAGATTTTGGTGGCTGTTTCAGCATAGGCAGCATCAATATCCTCTGAATCAAGATCATCCTCCCTGGAAGAACTTGAGAATTTCTCCCCCTTTTTTGCATCATCAAAAGGAAGAGGGGAGTCACCTGCTGCAGGCTTATGGGATGGGGTAGGGGCAGGGGTAGTGGTATGGGTGGAGGAAGGAGTAGAGGTAATTTTAGAGAGCTGAAGGGGAGGTCATCCTTGAGATCTTTGATAGCTTTCCACAATGAGAGACGACTCATTCTGGATTGTTCTGTTAAGGTTTCTATGTCATCAAGGATGCCTTTGAGAAAGGAAAGCATGGGGAGTAGTTGTTCAGGAATAGGTACAGAAATGTTTGGGTTGATTGGGCGTAGGGTTTGGAGTTGGGATAGGAGGTTGGATATGGTTTGGTTTAGGGTAGATATGGTTGATTGAGGTAGGCTGGGAATTTGTGGTTGAGAGGGAAGAAGGGTAGAAAGATGGTCTATTTTGGTTAGGAGGGGGGTAATATCAATGGGTGCAGGGGAGGGTTGGGGTGGGGTCTTGAGGAGCTCAATGTCATTTGCAAGTCTAGACAGTTGAGTAGAGGTTTGGGTTTGGAAGGCTTGGAAGGTTTGGGTTAGGTGATCAATGTTTTGGTTTATGATTTGGATAAGGATAAGGTTTGTGGTTTGGGTAGATATGGATGGGGTAGTGGTGGAAGGAATAGATAGAGGTTCAAAGAATTTGGGTAAGGTTTGTGTCCCCTCATTTGAGCCTTGGTGTATAAGCTCAAATTCATTGGGAAAGAGAGTTGAGCCCTGTGCAAGTGGTTGGTTTGTACCACTAGCATTGGCAGGCTGTGCAAGTGTATGAACTGAATTAATAATAGGTGCAAGGTAAGTGGACTGAGTGTGGGATGCACTCAATAACAGGGAATCCCTTATTGGATCCACATTATGTTGGGAGAATGTAGATGGTATAGGCTGACTCAATTGTGGGATAGACACAGTGTGACCTTGGGTTGAGGTCTGTCTTTCAATGAGATCAACCTTTTGGGAGGTTGTCTGAACTAACGGTTTAAGTCCCATTTTTACAGATGTATCGTGTTGTGAGGATACATCCACTGGTTGAAAGGTTGCAACATCCAATTGCTCCCCCTCGACATGAGGAAGGGTAATTGGAGTTGAGGTCAGAGGTGTGGATTGCACTCCCTCAAAGTGCTCATAATGAGTCACTTCTGGTGACCTTGTATATATGGGGCTACGGATAGGAGTAAAACTAGTGACCACAGGAGGTTCACTAGAGCTTGGCTGTAGGAGTGGTGTTTGGACTGGAGATGAGGATGGGCTATCAAAGGTTGGGAAGACCATTTGAATATCCTTAGAGGTGGAATCAGTACTATCCATACCTTGGGATATGATGTGCCTACTTCTGTCAATGAGCTCCAGAAGTTGCTCAGAGATCTCTTGTTCTTGGGCATCACCATCATCACCAAGAGGACTTAGTTCCATTGGACTGGGAGGAGCAAAATCACCAGCATCACCATCACCAGCATCATCATCATCCTTAGAGCCAGTGTGGCTTTCATCAGCATCATCATCACCATCATTATCATCATCATTTTCATCTGCATTGTCGTTTGCAGCATCAATCAGCTCTTGCATTTGGGCAGTGATTGGAGGACCTCTGTCTGCCTTTAAGAAATGGAATATCTTTTCACCCATGGGAGGGACAGGTATATGCTCAAGATGTTCTGTTAAGCCCACATAATCATCCTCTCCAATCTCCCTCATAGCTATCAGGCTCAATAGTCTAATGTAGGGCACCTGCGACCTCGATGATTTCTTGTTGGTGCTCTGGGTGATTTTATCAATAAGGTCCGAAAATATCACTTGAGCAAAGTCGATATTTACCCCGAAGACTAGGGCATAGAGCACCAGAAGCTCGGTTTGGTTGATGAGATGATGGCTTACAGATTTAGGATCGAAGCAACGTATGACCACGTTGGACAAATACTTCCATGGATGAGCGAAAGCAGATACCTTGACTTGACCATGCACTACAGGTTCATTGTAGCCGATGGTGTCTAAAACGGTTTGAACTTCTGCTCTGGAGGGAAAAGCGGTGTACGGTGGGAAGTTAGGAATAGCAGAGGCTTCACGAAGGGTTTCGGTGGTGATCTGGAGATGATAGTTTCCTTGGGCTAGGGTGCAGTGGATGGTGTTGGTGTTTAGGTTATAGGTTGCGGAGTACCATAGTTCACCGATAATGGTAGGGTAAATGTAGTGTAGATCAGCGGTGAGACTTTCAAACAGGGGATGGGCTTGAAGGAACTGAACCATTGGTTCATAACCTTGGTTTTCTCGCGAGGCAGGGATGGTGGTGTAGAGTAGAATGTTGTTGGGAGTTATATTCATCGGTTGATTGGGTGCAACATTCTCACCAGGGTTAACAGCCGGGTCTGGAATATAGGTGGCCATTTGGTAGGGATGATGAACAGTGAGTATCGAGAGAGAAGGTAGGGAGTTCTTTGTAGAGAGAGAGGGGGAATTTGGAAAGTTTGAACAGATAAAGGGGAATGAGAGAGAAATTGGGATATTTATGAAGATTAGTTAACAGAAATCGTTAGATACTGCCAAAAGATCTAACGGAAAACAAATTAAATAGCTATTAAATGAAAACTGACAAACGGAGTAAATAACTAGGGTTAAAAAGCATTAAATGAGAGTAAAAAAATGAATATTTACTAAGTGTAGAATCATCAGCTAATCAAGGAGAGTATCAGCTGATGAAAAACTATTAGTTGAAGGGTATCAGCTGATGGAAAACTATCAGCTGAGGGGTATCAGCTGATGGAAAACTATCAGCTGAGGGGTATCAGCTGATGGAAAACTATCATCCGATAGTGAGAATTTGGGTATCAGCTGAGTAAAGTACTTAGCTAAGCATGTCTTCCTTATCTTAAAGTGATCAGCTGAGTAAATTTGATCAGCTGATAGGCATCAGCTGAGCATAGTTACTCATTTTACACAAATCAAGTAAGACTTAGATATGCTTAGATAAGTATCTTATAATTTTCAACACTTATAAATTGATACAAACTAAATTACCATTATTTTAAACTAAAAATTTAGCATACCTAGTTTGGATATTAGGAAGTTGAACCTTGCTTCATCTAATGGCTTTGTGAATAAATCTGCAAGTTGTAAATCAGTGTTAATGTAGTGCAAAGTTACCTTCTTCTTTTGCACATTATCTCTGAGAAAATGATGTCTGATTTCAATATGCTTTGTTTTTGAATGCATGACTGGATTATTTGAGATGGAGATTGCACTTGTATTGTCACAAAGAATTGGGGTGTCTTCAAACTTCATATCATAATCAAGTAATTGATTTTGTAACCACAAAATTTGAACACAACAGCTTCCTGCAACAATGTATTCTGCCTCTGCAGTAGATGTTGACACTGAATTCTGTTTCTTACTAGACCAACTAATCAATCTTCCTCCTAGAAGTTGACAACCACCTGAAGTACTTTTTCTGTCTAATGTGCATCCTGCAAAATCAGAATCAGAATATCCAACTAACTCAAAATCTGAGTCTTTGGGATACCAAAGACCAAGATTAGGAGTTCCTTTGAGATATCTGAATATTTTCTTAACAGCAGCAAGATGTGATTCTTTAGGATCTGCTTGATATCTTGCACAGAGACATGTTGAAAACATTATATCTGGTCTACTTGCAGTGAGGTATAAAAGTGACCCAATCATTCCTCTATAAGTAGTAATGTTCACTGATTTGCCATCAGTGTCCTTTCCTAACTTAATAGAAGTAGACATAGGTGTTTTCATTGAAGAACATTTTTCAAAATCAAACTTCTTGATTAAATCTTTGACATACTTTGTTTGATGAATGAAAATACCATCAACCTCTTGTTTAATTTGCAAACCAAGAAAATAACTCACCCATCATGCTCATTTGATAATTATCAGACATGAGTTTAGAAAACTTTTTGCATAGTTCCAAATTAGTAGACCCAAATATTATATCATCTACATATATCTGCACAAGTATCACATCACCTTTGTACTTCCTAATAAATAAAGTGCTATCTATGCATCGTCTTGTAAAACCTTTATTAATGAGAAAAGAAGAGAGGGTATCATACCAGGCTCTTGGAGCTTGCTTAAGACCATATAAACCTTTGTTTAGAAAGTAAACATGATCAGGTAAGCTTGAATCCTCAAAACCAGGAGGTTGTTTGACATACACCTCTTCTTTCAAATCTCCATTCAGAAATGCACTCTTCACATCCATTTGGAACACTTTGAAGCTTTTGAAGGCAGCATAGTCTAGGAATAGTCTGATGGCTTCCAATCTTGCAACATGGGCAAAGGTTTCACCAAAATCAATACCTTCTTCTTGACAGTACCCCTGTGGCACTAGCCTTGCTTTGTTTCTGATGATTTGCCCATTTTCATCTAGCTTATTACTGAACACCCACTTTGTTCCAATGATGGATTTATCCTTTGGTTTGGGTACCAAAGTCCATACATTATTTCTTTTGAATTCTGCCAGTTCCTCTTGCATGGCAGACACCCAGTGGGATCATTGAGAGCTTCATCAACCTTCTTTAGTTCAATCATTGAGACAAATCCAAAATACAAACAGATGTTGCAAGCTTTTGATCTTGTTCTAACTGGATCATCTATGTTGCCTATCACCAAATTATGAGGATGGTGCTTGAGGTCTTTGAGTGCTTTTTGGATTTCTTGGGAATTGGGATTCATTTGGATTTGGGGAGAAGAAGTTATATGTTGGCTATCAGCAGTAGAAATGAGTTCATTTTGAGTGGCTGATATAACATCATTATTGCAATCTGTGGGTATCTCTACTGAAGAGGGAATGAGTGATATGGAATTGGAATCCAATGATGTTGAGTCATTTTCCACATGATTCAATAGAGGTATAGGATTGGATTAGGATGGTTGTACATGGTTAAAAACTTGGATAGGAACAGGTTCATCTAAATCATGAGCAGCTGGTGGAGAGGGATCTACTTGCTCTGAAGGAACTTCTCCAGTTTCCATAAGATCATTAAATTCTTCACCTGTAACATGATTAGAAGAACAAGAAGCAACAAAATCATTTTCATTAAAACTTACATTGATGGATTCTTCTATGACTTTGGTTCTGAGGTTGTATACTCTGTATGCTTTAGAAATCACCGAGTAACCTACAAACACTCCTTCATCAGCTTTAGGAGCAAACTTCTGCAATTGATCTTTTTAATTGATTATGAAACATTGACAACTAAAGATATGCAGAAAGCTGATGCTTGGCTTCCTTCCCTTGAGCACTTCATATGGAGTTTTGTTGTGCCTCTTGATAATAAGGGATCTGTTTTGTGTGAAACATGCACAACTTACAGCCTCAGCCCAGAAATTAAATGGTAACCCACTTTCACACAACATGGTTCTGGCAGCTTCAATCAATGTTTTATTTCTTCTTTCAGCTACACCATTTTATTATGGGGTTCTTGGAGCAGAAAAGTTTTGAGATATCCCTTTCTCATCACAGAAAGATTCCAGAGTTTGGTTTCTGAATTCAGTTCCATGATCACTTCTAAGACTCCTCACCAGATTGCCATTCAACACTTCCATTTTCTTGATAAAACAGATAATTTCTTTAGCAGCCTGACTCTTTTGTTTTAAGAAAGAAAACCCAAGTATATCTTGAGAATTCATCAACCAATACAAGAGTATACTTACTTCCACCAATACTAGCAGTTGCAACAGGACCAAAGAGATCCATGTGCAACATATAGAAAGGTTCTGTAATTGAGAAGGCCTGCTTGGATGGAAATGATGTCTTATGCTGCTTTCCTTTCTCACAAGCAGTGCAAGGTTTAGGCTTAAGATAAGTAAATGAAGGTAGTCCTGACACTAGTTCACCCTTGCTCAACTTGTTGATGTTTTTAAAATTAAGGTGGGAAAGCCTCTTGTGCCACAGCCAGTTTGTATCCTCATTATTCTTGGAGTACAAACATGTTTCCTTTGAAGGGTCACCAAAGGACATGTCAAGTGTATACACATCATTGGTTCTCTTGGCACTGAACACTGTATTACCTTCTTTATTTATGATGGAGCCTCCTGTCTTTGTGAAGTGGACTTCATTATCTCCATCACACAATTGACTTATGCTTATGAGATTATATTTCAGCCCTTTGACATATGAAACTTTTGACAGCTTGAGGTTCCCATTATGAAGCTCACCATAGCCTTTAGTTTGCCCATGGTTGTTGTCACCAAAAGTCACCCTTGGACCTTTCTCTTTCTTGTAGTTACTGAGCAAAGCCTTGTTACCTGTCATGGTTCTTGAACATCCATTGTCAAGAAACAAAGAACCAACACCCTGCACAGATTTGAATGAAAGAAGAGTTAGTGACACAAGTAGGAATCCACTACTTAGTGGATCCCTGTGGAAAGCACCTAGCTTTCCACTTTATCTCAGGTTTCTTATGAATGGGAGGAGTGACTATGTTATCATCACAAGTCCGCTGTCTTGAATTCCCTTCTAAAGAACATTCAAATGCCTTATGCTCTTTGCTTCCACATTTATAACATTTTTGAGATTTTGTGGCCTTGGAGCATTGAACAACATGGTTTGAATGCCTATGAGATTTCTTATCAGTCATAATTTGACTAATTTGACCATTCAACTTATGAAGCTTATCATGTAAATTTCTTAGGTCTTTATTTACAAGCACCTTAGATTGATCTTTGTTTTTGGAAAGTTTTTGACCAATCTTTGGAGTGGCAGAAATGGGAACAATGTGAACATCATTCTTTTTACTCATAGTTTCTTCTATTAAAAGAGATTTGATTACTTCTAGATCAACTGATTGTTTAGAAGATGAGCTATGATCAGCTAACAGGTTATCAGCTGAGCATTTATCATCTACTACCCTATCAGCTAATGGAGTAGTATTAGCTAATGATTCTTCAGTTTGTGAAATGCTAAGAATTAAGTCATCTGTTTTCAAGGTTTGACAACATAATGTTTCTGAGGTCTCAACTAATGATTCCTTTCCTTTAATCACATCCTTTGACTTTTTGTTATTAGTATTTTTACATTCTGAAATCTTACTAGAGGATGATTCAACAGAAGGAATAATTGATTCTTTTGAGTGGGAACTCTTGCTTCTAACAAACTTATTTGTGAACACACTTTTGCCTTTAACAGTCTTGTGCAAGGTCTGTGGCAAGATGTCAGCTTTGTCTAAGATATTAAGGTTCTTACTAGAATCAACATAGTTAGCAGCCTTAGAGTAATTTCCACCAATAATAGCTTGAACTTGTTTGGGTATCTGCTCCTTGACACACTGAGTGGTCTTTTCTGCAGATACACACCAAGACTTTACTACTTTTTGGAGGTCATTAAACTTTTTGGTTGCTTCACTAGTTTCTTTTACTAAGATCTCATTAAGTATCTTTTGATTAGCTAGTTCATCATTTAAGATTGTTATCTGCTTAAGTTCCTCATCCTTAAGAATTAACTTTTCCTTTAGTGATTCTACTTCTAGTTTTAGCTTCTTCTCTCTTTGAATAGCAGACTGGAACTCAATACACAAGTAATCAAACATAGCATTCTTCTTATTATCATCATAGTTAATAAATTTTCCAACCTGGTACATATAAGAAGGATCCCAGTTGGTAGTTGAACAAGCTTTAGCAGCCTTTTTCATGTCTTCATCAAAGGAACTACCATCATTGTTGTTGTCCATCATGCAAAACTGAGCAGAGATCACCTCATCTTCATCTGAGGAGAGATCTTCTTCTGCCCAATCTTCTTCTTCAGCAACAAGAACTTGGCCCTGGGCTTTCTTCTTCTTCTTCTTGTCAAGGACAGCAGCAAGGAGTTTCTTATACTTAGCTTCATAATCAATCTTTCCCTCCTGCTTTTGCACAGATGAAGAACCAGTGTTATATTTGGACTTACAGTCACTGGCTATGTGGCCAATCTTGCCACACTTATAACACTCTGCTGTGGAGGCATCAAAAGTGGATTTGGGTTTAACAAACTTTGATGACCTCTTGCTGAACCAATTGACACCCTTTCCCTTCTTGAAAGGTCTGAACTTCTTAACCAGCATAGCTACACCTTCAACCAACTCCTCCAGATTACTTTCCTCATAATCCTTCTCCTCATCACTTTCTCCAGCACTCTCATCTCCATCTCCTTCTTCATCAGAACCAGAATCAATAGCTATAAAGCTTCTCATCTTTGTATCTCTTGATACAAGGGCAGTTGGTGCAGCTTTCACTACCTCCTTCATCTCCTTGGATGACAACTTCCTTTTCTTGACTGATTTCTCATGGTTGAGTAAGTTAGCATAGAGAGCAACCAGAGACATTCCCTTAATATTCTCACTATGTCTTAGAACAGTGACAGAGTGATCCCATGTTTCAGGAAGGGAGTCTAGAAACTTGTTCACCAAGACAAAGTTGCTCTTGGTTATGTCTGCCCTTTTCAAGTCATTAACTAGGCAGTTGAACCTGGTGTATGTCTGTGTAAGACTCTCACCTTTCTGAGCAAAGAAGAATTCATACTCTCTGTTGAGGAGGAGCTTCTTGTTCTCCTTCACCTCTTCAGTCCCTTCATATGCAACTGTGAGTGTATCTAACATCTCTTTTGCAAAAGAACAGTTAAGCACTTGATGATAGATTTCATTGGGTAGTGCAGAGACAAGAGCTGATCTAGCCTTAACATCTAGGCTAACCAACCTCTTATCCTCATCTGTCCACAGATGCATGGGTTTGGTTATGATTCTTTCAGGTTTAGAGGTTTGACCTTCAGATTCTGATGGGATAGATAACACTGATGTTGGAACATAAGGACCATCAGTGACTATTTCAAGCATTTGGATATCAAGGGTGGATAGGAAAAGATGTGCTCTACTTTTCCACATGGAGAAATTTTCAGCATCAAACATGGGACATCTTGTTAAGGACCCAGTGTTTGAGATATTCATATTGTTTGCGGATGAGGCCATATTAAGAGGGGTAGAAGTAGTTGTAGAGTAAGCAAAACATATCTACATATTGATTATCTAACCTGCTCTGATACCAGTTGTTAGTCCCAGAATTAGTACGCAACAACAAATGTTTGTAAAAGGGGGGGTTGAATACAAACTTTAGCTTTTAAAAATTAAAGACACACTTATATACTTTTATATAATTCTTATTGATATGAATCAAGAATTACATGTACTAGAAGCGGAAATTCTAAGTACAATAAAAGGTGGCAATCAATTTGTCTAGCACATAGACAAGCTAACTCTAAAACAACTAATGTATTTAGAGTGTTCAACATATGAACAAGTTTGATTCTACACAATGCTTATACTCTACGAAATTTCTCAACTAATGAGATTTTCTTTTTGTGTAGTAGAGACTTCACTTTGTTGTGTTGTGTAGTATTTTCTCTACTTGCATGTCCACCATGCATGAGTATATATAGAAGTCTTGGTCGATCCGGTTGCATGAAGGTAAGAGACCAAGAGGATGTGGAAATTTAATATTTTAATTGTAAAGGTAGTGGGTGAAAAGTAAAATTACTTTAATCAAATGTATGATAAAAGTAATTGTACTTTTCTGCAAAAGTGCAACCCATTCACAATATATAATATTAAAGTCCACATCTACTGTCGTGTAGAAGTGTCTTTCCTTTTCCATGATTGTAATTTAATCAACACCATGCTTCTGATTGATTTGACTTTACCAAGTATGGGATTGCCAACCATACTTAGTTGCTTGAACAAATCTTCAAGATCTTCGTCTGTTTGAGGTATCATTATCCCTTTCCAGAGGATAAGATCAAACCTTTTTGTCTCATACTTGATCCAAAAAGTGCATTTTACTTTTACAAACAAAGATCTAAGGCATAATAGAACAACACATGTTCTGCCTTTTACATATGACTTACAATCTGAAAAGATAGAGTAGATTTGACATTTTTCACGACTCAGCTAACAGATTGTACAAGGAACTCTGATATTCACTACTCAGTTGACAAAATATATCAGTTGATCACTTTTTGCTAGGACTCAGTTGACACATATTGCTCAGCTAATCATATATATGCTCAGCTGATCAATAGTAAGCTTAGGAGGACATAATGCTCATGTCTTTGTATGATCAGTTGATCAAGAATGCTCAGTTGATCAATCAAATACATCAGTTTATAAGGGGAGATGACTTGTGTAAAGTAAGACTTACTTAGCTGATGCTTTGGGCCTCAGCTGATCCAATTGTTCACTCAGCTGATAGAGTAGGCACTCAGCTGATCAAATTTTTCACTCAGCTGATCAATTTCTTCACTCAGCTGATCAATCTGTTTACTCTGCTGATGGAATATTTACATCAGCTGATCTACAATTTTGCTCAGCTGATAGACTGTTTTCCTCAGCTGATGGTCTTCTTTACTTGTATTCTTCATCTGATGCTCCTTGGCTGATATCCTTAGGCTGATACTTTGAGTAGGATCTGATGCTCAGCTGATGGCTTATTTTCCTCAGCTGATGTTTCCATACTTAGCATATTTTTACATAAACTGATTCAAACAACACATGTTTGAATTCTTTCTAAGTCATACTGAATGTAGGGTTTGGTTATCATAAAATCCTTTGTTTTAGGATAGGCAGAGTTGATTATTAGGGTGAAGTGATTATCTCCCCAACATTATCGTATTGGATTGCACTTAGCAGTAGTAAGCACTTAGCAATGAACTATGCACACAACAACGTTAGGGTTTAAGAGAGAAGAATATTTTGAAAGTTTAAACGAAATATGACAAACAATCTCTCTTACTTATACCTTTTCAATGTGAGAGAAAAGTTACCGTCATATGCGGGTAATAAATATGACGGTTACTGTAAAAACTTTTACGTAGTTTGTTACGACAGCTAAATTTATTGTTAGTTACCCAAACGCATACTGTTATATTGAAAAGATTTTTTTATGAAAAATATATCATAACAAATTTCTAAACGACTAACGTTTATTTACCGGACACACCGTAACTATATAGGACTTACCATATGTTAGGACTAACCTAGACTTGTGGAACTGACCACACTTTGGAACTGATTACTCAGCTAATCCTGAATGGTTAGCTCAGATGTAGTATTCAGCTGATCTTGAATGTTTAGCTTATATAGAGTACTCAGCTGATTCTGAATGTTCAGCTTATATAGAGTACTCAGCTGATTCTGAATGTTCAGCTTATATAGAGTACTTAGCTGATTCTGAATATTCAGCTTAGTGGAACACTTAGCTTCAGATAGCACTCAGCTCAGTTTGAGCACTCAGCTGATCAGATTGAGCACTCAGCTCAGATTTTGACACTTAGTCAAATGTAGCACTTAGCAAAAAGTAAACAGAGATAGAGAATGGAACATACCAATTAAGGGTTGAGCATTCCAAGCTTGCTGAGTAGAGTTGTGAATCTTGTGACTTCTATTGGTTTAGTGAAGATATCCGCAAGATGATCTTCAGTCTCAATGAAGACTAACTCTATCTTTCCCTTTTCTACAATATCTCTGATGAAGTGATGTCTTATCTCAATATGCTTGGTTCTTGAGTGAAATACTGGGTTTTGTGTAATGGCAATAGCACTTTGATTGTCACAAAATATTGGAGTCTTTGAATAATGCAAATCAAAGTCCTTCAGCTGATGTTGCATCCATAGTATTTGAGCACAACAACTCCCTGCAGCTACGTATTCAGCTTCAGCTGTTGAGATTGCCACTGAGTTTTGTTTCTTGCTTGTCCAACTAACTAATTTTCCACCCAAAAGTTGACAGCCTCCAGTAGTACTCTTTCTATCAAGACCACATCCTGCAAAGTCTGAATCGGAGTACCCTATCAGCTCAAATCCTGATCCTTTGGGATACCATAAACCTAAGTTTGGTGTTCCCTTCATATATTTGAGTATTCTTTTAACAGCTAGCGAGTGTGATTCCTTTGGGTCAGCCTGATATCGTGCACAAACACATGTGGCAAACATTATATCAGGTCTGCTTGCTATTAAATAGAGTAATGAACCTATCATTCCTCTATATGTAGTCTGACATACAGACCTTCCATGAATGTCCTTGTGTAGCTTGACATTGTGTAACATTGGAGACTTTGCAGGATGGCTTGAGTCTAATCCATATTTCTTAATCAGATCAAAGACATACTTGCTCTGATTAATAAATATACCATCTTCTTTCTGATAGATTTGAAGTCCCAAAAAGTACGTCATCTCACCCATCATGCCCATTCTGTATTGATTAGACATTATCTTGGAGAACCAATCACACAGATCTTGGTTTGTTGATCCAAAGATAATGTCATCCACATAAATTTGAACCAGAATGACATGTCCTCTACTCCTTCTTATGAAAAGAGTTTTGTCAATACTTCCTCTGACAAATTCATTTGAGAGCAAATAGGTGGATAGTGTATCATACCAGGCTCTTGGATCTTGCTTGAGTCCATACAAGGCCTTGTCTAACTTATAGACATAATCTCGATGTTTAGCATCAATAAACCCAGGGGGTTGTTTCACATAGACCTCCTCCTGTTGTGCTCCATTTAGGAATGCACTTTTAACATCCATTTGATACACTTTAAAGTTTCTGAAGGCTGCATAGGCTAGAAACAACCTTATAGCTTCAATCCTTGCAACAGGGGCAAAGGTCTCATCATAATCAATACCTTATTCTTGTCGATACCCCTGAGCTACTAGCCTTGCCTTGTTTCGAATCACTACTCCATCCTTGTCCATTTTATTTCTATAGACCCACTTAGTGCCTATAATTGTTTTTCCTTTGGGAGTAGGGATAAGGGTCCAGACCTTATTTCTTTGAAATTCTGTCAGCTCTTCTTGCATAGCTTCAATCCAATCTTCATCTTTTAGAGCCTCTTCAGTCTTCTTTGGTTCCATTTGAGATAGAAAACTAGAGTAGGCAACATAGTTTCCATTTTCCTTAGATCTAGTTAACACACCATCTTCAACGTTCCTAATGACATCATCAAGAGGATGATCTTTTAATACTCTGAAGGCTATAGTAGGAGACTGAGGTTCTGGGTCTGAGTCTGAGCACTGTCTCTCAGGCTGAATAGGACTTACTTCTTCAATCTGAGTAGGAATTGGAAGATCACATAGATCTTCAATCTGACATGTACCTGATGATTCACCGAGATTCTCAGGCTGATTATCTTCAATATTGATAATTTCTTTCAATGATGCATATTTGTCAGATTTACTATCATCATCATCAGAATCATCCATAACATACATGGGATTTGATGTGAGATCTTCTTTGCTCCTCTCAAGCTCACTCAGAATAACCGGGTCAGCTTGAGCTCTGTTGGATTCATCAATACTTGTCTCATCAAACGTAACATGTACTGATTCTTCAATTACCTTTCTTTTAAGATTAAAGACTCTGTAAGCTTCGGAGATTGAAGAATATCCAACAAATATCCCTTGATCAGCTTTGGGTTCCAACTTATGGAGCTGGTCTCTTTAGTTTAGCACATAGCATGTTGAACCAAAAATATGGAAATATCCAATGTTGGGTTTCTGCCATGATACATCTCGTAAGGTGTTTTCCCATGTCTTTTAACTATAATTGATCAAAAACAGTTGTTCTCACAGGATTGTAATCCAATCTTTTGAAAACTGACTTATAGTTTCTGTAGGATCTGGAACATTCAGCTTGATGGTTTGAGTGAATAACCTGAGGACTTTGGGTTGGTCTCACAAACTTATTGGTTTTGACCTATTTCCCTTCCTTGTTCCTTAAGAATGTTCTTGGGAGTATGTCATCTGATTTCATCATTTTGTCTTCAACACTAACTTGCTCTTCGATGATTACATCAGCAGCAGCACTATAATCTCCCCCTAGCACTACTTTTACTTGATTTGGTATCTGCTGGTTAATACACTTTTCTGCTTCTCTTGATGACTTACACCAAGATTCACAGATTTTTCTTAGATTGTCAGCTTGTTCTTTTGATTCTTGCAGTTCTTTACTTAGAAGTTTGTTTATATGAAGCTGACATTCATAATCACTTTGGATCTTTTTACCAGCATTTAAGAGAGTTTCATAGTGTTTAAGTTCATCTTTTAGTTTTGAAATTTTAGTTTTCAAACTAGATTGATATGTGAGAGAGGTTTTGAAGTCATTCAATAGATAGTTGAACATTAGACATTTTTGTTCATCAGTGTAAGAGCTAAAGTTATTTACCTTATACATTGAGGCAGGATCCCAGTTACTGGTTTGCTTACTCAGCTTAGCCGCTTCTACTAGATCCTCATCAAAGGAACTGTCTTCTAACTCATAGTCAACTTGTTCCTCTTCATACTCAATGGCCATCAAACACCTATCTGGCTCATCATCATCTGAAGTAGATGATCCGGTATCCCAAGTTTCAGCAAGGAGACCTTTGGTGTTTTCATCTGGCTTGCCTTTGAGTCTTTGATATTTCTTTTTATACTTATCAGCTCTGTAGGCATTCTTGTCAGCTACTGAAGCTGATTCTCCCTTCTTTACTCTGCACTCAGCAGCTATGTGTCCTATCCTCTGACAGTTATAGCACTTAGCTTTCTTAGGATCAAAAGTAGACTTACCACTTTTGCTTCTGTCAGATTGACCCCTTCCTCTTCTGAACTTTCTAAAGTTTCTTGCTAACATTGCCATTTGTTCAGTAAGAGCATCCACCTCTTCATCATCTGAACCAGAGTTAAGACTTACTTCCTTAGATTCAGATTCAGAGTCAATCTCAGCTTGAGACTTTTTAGATCCCTTCTTTTTCTTTTCTGCAATTAATGCAGATCCAGCATTGTTTATAGATTCTATTAGTTGTTGCTAGGCCACTTTCTTCTGTTCCATGATCTGTTGATCAATGGTAATCTCATTGAATTGTTCTGGTAACACATCCAAGAACTTGAGTACCAACTCGTTATCATCTTTCTTAACACCTACCAAGATCAGATCATTTATCAAGCATTGAAATCTGGTAAACAAATCTGCCAGAGTTTCATTCTTTTTAGCAAAGAAAGTTTCATAAGAACGACTCAAATTTGTCTTCTTAATTTGCTTGACCAGACCAATTCCTTCATACGTGACACTGAGAGTATCCCAAATCTCTTTTGTAGTTTGGCACCCAGCCACAGTATGCAGAAGAGGATTTGTTAAAGCATTTGCAATAATGCTTTGTGCCTTGTCATCAAGATTGAACAGTTTCCGATCTTCTTCAGTCCAAGATGCTTCAGGCTTGGGAGTTTCTCCAGAGGGAATAGTTTTGTCAGTGGCAGTAATATAGATCATTGGTATGATTGGGCCATCTTGAATCACGGTACTCATCCTGTGATCCACAGACTTCATATATAGCATTGCTCTAAACTTCCACATAGGATAGTCATTGCCATCAAAGATAGGACAACCTTTTGCCGCCATTGTTGGTATATGACTTGATTGCTTGCTAGTAGACATCTTAGCCTCTTGACAGCGGATCTTGATCTTCAACTTACGAAGAAACTTGCTCTGATACCAGTTGTTGGTCCCAAAGAGCGTAAACAAGCAACCGATACAGTGTAGAAGGAGGGGGGTTGAATACACTTTAAACAATCAAACAAATTAATCAAATGTATATTCAATTATCAATCAGAACAATAACTATTATCACTCTCTAATCAAATCAACAGGATGATTTGATATTACAATGATTATAACTTCAACTCTCTCTAAACACTCTTGAATCACAAACTAATTAATGATTGAATTTCTTGTTAAAACTGATTAACAAGAACTCTTGAAAACTCTCTCGAACTTTGAACTTACAAAGTTATCGCAACACATGCGTATCAAGTATCACGAACACACGTACGTTTTGCAACTTATGCGGTCGTCGTTGTGTTTCGCGTATTCGTTCATGTACACACGTAAGAACATGTATGTAAAACCCAGAAGAAGGTTTATACTTATACTTGATATATCTACGAATAAATCGTAATTTAAAGATAGAACTTATCTTTTCTTTAAAACGGTAACAAACTCCTTAATTAGAACATATCTAATTAATTCCGTTTGAGATTTCTATCAAACTAATAGATAGTTTAAATTAGGTTTAGATATCCTAATTTAAATGTCGTAGATATGGAGAGTTTATAACAGAATTTAGAACTTACTTAAATTCTGAACTGACTTCTAACGCTGAACTGACATACTCAGTCTTTGACCTTGTCAAGCTGACTTCTTGAATCTTGGATTCTTGAATCTTCAAGCCTTCAAGTCTTCAAGTCTTCATTCTTTAAAACTTATATCAGCTTAGAAGTCACCGAGCTATCTAGTACATACATAGAAAACTCTATATCTGTTTATACGCTGACTACTCAGCTGAAGTTGACTAGCCAGTCTATAACAGACTTACATAATTCCTAACTCTTAACCTATCATCTATACATATCGATAGTTTGTCTCATCAAATCTAACTATTCTAAACATGGGACTAACACGTTGTCAAAACCCGCGTGCGAATTCTCTAAACGAAGAAATGTGGAAAAGGATCAGATCGAAGCGCGAATACTAATGTCACAGCACGACAAATATTCTTGCCCGTCACTCCAGAGCACGCCACGCGTCATCACGGCATGACGTTCCAAACTATCGCGGCGTGACGCTCTTTTCTCAGAATCCAGCCCTAGCGCGCCACGCATCATAGCGGCGCAACACGTGTCGCCGTAGTGGCGCGACGTATCCAATGTCAGGTCCAGCGCTTTTCTTCACGTGTCGTAGCGGCGCGACACTTGTCCGGGTAGCGGCGCGACGTGGCACTGTCGATCCAGCATCCTTCAAACACGTAGCGTCGCGGCTCTACAATTAGCTGCGTAGCGGCGCAATCCTCTTCGAGACCATTTTAAAAGAGCTTTGTTTCCGGTCGTCTTCTCCACTCACCTATTCGACTTTCGCGGCGCTACCGGCTAACTTCCGCCGATTTCAAGCTTCCAACGTCGGATCTACTCATTTTCGTGCAAGATCTTCAACATCTAACACTATAGTAAGCTTCTTTCTTCCTGCATTGCATTATTTTCTCTCGTTCTTGTTAGTTCCAGTTGCGAGTTCAGAAATTTTTCCTGAGTTCCTCGATTTCTTGGTTTGTTCTACTCATATTCATGCTAAAATCTCTAAAAGATTCATATCTAAACGTTATTTTCAGCCATGCATGTTTAAAATCTCGAATCTTGCTTCAAGAACAGTTAGGGTTTTTAAAACCCGAAAATAAAACCGATTTTTTTTGTTGATCTTATGCTTAAAACTGATAATTATCGTTAACATGTCATTTTAAGCACTCATGCACCGTACATCCACGTTAAATTCGTTTTTATCATCTCTCTTTCTACAAAGTTTACTTCCGAGTATGGGTTTTTTTGCCAAAACCGGGTTTCTGCCCTTGTAATGATTTTTTGGTGAACATCTGTTGTAGTTCTGCATGTATCCTGTTGATCTGGGCCAGATCTGTTAATATTTGAGCTTAACCGTGATTTTTGCCCTTGTACACAGTAATGGCTGCCCGAGGACGTGGACGAAGGGCCAGACAAGAAGAAGAGATTGCCATCCCAGAAGGCCTTGCGGTCTACCACCCGTGGTTGGTGTTTGCAACCACTCTTCTTGCCTGTCTGCGATCAGACTATATCTCCCGGCTGCAACAGCATCTTCATAGAGTGATCGACATTCCCCATTCTATTGACTGGGACATTACTGATAGAGTTAGGCTCACAAACCAGCTCCTTGGCTTTTTGCGAAAACAGTTTTGGGCTGCAGACGGGACTCTGTTGTTTACCTGCAATGCGTAGGAGCGGTTATTCCGCTTACGTGAGCTAGTTTTCCGTGAGCTGTCTCTAGAGTTCTTCTCCGCGGTCCAGCTCAACTCTGTCACCGCCAACGTTACTGGTCATCGGTTTATGTCTTTTCATCTTGGTGGAGTGAGCCGCGAGTGTAGTCTCGCGGAATTCAGTCATCGCATGGGGCTGTACACGCCCGTAGAGACCTCCAGCCCATTCTTCGAGTAATTCCTTACGAGCTGCGAGCGGAATGAGCCCGAGGATATCTCCGCTGCGGAGATGTGGGCAATGATCACAAACGGGGGTATGAGCCCCGTAGGGCCGTGGAGAGCAGCATCCGCCTTCCTGTCCACCGGCTGCTCCACCGTCTTATCTCCACCTCCATTTCTCATCGCCGAGGTGGAGAGAAGGTCACGGGGGTTGACCTGATGTTTCTCTACAGTATCCTGAGTCCTGGCATGTTGCTCAACGTGCCGTTTCACTTGGCCTTCTTCCTTGCTCGTCGGGCCACTGGTCCAAACAGACGAGTCCTACCTGTGGTGACCAGTTTGTCACCAGGTTGGCCCGTTCATATGGGCTTCTGACGCTTCAGGAGGAGGCGAGGCAGGTGCGGTACGAGACGTGCCTATGAGTATTAGTTATTTGGAGACGATGCGAGTCCTGGAGAGGACATATAATAGGGGCTATCAAGTTGTACCTGCGGATGGTCATGGGCCTGAGCCAGAGGTTGAACAAGGGCCCGGGCATGAGCAGAAGCAGCAAACGCACCATGTACGCCGTAGGAGACGGGCGTCGGGGCCCGTAGATGAGTGGCCGCAGCCTTACTCGCTGTAGCAGATATCCGGGTCGATTGACCGTCTAACCGACCAAATGGGTAGCATGTCTATGAGAGTAGATGGGCTCGGTTACTACACTCATCATGTGCACGCGCGCCAGGTGATGCACGAGCAGAATGAGCAGTATATGCACTCCGGTCTGTCCACCCTCTTGACCCATTTTGGATATTAGCCACCGCCGTACTCACCATACCCTCCCCCATATCTAGACTGGCATTCGCGCTTCCCATCATCAGAGACCCACATGCTGAGGCCGTCTGGATATGCGGGTAACGACTCGGAGGACAAGGATTGAGAGATGAATTTTATTTCTATTCTATGATGTACTTGTAAAACTTTTATATATATTAATTTTAGTATTTGTCTAATCTTTTGTGCATGAGTTGTTTAATTTTCAGCATGTTTGGTTGATAATTGGAGTATGCTTACATGCTGGCGGTCAGTTCAGCGATTGCTTATATTTTTGCTCTAGTCGCGTGTATAATATCGAGGGAGCTATTTCTAATCTTTTTCTACCTTGATATATTTTATTGTGTACAATGGGGACATTGTACAATTTAAGTGTGGGGTAGGGGGTTAGAAAAAGATTCCTCGCTTGAAATTAATTTGTCCTGATAGTAATTTATTATTTTATTTGGGCGTGAATTTTGAATTTTTAATATTATTCGAGTTAAAAGTTAGATATTATTTAAGATTGTCAAGATTGTTGATTTATAAATAATTCATAGGATATATCTAGCTTTTATGCATAGTGCTTGTGGCTTTTCGCCAATTCTTTAGAAATTCGAGTTTATAGTATCCAATCTTTAATTTTTGAAGTGCTACATAAAATATAAGGTTGAACCCTTTTTGAGTCTAAGTTTGACAAAAATAGACTGAGTTGAATTTTCAATTTTTATAAACATATGTTTGAAAAAAGAAAAAAAGTTAAAAAAGCCAATGTGCAAAAATGAAAAAAATATAAAAGAGCTAGAAAAAAATATAAGTCTATATGGCTTTTGGAATTCAAATTAGTAAACTCTGAGGGGTGTTCTACACCTAATCACCTAAAGCCAACTGGTTTGGGATCGGTTGAGTTGAGGATTCGCTACATGGGTTACATAGAAATTCAGGCTTATATAAAAGTGCTGAAAAGATAAAAAAGCATATGTGTAAATAAAGTTAGAAATCTGCAATAAGTCTTGAGGTCAGGGGATTTTTAAAAGGGTAACTTAACCAATTTAAATCTAAATGCAAATTTTAAGTTAAGGTTTGAATATATATAAATAGGAATATTCTTTAGGGGTGGTGGAAAGTTAATGAGGATAAAATCATGGGTATGTGCATAATTCTAAGTATAATTTATGTTTTGTATTAAATCAACCTTTTTGACATTCGTAATTGATATTTAATTTTTCTAGAATGGTATTAGTTATTTAAATTTTTAGTCTGGATAGAGTTGTTATTTGCTTGAGGACAAGCAAAGTTCAAGTGTTGGGTATTTTGATATCACGTTAATTATATATAAATACTGTGCAATATCGGGTTGATTTTAGTCGAAAAATATGTATTTAAGTGTAAAAAGATGCGTTTATCGTTTCTTTTATGTTTTGCAGGCTAAAAAGACAAAATAATGAAATAATTGGAAAATAAGCCGAGAAATTAAGAAAATAAAATAGAGCCCAAGAAATCAAGAAGAAAAGAGAAACCCAAGAAAGTAAAGAAAAGAGCCCAAAAAGAAAGAAAGAAAAGAAAATAAGGCCCAAACAAAAAGAGTCCACCGGGCGTGAAAGAAAGGATCGCGGCGCGACGAATTCAAGGGTCGCGGCGCGTCGAAAGAGTTTCAGATAAGGTCAAAGTTGACGCCACGTGGGATCACGGTGCGACCAAATCCTCTGTCGCGGCGCGACACATCAAGATCACGTCAGACTTGAAATTCAAAGAGTTGGGATCCTGATGAAACTGCGGGTCGCGGCGCGACGCCCCTGTTTTCATAAATCTATTTAAACTCAACTCCAGATCGGTTTTGGAGTTAACCACTCAATTTCTTCTACCTAAACTCTGCCAGATACGTTTCAGAAAATATCCCAGGAGGCTTGGAGGCTGATTTTGAAGATTGAAGCTCAATTTGGAGGCTAAAGGCTTGGATCTCTAGCTTTATTACGGTTTTATCATTCTACTTCTGTTTATTGTATTTATTTGATTTCCAGAGGTATGATATGATCTTATTAGGCTAGTTTTCTTCTGTTTTCCTCCCTAGAGGAAATGAAACCCTTTAAAGTTGATTAATTTACATGTTATTGACATTAATTTGCATTATATTCATCTTTCAAGTTTAATCAAAGATCCTTGCATGTTTTAGTTCTGTTTTTGAGAAGTTTATAATCTGAGTTCATGTAAATTGGAGGACCAATCCATTTATATAACTTTAATCATTGCTAATTAGGACCAATAATTAGTTTTGACTAGTGATTGATCAAATCCTAGACTTAAACAATCAAGATAGGAACTTTAATGTGTTAGAATTAATATATGATGACTTTCATGTGTTAATTAAATGATTTGGTAACGTAATCAATCATTAAAGATTAGATCCTGTTAGATACGAACTTAATTGTGCTTAATTGTGTAGTTAATTGATTTAACGACCAATAAATTAGTTAATTGCATGATTAAAAAGGTTGGATACTCGGATCAAGAGTCTAACAATATAGGAATCTGTATAGCACCACGTTTCAACTCGGATCAAGAGTCTAACTATTTCATCCTCTTTCTCAGGAATTTCAATTGTCTATTGGCCTACGAGGCTACCACCCATAAAAACTCCGAGCATTTCAAAGACAGAAGTCTTTGTAAGCTTTATAGCACCACGTTTCAATTTGATTTCCATCTTTTTTTCATCAAAACAATGAACAACAGAGTACCCAAGCTTCCATGGTATGACATCAATTCTAAACATGGTAAATGGACCAAACCCAATGTTATCCAAACATGTTTTTTGTTCATCACTCAACGATTGCATTGCCGTGCACAATGGTTTAGGAGAGGTCCTGGTCCGTATGTGTCTCTGAATATTTGTAGTGGGAACCTCATGGACAACAGACATACTTTTTCCCCCTTCTTTTTTTTCTTGCTAATTACTTTATCTTCAAAATCAGAATCATCATCTATCAAGATGGTTTGTCTCCTAATGGCTGATTTGGTTATCTTCTCAACCCCTAATTATTAAAGTAAACATTTATAAAAAATTGTTCTATGATGGATATAAATAGAGAAAAAATATACATTAAAATTTGTTCAGGGATAAATATAACTATTCATACATAATAATAAACATATAAAAAACATTGTGTAGTAATGAACAACTAGCATCACAATCAATTTATCATTTATCACAAACCTGCTGTTTCATGTTCAATAACATTCACTTGTTTTCTACTACTTTTCCTCAATGAACCTACCAAACATAGATAACGAGGTTTTGTTCAACATAAATGTTAAAGATGATCATTAATTCTACCATAATCAACATATCTTCAACTATAAAAAGACAATAAAAATTTGCATTCATCAATAATAAAAACTTTATTAATAACAAACTAACAGGAATTAATTATATATGCCGTACCTTCATTTGGTGAAACCTTTCTCTTCTTAGACGACGACAAATCTTGATCAGCTGGCTTTTCTATGATTGCGTCGGCCTTTTCTTTCCGTTTATACTCTTTATCTGCTTTCTTTGATGACCTCTCTACATCTCAAAATTCAAAATGCATTCTTTGTTAAACTTTCATGATAAATGTTCCAAATTTTTGTCATGTTTAAAAATAATGGAATGTTCAATACTTATTATACCTTTGTTGTTTCTTTCTTTATTACATAATATCTTCCTCCTTTTTATGACGAAACACCTTCATTATCTTTCATAGGTTTTGTAATAAAAAATTATATTCTTTTCAGCATTCAATAACATAGGTGTCCTTTTATACATACAAAAGTTTATTGTAAAATATATGAGTTATATGTTTACATTCAGTATGTTGAACATATTCAATTTGTGCAATGCCCTTTTCTTGGATATTAAGATTACAACACCTTCTGGAACTGTTTTTGTTTCGTCTAAACCTGCACACATATTATAATGTTAGCTTTGTTCATTGATGTATGTGTTCAATGTTATTGAACACATACAGTAACAGACACATAAATACCAAAAAGCAAAAAACAGCACCAAAAACTTTTGAAACCATTTACTGTTGAACAAGTTAACACACTATAACACGATTCAAAAAGTAAAAAAAAATGTTTTTTTTGGGTGAATATATGTTCAACTTTTTGTCCTTACATCTACTCAAATGTCCATAATACTCAACATTAGTGCACATAGATGTATGTGTTCAATGTCATTGAACATATACAATATCAAACATAGTAATACCAAAAAGCAAAAAACAGCACCAACAAACTTTTACAACCATTATCTGTTGAACACCAAAGGTATACTAACAACATTTACTTCACAAATATGTACAAACACATTAAAGAACAGATAAATGTTTGTTTCATTACAAATATTAAACCAAACTTTGATTTCCCAAAAAAGGGTTTACCAAAACACAATATGTACAACTATAACCATTATCTATTGAACACCAAACTGAATATGTTTCAAATTATCTATTGAACACCAAAGGTATACTAACAATATTTACTTCACAAATATTTACAAACACATTAAAAAACAGATAAACGTTTGTTTTCATTACAAACATTAAACCAAACTTTGATTTCCCAAAAAAGGATTTACCAAAACACAATATGTATAACTTCAACCATTATCTGTTGAACACCAAAATGTATATGTTTCAAATATATACAACTGTAACCTTTATCCGTTGAACACCAAAGGTATACTTACAATATTTACTTCACAAATATTTACAAACACATTACAGAATAGATAAATGTTTGTTTTCATTACAAACATTAAACCAAACTTTGATTTCCGAAAAAATGGTTTACCAAAATACAATATGTAAACTATAACCATAGTCTTAAATGAATACCATTATCTGTTGAACACCAACACCAAAGGTATACTAACAACATTTACTTCACAAACATGTACAAACACATTAAAGAACATATAAACGTTTGTTTTCATTACAAACATTAAACCAAACTTTGATTTCCCAAAAAAGGGTTTTACTAAAACACAATGATTCTCAATTATGGAACTATACGTCGGATTTCCCAAAAAAAGGTAAACAAAAAAGCCCTAAATTGATGCGATTACGATGAACATATGCTATTTGTTTAATAGAAGCAACTTAGAACACCGACTTATACTCGATTTCACTAATTTCGCATCTTTACCATGTTTCGTTGGAAAAAAACGACTTCAACACGACATTTAGGGTTTCGGTTCATACCTTTATTTGCAAGTAATCCTTTTTCTGCACGTAGTTCATCTTTCTCTTCTACAGATTCGTCGTGGAGAACAATCGTCGGAATCGCCAAACCCTAAGTCACTGTTCTTCCTTACTAGCCCACGGACGCTTATTTGTGGTTAAATCGCCGATAATGAAGCGTGGAAGTGTTTTAGGGTTCTCGTAAAAGGAAATGGTTTTTGAAAATTTTAGATATACTAGTTGCGGGAAATACAAACTTTTGCAGAAATCTAGAGAAAAAGAAGGGATTACGTAATCTAAATTTGTTTTTTTAAAAGATTGATTATATATACCATTTTACATGTTTGCCCTTCTGGTTTTTTTATTTAAAAAACTTGTTCAATTAATTACAAAAATATCACCTTATTATTAGCCTTTATCTATTTATTATATGACCCACATCGCTTTTTGTACTTTTCGCAAATAAGGAGTTTTTCGCATGAACTATCTCCTATATATATTATTATTAATAGAGGAGAGAGAAACTCAACCCTATCAAAAACATCTTTAAAATGTCCTAGAAAAAACTGTTGGGATTACTGTCCTAGAATTAATTGTATAACTTCCTGATAGTGGTTTTTTTAACTTGCTAAAAACTACCCTAAAAAAAGATCATGATGAATAAAAGAAACATAGAGATTATTCCTATTCGAACAAAAAAAAAATTGAACAATTAAATAGATATTTAACTAAACGTATAAACATCCACAAAATCTGGGAAAAAATGCCTAAGATGAATTTAAAAACGTACAGATCTCTCTAATCTAACCAAACAATTAAACTAAACATTTAAATAGCTATTTAACTAAACAATTAAACTACAATTAAATTGCTAATCTAAGTAAAATTAAATAATTAAACTAAACATTTTAATAGCTATTTAACTAAACAATTAAACTTCTAAAAAACAAAAAAAACGTGGATAAAAAAAACGTGGAAACTAATTTACAGTGGATAAAGAAAAACTATTAAACTATCTGGGATTGAAAACATTAATCTGTAGCAACGAACGAAACAAAAAAACTTGGATAAAAATCCTAGATATTAAAATCTTAAATAAAACTGTTATACTAGTGGCCATGTTTATAAACTAATTTATAGTTTATAGTGAGTGGGGTTGTGATTATTTTACAGCCACAATTACTGATTCTTTAAATACCTGGCCCCATTAATCAAATTTTATCTTTCTAGAAAAATTAAATCACAACAAATTTGATTATGGCATGAAAACAACACCTTTGTCTCACTCCCATAGGATGTTTCTCTTGAAAATCATAAAGAGGATGATAAAAACGAAGCAAAATCTGTCATTGCTAAACAATACCCGGCACTATTTCGGTGTATTTTATTCCTTTTTTAACATCTTATTGCTCTTGGTAAGCACCGAGTACACTTAGATTCAATTTGTTTTTGTACACAACTACATAACATTATTACCCACGTGTACTTTATACATTAAAGTATCTAATTTTATTATGGGTGTTGACTTCTCGGCAAAACAAGGTAGGCCTTTTTGAGTCTAACAAAGGCAGTATGAATATATAGATTTAGAATGAGCATAGAAGATGTTAGACTACTTTTTTTTTATACAAAAGTAGACTTTTTTTTTAAATAATATAGACTCAGAATGATCATAGAAGATGTTAGACCGTTTTTTTTTATAAAAATGTAGACTGCTTTTTTTATATAAAAAACGGAAAGAAGAGAAAGGGGAATAACAGTATAAAACTGTGAATTACTTAAGAACGCTATTACAAGTCCAAGATGTGCTTTCTTAATAACCGTTTGCACCTTCATGCTACTTGAATTTAAAATAAGAATGTCTCGTTGAGTCGTACCACTTTCATTCTCACATAATGAAATTTTGTTAAGGTAAAGATGTTGAAAAAGCTTGATTAACCACATGTACTTATACATTAAAGTATCTAATCTCATTATAGGTGTTGGTTTCTGGGCTAAACAGGGTAGGCTTTTTTGAGTCTAACAAAGAAGGTATGAAAATATAGACTTAGGATGAGCATAGAAGATGTTACACTGTTTTTTTCTATAGAAATGTAGATTGCTTTTTATTATTTATAAAAATAGATGAAGAGGAAGGGTAAAAAACATAATAAAACCTTGAATCACTTGAGAAAAACATGTAAAAAAACAGATCCCATATTAAAAACATGTAAAAAAACAATTAAGGATCATGATTGTGGATAAGTTGATACTAACTTATCTTTAGCAAAATAATTAAGGATCATGATTGTGGATTTTTTTTATATTGATGCATCATAAACTTGTATACATTCATATGTTGATTTAATAAGTGGCTTTGTGAAATTTTGTTTTAACCTTTTTCTTATCTTATATAGTAAACTCTTTTGAGAGATTATAAATTTGATATTTCATCCCTCAAAGTGATAAATTAAACTTTATTAACATGATAAAAGTGTAATTAATTACCTTAACAACTAAGGTGTTATTCCTTCCGTCAAAGGGGATCAATTACCCTAAACAGCACATCATAAAAACAAATCACATATAGTAGAAACAGAAAATTCAATAGACGAGAAATGAAGCAAAAGCAAAGAGACTAAACAAGCAAAACAGAAAATTATAAGCAGTTACACTATAAAATTTATTACTTAATAGCAATGAGTCAAGGAAGCAATTATGAATTTACTAGACTAGCACTCACAAAATGACAATTAACAAGTTATCAAGATAATCAGTTGACAATTATCAATGATGCAATTTCAATTACACAATGCACAAGCAATCAAGTAGAATTATTAGTGATTAAGTAGGAAAAAAAACATAAACTAATTAAAAGGAAATGAACTTATACATCTCACGAGTTGTTGATGTGTGACTACTCCAGGTCTCAAGTGAATTTGCGATTTAGCATCAAATGCAATCTGTCAAACGTCAAATAGAAGAACAGATATCCTACTAGACCAATACCCATATTAAATCATTAATCATGAATTAAAAAACAAAAAGAAAGAAAAGAAAAAAGAAACTCTCATAGGTAGTTTAATTTGCATAAAGCTACAGCTATAACAAAAAATAGTGAAGGAAAAAAATCTAGCTTAAAGAATTAGCGGAGGAGTTATGCAAAATCAAGTCATTAAAGATGGAGGTTTTCCATCTTGCACGTTACACGTCTGGTCCCTTCAATTTTGCAGGTTTTGGTTTTGGAAACTAGAATCAACCTTTAATGATTTGTTTTCTTCCTGGACGTCTTTTTCCATTCATGATTAAACCATAAGAACAGACCCTTCTTTTATCAATTTCGGGCTTCATATGCAATATTTATTAAACTGAAACTATATACACTTAAAATAACAACACTAAAGGAAATGGGCCCCTCGATTTTTTGGGCCCTTAGTGGCTGCCCCTGTGGCCCAGGCCTAGGGCCGGCCCTGACTAGATGACGATTATTACTTTAGGGGATGTTTGGTTAAATAGAGTGGAATGTGAATGACAAAAGGTAAGCGAATACAAAGAAATACAATGAGTATTCTCTAGTATTATTATTACCATTGATATTGCTTCGTTAGTATAGGTAATCACTATATACATATATGTGTGTCTCTATATACATATACATATATATACATATACATAAATATATATATATATATATATATATATATATATATATATGTTTGTGTGTTGTAGAGGTTGATGGTGGTGGCAGTAGTCGGTAGTGATGGTGATGATGATGGTTGTTAGTGGCAATAGTAAGTGTGCTAGTGGTTAATGATGGTTAGGGTTGGCAATCCTTAACATGACCCGAAACCAGACACGAACCTAACCCGACGTGGGTCAACACGAACCCGACACGAAAACAAGATGGGTCAATAATGGGTCGATACGAAAATGATACGAAATTTTTTGGGTCAGGTTCAGATCAACCCGATAAACCTGAAATTGACCCATTAAACTCGTTTACTTATATAATTATTATTTCATCCGTCCCAAAATTATTATGAGATAAAAAACACCATTTAAGATAATATAATTATTATTATCTTTATTTTGTAAAATGACACTTTTACACCTTTTAAAACATTTTCTTTATTTAAGCATATGGAATTTAACATGTCCACATATATTTCGCACCCTCAATAAAATTTTGCCGCAAATTTTTTACTACTATTTTTGAGATTTTATTTTCATTTTTACCAAGAACATGGACTCAAAATTACCACCACAAGGCTTTTTTAGCCGACTAAATGAAAAGCATGATTACATATACTAATGATGACGGGCTGATATCGTCAAATTTAGATATATATTTTAAGCGATATCTGATTTATTTTAACATGTTATTATTTATAAATAAGTAAAAAAATACTTAATTATCATCATTTAATGAATTACATGTTAAAAAGACGGAATATGAAAAGTTTTGAGCAAAAACCGGAAAAACTGAAAAAATTAGAAAAGTTGTCCGCGCCGACGCACCTCCACTGTTTTGATCATATCTCACCCTTATGAACTTGGATTGAGGTGATTCAAGCGGCCACGGAAATTAGACTCAGAGGGCTACAATTTCATTTTTATAGTCATATAGTGAAAATGCACCGACTAGACGTGTTTGTTCATAAAACGCTACGCGTTCACAACGATAAGGCTAGAATTCAAATTTTAAAATGGAGAAGATTACGGGAGGATAAACCCGACGCGACTCGTCCAAGACCCGGATGCGACGCATCCCTTAGATTTATCCTTATCTATTTAAACAAACTTCCAGATCGGTTGGGACAAATTCTATCCGACTTTTACCCTCATTATACCTTTAAGAACACCTATAAAACGTCTAAAAGCAGATTGGAAGCTTGGAATTGAAGATCAAGGCTTAATTGTGAAGATCAAGGATTGCTTCATCATTATTTTCACCGGTTTTTCATTCCTATCTTTATTTTTAATGTTTATGATTGATTTCCCGTGTTCTAGAATGATCATACTAGGCTAGATCTTCTGTTTTCCTTCCTAGAGGTGATGTAACTTTGAATAGTTGTTTGATTTCATTAAAGTTGGATACTATTTCCTATATATTTATCATGTATTGCTTAATCAAAGATCCACATGTGTTTTATGATATATTTTTGGTGTTTAGAAACTGAGTTTTCATAAATTAGAAGACCAATCTATTTGTGAGTCTTGAATCATGATTATCTAGGAACAATAGATAATTTTGACTAGTGGTTGACAAATCCTAGAGTTAAACTACTAAAAATAAAAACTTTAATGTGTGTGCTTTGACATATGATGAACTTTATATGTTAAATAAATGATCTCTGAACTTAGACAATCATTAAAGGTTAAGTCTTTCTTGATTCGAACCAAATAGACTAGTTTTGCTCAAAATTAATCTCTTGACCATAGGGTTAGTTAATTGCATGATTATAGGGTTAAATAATCTAACCAAGAGTCTAATCGCATAAGAAATCGGTATATGGTAATTAGTTGTCCATTGCACATCTTTATCTGAAATCATTCGACTTGAAAAAGGTGAAATCGAATCTAGGGAGAGAAATTTTCTTTCTGCCGATAAAATTTCATGCTTTTTGCTTGCCTTGAGTTGATTTTGGTGTTTTCTTAGTAGTATGAGTGTTTAAGTTAGTTGGTAGTGCTGCAGTTTCAAGATTCCCTTTTACTGCTTTAAATTAGTTTAATATTTAATTAGTAGAGTTATATTAAAATCATACTCGTTTCCCTTGTGTTTGACACTCGTACTTATTTACTATACTACGATAGGATTAGGTTCTCTTGCCTATTTGTGTTGTAGTCGTGCTAAATAACTCGGATTTATAAATTTAAAACTGGTACGCTACACGCACATCAAGTTTTTGGCGCCGTAGCCGGGGAACGGTTTTATTTTGGTATAACTTGACTAATTTGGTATTAAACGATCCTTCCCTCGAGTTTCGGCTCATAAGGAAGTTAATTTCTAGTTTTTACCTATTTTAGTCGTTCCTAGCGCTATTCTGGTTTTCTGTCGATGTCTCTTTTGTAAATATGATTTGGCCCGAGGATCGAACAATCTGTTGGGATTCCTTCCTTAAAGATTTGTTGAACAAATTTTACGACGATGACATCGAACAGGATGAATTCGACTTCATTGCAAAAGATGATGAGAATGACTACCCGATTAGCTCGTCGGATGAACCACATATTAGTCCTAAACTGTACTATTTAGACGACTCCAGTTATGATGAGGGTTTTGAGCCTTGTGTGGAGGTGGAGTCGAGAGAAGATGCTCAATCTGATAGAGAAGTTCTAGAGTGTCTCGCTGACCTGTTTGAGGAACCAGAATTCAGAGGATGAACCGTCGATCCTCATTCAACCAACACCCACATTAGGTTTAGAACCACAACCCGTATGGGGACCTTCCCTTATTGAGAGAGAAGACGTGGAAAATTGTGCAGATGAAATCTTGGACTATCTAGAATTTCTACTCTTCGAGGAGTACGCTCCGAAATCAGAAAAGGAGTTAACCACGGAATCGAGTGAGGAGTTGGAGTCGCAATATGGAATTCCCTTGGCGCCGGGAATTCTGTGGGGTACTTCAAGTGCGGAGAAGGATCAGACGAATAAATTAGACAACATCGGGAGCCGGTTGGAGTCTTTTCTTGAGTCACAATTGAGTTCACAATTACGGGAAGGAACCAAAATTCAGAACGCGAGAGAGATGTTTGTAGAGATCGAGACGGCGTCGTGGAACACAACACTAGTAGCAGCATTCGGAATTGGTAACAAATATACATCACCCAGTATGTATAAATATTACCACCTCACTTGATTGCGAGTGTGGGGTTATTCGTTCAAAGTCACAATAAATAAATTCGGAGTCAAGCTAGAGACTTAGACAAAAACAACCGCTTCTCCGGAGGCAACCCGTGGTTAGTTTAGGTTTTTATTTCTTCTTTATTTTTGTATTTCGTCTTCTTTCTGTTCAACTTTGTGGGCGTGTTGACTAGAAACCCTCACGAGACTACAACTCGTCCACTCGGACTACCGAGGGGTTTAAAGGCTTGTTGCATACGCTAAATGCAACCGTGATTCCTACGAATGTGAGTTAGGGTTTTCTTTTTGTTTTTGTTTTAGGGAGTCCTAGCCTACATAATTTTTCATACATGCTTATGGAACACTTCATATACAATTACATTTAGACACTTACTATCCTTTGATGTTTACATTTTTGTGTGTCTGACTATATGCTTTAAGTGATTTATATTTCAGTGAGGGCTTTTAATTTATGGAGTACGCGCGTATATGCTGACATCTATCTGCTCTGTTCGCCAATAATACCGAGGGAGATATTTTTAATTGTTTCTACTTTGTGATATCTTTATTTTGTGTACAATGGGGACATTGTACAATTTAAGTGTGGGGTAAGGGGTTAGAAAATATTTTCTCGCTTGAAATTTATTTGTTCTCGTGTTAAATTATTATTTTATTTGGGCATTAAATTTTAAATTTTGATATCATTCGAGTAAAGGTTAGATATTAGTTAAGAATGTCAAATTGTTTGATTAATAAACAGATTCATAGAGTATGTTTAGCTGTTATGCATAGTATTCATGACTTTTTGCCAATTTCTTAAAAATTTCTATTTATAGTAACCGAACTTTAATTTTTGAATTGCTGCAATAATTAGAAAGGTTAAGCCATTTTTTATTCTAAGCTTGACAAAAATAGATTGAGTATGAATTTTTAATTTTTATAAACATATGTTTCAAAAGAAAAGGTGAAAAAAGTCAATGTGCAAAATGAAAAATATATGCAAAAGTGCTAGAAATATATAAGTCAAATAAATGGCCTTTGGAACTCGAATTAGTAAACTCTGGGGGGCGTTCGACACCTAGTCACCTAAAGCCAACTGGTTTGGGATCGGTTGAGTTAAGAATTCACTATATGGGTTCCATAGAAAGTCATAGACTTATAAAAAGAGCTGAAAAGATAAAAGCATATGTGAAAATAAAGTTGAAAATCTACAATAAGCCTTGAGGTCTAGGGATTTTTAAAGGGTAAATTAACCAAATTAAATATAAATGCAATTCTTAAGTTAAGGTTTAGATATGTATAAATGGAAAAATTATTGGAGTGTTGGAAAGTTAAATATGGATCAAATCATGAGTATGTGCATAATTCAAAGTATAGCCGGTGTTGTGTTTTTAATCAACGTTTGACATTCATAAGTGGTATTTAATTTTTCAAGGATGGTGTTGATCGTTTAGAGTTTTAGCCTGAGTAAAGTTATGATTTGCTTGGGACAAGCAAAGTTCAAGTATGGGGTATTTTGATATCGTCAAATTTAGATATATATTTTAAGTGATATCTGTTTTATTTAACCTATTATTATTTATAAATAAGTAAAAAAAATACTTAATTATCATCATTTAGTGAACTACAGGTTAAAAAGTCAGAATATGAAAATTTTTGAGTAAAAACCGGAAAAACTGAAAAAATTAAAAGTTGTTTGCGCCGACGCATCTTTACTGTTTTGATCATATCTCACTAATAAGAACTCGGATTGAGGTGATTCAAACGGCCACGGAAACTAAACTTAGAGAGCTACAATTTCATTTTTATGGTCATATAGTCAAAATGCATCAACGCGACGCGTTCTAAACGATAAGGCTAGAATTCAAATTTTAAAATGAAGAAGATTACGGGAGGATGAACCGGACGTGACTCGTCCAAGACCCGGACGCGACGCGTCCGTCAAATTTATCCTTATCTATTTAAACAAACTTCCTGATCGGGTGGGACGAATTTTATCCGACTTTTACCCTCATTATATCTCTAAGAACACCTAAAAAATGTCCGAAAGCAGATTGGAAGCTTGGAATTGAAGATCAAGGCTTAATTGTGAAGATCAAGGATTGCTTCATCATTCTTTTCACCGGTTTTTCATTCCTATCTTTATTTTTAATGTTTATGATTGATTTTCGGTGTTCTAGAATGATCATACTAGGCTAGATTTTCTGTTTTCCTCCCTAGAGGAGATGTAACTTTGAATAGTTGTTTGATTTCATTAAAGTTGGATGCTTTTTCCCATATATTTATCATGTATTGTTTAATCAAAGATGCACATGTGTTTTATGATCTATTTTTGGTGTTTAGAAACTGAGTTTTCATAAATTAGGGGATCAATCTATTTGTGAGACTTGAATCATGATTATCTAGGACCAATAGGTTATTTTGACTAGTGATTTACCAATCCTAGAGTTAAACTACTAAGAATAGAAACTTTAATGTGTGTGCTTTGACATATGATGACATTTATATGTTAAATGAATGATTTCTGAACTTAGACAATCATTAAAGGTTAAGTCTTTCTTGATTCGAACCAAATAGACTAGTTTTGCTCTAAATTAATCTCTTGACCACAGGGTTAGTTAATTGAATGATTATAGGGATAGATAATCTAACAAAGAGTCTAATCGTATAAGAAATTGGCATATGGTAATTAGTTGTCCATTGCACATCTTTATCTGGAATCATTCGACTTGAAAAAGGTGAAATCGAATCTAGGAAGGGAAATCTTCGTTATGATAGTTTAATATGGTAAAGTTTCATGCTTTTTGCTTGCCTTGAGTTGATTTTGGTGTTTTCTTAGTAGTATGAGTGTTTAAGTTAGTTGGTAGTGCCGCAGTTTCAAAATTCCCTTTTACTACTTTAAATTAGTTTAATATTTAATTAGTAGAGTTATATTAAAATCAAACTCGTTCCCCTTGTGTTCGGCACCCGTATTTATTTACTATACTACGATACGATTAGGTTGTTTTCCCTATTTGTGTTGTAGTTGTGCTAAATAACTCAGATTTATAAATTTAAAACTGGTACGCTACACACATATCACGAGTCATTTTTATGTTTAATATAAAAATAAAGGTGGTTAAAGTAGAATTGCAGTTATCAAGTATAATGGTGTCATGATTTTTACTTTTACCTATTTATGTTATTCTAGATTATTTTGAACAAAAAAATGTTGAATTTTTGTTGGAATCTAAGCCACGAATTACCATAATTGACTGAAATATTTTCTTAATTTACATGATATAATATAAAAAATTTAAATCATCACTCTCGTGGTCTACTGGATAGTCCACTTGCTCTTATAGAAGAGGTCAAGATAAAATTACGAAGGCTTTATTCAAGAAACTTGCACATCCGAAAAAACTCTAACGGAAGAAAATCTCTTATAACAAATTAACAACAATAATATTACTAATTAATATAATTTGTTTCCTAGATCCCATTAGACTGGGCATATGTCTAAAAATGTTATTTTTCTTGTTAAAATAATGGAGCTAATTTTGCCGCATTTTATTTCTTTATATACTTGTGAAATTTCAATTATCATAAACGCACTAATCACATTTTCAAATTTATTTCTTTCCATCAACTAAATTTTTTTAAAAAATTTATCCTTTCTGTTCCACCAAATTTGTTTGTCTCAAATAATACTCGCCACCTGTGTCGACACTTCTAATTTTCATATGGAGTGTGTCACAGATTTAGTCATTAAAAAGAACAATACTATTGCACGACGTTAAGCTATATATAAATTGTTATTACAAGAAAATTCAGTGGACAATTAAAAATAGGGTTCTATATATAAGTGATTTTGATTCCCTATTCTCGGTTTCTAAGCGCACTATTAGTCGCATTTGGCATAAAGTTAAAATTTTATATTGTTAATCACATTTGACATTAAAAAGTAATTCCATAAGTAAATTAATAACCGAAAATCCAAACGGATCAAATTTTGGGTTATCCGAAACTGAATACGAAAGATGGATCGTGGAGGATATGTATCGACTTCACCGGCTTAAACAAAGCTTGTCCGAAAGACCCATACCCACTGCCGGAGGTAGACCTGAAGGTAGAATACTTATCTGGTTTTAAGTTCAAATGCTTCATGGATGCATACAAAGGATACCATCAAATCCAAATGTCCGAAGATGATGAGGATAAGACGGCCTTTCATACTGATAAAGGAGTGTTCAGTTACAAGAAAATGCCCTTTGGATTGAAGAATGCGGGAGCCACCTATCAACGCTTGGTGGACAAAGTATTCGAAACACGGATTGGAAAGAACCTGGAGGCCTGTGTAGATGATATAGTAATAAAAAGTAACTCTGATGAAGAGCTGATGCAAGACATAAAAGAAACTTTTATCAGCCTACGGAAAGCCAACATGAAGCTCAACCCTAGCAAATGCTCGTTTGGACTCGAAGAAGGAAAGTTCCTAGGACACTTAATCACACCCGAAGGAATCAAGGTGAATCCGGAAAAGGCCAAAGCTATCATGGATCTGGAATCCCCCAAAACGCTAAAGCAAGTGCAGAGCTTAAGCGGAAAATTAGAAGCACTCCACCGATACACCTCCAAAGTCGCCGAGAAATCTTTCCCAATCTTCAACGCAATGAAAAGATGTCTGAGAAAAAGTGATTTAGGTAGACCCAAGAAGCAGAGGAGGCTTTCCGAAATATTAAAGAAACCATCTCCGAGCTACCAATGCTCACGGCGTCAATAGATGGAGAAACATTGATTTCGTATCTAGCAGCATCAAAGCAAAGCTTAAGCGCAGTACTGATGGCCGAAAGACAAGAGAAGCAGATTCCGATCTACTTCGTTAGTAGGGTAATACAAGGACTGGAAGTCAACTATTCCTCTATGGAGAGACTAGCGTTATGTCTTGTCCACGCTTCCAGACGATTGAAAAGGTATTTTCAAGCTCATCCAATACGAGTACTAACAGATCAACCAATACGACAAGTTCTAACCAAGCTAGACGTATCGGGACAATTGGCAAAATGGACAATGGAACTTGGAGCATCTGACATCTGAACTGATGAAGAAGTTGAAACAATCACCGAAAGAAAGAATGAAACAGTCCAAGAAATAGAGAACAAGGAAACCAATATCCCAACAACACAGACGCTAGGAAAAAGCAGATGCGAAGTAGAAAAGAAAAACACGGAAGAATCTCCAGAGGTTTGGAGATTACATGCCGACGGAGCATCAAGCACCGATGGAGGAGGAGCAGGACTCGTGATTACTAGTCCTTCAGGAACTGAATACACCTATGCCCTTCGTTTTAATTTCTGAGCATCTAACAATAAAGCTGAATACGAAGCCTTGTTAGCAGGACTTCAAATAGCCTCTACAATGAAGATACATATTCTAAAGGTAAGTGTAGATTCCATGTTAGTAGCCAATCAGATCAACGGGTCTTACGAAGCAAAGGAAGGAAGCATGAAAAGGTACTTAGCTAAAGCAACGGAAATGATAAAGTCATTCAAAAAATGCTCAATACAATAAGTTCCTCGCAGTAAGAACAAAAAGGCAGACGCTCTAAGCAAGCTAGCTTCTGTGGCGTTTGCGCACTTAACTAAAGAAATCCTGGTAGAAGTCGTGGAAAAAGATCAATTGATGATGAGGAAGTAAATACTATCGTTGATGAAGAAGGGGACAATTGGATGACTCCGAAAATCGACTTCCTCAAGACAGGCATAGTTCCGGAAGGCGAAGAAGGAAGTATGGTCCATCACAAAGCTGTCAAATATCAATTAATAGATGATGTCCTTTATCGAAAATCATATTTGGGACTACTCTTAAGGTGCGTAGGTCCTCTCCAGGCAGATTACATAATAAGGGAAATACACGAAGGTGCTTGTGGTCTTTACGCTGGAGCTCGCTCGGTGGTTGCAAAGGCCATGCAAATAGGATACTACTGGTCATCCATGCACAGGGACGCGTTTGAAGAAGTAAAACGATGCAGGGCTTGCCAAATCCATGTTCCCATAGCTAGACAGCTGAAGCAACACTTAGTATCCATTATGGTAGCTTGGCAATTTTGAAAATGGGGAATAGACATAGTGGGTCCTTTCCCCGAAGCTGTTGGACGATTAAAGTTCCTAATCATGGCAATCGACTATTTCACTAAATGGTGCGAGGCCAAGCCGGTGGCAACAATAACCGGAGGACAGGTCATGAAATTTGTATGGGATAACATTGTTTGCCGATTTGGCCTCCCAAAAGAAATTGTGAGCGACAATGGAAAGCAGTTCGCAGACAATCCATTTAGAGCATGGTGTAAAGACCTCCGGATTCAGCAAAACTTCACTTCCGTAGCATACCCACAAGCTAATGGTCAAGTTGAAAGAATGAATCGAAGCTTGATAAAAGGAATAAAGACACGGTTAGTCACCGACGGAAGAGACTGGGTGGATCAGCTAAGTCATGTTTTGTGGGCTCATGGAATGATGGTAAAGACGAGCCACGGGGACACCCCCTTTAGCTTAATCTATGACACCGAAGCAGTGATACCACGTGAAATCGGAATCCCTACGCAAAGATGCACGGATAAATCAGAAGAGGAAAACAACACAAGTCTCTGCTTTAATCTCAAGGCACTTACCGAAAGAAGGGAAATAGCTGCCATCAGAGAAGCCAAGTATAAACACAAAGTAGAACAATACTACAACAGAAGAGTTGGGAAAACAACGTTCAAACCAAATGATTAAGTATGGAGGAAAAATGAGGCTAGCAGAGTCGAAGGTCAAGGGAAGCTAGGTACAAACTGGGAAGGCCCATATAAGGTGATAATAGCACATCCCAATGGTTTATACGAGCTCCAGGACATACACGGAAGGATGATACCACGAACTTGGAATGGAATGAACCTCAAAAGGTCTTATCTCTAAAGATTATTCCACATTCCTCATTTTGGTAACTACAAAGGTCAAGCTAAAAATCAAAAATAAGAAAAATCCATCTTTTTATGAAACATTTTGTAGCTTGAACCAAGTTAGGAAAATCCATCTTTTTGTGAAACACTTTGTATCCCTAGCTTGAACCAAGTTAGAAAAATCCATCTTTTTGTGAAACATTTTGTATCCTTAGCTTGAACCAAGTTGTAAAAGTGGTACTTTGTAAGAGTCAGCTCGTTCAATGCAGCATCATTTGCTAGAAAAACACGAACGATCACGATCAAAAGTGTTATTCCAAATCAACCTTATTGTGCTATAGCACAAAGGTAATATCAAACAAAAGAAATAAACAAACACCAGTTAACCAAACAATACGTAACTACGTCAATATATAGTGACAAACAAGCTCACTTTTTCTACCTTACCAACGTATAAGCGTAAGACAAAAAGCTCACTAGCGTCCACGAGACCACGAGAAACACGACTTCATAACCGGAAAGGTATGAGGTACCCCTTGAAGCCAACGGATCCTGGTCAGGTCAGGGGGAGAAAAGGTCTTCGCAACACAAAAAATGCGACATCGACACTTTTCAAAAGCTCTTCACAAACTCACAAAATGTGAAACAAACACTTCACACAACCAAAGAGCTAGAGCAAAAACAAAAAGCAACCCTTGTGAAAACACAACCAAGGGCTCACTAATGACAATACGGAAGGATCCTTCATAAACAACCTTCCTTGCATAACACGACAAGCAAAAAAACGTAATTAAAGCACAACCAACGACTAGCAATTACGATAATCCCAAATGTAGCAAACAGATAAGAGGAATAATTGTTCAACAAAAGACATAACTTGGCCTACACAAACCAAGCAACCAAAGGTAAAAAGATTCTTATACAGGAACGGAGGATACATCCACAAATAAGGCAGGAGCACCAACAGTCACCACACCGCCTTTAGGGTCCAAAGCCTTCAACTGCTCCAAGGGAAGATTAGCATGGTCAGCAATTTTCTGAACAAAAGGGTAGGGGGTACGCACAAAGTCACCCATGGCATCGCTCAATTTATTGTGGGCTTCAGGATCAAAGTGGGTAGCACCTGTAATAGGCAAATCACGTTTCGCATAGCGCTCCCCAGCAATCAAACCCTTATGATAACCCGCGAGAAAGCTCTTCTTCCGAAGAAACCCAAGGGATGATAAGTACTCTGAACTTTTCAGAAGCTTGCTAAGAAAGTACCCAAAACCCTCTCGAGCCAACCATGATTTCTACTCCGAAATAACAACCATACCACGCTCTAGGGACTCCACCTTCTCAGATAAACGAATATCGTCCTGACCACACTTCACTAGTGCCTCCTTCTCCGAAATAACCCCCCAGCCTCTTATCCTTCATCGCCACCTCCAACAATAGATCCTCCACCCTTTTCTTCCACGTAGCCTCACCTAGCAATGCCTGCTCACCAGACTCAACCTTTGCCTGCAAATAGTCGTTCTTAGCCCGCATTTCTTCAAGTTTCTCCCCCTGCTTCATAGAATCGTAATAGAGTCTAGACCACCTCTTCTTAATCTCCGAAGCAATAAGGCAAAGTTGCGACAGAAAGAAATACAAATGATTAGTCAGAAAGGAATTAGAGACATACGACATTCTCCTTGCTTCCGCAGGAGTAGGAAGGCCCTCAAGAAGGTCCCGAAAAGCTTTAGCATTGACATACAAAGATTTGTAACATAGAATCGATCTATAACAACCGCAAACCCAGGCTAGTCGATTAGAGGGTTAGCGGTATGTGTTTAATTGCATTAATTTTATTTATGTGTCTAATTAAGTTATTTGGTTTAAAGTAATTAATTAAATGTATATATATATATATATGTTCATGAGAAAATGTTACTGAATATATGTACGTAGGAACGTATGTAAGTATGTATGCATGGTATTATGTTTGGTTGTATTATGGGTAAGTAAGGATAAGTTCAATTAACCACCTCCTGCTTTGGTAAATGAGAAATAGGTGCGTACGTGTTAATGCATAGAAGTGGTCTCTCTTATTCATTTTCAAAAGATAGAAAAAGTGTAGTATGTGTATTGTGTTTAGAAACTCTCTGTTGAAGAAAAACTAAGAACAAGTAAACAAGAAAATCGGATTTGAAGATTTGTGATTCCATAAATAAAAGTTAAGGTTAGTATGTGATTATATTATGGATACTACAAATAGAGGCACTGGTACTTGAATAATTGGATACTACAAATTTGGCAGGAAAATCTTGTCAGGAACAGAGTGAATATATTTATAAGCTTGAAAATGAACTCTTAGAACTTCGAAACAAAGTTCATAATATGCAAAGACAGACAAACTGAACCAACTCCAGTTCCAACTACGATTACTACTCAATCAACCACTGTACCAGTAACAATAGTACTACCACCGGTAACTCAGATTATGCAACAACCATTTTATTATCCGGTTACATCACAAGGATCTTTTCCTATTTCGTTTCCTAGATATAAACAACCGTGCACATACAAGCAATTCCTGGATTGCAAGCCATCAGAGTACAAAGGAAGCACTGACCCCAACATTACCCTGAATTGGTTATGAGAGATAGTTAAGGCGTTAGATGCCTGTAATTGTGAAAATGAACTGAAAGTGAAGTATGCGACGAGAATGTTAAAAGGGGATCCAATGGTATGGTGGGATTCAATAACAGGGCATTTTACCAAGGAAGAGTAGGAGAGTATTACTTGGAGTCAATTTCAGGAGAAGTTATGTGAGCAATACAGCAGTTCATTCGAGATTGCAAAAATCAAGAAAGAGTTTATGGATCTGCAAATGATAGGAAACATGTCGGTAGACGATTTGATTAACTTATTCAACGAAAAATTGAGATTTGTGAAACAATGGGTGCTAGATGAAGCATCAAAGATTGCACATTTTGTGTGAGCTTTACACCCTGATTATCGAAGTGCTACAAGATGGGCTAGCACATTGTCACAAGCTTTTACCTTGGCCAAGTCGGCTGAAGGTGACATTAAGGCAAGAGGTAGAATGACACAAGACAGGATTTCTCAGCAGAAATCCCGGTTTGAACACTATAGTAATCAACAAAGGCAGGGAGGGCAGAGCAGACGGAGTCAAAATAATCAGAATCATAGGCTTACGTCTAGTGGGCCTAATCGACGATCACAATGGTGTGGCAATTGTACGTCTTACCATATGGGACCTTGCACATCCCAAACACTGCGTTATTTCAGATGTGGACGTTTGGACATCAAATTAAGGATTGCCAGTTTCCAAGGAATGTTTGTTGGAACTGTTTAGAAGAGGGGCACCGAGTAGGCGAGTGCCGAGCTGAGAGAAAGACATGATCTGGGTCAGGAGTCGGAGTAACTGGGATCCTCATTAGCAAGTGGACAAAAGAGAAAGAACCCTCCCGATCAAGAGGGTAGAACATTTAATATAATGGCTGATGATATTGCCACGATCGAAGATGATATAACGGGTACATTTTGATAGCCTCTATACTGGTACGTGTATTTATTAACTTCAGAGTTAGTTATGAATATTTGATGCCTATGTGTGCTAGTGTGTATACTTACTTCTGAAGAGTATGATTGTGTAGAAGTAGAGATAATTGATAGTATATGTTATCTAAATCGTTAAATTATCTGATGACCATGATAGTAAGGAATGTGATACATGATATGATGTAAATTGGGTATGAAATACCAAAGAAGAATGTTATCAGAATAGTTATATCATATGCTATGTTATGTGTTGCAAGAGTCGTCTTGTTTTTTGTGTTTGTATATGTGTATATATATGTTTGTGCAAAGAAGAAGGAAAGTGAATGATTACTGTAGATTGGAAGGATTTTGGTGATAATAAAGAGATGTTTTGATAAAGGTATGACTGAAGTACGAGTTATTGGTAAACCTAAGGAGTGAAGATAATATTGATGGATGAACTTGGGAAGAATTATGATACGTTGAGATAATATATTTGATGAATTAATATATGATGATATGCTTTGAAATTAGAGGAATAATTTAGGTTTTGCGAAAGTTAAAGGTTCTTGAGAGAAATGATTCAACCCATGATTAAGAAGTTGTAGAAGATGCGTCTGTATTAGCTATATGGAAATGTTAATTATAAATAAAGGTATATATGATTAATTTGATATGATCTCGGAGAGACGAATTGTTGTCAGAAAGGTTGAAATGCAAGGGAGTTAATGATGATAACACTAGTATTATATGAAATGAAGTATACATGATTTAGTGGATAAAGTTGGTATTGCCTTTACTGGAAGTTAATGAATCAATGATTGAAATTATCAAATATGAGGAAGAACAAAGAGGAATCAATTGCCAAAACATATGGACTGAAGACTTATAAAACCTTGTGTATATGTGCCTATGCTTGAAATTAGAGATTGATTTTGACAAAGATTTACGAATCTAAATTGCCAGTGCATTTGGAAGGGCTAAAAATTGAATAATGCCATACAAAGTATTGTATTGATGACTTACCAAGAGGAGTAAACAAGATATATTTCGTGGAAATATGACATGATTGTGTATGAGTCAAATCAGGATATCAGAGATTTATGAATTGTTGAGACGAATAGAGATACTAGAATGGTGATGACGACGGCAAGAAACAATGGAGTTTATATCTAATTTACTACATGGGATGAAATCCAGATATATTACGAGTGATTATGATTGTTCAGTAAGAAACGCCGGTATTATTACCATCAGTGGGACGTGACCTTTTGAGCAGAATTATATATTGATAAGATGATTCGAAGGTATGAGGTATATACTTAGAAACTTCTGACGGAAATTGAAAATTTTGATCAAACTTTTAAAAGAGTTTACTATAAGAATTGAAACGCGAGACGAGCAGTACGACTGAATTCTTATTGGATAGTTAAGTAGAAAGAGTTGTGTAGATAATTAAGAATGAATTGTGTTTATATATGTTGGGTTTTGATGATTCGTGGAATTCATAATCAAGATGATTAGATAAACGTGATTTGATTTCTATCGGATGGATGATAAAGTATCAGTTGTGAGTTATTATGTGAGTATCATGGTAATGTTCTGACATGTTAGTGTAAAGCAAGGGTGAAGCAATATGTGGATATTTCTATATGCCAGGCAACAAAGAAAAGATTGATAGAGGAACCAATTAAACTGTTAGATCGTAAAGTGACCAATTTCCGCAAGAAGCAGATTCCGATGGTGTTGGTCAAGTGGAAGCACAAGACTAAAGCAGATATGAGAGACAGGTACCCTTACTTGTTTGAACGAGAAGGGATTCCGAGGACGGAATTCTCTTAAGGAGGGGAGATTTGTAACAACCGCAAACCCAGGCTAGTGGATTAGCGGGTTAGCGGTATGTGTTTAGTTGCATTAATTTTATTTATGTGTCTAATTAAGTTATTTGGTTTAAAGTAATTAATTAAATGTGTATATATATATATATGTTCATGAGAAAATGTTACTGAACATATGTATGTAGGAACGTATGTAAGTATGTATGCATGGTATTATGTTTGCATGTATTATGGGTAAGTAAGGATAAGTTTAATTAACCACCTCCTGCTTTGGTAAATGAGAAATAGGTGTGTACGTGTTAATGCATAGAAGTGGTCTCTCTTATTCATTTTCAAAAGATAGAAAAAGTGTAGTGTGTGTATTGTGTATAGAAACTCTCTGTTGAAGAAAAACTAAGAACAAGTAAACAAGAAAATCGGATTTGAAGATTTGTGATTCCATAAATAAAAGTTAAGGTTAGTATGTGATTATTTTATCTTGTTGTTCATCTTGATGTGTTTTTTTGATTAAAACTCCATGAATACGTGAAGAACACCATGGTTGAATTGAGGAATCATGTTTAAGTGGGTTTTATACGTTTTAATGATTCATGTGATTAAAAGGTGTTTGTGATGCATGTATACATGTTTCTATATGTTTAGACATGTTATGAGTAAGTTTTGATGAGATTTGTAAACCTGGAAATAATCCATGAATGATGAAGTTGGCGGATTTTTGAGATGAAGAAGATGATGAATTTGATGTGGATGAGATTTGGTTTTTGATAAAAACCGACATTAACGAAATCCTACACTTTGAAATCCTATAGTTTGAAATCCTATACTTTGAAATCCGATAGATGAATTCGACACTTAAATCCGGTACTCTGAATCCAGAACTTGAAAGCCGACAAACCCGAAATCCGAGAGTAGGGAATCCGAGGAAGTGAAATCCGATGGTTGTGAAATCCGATACCCAAATTCAGAAAATGTTCTTGTTTGTTGATGATTTGAAGTTGTTAGTTATATATGTTATAAAATGAGATATAAATATAGGTGGACAGATATATTTACGAACTCGAGACTGATTTCGTTATTACTGTGTTTTCAGGCAATCCAAAGAGACTCAGTGATATTAGATATTTGAGTTCGCGTTGAAATCAAGGTGAGTGGATGTGAACTCACGGATGGTAAAGGTTATGATTGTGATTGATGTGATGCTTATGACTGCGTTTGATTGACTATTTAGTCTGACAATGGATTGTTGTTAATATACTGCATGATTGAGATATTGTTTGTGTTAGATTGTTTGTTGAGCTTTTAGCTTTGGACTTAGACCAGTTACGCGTGTAGTTCGGCTGGTAGAGATTGAATTTGAAACCAGCTATGCGAGTAGTTCGGCTGGTAGAGGTCAGCTATGCGAGTAGTCCGGCTGGTCCTGATCGCTATTGGTTGAGCAGTTCTAGACGCTCTCATGCATGTGTTGTATTAGAGGGGATCTAACTATGCCAACTAGTGGTAGGCTATCGGTAAACCTTTGATTTGGCTTGCATTGGTTGTAGGTTTGGCAGAACCGCCGGTCCTCTGGATTTCACTTGACTGTTTGGCTTGTGTTTACTTGCCTTTTCATTGATCGTGACTATTTACTGATATGTCGTAGTATCCTCTCACTTAGCTTTGTGCTAATTTGCCTCGGTTGTTTGTTTTTGCAGGTTTGTGTTTTTGTTGGTGTACGTTGAAGGAAAAGTTGACCCTGCTCTGATATGTGTTTAAAATGGAAACGAGCCATGTGTATTTTGTAACACCAAGATGTTGGTTGTTTTAGTTTGTGAACAGATGTTTGTTGAAGATTGTAAATATAATGTTTTATGATTATTCTTGATTAAAAGCTTCCGCAACGTATTTTAAAGAAAAAAAATAATGGCTTGAGATTTGCGGTGTTACAGTTTCGTATCAGAGCCTTGGTTTGGCGATGCATGCACGGCTAGAGTGTTGCATTCCCAAATCTTGGCTCGTGACGGGTCAAATTTTCCTTCGGGGGAATTAGAGTGAGTTGGAGTTGTTTGTGGTAGTTAGTATTTCTGAGTACTAACGGTTTATGCTAATGAAATTGTGAGATGATGTGATTGTAACATATATGGCTAATAGAGAGATCCCCATCCTCCCTTCTGTGACCCAAGCGACATTAGAGGCACCGGTACTTGAAGAATTGGATACTACAAATTTGGCAGGAACAGCTGGTGAGGAATAGGAAGAAGATCAGAGTGAATATATTTATAAGCTTGAAAATGAACTTTTGGAACTTCGAAACAAAGTTCATAATATGGAACAGCAAAGACAAACAAACTGGACCAACTCCAGTTCCAACTGCGATTACTACTCAATCAACCACTGTACCAGTAACAACACTACTACCACCGGTAACTCAGATTATGCAACAACCATTTTATTATCCGGTTAGATCACAAGGATCTTTTCCTATTTCGTTTCCTGGATATAAACAACCGTGCACATACAAGAAATTCCTGGATTGCAAACCATCAGAGTACAAAGGAAGCACAGACCCCAACATTACCCTGAATTGGTTAGGAGAGATGGTTAAGGCGTTAGACGCTTGTAATTGTGAAAATGAACGGAAAGTGAAGTATGCGACGAGAATGTTAAAAGGGGATAAGTATAGTGATTCAAGATGGCCCAATAATACCCAAGATCCATAATACTGCCCCTAACAAATCTGTTCCCTCTGGAGAAACTCCCAAGCCTGAAGCATCTTGGACTGAAGAGGACCGTAAACTATTCAACCTTGTTGACAAGGCACAAAGCATTATAGCAAATGCTTTGACAAACCCTCTTCTGCATACTGTGGCTGGGTGCCAAACTGCAAAAGAGATGTGGGATACTCTCAGTGTTACGTATGAAGGCACTGACTTGGTCAAGCAACATAAAAAGACAAATCTGAGTCGTTCTTATGAGACATTCTTTGCCAAAAGGAATGAAACTCTGGCTGATCTGTTTACCAGATTTCAATGCTTGATTAACGATCTGCTCTTGGTAGGTGTCAAGAAAGATGAAAGTGAGTTGGTACTCAAGTTCATGGACGTGTTACCAGAACAATTCAATGAGATCACCATTGCACTTCATGCTAGAGGAACATTAGGAAAATATGATCTCAGATCTATCTATGGTTTCCTTTTAAATCATCAACAGATCATGGAACAGAAGAAAGTGGCCCAGCAACAACTAAAAGAATCTATCAATAATGCTGGATCTGCATTAGTTGCAGAAAAGAATAAGAAAGGATCTAAAAAGTCTTAAGCTGAGACTGACTCTGAATCTGAATCTGAAGAAGTAAGTCCTAACTCAGATTCAGATGATGAAGAGATGGATGCTCTTACTGAACAAATGGCAATGTTAGCAAGGGATTTTAGAAAATTCAGAAGAGGACGGGGTCAAACTGACAGAAGCATAGGTGGTAAGTCTACTTTTGATTCTAAGAAAGCTAAGTGCTATAACTGTCAGAAGATAGGACACATAGCTGCTGAGTGTAGAGTTAAGAAGGGAGAATCAGCTTCAGTGGCTGACAAGAATGCCTACAGAGCTGATAAATATAAAAAGAAATATCAAAGACTCAAAGCCAAGCCAGATGAAAACACCAAAGGTCTTCTCGCTAAGACTTGGGATACTGAATCATCTACCTCAGATGATGATGAGCCAAATAGGTGTTTAATGGCCATTGAGGATGAAGAGGAACAAGTTGACTATGAGTTAGAAGATAGTTCCTTTGATGAGGATCTAGCAGAAGCGGCTAAGCTGAGTAAGCAAACCAACAACTGGGATCCTGCCTCAATGTATAAGGTAAATAACTTCAACTCTTACACTGATGAACAAAAATGTTTAATGTTCAATTATTTGTTGAATGATTTCAAAACCTCTCTCAATGTTCAATTTGATTTAAAAACTGAAATATCAAAATTAAAAGATGAACTTAAACACTCTGAAACTCTCATAAATGCTGGTAAAAAGACTCAAAGTGACTATGAGTGTCAGCTTCATATTAACAAACTTCTAAGGGAAGAATTACAAGAATCAAAAGAAAAAGCTGACAATCTATGAAAGATCTGTGAATCTTGGTGTAAGTCATCAAGGGAAGCAGAAAAATGTATCAATCAGCAGATACCAAATCAAGTAAATGCAGTACTTGGGGGAGATTATAGTGCTGCAGTTGATGAGATCATCAAAGAACAAGTCAGTCTTGAAGACAAAAATGTGAAATCGGATGAAATACTTCCAAAGACATTTTTAAGGAACAAGGATGGAAAACAGGTCAAAACCAATAAGTTTGTGAGACCAATCCAAAGCCCCCAAGTTATTCATTCAAACCATCAAGCTGAATGTTCCAGATCCAACAGAAACTGTAAGTCAGTTTTCAAAAGATTGGATTACAATCCTGTTAGAACAACTGTCTTTGACAGAATAACTCCAAATAAGTCAAAGAGAAATAACTCTCTGGTCAGTTCTGAAAGAAGTTATAAAAACAGGAAGTTATCTGTAAGTCAGACTTCACCAAATAAGGGTAACCATAAAGTTGACAAAGGTAAGAGAAAATCAAGTAGACAATCTGTCTAGAAGGATTGAAAGGTTATCCACATCCTATGACCCTAAAACTGAATCCAAATTTAATGTTGGAAAACTTAAAGAAATCACCCAAACACCTATATTTAGAAGAAAATTCTATAAGTGTGGTGACAGAGGTCATGAAGCCAGAGATTGTGTAAGTACCAATCTTAGGCCTGAAAAAGTAAAGGATGATCAGTCTAAAACAGACTCAGAATCTGTTCAAGCTAATCAGTCAGCTTCCAATGGATTAGCTAAGTGCTCATCCTCAGAACCCACAAAACAGTGGGTTCCTAAAAGGAACTAATATGTTTAGTTGATCATGTGCAGGGCTCCTATAAGTGGTACCTAAACAGTGGATGCTCAAGGCACATGACAGGAAGCAAGGAGATTCTAAGTGAATTCCAAAATAATTAAGGACCCAAGGTGACATTTGGGGATAATTCTCAAGGAAGGACTAAAGGTTATGGAAAGATAACTGCTGGAACAGTCACTTTCAAAAAGGTAGCATACATTGAAAGCCTTAAACACAATCTGATAAGTATCAGTCAACTGTGTGATGAGGATTATGAAGTCACCTTCAGAAAGCATGCAGGAACAATTTATGATAAGAAAGGAAAGCCAATACTAATTGCACAAAGAGAGAGAGATACCTATTTTTTAGATATCAGCTCTGCAGATCCTTCAACTGAAACCTGTTTGTATTCTGACTCAACCCCTAAGCTGAGTTGGTTGTGGCACAAAAGACTATCACATCTAAATTTCAAATATATTAACAAATTGTCTAGCAAAGAATTAGTTTCGGGTCTACCAAAGATCACATTTGCTAAGGACAAACTTTGTTCAGCTTGTGAGATGGGAAAACATCATAAGGGATCTTTCAAGTCCAAGCAAAAATTTTCAATTACAGAACCATTGCATATGTTGCATTTGGACTTATTTGGACCTATAAGCACCCCAAGCCTAAGTGGCAAAAAGTATACCCTAGTGATTGTTGATGAGTTTACAAGATTTACTTGGGTAATCTTCTTAAAAGCCAAAAGTGAAGTTGCGTATGGGTTAATTAGCTTCATAAGACAAGAAGAGTTGTAGAAGGGTAAGTCTCTTAAACAGCTCAGGAGTGATCATGGAACTGAGTTTAGAAACTCAGTTCTGGAAGGCTTTTGTGAAGAAAAGGGAATCATCCAGAATTTCTCATCTGTAAGAACTCCATAACAAAATGGAGTTGCTGAAAGGAGGAATAGAACTTTAATTGAAGCTGCCAGAACTATGTTATGTGGAGCAAAGCTTAAGCTGAGCTTCTGGGCAGAAGCTGTAAGTACAGCCTGTTATACCCAGAATAGATCTATAATAGTTAAAAGACATGGTAAAACATCCTATGAGATGTATCATGGCAGAAAACCTAATATTGGATATTTCCATATTTTTGGTTCAACATGCTATGTGCTAAACCAAAGAGATCAGCTCCATAAGTTGGAACCCAAAGCTGATCAAGACATATTTGTTGCATATTCTTCAATCTCCAAAGCTTACAGAGTCTATAATTTTAAAAGAAAGGTCATTGAAGAGTCAGTACATGTTACGCTTGATGAGACAAGTATTGATCGATCTAACAAAGCTCAAGCTGATCCACTTAGTCTGAGTGAGCTTGAAAGAAGCAAAGAAGATCTCACATCAAATCCCATGTATGCTATGGATGATTCTGATGATGAGGATGGTGGCAAATCTAAAAAGGTAATATCAACTAACGAAGCCACAAATATTGAAGATGATCACATCAATAATTCTGTTGAAACTGATCATCAGCCTGAGAATCTAGGTGAATCATCAGGTACAAGTCAGATTGAAAATCTAAGTGATCTCTCAATCCCTACTCAGACTGAAGAAGTAAGTCCTGTTTAGCCTGAGAGACACTGCTCAGATTCAGACCCAGAACCACATTCTCCTAATACAACTTTCAAGGTATTAAAAGATCATCCACTTGATGACATTATCGGTACCATTGAAGATGGTGTGTTAACTAGATCTAAGGCAAATGCAAACTATGTTGCCTACTCTAGTTTTTTTTATCTCAAATGGAACCAAAGAAGACTGAGGAAGCTCTAAAAGATGAAGATTGGATTGAGGCTATGCAAGAGGAGCTGACAGAATTTCAAAGAAATAAGTTCTGGACCCTTGTCCCTGCCCCTAAAGGAAAGACAATTATAGGCACTAAGTGGGTCTATAGAAACAAAATGGACAAGGATGGAGTAGTGATCAGAAATAAGGCAAGGCTAGTAGCTCAGGGGTATAGACAAGAAGAAGGTATCGACTATGATGAGACCTTTGCCCCTGTTGCAAGGATTGAAGCCATAAGATTGTTTCTAGCCTATGCAGCATTCAAATTTTTTAAAGTATATCAAATGGATGTTAAAAGTGCTTTTCTAAATGGAGCATTACAGGAGGTAGTCTATGTGAAATAACCTCCTGGGTTTGTTGATCCTAAACATCCTGATTATGTCTATAAGTTAGACAAGGCTCTGTATGGACTCAAACAAGCTCCAAGAGCATGGTATGATACACTGTCCATCTATCTACTTTCAAATGATTTTATTAGAGGAAGCATTGATAAAACTTTATTTATAAGAAAAAGCAGAGGACATGTCATTCTAGTTAAAATCTATGTGGATGACATTATCTTTGGTTCAACAAACCAAGGTCTATGTGATTGGTTTTCAAAGATAATGTCTAATCAATACACAATGACATTATGGGTGAGATGACTTATTTTTTGGGACTTCAAATTAACCAGAAAGAAGATGGTATATTCATTAATCAGAGCAAGTATGTTTTTGATCTGATTAAGAAATATGGATTAGACTCAAGCCATCCTGCAAAGTCTCCAATGTTACACAATGTCAAGTTGCACAAGGACATTGATGGGAAATCTGTATGTCAGACTACTTATAGAGGAATGATCGGTTCATTACTCTACTTGACAGCAAGCAGACTTGATATAATGTTTGCTACATGAGTTTGTGCACGATATCAGGCTGATCCAAAGGAATCACACTTGCTAGCTGTTAAACGAATTCTCAAATACCTGAAGGGAACACCTAATTTAGGTTTGTGGTATCCCAAAGGATCAGGATTTGAGTTGATAGGGTACTTGGATTCAGACTTTGCAGGTTGTGGTCTAGACAGAAAGAGTACTACTGGAGGATGTCAACTGTTGGGTGGTAAGTTAGTCAGCTGGACAAGTAAGAAACAAAACTCAGTGGCAATCTCCACAGCTGAAGCTGAGTATGTTGCAGCAGGGAGCTGTTGTGCTCAAATACTATGGATGCAACATCAGCTAAGGGATTTTGATTTGCAATATTCGAAGACTCCCATATTCTGTGATAATCAAAGTGCTATTGCCATTACACACAATCCAGTTTTCCACTCAAGAACAAAGCACATTGAGATAAGACATCACTTCATCAGAGACATAGTTGAAAAGGGAAAGATAGAGTTAGTCTTCATTGAGACTGAAGATCAGCTTGCAGATATCTTCACTAAACCAATTGAAGGCACAAGATTCACGACTCTACTTGGCAAGCTTGGAATGCTCAACCCTTAATTTGGTATGTTCCATTAATTCCCTATCTCTGTTTAATATATGCTAAGTGCTAACCTTGACTAAGTGTCATTCTGAGCTGAGTACTCATTCTGAGCTGAGTGCTAAATCTGCGCCGAGCAATCAGTCCAGAAGTGTGGTCAGTTCCACATGCCTAGGTTAGTCCTAATAAATGGTCAGTCCGACCCTATGGTAAGTCCAAAATATTAATGGTATGTCCTATCTTAAAAGTAATTCCATTAATCTTGATAAAATTTGGATCAATGTAACAGTGTATGTTAAGGCAACCTATATCAAAGGAGCCGTTATAACCGAATCAGTAATTGGTTTTCACTGTAACGGCTATATTTATTACCATATGCTAACAGTAACTTTTCTCTCACATTGAAAAGGTATAAATAGAGATACTCTTCACCGTAATTACTTTACGCTTCCAATTAATTCTTCCAAATCACACTTTCCTCTCTACTTTTAAACCCTCATCTTGCTGTGTGCAGTGCCCATTGCTCTGTGCTAAACCTTACTACTACTAAGTGCAATCCAATACGATAAGTTCGCTTTCAATGGAGGGTTACACTCTAAATTTAACCGATCAGATGATCCGTGGTGGAAATTTCAAGAATAATGTGCTTCCCGTCTATAAACAAAATAATGTCGTATCCTGTATCGACATTCCCAAATCAAATATCGGCAGGGGATACGAGGAGTGGGTCTCCTACATTCGACAGGGTCCCCTGGCACGCGCTTTTCTTGCTGGTCCTACTGTGCTCATCCCATAACTCCTCACCGAGCTGTGGTACACGTGCAGACTAGATGCAAATCAACAAGTAATAAGAGGTACAGTTCTAAATGGACAAGTGTCGATCGACATAGATACTAATTGTCTCCGACGAATTCTTCATCTCCCTGTCCACAATCAGTATGAGGCAACGGTTTCGAGGGAAACATCACGGAGCGTCTTACCCTTAATGGGTCATCCTCAAGTCGTTGGAGTGATAAGGAAATCTGTTTTCCAAACAGCATGGGGATTCATGGTGTCCATAGTGATTCGTTCACTTGGATACAAAGTGGGTGGACTTGATAATGTAAATGACTTTGAGATGCAACTTCTATACAACATATTTTATGATCGAAGATTGGACTACGCTGAGTTAATCTTTAAGGCACTCAAGTCCCTGGTGACCAAGAAAATAAGAGATACCATTGTGCCCTTTATAAGATTTTTATCGATGGTGATCGAGGACAGAATGGGTAGAAGATACACTACCCAATATGAGTCAACCCCTACCCCTGTTCTCAGCTCAAGGATGTTTGCCCAAGATACTTTCCCTGAGCACCCTACAATGAGTGCTCAGATGAGGGTATATGCACAGCTTCCGACCCTAGAGTTAAGTGAAGCTGAGGAAGTTACTAATGATGAGGAGAAAACAGAAAGCATCAATGCTTCTGAAGCTAAGTCCTCCACATCTAGCTCTGAGCAAGAGAGTATGTTCCCTAGCTCAGAGTCCCTGCTAATTAGTGCAGGTATAACTTCTCTTCCCTCCTCTCCTTCTTTCTCTCATATTTCTCCATCACCTAAACAAGGAGATGAGACTGAGTCAAGCCCAACTCGGTCTAACCCCTCTTGTCCACCACAAACTTCCCCATCTATCTTACACTCTAAAGCCCACCTTGGTCAGCCCACTGCTACCAAGGTTATATCTCACACATATACCAGAAAAACTGCCAAAGGTGGTCCTTCACCTCAAAAGGACCTTGAAGCTGATGTCACATTGACACCTCTACCGGTAGGAGCTGAGTGGGAGACACCTTCTCTTAAGGTGCCAACCTCGAAGCTCAGTTCAACCAGTCAGCCTAAGCCGGGTATGGTGTCTACTCAGCCCATACCTATCCTAGCCATGGGAGAACCCGCTACTGTGCCTTCACAGACCCATGAATGTTACATTGAACAATTGATCTCTCCCCAGGATCAACTAACCCCCTCCTCACCACTCAGACTAGCCCAACCTATCACCCAATCACATGACATTGGTCCTTCAACTTCATTTCTCTTCTCACACCCTATTGCACGACCTGTCAATGAATCTTTCATACACCAGGAAGGTTTACAGGGTCCCCAGTCTGGCCCCCTTGATTCCTTAGGTCAGCACCAACCTATGGATATGGGGCCCACATTCTCACCTATTGAGGAACACTCAACAGCCACTCCTATAGTGGAACTACATTCCTTCACTGGATAGGAGGACTTTGAGTTTACAATGAGCCCGGTGGAGACCATAGTTGTTGAACACACTGATGTTAACTCCATCATGAGGTATCTACAAGCTCAATTTGAGCTTTTGCACAAGAAGAGGAAGAGTGATAAAGCCAAGTTGATGCGCAAGCTGACCAATCTATCAAAATCTGTAGCCAACTTGGAGAACTTTGTGCTCAAACTAAGACCCTCCCCTATTGATGATGACAAAAAGGGGGAGGAAGAATCAAAGAAAGATGATGATACAGTTGAGGGGGAGAATACTGAGGAAGTTCAAATAGAAGAAGAAACTCATGATCAGTTCATGAGTACCATAGATCAACCCTCTCAACAGTATTCAACTCAACCAGACATTCCACTTGCTGTGATCCCTCAAGCTGAACCCCTTCAAGCTGGGCTACCAAAGTTTGTTGAGGCTGAGTCTGTTCCAACTTCACAAATGGATAAAGGGAAAAGCAAGGTGTTTGAGACGGTAAAGAGAAAGAAAAGAACAAGTACTAAGTCTCAAGCCAAGAGAAGGAAAGTATTCATTTCAGAGCCTGAGCAACAAGGTCAGTCCCAAGTTGCTGAAGCTGACTCTGACTCTAGTGATGAAGTTGATGCAGCACAGAAGGCCAGTAATATATTAGCTGAACAAATGTTACAAGAAATGGCCAAAGAACTGGGTATGTCATTAGAAGAATTGAAAGAACAGCAGAGGCAAGCTGAACTACAAAGAGAACAGGCAAGCTGAACTACAAAGAGAACAGGCCAAAGCTGATGCTACACTAGCTGAAGCTGAGGCTAACTATTTTGGACCTAGAGCTGAGCCAATTACATAAACTGACGATGATCTTAGATACTGCTACAAGAGAAAATATTTTGGTCATAAGATTAAAACTCTAACTTTGAGTAGAAAAGGTGAGTTGGTGCTACTCAACTTTGTATTAGAAAACAAAGCTGAAGTAGGATTGGATCTGATGAGATTATACAAGTTGGGATTCTCCGAGTTAAAAATAGTGGCCTCAATTGTGCAAAAGATGAATAAAAGTCAGATCAAACAAGAGGTCATTGATGAGATGAAGAGAATATTTATTAAAATTGATCAGCTTGGAGAAGTTCCCACAGCTGAGTTCGATGTCTTCTTCAACATAAACAAAGCTGCAAGAGAAAGAGCAGCAAGGCAAAGAAAAGACAGAACTCTCAGCCTACAAGTTCCCAGGGGTGTTGAATTCAAGGAGAATACATATATTGATCAACCCCTAGCAGACTTCATGTACTTGGATGTCGAAGGAAATAAATGTTTCTTGGAGGAAGTCAGTATGCACTTGGCTAGCTTGGAGCAAATTCTGTATTTGAGGATTCTATGTGATGACTCAGTTCAGAACTCACCATTCAGATATCAGCTTAACAGAGCTATCAGGTCCAGAAGGGATGAGATGAAAGAATATCAACATGGTGAAGAAACTCTTATCAGTGCTATCAAAGAAGCAGCCATCTCGGAGCTTAAGTGTTATAATATGTGGTTAGAATTTGGAAATCCTGTTGATTAAATAGATTAGTTCTATAAATTTTTGTAAGCACTAAGTGTGCATAAGCTGATCAAAATGATCAAGGTAAAATGTAAATGATATGTTCATTAATGAAAATTCAAGTTTGATATGCTCAACGGTTTGATGTGTTCAAATAAACAGCTTAGTAAGTTTAAGCTGACTATTGATATGTTCAAGTATAAACTGATAAGTTTAGTGTTAAAAGTTTTGTAAGTTCAGAACTTAAATAAATTCTGATAAGTTAAGTGTCTAAGTAATTATATATTCAAATACTTAGAATACAAGTCTTAGAGTAGATTTGTAACCTAAAGTCTTGTAAGTTCAAGAAATGATGAAAAGGTATAGATCAGTTCAATACTTATTTCAAGAACTAACTTTGGTCAGTTCCAGAGTTGTTCAACATAATTCTTTAACCTATACTTACTTTGATTCAATATTTTGTCATCATCAAATAGGGGGAGATTGTTAGTCCTATGCTTAGAAAAGTTAGATTTGATGAGACAAACCATAGATATTTATAGATGATAGGTTAAACATTTGGAATTATGTAAGTCTGTTGTAGACTGACTAGTCAGCTTAGGCTGAGTAGTCAACGTACAAACAGATATAGAGTTTTCTATGTAAGTACCAGATAACTCAGTGACTTCTAAGCTGAGATAGGTTTCAAGAGTGAAGACTTGAAGAATTGAAGAGTTGAAGATTCAAGAACCAAGGATTCAAGAACTCAGCTTGACAATGTCAAGCTGAGTAAGTCAGCTCAGCGCTAGAAGTCAGTTTAAAGAATTTAAGTAAGTTTTAAATTCTGCTATAAACTCTCAATATCTACGACATTTAAATTAGAGTATCTGAACCTAATTTAAACTATCTATTAGTTGGATAGAAATCTCAAACGGAATTAGTTAGATATGTTCTAATTAAGGAGTTTTTTATGGTTTTAAAGAAAAGATAAGTTCTATCTTTAAACTGCGATTTATTCGTAGATATATCAAGTATAAGTATAAACCTTTTATGGGTTTACACGATGTATGCGTGATACACAAAACAAGAACAGCATAAGTTGCGAAGCCTGTGTTCATACTTGATACGCGTGTGTTGCGATAACTTTGTGAGTTCAAAGTTAAAAGAGAGTTTTCCAGAATTCTTGTTAAGTAGTTTTAACAAGAAGTTCGATCATCAATTAGTTTGTGATTCAAGAGTGTTTAGAGAGAAGTTGAGTTTATAATCAGTGTAATATCAAATCATCCTGTTGATTTGATTAGAAAGTAAAAATTGTAACCAATTCATTTGATTAGTCAATATACATTTGATTAAATTTAATTGGTTGTTTAAAGTGTATTCATCCCCCCCTTCTACACTGTATCGGTTGCTTGTTTACCCTCTTTGGGACCAACAAGTATTTTTGAGTACTAATGGTTTATGCTAATGAAATTGTGAGATGATGTGATTGTAACATATATTGCTGACAAAGAGATCCCCGTCCTCCCTTCTGTGACCCAAGCAACATTAGAGGCACCGGTACTTGAAGAATTGGATACTACAAATTTGGCAGGAACATCTGGTCAGGAACAGGAAGAAGATCAGAGTGAATATATTTATAAGCTTGAAAATGAACTTTTGGAACTTCGAAACAAAGTTAATAATATGGAACAGCAAAGACAGACAAACTGGACCAACTCCAGTTCCAACTGCGATTACTACTCAATCAACCACTGTACTAGTAACAACACTACTACCACCGGTAACTCAGATTATGCAACAACCATTTTTTTATCCGGTTACATCACAAGGATCTTTTCCTATTTTGTTTCCTGGATATAAACAACCGTGCACATACAAGCAATTCCTGGATTGCAAGCCATCAGAGTACAAAGGAAGCACTGATCCCAACATTACCCTGAATTGGTTATGAGAGATGGTTAAGGCGTTAGACGCCTGTAATTGTGAAAATGAACTGAAAGTGAAGTAAGTGACGAGAATGTTAAAAGGGGATGCAATGGTATGGTGGGATTCAATAACAAGGCATTTTACCGAGGAATAGAAGGAGAGTATTACTTTGAGTCAATTTCAGGAGAAGTTAAGTGAGCAATACTGCAGTTCATTCGAGATTGCAAAAATCAAGAAAGAGTTTATGGATCTGCAAATGATAGGAAACATGTCGGTAGACGATTTGATTAACTTATTCAACGAAAAATTGAGATTTGTGAAACAATGGATGCTAGATGAAGCATCAAAGATTGCACATTTTGTGGGAGCTTTATACCCTGATTATCGAAGTGCTACCAGATTGGCTAGCACATTGTCATAAGCTTTTACCTTGGCCAAATCGGCTGAAGGTGACATTAAGGCAAGAGGTAGAATGACACAAGACAGGATTTCTCAGCAGAAATCCCGGTTTGAACACTATAGTAATCAACAAAGGCAGGGAGGGCAGAGCAGACGGAGTCAATATAATCAGAATCATAGGCTTACGTCTAGTGGGCCTAATCGACGATCACAATGGTGTGGCAATTGTACGTCTTACCATATGGGACCTTGCATATCCCAAACACTGCGTTGTTTCATATGTGGACGGTTTGGACATCAAATTAAGGATTACCAGTTTCCAAGGAATGTTTGTTGGAACTATTTAGAAGAGAGGCACCGAGTGGGCGAGTGCCGAGCTGAGAGAAAGACAGGATCTGGGTCAGGAGTCGGAGTAACTGGGGATCCTCATCAGCAAGTGGACAAAAGAGAAAGAACCCTGCCGAGCAAGAGGGTAGAACATTTAATATGATGGCTGATGATATTGCCACGATCGAAGATGATATAACGGGTACGTTTTGATAGCCTCTATACTCGTACGTGTATTTATTAACTTTAGAGTTAATTATGAATATTTGATGCCTATGTGTGCTAGTGTGTATACTTACTTCTGAAGAGTATGATTGTCTAGAAGTAGAGATAATTGATAGTATATGTTATCTAAATCGTGAAATTATCTGATGACCATGATAGTAAGGAATGTGATACATGATATGATGTAAATTGGGTATGAAATACCAAAGAAGAATGTTATCAGAATAGTTATATCATATACTATGTTATGTGTTGCAATACTCGTCTTGTTTTTTATGTTTGTATATGTGTATATATATGTTTGTGCAAAGAAGAAGGAAAGTGAATGATTACTGTAGATTGTAAGGATTTGGTGATAATGAAGAGATGCTTTGATAAAGGTATGACTGAAGTACGAGTTATTGGTAAATCTAATGAGTGAAGATAATATTGATGGATGAACTTGAGAAGATTTATGATATGTTGAGATAATATATTTGATGGATTAATATATGATGATATGCTTTGAAATTAGAGGAATAATTTATGTCTTGCGAAAGTTAAAGGTTCTTGAGAGAAATGATTCAACCCATGATTAAGAAGTTGTAGAAGATGCGTCTGTATTAGCTATATGGAAATGTTAATTATAAATAAAGGTATATATGATTAATTTGATATGATCTCGGAGAGAAGAATTGTTGTCAGAAAGGTTGAAATGCAAGGGAGTTAATGATGATAACACTAGTATTATATGAAATGAAGTATACATGATTTAGTGGATAAAGTTGGTATTGCCTTTACTGGAAGTTAATGAATCAATGATTGAAATTATCAAATATGAGGAAGAACAAAGAGGAATCAATTGCCAAAACATATGGACTGAAGACTTATAAAACCTTGTGTATATGTGCCTATGCTTGAAATTAGAGATTGATTTTGACAAAGATTTATGAATCTAAATTGCCAGTGCATTTGGAAGGGCTAAAAATTGAATAATGCCATACAAAGTATTGTATTGATGACTTACCAAGAGGAGTAAATAAGATACATTTCGTGGAAATATGACATGATTGTGTATGAGTCAAATCAGGATATTAGAGATTTTTGAATTGTTGAGACGAATAGAGATACCAGAATGGTGATGATGACGACAAGAAATGATGTAGTTTATATCTAATTTACTACATGGGATGAAATCCAGATATATTACGAGTGATTATGATTGTTCAGTAAGAAACGCCGGTATTATTACCATCAGTGGGACGTGACCTTTTGAGTAGAATTATATATTTAAAAGATGATTTGAAGGTATGAGGTATATACTTAGAAACTTCTGACGGAAATAGAAAAATTTGATCAAACTTTTAAATGAGTTTACTATAAGAATTGATACGCGAGACGAGCAGTACGACTGAATTCTTATTGGATAGTTAAGTTAAAAGAGTTGTGTAGATAATTAAAAATGAATTGTGTTTATATATGTTGGGTTTTGATGATTCGTGGAATTCATAATCAAGATGATTAGATAAACGTGATTTGATTTCTATCGGATGGATGTTAAAGTATCAGTTGTGAGTTATTATGTGAGTATCATGGTAATGTTCTGACATGTTAGTGTAAAGCAATGGTGAAGCAATATGTGGATATTTCTATATGCCAGGCAACAAAGAAAAGATTGATAGAGGAACCTATTAAACTGTTAGATCATAAAGTGACCAAGTTCCGCAAGAAGCAGATTCCGATGGTGTTGGTCAAGAGGAAGCACAAGACTAAAGCTGATATGAGAGACATGTACCCTCACTTGTTTGAAAGAGAAGGGATTCCGAGGACGGAATCCTCTTAAGGAAGGGAGATTTGTAACAACCGCAAATCCAGGCTAGTCGATTAGCGGGTTAGCGGCATGTGTTTAATTGCATTAATTTTATTTATGTGTCTAATTAAGTTATTTGGTTTAAAGTAATTAATTAAATGTGTATATATATATATATATATATATATTGTAACACCCAAGGTTCGGAAATTCCTATTAATAGTAACTTTTCGATATGATATGTTTTGGTAGTGCCTAATTGAGATTAGGAAGTGTTTAGAAACTTGACGGACTTGTGTTGTCATTTTTGAAACTAGAAAGTGCAGGGACTAAATGTGCCATTTTCCAAAGTTTTTATATAAATAGGCTGAATTGACTTTTGAGGAGTCAAACTTTCATTTATTGACTTCTGTTTCACGAGAGAGAGATATAGCAGAGCTTTTCCTTGGGTTTTTGAGCAAGAACAACAGATAGCAAGTGTTTTTCATCTGATTCTAGTAGGCACAACCTAAGGTAAAGCTTCTTGTTGGTTGTTCTTGAGGTTTAAGTTGAGCTTTAAGGTTGATTCATGGTGAATCAATATTAAAGCATGTTATGGTTGTTTTTATTGGTTTTTATGTTGTTTGGGGTGTAGGAAAACACTCCAGTAGTGTTTCTACGAATTGTTAGTAAGAGTTTTTAAGGTTTTAATCGAGTACACAGCAGATAGCCGGCGAACTGGAGCTGTAAGTAGAAAAGCACGGGCGTGCCTATGAGGGGTACGGCCGTGACCACCTCTGTTCTTGAGGTCCGGGCGTACCTAAGCACGGGCGTACCTAGATAGGGTACGTGCGTGCCTAGGTCCGGTTTAGGGTGTACCTGACCCGGTACGCCCGTGCTTGTTAGGGCGTGCTTTTGGGCCGTGGGCCTGGGGGGCACTGGCGTGCCCTGCCCCTGGTCAGTTTGTTTAAGTGTTGATTCGAGAGTATCATGATACTATAACCGTATATGATTGTAGGGATTACTATCTGAAGTATTCTGAGTTTGCGTGATATTTATAGCTGAGGTGAGTTTTCTAAACTCTGATTCATATCTGTGATTTGTGTGTGGTACATTGCAATGTGATATATTATTGATCAGAGGATCACCAGAGAGAGCTGTAGCACGCTGCTTTGTGCAGTAGTTGCTACGGACAACATTTTAGCCTTCTTGGTAGATGCTAAGATGGTGTTGTACTGTGTCCATAAGAACTGTTACAGCATTCGTATATGTGTATGCGCATGCTTATATGATTTATAGTTTAGTTTTCTCACTAAGCTTTGTGGCTTATCAGATACTGCTAACTGTTGTTTTGCAGGGCGTGATTCCTCCAAGGGCAAGGCCCCAGTTTGACAGAGGTTGTGATATGAGAGGAAATTTGTATTTTAAAACTAATGCCTGGTTGTATTTTGTGAAACAAATCTTTTGTTGTAAATTTTTTATACCACTTTTGTAACTGAACCAGAGGGTTTAGTGTAAATAGTAGCTTCCGCTTTTGTATAAACTCCTTTTATTTCTAAAATACTTCTATTATTAGAGTTTTACTTTGTTTAAGATTTTGGGGCGTTATAACTTGGTATCAGAGCCAAGGTTTGAGAGATCTGGAGGTGTGTTATGCATCGTCTGGACTTAAACCATGGTTCTGAGGATTTTTAAGTCAAACTGGAGGCTTGCAGCTTGGTGGAGATACAGAGTGTTGCATTGAGAACATGCTAACTATTTATATTGCTATTTGTGGTATAGAGATACCTGAGATATTAATGATGTTAGTGTCAGATACGTGATGCTTTATATGATATGATATGCTAGTAATACATGGCCTAAGCCTGTGAATCGGGACTTTTTGTGATAAAGTTAAGATCAAACGTGTGTAGTGTGTTATGGATAATATAAGGGCCCATATTATTAAAGACACATGATAAATGTTAGAACTTGATGGAATCATGAGAAATCTTGTGAATCGGGTTAGGGGTACTTGAAAGAGGTAGTGCACTTGAGATTATAGATGCCTTAGTATGTATAGAACTACTTTGGATCTGAGGATAAGTGTACTGAGATATTGTTTGTACTTGAGATTTGTTTGATATAGAGGATGGCGTGATAAAGCTACCTTTTGTCCTAATGCTTTATCTATGCTATCAGGATGGTGATTACTAGAGGGTCACGAGCTACGGATCGTCTTGAGGGTGGTCCTAGTAATAGACGAGAGGGGGTAGACACCAGTGCAAGTGGTAGGAGGAGGTCACTTGTGGCCCATAATACTTAAGCAGATGAGACACCAAAATTAAACCAGGGGTTCGCTGAAACCCAACCCAGAGTGACTGTTGCTAAGGAAATCGGCAACGCTTTAGAGAAAGCCATACCGTTCATTATTACCCAAGGGGTAGACCATCTGAAAGAAAGTACAGGGGAAGCTGTACGACAGTAAGTGGCAGCTGCGTTAGCTGGGAGGGAAGAAAGAGTTAATCCTCAACCGCAAGTGATTATTAGAGATGCGCTGAAAGGGTGTACCTTTAGAGATTTTGCTGCGTGCCAGCCACCATTGTTTAATGGATCTACTGATCCGATTATGAGTCAGAGGTGGATATCAGAGTTAGAGGGAGCATTTCACACTTGTTCGTGCGCTCCAGAAAACAAAGTGAGGTTTGCTACAAACCAATTGAGAGGTGCTGCCAAAGATTGGTGGGATCTGGAGAAGAAGATGAGGGGTGACACTCAAATTGAGGCCATGACTTGGGTGGAGTTTAAAGAGGTTACTACGGAGCAGTTTGTTCCGCAGTCTGAGATTGACCGTATCGTTGATGAGTTACACAAGCTGAAGCAGACTACAGAGACCGTACTAGAGATTAATGCCAAGTTTCATGAGAAGGCATGGTTCTGTCCTGATTATGTAGCCAATGAAAAGATGAAATTGTATCGTTATATGATGTTTTTGAAGCCGAGTATCAGGGAGTTCATTGATTCGAGCAAACATCAAACTTTGAAGTCTATGATGGATGCTGCACGAGCCAGAGAGTTAGAGCTGGAAAGACAGGTGAAAGAAAGAGGCTTGTGGAAGGATCAACACCACAGAACAAGAAGCCGAGGGTAGAGTATGGAGAGAAGAAGGAAGCACCGAGGGTTTGTTAGAGGTGCAAGAAGAGTCACTACGGGAACTGTCAGACAAATGTTGTTCACTGTTTCAAATGTGGCAAGCCGGGCCATATGGGTAAAGATTGTCGCAGTTTGTTGAGCGTGTGTTTTCATTGCTATCAGCCAGGCCACCAGAAAGCCAATTGTCCCCAATTGGCTGCATCCAACCGTTCAACAGGATCGAGAAATACTCCATCTTTGCCACCACTACGGATTACAGAGAATAAAGAGATAAAGAAAGAGGATACTTCCAAGAGCAAGGGGAGGGCCTTTTAACTAACTGCAGAGGAAGCTCAGAGGAAACCCGATGTGGTTGCAGGTACATATCTTGTGAATTATCTGCTTGCTTTAGTATTATTTGATTCGGGTGCTAGCAAGTCGTTTGTTTCTGTTTCTTTTTGTAAAAGTTTCAAGCAAGTATGTGATAAGCTGAGTCCCCCTCTCGAGGTAGAAATAGCTGATGATAAGTCTGTGCTCGTGACTGATGTGTATAGAAATAACGTGCTAGAGATAGACTCTGTTAGATTTCCTATTGAGCTTATACCTATGCCTATGAGAGAGTTTCAAGTGGTAGTGGGAATGGATTGGCTTGGGTGTTACCAAGCAACCATTCTGTGTGGGCAAAAATTGATTCGAGTTCATAATAAATAAAGAAGGTAATACAGTGTTAAGTGCCAAGAGAACCAAGGATGTGTATACACTTGACATGTCCTCTGGTGACCCTTCAAAGGAAACATGTTTGTACTCCAAAAATAATGAGGATACAAATTGGTTGTGGTACAAAAGGCTTTCCCACCTCAACTTCAAAAATATCAACAAGCTGAGCAAGGGTGAACTAGTGTTAGGACTACCTTCTCTGACTTATCTTAAGCCTAAACCTTGCACTGCTTGTGAGAAGGGAAAGCAGCATAAGACATCATTTCCATCCAAGCAAGCCTTCTCAATTACAAAACCATTCTATATGTTGCACATGGATCTCTTTGGTCCTGTTGCAACTGCTAGTATTGGTGGAAGTAAGTATGCACTTGTATTGGTTGATAAATTCTCAAGATACACTTGGGTTTTCTTTCTTAAAGCAAAGAGTGAGGCTATCAAAAATATGGAAGTGTAGAATGGAAATCTGGTGAGGAGTCTTAGAAGTGATCATGGAACTGAATTGAGAAATCAATCTCTGGAATCTTTCTGTAATGAGAAAGGGATATCTCAAAACTTCTCCGCTCCAAGAACCCCACAACAAAATGGTGTAGCTGAAAGGAGAAATATAAAATTGATTGAAGCTGCAAGAACCATGTTGTGTGAAAGTGGGTTATCCTTTAATTTCTGGGCTAAGGCTGTAAGTTGTGCATGTTTCACACAGAACAGGTCTCTTATTATCAAAAGGCACAACAAAACTCCATATGAAGTGCTCAAGGGAAGGAAGCCAAGCATCAGCTTTCTGCACTTTTTTGGTTGTCAATGTTTCATACTCAATCAAAAAGATCAATTGCACAAGTTTGCTCCAAAAGCTGATGAAGGAGTGTTTGTAGGTTACTCAGTGATTTCCAAAGCATACAGAGTATACAACCTCAGAACCAAAGTCATAGAAGAATCCATCAATTTAAGTTTTAATGAAAATGACTTTGTTGTTTCCTATTCTTCTAATCATGTTTCAGGTGAAGAATTTAATAATCTCATGCAAACGGGAGAAGACATTCCAGAGCAAGCTGGTCCCTCTCCACCAACTGCTCATGATGTAGATGAACATGTTCCTATCCAAACTCTTAACCATGTGCAACCATTCTCATCCAATCCTATACCTCTACTGAATCATGTGGAAAATGACTCAACATCATTGGATTCTAATTCCATATCACACATTCCCTCTTTAGTAGAGATACCCACAGATTGTAACAATGAAGTTATATCAGCTACTCAAAATGAACTCATTTCCACTGCTGATAGTCAACATATAACTTCTTCTCCCCAAATCCAAATGAATAAACAATTCCCAAGAAATCCAAAAAGCCTTCAAAGACCACAAATACCATCCTCATAATCTGGTGATAGGCAATATAGATGATCCAGTCAGAACAAGATCAAAAGCTTGCAACATCTGTTTATATTCTAGATTTGTCTCAATGATTGAACCAAAGAAGGTTGATGAAGCTCTCAATGATCCCCACTGGGTAACTGCCATGCAAGAAGAACTGGCAGGATTCAAAAGAAATAATGTATGGACTTTGGTACCCAAACCAAAGGATAAAACCATCATTGGAACAAAGTGGGTGTTCAGAAACAAGCTAGATGAAAATGGGCAAATCATTAGAAACAAATCAAGGCTAGTGGCACAGGGGTATTGCCAAGAAGAAGGTATTGATTTTGATGAAACCTTTGCCCGTGTTGCAAGATTCGAAGCTATCAGACTGTTCCTAGCCTATGTTTCCTTCAAAAACTTCAAAGTATTCCAAATGGATGTGAATAGTGCATTTCTGAATGGAGATCTGAAAGAAGAGGTGTATGTGAAACAACCTCCTGGTTTTGAGGAGTCAAGCTTACCTGATCATGTATTCTTTCTAAACAAAGCTTTATATGTTCTTAAGCAAGCTCCAAGAGACTTGTATGATACCCTCTCTTCTTTTCTCATTAACAAAGGTTTTACAAGAGGATGCATTGATAGCACTTTGTTTTTAAGGAAGTACAAAGGTGATGATATATGTAGATATATGTGATACTTGTTTTTAAGCCCTCAAGGATCTCAAGGATGACCTCTCCCTTCAAATCTCTACACTTACCTCAACCCCATCCTATACCCCTTCCTCAACCCATACACCTACCCCTGCCCCTACCCCACCCCCAAATCCAACCATAGGTAACTCCCCTCCTCCTTTTGATGATGCCAAAAGGGGGGAGAAATTCTCAAGTTAATCTAGGGAGGATGATCTAGTGTCTGAAGAGATTGATGCTGCCTATAATGAAACTGCCACAAAGATTTTGCAGCAGGAAGCACCCAAAGCAACAGCTCCTCCTACTCTCAAAAGAAAAGCACCTTCTGAGGGGGAGCAAAGGTTTCCTAAAAGATTAAATAGAATGGCAAATAGGCCAAAGCCTAAAAGGAAAGTTGCCGAGGGTTGCTCTCCTCCAATTGCCATAGAGTTTGATTCTGATGATGAGGATGATACCCCACTTTCTGACATCCACAGAAGAAGAAGATAGAGCCCTAAACCATCTGCTCCACCGGTCCAATCAACTCTAATAGTCCAAAAGTCTTCAACCTCTGCTCCCAAAGATAAAGGCAAAAAGAAAACGACACCTGAGCAAGTTGAAGCAGATGAACAAATGAAAAGGGAGCTTGCACTTAAAGAGCAAGAAGAAAGGGAGAATGCACAAATGGCTCAAGCATTGGGTGTTCCAGTTGAAGAGATCTACCAAGCCACGGAGCTAGCATACCAACAGGAACAAGAACAAACTCAAAATCAAGCTACTGCTCAACTCAAACTTGCAAGGGAGAAATCTCAAACTGAACTACTTAAAGCAAGATCTTATGCGGATGCCATCAAAACCTTCTTCAATCTTGATTTATCTACTCCCTACAACCTAAGTCAACAAAGGTTACAAAGCTTCAGAAATAAAATCAACATTTTGAGAAACAGAACAAAACCAACTCCTATCATAAGAGCCACTGGCCACAAAGGTGATGGTGAACCCTACCTCAAAGCTATAAGGCAGAACAACTTCAACAGCTGTGAAGTTCTATCATATGAGAGGTGTCACATCTATGGGTTCACAGAATTGGTTGAGATCCTGTACCTCCTCTTCAAATCCAAATCTAAGCTCAAAGTTCAATTCCTTCAAAAGATTCAGAATTGGATAGCTCTAGCTGTGTCACAAAGGGCCTTCACTCTAGATGATTACTATAGAGGTGGCACTTGGAGGTTCTTTAGACAGTTTGAAATCCACAAAGCTTGCAAGAGTTTTCTCTTTGGGCTAAGAACATCTACAAGAGGCAGAATTAGAAATGAACATTTTAAAGCCCTTGCACAAGCCCAATGTGAAGTCTTAGCTGAAGCAGATCCCGTGCCAAAGATTTTGAAGTAAAAGAAGAACAATGGTGTGGATGATTGAAGACTGATCTAACTCTGAAGAATTGTTGATATCTAGTTGATTGTAAATTCTGTTTAGAATAGTTTACTTAGTAGTTAATTCTCTTTAAATACTTCTGTACATTTCTTTATTCTGTTATTTCAAGTGATGTTTATGTAAATCAGAAAATCAAAAACATATAAAAATGGAAAAATGAAAAGATACCAAAAAAATAGAACAAAATGGTACAATAAAGAAAACGATTCTACAAAAACAGAACAAAATGGAACACTAGAAAAGAAACCAAAAACAAAACAAGCTTTAAAATAAAAAGAGCTACCAAAAACAGATATCTAGGTAGCCAATTGTTAAAAGTTTAAATCTTTTGTATTCGAAGTCAAACTGATTCTTCAAAAAGAGAAAGGTTTTCTCATTATCAAATAGGAGGAGATTATTGGGGAGATAATCACTTCACCCTAATAATTAACTCTGCCTATCCTAAAATATAGAATTTGATGATAACCAAACCCTACATTCAGTATGACTTAGAAAGAATTCAAACATGTGTTGTTTGAATCAGATTTTGTAAAATATGTTAAGTATGGAACCATCAGCTATTCATCAGTTGAGTATCAGATCCTACTCAAAGTATCAGCCAAGTGATATCAGTGAAAGAACATCAGATGAAGAAAACAAGTGAAGAAGACCATAAGCTGAGGAAAGTAAACCATCAGCTGAGTGAAGAAATTCGATCAGCTGAGTGCCTACACCATCAGCTGAGCAAGGACTTTGCTCAGCTACTCCATCAGCGAAGGCCTAGAGCATCAGCTAAGTAAGTCTTCTCTTACATAAGTCATCTCCCCACATAAACTGATGTATTTAAATGATCAGCTGAGCATTCTTGATCAACTGATCGTACAAATACATGAGCTTATGCCTTTCTAAGTTTACTATTGATCAACTGAGCATCTATATGATCATTTGAGCAATATGTATCATCTGAGTCCTAGCAAAAATTGATCAACTGATATATTTTGTCAACTGAGTAGTGAAATTCAAAGTTCCTAGTACATTCTGTTAGCTGAGTCGAGCAAAATGTCAAATCTACTCTATCTTTTCAGATTGTAAGTGATATGTAAAAGGCAGAACATGTGTTGTTTTATTATGCTTTAGATCTTTGTTTGTAAAAGTAAAATGCACTTTTTGGATCAAGTATGAGATAAAAAGGTTTGATCTTATCCTCTATAAAAGGAGAAAGATAGGTCAAACAGACGAAGATCTTGAAGATTTGTTCAACAACTAAGTATGACTGGAAATCCCATACTTGGTAATGTCAAATCAAACAGAAACATGGTGTTGTTTAAAGTACAAGCATAGAAAGGGGAAGAAACTTCTACACGATAGTAGATGTGGGTTTTAATATTTTATATTGTGAGTGGGTTGCACTTTTGTAGAAAAGTACAATTACTTTTATCAAACAGTTGATTAAAGTAACTTTACTTTTCACCCACTACCTTTACAATTAAAATATTATATTTCCACAGCCTCTTTGTCTCCTTCCTTCATGCAACCGGATACACCAAGATTTCTATAAATATACATGCATGGTGGACATGCAACATACAACACAGTGAAGTCTCAACTCCACAGAAAGAAAATCTCATCAATTAAGAAATTCGTAGAGTTTAAGCATTGTGTAGAATCAAACTTGTTCATGTGTTGAACACTCTATATACATTAGTTGTTTTAGAGTTAGTTTGTCTATGTGTTAGACAAATAGATTGACACCTTTTATTGTACTTAGAATTTCCGCTTCTAGTACATGTAATTATTGATTCAATATCAATAAGAATTATATAAAAGTATATCAATGTGTCTTTAAATTTTTAAAAGCTAAAGTTTGTATTCAACCCCTCCTTCTACAAACATTTGTTGTTGTGTACTCAATCTGGGAATAACACATTACTTGTATGATATACAACTAGTAGAATATGCTCTTCGCCTGTCTCACCATTTTCTTTCCGAAGATTTTCTTTAAATCTCCTTTTGTTATTCCATTGTTAAGTGCTCTTGAAATAATCTTTTTCCATCTCTCTACATATCCAAGCGGGTGAGATGATTGAGAAGATAAAAAAGATGGTATAAAAATAGAAAAGAAGAGAAACACCAGATCTCACGTCCCTTGCTCAGTGTTGAATTCTTGACATATTGATAAGTTCTATTTGTGCGTCACCTTCTCATATCTACATATTCATTAATGAATGTCAAGAATAAGACCACCCGGATCGGACAAGGAACCCAATGATGGGTTCCATCGGGTAACACGGGAACACCATCGCCCCTTGTGGGGTTCCATTGGGTTCGTGAGCCAGCTAGTTCTCCAACCCGTTGGGTGTTTTTTCCTTTTTCCGTTACCAACGGTCAAAACATATATATATATATATATATATATATATATATATATAGAGAGAGAGAGAGAGAGGGTTATATATATATAGGGTAGAGATCAAGTAAAAAGGATTTTATGGTAAAAAGGGTAAGAGGCAATAAAAAAATTCTTTTTATTGATTAAAACTAGTTATTCATCAATTTATTTTTGATGAATCCAACATATTCATCACTTTTTACAGGGGAAAAGAGATTTTCAAATGTAGATTTTGAAACCAAAATTTTGGAATAATTTATTAATCAACAAAATGCTTTTATCTAAAAAGTGATGAATATGTTGGATTCATCAAAAAAATCGATGAAGAACTAGTTTTAATCAATAAAAATGATGAACTCACAATTATCAGTTGATGTATATACCAAAAAATGATCAAATAATCATCCCTCTTAGACTTTTTACTTTAATTTTCTTTTTATTTGATCTCATCCCTATATATATATATATATATATATATATATATATATATATATATATATATATATATATTTTTTTTTTCTTTTTTCTCTCCTATAAATACCATTCACATCTACACATATTTCACACATCTTCTCCTCTCTCCTATATTTTATACACTATCTCTCATTCTTCAAATTTTCATTCTTTATAAAAAAATGGACAACGGAAAGCAAAAGCAAGGTTTCAAAACCCCACGACGGGTATCAAAATCGCGAGGCACAAGCTCGCAACCCTCTCCAACGGAGAATATGTTCGGGTTTTCAACTCCACCCCCAACTTACCAAGGCATACAACAAATGCCTTTGTATTCACCTACTCCTTTGCCGGGTGTCATGCAACATGACGGATTTCAGGAATACAACCTCGGATTTCAACAATTTGACGGCGGGTTTCAAGGAGGCTTTTAACAACTACTTCACACCTGAACATATCCGGGGGAGTATGAGGCTGAGGACGAGGAGGAGGGGATTCCCGAGACCCAACCCGAGGATGATGAGGTTCCCAAAACCCAACCCGAGACCCAAGCCACAAAAAAGTTCGCCAATAGAAGAAAAGCGGTGGCGTGGATTTCGGATCAAGAGGCTTTACTAGCCACGGCATGGGTTACACTTTCCGAAAATTGTGTGGTCGGCAACGCTCAAAAACATGTACATTTTTATATATTTATATACGTTTACATAAATTTATATATTTATATACGCTTACATAAATTTATATATTTATACACGCTTACTTAAATTTATATATTTATATATGCTTACTTAAATTTATATATTTATATACACTTACATAAATTTATATACTTATATACGCTTACTTAAATTTATATATTTATATACGCTTACTTAAATTTATATATTTATATACGCTTACATAAATTTATATATTTATATATGCTTACTTAAATTTTTATATTTTTAGACAATTTTTGGGAAAGGTATGTGACTTTTTCAACGCTCGAAGCCAAACTCAACGCACCAGAGACCAACTTAGCTCCACTCCAAGTTGAGTGACATGAACCGGAAGATTTCTAAGTTCTACGGAATTTACAATAACTTCGTTGCTAATGTCGATCCGGGTGGAGTGAGGTGGACATCCTCACGAAGACAAACGCCCAATATCGGGCAACGGTAGTAGAGTCACTCTATTTTTCTCACGAGGAGACTTGGAGGGTATTGAAAGTCCTTCTAAAAGGTGTAAGACATTGTCCGATTCAACCCCGAACACCACGTCTTCCGATGCATGTGTTCGCTTCGACCTCAACGACTAGGATGATGAGGTTCAGATCGAGGAACCTCAACGACCGATGGGGCTGGACAGAGCAAAATGTGCAAACCAAGAAAGAAGCACGAATAGAGATGACGTGATGGTGGGTGTATTGGAATATGTCGACAGGTTCAATTTAGAGAACGAAAAATTGCTCAGTGTGGAGCAACAGAAATGACAACTCGCGAGGGAAAAAACTGAAGCTGCAAAGATGAAAGTTGTGGCGGCAATTATGAAAGCAGAGGTGGCAAAAAAACAAGAGCTCGGAAAAGATTGCAAGTTTTTCTTATCTCCACACACTCATCTCTCAGGGTGAGCAATTGGATTTCGTTCTTAAACAAAAATTGGAGCTTCGACGACAACACGGGTGGTAGATTGTAGTTTTTTATTTTCTAGATTATTTAGTTTTCAGTTTTTTTTTGAAATTGCGTAATGAAACTTTAATATGAAATATTATTAATTATTTTATATTTTTTGTCTTTGAAATAATTAAATTATTTAAATAAAATTAAGAAGATATAGGGTTGAAAAGGGTTGAATTTGGGACTTTGTGGGGTAAGTTGGGTGAGGGTGAAAGATGATATGGATGATGATGTAGGAGTGGGGTAAGTTGGGTTGGATGCTGGTGGTCTAAATAGGATAACAAGTACTCTTATATATATATATATATATATATATATATATATATATATATATATATATATGATAAACCATTGAAGAACATATTAATGCTATCAACCTTTTTATGTTTAAACCGTATTTATGTATTTCTTTTTAAATTTGAAAGTGATTTGACAAAAAGATAGTAGATCACTGGAGTAATTTCCCATACGATTTTCTCTGTCTTTTTCTCTTAAACAGGTAAATTTGTGAGGGAAATGAGAGTAGCCATGGAAAAGGTGGCACCTACCCACCGCCTTTCCTAGGCTTTTTGACTAGTGGGCATATAATAAATGAAGAGAAACAGTTACCTTATTTTGGTTAGCATCGAACCAAAAGTTGATAAACCAGTTTCTTATTTCTTTCTCCATGCATATGTTCCAATAGCTAGTTATATAATACGTTCCCTTTTAGCATTAAAACACCAGACATGACTTGCTATGTACAATTAGTTTTTTAATGCCACTCATGATAATCTAGATAGCATCCAAGTACGGGTTTTGGGATAACTTAAAATTCTATTTTCTTTTCAATATTTATTAATACATACACTATTAATAGATTAGTGGATATTGGATAATATCCGACTAATCAAATGGAAAACATAAATTGATAAAGCCATCAAGAGTTACTTTTGTTTAAAGTAGTTGTAATAGATTAAATTAAAATATGGAGGGTACCTACATTTCACATCCCAACACTTTACTCCAAGACATTATTTTATTTTTGGTAGCATGGTGTCAAATAGTTATCTTGATGCAAGGACAATAGTATTGTTTTTAATATATATATATATATACGTGTGTATATATATATTATATATATACTTGGTTTGGATAGATCTAAACAAGAAGTGCCAAAGTTTTATGTACGTATCTTTATTTGTTCATTAACTATCATTAAACAAATGTACATGCGTTTATTACATTTGTTGGGTTATCCATCAATGCTTTTGAATATGCTACTTATGAAGTAAACATTTATATAATAAATTATTTTACAGCATAAACATTTGGATTGTTATTTATACAAGTATTGCTTAGTTAGGAGAGACTACCTAATAAAAATTTCTAAGAAGAAATTAACATCGTGTTGCAGGAAAGTCACTCAACAAATATTATGATCACATTAAAAGTCAATCGTTGCTTCATACACATCAATAAAGTTGATTTTATAATACTTTGGTACCAAAAAGACGAGCTTAGTATTATAGAAGCAAAAAAAGGGGTAGCACGTTGTGTCGTATAAGGGGCTGATTTTTCTCAACAATGGAATCGTCTCCCTCCCAGCCCCTCTGCTTCGTCTAGAAATGTAACTACTCCACCCTTTACCTCTACCATGGATTGGTTATTATCTCTACTAAAACATTGAATATCCCACAAAGCCAAATACAAATGACTGTAGAGTTGGTGCTTCGAAAATACAACTTTCTTAAGCACTTAGCTTCAAGAGTCATGAGAAGGAAGAGAGGGTAAAAAAGATACAAACAAGGTTGAGTTTCGAAGAAGAAACTAATGTTAAAGGGTTCCCAAAAACAATTCGTCCTTCTCACATCCCAACCCTTGTTACAACCTTTGCTATAAATTAATCTACAACTCAAACAAGTTGCAACTATCTTCAACCATGTTAAACCCAAGGAATGCACGTCGTGAGACCTCAAGGAGCTCTCCAAATTCATGATCTTCGGCAACCCTACAGCCCCATCACAATAGCATGAGCCTATGGCACAATGGCCTAAGCCGCTTGCAGCAGTATTACGAACCCTTCCGAAGCTGGTGCTCTGTTCCGAAGCGTCAAGCCAAGTAATGACGAAGGTTGATTATGAACTGCTCAAAAGCTCGTACTCGGATTCGAAGTTCCTCCGGACCATAACGGGAGTTCGGTTTAGACAAAAGAAACGGTTGCTCCAAAGGTTAACCTTCGACAGTCCTTCAACGGATTCCATTGTTACAATAGCCCAACCTTCGGACTGGAGGTTGGTCTAGATAAAAGAAGCAGTCCTTCAGCTACAAGCGCATGTTCTGGTCTGAAGCCCCAAACAAACCAGAGACCGATCATGAACTAATTCATTCACCCACATCACAGGTTCTAAGTATCAAACCTATTCTACTATATGACTTATACATGACCTTGTTTTATAATATGCATAATACTTGCATAACCTTATTTATGACATGCATAACATTTGTAGGACTTTGTTTATGATATGCATGATCTTGTTTATCAATATGCATGGTACTTGCTCTATTTCAAATTTTTTCCCTAATGGTGAAATATACTTTGTAAATGAAACTTGTTCATCCTTATATTGGCTATGAACATAGACCTACATAAGGGATAAAGCCACAAAGATGAAATTCTTGGATGCTCCAGTAAATCGATAATCATGAAATAATGATGAAGCTCTTGTAGCTGGTTTATAATGAACTCAAGTCCACGAAAAAGTATGCACTCCTTGTTCATTAGAATAAGCCTACTGACCAATACATAACTAAAGATGATAATAACACATAAACGCGTATCATAGTGCTGCTTTCATCTCTGTCCAATCCTTCATAAATGGTGTTCTTATTGTTTTGTCCTTTGTCCGACCCAACATCTGCCTCTTCGGTTGCTTCAGCATATTTTTGTCTTCGTCTAGCCTTGGTTAAACCAAAAGCAAAAAAGGGGGAATAAGACCTTTATTTCTTGCATCCGACTTCTAGATCCGGAGGAATTTAAATACGATAGTATAGCTTCTTCCAACCTTCCTCCTAGTGTAATTCCATAGCTTCTCGTCTTGTCTTAGCTCATACATGTATATATATGTATACCCTAGTAAAATATAAAGGAGAAAGACTCATTTATAAAATAAAAAAAACAATAATAAGTTAATGCTACTAAGGGGTAGTAGATCAGGCCTTGTCATCCCTCACCCGAATAAGAAGTTGACGTAGGCCTAAACAACATTGTTATTCATCTTATGATGTGTGTTGATACTTCAAACTAGTATACGAGTTTCCATACATGACCTACCTCCTACGCCCTTCATCAAACAGTGAAATCATAAGGAAACAAAACACATTTTGTCCTGATTTAGTAGACACGGCCATGTGCATATACTATAGTTTTCTATAACTTACGTTCTATCACCACCTTTCATGCTTATACACTAGAATGGACCACTCTCGTCATTAGACATCATTTCTTGTATACCCTATGTCGTACGAAGCAAAAGTCCAATCCAAACATGAGGTATAATCTAAACCACATGTTAAGTCCGGACCAAAGGTGATACCGCTTTTGCCCAAATAACAAATAAGAGATGTCAACTACCACCCATGCTTGCTCTTAATATCTGAATATAATGTCACAACAATTATATCCTTCGGTCATTATAAAGTGACAGATACTACTCATGGCATTCCTAGTCTATCAAATTACTTTTGTTCGGTCATGATAAATTGACCAAAATTGTCGAACATCATTCCATTACTAATTCAATTTTCTAGTTTGACTACCATCCTTTGGATATTATTGTCCAAAATTCATATGTCAGCACATTTCATATTATATTTACAACACAATGAATTTATATTTTAAACGATCGTAAGCTCGTGATAGTTTAGCATATTATGAACAACTCTGGTAAAACTTATAAAAAAGGGAGAAACCCTCACACGTGCATACATGTATTAAATAAACTTATTTGATCAATAGTACTAATGAGCTAGTACAAATTGAACTAGGGGACTATAGTGGTATTGTACCACCATACTCGCCAAAGATATGGTAACTTTGTGACTCTTGTATGCGAAATGATATTTTATTTTCTCAATTATTATTATTACATATTGTGACTGACAAATAAGAACAAAAGAAATTGTATATATGCTTGTATCTATTTCAGGACAATAAAATTGCAAATAAGTCTCCGCATGTTATACACCGAAGCATGTCCTACAGTTTGATAAAAATATTCAAGGGACCGTTGTGACCTGTTTCAAATGTCCTTTACTTGATCAATGTTATTCCGATATATGATATTCTGATTAACAATATTTAACATGATCATATTATTCTGATCAACGTTATTTTATCCAAGTAAATAGCCGATGGGCTAAACCGGGATGGGTTTACCCAATAAACGAACCCATGATTTGAGCAACGGCTCATACCATTGATAGGTTGAGCGCACCTCATAATTCGCTCCGTAACCTTCGACAACGGTCTTCATTATGAAAAACGCGTTTGGCAATAGCCAAACAATGTTCCGGACAAGGCAATAGCCGCAAAACAATGATTATGTACACCGAAGTATTAAGCGTTACAAACAAAAACAAATGGATTATCATAAAATACATGTATTCCAAGGGAATATCCTAAAACATGTTCACCCTCTAGTTAAATATATTGATACTCGTCACAGATTTGATACAATAAACAAAAACGATCCAATACATTTCGATCAACAATAGATTGTGTGAAGTAGATATATTTGCTACCAAATATTTACATGCATACAAAAACAAGACTAATGTTTAGTCTAGAGTAACTCGCCAAATTGAAAGCCAAGTCACTCTAGGCTGGGGGACTTGATGTATGTACCATATTAGGCTCAGCCAGGCCTCATGACCAACCGACCAAGAGCTCTGACTAGCTAAAGGAACAAACTTCCATAGCTGAATCTTATGTTGATCCATAGCTGAATTCTATGACTATCGGACCAACAGCTCCGACAGCTAATCCACAGCTAAACCTCATGACCTCCAACCATCTTAAACTTACAACCTTCAGCTTGGGAAAAAAAAACAAAAACAAAATGGTGTAAGAGGAAAAGCTTTACCAAATATGTCATCTGAGGATAGATAGAACCACTTTTCCATATAAGACAAATACAACCTCCCAAGACACCTTCATGATCTGTCACGTCAACAAGAGATGAATGTTAGTCATCTGCCCATAAGGTTTGACTAGAAGCTGGAGCTACGTATCAACTGCTAGATAATAAGAGGCACTCTCAAACCCCCAACACTGTATATAATAATCACCTCACCTCAGATCGTTCGAGGCTTACGAGTTTGAGATGAGCCTCCTCCTTCTTACGTTCACCTCAAGAAGATCCTTGTTTCAACACATGTAACAAAGAGAATATGATTTATCCCTACATTTGACGAACATAAACACGTAGCATGAAGAGTTTGAGTGTAGCATAACGTGGCCAAAACCACATTATACTAGACTGGGGACTTGTTGATGTACCATCCCTTTAGTATATTGGGTTGTGTACATTTATAAAGCCCGGCCCAAAGTTTTGGGCTTTACCCTAGATCTCCCATTTATAAATATGGGACCTTTTATCTTCTCTTCTATTCCATGAGACAAGCTCTATACATACTCTCTCTATATATTTATGTGTATATAATCTTGTATATATTATTAATACATGTAACAGGTAGAAATGACTTATACGAGTTCTGACTTGAGTGTTGGAGGGTGGATCCTGTTAGACATGTTAATGGTTCTTATACAAAACAAACAAATAGACTTGAGTGTCAATAGTGTAAATATGTATAAGTTGGGTTAATTTATGTAATTAGTATGCATAAAGGTCAAATACGGATGTGCATACTATGGTTTCTGCCGTTTATCCCTTTGACCCCAACTACCAATGTTAGGCAGTTGAAGTAGAAGTCTGTTAGTTGGTTACCATTTAGAAAACTATAATAGGTATCATGTATGTACATTTGAGATATGAATCAGATTTGATATTATAATATTCCTTGTTCATTCATACGAATATACATATACATACTGTGATTGTTTTGTGAATGAAACCATGAGTGAACCCAGCCAAATCAAAACATGGTATCAAAGCCAAAGGCTCTTACGATCTGTGGGGAACACGAAAAGGAGGACAACGATGCAAGAGGCTGTCGATCAAGTTTGGAACCATTTCGGGAATGACTATTGGAGTAGAAGAAAGAAGGAGGTCCTTCAAAAGTTGAACCGATTACACATTACACGTAGTCGATTCAATTACATTCCTAATCCAAACTTCTCATCAATTCTCAACGATGAGAAGAGAATGAAGAAGGTCCCTTGTTACGTATGTTATGTAAGAGGACATACGTATCAAAACTTCCCAAACAGATTGATATTGTTCCATCTCAAAAATACCAGTATTCGACGCAGAGAAGAGGGAGAATCAAGTCGTGGTTTGATTGTGCCAAAGCCCACATGGACCGTAGTAGGGAGTGATGAACGTGGGTGGAACGATATTTGGTACATTACCACTGAATATCCAAGACATATGACTGGAACAGAGATGTTTTCAAGAAATTCAAGAAGGGAAGGATAGGCTCTGGTGATGGAGTCAAAATCGCAGGATTTGGTGAAATTGAAGTTTCAACAGAGAACAATATATACACCATAAGTGAAGTTTATTTTGTGCCCAAGTGTGCCTTGAACGTTCTAAGTCTAGAACAATTGGCTTCACAAGGATACAAGGCAGAATTGGTTGGATCGAAGGCTTATTTAAAGAAAATACGTGAGGAAGGATATGTTTCAAATAGCATTAGTGACTTCGATGTGTTGGTGAACACAGAACAATCAAGTAAAGAGAAGATGATGATGGATGATGAACAAATGCTTAAGCAGATCAGAGGAAGGGCTGTAAGTCTTTTATTAACACACTTTAATCAGTTTTATACAAATTTCTCGATTAATAGTGTGCAAGAAGAGAAGAAGATGCCATCAAAACATGATTTTGACAACATGATCAGTTTCATGAATTTTTTGAGTGATCAAAAGATTAAAGAAGGGTGTAAGAAAACAGTGAATAAACACCTAGAGAAACTGATTCAATGGTTTAGTAGATTGTTTTTAAATGAGGAAGAAAAATGCTTTCCAATTGTTGTAAATGGAATTGAAATGAATACACTTGATTTGTATTCATTGGTTAAAGAGTTTGGAGGTTTTGAAAGTGTGTTACTCCAGAGGAAATGGTACATGGTTGCTTTTGAAATGGGATTACCGTACATCTGTGGAGAGGGTGTAAAGGAATGCTTCATGAACTATTTGGGAATGTTAGTAGTATACTCAAGTTTGGCCAAGAGACACTCAAGAGTAGATTTGGCACTTATGGCGAGGGAATGCACAAGTGCAGCACCAATGGATGCACGAATTGCAGGTGCAGATTTGAGTGGGGCAAGAGTACTACAAGAATTGAAGAACATACCAAATGATGAAGCAGTGAAGCCCAAAACCGGAAGCACGAGGGAGATGCACATCAACACACAAGATGTAGAAATAGAAGTGGAAAGCTCGAATGATCGAAGTGATGATGACACACACTTTGTCATCATCACCAAATAAGACTTGTAAGTTTTGTATTCGAACCATTAAGGGGGAGCTGTTAGACATGTTAATGGTTCTTATACAAAACAAACATATAGACTTCAGTGTCAATAGTGTAAATATGTATAAGTTAGGTTAATTTATGTAATTAGTATGAATAAATGTCAAATACGGATGTGCAGACTATGGTTTCTGCCGTTTATCCCTTTGACCCCAACTGCCAACGTTAGGCAGTTGAAGTAGAAGTCTGTTAGTTGGTTACCAATTAGAAAACTATATATAAGTATCATGTATGTACATTTGAGATATGAATCAGATTTGATATTATCATATTCCTTGTTCATTCATACGAATATACATATACATACTGTGATTGTTTTGTGAATGAAACCATGAGTGAACCCAGTCAATTCAAAACAGATCCCGGGGCTTCGGCCTCGGGTTCCCTTCTAATGGTTTCTTTCATGTTTGCAGCATATGATCAAAGCTCGGGAAGATGGAGAATGGCCCAAACAACCATCTAAACCAGCCCATGGGATCGATGTAGCAACACAATCTATTACCCTTTATGAAAAAGAAACAAAACCTACTGATAATTGATTAAATCGCATAAATTAACACACATTTGGGTAGTACTGATTTTTACTTCTTAGGAGCAAGTCTTGACTTCATTTTTTTCACGTCTTTTGTGCCAATTAGGAATGCTTTAGCTAACACATCATTTGCCACGCTTGGAGATGTTGCAAATAAAGCATTTGGCACCCTTTGTGTGCCTGGAAACTGGCTGCTAAAGGCAGCAATGACAGCGGCAGGAACATTCCCATTATTCTTCTGGAAGTGAATTAAACTTCTGGGAAACACAAAGACTTCACCAGTTTTGATGCGCTTGGAATAGAGTTTGTTTTCCGTTGTTATAAACGAGACATCCAGTTGACCCTCAAGCACAAAAATTATCTCCGTGGCTCGAGGGTGGGTGTGTGGAGGGTTTATGCCACCGGGGGCATAGTCAACACGGGCCATTGACAACCCCAAGGTGTTTAAGCCAGTGATGTTTAGGACAGTGGCATGTTTGACAGCTGACCGGTATGCATTTTTGGTGTATCCTGGTTTTGTTAGCCCGTCAAAGAAGAAATCTTCTGCTGATATGGTTTGTTTACAGGCGAAACCATTCAATGTTACATCTGTTTTCAACAAGATTATTTAAATCACAGTTACCTCTCATTTAATTTCAAAACAATTAAAACAATTAATTTTATCTAGAAATAAATATAGAATAATTAATTAAATTAATTTATTAATTTCTCAAGGGGTTTGAATCACCAGAGTGTAGATTGGCTACACAAACATCTTGAAGCATGTCAGGATCTCCGGATGTAGAAGAAGTCAAGAATACGGCCACTATCATGGTAATCACCAATTTTTTATTACTGATTACCATGATGAATCCTTATAACGAGCAAAGAAAATGACAGCAATAAGAATATATACCTTTTCACACTTGGTATTAATTTGTAAATGAGTTAAAAGGTGACAATGAGAGAAAGAAGTATTAAGAAGTGAGGAAAAGTGGTTTTGAATGAGAAGTGAGGATTAATGAATATGAATATGTAGTATTTAATGAGGAAAAAATGAAACTGATAGTTATAGAAGAGTTACCTATTTGATATAACGATAGCCCAAACAATTGATTGGAGTACTCAAAATTGAAGTTCAGCTCCCAATTTATGAAATCTATGATAGTTTAGGGGTTATGGTTTAATAAAACATAGATATGTTACTCACAGAATGCCCAAATCACATATCTGCGTAATAAAAATGTAATATTTTTTTCTTAGATTCAATGCTAGAACTAATATGTCACAGTATGTCGCTTAGCAAAAATAAAACAACACTAGAATGGTACCTACGTAATATGACGGCGACTAATTTATATCTGGTAATATTAGACATACTTAAGTATATATGTATTTTCAATTGTTAGTGTATGTATTTAATTTGTATTTCTTAGATTCTTAAATATCATGTAATTTATTCATGTATAATATGGTGTCTCTCCACCTTATTTGGTGTGAGGAGTTTCACTATTATGGTATGAGAGCCATAAACATAAATGACTCTCTCTCTCTTTGTCTTTCCTAATCATCAATCCGGTATCCCATCTTTCTTCATCTTCCTTCTTTATTCCTTTCTTGCCATGACTTCCTCCTCTCAAGATTTCTCACTTCCCATGAACACCATTCTTCACCTTATCACCAATCGATTGTCCTCCTCTACTCTTCTCACTTATAAAAACCTTGTAGGACATGTTGATGGAACTCTCCCAAAACCAGATTCTGAAATTCTTGTTGATGGCAAACAGGCACCTAATCCAGCTTTCTCAACTTGGATATTGGCCGATCAGCGTGCGATAACTCTTTTTCATGCTTCTCTGACCGAGGAAGCTTTCTCAGAAATCGTCGGATTATCTACAGCTCGACAGATCTGGATAGCACTTGAAATTGCTTACAACAATTGCTCAATTGAACGAGTTAAAGCCTTGGGTGATCAGCTTCACCAAGTCTCCAAAGGTTCGTCTACTATTGCCGACTACGGTGGTAAATTTAAACACATTTGTGAACAATTATCTACTGTTGGACATTCGGTTGATGAATCGGATAAAGTTCACTGGTTTTTGTGTGGTCTCGGATCTGTTTTGGAGACGTTTTCTATTGCTGTTCGTACTTCTCGATCTCTCACCACCCTTCGAGATTTCTTGCTTGGGCAGAAGCTCATGAATTATTTTTACAGTCTTTGCATGGAACTACTTCTCCATCTGTGGCATTCTCTGCCGAAACCAGGCCACAAAATTTCTATGGTGGTCGTGTTGGTCGATTAAATAGGGGTGGTCTTAGTCGTGGACGTCGTCCTCCACATGCCAATTGTGCCGAAAGGATGGTCGCTATGCCAATACTTGTCCACACCTTTCTTCATAAGCCAATCATAAACCCGGTATGGATACAGATTTAGCAAAAGATGTTCATGCCTAATGTCATGTTACAAATGCACATCTTTCACATATTCTGTAACACTATCCGCTCCTTTTGATGGTCAAGCAAAGGTCACTTTTTGAGATGGTAGTACCCTTCCCATCTCTCATATTGGTCAATCTATAATCAATAATAATATTTAGCTACGAGATGTTTTGGTAGTCCTAAAAATTACCAAGAATTTATCGTCTATTAGCAAGTTAACAACCGACAATAATGTGGATGTTTTATTTTCTCAACCCAATTTTTATATCCAGGATCGAGAAACGAAGCGGATTCTAGCAAAGGGTCAATGTGAACAAGGACTATATGTTCTCTCTCATGAGTCACAAGCATTTACAGCTTTTACAAGTTCAAAAGTGAAGGCATCATATGAACTTTGGCATTCCCGTTTGGGTCATGTCTCTTTTGACACTACCTCTCTATTAAATAAATTGGGACATTTATGAGTGACGTCTTTTATTACCGTCACTAGTTGTATGTTCTCCTTGTCTATTAGCTAAAGCACATCACTTACCTTTTGAACTTAACAATAAACGTGCTTTACATATGTTGAATTTGGTGCGGACCATCGATGGTTATCGGTATTATGCTCTTTTTGTGGATGATTATTCAAGATTTATCTGGTTCTATCCATTTAATACTAAGTCAATTTCATGTAGTTTTTGGGAATTTTATTAGCGCAATTTTCATCAAAAGTTAAAGTTTTTCAAAGTGATGGTAGCACGAAATTTTTAAAATCATGTTCGAGATTTGCTTGATAAAAATGGTACATTTCGTTGCATTTCATGCACATACACTCCACAACAAAATAGAGGAGTGGAACAAAAGCACTGCCATATTGTTGAAACTAGATTTGCGGTTTTATTTAATGGGCACGTTCCTTCGTCTTATTGGGTTCATGCATTCCGTTCAGCCATTTATATCATTACTCGTCTACCTTCTTGGGTGTTACAAAATTTGTCACCTTTTGAAACATTGTTTTCTCAGGCCCCTTTGTAATACCCTGTTTCCGTGTAATAAATAAATGAATGTTTTATTGGATGACGTGATTTTTATATTTATTGGAGTTGCTAATTGTTTATGGAATTTAAGTTGTTTATTGGACTTGGTGGGTTATTTAGCTTAATAAATAAACAAGTATTGGGCTAATTAAATTGAGAAGTAAAATAGAAGTATGAAAGAATAAGCCTGGTGGGCTTGGAGTTTGTGCTACTGTTGGGCCCAAAAGACTTGCTAAAGACAAGTATAAATTGGATATTAGGGTGCAGCCTCCAAGGAAAAAGCATTTCACTGTTTCATTTCTAGAGAGAGAGAGAGTGTGAGAGCTGTGCTCTTGAGTACGAGAAAAAGAAGCAGAGGAAGGCTAGGACCTTGATCCTTCTAGTAGAATCTTTAGGAATTGAAATAAGAACTATCAGGTAATACTTCCAAACTCTATATGATCATATAGATACTATAAGGCATGATTTTAGACCTGTGTATAGGGTTTTATTTGTTTGGGGTTTTTGGGTTTGAAAAGTAAACAGAGATGGTGGATTGAGAGGTCAAATCTTGGTAGGACTTGTTCTTATGATAGGAGAAAAGCTTTGCAAATAATTTGAATCAAACTAACTAAGTTTTTGGAAGGTTGTGATTTTGATAATGGAGTTCTCAGGGTTCTGGGTTTTTGGTCCGACCAAGATGATGCTTGGTCTTTCGGGTTTTAGGGCGTCCGACCTCTGAGTTTTGTGCCATCCGACTTTCGGATGAGTGTTCATCCAACTTTTAGAGATGGTTCGACTTTCAGATGGATCAGACTGTCGAATGAGTGGTTGGAATTTTGGGTAGATGTTCCGACTGTCACATGAGTGGTCCGACTTTCGGATTGATCCGTCTTTCAGATGAGTAGTCCGACTTTTGGGAAGATTGGCCCGACTTACAATATTAATCCAGTATGGATCCGACCCTTGGTCTATAGTATGCCCAAATTTGATCTATGAGATATCTGTTATGTAGGTCCTCGCGAATGGACTTGTTAACTTTTAGCTTGTGAAATCTGTTACTTATATTTGTGTTATAGATCAGGTGAGTTATACTAACTTACTCATTATATTAGTGTGTGATGCTTATGTGCTATCTATGTGAAAGTGTAACTAATGTGATGATATGTGAAGTGAGGGGTTACGTTATATTGTGGTGAACACGTAACTCAGGCACAGTCAGACAAAGTGTGAAATCCTTGGTACGGCTTGGATAGTCAACTGTGACCTAAAGTGTAAAATCGTCGTTAGTGCACTGCGTCGGTTAACTGCATCGGTAGTATGTGTAATGATATGTGATCATGGATTTGTTTTGTGATGTGACATGTACATGCCTGGTGTGGTGTGTAAGTTAGAGTGCTTGCTAAGCTCAATGCTTACTGTTGTTGAATTCATTCTTTTCAGGACCAGATCGTGGGAAGGCTTAAGCAGCTTGAAGATGGCTCATCAATTATTCAACCGTTTCCGCCGTTTTAATTATTTGAACATTTTGATTAGAACAATGGTTGTAATGTTATTTAAATATACTTAACAACGGGTAGTCTTAGGTGCGGGACCTCGTAAGGCTTTTTGTTGAATCACTAGCGCTAAATACATTTTTATATTTACAAAAAAAAATTTGGGACATTACAACTTGGAATCAGAGCCTTGGTTTAAGTGATTCGAGCATTCAAGAGGTGTGTTTGGACTTAAACCTTGGTTCTAAAACATTTTAATAACAAAATTCATTTTTTAAACCGGATGATGAGCTGTCAGCTGGAGCTTGGTCCTGGTGAGCACGAAGTGAAACATAGTATATATGTATAGTTGGTGAAATATGTTGTGTAGTTGAATCCATGATGTATGCTAGAGTAGTTCATGACGTTATCCATGTTTAGACATATGGTGAATACTGTATACCGTGTATAATGGTAACAATATAGGTTTAGAACGGACGATTTGGCCTTATTTCATGTTCTCGTTTGATGTTGTGGTAGGGTAGGATCAGACGCTCAAAGACTTATATGACTTAACATTATACATGGATGTATTCGTGATATGGATAGACTAGGATAGGATGACTTGAATGTAGAACCTTATGTGTTTGCATGATTTTATGATAATATGAAAGTATAATGTGTATGTGGAATGTTATGTGATGCATGACCCAAGCCTGTGGATCGGGATTTCAGATGTTGACGATAAGACTTGGTATGTGTGATTTGCTTAGAATAATATACGAGCCCATATTATTGTGAGCACATGATACATGTCAAGGCTTGCCGCCACAATAAGAACTCTTGTAAATTAGATGAGGGGTACTTGTAGGACTGTAGTATGCCTGTAGTATAGGAGTGCCTTAGTGTGTAGGGCTACTTCAGATGAGGTGAAAGACATGCTAGAAATTTGTATGTGATGTGGATATGGACGGCGGTGTAAGTAGGATAGTATGGTAAAGCCACCTGCTTAAAAGTGCGTTATCTATATTTCTAGAATGGTGAACACAAGGAGGAACCGCAATCTCATTGCTACTGCTGGAACTGGAACCAGCCATGGGCCCGAGGGCTTAGAAACTAGTGTCACTGGTGAAATAGACCGCCGCCAGCAGCCAATACTGAATGAGGAGTACGAGGATGCTAACCCCAGGATAGTGACTCCGGAAGCGGTTTCGGTAACTGATGAGGAAGAGCCAGACAAAGAGGCTCTTCTAGCCGCCAAGGTGACGGCCGATGTGATGAAAGAGCTAAGGGAGATGCTGCCCATAATTGTGGCCGAGATCAAGGAAGACATGGGTAAGATGATGGATAAAAACTGAGCGTTCTATAGGCGGCTAGAGAGACTGCTGCACCAATTGTTACCCCCGCAGCAAACCAGGCACAACATGGTGGCAGCTATAGAGACTTCTTGGCGTGTCAGCCACCGATCTTTGAGGGGAATATGGACCCTGTTAAGAGCTCTCAAAGGATCTCCGAAGTGGAAGGAGCTTTTCATACGAGTCGTTGTGCGAACGAGATCAAGGTATGGTTTGTGTCGAACCTTCTTAGGGGAGCAGCAAAGACTTGGTGGAACCTTTTGAGACGGAGGAAAGGGGAACTGATTTCGGCCATGACATGGGGTGAATTCAAGGAATTGTTTGATGATCAGTTCGCCCCTAAGGTAGAGAAAGAGGTTGATGAATGAGTTTCTGAAGCTTGAGAAGACTACTGAAACGGTGAATAAGAACACCGCCTACGTGGAAGATGAGAGTTTATAGATTCACCGTTATTCCCAAATACTGAATAAAGATATCCGCGAGTTTGTGATGACAGGTAGGTGCACGAGTTTGGAGGAAATGGTTGAGGTGGCTAGGAAGAGAGAGATGGATTTGGAACTACAGGCTAAGAAGTGAACTGCAGGGCAAGCTGCAGTAGGTACTGCGTAAGGGAAGGCACCGGAGAAGAGATTCAAGACTGGGGGTTCCAGACCCGCGGGCAAGAGTGACAATGTGAAGTGCCCTATGTGCGGAAGAGGGCATGCTGGAGAATGTCGTTTGGGTAGATGATCTGCTACAAGTGTGGGAGGCCGGGTCACGTGAGCAAAGACTGCCGGTCTAGCGTGAGTGTGTGTTTCATATGCAACCAGCTGGGGCATCGTATGGCAGAATGCCCGGGAGCCACTGCAGGAGGTGGTAGGCCTGCTCAACAACCACATTTGATGATCACAAATGGATAGAAGAGGCAAGTGCCAAGGGCTCGAGGCAGGGACTTCCAAATGACAGTGGAGGAAGCGAAGTCAGAACCAAATATGATTGCAGGTACTTTCATAGTTAACTCTATGCCTGCATTAGTGTTATTTGACTCGGGCGCAAGTAAATCTTTTGTTTCTACTCCATTTTGTAAAAGTTTTAGCACCTCACCGGTAAGGTTAGAAACACCGTTAGAGGTAGAAATAGCAGAATAGAAAGCTGTTAATGTATTCCTTATTTATAAAGGCAATGTAATAGAGATAGGAGAAGAGAAGTTCCCTATAGACCTTATACCGATTCAGATGAGAGATTCCACGTGGTGGTAGGCATGGACTGGCTGGGTTGTAACCCAGCCAGCATTCTGTGCAAACAAGGAGTCGTGCGGGTTCAAACCCCAAGTGGGGGAGAGATTCTAATCTACGGTGATTATCACAGAGGGAGAACAGCACTATGTACGGCTGTTAAGGCGGCTAAGTATATTCGTAAGGGGTGTACCACCTTTCTGGCCCACGTGATCGATAGCAGGCGGGAAAAGAACAACATAGGTGTTGCGGATGTACCCGTGGTGTGCGACTTTCCAGAAGTATTTCTGGAGGATCTCCCAGGAATTCCTCCCGACCGCCAATTGGAGTTCAAAATTTACCTTGTGCCGGGTACCACACCAATAGCAAAAGCTCCGTATCGACTAGCACCACCGGAGATGCAGGAGTTGATGTCTCAGCTGGAAGAGCTGTTGAACAAAGGGTTTATCCGGCCGAGTAGTTCTCCATGGGGAGCACCGATCTTATTCGTTAGGAAAAAGGATGGCACGTTCCGCATGTGTATAGATTACCGCGAACTGAACAAAGTAACCATGAAGAATAGATACCCTCTACCCAGGATCGACGATTTATTTGATCAACTTCAAGGTGCAACGTGGTTTTCAAAGATTGACCTGCGATCTTGTTACCATCAATTAAAGGTAAAGGAAGGAGATATCGAGAACACGGCTTTTAGGACAAGATACGGTCATTTCGAGATTGTGGTGATGCCCTATGGATTTACAAACGCAGCAGCTGCATTTATGGATTTGATGAACAGAATTTGCCGAACAATGTTGGATAAGTCGGTAATTGTATTTATAGACGACATCTTGATTTACTCCAAGATAGATAAAGAGCACGAAGATCACCTGTGGATGATGCTACAGACTTTGAAGCGAGAAAGACTTTATGCCAAGTTTTCCAAGTGCGAGTTTTGGTTGCGGGAAGTGCAATTTCTTGGGCACGTAGTGAACCAAGAAGGTATTAAGGTGGATCCTGCAAAGATTGAAGCAGTGATGAAGTAGGAGGTACCGAGGAGTCCTACCAAAATTCGAAGTTTCTAGGGATTGGTCGGGTATTATCGAAGATTCATTGAAGACTTCTCGAAGATCCTTGTGCCTCTAACGAAGATGACTAAGAAAAATGTGCGCGTTGTTTGGGGTAAGGAGCAACAGCAGGCATTCGAGTTTCTGCGAGGGAAATTATGCGAGGCACCAATCTTAACCCCGCCGGATGGAGTCGACGATATGGTAGTCTACTGTGACGCAACACATGTGGGACTAGGGTGCATACTCATGCTGAAACAACATGAGTGCAACTATCCGACTCACGACTTGGAGTTAGCCGCAGTTGTTTTTGCACTGAAAATATGGAGGCACTATTTATATGGGGTTAAATGCACTATCTACACCGACTACAAAAGCCTGAAATACTTCGTAGACAAGAATAATCTGAACATGAGGCAGAGAAGGTGGATTGATCTAGTCAAGGATTATGACTGCGAGATTCTCTATCACCCGAGAAAAGCCAATGTCGTGGCCGATGCCTTGAGTAGGAAGGCGAGTGTTTTGCTGCTGTCAGCACAGTGTATGAGATTAACAGTGACAACGACGTTATTAGACTCCATTCGAGCCTCTCAACATGAGGCACCGAAGGACGCGAACCATAAACCAGAACGGATTAAGGGATACAAAGCTCTATTCTCCGAAGATAGTCGAGGCCTGATGACACAATTCGGATGTATCTGGGTACCGAGGATAACTGAGTTGCGTGCTATAATACTCGATGAGGCTCACAAATCTAAGTTTGCTATCCATCCAGGTTCGACAAAGATGTACCAAGATCTCAAGACATATTACTGGTGGTCGGGGATGAAGCGAGACGTAATGAAATATGTGGAGAAGTGTTTGACCTGCCTTCGAGTTAAGGCTGAGCACGAGAGGCCTCACGGAAAGCTGAAACCTTTAGAGATCCCGGTTTGGAAATGGGAACACATCACCATGGATTTGATCACTAAGTTACCAAAGACACCGAGGAATTTCGATGCAATTTCGGTAATAGTTGACCGACTGACGTAAAGCGCTCACTTTATTACGATCAAGGAAGCCTCTTCGGTAGAGAAAATGGCAGATGTGTATGTCAAGGAAGTAATATCACGACATGGGGTACGAGTGACCATTGTATCAGATAGGGATGTACGATTTACTTCAAGGTTTTGGCAGAATTTTCATGAGGATTTGGGGACTCGGGTGAACCTTAGCAAGGCTTATCACCCTCAGACTAACGGAAAAAGCAAGAGTACAATACAAACCCTAGAGGATATGCTACGAGCTTGTGTGATTGACTTCGAGGGAAGTTGGGATTCTTACCTACCGTTGGCAGAATTCTCCTACAACAACAGCTACGACGCGAGTATCGGCATGCCTCCGCATGAGATGTTGTACGGAAGGAAGTTTAGAACCCCCATCTATTGCGGAGAAGTGGGTCAGAGGGAGCTCGAGAATACGGAAATTGTGCAGAAAATTTCTGAATACATCCAACAAGTGCGAGAAAGGTTGAAAGCCGCGCATAGTCGATAGAAAAGTTATGCTGATCAGAGGCGATCCCCGCTAGAGTTCCAGGTCGGAGATTTTTTGCTATTAAAAGTATCTCCGTGGAAGGGCGTGATTTGATTTCGAAAGAGAGGAAAGTTGAACCCGAAATACATAGGGCTTTTTAAGGTTATTTCCAGGATTGGGAAGGTAGCCTACCGGTTAGAACTACCAGAAGAGTTGTCTAAGATTCACAACACATTTCATGAACCGCATCTTCGGAAGTATTTAGCGGACGAATATACATTCGTGCCATTGGAAGACATAACAGTGGACGAGGAACTGAACTATGTTGAGAGGCCAGTAGCTATATTGGAACAAAAAGGTAAGAAACTACGCAACAAACAGATATCAATGGTCAAGGTTCAGTGGAAGCATCACAAGGGATCTGAGTGGAATTGGGAACCACAGGACGAAATGAAGCAGAACTACCCCGAATTGTTCAAATGAAGATGTCGAGGATGAAATCGTGTTTAAGTGGTGGAGAGTTGTAATACCCTGTTCTCGTGTAATAAATAAATGAATGTTTTATTGGATGACGCAATTTTTATATTTATTGGAGTTGCTAATTGTTTATGGAATTTAAGTTGTTTATTGGACTTGGTGGGTTATTTAGCTTAATAAATAAACAAGTATTGGGCTAATTAAATTGAGAAGTAAAATAGAAGTATGAAAGAATAAGCGTGGTGGGCTTGGAGTTTGTGCTGCTGTTGGGCCCAAAAGCCTTGCTAGAGACAACTATAAATTGGAGATAAGGGTGCAACCTCCAAGGAAAAAGCATTTCACTATTTCATTTCTAGAGAGAGAGAGTGGAGCTGTGTTCTTGAGTACGAGAAGAAGAAGCAGAGGAAGGCTAAGACCTTGATCTTTCTAGCCGAATCTTCAAGGAATTGAAAGAATAACTTTCAGGTAATGCTTCCAAACTTTATATGATCATATAGATACTGTAAGGCATGATTTTAGACATGTTTATGGGGTTTTAGTTGTATGGGGTTTTGGGTTTAAAAAGTAAAGGGAGATGGTGGATTGAGAGGTCAAATCTTGTTTTTTACCACTGAATGTTGGTAGGAGTTGTTCTTATGATAGGAGAAAAGCTTTGCAAATGATTTGAATCAAATTGACTAAGTTTTTGGAAGGTTGTGAATTTGATAATGGAGTTCTCAGGGTTCTGGGTTTTTGGTCCGACCAAGATGATGCTTGGTCCGACTTTTGGGGTTTTAGGGCGTTCGACCTCTGAGTTTTGTGTCATCCAACTTTTAGTTAAGTGCACTATCCGACCTTTGAGTTTTGTGCCATCCAACTTTCGGATGAGTGGTCATCCAACTATTAGAGATGGTCCGACTTTCGGATAGATCCGACTTTCGGATGAGTGGTCCGACTTTTGGGTAGATGGTCCGACTGTCGGATGAGTGGTCCGATTTTCGGATGGATCTGACTTTCAGATGGGTGGTCTGACTTTTGGGAAGATTGGTCTGACTTTCAATATTAATCCAGTATGGATCCGACTCTTGGTCTATAGTATGCCCAAAGCTGATCTATGAGATATCTGTGATGTAGGTCATCGCGACTGGACTTGTTAACATTCAGCTTGTGAAATCTGTTACTTATATCTGAAAGTGTAACTTACTCATTATATTAGTGTGTGATGCTTATGTGCTATCTATGTGAAAATTTAACTAATGTGATGATATGTGAAGCGAAGTGTTACGTTATGCTGTGGTGAAAACTTAATTTGGGCACACCTAGACAAAGTGTGAAATCCTTGGTACGACTTGGATAGTCAACTGTGACTCAAAGTGTGAAATCGTCGTTAGTGCACTGCGTTGGTAATATGTGTAATGATATGTAATCATGGATTTGTTTTGTGATGTGAAATGTACATGTCTGGTGTGGTGTGTAAGTTAGAGTGCTTGCTAAGCTTTATGCTTACTGTTGTTGAATTCATTCGTTTCAGGACCAGATCGCGGGAAGGCTCCAGCAGCTTGTAGACGGCTCATCAATTATTCAATCGTTTCCACTATTTTAAATATTTGAACATTTTGGTTAGAACAATGGTTGTAATGTTATTTAAATATACTTAACGACGGGTGGTCCCGCGTGCGGGACCTCGTAATGCTTTTTGTTGAATCACTACCGTTAAATACATTTTTCTATTTACAAGAAAAAAATTGGGACGTTACATCCTTCTTATGCTCAATTTCGACTGTTTGGGTGTTGTATCTATTCGTACTTACGAGATTATGTGGATCATAAATTGACCCCGCGTAGCCTTCCTTGTATATTTTTTGGGTATTCTATACAATATAAGGGCTATCAATGTGTTCAGCCTATTTCATCCCGTATTTATGTTACGTGGCATGCCAAGTTTGATGAACTTTCATTTCGCTTTAGTGGCTCTTCCTCTAAGACTTTACTTAATGACCTTCTTGTGGTCACCTTTCACGATGATATACCATATTCCCGACCATTACCTTAGCCTGCTCCCTCTTCCCTTCCACTTAGCAAACTCAGTGGATGTGGACTTTGTCATGATAATCACGAGCGAATGGATTCCACTAATGATTTGAACCAATCTTCTACAACCCAAACCTCTCAGCCACGACCTGATCCAATTTCATCGACTCCTTCATCTCCATTACCTCCACAAGCCCAAACACCTTCAACTTCACCGGCCTAACCACTTTTCTCTACCGATCCTACCTCCACTTTACCACAAGTATCCACTCACACATCCAATACTCCTGTTCCTCCTAATACTTCAACACATTATATGATTACATGGGCCAAAGCCAAGGTCTTTAAACTGAAACATATCCTCACTAAAAATAGTCTCCATTCTGCATTATCTGCTCATAGTGATCCGACCACTTACGAGTGTGCTGCTACGGTTTCACATTAGGTTGATGCCATGAATGCTGAAATGACTGCGCTTCGTCTTAATAAAACTTGGACCTTGGTACCTAGGTCTATTGTTTCTAATGTTGTCGGTTGCAAATGGATCTTTCGAACTAAATATCTTGCCGATGGCACGATTGATCGCCATAAAGCACATCTTGTTGCACAAAGTTGTAGTCAACTGTTTGGTGTGGATTACACTCATACCTTTCATCTGGTTGTAAAGGCATCTACGATTCATATTGTTTTATCATTAGTAGTCATCAATGATTGGCCCCTTCGTCAGCTTGACGTTAAGAATCCTCGCTATCTGATCATGTGTGCCATCTCAACTAAGCTCTCCACGGTTTAAAACATGCTCCGTGTGCATGGTTTCATCACATGAGTACTTTTTTAACTAGCAGTAGATTTGTGCGTAGTCATGCTATCCCATCACTTTTTGTGTTCAAACAGGATTCATGTGTGTTATACTTATTAGTATATGTTGATGATGTGATTCTTACCGGCAATATTATTCGCTCCGTCATAACTCGTTTGAATAAAGAGTTTGACATTAAAGATCTTGGCCGCCTTAATTATTTTTTGGGACTTAAAGCCACCTACACGACTAAACCTATCACCACTGCATTTGCCTCCAACACGGCATTTATTTCAAGTGGTGATCCTTACTGCAATCTTTCTCATTATCAATCTCTTGTTGGTGCTTTGCTGTATCTTACGAGCACTCGTCTAGATATTTCATATGTTTTTAATCAAGTTAGTAAGTTTCTTCAAGCTCCCATCAATTCTCATTATCAGGTAGTCAGGCAACTTCTTTGTTACATCAAGGGTACTCTCTTGTTTTGTCTCTCTTTTACTAAGCCAAAGTATACCATACTTGTGGATTATTTTGATGCTAACCGGCCACATGTCCATCTCTCGAGACCATCTCTCAAGACCCTTCAGTCCACTTATGGCTACACTATATTCCTAGGGGGAATCTTGTATCCTAGAGTGCCAAGAAACAACCAACTGTCTCTCGATCCGTTTGTGAGTCTGAATATCGAGCTATGGCTAACACTGCTGCAAAAATCATTTGGATCACTCATCTATTATGAGAACTTCACGCTCTTCCACCGGCAAGACCGACTCTATTATGTGACAATCGGAGTGCTCTTTTTCTCACTCAAAACTTGGTCTTTCACAAACGTGTCAAACACATTGACCCTAATTATTTATTCGTGAACTTGTGTCATCTGGAAAACTTCATACCGAGTTTGTTCCTACCAAGCTTCAAGTGGCTGACATCTTTACAAAAAAGCTTGCCGCGTCATCAATCCGAGTTCTTTTCAGAAATGTTACGTATTGGTCCGCCACTATTTCACTTGAAGGGGAATATTAGACATACTTAAGTATATATATATATATATGTATATTTTCAATTGTTAGTGTATGTAGTTGTATTTCTTAGATTCTTAAAGGATGTATCATGTAATTTATTCATGTATAAATATGGTGTCTGTCCACCTTATTAGGTGTGAGGAGTTTCATTATTAGATAACATGCCATCTTATAGATTATAGGGTGTTGTACTTGACGAATTGTTTATACCATATAAAATGTTATTTCACTTCTTTTTTTTTGATGAACCCTTTTTTTTCATTCATAAAAAGAAATTTTAAAAGGTAACAAAACTAGTACTTTTTATTAATTTTATTTGGGTGAGAAAGTTTATAATTATAAAAGAGTAATTTTCGACTGCTGAAATACATATTTATTGAAACTTGGACTATTAAAATTAAGATGGCTCTAATAATTTTTGTGACACGAGAAAAAACTACATACAACTCTACAAGTGAAAAAACTAGACGTCTAAAAAACAATCTAACTTGTGATAGACTGACCCTGACTTTAATTAATGATCATAGCAAAACAAGCCATCATACGAAATTGTCTTTATTGAAACTTGAATAGAATTATTGCATAAGAAGGAATTAGCTTCACAAGTGGTAAGTTATATGTCAAATAATTGATTCACTTTAAGTTTAAAATCTTAAGAATTATTTTAAAATATAATTAACAATAATTTCTCATTCTTATTACATAAAATCAAAATTATAAATCCTAGCGTATATATAAATCACCTTATTAACTCATAATAATATATTCTCAAAATTCGGATGTCACACTTATGACATTCTTTTATGACATGCAAAATTTTGGGGTGGTTAATTACTAATAATGTGTTTATTAAAACTATCACAGTTTAATAAATATTTTATTATGAGATCCTTGGCATCGAAAAACAAATAAAGAGTTTAATATTATATCATTATGTTAACGAAAAATATAACTGATATAGGTATTCATAAACACAAACTAAACGAATGATACTTCACTAATCGGTTGTAATAGATTTTTTATATATTCGAAATAAAAATATCTCATTAAAATGACTTACTGATTTAGTGATCTATAAACATAAAAATTAACCCTAAATACACATATACGAAAGCTGTAACAATTCTTATGGATATAGTACTGCACCATCTTATCATCCGCCAAGAAGGCTAAAATGCTGCCCGTAGCCCCTACTTCAAGCAGCATGCTACCATCACGGTGATCCGAAGATCGAAAATACACATTGAAATGCATCACACATATCACATATATGAATCAGAGTTTAGGAAACTCACATTAGGAAATGTTAAACAGTAATTCCTATAGATATGTATAATCATAATATCAATCACATAGTTAAACTCAGCACTTAACAAACTGAACTGGGGCAAGGCACGTCCGTACCCCTAGAGGCACGCCTGTGCCTCATAGTCCAGTCCCAGAAACAGAGCCCAACAAACATGGGCGTACTGGGCGAACACGCCCGTACCTTACCTAGATACGCTTATGCCCCAATACGCCCGGACCTCAAGAACAAAGGTGGTCACGACCATACCCCTCAAAGGCACGTGTGTGCCTTTCTACTTCCACCACTAGTTCGCCGAATGTCTGTTGTTAACTCCGACCAAAACCATATAACACTTCATCCAAATACATAAAAATGCTACTGGGTGTTTTCCTACACCCCAAACAACTTCTAGACCAAAAACAACAACTAAAACAAGCTAAAATCTTTGATTTACCATGAATCACCTCAAAAACCCACAAAATTTCAAGAACATGATTCAAGGATCCTTACCTCAAGCTTGTGATTGCTAAACTCAGTTTTTACCACTTGTTCTAACTGTTCTTGATCCAAAACTTCAGAGAAAACTTGCTGCTTTAACACTTACGTGAACTTATTTGGAGAAAATGAGAACTTTAAGTCTCAAAAGGGCAAAGCTGGCTATATATACATAAACACTTTGAGAAATGGCACAAATGGTCCCTCTACTTTTCTAGTTCCAAAATAACAATTTTAACCCCTCAAGTTTCTAAACACCTCCTAATCTTAATTAGTCAATACCAATACACATAACTTGATAAAGTTACTAATTTAGGAAATTTTCGAACATTGGGTGTTACAACTCTCCCCACTTGAAATGGATTTTTTTCCTCGAAATCCACTGATGGTGTGTTCCTAATAATTACACGTTTACTCAACACTTTCTGAGATATAGCTCGTGACAAATACTATAGTAACTCTCCGTCTACACGTAACCTTTTCCATACAAGCAATAACTCTAAATGGCCCAATCAACATTAGACCTAGTTTCTTTCTTTTACTGAATCTATTAATGCCCTTCTATGGTAACATATTAATAAAGCATAGTTTTCCAATTGTCACTCATCGACGATATACGATTATTTGTATAACTCTTTTATCTATTTGGACTATATTAACAATATGTTTCTCATTTAATAAATTGTGCTATTATTCAATGTACCACCTCATTGTTACTCATTTCTTTCTGATTCTGAGTTTTAACCTCTCTTACCATATAACATGCCGTACGCCAGCATCTCAATACGGGAATAGTAATTGGTATAGTAGAAAAATTTTGCAAACGATAAATAAAAATTCCAGTTTAATTCAAATTTATAGCATACGCATGCACCACTTACTTCCGGTTGATTGAATTATTCTCTCACTTTATTCATATAATAAAACATGTTTCTCATCTCTTCATAAAATTCTTTTCAAAATTTGAAATAACTCGGTTATTTTTATCTGGCATAATGAAAACTAGGACACTAACAAAAACAATTTTTTACATAAACATCAACTAATGTTTGGAGAAATAAAATTTTCTTGATAGAATTGAAATGTACATTTTTAAATAGTCTGCTCACAACCACTCAAATCATTTTATAATCCAACCAGTTTGAAACTTCTCATATGTTCTGATATTCATCCTTCATTTTCAAACTTTGCAACTCGTTTGCCACAAACTTGGCTACCTCTGGCTTCAGAACTAGTCACAAATATTTCACTTTTAAATCTTAATACCTCCGAGAATTTAATTTTGTATGTTCTGCTCATAAAGCTTTATCTAGCATTCCATCACCAGGTGCTTGTATTCAATTATAATAATTTAATAAATTATAATTATTCTCATATGGTTGATTGCATGTCCCTCAATCCGCTTTTGCCGTGGTTTTCATCTTTACTATTTCAATTGTATATTTCATACTATATTAGTTAAGGGTATAATTTTGATCTTACTCAATGATTCATTTCTTGTTATTACTATTCATTTACTTCAATTCAACTATGTGGAGTAGGAATTACATTATAAGTTTCCAAATAAATATACATTTTTAAGAATAATTATTCTTTAACTGTACCAGCTCTTTCTCGAGCAATAAATTCTCTCATGATAATAATCGATAAAACATTAATCGTACTCAATTATCTGTCAGATCAACACATGACATTCGGTTCAAATTTACATATATTCCACCTCATACATAGGACAAGGCCCACAAATTTTAAAACTTCAACATCACTTCAGCCTGTTCTTTTTGGTATTATTGTTGAATTATTCCTCATAATCAACACGTACGTGACTTATCATTATACTTTACTTCAATTAGCATGATTATTTTATCAACATTTTATCCATCACTGACCCAAATTTTATTAACAATATCGTCACTGCCACCTCTTTTTTATTTAACCAGAGATAATAATCTCTATCATTTATTTTTTATTCGTTTTACCAATCATTCCTTGTTACTTATTGTTGTTTTAAATTTCCCTTCCAACTCAAATTTATGCAATTTCTACGTTTAATACTTTAACTTTTATCAATACTCATTTCCACCACGATCTCCATGATTATGAGAATTATTTAAATATAAATAATTACTTCAAATGCTTTCACGTTAACCTTTTCCACTTGGGGTTAACTCATAATATAGATACAAAATACTCATCACCCATGCTTCAACCATTAACACAAAATCTTCCTTGGTTCTGCCTCCTACCACGTTTTATTATATCTAAGAAAAGTACATATCAGATCTACATAATTTACATACATTTTAGAATGAACCTTACACTGTATTCGCTTATTTTATTTAACTTTTCAACTTACAGACATTTTAACTAGTTAGGACATTCAGAAGATTCGTGACAATACTGAGCACAATCATATCAAAACTCTCCTAAGGATAAACAATCCTTACAATTATGTCCTACTCCTCCACACGTATAAAAACCTTTTGTCTTATGTTTAGATTGACAAATATGATTCTTGCCACAAGTTTCGCATCCTAATCTTCTTCGAGATCCCTTAGCCTTAGCCTCTACTTTATCCTCTTTCATATTATTTATCATTTCATCCTTCAGTATATCGAATTCTTCCCGAACTTCACTTCTTATTTCATTTTTCATTTCCGTCATAATAGGTGGCATAACTGTCCTAGCACATTTACCAAACTCATCCGCGATGACACCCCTGAGGTGTCTAGTAGGTATGGCTCCACGCCTTTCCCCATAAAGTGAAATGTAATCCTCAACTTCTGCTATGGAAATCATATCGGAGTTTTCTTCATTCCTTACTTCATTCTCTGTCCTTGAATTCGCATTAGATCCATTGCACTAAAACAAAACAATTCTTGGTCATACATAGGTCAGAATATCACTCACACCTCTTGTCACTTATTCTTTTCTTTGTTTCACAAACGCTCTAATCTTTTACTGTTTTTGAATAATATTATAGATTTTCATAGTTCTCATAATAATCTCAAATACATGTCATCTGTACATTTTGTTTTATCATCACTCTTACCAACACATCAAATATTACATTATCTTTTGAAACATAGAATTTTAGAAATCATTATATATTTGCGAATTTTACTATTTATTTTCGTATTTATCATCTCAAACATCATTACTTTCATTTGGCCAATCCATTGAGACTGTTATATAGTATTATACGTGCCAACACTCACGTTTTAATGTTCTTTTTAATTTCATACCCCTTCCCCATTATATATAATATTCTCAATATTATATTACTCATCTTGTAACCCATTTTGTCTTTATTTCATAACCGTCCTCCAGCTCGTTTATATTTATTGGATTAGGCCACTTACTCTTTTAAAAGAGTTTAACAAATCATAATCATTTTATTCTCATTTACATTTTAAAATATAACCTCTTTCTCAATTAAACATATTTTATGTTTTCTCGTTAAATACCTTCTTACTAGTATTAATTTAATTTTGACTATCACAGTCATTACATATTTAATTGTTTTTCATCAGCATCACCTTTTCTTATAATCAATCAATTACTACAATTAAGTAGTATAATATTTATTACCAATTCATATTTTATTCGGTCGTCTATTCATTTTGCTCATAACCATGATTTCTTGTTCTCTTTATATAATTCTTTCCACAATAATATATTTTTATCACATCACATAGTTATAGTAATTTCATACTATTTCATTTACACTCACATCTAGGCTTAGTCAAGCCCCGTATCATTTTTCCTTCTTAGTAACGTATATCATATCATATTCATCATTTATTTATAAATAACATGAATTTCAACTTTTATTAGCATGTCTTTCTGACATCAACCCAATATCTGATTCAATATCCGCCTTACTTGGATAAGTTATACTTTTATTACGATTTTCTTACAAGTCACACTAGTTCGTTTCTCGGGCCTACTATTAGGACCATTCTTTAGAATTGTACTTACTCAAGAATCCCTTATATTCATCATACTAAAATTTATGTCAAACATAACTTTTACAACAAAGAACTACTCAGGTTTCCTTCTAACTTATTCTGATTTCTCCTTGTATTCACTACCCTGAAAGTATAGATAAAGCATTAAAACATAAGGGAGCTTTACCACACTATCCTCTATATCAAACACTTGTATACAATCAATACATCCGTACACCTATTCTCAAATCCGAAGTAGCCCTATACATACCAAGGCACTCCAATACTACAGGCGTGCTAAATCCTACAAGTACCACTCACCCGATTCACAAGATTCCACGTGATTTTATCAAGTTCCAACGCATATCATGTGTTTGTAATAATATGGGTTCTTATATTACTCTAAACACACTACACACGTACAATCTTAACTTTTTAACAAAAAGTCTCGATTCACAGGCTTAGGCCATGTGTCACTAAAATATCATATCATATAAGGTATCACGTATCTGGCATCAATATCATTATATCTCAGGTATTTCAACACAATCATAACAACATAAATAGTTAGCATGTTCTCAATACAATACACAATATATCCACCAAGCTGCAAGCCTCCGGTTTGACAAAATCCTCAGAACCATGGTTTAAGTCTAGACAGTGCATAACACATATCCAGATCCCTCAAAACGTAGCTCTAATACCAAGTTGTAATACCCAAAATTTTCCAATTTCAAGTGAAAGCTTTAAACAAAAGCTATTTGGCTAAAAACAGAATTTGATAAGCTGATGGAAATAAACAAAGTATATTTGAACCCTTTGGTTCGTACAAAAAGTAATATAACCATAACTTATGACAAAAACAGTTTCCAATAAGCTTACTGTCAGCGGAAGCAAATAAAACTTTTCATTTAAACCCTCAAATATGTGAAAAAGAAATACGCGCACATTTAAATCAAAACTTCTATTGCACAAATAGGAGCGTTATTGTCACACCCCGCTAAAGCGGAAACACGAGGTGTCACAGCACAAGATATCATCGCACAAGGTAAACAGACAATAACCATTATATTGACTTAACAAAAATAAGTAGTTCAGGTAAAACATAAATAAAAGTTACATAATCGAATAAAAATTAAATGACATTGTCTTGTACGATGCGAAAATAAAATAGATATTGTTTTTATAAAACGTGACGATGAAGATGAAGATGCCACACATCATGTTTGTATGCATAAGGTACCTAACGACGATCACCTGAAAGCACGGGTAAAAGAAAAGGGTCAACTACTAGAGTTGGTGAGTTCATAGGTTTTTAATATATGCACAAAATATCTTTTAAATGAGAAAAGTTTAAATAATTGATGGAAGTTTTTGGATAAAATCCAAGTATGAAATAATGATAGAAGATGTATTATATTGCCCAATACGTTGCACATGGTAGTAATAGACTATGATGATTATTGCTCGAGCCATTATCCAACCTAGCCGACAACCAATTGCCCATGATAAACCTAACGCCTATATTAAATGACGTTAGTAGTGGTAAAGTACATCTATAGTTCGTCAACCATAAATGGGAGACGTCGGAATCTCCAAATAGCGCTACTTACAAATACCATCGGCTCACTAGCGGAGTTAAGGAATAATGTCCAATGAAAGGGCCTTACAACGATCACCCAAGCACATCAAAGAATAATACCATAAGTGCTCAAAATAATATTTGAAATAAATAAGAAGATAGGCAATAAACTTTTCATGAAACGTATACACATGCTTTCACCCCAAAATAATATGAAATACGGTAAAAAGGGGCTATGATACTCACTCGGTATGCAAAGGTGTTTTCTTGTAAGGATTTCTTGTTCCTACCGAAGCTCCTTTCCTAATATAAAAAGGTATGTAGCTCTATTAGACTTATTTTATTTATTATTTTGTATTATTTATTTGTTGTTAACTTATTTATTTAAATAGTTAAAGGTTGTCTCTATTTTTCCATTATTCATAAGTGTTCACTGAAATTTTCAGTTCTTTGAGTTGAACTTTAAAAATTAAAAACTGTTATTTAGGAGTCATATTAAGGCTTGATATTTTAATATAATCTTACTACATGTTTCTAGAATGTCCAGTAAAAATATAGGAATTTATAATCCATGTTTGGTATTTTTAATAATTAAAAGTGTATAGGATGTCCACTGATCAGTGTCTGGATGACATGTTGTTACTAAAACGTCTGTTTAGGGCTCATACGACCTCCTTTTTACATGATTCAAACTGGTAAATAACCACGACTCAAATATTAAACTTTAAAAAAAAACTAGACGTATTTTGACCCAAGAATGAGTAAGTTACATGCGTTTAAAGTGTACCCTTCTAAATCTGCCAGATTTCCAGATTCAACATATGGGTCTTTTTAAATATGTTTGAAGGATCAAACGTTCATGAAAATTAGTGAATCCAGGTTTAAATGAAAGGTAACACTTTAAACTAATATTAGCAAAAAGAATCAACTGATTTTGATACCTAGAACTCCAGATATAACAAAAACAAGTGGAGAGTTCTAGCATCAGAATCTGCCAGAATGTTATTCTTTTTGCTTATGGGTCATAACTTTAATATGGCATGTTTATATTCATGATTAATCATATTGTATGAGTATAAGCTTTGATAATCCATGTGTTCTTACAACAATGGTAGGATGATACACATTTTATGTGTTCCTTACAACATTTGTTGAGATGAAACACATGCATGATCAAAGTCTTATTTTCTTGATTTTTAGTTGATTAAGTTCCATACAACAATGGTAGGATGATGCACATTTCATGTGCTCCTTACAACATTGGTAGGATGTTTATATTTACATGATTATAGATATATATAATGGAAATAAGATGAACAACAAAGAAAATAAATAAAAGAAAGAAGAAAGAAGAAAAGAAGAAAGGTAAAAGAGTAGAGATAAGTGTTTTATGATCATTTTACCAACTCTTTTCTTTGATTTTGTGTTTGATCTTCAAGAGATGATCAAGACTTGGATGTTCTTGGGAGATTTTTGTTGGTGAAAGAAGAAGAGAGAAAAGAGAAGAGATGGAGTGTGGTGGTGAAGGAAATGATGAAGAGTAGTAGGGGGCTTATATAGAGCATGGGGGAGATCAAGTGGTGATTCTTGGGAAGAGAAGGAGGCAAGAGAAAAGAGATGGGGGGTTTCTTTTATTTTTTTATTTTTTATAAATTTTGTGTAATTAGTTTAAATAAATTTGTATAAATGGTGATTTTGTTTAAATCTTTTAATTAACAAAGTTTTAATTATTTTGATGAGTTTATATATATATATATATATATGTTTTATATTTTAACTTATTTATATTTATTATGATGTATTTAATTATTTTTATTGTTATTATTATTATTATTATTGTATATGATTTGTAATTCTTGACTTTTAATAATTCGATTTTTCGAGCTCCGGAAGGTTCTAACCATATAGGCGGGATTTCTACGAAATCTAATATTATTATGGATGTATTTAAGTCATAAATACTATTTTTAGTCATACTAGGCTTAAAATTAGGATTTCTAATGGCTAACCTGGGAAATTTGTTGCCGAATGTCACAGTCTCCCCTGATTAAAAGAATTTCGTCCCGAAATTAATCGTTGATGTCTTGGACTTGCTTTTTGGCGAAGAGGTGTGGATATTTGAGTTTCATATAATCCTCTCGCTCCCAAGTGTATTCAGGCCCGTGCCTTGAGTTCCAACGAACTTTTAAGATAGGGATCCTGCTTCTCCTTAGTCTTTTGACCTCCCGGTCAAGGATTTCGATTGGTTCTTGTACAAAGTGCAACCGGTCATCAACTTGCACATCTTTTAAGGGTAAGATTAAGGTTTCCTCCGTTTGGCATTTCTTTAAATTCGACACATGGAACGTGTCATGGATGGCGCTCAGTTCTTGTGGCAGTTTTAGCTTGTAGGCTACCGGTCCAATCCTTTCGATTATCTCGAATGGCCCAACGTACCTGGGACATAACTTGTTCTTTTTACCAAAACGCACTATCCCTTTCCAAGGTGATATCTTTAGTAGAACTTTATCGCCAACTTGAAACTCTAGGGGTTTCCTGCGATTGTCGGCGTAGCTCTTTTGTCGGTCCCTAGCGGTTTTGAGCCTTTCCCTGATAATCTTTATCTTATCAGTGGTTTCCTGTACGACGTCTGGTCTGGACAATTGTCGGTCTCCGATTTCCAACTAGCTGAGCGGGGATCTACATTTGCGTCCGTACAATGCTTCATAAGGTGCACACTGGATGCTGGTGTGATAACTATTATTGTATGAAAATTCAACCAGTGGCAAATGCGAGTCCCAGCCACCACCAAAATCTAACACACAAGCACGTAACATATCTTCCAGCGTTTGAATAGTCCTTTCTCATTGTCCGTCTGTTTGGGGGTGGTAAGAGGTGCTTAAATTGACTCGCGTTCCCAATGCTTTCTGAAGTGATTGCCAAAATCGGGAAGTGAAGCGACTATCCCTATCCGAGATGATAGAGATGGGCACTCCATGACGCATGAAGATCTCATTGATGTAGATTCGTGCCAGCTTTTCCATTTTGTAATCTTCACGAATGGGTAGGAAATGTGCTGACTTTGTAAGCCGGTCTACTACTACCCAGATGGAATCGTACCCTTTTGCGGATCGGGGTAACTTAGTCACAAAATCCTTAGTTATCTGTTCCCATTTCCATTCCGGGATTTCGGGTTGCTGCAGTAATCCAGAAGGTTTCTGGTGTTCTGCATTAATCCTTGCACAAGTCAAACATTTCCCCACGTATAGGGCGACATCCTTCTTCATTTCGGGCCACCAATAGTATTCTTTCAAATCCTTGTACATTTTATGGGCTCCGGGATGAATAGAATACTTAGACTTATGTGCCTCATCCAATATCGTTAACCTTATGTTATTTACCTTGGGTATCCAAACCTTCTTTTCGAAGTAACGTACTCCATCAGTTCCAATCTCGAACCTGTGCTCCAAATGACGGAGGGTTTCCTCTTTTAGATTTTCTGCTTTTAATGCTTGCTCCTGAGCTTCAAGGATCCTTCCTTTCAGACTTGTTTGCACAACAACTCCTAATGCTCGTACTCTCGTTGGTTTTACTCTTTCCTTCCTACTCAACGCGTCGGCTACCACATTGGCCTTGCCTGGGTGATATTTGATTTCGCAATCATAATCATTGAGTAGTTCTACCCATCGCCTTTGTCTCATATTGAGCATCTTTTGATCAAAAATATGTTGGAGACTCTTATGGTCAGTGTAGACGGTACACTTGGTGCCATATAAGTAGTGTCTCCATATTTTGAGTGCAAACACTACCGCTCCTAGCTCCAAATCATGAGTAGTGTAGTTTTTCTCATGAACCTTCAATTGTCTCAAAGCGTAGGCGATAACTTTGTCTTTTTGCATTAAAACACATCCCAACCCTTGGTGTGATGCGTCGCAATAGACCACAAAGTTTTCTGATCCAGTTGGCAATGCCAAGATAGGTGCGTTGCATAGCTTCTGCTTTAAGGTTTGAAAGGCTTCTTCTTGCTTATCTCCCCAAATGAATTTCTTATCCTTCTGAGTCAAAGTCGTTAATGGTTGAGCCACGCGTGAAAAGTTTTCGATGAATCGCCTATAATATCCTGCCAGACCCAGAAATTGTCGAATCTCAGTTGGCGTCTTTGGTGCTTCCCACTTTTTGATTGCTTCGATCTTTGCTGGATCGACATGAATTCCATTTGAATTAACTACATGACCAAGGAAGTGTACTTCTCGGATCCAAAATTCACACTTGGAGAATTTGGCATACAACTTCTGGTCCTTGAGTAGTGTTAAGATTAATTTCAAATGTTGCTCATGATCTTCCTTGCTTCGCGAATAGATGAGAATGTCGTCTATGAACACTATTGCAAACTTATCTAAATATGGTCTACATACCCTATTCATTAAGTCCATAAAAACTGCTGGAGCATTAGTCAACCCAAAAGGCATAACTAAGAACTAAGAACTCGTAATGTCCATAGCGGGTTATAAAGGCGGTCTTAGGGACGTCTTCTTCGCGAACTCTCAACTGGTGATATCCCGAGCGAAGATCGATTGTTAAAAAAAATAGTTGGCGCCTTCAAGTTGGTCGAACAGGTCATCGATTCGAGGGAGAGGGTATCGGTTCTTGATAGTTAACTTGTTGAGTTCCCGATAGTCGATACACATTCGTAGCGACCCGTCCTTTTTGACGAAAAGAACTGGGGCTCCCCAAGGGGATGAACTTGGTTGAATGAAACCTTTGTCGAGTAATTCTTGTAGTTGTGCCGATAGCTCTTGCATTTCTGATGGGGCGAGTCGATATGGTGCTTTTGCCACGGGCGTGGCTACAGGGATTAAATCAATCCAAATTTGTCTTGTCTAACTAAGGGTAATCCAGGTAATTCATCCGGAAACACCTTGGGAGAATCCCGAACGATTGGAAAATCGTGAATGTGCTTTTCCTAAACCTCCGTTTCTACAACGTGCACGAAGAATGCGATATAGTCCTTTCCTAAATATTTTTGCATTTTCATGCATGATACCACCGTGACGTTCTTCCTGGTCTTTTCTCCTTATACGACAAGCGTTTCATCTTGTGATAGTGGAATCTGAATGACCTTTGCAGAACAAAGTATTTCAGCTTGATTTTTGGATAGCCAATACATACCAACAACTACATCAAAGCTCCCTAATTTGATTGGTATGGTCTACGTTGAAGTTTTTGCTGCCTAAGTTCAAGGTACACTTAGTGATTATATCTCTAGTCTTGACTTCTTGTCCATTAGCAAATTCCATGATACAGGCCTCTTTCAATATTTGAAATTTTAGATTAAGCTTTGGCCTAAAAACTAGTGGTACGAAGCTTCTATATATTCTAGAGTCAGATAGCATTGATGCATTATAATTGTTAAGAAGAAACATACTAGTAATCACATTCGGGTCTCTCCTTTGTACAAATTCTACTTAGCTAGGTTATGGTGATCCTAAGATATAAGGTCTAACAACTAACACTCCCGTTCAATCATATAGCAATGCATGTAAAATTTTAAAATCGTACATTTCATAACGTGATTTAAGCAAAACATGTTCAATCATATAGTTCCCATTACTACTCAGGGTGCCTCTATGTGCTCCCTAAATCAGCAGTTCTCTCCCTCATAATGAAAAGGTCACGATGTTACTCTCATTGGTAAGGGGACTCTTTTCCTAGCCGTGAGCCTAACACATGCTTCACAGGAAGTTGGTGCTGATAATACACTAGGTCGTGAAACTCGGGGACTCTCCTACTAAGTTTCTATTCTAACCTCCATGGGTAAAGAATATGTAATCTTAGTGCGTCAACCTAATGATGACATTACAGACTTCGATATATATAAAATTGGTTACTAAGTGTGCTAATATATGAAAGTACTTATGATATGCCATGCTTATGCACACACACAATAATCGTGATCTAGAAAGAAAGTAAATAAAATTTTGTTTCTAAGTATATTTTTATTATAACTAACCTAAGTGCTATATCGTACATAGCTAAATTAGACATAGGTGATCAAGCTTTGTCTAATTGAGGTATAACAATGTGGTACTCAGCTTAATTATATTATCAATACACTTAATGCATTTTAAACAAATTATTTGGAAAAATTATTTTTATAAACCTTTGGTCATAGTTGTTGTTTTCCCCCCATAAGAAAAACAACATTCTCTATAACCTTAGGCTCTGATACCAAATCTGTCACACCCCGCTAAAGCGGAAACACGAGGTGTCACAGCACAAGATATCATCGCACAAGGTAAACAGACAATAACCATTATATTGACTTAACAAAAATAAGTAGTTCAGGTAAAACATAAATAAAAGTTACATAATCGAATAAAAATTAAATGACATTGTCTTGTACGATGCGAAAATAAAATAGATATTGTTTTTATAAAACGTGACGATGAAGATGAAGATGCCACACATCATGTTTGTATGCATAAGGTACCTAACGACGATCACCTGAAAGCACGGGTAAAAGAAAAGGGTCAACTACTAGAGTTGGTGAGTTCATAGGTTTTTAATATATGCACAAAATATCTTTTAAATGAGAAAAGTTTAAATAATTGATGGAAGTTTTTGGATAAAATCCAAGTATGAAATAATGATAGAAGATGTATTATATTGCCCAATACGTTGCACATGGTAGTAATAGACTATGATGATTATTGCTCGAGCCATTATCCAACCTAGCCGACAACCAATTGCCCATGATAAACCTAACGCCTATATTAAATGACGTTAGTAGTGGTAAAGTACATCTATAGTTCGTCAACCATAAATGGGAGACGTCGGAATCTCCAAATAGCGCTACTTACAAATACCATCGGCTCACTAGCGGAGTTAAGGAATAATGTCCAATGAAAGGGCCTTACAACGATCACCCAAGCACATCAAAGAATAATACCATAAGTGCTCAAAATAATATTTGAAATAAATAAGAAGATAGGCAATAAACTTTTCATGAAACGTATACACATGCTTTCACCCCAAAATAATATGAAATACGGTAAAAAGGGGCTATGATACTCACTCGGTATGCAAAGGTGTTTTCTTGTAAGGATTTCTTGTTCCTACCGAAGCTCCTTTCCTAATATAAAAAGGTATGTAGCTCTATTAGACTTATTTTATTTATTATTTTGTATTATTTATTTGTTGTTAACTTATTTATTTAAATAGTTAAAGGTTGTCTCTATTTTTCCATTATTCATAAGTGTTCACTGAAATTTTCAGTTCTTTGAGTTGAACTTTAAAAATTAAAAACTGTTATTTAGGAGTCATATTAAGGCTTGATATTTTAATATAATCTTACTACATGTTTCTAGAATGTCCAGTAAAAATATAGGAATTTATAATCCATGTTTGGTATTTTTAATAATTAAAAGTGTATAGGATGTCCACTGATCAGTGTCTGGATGACATGTTGTTACTAAAACGTCTGTTTAGGGCTCATACGACCTCCTTTTTACATGATTCAAACTGGTAAATAACCACGACTCAAATATTAAACTTTAAAAAAAAACTAGACGTATTTTGACCCAAGAATGAGTAAGTTACATGCGTTTAAAGTGTACCCTTCTAAATCTGCCAGATTTCCAGATTCAACATATGGGTCTTTTTAAATATGTTTGAAGGATCAAACGTTCATGAAAATTAGTGAATCCAGGTTTAAATGAAAGGTAACACTTTAAACTAATATTAGCAAAAAGAATCAACTGATTTTGATACCTAGAACTCCAGATATAACAAAAACAAGTGGAGAGTTCTAGCATCAGAATCTGCCAGAATGTTATTCTTTTTGCTTATGGGTCATAACTTTAATATGGCATGTTTATATTCATGATTAATCATATTGTATGAGTATAAGCTTTGATAATCCATGTGTTCTTACAACAATGGTAGGATGATACACATTTTATGTGTTCCTTACAACATTTGTTGAGATGAAACACATGCATGATCAAAGTCTTATTTTCTTGATTTTTAGTTGATTAAGTTCCATACAACAATGGTAGGATGATGCACATTTCATGTGCTCCTTACAACATTGGTAGGATGTTTATATTTACATGATTATAGATATATATAATGGAAATAAGATGAACAACAAAGAAAATAAATAAAAGAAAGAAGAAAGAAGAAAAGAAGAAAGGTAAAAGAGTAGAGATAAGTGTTTTATGATCATTTTACCAACTCTTTTCTTTGATTTTGTGTTTGATCTTCAAGAGATGATCAAGACTTGGATGTTCTTGGGAGATTTTTGTTGGTGAAAGAAGAAGAGAGAAAAGAGAAGAGATGGAGTGTGGTGGTGAAGGAAATGATGAAGAGTAGTAGGGGGCTTATATAGAGCATGGGGGAGATCAAGTGGTGATTCTTGGGAAGAGAAGGAGGCAAGAGAAAAGAGATGGGGGGTTTCTTTTATTTTTTTATTTTTTATAAATTTTGTGTAATTAGTTTAAATAAATTTGTATAAATGGTGATTTTGTTTAAATCTTTTAATTAACAAAGTTTTAATTATTTTGATGAGTTTATATATATATATATATATATGTTTTATATTTTAACTTATTTATATTTATTATGATGTATTTAATTATTTTTATTGTTATTATTATTATTATTATTGTATATGATTTGTAATTCTTGACTTTTAATAATTCGATTTTTCGAGCTCCGGAAGGTTCTAACCATATAGGCGGGATTTCTACGAAATCTAATATTATTATGGATGTATTTAAGTCATAAATACTATTTTTAGTCATACTAGGCTTAAAATTAGGATTTCTAATGGCTAACCTGGGAAATTTGTTGCCGAATGTCACAGTTATTGTGACAAATCATGTTTTAAACAGCCAACAGTCAAACTGGGGCCTTGCCTTGGTGCTAACACATCCTACAAAACAACAACAAGCGGTATCCGCTAAGCTACAATAACTTAGTAAGAAAGCTAAACTGTAAATCATATAAGCACGCGCATACACATACACGAATGTTGTAACAGTTCTTATGGATACAATGCTGCACCATCTTAACATCCTCCAAGAAGGCTAAAATGCTGCCAATAGCCCCTATTACACAAAGCAGCATGCTACCCTCACGGTGATATGAAAATCAATAATACACATTGCAATGCATCACACATACCACAGATATAAATCAGGGTTTAGAAAACTCACCTCAGAAATTAATACCACGCAGAGATATTCCAGATATATTCACAACACGTCAAATAGTAATTCCTATAGATATATATAATCATAGTATCAATCACATAGTTAAACTCAACATTTAACAAATAGAACAGGGGAAAGGCACGCCCGTACCCCCTAGAGGCATGCCCGTGCCTCTAGTCAAGGCCTAGAAACAGATGCAACACCCTGAATTTTAGCACAAATTTAAACTTTTAAATTTAAACAAAAATATCATTGTTTCGATATTAGTTTACAATATTAGGCAAAAGCTGTGTAAGATATCCAAAAGTTGGTGTTACTTATTGACCTAAATACATGACCATTAATTACAAATAAACTAAATCTGAGAATAATCATGTATTCGAAACATATCCAAAGGCAACAAGCTTCTCTCATAAGCATCTACCCGCCTCACCGGCATCAGGCTACTATTTATCTACGAATACGAAAACAATAATACTGATTCATTAGCATAAGCTATTGAGTGCGCCAAAACAGGTTAAACAAATAAACAAGTCATCATATATACAAAACAATTATGGCATCAACAACTAGTTAACACAAGATGTGGGGGACAAGTCCACTTATACTTGTATCTTCCAAAGGGTCCAACCATGGTCAACAAGTACTCATGCGGGTGTGTCTACATCTCCCGTTAAGGTGGGGGTAGCATGAAGCAGTCCACCATACAACGGTTATCTGGAGTGTAAGCCCTGTTCCCAAGTCCACTTGTGTTGATTGGGTTCGGTGGCTCGTCAGCCATGTGAATCCACACGGTCATAATGGGTACTGACATACCCCTCCACTCTCTACATCGATTTCTCAACCACCCATGTATCGAGGTTCCTCAATTACCGAAGCTACATGAACCAGTACACGTCTCAATGGCTAGGAACCTTATGGTAAAGAGAAAATATCACAATAGTGGTCCGGACAAAATCACATACCACAAAGGGTCACATAAATCACATCACAAGCAAGTTATACACATAAGGTCACAACTTGCTAGAATGAATACAAAGCATATCATGCTTCAAATCAGGTGAAACATATACTCAAACGTATCTCATTATCATAAACATGATATCAATCATTAACAATTCACATTGATGCAATATATATACGTAAAGCACGGTTCATAAGAAACAATGGATCACTTGCACATTTAAAACAGTTTGTGTATCGGCGGGGCACAACTCACCAATTTGAAGTGATGAGGATCACTTCTAATCGCACAAAAAGTTAAATAACTTGCACGACGGTCCTAATATCATAAACACAATGTTAACTTAGTTAAGTTAACCAATCATTTAGGTTTCACAACAGTATAGACACAAAAGTCGACTTAAACACTCATTTCAGGTCTTTAAGACTCCCTATAAACTCCTCGTAACCACTACAAAGAATCCTAAATCAAATACAAGGTCAAAAACAACTTTTTGGCGGTTTCAGGGGGTCTCGCGCCGGGAGAAAATCTTTTGAAAAGTCACCTTCACGGAGACAGGGCCTCACGCCGCAATGTATAGAACTCGCGTCGCGAGCCTAGCGTAAACAGTAACTACACGCTATTTTCAACACTAAATTTGCCAAAAACTCAAGTTTTCCCAATACAAACCCAATTGCAACACAATATGGGCTCAAGTACACTTCAAGACATCAAAACAACCAAATTTATTACCACTTGGAACATCAAAACCCTAACCATACTAATTTTCCCAAATTTTGACCCATTTTCTCAATCAAACCCCAATTTTAACCAAGAATCACCAAATCCAACGTATATAACTAAAATCAAGTGTAAATGTTAGAACTTACTTGATCAAACACCCAACCTGTGTTGATGCTTCCTTGCCCAAAGCAAGTTCAAATATGAAGAAATTGAGACCCGAATACTAGATTTCTTGAATATAATCACTCAAACCACCAATTTTTCCTTTGAATTCTTCCTTCCTTGATGCAAAAGCTTCACTAAGGATCTCTCTCCTCTATCTCTAAATGGTTCTAGGAATTTGGGACTTTTTAATCTCATTTAATGAGGTTAAATGCATATATATATATATATATATATACATATTTACATATCTAGCCCTCATACTTTCATTCCTTTTGCATTTTCTTACAATTTTAAGTTTATAAAACCCATACACACTAATAACACATAAATACCAACAAAATACATCATATTTACTAATTCTCATTTAAAATTGCATACATATATATATTTTATAATTTTATAAAAATACAGGTATTAAATTTCCTCCCTCCTTACAAGGATTCCATCCTCGGAATCAATTCTAGTTAAACAAGTGAGGGTAACGGAGTTTCATATCATCTTCGGTTTCCCAAGTCTATATATGACCTTGAATGTGCTTCCATTGCACTAAAACTAAAGGAATCAAACGTTTTCTTAGTTTCTTCGTCTTTCTATCTACAATTGCCACTGGTTCTTCTACCAGTCGCCTTTTCGGATCCACCCGCAACTCATTGATTGGGATGACTTGATTATCCTCCACTTTGGTCTTCTTGAAGTTGCAAACATGGAAAGTGTTGTGAACACCTTCTAATTCCAGAGGTAACTCCAACTCATACGCCTGCTCATTGAATTAGTTTAAAATCTTGAATGGCCCAATATACCTCGGGCTTAACTTCCCACGCTTTCCAAACCTAATCACTCCTTTCCAAGGTGAAACCTTGAGCATCACTTGATCACCGACTTCAAAAGTTATAGGCTTTCTCTTATCTGCGTACATCTTTTGATGATCACGTGCGGCTTTGAGCTTTTCAAGTGCAATTTTGACCTTGTCGGCGGTCAACTGAACAATTTCCGGACCTGCATACTGCTTTTCACCCGGATCTAGCCAATACGCAGGGGTTCAGCATCGTCTTCTATATAACATCTCGTATGGAGGCATACCAATGCTAGAATGGTAGGAGTTGTTGTAAGCAAATTCAATCAAAGGTAGATGGTAATCCCATGATCCACCGAATTCAAGAACGCAAGAACGCATCACATCCTCCAATGTTTGAATGGTTCTTTCATATTGACCATCCATCTGCGGGTGATAAGCTGTACTCAAATGGACACGAGTACCAAATTCCCTTTGAAGTCTCCTTCAGAAGTTCGATGTGAATCGCGAATCTCTATCCGAGACAATAGATAGAGGTAATCCATGTCTAGATACAATTTCATCCACGTATAACTTGACCAATTTTTCTAAAGAGGTTGTTTCGCGAGTAGCCAGAAAATGAGCACACTTGGTCAAACGATCCACTATGACCCAAATCATGTCGTGCCCCTTAGCGGTCTTTGGCAATTTTGTGACAAAATCCATTGTAATGTGATCCCACTTCCATTCCGGAATCTCCAAGGTTTGAAAATTTTCATATGGACGTTGGTGCTCGTTCTTGACTTTTGCGCAAATAGAACACTTCTCAACGTAAGAAGCGATATCAACTTTCATTCTGGGCCACCAATACAAGGATTTTAGATCATCATACATTTTCATGCAACTTGGATACATGGACATTTTAGAACGATGGGCATCACGTAGTATCACCTCACGATTGTTGCCAAGCTTTGGCACCCAAACGCAACCCATAAAGATCTTTAAGCCACAGCTATCTTCTTCTAGACGGTTTTTGAGTTTCACTATTTGCTCTTCTTTAAGATTTTCTTCTTTCAATGCCTCTTGTTGAGACATCTTCAAGTTTTCTACCAAATCAGAGATCACCTCCATTCGAAAAGATTGGTAACACAAGGCATTTGTTTGGGTTTTACGGCTTAGAGCATCCGCCACAACATTAGCCTTTCCCGGATGATACTGAATCTCACAATCATAATCCTTAATCAATTCGAGCCAACGGCATTGCCGCATGTTCAACTCCTTTTGATCAAAGATATGCTGAAGACTTTTATGATCGGTGAAGATCACACAGTGAGTACCATAGAGATAATGGCGCCAAAGTTTCAAAGCAAAGATCACTGCAGCCATCTCTAAATCATGAGTGGAATAATTGGTTTCATGAGTCTTCAATTGCCAAGAAGCATAAGCAATAACCTTGCGTCTTTGCATCAGCACACATCCCAAGCCGGATCTGGATGCATCACTATAGACCACGAAATCTTGTGATCCTTCGGGTAAAGAAAGAACAGGAGCTTGACACAACAATCTCTTGAGAGTCTGCAAAGCATTTTCTTGAGCATCAGTCCAAGAATATGGAACATTCTTATGGGTCAGCTTGGTTAGCAGCCCCGCTATCTTGGAGAAATCATGAATGAATTGTCGGTAGTAACCCGCGAGACCAAGAAAACTTTTGATTTTGGAAGGGGATTTAGGAGATTCCCACTTCATAACCGTTTCAATCTTAGAAGGATCAACTTTAACACCTTCTTCACAAATAACATGGCCAAGAAACTGAACTTCCCTAAGCCAGAATTCATATTTTGAGAATTTTGCATAGAGCTTTTCATGTCGAAGGACTTCAAGAACTTCCCGAAGATGAACTTCATGATCTTTCTTGGTTTTAGAATAAACCAAGATATCATCAATAAACACGATCACAAATTTATCTAAGAAACAACGGCATACCCGATTTATAAGATCCATGAACACCGCAGGAGCATTGGTTAGACCCAAAGGCATCACAAGGAATTCATAATGCCCGTAACGTGTTCTGAACGCATTCTTAGGAATATCATCCTCTTTAACACGAACTTGATGATAACCCGAATGGAGATCAATCTTGGAAAAGTAGCTTGCTCCCTAAACTTGATCAAACAAATCATCAATTCGAGGAAGTGGATATTTGTTCTTAATGGTTCTTTTGTTCAACTCCCGGTAATAAATGCACATCCAGAGACTACCATCCTTTTTCTTAACAAACAACACTGGTGCTCCCAAGGCGAGGAACTCGGTTTAACAAATTCCTTATCCAAAAGATCTTGGATTTGGGTCATCATTTCCCGAATCTCAGATGGTGCTAAACGATAAGGAGCTTTGGCAACAGGAGTTGCCCCGGGAACAAGATCTATTTGAAACTCAACCTCACGAACCGGAGGTAAGCTGGGAAGATCATTAGGAAACACATCGGGGAATTCATTAACAACTTTGACATTCCCAACACTTTGCTTCTCCTTCTCGACATCAAGAACATATGCAAGAAAGGATTCAAAACCCTTCCGGATACATTTCTAAGCTTTCATAACAAACCAAATTTCAAATCTAGATTTGCGCTTCTCGCCTCGAGCTATGACATATTCTCCATTGGGCAAAGGGATTTTGATCAATTTCTTAGAACAGAGGATTTCTGCATGCTTAGCACTAAGCCAATCCATACCAATAACCATATCAAAAGAGGATATGTGAACCGATAGCAAATAAATTGGGAAAGAATTCCAATCAAGATCAACAGTACAACTATCACAAATATCAGTCACAGAGATAATCTTGCCATCAGCAATTTCAACATCAAGAGGTTTTGCAACCTTTAGTCTTATGTTTACACTAACCAGTATGATTCTTACCATAAGTTTCACATCCTAATCTTCTTGGAGATCCCTCAGCCTTAACCTCTACTCTATCCTCTTTCATATTATTAATCATTTCATCCTTCAGTATATGGAATTCTTCTCGAACTTCACTTCTTATTTCATTTTTCATTTCCGTCATAATAGGTGGCATAACTGTCCTAACACATTTACCAAACTCATCCGCAATGACACCCCTGAGGTTTCTAGTAGGTATGGCTCCACGCCTTTCCCCATAAAGGAAATGTAATCCTCAACTTCTCCTATGGTAATAATATCGCGGTTTTCTTCATTCCTTACTTCATTCTCTGTCTTAGAATTGTCATTAGGATCCATTCCACTGAAACGAAACTATTCTTGGTCGTACATAGGTCAAAATATCAATCACAACTGTTGTCATTTATTCTTTTCTTTGTTTCACAAACGCTCTAATCTTTTACCGTCTTTGAATAATATTATAGATCTATACCAACTTATATCTCTTTCCACTCTGTGTTAACTTGCTTCTCATAGTTCTCATACTAATCTCATATACATGTCATCTGTACATTTGGATTTATCATCACTCTTACCAACACATCAAATACTACATTATCTTTTGAAACACGGAGTTTTAGAAATCATTATATCTTTGCGAATTTAACTATTTATTTTCGTCTTTATTAACTCACACATCATTACTTGCATTTGGCCAATCAATTGAGACTGGTATATAGCATTATACATGCCAACACTCTACCCGTTTTTATGTTCTTTTCAATTTCATACCCCTTCCTCATCATACATAATATTTTCCGTATTATATTACTCATCTTGTAACCCATTTCGTCTTTATTTCATAACCGTCCTCCATCTGGTTTATATTTATTGGATTAGGCCACTTACTCTTTTAAAAGAGTTTAACAAATCATAATCATTTAATTCTTATTTGCGTTTTAAAGTATAACCTCTTTCTCAATTAAACATATTTTATGTTTTCTCGTTAAATACCTTCTTACTGGTTTCAATTTAATCTTGACTATCACAATTATTACATATTTTATTGTTCTTTATCAGCATCACCTTTTCTTATAATCAATCAATTACTACAATCATGTAGTATAATATTTATTACCAATTCACGTTTTATTCGGTCGTGTATACATTTTCCTCATAACCATGATTTGTTGTTCTCTTTATAATACTTTCCACAATAATATATTTTTATCACATCACATAGTTTATAGTATTTTCATACTATTTCATTTACACTAAGATCTAGGCTTAGTTAAGCTCCATATCATTTTGCCGTCTTAGAAACGTATATCATACCATCTTCATCATTTGTTTATAAATAACATTAATTTCAACTCTTATTAGCATGTCTTTCTAACATCAACTCAATATCTGATTCAATATCCGGCTTACTTGGATAAGTTATACTTTTATTACGATTTTCTTACCGGTCACACTTGTTTGTTTCTCTATGGCCTTCTGTTAGGACCATTCTTTAGAATTGTACTTACTCAAGAATCTCTTATATTTATCATACTAAAATTTATGTCAAACATGACTCTTACAACAAGAAACTGATTCTGATTTCTCCTTGTATTCACTACCCTAGAAGTATAGATAAAACATTAAAACATAAGGTAGTTTTACCACACTATCCTCTATATCAAATAGTTGTATACAATCAACACATCCGTACACCTATTCTCAAATTTGAAGTAGCCGTATACAAACCAAGGTACTCTGTTACTATAGGCATAATACATCCTACAAGTATCCCTCACCCGATTCACAAGATTTCTCATGATTTCATCAAGTCCCAACGCATATCATGTGTTTGTAATAATATGGGCTATTTATTACTCTAAACACACTACACACGTTCAATCTTAACTTTAGCACAAAAAGTCTCAATTCACAGGCTTAGGCCATGTATCACTAAAATATCATATCATATAAGGTATCACGTATCTAGCATAAATATCATTAATATCTCAGGTATTTCAATACAATCATAACAACATAAATAGTTAGCATGTGCCCAATACAATACACAATATATCCACCAAGCTACAACCCTCCGGTTTGACAAAATCCTCAAAGCCATGGTTTATGTCTAGACAGTGCATAACACATATCCATATCCCTCAAATCGTGGCTCTGATACCAAGTTGTAACGCCCCAATTTTTCCAATTTCAAGTGAAAGCTTTAAACAAAAGATATTTGGCTAAAAACAAAATTTGATAAGCTGATGAAAAAAAAAGTATATTTGAACCCTCTCGTTCGTACAAAAAGTAATATAACCATAACTTATGACAAAAAACAGTTTCCAATAAACTTACTGTCAGTGAAAGCAAATAAAACTTTTCATTTAAACCCTCATACTTGTGTAAAAGAAATATGCGCACATTTAAATCAAAAGTAACTTCTTTCGCATAAATAGGAATGTTATTGTTACAAGTCACATTTTAAATAGCCAACAGTCAAACCGGGGACTTGCCTTGGTGCTAACACAACCTACAAAACAACAAGCGGTTTCTGCTAAGCTACAAGAGCTTAGTGAGAAAGCTAAATTGTAAATCATATAAGCATGCGCATAGACATATATGAATGCTGTAATAGTTCTTATGGATATAGTACTGCACCATCCTAGCATCTACCAAGAAGGCTAAATTGCTGCCCGTAGCCCCTACTGCACAAAGCAGCATGCTACCCTCACGGTGATCTGAAGATCGATAATACACATTGCAATGCATCACAAATATCACAGATAAATCAGAGTTTAGAAACTCACCTCAAAAATTAATACCACACACACATAAGCCACATATATTTAGAACACGTCAAACATTAATTCCTATAGATATATATATAATCATAGTATCAATCAAATAATTAAACATAGCACTTAACAAAATGAAAAGGGGCAAGGCACGCCTGTGCCCACTAGAGGCACACCCGTGCCTCATAGTCCAAGCCTAGAAACAGAGCCCAATAAACATGGGTGTACTGGGCCGAACACGCCCGTACCCTACCTAGGTACGCTCGTGCCTTGGTACGCCCAAAACTCAAGAATAGAGGCGGTCCCGGTGATACGAGAATATTTGTCTTAAATTTTTAACACTAATCTAACTTAATTTACTAATACACTAACGGGCAAGCGCACCCGATCGTACAGTAGTAATCAGAGCAAGACTAGGATCATATCCTCAGGGAACAGGAATTGAATGTACTATCAAGGAATTAACTAGCTAAACTAAAATGCTCTAAAAATAAAGATGGGGTTTTTGAAACTAGCAGCTAACCACTGCCAAAGTATTGCAAATTGGTTTGAAAATAGTGAATTGAGAAAACAACTTTCAAGAAGTAAATTAGATAACAGAGGTGTATTTACCAATAGATCACTCCCCTAAGTTTAATTTGTTATAAGCACAGATAATACGATTAGCTAAGGGCGTTCGAACCAACAACCATTAGTCCTACTAATCCGATCATGACTTAATCTCTCTAAAACACACTTAACTCTCGTTGTATGATGAATTAGACTCAAACTTTTATCTAAGGTATTACTGAATAATCTTAACCCTCATTATCTTAGAAAAGTTATCTATCCTATTGCATACAAACGTCATTATCTCATATCAAGCATACAATAATACACAAAAAAAATACACATGCAAGTCATTGTCTCAAAGCATGCACAAACTGTATCTAAGATTAAGCATAAATAAAACCAATCATATACCATAACATTATAAGATTAAAGACTAAACCCAGTGGTTGTTTATCATGGAAAATACATTAAGAACTCAGCCAAACATCATTGTAAAGATAAAACATAAATCAAGAATTAAGTTTAATGTAAACATTGTTAAGCTTACAAATACTTCACTGTCAATAATGAAGAAATCAAATCTCGTAGACTATGCTCCTTCCTCTACTGTCGACTGTCTCTAGGAATGATTGTGTTTTTTTCCTCTATCCCCCGTCTTCCCATGACCTAGACTGACAGTTATAGGGATTCATGGCCCGGGTAAAGTGCACAACGTGGAACAACAGAGCACAACGTGGAGCCTTAAATTAATAAATTCACTTTGTTCGACAAGAAGGGGTTCACAACGTGGGGTTATGCAGCTCGGCGAGAAGCATGGCGATTCAGGGTTTTGAGATTTTTCTCGAAGGCTGCTCGGCGTGGAGCTATATATCTCGGCGTGGAGCTATATATCTCGGCGTGGAGCATTATTGAACAATTTTGAGGGTTTTTTCTCTTGAAGGCTCCTCAACATGGGCAAATGCAGCTCGGTGTGGGGATATGTGAATTCCTCTCTGCGTGCACTATATGTGCACGTCGTGGAGCCTCGCCATGCATGCAACATATATTTCTGCCTCGCGCTTTTACGAGATTTTGCGTAAATAATCATAATCTCACGCCCTTCAGCCGTTTCCATCACGTTTTCAACCTATACATGATCACAAGCAATTAGTGTATATATTCAATCAATTAAGCTCACTTTAATAACAGGAAATGATAGATATTGTCAAATTATATATATATATATATACGGCAATATCAACCACCCCACGCTTGAACCTTGCTTGTCCCCAAGCAACTATCTTAAAAATTTATTGCAATGGGTGAATAATTTGATAAACTCAGTAGCCACTCCTATGTATACGTCGAATAATCAAAAGACTCGTCAGGAACGTTATTCAACTGGGTAACTACATATTACAATTAGATCATGCACACATTTGTGTAGAAACCTCTTCAACTTTTCATGACTCTAAATAATTTCTCACTACGCTTATCAATCCCTCACAACTCAAATCATGCTCATTCTTGCATAATTTATTAACATATTCCTTTAGAAAACTCCCGACCTTAAGATTTATTGGTGATTCCAAAGCTTATACGGCTGAGATTACATTTAGATCATGCACACGTTTGTGTAGAAACCTCTTCAACTTTTCATGACTTTAAATAATTTCTCACTATGCTTATCTATCTCTCACAACTCAAATCATGCTCATTCTTGCATAATTTATTGCACTGTTATTTTTTTCTTTTCTTTTTCATTTTTTCATTTTTATGCCTTTCTTTTTGTTCTTTTTTCTTCTTTTTAATAGATCAAACGTGACTTTCTAATGGATCAATGTAGCGGACTTTCGGTTAACATATCGAGACCAGTTGGTCTTAGTATGCTAGACTTAAAATATCCCTCGGGTCTACTTCTCTGAATCCAAAAGGCCACATAGCGTTTGACTATTAATTTAGGCATATAACTCTTATAAGTAGCACATAAGATTTGTAAGACTAAAGAATCAATCTCAACCTATTTTTGTTAGGAATCAGCTATCTCATTATTTATTGGTGTATCTCAAGATACCGACACGCTGATTACAATTTTATGAAGGTTTCATTATCTTTGTTATGCAATACTTTTTGTACTTTCTGAGCGAGCTAAAATTTTTTAAAATAATGAAAAGCCACAAACACTAACACATAGAGTCTAAACACAACCCCCGCCACCAAGTGAAATTATTTTCCTTAACAACTCGATTATCAAATAGCAATTAACGACGTGTCTTAAAAAATAAAAATTCCTAGCACAATTGGTGAAAACATAAACTATTCTGGTTCGAAGATAGTGCTCACAGGACAGCTAGCAGCCAGTTAAGTATTTAACCCCTAGCCTACACTTAGAAATTTGCATTGTCCCCAATGCAATGACTAAAGAAAAATAACATGGGAAACCGTAGGAGTTTAAAGGAATAATACTCCCTAGGTGGTTGCTGGTGACAGGACATAGGTAGAACTTGAATATTTACCATCATCGAGATATATTACTTCGAACAACAGAAATAAACCATGAAGATAAAGGTAAAGACATAAAAACCGATTAATAAAACAACAACTAAAATAACACTAAATCCAAAACAACCAAACAACGAAAACCACGAACACTATCGATTACAAACCACAATCATTAATTTAAACAAAGCTTCATGGAAATGGCGGATAACATGGCGGATACAGAGGCGCCGGACCTGATGAGGAGGCGGTTGGCCCGGGAACAGATACCATACCCGTATGGTGCTGGTTGGTTGGGTTCCCATCTGGGAAGGGAGTGGTACTATAACAGCTGGTATGGGGGTTGCTGCTGTTGAAACCAGCCTTGTAGCATTTCACGTTCGTAGTTGACCTCATGATGCGTCCCCCAATGTGCATACTCCTGTCTTCAGTTAGAGTCGGTAAGAGTGCGCTACGTATCGGCTAGTTGATTGAGTGAACGTACCAGACTAGTCATTCCTGTCTCTAGCTGGCTATACCTGTTACACAGGTAGTCAGTCTGTGGGTCGTAACTATACCCCCCGATCCCGAGTCCTCCGCATGATGGTGTTGTTGACGTGGTTGCAATTGGTGCAACTCCTCCTCCTCCTCTTCCTCTGAACTATCTGAGGGAACCCAAACCCACTACCCTCTCCCCTGGGCGGAGACGATAACGTTCATTCCCGACAGTTGGGAATGATCTATGTATAGCATATCTTCCACCCGGTTCATTAAGAGAATCACGCGGTCCGTCAAGATGTTATAAAATCGGGCTAATCGGGAGACATAGTAGGTGCCACATATGTGGCTCGTGCTTTTCGGTCCGCATGACTCCGACAAATATTTGTCTAATACCGCACGTATGTTTGTAAAACACTTGTTATCAACACGCTAACTATGGAGCCAAATATCTTGTCTGTTCACCTTGTGGCCTTCTATCTGACCATTTATAGTATTGGAAATCATTCGGTGAAGGACCTGTGCACGGGGTTCTTAATATACACCATCTTTGTATTTTTGGAAGTAAAACGTCCATTCCCCGGATGCCGCCATGCATTTTCAGCCGAGAAGTTCGGGCTGGGGAACTTGTCAGCCATATCAAGATATTGTTGGAAATGGGGGCTCTACAAATGCTCCCTTGTGTATAGACCTATACCCACTGAAAATTCAGAGAGAGACATACGTCTCATGACTCCTCCAAGATAAAAATGAAGCCATTCGAGAGCGAGTTCTCTTTATATGGGCTTGCGAAGATTTAGGACAGTATCCCATGCAGTGCAGAGAAATTGCTAAGTAGTGTCCATCTTGATCAACTCTCGTTGCAGATACCCTCAAATAGCTTCAGCCATCCCCAAGCTTTGCACAAAGTTCCAATCTAGAGTGCGGGTAGTCACGAACCGTTGTCTTGAACGTAGGTGTAACACCGCAAATTCTCAAGCCATTTTTTTTAAATCGCTGCGGAAGCGTTAACTGATTTCATTTAATCAAATACAAAGTACAAAGTACTTTTTACAAACATCACGTCAAGTTGTGTTACAAAATATTTACAAACGTGGCTCGTCTCTTCTCAAAACATAGTTATCAGAGCGTTGGTCAAATTTCCCTTCCCTACAAACAAAGCTAAATAGCCAGACCTTCAAAAAGCAATCAACTGAGGAGAATTAGCACAAAGCTAAGTAAATGGAAGCTACAAACAAGCATCCTTAATCAACAAGCACAAGCAATCACCAATTGCACAAGCAAATAGATCTCAACAGATCAAACAATCAATCACAAGCCAAACCAATCCAATCCAATCCAATCATTAGAGGAACGACGGTTCTGCAGAACCTGCAACCGATGCGGGCTAAAGCAAGGGTTTACCGTTAGCTATTTGCTACTTGGTACAATTAAAGCCGCTTCTACTGCAACAAATGCATAGAAAGTCTAGAACTGTGCAACCAATAGTAGATAGCTTAGCCCAAAACATGCGATAGCTGACCCCCAACCATGTACGCATATAATTAACCATACGTACAGGTCTTGCCACGTGCACACATAATTAACCATGTGCACTGGCCACACAACAATCCAAACAATCCTAATCAACAAGCAACAATCAACTATCAACGAATAACAATCACCCAGTCTGTCAATATATACCAAATAACACATTCCATACTGGCATTTCAACTTAAACAGTTCATCATGGCATCGTAGACTAAATAGTCTAGCATGGCATCTTAGACTAAACAGTCTATCAAAGCATCTCAGACTAAAGAGTCTAGCAAGGCAACTCAGATTAAACAGTTTATCATATCAACTTAGACTAAACAGTCTATCATGGCAACTTAGACTAAACAGTCTATCATGGCAAATCCAAATCGTAACAATATCTCAATTCATGTAACCACAAATTTTATCGCCATCACCACTCGTGAGTACACTTCCACTCACCTCAGTCCACTTTTCATCTGCTCAGTTGTCTAATATCATCGAGTCTTTGTAAATCCTTAGAACACAACAAACCGAAGTCAATCTCTGATAAATATATATCCACAATATATATTTATATCTCTATATAACTTGTAAACAACATACAATAATCATATAAACAATAACCCATCACATGCGACACAAATACAAAGCAAAACAAACAATTCTTCCCAAAAATTGCAAATCGCGCCGCGACCAAACCAAGTGTCGCGCCGCGACGCTTCTCAGATTAGGGTATCGGATTTCCGGAATCGGATTTCGGGTTCCGGATTCTAGGGTTGCGGATTTACTATTGTCGGATTCCGAAGGACCTGGATTTTGGGGTGTCGCGCAGCGACCCCTATACGTCGCGCCGCGACGCGTCGCGGATTTGCTTTCTTGCTCCTTGAACTGTCGGATTTCCAGCCAACTTACACAAATATTCCATTTTTCAACTTTCATTTTCTCCATCAAAAACACTTCTAATACATAGGAAACTTCATATAACGTCACAACAAACATGTATAACTTATCAAATCCAATTAAAATTCATTATTCAACAAATCCCATAAATCAAGTTTTGAGCTTTAAGCTCCTATCATGGTAGTTCTTCATTCTAGCATGTATTTCAACATATAAACATATCATAATAATCCATAATATCATATGAACACATACCAATTTTTAGTTTGAATTATGATTCACCAGATCCTTTTCTTGAAAATCCAAGTTTTGTTCTTTCTTGATAGGTTTCTTCAGAGATGGTTAAACACACAAAAACACACTTTCACACTCACTATGTGCTGGTGACTAAATCCCACGTACACATATATTCCTTTTATTCAAGCAGGAGGTGGCTAAGTTGAAATCCTAGTCTTTTCTTTCATTCAATATACATCCATGCATGCACATGCATACATAACATACTTTTTCTTTCTTTTATTTCTATTAGCTCCAGTAACACAAACATATATATTCAAAAATATATTTTCAATTTTATTCAATACTTAATCAATTAATCACAAAAATCAAGTTACGCAAAATAAATACGGAATCACCTGCCGTTAGCCCGCTACTCAACTAGCCCGGGTTTGCGGATGTTACAAATCTTCCGTCCTTTAGGGGATTCCGTCCTCGGAATCATATAGCACATATCAAATGGATTCTACGCTTCGTATTCATTCATCATTGATTGTCAATTCAATTGTAACTCATACATTGCTTCATCTTACTATCAAACACATAAATCTCTTTCTACATATCTTTCTCAGTTTACAATCATCAGTTCTTTATCAACTTATCCTTGAAACCTCTTCTTCAGTTTAGCATTCAACTCAACATGTAACTCATAGATTCAATTAGTCTGTCTTTCAATTCATTCTCTTTCACATTCAAGCATATAGTCAAGGTCAACGCATCTCTTGAATACTCACTCACGGTGCCGTATTTATCTTAATAAACAAATTTCACGTACTTTTCATTCACTGTCTGACATATAGAATACTCACATATCGCTTTCTTCTTACTTCCAACGAACATGTCGGTACATTACTCCGATATTCACATAACAACTCACAATTGACATGATAACATTCACTTGATAAAATTCACATCTCGTCAGTCTAATCAATTGTTTATAAATTCCACGAAACATCAAAATCCAATACAAACACAAGTTCATTCACACATATCTGTCAAATTCTTTCTACTGCACTATCCGACAAGGATTCAGTCACGCTGTTCACTTCACGTCTCAATTCTTGTAATAAATCATTGAGAAATTGTTCACTGCATCTCAATCTTTCAGCAGCCTTAACATATAAATCATCATATCTTCAAATCATCTTGTCACAATATAATTTGCCCAACCAAGGCCATCCCACTGGTGATATAATACAAATGCTTCTTACTGATCAATAATCACTCTGGACATATCTAAATTCCTTCTCATATAATAAATCGGGTGTCAACTCCATCGTAACTTGTTTTCACAATCATTATGATATCTCAAATTATCTCGTCAGTACGCAGTTCTGCTCAACAATGCCGTCTCACTGGCATTCACCCATAATATATATTCAGATTTCATCATGTAAGGTAATTTACAAATAAATTCCATCATCACCGTTCTAGTATCTCAGGTATCTCAACAATTCATAATTTTCTGATACTTCGCCTTAACTCATACACAATCATGTCATTTCTACGACATATATCATGTTCACTCCTTCAGTAATTCATAATACTCTGTATGGCATTATATCATTTAGCCCTTCCAAGTGCACTGAGAATCTAGTTTCATAAGTCCTGTTCAAATTAAATTTTCAATCCCAAGCAAAGGCACTTTCCTAGCAAAGGCAATTCATGTATAAAGTTCACAAGTTTTCATTCCACATGTTCAGGCCATTATATCATTCCTCAAATCACATATGTCTTCGCAAATAATCACTGTTATTTAGTCACTTCTTTCACATTCACCGCTTCTGTCAATTACATCTTTTACTCAAACGATCTTGTACATTTTAGATTAATCCAATCTGTAGCAATCAATCTCTTTCTCATATTTCAATCATTAAGTCGTCCATTTTCAGTAAAGGCAATTTCAATTTCCATTCATCAAGTTGCGTATACTTCAATCCATATAACTGCAGTGTTATTATCATAACTCCCTCATATTTTCACATATCTACTAGCAATTATCCCTCCCAGATAATATTCAAATCCCTCTTTCACATTCTTCTATTCGTTCTGAATTATGTCTCGGTCATATATATTCACTTCATTTGTATATAAGCATTCACTTCTTCTTTTAATACTCATGTCAATTACACATACCATTCTTTACAATCAACACTTCCCACATAGTCAATACAAATACATCATGTACAGTCTTGAAGTCATGGGTTAAATCATTCTTCTCAAAATCTTTATCACAAGACATAAATCACTCTTTAATCTCATTGCATAGTATCGTTCATTGATTCAACAGTTTCCATATTTCAACATACCCTAATCTCTTCAGATTCATCATTCATCATCATCAATTATCTTTACCCTGTAGATTTAATATCAACAGTTCGTAACCTCCATCATATCTTCATCAAAACATCCCTTGGTTAACACCAATTTCATTCAAGTCTCAACAATTTATCATCTTCCCCTCATCTTTGCATAACACAAACACATATATACACATATAAAAACACAGCATGCTTAAACATATACCAATTATAGAACAGTCATACAACACATTGCATAACATGCAATTTTAACCAATCTGAAATATTCTTTCCTTAGCATATCATTTCCAATTCACATTTCACATATCACATATGCACTATCATATCATTTCCTGACAATAGTACCAAATACTTTCACAATAACACAATATCAATTATCTCTACTTCTAAAGAATCATGCTCTTTTAGAAGTAAACACATAAACTTAGCACACATAGGCATCAAGCATCAACAATTAACTCTGATGTTAATAAACATACGCACAAATATACGAGTTCTCAAAACGTACCCGTCATATCTTCGTTGATATCAACATCGTCATCGTTCATCATATCAAAATTTCTACCCTCTAGCATAGAAGGGTTCTTTCTCTTTCGTCCAACTGCTGACGAGGATCCCCCACCTGCATCCACTCCTGACCCCGACCACATTTTCCTTACCTCTGTACATTCATTCGTATGATGACCCTCTTTCTGAAAATTCCAACACACGCCTCGAGAGAAACCACATTCCTTGATCTCATGTCCAAACAATCCACATCGAATGCAACGCAAAGTCTGGGGTGTGCAAGGCCCCGTATGAACAAATCTACACGGGCGACACCATAATGAACTCTGTTTAGATCCACTTGTCTTAGGTTTCTTATTTCGATTCTTCTATTTCTAGCAACTCGGCTCAATCTGCCCACTTTGTCTTTGTGGTTCACTAACACGTCCAGTCATTGATTTATGCTGCAAGATACACTCTCTATTCATTCTATCTCTTGCCTTTCCATCACCCTCAGCCGTCTTGGCTAGAGTAAATGCTTGTGATAAGGTACTTGCCCATCTGGTAGTACTTTGATATTCTGGAAGCAAAGTTCCTACTAAATGTTGTATCTTTGTTGCCTCATCTGGCACCCATTGTTTCACAAATCGCAGTCTCTTATTGAATTGTTTAATCAAATCATCCACTGTCATGTCTCTTGTCATCTTCATATCCATAAACGCTTTTATGTTTTTCTCAATCTCAAATGAACTACAATATCGCTCGCATAGCTTCTCTTAAAATGCCTAGTTAATGAATCCCACCATACCATCGCATCACCTTTAAGCATACGAGTCGCAAATTTAACTCTGGATTCATCCTTGCAATTGCACGCATCAAGAGTTCTTACCATCTCTCGCAACCAATTCAAAGTCTCGTTCGGATCAGTACTCCCATGATATCTCGATGCTTTACAATCAAAAAATTTCTTGTACGAACAAGGTTGTTTAAATCTCGGGTATCCAAAAGGATAGTCTCCATGTAAGGTGGAAGGATTGAAAAATAATGGTTGCGTCACTTGAGTTACCGGAGGAAATGGAGCAGTAACCGGCAAGGTAGTAGATTGGGTAACAACAGCTGTTGGTATATGTGATGACATACTCGGATTAATCCCCTCTCTTCCGTTACCACGAACTATATCCCTGATTTCCTGAAGTTCATCCTCTAACTTGCGAATATATGCCTCTCGATCATTTTCCTGTTCATAACCTGAAGTACCCGCACGATTCGTCATATCCACAGTATCAATCACTGGGGTCTCAACCACCGTTTGGGTCACAGGAGGATAAGCAGGGGTATCTCTGTCAGGCATATCTGTACAATCACATCATCTCACAATCTCATTAGATAGATCGTTAGTACATAACATACTAACTAACAAACAGCTTCACCAATTCACTCTAATTCCCCCAAGGAAAATTTGACCCAACACGAGCCTAGATTTGGGAATGCAAAACTCTAGCCGTGCCTGCATCTCCAAATCTAGGCTCTGATACCAACTTGTAACACCGCAAATTCTCAAGCCATTTTTTTAAATCGCTGCGTAAGCGTTAACTTATTTCATTTAATCAAATACAAAGTACAAAGTCCTTTTTACAAAAATCACGTCAAGTTGTGTTACAAAATATTTACAAACGTGGCTCGTCTCTTCTCAAAACATAGTTATCAGAGCGTTGGTCAAATTTCCCTTCCCCACAAACAAAGCTAAATAGCTAGACCTGCAAAAAGCAATCAATTGAGGGGAATTAGCACAAAACTAAGTGAATGTAAGCTACAAACAAGCATCCTCAATCAACAAGCAGAAGCAATCACCAATTGCACAAGCAAACAGATCTCAACAGATCAAACAATCAATCACAAGCCAAACCAATCCAATCACTAGAGGAACGGCGGTTCTGCAGAACCTGCAACCGATGCGGGCCAAAGCAAAGGTTTACCGTTAGCTATTTGCTACTTGGTACAATTAAAGCCCCTTCTACTGCAACAAATGCATAGAAAGTATAGAACTGTGCAACCAATAGCAGATAGCTCAGCCCAAAACATGCGATAGCTGACCCCCAACCATGTACGCATATATTTAACCATACGTACAGGTCTCGCCACGTGCACACATAATTAACCATGTGCACTGGCCACGCAACAATCCAAACAATCCCAATCAACAAGCAACAATCAACTATCAACGAATAACAATCACCCAGTCTGTCAACATATACCAAATAACACATTCCATACTAGCATTTCAACTTAAACAGTTCATCATGGCATCTTAGACTAAACAGTCTAGCATGGCATCTTAGACTAAACAGTCTATCAATGCATCTCAGACTAAACAGTCTAGCAAGGAAACTCAGACTAAACAGTCTATCATATTAACTTAGACTAAATAGTCAATCGTGTCAACTTAGACTAAACAGTCTATCATGGCAAATCCAAATCGTAACAATATCTGAATTCATGTAACCACAAATGTTACCGCCATCACCACTCGTGAGTACACTTCCACTCACCTCAGTCCACGTTCCCGTCTGCTCAGTTGTCTAATATCACTGAGTCTTTGCAAATCCTGAGAACACAACAAACCGAAGTCAATCTCTGATAAATATATATCCACAATATATATTTATATCTCTATATAACTTGTACAACATACAATAATCATATAAACAATAACCCATCACATGCCACACGAATACAAAGCAAAACAAACAATTCTTCCCAAAAATTGCCTGTCGCGCCGCGACCAAACCAAGTGTCGCGCTGCGACGCTTCTCGGATTAGGGTATCCGTTTTCCGGAATCGGATTTCAGGTTCTGGATTCTAGGGTTGCGGATTTACTATTGTCGGATTCCGAAGGACCCGGATTTTGGGGTGTCGCGCCGCGACGCGTCGCGGATTTGCTTTCTTCCTCGTTGAACTGTCGGATTTTCAGCCAACTTACACAAATATTCCATTTTCCAACTTTTATTTTCTCCATCAAAAACACTTCTAATACATAGGAAACTTCATATAACATCACAACTAACATGTATAACTTATCAAGTCCAATTAAAACTCATTATTCAACAAAACCAATAAATCAAGTTTTGAGCTTTAAGCTCCTATCATGGTAGTTCTTCATTCTAGCATGTATTTCAACATATAAACATATCATAAAAATCCATAACATCATATGAAAACATACCAATCTTCAGTTTGAATTATGATTCACCAAATCCTCTTCTTGAAAATCCAAGTTTTGTTCTTTCTTGATAGGTTATTTCAGAGATGGTTAAACACACAAACACACACTTTCACACTCACTATGTGCTGGTGACTAAATGCCACGTACACATATATTCCTTTTATTCAAGCAGGAGGTGGCTAAGTTGAAATCCTATTCTTTTCTTTCATTCAATATACATCCATGCATGCATATACATACATCACATACTTTTTCTTTCTTTTATTTCTATTAGCTCCAGTAACACAAACATATATATTCAAAAATATATTTTCAATTTTATTCAATACTTAATCAATTAATCACAAAAATCAACTTACGCAAAATAAATAAGGAATCACCTGCTGTTAGCCCGCTACTCAACTAGCCCGGGTTTGTGGATGTTACAGTAGGTGCAACAAATTCTTGTACCTCGTTCGATCTTCATGCTCAATGTCATTCCTGAACGTTCTAAAAATGTGATTTCCGTCCAAAGTGGGGCCCACGTCGTGGAACAGGCGTGGGGCACAAGGTGGTAGCTCGAGTGTTGTGGCAAAGTGACATGTTCCATTAGCATTTAAACACAAGTTACTACTGCTACACACTCAGGCATCTTTTGACCAAATTCATGTTCAAACTGACACCATTATTATCTGCATTTTTCTTTTCTTCTTTTTTTGAGTATATAATTTTTTGTGATTTTTGAGTTAAAAGAAATAAAAAAAAGGAGACAAAATTAACAACTAGGAATGGAAAACTCAACGAAAAAAAATGAAAAATCGGGTTGCGTCACGCTAAACGCCTCACTTATTTCTGAGTCTTGAGCTTGGCTTGCCCACAAAATAAATTACTTGGGGTAGATCAGCGTGACCTCCTAGAGGTCGAGTTCTTGTGTATGATTGTAGAATTTCAAACGATGCCCATTAACTCAAAATGAACCTCTCTCGGATTCAAGAGTGACGAACCCCATGTGCGATGATTTAATGACTGTATATGGACCAGTCCATCGCGACCGAAGTTTTCCCGGCGTGAATTTCAAACGCGAGTTGAAGAGTAAAACTTTATCGCCCTGTTCGAATTCTTTGACACTTTTTAACCACTTGTCATGTAATAGCCTTGACCTTTCCTTATACATCAATGAGTTCTCATAGGCTTAGTACCTCAACTCATCTAACTCGTTTAATTGGAGAAATCTATGTTTTCCTCCCTCTTCAGGGTTAGGATTGGCATTTTTCAATGCCTAGAACGCGCGATGCTCAATCTCGATAGGAAGGTGACAAGCTTTACGGTAAACCATACGGTATGGAGTAGATCCCGTGGGTGTTTTGTAAGCCGTCCGAAATGTCCACAAGGCATCGTCAACCTTTTCGGACCATACTTTCGGGTTAAACCCGATTGTCCATTCAAGAATACGTTTCAACCCACGGTCAGTGTTTTCGACTTGTCCGCTTCTCTGCGGATGATATGGGGTCGAGAATTTATGTGTTACCCCATATCGTTTCAAGACTTTCTCCAACTGTTGATTATAGAAGTGAGATCCTCGATCACTGATGAGTGCTTTCGGATACTGAAATAGTGAAAAGAACACTTTGAGAAAATTGACCACTACTCGGACGTCATTTGTAGGCAAGGCTTTTGCCTCCGCCCATTTGGACATATAATCGACCGCCACGAGTATGTATTTATTTTTGTGAGATGTAGGGAATGGACCCATGAAGTCTATTCCCCATACATCAAATATCTCACACACCTAGATGCCTTGCTGGGGCATTTCATCTCGTTTGGAGATCTTCCCAGCTTGCTGGCAGGCATCACAGGTTTTGACCATTACAAATGTATCTTTGAAAAGGGTTGGTAGTAAAAACCACTGTCCAACACCTTTTTAGCGGTGTAATTCGGACCGAAATGTCCTCCATTGGGACATTTGTGACATTCACGGATAATTTGTTTGGCTTGGGTACCGCAACGGCTCAAGACATAGTCTGCGCCCAGCCGAAACAGCTAGGGCGGATACAAGTAGAAATGTTTAGCATGAGAAAGAAATTTTCATTTCTGCTGATGTGTCAACCCCTTTTGGATGAACCCTGCTGTTAGATAATTAGTTATGTCAGCATACAAAGGTTCCTCCTCTTGTTGAGACTCGATCATTTGTAAGAACTCATCACGAAACATGCCGTCAATGGCAGACTCGTTGAGTTCTTCGAAATTTGGATTCTCGAGTCTAGAAAGGTGATCAGCATCTACATTTTCTACACCTTTTTTATCCCGGATCTCAATATCGAATTCTTGCATGAATAGAATCCAACGAATGAGCCTGAGTTTTGCATCTTGTTTAGCGAACAGATATTTGAGAGTGGAGTGGTCGGTGTATACTATGGTCTTCGATAGGACTAAGTAAGGAAGGAATTTGTCGAATGCAAATACTAGGAGCTCCTTTTCAGTAGTGGTATAATGCTCTTGCGCATCCGTCAAAGTCCTACTCGCATAGTAAATGGGCTGAAAGTGATTGTCCTTCCGTTGGCCAAACACCGCCCCGAGTGCATAATCACTCGCATCACACATAAGCTCGAATGGAAGCGAACGCAACACCATGCATAGTAAATGGGCGTGACCCACGAAGCTACGAACAGATTTGACATTTGTAGGCAAAGGGAGTCTCGCAATAACGTCGATTTTGGATTTGTCGACCTCCAACTCCACACTTGAGATTTTATGTCCGAGAACAATGCCTTCTCGGACCATAAAGTGACATTTTTCCTAGTTCAACATGAGGTGGGACTCGTCGCATCGAGCTAGTATAGGATCATGGCTAGCAAGACAGGAATCGAAAGAACTACCAAAGATAGAAAAATCGTCCATGAAGGCCTCCAAGAAGTCCTCAATCATGTCATGGAAGATTGCTGTCATACACAGCTGAAAAGTAGCAGGAGTGTTATAAAGGCCAGATGGCATCCTCCTATAAGAAAAAGTCCTAAAGGGGCAGGTGAAGGTAGTCTTCTCTTGATCCTTCGGGTCCATTGGGATCTGAAAGAGAAACCGTCAAGGAAACAATAGAACTCGTTCCCTGCCAATCTCTCTAGCATTTGGTGAATGAAAGGTAGCGGGAAATGATCTTTACGGGTAGCATCATTGAGTTTTCTGTAGTCAATGCATACCCGCCATCCTGTGACCATACGGGTTGGAATGAGTTCGTTCCATTCATTGAGAACAACTTTCGTATCTCTGTTTTTAGGAACTACCTGAACGGGGCTCACCCAAGGTGTAACATCCTCGATTTGGGCCTAGCTGTTATTCGTGTATAAGTATGTTTAAGTTAATAGTCTTGTGAAGGGTCCAAGTTGTAAGTTAAGCATATTAATAAGAAGATTTAATTGTATATTTATGTGCTTATGTGTTTAATGTGTTTAATGTGTACATGTATATGAGTTTATAAGTATATATATTAGAAATTAAATAAAAGAAAAAGGAAATAGAATTAAGAAGAAATCCAGAGGTGGTGCCTCTAGATTATATATATATATATATATATATATATGAACTTTTACTTATGGTCAAAGATTACAAAAAGAACACACACACACAAGTAAAGCTCTCGGAATTCTCTCTATCTCTCTACTCTCTTGCTCTCGGTTTTCTTGAAGATAAGAGATTTGGTGATTTTGAATTCAATCAAAGGTAATTTATGTTTATTGTTAAGATTTAACATGTATGAAACCATTTTTATGATTAGAATATGCTTAAAACTCAAATTCTTGCAAAACACCACACAAGAACATTCAAAGCTTACTTTGCAAGTGGGTTTTGATTGTTTGGTGTTATTGTTTGAGTTTGATGTGTTTTTAAAGTCATACTAATGAAAATAGGTGTTTTTAGAATGAATAGATGTATAACCCATGAATGAAATTCTGGAAAAAATGAGTCAAGAATGAAGGTGGCGGTTTCAGGGTTGAAAGTGTCAGATTTCGAGACTTGAATGTGTCAGAATCCGCATGTTTGCCCAAATCCGCACGTCACCCAAAATCCAATAGAGTGTCGGATTTCTTTGTAAATATCGGATTTCTTCTAAGTGTCGGAATCCGATATAATATCGGATTCCATTATAGTGTCAAGTTAATATAATGACTATGTATTGGAAATCCGGTGATGTATCGGATACCGATAGAGTTTCAGATTCCATCATGCTAGATCCATAAAGTATTTTAAGTGTGTAAATCCGATGATGTATCGGATTTTCTCATGTGTCGGATTTCTTGTAATGCTACTTTAGGTGAACTTGACATCCTAGGCAAAGAAGAAGTAAGATAATTATCTTTTAAACCGCTCAGGTGAGCACCGACTTCTGTAAGCCTTAGTAGAGGAAGATTTATCTGCTAAGTACTTTAAGTGCACATATGCTTAAAAAGTATTGCTATGCTACTTAATGCATAATGCCATGCTAAATACTTGTTATGTATGTAAATTAAGTGCATGCCAGCGGAATCCAGAATTGGAACGGCCTAGTAAGTGAATGATATGCATGATACTGATCCTGAATGGATCAGTAATGTAAAAGATGAATGATATGTATGCTAGGGATCTTGATTGGATCCATAATGATGTAATGAATGATATTGCATGCTTAAAGAAGTAAATGAATGTGCATGCTAAGTGAATGATCCAGATTGGATCAGTATGTGTATGTGAAACATTCGCGAACAATTGAAGCATGGTTAAGCTTATCCGGATAGCTCGATCCCAACAGGACTTCGGTCATTTCGTGGATTTAACGGTGATTCGGGGTGCATCCAGGGTCGAGGTTCAGCAGAACCGTCGTGCCTTAACGTGAGATAGTAATCAGCCAGAATTTGGCCGGGATTACTTGGGAACCTTTGGTTCCATAAACAATGCTTGGTGGACTGCTTTACGCTCCCCCACTAGCGCAGATGGTCGTGTCTGATCCTCTGGTGTATTGGTGTTGAGTGGGACTAGCTATCTTGCAAGAAACAACTTATACCGATCGTGGTAGCACACGCAATGTGATAGGATACATTGTATGCTTATTCCTGATATGCATGACTTACTCTAATGATGCTTATGTCAAGTTTGTGCTCACTAGCTAAGTGTAGCTAACGGCGCCATCTTAACTGCTTTTGAAGATTGAGATTAGCCTGCCTGGTGAGCTGGGTTGCCCTCCTGCTGGATATTCTTTTGTTGGAACACTATGTTGTAATATGAACATTATGGTCGGTTGTATTGTAGAGTAACACTAGATACTGATACAAGTTTGTTTTAAATATTTCCGCTGGTTAATGTTATTTAATCGTGGTTAAGTTTACGTTTGTTTAAAAACGCAAATTTTTGCTAAAATCTGGTATATGCCAAGGCAGTGTTACAAGTAGGTATCAGAGCCTATGTTTTAGGGAATTGAGTACTTGCAAGAGTATTTGATCTCAAACTCGGGCCCAACCATAATAAGTGTTCCTTATGGGAGGGGGGGTTTGAGTAAGTGAGTTGCATGAATATTACCTGTTATAATATAGCTTGTCAGATATTATAAGCAAGTATGATAAGGTATTAACTACTCTTCTATGTTATATAGAAAAGTTAAGATAGAGATGTCTGCTGAACGCGGAAACACTAAGCAAGCACTCAAAGAGATGGAGGATGAGGCTTCTCACATGCCTCACCAAACAGAAGATCAACGCTCTCAGCATAATGCTGGTGGTGAAAGACCTGATCCAGACCAACTTGCATATATAAAGCGTCTAGATGAAGAACTCCGACTTGCTAAGGAGCTCTTATTACAGTCCACTCTCGGCAAACCACGCAAGACATGCTCGTATAAAAAGTTCTTGTCGTGTAAGCCACCGAGTTCGAGGGGAGTGATAACCCCACTGTTACTATCCAGTTGCTCCGTGAGATAAAGCAAACTTTTGAATCCTGCGAGTGCGAGCCAGAGTACTGTGTGAAATATGCATTACATATGTTAAAAGGTCGTCCTATTTTCTGGTGGGATACCATGAAGGCCTGTGTCAGCAAAGAGGTATTAAGTGCTCTCTCTTGGGAGCAATTTTCTAACAAGGTGCTACAGAAGTATTGCAACGAATATGATATAGAGAGGATGGAAAGGGAATTCAAAAATCTCCACAAAGGGGATAAACCGATCGAGGAGCACATAACCTCATTCACTCATAAGATGAGGTTTGTTCCACACCTGATCCCTGATGAAGTTACCAAGATAAGAAGGTTTGTGGCGACCCTACCATTGGAATTTCGCGCCCATGTGCGAGCAGCTCCAACTCTGGATCGGGCATTCCAAGTGGCCCGACAAATGGAGGGTGATCACATTCAGTGTCATGGAGAATTCGCTAGTGGGAGTGTTAAAAGAAAGTTTCAGCCATGTCTCAAATCGGGGTCTTCCAAAGGGCAATCTTCTGGAGATGGAAAGACTGAATCTTCCAAGAAACCAAGACCTGACAATCCTTGGTGTTCTTCATGCCGCACTTATCATGCTGGGGAATGTTCCGCAGCAACTAGGAGGTGCAGTAGGTGTGAGTAGAAGGGGCACCCGGTGAGGGAGTGCCGATATAAAGAAGACGTTTGTTACAAGTGTCGCAAACCCGGTCACGAAATGGTGGAGTGCCTTAACCGACAAAGCTCTGGAGCAGGTGGGTCTTCGGGAGCAGCTGGGTCTTTTGGTGGGCCAAAGAAAGACAATGCCCCTCGTGCCAAAGGGTGGGCATTTCAGATGACTGGAGATGAGGCAAAGGCTGCAGGTGATGTCGTCACTGGTACATTTCTCATCAATTATATTCTGCAAGTGTACTATTTGATTCAGGAGCAAGATATTCTTTTGTTTCTGTTGCTTGCCGTAAAAGACTTCAATTACCTGTTGGCTTAGCCAGCGTGATGCTGAGATTCTCTGTTCCAAGAAGATGATTAAGATCCCTCTTGCGAATGGGTCTTATGCGGTTGCCCGAGGAGAACGACGGGAGTCTGTTATTCCTGTTATCTCCGTCATTAAAGCTCAGAAGTCTATCTCCAAAGGTTGTGATTCCTTCCTTGCTTATGTTATTGATGCTACGATGGAAAAGCGACCAGTTCGAGATATCAAGGTAGTTTTCTAAATTCCCTGAGGTCTTTCCTCATGAATTACCTGGTTTACCTCCGGTAAGAGATGTCGAATATAAGATCGAGCTTATTCTTGGAGCTACACCTGTAGCTAGATCTCCATATCGTCTCGCTCCTTCTGAGATCCACGAGAGGATTACTCAAATCCAGGAATTACTTGAAAAAGTATTCATTCGTCCAAGTTCCTCACCCTGGGGAGCTCTTGTCTTATTTGTCAAGGAGAAGGATGGAACCATGAGAATGTGTATCGATTACAGGAAGCTGAATAAGCGAACTGTAGAGAATAAGTATCCTCTCCCACGAATCGACGATCTCTTTGATCAGTCGCAGGGAGCTACGTATTTTTCGAAGATTGATCTTCGTTCGGGGTATCATCAAGTACAAGTCCACGAAGAAGACATTCCGAAGATGGCTTTTCGGACTCGTTACGGCCATTATGAATTCTTGGTTATGCCATTCGGCTTAATCAATGCTCCTGCCATATTTATGGATTTGATGAATCCTATCTGTCGTCCCTTTCTTGATAAATCAGTGATTGTTTTCATTAACGACATTCTTGTCTATTCGAAGACTGAGGCTACTCACGAGCCTCATCTTTGTTAGGTTCTCGAAACTCTCAAATGAGAACAGTTATACACCAAATTTTCTAAATGTGAATTCTGGCTTAGGGAAGTACATTTCCTTGGGCATGTTATCAGTCAAGAAGGCGTCAAGGTAGATCCGGCTAAGGTGGAAGCGGTGATGAATTAGGGGGTTCCTTGAACTCCTTCTGAAATAAAGAGTTTCCTTGGCTTGGCCAGCTGCTATCGGCGATTTATTCGCAATTTCTCAAAACTTGCGGGTCCGTTGACCAAGCTGACCCGTAAGGATTTTGCGTTTTTCTGGTCGGAAGCTCAAGAAGAAGCGTTCCAGACCTTAAAGCGGTTACTGTGTGAAGCTCCGATTCTTGCCTTACCGGAGGGTTCGGAGGACATCACTATCTATTGTGATGCCTCTTATGCGGGTTTGGGTTGTGTCCTCATGAAAAGAGATAAAGTAATTGCTTATGCCTCTCGGCAACTGAAATCTCACAAAAGGAACTACCCAACTCATGATCTTGAACTTGCTGCTGTTGTCTTCACACTAAAATTATGGAGGCAATACCTTTATGGCACAAAGTGCGTAATATGTACATCACAAAAGCTTACAGTATGTATTTACATAGAAATAACTCAACATGCGGCAGCGCCATTGGTTAGAGTTAATCAAAGACTACGACTGTGAGATTCGCTACCACCCAGGTAAAGCTAACATTGTAGCGGATGCTTTGAGCCGTAAGGGGCCAGCAGCAGAGGCAAAGTTCATGAAGCTTACAGTACTATCAAATTTGATTGCAAAGTTAAAAGGTGCTCAACAATTAGCCTTGCAAGAAGACAATCTGAAATCTGAAATGATGACGAAACTGAAGGACCAGCTGGGTGAAGATAATCGTGGATTGAAGACTTTTCAATCTAGGATTTGGGTACCTTTTATTGGGGGTAATCGTGTGATGATTTTGCAAGAAGCTCACAAGTATAAACTGTCTATCCATCCGGGTATCACCAAGATGTATTATGACCTGAAAAGGTTGTATTGGTGGCCCACTCTGAAGAAAGATATTGCTTCATTCGTGGAGAAATGTCAGATATGTGCCCAAGTCAAGACAGAGCATCAGAGGCTGTATGGGTTCACATCAAGATGGATTTCGTGACAAAGCTGCCAAAGACTTTGAGAGGGCATGATATGATTTGGGTCATTGTTGACCGACTGACTAAAAGTGCCCATTTCTTGGCAACCAACGAGTCAGCTTCGTTGACATGTTTGGCACAGCTGTATATCGATGAAATAGTATCACGTCACGGTCTTCCTTGCTCAATTGTTTCTGATCGTGACTCTAGATTTGTATCTAACTTCTGGCAAAGTTTGCAACGTGAGTTAGGCACGCGTGTGCATCTGAGCACTACCTATCACTCGCAGACCGATGGCCAATCCTAAACGAACGATTCAGACCCTTCAAGACCTATCATGGGATTCTCATATCCCATTGATCGAATTTTCTTATAATAATTCGTATCATTCCAGCATTGGAATGCCACTGTACGAAATGCTCTACGGGAGACGTTGTCGCACTTCAACTTGCTGGTTGGAGCCCGGAGAGAAACAGTCTGCGGGACCTGAGATTGTCTAGATACATTCAGACAAAGTGAATGTTGCTCTAGAAAAGCTTAAAGCAGCCCGTGACCGACAGAAGATGTATGCGGATCCTAAGCGTCATCCCGCTACATTCGATTTCAATGGTCGTGTATTCTTGAAGGTTTCCCCTTGGAAGGGCATTATTTGTTTTCGGCGTATGGGGAAGCTAAGTCCACATTTCATAGGCCCATTCAAGATTGTACTTAAAGTCAATGATTAGACGGTAACTCTTGAGCTGCCGCCTGAGCTATCTGGCATCCATGATACCTTTAGCGTATGCTACTTGCGTAAGTGCAACGTTGAGGAGGAACAGATTGTTCCGTTACAAGAACTGAAGGTTGACTCTTCTAAGCGAATGCTAGAAGAACCCATTGAAATTCTTGACACGAAGGTCAAGAAACTACGAAAGAAGATGATCAAATTGGTTCTTGTCAAGTGGAAGCACAACTTAGGTCCCAACCTGATGTGGGAAGTCGAGGACGAGATGAAGACAAGATACCCTCACCTGTTTATCACTGAGTAGATCCGAGGACGGAATCTTCTTATGGGGGTAGATTTGTAACATCCTTGATCTGGGCCTAGTTGTTATTCGTGTATAAGTATGTTTAAGTTAATAGTCTTGTGAAGGGTCCAAGTTGTAAGTTAAGCATATTAATAAGAAGAGTTAATTGTATATTTATGTGCTTATGTGTTTAATGTGTGTTATGTGTTTTATGTGTACATGTATATGAGTATATAAGTATATATATTAGAAATTAAATAAAAGAAAATGGAAATAGAATTAAGAAGAAATCCAGAGGCTCTCGGATTTCTCTCTATCTCTCTACTCTCTTGCTCTCGGTTTTCTTCAAGATAAGAGATTTGATGATTTTGAATTCAATTAAAGGTAAATTTATGTTTATTGTTAATATTTAACATGTATGAAAACATTTTTAAGATTAGAATATGCTTAAAACTCAATTTCTTGCAAAACACCACACAAGAACATTTAAAGCTTACTTTGCAAGTGGGTTTTGATTGCTTGGTGTTATTGTTTGGGTTTGATGTGTTTTTAAAGTCATAGTAATGAAAATAGGTGTTTTTATAATGAATAGATGTATAAACCATGAATGAAATTCTGGAAAAAATGAGTCAAGAATGAAGGTGGCGGTTTCTAGGTTGAAAGTGTTGGATTCCGAGACTTGAATGTGTCGTAATGTGCATGTTTGCCCAAATCCGCAGGTCACCCAAAATCCGATAGAGTGTCGGATTTCTTTGTAAATGTCGGATTTTTTCTAAGTGTCGGAATCTGATAGAATATCGGATTCCATTATAGTGTCAAGTTAATATAATGACTAAGTATTGGGAATCCGGTGATGTATCAGATTCCGATAAAGTGTCGGATTCCATCATGCTAGATCCATAAAGTATTTTAAGTGTGGAAATCCGATGATTTATCGGATTTCCTCATGTGTCGGATATCCCTACTGTGTCGGATTACTTGTAATCCGCATAAAGTATCGGATTTCTCACAATCCGACAGTTTGGTCGGATTTGTGTGAGATCCGGATTTGGAGATTTCCTTTATGATTTTATAGCCATTTTTGTGTGTTGAGATATTTGATATAAGTAATGCTACTCTAGGTGAACTTGACATCCTAAGCAAAGCAGAAGTAAGATAATTATCTGTTAAACCGCTCAGGTGAGTACCGACTTCCGTAAGCCTCAGTAGAGGAAGATTTATATGCTAAGTGTTCTAAGAGCACGTATGCTAAAAAAGTATTGCCAAGCTACTTAATGCATAATTCCATGCTAAATACTTGTTATGTATGTAAATTAAGTGCATGCCAGCGGAATCCAGAATTGGAACTGCGTAGTAAGTGAATGATATGCATGATACTGATCCTGAATGGATCAGTAATGTGAAAGATGAATGATATGTATGTTAGGGATCTAGATTGGATCCATAATGATGTAATGAACGATATTTCATGCTTAAAGAAGTAAATGAATGTGCATGCTAAGTGAATGATCCAAATTGGATCAGTATGTGTATGTGAAACGTTTACGAACAACTGAAGCATGGTTAAGGTCAGCCGGATAGCTGGATCCCAATAGGACTTCGTTCATTTCGTGGATTTAACGGTGATTCGGGGTGCATCCTGGGTCGAGGTTCTGCAGAACCGCCGTGCCTTAACGTGAGTTAGTAATCAGCCAGAATCTGGCCGGGATTACTTAGGAACCTTTGGTTCCATAAACGATGCTTGGTGGACTGCTTTACGCTCCCCTACCAGTGCGGATGGTCGTGTCTGATCCCCCTGTGTATTGGTGATGAGTGGGACTAGCTATCCTGCAAGAAACAACTTATACTGATCGTGTCAACACACCGCAATGTGATAGGATAGCATTGTATGCTTATTCCTGATATGCATGACTTTCTCTCATGTTGCTTATGTCAATTTTGTGCTCCCTAGCTAAGTGTAGCTAACGGTGCCATGTTAACTGCTTTTGTAGATTGAGATTAGCCTGCCTGGTGAGCTGGGTTGCCCTCTTGCTGGAATTCTTTTGCTGGAACACTATGTTGTAATATGAACATTATGGTCGGTTGTATTGTAGAGTAACACATACAAGTTTGTTGTAAATATTTCCGTTGCTTAATGTTATTTAATCGTCATTAAGTTCACGTTTATTTAAAAACGCAAATTTTTGCTAAAATCTTGTATATGCAAAGGCGGTGTTACACAAGGACTATCAGAAATGGGATAAATGAGCCCGACATCAAGTAGTTTTATCACCTCTTTTTTAACTACATCATTCATATTGGGGGTTAACCTCCTCTGTTGCTACACACACGGTTTATAAGTATCCTCCATGCGGATTTTGTGTGTACAATAGGAGGGGTTGATCCCAGGTATGTCAACAATTTTCCAGGCAATTGCCCCTTTGTGGGCCTTTAGAACACGAATCAAACTCTTTTTCTCACTCTCAGAAAGGGTGGAAGAAATGATAACAGGGAGGGAAGAATCTCCATGCAAATCAGCATACACAAGATGGGAAGGTAGAGGTTTTAGTTCAAGAGTAGGAGGCTCCTCAAGAGAGGTTTTGATCCAGATCTTCTCATTAGGAGAGATTTGCTCGAATGCTCCGTTGGTCATTTGGGCATCTACGGCGTCAGCATGTAGGATTTCTTCGAGCTCTCACATCGTGGCGTCCGGGTTAATGGCATCAGTACCATTACCCAACCAACTTTCCTAGAAAATCTTCCATTCGGCATTGAGGCAATTATCAATGATATCGACAAAGTAGCAGGAGTCGTCAGCAGTGTGTGCATGTGACATGGCTTTGTCTATAGAAAAAATAACCCTATTATCATCTATGTCTAGATTTAGTTGTTTCTTTGAGACGTGGACTATGGCATCTGCAGTATTTAGGAATGGCCTACCTAGAATTAAAGGCATATGACTATCCTTTTTCATCTCTAGGATGACAAAATCAATAGGGAAAACAAATTTGTCCACTTTAACAAGGACATTCTCAGCTATGCCTATAGGATATTTAAAACTACGGTCAGCAAGTTGCATGCACATTTTAGTTTGCTTAAGTTCTCCAAAATCTATATAGCATCCCATTTTTTTTTGGAATATAAGTAAATATAAAAATGCATTTAACGGTAGTGATTCCACAAAAGCCTTATGAGGTCCCGCACCGGGACTACCCGTCGTTAAGTATATTTAAGTAACATTACAAACATTGTTCTAACAAAATGTTTAAATAAATAAAACAGAGGAAACGGTTGAATAAATGAAGAGTCGTCTTCAAACTACTTGAGCCTTCCCACGATCTGGTCCTGAAAAGAATGAATTTAACAACAGTAAGCATAAAGCTTAGCGAGCACTCTAACTTACACACCACACTAGGCATGTACATGTCATATCATAAAACAAATCCATGATCACATATCATTACACATACTACCGACGCAGTGCACTGATGACGATTTCACACTTTGGGTCACAGTTGACTATCCTAGCCGTACCAAGGATTTCACACTTTGTCTGATTGTGTCCGAGTTACGTTTTCACCAAGATATAACATTACCCTTCACTTCACATATAACATATTAGTTGCACATTCACATGGAATATAACATACACATTCACAATAATATCATGTATAAGTTAGTGTAACTCACCTGATCTGCAGTACAGATAAAAGCAACATATTTCACAAGCTGAAAGTTAACAAGTCACGTCGCGAGGACCTACAACACAGATATCTTCACCGATTAGCTTTGGGTGTACTATAGACCCTAAGTTGGACCACACTAGGTCGGATCATACTGAAAGTCGGACCAACAACTCAAAGTCAGACCACTCACCATCCGAAAGTCGGATGGCCAAAACCCCAAAAGTCGGATGGGTACCTTCCACTTAAAGTTGCATGGACACACGCATACTACTGAAAGTCACATGACTTCACACTAAAAGTCACATGGACTTAGTGAAAGTCGCATGGCCACATGTTGGAAGTCGCATGGGTTTAGTGAAAGTCGCATGGATCTATACACAACTACTAAAAATCGCATGAAACACACACATACACCATCTAAAAGTCGCATGGCACCATCACTCTAACTGAAAGTCACATGGACACACAACTACTACTGAAAGTCGCATGACTTCACACTAAAAGTCACATGGACTTAGGGAATGTCGCATGGCCACATGCTGGAAGTCACATGGGCTTAGTGAAAGACGCATGATGTATCTCCTTCCCTGTCAGTTCACCATTTTGAAAAACCCAGACTCCATGGCCAAAATCAAGCTTTCTTAAAACTCAATCAATTCAACTCATTCATGTTGCAAAACATTTCTCCATTCGTTTAAAACTTTCCTTCTAACACAAAAACCCAAAACCCAGATTCTAAGCATTTAATCATCACCTTAACATAGCAAGAATTGGTGTCTACATGACTCTAAAGAATTGAGAAATGTTACGTGATGATTTCCTTGCCAAATTTCAAAGTTACAAAAGAACTTAACTCCCATTCTCAGTTGTTTCTACGAAGATGGCACACAGCACACACACAATCTCCTGAATGAATGGAACAGTGACTTGATAGTAAGTGTGGGAGGCTGTGCCCTAAATTCCTATTTATACTTGTTTCTAAAAGGATTTTGGGCCCAACAGTAGCACCAACTCCAAGCCCACCTGGCTTATTCTTTAATACTCTAATTTACTTCCCAAATTAATTGGCCCAACAAGAGGGTAGCTCAATACTTGTTTACTTACTAAGCTAAATAACCCACCAAATCCAAATAAAGAACTTAAATTCCATAAACAATTAGCAACTCCAATAAATATAAAGATCGCGTTATCTAATAAAATATTCATTTAATTATATTACAGAAACAGGGTATTACAACTCTCCCCCACATAAACACGATTTCGTCCTCGAAGTCGTCACTGGAACAATTCAAGGTAGTTCTTCTTCATCTCATCCTCCGGTTCCCAAGTCCACTCATATCCCTTATGATGCTCCCACTGTACCTTGATCGTCGGTATCTATTTGTTGCGTAGTTGCTTAAATTTTCGTTCTAATATAGCTACTGGTCTCTCAACATAATTCAGTTTCTCATCCACGGTTATGTCTTCCAATGGCACAAACGTGGACTCGTCTACGAAAGATGAGATACATGGAACGTGTTGTGAATCCTAGACAATTTGTCCGGTAACTCTAACCGATAAGCAACCTTCCGAATCCTAGTAATAACCTTAAAAGGCCATATGTATCTCAGGTTCAGCTTTCCTCGCTTCCAAAATCGAATCACGCCCTTCCACGGAGACACTTTTAACATCACAAAATCTCCAACCTGGAATTCTAGCGGAGAACGCCTTTTGTTGTGCATAACTTTTCTATCGGCTTTGCGCGGCTTTCAACCTTTCTCGCACTTGTTGAACGTATTCTGACATTTTCTACACAATTTCCGTATTTCCGAGCTCCCTCTGACCCACTTCTCCCAACATATGGGGGTTCTACACTTCCTTCCGTACAACATCTCGTATGGAGGCATGCCAATACTCGCGTGGTAGCTGTTGTTGTAGGAGAATTCTTCCAACCGTAAGTAAGAATCCCAACTTCCCCCGAAGTCGATCACACAAGCTCGTAGCATATCCTGGAGGGTTTTTATTGTCCTCTTGCTTTGGCCGTCAGTCTATGGGTGATAAGACGTGCTAAGGTTCACCCGAGTCCCCAAATCATCATGAAACATTTGCCAAAACCTTGAAGTAAATCGTACATCCCTATCTGATACAATGGTCACCGGTACACCATGCCGCGATATTACTTCCTTGACATACAGATCTGCCATTTTCTCTACTGAAGAGGCTTCCTTGATCGGAATAAAGTGAGCGCTTTCCATTAGGCGGTCAACTATTACCCAAATTGCATCAAAATTCCACGGAGTCTTTATTAATTTAGCGATCAAATCCATGGTGATGTGTTCCCATTTCCAAACCGGGATCTCTAAAGGTTGTAGCTTTCCGTGAGGCCTCTGGTGCTCGGCCTTAACTCGAAGGCAGGTCAAACACTTCTCCACGTATTTCATTACGACTGACTTCATCCCCGGCCACCAGTAATATGTCTTGAGGTCTTGGTACATCTTTGTCGAACCTGGATCGATAGAAAAATTAGATTTGTGAGCTTCATAGAGTAGTGTAGCACGTACGTCAGTTATAATCGGTACCCAGACATGTCTAAATCGTGTCATTAGCCCTCGATTGTCTTCCGAGAACAGTGCTTTCTACTCCTTAATCCGTTCCGGTTTTTTATTCTCGTCCTTCAGTGTCTCATGCTAAGCAGCTCGAATGAAGTCTAATAACGTCATTGTCACGACGTTGGCTTTTCCCGGGTGATAGAGAATCTCGCAGTCATAATCCTTGACAAGATCAATCCACCTCCCCTGCCTAATGTTCAAATTCTTCTGGTCGACGAAGTATTTCAGGCTTTTGAGTCGAATAATTGCATTCATGTGGTTTCAGCTGTCGCGAAGCATACGCAATCATTTTACCTCGTTGGATCAGTACGCACCCCAGCCTCACATGTAATGCGTCGCAGTAGACTACTATATCGTCCACTCCATCGGGCAGGGTTAAGATTGGTGCCTCGCATAATTTCACTCGTAGGATCTCGAACGCCTGTTGTTGCTCCTTACCCAAAATGAAGCGCACATTCTTCTTAGTCATCTTTGTCGGAGGCACAACGATCTTTGAGAAGTCTTGAATGAATCTTCGATAATACCCGACCAATCCCAAGAAGTTTCGAATTTCGGTAGGGCTCCTCGGTATCTCCCACTTCATCACTGCTTCAATCTTAGCAGGGTCCACCTTAATACCTTCTTGGTTCACTACGTGCCCTAGAAATTGCACTTCCCGCAACCAAAACTCGCACTTGGAGAACTTGGCATAAAGTCTTTCCCATTTCAAAGTCTGCAGCATCACCCGCACGTGATCTTCGTGCTCTTTCTCTGTCTTGGAGTAAATCAAGATGTCTTCTATAAATACAATTACCGACTTATCCGACATTGGTCGGAAAATTCTCTTCATCAAATCCATAAATGCAGCTGGGCGTTTGTCAATCCAAAGGGCATCACCACGAACTCGAAATAACCGTATCTTGTCCTAAAAGTTGTTTTGTCGATATCTCCTTCCTTTACCTTTAGCTGATGGTAACCAGATCGCAGGTCAATCATTGAAAACCACGCTGCACCTTGTAGTTGATCAAATAAATCGCCGATCCTGGGTAGTGGGTATCTGTTCTTGATTCTTACTTTGTTCAGTTCGCGGTAATCTATACACATACGGAACATGCCATCCTTCTTCTTGACGAATAAGATCGGTGCTCCCCACCGCGAACTACCCAGTCGGATAAACCGTTTGTTCAACAGTTCTTGTAGCTGGGACATCAATTCCTGCATCTCCGGTGGTCCTAGTCGATACGGAGCTTTTGCTATGGGTGTGGTACCCGGAAGAAGGTCAATTTTGAATTCCACTTGGCAGTCGGGTGGAATCCCTGGGAGATCCTCCATGACACCTATGTTGTTTTTTTCCCACTTGCAGTCGATCACGTGGACCAGAAAAGAGGTACACCCCTTACGAATATACTTAGCTGCCTTAACAGTTGTACATAGTGCCGTTCTCCCTCTTTGATATTCACCGTAGATTAGAATTTCTCCCCTACTTGGGGTCTGAACCTGCATGACTCCTTGTTTGCACAGAATGTTGGCTTGGTGACAACCCAGCCAATCCATGCTTACCACCACGACGAACTCTCTCATCTGAATTAGTATAAGGTCTATAAGGAATTTCTCTTCTCCTATCTCTATTACATTTTCTTTATAAATCGTGAATACATTAACAACTTTCTTGTCTGCTATTTCTACTTCTAAAGGTGTCTCTAACCTTACCGGTGAGATGCTAAAACTTTTACAAAATGAAGCGGAAACAAAATATTTACTTGTACCCGAGTCAAATAGCACTACTACAGGCATAGAGTTTAGAATGAAAGTACGTGTAATTACATCTAGTTCTAATCATGCTTCCTCCACTATCATCTGGAAGGCCCTACCTCGAGCCCTCGATGCTTGTCCCTTCTGTTCATTCCGTATCATCAGAGGTGGTTGTTGAACAGGCCTCCGTCCTCCCGCAGCAGCTCCCGGGCATTCTGCCATACGATGCCCTGTTTGGTTGCATTTGAAACATACACTCATGCTAGACCGGCAGTCTTTGCTGACGTGATCAGGTCTCCCACACTTGTAGCAGTTCATCTGCCCCAGGCGGCACTCTCCAGCATGCCCTATTCCACACTTGGGGCACTTCACATGCTCACTCTTGCCTACGGGTTAGGAACCCCAGTCTTGAATCTTTTCTCCGACGCTTTCCCTTGCACGGTACCGACTTCGCTTCTTAGCCCGCAGTTCCAATTCCATCTCTCTCTTCCTAGCCACCTCAATCATTTCCTCCAAACTCGTGCACCTACCTGTTTTCACGAACTCATGGATATCTTCCTTCAGCATTTGAGAATAATGGTCCATCTATAAACTCTCATCTGCCACGTAGGCAGGGCAAAATAAAACCTCTCCTTGAAGATGGCGGTGATCTCATTCACCGTTTCAGTAGTCTTTTCGAGTTTTAGAAACTCATTCATCAACCTCTCTTTCTATACCTTAGGGGCGAACTGGTCATCAAACAATTCCTTGAATTCACCCCATGCAATGGCCGAAATCAGTTCCCCTTTTCTCTGTCTCAAGAAGTTCCACCAAGTTTTTGCTGCTCCTCTAAGAAGGTTCGACGCAAACCATACCTTGCTCTCCTCCGCACAGTGACTTGTGTGAAAGGCTCCTTCCACTTTGGAGATCCATTAAGCGCTCTTAACAGGGTCCATATCCCCCTCAATGATTTGTGGCTCACATGTCGAGAAGTCTCTGTAGCTGCCACCCTGTTGTGCCTGGTTTGCTGCTGGGGTAATAATTGGTACAGTAGTCTCCCTAGCCGCCCACAACATGCTCAATTTCTGATCCATCATCTTACCCATGTCTTCCTTGATCTCGGCAACGATTATGGGCAGCATCTCTCTTAGTTCCTTCATCACATCTATCGTCACCCTGTCCGGTTGAAGAGCCTCTCTGTCCAGTTCTTCCTCATTAGTTACCGGAACCGGTTTTCCGGAGTCACTACTTTAGGGTTAGCATCCCCATACTCCTCATTCAATATTGGTTGCTGGCAGGGGTCTGTCTCACCAATGACGCTAGTTTCTAGGCCCTCGGGCCCATGGCTAGTTCCAGTTCTAGTAGTAGCAATGAGATTGCGGTTCCTCCTTGTGTTCACCATTCAGGAAGTATAGATAACACACTTTTAAGTAGGTGGCTTTACCATACTATCCTACTCACACCGCAGTCCATATCCACATCACATACAAATTTCTGGCATGCATTTCACCTCATCTGAGTTTTGTTTCTTGCTTGTCCAGCTGACTAAGTTACCACCCAACAGTTGACATCCTCCAGTAGTACTCTTCTGTCTAGACCACAACCTACGAAGTCTGAGTCTGAGTACCCTATCAACTCAAATCCTGATCCTTTGGGATACCACAAACCTACATTAGGTGTTCCCTTTAGATATTTGAGTATTCTTTTGACAACTTGCAAGTGTGATTCCGTTGGATCAGCCTGATATCTTGCACAGACACATGTAGTAAACATTATCTTGCAGAGACACATGTAGCAAACATTATATCAGCTCTGCTTGCTGTCAGATAGAGTAATGAACCTATCATTCCTCTATATGCAGTCTGACATACATACTTCCTATCAATGTCCTTGTTCAGTTTGACATTGTCTAACATTGGAGACTTTGAAGGATGGCTTGAGTCTAGTCCATATTTCTTAATCGGATCAAAGACATACTTGCTCTAATTAATAAATATACCATCTTTCTTCTAGTTAATTTGAAGTCCCAGAAAGTAAGTCATCTTACCCATCATGCTCATTATATATTGATTAGACATTATCTTAGAGAACCAATCACATAGACTCTGATTAGATGAACCAAAGATAATGTTATCTACATAGTTTTGAACTATAATGGCATGTCCTCTGCTTTTTCTTATAAATGGAGATTTATCAATGCTTCCTCTAATAAAATTGTTTGAAAGCAGGTAGGTGGATAGTGTATCATACCAGGCTCTTGGTGCTTGCTTGAGTCCATAAAGAGTCATGTCCAACTTATAGACATAATCTGGATGTTGAGGATCAACAAAACCAGGAGGTTGTTTCACATAGACTCCTCCTATAGTGATCCATTTAGGAATGCACTCTTAACATCCATTTGATACACTTTAAAGTTCTTGAAGGCTGCATAGGCTAGGAACAATCTTATAGCTTCAATTCTTGCAATAGGGCGAAGGTCTCATCATAATCAATACCTTCTTCTTGTCTATACCCCTGAGCCACTAGCCTTGCCTTATTTCTGATCACTACTCCTTCCTTGTCCATTTTATTTCTATATACCCACTTAGTGCCTATAACTGTTTTTCCTTTAGGTGCAGAGACAAGGGTCCAGACCTTATTTCTTTGAAATTCAGTCAACTCCTCTTGCATGGCTTCAATCCACTCCTCATCCTCCATTGCATCTTCAGTCTTCTTTGGTTACATCTGAGATAAAAAACTGGAATAGGCAACATAGTTCGTAGTAGCCTTTGATCTAGTTAACACACCATCTTCAATGTTACCAATAACATCATCAAGAGAATGATCTTTTAACACTTTGAAGGTTGTAGTGGGAGACTGTGGTTCTAAGTCTGGATCTGAGTAGTGTCTTTCAGGCTGAATAGGACTAACTTCTTCAGTCTGAGTTGGGAATGTGTAACACCCGGAAACCTGGGCTAGGAGATTAGCAGGGTTTGTGGTACGTGCTTAATTGTTTTGTTATGATTAAAATGTTTAATTAATTGGCTAAATTAATTATTAGAATGTTTATATGCATGTGTAGTATGTATGTATGGAGCCATATGTATGCATGTATGTATTTTGTATGTATACGTGTGAAGAGGTGGGTTTTGCCACCTCTTGCCTAAGTATATGTGTATTGGAGTTACATGCAACTTCTTTGCTCACTTATCATCAAAACAAAGAAAGAGTTGTGTGTACAATTTGTGTTTTTCTCTCGGCCGAAGGAAGATAAAAGAAGAACAATCGGATTTTTAGATTTTTTTGGGTATGTGAATTCAAGTAAAAGGTTAGATATATGTTTGATGTGTTTTCATGTTAATTTGATTAAGTTTGATGATTAAAATAACATGCTTTTATGATGAACACAATAACCGGATTTGAAGAAAATATGAAGTTTTGATGTGTTTTCATAAGATACATGATAATATGATGTTTCGATGCATGAAAGTATGTTTAGAAGTGTTTAAAACATGTTTTTGAATTGATTTGATGAATATTTTAAATTCTGGGTTTTGAGTTATTATGAAGATATGAAGTTCTCGGATTTAGTGGAAGAAAATGGTAAAACCGAAACTTATAAATCCGATTGTAGAAATCCGGGATTGAAATCCAGAACACCAAATCTTATGGAAGCAAATCCTATACTTCTAAATACGATTGTTGTAAACCGAGACCCTAAATCAAATAACTTGGAAAATAAAAACTTAGAATCCGTGAACCAAATCCGAGACTAGGAATCCGCAGTATAATCCGACAAACCGAAATCCGAGTGAAGTAAAATCCGAGACTGTGAGGAAATCCGACAGATAGTGAAAATCTGACACTGGGTAGCGGATTCTTGGAATCCGACAGTTTTGAGAAATCTGATTCTTTGTGTTTTGAACTTGTAATTTTTTATTGATTATTATTATTTGATGAATGATGTATAAATATATGGATAGATATATTTATGAGATTGTAAGTGATTTGGTTATTGTTGTGTTTACAGGAAATCCAAAGGCTCAGTAAAATTAGACATCTGAGCTCAAGCTGAAACAGAGGTGAGTGGACGTTAATCGCGGATGGTAAAGATTGCAGTTAATATTATTGATATGATGCATGAATGTGGATTGAGATTGATTGATTGAACTGCTGATTGTGATATGATTGTTGATATCTGTTGCATGACTATTTGGTCGATACGCGCTCTTAGGATGATTTTGAGTTGCGTTGAGAAGGCAGCTATACGTGGACTTGGGCTGGGCTTGTCTAACTGGTTGGTTGAACAGTAGTAGCCTTTCTGTTGCATTTGTTGCTCAGAGGGGAGTTTACTGTGCCAATTCAGTGGAAAGCTATCGGTAAACCTTTGCTTTGGCCGGCATTGGTTGTAGGTTCTGCACCGAACCGCCGGTCTTCTCTGGATATGTGATTACATGATTGATGATTGATTGTGAATGTTTGCATTTTTTGTTTTTGCCTCTACTCACTTAGCTTTGTGCTAATTCCCCTCAGTTGATATTTTGCAGGTTCATATTTGAGTTGAAGAAGGAAGAGTTGACCATTACTCTCATACTTATTTTGAAAAAGATACGAGCCAGTTATATTTTGTAACATCAAACATTAGTAGATGATGATGTTAACTTTCAAACAATGTTTGTACATTTGTAATTATTGATTATATGTAATCAAGTTAGCTTTAATTAGCTTCCGCAGTGCGTTTTAAAAAAAATGGCTTGTAATTTTCCGGTGTTACAGTTTGGTATCAGAGCCTAGCTTTGGCGATGCATGCACAGCTAGAGTGTTGCATTCCCAAATCTTGGCTCGTGACGGGTCAAGCTTTCCTTCGGGGGAATTAGGGTGAGTTAGAGTTGTCTTTAGTAGTTAGTATTTTGGATACTAGCGGTTTATGCTAATGAAATATGAGGTGATGTGATTGTAATAGATTATGGCTGATAGAGAAACTCCCATCCTACCTCCTGTGACCCAATCTACAGCAGAGGCACCGGTTATCAAAGATTTGAGTAATGTAAACCAGGCAGGAACATCTGGTCAGGAGCAAGAAGAAGACCAGAGCGAATATATCTTTAAACTAGAGAATGAATTGATGGATCTTCGAAATAAAGTCCTTAATATGGAACAGAGATTGAATCAACCTGAACCAACCCCTATACCAACTACGATATCCACACAAGCAACAGTACCACCAGTGTCAGCACCTCTACCACCAATGACTCAGATGATACAACAACCCTTTGAAGGTATTCGGCTGGCAAAATCAAGTAGCAACGGAAGAAAGGTATATAACAAAATCGATGCCAAACAACGAATACTTCCCATGGACCAATATCTAACAATGAAATTGCAACTAAAAGATAAACAAGATGGGAAGAAAGATTTACACCTCAATGCAAGTCACAAAGAAAACCTTTCTTGTCAAGAAGCTAAGAATCCAAATAGAATCCCTCTAGTGTTGTCCACCCCAAGCTTCCTTGATTCCCAAATGCTTGTTTGTTGATGCACAATCACCAAAACAACAACGAAGTGTATGTATTTCTTGCTTCTTGTGCTCAAGAACACCAAGAACAAGATGAACAAGAGATAGAGAGTTCTAGTATCAACCAAGAGACAAAGTGTATGCAAAAAGCCTCACTTAGAACAGATAACTCGTAGCCTCTTTGTCTACCACAATTATTAGAAGTTAACACCATTAAACTAAGTGTTTAAGGCTGTTAATTCTGCTGTTACAGGAGACGTACACGGCCCGTGTTGGTCAAAAGGGCCGTTTAAGCCCAAAGTCCACTGCCCAATTGGGCTAAGACGGCCCGTGTCTAACAGGCACAACACGGCCCGTGTTCATCTACACGCCCCATGTAGACCCAAACTACACGACCTTGAACTGGGCTAATACACCTCGCGTATGTTGGACAGGATACGGCCCGCGTTCAAGAACACGGCCCGTGTACCTTCCCGCCGAAACCGATTTTGGCTTTTTCCTCTCTTTTGCTTGATGGTGTTGCCGGAATCAATACTTGGTGTATGACCCAATAGGCCTATACCTCATCGGTAGTACCATTAACTCGTTCGTGTCAGCGGGCACATTCCAACAGACTCTCACTTGCACGTGACACGACTACGAAAAACAACACAAACATAGAGCGGCCTCTAGCAAGACATCTATGCTCCCAAGTTAGTATAGGGTATGCCACTCTTGACAAGATCCCCAATCATAAAATGATTGTCCTAAAGATAAATGAACATGTACATCCCTTTGTTCGCGATATCCAATGTGAACACAAGGCATGGAATATAGTCAACATTCAGATCGTTCACGATTATGTTTCTCGATTCTAGACTAGTGGTGACCAACAAATCAAGTCTACATTGATCCATCATCAATATAACTTGAGCACGGCCATACATATGAACGTCAGCACTCAATCATCGAGGGGCCCATGGATATTCTCTCTATACATAGAGGAACAAATAACTTTCGACTACATAGTCCCACCACATGGATAATACTCTACCCAATCATCTCCCTTATAACGACCAGTTACGGACCGCGTTAGAAAATGACCAAAGCAAAGCAGACCTATGCTTTGAGATCACATGTATCTCTATTTTAAGGATGAAATGTCATTACCATCCCAAGTCACTTGTTACTAAAACCATGAAGTAAACTCGGGTGCGGGTCCTCCAATCACTTGAAACCCCTTTCAAGTATAGGCAAGAATCACGTTTTATCAAAACCAATTCTTTACCTCAATCTTAGTTCATACTTCCTTCCCACAAAGTATGACCGATTGTGGAGACTTAAAGATTGTAAAACAATCTAGGGAAGAAATTAAAAATGCAAAGATAGAACACAATAATGACTAAATGTAAGTAACCGCAACACGTGTATATATAGATCTCTACTATATAAATCAAAATGAACATTAGTAACATAATTGCTTAATGTTCCCAAATACATAATGATCGAAACATAAATTAAAACTAAATCTAAACCAAGTCATGAGCAAATCTAACATCTATCGCCGTAGTATGAGAATCATGAGAAGCTTGTGACAATGGTTTAGTAAACGGATCGGCCAAATTGCCTTCCGAGGTTACTCTACTAATAGCGACTTCACCACTTTCAATCATATCTCTAATCAAGTGGTACTTACGAGGTATATGCCTCGTTCTCTTGTGAGCTCTCGGTTCCTTCGCTAAGGCTACCGCACCCTCATTGTCACAAAAGATCTCAATAGGGTCAGATATGCTAGGAACCACTCCAAGGTCTCGGATGAACTTCCTTATCCACACAGCTTCTTTAGCAGCTTCACTTGCCGCAATGTATTCTGACTCTGTAGTAGAATCAGTCATTGTGTCTTGCTTTGAACTTCTCCAAGTAATAGCCCCACCGTTCAACAGGAACACAAACCCCGATTGTTATCGGCAGTCATCCCTATCAGTTTGGAAGCTAGCATCAGATTAACCCTTTACTTTGAGCTCTTCCTCACCACCAAAGATCAAGAACATCTCTTTAGTCCTCCTAAGATACTTAACAATGTTCTTTACCGCAACCCAATGGGCTTGCCCCGGGTTTCCCTGATATCTACTAGTCAAGCTCAAAGCGCATGACACATCAGGACGAGTACATAACATGGCGTACATGATCGAGCCAGTGGCCGAAGCATATGGTACTTGCTTCATTACTTCTAGTTCCTCTTGAGAACTAGGACATTGAGTCTTACTCAATATCACTCCATGCGACATAGGAATATTTCCTTTCTTGGAGTCCTCCATCTTGAACCGCTTCAAGACTTTGACAATGTATGTACTTTGACTTAACCCGAGAAGTTTTCTAGATCTATCTGTATAGATCTTGATACCCAGAATATATGCCGCCTCTCATAAGTCTTTCATCGAAAAGCATTTTCCAAGCCAAGTTTTAACACTTTGCAAGGTTGGAATATCTTTACCGATGAGTAGGATAACATCCCCATATAAGACTAAGAAAACAACGGCGCTCCCACAAGCCCTAACGTATACACATGGCTCGTCTACACTTTTTGAAAAATCAAACTCTTTGATTTTCTCGTCAAAGCATAGATTCCAACTACGAGATGCTTGTTTAAGTTCATAAATGGACTTCTTTAGTCTACACACTCTATTAGGATGCTTCGGATGCACAAAACCCTCAGGCTGCGTCATATACACCTCTTCGGAGAGCTTCCCATTAAGGAAGGCGGTTTTGACATACATTTTTCATATTTCGTAATCATGAAATGCGGCGATTGCCAAAAGTATCCTAATAGATTTCAACATGGCCACTGGGGAGAAAGTTTCATCATAATCGGCACCATGTGTCTGGGTGAAACCTTTAGCTACCAATCGGGCTTTGAAAGTGCTAACTTTTCCATCCATGTCAGTCTTCTTCTTAATGACCCATTTACACCCTATTGGTTTACAACCGGGTGTAGGATCAACCAGTTCCCAAACCTGGTTATCCTTCATGGATTGCATCTCGTTATCCATTGCCTCCTTCCATTTAGCTGACTCGTGGCTCGCTGCCGCTTCCCGATAGCTGGTGGGCTCATTAAGATCCACCAATAACTCGTCGCCCTCAGATATGAGAAACCCATATCTCTCTAGCTCATGGCGAGTTCTACCAGATCTACGGGGAGGTAATGGATGTACGTTAGTCGCTGCATTGTCATGCTCAGACTCAACCTCACTAGGTTATTGGCTAGTGCCAACGTCAGGTCTTTCATCCGTTGACACTTGAACTTCTTCAAGATCAATCTTAGTCCCGCCTTGCCGATCGGATACTAATTCTCTTTCTAAAGAGACCGCCCTCCTAATAACAAATACTTTGTTCTTGGAAGGTTTATAGAATATATATCCAATACCCGTAGCTGGATATCCGATGAAATAACACTTTTCGGATCGAGGCTCTAACTTGTCATCTACCTCACATCGTATGTAGGCTTGACAACCCCAAACCTTTAGATATGCAAGACCGGGAGGTTTCCCATGCCACATCTCGAAAGGTGTTTTCTCGACCTTCTTCGTTGGAACGAGATTAAGGATTCTTGGTGTCGTTTCAAGAGCAAAACCCCAAAGGCTTATAGGCACTTTGGTGTGACTCATCATAGACCGAACCATATCTAACAATGTTCGGTTCTTCCTCTCGACGACACCATTTAATTGTGGCGTCCTAGGAGGTGTAAGTTGTGAGATAATTCCACAACCCTTAAGACGATCACGAAAATCTTGACTAAGATACTCACCACCCCTATCGGATCTAAGTATCTTAATCTTTTATCCCAATTGATTCTCTACTTTGTTTTGGAAAGTCTTAAAGACCTCAAAGGTCTCGGACTTTTGTCTAACCAAGTAGACATACCCATACCTACTATAATCATCTATAAAGGTAACGAAGTATCTAGAATTGTCTCTTGTGATGTGCTTAAATGGACCACACACATCGGAATGTATAATGTCCAATAAGTCTTTATCCCTCTCATTCACACCGGAAAAGGGTGCTTTAGTCATCTTGCCTAATAAACAAGATTCACATACTTCATTTGACTCGTGGTCAAATGATTCCAAGATCCCATCCGCTTGGAGCTTGGCGATACGAGACTTGTTTATATGGCCAAGTCGACCATGCCACAAAGACAAAATGACTAAACCATTTTTAGACATTGAATCAATATTCATGATTGAACGATTATCACTAAAGTACGCATCTACTTCATAAACATCACGAAAAGGATAAGCTTTAAAATAACAAATATTATTTTTAAAACAAACAATAACTCCATTGTCAAAAGAAAAACCAAACCATTGTCGTGTAATGCATGAAAAGATATAATGTTTCGCGCCACAAGCGGCGAATAGCATACGTTCAATAATAATATGGAAAAACCGGAATTAAAAGATAATTCAACTTCTCATCGAGCCTTGACCAGGACAATCTCCTTGTTTCCCATTATCAATTAAAGCTCGCGATTCTCCATCCTTCTACTTGTCCTTAGCACCTGCACAATATTACAAATGTGAGTGCCACAGCTGGTATCTAATACCCAACTACCAAATGTAGAAGTATGATGGAGTTCAATCATGTACGTACCTGAGTCAGAAGTTCCTCCGATGCTCAACCCCTTGAGCTTCTTAAGACCTTCTAGGTACCCCGGGCAATTATGGTGCCAATGGCCCTTCTTCCCGCAGAAGAAGCATTCCGCATCATTCGGAGTTTTAGCTTTGGGAACCATCTTACCCTTGCCTTTACCCTCCGAAGCGGGGCTAGACTTGGCAGCTTCAATCTTCCCCTTCCCCTTACCCTTAGGGGTATAAGCGGATCTCTTCTTCTTCTGGATTCACCCCTCCCTTATAGCAAGAACGGGATTTGGAACAGCGGGCTTATTTTTGGTCATGCTAGACTCGGTTGTCTTAAGCATACCATGAAGCTCCATAATGGACTTATCCATACTATGCATATGATAACTCATAACGAATTGATCATACGCAGTAGGCAGGGATCATAGGATCAAATCCACGGCTAACTCCCTCCCTATGGTAAATCCGAGCCGTTCCATGCGCTCCACGTTTGCTTTCATGCACAACACGTGAGCACTCACATTCCCGCCATCAGCTATCTTACTACCAAGCACCGTCTTAAGACACTCGAACCTCTCTTGTCTCGCTTGCTGCTGGAACATTTCCTTAAGCTGAGCGATCAAGTCAAAATCACTCAGATGATCCATTTGCTTTTGGAGCTCGGGGATCATAGTACTTAGAACGAGGCAAGTAATGTCCTCGGTATCCTTGACACGCTTCTCATAAGCGTCTCCGATAGCCCGAGTGGCATTGGCAGCAGGAGCCTCGGGTAGGGCCTCCTCTATGGTAACCATCTTCCCTTCTTGGCGTAAGACAAGTTTAAGTTGCCTAAACCAATCCAAGAAGTTGTTACCATTAAGTTGCCTAAACCAATCCAAAAATGGTTGGTGGTGTTGGTGTTGCTTGAAGATGCCATCTAAAATAGCAAAGTAACTTTAGTTAGTTTGGAAATCCTTGTTAAAATAACTACCCATAGTTTTAAACAAAACAATTTATTTGTAACAAGGGTTAAGAACCTCATTTCAGCTCGCACCATGACGGGTTTACCGCGGATCACGTGGCGAAGCTATTTAGGTCGGCAACCATTTTACCAATTCTAATCTCTATTACAACTCTTAGACACTTGCGGGATCCGTTGACATCCATTATGTCGGTTGGCATGTTTGATCCCTATCTTACACCAATCATAATATATAATTTTTGTTTAGCTCATGCTTAGCTCGACAACTAACCAAGAATTATATACTAAAATTGTAAATCGTCCGACAAGACACATGGGTGGCACTCTCGACCATTAATTGGCTTGTGCTTAGCTCGACAACCAATCATGCGAGTTACCCCACTCACCTTCCACACAACTACACAAGGAATGACTCATGCTTAGCTCGACAATCATCCTTGCTTTGTTAGATTCGGGTGGTGTCATCTTATGGATGGTGCGTGATTTACATTTTGAAAAACGGGATTTTGTTTCTGGTTTATAAAAACCCTTTTGTGAATTAACAAACTAAGTGTCAAAATGATTTTAAGCACTTTTAATATAATACCATTTTTATATTTTCTTTGTCAATTCTATTCGCGCGCAATTGTTAACCATTTTAACAAACATTGTATTTTATTTAATTTTATAGGAAAAATTGTCTAGCATGCGAATCCTAATCCATGCATAGAAAAATAAAATACAACCACACAAATGTTATACGGCCGTCGTTGCCATACAATAATTCTTACCACTCATTGAGTATCGTGGATCTTGGGATTCACACCTGTCATTAATTAAATTTGCGTACAATAATTCTTACCACTCTACTATTGGGATGCCTCCGTACGAAATGTTATACGGCCGTCGTTGCCATACTCGGACGTGTTGGTTAGAGGCTGGTGAGAAACAGTTTGCAGGACCTGAGATAGTTCAGATGACAGCTGATAAGGTTGCTATTGCTAGAGATAAGTTGAAAGCAGAAAATGTATGCAGATCCACATCGTCGCCCAATTAAGTTTGATGTGGGAGAGTTAGTATACTTGAAGGTTTCTCTGTGGAAGGGTGTGATTCGATTCGGTAAACGTGGGAAGTTGGCTCCCCGTTACATTGGTCCTTTCCGCATACGTCAGATTGTGAATGACTAGACAGTTACACTAGATCTTACAACAGAGCTTGCACGAATACACGATACTTTTAACGTTTGTTATCTGAGAAAGTGCAAAGTAGAATATGAAAACCATATTCTCCCAGTGCAAGAATTGAAACTTGATTCAAAGAATAGACTAATTGAGGAACCTGTTGAACTGTTGGATCGAAAAGTAACCAAGCTCCGAAAGAAGCATATACCGATGGTGTTGCTGAAGTGGAAGCACAGTCTAGGTTCTGATTTAACATGGGAGACTGAGGCGGAGATGAAGGAAAGATATCCCTGTTTGTTTGAACAGGAAAGGATTCCGAGGACGGAATCCTCTTAAGGGGGAGAGATTTGTAACACCCGCAAACCTGGGCTAGGAGATTAGCAGGGTTTGTGGTACGTGCTTAATTGTTTTGTTATGATTAAAATGTTTAATTAATTGGCTAAATTAATTATTAGAATTTTTATATGCATGTGTAGTATGTATGTATGGAGCCGTATGTGTGCATGTATATATTTTGTATGTACACGTGTGAAGAGGTGGGTTTTGCCACCTCTTCCCTAAGTGTATGTGTATTGGAGTTACATGCAACTTCTCTACTCACTTATCATCAAAACAAAGAAAATGTTGTGTGTGCAATTTATGTTTTTCTCTCGGCCGAAGGAAGAGTCAAAGAAGAACAATCGGATTTTCAGATTTTTTTTGGGTGTTTGAATTCAAGTTAAAGGTTAGATATATGTTTGATGTGTTTGCATCTTAGTTTGATTAAGTTTGACGATTAAAATAACATGCTTTTATGATGAACACAATAATCAGATTTGAAGAAAATATGAAGTTTTGATGTGTTTTCATAAGATACATGATAATATGATGTTTCCATGCATGAAAGTATGTTTAGAAGTGTTTAAAACATGTTTTTGAATTGATTTGATGAATATTTTAAGTTCTGGGTTTTGAGTTATTATGAAGATATGAAGTTCTCGTATTTAGTGGAAGAAAATGGTAAAACCGACACTTATAAATTTGATTGTAGAAATCCGGGATTCAAATCCAAAACACCAAATGCGATGGAAGCAAATCCTATACTTCTAAATCCGATTGCTGTAAACCGTGACCCTAAATCTGATAACTTGGAAAATAACAACTTAGAATCCGTGAACCAAATCCGAGACTAGGAATCCGCAGTATAATCCGAAAAACCTAAATCCGAGTGAAATAAAATCCGAGACTGTGAGGAAATCCGACAGATAGTGAAAATCCGACACTGGGTAGCGGATTCTTGGAATCCAACAGTTTTGAGAAATCCGATACTTTGTGTTTAGAACTTGTAATTGTTTATTGATTATTATTATTATTTGATGAATGATTTATAAATATATGGATAGATATATTTATGAGATTGTAACTGATTTGGTTATTGTTGTGTTTACAGGCAATCCAAAGGCTTAGTAAAATTAGACATCTGAGCTCAAGCTGAAATAGAGCTGAGTGGACGTTAATCGCGGATTGTAAAGATTGCAGTTAATATTATTGACGTGATGCATGAATGTGGATTGAGATTGGATTAATTGAACTGCTGATTGTGATATGATTGTTGATATCTGTTGCATGACTATTTGGTCTATACGCGCTCTTAGAATGATTTTGAGTTGCGTTTAGAAGTCAGTTGTACGTGGACTTGGGCTGGGCTTGTCTAACTGGTTGGTTGAACAGTAGTAGCCTTTCTGTTGCATTTGTTGCTCAGAGGGGATTTTACTGTGCCAATTCAGTGGAAAGCTATCGGTAAACCTTTGCTTTGGCCGGCATTGGTTGTAGGTTCTGCAGCGAACCGCCGGTCTTCTCTGGATATGTGATTACATGATTGATGATTGATTGTGAATGTTTGCATTTTTTGTTTTTGCCTCTACTCACTTAGCTTTGTGCTAATTCCCCTCGGTTGATATTTTGCAGGTTCGTATTTGAGTTGAAGGATGAAGAGTTGACCATTACTCTGATACTTATTTTGAAAAAGAGACGAGCTAGTTATATTTTGTAACACCAAACATTAGTAGATGATGATGTTAACTTTCAAACAATGTTTGTAAATTTGTAATTATTGATTACATGTAATCAAGTTGGTTTTAATTAGCTTCTGCAGTGCGTTTTAAAAAAATGGCTTGTAATTTTCCGGTGTTACAGATTGAGACATCACTTAGATCCTCAATTTGATTTATACTAGAAGATTCATATACGTTCTCAGGCTGATGATTAGATTCACAAACCTTATCTGTGTTATCATCTTCAACGTTGATAGCTTCTTTATGTAATACTGTCTTGTCAGATTTGCCACCTTCTTGATCATTAGAATCATCCATAACATACATGGGATTTGATGTGAGATCTTCTCTGCTCCTTTCAAGCTCACTTAGACCAACCGGGTCAGCTTGAGCTTTGTCAGATTCATCAATACTTATGTCATCAAATGTGACATGTACTGACTCTTCAATCACATTTCTTTTAAGATTATAGACTCTGTAGGATTTGGAAATTGAAGAATATCCAACAAATATACCTTGATCAACTTTAGGTTCCAACTTATACGGCTGATCTCTTTGGTTTAGCGCATAGCATGTTGAACCAAAGATATGCAAATATCCAATGTTAGGTTTTCTGCCATGATACATCTTATAAGGTGTTTTACCATGTCTTTTAACTATTACATATATGTTTTGTGTACAGCAGGTTGTACTTACAATTTCTGCCCAGAAGCTTAGCTTAAGCTTTGTTTCACATAACATGGTTCTGGCAGCTTAAATTAAAGTTCTATTTCTCCTTTCAACAACTCCATTTTGTTGTGGAGTTCTTACAGATGAGAAATTCTAGATAATTCATTTTTCTTCACAAAAGCCTTCCAGGGTTGAGTTTCTAAACTCATTCCCATGATCACTCCTGAGTTGCTTGATGGACTTACCCTTCTACAACTCTTCTTGTATTATAAAGCTGATTAACTCATTAGCAGCTTCACTTTTGGCTTTTAAGAAGATCACCAAGTAAATCTTGTGAAGTCATCAACAATTACTAGGGTATATTTTTTTACAACTTAGGCTTGGGGTGCTTATAGTTCCTGTTAGTCCCGTGTTTAGAATAGTTGGATTTGATGAGACAAACCATATCTATGTATAGATGATAGGTTAAATGTTAGGAATTATGTAAGTCTGTTATAGACTGACTAGTCAGCGTATAAACAGATATAGATTTTTCTATGTAAGTACTAGATAGCTCAGTGACTTATAAGCTGATATAGGTTTCTACAATGAAGAATTGATGATTTGAAGAATCAAGAAGTCAAGAACTTAGCTTGATAACGTCAAGACTGAGTGAGTCAGCTCAGTGTAAGAAGTCAGTTCAATAATTTAAGTAAGTTCTAAATTCTGTTATAAACTCTCCATATCTACGACATTTAAATTAGGATATCTGAACCTAATTTAAACTATCTATTAGTTGGATAGAGATCTCAAACGGAATTAATTAGATAAGTTCTAATTAATGAGTTTGTTACGGTTTTAAAGAAAAGATAAGTTCTATCTTTAAACTGCGATTTGTTCGTAGATATATCAAGTATGATTATAAACCTTCTTATGGGTTTCAATATAGATAGAACACAGAATACCTAATAGAATACGGCTGCATAAGTTGCAAAACGTACGTGTGTTCGTCATACGTGATACGCGTGTGTTGCGATTACTTTGTTAGTTCAAAGTTCAACAGAGTTTTCAAGAGATCTTGTTAATCAGTTTTAACAAGAAGTTCGATCATCAATTAGTTTGTGATACAAGTGTGTTTAGAGAGAGTTGAGTTTATAATCAGCGTAAACATCAAATCATCCTGTTGATTTGATTAGAAAGTGATAATTGTAATTATTTTGTTTGATCATTGAATATACATTTGATTAATTTGATTGATTGTTTTGATCATTGAATATACAATTGTAATTATCGGTTGCTTGTTTACCCTCTGTGGGACCAACAACTGGTATCAGAGCAAGTTTCTTCATTAATTGAAGATCAAGATCCGCTGTCAAGAGGTCAAGATGTCTATCAACAAGCAATCAAATCATATTCCAACAATGGCGGCAAAAGTGTGTCCTATCTTTGATGGCAATGACTATCCTATGTGGAAGTTCAGAGCCATGCTGTATCTGAAGTCTGTGGATCACAGGATGAGTACCGTGATTCAAGATAGCCCAATCATACACTTGATCCGTATTACTTCCACTTACAAAACTATTCCCTCTGTAGAAACTCCCAAGCCTAAAGCATCATGGACAGAGGAAGATCACAAACTATTCATTCTTGATGGTAAGGCACAAAGCATTATAGCAAATGCTTTGACAAATCCTCTTCTACATACTGTGGCTGGGTGCCAAACTGCATAAGAGATGTGGGATCATCTCAGTGTCACGTATGAAGGCACTGACTTGGTCAAGCAACATAAGAAGACAAATCTGAGTCGTTCTTATGAGACTTTCTTTGCCAAAAAGAATTAAACTCTGGCTGATCTGTTTACCAGATTTCAATGCTTGATTAAGGATTTGCTCTTGGTAGGTGTCAAGAAAGATGAAAATGAGTTGGTACTCAAGTTCTTGGATGTCTTACTAGAACAATTCAATGAGATTACCATTGCACTTCATGCTGGAGGAACCTTAGGAAAATATGATCTCAGATCTATCAATGGTTTTCTTCTAAATCATCAACAGATCATGGAATTAAAGAAAGTGGCCCAGCAACAACTGAAAGAATCTATTAATAATTTTGGATCTGCATTAATTGCAGACAATAAGAATAAGGGATCTAAAAAGTCTCAAGTTGAGACTGACTCTAAATTTGAATTTGAGGAGGTAAGTCCTAACTCAGATTCAGATGATGAAGAGATGGATGCTCTTACTAGACAAATGGCTATGTTAGCAAGGAATTTTAGAAAGTTCAGAAGAGGATGGGGTCAATCTAACAAAAGCAAAAGTGGTAAGTCTACTTTTGATACTAAGAAAGCTAAGTGCTACAACTGTCAGAAGATAGGACACATAGCTGCTAAGTGCGGAGTTAAGAAGGGAGAATCAGCTTCAGTGGCTTACAAGAATGCATACAGAGTTGATAAATATAAAAAGAAATATCAGAGACTCAAAGACAAGCCAGATGACAACACCAAAGGTCTCCTTGCTAAGACTTGGGATACTACATCATCTACCTCAATGTATAAGGTAAATAACTTCAGCTCTTACACTGATGAACAAAAATGTTTAATGTTCAACTATTTGTTGAATGATTTCAAAACCTCTCTCACAGTTCAATCTAATTTGAAAACTGAAATTTCAAAATTTAAAGATGAACTTAAACAGTCTGAAACTCTCATAAATGTTGGTAAAAAGACTTAAAGTGATTATGAGTGTCAGCTTCACATAAACAAACTTCTAAGTGAAGAATTAGAAGAATCAAAAGAGCAAGCTGACAATCTAAGAAAGATCTGCGAATCTTGATGTAAGTCATCAAGGGAAGCAGAAAAATGTATCAACCAGCAGATACCAAATCAAGTAAAAGCAGTACTAGGAGGAGATTATAGTGTTGCTGCTGATGAAATAATCAAAGAACAAGTCAGTCTTGAAGACAAAAATGTGAAATCGGATGATATACTTCCAAAGACATTTTTAAGGAACAAGGATGGAAAACAAGTCAAAACCAATAAGTTTGTGAGACCAACCTAAAGCCCCCAGGTTATTCATACAACCCATCAAGCTGAATGTTCTAGATCCAACAGAAACTGTAAGTCAGTTTTCAAAAGATTGGATTACAATCTTGTGAGAACAACTGTCTTTGACAGAATAACTCACATCAACTCAAAAAGACATAACTCTCAAGCCAAATATGAAAGGATGTCTAAGAACAGGAAGTTGTCTGTAAGTCAGACTTCATCAAATAAGGGTAACCATAAAGCTAACAAAGGTAAGTCCAAAGTTAGGGAAAATCAAGTAGACAAACTGTCTAAAAGGATTGAAAGGTTATCCACATCTTATGACCCTAAAACTGAATCCAAGCTTAATGTTGGAAAACTCAAAGAAGTCATCCAAACACCTATCTTTAGAAGAAAATGCTATAAGTGTGGTGACAGAGGTCATGAAGCCAAAGATTGTGTAAGTACCAATCTTAGGCCTGAAAAAGTAAAGGATGATCATTCTAAAATAGACTCAGAATCTGTTCAAGTTGATCAGTCAGCCTCTAAAGGATCAGCTAAGTGCTCATCCGCAGAGTCCACCAAACAGTGGGTTCCTAAAAGAAACTAATGTGTTTAGTTGATCATGTGCATGGCTCCTATAAGTGGTACCTACACAGTGGATGCTCAAGGCACATGACAGGAAGCAAAGGGATTCTAAGTGAATTCCAAAACAGTGAAGGACCCAAGGTGACATTTGGGGATAATTATCAAGGAAGGACTAAAGGTTATGGAAAGATAATTGCTGGAACAGTCACTTTCATGAAGGTAGCATATGTTGAAGGCCTTAAACACAATCTGATAAGTATCAGTCAATTGTGTGATGAGGATTATGAAGTCACCTTCAGAAAGCATGCAGGAACAGTTTATGATAAGAAGGGAAAGCCAGTACTAATGGCAAGAAGAGAGAGAGATATCTATTTGTTAGATCCCAGCTCCGCAGATCCTTCAACTGAAACCTGTTTGTATTCTGACTCAACTCCCAAGCTGAGTTAGTTGTGGCACAAAAGACTGTCACACCTAAATTTCAAATATATTAACAAACTGTCTAGCAAAGAGTTAGTTTCTAGTCTGCCTAAGATCACATTTGCTAAAGACAAACTCTGCTCAGCTTGTGAAATGGGAAAATATCATAAGGGATCCTTCAAGTCCAAATAGAAATTTTGAATTACAGAACCATTGCATATGTTGCATTTGGACTTATTTGGACCTATAAGCACCCCAAGCCTATGTGATAAAAAGTATACTCTAGTGATTGTTGACGAGTTCACAAGATTCACTTGGGTGGTCTTCTTAAAAGCCAAAAGTGAATCTGCATATGAGTTAATCAGCTTCATAAGATAAGAAGAGTTGCAAAAGGGTAAGTTTATTAAGTAGCTCAGAAGTGATCATGGAACTGATTTTAGGAAAAGGCTTTTGTGAAGAGAAGGGAAATATCCAGAATTTCTCATCTGTAAGAACTCCACAACAAAATGGAGTTGAAGCAAGGAGAAATAGAACCCTAATTGAAGCTGCCAGAACCATGTTATGTGAAGCAAAGCTCAAGCTGAACTTTTGGGCAGAACCTATAAGTATAGCTTACGACACACAAAATAGATCAAGGATAGTTAAAAGACATGGTAAAACACCTTATGAGATGTATCATGGTAAAAAAACCTAATATTGGATACTTCCATATCTTTGGTTCAACATGCTATGTGCTAAACCAACGAGATCAGCTCCATAAGTTGGAACCTAAAGCTGATCAAGGTCTATTTGTTGGATATTCTTCAATCTCCAAAGCTTACAGAGTCTTTAATCTTAAAAGAAAGGTAATTGAAGAGTCAGTATATGTTACATTTGATGAGACAAGTATTGACAAATCTGACAAAACTCAAGCTGACCCAGTTAGTCTGAGTAAGCTTGAAAGGAGCAAATAAGATCTCACATCAAGTCCCATGTATGTTATGGATGATTCTGATGATGAGGATGGTGGTAAATCTGACAAATATGCATCATCAAAAGAAACTATCAATGTTGAAGATACTCAGCCTAAGAATCTAGGTGAATCATCATGTACAGGTCAGATTGAAAATCTAAGTGATCTCTCAATCCATACTCAGACGGAAGAATTAAGTCCTATTCAGCCTGAGAGACACTACTCAGATTCAGACACAGAACCACATTCTCCCACTACAACCTTCAAAGCATTAAAAGATCATCCCTTGATGATATTATTGGTAACATTGAAGATGGTGTGTTAATTAGATCTAAGTCAAATGCAAACTATGTTGCCTACTCTAGTTTCTATCGAAAATGGAACCAAAGAAGACTAAAGAGGCTCTAAAGGATGAAGATTGGATTGAAGCTATGCAAGAGGAGCTGACAGAATTTCAAAGAAATAAGGTCTGGAACCTTGTCCCTGCTCCTAAAGGAAAAACATTTATAGGCACTAAGTAGGTCTATAAAAACAAAATGGACAAGGATGGAGTAGTAATCAGAAATAAGGCAAGCCTAGTAGCTCAGGGGTATCGACAAGAAGAAGGTATTGACTATGATGTGACCTTTGCCCCTGTTGCAAGGATTGAAGCTATAAGGTTGTTTCTAGCCTATGCAACCTTCAAAAATTTTAAAGTGTATCAAATGGATGGTAAAACTGCTTTTCTAAATGGATCACTACAGGAGGAAGTCTTTGTGAAACAACCCCCTAGTTTTGTTGACCCTAAACATCCAGATTATGTCTATAAGTTAGACAAGCCACTGTATGGACTCAAGCAAGCTCCAAGAGCATGGTATGATACATTGTCCACCTATCTACTTTCAAATGATTTTATTAGAGGAAGTATTGACAAACCACTATTTATAAGAAAGAGCAGAGGATATGTCATTCTGGTTCAAATCTATGTGGATAACATTATCTTTGGTTCAACAAACCAAGGTCTATGTGATTGGTTTTCCAAGATAATGTCTAATCAATACAGAATGAGCATGATGGGTGAGATGACTTACTTTTTGGGACTTCAAATCAACCAGAAAGAATATGGTATATTTATTAATCAGAGCAAGTATGTTTTGATCTGATTAAGAAATATGGATTAGACTCAAGCCATCCTACAAAGTCTCCAATGTTACACAATGTCAAGTTACACAAGGACATTGATGGAAAATCCGTATGTCAGACTACATATAGAGGAATGATAGGTTCATTACTCTATTTGACAGCAAGCAGGCCTGATATAATGTTTGCTACATGTGTTTGTGCACGATATCAGGCTGATCCAAAGGAATCACACTTGTTAGCTATTAAAAGAATTCTCAAATATCTTAAGGGAACACCAAATTTAGGTTTGTGGTATCCCAAAGGATCAGGATTTAAGCTGATAGGGTACTCAGATTCAGACTTCGCAGGTTGTGGCCTAGATAGAAAGAGTACTACTGGAGGATGTCAATTATTGGGTGGAAAATTAGTCAGATGGACAAGCAAGAAACAAAACTCAGTGGCAATTTCCACAACTGAAGCTGAGTATGTGGCTGCAGGGAGCTGTTGTGCTCAAATACTGTGGACGCAACATCAGCTTAAGGACTTTGACTTGCATTATTCACAGACTCTCATATTATGTGACAATCAAAGTACTATTGCCATCACACACAATCCAGTGTTTCACTCAAGAACCAAGCACATTGAGATAAGGCATCACTTCATTAGAGATATTGTAGAAAAGGGAAAGATATAGTCAGTATTTATTAAAACTGAAGATCAACTTGCAGATATCTTCACTAAACCAATTGAAGGCACAAGATTTACAACTCTACTTGGCAAGCTTGGCATGCTCAACTCTTAATTTGGTATGTTCCATTCTTTATCTCTGTTAAATATATGCTAAGTGCTAACCTCGACTAAGTGTCAATTTCAGCTGAGTGCTCAATCTGAGCTGAGTAATCAGTTCTAATGTGTGGTCAGTTCCACAGGTCTAGGTTAGTCCTAACAAACTGTCTGTCCAACCTTATAGTATCAAATAAGTAAGGTGTGTCCTGTTTAAAATAAACGTAAGTTGTCTTCAAATTAATTATTTAAAAATAATCTTGGTGATAACTTATTTCATCTTGAAAGAATTCGGATCAATGTAACAGTGTAAGTCTAAGTAAGTTACATTAAATATAGCCGTTATAACAAACTACGTAGCCGGTTGTTACTATAATGGTCATATTTATTACCGTCCGACAACGGTAACTTTTCTCTCACATTGAAAAGGTATAAATAAGAGAGACTCCTCATCATATTTCATTTACTCTTCCAAATCTTATCCCTCCTTCTTTATTCTCTAAAACCCTAACCATGCTTTGTGCAGAATCAATCACTAAGTGCTAAACCTTACTACTACTATGTGTAATCTGATACGATAAGTTCGAATTCAATGGAGGGTTACACTCTTAATTTGTCTGACCAAATGATCCGAGGTGGTTCTTTCAAGAACAATGCACTCCCTATTTACAAGCAAAACAATGTCGTAGCTTGCATCGACATACCAAAGTCCAAGATTGGCAGGGGCTATGAGGACTGGGTCTCATACATTCGAAAGGGACCCCTGGCACATGCTTTTCTTCGTGGTCCTGTTGTGCTCATCCCACAACTCCTCACCGAGTATTGGTACACGTGTAAACTAGATGCGAATCAAAAGGTCATATGGGGTACAGTCCTAAGTGAACAAGTGGCGATAGACGTCGATGCAAATTGTCTCCGACGAATTCTCCATCTCCCAGTTCATAATCAGTATGAGGCGACGGTTTCTAGGGAAACTTCAAGGAGCGTCTTGCCCTTAATGGGTCATCCTCAAGTTGTTGGAGTTATAAGGAAATCCGTTTTCCAGACAGCATGGGGATTCATGGTGTCCACTGTGGTTCGTTCCCTTGGATACAAAGTGGGTGGTTCGGATAACGTAAATGATTTTGAAATGCAACTGTTATACAATGTATGTTATGATCGACGAATAGATTATGCCGAGTTCATCTTTGAGGCACTCATATCGCTAGTGACCAAGAATTTAAGGGATACCATTGTGCATTTTGTAAGATTTTTATGAATGGTGATCGGGGATAGGTTGGGTAGAAGATATACTGCCCAATATGAGTCAATTCCTACTCCTATTCTCAGCTCAAGGATGTTTACAAACGACATTTTCCCGGAGCACCCCACAATCAGTGCTCAGATGAGGGTGTATGTACAGCTTTCAACTCCTGAGTCAAGTGAAGCTGAGACGGAGGAAGAAGCTGGGGGAGAAGAAAGTGACGCTGTTGATTCTAAGACTAAGTCCTCTCTAGCTTAACAACCTAGGACTCAGTTCAGACCTCGTGCTCAAAGAATTTCCACCACCACTTCGAGTTCTGAGCAAAGGAGTCTGTTTCCTAGCTCTGAGTCACCACTGCTAGGTGCAGCACGTATACCTTCGCATCCCTTATCTCCTTCTCTTTCTTTTACTTCTCCACCTCCTAAATTGGGAGATAAAACAGAGTCAAGCCCATCTTAGTCTAACCCCTCTCCCCCACTATAAACATCTCCATACACTATCCACTCTACAACCAACCTTGGTCAGCCCACTGCTACCAAGGATATATCCTACACCTATACACACAAAACTGCCAAGGGTGGTCCTTCACCTCAAAAGGACCTTGCAGCTAATGTCACACTGACACCTCCATCGGCAGGAGCTGAGGGGGAGACACCTTCTCTTAAGGTGCTAACCTCAAGGCTTACTTCACCAAGTCAGCCTAAGCCGGGTATGGTATCTACTCAGCCCATAAAAGTCACATTGAACATATGACCTCTCCCCAGGGTCAACTACCCCCCTCCTCACCACTAAGCCCAGCCTACCCCACTACCATAGTTCACGACATTGGTCATTCTTCTCTTACATTCTTACACACTCTCGCACGACCTGTCAATGAACCTTTCATACACCAGGAAGGTTTACATGGTCCCCAATCTGGCCCCCTTTATTCCGTAGGTTAGCGCCAACATTTGAATATGGGGCCCACAATCTCACCTATTGAGGAATACTCAACAACCACTCCTACAGTGGAAATTCATTACTCCACTGGTTAGGAGGACTTTGAGGTCAAGCAGAGACTAGAGGAGCCCAAGCTGATGGCAAATGATGCCTATGCCATTATGGAGTATTTACAAACTCAGTTTGGGTTCCTGCACAAGAAAAGAAAAAGTGATAAAGCTAAACTGATGTGTAAGCTGAATGTTCTATCAAACTTTGTGGCCAGTTTGGAAAGCTTTGTGCTTAAATCAAGACCATCCCCTATTGATGATGACAAAAAGGGGGAGGAAGAATCAAAGAAATCTAATGATGTTGAGGGGAGCATACAGAGGAAGTATAAATAGAGGAAGAAGCTCATGATCAGTTCGTGAGCACTGTAGATCAGCCTTCTCAACAACAACCTCAAGCTCCAACAGTCCAAATTATCACAGCTTCACAAGCTCAATCAGTTCCACAACAAGTTCCACATAAAGAAACACTTCAGATTGTGCCTATAAATTTCTCTCAAGCTAAATTATCAAAGATTGTTGAAGCTGAGTCTGTTCTAGCTTCACAAATGGATAAAGGGAAAAACAAAGTGTTTGAGAATGTAAAAAGAAAGAAAAGAACAAGTGATGTATCTCTAGCAAAGAGAAGAAAAGTCATCATTGCTGAACCAGAGCTAGAGCAACAAGGTTAGTATAATGTAGTTGCATAGGAATCTGACTCGAGTGATGAAGCTGATGCAGCACAGAAAGCCAGAGACATGCTTGCTGAGCAAATGTTACAAGAAATGGCTAAAGAACTTGGCATGACAGTGGAGCAAATGAAAGAGCAGCAACGACAAGCTAAGTTGCAAAGAGAAAAGGCTAAAGCTGAGGGTGTCAGAGCTGAAGCTGACTATTCTGGACCAAGAGCTGCTCCAATTCCCTATTTAGATGTGGATCTGAGGCATTGCTATAAAAGAACACATTTTAATCACAAGATTGAATCTATCACACTTAGTAGAAAAGGAGAATTGGTAATTATCAACTTTGTACTAGATAACAAGCATGAAATTGGTTTAGATATGAGATGTCTGTACAAGTTGGGATTCTCAGAGTTAAAGGTGGTAGCCACAACTATCAAAAGAATGAAAAAGAGTCAAATCAGACAAGAGATAGTTGATGTGCTCAAGACTCTCTTCATAAGAATTGATCAATTAGGAGAAATTCCAGCTGAAGAGATTGATACCTTCCTAAACAGAAACAAAGCTACAAGAGTGAGAGCAGCAAGTTAGCGAGCCAAACAAAATATTAGTCTACAAGTTCCAGAGGAAGTTGAATTCAGAGAAAATACTTTTATCACTCAACCTTTGGAAGGATTTATGTACTTGGATGTGGAAGGCCACCGGTGTTTCTTGAAGATAGCAAATCTTCACTTGGCGAATCTGGAATTGATTTTGTACTTGAGGATTCTATGTGATAACTCAATTTAGAACTCAGTTTTTAGATATCATCGTAACAAAGAAATAAGATTAAGAAAAGCTGAGGTAAGAGAGCTTCCAGAAGGTGAAAAAGTTTTGAATGAGGCTATCAAAGAAGCAGCAGTTTGGGAACTTAAATGTTCAGATATGTGGTTGGAAGCTGGAGATCCTATTGATGAAATAGATTAGTTCTATAATTTCGTAAGCACTAAGTGTGCATAAGCTGGTCAAAATGATCAAGCTAAAATGTAAATGAAATGTTCATTAATGAAAAGTTAAGTTTGATATGTTCAACTGTTTGGTGTGTTCAAATAAACAACTTTTTAAGTTTAAGCTGACTATTGATATGTTCAAGTATAAACTGATAAGTTCAGTAACACAAGTTTTGTAAGTTTAGAACTTAAATAAATTCTGATAAGTTCAGTAACTAAGTATTGGTATGTTTATATGCTTTGAATACAAGTCTTAGAACAGATTTGTAACCTAAAATCTTGTAAGTTCAAGAAATGATGAATAGGTATAAATCAGTTCAATACCTATTTCAAGAACTAACTTTGGTCAGTTCTAGAGTGGTTCCACATAATTCTGTTAACCTATACGTACTTTGATTCAATATTTTGTCATCATCAAATAGGGGGAGATTCTTAGTCCCGTGCTTAGAATAGTTAGATTTGATGAGACAAACCATATCTATGTATATATGATAGGTTAAATGTTAGGAATTATGTAAGTCTGTTATAGACTGAGTAGTCAACTTAGGCTGATTAGTCAGCGTATAAATAGATATAGAGTTTTCTATGTAAGTACTAGATAGCTCAATGACTTCTAAGCTGAGATAGGTTTCTTCAATGAAGAATTGAAGATTTGAAGAATCAAGAGGTCAAGAACTCAGCTTGATAACGTCAAGACTGAGTGAGTTAGCTCAGCGTCATAAGTCAGTTCAAGAATTTAAGTAAGTTCTAAATTCTGTTATAAACTCTCCATATCTACGACATTTAAATTAGGATATCTGAACCTAATTTAAACTATCTATTAGTTGGATAGAGATCTCAAACGGAATTAATTATATATGTTCTAATTAAGGAGTTTTTTACGGTTTTAAAGAAAAGATAAGTTCTATCTTTAAACTGCGATTTGTTCGTAGATATATCAAGTATGATTATAAACCTTCTTATGGGTTTCAATATAGATAGAACACTGAATACCGAATAGAATACGACTGCATAAGTTGCAAAACGTACGTGTGTTCGTCATACTTGATACGCGTGTGTTGCGATAACTTTGTGAGTTCAAAGTTCAATAGAGTTTTCAAGAGATCTTGTTAATCAGATTGAACAAGAAGTTCGATCATCAATTAGTTTGTGATACAAGAGTGTTTAGAGAGAGTTGAGTTTATAATCAGTGTAAACATCAAATCATCCTGTTGATTTGATTAGAAAGTGATAATTGTAATCATTCTGTTTGATCATTGAATATACATTTGATTAATTTGATTGATTGTTTTAGAGTGTATTCAACCCCCCCCCCCCCCATTCTACAATATATCGGTTGCTTGTTTACCCTCTGTGGGACCAACAATTCCAAATTAGTCCATATGCAACATATGCATTGGTTATGTAATTGAAAAGCTCTGTTTGGACTTGAAGAATCCTCTATGATGTTTTCCCATCTCACAAGCTGAACAAAGTTTGTCTTTGGCAAATGTGATCTTTGCCATTAATATTGGCTTTCCCTTCTTATCATAAATGGTCTCTACATGTTTTCTGAAGGTGACTTCATAATCCTCATCACACAATTGACTGATACTTATAAGATTGTGTTTAAGGCCTTCCACATATGCGACTTTCTTGAATGTGACTGTTCCAGCTATTATCTTTCCGTAGGCTTTAGTCCTTCCTTGAGAATTATTCCCAAATGTCACCTTGGGTCCTTCAATGTTTCAGAATTCACTTAGAATCTCTTTGCTTCCTTTCATGTGCCTTGAGCATCCAATGTCTAAGTACCACTTGTAAGAGCCCTGCACATGATTGACTAAACATATTAGTTTCTTTTAGGAACCCTTTGTTTGGTGGGTTCTGAGGATGAGCACTTAGCTGATCCTTTAGAGGCTAGCTGATCAGCTTGAGCAAGTTCTTAGTCCTTCTTAGACTGATCATCCTCTATTTTCTCAGGCCTCATATTTGAACTTACACAATCCTTGGCTTCATGACCTCTATCACCACACTCATAGCATTTTCTTCTGAAAATAGGTGTTTGGGTGATTTGTTTAAGTTTTCCAACATTAAATTTGGATTCGGTTTTAGGGTCATGAGATGTGGATAACTTTTCAATTTTCTTAGACAATTTGTCTCTTTGATTTTCTCTGACTTTGGACTTACCTTTATTAGATTTATGGTTATCCTTATTTGGTGAAGTCTGACTTACACACATCTTCCTATTTTTAGAAATCCTCTTAGAATTAACTTGAGAGTTATGTCTTTTTGAGTTGGTATGAGTTATCCTATCAAATATAATTGTTCTAACAGGATTTTAATCCAATCTTTTGAGAATTGACTTACAATTCCTTTTGGATTTATGTGACAACCGTCACCAAAAGCAAATGTATATATATATATATATATATATATTTATTTATTTATTTATATTTATATAAAAAAATAATAAATAATAAAAAAATATAATAATAATAAATAAATAAATAAAATTATATACATTTATATATAAAAACATGTATATAATTATATATATTGTATATAATAAACAAAATGAAAAAGAAAAAGAAAAAGAAAATAGAAATCAACCCAACACAACACAATCATTTATTTTACTTACACACTCAACCATCATCACCACCTCACCCCCCCCCCTCACTCTCTTCTTCTTTTTTTTCTATAAATACCAACTCTTTTCATTCATTTTTCACATTACCTTCAACCAACTTACTATCTCTCTCATTTTCTTACACTCCATCTCTTCTCTTTTCTCTCTTCTTCTTTCACCAACAAAATCTCCCAAGAACATCAAACCCTTGTTCATCTTGTGAAGATCAAAGACAAATCAAATAAAAAGATTTGGTAAGATGATCATAAAACACTCATCTCTACTCTTCTACCTTTCTACTTTTCTTCTTTCTTCTTTCTTTTATTTATTTTCTTTGTTGTTCATCTTATTTCCTATATATATATGTATATATAATCATGTAATTATAAACATCCTACAATGTTGTAAGGAGCACATGAAATGTGCATCATCCTACCATTGTTGTATGGAACTTAATCAACTAAAAATCAAGAAAATAAGACTTTGATCATGCATGTGTTTCATCTTAACAAATGTTGTAAGTAACACATAAAATGTGTATCATCCTACCATTGTTGTAACAACACATGGATTATCAAAGCTTATACTCATACAAGATGATTAATCATGAATATAAACATGTTATATTAAAGTTATGACCCATAAGCAAAAAGAATAATAAAGCTAGCAGATTTTGATGCTAGAACTCCTCACTTGTTTTTGTTATATCTGGATTTCTAGGAATCAAAATCAGTTGATTCTTTTTGATAATATTAGTTTAAGGTGTTACCTTTCATTTAAACTTGGATTCACTAATTTTTATCAACGTTTGATCCTTTAAACATATTTAAAAAGAGCCATATGTTGAATCTGGAAATCTGACAGATTTAAAAAGGTACACTTTAAACGCGTGTAACTTACTCATTCTTTGGTAAAAATACATCTAGTTTTTTTAAAAGTTTAAATCTTTGAGTTGTGGTTAACTCCCAGTTTGAATCATGTAAAAACGAGGTCGTATGAGCCCTAAACAGACGTTTTAGTAACAACATGTCCTCCAGACACTGATCAGTGGACATCTTATACACTTTTAATTATTAAAAATATTAAACATGGATTATAAATTCCTATATTTTTACTGGACATTCTAGAAACATGTATTAAGATTATATTAAAATATCAAACCTTAATATGACTCCTAAAATACAGTTTTTAATTTTTAAAGTTCAACTTAAAGAACTGAAAATTTCAGTGAACAATTATGATTTATGGAAAAATAGAGACAACCTTTAACTATTTAATAAATAAGTTAACAATAAATATATAATACAATATAATAAATAAAATAAGTCTAATAGAGCTACATACCTCTTATATTAGGAAAGGAGCTTCGGTAGGAACAAGAAATCCTTACGAGTGAACACCTTTGCATACCGAGTGAGTATCATAGCCCCTTTTTACCGTATTTCATATTATTTTGGGGTGATAGCATATGTATACGCTTCATGAAAAGTTTATTGCATATTTCTTATTTATTTCAAATATTATTTTGAGCACTTATGGTATTATTCTTTGATGTGCTTGGGTGATCGTTGTAAGGCCCTTTCGTTGGACATTATTCCTTAACTCCGCTAGTGAGCCGATGGTATTTGTAAGTAGCGCTATTTAGAGATTCCAACGTCTCCCATTTATGGTTGACGAACTATAGATGTACTTTACCACTACTAACGTAATTTAATATAGGCGTTAGGTTTATCATGGGCAATTGGTTGTCGGCTAGGTTGGATAATGGCTCAAGCAACAATCATCATAGTCTATTACTACCATGTGCAACGTATTGGGCAATATAATACATCTTCTATCATTCATGCATACTTTTATTTTATTCCAAAAACTTCCATCATTTATTTAAACTTTTCTCATTTAAAAGATATTTTGTGCATATATTAAAAACCTATGAACTCACCAACTCTAGTAGTTGACCGTTTTCTTTCTTTTACCCGTGCTTTCAGGTGATCGTCGTTAGGTACCTTATGCATACAAACATGATGTGTGGCATCTTCATCTTCATCGTCACGTTTTATAAAAACAATATCTATTTTATTTTCGCATCGTATAAGACAATGTCATTTAATTTTTATTCGATTATGTAACTTTTATTTATCTTTTACCCGAACTACTTATTTTTGTTAAGTCAATGTAATGGTTATTGTCTATTTACCTTGTGCGATGATATCTTGTGCTGTGACACCTCGTGTTTCCGCTTTAGCGGGGTGTGACAGATTTGGTATCAGAGCCTAAGGTTATAGAGAATGTTGTTTTCCTTATGGGGGGAAAACACCAACTATAACCAAAGGTTTAAAAAAATGATTTTCAAAATAATTTTGTTTGAAATGCATTAAGTGTATTGATAATATAATTAAGCTAGGTACCACATTGTTATACCTCAATTAGACAAAGCTTGATCACCTATGTCTAATTTAGCTACGTACGATATGGGACATAGGGTAGTTATAATAAAAATATACTTAGAAACATTTTTCATTTATTTTCTTTCTGGAGCACGATTATTGTGTGTGTGCATAAGCATGGCATATCATAAGTACTAGCATATATTAGCACACTTAGTAACCAATTTTATATATATCGAAGTCTGTAATGTCATCATTAGGTTGACGCACTAAGATTACATATTCTTTACCCATGGAGGTTAGAATAGAAACTTAGTAGAAGAGTCCCCGAGTTTCACGACCTAGTGTATTATCAACACCAACTTCCTGTGAAGCATGTGTTAGGCTCACGGCTAGGAAAAGAGTCCCCTTACCAACGAGAGTAACATCATGACCTTTTCATTAGGAAGGAGAGAACTGCTGATTTAGGGAGCACATAGAGGCACCCTGAGTAGTAACGGGAACTATATGATTGAACATGTTTTGCTTAAATCACGTTATGAAATGTATGATTTTAAATTTTACATGCATTGCTATATGATTGAACGGGAGTGTTAGTTGTTAGACCTTATATCTTAGGATCACCATAACCTAGCTAAGTAGAATTTGTACAAAGGAGAGACCCGAATGTGATTACTAGTATGTTTCTTCTGAACAATTATAATGTATCAATGCTATCTGACTCTAGAATATATAGAAGCTTCGTACCACTAGTTTTTAGGCCAAAGCTCAATCTAAAATTTCAAATATTGAAAGAGGCCTATATCATGGAATTTGCTAATGGACAAGAAGTCAAGACTAGAGATATAATCACTAAGTTTACCTTGAACTTAGCCAGCAAAAACTTCAACGTAGACCATACCAATTAAATTAGGGAGCTTTGATGTAGTTGTTGGTATGTATTGGCTATCCAAAAATCAAGCTGAAATACTTTGTTCTGCAAAGATCATTCAGATTCCACTATCACAAGATGAAACGCTTGTCATATAAGGAGAAAAGACCAGGAAGAACGTTAAGGTGGTATCATGCATGAAAATGCAAAAATATTTAAGAAAGGACTATATCGCATTCTTCGCTCACGTTGTAGAAACGGAGGTTTAGGAAAAGCACATTCACGATTTTCCAATCGTTCGGGATTCTCCCAAGGTGTTTCCGGATGAATTACTTGGATTACCCTCAGTTAGACATGACAAATTTGGATTGATTTAATCCCTGGAGCCATGCCCGTAGCAAAGGCACCATATCGGTTAGCCCCGTTGGAAATGTAGGAAATTGCCTGCACATCTTCAAGAGCTACTCGACAAAGGAATTATTCGACCAAGTACCTCACCATGGGGAGCCGTAGTCCTATTCGTCAAAAAGAAAGATGGATTGCTGCGAATGTGGATAGACTATAGGGAACTCAACATATTGACCATCAAAAATCAATACCCTCTTCCTCGAATCGATGACCTTTTCGATCAACTTCAAGGTGCTACCTATTTTTCTAAAATAATTCAATGTGGATATCATCAATTAAGAAACTGTGAAGAGGACGTGCCCAAAACCGCGTTTAGAACACGTTATAGTTATGCCCTTTTGATTGAAAAACGCACCAATTGTCTTCATGGACGTAATGTACCGAGTATGCAGACTATACTTAGATAAGTTGTGATTGTGTTTGTTGATGATATACTCATTTACATGCGACACAAGAGCAACCATGAAAAGCATTTAAGGTTGATACTAAAGTTACTTAAGGATCAGAAGTTGTATGCCGGGAATTACGTTTTCTAGGCCACGTAATTAATAGGAATTCATGTTGACCCAACAAAGATCGAAGCCATAAAGAAATAGGAACCCCATATATCCCGACTGAAATTGTAAATTTCTCGGTTAAGTACATTTATTTATAGCAAATTTCTCAAAATTTGCGCAACCACTCGCGGCATTAACTCAAGAGGATAAGAAGTTTGTTTGGTGAAAAAAAAACATTTTCTACATTTAAGAATAAGTTAGCAATGCACCAATTTTGGCGTTACCCGAAGGAACATATAACTTCGTGGTATATTGCGATGCGTCACACCAAGGATTGGGTTGTGTGTTGTTGCAAAAAGAGAAAGTCATTGATATGATTAGAGACAATTCAAAGTGCATGAGAAGAAATTTACTACCCACAACTTAGAGTTAGGAGCCGTAGTATATGCCCTTAAAAAATGGAGATATTACCTTTATAGTACTAAGCGAACTATTTATACAGACCACAAGAGTCTTCAGCATATTCTTGATCCAAAGATGCTCGATATGAGGCGTAGAAGATGAGTGGAATGGCTTAGTGACTACGATTGTGAAATTAAATACCATACTAGCAAGGCCAATATGGTCGCTGATGCTCTATGAAGAAACAAAAGAGTGAATCCATCTAGGGTACAAGCTTTAGGAGCAACCATTCAAACAAGACTAAAGGAAAGAATAGTTGAAGCTCAAAAAGAAGCATCAAAGACAGAAAATTTGAAGAACGAGACCCTATATCACTTGGAGCGATGGTTCAAAACAGGCCAGATGGAGTGCACCAATTCGAAAACAAGAATTGGATAGCTAAGTTTAATAACCTTTAAGCAACAATTTTAGACGAGGCTTATAATATTCAATCCACCCTGGAGCCGACAAAATGTTCTCAAGGAATACTATTGGTAGGCCTGGAATAAAGAAAGACGTCTCCTTGTTCGTGGGAAATGTTTAACTTGCGCAAGGGTTAAGACAGAACACCAGAAGCTATCCGGTTTGTTGCAACAGCCAGAATGGAATGGGAACATATAAGCATGGATTTCGTATCTAAATTACTCCGATCTGCAAAAGGGTACGATTCCATTTGGGTTATAGTAGATCGACTCACGAAATCGGCACCTTTTCTCCCTATACGGGAAGATTACAAAGTGGAAAACTGGCTCAGAATTATATTGACAAAGTTGTTGCCCGACACGCAGTACCAATTGCAATAATATCCCATAGAGGTAGTCGGTTCACATCCCGATTTTGGCAATCGTCACAAAGGGCGTTAGGTACGCAAGTAAACCTGAGCAGCACCTACCACCCTCAAACGGATGGGAAATCGGAGAGAACGATTTAGACACTAGAAGACACGTTGTGTGCATTCGTAATAAATTTTAGTGGAACTTGAGATTCACATATACTATTAGTTAAGTTTTCTTAGAATAATAGATGTCACACTAGCATCCAGTGTGCACCATATGAAGTCTTGTATGGGCGCAAGTGGAGATCCCCACTTAATTTGTTGGAAATTGACTAGACCTGATATCATGCAAGCGGTCATCGACAAGAATACAATTATGAACGATAGGCTTAAGACTGCCAAAGATCATTAGAAAATTTACGCTGATAATCTCCGTAAGCCTTTAGAGTTCCAAGTGGGCGATAAAAGTGCTTATAAAGGTATTGCCGTGGAAGAAAATAGTACATTTTAGGAAAAGAGGAAAACTATATCCCAGATTCTTTAGACCATTTGATATAATTAGAAGAATTAGGCGAGGGGCGTATATGCTTAAATTGCCACAAGAACTAAATGACATACACGATACCTACCATGTGTCAAATCTAAATAAATTATTAGCTGATGAAACTCTAGTACTACCCCTAAAGTATGTTCAGATGATCGGTTAAATTTCGTACATGAACCAATTGAAATTCTTGACCGTAAGGTCAAACAACTTAGAAAAAGTAAGATTCAAATTATAAAAGTTCGATTGGAATTCAAGTACGGACCCGAATACACATGGGAACGCGAAGACTACATGAAACATAAATATCCTCACCTCGTTAATAACGTTAGTACAAAGTAAATTTCGGGACGAAATTTCTCTAACTAGGGGAGACTGTGACAACCGTAACCAAAAGCAAATGTATATATATATATATATATATATATATATATATATATTTATTTATTTATATTTATATAAAAAAATAATAAATAATAAAAAAATATAATAATAATAATAAATAAATAAATAAAATTATATACATTTATATATAAAAACATGTATATAATTATATATATATATATATATTGTATATAATAAACAAAAAGAAAAAGAAAATAGAAATCAACCCAACACAACACAATCATTTATTTTACTTACACACTCAACCATCATCACCACCTCACCCCCCCTCACTCTCTTCTTCTTTTTTTTTCTATAACTACCAACCCTTTTCATTCATTTTTCACACTACCTTCAACCAACTTACTCTCTCTCTCATTTTCTTACACTCCATCTCTTCTCTTTTCTCTCTTCTTCTTTCACTAACAAAATCTCCCAAGAACATCAAACCCTTGTTTATCTTGTGAAGATCAAAGACAAATCAAATAAAAAGAGTTGGTAAGATTATCATAAAACACTCATCTCTACTCTTCTACCTTTCTTCTTTTCTTCTTTCTTATTTCTTTTATTTATTTTCTTTGTTGTTCATCTTATTTCCTATATATATAAATATATATAATCATGTAATTATAAACATCCTACCAATGTTGTAAGGAGCACATGAAATGTGCATCATCCTACCATTGTTGTATGAAACTTAATCAACTAAAAATTAAGAAAATAAGACTTTGATCATGCATGTGTTTCATCTTAACAAATGTTGTAAGGAACACATAAAATGTGTATCATCCTACCATTGTTGTAAAAACACATGGATTATCAAAGCTTATACTCATACAAGATGATTAATCATGAATATAAACATGTTATATTAAAGTTATGACCCATAAGCAAAAAGAATAATAAAGCTGGCAGATTCTGATGCTAGAACTCCTCACTTGTTTTTGTTATATCTGGAGTTCTAGGTATCAAAATCAGTTGATTCTTTTTGATAATCTTAGTTTAAGGTGTTACATTTCATTTAAACCTGGATTCACTAATTTTCATCAACATTTGATCCTTCACACATATTTAAAAAGACCCATATGTTGAATCTAGAAATCTGACAGATTTAAAAAGGTACACTTTAAACGCGTGTAAATTACTCATTCTTGGGTAAAAATACGTCTAGTTTTTTTGAAAGTTTAAATATTTGAGTCATGGTTAATTACCAGTTTCAATCATGTAAAAACGAGGTCGTATGAGCCCTAAACAGACGTTTTAGTAACAACATGTCATCCAGACACTGATCAGTGGACATCTTATACACTTTTAATTATTAAAAATATTAAACATGGATTATAAATTCCTATATTTTTACTGGACATTCTAGAAACATATATTAAGATTATATTAAAATATCAAACCTTAATATGACTCCTAAAATACAGTTTTTAATTTTTAAAGTTCAACTTAAAGAACTGAAAATTTCAGTGAACACTTATGATTTATGGAAAAATAGAGACAACCTTTAACTATTTAATAAATAAGTTAACAATAAATATATAATACAAAATAATAAATAAAATAAGTCTAATAGAGCTACATACCTCTTATATTAGGAAAGGAGCTTCGGTAGGAACAAGAAATCCTTACCGGTGAACACCTTTGCATACCGAGTGAGTATCATAGCCTCTTTTTACCGTATTTCATATTATTTTGGGGTGAAAGCATGTGTATACGTTTCATGAAAAGTTTATTGCCTATCTTCTTATTTATTTCAAATATTATTTTGAGCACTTATGGTATTATTCTTTGATGTGCTTGGGTGATCGTTGTAAGGCCCTTTCGTTGGACATTATTCCTTAACTCCGCTAGTGAGCCGATGGCATTTGTAAGTAGCGCTATTTGGAGATTCCGACGTCTCCCATTTATGGTTGACGAACTATAGATGTACTTTACCACTACTAACGTCATTTAATATAGGCGTTAGGTTTATCATGGGCAATTGGTTGTCGGCTAGGTTGGATAATGGCTCAAGCAACAATCATCATAGTCTATTACTACCATGTGTAACGTATTAGGCAATATAATACATCTTCTATCATTCATGCATACTTTTATTTTATTCCAAAAACTTCCATCAATTATTTAAACTTTTCTCATTTAAAAGATATTTTGTGCATATATTAAAAACCTATGAACTCACCAACTCTAGTAGTTGACCGTTTTCTTTCTTTTACCCGTGCTTTCAGGTGATCTTCGTTAGGTACCTTATGCATACAAACATGATGTGTGGCATCTTCATCTTCATCGTCATGTTTTATAAAAACAATATCTATTTTATTTTCGCATCGTACAAGACAATGTCATTTAATTTTTATTCGATTATGTAGCTTTTATTTATCTTTTACCCGAACTACTTATTTTTGTTAAGTCAATAGAATGGTTATTGTCTATTTACCTTGTGCGATGATATCTTGTGTTGTGACACCTCGTGTTTCCGCTTTAGCGGGGTGTGACAATTTAGAACACTCAGCTTGATGGCTTGCATTAATAACCTAGGGGCTTTGGGTTGGTCTCACAAACTTATTGGTTTTGACCTGCTTACCATCATTGTTTCTCAAAAATGTTTTTGGTAGAATATCATCAGATTTCACATTTTTATCTTCTAGACTGGCTCGATCTTTGTCAATCTCTTCAACCACAACACTGTAATCTCCCCCTAGCATTGCTTTTACCTGATTTGGTATCTGCTGGTTGATACATCTCTCTGCTTCTCTTGATGACTTACACTAAGATTCACAAATCTTTCTTAGATTGTCAGCTTGATCCTTCAATTCTTGTAATTCTTCACTTAGAAGTTTGTTGATATGAAGTTGACACTCATAATCACTTTGAGTCTTTTTACCAATATTTATGAGAGTTTCAGAGTGTTTAAGTTCATCTCTTAATTTTGAAATTTCAGTTTTCAAAATAGATTGAACAGTAAGAGAGGTTTTGAAGTCATTCAATAAATAGTTGAACATTAAGCATTTCTGCTCACCAGTGTAAGAGCTAAAGTTATTTACCTTGTACATTGAGGCAAGATCCCAGTTTGTCAGCTTACTCAGCTTAGCAGCTTCAGCTAGATCCTCGTCAAAGGAGCTTTCTTCTAACTCATAGTCAACCTGTTCCTCTTCATCCTCAATGGCCATCAAACACCTATTTGGCCCATCATCATCTGAGGTAGATGATTCAGTGTCCCAGGTTTCAGCAAGGAGACCTTTGGTGTTTTCATCTGGCTTGCCTTTGAGCTTCTGATATTTCTTTTTGTATTTATCAGGTCTATAGGCATTCTTGTCAGCTACTGAAGCTGACTCCCCTTTCTTAGCTTTGCACTCAGCAGCTATATGTCCTATCTTCTCACAATTGTAGCACTTAGCTTTCTTAGGATCAAAAGCAGACCTACCACTTTTGCTCGTGTCAACTTTACCCCTTCCTCTTTTGAACTTTCTAAAATTTCTTACCAGCATAGACATTTGTTCAGTAAGAGCATCCATCTCTTCATCATCTAAGTCTGAGTTAGGACTTACCTCCTCAGACTCAGACTCAGAGTCAGTCTCAGCTTGAGACTTCCTAGATCTTTTCTTCTTCGTTTCTGCAACCAATGCGGATCCGGCACTATTGACAGATTCTTTCAATTGTTGCTGTGCCACTTTCTTATGTTCGATCATATGTTGATGATTTAGAAGAAAACCATAGATAGATCTAAGGTCATATTTATCTAAGGTTCCTCCAGCATGAAGAGCAATGGTTATCTCATTGAATTATTCCGGTAACACATCCAAGAACTTGAGCACCAATTCAGTTTCATCTTTCTTGACACCTACCAAGATCATATCGTTAGTCAAGCATTGAAACCTGGTAAACATATTAGCCAGGGTTTTATCCTTCTTAGCAAAGAAGGTCTCATAAGAATGACTCAGATTTATCTTCTTATGTTGCTTGACCAGGTCAGTGCCTTCATAACTGACACTGAGAATATCCCACATCTCTTTTGCGGTTTGGCACCCAGCCACAGTATGCAAGAGAGGATTTGTCAACGCATTTGCTATGATACTCTTTGCCTTGTCATCAAGATTGAACTATTTGCGATCTTCCTCAGTCCAAGATGCTTAAGGCTTGGGAGTTTCTCTAGAGGGAAAAGTTTTGTTTGTGGCGGTAATGTGGATCGTGGGAACGATTGGGCCATCTTGAATCACGGTACTCATCCTGTGACCCACAGACTTTAGAAACAGCATGGCTCTGAACTTTCACATAGGATAATCAGTGCCATCAAATATAGGACACCCTTTTGCCGCCATTGTTGGAATATGATTTGATTGCTTGTTAGCAGAAATCTTGGTCTCTTGACAGCGGATCTTCATCTTGAACTTATGAAGAAATCTGCTCTAATACCAGTTGTTGGTCCCAAAGAGGGTAAACAAACAACCGATACAGTGTAGAAGGGGGGGTTGTATACACTTTATTAACAATTAAACAATTCAATTCAACAATCAATCAATGTATTGCAATCTCACTCTTTAATCAAATCAACAGTATGATTTGATGTTACACTGATTAAAAACTCAACTCTCTCTAAACACTTTTGGATCACAAACTAATTGATGATCTAACTTCTTGTTAAGACTGATTAACAAGAATACTGGAAACTCTCTTGAACTTTGAACACACAAAGTTATCGCAACACACGCGTCTCAAGTATGACGAACACACGTACTTTTGCAGCTTATGCAGAACCTCACTTTCTTAAGAATATAAGAACGTTTATACTTATTCTTGATTCATCTACGAACAAATCGTAGTTTAAAGATAGAACTTATCTTTTCGTTAAATCCGTAACAAACTCCTTAATTAGAACTTATCTAAATAATTTCGTTTGAGATCTCTATCGAACTAATAGATAGTTTAAATTAGGTTTAGATATCCTAATTTAAATGTCGTAGATATAGAGAGTTTATAACAGGATTTAAAACTTATTTAAATTCCTAAACTGAGTTCTTGCGCCGAGGTGACTTACTCAGACTTGACATCGTCAAGCTGAGTTCTTGAATCTTCATATCTTCAGGTCTTCATCCTAAAAACCTATCTTATCTTAGAAGTCATTGAGTTATCTAGTACTTACATAGAAAACTCTATATCTATTTGTACGCTAACTGCTCAGCTTAGGCTGACTACTCAGTCTACAACACACTTACATAATTCCTAACCCTTAACCTATCATCTATACATAGCTATGGTTTGTCTCATCAAATTTAACTATTCTAAGCATAGGACTAACAATTAGGGTGGATAAATATGATATTTTAAGGCTTAAAAATGACATATATGAAATTTCTTTAATAATTTTGATTTAATTTTGACTTATAAAAGTCAACATTGGATTTTTAATTTTGATTAAATGAATTGTCAAAATTAATTAATTAAGTTTATTTTATTAAATTAAAGGTTAAGATCATTCAATAGATTTGATATATGTTAGTCTTTTATTTATATTAGATAAAACATATTATATATGTCCTTTATAAACCTTAAATACCATATTACATAAATGAATATATAACAATTAAAACTATTTATCAAAAATTAAAATTCAAAACGTCGTACGTAGGTTTTTAAATCAATAAAGCATTTATTAGAACTTCATAATGATGAAAGTTTGTGTAGCTATAACGTAATTAAAACTCGAAGATCGTTTTTTACGAGTAATCTAAAATTTAAATTGTTAAAGATAATTTCATTTGTTTGACTTGAAAAGGTTAAAATTGAATTTGAATTTTGATTAAAAACAGATGGTTTAGATTTTGTAACATCCTCGATGTGGGCCTACTTGTAAATTATTTGTAATTGTACGTAAGTTAGTAATTAGTGAATACGAATAAATATATTTCAAGTTGTATGTATATGTGTATATTAATTCAATATATGAAGTTGTGTTTAAAATGAAATATATGTGTATATGTATATATGAGTTATTGTGTAGTTGTTAATTAAAGTAAAAGTATATATATATATATCAAGAAAATGATTAATCGAAAAAAATCTAGAGGTGGTTGCCTCTGGATAATAATATAAATAGATATGTGTATGTGTTAGTTGACTAAGAAAAGTCAAATGTGATAAACTACAAACACACATTTGCTCTCTTTCTCTCGCAAGCCTCTAAAGAAGAAAATTTTGGAGATTTGTGGTTCTTTGAATCCAAACAAGGTGACCGGGTGTTTGTTATAAAGTTTAAACATGTTTGGGGTTAGTTATGTGTTGTTTTGTTGCTAGAAAACCATGTTGAAAAGAAGAACTCCATGGACGAATATAGAATGCTTACTTTGAAAGTGGGTTTTGTATGTTTGATGTTTTTAATTGATGTTAATGAGTTCTTGAGGTTTATATGGATGATATATCTGTTGGGATTCCATGGGGATCGAAGCACGCAACGGAAGCAACAAAAACACACACAAACAATCCCATGAAGTCCCAATGGTGGTGAAAACTTGTAAGATCAAACATGCAACCAAAAAGGAACAAAGAGAAGAAGAAAAATCAAATCATACCCTTGAAGACTTTGATTAAATGTTGGAACAACTTTAGATTTGGGATGAACTATTGAAACAAAAGGCTTCAAGCACCAAAGAAGTCCACACCAAGCTTAGCTTCTTTCTCCTTGTACTAGCAAGCCACCAAACCACCAACACTTGATGATGAGGTTCTGGAACAGCCTTGAAAACCAATGTGCACAAACCATCAACATTTGTTCTTGCTCTCTCTCACAAATGAAGAAGTCACAAAGTGTATGTCTTGCACAAGATTAACCAAGAGTGTAGAATGAACAAAGAAGACTTCTTTTAAAGGCATTCCATCTGTTCAAAAGAGCCAGAGTTGGACCTAAATGGCACCCATTCATTGGACAAACAAAATGGTCCAACGAAATACAAGTGTTACTTATAATTCTGCCTTCACGACTTCTTCACGGGCCTTCACGGGCCGTAAAGGATGAATGCGCCATGACCGGCCATTAATCCTCCACAAGCAGTGTTGCGCCGTGCAAGAATCGTGAGGGTTGTGCCTTCACGACCTCCTTCACGGGCCGTGTAAGGTCGTGAAGCCCTAGGGTTTCACGAACCATGCGCCCCACGGCAGGACTCGTGTACACGAGCTGCTTCACGACCCGTGGAGCATCCTTCATGGTCGTGAAGCTTAGGTCAGATGGAATTTGACCATTTTGACTCTTTCTTCTTATAGCAGGCTATCGAGATTGAAACTTGGCGTGTGACCTAATAGCCCCGCGCTTCATCGGCAGTGATGCTGCCTTACGTGTGTCGGTGGGTAGATTCCAACAAACTCCCACATGCACATGACACACCATACCCATGGGCACCACAGACAGGGAGCGGCCTTTATCAAGGCATCCCTGCCCCTAACTAAACACGGGGTATGTCATCCCTGACAAGTACCAAGTCAAAACTAAAAGAGTCTGACATGGTCCTATAGATAAGTGATCAATCATCCTATTGTTTGCGATATCCAAATGAACACGAGCCATAGTACAAAGTCATTCTCCGATCGTTCATGATTATGTTTCTCGATCAAGATTGGTGGTGACCAAAAGGTGAGTTGCAACTAACCAACAATCATTGCAAGCTCGAGCATGGCCATGCATTTTTGGTGTTAGCACCCAATCATCGAGGGGCCAGGGATATCTCTCTAAACAGAGGAATAAATTCCTTCGACTACATTGCCTCCAATACAATGGCAATACTTTACCCAAATACCTCCTTTATAATAGCCAGTTACGGACTACGTTTGAAAGCAGTCAGAATAAAGCAAACCAAAATAGTGAAACACATGCATCTCCGGTCTAAGGATAAAGATATTATCATCCTGATTTACTCTTGACATGTACCATGAAGTAAGATCAGGTGTGGGTCGTCCAATCACTTGAAACTCTTTTCAAGTATAGGCAAAATATTGCGTCCCTTGTATGTAATCCCATCGAACACTATGACCAATCATTTCCCTCGATCTTCGTTCATACTTCCTTCCATGAAGAATGACCGATCGTGGACTATTTAGAATGTAAAACATTCAAGGAAGAGATAAAACATGCAAAGTTGGAACACAATAATGATTTAAAGAAAGTATTCGCTACACGCGTACCATTAAATCTCCATTTAATAATCAATACATTCAAAAATACATTATTGCTTAATGTTCCTAATAACATATTAAATACATCAAATACAATAACCAACATACAACTCAAACCAAGTCACTAGCAAATCTAATTCCAATAGCACGTGTGTGGGCATCGTGCTTAGGTTGTGACAACGGTTTAGTGAACGGATCCGCCAAATTTCTATGTGTGTGTACTTTGCTGATGACGATGTCTCCATTCTCGACCACGTCCCGGATAAAATGATATTTCTGCGGAATATGCCTCGTGCGTCGATGAGACCTCGGTTCCTTTGCTAAAGTAACGGCACCCTCGTTGTCGCAGAAGATCTCAACAGGGTCGCTAATGCTAGGAACCACTCCTAAATCAAGCAGAAATTTCTGTTGGGTTTTGGTGGCATCTAGAAAACGCAGCGGAAACAAAAAGAGTATAAAACAATTTTTGACATGCCACCAACACACCACCCAATGGAGCAAACTCTAGACAATAGCAATGCAACTAAAAGAAGAAGAACAAGGACAAGATATTATACCATACAATTTAATATCTCCTTGTTGTCTTGGAAGGTTTGTACACAGAATAGTGTACCACTATTGGTATCCACACCAAGTGTTGATGATCCCCATGTGCTAGCTATGTTTGGACGCCGCCAAAAGCTCCACCAAGTGTGTTTGCTTTGAGAGGGAGCATGAACTAACAAATAAGTTACAAGTTCATGTATCAAAAAAACTAGTAGCAAATAGTAGTAACCAACCATGTTCCATAAGCTCATTTGAACTTATATAGACTCCACATTGAAGCCTAAAACGTTTATAACCGACTTAGGAATTAATGGCTATCAATATCCATGAATACCCCATTAAACTAGTCTTAAAAAGCTAGTTTAATAGGCTGTTTCAGCATAAGGCATGGCCGTGCCTCACAGGGCACGCCCGTGCCAGCCCACGGGCACACCCAAGTCATGCCCGACTTGGGCTTGTGCTTTCGCACAAGGCACGGCCGTACCTCTACGAGGCACGCCCGTGCCGGCCCCAATGGGTACGCCCTCGGCACGCCGGCCTTGGGCCCGTACCCGGCATAAGGCATGCCCGTACCTTCACAAGGCACGGCCGTGCCTGGCCCAACCAAAACTCATTTTGGTATTTTTCTCTCTCTTGTTCAAAGGTGTTGCCGGAATCAATACTTGGCGTGTGACCCAATAGGCCTATGCTTCATCGGCAGTGATACCAACTCGTGTGTGTCAGTGGGCATATTCCAACAAACACCCACTTGAACATGACACACTCACGAAAGGTAACACCGACATAGAGCGGCCTCTAGCAAGGGATGTATGCCCCCAAGTCAGCATAGGGTATGTCGCCCATGACAAGTACCAACCTGTAAAGAATGGTCCTACAGATAAGTGATTACTCATCCTTTCGTTCATGATATCCATTGTGAATGCAGGTCATTGAACACTGTCAACCGCAAATCATTCACGATTATGTTTCTCGATCTAGACTAACTATGACGAACAACACAAGTTGCAAAATTGATCCATTATCAATTCAACTTGAGCATGGCCATGCATTTTGATGTCATCGGTTCAGTCAACGAGGGGCCCAGGGATATCTCTCTAAAGAGGAACGAATACCTTTGACTGCATCGTTCCATCATAATAACAAGTTCTTGCTTGAAAACTTCCCTTATAACAGCCAGTTACGAACTGCGTTAGAAAGCAATCTAAACAAGACCATATCATTAATCAAGAAGCGCATGTATCTCCAGTAGAAGGACAAACAATATTATCATCCTGATTTACTCGTGATCATGTCCATGAAGTAAACTCAGGTGCGGGTCCTCCAATTACTCGATCACTATCAAGTACAGGCTAGTGTTGCGAAAACATGTATTCAATCCGCTATGAATACTTTACCAACCACTTGCCTCGATCTTAATTCACTTCTTCCTTTCCAATGAAGAACGACCGATCATGGAGCATTCAGAATAAATAATTTTATTCAAGGAAGTAGTTAAACATGCTAAGATGGAACACAATAAAGGCTAACGAAAGTACCCGCTCCGCGCGCATTATCAAATCTCCATTTGATAATCGATACAATCAAAGCACATTATTGCTTTAATGTTCCCAACTCCAAACATATCAAATTCAAATAAACAAACCCAAGCTAAAGCCACTTGTAAACCAAGTGTATGTAAGCCTAGTATGAAAACTCATCACTAGCTCACAACTAAAACTTAGCAAGCGGATTCACAAAGTGACATCCATGCGTACTCTAACAATCACCATATCTTCTCTCGACCAAACACTTATAAAGTGTGCTCCGACAAGATCATGGTCCTTTGTCCAAGCCTTCGCGTTCTCATTGTTCCAATGAATCCAATAGAGTCACAACACACAAGACTATGGTTCGCATATATAAGCCATCATACTCTTATTTTCTCAAGAGAACCCAATTAGAGTCAATGATGCTTAAAGAACCATTCTAGAAGATAACATTCCACTTAACAACACAACAATAACAATTCACCAAGAATAATACACTACTCAAAGTTCCTTGTTACCACCGAACATCAACTTGAAGAACAATGTACCAAGAGTTCTTCCAAGTATGTTAAAATGAGAGAAAAGAAACCATGTGATAAACCAAGTTCCTAATTAAATTAACACACTAGTCCATCATGTTTCAATGTCACTCTCTTAGTTTTTCACTCCGGAAAAATCCACGTTCATATCCTCCCAATTCTTCTTCTAAAGCAATAATTCCTCAACCCCGGTTTTATAAACCGCCAAATTAGGATATTATCCGTAATAAGAAGTATATCATGGATATACAATATTTGGAACGTAAACGCTCCCACTAGCTCTGGCATACATCCAAGTTTAATCTTCCCTTTTCGAAAAACTCAAATCTATGATTTTCTCATTAAAGTGAAGATTACAACCTTGCGATGTTTATTAAGTCTACGAGGATACTTTTAATGTACAAGACCTTCGGAAAGTGTTGAAACACTCTTCCTCAAAATTCCCATGAAGGAATACGATCTTTACACTGTAGTGATAAACACATATATCCGAGTAACCTTCAACATAACCACTAGGACAATTTCCTTATGATACCATCCTCATGGTCAATCATAACGGAAAATTTATCATTAGTCAGTATTTGAAGTTCAAGTCCATGAATAGACTTCTTGGGCTTGTAGACCATAGGAGGATGCTAATAATGTACAAGACTCTCGGAGAGTACTAAAACACTTCCTCAAAATTCCTATAAAGGAATAGAGTCTTTTCCATTTCACTATCATACCTTCACAATCAAGAAAAGGCAATGCTACACCATAAGTCATCCAAGCAGACTTCAACATAACCATCAAGGAAAAACTCTTTTATGATACCGTCCTCCTAGTCAATCATATTAGAATTTTTACCACCGGTCGGCATTTTAAGTTTTCTACATCTCAACCCATGCATACCCTTAGATTTACACCAAGGCATCGGATCAACCAAGTCCAATACTTGGATATCCTACATGGATTGCACCCCATTCTCATTACCTCTCTCCTTCTAGTAGACACTAGGCCCACTACGACTTCCAATAGTTGATGAATTCAATTAATCCATCATCGAGTTATCTTCCTCTAGATATAAAAAATATATCCATCCGGCCTTACGAAAACTCCTATCAGAAATAGGATGAGTAACGAATTATGCTAGGTACTCCAGCATCGCCATGCTGAGTTCCAATCATTACTGATTGTATGCTAGTGCCAACATCAGGTTTTACTCCCACTGGCTCCCATAGATATTAGACTTCCACTTGCTATTGAGCGACAAAACTTATCCTCAAAAGTTCGTGAAACAAATATCTCATGCCTAATGGAGTAGCATCTTTTGTCCCCGGATTCTATCACCTCACGTCTACACGTAGGCTGGATAATCTAGGTTTTGAGATAGACAAGCAAAGACACTCTTTCTAGTCTTTTCTGCTAAGATGCGTACTAAACCATCTTTGTTGATTTTATATATAGAACATTGCCCGCCATACTTAAGAATCCCAACACATTGGGTACGAATTTGCGATCCATCAAGACCCGAATATTCGGTTCCTCCTCTACGCGACCCATATGCCAATGTGTCCTAGGAGAAATAATTTATGAGATAAATCTCACAATTCTTATGATGATCACAAATTCATATATTAAGATACTTAACATCTTTACAAGATTTAAGTAACTTAACCTTTTGTCCACAAACCTCGTTAAGGTAATCAATGAACACCTCAAAGGTTTCAAATATACCTATCCCTACTACCACTACGGGTAAAGGTAACGAAGTGTATGTAGTTATCCCCATGGATTTGCTTGAACGAATTAAACACACAAGTGTGAACCAATTACAACAAGCTCTCAATCCTCTTACATAAGCCGATGGAAGATGTACAAGTCATTTAGCCTAATAAACAATTCTCGCACTCAACATTTGATCAATTATAAAATGCATCCAAGATTCCAAACCACACCGAACTTGGTGAAGCAAGTCTTGTTTACATAGATAAATAATCTTGTCACTTGGATAACTAATCCAAACCAATTTTGGATTTAAACACATTATTCATGATTACTTTATTACTTTTAAGCAAAAGCTTATAAATGCCATGACATGGATAAACTTTGAAATAAACCTCCAATTTATATATCACATACAAAGTAATATCCATCATCAACCAATGCATAATAGACTTAATATTTCTCTTGCCATGCAGGGCAGATAATATATTAATCTAGTAAAGTAATAAAATAGCTAGATGAAATGGCGAGATCAAAACTCCCAATCCTCTCAATCGAGACAACGTCCAAGTTTCCCAATATTGAGCTCTAGCTCTCCATGCTTTATCAGCTACTTCTTCCGTTTAACACCTACACTTTGTAACAAAACAATTTTGCAACAAACGTGAGTGTCATAGCCAGCATTTCAACGAATCTAGCTAAGAAGTAGAAAAGCCATGGAGCTAATCATGAATGTACCTGATGATGAGAAGTTATTCCCTTGCCTCATAGGAAGCTTTAACTCCTCCGAACACTCAGGACAAGCGTGGCGGCGCCAATCTCCATATTTACCGCAGAAATAGCAAACTTCTCCATTAGGAGTTGTATTCTTTTTCTCGGTTTTATGTTCCTCAGATAATCGGGTGGGAACGAACTTGCGTTTGGCCATGTTTGACTCGAAAATCTTAAGCATGCCATGCAACTCGTCTAAGGATTCTACCATTTTGTCCTTTTGATAGTTTTTGATAAACTCATCACAAGACGTGGGCAGGGATTGGAGAATCATATTCACTGCAAGCTCCCTCCCAATGGGAAATCCTAGTATTTCCATTTGGTCAATGTATGCCTTCATACGAAGCACATGAACACTAACCTTCCCACCTTCCTGCATTCGGAAACCGACAAGGGCCTTGACGTACATAAAGTGTTCCTCTCTAATATGATGTTGGAACAAGTCCTTCAACCGATTAATCATGTCGTACGCACTCATATGCCCGAGTTGCTTTCGCAGCTCGCAGCTTATAGTCAATAACATGAAAGAAGAAACATCTTTTGCGTCCTCGACACGCTTTTCAAAGGCATATCTAGTGGCCCAACTTGTGTTGGTAGCAGGTGGTTTCGGAAGAGGTTCCTCGAGGATGTGCAACTTAGATTCATGGCGAAGGACAATTCGCAATTGCCTATACCAATCCACAAAGTTTACACTTATGAGTTTCTCTTTTATTAGGAACGAACGGAGAGATAAATTCAGTGTTGCGTTGTTAACGTTTGTCATCTACAATTTTAGAGTACACGTTTAGTGAATTTAGATATAATCCTCGTATAAATAATTACCCAAATAGTTTTCATAACCAATTATTTAAACAAGGCTAGAAACCATATTTCACTTTACCTTATGACGGGTTTACCACGGATCACAAAGCAAAGCTATTTAGGCCGGTAACCATTTTACCGATTGCAAACACTTTGCAATTTCTAGATCCTTGCGGGATCCATTGACAATCAAAATGTCTTTTGGCATGTTTGATCCCTTCTCGCACCAATTCTAACTTGATCCCCTTAAATGACTCGGCTAGAGCTCGACGCCACCTAAGTGTCACAAAAAGAATTGTAAACCGCCCGTCAAGACACACGGTGGAACTCTCGCCAATAATTGGCTCGTGCTAAGCTCGACAACCAATATTGCGAGTTACCACACTCACCTTCCACAAAGTTCCACTCGGAATGACTCGTGCTAAAGATCGACAATCATCCAAGTTTCACTAGATTCGGGTGGTGTCATCTTATGGATGGCGCGTGATTTACATTTTAAAAACAGGATTTCGTTTTTCCGGTTAAAACAATTTTAACCCATTTTGCGAATTAACAAATCAAGTGATAAATAGAATTTTTATCCACTTATAGTATAATACAAATTTATATTATCTTGTTAATCCTATATGCGCGGAAAGAAATATAAACCAATTTTATAAATCTTTGTTTTTATATATTTTGAAAAATTATCTAGCATGCGATATCCTACACATCCATGCAAAATAATAAAATATATAAAACAATCACGCATACATAATAGTTCGGTAACATGCCCAAATCCTATGCGTTTTCCCCATGAGCCATACGAGGAAAACAAGGTCAACTAAGGAATCCAATATCCAAAGCACCTAGCTGGGTGTGCTCCCACTCAAGCCGACATCTCCAAAAGGGAATCCGGACTCCATGTTGCCGAGACATCAACGCCGTGATTCCCGTTGGTTTATTACATACTAAATCAACTTATATACTATCCTACAAATACATAGAAGAAGAAATGGCATGCAAGCCACAATCCTATGCTACTAATACAAGTACAAAGGAATAAATAAACGGCATGCAAGCCGTACCAAATAATAATAATAAAAATTACATCAATACGGCACGTAGGCCACCAAAATCAAATAAACCAAAGACCACAACACATATGTCTAAAGGGCATCTCGTTACCGAACCACAACCAAACACAACCAAAGCAAAACCATGGTGTGCCACAAAACCATGTCAAACATATTTTGATTAAGATTGCCAACAAAACACCCAAGGCACAAAAGGCAATCCTTGTACATATGCATTAGTAATTTTAATACACATTTAAAATTACATATTCATATATACACCTTTAAATATATATATATAGTGGGGAATGACCAGATCCAAGACTGATCCAACAAAATCAAAAACCGGATTTTAAGAACAGCAAATATCACAGTTTCAAAAATCCAGATTGCAGCCAAAACACGACGGGGCACGGGTGTACCCTATGAAGGGTACGGGCGTGCCCTCCGTGTGCCAGTACACTGATTTAAACATTTTTAATCTGGTTAATAGAAATCTGCCGGCACTGCCCTACCCCACCGGTACGGCCGTGCCTCGGCCGCCGGTACGCCCGTGCCCGGTCACCGGAAAACTCATTATTGACAGAATATTTCGGTTTTCAATCCAAGAGTGCAAAGCCATGTTAGAGATGGCTCTAATACCACTGTTGGGTTTTGGTGGCATCTAGAAAACGCAGCGGAAACAAAAAGAGTATAAAACAATTTTTGACATGCCACCAACACACCACCCAATGGAGCAAACTCTAGACAATAGCAATGCAACTAAAAGAAGAAGAACAAGGACAAGAAATTATACCATACAAGTTAATATCTCCTTGTTGTCTTGGAAGGTTTGTACACAAAATAGTGTACCACTATTAGTATCCACACCAATTGTTGATGATCCCCATGTGCTAGCTATGTTTGGACGCCGCCAAAAGCTCCACCAATAACTTACAACAACTTGAATATCAATAGTACCGTGTTACTAATCTTCAAGTGTGTTTGCTTTGTGAGAGAGCATGAACTAACAAATAAGTTACAAGTTCATGTATCAAAACAACTAGTAGCAACTAGTAGTAACCAACCATGTTCCATAAGCTCATTTGAACTTATATAGACTCCACATTGAAGCCTAAAATGTTTATAACCGACTTAGGAATTAATGGCTATCAATATCCATGAATACCCCATTAAACTAGTCTTAAAAAGCTAGTTTAATAGGCTGTTTCCGCATGAGGTACGGCCGTGCCTCACAGGGAACGCCCGTGCCAGCCCACATGCACACCCAAGTCACGCCCAACTTGGGCTCGTGCTTTCGCACTAGGCACGGCCGTACCTCCACGAGGCACGCCCGTGCTGGCCCCAACGGGTACGCCCTCGGCACGCCGGCCTTGGGCCCGTACCCGGCATAAGGCATGCCCTTACCTTCCCAAGGCACGGCCGTGCCTGGCCCAACCAAAACTCATTTTGGTATTTTTCTCTCTCTTGTTCCAAGGTGTTTCCGGAATCAATACTTGGCGTGTGACCCAATAGGCCTATGCTTCATCGGCAGTGATACCAACTCGTGTGTGTCAGTGGGCATATTCCAACAATTTCCTCATGCATACGGCCTCCTTAGCAGCTTCATTGGCCGCAATATATTCTGACTTGGTAGTGGAATCAGCCACGGTGTCTTGCTTGGAGCTCCTCCGGGATATAGCACCGCCGTTTAATAGGAACACAAACCCCGATTGTGATCGGCAGTCATCCCTATCGGTTTGGAAGCTTGCGTTAGAGTAACCCTTTACTCTAAGTTCTTCCTCACCTTCGTACACCAAGAACATCTCCTTAGTCCTCCGAAGATACTTGAGAATGCTCTTCACCGCCGTCCAATGAGGTTCGCCTGGGTTGGCTTGATGTCTACTCGTCATGCTCAAGGCACACGATACATCCGGCCTCGTACATAGCATGGCGTACATGATCGAGCCCACAGCCGAAGCATATGGCACTCTCTTCATTACTTCCCGTTCCTCTAGGAAACCCTTAGCCACCAGTTGGGCTTTGAAGGTGTCTACTTCTCCATCTATGCCGGTCTTTTTCTTCAAGACCCATTTACACCCTACGGGTCTACACCCGGGTACTGGATCTACCAAATCCCAAACTTGGTTATCCGACATAGATTGCATCTCGGACTCCATAGCCTCTTTCCACCTAGCGGACTCAGGGCTCACCACGGCGTCCCGATAAGATGATGGTTCATCATGATCCACCACTAGGTCGCAGCCCTCAGGTTCTCCAGCAGCGCCGTGCTGAGAATCATGTTGTGAACTAGTTCCAACTTTAGGTTGGTCATTGGAAGGTTCTTGAATTTCTTCAAGATCAACCTTTCTCCTACTTGCTTCTTTGGATAGCATCTCCCTTTCAAGGAAGACGGCCCTCCGAGCAACAAATACCTTGTTCTCGGAAGGTTTGTAAAACAAATATCCCATAGACCCGGCAGGATATCCAATGAACAAACACCTCTCGGCTCGGGGTCCCAATTTGTCCTCCACCTCACGTCTTACGTAGGCAGGACAACCCCAAACCTTTAGATATGAAAGCGATAGAACCTTTCCATGCCACATCTCAAAGGGTGTCTTCTTGACCTTCTTAGTTGGTACGAGGTTAAGGATTCTAACGGCCGTTTCCAATGCATAGCCCCAAAAGCTAATGGGTACATCTGTTCGACTCATCATACACCGGACCATATCCAATAATGTCCGGTTTCTCCTCTCAGCGACACCATTTAATTGTGGTGTCCTAAGAGGTGTCAATTGTGAAACAATTACACAATCTTTTAGATAGTCACGGAATTCCGAACTTAGATACTCACCACCACAATCCGATCTGAGCATCTTAATTCGTTTACCTAATTGATTCTCAACTTTGTTTTTGAAAGTCTTGAAAACCTCAAAGGTTTCTGACTTTTGTCTCACCAAGTAGACATACCCATACCTACTAAAATCATCGGTAAAGGTTACGAAGTACCTTGAGTTATCCCTACTGACATGATTGAACGGACCACACACATCCGTGTGAACGATATCCAACAAGTCCTTGCCCCTCTCACAAACACCGGTGAAGGGTGCTTTGGTCATTTTTCCCAATAAGCAAGATTCGCATACATCATCCGATCCATGGTCAAATGATTCCAAGATCCCATCCGCTTGGAGCTTGGCGATGTGTTTCTTGTTTATGTGGCCCAAACAACCATGCCATAAAAATAACTTATCCAAATCACATTTGGATTTAGAACTAACATTCATGATTGATCTACTACTTTGCAAGCATATGATTGTCTCATATATGCCACGACATGGATGTGATTTAAAATAAAATAAATCATTCTTAAAGCAAGAAATAATTCCATTAGAGAAATTAAAATTAAATCCATCGTCAACAAGTGCATTAAATGATAAAATGTTTCTTGCCACGCAGGGCGAATAAGATACATACAATAAAGTAATAAATAAGCCGGATGGAAAGGCGAGGTCCACGCTCCCTATCTTCTCAACCGGGGCAACCGCCTTGTTTCCCATGATGAGATCCAGCTCCCCATCAACCAAGTCCCTACTTCTTCTTAGTACCTTCACATTATTAACTATGTGAGTACCACACCCAGTGTCCAAGACCCAAGCGTTAGAAGTAGAAGTGTTATGGAGTTCAATCATATACATACTGGAGGCGCCTTGTCCCTTCGCGCGAAGCCTCTTGAGCTCCGGCAACTACGCCGATAGTGTCCTTTCTCCCCGAAGAAGAAGCAGGTAGCATCTTCCGGTGAGGGAGCTATAGGAGCGGGTTCCTTCCCCTTCGGCTCCGGCGCCTGGAGTGGTTTGGGCTTAGGTGTTGCCACCTTGGCCTTCCCCTTACCTTTGCCCTTGGAGCTTGAAGCGGGCGCTTGCTCTTAGCTCCACCCTCATGGATGGCTAGGACGGGTGCGGAGGTTGATGGCTTTGCCTTGTCCATGTTAGACTCGGCGGTCTTCAGCATGCCGTGCAACTCCATCAAGGATTTGTACATGTTATGCATATGGTAGTTCGCAATGATTGGACCATATGCTCAAGGCAAAGATTGGAGGATAATATTTTTAGCCAACTCTTTCCTCATTGGAAAGCCCAACCTCTCGAGCTGGTCCACGTATTTCTTCATACGAAGCACATGGGAGCTCACGTTCCCGCCTTCCTGCATCCGGCACCCTATAAAGGCCTTGACACACTCGTAGGGTTCTTGCCTCACTTGCTATTGGAACATTTCCTTTAGCTGCGAGATCATATCAAACGCACTAACGTCCTCGAATTGCCTTTGCAACTCGGAACTCATGGTCGTCAACATGAGGCAAGTCACCTCATTGGTGTCCTTAAGGCGCTTCTCATAAGCGTCCTTAACAGCCCGCTTAGCGGTGTTAGCAGGAGCCTCCGGAAGAGGATCCTCTAGGACGTAGAACTTGCTTTCATGGAGTAAGAAAATTCTCTATTGCCTATGCCAATCCATAAAGTTTACTCATACGAGTTTCTCTTTCTCCAAAAATGGACGGAGTGACATGTGTGTCGTGGTGTTGCTTGTAGATGCCATCTAAAAGAAGGCAAAGCACACAAAAGGTTAGTTCGATATATTTTAATCCTTGTTAAATAATTACCCAATAGTTTAACACTTAAATTTAACAAGGGCTAAGAACCCAACACAACTTCACTACATGACGAGTTTACCACGGATCACTTCGTGAAGGTATTTAGGCCGGTAAACGCTTTACCAATTTCCGTGATTACAACTCTTAGGCACTTGCGGGATCCATCGGTACTCATAGCACCGATTTGGCATGTTTGATCCCTTCCCACACCGATTTCTCAATAAGCCGCTTTGGTAACTCGGTATAGGCACGACAATTACCAAGGCGTATTAAATTGGAACTGCAGATCGTCCAACAAGATACACGATGACGCCCTTGAAAATAATTGGCTCGTGCTAAGCTCGACAACCAAAGATTTCAAGACACCACACGCACCTTCCACACAAGTCCACATGGAACAACTCGTTCTTAGCTCGACAATTGTCCCATGCTTCATTAGATTCGGGTGGTGTCATCTTTTGGATGGCGTGTGATTTATGTTTCTAAGAAAAACGGGACTTTTGTTTTTCTGGTTACAAACCTCTTTTCATTTTGATTAACAAATAAGTGACAAAACGCATTTTTCACCATTTGAACATAAACACTTTATATTCGTTTGTTAATCATGTGAGCGAGCGGGGTTTGTTAACCACTTCAGAAAAACTATATAGTTTTATTATTTTCAAAAGATTTTCTAGCATGCGAAGATCCTACAACCACGCAAGAAAATAAATAAATAAAACTACACAACCACGCATAGAAAACCAATTTGAGCCAACTTAAGTGTTCCCCAGTGAGCTACCCGAGGAACTAAGTCTACTAAGGACAAACGATCCAAGACTTAGTGGCGTGCTCCCACTCGATCCCGCGCCTCCGGATCCGAGCTAGCCGAGATGTCTCCCAAGACTCCCGTTGGTGCCTCCGGTCTTCTCTTTTTATTACATACATAATTTAAAGAGAAATGGCATGCAATCCACATAATCTATTCTAAGCTAATTTACAAATTACAAAGAATAAATACTTTGGCGTGCAAGCCACAAATAAATTAATTATCACAAACCGGATTAAATAAATTATTACAAACCAAATTTGGTACAAACCACCAAATGAATGAACAACAAATAAAGCAACCAAACAACTACACAAATGTCTAGGCTCAAACAGGTGGTCACAACAACGAAACAACGACAAAGCATGGTGTGCCACACCAAACCATGCACAAAACAATATCCCAATTAAGTTTATTCAAAAACTAAAGGCACAAGAATAAACCTTGTACATATGCATTAGGATTCCAAACACTTTGAAATCCATATTCATATATACACAATATACATGTATGCATGTGTGCATTTTATGCCAAAACCACCTAATACATACATATACAAGAATTAGGATATTATGGGGCTTAATCTACTAGGCTAAAAAGCCTAAAATGATTCTCGAAACACCAAAACCAAATGCGAAAATCCATATCAAGTTTTCTTTTTCAAAAAGGCCAAAAACAGCCTGTTCACGACGCCTTCACGAGCTACTGGTCTTCACGGGCCCTCACGGGCCGTGAAGGTAGTACACTCCACGACTCGTGAAACAGTTTAAAATCCTTTCATGACCAACACCCCACGAGACTGCTCGTGTGGCCTTCACGACCCGTGAAGCAAGCTCCACGGCCTGTGAAGACCTTCTCGACATAATGTCCAAAATCGAAAATATGGATTTTCAAGCCACACAGGTGCATGCATCTTACAAGTATGGCTCTGATACCACTGTTGGGATTCCATGGGGATCAAAGCACGCAACGGAAGCAAAAAAAACACACACAAACAATCCCATGAAGTCTCAATGGTGGTGAACACTTGTAAGATCAAACATGTAACCAAAAAGGAACAAAGAGAAGAAGAGAAATCAAATCATACCCTTGAAGACTTTGATTAAATGCTGGAATAACTTCGGATTTGGGATGAACTCTTGAAACAAAAGGCTTTAAGCACCAAAGAAGTCCACACCAAGCTTAGCTTCTTTCTCCTTGTAGTAGCAAGCCACCAAACCACTAACACTTGATAATGAGGTTCTGGAACAGCCTTGAAAACCAATGTGCACAAACCACCAACACTTGTTCTTGCTCTCTCACAGATGAAGAACTCACAAAGTATATGTCTTGCACAAGATTAACCAAGAGTGTTGAATGAACAAAGAAGAATTCTTTTAAAGGCATTTTATGTGTTCAAAAGAGCCATAGTCGGACCTAAATGGCACCCATTCATTGGACCATTAAAATACAAGTGTCACTTAGAATTCTGCCTTCACGACTTCTTCACGGGCTCTTACGGGCCGTGAAGGATGAAGGCGCCATGACCGGCCATTAATCCTCCACAAGCAGTGCTGCGCCGTGCAAGAATCGTGAGGGTTGTGCCTTCACGACCTCCTTCACGGACCGTGTAAGGTCGTGAAGCCCTAGGGTTTCACGAACCATGCGGCCTATGACAGGACTCGTGTACACAAGCTGCTTCACGACCCGTAGAGCATCCTTCACGGTTGTTAAGCTTAGGTCAGATGGAATTTGACCATTTTGACTCTTTCTTCTTATAGCAGGCTGTCGAGATTGAAACTTGGCGTGTGACCCAATAAGCCCGCGCTTCATCGGTAGTGATGTCGGCTTACATGTGTTGGTGGGCAGATTCCAACAATATCAAGTTCTAAAGTGTTTTTAGAGTGATTCTAACAAGTTTGAAAATCTGGGTTTTGAAATGGTTAAGAAAAGTCAGCTGGATAACAAGCTGAGAAGATGATAAACTATTAAAACTAGGATCGCGGTGCGACCAAGTTAAGGGTCGTGGCGCGACCCCGTTAAATTTGAACAATGCAACATTTTGGTCCGACTTTCGGACGGCCCATCTGACTATTGGTTCCGACATTCGCATGAGTCATCCGACTCTTGGGTCTGACTTTTCCACATCGCGACACGGCGAGTTAGATGGTCGCGATGCGACTGGGGCCTGTTCAGCAAGGATTTGTTTTAATACAAGTCCTTGTTGGATAGGTAATGTAATGTCAAAAGTGAATATAATAAGTAGTCTAAGATCACTATAAGGGTCTCGTAAGGGATCTAGTAATAGAATCCCATATGTGTAAATGCTTAACGCGAATGATAATGATTCTAGGTGAACTTGCCGAATTAGCTGAATCGGAGTTAGAGTAATCTGGTTATTTTAAGCTTCTCAAGTGAGTACCGACTTTCATAAGTCTCGGTAGATGGAGACTTTCTTGTTAAATGAATTGTATGTGATTCAAAGATGTTTAATGTTGCATGTATGCTTAGAAGTAAAGACGTAAGTCTTGCCATGCTACTTTATTGCACTATGCCATGTTAAATACTCGTAAATGTATGATGAGTGCATGCCAGCGGAATCCAGAATTGGAGCCGCCTAGTTAAGATGAATGATATGTATGATACTAATCATGATTGGATAAATTATGTGGAAATTGATGATATGCATGCTAGGGATACAGATTGGATCCGCCTCGATGAAATGTATGAATATGCATGATTAATGAATGATCCTGATTGGATCATCTATGTGTATGTGAAATGTTTGCGGACATCTTAAAGCATGGTTAAGGTCAGCCGGATAGCTGAATCCCAGGGAGCCTTGATCAGGTGATTCTGGATTTAACGGTGATTCGAGGTAACATTCCAGATCATAGGTTCTATAGAATCGCCGTGCCTTATATCACGAGGGGTAATCAGCCGGATGTAGCTGGATTGCCTAGGGAACCTATGGTTCCGTAAACGATGCTTGGTAGAATGCTTTATGCTCCCCCAACAGCGCGAATGGTAGTGTCTGATCCCCCGGTTTAATGTTGTTGAGCGGGACTAGCTATCCTGCAAGAAATGACTCATCCGATCTTATCGGCACACCGCAATGTGATAGAATAACATTGATTGCAAATTCATATGATACATGACTTGCTTTATTGATACTTATGATAAGTTTGTACTCACTAGCTATAATGTATAGCTAATGGTGCCACGTTGACACTTTTTCCACATAAAGATTAGGTGGCCTGGTGAGCGGGGTTACCTATGCTAGATATTCGTTTTAGGATGGAACACTTATGAATATTGTAATTTTGTAATGTTATGGTCGGTCGTTGTGTTAGGGTAACACCAAACAATTGATACTGAATATTTTGGTTGTAAATATTAGTCGGATTACTTTTTAGTTAAATTTCCACCGCGTAACTTACTAATTTTTAATCGTAAATGAGTTCACGTTTGTAAAAAACACAAATTTTTGCTAATTTTGTCGTTTTGTAAAGCCGGTGTTACAAGTAGCTATCAGAGCCTAAGTTTGAGGGAATTAGGTACTCGTAAGAGTATTCAATCTAAAACTCGGTGTAACGTCCCCAAATTTTTTTTAAAAATAATTAAACAAGAGTACGATTAATAATTCATCACAATAAAACATTGTATAAGTTAATTACAACCCCGGGTGTTAACCCATAAATTCAAATGTAATTTTTTGGAATACACCATAAAGCACAAAATTGTTTGATCGTTGTGGAAGCTTGTGGAATATGAGCTATCAACCACGTGTTGGAGCCCCGCCGTGGCCATCACCTGAAAAGAAGGTTAAGCAACAACCGTAAGCACAAAGCTTAGCGAGTACACCTACTTACAATCAACCATATGGCATCAAATCATCCAGTTCACAATCATGTTACATCTTTCATTCCCGTTACCGTAGTAGTCCGTCCTACATTCCCACTACCGTATTAGTCGGTCCTACATTCCCGTCACCGAAGTGAACGGTCCCATCATACCCGCCACCGTAGTAAACAGTCTAATCATTCCCGTCACTGAAGCGAACGGTCCTCTCATTCCCGTCGCGGAAGTGAACGGTCTAATCATTCCCGTCACCGAAGTGTACGGTCCCATCATTCCCGTCACCGAAGTGTACAGTCCCAATCATTCCCGTCACCGAAGTGAACGGTCCCATCATTCCCGTCACCGAAATGAACGGTCCAATCATTCCCGTCACTCAAGTGTACGGTCCCATCATTCCCGTCACCGGAGTGAACGGTCCAATCAATAGCATAGCATAACACATTATCAATTCATCAATTCATCAGTCATCAATTATATAGCATATAGCACATTTACACATACATCATTGGGTTTAGATGGTAAGTTAGAATTCTCACCTGTCTTGTTGTCTCACTTTCTCAATCTTATCTCACTACTCACTTGCGATTACTTGCTAGTCGACCGTCACCTACAATAGGACTAACCACTTAATACTGTGCACGAACTCTTGTTCGTTTACTCACACAATTCATTCGGGTCTCACATAGAAATGTAACAATAAGGAATGCAAACAACATCGAAGTCCACAAAAGCGGGGACGCGTCGCGTCGAGGTAAAGTGTCGGATTTCATAACCGGATTTCAAACTGTCGGATGGTTATATACATAAGTCACATGGCTCAGTTGTTGTATGCATGAAAGTCGCATGGCATATCCTAAGTCGCATGGGGTATATGCGAAAGTCGCATGAGGGTGTTACAAGTGAAAAGTCGAATGAGGGTGGTAACCATGCGAAAGTCGCATGGGGGTATCAAGTGTCGCATGGGTGTAATATATATAAAAGTCGCATGAGGGTTTAGAGGTCGCATAGGGTCATGAAAGCAAGTGTTGCATGAAGTAACAAAAGTCGCATGGATGTTAAGGGTGAAAGTCGCATGGATGTTTAAGGGTGAAAGTCGCATGGGTTCAATTCGAAGGACGCATGGTATACCATCAAGAGTCGCACGACTCCAATCACAAGAGTCGCATGACTCATTCATAAAGTCGCACGACACATTTTCAAAAGTCGCATGGGGCATAATCATCCCAGTCAGTTCATCATTTTTAACTTTCAGGCTCCATGGCCAAAATCATGTTCTTTCAAAACTCAACCAAATCATATCATTTTTGTTTCAAAATGTTTCTCCATCATTTAAGCACTTCCTTCAAGATTTAAACACATTTCATCAAATATTGAAGCTCATGCTTCTAATTCTTTCTCTGTGGTTCTTCATAAACCCAGAACCCAAAAACCTAGATTCTAAATCATGCTATCATCATCCAAACAAGATAAAATTGATACCTAAAGTATCATAGTGAGGTAAGAAACAATACTTGATGATTCTTGTAGCAATTTTTTGAGTTTCCAGCTGATTCTTGAATCCTTCTTCCTTGTTTCTCGTGAGTTTAAGCACACACAAACACACAATTCTCTCGCTCTCTCTCTCTCAGTGTAACCGTGTTTGTTTCAATAGTGTTGGAGGTTGTTCCCTATTCTACTATATATATCCCTTCTAAAAAGGCTTAGGCCCAAATTCACATTTGAAGAAGCCCAATAAACATTATCCAATTACATTACTTACTTAACCCCTTAACCAACTATTCATATATATATATATATATTTATATATATATATATATATTCAAGCCCATAGAACCTCTAATGAATCAGACAATTAAATTCACAATCCAACAAAATTTATCATTTTCTCAATAAATATTCTTTTTATTTATTTCTCGGAAGTTCGGTTATTACAACTCTCCCCCACTTAAACACAATTTCGTCCTCGAAATATTCATTCGAATATGGTGGGGTAGTTCTTCTTCATTTCTTCTTCGGACTTCCACGTCCATTCCGAACCTTTGCGGTGCTCACACTACACCTTTACCATTCCCACTTCCCTATTGCGTAGTCGTTTGGTCTTTCTTTCGAGGATCGCAACCGGTCTCTCGATGTAATTCAATTTCTCGTCTATGGTGATGTCCTCCAATGGCACAAATGCCGACTCATCGGCAAAACACTTCCTCAGGTGAGATACATGAAACGTGTTATGTATCTTTGATAACTCCTCGGGTAGCTCCAGACGGTAAGCCACCTTGCCTACTCTTGCGATGACCTTAAAAGGCCCAATAAATCTTGGGTTCAATTTCCCATGCTTTTTGAATCGTATCACTCCTTTCCATGGAGAAACCTTTAACAATACATAGTCAGTAAGTTGAAATTCTAGCACTGATCTCTGTTTATCCGCATAGCTGTTCTGTCGGCTCTGAGCCGCTTTAAGTCGTTCACGAACCTGTTGGACATACTCCGAGGTTTTCTGTACTATTTATGTATTGCCAAGCTCTATCTGCCCGACATCACCCCAACAGATCGGGGTTCTACACTTCCTACCGTACAACATTTCGTATGGTGGCATGCCAATACTCGCGTGATAACTGTTGTTTTATGAAAATTCTGCTAGGGGTAAATACAAATCCCAGCTTCTCTCGAAATCGATCACACAGGCTCGTAGCATATCCTCCAACGTTTAGATAGTTTGTTCACTCTGCCCGTCAGTTTGGGGGTGATACGCCGTACTCAAGGTCACCCTCGTTAATCCTCATGGAACGTACTCCAAAATCTGGATGTGAATCGTACGTCCCTATCAGAAATAATGGTCACCGGCACTCCGTGCCTTGAAATTATCTCTTTCACATAGATGTCGGCCAATCTCTCGGCCGAACTAGCCTCTCGGATCGGTGTGAAGTGAGCGCTTTTAGTTAACTGATCAACCACTACCCAGATTGCATCATAGTTCCTTGGTGTTATTTCTATCGGTTGCAATTTACTGTGCGGTCGCTGGTGCTCAGCTTTTACTCGTAGACACGTAAGGCATCTTTCAACATACTTTGCCACATCTTGCTTCATTCCTTGCTACCAATAGTCTAATTTCAAGTCTCTGTACATTTTCGTGGCTCCTGGATGTATAGAAAATCTCAACTTGTGCGCTTCATTAAGGATGAGATTCCGGACTTTAGTGGTCTTTGGTACCCAAATTCGTCCGTATCGGGTCCACAACCCGCGGCTATCCTTAACCATCAACGCCATTTGGCCTTTTACCCTCTCGATTTTCTGGTTTTCTTCCTGGTGGCCTCGTTCTAGGCTGCTAAAATCGAATCGAATAGTAAAGTTATAACAGTCATTCTTAAGCATTTCACATTCAACTGTACATGGGTTGCCTTACGGCTTAGCTCGTCGGCTACAAAGTTAGCTTTTCCCGAATGATACAAGATTTCACAGTCGTAGTCCTTGACTAGGTCTAGCCATCTCCGTTGGCGCATATTCAGATTCTTTTGAACGGCGAAATACTTCAACTCTTATAATCCGTGTATATCGTGCACCTGACTCCGTACAAATAATGTCTCCATAATTTGAGCGCAAACACCACAGCGGCTAACTCTAAACCATGAGTCGGGTAGTTGCCATCGTGCGGTTTCAGTTGTCATGAGGTGTAGGAAATCACCTTCCCTCTTTGCATCAATACGTAGCCAAGTCCCACATGGGACGCGTCGCAATAGACTACCAAATCTTCCATTCCCTCGGGTAAGGCTAGTATCGGGGCATCACGAAATTTGCCCTGAAGTGTCTTGAACGCTTCCTTTTGCTTTTCTCCCCAATCGAAACGAACACTTTTCTTTGTTAGTTTGGTCAGTGGCACTGCTATCTTTGAGAAATCCTTAATAAACCTCTTGTAGTAGCTGGCCAACCCTAGAAAACTTCGAATCTCCGTAGGACTCTTCGGCATTTCCCATTTCATTACAGTCTCGATCTTAGCGGGGTCGACCTTGATTCCTTCTCGGTTAACCAGGTGCCCGAGAAACTGAACTTCTTGCAACCAGAACTCGCACTTGGAAAACTTTGTGTACAGCTTCTCCCTCTTCAAGGTTTGAGTACTTCCCGTAGATGCAATTCATGCTCGGCCTCCGTCTTTGAGTAAACCAAGATGTCATCAATGAATACGATCACGGACTTATCAAGCATTGGTCTGCAGATTCGGTTCATCAAATCCATGAATGCTTCCAGCATGTTTGTAAGACCGAAGGGCATGACAACAAACTCGAAGTGCCCATAGCGCATGCGAAAAGCCGTTTTGGCTATATCCTCCTCCCAGACCTTGAGTTGGTGATATCCAGATCGTAAGTCTATCTTGGAAAAACAGGCCGCTCCTTGCAGTTGGTCAAACAAATAGTTGATTCTTGGCAACGGATAACGGTTCTTGACGGTCACCTTGTTAAGCTCGCGATAGTCTATACACATCCTGAAGGTTTCATCCTTCTTTTTCACGAAAAGAATCGTTACTCCCCACGGTGAGCTACTTGGGCGTATGAAGCCCTTGTCAAGCAGTTCCCGAAGTTGTGACATCAACTCTTGCATTTCTGGTAGTGCTAGGCGGTACGGGGCCTTGGCGATAGGTGCCACTCCCGGCACTAGGTCTATACGGAACACCACCTGCCTGTCTTGCGGAATCCCCGAAAGTTCCTCTGGAAATACTTCCGGGTACTCACATACCACTGGTACAACCAAGACTGTCAGCTTCTACTTTTCGATTCTTGAGTCGACCACGTGAGCTATGAAGGTCGTGGAGCCCTTACGTAGATACCTCACCACTTTAGTCATGGTGCAGCATGTCGTCAATCCCCTTTGTCGTTTAGCGTAGATAGAGATTTCTCCCCCACTCGGACTCTGGATCCGTATGGTCCCTTGTTTACACAAGATGTTGGCCTAGTGATGCCCCAGTCAATCCATTCCCACTCTCACTTGGAACTCTCTCATCGGAGTCGGTAAGACACAAGGCCTTATCATCGGCTATCTCTACTTCTAACGGTGTTTCTAACTTCACCAGAGCTATTACAAACTTATTATAGAAAGTAGTAGATACAAAGGACTTACTCTCCCGGGAATAAAATAATACAAGTGAAGGTAGAGAGTTAACAACGAATGTACCTGCGATCACATCGGGCTCTTTCTTTGCCTCCTCCACTGTCATCTGGAACGCCCGTCCCCGAGGCTTTGGAAGCTCGGGCTTCTTTCCCATTTCCCCATTAGTAATCCTTAATGGTGGTTGCCAGGCAGGTCTCCCGCTGCCTCTAGTCTCTTCCGGGCACTCAGCCATGCGGTGCCCCGGTTTGTTGCACTTAAAACACACATTCAAGTGGACCCTACAATCTTTCCCGTAGTGCACACTCTTTCCGCACACAAAACAATTGATGGTTCCAGCTCGGCACTCCCCAGTGTGCCCCTTACCACATTTCCCACATCTTGCCCCCGAATTTCTAACGGCAGGCTTGAAATTTCCAACGTTCGGTTTCTTGAAAGGTTGTTTCCCAGCAGTGTTACTTAAGGCCGCTCGCTCCGTTGACCTTTTCTTGTTCCTCTCCATCAAATACAGCTCTCTCTTCCTTGCCCCTTCAATCACTTGGTCTACTGTAGCATACTGACCATTCGACACGAACTCTTGAATATCTTCCCTCAGCATCTGCGTATACCTGTGTATCTGCACCCGTTCATCATTTGCGTAAGCCGGAAAGTACAACAACTTTTCCTTAAATATCGCGGTTATTTGATTAACCGTCTCAGTAGTTTGCTTGAGTTTCATAAACTCATCCATCACGCGCTCCACCTCGACCTTGGGAGCATACTCCTCGAAGAACACTTTCGTGAATTTATCCCTTGTCATCCTGGCGATAGCTTCGCCCTTCATCTTTCTCAATAGATTCCACCAATCCTTAGCCGCTCCCCTCAGGAAGTTAGAAGCGAACCACACTTTTGATTCCTTAGCACTACGACTGGTAAAGAAAGCTCCCTCTATCGCCGAGACCCATCGGATGCTCCGCACCGGTTCTGGTACTCTATCAAATACAGGCGGCTGATAAGCCGAAAAATCCCGGAAAGTTCCTCCACGGGTCGCTTGATTTGTAGTCTGTGCTACTGGTTGGGCGACCACGACAGCCGTAGTAGCTTTTTTTGTAGCCTATAGGGCTCCCAGTTTCTGATCAATCATTGTGCCCATATCTTGTTTCAGATCCTCCACGATCTTCGGCAAAAGCTCCTTAAGTGTATTGGTAACCATAGTAGTCACCAACTCGGTCATTGCCTCATTATCATATTCTTCATCATTCATCACATTCTCCGGTACGACATTTTCCGGATTCACATTCTCGGTTTGGTTCAGGACTGGTTGTGCACGGGGGGTCACTCTCTCCCGTCACACTAGTATTTTCTCCATCAGGTGGGTTCTCAAAACCCGTTGGTATCACAGAACGATTTCTTGTAGTCACTATACTGGCTGTATAGACAATGCACTTAATTAACAGGCAGTATTGCTACACAATCCTTATCACTATATCAGTTCACATTTCACGTATTTCATGTCATAAGTACAGCTACCAGGCAACCCTAGTCATTCTAAGGCACCCTAGCTATAGGCATCTTATCTCTACAAATACCCCTCACCGGATCCTCAAGATTCCCACGATTTTGAAAAGTTTCAACAATTGTCGTGTGCAAATAATAATATGGCCCTATTATTAAAAACATGCTACACGTATTGGATCTGGTCATTACAACTAGGAATCCCGATTCACTGGCTTGGGCCATGTATCAGTCATCTCATCAAGCATACACTCATTTATCATGTAAGAATTAACATGTCATTCTATTCTGATTCTACTAGAGCATCTAGACTGCAAAGTCTCAGTTATCATAGTCCACATATCATACTCTCAACAGTTCAGTCAACATGATCATCATATCATAAATTCATACCTTGTACTCGCGTGTGACCACTCGGAGTAGCTCCAGCCGATAGCTCATCGTAACATTTAACATTTGAAAAGTTTCAAAACTTTGCCTAAAATCTTTTACGAACCAAGGTTTAAGTTCAAACATGTGGAATTGTATTTGAATCTCTTAAACCAAGGCACTGATACCAAGTTGTAACGTCCCCAAATTTTTTTTTAAACAATTAAACAAGAGTACGATTAATAATTCATCACAATAAAACATTGTATCAGTTAATTACAACCCCGGGTGTTAACCCATAAATTCAAATGTAATTGTTTGGAATACACCATAAAGCATAAAATCGTTTGATCGTTGCGGAAGCTTGTTGTAACATGCTGAGTTTGGACCTAGTTATTACGTAGGCCAAGGTATGTTTATGCACGTGATTAGTATTTGATTATATGTTTAATTATTTACTAATGGATTTATTTGAATTAATTGTTGTATTAATTAAACATTGGAATATATGTATATGTACGGATTTTCTTTTATTTTTTGTTTTTTATTTTTTTTTGAATAATAAAGTGTAATTAGTTTAAATAAATTTTGTATAATTGGTGATTTTGTTTAAATCTTTTAATTACAAAGTTTTAATTACTTTTATGAGTTTATATACATATGTTTTATATTTTAACTTATTTATATTTATTATGATGTATTTAATTATTTTTATTGATATTATTTTTATTATTTTACATGATTTGTAATTCTTGACTCGTAATAATTCGATTTTTCGAGCTCCGGAAGGTTCTAACCTTATAGGCGGGATTTCTATGAAATCTAATATTATTATGGTTGTATTTAAATCATAAATACGATTTTTAGTCATACTAGGCTTAAAATACAAATTTCTAATGGCTAACCTGGGAAATTTGTTGCCGAATGTCACAGTCTCCCCTGATTAAAAGAATTTCGTCCCGAAATTAATCGTTGACGTCCTGGATTTGCTTTTTGGCGAAGAGGTGCGGATATTTGAGTTTCATATAATCCTCTCGCTCCCAAGTGTATTCAGGCCCGTGCCTTGAGTTTCAACGAATTTTTAAGATGGGGATCTTGCTTCTCCTTAGTCTTTTGACCTCCCGGTCAAGGATTTCGATTGGTTCTTCTACAAAGTGCAACCGGTTATCAACTTGTACATCTTTTAAGGGTAAGACTAAGGTTTCCTCCATTTGGCATTTCTTTAAATTCGACACATGGAACGTGTCATGGATGGCGCTTAGTTCTTGTGGCAGTTTTAGCTTGTAGGCTACCGGTCCAATTCTTTCGATTATCTCGAATGGCCCAACGTACCTGGGACTTAACTTGTTCCTTTTACCAAAATGCATTATCCCTTTCCAAGGTGATATCTTTAGTAGAACTTTATCGCCAACTTGAAACTCTAGGGGTTTCCTGCGATTGTCGGCATAGCTCTTTTGTCGGTCCCTAGCGGTTTTGAGCCTTTCCCTGATAATCTTTATCTTATCAGTGGTTTCCTGCACGACGTCGGGTCTGGACAATTGTCGGTCTCCGATTTCCAACCAGCTGAGCGGGGATCTACATTTGCGTCCGTACAATGCTTCATAGGGTGCACACTGGATACTGGTGTGATAACTATTATTGTATGAAAATTCAACCAGTGGCAAATGCGAGTCCCAGCTCCCACCAAAATCTAACACACAAGCACGTAACATATCTTCCAGCGTTTGAATAGTCCTTTCTGATTGTCCGTCTGTTTGGGGGTGGTAAGAGGTGCTTAAATTGACTCGCGTTCCCAATGCTTTCTGAAGTGATTGCCAAAATCGTGAGGTGAAGCGACTATCCCTATCCGAGATGATAGAGATGGGCACTCTATGACGCATGACGATCTCATTGATGTAGATTCGTGCCAGTTTTTCCATCTTGTAATCTTCACGAATGAGAAGGAAATGTGCTGACTTTGTAAGCCGGTCTACTATTACCCAGATGGAATCGTACCCTTTAGCGGATCGGGGTAACTTAGTCACAAAATCCATAGTTATCTGTTCCCATTTCCATTCCGGGATTTCTGGTTGCTCCAGTAATCCAGAGGGTTTCTGGTGTTCTGCCTTAATTCTTGCACAAGTCAAACATTTCCCCACATATAGGGCGATATCCTTCTTCATTCCAGGCCACCATTAGTATTCCTTCAAGTCCTTGTACATTTTATCGGCTCCGGGATGAATAGAATACTTAGACTTATGTGCCTCATCCAATATCGTTAACCGTATGTTATTCGCCTTGGGTATCCAAACCTTCTTTTCGAAGTAACGTACTCCATCAGTTCCAATCTTGAATCTGTGCTCCAAATGACGGAGGGTTTCCTCTTTTAGATTTTCTGCATTTAATGCTTGCTCCTGAGCTTCAAGGATCCTTCCTTTCAGACTTGTTTGCACAACAACTCCTAATGCTCGTACTCGCGTTGGTTTTACTCTTTCCTTCCTACTCAACGCGTCGGCTACCACATTGGCCTTGCCTGGGTGATATTTGATTTCACAATCATAATCGTTGAGTAGTTCTACCCATCGCCTTTGTCTCATATTGAGCATCTTTTGATCAAAAATATGCTGGAGACTCTTATGGTCAGTGTAGATGGTACACTTGGTGCCATATAAATAGTGTCTCCATATTTTGAGTGCAAACACTACCGCTCCTAACTCCAAATCATGAGTAGTGTAGTTTTTCTCATGAACCTTTAATCGTCTCGAAGCATAGGCGGTAACTTTGTCTTTTTGCATTAAAACACATCCCAACCCTTGGTGTGATGCGTCGCAATAGACCACAAAGTTTTTTGTTCCAGTTGGAAACGCCAAGATAGGTGCGTTGCATAGCTTCTGCGTTAAGGTTTGAAAGGCTTCTTCTTGATTTTCTCCCCAAATGAATTTCTTATCCTTCTGAGTCAGAGTCGTTAATGGTTGAGCCACGCGTGAAAAGTTTTTGATGAATCGCCTATAATATCCTGCCAAACCAAGAAATTGTCGAATCTCAGTTGGCGTCTTTGGTGCTTCCCACTTTTTGATTGCCTCGATCTTTGCTGGATCGACATGAATTCCATTTTAATTAACTACGTGGCCAAGGAAGTGTACTTCTCAATTCCAAAATTCACACTTGGAGAATTTGACATACAAATTCTGGTCCTTGAGTAGTGTTAAGATTAATTTCAAATGCTGCTCATGATCTTCTTTGCTTCGCGAATAGATGAGAATGTCGTCTATGAACACTATTGCAAACTTATCTAAATATGGTCTACAGACCCTATTCAGTAAGTCCATAAATACTGCTGGAGCATTAGTCAACCCAAAAGGCATAACTAAGAACTCGTAATGTCCATAGCGGGTTCTGAAGGCGGTCTTAGGGACGTCTTCTTCGCGAACTCTCAATTGGTGATATCCCGAGTGAAGATCGATTTTTTTTTTGAAAAATAGTTGGCGCCTTCAAGTTGGTCGAACAGGTCATCGATTCGAGGAAGAGGGTATTGATTTTTGATGTTCAATATGTTGAGTTCCCTATAGTCGATGCACATTCGCAGCAATCCATCTTTCTTTTTGACGAATAGGACTAGGGCTCCCCATGGTGAGGTACTTGGTCGAATAATTCCTTTGTCGAGTAGCTCTTGAAGATGTGCAGACAATTCCTACATTTCCAACGGGGCTAACCGATATGGTGCCTTTGCTACGGGCGCGGCTCCAGGGATTAAATCAATCCAAATTTATCTTGTCTAACTGAGGGTAATCCAAGTAATTCATCTCGAAACACCTTGGGAGAATCTCGAACGATTGGAAAATCGTGAATGTGCTTTTCCTAAACCTCCGTTTCTACAACGTGAGCGAAGAATGCGATATAGTCCTTTCTTAAATATTTTTGCATTTTCATGCACGATACCACCTTGACGTTCTCCTTATACGACAAGCATTTCATCTTGTGATAATGGAATCTGAATGATCTTTTTAGAACAACGTATTTTAGCTTCATTTGTGGATAGCCAATACATACCAACAACTACATCAAAGCTCCCTAATTTGATTGGTATGGTCTACGTTAAAGTTTTTGCTGGCTAAGTTCAAGGTACACTTAGTGATTCTATTTCTAGTCTTGACTTCTTGTCCATAAGCAAATTCCATGATATTGGCCTAGTTCAATATTTGAAATTTTAGATTGAGCTTTGGCCTTAAAACTAGTGGTACGAAGCTTTTATATATTCTAGAGTCAGATAGCATTGATGCATTATAATTGTTCAGAAGAAACATACTAGTAATCACATTCGGGTCTCTTCTTTGTACAAATTATACTTAGCTAGGTTATGGTGATCCTAAGATATAAGGTCTAACAACTAACACTCCCGTTCAATCATATAGCAATGCATGTAAAATTTTAAAATCATACATTTCATAACGTGATTTAAGCAACACATGTTCAATCTTATAGTTCACAAAAGTACCAAAATGATTTCCTAAAAGACATCAAGTGATTAATGTTTAACAAATCATCAAAATAAACCACCAAGTTTAATAATCGAAAGAAACTCCAAATCTTTCACTAATTCAATCTCCTTAAAAACAACCCTAGCGTACCATCATACTTACTAGCAATCTCACCATCACTATATAAAAAAAATATCCCCCAAGCACATATATAATTAAATCATCTACACGGCCCTCCTTGTTGCAATGGTAGTCCCCACAACTCTTAACGCTTCACGGTGTTGCGACTCCGAGAGCATAGAAAAAAAAATTACATAGGACATGGTGCCGGTGGTGTAAATTAGTATGATGAATACTCAGTTCCAATGATATGCTTTGTACCCACCTTCCCTCTTTGGGGGTCACCCTTAATGTCCTTACGATAGTTCCCGTTACTACTCAGGGTGCCTCAATGTGCTCTCTAAATCAGCAGTTCTCTCCCTCCTAATGAAAATTTCACGAGGTCACTCTCGTTGGTAAGGGGGCTCTTTTCCTAGCCGTGAGCCTAACACATGCTCCACAGGAAGTCGGTGTTGATAATACACTAGGTCGTGAAACTCGGGGCTTCTCCCACTAAGTTTCTATTCTAACCTACATGCGTAAAGAATATGTAATCTTAATGTGTCAACCTAATGATGACATTACAGACTTCGATATATATAAAATTGGTTACTAAGTGTGTTAATATATGCAAGTACTTATGATATGCCATGCTTATGCGCACACACAATAATCGTGCTCCAGAAAGAAAATAAATGGAAAATGTTTCTAAGTATATTTTTATTATAACTAACCTAAGTCCCATATCGTACATAGCTAAATTAGACATAGGTTATCAAGCTTTGTCTAATTGAGGTATAACAATGTGGTACTCAACTTAATTATATTATCAATACACTTGATGCATTTTTAAACAAAATTATTTTGAAAATATTTTTATAAACCTTTGGTTATAGTTGGTGTTTTCCCCCCATAAGGAAAACAACATTCTCTATAACCTTAGGCTCTGATACCAAATCTATCACACCCCGCTAAAGCGGAAACACGAGATGTCACAGCACAAGATATCATCGCACAAGGTAAATAGATAATAACCATTATATTAAATTAACAAAATAAGTAGTTCGGATGAAACATAAATAAAAGTTACACAACCGAATAATATTTAAAGGACATTGTCTTGTACGATGCGTAAATAAAATAGATATTGTTTTTATAAAACTTGATGATGAAGATGAAGATGCCACACATCATGTTTGTAAGCATAAGGTACCTAACGGCGATCACCTGAAAGCACGGGTAAAAGAAAGAAAACGGTCAACTAATAGAGTTGGTGAGTTCATAGGTTTTTAATATATGCACAAAATATCTTTTAAATGAGAAAAGTTTAAATAATTGATGGAAGTTTTTGGAATAAAATAAAAGTATGCATGAATGATAGAAGATGTATTATATTGCCCAATACGTTGCACATGGTAGTAATAGACTATGATGTTTATTGCTTGAGCCATTATCCAACCTAGCCGACAACCAATTGCCCATGATAAACCTAACGCCTATATTAAATGACGTTAGTAGTGGTAAAGTACATCTATAGTTCGTCAACCATAAATGGGAGACGTCGAAATCTTCAAATAGCGCTACTAACAAATACCGGCTCACTAGCGGAGTTAAAGAATAATGTCCAACGAAAGGCCTTACAACGATCACCCAAGCACATCAAAGAATAATACCATAAGTGCTCAAAATAATATTTGAAATAAATAATAAGATAGGCAATAAACTTTTCATAAAACGTATACACATGCTTTCACCCAAAAAATAATATGAAATACGGTAAAAAGGGGCTATGATACTCACTCGGTATGCAAATGTGTTCACTCGTAAGGATTTCTTGTTCCTACCGAAGCTCCTTTCCTAATATAAGAGGTATGTAGCTCTATTAGACTTATTTTATTTGTTATTTTATATTATTTATTTGTTTTTAACTTATTTATTAATTAGTTAAAGGTTGTCTTTATTTTTACATAAATCATAAATGTTCACTGGAATTTTCAGTTCTTTAAGTTGAACTTTAAAAATTAAAAACCGTATTTTAGGAGTCATATTAAGGTTTGATATTTTAATATAATCTTAATACATGTTTCTAGAATGTCCAGTAAAAATATAGGAATTTATAATCCATGTTTAGTATTTTTAATAATTAAAAGTGTATAAGATGTCCACTGATCAGTGTCTGGATGACATGTTGTTACTAAAACGTCTGTTTAGGGCTCATACGACCTCTTTTTTACATAATTCAAACTGGAAATTAACCACGACTCAAAGATGAAACTTCAAAAAAAAACTAGACGTATTTTGACCCAAGAATGAGTAAGTTACACGCGTTTAAAGTGTACCTTTTTAAATCTATCAGATTTCCAGATTCAACATATGTGTCTTTTTAAATATGTTTGAAGGATCAAACATTCATGAAAATTAGTGAATCCAGGTTTAAATGAAAGGTAACACTTTAAACTAAGATTAGCAAAAAGAATCAACTGATTTTGATACATAAAACTCCAGATATAACAAAAACAAATGGGGAGTTCTAGCATCAGAATCTGCCAGATTTATTATTCTTTTTGCTTATGGGTCATAACTTTAATATAACATGTTTATATTCATGATTAATCATCTTGTATGAGTATAAGCTTTGATAATCCATGTGTTTTTACAACAATGGTAGGATGATACACATTTTATGTGTTCCTTACAACATTCGTTAAGATGAAACACATGCATGATCAAAGTCTTATTTTCTTGATTTTTAGTTGATTAAGTTCCATACAACAATGGTAGGATGATGCACATTTCATGTGCTCCTTACAACATTGGTAGGATGTTTATATTTACATGATTATAGATATATATAAAAGAAATAAGATGAACATCAAAGAAAATAAATAAAAAAAAGAAAAAAGAAGAAAAGAAGAAATGTAAAAGAGTAGAGATGAGTGTGTTATGATCATCTTACTAACTCTTTTCTTTGATTATGTGTTTGATCTTCAAAAGATGAACAAGACTTGGATGTTCTTGGGAGATTTTTGTTGGTGAAAGAAGAGGAGAGAAAAGAGAAGAGATGGAGTGTGGTGGTAAAGGAAATGATGAAGAGTAGTAGGAGACTTATATAGAGCAAGGGGGAGATCAAGTGGTGATTCTTGGGAAGAGAAGGAGGCAAGAGAATTATGAGGGGGGGTAGGGTGGATTTTCTTTTATTTTTTATTTTTTATATTTTATTTTTTTTGAATAATAAAGTGTAATTTGTTTAAATAAATTTTGTATAATTGGTGATTTTGTTTAAATCTTTTAATTACAAAGTTTTAATTACTTTTATGAGTTTATATACATATGTTTTATATTTTAACTTATTTATATTTATTATGATGTATTTAATTATTTATATTGATATTATTTTTATTATTGTACATGATTTGTAATTCTTGACTCGTAATAATTCGATTTTTCGAGCTCCGGAAGGTTCTAACCTTATAGGCAGGATTTCTATGAAATCTAATATTATTATGGATGTATTTAAATCATAAATACTATTTTTAGTCATACTAGGCTTAAAATACAAATTTCTAATGGCTAACCTGGGAAATTTATTGCCGAATGTCACATAGCGTATGACAATGAAGATGTCAGTTGATGAGTTAATCGAGCAGTTTAATGCTAAACTGAGGTTTGTAACTCAGTGGGTACCTATGAACCTTCCCAGGTTCAACATTTCATAGGAGCTTTATTACCGGAGTACAGGAGTACTACACACTTGGCTAGGTCACTGTCCCAGGCCTTTACCTTGGCAAAATCTGCTGAGGGGGACATTCAAGCCAGAGACAAGCAGAAATAAGATGAGGCTGCTTTGCAAAAGTCGAAGTATGACCAGACTGGTAGTCAGCAAAAGAGGAATGGGCAAGGAAACAAGTCACAGAGAAGTCGGAACAGTGGGGTAACCACTTGAAGTTATGGTCAAAAACCACAACTGTATATTCGGTGTAGATCTACTCATTCTGGGCAGTGTACTACTCAGACCATGTGATGTATACGTTGTGGAACATTAGGGCATGAAGCTAGGGAATGCGGTTTTCCCCGAAGTGTGTGTTGGAACTGTCAGAATGAGGGACACAGGGCTGGTGAGTGTCCTTCTGGGAGGAAGACTGGGACGGGGACTAGGGTAGAAGCGGTTGGGGGATCATCATCGGTAGGGCAAAAGAGAAAGAACCGTACTACGCGAGAGGGTGGGGTATATAATAAGATGGCTAATGATAATGCCACCGCCGATAAAGATGAAACGGATATTATTTGATAAAACTTTATACCTGTATGTGTGTGTTAATTAACTTTAAAGTTAATTGTGGATATTTTATGCATAGTATGTGCTAAAATGTTTGAGTTTATTTATGATGAGACTAATTCTCTAGAAATAGAACTAAATGATAATAGATGCTTTTCTATTATGAGTTATATGTTATCTATGAAGATATGGTATGGTGATAAGTATGTGATACTTGACTTAAATGCTAAGTGAGCATGATATACCATAGAAAGATTTGTTCATATGAATTGAATTGCATGATATAATGTGTATCATAAGATTTATATACATTATGTGTTTATGTGAATTCAACTGTGCAAAAAAAGAAGGAAAAGATGGGTTACTACATACTGGGTAAGTCTAGGATGTGCAGTGTTGTTTGGGTAAAAGATGTGAATGAGATAATAAGTGGATATTTAATCTACTGAGTACAGTTGATCAAGGAGGATGAATGATGGTTCTGAAGGAATTTTGTAGTATGACGAGAAATCGCATTTGTTGGTTTGAAATGTGATGTTATGCTTTAAGATTGGATGTATAATTGATATCTTGTGTTAATTGAGATATTACGAGACGAAATTTTAACCATGACTTGGAAGTTGCAGTTGATATGATTACAGTGATGTTATAGGAATGATAACTATAAGAAAGAAAGTGTATAATTGACTTGGTCAATAAAGATGTAATAAATGCCTAATTATGAAGAGTGATTTATGTGACTTAGACGGTGACCAGATTAAATCAGAGAAAGTGATTGTGGAATTTGATGTTACCTCGGATAGACGACATGATGACAGATGCGTTGATCTGTGAAAGAGCTAGTGATGAAAACATCTTGTATATGCGAGTTGGAAGTATCTCTGACTTAGTGGATGAATCAAGATTTCCTTTACAAGAAAGTCTTGAAGAATGATAAGATTGAAACCTTCAGAATGAGAAAGAAAGAAGAGGAATGTAATGGCCTGAACTTATGGAATGAAAACTTGTGAATCTGGAGCATGGAGATGCCTATGCTTGGAGATTGCCTTTGCTTGGAGGTGCCTTTGCTAGGAAGTTCCTTTGCTTAAAATTGGAGTTGAACTTTACAGGGATTGATGAATTTAATTGCCAATGCTATATTGTGGAGAAAGACATGAGGGTTGGGTATTAATGGAATACTATGAGAACAGAGATTATATGTGATATGAAATTTGACATATGGAGTGCAAGTTGAAGTGGTATACTAGAAACTTATGAAACCTTGAGATATCTGAGTTATCTGAGAGGTGATGACAAGACGTGATGGAAATTGCACTTAACTTGATTGTATAAAGAGAAACCTGGATATATTATAAGTGGTTATTGATTGTTCAAATATTTTTACTACCAGTGAGACGGCATCTGTTGGACAGATGGACTTGATTGAATATTTTAATAGGATGATTTAAAGATATGGTGATTCATATTTGATGGCTTGTGATGAAAGTGGAGATTTGCTTAAACTTATGAAGAGTTTACAAACGAAGGTTGAAATGAGAGTTGAACTATGTAACTGGATTTTCCTGATGGATAGCCGAAGGTGTGATTGAAACACAATGATTTGTGGAACTCATATCTATTATGATTGTGTGGGTGAACTAATTTCTGACAGTGGGATCTCAGAATACCTTGTGTAAAGCTATGAGATTGTGGTGATAATACTTCAACCTGTTGACTTGAAGTAAGTGATAAACTACATGTGAATACTTTGGCATGACAGATAATAAATGATTGGAAGCTATTGGGATTTATGACTGAGTTATACATAATTCAGGAGATGCTTGAAGACAGGATTTATGAACAAACTGTTTGTTTGAAATAAGTTCAGAACGATAAGCTTTAAGGCTTGTGTGGTTATAAATTAACAATTGAGAGCACGATGGAGTTTTTCTGGTTAAACTAACAGAAGAAGATACGAAGAGTAGATATCTTGGTTGATGTGTGTGAAGTGAGATTCCGAGGACGGAATCCTTTTAAGGGGGGAGGGTTTATAACATCCTGAGTTTGGACCTAGTTATTACATAGGCCAAGGTATGTTTATGCATGTGATTAGCATTTGATTATATGTTTACTTATTTACTAATGGATTTATTTGAATTAATTGTTGTATTAATTAAACATTGGAATATATGTATATGTACGGATATATATATATATATATATATAAGTATGTATGTGTGTTTGCATGTGTAATACATGACACCTCATGCTACTTGGTTTGAGAAACCATATGTGGGCTTTTATTGAGTTAACATCTAATTGCTTTCTCATTTGAAATACCAATAGTGTGTGTTTGTATGTGTTTTAAAAGAAAAAGGCAAAAGAAAGCAAGTTATTTGAAAAGTGTAAGTAAAGATTTGTTGGGTGTTAATTCAAAGTTAAGGTATGATTGTATTTCTAGCATTGTGTTGATGATTCTAACATGCTTTGTTGCTAAACTTATGTTGGTTTCATGAAGTTACCATGGATGAAGTTTATGTGTAAACTTGTTTAATGGGTTTTGCATGATTTGCTATTTTAAATGGTATTAATATGTTTTTGTTGTTGCCAACATGTTATAAGATGTTTATACATGTTTTAGAAGTGTTCATAATGGATTTCGAGTGAAGATATGTGATTTTGGATAAGTTGAGTCGGCTGGAAAATGAAGAAGATGATACAGGTTTTAGAGCGACGCGACGCGTCATCTTCTTGAACGCGACGCGTTCTTGTGTTCTATCGGATTCTTGTGGAAATCCGATGGTGCAATCCGAGACCCAAAATCCGACTCTAGCAATCCTACAAGGAAAATCCGACAGTTGAAATCCGGAACTTGAAATCCGGGACTTGGAAATCCGACACATGTGTATCGGATTTGTGAAATCTGACAGTTGGGTGCGACACAATGCGCCGGTTGCTTGGATGCGACGCGTCCGCGGTTTCTGAGGATTTTGATGTTTGATTGCATTCTTTGTTGATATATGTTGTATGTATATGCATATGTGAATCTTTTATGTGTGTTTGATAAAAGAGGGATATAAATATTTGTTTGAATATATATTTATGAATTGAATACTGATTTCAGTTTATTCTGATCTCAGGAAAGGACAAGGCTCAGTAATATTAGACCAGTGAGTGGGAGTTCGAGAACTCGAGGTCAGTGGATGTTTACTCACGGGTGATATTAGTTGTATCTGGTTTGGTTGAAACTGTATGTGGATTGATGCATGGATAGATTGTATATCTATTAATTGATTAACTGGTGGTTTGATAATTAATTGTTGCGTCAGTGATATGTATACATGTTTGTTGGGGGGGGGTTCAGCTTGGCAAGGCTAAAGGCTGGGCTGGTTTGCTATCGGCTAATCAGTATTGAGATCGTTTGATGCATTTGTTGCAACTTAAGATAATACTGTATGAGAATAGCAAATAAGCTAATGGTAAATCTTTGCTTTGGCCGGCATTGGTTGAAGGATATGCAGATCCGCCGTTCTTCCCAGTGCACGATTATGTGTTTACTATTGTTGATATCATGCGGTTATTTGCTGATATACCTGTGGTAGTTTACTTTCATTCATTTAGCTTTGGGATAATCCCCCACCTCTCACTACTTTTACAGGTGGCTAGTAAGTTCTGCGGTTTAGTTGTGAGGGGGTGTAGCCTGGGGAATAATTATCGGGCAATCTGATTTCAATTGTGACGAGCCGTAGTTTTTGTAATACTATTATTTCAAACTGAGTGGTTTTGTTAAACAGTGGTTAATCTTCGGTTGTAAATACTTTTATGTTTTGTGAACGCTTCCGCAGTGTTAATTAAAATGAAAATTTTAAGGGTGAAAATACGGTGTTACACTTGTGGAATATGAGCTATCAACCGCATGGTGGAGCCCCGCCGTGGCCATCACCTGAAAAGAAGGTTAAGCAACAACTGTAAGCACGAAGCTTAGCGAGTACACCTACTTATAATCAACCATATGACATCAAATCATCCATTTCACAATCATGTTACATCTTTCATTCCCGCTACCGTTGTAGTCGGTCCCACATTCCCACTACTGTAGTAGTCGGTCCCACATTCCCGTCACCGAAGTGAACAGTCCCATCATACCCGCCACCGTAGTGAACAGTCTAATCATTCCCGTCACCGAAGTGTACGGTCCCATCATTCCTGTCACCGATGCGAACAGTCCAATCATTCCCGTCACCGAAGTGTACGGTCCCATCATTCCCGTCACCGGAGTGAACGGTCCAATAAATAGCAAAGCATAACACATTATCAGTTCAACAATTCATTAGTCATCATTTCATCATTCATCAATTCATCAGTCATCAACCATATAGCATATAGCACATTTACACATAAATCATAGGGTTTAGATGGTATGTAAGAATACTCACCTGTCTTGTTGTCTCAGTTTCTCAATCTTATCTCACTACTCACTTGTGATTACTTGCTAGTCGACCGTCACCTACAATAGGTCTAACCAATTAATACCTTGCACGAAACTCTTGTTCGTTTACTCACACAATTCATTCGGGTCTCACATAGGCATGTAACAATAACGAATGCAAACAACATCGAAGTCCACAAAAGTGGGGACGTGTCGCGTCCATCAAACTGACGTGTCGTGTCGAGGTAAGGTTTCAGATTTGATAACCGGATTTCAAACTATCAGATGGTTATATACATAAGTCCCATGGTTCAGTCATTGTGTGCATGAAAGTCGCATGGCATATCCTAAGTCGCATGGGGTATATGTGAAAGTTGCATGAGGGTGTTACAAGTGAAAAGTCGCATGAGGGTGGTAACCATGCAAAAGTCGCATGGTGGTATCAAGTGTCACATGGGTGTAATATATATATCAGTCGCATTAGGGTTCAGAGGTCACATGGGGTCATGAAAGCAAGTGTCGCGTGAAGTAACAAAAGTCGCATGGATGTTTAAGGGTGAAAGTCGCATGGGTTCAATTTGAAGGTCGCATGGTATACCAACAAGAGTCGCACGACTCCAATCAAAAGAGTCGCATGACTCATTCATAAAGTCGCACGACACATTTTCAAAAGTCGCATGGGGCATAATCATCCCTGTCAGTTCATCATTTTCAACTTTCAGGCTCCATGGCCAAAATCATGTTCTTACAAAACTCAACCAAATCATATCATTTTTGTTTTAAAATGTTTCTCCATTCATTTAAGCACTTCCTTCAAGATTTAAACACATTTCATCAAATATTGAAGCTCATGCTTCCAATTCTTTCTCTCTAGTTCTTCATAAACCCAGAACCCAAAAACCCAGATTCTAAATCATGCTATCATCATCCAGACAAGATAAAATTAATACCTACAGTATCATAGTGAGGTAAGAAATAATACCTGATGATTCTTGTAGCAATTTTTTGAGTTTCCAGCTGATTCTTGAATCCTTCTTCCTTGTTTCTCGTGGGTTTAAGCACACACAAACACACAATTCTCTCTCTCTCTCTCTCTCAGTCTAATCGTGTTTGTTTCAATAGTGTTGGAGGTTGTTCCCTATTCTACTATATATATCCCTTCTAAAAAGGCTTAGGCCCAAATTCACATTCGAAGAACCCCAATAAACATTATCCAATTACATTACTTACTTAACCCCTTAACCAACTATTCATATATATACATATATATATATATATATATATATATATATATTTGTTAGTCCCATGTTTAGAATAGTTAGATTTGATTAGACAAACTATCGATATGTATAGATAATAGGTCCAGAGTTAGGAATTATGTAAATTTGTTATAGACAGACTAGTTAGCTAAAGCTGAGTAGTCAGCGTATAAACAGATATAGAGTTTTCTATGTAAGTACTAGATAGCTCAGTGACTTCTAAGCTAAGATAGGTTTTAAGAGTGAAGACTTGAAGATTCAAGAACTCAGCTTGACAAGGTCAAGACTACTGAGTATGTCAGATCAGCGTCAGAAGTCAGTTTAGAATTTAGGTAAGTTATAAATTTTGTTATAAACTCTCCATATCCACGACATTTAAATTAGGATATCTAATACTAATTTAAACTATCTATTAGTTGGATAGAAATCTTAAACCGAATTAATTAGATATGTTCTAATTAAGGAGTTTGTTACAGTTTTAAAGAAAAGATAAGTTCTATCTCTAAAATGCGATTTGTTCGTAGATATATCAAGTATAAGTATAAACCTTTTTCTGGGTTTTACATACACGAATACAGAGGCTATACACAACGAAGACTGCATAAATTGCAAGACTGCATAAGTTGCAAATCGTACATGTGTTCATGATACTTGATACGCGTGTGTTGCGATAACTTTGTAAGTTCAAAGTTCCAGAGAGTTTTAAAGAGTTCTTGTTAATCAATTTTAACAAGAAGTTCGATCATCAATTAGTTTGTGATTCAAGAGTGTTGAGAGAGAGTTGAGTTTAAAATCATTGTAATATCAAATCATCCTGTTGATTTGATTAGAGAGTGATAATAGTTATTGTTCTATTTGATTATTGAATAAACATTTGATTAATTTGATTATTTGTTTAAAGTGTATTCAACCCCCCCTTCTACACTGTATCGGTTGCTTGTTCACCCTCTTTGGGACCAACAACTGGTATCAGAGCAAGTTTCTTCATAAGTTGAAGATCAAGATCCGCTGTCAAGAGGTTAAAATGTCTACTAGCAAGTAATCATGTCATATATGAACAATGGCGGCAAAAGGGTGTCCTATCTTTGATGGCACTGACTATCCTATGTGGAAGTTTAGATCCATGCTATATCTGAAGTCCGTGGATCACAGGATGAGTACCGTGATTCAAGATGGCCCTATCATACCAATAATCCATATTACTGCCACTGACAAAACTGTTCCATCTAGAGAAACTCCCAAGCCTGAAGCATCTTGGACTGAGCAAGATCGTAAATTGTTCAACCTTGATGACAAGGCACAAAGCATTATAGCAAATGCTTTAACAAATCCTCTTCTGCATACTGTGGCTGGGTGCCAAACTGCAAAAGAGATGTGGGATACTCTCAGTGTTACGTATAAAGGCACTGACTTGGTCAAGCAACATAAGAAGACAAATCTAAGTCGTTCTTATGAAACCTTCTTTGCTAAAAAGAATGAAACTCTGGTAGATTTGTTTACCCGATTTCAATGCTTGATAAATGATATGATCTTGGTAGGTGTCAAGAAAGATGAGAATGAGTTGGTACTCAAGTTATTGGATGTGTTACCATAACAATCCAATGAGATCACTATTGCACTTCATGCTGGAGTAACCTTTGGAAAATATGATCTCAGATCTATCTATGGTTTCCTTCTAAATCATCAACAGATCATGGAACAGAAGAAAGTGGCCCAGCAACAATTAAAAGAATCTATCAATAATGCTGGATCTGCATTAATTGAAGAAAAGAAAAAGAAGGGATCTAAAAAGTCTCAAGCTGAGACTGACTCTGAATCTGAATCTGAGGAGGTAAGTCTTAACTCCGGTTCAGATGATGAAGAGATGGGTGCTCTTACTAAACAAATGGCAATGTTAGCAAGAAACTTTAGAAAGTTCAGAAGAGGAAGGGGTCAACCTGACAGAAGCAAAAGTGGTAAATCTACTTTTGATCCTAAGAAAGCTAAGTGCTATAACTGTCAAAGGATAGGACACAGAGCTGCTGAGTGTAGAGTTAAGAAGGGAGAATCAGCTTCAGTAGCTGATAAGAATGCCTACAGAGCTGATAAATATAAGAAATATCAAAGACTCAAAGGCAAGCCAGATGAAAACACCAAAGGTCTCCTTGCTGAGACTTGGGATACTGAATCATCTACTTTAGATGATGACGAGCCAGATAGGTGTTTGATGGCCATTGAGGATGAAGAGGAACAAGTTGACTATGAGTTAGAAGACAGTTCCTTTGATGAGGATCTAGCAGAAGCGGCTAAGCTGAGTAAACAAACCAGTAACCGGGATCTTGCCTCAATGTACAAGGTAAATAACTTTAGCTCTTACACTGATGAACAAAAATGTCTTATGTTCAACTATCTGTTGAATGACTTCAAAACCTCTCTCACAGTTCAATCTAGTTTGAAAACTGAAATTTCAAAATTAAAAGATGAACTTAAACACTTTGAAACTCTCTTAAATGCTGGTAAAAAGATTCAAAGTGATTATGAATGTCAGCTTCATATAAACAAACTTCTAAGTGAAGAACTACAAGAATCAAAAGAACAAGCTGACAATTTAAGAAAGATCTGTGAATCTTGGTGTAAGTCATCAAGAGAAGCAGAAAAGTGTATTAACCAGCAGATACCAAATCAAGTAAAAGCAGTGCTAGAGGGAGATTATAGTGCTGTTGCTGATGAAATCATCGAAGATCAAGTCAGTCTTGAAGACAAAACGGTGAAATCAGATAATATACTCCCAAGAACATTCTTAAGAAACAAGGATGGGAAACAGGTCGAAACCAATAAGTTTGCGAGACCAACCAAAAGTCCTCAGGTTATTCATGCAAATCATCAAGCTGAATGTTCCAGATCCAACAAAAACTGTATGTCGGTTTTCAAAAGATTGGATTACAATCCCGTGAGAACAATTGTATTTGACAAAATATCTCACGTCAACTCAAAAAGACATAACTCTCAAGCCATATATGAAAGGATGTCTAAAAACAAGAAGTACAATTTGAAGAAGCTCATGATCAGTTTATGAGTACTGTAGATCAGCCTTATCAACAACAACATGCTCCTACAAGTGGTATCTAGACAGTGGATGCTCAAGGCACATGACAGGAAGCAAAGGGATTCTAAGTGAATTCCAAAACAATGAAGGACCCAAGGTGACATTTGGGGATAATTCTCAAGGAAGGAATAAAGGTTATGGAAAGATAACTGCTGGAATAGTCACTTTAAAAAAAGGTAGCATATGTTGAAGGCCTTAAACACAATCTGATAAGTATCAGTCAACTGTGTGATGAGGATTATGAAGTCACCTTCAGAAAGTATGCAGGAACAATTTATGATAAGAAGAGAAAACCTATATTAATGGCAAAAAGAGAGAGAGATATATCTATTTGTTAGATCTCAGCTCTGCAGATCCTTCAAGTCCAAACAGAATTTTTCAATTAAAGAACCATTGCATATGTTGCATTTGGATCTATTTGGACCTATTAGCACCCCAAGCCTAAGTGGCAAAAAGTATACTCTAGTGATTCTTGATGAGTTCACAAGATTCACTTAGGTGGTCTTCTTAAAAGCCCAAAGTGAAGCTGCATATGAGTTAATCAGCATCATAAGACAAGAAGAGTTGCAAAAGGGTAAGTCTCTTAAACAACTCAGAAGTGATCATGGGACTGAGTTCAGAAACTCAACTCTTGAAGGCTTTTGTGAAGAAGAAGGAATTATTCAAAATTTCTCATCCATAAAAACTCCACAACAAAATGGAGTTGCTGAAAGGAGAAATAAAACCTTAATTGAAGCTGCCAGAACCATGTTATGTGAGGCAAAGCTCAAACTGAGCTTCTGGGCAGAAGCTGTAAGTACAACCTGCTATACTCAAAATAGATCTATTATAGTTAAAAGACATGGTAAAACACCTTACGAGATGTATCACGGCAGAAAACCCAACATTGGATATTTCCATATTTTTGGTTCAACATGCTATGTGCTAAACCAAAGAGATCAACTCCATAAGTTGGAACCCAAAGTTGATCAAGGTATATTTGTTGGATATTTTTCAATCTCCAAAGCTTACAGAGTCTTTAATCTTAAAAGAAAGGTAATTAAACAGTCTGTACATGTTACGTTCAATGAGACAAGTATTGATGAATCCAACAGAGCTCAAACTGACCCGGTTAGTCTGAGTGAGCTTGAGAGGAGCAAAGAAGATCTCACATCAAATCCCATGTACGTTATGGATGATTCTGATGCCGATGATGGTGATAAATCTGACAAATGTGCATCATTGAAAGAAACTATCAATATTGAAGATAGTCAACCTAAGAATCTCAGTTAATCATTAGGTACTTGTCAGATTGAAGATCTAAGTGATCTTGCAATTCCTACTCAGACTGAAGAAGTAAGTCCTATTCAGCCTGTGAGACACTGCTTTGACTCAGACCCAGAACCTCAGTATCCTACTACAACCTTCAAAGTATTAAAAGATCATCCTCTTGATAATGTCATTAGGAGCATTGAAGATGGTGTGTTAACTAGATCTAAGGCAAATGCAAACTATGCTGCCTACTCTAGTTTTCTATCTCAAATGGAACCAAAGAAGACTAAAGAGGCTCTAAAAGATGAAGATTGGATTGAGGCTATGCAAGAGGAGCTGACAGAATTTCAAAGAAATAAGGTCTGGACCCTTGTCCCTGTCCCTAAAGGAAAAGCAATTATAGGCACTAAGTGGGTCTATAGAAATAAAATGGACAAGGATGGAGTAGTGACTAGAAACAAGGCAAGGCTAGTAGCTCAAGGGTATTGACAAGAAGAAGGTATTGATTATGATTAGACCTTCGCCCCTGTTGCAAGGATTGAAGCTATAAGATTGTTTCTAGCCTATGCAGCTTTCAAAAACTTTAAAGTGTATCAAATGGATGTTAAAAGTGACTTCCTAAATGTAGCACTATAGGAGGAGGTGTATGTGAAAGAACCCCCTGGTTTTATTGATTCTAAACATCTAGATTATGTCTATAAGTTGGATAAGGCTTTGTATGGACTCAAGCAAGCTCCAAGAGCCTTGTATGATACACTATCCACCTATTTGCTCTCAAATGATTTTGTTAGAGGAAGTATTGACAAAACTCTATTCATAAGAAAGAGTAGAGGACATGTCATTCTGGTTCAAATCTATGTGGATGACATTATCTTTGGATCAACAAACCAAGATCTTTGTGATTGGTTCTCCAAGATAATGTCTAATCTATACAGAACGAGAATGATGGGTGAGATAAAGTACTTTTTGGGACTTCAAATCTATCAGAAAGAAGATGGTATATTTATTAATCAGAGCAAGTATGTCTTTGATCTGATTAAGAAATATGGTTTAGACTCAAGCCATCACGCAAAGTCTCCAATGTTACACAATGTCAAGCTACACAAGGACATTGATGGAAGGTCTGTATGTCAAACTACATATAGAGGAATGATAGGTTCATTACTCTATTTAACAGCAAGCAGACCTGATATAATGTTTGCTACATGTGTTTATGCACAATATCAGGCTGATCCAAAGGAATCACACTTGCTAGCTGTTAAAAGAATACTCAAATATCTGAAGGGAGCACATAACTTAGGTTTGTGGTATCCTAAAGGATCAGGATTTGAGCTGATAGGGTACTCTGATTCAGACTTCGTAGGATGTGGTCTTGATAGAAAGAGTACTACTGGAGGATGTCAACTTTTGGGTGGAAATTAGTTAGCTGGACGAGCAAGAAACAAAACTCAGTGGCAATTTCAACAAGTGAATCTGAATACGTAGCTGCAGGGAGTTGTTGTGCTCAAATACTGTGGATGCAACATCAGCTGAAGGACTTTGATTTGCATTATTCGAAGACTCCCATATTTTTTGATAATCAAAGTGCTATTGCCATTACACATAATTCAGTATTTCACTCAAGAACCAAACACATTGAGATATGACATCACTTCATCAGAGATATTGTAGAAAAGGGAAAGATAGAGTTAGTCTTCATTGAGGCTGAAGCTCAGCTTGCAGATATATTCACTAAACCAATTGAAGATACAAGATTTACAACTCTACTCGGCGAGCATGGCATGCTCAACCCTTAATCGGTAAGTTCCATTCTTTATCTCTGTTAAATTTTTGCTAAGTGCTACATTTGACTAAGTGTTAAAATATGAGCTGAGTGCTAAATCTGAAGTTGAGTACTTTAGCTAAGCTGAACATTCAGGATCAGCTGAGTACTCCATCTAAACTGAGCACTCAAGATCAGCTGAGTACTCCGTTCCAAAGTGTGGTCAGTTCCACATGTCTAGGTTAGTCCTAACAAATGGTAAGTCCAACAATATGGTGAGTCCAAAATATTTACGTTGTGTCTGTAAATAAACGTCAGTCGTTTAGAAATTTTTTATGATATATTCTTTTCATAAAAATATTTATTTCAATATAACAGTGTGCGTTTGGGTAACCTATAATGAATTTAGACGTTGTAACAAACTGCGTAGCAGTTTTTACGGTAACGGTCATATTTATTACCCTTCGATAACAGTAACTTTTCTCTTACATTGAAAAGAGTTCATTGCTCAGTGCTAATCCTTATTATTGCTAAGTGCAATTCAATTCGATAAGTTCGATTTCAATGGAGGGTTATACTCTGAATCTAACTGAACAAATGATTCGTGGTGCAAATTTCAAGAACAACGCACTTCCCACCTACAAACAAAACAACGTCATCGCCTGTACCGACATTCCAAAATCCAAAATTGTTATGGGATATGAGAAGTGGGTCTCCTACATTCGCAAGGGACCCCTGGCACATGCATTTATTCGTGGAACCGCTGTGCTCATCCCTTAACTTCTCACGGAATTCTGGTATACGTGTAAACTGGATGTAACTCAATCGGTCATACGGGGTACAGTCCTAAGTGGGCAAGTGGCGATAGAAGTTGACGCAAACTATCTCCGCCGAATTCTTCATCTCCCGATTCATAATCAGTATGAACTGACGGTTTCTAGGGAAACATCATGAAGCATTTTACCCTTAATGGGTCATCCTCAAGTTATTGGCGTCATACGGAAATCTGTTTTCCAGACCGCATGGGGATTTATGGTATCCACTGTGGTTCGTTCCCTTGGATACAAGGTAGGAGCCCTAGATAATGTGAATGACTTTGAAATGAAACTATTATACAACTTATTTTATGATCGACGAGTGGATTACGCTGAGTTGATCTTTGAGGCATTCAAGTCATTGGTGACCAAGAACATAACGGACACCATTGTGCCCTTCACAAGATTTATATCCATGGTCATCGAGGACAGATTGGGGAGACGATATACTGCTCAATATGAGTCAATTCCTACTCCTTTTCTCAGCTACAGAATTTTCGCCCATGATATTTTCCCTGGGCACCCTACAATGAGCGCTCAGATGAGGGTGTATGTACAGCTTCCGACTCCTGAGTCAAGTGAAGCTGAGACAGAGGAGGAAGCTGCGGAAGAAGTGGGTAACGATGTTGGTTCTGAGGCTGAGTCCCCTTAAGCTGATCAACCTAGGACTCAGCCCAGACCCAGTGCTCAAATAATTTCATCCACCACATCGAGTTAAGAGCAAAGGAGTCTGTTTCCTAGCTCTGAGTCTCCACTGCTAGGTGCAGCAGGTAAAATTTCGCAATCCGATCATCCAACTTGCTGAAATGGTGGAGATTGGGTGGGGGGTTATCTAGAGAGATGGCAGAGATGGAGAGTGAGAGAGGGGGAGATGTGTGTATTGGGATGATAGAATATATATTTTAAATTAAAAAGATTAAATATATATTTGAAATTAAAAAGATTAAATATTATTTTAATCAATAAAATATAGAAAAGATGATAAAAGGATCAAATTACTCTTGACTTAACAGAGTTGACAACAATCAACTAGTGAAAGGACCATTCAGACCGAAAAGTGAATGTTTAAGACCCATCTTGGTCACTTTTGAAGTTAAAAGACTAAATAAGAAGAAATGAGATAGTTAAAGGACCAAATAGGCAATTAAATCTTAAATATATAATTTCTAGCAACTATAAAAAACAATACTTATTTCCAACATCATTTTCAGCAAGTTAAAAACATTAACACAATAAAAATAGAACTATAAACTATAAAGTTATCAAACATAGCCGGTAAGCTACAATACAACATAAAGCATAAAACTTCATAATACCTGCATTGTAAAACCACTTGTCAATCTCACGACAAACTTTAACCCTAATATTGTCCTTTCGATCTTCATTACTGGTTTGGTGTCTCCATCCTTTCTACCCTTGACCACTACTTTGGGATCAGGAGTGAAGTACATATCCATAGGACCTTTTTGTTGTGGCTTTTTAGGACGGGGCATCTTACTACTACCGTGCACTATCTATTTCAACAACATCTTCCTCTTCACCACAATCAGGTTGTAATTGTTCTTGCATCCAGATTTTGGCTTGGCTTGCATTTTTTGTTGTGCCCTTGTTGTTTGTTTCTTTGTTATATAAGCTTTTAATTCTTCTCGCACATGCTACAGACAATTTGGGCATCCGTGCATCCTTAAAACTACCAATCATGTGTAGTTTGAGCTGAAATACTCCTCTTTTAAAAACTTCTACACAAAAGGAGCATGTAAAATTGATCTTGTTACGGGGATCTTGTACTCCATATTTCCTAACCGGGTCATCTGACCCGTTCTTTGAATCACCCGCTGAACCCATACTATAAAGATAACAAACAATAAGTCAATAAGTAAAATACCAATGACAAGTTGGCAACATGAAAAGTAAAATTAAACAAATGTTGTATACTTGTATATAAAGTGAAAAACTACAGTAGCACAATCTACACTATACACAAATTTAGTATATAATTGATGAATCAAATGTTCACATAATGTCATAATCACATGCAAAATATATAATTCAAAATTTCAATCCACATATCCAAAATTAAAACCCGTTTGCTATAAATCCGTGATGCTATGTTGTCCATAAGAAGAAAAAACAAACATAATGTATACGTGTCAATGTGTCATTGACTAATTGTGCAATGTGCATGATGAATCAAATGTTTTTATGAATAAAAAATTCAAATATTTTCAGAATTCAATGTACACTTTCGAGTTAACTCATGCCCTCATGGTGTATGAAAAGAAAATAAAAAACAAATATTCTGATCATGATGATTCAAAATACAATAACAAAACTAAAGCATGATCATGAAGATGACTCGATTAAGAAAACTGAAAGCTCAAGGATGGAAGAATGAAGATGAAGATTCAATGTAAAAAGAACATACCTTATTTTGAAGTTGTGAACAACAGAAGCAGAATTCGTGAACAATAGATGCAGAAGTCGTGACTCGTGAACAATAGAATCGGGGGACTTTTCTTCGTAAGTTTAATTAGAGAAGGTATAAGATGGTGAATTGATTATTACCAATAGGCGATAGTGATTCAAAGTCGATTGTTTAACTTTTACCGCTTGACGAATCGAGTTTACCACTGCTTTAGACATGACCCTTCGATTTCCTAACCTAATATTTACTACGGCTTTTTTAAAGCCCGTTAAATCTTAAAAGCCCAAACTAAACTAAACATATTTAAGGCATGCTTAAGCGCTGCTTAGCGCTTCACCTAAAGCACAGAAAAGCCGCTTTTTAGCGATTATAGTGATCGTAGGGCTTATGTACTATCGAAGTGTTAGCCTTCACCGCTTAACGCTTAAAGCGTCGATTTTTTGCGATTTTTTAAATCAAGAAGATAAATTAAGGAGTTTGTTGATTAAAGTATGTAAGGTATGTGTTCTAGCCTGAATTTAGTGTTAAACATGTGAATTTAGTCAATTGAAAAGAGGGATGTGTGTTCTTGTGAATTTATGACTACTACTTGAAAACTTTATCTCTTTTAGGATGTGTATGCGTATTATATGATTGTTTGTTTTAGAAGGTTTTGGTTCTCATTTTCTCTTTGCTTCTCGGGTATGTATTTCTATTTATGCTTCGGAGCTAAGGAGAAATGCCGTTGAATTTTTCTTAAAGGTTCAATAATGTAATACACATTCACAAATGAGGTAATGTTTTCAAAAATTAGGTTTAGAGCATACCCTTGAAAATACTATACCTTTGAAAATGTTAAGCATCGTAAAACCTTGACCTTAAACACTAACTTACGTTTCAGTTGTGTGCACCTTAAACCCTAACTTATGCATCAGTCGCATCATATCTATTGTTAAAACTTTGGGTACCATTGAATATCTAATTTTAAAGAGTTATGGGTCATATTAACTTGTAATGGGTGATGAGGAGTTATATGGGCCTTAGTTTAGTAGTTTGGTTATCTAATAGTTTGATATTTTGGTTTATGGGTTATATTAACTTGTAAATGGTCATGATGAGTTATATGAAGGTTAGTTTAATAGTTGGTTATCCAATAGTTTGGTATTTTGGTGTATGTGTCATATAACTTGTAAGAGTCATGATAAGTTATACGGGCCTTGTTTAACGGATCATAATTGGTTGGTATGTGTTATATTTACTTGTAATGAAGCATAACACAGCTATATGTGTCATGTTCACTTGTAATAGATGATAATGGGTTGGTATAGGTAATAATTACCTATATGGATCGTAATTAGTCAATATGATACATGAATATTTAGTTGTAACGAGGTCTAATTAATGGGTTGGTATGCCTTTGTTTTGAATTTGTAAGTTTGGTATTTTGGTTTATTTTAGTTTCATGGTTGTAACTTATAAGTTTACTAGTGTGCATATTTAATAATTTGCAGCCGAATCAACTTGATGCCATGCTTCGTAACCCGACGTTTAGAACGACAATGGCCGATGTAGTGCGATCGTTTTCGACCCAAAATGATAATTTGGGGAACGTCGCGGAGAAGGACAACAATAGTGATGAGTAGTTATGTATTTTGTTTATTGTGTAACAAACTTCTTAAAACATATGTATCACGGACGATGTAAGAGTTTATGCATGTTTTATAATAAGATTTTTTTTTACATTTTTGAAATATTGAAACATAAATACTAACAGGTTCTTATTAAAATTATTTTATTTTTCAGATTAATGCTTATACCGAAAATTTTAATATTATTATTGTTAAAATATAATAAAACAGTAAAAATACATGGTAAGGTAACTAAAATTTCTTATATTAAACATTATATATACACATATATATACATATATACTATATTATAATGTATTTAGACTTTTTGTTTAAACTCCTAATAAGTGTTTTACAATTACTAAATTACCCCTCATATAAACTAAATTAACTATTAGATATAGTTAATAAGATTCTTATATTTAATTTTAAAACTAAACTTTACATATTTAAGAAAATCAAAGTCAATACAATTTTTTTGAAGGTTAAAGCCAATACAAATTAACTTAATTATTAAAAAGTATTTTCATAATTTTTTTTTTTCAATTATGGAGAACAGAAAAATAAAGAAAGTGGAAAAGAATAAAGAAAATAAACATATCATGAAACGAAAATTATTCATTGTCATCGTATTACATGAATATCATACTCCATACGTCTTGAAAACGGACATGTTAACGAGTAAAAATTATTCGTTACCGCCGCATTGCGCGGGTATCATACTAGTGTGTGTGTGTGTGTGTATATATATATATATATATACTATCTTATAAAGCATTTATGTCTTTTGTCTTAATCTCTTAATTTTAAATAATTTGAAATTACTAATTTGCCCTTAATATTAAACTAAATAGGAACTATTAAATAAAACAGTTATTTGATGAAGTTAATGACAATCTTATATACCATTTTAATAACTAAACTTTCTAAAATAAAAATTATTTAAAAAATAAAGTCAATACAAATTAACTTAATAATTTAAAAAAATGATATTTAAACGTTTCTTATTAAATATTCTATCATATAATAAATATTTTAACTTAACTTTTAAAAATTGCATATAACTAGAAGTATTAAATCTAAATACCATACAATATGAATTTATAAAAATTAGTAGATTTTTTAATAAGTAATTTAATTAAAATAGAATAGATCAGTTATAATATCACACGATTACTATTCATGTGAAATTTTATTGACCTATTATAATTAAAGAAAGAAACACATAACTCTTATTTTAAAAACGGATAGGTTTCGAGCATAATGGGTTAAGATTTATAACCTGGTATTCAAACGAGCATAACTTCATGGGTTTTTATTCCGTAGTAGACAAAAATATGAACTATTTAGGAGTTGTTCAGTATTAAATATATGAATATAGATTTTATACTGCATGCATGTTTATAAAATAATTTAGGCTGATCTTTTTTTTAAAAAATAGTCTCTCTATCCGTAAATAAAATATTGCCGTATTAATTTAATATTATCCTTAAATTTAAAAAAAATCACGGAAAATTTGAAATTAAATAAAACTAAAATTCATTTAATACTATCCATAATCTCATTAATTTAATACTATTCATTTAATATTTATCAAATTCTTAGTTTTATCATTTTAAAATATTCTATAAGCATTTTTAATTTTTTTAAATTATAACTAATAAATATTTAACCATATTGCCCTTAATTATACAATAATGATCGATATGATGTTCTATACAAAAAATAGAATTACGTCTCTTCGTCTCATAATACCATCTTTCCGCCGTCATGTTTCTTTTCCTCTCGCGTCGAGTCTTCCACCGTTGGTATGGATGTTGATGTCAAATGTCGTTCTTTTTTTTAATTCTCATTTATTTAATGTTTTATAACTATTTATTTTTTTTTATTAATATTAATATTTAATATTTATAACATTTTAAACTAACTCGTATATCACACGAACATCTAATCTAACTTTTATTGTATATAACTAATTTATGATGTGTACAGTTCACTTCCCTTTTATATATCATTGTTAGATTTTTCCGAAACATTATTTAATTATATGATAACATTAATAATTAATAGCATGTGGTCCTTGTCGCGTTTGTCTTCTTGGATAAGTTGAGAGAAGTAGTAAAACGCGGTTTGGCGCACTAATCGTTTGAAAAACAATGTGTAACCAAAGTCAAAATTTAGTCATAGAAGTTAGATATGACGTACTCTTTGACCTTGGAAAAGGTCGATGCAATTAAATTATGGGCCTGTGCTTGACAAACTAGGTTTTGACTTTCTTCCTTCTAAAGTCTAAACTATGTTTCCGTCCATCAAAAATGTATCTTTATTTGTTAAATTCGTTGAGTTGCAAAATAGCTTTAAAGTGACATGTCTTATCCGATAATAATCAATTTCTTTTGTTAGATAATCAATTTCTTTTGCTAGGATAAGGAGTAATTACTTTTTTTTAACGATAAAACACACATTCACTTTAAGTTATTTAAAAATCTACACATTTTTACCACATTAGAATTAGAACCTATAATAGCAAAGAACATATTTTCAATATCATAATATTATTGAACTACAAGCTCTTTAGTATGAAAGAAAGACAATATCTGCTTTCGTTAATTGATATTTTTGATAATTAATGTTATTTCAAACTCTAGTTATTTGCATATGATCTCTATACAGTTATTTCAAAGATAGTACACACATACACTATATATACATATATATATATATATATAGATAGATAGATAGATAGATAGATAGATAGATAGATAGAGTAAGGTTTAGTCTAGAACCAATCTTATAAGCAAAACCTATAAAACCAATCTCAGCTTTTAGATTGGGATTGTTAATATTAAGTCCAAATGAGCTTTTGACGAAAATGGAATATGTAGTTCTCGACGGAACATGCATATTACGTAAATTGAATATGTGCGCAGTCGTAATCTCAACTATTGATCTTTCAAGTCTAAAGGCTTAGATTGATTCTATTGGTTATGTATATAAGACTGTTTCTATATTGAACCTTGTTATATATATATATATATATATATATATATATATATATAGTGGGAGGTTCAAATAAAAATAAATATTTAGGTGAGAATAAACAACTTAATCCTCACCTTTCATTTGATTTGATCGAATGATTTACATTTGACCCTTTATTTTATTCCTAACCCAACCATGAATTGCAACAATAATTACGACCGTTAGATATAATAGATCAATATATAATGAATGACTATGATTTATTCTCTCATTCTCACTTAAATATATATTCTCACAATAACCCTCCTCATATATACATATAAATATATAAATATATATATATACTATGGGAAAGTTCATTTAAGAACCGTTCTTATTACGAATACCATAAGTATCATTTGTAATACCATTAGCGCTCATTAATGACGCATTAATAGGAGTATTTTGGTCTTTTATATATTTTTCCAACCGTGAAAAAGTTAAACCGTTATTGAAGAGCGAGACTTGGATTTCTCAAAATACCCTCGTTAATGCATCATTAATGAGGGGTATTTTGAGAATTCAAGTCTCAATCTTTAATAACGGTTCCTCTGTACGCAATTCACGGCTAAGAAAATATATAAATGAGCAGTCATTTTAGGGTCCGTTTGGTTCGCGGAATGAATATGGAGGAATTGGAATTTGACCAAGGAATTGGCATTCGTAGGAATTGGAATTTGTGAAAAACTATATCTTGTTTGGTTAGTAAAGACCGGAATTGGAATCTAGCAAAAAATAAATTAATTCAATACGTATAAACTAAAATAAATTATACAATCAACCGTCCACCACCCCCTACCCCCTTTGCCACCTACCCCACCCACCCCACCCTACCCCCACCCTATAGTCTACCTAGGGCGGCAGTGGTGACGGCGGCGGGTGTGGGTGGTGGTGGAGGGTGGCAGTGAGTAGCGGTGGAGGGTGGCTGTGAGTGACGGTGGAGGTTGTTGATGACGGCGGTGGAGGTGGTGGCGACGGTGGCGGCAGTGACGGTGGTGGTGGCGGCGGCGGCGACGGTGGTGGTGGTGGCGATGACGGTAGCGGCGGCGGTGGTGTTGGTGGCGGTGGGGGTGGTGGTAAGGTAGGGAGGGTAGAGTAGGGTGGGATGACGTAGGGTAGAGGTGGGGGTGGGGGTGGGGTAGGGGTGGATAGTGTAGAGTAAGGTGGGATGTAGGGTAGGGGTAGGGTGGGGTGGGGTTGGGGTGGTGACGGGGGTGGGGTGGGATAGAAGATAACAATTATGTTTTGAGATTCCTTATGAATTTAATGAATTCCTTAATATTCCATCCATTTGAGGAAGGAATTCCCAATTCCTTGATTTAAGGAATTCATTGGAATGGTCAAATTCCATTCCATAAATTCCGCGAACCAAACAGAAACAAGATTTAGGAATGCTCAATTCCAATTCCGTCCAATTCCATCCAATTCCAGCGAACTAAACGCCCCCTTAGTTGTTCTCGCATTAAGAATGTTTCCGAAATGAACCCTCTCCTATAGGGGAAAGTTTATCTAAAAACAATTTTTATTGCTAGACCCGAGAGAACCATTTATGACCATCAATCTTAATTAATTATAGGTTAATATTAAAATTGCATAACCAATTGTAATGCTTAGTGGTGAGAGTTGATTCGTACACAGTAGTTTTAGCTATACACAAGGTACAATCAATTAAAGTACATGTTACAAGCCGCGATGCATAAAATTGTTATTTATGGCCACTTTTGTCTTATAAGGATTACTCTCCCCTTAGTGATAACGTCTGCATCAGCCCTTGACTACATCCCTTCTTGTAGCTAAGTCAATTTTTTATAACAATGATATAAACTTTATTGCTTCCGCTTTCAACGCGCTTCCATTTTAACTACTTGTTTTATTTTTACTTTCTTTAACGTCAAACACACACTTCTTTAATCTACGTACAGAAAAGATGAAATGTAGTAAAAAATTAATTACATGTCGAACTCATGCATATATAATAAACTAATTAATAATGAAACTCCTCACACCAAATAAGGTAGAGAGACACCATATTTATACATGAATAAATTACATGATACATCCTTTAAGAATATAAGAAATACAACTACATACACTAATAATTGAAAAAATATATATACTTAAGTATGTCTAATATCCCCCTTCAAGCGAAACGGTGGCGGACCAATACGTAACATTTCTCGAAAGAACTCGAATTGATGACGCGGCAAGCTTTTTGTAAAAATGTCAGCCACTTGAAGCTTGGTAGGAACAAACTCGGTATGAAGTTTTCCAGACGACACAAGTTCACGAAAAAAGTGGTAGTCAAGATCAATGTGTTTGGCACGTTTGTGAGAGACAGGATTTTGAGTGAGAAAAAGAGCACTCTGATTGTCACATAACAGAGTCGGTCTTGCTGGTGGAAGAGCATGAAGTTCTCGTAATAGATGAGTGATCCAAATGATTTCTGCAGCAGTGTTAGCCATAGCTCGATATTCAGATTCACAACTAGATCGAGAGACAGTTGGTTGTTTCTTGGCACTCCACGATACAAGATTCCCCCCTAGGAATATCGAGAAGCCATAAGTGGACCGACGGGTCTCTAGACATTTGGCCCAGTCAGCATCAGAATAACCGACAAGTGTGGTAAACTTCGGCTTAGTAAAAGATAGACCAAAAGAGAGAGTACCCTTGATGTAACGAAGAAGTCGTTTGACTGCCTGATAATGAGACGTGGTGGGAGCTTGAAGAAACTGACTAACTTGATTAACAGCATACGAAATATCTGGACGAGTGATAGTAAGATACTGCAAAGCACCAACAAGAGATCGATAATGAGAAGGATTGCCGTAAGGATCACCACTTGAAATAAATGCCGTGTTGGAGGCAATCGGAGTCGTGACAGGTTTAGCATCAAGAAGACCAGCCCGTGTAAGAATGTCATAAGCATATTTATACTGACCGAGAAAAATACCATTAGTCGTGTAGGTGGCTTCAAGTCCCAAAAAATAATTAAGGCGGCCAAGATCTTTAATGGCAAACTCTTTATTCAAACGAGTGATGACGGAGCGAATAACAGTGGCATCATTGCCGGTAAGAATCAGATCATCAACATATACTAGTAAGTATATGACACATGAATCCCGTTTGAACACAAAAAGTGATGGGTCGGCATGACTACACACAAATCCACTCATAGTTAAAAAGGTACTTAGGCGATGAAACCATGCACGCGGAGCCTGTTTTAAACCATAGAGAGCTTTGTTGAGATGGCACACATGATCAGGATAGCGAGGATCAAGAAACCCCGGAGGTTGCTCCATGTAAACAAGATCGCTTAAAGTACCATGGAGAAAGGAATTATTAACGTCAAGTTGATGAAGAGGCCAATCATTGATAACTGCTAATGATAAAACAATACGAACTGTAGAGGCCTTTACAACCGGACTAAAGGTATGAGAGTAATCCACACCATGCAGTTGACTATAACCTTGTGCAACAAGACGTGCTTTATAGCGATCAATCGTGCCATCGGCAAGATATTTAGTTCGAAAGATCCATTTGCAACCGACCACATTACGATCAACAGGCCTAGGTACCAAGGTCCAAGTTTTATTAAGACGAAGCGCTGTCATTTCAGAATTCATGGCATCAACCCAATGTGAAACCGAAGCAGCACACTCGTAAGTAGTTGGATCACTATGAGCAAATAATGCAGAATGGAGATTAGAGTTAGTGAGGTGAGAAATATCTTCTCGATGTTTCGGTTTAAAAACCCCGGCTTTGGCCCGTGTAATCATAGGATGTATTGAAGTATTAGGAGGAACATGAGGATTGGATGTGTGAGTGGATGTTTGTGGTAGAGTAGAGATAGGATCGGTAGAGGAAAGTGGTTTGACCAGTGGAGTTGGAGGTGTTTGGGCCTGTGAAGATAAAGGAATCAATGAAATTGGATCAGGTTGGGGCGGAGAGGTTTGGGGCGCAGAAGATTGGTTCAAATCATTGGTGGAATCCATTCGCTCGTGATTATCATGACAAAGTCCACATCCACTGAGTTTGCTAGGTGGAGGGGAAGAGGGAGCAGACGAAGGTAATGGTCGGGAATATGGTATATCATCGTGAAACGTGACCACAAGAAGGTCATTAAGTAAAGTCTTAGAGGAAGAGCCACTAAAGGGAAATGAAAGTTCATCAAATTTGGCATGTCGTGTAACATAAATACGAGATGAAATAGGCTCAAGACATTGATAGCCCTTATATTGTATGGAATACCCAAGAAAGATACAAGGAAGGCTACGCGGGGACAATTTATGATCCGCATAATCTCGTAAGTACGGATAGACACGACACCCAAACGGTCGAAATTGACCATAAGAAGGAGCCCGAGAAAACAATGTTTCAAAGGGTGACAAATTTTGTAACACCCGAGTAGGTAGACGATTAATGATATAAACGGCTGAACGGAATGCATGAACCCAATAAGACAAAGGAACGTGCCCATTAAATAACATCGCAAGTCCAGTTTCAACAATATGGCGGTGCTTTCGTTCCACTCTTCCGTTTTGTTGCGGAGTGTACGGGCATGAAATGCAATGAAATGTACCATTTTTATCAAGCAAATCTCGAACATGATGATTTAAAAATTCTGTGCCACCATCACTTTGAAAAACCTTAACTTTTGATGAAAATTGCGTTTGAACAAAATTAATAAAATTCCCAAAAACTACATGAAAATTGGCCTTAGTTTTAAGCAGATAGAACCACATAAATCTTGAATAATCATCCACAAAAAGAGCATAATACTGATAACCATCAATAGAATTAACCGGTGATGGTCCCCATAGATCACAATGCACCAAATCCAACACATGTAAAGCACGTTTATCGTTAAGTTCAAAAGGTAAGCGATGTGCTTTAGCTAATTGACAAGACGAACATACAACCGGTGACGGTAATAAAGACGTCACTAATAAATGTCCCAATTTATTTAATAGAGAGATAGTGTCAAAAGAGACATGGCCCAAACGGGAATGCCAAAGTTCATATGATGCCTTCACTTTTGAACTTGTAAAAGCTGTAAATGCTTCTGATTCATGAGAGAGAACATATAGACCTTGTTCACATTGACCCTTTGCTAGAACCTGCTTCGTTACTCGATCCTGGATATAAAAATTGGGTTGAGAAAATAAAACATCCACATTGTTGTCGGTTGTTAATTTGCTAATAGATAATAAATTCTTGGTAATTTTTGGGACTACCAACACATCTCGTAGCCTAATATTATTATTGATTATAGATTGACCAATATGAGAGATGGGAAGGGTATTACCATCTCCAAAAGTGACCTTTGCATGACCATCAAAAGGAGCAGGTTGTGTTACTGAATTTGTGGAAGATGTCATATGATCCGTAGCTCCAGAATCAACAAACCAATTTGGAGCATCTGTTGTAACATGACATTGGGCATGAAAAGCTTTTGCTAAATCCGTATCCGTACCGGGCTTATGAGTGGCGTATGAAGAGAGGTGTGGACAACTATTGGCATAGTGACCATCCTTTCGGCACAATTGGCAATGTGGAGGACGACGTCCACGACCACGACCACCCCTATTAAATCGACCACCACGACCACGATAGAAATTTGGTGGCCTGTTTTCAGCCGAGAATGCCACAGAAGGAGAAGTAGTTCCATGCAAAGATTGTAAAAATAATTCATGTGCTTCTGCCTGAGCAAGAAGATCTCGAAGGGTGGTGAGAGATCGAGAAGTACGAACAGCAGTAGAAAAGGTCTCAAAAACAGACCCGAGACCACACAAAAACCAGTGAACTTTATCCGATTCATCAACCGGATGACCAACAGCAGATAATTGTTCACAAATGGATTTAAATTTACGACCGTAATCGGCAACAGTAGACGAACTTTTGGAGATTTGGCGAAGCTGATCACGCAAGGCTTGAACTCGTTCAATTGAGGAATTGCGGTAAGCATTTTCAAGTGCTATCCAGATCTGTCGAGCTGTAGATAGTCAGAAGATTTCTGAGAAAGCTTCCTCGGTCAGAGAAGCATGAAGAAGAATTATTGCACGCTGATCAGCCAAGATCCAAGTTGAGAAAGCTGGATTGGGTTGCCTGTTTGCCATCCACAAGAATTTCAGAATTTGGTTTTGGGAGAGTTCCATCAACATGTCCTACAAGGTTTTGATAAGTGAGAAGAGGGATCATTTGATTTTTCCAGAGAAGATAATTAGAGGAGGACAATCGATTGGTGATAAGGTGAAGAATGGTGTTCATGGGCAATGAGGAATCTTGAGAGGAGGAAGCCATGGCAGGAAGGAATAAAGAAGGAAGATGAAGAAAGATGGGATACGGATGTGATACCATAATAATGAAACTCCTCACACCAAATAAGGTGGAGAGACACCATATTTATACATGAATAAATTACATGATACATCCTTTAAGAATATAAGAAATACAACTACATACACTAATAATTGAAAAAATATATATACTTAAGTATGTCTAATACTAATCCATTGATTTATATATGTTCTTAAACACGATTACCAACTTTGAACTATTATAATTGGCAACCTTATACCATAATCACATAAAAACTTGCTCGTAACCTATATATAAAAAAATAACCAACTTGGAAAGAAATTAACATAGTTTATTACACTTAATTTTTTCCGTTTGTGTATACATAGGCAGATGATACTGATTGTATTAACAATTTATGCCTATGAACGTACTCTTGATCCAAAATTAAATTTGCATCTTTATATATGGATCAATTTATGGCAGTACAAACCCTACGAATTTCTCCTTGGGTCCCGGTTTTCACGTCGACATTACCCATTCTCACCATTGATCTCCCAAACTCGACGTTAAATGTCAACCCAAGCAGTCCCCTTACTCCAAGAAACCGTTGCACAAACCTTTGTGTCGTTGGGTCGTTCCATAACGCTGCATCGGATTCAAGAACTCCCCTTCCATTTCTCAAGTTTGCGTAGTATGAATTGTCGAAGTTATTCACACTTCCTGTGTCTAAAGCCACACGTGTTGAACCATCGCCACCATTTGGGCACAGGTTTCGGAGCGTGGGAAGGAATGATGGGTCAATAGTTGGGTCGGGTCCATTGGTGTTGTTGAAGTTGTATAACCTGTAGCTAAATAGTGCACATGCAGCTGTCCCAATAGTGTGTCCACCTGGAAATTATTCAATTGACATCATGAAACAGATCAGTTTCTTTTAGTTTGTTGTGAAATGGCTTTAGATTGTTAAGTCTATTATTGGTGTTTAATTAACTTACCACTAAGGGCAACAAGATCTTGAGCGCTAAGACCTTTGTCAGCAAACTTCCTTATTTGGACATTAACGGGGTCATTAAAAGCAGGCAGGTTTGCAGTATCAGCTGCCCGTGAAACTAACCCGTCTCTGCGACCTAATGGAACCGGCCAGCCCGTTCCTCGTGTCTGCAATATTTAAGTAAAAAATTTAGCCAACTAGCTTGTGAAAATTATATTCTTATTATATAATATCAACGAGTATTGAGGCGGTATGTATGTAGTTACCAGCACCACTGAATCACGAGCTGCGAGGGCAAGAATGTCAGCACATGAAACCACCCCAGGACAGGCGGTTTCAAGTTGCGTCTTTGCAGCATCGATGACTTCAAAGCCTCGCAATAAAGAATTTGGGGCAGCGGTTTTCTCCGAAGAAGAACCATCGATCAGGATAGATGCATCACATCCATTTACAAAGCAATCATGAAAGTGCATTCTTAGTAAACCAGGTGCAATTGTGGGGTTGGCACTGACCGCAGACTGGACAGCTGTGCGCACGATGGTTTCAACCCTCGGACATCTTGTCCCGTAGAACCCAACTCGGGTTCCTTGGCCTAGAGCCAAGGTGGTCAAGGTGGCTAACGAGAAGAGTAACAGGAGGAGTTTTGTGCTATGGGAAAAAGCCTCCATCGATGAGTCGTAGATTTGGTTGTACTTTTCTAACGAAGTTTTGGATATCGATTAATTTTGGATGTGAGTTAAAGCACATATGTAGACCATATTTATAGTCACTCGCTCGATGTTTGGTTGGTGGGGGTGGGGGTGGGGGGCTGGAGGGGGGCGGTGTTTTTGGAGTGCGATAATGTAGATATACAAGTCAAACATGGTGGAAGGAATGGTTCAAACCTTCTCAATATATTATGGATACCAGCTCATATACCTCAACATGCAAGATTTAACGTGGCTTTGAAGTGTACATTTAGTAAGATGAATAATAAATAATAAATAAATTTAATTAATAAAGGAGTAGATACTCTAAGAAAAAGATATTATTTTTAAAATTAACATTGACTTACACAAGTTCCCATTTTAGCATTTTTTTTATATCGGTTTATCTAAAAATCAAAATTATTATAATATTTTACGAACCAATCTCTCTTTAAAATTTTTTAATTTTTTTTTCTAAATAGAAAAATCAAATGAGTTTTAAATTGATTATTCTTTACCTAGCTATCACTGAAATTTATGTGTTAAAGCTCGCTCACTACAAGAAAAGAGGGCATTAGCGGCGACATAGGCTAATAGCAGCGACATGTAGTTGGGTGGACTACATGTCACCGCTATTGGCCTTTGTTGCCACAAATGGTGTCGCCGCTAATGTCATTAAAAATAGACCGGGAGTAATTCCCTCCCAAACATTTCACATGTCGCCGCAAATGGTGGTTGTCGCGACTATTGGTGTCGCCGCAATTGATTCTGAAATTAAACCCCCCCCTTTTGCAGACCAGTGAACTCACATTTACCCAAAATTAGTTCTCTCGATCGGAATTGAAGAGCCTCCCTGCCTCCGCCGCTGGATCACCGCCGCCGCTCGCCTACGCCGCCGCCGCCCCCTCCAACCTGCATTTCATAAAATACCAACAAGGTACCTCGATCTTCCCTTATTTTTTGTGTTTGTTTCGGTGCGTGTGTGTATTTTGTGTGCGTGTGTGTGTTTTTTTCTTTGTGTGTTCGTGTGTGTGTTTTCTCTGTGTGTGTTTTCTCCGTGTGTGTGGTCCGGTTTGTGTGTTTTCTGTGCGTGTTTGTGTGTTTAGTGTGTGTGTTTTTTGTGTGAGTCAGTGTGTGTGTGTTCTAGTGTGTGTGTGTTTGTGTTTTCTGTGTGTGTGTTTTATGTGCGTGTGTGTGAGTCAATGTATGTGTATTGTGTATATTGTTGTTAATTAAACTTGAGGAGGTTTTATATTTGAAACTTGAGCTCATCTTTACAGAGTATATTATTAGCTCGAGTTTGCCTTGAAAAGTTTGAAAGAATACAAAGAAAATTAAATTCAAAAATCAAATTATTTAAAATATAAATAACATCCTAAATAAATGATTTTTAGTGATTACTTTTTATAAATATTACGTATAGAATATAAATTTAATTCAATAAGTACTCATATATACATATTACACACACATACATATATATAATATACATGACTCGAAAAGTTCGATAAGAACTCAAGGCGAGCTCCTTGAAGGTTGAGCTAACTCGATGTAATGCCCCAATTTTTTTTTTAAATTAATAGTAATAATAAAATAATCTCATTAATTCATTAATACTTAAAATCAGAATTTCTTTCAAAGTTGTTTCTCAACCATCACCTACCCATCATACGGGACTTACGGTCAAATAATAATTCATTGTTTTAAATAAAATATTAGAGTAATTTAATTGAGGAAAAATCTGATGTCACGCCGGTGCCTTGCCCTTGTCTGCTCGAGAGGGTCTTGAAAACATTAAATACAACGGGTAATCATAAAGTTTAGTCAGCCAACATAGTAGTTATTGATTAGGTATTACTGGGAACATAAAGATAAAAGAATTAACTAAGTATGAGATCCTTATAAGACTACCCCTCTTCCTGAAAGCTTCGCGGGGACTACTTTACGACGACGGACGAGTTATACCAGATAGCACGTATTAGGTAACAAGTACACCATACCACAATCAAGTAATGCCACACATGCGGATAAGTCACTACAAGAAAAACGGCCTTCGACGACAAAAGTTGCCGCGAATGGTAAATTGTCGTCGTTGTATGCCTTTGCGACAACATGTCGTCACAATATGGTGGCTGATACCTTTTTGCGACGAAAATTTCAGATAACTGCGACGACGTTTAACGCCACGATATGTCGTCGTAAAAAGACGTTGCAAAAAGTCTAGCTTTGAAAAAAATTAAAAAGAAATTCTTAATGTTTTGCGACGACAGTGTCATCGCAAAAGAGTTAAAATTTATATTTTTATAATATATTTGCGACGACTACGTCATCCTTAAAATTTTAAATTGTTTCTTTTGCGACGATAATGTCGTCGCTAAAAGGTTTTACTTTCAAAATAAAATTTTAAATTGTTTCAATTATTATTTGCAGCTATATAAAACACAAACCTGCAAATTATAGTTGAAGACGAAACATATATATATATATATATATATATATATATTTATAAATCATCATACATTCCTCGTCATTAAAGATAACACACACGCACATACTTAATTTGTTTGTACTTCACACAAAGTTTTTGACAAAATAAGGAATATGTCATACTACATATCGTTAGCCTCGTCTTCAAGATAATCATCTCCCTCATCTTCATCCACATATTCTCCCTCATCATTGTCTTCATTCGCATACATAGGATCCTTAAAAGTGTTGAGGGATGATTCGTTGAAAGTCGGAAATAGGAATATTTGCGTGTTTTAAGGAGTCAAATTCATATCCCATTTGCGATTATTAGCAGCAAACATTGAATCCACCTCTTTTTGTGTATATGTTCTTTCTTGGTGTGGTTGCTAGCTTGAAGATGATGCAACGGCGGGTAACACGTCCACGATTGTGCCCACGGCGTTCACATAACACTTATTGTAGTATTTGCTCATTGGTAAGTGGGTTTGAACTCTCCGCTTGGCTTGCCATGAGTTGCTCCATTTCTTGCTGTGTGATCATAAAATAACAAAAATATTTAATGGTTATTTAACTTCTCAACTAGCAAAATAAACAAATAAAATATGATATAATGCCAACCAACCCATACAAATATAATAGCTACTCATATGTTGTTGCATATATCACCCGCAAATATATATAACTACTTATTCATATATAATAATTTCTCAACTTTCGTAGTTTCTAATATTTTCGTGAGCATAACAGTAAAATGGAAAATCCAAATTTGTACCTATGTATAAAAATCCATATTTAATAGTTATCCAACTAACAAAATAATTAAACAAAATATGACATCACGTCAACCAACCCATACAAATATAATGAAGGATAACCTACAATATATAACAAACTCCAAGAAATCAATGTTGTTACATATATCACCCGCAAATCTATATATAACTAGTATTTGTTAAGTAGATACAATTACTTACATGTTTGAGACCAGCAACTGGGTTGACATACTTGCCACCTCGTCGAAACATGTTACCAAAGTGGTTAACTAAATTTGGGAATCGACCCGTAACAGGGTCTTGCTGTAAACGAATGTAATAAGTATATTAAGCGAATTAGAAATAAAAATTTTAAACGCATGACATGAGTGTGTCACACTCACACACACATATAATACACATACGACTCCAATAAAATATTATTAAAAGAAATTACCAATCCATGTTGTTTCGCGAAGAATGACCGAGATGCACGCAAGCTTGGATATTGTTTTTTCATTTAAAGCATGTTTTAGTTGTTCTTTTTGGTTTATAAGATGTTTGGGGTGTAGGAAAACACCCCAGTAGTGTTTTTACGAAATCTTAGTAAGAGTTTTTGAAGTTTTAATCGGATATAGAGTAGACAGTCGGCGAATTGGAGCTGTAAGTAGTAAGGCACGGGCGTGCCTTTGAGGGGTACGGTCGTTCCTCATGGCCGTGACGGCCTCTGTTCTTGAGGACCGGGAGTACCTAAGCACGGGTGTACCTGGGTAGGGTATGGGCATGCCTGGGTCCGGTTCAGGGTGTGGCTGACCCGGTACGCCCATGCTTGTTAGGGCCTGCTTTTGGGCCTTGGGCCTGGGGCACGGACGTACCCTGCGGGGGTACGGGCGTGCCCTGCCCCTGTTCAGTTTGTTTTAGTGCTGAGTTGAGCATATCTTGATACTATATCTGTATATGATTGTAGGGATTACTATTTGAAGTATTCCGAGTTTACGTGACATATCTCTGTGTGATATTTATTGCTGAGGTGAGTTTTCTAAACTCTGATTCATATCTGTGATATGTGTGTGATACATTGCAATGTGATATATTATTGATCAGAGGATCACAGAGAGAGAGCGGTGGCATGCTGGTTTGTGTAGTAGTGCTACGGACAGCGTTTTAGCCTTCTTGGCGAATGCTAAGATGGTGCAGTACTGTGTCCATAAGAACTATTACATCATTCGTATATGTGTATGCGCATGCTTATATGATTTAAAGTTTAGTTTTCTCACTAAGCCTCGTGGCTTATCAGATACTGCTTAATGTCGTTTTCTAGGGCGTGATTCCTCCAAAGGCAAGGCCCCAGTTTAACAGAGGTTGTTGTGCGAGAGAAAATTTGTATTTTGAAACCTAACGCCCGGTTGTATTTTGTAAAACAAATCTTTTGTTGTAAATATTGAATACCAGTTTTGTAACTGAACAGAGGGTTCAGTTAGCTTCCGCTTTTGTGTAAACTCGTTTTATTCTAAATACTTCTATTTTTAGAGTTTTACTTTATTTAAGAATTTTGGGGCGTTACAACTTGGTATCAGAGCCAAGGTTTGAGAGATCTAGAGATGTGTTATGCATCATCTAGACTTAAACCATGGTTCTGAGGATTTTTGAGTCAAAAAGGAGACTTGCAGCTTGGTGGAGATAAAGAGTGTTGCATTGAGAACATGCTAATTGTTTATGTTGCTATTTATGGTATTGAGATACCTGAGATATTAATGATGTTAGTGTCAAATACGTGATGCTTTATATGATATGATATGCTAGTGATACATGGCCTAAGCCTGTGAATCGGGACTTTTTGTGATAAAGTTAAGATCGAACGTGTGTAGTGTGTTATGGATAATATAAGGGCCCATATTATTACAGACACATGATACATGTTAGAACTTGAAGGAATCATGAGGAATCTTGTGAATCGGGTGAGGGGTAATTGTAAGAGGTAGTACACTTGAGATTATAGATGCCTTAGTATGTATAGAACTACTTTGGATCTGAGGATAAGTGTACTGAGATATTGTTTATACTTGAGATTGTTTGATATAGAGGATGGTGTGGTAAAGCTACCTTTTGTCTTAATGCTTTATCTATGCTACCAGGATGGTGAATACTAGAGGTTCACGAGCTACGGATCATCATGAGGGTGGTCCTAGTAATAGAAGAGAGGGGGTAGATACCAGTGCAAGTGGTAGGAGGAGGCCACCTGTGGCCCGTAATACTCAAGCAGATGAGACTCCAGAGTTGAATCAGGGGTTCGCAGAAACTCAACCCAGAGTGACTGTTGCTGAGGAAATCGGCAAAGCTTTAAAGAAGGCTATACTGTTTATTATTACCCAAGTGGTAGATCATTTGAAAGAAAGTACAGGGGAGGCTGTACGACAGGAAGTGGCAGCTGCGTTAGCTAGGAGGGAAGAAAGGGTTAATCCTCAACCGCAAGTGATTATCAGAGATGCACCGAAAGGGTGTACTTTTAGAGATTTTGCTGCTTGCCAGCCACCGTTGTTTAATGGATCCACTGATCCGATTGTTAGCCAGAGGTGGATATCAGAGTTAGAAGGAGCATTTCATACTTGTTCGTGTGCTCCGGAAAATAAAGTGAGGTTTGCTACAAACCAGTTGAGAGGTGCTGCCAAAGATTGGTGGGACTTGGAAAAGAAGATGAGGGGCGAGACTCAGATTGAGGCCAGGACCTGGGCAGAATTTAAAGAGATTACTACGGAGCAGTTTGTTCCGCAATCAGAGATTGACCATATTGTTGATGAATTCCACAAACTGAAGCAGACTACAGAGACCGTTCCAGAGATTAATGCGAAGTTTCACGAGAAGGCACGGTTCTGCCCTGATTATGTAGCCAACGAGAAGATGAAGATGTATCGTTACATGATGGTTTTGAAACCGAGTATTAGAGAGTTTATTGATTCGAGCAAACATCAGACCTTGAAGTCCATGATGGACGCCGCGTGGGCTAGAGAATTGGAGCTAGAGAGACAGGTGAAAAAGAAAAGGCCAGTGGAAGGATCAACACCACAGAATAAGAGGCCGAGGGTAGATTATGGGGAAAAGAAGGAAGCACCGAGGGTATGTCAGAGGTGTAAGAAGAGTCATTATGGGAACTGCCAGACAAATGTTGTTCATTGTTTTAAATATGGCAAGCCAGGCCATATGGGTAAAGATTGTCACAGTTCGTTGAGCGTGTGTTTTCACTGTTATCAGCCAGGCCACCAGAAAGCCAACTGTCCCCAACTGGCTGCATCTAACCGTTCAACCGGTTCAAGAAATACCCCATATCTACCACCACTGCGGATTAATGAGAATAAGGAGATAAAGAAAGAAGATACTTCCAAGAGCAAGGGGAGGGCCTTCCAATTAACTACAGAGGAAGCACAGAGGAAACCTGATGTGGTTGCAGGTACATATCTCGTAAATTATCTGCCTACTTTAGTATTATTCGATTCGGGTGCTAGCAAATCGTTTGTATCTGTTTCTTTCTGTAAAAATTTCAAGCAAGTATGTGGTAAACTGAGTCCCCCTCTCGAGGTAGAAATAGCTGATGATAAATCTGTGCTTGTGACTGATGTGTATAGAGATAATGTGCTAGAGATAGACTCTGTTAGATTTCATATTGAGCTTATACCTATGCCTATGAGAGAGTTTCAAGTGGTAGTAGGAATGGATTGGCTTGGGTGTTACCAAGCAACCATTTTGTGTGGGCAAAAATTGATTCGAGTTCAGACCCCAAGTGGGGAAGAACTATCAATTTTTGGTGATAGAAAAGGTGAGAAAATGTGTTTGTGTTTAGTGGCTAGAGCTCGGAAATACCTTCAGCATGGGTGCACAGCCTTTTTAGCTCATGTTATTGATTCAAAATTAGAAAAGAGACAGGAGAGTGTGAATGATGTTGCAGTGGTACGTGAATATCCTGATGTTTTTCCAGATGATCTGCCTGGTATACCGCCTGATAGGCAAGTGGAGTTCAGAGTTGAGTTAGTACCGGGGGCTGCACCGATTGCCAGAGCTCCGTACAGACTTGCACCGCTAGAGATGCAGGAATTGATGAAACAGTTGCAAGAGTTGTTAGATAAAGGTTTTATTAGACCTAGCAGTTCACCGTGGGGCGCTCCCATTTTGTTTCTAAAGAAGAAAGACGGTACGTTTCGAATGTGTTATCGCGAACTTAACAAAGTGACTGTGAAGAATAAGTATCCTTTGCCCAGAATAGACGATTTGTTTGATCAGTTGCAAGGGGCGTCATGGTTTTCAAAGATTGATCTGAGATCGGATTATCATCAGTTGAAAGTTCGGGAGGAAGATATTCCTAAAACCGCGTTTAGGACACGGTACAGGCATTTTGAATTTGTAGTTATGCCATTTGGTCTTACAAATGCACCTGCATCATTTATGAATCTTATGAATAGAGTTTGCCGTCCGATGTTGGACAAATCTGTGATTGTGTTTATTGATGATATTCTCATTTACTCAAGAAATCCGATAGAACATGAAAGGCATTTGAAAGAAGTATTGGAGACGTTGCGAAGAGAGAAGCTGTATGCTAAATTCTCCATGTGTGAATTCTGGATTCAAGAAGTGCAATTCTTGGGTCATCTGATTAACAAGGAAGGAATTAAAGTTGATCCTGCGTAGGTTGATGCAGTAATGAAGTGGGAACCTCCAAGGAACCCTACTGAAATCAGAAGCTTTTTAGGGTTAGCAGTGTAACATCCTCATAAAGGGCCTAGACGCACGTTTACGTGGTACGTGTATTCAATTAATAAATAGAATAAAATATATATATATATATATATATATATATATATATATATATTTGTAGATATCAAGAAAAAATAACTAAAATAGTTATTTAAATGAATAAATAAAATATTGATAAAAATATAAAAGAATAAAAGAATATTTAATGATTTAGAACGAGGTTTCCAAAAATATCCCCGTTAGTTAAAACGGGTACTCGTGCGTTAAGTTGTAAGTTGGAAAGGGGAACAAAATACCCACTTGTGGATAACTATTACCCACAAGTCAGCTTTCCCTTTTGATACCCACGTAAAACACACAGAGAACTCATTCTCATTGTGTGTTCTTGTGTTCTAGACATTTCAAGAGGAGAAATTCAAGAGAAGATCATCAAGCTTCAAGTTTGTTGCTGAAATTCGAGATTCAATCCAAGCTACAACCTGTTCTTGATCATCTTCTTCATCTATTCTTCCTTGTAAGTTCCATTTCTCCATGTTCTTCAAGAAATTAGGTTTTGGTGGGTTTTTAGGTCAAACCCAAATTTGACCATTGTGGTCTGATTTTGAAGCTTCTAATGCTTCCTAAAACTCATATAGATGCTAAAGAACACATAACATGGATTAGAATTGGTTGATTTGATCAAAACCAAGATTTGACCAAATTGGTCAAAATAGCCAAAAACGGGTCAAACTGAAATTGACCCTCAAGAACTAAAATTTTGTGTTTTAATTGTTCTTATGAAGTGTTAGGATTGATTAGAACACATATGGTTGATTAGAGGTGGTGTTTATGCATATGTTCAAAATTGGCCTAAATGGGTCAAAATGGCCAAAATGAGTTGAATCTGTTTTTACACATCAAGGACTGATTTTTAAGGTTCTAATAAGTTCATATAACTTGTATGAATTGATTAGAACAATGGTTTTGAATTAAATTGATGGTTTTGCTTGAATTGGTAAAAATAGTGCTAAAATAGGCTTTAAATAGCCAAAAATTGGAAAATGCTACCAAACAGAGGTTTTAAATGAAATGGTCAGTTCCAATAGCTTCAATAAGTCATTTGGAGTGTGAATGATGCATTGGAAGTGTTGGAATGGACGTGTTTCAAGTTTTGGCCATATTGAACACATTCTTGCTATTTAAGACTTGAATTTTGTATGGATTGATTGGATAAGTGTTAAGGATGTTAGAAAGCACCTACAAGTGCCAAATGATGTTATGGAACACTGAAAATTGGTTAGAGTTGAATTGGTATTGAAATGGACCAAAATGGTACTGCTGTGTAGAAATAGCAGCTGTGCAGAAACAGCAGTTGTGCACTACTGCACGCGACGCGACGCGTCCAAGCAGTTTCTACACACATTGCTGTTTTGTGTTGTTCTTTCGCGTAGAAGTGTTTTGGTCATAGATATAAGTTAGCAAACAAGTTGGGAACATTGTTAGGACATTACTCTAGATGTCTTGATGATTTCCTTGCATGTTTAAGTGTCTAAACGTGAATAATTTGATATAGGTACTAAAGGCAACTAAAGCAAGCCAGAGTCGTGTAATTACCTGTTAAGCTCAACAGGTGAGTAACAGTTAACTCGAGTATGATATTAATAGTATTAAAAATATGTTTTGTATGTTACAATCCATGAAATTGTAGTTGTGCATGTTTAGAGATTTATGAACTAAATATGAGAACCAAATGATATGTATGCATGTGAAAGACCTTGTGGGTCATAATTGAAATGTAAAAAGGCCTGTTTAGGTCACTCTTGATATGTAAGGGCCGGAGTAGGCCAATGTGTTTGTGATGAGGCCAGAGTAGGCCATTGTTTGAGTGCCGGTACTACATTGTAGAGATTGTTGTGCGGGATTCGATGATCATGAATCTTGGTTCTAGCTAAACCACCGCCCTCAATACTAACTCGGGGCTCTCAGTTTTCCCACTGATCCCAAATGGGATATGATCCCGAAGAACGCAACGGTGGACCGCTACCCGCTTCTCCACCGGCGCGGAAGAAGCAACGGTTTCCCAGTGAGGATCATTGAGCCGGGCTTATAACCCTGCAAGACGTGATGCCTGCTGACAACCGGTGTTTCAACGTGTGTTAGGATAGACTTGAATGAAGTTATGTGATGCATGAAATATGTTATGATACTGTTAATGTACTGCTCTTGTTTAATTGTTATTCACTAGCTATTTATAGCTAACCCTCTCATGTTCACTCCATATGTAGGTAAATGATTGAATGTGACTTCGGGTGCCTGCTGGGATAACATGTTTGGTTCTTGGGGAACACTGTAATAAAGACAATGTATTGTAAATTTTTAGTGTAATGGTCGATCTAGTTCGTAACGTTGGAAACTTTGTTAAACAATACTTTTGTAATTACAACTTATATTTATATAAGTTGTATAATGTGAATATAATAATCAGCTTCCGCACGTGTTTTGATAAAAAAAATATACTCTGATTTCTGAAAGACCGGCGTTACAAGCAGGTTATTACAGGAGATTCATTCAGAATTTCTCAAAGATTGCAGTTCCATTAACCAAGCTAACCAGGAAGAATGCAGAGTTTGTATGGGGAGATGAACAAGAGGGTGTGCTTTCAACTCTTAAGCAAAGGTTATGCGAGGCACCTTTTCTTGCTTTGCTAGAAGGAGTGTTTTGATGCAGAGAGGTAGAGTGATTGCTTATGCTTCTCGACAGCTTTTCTTGGGATGTGAGGCACCTTCTCTGCCTCATGTTTTGATGCACCTTTTCTTGATAGTGTTTTGTGATGCTTCTTATTTGGGGTTGGGATGTGTTTTAATGCAGAGAGGTAGAGTGATTGCTTATGCTTCTCGACAGCTTAAGCCGAATGAGATTAATTACCCAACTCACGATTTGGAGTTAGCAGCGGTGGTTTTTGCATTGAAGATCTGGAGACATTATTTGTATGGAGTGAAGTGTACTATTTATACTGATCACAAAAGTCTAAAATATTTTGTGGATTAGAAGAATCTTAATATGAGGCAGAGAAGGTCGTTAGAGCTTCTGAAGGATTATGATTGTGAGATACTTTATCACCCGGGGAAAGCCAATGTTGTGGAAGATGCCTTGAGCAGGAAGTCGGGGTCGGTACTCTGGATGAATGAGTCGTTACGGATGACAGTGACTACTCCATTGTTGGATGTTATAGAGATGCTCAGCTGGAAGCAATTAAAGAAGAAAACCATAATAAAGAAAGGATTAATGGGCAGGTAACTAATTTTGTTAAGGATAGTCGTGATTTATTCTTATGCTGTGGACGAGTGTGGGTACCTAATCACGGAGAAGTCAGACAAACTCTTTTGAGTGACGCTCACAGATCTAAATTCTCTATTCACCCGGGGGCGACAAAAATGTATAAAGATCTCAAGGTAGAGTATTGGTGGCCAGGTATGAAGTGAGATGTGGCTAGGTATGTGGAGAGGTGTCTTACGTGTCTGCAAGTGAAAGCTGAACACCAGAAACCGCATGGGAAGTTACAACCTTTGGATATACCGATCTGGAAGTGGGAGAATATTACTATGGATCTAATCACTAAATTACCTAAGACCCCTAGAGGTTACGATGCTATTTGGGTAATTGTGGATAGATTAACTAAGAGCGCGCATTTTATTCCCATTAAAGAGACTTATTCATCAGAGAAGCTATCAGAGGTGTATATGAAAGAAATAGTATCTCGTCATGGTGTGCCAGTATCTATTGTGTCAGATAGAGATACTCGATTTACTTCCAGGTTTTGGAATAAATTTCATGGCGAAATGGGGACTAAGCTTCATCTTAGTACTGCATTTCATCCGTAGACTGATGATCAAAGTGAGAGGAAGATTCAAACCTTGGAGGATATGTTACATTGCTATGTGATATATTATTGATTAGAGGATCACAGAGAGAGAGTTGTGGCATGCTGCTTTGTGCAGTAGTGCTACGGACAACGTTTTAGCCTTCTTGGCGGATGCTAAGGTGGTGCAGTACTGTGTCCATAAGAACTATTACAACATTCGTATATGTGTATGCGCATGCTTATATGATTTACAGTTTAGTTTTCTCATTAAGCCTCGTGGCTTATGAGATACTGCTTACTCTCCTTTTGTAGGGCGTGATTCCTCCAAAGGCAAGACCCCAGTTTGACAGAGGTTGTTATGCGAGAGAAAATTTGTATTTTGAAACCTAACGCCCGGTTGTATTTTTTAAAACAAATCTTTTGTTGTAAATATTGAATACCACTTTTGTAACTGAACCAGAGGGTTTAGTGTTAACTGTAGCTTCCGCTTTTGTGTAAACTCCTTTTTATTCTAAATACTTCTATTTTTAGAGTTTTACTTTATTTAAGAATTTTGGGGCGTTACAATATTTGTATGTGTGTGACTATGTGTGTATAACTTTTAAATAAAAGAAACCATTATTTCAGGCCGAATGCCGGTTTTGTGCTCTTCCGATACTTTATCCCAAGATTTGTAATATTTTGGGACATAATCCCCTAGTACAATAATCCCGACATGGTTCGTAATTCACTCGCTAAGTCACCAACAGGTTGCACTGTCTTTTGATCATGAATATTGTAACGCTGGTCCTTAAATATCAGAGTATATTTTTTTTATTTAAAACACGTGAGGAAGCTATATTATTTATTTCACATTCTACAACTTATATAAATATAAGTTGTAATACAAAAGTATTATTAAAACAAACACACCAAGCGTTACCAACTCGTTTGACCATTACACTATCATTACATAACATTGTTCATACAAAGTGTTCCCCCAAACCTAACATGAACTACCAGCACGTACCCGTCCTCACCTTCAGTCTATTTACCTGCACATGGAGAGTTCATGAGAGGGTTAGCTATAAATAGCTAGTGAATAACAATTAAAGTGGAAGTAGTATATTAACAATATCAAAACACATTTCATGAATCACATAACACCATTCAAGTCTATCCTAACACATGGTGAAGCACCGGTTAGTCAGCAGGCATCACGTCTTGTAGGGTTATAAGCCCGGCTCAATGATCCTCACTGGGGAAACCGATACTTCCTCCGCGCCGGTGGAGAAGCGGGTAGCGGTCCACCATTGCGTTATCAGGAAACATATCCCATTTGGGATCAGCGGGAACTGAGAGCCCTGAGTTAGTATCGAGGGGCAGCGGTTTAGCAAGAACCATGATTCGTGATCATCGAATCTCCGTACATCCTAGCTGGCGACACAAAGCCCCAACTCAAGACCCAGATAATCTGGCCCCAATCTCTATAAAGTAGTACCGGCACTCAAACAATGGCCTACTCTGGCCTTATCACAAACACAAATGGCCTACTCCGGCCCTTACATATCAAGATTGACCTACACAGGCCTTTCATATATCAATAATGACCTACTCTGGTCCTTAAGCATGCATACATATCATTTAATTAAGACAATTGGTTCATGAAACCTCTAAACATGCATAACTACTAATATCATGCTCGAGTTAACTGTTACTCACCTGTGTGGTTATAACAGGCAAGCACTAAGTCACAGGTGATTCTTAATCAACTGGTTTACCTAAATAAACACCCCGAATGTCAAAACAATGCGAAACAACAAACTGTATGCTGGAACAGGGTTCCTTACGGCCACAAGCAAGGCTGCTTGCGCCCACAAAGAATGACAGGTCCTTGCGCCCGCAAAGGCTGGCCTTACGGCCGTAAACAAGGTTCCCTTATGGCCACAAAGGTTCTTCCTTGCGCCCGCAAGGACTGCTGTGCAGACCTGCGATTTCCAGCCTCTGTTCTTGCCATTTTATACCACAAAACTTAACCAAACGATTCCAAATCAAATTCCAGTATTCACATATGAAATGGTCAATACTACTAAGCTAGAAACAACACTAAATTCACACTTTAACATCCAATTTCAAAGATGGGGACCAAAATCACCATTTTTGACCCATTTGAACTTTCTTACTAAATTCAATCAAAAACACCTCTTTAATTCAATATTCTGATTGTTAAACACTTAAAATTGATATAGAAACATGTTGGAATCATTGATTTCAGTTGGATATGTCAATTTGGGTTTTTGACCCATTTGACCTAAATGGTCGAACTCAAGAATATGGAAACTTACAAGAACAAGAAATGGAGAAGATGATTAGAGCAGATTGGAACTTGACAATTTCTTGAATCCATAGCAGATTAAGAGCTTTGATTAATCCTTTCTTGAATTCTCCTTGAAAGCTTGAGCAAGAACACACATACACACATAAGAAATGGTTTGTCTGTGATTATTCACATGAATAAAGAGGGAGACCAACTTGTGGGTTTCATTTATCCACAAGTGGGTATTTTGTTCCCCTTTTCAACTTACAACTTAACGCACGAGTACCCGTTTTAACTAACGGGGATATTTTTGGAAACCTCGTTCTAAACCTTTTAATATTCTTTTATTCTTATCTATTTTTATCAATATTTTATTATCTCATTTAAATAACCAAATTAGTTATTTTTCTTTAATATTTACAAATATATATATATATATATATATATTGTATCCAAATTATCTAATTTATTACACGCACCACGACAACATGCGTTTAGGTCCTTTCTAAGGATGTTACAAATCTACCCCCCTTAAAAAGATTCCGTCCTCGGACTCTGGTGAGTAACGAACAAGTGTGGGTAGTGTGCTTTCATCTCATCCTCGGTCTCCCATGTCAAGTTAGGACTCAGATTAGGCTTCCATTTGACGAACACTAACTTGATCATCTTTTTACGCAGCTTTTTGATTTTGGATTCCAAAATCTCAAAAGGTTCCTCCACAAGGCGTTTAGTTGAATTAACTTTCAACTCTTGTAGAGGTAGGATCTGATCATCATCAACCTTGCACTTTCTCAAATAGCACACATTGAATGTGTTATGAATACCAGATAGCTCTAGAGGAAGTTCAAGTGATATTGTCTGTTCATTGACCCGTTGCAGAATTTTAAACGGACCAATATATCTCGGGCTTAACTTACCCTTACGACCAAATCGAATCACCCCTTTCCAAGGTGAAACCTTCAAGAAAACCCGGTCACCCACTTCAAAAGTAATGGGCCCCCGTTTTGGATCCGCATACATCTTTTGCCTGTCTCGTGCTGCTTTTAGCTTTCAACGTGCCATCTTTACTTTATTAGCTGTCATTTGCACAATGTCAGGACCTGCGTATTGCTTTTCACCATGTTCTAACCAACACGTAGGTGTACGACATCGCCTACCGTACAACATCTCATATGGTGGCATGCCTATATTCGAATGATAGGAGTTGTTATAGGCAAATTCAATCAAGGGAAGATGTGAATCCCAAAAACCACCAAATTCAAGAATACAAGATCTTGGCATATCTTCAAGAGTTTGAATAGTCCTTTCGAACTGTCCGTCTGTCTGGGGATGGTATGCTGTGCTAAGATTCACCCGCTTACCAAGTTCACGTTGAAGACTATGCCAAAAGTTAGATGTGAACCGTGAATCTCGATCAGAAACAATAGATAGAGGTATGCAATGTCGTGATACCACCTCATTGATATACAATTGAGCCAAACGATTCATGGGTGCAGACTCATTAGTCGCGAGAAAATGTGCACTCTTCGTAAGGCGATCTACCACAACCCAAATCATATCATGCCCCTTTGCAGTTCGGGGTAGCTTAGTAACAAAGTCCATGGTAATGTGATCCCATTTCCACTCCGGGATGTCTAGTTATTGTAGATTACCATAGGGCTTTTGATGTTCGGTTTTAACTTGCGCGCAGACTTGGCATTTTTCTACAAATGAAGCTATGTCACGCTTCAATGTAGGCCACCAATACAATGATTTCAAGTCTTGATACATTTTCGTGCTTCCAGGATGAATAGACAATCTAGATTTGTGTGCCTCGTGTAATATTGTCTCCCGATTGCCACCAAAACTCGATACCCAGATTCGGGATTGAAATGTCTTCAAACCCCGACTGTCTTCTCCCAATTGCTTTGATATTTTGATCATTGTCTCAGCTTTTAAGTTAATTTCTTGCAAAGCCTCTTATTGTGCTACTTTCCACTGAGCAATGATATCTGATTCAACAGTCATCTTCATGAATTTAACCATTGCAGGAGAGTTCTTTCGACTCAGTGCATCAGCTACTACGTTTGCCTTGCCCTGATGATACTTGATCTCATAGTCATAATCCTTGATTAGCTCTAACCAACGTCTTTATCTCATGTTAAGCTCTTTCTGTGTGAACACATACTGCAGACTCTTATGATCTGTGCATGCATACAATACATTTGGTGCCATACAAGTAATGACGCCATATCTTCAAAGCAAATACCACAGCTGCAAGTTCCAGATCATGTGTAGGATAATTCTTCTCGTGTGTCTTCAATTGACGAGAAGCATATGCAAGCACCTTGTCTCGTTGCATTAAAACACAACCTAGACCTGCATATGAAGCATCACAATAGACAATAAAGTCTTCAGACTCATTAGGCAATGTTAGAATTGGTGCTTGGCATAACAATTGCTTTAGAGTCTGGAATGCTTTCTCTTGATCTTCACTCCACACATATGCAACATCCTTGCGGTTCAGCTTAGTCAATGGACCAGCAAGTTTAGAAAAATTCTCTATGAAGCACCTGTAGTAACCAGCAAGTTCATCACAGCTTCAATCTTCACTGGATCAACTTTATCACCTTCATTGCATATAACATGGCCCAAGAAATGGACCTCCTTATGCCAGAACTCACATTTAGATAGCTTCGTGTAGAGTTGTTCTCGCTTAAGTGTCTCCAGAATAAGACGAAGGTATTGCTCGTGTTCCGCCTCGGTTTTAGAATAGATGAGAATATCATCGATGAACACGATCACAAATTTATCAAGAAAAGGGCGACATACGCGATTCATCATATCCATAAAGATAGCAGGAGCATTGGTTAATCCGAATGGCATAACCAAGAATTCTTAGTGCCCATATCAAGTTCTGAATGAAGTCTTAGTAATATCCGAAGGTTTCTCATGCATAACAAAAACCCAAGCACAACGGAAGCATGAAGATAAAACAAGTTGCAAATTTTGGGTTTACAAGCACATGCACAAGAAACACTTAGTGGGATCTAGCTACAAAGCATGATAGCAACGAGAAGAACAAGAGAAACCAGAAAAAGAGACCATACCCTTGATGTCTCTAGTGGTTGTGATGTGGTAGATGCAATGCTTGAACTCCAAGATGAGTTCCTAAATTGATATCCACACCAAGCTCTTTGTGAATCGCCTTTGCTAAAGCTTGAAGCACCAAAGCTTGCACCCACGTGAATGATGCTTCAAGAACAGCAGATGAACTCTTGCAAACACCTACACAAATCTCTCTCAAAGCTTCTATGTAACTCACAAGCTCTCTTTAGTGTGTAGGTTATCAAAGTGGCAAAAAGGTTCATACAAGAGAGAAAAGATGGACTTTTATAAGCTGGAGGGAAGTCTGATTGGCACTAGGGTCGGCCATAATTGCACCCTCTTATTGGACCAAAAAAAAGGTCCAATAATATCAAAGTGTCACTTAGACTTCTGCCTTCACGGGCTCTCACGGCCCGTGAGGAAGTCGTGAAGGCATCACCCCCCACGATCCCCGAACGGCCCATGAAGCCTCGTGAACCTCTTCACGACCCGTGAGGGCCCGTGAAGGTCGATAGAAACCCTAATTTTCTCTCTTGACTTGTGCTATCGGATTCAACACTTGGCGTGTGACCCAATAGGCCTGTGCCTCATCGGCAGTGATCCAATATACGTGTATCAGTGGGCATATATCCAACAGACTCCCACTTGCACATGATACATCGTCACATATTAATTATAGACAAAGAGCGACTCTAGCTAAGAATCAATGCCCCCAAGTCGGTGCAAGTTGTCATCTTCGACAAAAACCTAATAGCCTTAAAGGCTTACGAGGTTCTATAGATAAGTGATCATGTACATCATTTTTTTCGCGATATCCTTGTGAACACGTGACATGGAATATGTCAATCTCCAGATCGTTCACTATTATGTTTCTCGATTATAGATTGGTGGTGACCAAATAAACAAGTTGCATCTGATTTAGAATCAATGTAACTTGAGCACGACCATGCATATTTGATGTCAGCTCCCAATCATCGAGGGGCCCAGGGATATCTCTCTTATTGGAGGAACAAATCCTTTCGACCACATAGTCCCATCATATGTTTCATACTTTACCCAATTATTTCTTTTATAACAGCCAGTTACGAACTGCGTTTGAAGATAATTAGAGTAAGGCAGATTAATACTCTGGCAACCTATGCGTTTCAAGTATAAGGATGAAATGATATTATCATCCTGAGATACTTGTGACTATAGATCCATGAAGTAAACTCACGTGTGGGTCTTCTGGTCACCTGAAACACCTTTCAAGCACAAGTGAGTGTTGCACCCTTATTCAACCATTTTGAACACCGGGTCAACCACTCACTTCAATCTTATTTCATTCTTCCTCCTATATGAAGAATAACCGATTGCAGAAGGTTTTAGAATGATAAACATTCAAGGAAGTGTTTAAACATGCTAATATGGAACACGGTATGGACTTGATGATTGTGACCGCAACAAGCGTATATATAAATCTCCATTCATATATCGAAACAAACATAAGTTACAATGCCGTTTAAATGTTCCCATAAATACAAATACAAATCAAACAAACCAAATACATAGGTCAAGCCAAATCACTAGCGAATCTAACACCTATGGCTCTAGCGTGAGAATCATGAGAAGCTTGTGATAACGGCTTAGTGAATGGGTCCGTGAGGTTCCCATCCGTTGGTACTCTGCTTATGGCAACGTCACCATTCTCCATTACTTCTCTAATGAAGTGATATTTTCGAAGAATGTGTCTTGTCCTCTTGTGAGCTCTTGGTTCCTTTGCCAAAGCCACATCACCCTCATTGTCACAAAAAATCTCAATAGGGCCGGTGATGCTTAGAACCACTCCTAGATCTTGGATGAATTTCTTCATCCACACAGCTTCCTTAGTAGCTTCACTCGCTGCAATATACTCTGACTCGGTTGTTAAATCGGCAACTGTGTTTTGCTTTGAGCTCCTCCAGCTTACTGCACCACTATTCAATAGGAACACGAACCCCGATTGTGATTGGCAGTCGTCCCTATCGGTTTGGAAGCTAGCATGAGAGTAACCGTTTACTCTAAGCTCTTCCTCACCACCGTATACTAAGAACATTTCCTTTGTATGCCTAAGGTACTTTAGAATGTTCTTTACAGCCCTCCAGTAAGCCTCTCCCGGATTCGCCTGATATCTACTAGTCATGCTCAAGGCACATGAGACATCGGGGTGTGTGCATGACATGGCATACATGATCGATCCCACAGCCGAAGCGTATGGGACTTGCTTCATTATGTTCAACTCCTTTTATGAGTTGGGGCATTGAGCCTTGCTCAATGCCAACCCATGCATCATGGGGATATTCCATTTCTTGGAATCCTCCATCTTAAATCGTTTAACGACTTTATCCACATATGCACTTTGGCTTAAACCAATAAGCCTCCTAGATCTATCCCTATAGATCTTGATTCCGAGAAAGCATCCCACATTTCCTAAGTCTTTCATAGAAAAACAATTCCTAAGCCAAGCCTTGACACTTCGCAAGGTTGGGATATGATTTCCTAGGAGTAGAATATCATCTACATATAAAACTAGGAAAACTACAGAGCTCCCACTAGCCCTGACATATACACATGGTTCATCTTCGTTTTTCAAGAATCCAAATTCCTTGATCTTTTCATCAAAACAAAGATTCCAACTGCGAGAGGCTTGCTTAAGTCCATAAATGGACTTCTTAAGCCTACATACCTTGTTAGGATACTTAGGATGTATAAAACCTTCAGGTTGTGTCATATACACCTCTTCAGAAAGCTTCCCGTTAAGGAAGGCGGTTTTTACATCCATTTGCCATATCTCATAATCATGAAAAGCGTTTATGGCAAGGAGGATCCTAATGGACTTCAACATGGCCACTGGTGAAAAGGTTTCATCATAGTCAACACCCGGTGTTTGCGTACAGCCTTTTGCCACCAATCGGGCTTTGAAAGTGTCCAAGGTATTGTCCATGTTGGTTTTCTTCTTGAAAACCCATTTACATCCAACGGGTCGAAACCCGGGTGTTGGATCAACCAGTTCCGAAGCCTGGTTATCCAACATGGAATCTATCTCGCTTTCCATTACCTCCCTCCACTTGGCAGACTCAGAGCCCGCCATCGCTTCTCGGTAGTTGGTGGGTTCATCTTGATCCACCAATAGCTCATTGCCCTCAGAAATGAGAAATCCATATCTCTTTGGCTCATGATGAGCTCTACCGGATCTGCGTGGGGTAGCAAATGGAAGTGTGTCAGGTACCGAAGCTTGACCTTGCTCGGTATCAATCATTGATGGTTGATTGCTAGTGCCAACATCAAGTTCTTTATCGGGTGATTCTTGAATTTCTTCAAGATCGATTTCCTTTTGCCTCGGTACGTTGGGTATAAGTTCCCTTTCAAGGAAAACGGCTCTTCGAGCAACAAAAACTTTGTTATCAGAAGGTTTGTAGAAAATATATCAAATACCGGCATGAGGATATCCGATAAAGTAACACCTTTCGGAACGGGGTTCTAGTTTGTCATTTGCTTCACGTCTCACATAGGCTAGACATCCCCATACACGAACATATGAGAGGGTGGGCTTTTTCTTGTGCCACAACTCATATGGTGTTGTTTCAACTTTCTTTGTTGGTACGAGGTTAAGGATTCTTACCGCCGTCTCTAGAGCGTAACCCCAAAAACTAATGGGTACCTCCGTTTGACTCATCATAGAACGGACCATATCTAGAAATGTCCGATTTCTCCTTTGCGCGACTCCATTTAATTGTGGAGTCCTAGGAGGCTTCAATTGTGAGATAATCCCACATTTTCTAAGATGGTCTAGAAACTCGGAAGTAAGATACTTACCGCCTCTATCCGAGTGTAGTATCTTAATCTTCTTGCCCGATTGATTCTCTACTTCACTTTGGAATGTCTTGAACACCTCAAAGGTTTCAGACTTTTGTCTAATCAAGTAGATATAGCCATACCTACTATAATCATCCGTGAAAGTAACGAAGTATCTAGTGTTGTTCCTTTTGACATTTTTGAAAGGACCACACACATCGGTGTGAATTATATCCAAAAGGTCCTTCCCCCTCTCACTAACTCCGGTGAAGGGTTCCTTAGTCATTTTCCCTAGTAAACAAGATTCACATACATCTTTTGACCCAATGTCAAATGATTCCAAGATCCCATCTGCTTGGAGCTTGGTGATGTGAGTCCTGTTTACATGAGCAAGACGACCGTGCCATAAGGAATATTTATCCAAACAATTTTTGGATTGAGAATCAATATTCATGATAGATCTCTTATTTTCAATGTATGCATAAACTTCATATATGCCATGACATGGTAAAGCTTTAAAATAACAAACATCATTTTTATAACACAAAATAGATCCATCCATAAATTTAAAAGAAAAACCATCGTCATACAAAGCATGTAATGATAAAATGTTTCTTGCCACGTAGGGCGAATAGCATACATTAATAAGAACAATGTAAAGTCCGGTTCTAAAAGAGAGCTCGACACTCCCTTTTGCTTCAACGGGCACAACCTCTCGGTTCCCCATAATTAGATCCAGCTCTCCACGCTCCAAGCCTCTACTTTCCCTTAGCACCTGCACCATATTACAAATGTGAGTGCCGCAACCGGTATCTAAAACCCAACCCTTTGACATATAAGTTTGATGGAGCTCAATCATGAACGTACCTTGGTTCGAAGGTCCCGAGATGCTCGTTGCCTTGAGCTTCTTGAGGCCATCTTGGTACTTTGGGCAGCTTCGTCGATAATGCCATTTGTCCCCGCAAAAGAAGCATTGTGCATCCTCCGGGGCCTTGGCTTAGGGAATCTTCCCTTTGCCCTTTGCCACCGGGGTAGGGGTAGGCTTGGTGGCACCAACCTTGCCCTTACCCCTTCCCTTATGGGAAGGATTCAACTTCTTCTTTTGGATGCGGCCCTCCCGGATAGCCAAGACGGGATTGGATGAGGTGGCCTTGGGCTTCGAGATGCTTGACTCCGCGGTCTTGAGCATCCCATGAAGCTCCATGAGGGTTTTGTCCATACTATGCATATGATAACTCACGATGAATTGATCATATGCATTGGGCAAGGATTGGAGGATGAGATCAACCGCCATCTCCCTCCCTATGTTGAACCCTAACCCCTGCATGCGCTCCATGTATGCTTTCATACGTAACACATGAGCGCTTACGTTCCCGCCATCTTGGAGCTTGCAACCTAGGACGAACTTGAGGCATTCGTACCTTTCTTGCCTCGCTTGCTGTTGAAACATGTCCTTGAGCTGCGCGAGCAAGTCGAAAGCACTTAAATGATCCATTTGCTTTTGCAAATCGGAGCTCATTGTGCTAAGCATAAGGCACGTGATTTCCACCGTGTCCTTGAGGCGCTTATCATACGCCTCTCGGGCGGCCCTAGGTGCCGTAGTCGTAGGGGCTTCGGGCAAGGCTTCCTCAATGATATGCAATTTCCCTTCATGGCATAGAACAATCCGAAGTTTCCTATGCCAATCCATGAAGTTGTTATCGTCGAGTTTCTCCTTCTCAAGGAGAACTTGTAGAGAAATGTTACTCGTGGTGGTGGTATTTGAAGATGCCATCTAAAATAGCAAAGTAGATTTGGTTAGTTTGATATTTAAGTTTGTTAAAACAATTTACCCAAAGAACAAATTTTAATTATTTTAACAAAGCCAAGAACCTTATTTCACTTCCATATATAACGGGTTTACCGCGGATCATACAAGGAAGTTATTTCGGGTTGGCAAACATATTGCCAATTGCAGTCCATTATTGCAACTCTTTGGTCTTTGCGGGATCCTACGACAAGCACCGGTCGTTTGGCATGTTTGATCCCTTCTTACACCAATACCAATTTAGAATTGTTGATTGACTCGTGCTAAACTCGACAATCTTTCAAGAATTCTAATTTGAAATTATAAATCGTCCGTCAAGACATGCGGTAAGTACACTCCACAAGAATTGGCTCGTACTAAGCTCAACAACCAAGTTTGCGAGTTACTACGCTCACCTTCCACACTACTTCACAAAGATTGGCTCGTGCTAAGCTCGACAATCAATCATTGTGTTGTTAGATTTGGGTGGCATCATCTCACGGATGGTGCGTGATTTATGTTTTATGGAAAAACGGGCTTTTGTTTCCGATTAATTTTGATTAACATATTTAAGTGACAAAATCCGATTTTCACTTTAGTTGGTTTGTTAATTGTGAGCGCGCGTGAGAGAAATATAAACCAATTTTATAAAACTCTTGTGATTTAATTTAATGAAAAATTTTCTAGCATGCGAAAACATAAAAGAACCATGCAAGAAATAAATCACAACACACGCATAGCAAGGGGTTGGTAACCAAGCCAAAACCTATGCGTTCTTCCCGTGAGCCTACGGGAAGAACGTGGTCAACTAGGGACACAATACAAATAGTCATAGCTCCCACTTGATCCTCCACCTCCAACGGGTATCACCGGATCTTCTATCTTCAAGACATCATTTTTGATTCTTGATTGTGGTCTCAATGCTCCATGAGTACAAGTACATGAAATAGAAATGAAATGGCATGCAAGCCATGAAAATTCTATCATCTATTACAAGTACACGGATAAATGAACGGTATGCAAACATCAATAATAATTAATCAATTAATAAATAATTATTACAAACCATGTGACTCTAGGTCACCAAATAAAAGGAGCAACCACAAACAACCACAAGATCTAAGGCCAAGGTTACCAACAAAGAACAAGGCAAACAACCATAAAACAAACGGTGTGCCAAAAACCGCAACAAGAAATATTTTGATAAGAATTTCCAAACAAACACTCAAGGCACAATGGAAATTCTTGTACATAAGCATTAAGGCATGAAACCAATTTTTAAAACCTATATGTATGGATCTAATGCCATGACCATGCCATGCATACCCATAGTGGTACCAAAATATTATTTGGGGATTTCCAGAATCACCTGAACTAAAACAGAAACATAGCAATGACTCGAAAAAACCAAAAAATTTCTTTTAAGGTCAAAAACACTGTTCACGAGCTCCTTCATGGCTCGTGAAGCCCGAGGGCTTCACGACCGCTCACGGCCCAAAAGAACTCGTGAAGCACCAAAAACCATTTCACGACTAGACCCCAAACACACTGGTCGTGTGGCCTTCACGACCCGTGAAGAGAACTCCACGGCTCGTGAAACCTTACTGGACAGATTGCTAAAACTTCCAAAAATCGATTTTTCGAGCCATTTTATGCTATCATCTTGTAGCAATGGCTTTGATACCACTGAAGGTTTCTCATGCACAACAAAAACCCAAGCACAACGGAAGCATGAAGATAAAACAAGTTGCGAATTTCGGGTTTACAAGCACATGCACAAGAAACACTTAGTGGGATCTAGCTACAAAGCATGATAGCAACGAGAAGAACAAGAGGAACCAGAAAAAGAGACCATACCCTTGATGTCTCTAGTGGTTGTGATGTGGTAGATGCAATGCTTGAACTCCAAGAAGAGTTCCTTTATTGATATCCACACCAAGCTCTTCGTAAATCACCTTTGCTAAAGCTTGAAGCACCAAAGCTTGCACCCACGTGAATGATGCTTCAAGAACAGCAGATGAACTCTTGCAAACACCCACACAAATCTCTCTCAAAGCTTCTATGTAACTCACAAGCTCTCTTTAGTGTGTAGGTTATCAAAGTGGCAAAAAGGTTCATACAAGAGAGAAAAGATGGACTTTTATAAGCTGGAGAGAAGTCTGATTGGCACCAGGGTCGGCCATAATGGCACCCTCTTATTGGACCAAACAAAAGGTCCAATAATATCAAAGTGTCACTTAGACTTCTACCTTCACGGGCTCTCACGGCCCATGTGGAAGTCGTGAAGGCATCACCCCCCACGATCCCCGACCGGCCCATGAAGCCTCGTGAACCTTTTCACGTCACGACCTCTTCACGACCCGTGAGGGCCCATGAAGGTCGAAAGAAACCCTAATTTTCTCTCTTTACTTGTGTTGTCGGATTCAACGCTTGGCATGTGACCTAATAGGCCCGTGCCTCATCGGCAGTGATCCAATATACGTGTATCAGTGGGCATATATCCAACAATATCATCTTCCCGAACATGGACTTGATGATAGCGAGAACGTAAATCAATCTTTGAAAAGCATGTGGCGCCTTGCAATTGATCAAACAGATCATCTATGCGAGGTAACAGATATTTATTCTTTACGGTTCGCTTATTAAGCTCCCTGTAATCGATACACATTCGAAGAGTCCCGTCCTTCTTCTTAACAAATAAAACAGGAGCTCCCCATGGTGAAGAACTAGAGCGAATAAAGCCCTTATCAAGTAGTTCCTGGATTTGGGACATCATCTCCCGAATTTCAAAATGGAGCAAGACGATAGAGAGATTTTGCTATAGGTGTAGCTCTAGGAACAAGATCAATCCGGTACTCTACATCCCTAACAGGAGGTAAACCCGGTAACTCTTCAGGAAATACATCAGGGTATTTAGATACAACCCTAATATTATCAACACTTCTTGCTCCTATCTCAGCATTAATCACATATGCAACGTATGAGATACAATCTTTTGAAATTAGCTTCTGAGCTTTAATCACCGAAATCACAGGAATAGCAGACTCCCTCTTCTCCCCGCGAGCTATAGCATACGAACCGTCAGATAAAGGGAATCTGATAAACTTCTTAGAACACAAGATCTCAGCACCTCGACTACTAAGCCAATCCATACCAATAACAGCATCGAAGCCCGCTATCGGCATGACAAGAAAGGAAATAGTGAAACTATTCCCATCGATATACAGAATAGCTGTTGGAACTTTTTCAGTAACATTGACTACCTTACCATCAGCTACTTCAACTTTAATAGAATCAGATAATAGAGAAACAGGTAATTGCAGCTTTTCGCGATAAGACATAGAGATAAAGGAGTATGTAGCTCCCGAATCAAACAAAATGCATGCATGAGTATTATTAATAAGAAATGTGCCTGTAATCATATCACCTGCATCTTTGGCTTCATCAGCCGTCATTTGGAAATCTCTCCCTGGTGCACGAGGAGCGTCTCCCGGTTTCGGAGCCGTAGTTGCCGATGAACCCCAACACCCGTGGCTGGCCATGTTGGGCAAACGACAATTCGGTGCCCAGGTTTATGGCACCTGTAACACACGTTCTCCTTGTACCTGCATTCGTTAAATTGATGCCTCTTCTTCCCACACTTTGCACATCTCGTATCCCAGTCTTCAGACTTCTGGGATATATTACCACGCGGTTTACCACCAGATCCACTCTCACCTCCTTTCTAACTAGGCTGCTAATCAAACTTTCGCCTACCTCCACCAGATTGTTGTTGTTGCTGTTGAGATCTCGCCCTCTGCTTATAATCATCATCAGTGGTTCTAGCATTCTTGAATGCTTCATCAAGAGTTGCTGCAGATCTCACAGCGGATCGATACTCCAAAAGTAAGCTATTGGCAAAGTATGTGATCTTTGCCTTTTCATTAGGTAACAAGTGAGTAACAAACCTCATCTTATCGGTAAATTTGGATATCAACTCATCCAAAGGCTTGTCACCCTTCTGCAGCGCCCTAAACTCATTATCGATCCTCAGCATATCGTAGTCAAAACAGTACTTACCCTGAATCTTCTCCTTGAACCCTTCCCAAGTCATAGCCTCCAATGTGGCTGGTGGTGTGATAGCAATCACAGTGTCCTACCATGCCAATGCACGACCCCGGAACATACGCTTAGCAAAATTCACCTTCTTGTCTTCATCACACTCACTAGACTCGAAGGTATTCTACATCTCCCTGATCCAAGTTTCAACAGTTCAGGAAAGTCTTAAATTTCGTGGGCATGCGAGTTTCTTTGCCCGATCTTGTAGACTCACGCTCATTTGCTTGCTTGAACTAAGCCTCTAACTTAAGGATATAGCCATCCTTATCACCAGAAGATCCTTCCATATTGAGTTAGACTTCTATATATATTCAAAATAAAAATCTTTAGTATACTTCATATATATATATATATATATATAACTCTTATCTTATCTTAAGTTACTCTTTCTTAACACATGGCATATAACACATAAATCACTCTTCACACCCCAATACCACCCTGGGAACACATAGTAATGGTCGAGTTTGAACCTGAGTTTGAGACTGAATACTATTTAAAGTATTCAATTCACTCAAACTGAGGCTCTGATATCAACTTGTAACGCCGGTCCTTAAATATCAGAGTATATATATTTTTTATTTAAAACACGTGCGGAAGTATATTATTTATTTCACATTCTACAACTTATATAAATATAAGTGGTAATACAAAAGTATTATTAAAACAAATACACCAAGCGTTACCAACTCGTTCAACCATTACACTATCATTACATAACATTGTTCATACAAAGTGTTCCCCAAACCTAACATGAACTACCAGCAGGTACCCATCCTCACCTTTAGTCTATTTACCTGCACATGGAGAGTTCATGAGAGGGTTAGCTATAAATAGCTAGTGAATAATAATTAAATCGGAAGCAGTATATTAACAGTATCAAAACACATTTCATGAATCATATAACTTCATTCAAGTCTATCCTAACACATGGTGAAGCACCGGTTAGTCAGCAGGCATCACGTCTTGCAGGGTTATAAGCCCGGCTCAATGATCCTCACTAGGGAAACCAATACTTCCTCCGCGCCGGTGGAGAAGCGGGTAGCGGTCCACCATTGCGTTATCGGGAAACATATCCCATTTGGGATCAGCGGGAACTGAGAGCCCCGAGTTAGTATCGAGGGGCGGCGGTTTAGCAAGAACTATGATTCGTGATCATCGAATCTCCGCACATCCTAGCTGGTGACACAAAGCTCTAACTCAAGACCCAAATAATCTGGCCCCAATCTCTACAAAGTAGTACCGGCACTCAAACAATGGCCTACTCCTGCCTTATCACAAACACAAATGGCCTACTCCGGCCCTTACATATCAAGATTGACCTGCATAGGCCTTTCATATATCAATAATGACCTACTCTGGTCCTTAAGCGTGCATACATATCATTTAATTAAGACAATTGGTTCATGAAACCTCTAAACATGCATAACTACAATTTCTTGGTTTGTAACATACAAAACATCTTTATAATACTATTAATATCATGCTCGAGTTAACTATTACTCACCTGTGTGGTTATAACAGGCAAGCACTAAGTCACAGGTGATTCTTAATCAACTGGTATGCCTAAATAAACACCCCAAATGTCAAAACAATGCGAAACAGCAAACTGTATGCTGGAACAGGGTTCCTTGCGGCCATAAGCAAGGCTGCTTGCGCCCACAAAGGATGACAGGTCCTTGCGCCCGCAAAGGCTGGCCTTACGGCTGTAAACAAGGTTCCCTTGCGGCCGCAAAGGTTCTTTCTTGCGCCCGCAAGGACTACTGTGCGGACCTACGATTTCCAGCCTCCGTTCTTGCCATTTTATACCCGAAAATTTAACCAAACGATTCCAAATCAAATTCCAGTGTTCACAATTTTAAATGGTCAATAATACTAAGCTATAAACAACACTAAATTCACACTTTAACATCCAATTTCAAAGATTGGGACCAAAATCACCATTTTTGACACATTTGAACTTTCTTACTAAATTCAATCAAAAACACCTCTTTAATTCAATATTCTGATTGTTAAACACTTGAAATTGATATAGAAACCTGTTGGAATCATTAATTTCAGTTGGATATGTCAATTTGAGTTTTTGACCCATTTGACCTAAATGGTCAAACTCAAGAATATGGTAACTTACAAGAACAAGAGATGGAGAAGATGATTAGAGCAGATTGGAACTTGACAATTTCTTGAATCCACAGTAGATTAAGAGCTTTGATTAATCCTTTCTTGAATTCTCCTTGAAAGCTTGAGCAAGAACACACATATACACATAAGAAATGGTTTGTCTGTGATTATTCATGTGAATAAAGAGGGAGACCGACTTGTGGGTTTCATTTATCCACAAGTGGGTATTTTGTTCCCTTTCCAACTTATAACTTAACGCACGAGTACCCGTTTTAACTAACGGGGATATTTTTTGAACCCTCGTTCTAAATCTTTTAATATTCTTTTATTCTTATCTATTTTTATCAATATTTTATTACCTCATTGAAATAACCAAATTAGTTATTTTTCTTTAATATTTACAAATATATATATATATTATCCAATTTATCTAATTTATTACACGTACCACGACAGCATGCGTCTAGGCCCTTTCTGAGGATGTTACAAATATCAAACTCTATCGGCAATGGTGTTGAACCATTCTTTTTAAACGACTCGCTCAATCTTTCTCCCATGCTTGGCCACGAACCTTTGATCCTACAAATTCAAGTGAAGGAGTACTGGGGATGGGGCTTTAAGAACTTCTCATTTCCTTTTTCTTGAAGCTACAACTCATTTCGAATGTTTAAATCTTTCAAGTCATTTCTTGCATTGTGAGTATCTTTCGATTTTTCATTCATTAAAAACGTACCCAACAAATTGTAACACACGTTTTTTCGATATGCATGACATCTAAATTGTGTTTTAGTTGAAGTGAAGACCAATACAAAAGCTCGAAGAAAATAGACCGATTACTCCAATTCAACTCTCTTGCATCACGTTTTCTCTTCACACCTCCAAAAGAAGGATGTTTCCCCGGAATGCATGACGGAAATTGAGAAAGTTGTTCTAAGATAGCATCATTGCTGAATTTTCTAGGACGGGCTATCTTTTCGAATTTACCATCAAATTTCTTATTCTTCCTCCAAGGATGGTTCGGATAGGCATGTGTCGATAATTGGGGTTTGGATTATTTTAACAAAGATGTAAGAATTAACAAAATCGAGCAGGTGAAATAACACTAACAACACTTGGTAAGAAAGTTGAAATAACAGTAAGAAAAATCGAGCAGGTGGTCGGTAGGTAACAAAATCGAGCATGTACAAACAAGAGAAGTACAACTGAATTGAAATCAGAAGTTAACCAAGAACTAACAACATTCACCTGACATCACTCGAACAACAGTCACAGTACTTATGTAGGTCGGTAGCCGCCGTTGATGAAGCAATAGGGAAATGGAGGCGGTTGCAATGAAAGGGGCAATGCCGAACGGAGTAATGACGGACGGCGAATGGTGGACGGCGACTATGGAGTGGGAGATTAGGACGGTCGTGGAGGAGCTTGGGAGGGAAAAGGAAATGGTGCCGGGAGTGAAATCGATGGCTAGGGTTCAGATTAATTTGATTTGAGGTTTACTTTTTCCTTCATATTTTAGTAATATATATAATATTTAGGCCCCCGGTTTTCCTTGATTTGAATTTTCAGATCTGGTTTCCTCGTAAGGAACCGGTCTAATTGTCTCAGTGTATTTTCAAGGCCGCTTAAAAATGAGATTTAGACCTGTTTTATTTCAAATAACTGGGTCCAAATGTTTTCTAGACTTTGAGACCCAGTTTTCTTAAAAAAAACCGGGCATGAATCTTAAAAAAACATGCTCATCACTTTTCAAGCCCGGTTTTTTTTATGTTTTTTTAGATAACCGGGTCCAAAGAGGGGAGCTTGAAAATGTTTTTTGTAGTAGTATCTGTATGAATATTAAATAATTTAAGAGTCATGTCTTTTTGCATGTGTTTATGAGATAAATTAAAGTGTTTATTTGATATGGGTTACTATGATTGAATAAGTTAAAGGACTGAATTTCTAATTATCTAATGCTATCATATGTGTATTGAAATGATTGTGCGGCAAGATGAAAATGAATGAACTCAAGGGGGTTGTTTCACAAATTATTGAATGATGCTAGTATATAAGGCAAAAGTTGGTCAAATGAAGTCAAAATTCTAGTGTGTATACCCAGCTCCGATCCTGGAATGATGGAGAAAGAGAAAGAACCTAAGGAGAATAGTTGATTCAACCAAAATTGAAGATAAATTAAGGAGTTTGTTGATTCAAGTATGTAAGGTATGTGCTCTAGCCTTAAGACTAAGCGTTATGGGCTACTCAATTTTGTCGAGTAGCCTTGGGTAGCTCCAGGAACACCAAAACGCATCGATCAGGTAAGGCAATTGGGTATGGGCAACGGGTAGCGGAGCTCGATCGAGAAGACATGCAACCCCCCCCCCCCCCCTCTCTCAACATCCATTTTTTTAAAAAACATTTACCATTTCTTCCAACAGTCAAAAAAATATTTTCTTTTAATTTATTCAACTAACTAATCACTATATATACCACCATTATTCACCATTTTTTAACACTCTTCACTATATTCTTCACCCTTCAACATTTTTTATAAATTCTATTCTTTTATTCTCTACTCATGGATCCTCAATCAAATCTCCCTTCATCCGGACGTAGCTGGTCAAGGGTAACGGGTTTCACACCTCAAAGGCCCGACAACCCATTTTTTATAAACATTCCTCCACCCACCTACCAACCAAACTCGTTTTTTGCTCTGCGACGGTTCACTATCAACCCCAAAAATTCCCCTCTCACATCTTGGTTACCCGATTCAACAACAACAATTTCCACTAACCTAAGAAGACGAATACTATGATTATGTGTCCGAAACCAACAAGAACAACATCAAGAAACATCACAAATTTCGGAACTGCAACCGAAAACACAAGAAGAGGGACCATCACAAAAGAAGAAGAGCGGAGGATATTTCAAGAGAGCTAAATCTATCTCGTGGACATGAGGAAGAGATCGTGTTGGTCATGACATGGGTTGACATTTTGGAGTATCCCGTAGGTGTAAGTGCACAAATATATTCTTTATTATTATTATTATTTATTATTTCGTTATTATTATTATTTCGTTGTTGTTGTTGCTGTTGTTATTATTATTATTATTATTATTATTTCGTAATTATTGTTTGTAATACTACTAATATATTATTATTGTTATATGTTGAAAATTTTTGAAACCGCGTCTTGGCATCGTTTCAATGTCAACTTGGCAAACCCGCCACATGCATCAACTAAATGCCAAGTTCAAAGATATAAACGCTAAAGTAACAAAGTTTACCGGGATTTACAACAACCTCTTCAATACAAGAGGTAGTGGAATGAGTGACACGGATATTTTAAAAACCGCGCTCAACCGTTATCGAGAGGATAATCACGGCATAACTTTCGGTCATGAAAAATGTTGGGCAATTCCTAGGAGATCTCCCAAATCGCACCAAGTTCCTCCAATGGATGTCACCCCCCGTCCCTCAAAAAGAAGCAAAACTTCGGAATCCAATCCTTGATCCACTACGGGGTCTTCCGATGCACACGCTCCTGACAACCTCAACGAAGACGATGACAAAGAAGAAGACGAGTATGTTGAGGCAAACGAACCTATATGACCCATGCATTGGTAGAAATCGGGGGAAGCGCTTGGCATTGACATCAATAAATTGGAAATAAATTCAAAAAATGACCGCTTTCTCTCGTATCTTCAAAAACAATTGGAAATAAAAGAAGCGGATCAAACTTTGAAAGACTACGAATTTTACATGAAGCCAACTGGTCATCTTTCGGGAGGTGCATTGACGATGATGCAGATGTTGAAGGAGAAGATACGAGTCAAGCACGGATGGGCTCCACTTGACTAAATATTATTGTTTGCTTTTTAAGTTTAAAATTATGTAATTTGTTATTTCTATTTTACAATTTTAGATTTTAATTAAGTTTTTATCATTAGTATTGTATGAAAATTTTATTAATTAATGAATGAATGACTTTTATTATTTACTTAAATAATTATTTGTTAATATAAAAATAAAAAAAGTGGGAAAAGTTTGAGTAAGAAAAGGGAAGGTATAACACTTATTTTGGGTAGGGTGAAGGAAATGAAATAGTGAATAATGTGGCGCTAATGTGTCATTGGGTAAGAGAAAGGAAAATGAAAGGTATAACACATGGCCTAATTTAGTGTTAAACTTGTGAATTTAGTCAATTTGAAAAGAGGATGAGTGTTCTTGTGAATTTTGGACTGCTTTTTGAATACTTTATCTCTTTTAGGATACATATGCGTATTATTAGATTGTTTGTTTAAGAGGGATCCGGTTTTCATTTTCTCTTTGCTTCTCGGGTATATATTTCTATGTATACTTGGAAGCTAAGTAGAAATGATATTGAATTTTTCTTAAATGACCAATAATGTAATACGCATTCACAAACGAGGTAAGGTTTTCAAAAACAGGTTTAGACGCGTACCCTTAAAAATACTCTACCTTTGAAAACGTTAATCACCATAAAACTTGGACCTTAAACCGTAACTTATGTTTTAGTTGTATGAACCCTAAACCCTACCTTATGTATTAGTCGCATCATGTTTATTGATAAAACCTGGGCTACCATTGAATGTCATAATTTTAAGAAGTTATGGGTCATATTAACTTGTAATGGGTCATGAGGAGTTATATGAGCCTTAGTTTAGTAGTTTGATATATTAGTTTATGGGTCATATTAACTTGTAAATGGTCATGATGAATTCTATGTAGCTTAGTTTAATGGTTTGGTTATCAAAAAATTTGGCATTTTCATCTATGGGTCATATTAACTTGTGATAGGTCATGAGGAGTAATATGAGCCTTTTTTTTCATAACATGTCATAATTGATCGGTAAGCATTATATTAACTTGTAGAACCATAATGCGAATATATGTGTCATACTTGTAGATGATAATTGGTTGGTATAGGAAATAAGTACCTGTATGGATCATAATTAGTCGATATGGTACATGAATGTTTACTTGTAGCAAGGTCTAGTTACTAGGTTAGTATGCCTTTGTTTTGAATTTGTTAGTTTTGAACTTTAGTTTATTTTAGTTTATTGTTTTAACTTGTAAGTTTACTAATGTACATATTTAATAATTTGCATCCAAATCAACTTGATGTCATTCTTTGTAACCCGACGTTTAAAATGGCAATGCCCGATGTGTTGCGATCGTTTTCGGCCCAAAATGATAAACTTGGGGAACAATGTGTAACACCGGAAAATCACAAGCCATTTTTTTTAAATTGCACTGCGGAAGCTAAATCAACTCAACTTAAATACATTAAACCAATATTTACGAAGATACAATCATTTGTTCAAAAGACAACAACATCATCATCAATTGTTTGGTGTTACAAAATGACTGGCACGTTTCTTTTTCAAAATAAGTATCAAAGTGTGGTCAACTCTTCCTTCTTCAACAATCATAATCACAATCAACAGTTCAATCAAACCAGTTCCAATCCACAATCATGCATTACATTAATAATATTAACTGCAATCTTTACCATCCGTGATTAACGTCCACTCACATCAGTTTTAGCTTGAACTTAGATATCTAATTTTACTGAGCTTTTGGATTGCGTGAAAACACAGCAATAACCAAATCAGTCTCAATCCCATAAGTATATATCTATCCACATATACATAAATCATTCATCAAATAACAACAAATGATAAACAAATATAACTTCAAGTGCAAAGTATCGGATTTCCCTAAACTCCCGAATTTCCAAGAATCCGCAACTTGGCCACCGGATTTCACTATAGTCAGATTTAGGAATCCGAGGGATTCCAAAACTGTTGGTTTTTAACTTAAAAGGATTCCAAACATTAAGAATCAAGGGTGTCGGATTCTCCTTTAATCGGATTTCAAGTACCCGGATTCAATCTATCGGATTTCACTAAGTTTCTGTTATTCACTTGTATCGGATTACATCATGTCTCGGATTTAAGGTTTCGGATTTAGGGTCTCGGTTTTAGGATTGTATCGGTTTCTCAAGTGTAGTATAGGATTCTAGCTTGTCGGTTTTCAAAGTAATGGTTTAAGAGTTCCGGATTTCAAATATCGGTTTACCAAACTATTGGTTTTCACCTTCTTCCACTAAATCCGACAAGTTCATGATTCATCCAAACACACCAGAAACATATTTTAACACCATGAAGCACATATTTTATGCATCAAAACACCATAATATCATATAAAACATATGAACACAAAACCGACCCAAAGACTCGTGTTTCTTTCAAATCCGATCCTATTATTTCTTCATAAACTCATGTTAGTTGTATCAAGATTCAATCTAGTAATCATCTGATCATGATATATTAAAACATCTAACATTGAATCTTGACTTAAATCACTCAAGTTATAAAATCCGATAACTTCTTGCTTGTTCTTCCTTCGGCCGAGAGCAAATTACAATACACACACAAACACTTTACTTTAATTAGAGATATTGCATGTCTACTTTCTAAACCCCCTCCCCCCCACGTATACACAAATTAGAAAGAGGTGGCATACACATTCCTAACACACCTACACGTGCACACACATAAATACATACACATGCATACGGTGACATACATACATACAATTAATACATGCATAAATTATCTTGTTTAAACCAAATATCATTTAATTGACCATTTAATTAAATTAAAACAGTTAAACACAAACCACAAACCTGCTAATCTCCTAGCCCATGTTTGAGGATGTTACAAATCTCTCCCTCTTAAGAGGATTCCGTCCTCGGAATCCTTTCTTGCTCAAACAAGTGGGGATATCTATCTCGCATCTCAGCCTCAGTCTCCCATGTTAGGTCTGAACCTAAACTGTGCTTCCATTTGACCAATACCATCGGTATCTGCTTCTTTCGGAGCTTGGTCACTTTACGATCTAATATTTCAACGGGCTCTTCTATCAGTCTTTTCTTTGAATCAACTTTCAGATCTTGTACTGGGAGAATCTGACTTCCTTGGTCAACTTTGCATTTTCTCAAATAACAGACGTTAAACGTGTCATGAATTCCTACAAGCTCTGCTGGAAGATCTAGTCTAACTATCTGGTCATTCACAATGTGACTTATGTGGAAAGGACCAATGTAACGGGGAGCCAACTTCCCGCGTTTAACGAATCGAATCACACCCTTCCACGGAAAAACCTTCAAGTAGACTAACTCTCCCACCTGAAACTTAACTGGGCGACGACGTGGATCCACATACATCTTCTGTCTATCTCTGGCAGCTTTCAATTTATCTCTGGCTATAGCAACCTTATAAGTAGTTATCTGAATTATCTCGGGCCCTGCAAATTGTTTCTCACCCGCCTCTAACCAACACGTCGGAGTACGGCAGCGACGGCCGTATAACATTTCTTACGGAGGCATCCCAATACTGGAGTGGTAAGAATTATTACACGCAAAATCAATTAATGGTAGGTGCGAATCCCAAGATCCACCATACTCAATTAATGGCAGATGCAACACATCTTCAAGTGTATGTATGGTTTGTTTAGTCTGACCATCAGTCTTGGGGTGATAAGCAGTACTCAAGTTGATTCTTGTTCCCAATTCTCTCTGTAAACTCCTCCAGAAGTTAGAAACGAATCTAGAGTCTCTGTCAGACACTATTGACAACGGCATGCCATGCCTCGCAACTATCTCGTTAACATAAAGTTGAGCCAACGTACTTAGAGAAGCCGTCTCACACATAGCTAGAAAATGAGCGCTCTTTGTCAGTCGATCCACAATTACCCAAATCATATCATTATTCTTCTGAGTTCGCGAAAGTTTAGTCACGAAATCCATCGTCATGTGTTCTCACTTCCACTCAGGAATCTCCAACTGTTTCAGGGATCCGTAATGCTTCAGATGCTCTGCCTTCACCTGTGCACAGATATAGCATGATTCCACAAACTGTGCCACATCTGTTTTCATAGTAGGCCACTGTAACACCATAAATTCTAAGCCATTTTTTTTAATTTGCGCTGCGGAAGCTTTAATTAACTTTAAACTTTCATTTCATTCACAAACATTTACAATAACAAAATATATGTTCTTTAAAGTCAACAAACAAAACTATGTGTTAAAAAAGATTGGCTCGTTTCATTTTATATCTAGACATCAGAGTCAGGACAACTTCTCCTTCCACGAGCACTCACAAACACAAACCTGCAAAAAGCAACAACTTTGGGGAATTAGCACAAAGCTAAGTGAGTAGAAGCCAAACCCAAAAGCAAACATCAAGGCAATACTAACACATGCAATCACAACTCTAAGAAGACCGACGGGTTAGCGCAGAACCTACAACCAATGCCGGCCAAAGCAAAGGTTTACCGATAGCCCTCTACTGAGTTGGCACAGTGAAATCCCACTCTGAAGCATTATATGCAACAGTAAGGCTACCACTGTTCGACCAACCAGCAAACGAGCCTAGCCCAATTCCACGTATAGATGACTTCTCAAACGCAACTCAAAATCATACTAAGAGTGCATATCGATCAAATAATCATGCAATAGTCATCAATACATAATATTCACAATCAACAGTTCCAATATCAAACCATCACATACAATCATGTGTTGGGGAGATAATCACTTCACCCTAATAATCAACTTTGCCTATCCTAAAACATAGGATTTGATGATAACCAAACCCTACATTCAGTATGACTTAGAAAGAATTCAAACATGTATTGTTTGAATCCATTTATGTAAAAATATGCTAAGTATGGAACCATCAGCTAAGGAAAATAAGCCATTAGCTGAGCATCAGATCCTACTCAAAGTATCAGCCAAAGGATATCAGCCAAGGAGCATAAGATGAAGAAAACAAGTAAAGAAGACCATCAGCTGAGGAAAACAATCTATCAGCTGAGCGAAATTGTTGATCAGCTGATGAAAATATTTCATCAGTTGAGTAAATAGATTGATCAGCTGAGTGAAGAATTTGATCAGCTGAGTGCCTACTCTATCAGCTGAGTGAACAATTGGATCAGCTAAGGCCCAGAGCATCAGCTAAGTAATTCTTTCTTTACACAAGTCATCTCCCCTTATAAACTGATGTATTTGATTGATCAGCTGAGCATTCTTGATCAACTGATCATACAAATACATGAGCATTATGTCCTCCTAAGCTTACTATTGATCAGCTGAGCATCTATATGATCAGCTGAGCAATATTTGTCAACTGAGTCCTAGCAAAAAGTGATCAACTGATATATTTTGTCAACTGAGTAGTGAATATCAGAGTTCCTTGTACAATCTGTTAGCTGAGTCGTGAAAAATGTCAAATCTACTCTATCTTTTCAGATTGTAAGTCATATGTAAAAGGCAGAACATGTGTTGTTCTATTATGCCTTAGATCTTTGTTTGTAAAAGTAAAATGCACTTTTTGGATCAAGTATGAGACAAAAAGATTTGATCTTATCCTTTGGAAAGGGATAATGATACCTCAAACAGACGAAGATCTTGAAGATTTGTTCAAACAACTAAGTATGGCTGGCAATCCCATACTTGGTAAAGTAAAATCAATCAGAAGCATGGTCTTGATTAAAGTACAATCATGGATAGGGAAAGATACTTCTACACAACAGTAGATGTGGACTTTAATATTTTATATTGTGAATGGGTTGCACTTTTGCAGAAAAGTACAATTACTTTTATCATACATTTGATTAAAGTAACTTTACTTTTCACCCACTACCTTTACAATTAAAATATTATATTTCCACATCCTCTTGGTCTCTTACCTTCATGCAACCGGATCCACCAAGACTTCTATATATACTCATGCATGGTGGACATGCAAATAGAGAATACTACACAACACAACAAAGTGAAGTCTCTACTACACAAAAAGAAAATCTCATCAGTTGAGAAATTTCGTAGAGTATAAGCATTGTGTAGAATCAAACTTGTTCATGTGTTGAACACTCTAAATACATTAGTTGTTTTATAGTTAGCTTGTCTATGTGTTAGACAAATTGATTGCCACCTTTTATTGTACTTAGAATTTCCGCTTCTAGTACATGTAATTCTTGATTCATATCAATAAGAATTATATAAAAGTATATAAGTGTGTCTTTAATTTTAAAAGCTAAAGTTTGTATTCAACCCCCCCACCCTTCTACAAACATTTGTTGTTGCGTACTCAATCTGGGACTAACAACTGGTATTAGAGCAGGTTAGATAATTAATATCTAGATCTGTTTTGCTTACTCTACAACTGCTTCTACCCCTCTCAATATGGCCTCATCCGCAAACAATATGAATATCTCAAACACTGGGTCCTTAACAAGATGTCCCATGTTTGACGTTGAAAATTTCTCCATGTGGAAAAGTAGAGCACATCTTTTCCTATCCACCCTTGATATCCAAATGCTTGAAATAGTCACTGATGGTCCTTATGTTCCAACATCAGTGTTATCTATCCCATCAGAATCTGAAGGTCAAACATCTACAACTGAAAGAATCATAACCAAACCCATGCATCTGTGGACAGATGAGGATAAGAGGTTGGTTAGCCTAGATGTTAAGGCTAGATCAGCTATTGTCTCTGCACTACCCAATGAAATCTATCATCAAGTGCTTAACTGTTCTTCTGCAAAAGAGATGTTAGATACACTCACAGTTGCATATGAAGGGACTGAAGAGGTGAAGGAGAACAAGAAGCTCCTCCTCAACAGAGAGTATGAATTCTTCTTTGCTCAGAAAGGTGAGAGTCTTACACAGACATACACCAGGTTCAACTGCCTAGTTAATGACTTGAAAAAGGCAGACATAACCAAGAGCAACTTTGTCTTGGTGAACAAGTTTCTAGACTCCCTCCCTAAAACATGGGATCACTTTGTCACTGTTCTAAGACATAGTGAGAAGATTAAGGGAATGTCTCTAGTTGCTCTCTATGGTAACTTACTCAACCATGAGCAATCAGTCAAGAAAAGGAAGTTGTCATCCAAGGAGATGAAGGAGGTAGTGAAAGCTGCACCAACTGCCCTTGTATCAAGAGATACAAAGATGAGAAGCTTTGCAGCTATTGATTCTGGTTCTGATAAAGAAGGAGATGGAGAGGAGAGTGCTGGAGAAAGTGATGAGGAGAAGGATTGTGAGGAAAGTAATCTGGAGGAGTTGGTTAAGGTGTAGCTATGCTGGTTAAGAAGTTCAGACCTTTCAAGAAGAGAAAGGGTGTTAAGAGGTTCAGCAAGAGGTCATCAAAGTTTGTCAAGCCTAAATCCACTTTTGATGCCTCCACAGCAGAGTGTTATAAGTGTGGCAAGATTGGCCACATAGCCAGTGACTGTAAGTCTAAATATAACACTAGTTCTTCATCTGTGCAAAAGCAGGAGGGCAAGATTGATTATGAAGCCAAGTATAAGAAACTCCTTGCTACTATCCTTGTCAAGAAGAAGAAAAAGAAAGCCCAGGGCCAAGTTCTTGTTGCTGAAGAAGAAGATTGGGCAGAAGAAGATCTCTCCTCAGATGAAGATGAGGTGATCTCTGCTCAGTTCTGCATGATGGCCAACAACAATGATGGTAGTTCCTTTGATGAAGACATGAAAAAGGCTGCTAAAGCTTGTTCAACTACCAACTGGGATCCTTCTTCTATGTATCAGGTTGCAAATTTTATTAACTATGATGATAATGAGAAGAATGCTATGTTTGATTACTTGTGTATTGATTTCCAGTCTGCTATTCAAAGAGAGAAGAAGCTAAAACTAGAAGTAGAATCACTAAAGGAAAAATTAATTCTTATGGATGAGGAACTTAAGCAGATAACAATATTAAATGATGAACTAGCTAATCAAAAGCTACTTAATGAGATCTTAGTAAAAGAAACTAGTGAAGCAACCAAAAAGTTTAATGACCTCCAAAAAGTAGTAAAGTCTTGGTGTGTATCTGCAGAAAAGACCACTCAGTGTGTCAAGGAGCAGATACCCAAACAAGTTCAAGCTATTATTGGTGGAAATTACTGTAAGGCTGCTAACTATGTTGATTCTAGTAAGAACCTTAATATCTTAGACAAAGCTGACATCTTGCCACAGACCTTTCACAAGACTGTTAAAGGCAAAAGTGTGTTCACAAATAAGTTTGTTAGAAGCAAGAGTTCCCACTCAAAAGAATCAATTATTCCTAATGTTGAATCATCCTCTAGTAAGATTTCAAAATGTAAAAATACTAATAACAAAAAGTCAAAGGATGTGATTAAAGGAAAGGAATCATTAGTTGAGACCTCAAAGACATTATGTTGTTAAACCTTGAAAACAGATGACTTAATTCTTAGCATTTCACAAACTGAAGAATCATTAGCTAATACTACTCCACCAGCTGATAGGTTAGTAGATGATAAATGCTCAACTGATCATAGCTCATCTTATAAACAATCAGTTGATCTAGAAGTAATCAACTCTCTTTTAATAGAAAAAACTATGATTAAAAAGAATGATGTTCACATTGTTCCTATTTCTGCCACTCCAAAGATTGGTCAAAAACTTTCTAAAAACAAAGATCAATCTAAGGTGCCTGTAAATAAAGACCTAAGAAATTTACAGGATAAGCTTCATAAGCTGAATGGTCAAATTAGTCAAATGATGACTGATAAGAAATCTCATAGGCATTCAAACCATGTTGTTCAATGATCCAAGGCCACAAAATCTAAAAAATGTTATAAATGTGGAAGCGAAGAGCATAAGGCATTTGAATGTTCTTTAGAAGGGAATTCAAGACAGCGGACTTGTGATGATAACATAGTCACTCCTCTTATACATAAGAAAGTTGAGATGAAGTGGAAAGCTAGGTGCATTCCACAGGGATCCACTGAGTAGTGGATTCCTACTTGTGTCACTAATTCTTCTTTCATTCAAATCTGTGCAGGGTGTTGGTTCTTGGTTTCTTGACAGTGGATGTTCAAGAACCATGACAGGTAACAAGGCTTCACTCTGTAACTACAAGAAAGAGAAAGGTCCAAGGGTGACTTTTGGTGACAACAACCATGGGCAAACTAAAGGCTATGGTGAGCTTCATAATGGGAACCTCAAGCTGTCAAAAGTTTCATATGTCAAAGGGCTGAAATATAATCTCATAAGCATAAGTCAATTGTGTGATGGAGATAATGAAGTCCACTTCACAAAGACAGGAGGCTCCATCATAAATAAAGAAGGTAATTTTAGTGTTCAGTGCCAAGAGAACCAAGGATGTGTATACACTTGACATGTCCTCTGGTGACCCTTCAAAGGAAACATGTTTGTACTCCAAGAATAATGTGGATACAAACTGGCTGTGGCACAAGAGGCTTTCCCACCTTAATTTTAAAAACATCAATAAGTTGAGCAAGGGTGAACTAGTGTCAGGACTACCTTCACTTACTTATCTTAAGCCTAAACCTTGCACTGCTTGTGAGAAGAGAAAGAAGCATAAGACATCATTTCCATCCAAGCAGGCCTTCTCAATTACAGAACCTTTCTATATGTTGCACATGGATCTCTTTGGTCCTGTTGCAACTGCTAGTATTGGTGGAAGTAAGTATGCTCTTGTATTGGTTGATGAATTCTCAAGATATACTTGGGTTTTCTTTCTTAAAACAAAGAGTGTGGCTGCTGAAGAGATTATCTGTTTTATCAAGAAAATGAAAGTGTTGAATGGCAATCTGGTGAGGAGTCTTAGAAGTGATCATGGAACTGAATTCAGAAACCAAACTCTGGATTCTTTCTGTGATGAGAAAGGGATATCTCAAAACTTTTCTGCTCCAAGAACCCCACAACAAAATGGTGTAGCTGAAAAAAGAAATAGAACATTGATTGAAGCTGCGAGAACCATGTTGTGTGAAAGTGGGTTACCATTTAATTTATGGGCTGAGGCTGTAAGTTGTGCATGTTTCACACAGAACAGGTCCCTTTTCATCAAGAGGCACAACAAAACTCCATATGAAGTGCTCAAAGGAAGGAAGCCAAGCATCAGCTTTCTGCATATCTTTGGTTGTCAATGTTTCATACTTAATCAAAAAGATCAATTGTAGAAGTTTGCTCCTAAAGCTGATGAAGGAGTGTTTGTAGGTTACTCACTGATTTCTAAAGCATACAGAGTATACAACCTCAGAACCAAAGTCATAGAAGAATCCATCAATGTAAGTTTTAATGAAAATGACTTTGTTGCTTCTTGTTCTTCTAATCATGTTTCAGGTGAAAAATTTAATGATCTTATGCAAACGGGAGAAGTTCCTTCAGAGCAAGTAGATCCCTCTCCACCAACTGCTCATGATTTCGTTGAACCTGTTCCTATCCAAGTTTTTAACCATGTACAACCATCCTCCTTCAATCCTATACCTCTACTGAATCATTTGCAAAATGACTCAACATCATTGGATTCCAATTCCATATCACTCATTCCCTCTTCAGTAGAGATACCCACAGATTGCAATAATGAAGTTATATCAGCCACTCAAAATGAACTAATTTCTACTGCTGATAGCCAACATATAACTTCTTCTCCCCAAATCCAAATGAATCCCAATTCCCAAGAAATCCAAAAAGCCTTCAAAGACCTCAAGCACCATCCTCATAATTTGATGATAGGCAACATAGATGATCCAGTTAGAACAAGATCAAAAGCTTGCAACATATGTTTGTATTCTGGATTTGTGTCAATGATTGAACCAAAGAAATTTGATGAACCTCTCAATGATCCCCACTGGGTGTCTGCCATGCAAGAGGAACTGGCAGAATTTAAAAGAAATAATGTATGGACTTTGGTACCCAAACCAAAGGATAAATCCATCATTGGAACAAAGTGGGTATTCAGAAATAAGCTAGATGAAAATGGGCAAATCATCAGAAACAAGGCAAGGCTAGTGGCACAGGGGTACTATCAAGAAGAAGGTATTGATTTTGATGAAACCTTTGCCCCTGTTACAAGATTGGAAGCCATCAGACTATTCCTAGCCTATGCTGCCTTCAAAAGCTTCAAAGTGTTCCAAATGGATGTGAAGAGTGCATTTCTGAATGGAGATTTGAAAGAAGAGGTGTATGTCAAACAACCTCCTGGTTTTGAGGTGTCAAGCTTACCTGATCATGTTTACTTCCTAAACAAAGCATTATATGGTCTTAAGCAAGCTCCAAGAGCCTGGTATGATACCCTCTCTTATTTTCTCATTAACAAAGGTTTTACTAGAGGATGCATTGATAGCACTTTATTTATTAAGAAGTACAAAGGTGATGAGATACTTGTGCAGATATATGTAGATGATATAAAAAGTTTTCTAAACTCATGTCTGATAATTATCAAATGAGCATGATGGGTGAGTTAAACTATTTTCTTGGTTTGCAAATTAAACAAGAGGTTGATGGTATTTTCATTCATCAAACAAATTATGTCAAAGATTTACTCAGAAGTTTGATTTTTAAAACTGTTCTTCAATTAAAACACCTATGTCTACTTCTATTAAGTTAGGAAAGGACACTGATGGCAAATCAGTGAACATTACTATGTATAGAGGAATGATTGGGTCACTTTTATACCTCACTCCAAGTAGACCAGATATAATGTTTTCAACATGTCTCTTTGCAAGATATTAAGCAGATTCTAAAGAATCACATCTTGCTGCTGTTAAGAGAATATTCAGATATCTCAAAGGAACTCCTAATCTTGGTCTTTGGTATCCCAAAGACTCAGATTTTGAGTTAGTTGGATATTCTGATTCTGATTTTGCAAGATGCACATTAGACAGAAAAAGTACTTCAGGTGGTTGTCAACTTCTAGGAGGAAGATTGATTAGTTGGTCTAGTAAGAAACAGAATTCAGTGTCAACATCTACTGCAGAGGCAGAATACATTGCTGCAGGAAGCTGTTGTGCTCAAATTTTGTGGTTACAAAATCAACTACTTGATTATGATATGAAGTTTGAAGACACCCCAATTCTTTGTGACAATACAAGTGCAATCTCCATCTCAAATAATCCAGTCATGCGTTCAAAAACAAAGCATATTGAAATCAGACAACATTTTCTCAGAGATAATGTGTAAAAGAAAAAGGTAACTTTGCACTACATTAACACTGATTTACAACTTGCAGATTTATTCACAAAGCCATTAGATGAAGCAAGGTTCAACTTCCTAATATCCAAACTAGGTATGCTAAATTTTTAGTTTAAAATAATGGTAATTTAGTTTGTGTCAATTTATAGGTGTTGAAAATTATAAGATACTTATCTAAGCATATCTGAGTCTTACTTGATTTGTGTAAACTGAGTAACTATGCTCAGCTGATGCTTATCAGCTGATCAAATTTACTCAGCTGATCACTTTAAGATAAGGAAGACATGCTCAGCTAAGTAATTTACTCCGCTGATACCCAAATTCTCACTATCAGCTGATAGTTTTTCATTAGCTGATTCCCCTCAGCTGATAGTTTTCCATCAGCTGATACCCTTCAACTAATAGTTTTTCATGATTAGCTGATGATTCTACACTTAGTGAATTTTCACTTTTTACTCTCATTTAATGCTTTTTAACCCTAGTTATTTACTCTGTTTGTCAGTTTTCATTTAATAGCTATTTAATTTGTTTTCCGTTAGATCTTTTGGCAGTATCTAACGATCTCTTTTAACTAATCTTCATAAATATCCCAATTTCTCTCTCATTCACCTTTACCTGTTCAAACTTTCCAAATTCCCTCTCTCTCTCTACAAAGAACTACCCTACCTTCTCTCTCGATACTTACTATTCATCATCCCTACCAAATGGCCACCTATATTCCAGACCCGGCTGTTAACCCTGGTGAGAATGTTTCACCCAATCAACCAATGAATATAACTCCCAACAACATTCTACTCTGCACCACCATCCCTGCCTCGCGAGAAAACCAAGGTTATGAACCAGTGGTTCAGTTCCTTCAAGCTCATCCCCTATTTGAAATTCTCACCGCTGATCCACACTACATTTACCCTACCATTATCGGTGAACTATGGTACTCCGCAACCTATAACCTAAACACCAACACCAACCACTGCACCCTAGCCCAAGGAAACTATCATCTCCAGATCACCACCAAAACCCTTCGTGAAGCCTCTGCTATTCCTAACTTCCCACCGTACACCGCTTTTCCCTCCAGAGCAGAAGTTCAAACCGTTTTAGACACCATCGGCTACAATGAACCTTTAGTGCATGGTCAAGTCAAGGTCTCTGCTCTCGCTCATCCATGGAAGTATTTGGCCAACGTGGTCATACGTTGCTTCGGTCCTAAATCTGGAAGCCATCATCTCATCAACCAAACCGAGCTTCTGGTGCTCTATGCCCTAGTCTTCGGGGTAAATATCGACTTTGCTCAAGTGATATTTTCGGACCTTATTGATAAAATCACCCAGAGCACCAACAAGAAATCATCGAGGTCGCAGGTGTCCTACATTAGACTATTGAGCCTGATAGCTATGAGGGAGATTGGAGAGGATGATTATGTGGGCTTAACAGAACATCTTGAGCGTATACCTGTCCCTGCCATGGGTGAAAAGATATTCCATTTCTTAAAGGCAGACAGAGGTCCTCCAATCACTACCCAAATGCAAGAGCTGATTGATGTTGCAAATGACAATGCAGATGAAAATGATGATGATAATGATGGTGATGATGATGCTGATGAAAGCCACACTGGCTCCAAGGATGATGATGATGATGCTGGTGATAATTGAGTCAGCCTATACCATCTACATTCTCCCAACAAAATGTGGATCCAATAAGGGATTCCCTGTTATTGAGTGCATCCCACACTCAGTCCACTTACCTTGCACCTATTATTAATTCAATTCTTACAATTGCACAGCCTGCCAATGCTAGTGGTAAAAACCAACCACTTGCACAGGGCTCAACTCTCTTTCCCAATGAATTTGAGCTTATACACCAAGGCTCAAATGAGGGGACACACCTTACCCAAATTCTTTGAACCTCTATCTACTCCTTCCACCTCTACCCCATCCATATCTACCCAAACCACAAACCTTACCCTTATCCAAACCATAAACCAGAACATTGATCACCTAACCCAAACCTTTCAAGCCTTCCAAACCCAAACCTCTACTCAACTGTCTAGACTTGCAAAGACATTGAGCTCCTCAAGACCCCACCCCAACCCTCCCCTGCACCCATTGATCTAACTCCCCTCCTAACCAAAATATACCATCTTTCTACCCTTCTTCCCTCTCAACCACAAATTCCCAGCCTACCTCAATCTACCATATCTACCCTAAACCAAACCATATCCAACCTCCTATCCCAACTCCAAACCCTACGCCCAATAAACCTTAACATTTCTATACCTATTCCTTAACAACTCCTTCCCATGCCTTCCTTTCTCAAAGGCATCCTTGGTGACATAGAAACCTTAACAGAACAATCCAAAAAGAGTCATCTCTCGTTGTGGAAAGCTATCAAAGATCTCAAGGATGACCTCTCCCTTCAGCTCTCTAAAATTACCTCTACTCCTTCCTCCACCCATACCCCTACCCCTGCCCCTACCCCATCCTATAAGCCTGCAGCAGGTGACTTCCCTCCTCCTTTTGATGATGCCAAAAAGGGGGAGAAATTCTCAAGTTCTTCCAGGGAGGATGATCCTGACTCAGAGGATATTGATGCTACCTATGCTGAAACAGCCACCAAAATCATGCAGCAGGAAGCACCCAAAGCAACAGCTCCCTCACCCATTAAAAGAAAAGCATCTTCTGAGGGGGAGTAAAGGTTTCCCAAAAGGCTGAAAAGGATGGCAAACAGGCGAAAGCCTAAAAGAAAAGTTGCCGAGGGTTGCTCTCCACAAATCAACATAGAGTCTGATTCTGATGATGAGGATGATACTCCACTTTCTGACATCCTTAGAAGAAGAAGACAGAGCCCTAAGCCATCTGCTCCACCAGTCCAATCAACCCCATCAGTCCAAAAGGCTTCAACCTCTGCTCTTAAGGATAAAGGCAAACAAAAGATGACAGATGAGCAAGTTGAAGCAGATGATCAAATAAAAAGGGAGCTTGCTCTTAAAGAAAAGGAAGAAAGGGAGAATGCTCAAATGGCTCAAGCATTGGGTGTTTCAGTTGAGGAAATCTACCAAGCCAAAGAGCTAGCATATCAGCAAGTGCAAGAACAAAGTCAAAATCAAGCTGCTGCTCAACACACATTGGCAAGGGAAAAATCTCAGGCTGAACTACTCAAAGCTAGATCCCATGCTGATGCCATCAAAACCCTCTCCAACCTTGATTTATCTGCTCCCATCAACCTAAGTCAACAAAGACTTCAAAGCTTCAGAGAAAGAATCAATATTTTGAGAAACAGAACAGAACGAACTCCAATAACAAGAGCCACTGTCCATAAAGGTGATGGTGAACCCTACCTCAAAGCAATAAGACAGAACAACTTCAACAGCTGTGAAGTTGTATCCTATGAGAGGTGTCACATATATGTGTTCACAGAGTTAGTTGAGATCCTGTACCTTCTCTTCAAATCCAAATCAAAGCTCAAAGTTCAATTCATTCAGAAAATTCAGAATTGGATAGCTCTAGCTGTGTGACAAAGGGCCTTCACTCCAGATGACTATTACAAGCATGTGCACATAGTTGATAATCTTCATAAGAAAGGCTCCAAGCCCCTCAAACCATTTGAGCTAAGAGAGGTACTACCCCAACATGAATTCCTATCAGATTTTGAGGGTCTCAACACATCTCTTCCACTAAACGTCACTCCTGAGTTGTACAAGTTTACAATTATGCCTATTGAAGGTATATTCTTTTTGGACAGAGCTGGCGCATGGAGGTTCTTTAGACAGTCTGAAATCCTTAAAGCTAGCAAGAAGTTTCTATTTGGGCTAAGGATATCTACAAGAGGCGGAACTGGAAATGAAAACTTTGAAGCCCTTGTTTAAGCCCAATGTGAAGTCTTAGCTGAAGCTGATCCCCATGCCAAAGATTTTGAAGTTAAAGAAGAACCATGGTGGGATGATTGAAGACTGATTCTAACATTGAAGATTTTGTTGTTATTTAGTTGATTGTACATTATAGAATAGTTAGTTAGTAGTTAATCTATGTAATCACTTATGTACATTTCTTTATTTTGTTATTTCTAGTGATGTATATGTATTTCAGAAAATCAAAAGCATATAAAAATGGAAAAATAAAAAGATACCACAAAAACAGAACAAACTGGTACAACACAGAAAAAGATTCCACAAAAACAGAACAAAATGGAACATTAGAAAAGAAACCAAAAACAGAACAAGGTTCAAATAAAAAGAGCTACCAAAAACAGATAGCTAGGTAGCCAAATGTACTTAAAAGTTTAAATCTTTTGTAATTCGAAGTCAAACTGATTCTTCAAAAAGAAAAAAGTTTTGTCATCATCAAATAGGGGGAGATTGTTGGGGAGATAATCACTTCACCCTAATAATCAACTCTGCCTATCCTAAAACATAGGATTTGATGATAACCAAACCCTACATTCAGTATGACTTAGAAAGAATTCAAACATGTGTTGTTTGAATCAGTTTATGTAAAAATATGCTAAGTATGGAACCATTAGCTGAGGAAAATAAGCCATCAGCTGAGCATCAGATCCTACTCAAAGTATCAGCCAAAGGATATCAACCAAGGAGCATCAGATGAAGAAACCAAGTAAAGAAGACCATCAGCTGAGGAAAACAATCTATTAGCTGAGTGAAATTGCTGATCAGCTGATGAAAATATTTCATCAGCTGAGTAAACAGATTGATCAGCTGAGTGAAGAATTTGATCAGCTGAGTGCCTACTCTATCAGCTGAGTGAACAATTGGATTAGCTGAGGCCTAGCGCTTCAGTTAAGTAAGTCTTTCTTTACACAAGTCATCTCCCCTTATAAACTGATGTATTTGATTGATCAGCTGAGCATTCTTGATCAACTAATCATACAAATACATGAGCATTATGTCCTCCTAAGCTTACTATTGATCAGCTGAGCATCTATATGATTAGCTGAGCAATATGTGTCAACTGAGTCCTAGCAAAAAGTGATCAACTGATATATTTTGTCAACTGAGTAATGAATATCAGAGTTCCTTGTACAATCTGTTAGCTGAGTCGTGAAAAATGTCAAATCTACTCTATCTTTTCAGATTGTAAGTCATATGTAAAAGGCAGAATATGTGTTGTTCTATTATGCCTTAGATCTTTGTTTGTAAAAGTAAAATGCAATTTTTGGATCAAGTATGAGACAAAAAGATTTGATCTTATCCTCTAGAAAGGGATAATGATACCTCAAACAGACGAAGATCTTGAAGATTTGTTCAAACAACTAAGTATGGCTGGCAATCCTATACTTGGTAAATTCAAATCAATCAGAAGCATGTTCTTGATTAAAGTACAATCATGGATAGGGAAAGATACTTCTACACAACAGTAGATGTGGACTTTAATATTTTATATTGTGAATGGGTTGCACTTTTGCAGAAAAGTACAATTACTTTTATCATACATTTGATTAAAGTAACTTTACTTTTCACCCACTACCTTTACAATTAAAATATTATATTTCCACATCCTCTTGGTCTCTTACCTTCATGCAACCGGATCCACCAAGACTTCTATATATACTCATGCATGGTGGACATGCAAATAGAGAATACTACACAACACAACAAAGTAAAGTCTCTACTACACAAAAAGAAAATCTCATCAGTTGAGAAATTTCGTAGAGTATAAGCATTGTGTAGAATCAAACTTGTTCATGTGTTGAACACTCTAAATACATTAGTTGTTTTATAGTTAGCTTGTCTATGTGTTAGACAAATTGATTGCCACCTTTTATTGTACTTAGAATTTCCGCTTCTAGTACATGTAATTCTTGATTCATATCAATAAGAATTATATAAAAGTATATAAGTGTGTCTTTAATTTTAAAAGCTAAAGTTTGTATTCAACCCCCCCCCCCCCCACCCTTCTACAAACATTTGTTGTTGCATACTCAATCTGGGACTAACATCATGCATTATTTCAGTGATATTAACCAAATCTTTACCATTAGCATCCAACATCCACTCACCTTTCTAACTCAGATGAAGTACTCAAAAGTCTAATGTTACCGAGCCTTTGGATTGCCTGAAATGCAATAACAACCAATCAGTCCCAATCTCGTAAATATATCCGACCACATATATTTATAATTCATTTATGAAATGTAAACTAACAATAACAAATACTAATTCAAACACAAAGTATCGGATTTCAAAACTATCGGATTCTCACTTCTCGGATTCTTGAAAATCCGCAACTAGGGTATCGGATTTTTAGAAATCCTCAACACATATATCGGGTTCTAAGTCTTGGTTTTAGAAATGTCGGATTTCAATATTTCCGGATTTAGAAGTATCAGATTTTAGGTATTCCCGGATTTCAAGTTCCGGATTCTGGGTATCGGATTCTAATATCACTTTCCAAGTATAGGATTTCATTTTATACCAACATAGCAATCATATTCCATGTATCGGATTTAGTCAAGGATTTCAATGTCTCAGTTTTCCAAGTGTTGGTTTTATGAGTATCGGTTTTCACCTTCTTCATCCAAATCCGATAATATTATATATCATCAAATCCGCCAGCTTCAAGACATCATAACTCAAACCCAGATTTTTCTTAGATTCATAATATTATTTCAGAAACATAATTAAAACTCTTTTAAACACATTCTTATGTAATGAACATCATATGAACATATTAATCTTATGAACACACATAATAATCAAAAGCACATTTTATCAAAACCGATTATTGTTTTCTTCCTATTAACATGCAATCTTTAAAACAAACTTAAATCATGTCTTTTAGATCAGATAATACATCAAAGAAGAAGAATAATCTTAAAATAAACACACCAACCTTTTAATCTTGAATTAAACAAACACAATTGAATTCTGATTCTTTTCTTCTTTTCCTTCTTTCGGTTTCTTGCAGAGCACTTTAGCACACACAAACAATTTCTTAATTTTGAGTTAATGATAGCAGGTGTATACACATAGACACATATGTTAACATGCAAATAGGTGTCATCTAATTCCTAACTTACACCCACATGTACTCCACTTTCTCACCATTATGCATGCATACATACTCATGTTAATACATACAATCATTTTTTCACCTGGTAACATAAAACAAATTTAATACTCATATAGAAATCTAATTACTTAATTAATTTAATCAATTAAATATCATTAAATTAAATAATCATTTAAACACAAATAAGCACATACCGTAAACCCGCTAATCTACTAGCCCAGGTTTACGGGTGTTACAGCCACTAGTAAAGCACTTTCAGGTCGTTGTACATTTTAGTGCTTCCTGGGTGTACTAACAATCTTGACTTGTGTGCTTCTGTCAAAATCAGCTTTCTCAAATCTCCAAGCATAGGCACCACACACGAGTCTTAAATCTTTTCAATCCACGGTAATCATCAGCAAGTTCGTCCTTACGTTTCTTCATCAGTTCATTCTTCAAGTTTTCCTCTTTCAAAGCTTCCAGCTGTGCAGACTTTAGTCTATCCACTAGATCAGATACAATCTCAATACGCATAAACTGGATAGAACTTCCCGCTCCCTTGCGGCTTAAGGCATCTGCTACCACGTTTGCTTTCCCTGGGTGATATTTGATTTAGCAATCATAATCTTTAATCAATTCCACCCATCGTCTCCATCTCATGTTCAACTCTATCTGTGTAAATACGTACTGCAGGTTCTTATGGTTGGTACAAATCACACCCTTGGTGCCATACAGATAGTGTCTCCACAGCTTCAGGGCAAAAACAGCAGCTGCATAAGTACACAACCCAATCCAGCAAACGACGCATCGCAATAAACAATGAAATCTTCGGATCCGCTTGGCAATGCAAGAATAGGGGCCTGACACAATAACTGCTTTAACATCTGGAAGGCTTTATCCTGTTCACTGCACCATACAAATTTCACGTCTTTTCGAGTCAACTTAGTCAACGGACCTGCAATCTTGGAGAAGTCTTTAATAAACCTGCGGTAATATCCAGCTAACCTCAGAAAACTCTTAATCTCGGACGGTGTCTTCGGAGCGTTCCAATTCATAAATGCCTCCACTTTCGAAGGATCCACTTTTACTCCTTCGTCACCGATCACATGCCCCAAGAATTGAACCTCTCTCAACCAGAATTCACATTTTGAGAACTTAGCAAACAGATGTTCTTTCTTCAGAGTTTCCAAAACCTGTCTCAAATGATGTTCATGCTCCACTTCTGTGTTTGAGTATACCAGTATATCGTCAATGAAGACTATCACAAAGTTATCTAGGAATGGTCGACAATCTCTGTTCATTAAATCCATGAAAATCACAGGTGCATTGGTTAAGCCGAACGGCACAACCAAAAACTCGTAGTTCCCGTAGCGCGTACGAAAAGCCGTCTTTGACACGTCTTCCTCTAAAACCCGAACCTGGTGATACCCTGATCTCAAATCTATCTTAGAAAAGAACGAAGCTCCCTGTAGTTGATCAAACAAATCGTCTATTCTTGGCAACGAATACTTATTCTTTATCGTTCCCTTTTTCACTTCACGGTAGTCAATACACATTCGCAACGTACCGTCTTTCTTCTTCACAAACAACACTGGCGCACCCCACGGAGATGAACTCGGACGAATAAAGCCCTTGTCTAACAGATCCTGTATCTGAGTCATCATTTCCCAAATCTCTGAAGGTGCCAACCTGTATGGTGCTTTTGCTACTGGTCGGGAACCAGGAATCAGATCTATCTTAAACTCTACCTTACGAACTTGAGGTAGCCCTGGTAACTCCTCTGGAAACACCTCCGGGTATTCCGTTACCACCTGGATGTCTTTCACTGTTTGCTTCTCTTTCTTTCCATCAATAACATAGGCTAGATACGATTCACAACCTTTATCCAACCCCTTTCTAGCCTTCAAACATGAGATAATCGGAATTACAGACCCAGCCTTCTCTCCCCTTGCTACCACTCTTGTGCCATCAGCCAATGGGAAAGAGATCAACTTCTTGTGGCATTTAATACTGGCCTAATTCAGACTCAGCCAATCCATCCCGAGCACCACATCGAACCCATATAACGGCATAACTAGAAAATAAACAGAAAAGCAAATACCGTCTATATATATCTTAGCTCCAGCCACAGCAGTCGTGACCGGAACCATCATACCACGGAAAGGCATATTTCGTGACCGGACCCACCTGCTGTAGATGTCCTATTCTGATTACCCTGTCGGTTTCCACTGCCCTGCCCTCCTTGCCTTTGTTGAGTGTTATAATGTTCAAATCTTGATTTTTGTTGGGAAATCTTCTCCCCACTCAACCTGTTTCTTGCTATCAAATCCCCTTCAGCCGACTTGGCTAACGTGAAAGCCTTGGATAAAGTGGTAGCCCCCCTGTGGAACTACGGAGATCAGGATTTAACGCTCCAATGAAATCGGCAATCTTTGACTCTTCATCAGGAACCCAATGCTTCGCAAATCTCATCTTTTCATTAAATTGTTTGATGAGTTGGTCCACAGTCATATTACCGGTCTTCTGCAACTCCAAAAATTCCCTTTTTATCTTTGCAATCTCAAAAGTACCACAATATTGCTCGCAAAGTTTCTCCTGGAATTGACTCCAGGTAATACTCTCCTGTTGCTACTCCGTGAAATGGCCGGTGATTGAATCCCACCAGACTATAGAATCTCCCTTTAACATTCTCGAGGCATATTTTACTTTCAACTCATTCTCACAATTGCAGGCGTCCAATGTATTTGCCATTTCCCTAAGCCAGTTCAAGGTGACACTAGGGTCAGAACTTCTCCGGTATTCAGAAGGCTTGCAGTCAAGGAACTGTTTATAAGTGCACGGTTGTTTGTATCCTGGAAACGCAAATGGATATCCTCCGGGTTGTGGATTCATATATCATCAAATCCGCCAGCTTCAAGGCATCATAACTCAAACCCAGATTTTTCTTAGATTCATAATATTATTTCAGAAACATAATTAAAACTCTTTTAAACACATTCTTATGTAATGAACATCATATGAACATATTAATCTTATGAACACACATAATCATCAAAAGCACATTTTATCAAAAGCTATTATTGTTTTCTTTCTATTAACAGGCAATCTTTAAACCAAACTGAAATCATGTCTTTTAGATCAGATAATACATCAAAGAAGAAGAATAATCTTAAAATAAACACACCAACCTTTTAATCTTGAATTAAACAAACACAATTGAATTCCGATTCTTTTCTTCTTTTTCTTCTTTCGGTTTCTTACAGAGCACTTTAGCACACACAGACACTTTCTTAATTTTGAGTTAATGGTAGCAGCTGTATACACATAGACATATATGTTAACATGCAAATAGGTGTCATCTAATTCCTAACTTACACCCACGTGTACTCCACTTTCTCACCATTATGCATGCATACATACTCATGTTAATACATACATACATACAATCATTTTTTCACCTGGTAACATAAAACAAATTTAATACTCATATAGAAATCTAATTACTTAATTAATTTAATCAATTAAATAACTTCATTAAATTAAATAATCATTTAAAACACAAATAAGCACATACCGTAAACCCGCTAATCTACTAGCCCAGGTTTGCGGGTGTTACAAATCTCCACTCCTTAAGAGGATTCCGTCCTCGGAATCCTTTCCGGGTCAAATAACTGGGGATACCTTTCTTTCATCTCTGCCTCCGTCTCCCAGGTTAAATCGGAACCCAAGCTGTGTTTCCATTTGACCAATACCATAGGTATCTATTTCTTTCGAAGTTTGGTCACCTTTCGATCTAACAGTTTAAAAGGTTCCTCTATCAGTCTCTTTTTGGAATCAACTTTCAACTCATGCACTGGGAGAATCTAGCTTTCATCATCAATCTTACACTTCCTCAAATAACAAACATTAAATGTATCATGGATTCCAGCAAGCTCTGTAGGAAGATCTAGTGTAACTGCTTGATCATTTACAACTTGACGAATGCGGAAAGGACCAATGAAACGGGGAGCCAACTTTCCACGTTTGCCGAAGCGGATTACACCTATCCACGGAGAAACTTTCAGGTATACTAATTCTCCCACATCAAACTTTACTAGACGTTGTTTTGGGTTGGCATACATTCTCTGTCTATCTCTGGCTGCTTTCAATTTATCTCTGGCTATAGCAACCTTGTCAGCAGTCAACTGTACTATCTCGGGACCTGCAAACTGTTTCTCACCGGACTCTAACCAACAAGTTGGAGTACGGCAGCGACGACCGTACAACATTTCATACGGAGGCATTCCAATACTAGAGTGATGAGAGTTATTATACGCAAATTCTATCAATGGCAGGTGTGAATCCCAAGATCCACCATACTCTAATACACAAGCTCGCAACATATCCTCGAGTGTCTGTATGGTTCGCTCAATCTGACCATCTGTCTGAGGATGATAGACTGTACTCAATTTAACTCTAGTTCCCAATTCTCTTTGCAAACTCCTCCAAAAATTAGATACAAACCTTGAATCTCTGTCAGATACAATTGACAATTATATACCATGCCTCACAACGATCTCGTCTATGTATAGTTGTGTCAGTTTACCCAACGAAGTTGTCACACAGGTGGCTAGAAAATGAGCACTCTTTGTCAAACGATCCACTATCGCCCATATCATATCATGATTCCTCTGAGTTCGTGGTAATTTTGTTACAAAATCCATCGTGATGTGTTCCACTGGAATCTCTAATTGTTTCAAAGACCCGTAAGGCATTTGATGTTCTGCTTTTACTTGTGCACAAATATGACATGATTCTACAAAATGTGCCACATCTGCTTTCATTATAGGCCACCAGTAAAGCGCTTTCAGATCGTTATACATTTTAGTGCTTCCTGGGTGTATAGATAATCTCGACTTGTGTGCTTCTGTCAAAATTAATTGTCTAAATTCTCCAAGCTTAGGCATCCACACACGAGCTTTGAATGTTTTTAATCCACGAGAATCGTCATGCAATTCAGTTGTTCTCTTTTTCATTAACTCAGTCTTTAAATTTTCTTCTTTTAGGGCTTCCAACAGAATAGACTTCAGTCTATCTATCAGATCAGATACTATCTCAATTCGCATAAACTGAATAGGACTTCCATTTCCTTTTCGACTTAAGGCATCTGCCACAACATTCGCCTTTCCAGCGTGATATCTGATCTCGCAGTCATAATCTTTTATCAATTCTACCCAGCGTCTCTGTCTCATATTCAATTCTTTCTGAGTAAACACATACTGCAGGCTCTTATGATCTATACAAATTACGCATTTGGTGCCGTACAAGTAATGTCTCCACAGTTTGAGCGCAAATACCACAGCTGCTAACTCCAAGTCGTGAGTCGGGTAGTTCTTTTCATGTTGTTTTAACTCTCTGGAAGCATAAGCAATCACCCGATCTCTCTACATTAATACACATCCTAAACCAGCCAATGATGCATCACAATACACTGTAAAATCTTCAGATCCATTTGGCAAAGCAAGGATTGGAGCTTGACATAACAATTCTTTTAATATCTGAAAAGCATTGTCTTGTTCAATATCCCACATAAACTTCACATCTTTCCGAGTTAACTTGGTTAATGGACCCGCAATCTTAGAAAAATCCTTGATAAATCTGCGATAGTATCTAGCCAATCCTAGAAAACTTTTTATCTCTGATGGTGTTCTTGGAGCACTCCATCACTGCCTCTACCTTCGAAGGATCCACCTTTACCCCTTCCTTACAAATTCTATGTCCTAAAAACTGAACTTCTCTTAACCAGAACTCACATTTCGAGAACTTTGCTTACAACTGTTCTTTCTTTAGAGTTTCCAAGATCTGTCTCAAATGCTGCTCATGCTCTATCTCAGTCTTCGAATAAATCAAAATGTTATCAATGAAGATAATAACAAACTTATCAAGAAATGGTCGACAGACTCTGGTCATGAGATCCATAAATATTGCTGGTGTGTTGGTTAGACCAAATGGCATAACCAGGAACTCATAGTGACCATATCACGTACGGAAAGTTGTCTTTGACACATCCTCCTTTGACACCCGTACTTGATGGTAGCCCAATCTTAAATCAATTTTCGAGAAGAAGGAAGCTCCCTGTAGTTGATCGAACAAATCATCAATTCTGGGTAACGGGTACTTATTCTTTATCGGCCTCTTGTTCAATTCCCGATAATCAATGCACATACGTAATGTACCGTCTTTCTTCTTTACAAATAATACTGGCGCACCCCACGGAAATGAACTTGGACGGATAAATCCTTTATCTAACAAGTCTTGAATTTGTGTCATCATTTCTCGGATTTCTGAAGTTGCCAGTCTGTACGGTGCTTTAGCCACTGGTCAGGAACCAGGAATTAAATCTATCTTGAATTCTGCCTCTCAAACTGGAGGCAGCCCTGGTAATTCCTCTAGAAACACCTCTGGGTATTCCGTTACCACCCGGATGTCTGTCATAGCTTGCTTCTCCTTCTTTCCATCAATCACATATGCTATAAATGATTCACAACCTTTATTTAATGCTTTCTTTGCCTTTAAACATGAAATTATTGAAATTGCAGACCCGGCTTTCTCACCCCTTGCTATTACACTTGTACCATCCGCTAATGGGAACGAAATCAACTTCTTGTGGCATTTTATACTTGCTTGATTCAGACTCATCCAATCCATACCCAATACCACATCAAAACTAGATAGAGGCATGACAAGAAAACACACACCATCAATATCAATTTTAGCTCCAGCCACAGCAGTCGTGACTGGAACCATCATGCCATCTGCTACTTCTATTTCTAGGGTATTAGCAAGTTTAATAGCAGGTACATTTAATCTACCACAAAACTCTATAGACACAAATAAGCGATTAGCTCCAGAATCAAATAACACTCTTGTAGGGATAGTGTTAATCAGGAACATACTGGTTATGACATCGTCAGTAGTGGTGGCATCCTCCACCGTCATCTTAAAGGCCCTACCCTCAGTAGTAGGTGGATTCTTTCTCTTTTGTCCAGCTGAAGATGATCCCCCAGCTGTCCCCGCCCCTGTTACAGTCCCTGCGTTCTTTCCCACCGAGCGCTCCCCCACTCTGTGCCCTTCCTTTTAGCAGTTCCAACAAACACTGTGCGGGAATCTGCAATCCTTCAGATCATGGCCAAATTGGCCACACTTAACACACCTTCTTGTTTGGGGCGTACATTGCCCATTGTGGTATGACTTGCACCGACCACACCACGGTGCCCTCTGCGTTGACCCACTTACATTCGACCTCCTATTATGGTCTCCCTGTCTATATCCACTGCCCTGTCCACCCTGTCTCTGTTGGGTATTATAATGATCGATCCTCGATTTTTGTTGGGCAATTTTCTCCCCACTCAACTTGTACCTGGCAATTAAATCCCCTTCTGCTGTCTTAGCCAAGGTAAAAGCTTGCGATAAGGTGGTAGCCCACCTAGTGGCTCTCCGAAGATCGGGGTGTAAGGCTCCCACAAAGTGATCAATCTTAGACTCTTCATCTGGTACCCAATGCTTCACAAACCTCATTTTCTGATTAAATTGCTTAATTAGATCATCTACTGTCATATTTCCGGTCATTTACAGATCCATGAATTCTTTCTTGATCTTAGCAACCTCGAACGTACCACAATACTGTTCACAAAGTTTTTCTTGGAACTGACTCCAAGTAATGCCCTCTTGTTGTTGTTTAGTAAAATGACCAGTGATTGAATCCCACCAAACCATCGCATCACCCTTCAACATTCTTGATGCATATTTTACCTTCAACTCATTTTCACAGTTACAGGCATCTAGTGCCTTTACCATCTCCCTCAGCCAGTTCAGGGTTATGTTAGGGTCAGAACTTCCACTGTACTCAGAAGGCTTATAGTCAAGAAATTGTTTATATGTGAATGGTTGCTTAAACCCAGGGAATGCAAAAGGGTAAGCTCCCGGTTGTGGATACGGGTAGTAAAAAGGTTGTTGCATCATCTATGTCACTGGTGGTAGGGGCATCGATACTGGTGGTATGGTTGCCTGGGTAGAGATCGCAGTTGGTACTAGAGTTTGTTCAGTTTGGGTTAATCTTTATTCTAAGTTATTAATCTTAGTTCTAAGATCCATTAGTTCATTCTCCAGTTTGAATATGTATTCGCTTTGATCTTCTTCTTGTTCCTCCCCAGATGTTCCAACTCGGTTAGTAGTATCCAAGTCTTCTATCACCGGTGCCTCTACAGATGATTGGGTCACAGGAGGGAGGATAGGGGTCTCTCTTTCAGCCATATCTGTTACAATCATACCATCTCACAACTTATTAGCATAAACCGTTAGTACTCAAAATACTAACTACTACAAGCAACTCTAACTCACTCTAATTCCCCCTGAAGGAAAGCTTGACTTGTTACGAGCCAAGATTTGGGAATGCAACACTCTAGCCGTGCCTGCATCGCCAAACCTAGGCTCTGATACCAAACTGTAACACCATAAATTCTAAGCCATTTTTTTAATTTGCGCTGCGGAAGCTTTAATTAACTTTAAACTTTCATTTCATTCACAAACATTTACAATAACAAAATATCTATTCTTTAAAGTCAATAAACAAAAATCTGTGTTACAAAAGATTGGCTCGTTTCATTTTATATCTAGACATCAGAGTCAGGTCAACTTCTCCTTCCACGAGCACTCACAAACACAAACCTGCAAAAAGCAACAACTGTGGGGAATTAGCACAAAGCTAAGTGAGTAGAAGCCAAACCCAAAAGCAAACATCAAGCCAATACTAAACATGCAATCACAACTCTAAGAACACCGGCGGTTCGGCGCAGAACCTACAACCAATGCCGGCCAAAGCAAAGGTTTACCGATAGCCCTCTACTGAGTTGGCACAGTGAAATCCCACTCTGAAGCAACATATGCAATTGTAAGGCTACTACTATTCGACCAACCAGTAAACGAGCCCAGCCCAATTCCACGTATAGCTGACTTCTCAAACACAACTCAAAATCATACTAAGAGTGCGTATCGATCAAATAATCATGGAATAGTCATCAATACATAATATTCACAATCAACAGTTCCAATATCAAACCATCACATACAATCATGCATTACATCAGTGATATTAACCAAATCTTTACCATTCGCATCCAACACATATCTCGGATTCTTGAAAATCCGCAACTAGGGTATCGAATTTTTAGAAATCCTCAACACATATATCGGGTTCTAAGTCTTGGTTGTAGAAATGTCGGATTTCAATATTTCCGGATTTAGAAGTATCGGATTTTAGGTATTCCCAGATTTCAAGTTCCGGATTCTGGGTATCGGATTCTAATATCACTTTCCAAGTATAGGATTTCATTTTATACCAACATAGAAATCATATTCCATATATCGGATTTAGTCAAGGATTTCAATGTCTCAGTTTTCCAAGTGTAGGTTTTATTAGTATCGGTTTTCACCTTCTTCATCCAAATCCGATAATATCATATATCATCAAATCCGCCAGCTTCAAGACATCATAACTCAAACCCAGATTTTTCATAGATTCATAATATTATTTCAGAAACATAATTAAAAGTCTTTTAAACACATTCTTATGTAATGAACATCATATGAACATATTATTCTTATGAGCACACATAATCATCAAAAGCACATTTTATCAAAACCGATTATTGTTTTCTTCCTATTAACATGCAATCTTTAAACCAAACTGAAATCATGTCTTTTAGATCAGATAATACATCAAAGAAGAAAAATAATCTTAAAATAAACACACCAACCTTTTAATCTTGAATTAAGCAAACACAATTGAATTCTGATTCTTTTCTTCTTTTCCTTCTTTCGGTTTCTTGCAGAGCACTTTAGCACACACAAACACTTTCTTAATTTTGAGTTAATGGTAGCAGGTGTATACACATAGACACATATGTTAACATGCAAATAGGTGTCATCTAATTCCTAACTTACACCCACATGTACTCCACTTTCTCACCATTATGCATGCATACATACTCATGTTAATACATACATACATACATACAATCATTTTTTCACCTGGTAACATATAACAAATTTAATACTCATATAGAAATCTAATTACATAATTAATTTAATCAATTAAATATCATTAAATTAAATAATCATTTAAACACAAATAAGCACATACCGTTAACCCGCTAATCTACTAGCCCAGGTTTGCGGGTGTTACAGCCACTAGTAAAGCACTTTCATGTCGTTGTACATTTTAGTGCTTCGTGGGTGTACTGACAATCTTGACTTGTGTGCTTCTGTCAAAATCAGCTTCCTCAAATCTCCAAGCATAGGCACCCACACACGAGTCTTAAATCTTTTCAATCTAGGGGAATCATCAGGAAGTTCTTCCTTACATTTCTTCATCAGTTCATTCTTCAAGTTTTCCTCTTTCAAAGCTTCCAACTGTGCAGACTTTAGTCTATCCACTAGATCAGATACAATCTCAATACGCATAAACTGGATAGAACTTCCCGCTCCCTTGCGGCTTAAGGCATCTGCTACCACGTTTGCTTTCCCTGGGTGATATCTGATTTCGCAATCATAATCTTTAATCAATTCCACCCATCGTCTCCATCTCATGTTCAACTCTATCTGTGTAAATACGTACTGCAGGTTCTTATGGTTGGTACAAATCACACCCTTGGTGCCATACAGATAGTGTCTCCACAGCTTCAGGGCAAAAACAGCAGCTGCTTGTTCTAGATCATGTGTCGGGTAATTCTTCTCATGGGGTTTCAACTGTCTTGAAGCATATGCAATCACCCTATCCCTCTGCATAAGTACACAACCCAATCCAGCAAACGACGCATCACAATAAACAATGAAATCTTCGGATCCGCTTGGCAATGCAAGAATAGGGGCCTGACACAATAAGTGCTTTAACATCTGGAAGGCTTTATCCTGTTCACTGCACCATACAAATTTCACGTCTTTTCGAGTCAACTTAGTCAACGGACCTGCAATCTTGGAGAAGTCTTTAATAAACCTGCGGTAATATCCAGCTATCCTTAGAAAGCTCTTAATCTCAGACGGTGTCTTCGGAGAGTTCCAATTCATAAATGCCTCCACTTTCGAAGGATCCACTTTTACTCCTTCGTCACAGATCACATGCCCCAAGAATTAAACCTCTCTCAACCAGAATTCGCATTTTGAGAACTTAGCAAACAGATGTTCTTTCTTCAGAGTTTCCAAAACCTGTCTCAAATGATGTTCATGCTCCACTTCTGTGTTTGAGTATTCCAGTATATCGTCAATGAAGACTATCACAAAATTATCTAGGAATGGTCGACAAACTCTGTTCATTAAATCCATGAAAATCGCAGATGCATTGGTTAAGCCGAACGGCATAACCAAAAACTCGTAGTTCCCGTAGCGCGTACGAAAAGCCGTCTTTGACACGTCTTCCTCTGAAACCCGCACCTGGTGATACCCTGATCTCAAATCTATCTTAGAAAAGAACGAAGCTCCCTGTAGTTGATCAAACAAATCGTCTATTCTTGGCAACGGATACTTGTTCTATATCGTTCTCTTGTTCACTTCATGGTAGTCAATACACATTCGCAACGTACCGTCTTTCTTCTTCACAATCAACACTGGCGTACCCCACGGAGATGAACTCGGACGAATAAAGCCCTTGTCTAACAGATCCTGTATCTGAGTCATCATTTCCCGAATCTCTGAAGGTGCCAACCAGTGTGGTGCTTTTGCCACTGGTCGGGAACCAGGAATCAGATCTATCTTAAACTCTACCTTACGAACTTGAGGTAGCCCTGGTAACTCCTCTGGAAACACCTCCGGGTATTCCGTTACCACCCGGATGTCTTTCACTGTCTGCTTCTCTTTCTTTCCATCAATAACATACGCCAGATATGATTCACAACGTTTATCCAACCCCTTTCTAGCCCTCAAACATGAGATAATCGGAATTACAGACCCAGCCTTCTCTTCCCTTGCTACCACTCTTGTGCCATCAGCCGATGGGAAAGAGATCAACTTCTTGTGGCATTTAATACTGGCCTAATTCAGACTCAGCCAATCCATCCCGAGCACCACATCGAACCCAGATAACGGCATAACTAGAAAATAAACAGAAAAGCAAATACCGTCTATATCTATCTTAGCTCCAGCCACAGCAGTCGTGACCGGAACCATCATACCATCAACTACCTCTATCTCTAAAGTAGTAGCTAGTTCAGTCAAAGGCATATTTAACCTACCACAGAATTCTACAGATACAAAGGAACGATTTTTCCCTGAATCAAATAACACTCTAGCAAGAGTAGAGTTTATCAGAAACATACCAGTTATCACATCATCCGTGGTAATGGCATCATCCACTGTCATCCTGAATGCCCGACCCTCAGCAGTGGGTGGGTTCTTTCTTTTCTGCCCTGCTGAAGATGATACCCCATCACCTCCCCCTCCTGACCCTGGTCCTGTTTTCTTGCTCAATGGGCAATCACCTACTCGGTGCCCCTCCTTCTGACAGTTCCAGTAGACGCTCCTCGGCAGTATGCAATTCTTCAAGTCATGGCCAAACTGACCACACTTTACGCATCTCATGGATTGGGGCGTACACTGCCCATGATGATGTGACTTGCACCTGTTACACCAAGGTTCCCTCTGAGCAGACCCACCTGCTGTAGACGTCCTATTCTGATTACCCTGTCGGTTTCCACTGCCCTGCCCTCCTTGCCTTTGTTGAGTGTTATAATGTTCAAATCTTGATTTTTGTTGGGAAATCTTCTCCCCACTCAACCTGTTTCTTGCTATCAAATCCCCTTCAGCCGACTTGGCTAACGTGAAAGCCTGGGATAAAGTGGTAGCTCACCTGGTGGAACTACGGAGATCAGGATGTAACGCTCCAACGAAATCGGCAATCTTTGATTCTTCATCAGGAACCCAATGCTTCGCAAATCTCATCTTTTCATTTAATTGTTTGATGAGTTGGTCCACAGTCATATTACCGGTCTTCTGCAACTCCATAAATTCCTTTTTTATCTTTGCAATCTCAAAAGTACCACAATATTGCTTGCAAAGTTTCTCCTGGAATTCACTCCAGGTAATACTCTCCTGTTGCTACTCCGTGAAATGGCCGGTGATTGAATCCCACCAGACTATAGCATCTCCCTTTAACATTCTCGAGGCATATTTTACTTTCAACTCATTCTCACAATTGCAGGCGTCCAATGTCTTTGCCATTTCCCTAAGCCAGTTCAAGGTGACACTGGGGTCAGAACTTCCCCAGTATTCAGAAGGCTTGCAGTCAAGGAACTGTTTATAAGTGCACGGTTGTTTGTATCCTGGAAACGCAAATGGATATCCTCCGGGTTGTGGATACGGATAAAAGAATGGTTGCTGCATCATCTGAGTCATTGTTGGTAAAGGTGCTGACACTGGTGGTACGGTTGCTTGTGTGGATATCGCAGTTGGTACAGGGGTTGGTTCAGGTTGGCTCAATTTCTGTTCCAAGTTAAGGACTTTATTCCTGAGATCCATCAATTCATTCTTTAATTTGAAGATATATTCACTTTGGTCTTCCTCTTGCTCTTGCCCAGATGTTCCAGCTTGGTTTGTACTACTCAGATCTTCAATAGCCGGTGCCTCTGTAGATTGGGTCACACGAGGTAGGATGGGAGTCTCTCCGTCAGCCATAATCTGTTACAATTACATCACCTCATAGCTCATTAGCATAAACCGTTAGTATCCATAATACTAACTACTACAGACAACTCTAACTCACCCTAATTAGCCCGAAGGAAAGCTTGACCCATCACGAGCCAAGATTTGGGAATGCAACACTCTAGTCGTGCATGCATCGCCAAACCTAGGCTCTGATACCAAACTGTAACATAGGAAAATCACAAGCCATTTTTTTTAAATTTCACTGCGGAAGCTAAATCAACTCAACTTAAATACATTAAACCAATATTTACAAAGATACAATCATTTGTTCAAAAGACAACAACATCATCATCAATTGTTTCGTGTTACAAAATGACTAGCTCGTCTCTTTTTCAAAATAAGTATCAGAGTGTGATCAACTCTTCCTTCTTCAACTCTAACACGAACCTGCAAAACACCAACTAAGGGGAATTAGCACAAAGCTAAGTGAGTAGAGGCTAAAACATCAAATGCAAACATTCACAATCAACATCAATCATGTAATCACATAACACGAGAAGAACGGCAGTTCGGCGCGGAACCTACAACCAATGCCGGCCAAAGCAAAGGTTTACCGATAGCTTTCCACTGAATTGGCACAATAAACTCCCCTCTAAGCAACAAATGCAATAGAAAGGCTACTACTGTTCAACCAATCAGTTAGACAAGCCCGGCCCAAGTCCACGTATAGCTGACTTCTCAAATGCAACTCAAAATCATCCTAAGAGTGCGTATCGACCAAATAGTCGTGCAGCAGTTATCAACAATCATAATCACAATCAGCAGTTCAATCAAACCAGTTCAAATCCACAATCATGCATTACATTAATAATATTAACTGCAATCTTTACCATCCGTGATTAATGTCCACTCACCTCAGTTTTAGCTTGAACTCAGATATCTAATTTTACTGAGCTTTTGGATTGCGTGAAAACACAGCAATAACCAAATCAGTCTCAATCCCATAAGTATATATCTATCCACATATACATAAATCATTCATCAAATAACAACAAATGATAAACAAATATAACTTCAAGTGCAAAGTATCGGATTTCCCTAAACTCCCGAATTTCCAAGAATCCGCAACTTGGCCACCGGATTTCACTATAGTCAGATTTAGGAATCCGAGGGATTCCAAAACTGTTGGTTTTTAACTTAAAAGGATTCCAAACATTAAGAATCAAGGGTGTCGGATTCTCCTTTAATCGGATTTCAAGTACCCGGATTCAATCTATCGGATTTCACTAAGTTTCTGTTATTCACTTGTATCGGATTACATCATGTCTCGGATTTAAGGTTTCGGATTTAGGGTCTCGGTTTTAGGATTGTATCGGTTTCTCAAGTGTAGTATAGGATTCTAGCTTGTCGGTTTTCAAAGTAATGGTTTAAGAGTTCCGGATTTCAAATATCGGTTTACCAAACTATTGGTTTTCACCTTCTTCCACTAAATCCGACAAGTTCATGATTCATCCAAACACACCAGAAACATATTTTAACACCATGAAACACATATTTTATGCATCAAAACACCATAATATCATATAAAACATATGAACACAAAACCGACCCAAAGACTCGTGTTTCTTTCAAATCCGATCCTATTATTTCTTCATAAACTCATGTTAGTTGTATCAAGATTCAATCTAGTAATTATCTAATCATGATATATTAAAACATCTAACCTTGAATCTTGACTTAAATCACTCAAGTTATAAAATCCGATAACTTCTTGCTTGTTCTTCCTTCGGCCGAGAGCAAATTACAATACACACACATACACTTTACTTTAATTTGAGATATTGAATGTCTACTTTCTAAACTCCCCCCCCCCCACCCACGTATACACAAATTAGAAAGAGGTGGCATACACATTCCTAACACACCTACACGTGCACACACATAAATACATACACATGCATACGGTGACATACATACATACAATTAATACATGCATAAATTATCTTGTTTAAACCAAATATCATTTAATTAACCATTTAATTAAATTAAAACAGTTAAACACAAACCACAAACCTGCTAATCTACTAGCCCAGGTTTGAGGATGTTACACAATGCGAACAAGGACGACAATATTGGTGAGTAGTTTTGTGTTTAGTTAATTGTGTAACAAACAACTTAAAATATATGTATCACGGACTTTGTAAGAGTTTATACATGTTTAATATAATATGAAATATTTCTACATTGTTGGAATTATTGAAACATAAATATTAATAGATTATTATCCGCATCAAATAGAAAGTATTTTTAAAAAATAAAAAAATGCAATAGTAGCAATATTGATAGTGGCGACAATAGGAAATAGTGACAATTGTATTAAATGCGACATTTTTAGGTATGACATGTGTAATAGTAGAAACAATAGAAAATATTTTAAAAATGAAAAATTATTAGCAGCAACATCAACGACACCAATAGGAACAACATGACACCGCTAAAACCTTTAGCAAGGACATTGAAGGGCTTTTGCAGCAACTAATTTTATCACTGCAAATACCCTTATTTCCTATACAGTGAGTAGGGTCCAAGGACATTAAAGATTTCATTTTCTACATTAATGTCTTTCTCTAAAATTGTAATGTTATTAGTATTATTAAAATTTAATAATACAATAAAAATATATGGTAAGGTAACTAGGAATTTCTTATATTAAACATTAAAGATTAAAGATATAAATACATATATTATAAATGCTTCGTGATTAGGTTAACGGGTTAGGATTTGTTACTCAATCCAGAAGAGCATACACCTAAAATCATTTGTGGCTCAAAGACGTGGCCTCTTTTAAAAAATATCCCAAATCATGTACCGTCTCCATTTATCCCACCAAAACGTTAACTCGTCTAGCAATTTCATCTCGAAATCAAGTTAATGTTGAGTCGCTACCATATATTAGCCAAAGATGCGAGTGACATCTGCATAGTTGAGAAATTTACACATGATAGCTTGATTATTTTATGTTTTTTTAAACAAGTTTATAGAGATCAAAGTTGAGAATATTACCAAAAGATATTCGTATAGATTAAGCCACTAAATCTTGGAGAAATTAAAGTGTTAATCATAGCCAATCGTACGTTACCTAGCTATAACTTAAAACTGCGTAATCTAGGATTAGGATGCTGAATTAGAGTCATATGGCCGGATATAGGTTTATACTACAATCATGTTTATATAATAATTTACGCCAAGTTTTTTGGAGAGTGGCATTTTTATTTACAAATAAAGTATGATTGTTAATATTTTATCTTTTTTACGTTATGCTATTACCAAATTAGGGTATTTTAGTTATTAATGTTGTAATATATAACTAGTTTAGATGTTCGTCTAAAAACATATTTAGTCATAGTTATTTATAGAGTTAATTACAAAAATGGTCCATGTGATTGTCACTAATATTCACTTCTAGTCCTTTAACTTCAAAAATTACGAAAACAGTCACCGTGGTTGTCAAAACAATTGTAGATCATCTCTAATTTTTTTAAATAATAATTAAAATCTTAATTTGGTTTCAAAGAATATTTAAAATATTAATTCTATATTTCATTTAATTAAATAATACATTTAATATGGTTGAATGTAATTAAGAAGTTAAATAAGAACAAAAGGAAATGAAAGAGACAAAGGATGTTTGGTAACAAGGATAAGTATGAAAAAGACTAGAATACCCTTTGACTAACGGTGAAAGTTAACGACAGTTAGCGTAAATGACTAAAAGTGAGTGTTGCAATATAAGACTTTCTTAAAATTAAAATTTATATTAATTTTAGTCGATATAGATAAAATCACAACTTTAAAAAAGATGTAAAATCTAATTATGATAACATTTATAAAATATATAATAAACATATGTAATAATAAAGAATTTGAATATATAATATATCCATTATTGGTGTAGAATAAGATATAATATATATATATTTCTAAATTAAAGTAAATATTAGTCTTTTACTAATATTAAAATAAAATAAAATAATAAATAAAAGATAAAAGATTTAGAAAATGTCATTTGTAATTTTTTATCAAATTTGATTTGTTATACTTTTCAATTTTCCATCTTAAAATAGTTACAATATTTTGAGAGAAAAAGACACAATGAGTTATTAAACAAAGTTGAGTGCTGCAAAAACATCGTAATACATAATTATCTAAATGTAAGTTTTAGTCATGTTAATAAATATTGTAATCATAACTTCTAAGATTTAATAGATTAATTCCTATATTAATACAATGGATAAGATATTTGATTTAGAGAAGTCAAATTAAATTGATTTAAAGTCAAAGTTAAGTTTCAATTTAATTACTTAAAGTCAAATTCAGTTTTAATTTTGATCAAATAAATTTAATTTTGATTATATAAAAGGTTATGATTTTTTAATTGAATTGATGAAGATTAAACTTTTATTTATATTAGTAGATAATTATATTAATTTACATGAACCTGACTATTATGTATCATTGTTATATTTTTCCTAGGCATCATCTAATATATAAGTAATATAAATAAAAGACTAATATAGATCAAATTTATTAAATGATCATAACCTTTACTTAATAAAATAAATTTAATTATTTAATCTTGACTATCAACTTAATCATAAATTAAATTACAATATTTATTTTTATAAGACAAGAGATAATCAAAATTAGTAGAGAAATTTCATTATATATTCTTGTAACACCCTGATTTTCAGTCCAAATTTAAACTTTTTCAAACTTCAATTTGAAACACATTTTTCATATAATCGCGGAAGCATTTTCATTTTCTGTGAATATTTCAACAATGAACAATTTCAATAATTGTAATCCAAAACCTTGGGTGTTACCAATATCAATCTCACAACAATAAACATAGAGTAGGAAATCCAAATTTACTGGAAATGCAGTCAATCCAAAACTATGCCCCAAGGCATCTACCCACCTCACCAAGGCCTCTATACAACCTGCGGATACAAAACATTTTTATACACAATGTTAACTATAAACATAGCTAGTGAGTACATCCAAAAACATTTGTTGCATCAAAACCAAGTCATCCTTTGTCTTCTTTTGAAAACACAAGTTTGGCGTCAATTAAGCTTAAAAAGCACACATAATAGCACATAAGGATGCGGGTCTGTCCATTGGGCCACAGTGTATCCACGTGGTAGCTAGCCACAGTCAACACGTGCCCACATGGGGGATAACCACATCACCCCGTCAAGGTGGGGGGTGCACGAAGCAGTCCACCATACACCGGTTATCTGGAGTGCATGCCCTGTTCACCAAATCCACTCGTGATGCCATGGGTTCGGTAGCTCGTCAGCCTAGTGAACCCACACGGTTATGATGGCTACTGACATACCCCTCCACTCTTTGCACCGATTCCTCAGCCACCCGTACCTCGCGGTTCCTCAATTCGAAGCCACATGAACCTCTGTGTACGTAACAATGACTAGGAACCCTATGGTACAGAGTTCATATCACACAGTGGTCCGGACCGAAGCACATATACCCCGAAGGGTCACATAATCACATACCCCGAAGGGTCATAAAATATCATACCCCGAAGGGTCATATAATAACATACCCCGAAGGGTCATATAAATCACATGCCATCAAGGCCAAATAATCACATGCCATCAAGGCCAAGTAATTCAAACTTACAAGTTTATCATAAAACGAGCAAGTGTCACGGTTCATATCACTTGAGCATAAATGCTCAACAATCAAAATCATATTTGGCATCTCAATGCCTAAAAAAACATCATTATTATAAACATATCATTCTTTTCTCAAAACCATGTTTGTTATTTCGAAATGAAAGTTCACTCCAATATGGAGTACCATGTTTCAACACCTTCAATTATAACTAACTTTAACTCTAACCATCTCCAAAATGGAGCAATGATCTTATTTTGGAAAAACATCATTTAAACACATCTCAAATCCAGTTCACAGTTCCACATTCTTAAAACCCAAAGGTTTCAAAAAGCATTTATACTTCACGAAAAAAACCATAGTATAAACAATACATGGTTTACACATTCTTTAAGTTCAAAACTCATAAACAATTTCAAATCATATAACCCGCATCATGAAACAATTCATTAGTTCCACAAACTTTGATTCATCAAGTTTCATCCACGATTGCCAAACAAACAAAACATAACATGATGACTTGAAACTTTTAAGCAAAAGTTGGGTATCCGCAGGGTGTACTCACCTAAAGGTGTGATGAGGATCACAACCCCATCCAAACCAAAGCTTAAAAACTTGATCATAAACCTATGATCACCAAAACACAAGGTTAACTTAGTTAAGTTAACCATACATGGATGTTACACACAAGTGTGGACTCAAAACACAACTTAATAGCTCATTTCGGTTCTTTCATACTCCCTATGAACTCCCTAAAACCATTAGAAACAATCCCCAATCAATTACAAGGTCAAATGGTGTCAAAAACAAGTTTTTGGACATTTCAGGGGTCTCGCGCCGCGAGACATGGTGCTTCGTGACGGGAGAAAATCTCTGGAAAAATGACCCTTGCCAAGAAAGCCTGTCGCGCCGCGACGCCCTTGTATACAGTAACTCTGGGCTGTTTTCTTTGCTACAAGTTCCGAATTTCCCCAAAATTTCCAAAACCTAAACACATCTTTCATCATAAAACTTAAAAACTCTTACCAAATTACTTCATAACTAAAATATAACCATTATCTAACACATTTAACAACAATTTAATCATCAATACCCCTTTCTTCCTCCATTTCATGTCATTTAACCCATATACCAAACAAACATCATTTCAACCATAGTTTTACCAACATAAGATGTAAATTCACCATCAAAGTCATTGATCAACACTTTTAAACATATTTGATCATCCAAAACCCTAACTTTGACAATTACCCCAAACTTGACCCATTTATCATGGTTTTCAACATAAAAGTCAAAGATCATGCCAAACAACAACTTAAACTTAAAAATCAAACACCAATTCAAGATTACACTTACTTGATTTGCAACCTACTTGTTTTGTTGCTTCCTTGATCCAAATCAAACACAAAAGAACCAAGAGATGAAGTCCAAACACCCAAAACTTGAAGTTATGCACTTGAATCGCAAGTTTCCTCTTTGATTTCTTCTTCCCCCAAGCTTTCTCTCTCTAGAACTCTCTCTCTTGGCTCTCACGTCTCTCTCTCTATCCAAGTTTCCAGATTTTCCTTCTTCTTTCTTCTTTGACTCCAACTAAAAGAGTCAACATATATTTATACATATTTACACAAATGGCCCTCCAAGCCTATTACCTTTTTCATTTGCCACCCAATTTAGCTACATATACACACTTAATAGCCATAAACTATAAACCAAACACATAATTTACCAATTCTCACTAAAACTTACATTTACATATAATTTTATAATTTTATAAAATTTCGTGTATTACAATTCCTCCCTCCTTATCAGGATTCCGTCCTCGGAATCGAATTCAATCCACAAGCTACTCACAATAGCATATTTTAACTAAGACCCGGGATGAGATCGCATACTTAGCTAACAATATCAACCTTTTCACAATCCCGCAATCATACTTTCTACCAGAGTAGTCATTACTCCTATCTAGTCTCAAGCAATTAATCATCGCTTAAGACACTTAATCACTAATAAATGGTTCATAACTAACTCCCAATTAGACTATCAGGAATTTAACATTGACAACTCAAGCTTTAAGACTCTTAAGTCGTATCATCTCATTGCTAGCTATTGATCAATCTAATCAGTGAACTATCATTCACCTTTTAAATTCTCAAACGCTAAGGTAATTGTAAGCCAAGTTAGGCAAACAACCCACTCGTAAACAACAGTGTTCATCATCAATATTTTCCCATAATCGAAGTAACACCAGAGTGGATATGCATAACTACATGTCATGATTCCACACCTTCTCGCAACTATAGTTCTAAATCAAAATAAGTCTACTTACCTGAATAAGAAAGTAAACTTACTAGTATCACCAATAAAATCATTCTATAGCATTGGTCCAACATTGACCTAAGTCATAATATATTCTCTCAAGGTTCTTAACAACCTTGACACTTCCCTTAATTTATTTGTTTCAAAATCACAGCTTAATTCACTGGCTATACTAGCCATTATCAACCAATAACTAGTGCACGATCTCAAATCTGTTGCACAATATTAACACAATACCAAAGAAAAGTTCACTTGAACTAGTATGCATTAAACACAAATAATGCATAACTTTCATCAAGCCTTAAAGTTTGAATCGGCTCAGCAACCATGGTTGACACAATTTATCGTCATTAAGACAATCACTAATCTAAGCATAGACCCTACTAATAGATCTTAACCCTACAAAGCCTTAGTCGTGCACCGCTAAGTCGCTTTATAAAATTCAAAACATCCCTTGGTCTAAAAGACCCACAACTACACTCTTAGTGCTATAATCTTGCGACTCCAAATTTAGGTCACAACCCTTGCTATAATCGCCGGATGCTCCTGATGGTCCAATACTCTGTCATCTCTTGTGGTCTAAAGGTACCACACTATGTCACACGCATATGAGCTAATTATTTGTCTCAAGGATATCTACTATCAAAGTAGAAGGATCTTAACTCTATCTCATAGCCTGGGGGCATGCCTCAATTCATGCACATGAGCTTCACTTCCGGGTTCAGCTCCACTAATTTCTAAACCTCTTTTGGTATCCAAAGACATAAACAAAAAGGGAATCACCCTTAGGCATCAAACCACATGTCACTCTTTAGTAACACAAACAAACTAATTTAACTCAAATAATCATATTTGATTATGGTGGCAATGACCATTACGTTCTAAAGGTTCTCCTCAGAGAAAGATCTATAAACTTTGTCATTACAAGATCATCTATTATACTTATGATCTTAATATATATATTTCACTTTCATAACCATCATGGTCCTCGAGCAGACCATAACTAAGGGTAGTCACCGAGAGACACTTTTTGACATTACCCAACCGGGCCACTTAGTCAACTTATCAAATTCTCAATCATTAGCACTTATCGCAGTTCTAATGTAAATACAATTAATTATTTCCACTATTAGGGATAAATTGACACATAAGGTCACACCAAGTTCTAATTCAAATTTTCATACCACACAAGACTGACCTTGTTATTGGTCCATCCTCATAAGAGGCTTAATATTATAACAGTTATCTTTCTTTAACACAACTCTCTAATTCATCGAAGAAGAGAGATTTGGTTACACAGATTCTTAAGTGATCAAATCACTAATAAATAACATCACACTCTTAATTTCATAAAGTCTCGATGACTTAGAGAGTTAAAATCTCTAAGATTAGTTAAGAACTTAATCACAAGGTTACTCAATGTACAACCTTACTCAATCATTTCATTACATTATCTTAATCACAAGATACGATTGGGATTACTCAACTGACTTTATACTTCTTATCTCCTCTAAGCACTTATCAAGTGCTAGGAGCAGTTTATAGCTTGCAATCAAAACTTGAGAGCTTATGTGACTAAAGGTTTTTAATTCATCTTAGTCATTCTACATTACATCTCAACGTGAGACCCATTAGATCACAAGATCTATACATGATTTCCATGAGGAGTCCAGCTCATTTGGACTAAACTACACCAACTCGATGGTGACACAATATCTATTCTTCTATCATAGAAGACACAATTCAACAAAAGATTTTTGTATCTCTCGGAGAAACACACAAACACCAATTCGCTATGACCATACTCATCAGAGTAAATCTGCCATACATGAATCAAAACACATAGAATGTCACTAACAGACGACTCTAACAATTATCCATAAAGGATCCGAACCCGCAACCGCAGTCGCATAAAGGGTTCATTCTACGGACTAAATCGTCTTCTATATTAATTCACATATGGTGCCTCCCACCTTGAACCATGGATAATTGGCACATTTCGGATCAAACTCCATTCCATGAAGTTCATCACTTACTTACCTTAGCATTAAGGCATACTAAACAAAGCTTCTAATATCATAATCTCATGTTTCTATTGGCGAAACTACCCTTAATCAAGACTTAGTTTCTCATTCTAGTGTTCAAAGCGTCTCATATATCGTCAAGGAATTCTTTCCTTCTAAACCAGGCTATCCTCCCAAAGGATTCATCAATGACTTATCCATAATACATGATTCAATACACAAGCTCAAACAGCTTCCTGTCTCTATCCGAGGTTCTATACTTCTATGTGAACCAGGACAACTATTCTTAGTACTCAACAGTACAATTAACTTCCAAACTACTACCCAAGGTAGGCTTTTTCATAAACGTATCTCGTCTCAGAAGTCAAACTTAGTAACAGAGGGCTAGCGGCACACTTGAGTTACCTAACACTCAGGCAGCTCCCATCCTAACCCAAGTTACCCCTTCCAGCTCAAATGGATTTCCTGTAATGGTCGGCCTGGTTTGAGACCAAACACTAACTCGAGTGCATGATTCACTCAAACCCAGGCTCTGATACCAACTTGTAACACCCTGATTTTCGGTCTAAATTTAAACTATTTCAAACTTCAATTTGAAACACATTTTTCACATAATCGCGGAAGCATTTTCATTTTCTATAAATATTTCAACAATGAACAATTTCAATAATCGTAATCCAAAACCTTGGGTGTTACCATAGTCAATCTCACGACCAAAAACATAGAGTAGGAAATCCAAGTTTACTGGAAATGCAGTCAATCCAAAACTATGCCCCAAGGCATCTACCCACCTCACCAAGGCCTCTATATAACCCGCGGATACAAAACATTTTTATACACAATGTTAGCTATAAACATAGCTAGTGAGTACATCCAAAAACATTTTTTTCATCAAAACCAAGTCATCCTTTTTCTTCTTTTGAAAACACAAGTTTGGCAATCAATTAAGCTTAAAAAGCACACACAATAGCACATAAGGATGCGGGTCTGTCCATTGGGTCGCAATGTATCCACGTGGTAGCTAGCCACGGTCAACACGTGCCTACATGGGGGATAACCACATCACCCCGTCAAGGTGGGGGATGCACGAAGCAGTCCACCATACAACGGTTATTTGGAGTGCATGCCCTGTTCACCAAATCCACTCGTGTTGCCACGGGTTCAGTGGCTCGTCAGCCTAGTGAACCCACACGGTCATGATGGCTACTGACATACCCCTCCACTCTCTCCACCGATTACTCAGCCACACGTACCTCGTGGTTCCTCAATTGCAGAAGCCACATGAACCTCTGTTTACGTAACATTGACTAGGAACCCTAGGGTACAGAGTTCATATCACACAGTGGTCCGGACCGAAGCACATATACCCCGAAGGGTGACATAAACATATTCCACGAAGGGTCACATAATCACATACCCCGAAGTGTCATAAAATCTCATACCCCGAAGGGTCATATAATAACATACCCCGAAGGGTCATATAAATCATATGCCATCAAGGCCAAATAATCACATTCCATAAAGGCCAAGTAATTCAAACTTACAAGTTTATCATAAAACGAGCAAGTGTCACGGTTCATATCACTTGAGCATAAATGCTCAACAATCAAAATCATATTTGGCATCTCAATGCCTAAAAAAACATCGTTATTATAAACATATCGTTCTTTTCTCAAAAACATGTTTGTTTTCCAGAGATTTTCCAATAATCGAAGTAACACTAGAGTGGATATGCATAACTACATGTCATGATTCCACACCTTCTCGCAACTATAGTTCTAAATCAAAATAAGTCTACTTACCTGAATAAGAAAGTAAACTTACTAGTATCACCAATAAAATCATTCTATAGCATTGGTCCAACATTGACCTAAGTCATAATATATTCTCTCAAGGTTCTTAACAACCTTGACACTTCCCTTAATTTATTTGTTTCAAAAGTCATAGCTTAGTTCACTGGCTATACTAGCCATTATCAACCAATAACTAGTGCACGATCTCAAATCTGTTGCACAATATTAACACAATACCAAAGAAAAGTTCACTTGAACAAGTTTGCATTAAACACGAATAATGCATAACTTTCATCAAGCCTTAAAGTTTAAATCGGCTCAGCAGCCATGGTTGACACAATTTATCGTCATTAAGACAATCACTAACGTAAGCATATACCCTACTCATAAATCTTAACCCCGCAAAGCCTTAGTCGTGCACCGCTAAGTCACTTTATAAAATTCAAAACATCCCTTGGTCTAAAAGACCCACAACTACACTCTTAGTGCTATAATCTTGCGACTCCAAATTTAGGTCACAACCCTTGCCATGCCCGGATAAAACAGATCTCAAAGTCAAAGCTCTGGACCAACTCGAGCTACGGGCATCGCCGGATGCTCCTGATGGTCCAATACTCTATCATCTCTTGTGGTCTAAAGGTACCACACTATGTCACACGCATATGAGCTAATTATTTGTCTCAAGGACATCTACTATCAAAGTAGAAGGATCTTAACTCTATCTCATAGCCTGGGGGCATGCCTCAATTCATGCACAGGAGCTTCACTTCCGGGTTCAGCTTCACTAATTTCTAAACCTCTTTTGGTATCCAAGGACATAAACAAAAAGGGAATCACCCTTAGGCATCAAACCACATGTTACTCTTTAGTAACACAAACAAACTAATTTCACTCAAATAATCATATTTGATTATGGTGGCAATGACCATCTCATTCTAAAGGTTCTCCTCAGAGAAAGATCTATAAACTTTGTCATTACAAGATCATCTATTATACTTATGGTCTTAATATATATATTTCACTTTCATAACCATCATGGTCCTCGAGCAGACTATAACTAAGGGTAGTCACCCAGAGACTCTTTTCGACATTACCCAACCTGGCCACTTAGTCAACTTATCAAATTCTCAATCATTAGCACTTATCGAAGTTCTAATGAAATTACAATTAATTATTCCCACTATTAGAAATAAATTGACACATAAGGTCACACCAAGCTCTAATTCAAATTTTCATACCACACAAGACTGACCTTGTTATTGGTCCATCCTCATAAGAGGCTTAATATTATAACAGTTATCTCTCTTTAACACAACTCTCTAATTCATCGAAGAAGAGAGATTTGGTTACACAGATTCTTAAGTGATCAAATCACTAATAAATAACATCACACTCTTAATTTCATAAAGTCTCGCTCACTTAGAGAGTTAAAATCTCTAAGATTAGTTAACAACTTAATCACAAGGTTACTCAATGTACAACCTTACTCAATCATTTCATTACATTATCTTAACCACAAGATACGATTGGGATTACTCAACTGACTTTATACTTCTTATCTCCTCTAAGCACTTATCAAGTGCTAGAAGTAGTTTATAGCTTTCAATCAAAACTTGAGAGCTTATGTGACTAAAGGTTGTTAATTCATCTTAGTCATTCTACATTACATCTCAACGTGAGACCCATTAGATCACAAGATCTATACATGATTTCCATGAGGAGTCCGGCTCATTTGGACTAAACTACACCACCTCGATGGTGACACAATATCTATTCTTCTATCATAGAAGACACAATTCAAAAGAAGATTTTTGTGTCTCTCGGAGAAACACACAAACACCAATTCGCTATGACCATACTCATCAGAGTAAATCTGCCATACATGAATCATTAACTTCTATTTTAATTTCACCTTAACCAATAATCCCAATAGGATTCATAGTTAAATAGAGAAACAAATCTCAAGTCAAAATACATAGAATGTCACTAACAGATGACTCTAACAATTATCCATAAAGGATCCGAACCCGCAACCGCAGTCGCATAAAGAGTTCATTCTACGGACTAAATCATCTTCTATATTACTTCACATATAGTGCCTCCCTCCTTGAACCAAGGATAATTGCCACGTTTCGGATCAAACTCCATTCCATGAAGTTCATCACTTACTTACCTTATCATTAAGGCATACTAAACAAAGCTTCTAATATCATAATCTCATGTTTCTATTGGCGAAAATACTCTTAATCAAGACTTAGTTTCTCATTCTAGTGTTCAAAGTGTCTCATATATCCTCAAGGAATTCTTTCCTTCTAAATCAGGCTATCCTCCTAAAGGATTCATCAATGACTTATCCATAATACAGGATTCAATACACAAGCTCACACAGCTTCCTGTCTCTATCCGAGGTTCTATACTTCTATGTGAACCAGGACAACTATTCTTAGTACTCAACAGTACAATTAACTTCCGAACTGCTATCCAAGGTAGGCTTTTTCATAAACGTATCTCATCTTAGAAGTCAAACTTAGTAATAGAGGGCTAGCGACACACTTGAGTTACCTAACACTCAGGCAACTCCCATCCTAACCCAAGTTACCCCTTCCAGCTCAAATAGATTTCCTGTAATGGTCGGCCTGGTTTGAGACCAAACACTAACTCGAGTGCATGATTCACTCAAACCCAGGCTCTAATACCAACTTCTAACACCCTGATTTTCAGTCCAAATTTAAGCTTTTTCAAACTTTAGTTCGAAACACATTTTTCACATAATCGCGGAAGCATTTTCATTTTCTGTAAATATTTCAACAATGAACAATTTCAATAATTTTAATCCAAAACCTTAGGTGTTACCATAGTCAATCTCACGACCATAAACATAGAATAGGAAATCCAAGTTTACAGGAAATGCAGTCAATCCAAAACTATGCCCAAGGCATATACCTGACTCAATAAGGCCTCTATACAACCTGCGTATACAAAACATTTTTATACACAATGTTAGCTATAAACATAGCTAGTGAGTACATCCAAAAACATTTGTTTCATCAAAACCAAGTCATCCTTTGTTCTTTTGAAAACACAAGTTTGGCAATCAATTAAGCTTAAAAAGCACACACAATAGCACATAAGGATGCGGGTCTGTCCATTGGGCCACAATGTATCCACGTGGTAGCTAGCCACGGTCAACACGTGCCCACATAGGGGATAACCACATCACCCCGTCAAGGTAGGGATGCACGAAGCAGTCCACCATACAACGGTTATCTGAAGTGCCAGCCCTGTTCACCAAATCTACTCGTGTTGCCACGGGTTCGGTGGCTCGTTAGCCCAGTGAACCCACACGGTCATGATGGCTACTGACATACCCCTCCACTCTCTGCACCGATTCCTCAGCCACCCATACCTCGCGGTTCCTCAATTGCCGAAGCCACATGAACCTCTATGTACGTAACAATGACTAGGAACCCTATGGTACAGAGTTCATATCACACAGTAGTCCGGATCGAAGAACATATACCCCGAAGTGTCACATAAACACATTCCCCTAAGGGTCACATAATCACATACCCCGAAGGGTCATAAAATCTCATACCCCGAAGGGTCATATAATCACATACCCCGAAGGGTCATATAAATCACATGCCATCAAGGCCAAATAATCACATGCCATAAAGGCCAAGTAATTCAAACTTACAAGTTTATCATAAAACGAGCAAGTGTCACAGTTCATATCACTTGAGCATAAATGCTCAACAATCAAAATCATATTTGGCATCTCAATGCCTAAAAAAACATCATTATTATAAACATATCGTTCTTTTCTCAAAACCATGTTTGTTATTTCAAAATCAAAGTTCACTCCAATATGGAGTACCATGTTTCAACACCTTCAATTATAACTAACTTTAACTCTAACCATCTCCAAAATGGAGCAATGGTCTTATTTTGGAAAAACATCATTTAAACACATCTCAAATCCAGTTCACAGTTCCACATTCTTAAAACCCAAAGGTTTCATAAAGCATTTATACTTCACGAAAAAAACCATAGTATAAACAATACATGGTTTACACATTCTTTAAGTTCAAAACTCATAAACAATTTCAAATCATATAACCCGCATCATGAAACAATTCATTAGTTCTTAATAGCTCAAAATACAACTTAATAGCTCATTTCGGTTCTTTTGGACTCCCTATGAACTCCCTAAAACCATTAGAAACAATTCCCAATGAAATACAAGGTCAAATAGGGTCAAAAACAAGTTTTTGGACATTTCAGGGGGTCTCGCACCGCGAGACATGGTGCTTCGTGCCGGGAGAAAATCTCTGGAAAAATGACCCTTGCCAAGAAAGCCTGTCGCGCCGCGACACTAAGGGGGTCGCGCCGCGACGCCCCCGTATACAGTAACTCCGGGCTGTTTTTTTTGCTGCAGGTTCCGAATTTCCCTAAAATTTCCAAAACCTAAACACATCTTTCATCATAAAACTTAAAAACTCTTACCAAATTACTTCATAACTCAAATATAACCATTATCTAACACATTTAACAACAATTTAATCATCAATACCCCTTTCTTCCTCAATTTCAAGTCTTTTGACCCATATACCAAACAAACATCATTTCAACCATAGTTTTACCAACATAAGATGTAAATTCACCATCAAACTCATTGATCAACACTTTTAAACATATTTGATCATCCAAAACCCTAACTTTGACAATTACCCCAAACTTGACCCATTTATCATGGTTTTCAACATAAAAGTCAAAGATCATACCAAACAACAACTTAAACTTAAAAATCAAACACCAATTCAGGATTACACTTACTTGATTTGCAACCCACTTGTTTTGTTGCTTCCTTGATCCAAATCAAACACAAAAGAACCAAGATATGAAGTCCAAACACCCAAAACTTGAAGTTATGCACTTGAATCACAAGTTTCCTCTTTTATTTCTTCTTCCCCCAAGCTTTCTCTCTCTAGAACTCTCTCTCTTGGCTCTCACGTCTCTCTCTCTCTCTATCCAAGTTTCCAGATTTTTCTTCTTCTTTCTTCTTTGACTCCAACTAAAAGAGTCAACATATATTTATACATATTTACACAAATGACTCTCCAAGCCTATTACCTTTTTCATTTGCCACCCAATTTAGCTACATATACACACTTAATAGCCATAAACTATAAACCAAACACATAATTTACCAATTCTCACTAAAACTTACATTTACATATAATTTTATAAAATTTCGGGTATTACAATTCCTCCCTCCTTATCAGGATTCCGTCCTCGGAATCGAATTCAATCCACAAGCTACTCACCATAGCATATTTTAACTAAGACCCGGGATGAGATCGCATACTTAGCTAACAGTATCAACCTTTTCACAATCCCGCAATCATACTTTCTACCAGAGTAGTCATTACTCCTATCTAGTCTCAAGCTATTAATCATCGATTAAGACACTTAATCACCAATAAATGGTTCATAACTAACTCCCAATTAGACTATCAGGAATTTAACATTGACAACTCATGCTTTACGACTCTTAAGTCATATCATCTCATTGCTAGCTATTGATCAATCTAATCAGTGAACTATCATTTACCTTTTAAATTCTCAAACGCTAAGGTAATTGTAAGCCAAGTTGGGCAAACAACCCACACGTAAACAACAGTGTTCATCATCAGTATTTTCCAATAATCGAAGTAACACCAGAGTGGATATGCATAACTACATGACATGATTCCACACCTTCTCGCAAATATAGTTCTGTTGGGGAGATAATCACTTCACCCTAATAATCAACTCTGCCTATCCTAAAACATAGGATTTGATGATAACCAAACCCTACATTCAGTATGACTTAGAAAGAATTCAAACATGTGTTGTTTGAATCAATTTCTGTAAAAATTATGTTAAGTATGGAACCATCATCTGAGGAAAATAAGTCGTCAGCTGAGTATCAGATCCTACTCAAAGTATCAGCCAAAGGATATCAGCCAAGGAGCATCAGATGAAGAAAACAAGTAAAGAAGACCATCAGCTGAGGAAAACAGTCAATCAACTGAGCGAAATTGTTGATCAGCTGATGAAAATATTTCATCAGCTGAGTGAACCGAGTGATCAGCTGAGTGAAGAAATTGATCAGCTGAGTGCCTACTCTATCAGCCGAGTGAACAAATGGATCAGCTGAGGCCTAGAAGCATCATCTAAGTAAGTCTTCCTTTACACAAGTCATCTCCCCTTATAAGCTGATGTATTTGATTGATCAGCTGAGCATTCTTGATCAACTGATCATACAAATTCATAAGCTTATGTCCTAAAGTTTACTATTGATCAGCTGAGCATCTATATGATCAGCTGAGCAATATGTATCAGCTGAGGAAAATACTCCATCAGCTGAGTGAAGAAATTGATCAGCTGAGTGCCTACTCCATCAGCTGAGTGAACAAATGGATCAGCTGAGGCCCAGAGCATCAACTAAGTAAGTCTTCCTTTACACAAGTCATCTCCCCTCATAAACTAATGTATTTGAATGATCAACTGAGCACTCTTGATCAACTAATCATACAAATACATGAGCTTATGCTCTCCTAAGCTTACTATTGATCAGCTGAGCATCTATATGATCAGCTGAGCAATATGTATCAACTGAGTCCTAGCAAAAAGTGATCAACTGATAAATTTTGTCAACTGAGTAGTGAATATCAGAGTTCCTAGTACAATCTGTTAGTTGAGTCGTGAAAAATGTCAAATCTACTCTATCTTTTCAGATTGTAAGTCATATGTAATAAGCAGAACATGTGTTGTTCTATTAGGCCTTAGATCTTTGTTTGTAAAAGTAAGAATACACTTTTTGGATCAAGTATGAGACAAAAAGGTTTGATCTTATCCTCTGGAAATGGGCAATGATATCTCAAACAGACGAAGATCTTGAAGATTTGTTCAAACAACTAAGTATGGCTGGCAATCCCATACTTGGTAAAGTCAAATCAATCAGAAGCATGGTGTTGATTAATGTACAATCATGAAAAGGGAAAGAAACTTCTACACGGCAGTAGATGTGGGTTTTAATATTTTATATTATGAATGGGTTGCACTTTTGCAGAAAAGTACAATTACTTTTATCATACATTTGATTAAAGTAATTTTACTTTTCACCCACTACCTTTACAATTAAAATATTATATTTCCACATCCTCTTTGTCTCTTACCTTCATGCAACCGGATCCACCAAGACTTCTATATATACTCATGCATGGTGGACATGCAAATATACTACACAACACAACAAAGTGAAGTCTCTACTACACTAAAAGAAAATCTCATCAGTTGAGAAATTTTGTAGAGTATAAGCATTGTGTAGATTCAAACTTGTTCATGTGTTGAACACTATATATACATTAGTTGTTTTAGAGTTAGCTTGTCTATGTGTTAGACAAATTGATGGCCACCTTTTATTGTACTTAAAATTTCCGCTTCTAGTACATGTAACTCTTGATTCATATCAATAAGAATTATATAAAAGTATATAAGTGTGTCTTTAATTTTTAAAAGCTAAAGTTTGTATTCAACCCCCCCCCCCTTCTACAAACATTTGTTGTTGCGTACTCAATCTGGGACTAACAACTGGTATCAGAGCAGGTTAGATAATCAATATCTAGATCTTTTTTGCTTACTCTACAACTGCTTCTACCCATCTCAATATGGCCTCATCCGCAATCAATATGAATATCTCAAACACTGGGTCCTTAACAAGATGTCCCATGTTTGATGCTGAAAATTTCTCCATGTGGTAAAGTAGAGCATATTCATTCCTATCCACCCTTGATATCCAAATGCTTGAAATAGTTACTGATGACCCTTATATTCCAACATCAGTGTTATCTATCCCATCAGAATCTGAAGGTCAAACATCTACAACTGAAAGAATCATAACCAAACTCATGCATCTGTGGACAGATGAGGATAAGAGGTTGGTTAGCCTAGATGTTAAGGCTAGATCAGCTCTTGTCTCTGCACTACCCAATGAAATCTATCATCAAGTGCTTAACTGTTCTTCTACAAAAGAGATGTTAGATACACTCACAGTTGCATATGAAGGGACTAAAGAGGTGAAGGAGAACAAGAAGCTCCTCCTCAACAGAGAGTATGAATTCTTCTTTGCTCAGAAAGGTGAGAGTCTTACTCGAACATACACCAGGTTCAACTGCCTTGTTAATGACTTGAAAAGGGCAGACATAACTAAGAGCAACTTTGTCTTGGTGAACAAGTTTCTAGACTCCCTCCCTGAAACATGGGATCACTTTGTCACTGTTTTAAGACATAGTGAGAAGATTAAGGGAATGTCTTTGGTTGCTCTCTATGGTAACTTACTCAACCATGAGCAATCAGTTAAGCAAAGGAAGTTATCATCCAAGGAAATGAAGGAGGTAGTGAAAGCTGCACCAACTGCCCTTGTATCAAGAGATACAAAGATGAGAAGCTTTGCAGCTATTGATTCTGGTTCTGATGAAGGAGATAGAGAGGAGAGTGCTTGAGAAAGTGATGAGGAAGTTTGTGAGGAAAGTAATCGGGAGGAGTTGGTTGAAGGTGTAGCTATGCTGGTTAAGAAGTTCAAACCTTTCATGAAGGGAAAGGGTGTCAAGAGGTTCAGCAAGAGGTCATCAAAGTTTGTCAAGCCCAAATCCACTTTTGATGCCTCCTCAGCAGAGTGTTATAAGTGTGGCAAGATTGGCCATATAGCCAGTGACTGTAAGTCTAAATATAACACTGGTTCTTCATCTGTGCAAAAGCAGGAGGGCAAGATTGATTATGAAGCCAAGTATAAGGAACTCCTTGCTGCTGTCCTTGACAAGAAGAAGAAGAAGAAAGCCTAGGGCCAAGTTCTTTTTGCTGAAGAAGAAGATTGGGCAGAGGAAGATCTCTCCTCGGATGAAGATGAGGTGATCTCTGCTCAGTTCTGCATGATGGCCAACAACAATGATGGTAGTTCCTTTGATGAAGATATGAAAAAGGCTGCTAAAGCTTGTTCAACTACCAACTGGGATCCTTCTTCTATGTATCAGGTTGGAAAATTTATTAACTATGATGATAATGAGAAGAATGCTATGTTTGATTACTTGTGTATTGATTTCCAGTCTGCTATTCAAAGAGAGAAAAAGCTAAAACTAGAAGCAGAATCACTAAAGGAAAAGTTAATTCTTAAGGATGAGGAACTTAAGCAGAAACAATCTTAAATGATGAACTAGCTAATCAAAAGATACTTAATGAGATCTTAGTAAAAGAAACTAGTGAAGCAACCAAAAAGTGTAATGACCTCCAAAAAGTAGTAAAGTCTTGGTGTGTATCTGCAGAAAAGACCACTCAGTGTGTCAAGGAGCAGATACCCAAACAAGTTCATGCTATTATTGGTAGAAATTACTCTAAGGCTGCTAACTATGTTGATTCTAGTAAGAACCTTAATATCTTAGACAAAGCTGACATTTTGCCACAGACCTTTCACAAGACTGTTAAAGGCAAAAGTGTATTCACAAATAATTTTGTTAAAAGCAAAAGTTCCCACTTAAAAGAATCAATTATTCAACCTGTTGAATCATCCTCTAGTAAGATTTCAGAATGTAAAAATACTAATAACACAAAGTCAAAGGATGTGATTAAAGGAAAGGAATCATTAGTTGAGACCTCAGAGACATTATGTTGTCAAACCTTGAAAACAGATGACTTAATTCTTAGCATTTCACAAACTGAAGAATCATTAGCTAATACTACTCCATCAACTGATAGGTTAGTAGATGATAAATGCTCAGCTGATAACCTGTCAGCTGATCATAGCTCATCTTTTAAACAATCAGTTGATCTAGAAGTAATCAACTCTCTTTTAATAGAAGAAACTATGAGTAAAAAGAATGATGTTCACATTGTTCCCATTTCTGCCACTCCAAAGATTGGTCAAAAGCTTTCAAAAAACAAAGATCAATCTAAGGTGCCTGTGAATAAAAACCTAAGAAATTTACAGGATAAGCTTCATAAGCTGAATGGTCAAGTTAGTCAAATGATGACTGATAAGAAAGCTCATAGGCATTCAAACCATGTTGCTCAATGCTCCAAGACCACAAAATCTCAAAAATGTTATAAATGTGGAAGCAAAGAGCATAAGGCATTTGAATGTTCTTTAGAAGGGAATTCAAGACAGCAGACCTGTAATGATGCCATAGTCACTCCTCTCATTCATAAGAAACCTGAGATGAAGTGGAAAGCTAGGTGCATTCCACAGGGATCCACTGAGTAGTGGATTCCTACTTGTGTCACTAACAAGGCTTTGCTCAGCAAGTACAAGAAAGAGAAAGGTCCAAGGGTGACTTTTGGTGACAACAGCCATGGGCAAACAAAAGGCTATGGTGAGCTTCATAATGGAAACCTCAAGCTGTCAAAAGTTCCATATGTCAAACGGCTGAAATATAATCTCATAAGCATAAGTCAATTGTGTGATGGAGATAATGAAATCCACTTCACAAAGACAGGAGGCTCCATCATAAATAAAGAAGGTAATACAGTATTCAGTGCCAAGAGAACCAAGGATGTGTATACACTTGACATGTCCTCTGGTGACCCTTCAAAGGAAACATGTTTGTACTCCAAGAATAATGAGGATACAAACTGGCTGTGGCACAAGAGGTTTTCCCACCTTAATTTTAAAAACATCAACAAGTTGTGCAAGGGTGAACTAGTGTCAGGACTACCTTCACTGACTTATCTTAAGCCTAAACCTTGCACTGCTTGTGAGAAGGGAAAGCAGCATAAGGCATCATTTCCATCCAAGCAGGCCTTCTCAATTACAGAACCTTTCTATATGTTGCACATGGATCTCTTTGGTCCTGTTGCAACTGCTAGTATTGGTGGAAGTAAGTATGCTCTTGTACTGGTTGATGAATTCTCAAGATATACTTGGGTTTTCTTTCTTAAAGCAAAGAGTGAGGCTACTGAAGAAATTATCTGTTTTATCAAGAAGATGGAAGTGTTGAATGGTAATCTGGTGAGGCGTCTTAGAAGTGATCATGGAACTGAATTCAGAAATCAAACTCTGGAATCTTTCTGTGATGAGAAAGGGATATCTCAAAACTTTTCTGCTCCAAGAACCCCACAACAAAATGGTGTAGCTAAAAGAAGAAATAGAACATTGATTGAAGCTGCTAGAACCATGTTATGTGAAAGTGGGTTACCATTTAATTTCTGGGCTAAGGCTGTAAGTTGTGTCTGTTTCACACAGAACAGGTCCCTTATTATCAAGAGGCACAACAAAACTCCATATGAAGTGCTCAAGGGAAGGAGGCCAAGCATCAGCTTTCTGCATATCTTTGGTTGTCAATGTACATACTTAATCAAAAAGATCAATTGCAGAAGTTTGCTCCTAAAGCTGATGAAGGAGTGTTTGTAAGTTACTCTGTGATTTCAAAAGCATACAAAGTATACAACCTCAGAACCAAAGTCATAGAAGAATCTATCAATGTAAGTTTTAATGAAAATGACTTTGTTGCTTCCTGTTCTTCTAATCATGTTTCAGGAGAAGAATTTAATGATCTTATGCAAACTGGAGAAGTTTCTTCAGAGCAAGTAGATCCCTCTCCACCAGCTGCTCATGATTTAGATGAACCTGTTCCTATCCAAATTTTTAACCATGTACAACTATCCTCATCCAATCCTATACCTCTACTGAATCATGTGGAAAATGACTCAACATCATTGGATTCCAATTCCATATCACTCATTCCCTCTTCAGTAGAGATACCCACAGATTGTAATAATGAAGTTATATCAGCCACTCAAAATGAACTCATCTCTACAGCTGATAGCCAACATATAACTTCTTCTCCCCAAATCCAAATGAATCCCAATTCCCAAGAAATCCAAAAAGCCTTCAAAGACCTCAAGCACCATCCTCATATTTTGGTGATAGGCAACATAGATGATCCAGTTAGAACAAGATCAAAATCTTGCAACATCTGCTTGTATTCTGGATTTGTCTCATTGATTGAACCAAAGAAGGTTGATGAAGCTCTCAATGATCCTCACTGGGTGTGTGTCATGCAAGAGAAACTGGCAGAATTCAAAAGAAATAATGTACGGACCTTAGTACCCAAACCAAAGTATAAATCCATCATTGGAACAAAGTGGGTGTTCAGAAATAAGCTAGATGAAAATGGGCAAATCATCAGAAACAAAGCAAGGCTAGTGGCACAGGGTACTGTCAAGAAGAAGGTATTGATTTTGATGAAACATTTGCCCCTGTTGCAAGTTTGGAAGCTATCAGATTATTCCTAGCCTATGCTGCATTCAAAAGCTTCAAAGTGTTCCAAATGGATGTGAAGAGTGCATTTCTGAATGGAGATTTGAAAGAAGAGGTGTATGTCAAACAACCTCCTGGTTTTGAGGAGTCAAGCTTACCTAATCATGTTTACTTTCTAAACAAAGCATTATATGGTCTTAAGCAAGCTCCAAGAGCCTGGTACGATACCCTCTCTTCTTTTCTCATTAACAAAGGTTTTATAACAGGATGCATTGATAGCACTTTATTTATTAGGAAGTACAAAGGTGATGAGATACTTGTGCAGATATATGTAGATGATATAATATTTGGGTCTACTAATTTGGAACTATGCAAAAAGTTTTCTAAACTCATGTCTGATAATTATCAAATGAGCATGATGGGTGAGTTAAACTATTTTCTTGGTTTGCAAATTAAACAAGAGGTTGATGGTATTTTCATTCATCAAACAAAGTATGTCAAAGATTTACTCAAAAAGTTTGATTTTGAAAACTGTTCTTCATTGAAAACACCTATGTCTACTTCTATTAAGTTAGGAAAAGACACTAATGGAAAATCAGTGAACATTACTACTTATAGAGGAATGATTGCATCACTTTTATACCTCACTGAAAGTAGACCAGATATAATGTTTTCAACATGTCTCTGTGCAAGATATCAAGCAGATCCTAAAGAATCAGATCTTGCCGTTGTTAAGAGAATATTCAGATATCTCAAAGGAACTCCTAATCTTGGTCTTTGGTACCCCAAATACTTAGATTTTGAGTTAGTTGGATATTCTGATTCTGATTTTGTAGGATGCACATTAGACAGAAAAAGTACTTCAGGTGGTTGTCAACTTCTAGGAGGAAGATTGATTAGTTGGTCTAGTGAGAAACAGAATTCAGTGTCAACATCTACTGCAGAAGCAGAATACATTGCTGCAGGAAGCTGTTGTGCTCAAATTTTGTGGTTACAAAATCAACTACTTGATTATGATATGAAGTTTGAAGACACCCCAATTCTTTGTGACAATACAAGTGCAATCTCCATCTCAAATAATCTAGTTATGCATTCAAAAACAAAGCATATTGAAATCAGACATCATTTTCTCAAAGATAATGTGCAAAAGAAGAAGGTAACTTTGCACTACATCAACACTGATTTACAACTTGCAAACTTATTCACAAAGCCATTAGATGAAGCAAGGTTCAACTTCCTAATATCCAAACTAGGTATGCTAAATTTTTTAGTTTAGAATAATGGTAATTTAGTTTGTGTTAATTTATAAGTGTTGAAATTAAAAGATACTTATCTAAGCATATCTCAGTCTTACTTGATTTGTGTAAACTGAGTAACTATGCTCAGTTGATGCCTATCAGCTGATCAAATTTACTCAGCTGATCACTTTAAGATAAGGGAGACATGCTCAGCTAAGTACTTTACTCAACTGATAACCAAATTCTCACTATCAGCTGATAGTTTTCCATCAGCTGATACCCCTCAACTAATAGTTTTTCATTAGCTGATACCCCTCACTAATAGTTTTTCATTAGCTGATACTCTCCTTGATCAGCTGATGATTCTACACTTAGTAAATTTTCACTTTTTACTCTCATTTAATGCTTTTTAACCCTAGTTATTTACTCCGTTTGTCAGTTTTCATTTAATAACTATTTAATTTGTTTTCCGTTAGATCTTTTGTCAGTATCTAACGATCTCTGTTAACTAAACTTCATAAATATCCACATTTCTCTCTCATTCACCTTTACCTGTTCAAACTTTCTAAATTCCCTCTCTCTCTCTAAAAATAACTACCCTACCTTCTCTCTCGATACTCACTGTTCATCATCCCTACCAAATGGCCACCTATATTCCAGACCCAGCTATTAACCCCGGTGAGAATGTTGCACCCAATCAACCGATGAATATAACTCCCAACAACATTCTGCTTTGCACCACCATCCCTGCCTCGCGAGAAAACCAAGGATATGAACCAATGGTTCTATTCCTTCAAGCTCATCCACTGTTTGATAGTCTCACCGCTGATCCTCACTACATATTCCCTACCATTATTGGTGAGCTATGGTACTCCGCAACCTATAACCTAAACAACAACACCATTAACTGCACCCTAGCAGAAGGAAACTATAATCTCCAAATCACCGTTGACACACTTCGTGAAGCCACTAGTATTCCCCACTTCCAACCCTACACAGCTTTTCCATCCAGAGCCGAAGTTCAAACAGTTCTAGACACTATTGGCTACAATGAACCTGTAGTGCATGGTCAAGTCAAGATTTCTGCTCTTGCTCATCCATGGAAGTATCTGGCCAACATGGTCATTCGTTGCTTCGGTCCTCAATCTGGAAGCCATCATCTCATCAACCAAACCGAGCTTCTTGTGCTCTATGCCCTAGTCTTCGGGGTAAATATTAACTTTGCTCAAGTCATCTTTTCGGATCTTATTGACAAAATCACCCAGAGCACAACCAAGAAATCATCAAGGTCACAGGTGCCCTACATTCGATTTTTGAGCCTAGTAGCCATGAGGGAGATTGGAGAGGATGATTATGTAGGCTTAATCGAACATCTTGAACATATTCCTGTCCCTGCCATGGGTGAGAAGATATTCCATTTCTTGAAGGCAAACAGAGGTCCTCCAATCACTGCCCAAATGCAGGAGCTCATAGATGCTGCCAATGACAATGCAAATGCTAGTGATGATGATGAGAATGATGATGATGATAATGGTGATGATGATGCTGATGAAAGCCACACTGGCTCTAAGCATAATGATGATGATGCTGGTGATGGTGATGTTGGTGATTTTGCTCCTCTCAGTCCAATGGAGCTAAGTCCTCTTCGTGATGATGGTGATGCCCAAGAACAAGAGATCTCTGAGCAACTTCTGGAGCTCATTGACAAAAGTAGGCACATCATGTCCCAAGGTAAGGATAGTACTGATTCCACCTCTGAGGATATTCAAATGGTAGTCCCAACCTTTGATAGCCCATCCTCATCTCTAGTCCATACACCAATCCAACAGCCAAGCTCTAGTGAACCTCATGTGGTCACTAGTTCTACTCCCATCCGCAGCCCCATATATACAAGGTCACAACAAGTGATTCATCATGAGCACTTTGAGGGAGTTCAATCCACACCTCTGACCTCAACTCCAATTACCCTTCCTCATGTTGAGGGGGAGCAATTGGATGTTGAAACCTATGAACCAGTGAATGTATCCTCACAACAGGATACATCTGTAAAAATGGGACTTAAACCGCTAGCTGAGACAACCTCCCAAAAGGTTGATCTCATTGAAAGACAGACCTCAACCCAAGGTCACACTGTGTCTATCCCTTGATTGAGTCAGCCTATACCATCTACATTCTCCCAACAGAATGTGGATCCAATAAGGGATTCCCTGTTATTGAGTGCATCCCACACTCAGTCCACTTACCTTGCTCCTATCATTGCTTCTATTCTTACACATGCACAGCCTGCCAATGCTAGTGGTACAAACCAACCACTTGCACAGGGCTCAACTCTGTTTCCCAATGAATTTAAGCTTATACACCCAGGCTCAAATGAGGGAACACAAACCTTACCCAAATTCTTTGAACCTTTATCCACCCTTTCCACCTCTACGCCATCTATATCTACCTAAACCCCAAACCTTACCCTTATCCAAACTATTAACCAAAACCTTGATCAACTAGCCCAAACCTTTCAAACCTTCCAAAATCAAACCTCTGCTCAATTGTCTAAACTTACCAAAGACATTGAGTCTCTCAAAACCCCACCCCAACCCTCCCCTGCACCCATTAACCTTACCCCAATCCTTACCAAAATAGACCATCTTTCTACCCTTCTTCTCTTTCAACCACAAATTCCCAGCCTACCTCAATCTACTATATCTACCCTAAATCAAACCATATCCAACCTCCTATCCCAACTCCAAACCCTACGCCCAATCAACCCAAACATTTCTGTACCCATTCCTGAACAACTACTCCCTATGCCTTCTTTTCTCAAAGTCATCCTTGATGACATAGAAACCTTAACAGAACAATCTAGAATGAGTCATCTCTCATTATGGAAAGACATTAAAGATCTCAAGGATGACCTCTCCCTTCAGCTCTCTAAAATTACCTCTACCCTTCCTCTACCCATACCCCTACCCCTGCCCCTACCCCATCCCATAAGCCTGCAGCAGGTGACTCCCCTCCTCCTTTTGATGATGCCAAAAAGGGGGAGAAATTCTCAAGTTCTTCCAGGGAGGATGATCCTGACTCAGAGGATATTGATGCTGCCTATGCTGAAACTGCCTCAAAAATCATGTAGCATGAAGCACCCAAAGCAACAGCTCCCTCACCAATTAAAAGAAAAGCATATTCTGAGGGGAGCAAAGGTTTCCAAAAAGGTTGAAAAGGATGGCAAACAGGCCAAAACCTAAAAGAAAAATTGCTGAGGGTTGCTCTCCACCAATCACCATTTAGTCTGATTCTGATGATGAGGATGATACTCAACTTTCTGACATCCTCAGAAGAAGAAGACAAAGCCCTAAGCCATCTGCTCCACCAGTCCAATCAACTCCATCAATCCAAAAGGCTTCAACCTATGCTCCTAAGGATAAAGGCAAACAAAAGATGACAGATGAGCAAGTTGAAGCAGATGCTCAAATGAAAAGGGAGCTTGCTCTTAAAGAAAAGGAAGAAAGGGAGAATGCTCAAATGGCTCAAGCATTGGGTGTTTCAGTTGAAGAAATCTACCAAGCCAAAGAGCTAGCATATCAGCAAGAGCAAGAACAAAGTCAAAATCAAGCTGCTGCTCAACACAAATTGGCAAGGGAAAAATCTCAGGCTGAACTACTCAAAGCTAGATCCCATGCTGATGCCATCAAAACCCTCTTCAACCTTGATTTATCTGCTCCCATCAATCTAAGTCAACAAAGACTTCAAAGCTTTAGAGAAAGAATCAATATTTTGAGAAACAGAACAGAACCAACTCGAATAACAAGAGCCACTGTCCATAAAGGTGATGGTGAACCCTACCTCAAAGCAATAAGACATAACAACTTCAACAGCTGTGAAGTTGTATCCTATGAGAGGTGTCACATATATGGGTTCACAGAGTTAATTGAGATCCTGTACCTTCTATTCAAATCCAAATCAAAGCTCAAAGTTCAATTCATTCAGAAAATTCAGAATTGGATAGCTCTGGCTGTATCACAAAGGGTCTTCACTCTAGATGACTATTACAGGCATGTGCACACAGTTGATAATCTTCATAAGAAAGGCTCCAAGCCCTTCAAACCATTTGAGCTAAGAGAGGTACTACCCCAGCGTGAATTCTTATCAGATTTTGAGGGTCTCAACACTTCTCTTCCACTGAACATCACTCCTGAGCTGTACAAGTTTATAATTATGCCTGTTGAAGGTATCTTCTTTTTGGATAGAGCTGGCACATGGAGGTTCTTTACACAGTCTGAAATCCTTAAGGCTAGCAAGAAGTTTCTATTTAGGCTAAGGATATCTACAAGAGGCAGAACTGGAAATGAAACTTTGAAGCCCTTGTTCAAGCCCAATGTGAAGTCTTAGTTGAAGCGGATCCCCATGCCAAAGATTTTGAAGTTAAAGAAGAGCCATGGTGGGATGATTGAAGACTGATTCTATCTCTGAAGATTTTGTTGTTATTTAGTTGATTGTAAATTATAGAATAGTTAATTTGTAGTCTATCTTTGTAATCACTTATGTACATTTCTTTATTCTGTTATTTCAAGTGATGTTTATGTATATTAGAAAATCAAAAGAAAATATATAAAAATGGAAAAATGAAAAGATACCACAAAAACAGGACAAAATGGTACAACACAGAAAAAGATTCCACAAAAACAGAACAAAATGGAACATTAGAAAAGAAACCAAAAACAGAACAAGGTTCAAATAAAAAGAGCTACCAAAAACAGATAGCTAGGTAGCCATATGTACTTAAAAGTTTAAATCTTTTATAATTCGAAGTCAAACTGATTCTTCAAAAAGAAAAAGGTTTTGTCATCATCAAATAGGGGGAGATTGTTGGGGAGATAATTACTTCACCCTAATAATCAACTCTGCCTATCCTAAAACATAGGATTTGATGATAACCAAACCCTACATTCAGTATGACTTAGAAAGAATTCAAACATGTGTTGTTTGAATCAGTTTCTGTAAATATTATGTTAAGTATGGAACCATCAGCTGAGGAAAATAAGTCATCAGTTGAGTATCAGATCCTACTCAAAGTATCAGCCAAAGGATATCAGCTAAGGAGCATCAGATGAAGAAAACAAGTAAAGAAGACCATCAGCTGAGGAAAACAGTCTATCAGCTGAGCAAAATTGTTGATCAGCTGATGAAAATATTCCATCAGCTGAGTGAACAGAGTGATCAGCTGAGTGAAGAAATTGATCAGTTGAGTGCCTACTCTATCAGCTAAGTGAACAAATGGATCAGCTGATGCCTAGAAGCATCAGCTAAGTAAGTCTTCCTTTACACAAGTCATCTCCCCTTATAAGCTGATGTATTTGATTGATCAGCTGAGCATTCTTGATCAATTGATCATACAAATACATAAGCTTATGTCCTAAAGTTTACTATTGATCAGCTGAGCATCTATATGATCAGCTGAGCAATATGAATCAACTGAGTCCTAGCAAAAAGTGATCAACTGATAAATTTTGTCAACTGAGTAGTGAATATCACAGCTTGAGTAGTGATAAATTTTGTCAAAGACCATACCCTTTGATTGTTGGGTCCTAAAATTTATGGGCCCTAGGCCACCGCCCTGGTTGCCCTGCCTTTGGGCCGGGCCTGTGAACACTCCCCTATATATATATATATATATATATATATATATATATATATATATATATATATATATATATATATATATATATATATATTAAAGTACATGTAATTGCATTCTAAGTAAGTTAGGCCCAGGCCCGATTTGTGGACACACTCAATTACACTTTAAGCTAGGTCAAGGCCCAACTATTGCCTTATTCGGAGACTTGAAGCAACAAGAATTTAGTAATCTGAATGGGTGTTTTGGGTCTTGGGAGTTGTTAGAACTCGAGGAACAGCCAAGAAGAACAACTGGGTTTTTGAGTTCGTAATATGTGTTTAAAATCCAATTAGTTTTCAAGGGTATGGTCTTAATGAAGGAAACCAGATGAAACTGAAATTTGTGGTTGCTATGGTTAAAGAACCTATGATTTTGGTTCACTGTTCAACTGATGTGTCTCAGTTGAGAGTCGACCCAAGTTGTGAACAGCTATAAATGTTTAGATTTCCAATCAATCGATGATATTATGTTTGATTGATCTTGGAGGGGACTGATTTGAGGATAGCCGACTACCGTGATCTGTGTTCTTATTCACGGGACCTTGGATTAACAACAGGGATGACACCTTAGCTATGAGGCCAAGATGAATTGGAAATCGAAGGTTGGTCGTGAACCGGATATGTGACGGGCCTGAAACAATTGCAGATATGTTGGACCGAAAGCCATGCCTCAAACATAAAACATTTAATCTTTTTACTTAAAACTCTTAAATTTTAAGTCACTTAATTACTATTCTACCCTCATCTACCAAAAAGTGATTTCATAAAATAAACTTAATAACATTCTTTTTTCATAAATTCCAGAATATTCCCTTTCCATAAATTCCATAGCAAAACTTACGAAACAAAATATTCCATAAACTTAATAACATTCCATAAATTCCAGAAAGGGAAAATATATAATATTCGTTTTTTACCTGCTAAATAAAAATTACAAAATTACATCTAAATTTCATTCCCTTTTCACCTGCTAAATAAAAATTACAAAATTACGTCTTGTGTGTCCTCTTGATCAATACCTATCAAAACAACTTCTTACAAACCATTTTTATTCACCGTCGCCGCATTGCGCGGGTACTCCGCTAAAATTTGAATGTTTAGTAGATTTTTTTTTAAATGGAAGTTTGGAGGTTGAATGAGGAAGGAGAAGTTGGTATTAATTTGTAATTCTTTTTCAGTTTTGCCCTTACTCTTGATGTCACGTGTTATCAACAGGTTTGTTCTTTAAGTTCTATGAATAAGCAAGGTTCTATCAACATAAGTTTGTGTTCCCGAATTGGAGAGGAAGGAAAGAAAATGGGTTATTTTATAGTAATACCCTTACTTTTTAAAATTATTTATTGTGATTAAGGGTAATTTAGTCACTTACGAAAAATCATAAAGATTTTCCTATCTTTTCCTTCCAAATCCTCCCACTTTTTGGAGGAAAGTTTAGGAGGGAAAGTTAACCAAACTTTCCTCCCAAATCCTCTCTTCTTTTCTTAAAATATTTCTAGAACACAAAACTTTTTTTTATTTCATTTCAAATCTCTTCTTTTCTCTCCGGATTAATATTCAGGAACACAGTGTTAGATGATCAAATGGTCCAGATTTATTATTTAGGTTCTATGATTAAGACTAGGTTCTATATTGATCCTATTTATATATATATAGGGTGTAGATCGACGGAGAATGGCTCCTTGCTGCACAACGCGAAGAAAACTTCTAGAACGTAGGATCAGATTCCAATTAAGGGTGGTGATTAAATTAAATTTCGGATAAATAGGATGCAATTAAATAGAGAAGGGCAAATTAGGAATTGCAATTTGTGACCTTTTTACGAAAGTAACAGCGATTTCAAAACACGCTATAACTGTCTTGTTACTACGTTAAGCGTAGACGAAGTGTCTAGTATGCACTGATCACAAAAGTCTACAGTATGTCTTTTCCTAGAAAGAACTCAACATGTGGCAACACCGTTAGTTGGAGTTAATTAAAGACTACGATTGTGAAATCCGTTACCACCCTGGTAAAGCCAACGTTGTAACAGATGCTTTGAGCCGTAAAGGACCGACAGCAGAAGTAAAGTTTATAAAGATCATGGTGATTTCAGATTTGATTGCAAAGCTAAAAGAAGCCTAGCAGTTAGCATTGCAAGAAGATAATCTGAAAGCTGAAACAATGAAGAAATTGAAAGACCAGCTGGGTGAAGATAATTGGGTTGAAGACTTTTCAATATAGGATTTGGGTACCTCTTGTTGGAGGTAACCGGGAGCTGATTCTGCAAGAAGCCCATAAGTCCAAGTTGTCTATCCATCCGGGAATCACCAAGATGTATTATGATCTGAAGAGGTTATATTGATGGCCGACTCTCAAGAAGGACATCGCTTCCTTTGTGGAAAGATGTCAAATACGCGGGCAAGTGAAGACGCAACACCAGAGGCCTTATGGCAATATGTGTAACATCCGTAAACCCGGCCTAGTTGTGGGCGGGTCAGTGGTAAGAGGATCGTATTTTGTGGCGAGTACCTATGTGTTGGGGAGATAATCACTTCACCCTAATAATCAACTCTGCCTATCTTAAAACATAGAATTTGATGATAACCAAACCCTACATTCACTATGACTTAGAAAGAATTCAAACATGTGTTGTTTGAATCAGTTTATGTAAAAATATGCTAAGTATGGAACCATCAGCTGAGGAAAATAAGCCATCAGCTGAGCATCAGATCCTACTCAAAGTATCAGCCAAAGGATATCAGCCAAGGAGCATCAGATGAAGTAAACAAGTAAAGAAGACCATCAGCTGAGGAAAACAGTCTATCAGTTGAGCAAAATTGTTGATCAACTGATGAAAATATTCTATCAGCTGAGTGAACAGATTGATCAGCTGAGTGCCTACTCTATCAGCTGAGTGAACAAATGGATCAGCTGAGGCCCAGAGCATCAGCTAAGTAAGTCTTCTTTTACCCAAGTCATCTCCCCCTTATAAGCCAATGTATTTGCTTGATCAGCTGAGCATTCTTGATCAACTAATCATACAAATACACAAGCTTATGTCCTCTTAAGCTTACTATTGAACAGCTGAGCATCTATATGATCAGCTGAGCAATATGTATCAACTGAGTCCTAGCAAAAAGTGATCAACTAATATATTTTGTCAACTGAGTAGTGAATATCAGAGTTCCTTGTACAATCTGTTAGCTGAGTCATGAAAAATGTCAAATCTACTCTATCTTTTCAGATTGTAAGTCATATGTAAAAGGCAGAACATGTGTTGTTCTATTATGCCTTAGATCTTTGTTTGTAAAAGTAAGAATGCACTTTTTGGATCAAGTATGAGACAAAAAGGTTTGATCTTATCTTCTGGAAAAGGATAATGATACTTCAAACAGACGAAGATCTTGAAGATTTGTTCAAACAACTAAGTATGGCTGGCAATCCCATACTTGGTAAAGTCAAATCAATCAGAAGCATGGTGTTGATTAAAGTACAATCATGGAAAGGGAAAGAAACTTCTACACGGCAGTAGATGTGGTCTTTAATATTTTATATTGTGAATGGGTTGCACTTTTGCAGAAAAGTACAATTACTTTTGTCATACTTTTGATTAAAGTAATTTTACTTTTCACCCACTACCTTTACAATTAAAATATTATATTTCCACATCCTCTTTGTCTCTTACCTTCATGCAACCAGATCCACCAAGACTTCTATATATACTCATGCATGGTGGACATGCAAACACACAATACTACACAACACAACAAAGTGAAGTCTCTACTACACTAAAAGAAAATCTCATCAGTTGAGAAATTTCGTAGAGTATAAGCATTGTGTAGTTTCAAACTTGTTCATGTGTTGAACACTCTATATACATTAATTGTTTTAGAGTTAGCTTGTCTATGTGTTAGACAAATTGATGGCCACCTTTTATTGTACTTAGAATTTCCGCTTCTAGTACATATAATTCTTGACTCATATCAATAAGAATGATATAAAAGTATATAAGTGTGTCTTTAATTTTTAAAAGCTAAAGTTTGTATTCAACCCCCCCTTCTACAAACATTTGTTGTTGAGTACTCAATCTGGGACTAACACTATGATTAGTTATGTGTATTTATGATGCGTGTTAATTAAAATGCGAATTAGTTAATTGGGATTAACTAGTAGGAAAATGTTAATGTGTAATCTATTTAAATCAATTAGTAAATTGGTTTATTAAATATAAATATTTATATGTGGAAAGATAATTACCGGAAAAGTTAAACAAATACATATATGGAAAATGTTTACTGGAAGTATGATGGTGTGTGTATGTGATCATGTATGTATGCAAGTAAGTGGATAAGTTTAAAAAAAAGAAAAGCAAACACCTCCTGCTTTGGTATCCAAAAAGAACAGAGTGTACGTGTTTGTATATGGCTATTGAAAGTTTCCTGCTCATAATTATGAAGGAGAAAAGTGTGTAGTGTGTGTTTAGCTAAACCATTGTTGAAGAAAGCTAGAACTTGCATACTTGAATTCGTGAAGTGAAGAATTGTTGATTGTTAAATCAAAACAGAGGTAAGATGATGATATAACATGTTTAGTAATAATTTGGTATGTTTTTCTGATGTAATACATGTATATATGGTGAAACACCATTGTTGGAGCTTGAAGCTCCACGCTTGGCAAATGGGTTTTACTTGTTTTGTTGTTTTAATTGGATATAATTAGATGTTTATGATGTTGGTATACATGATATATGTGGTTTATACATGTTTTAGAAGTGTTTGGGTTTGAATTCAGAAGTTGGAAAGTGAATTTGTAAAGTTTGAGTCGGCAGAATTTTGGATAAGATGATGCAAGTATCAACGTGACGCGTCCACGCTTATTGGCGGATTCTTGAAATCTCAAGGTCCAAATCCGATGGTTGCATTCCGAGACCCCAAAATCCGACCCTGACAATCCGTTAAGTGAAATCCGACACCGAGAATCCGGTAGTGGAAATCTGGGACTCAAAATCCGACACTGAGATCCGGATTTGTGGAAATTCGATATTATTACTCGATGCGACGCGTCGGTTTGGTGGACGCGACGCGTCCACGGTTTTTGTGGATTTCGATGTTTGTTTACATTCTTTATTGAAATATGCTACTTGTACATGCATATGTGAATCTTACAAGTTGTGTTTGATTTAAGGAAGATATAAATATATGTTTGGATATATATTTACGAATCAGATACTGATTTCAGTTTATTGTGATCTCAGGAATGAACAAGGCTTAGTAATATTAGACCCCTGAGTGGGAGTTCGAGAACTCGAGGTGAGTGGATGCTTAACTCACGACTAGTGTTAGTTGTAACTTGTTTGGTTATAACTGTTTGTGGACTGGCACATGGATAGACTTTATGTATGATAATTGATTAACTGGTTGTTTGTTAATTGATTGTTGCGTCGGTGATATGTATACATTCTATTGGGAAGTCAGTTTCCGTTGGGCACATGGGCTGGGTTTGTTTGCTATCGGTTAATCAGTATTGGGATCTTTTGATGCATTCGTTGCAACTTAAGGATAATACTATGTGAGAATAGCAAATGAACTATCGGTAAACCTTTGCTTTGGCCGGCATTGGTTGAAGGATCTGCAGATCCGCCGGTCTTCCCGGGACATTATTATGTGATGGTATTATGCGGGCATGATTAATTGTTTATATTCTGCGGATATGTTTATTTGGTATCCTGCGGTTGTGATTGATGCTGGTTTGTTGTAGTTTTACTTTCATTCACTTAGCTTTGTGCTAATCCCCCACCTCTCACTCCTTTTACAGGTTGCTGGTGAGTTCTGCGGTTCGGTTGTGAGGGGGTGTATCTTGGGGAATAATTGGTAGACATTTTGATTTTTAATTTTGACGAGCCGTGGTTTTTGTAATATTCGTATTTTTGACTAAACTGGTGTTGGAAAACTGTTTGTATATCTTTTTTGTTGTAAATATTTCAGTTTTAATATCGCTTCCGCATAATGTTTGAAAATGAGAATTTTGGGTTAAAAATACGGTGTTACAATATGCAACAACTGGATATTCCGGAATGGAAGTGGGATCATATCATGATGGATTTCATGACAAAGCTACCAAAGACGTTCAAAGGGCACGATATGATATGGGTCATTGTTTACAGGTTGACGAAAAGTGCTCATTTCTTAGCCACGAACGAGTCTGTTTCATTAACTCGTTTAGCTTAGCTTTATATCGATGAGATTGTGTCGCGTCACGGTCTTCCTTGTTCGATTGTTTCTGATCGTGACTCTCGATTTGTCTCTAATTTTTGGCAAAGTCTGCAATGTGAACTTGGCACCCGTGTTCATCTGAGCACTGCCTACTACCCGCAAACTGATGGCCAATCTGAACGAACGATACATATGTTGGAAGATATGCTTCGTGCGTGTGTACTCGTGTTTGGTGGTTCATGGGATTCTCATCTCCCATTGATTGAATTTGCTTATAATAATTCATATCATTCCAGCATTGGAATGCCACCATACGAGATGCTCTATGGAAGATGCTGTCGTATCCAACTTGTTGGTTGGAACCTGGTGAGAAATAATTTGTTGGACCTGAAATTGTCCAGATCACATCTGATAAAGTAAATGTTGCTCTTGAAAAGCTGAAAGCAGCTCGTGACCGACAAAAGATGTATGCGGATCCCAAGCGTCGTCCCGCTATATTTGATGTTAGTGATCGTGTGTTTTTGAAAGTTTCTTCTTGGAAAGGCGTCATCCGTTTTGGGCGTAAGGGGAAGCTAAGTCCACGTTATGTAGGCCCATTCAAAATTATTCGTAAAGTCAATGATCAGACGGTAACTCTAGAGCTGCCGCCTGAGCTAGCTAGTATTCATGACACCTTTAACTTGTGCTACTTACGCAAGTGCCACGTTGAAGAGGAGTAGATCATTCCATTGCAAGAACTCAAGGTTGACTCTTCTAAACGACTCGTAGAAGAACCTGTTGAGATTCTTGACACGAAAGTTAAGAAACTACATAAAAAGATGGTCAAGCTAGTCCTTGTAAAGTGGAAGCACAACTTAGGTCCAAACCTGACGTGGGAAACCGAGGACGAAATGAAAGAAAGATACCCTCACCTGTTTATCACTGAGCAGATTCCGAGGACGGAATCCTCTTAAGGGGGGTAGATTTGTAACATCATCGAATTGGGCCTAGTTGTATGTGATAGGCACGTATATGTAAATTGAGTAAAATAATAATAAAGTATGTGTATTTATTATTATGTGTTTAGTTGTTATGTGTTTTAGTAGTTGTGTATTAAAGTATAAAAGTAGTAATAATATAAATAAGATGGTTAATTTATGAATGAATTTAAGTAATGGTTCCGAAAATATCCCTGTTAGTTGAAATGGGTAACCGAGGGTCAAGTTTGTAAAACCTGTATTTTTGTAAGATTATGAAAATATATAAAATGCAAACTTACTTGAAAATTAGCATAACTATGTGACTAAAATGATATATATATATATATATATATATATATATATATATGTTATTAGTAGTGGGTTTGTGTTATTTATATGGTAGAAAGTTGGTAAATAAATGTAAATGGGTAAGAACTTCAAGGACCTAGCTTGTAACTTGGCAAATATATATGTAATGAGTTCAATTATTGGAGTCAAAGACCCCATTTTGTCTGGAAGAAAACGTATGAGAGAGAGAGAAGAGCTTTAGTTGGAGAAGCTTCAAGAAGAAGGGAAAATCAAAAGGAAAAAAAATTAGTGGTTCAAGTGCTTAACCTCAAGATTTGGTGAAAGTTTCTCATACTCTTTATCTTGTGTTTGATGTGGATCAAAAGAACAACCATTTAAAGTTATGGTTTATCAATCAAGTAAGTTCTAACTTGAAATTTGTGTTTGATTTGAGTTATACATGATGAATTTGGTGATTCTTAGTTTAGATTTGGGTTTATTGTGTTTATTGGGTCAAAAGTTAGGTGATTGTCAAAGTTAGGGTTTTGGTATGATCAAATGGGTTTAAAGATGTTGATAAATGAGTTTGATGATGGTTTTATATGTTATTATGGTGAATTGATAGTTAGAAATGTGTTGATTTGGTAAAATAAGTCAAGAACTTGAAAATGGAGGAATTAAGGGTTTATTTGATTATTAAATTGTGTTTGAATGTGTTTAAAAGTAGTTAAAAAGGGTTAAAAAAGGTTTGTTAGAGTTATGAAGTAGATTTGTGATGGTTTTGAGGTTATAATGCAAGTTATAAGTTTTGGTTGTGGAAATTTTGGTGAAAATCGGAGCTGCGGCAATCAAAAACAGCCCAGAGTTACTGTTCACGGGCACGTCGCGGCGCGACCCATATGTGTCACGGCGCGAGGGTCCTGTTTGGCAAAGGTCACTTTTCCAGAGAATTTCTCCCGCCGCGAGGAACCCTGTCTCGCGGCGCGAGACCCCCTTGAAACGTCCAAAAACTTGTTTTTGACCCCATTTGACCTTATATATGCTTGGGGATTGATTCCTATGGTTATAGGAGGTTTATTGGAGTCTTTTAAGACCCGAAAGGGTGTCAAAGGCTAGAATTGAGTCTAGAAAACCTTGTTTTTGGTTAACTAAGTAAGTTAACCTTATGTTTTGGTGATCATAGGTTATGATCAAGTGCTTGAGCTTTGGTTTGGATGGGGTTGTGATCTTCATCACACCCTCAGGTGAATACACCCTGCGGATACCCAAAATTGTTAAAGTTTTTCAAGTCATCACTTATGTGTTTTGATTGTTTGGCAATTGTTTGATGAATCTTGATGATTCAAAGGATGTGGATTATGAAATTGTTTTGTAACATGAATTAAATGATTTGAGATTGTTTATGAACTTTTGAACTTCTGAATATGAAAACTATGCATTTGTTTTACAAATGCGGGTTATATGATCTATGAATGTTTATGAGGCTTTTGGAACTTCAAGAACATGGAAACCATGTAATATTTATAATATGGTTTTATGAACTACAAATGCTTTGTGAAGCTCTTGGATTCAAAGAAAGTGGAAATTATGGATTTAATGTGAAAGTGTTTTAATGATGATTTTCAAAGTAAGGCCATTACTCCATTTTGGAAATGGACTATGTTTATGTTATGCTTAAATTAATGGTTTTGAAACATTATACTCCATGTTGGAGTGGACTTTGATTTTGAAACAAAAGACATGGTTTTGACTTAATGAAACTCATGTTTTCACTAAAGATGTTTTTAGGCATTGAGATGCCAAATATGTTTTTTGTATTTGTGGCCTTCGGGGTAAGTGATTTATTGACCCTTCGGGGTAGGTGATTATGTGACCCTTCGGGGTATGTGCCTATGTGACCCTTCGGGGTATGTGCTTATGTGACCCTTCGGGGTATATGTGCTTCGGTCCGGACCACTGTGTGATAAGAACTCTGTACCATAGGGTTCCTAGTCATTGAGACGTACACAGAGGTTCCTGTGGCTTCGGCGATTGGGGAACCGCGAGGTACGGGTGCCTGAGGGATCGGTGAAGAGAGTGGAGGGGTATGTCAGTAGGCCATCATGACCGTGTGGGTTCACTGGGCTGACAAGCCGCCGAACCCGGAGCAACACATGTGAATTTGGTGAACAAGGCTTACACTCTAGATAACCGTTGTATGGTGGACTGCTTCGTGCATCCCCCACCTTGACGGGGTGATGTGGTTATCCCCCATGTGGGCACGTGTTGACCGTGGCTAGCTACCACGTGGATTCATTGTGGCCCAATGGACAGACCCGCATCCTTATGTGTTATTATGTGTGATTTTAAAAGGATATTGATTGGCAAACTTATGTTTTCAAAAGAGAAACAGGATGACTTGGTTTTGATAAAACAAATGTTTTTGGTTGTACTCACTAGCTATGTTTATAGCTAATATTGTGTATGAAAATGTTTTGTATCCGCAGGTTGTACAGAGGCCTTAGTGAGGCGGGTAGATGCCTTGGGCATAGTTTGCTTGCATTTCCGGTAATCTTGGGTTTCCCATGCTTTTGATAATGGTCGTGAGATTGACTATGGTAACACCTAATGATTTTGGGTTATATCCAATGATAAGTTTATTGTTTAAATATACGGTATCTTATTGAAATACTCCAAGAGGATTACTATGCTTCCGCAATAAGTTACACAAAATTGTATAAATTGAGTTTTTGAAAAATTTTAAATTTGGACTGAAAATCAGGGTGTTACAAGTTGGTATCAGAGCCTGGGTTTGAGTGAATCATTCACTCGAGTTAGTGTTTGGTCTCAAACCAGGCCGACCATTACAGGAAATCCATTTGAACTTGAAGGGGGTAACTTGGGTTAGGATGAGAGTTGCCTGAGTCTTAGGTAACTCAAGTGTGTCGCTAGCCCTCTATTACTAAGTTTGACCTCTGAGATGAGATACATTTATGAAAAAGCCTACCTTGGGTAGCAGTCTGGAAGTTAATTGTACTGTTGAGTACTAAGAATAGTTGTCCTGGTTCACATAGAACCTTGGATAGAGATAGAAAGCTGTTTGAGCTTGTGTACTGAATCCTGTATTATGGATAAGTCATTGATGAATCCTTTGTAAGGATAGCCTGGTTTAGAAGGAAAGATTTCCTTGAGGATATATGAGATGCTTTGAGAACTAGAATGAGAAACTAAGTCTTGATTAAGATTAGTTTCACCAATAGAAACATGAGATTATGATATTAGAAACTTTGTTTAGTATGCCTTAATTAATAAGGTGAGTAAGTGATGAACTCCATGGGATGGAGTTAGATCAGAAAAATGCCAATTATCCTTGATTCAAGGAGGGAGGCATCTCATGGGAAGGGATATAAAAGACGATTTAGTCTATAGAATGAACCCTTTATGCGACTGCGGTTGCGGGTTCGGATCCTTTATGGATAATGGTTAGAGCCGTCTGTTAGTGACATTCTATGTGTTTTGACTTGAGAGCTGTTTCCCTATCTAAGTATGAATCCTATCGGGATTATTGGTTAAGTTGAAACTGAAATTGAAGTTAATGTCTCATGTATGACAGATTTACTCTGATGAGTATTGTGATAGTGAATTGGTGTTTGCGTGTTTCTCCGAGAGAAACAAGAATCTTCTGTTGAATTGTGTCTTCTATGATAGAAGAATAGATATTGTGTCACCATCGAGGTGGTGTAGTTTAGTCCAAATGAGTTGGATTCCTTATGGAAATCTTGTATAGATCTTGTGATCTAATGAGTCTCATATTGAGATGTGATGTAGAATGACTAAGTTTGAATCGAAAATCTCTTAGTTACATAAGCTCTCAAGTTTTCATTGAAAGTTATGACCGCTCTTAGCACTTGATGGGTGCTTAGAGGAGATAATGTAATGGAATGTTTAAGCAAGGTTGTACATTGAGTAACCTTGCGATTAAGTCGATAAATAATCTTAGAGATTTTGACTCTCTAGTGATTGAGACTTTCTGAATTAAGAATGTGACGTTATTGATTAGTGATGTGTTCACTTAAGAATCTGAGTAACCAAATCTCTTTTCTTTGATGGATTAGAAAGAGTTGTGTAAAAAGAAAGATAATTGTAGATTATTGAACCTCTTATGAGGATAGACCAATTATAAGGTCAGTTTTGTGATATGAAAATTTGAATTATAACTTGGTGTGACCTTATGTATTAGCTTATCCCTAATAGTGGGAATGACTAACTGTAAGTTCATTAGAACTGCAATAAGTGTTAATGATTGAGAATTTGATAAGTTGACTAAGTGACCCGTTTTGGGTATTGTTGAAAAGAGTTCCTTAATGATTACAGTTAGTTATGTTCGGATCAATGATCCAGTGGGTGTATGAATAAGAATTCCATTAAGAACAAAAGGATTTCATGTGATAAAGTGATGGAGGTCTATGGATATTCCTTTGAGGTGAGGAATCCTTAGGACCTCATAGTGGTTGCTTTTGGAATCACTTGTGATTCCTTGGGATTAAATAGTTTGATTATGTTATCATATATTAACGTGTGGTTTGTTACCTAAGGAGTGATTAACTCTGTATGTGTGATTGGATATCAAAAAGAGATTTAGAGATTAGCGAAGCTGAACCCGAAAGTGAATCTCCTATCCATGAATTGAGGCATGTCCTCAGGCTATGAGATAGAGTTAAGATCCTCCCATTTTGATAATAGATGCCATCGTGATAAGTAGTTGGCTTATATGCGTGTGATTTGGTGTGGTGCTTTTAGACCACAAGAGTTGACTGAGTATATGACTATTAGGAGCATGCGGCAATGCCGGTAGCTCGAGTTGGTCGAGAGCTTTGACCTTGAGATTTGTTTTATCCGGGCATGGCAAAAGTTGTGACCTAGGTTTGGAGTTGCAAGGATATAGTCCTAATAGATTCATTGTGGGTCTTTTAGACCAAAAAGTTGATATGGACTTAATGAAGCGACTTAGAGGTGCTCAACGAGAGGCCATGCGGGATAAAGATCTCTAAGAAAGACTATGCTTGTAGATATGATCGTCTTAAGGACGATATTGTGATATTTGGACCAATGGGTCAATTTGAGCCTTAGTGTTGGATATGAAGTATGAGTTATTTGTGTTTAACGAAGGATGGTTCTGGTGAACCTTCCTTTGGTGATGTGTTTGTATTGTGCAGAGAGCTAAACTCGTGCATTAGCTGTTGACTTTGATAGCAAGCATGGTTATTGAATTAAGGTATAATGTGTTAAAACCTTAAGTTATGAGATATGCCAAAATGTAATCGGTAATTTTTACCGTAGAAATTTCCGAATCAGAGGTTAGTGTATATACTTTTGGTTATGTGCCAAGATTGTAATGAATCATGAGAGAAGATTATATGATTTGGGTCTTCGCTGACGAATTGATGAAAGAACTTCGTTTTAATGGTACTTATGTGTTTATCTGTCCAAATTATGGACAAGTACTTAATGAATATGATTGTGTTAAGACATGGGATCATGATATTCGGTTATGGATAGACACTTATGCGTTACTCGAATTATTGGAAAACTATTTATAAGAAAAATATATGTTTATGAATGGGTTGTTTGCCCAAGTTGGCTGGCATTTGCCATAGTGTTTGGAAATTGAGAAATGATTGGTAGATCACTAGCTAGTGTGAGCAATCGCTAGTCAAGAGACTATATAGCTTAAGAGCTGTAAAGCTTGGGCTAATGATATGGATCTCCGATAGTCCAATTGGGAGATACTCGTGGACCAATAGTGGTGAGATACTAGGCCATTTTAAAGGTCTAGTTAAAGGAATTAATCTTGAACTTCGAGGTATAAAAACTGTATCGATGAACTATATTGATGATTAAGTATCATAAGTGATGATTGCTCTCATAGAGAGAAAAATTAAGTGATTATGAAAAAGTTGATTCTATTAGTTGAATTAAATGATCCTAGTTAGGATCTTAGTGCAACAGCCTAAGCGTGTGGATCGATTCGATTCCGAGGACGGAATCTTGGTAAGGAGGGAGGAATTGTAAAACCTGTATTTTTGTAAAATTATGAAAATATATAAAATGCCAACTTACTTGAAAATTAGCATAATTATGTGACTAAAATGATATATATATATATATATGTGTGTGTGTGTGTGTTATTAGTAGTGGGTTTGTGTTATTTATATGGTAGAAAGTTGGTAAATAAATGTAAATGGGTAAGAACTTCAAGGACCTAGCTTGTAACTTGGCAAATATATATGTGATGAGTTCAATTATTGGAGTCAAAGACCCCATTTTGTCTGGAAGAAAACGTATGAGAGAGAGAGAAGAGCTTTAGTTGGAGAAGCTTCAAGAAGAAGGGAAAATCAAAAGGAAAAAAATTAGTGGTTCAAGTGCTTAACCTCAAGATTTGGTAAAAGTTCTTCATACTCTTCATCTTGTGTTTGATGTGGATCAAAAGAACAACCATTCAAAGTTAGGGTTTATCAAGTAAGTTCTAACTTGAAATTTGTATTTGATTTGAGTTATACATGATCAATTTTGTGATTCTTAGTTTAGATTTGGGTTTATTGTGTTTATTGGGTCAAAAGTTAGGTGATTGTCAAAGTTAGGGTTTTGGTATGATCAAATGGGTTTAAAGATGTTGATAAATGAGTTTGATGATGGTTTTATATGTTATTATGGTAAATTGATAGTTGAAATTGTGTTGATTTGGTAAAATAAGTCAAGAACTTGAAAATGGAGGAATTAAGGGTTTATTTGATTATTAAATTGCGTTTGAATGTGTTTAAAAGTAGTTAAAAAGGGTTGAAAAAGGTTATGTTAGAGTTATGATGTAGATTTGTGATGGTTTTGAGGTTATAATGCAAGTTATAAGTTTTGGTTGTGGAAATTTTGGTGAAAATCGGAGCTGCAGCAATCAAAAACAGCCCAGAGTTACTGTTCACGGGTGCGTCGCGGCGCGACCCATATGTGTTGCGGCGCGAGGGTCCTGTTTGGCAAAGGTCACTTTTCCAGAGAATTTCTCCCGGCGCGAGACCCCCCTGAAACGTCCAAATACTTTTTTGACCCCATTTGACCTTATATATGCTTGGGGATTGATTCCTATGGTTATAGGAAGTTTATTGGAGTCTTTTAAGACCCGAAAGGGTGTCAAAGGCTAGAATTGAGTCTAGAAACCCTTGTTTTTGGTTAACTAAGTAAGTTAACCTTATATTTTGGTGATCATAGGTTATGATCAAGTGCTTGAGCTTTGGTTTGGATGGGATTGTGATCCTCATCACACCCTCAGGTGAGTACACCCTGCGGATACCCAAAATTGTAAAAGTTTTTCAAGTCATCACTTATGTGTTTTGATTGTTTGGCAATTGCTTGATGAATCTTGATGATTCAAAGGATGTGGATTATGAAATTGTTTTGTAACATGAATTAAATGATTTGAGATTGTTTATGAACTTTTGAACTTCTGAATGTGAAAACTATGCATTTGTTTTACAAATGCGGGTTATATGATCTGTGAATGTTTATGAGGCTTTTGGAACTTCAAGAACATTGAAACCATGTAATATTTTATAATATGGTTTTATGAACTACAAATGCTTTGTGAAGCTCTTGGATTCAAAGAAAGTGGAACTTGTGGATTTAATTTGAAAGTGTTTTAATGATGATTTTCAAAGCAAGGCCATTGCTCCATTTTGGAAATGGACTATGTTTATGTTATGCTTAAATTAATGGTTTTGAAACATTATACTCCATGTTGGAGTGGACTTTGATTTTGAAACAAAAGACATGGTTTTGACTTAATGAAACTCATGTTTTCACTAAAGATGTTTTTAGGCATTGAGATGCCAAATATGATTTTGGTATTTGTGGCCTTATGGCATGTAATATTTGGCCTTGATGGCAAGTGATTTATGACCCTTCGGGGTAAGTGATTTTATGACCCTTCGGGGTAGGTGATTATGTGACCCTTCGGGGTATGTGCCTATGTGACCCTTCGGGGTATGTGCTTATGTGACCCTTCGGGGTATATGTGCTTCGGTCCGGACCGCTATGTGATATGAACTCTGTACCATAGGGTTCCTAGTCATTGAGACATACACAGAGGTTCCTGTGGCTTCGGCGATTGGGGAACCGCGAGGTACGGGTGGTTGAGGGATCGGTACAGAGAGTGGAGGGGTATGTCAGTAGGCCATCATGACCGTGTGGGTTCACTGGGCTGACGAGACACCGAACCCGGGGCAACACGTGTGAATTTGGTGAACATGGCTTACACTCCAGATAACCGTTGTATGGTGGACTGCTTCGTGCATCCCCCACCTTGATGGGGTGATGTGGTTATCCCCCATGTGGGCACGTGTTGACCGTGGCTAGCTACCACGTGGATACATTGTGGCCCAATGGACAGACCCGCATCCTTATGTGTTATTATGTGTGATTTTAAAAGGATATTGATTGCCAAACTTATGTGTTCATAAGAGAAACAGGATGACTTGGTTTTGATAAAACAAATGTTTTTGGTTGTGCTCACTAGCTATGTTTGTAGCTAATATTGTGTATGAAAATGTTTTGTATCCGCAGGTTGTACAGAGACCTTGGTGAGGCGGGTAGATGCCTTGGGCAAAGTTTGCTTACATTTCCGGTAATCTTGGGTTTCCCATGCTTTTGATAATGGTCGTGAGATTAACTGTGGTAACACCTAACGATTTTGGGTTATATCCAATGATAAGTTTACTGTTTAATATACGGTATCTTATTGAAATACTCCAAGAGGATTACTATGCTTCCGCAATAAGTTACACAAAATTGTATAAATTGAGTTTTTGAAAAACTTTAAATTTGGACTGAAAATCAGGGCGTTACAAAGTTGTAAGTTGAAAAGGGGAACAAAATACCCCTTGTGGATTCGCTTAAAGCCAAAGGCGGTTAAGCCTTTGAATATCCACGTCTATATGTGTTCATAAACACAAGTACAGACAACTCTTTAAACTCTCTCTACAACTAGTTCTTGAAGAAACCTCTGAAGTTCTTTAGTACAAGATTAAATCCAAGCAAATGCAAATTCTTTTCATCTTCATCATCATCTCCATCACCTACTTCATCTTGTTCTTCATTTGGTAAGTATTCTTGCCAAGTAGGTTTTGTGATTCAAGTAAGCTAAACTCAAATTGAGTTCAAGATTTGACTTTAATTGATCCTTATATCAGTTACAAGTTGCAAAGAACTCATATGATGAATTCAAGTGGGTCAAATGATTGATTTTGATCCCAAATCTTGTGTAAGTTGTTATATTTGATGAAAAGATTGTTTTTGGAATCATATGAATGTCCCCTATGATGTACAAATGCTGGAAAATATTTAAAAATCCGTTTTGAGAAGTTTGGATGAAGAACAGTCAAAACAGGGGGCTGTAACCAACCTGTTCCGAAACAGGTCTACTTGCGGGTGCAAGGCTCTATCCTTGCGGCCGCAAGAGGTCGTGAGTTCCTAAATCCAATACCAAATCCGATAGTCGCTTGCGGGCACAAGGCCCCGTGCTTGCGGCCGTAAGTAGGCTTCGAATGGCCAAATCCGATGGTGCCTTACGGGTGCAAGCATATGTGCTTGCGGCCGCAAGGGGGTATCTTTCAGTAACAGTTCACAGAATGTTTAAACTTCTGTATTTTTACATATAAGTATTCAGTGTGACCTTGTAAGCTGATCTAAGGTTCCTTTAGGGGTTCCTATTCTTGTTCTAAGCAGTTGTACCTCGTATGTAAACGATTAATGTAAGTATTAAGGTTTAGGTGAATCGGACGCGTTAGCAAAGCCAAAGTGAAATAGCTGTTTGTTCTAAGCTACTCAGGTGAGTATCGGCTTTCAGGAGTCTCAATAGAGTGAGACTTGTTTACTAAATTACTATTTGATTGTTATGTAAGATTGTACTGTGTATGCTTAAGGTTTATTGCAGGTACGCTAAAGAATGTAAGTGTAAGTCTTAAATGATGTTATGTTATGTTTGTTGGGTTATGCCCACTGACACACACACGAGTTTGTATCATGGCTGATGAAGCAAGGGCCTATTGGGTCACACGCCAAGTATCGATTCCGGCATCACGAATAGTCTAATGAGAGAGAAAACCAGAAACTGGTTCTGGTGGGCCAAGGCACGTCCGTGCCTCTATAAGGTACGGCCATGCCCTACGGGCAGGCACGAGCCCAAGTCGGGCGTGACTTTGGCGTGGCCTGTGGCTAGGAACGCCCGTGCCTCTGGGAGGCACGCCCGTGCCCTGTGCCCAATGGACAGGTACGAGCCCAAGTCGGGCGTGACTTGGGCGTGGCCTTTTGGGCTGGTACGCCCGTGCCTTGTGAGGCACGGCCATGCCCCATGCAGTTACAGTCTTCTTAAACAACTTTCAAAGCTGTTTATGAAGGAGATTATGGTGTTTTAATTGGTAATTGATGGATTATCAATGCATGCACGTTTTTATTTTCTTTTGTGGAGTCTATATAATGTGGTGCTTGATTCCTTTGTTGGGTTACTAGCTTTTGAAAGGCATAAAACACATATTGCACACTTCTCTCTCTCAAGCACACAAAAGACATCCAAGGCTTTGGTTCTTTGTGTAGATCATATTTGTGGTGTTTAGGTTGACACACCTAACACTCTAGCAAGTGGGAAAAGATCAAGACTTGGTGTGGACTTCGATAGAGGTGTACACGTTAGTGCACAAGACTTCCAAACTCCAAACCCGCGTGTACAAAGAAGATAGCATCAGGGGTATAACTATATTTCTTTGTATGTTTATTTTGTTGCTTATCCATGTTCAGAGTTTTGGTCCATTTGGTGGGCGCATTCGTGGTCAAATTTTGAAACTCTTTTTCCCCGTTTTGGCTCACAGGAAAAACACTTAGGATTTGGGCATGTTACCGGGTCTTTATTTATATGTATACGTGTTTGTTTTATATTTGAATTCTTTACGATGTATGCTAGAGAATTTTTGAAAATATATAAAACAAGAGATTTATAAATGAGTTTATATTTCTACGCGCATAAAAATTGGCAAACATTAATGTAAAAGGTGTTTATATTAAACGGTGATTAAAAAGGAGTTTTTGTCACTTAAATTGCTAATTCGTCAAAATTGTTAAAATAATATTTTAACCGGAAAAACAAAAACCCGTTTTTCAAAAAGTAAGTCACGCACCACCCGTAAGACGACACCACCCAAATCTAACGAAACTTGGATGATTGTCGAGCATTAGCACGAGTCATTGCCTTGTGGAGTTGTGTGGAAGGTGAGTGTGGCAACCCGCAATATTGGTAGTCGAGCTTAAGCACGAACCAATGATTGGGCTAGGGTACCAACGTGTGTCTTGACGGGCGACTTACAAATTCTTTTATGTTGCTTAAATGATGTCGATCTCTAGCCGAGTCATTTAATAAATAAGAAAAGGATTGGTGTATGAAGGAATCAAACATGCCTTAGACATTTGATGTCGGAAGGATCCCGCAAGGATCTAAGAGTTGCAATGGTTGCAATCGGTAATTTGTCTACCGGCCTAAATAACTTATTTCATGATCCGCGGTAAACCCGTCATGAGATAGAGTGAAATATGGTTCTTAGCCTTGTTCAAATAATTAAGTCTTAAAACTATTGGGTAATTATTTCTACAAGGATTTGACAACTAAAATTGGTACTCTAATTTTGTAGATGGCATCCAACAACGCTTCTACATCTTCATCGAACTCTATTTCCCTAAAAATTTTCCTCGAAAAGGCCAAACTCGATGGCCAAAACTTCATGGATTGGTTCATGCAAGTAAGGATAGCCCTTAGGTATGAACAAAAGATGTGGGCCATCGAGGAGCCTTTTCCGGAAGCACTTGCGGCGAATGCGACTAGGGCGGTCCGAGACGCGTATGATAAGCGCGTTAAGGAAACGAACGAAGTGGATTGCATTATGCTCTCGTCAATGATTCATGAGCTTCAAAAGCAAATGGAACATTTAGGAGCATATGACATGCTTAACCAGCTAAAGGAAATGTTCCAACAGCAGGCTAAGCTAGAGCGCTTTGAGTGCCTAAAGTCCCTTTTCGATTGCCATATGCAGGAGGGCGGAAATGTGAGCGTTCACGTGCCTAAGATGAAAGCATTGGTTGATCGCTTGGAGAGGTTGGGATTCCCGTTAGGGAGGGAGTTGGCGGTGGATGTGATCCTCTGTTCTCTTCTTAGTTTCTTTTCACAATTTGTGTGGAACTATCATGTACATGGCATGGACAAGTCCCTAATGGAGCTTCACGGAATGTTAAAGACCGTCGAGTCCGACATGTCCAAGAAGCCCTCCTCGTCCAAACCCGTCCTAGCTATCCAGGGAGGCGGAACCAAAAGAAAAGGTGCTCCCCCCTCTAAGGGAAAGGGTAAGGGAAAGGTTGCAAGACCTAACCCGAGTCCGGCCCCGAAGGGCAAGAGGAAAGCCGTGATGGTTCCACCGGCTGAGGTCCCTGCGGAAGCCGAGTGCTTCCACTGCAAGGAAAAGGGTCATTGGCGGCGTTCTTGCCCAAAGTACCTTGAGGAGCTCAAGCGGGTAAAACCGAAGGGAGCGGGTAACTCAGGTACGTTTATGATTGAACTCCACAATACCGCTACTTTTAACGGCTGGGTACTTGATACCGGTTGTGGCACTCATATTTGTAATAATGTGCAGTTGCTAAAAAGAAGTAGGGCGCTGGGTGCTGGAGAGCTTGACCTGATCATGGGAAACAAGGATGTGGTTCCTGTGGAGCGGATAGGGAGTGTTGATCTCGCCTTTCCTTCAGAACTTGCTATTACCTTATAAAATGTTTGGTTTTCGCCCTGCATGGCACGAAACATTATTTCCTTTCACACTTTGTATGACGATGGTTATGAGTTTAATTTTAATGATGGAATTATTTCTTGTTTGAGAAATGATGTTCATTACTTTAAAGCTTATCCATGTCGTGGGATTTATGAAACAAGTGTGTGTTTGGATGGTAATAAATCAATCATGAACATTGATTCTAAGTCCAAAGGTGTATTGGACAAGTTGTCTTTGTGGCATAGTCGTCTTGGCCATATAAGCAAGAAACGTATCGCTAAACTCCAAGTGGATGGGATTTTGGAATCGTTTGACCACGGGTCAAGCGAAGTATGCGATTCTTGTTTATTAGGCAAAATGACTAAGGCGCCCTTCACCGGCGTTAGTGAAAGGGGCAAAGACTTCTTAGACATTATTCACACGGATGTGTGTGGTTCGTTCAGGTCTGCTACAAGAAACAACTGTAGGTACTTCGTTACTTTTACTGATGATTTCAGTAGGTATGGTTATGTTTATTTGATTAAGCATAAATCTGAAACCTTTGAGGTGTTTAAGACATACCAAAACGAAGTGCAGAATCAATTGGGCAAGCAGATTAAGATTCTCAGATCCGATAGGGGTGGTGAGTATCTTAGTACCGAGTTTCTTGATCATCTTAGGGGTTGTGGAATCATTTCACAACTTACTCCACCCAGGACACCACAATTAAATGGGGTCGCTGAGAGGAGGAACCGAACTTTATTGGATATGGTTCGGCCCATGATGAGTCATACAAAGCTACCCGCAAGTTTTTGGGTTATGCTTTGGAAACTGCTGCTAGGACCTTAAACCTTGTACCAACAAAGAAGGTTGCAAGTACACCGTTCGAGATGTGGCATGGAAGGGTTCCTTCGCTAGCCTATCTCAAGGTCTGGGGTTGTGAATCTTACGTGAGACATGAAGCTCAAGGCAAACTTGAACCCAGAGCCGAGAAGTGTATTTTCATTGGCTACCCAGCTGGTTCTATGGGATATTTGTTTTACAAACCTTCGGAGAACAAGGTGTTTGTTGCTCGAAGGGCAGTCTTCCTTGAAAGGGAGCTGATATCTGCAGAAGCCAGTGGGAGGCAAGTCGATCTAGAGGAAATTCTAGATGACACCAATGATCAACGTGATGTTGGCACTAATACCGCTTCTGAGGTCGGCGTACCGGAAGAAGTTGAACCTCAACCATTGGTGGATGAGGTTCCTGATACACAACCATTAGAGCTCCGTAGATCTGGTAGAGTTCGTAATGAGCCGGAAAGATATGGGTTTCCCATATCCGAGGGCGACGAACTATTGGTGGATCATAGTGAACCGACCAACTACTGAGAAGCCGTAGCGGGCCCTGAGTCTGCTAGGTGGAAGGAGGCGATGGACAATGAGATGCAATCCATGGCGGATAATCAAGTCTAGGACTTGGTTGATCCGGTACCCGGCCACAAGCCAGTAGGGTGCAAATGTGTCTTTAGGAAGAAGACTAACATGGATGGAAAAGTAGACACCTTCAAAGCTCGACTGGTAGCAAAGGGTTTCACTCAAACTCATGGTGTAGACTATGATGAAACCTTTTCTCCGGTGGCTATTTTGAAGTCTATTAGGATACTAGTGGCTATCGCTGCATATTACGATTACGAAATATGGCAGATGGATGTCAAGACTGCCTTCCTTAATGGGAAGTTGGCAGAGGAGGTTTACATGGCACAACCTGATGGTTACGTAAACCCCAAATATCCTAATAAAGTCTGCAAGCTTAAGAGGTCCATTTATGGACTTAAGCAAGCATCTCGGAGTTGGAACATTTGCTTTGATGAAAAGGTCAAAGAGTTTGGATTTTCTAAAAGCAAGGATGAACCTTGTGTGTATGTTAGGGCTAGTGGGAGTGCTGTAGTTTTTCTAGTCTTGTATGTAGATGACATACTACTCATAGGGAGTGACGTGACTACCTTGCAGGAAGTGAAAACCTGGCTTGGGAGTTTCTTCTCTATGAAAGACATGGGAGAAGCAGTATATATTTTGGGGATAAAGATCTATGGAGATAGATCTAGGAGACTCATTGGTTTGAGCTAGAGTACGTACATAGATAAAGTCCTAAAGAGGTTCAAGATGCAAGATTCCAAGAAAGGGAATTTGCCTATGTTGCATGGTATGGCGTTGTACAAGTCTCAATGTCCTAGTTCTCAAAAGGAACTAGAGGAAATGAGTCGAGTCCTGTATGCTTCGGCAGTGGGATCGATCATGTATGCTATGCTATGTACTCGGCCTGATGTGTCGTATGCCTTGAGCATGACGAGCCGATATCAGGCTAACCCTGGTCAAAGTCATTGGGTTGCGGTTAAAAACATCCTTAAATATCTTCAGAGAACTAAGGAAATGTTTTTAGTGTTTGGTAGATCGGAGGAGCTCAGAGTTACTGGATATTCTGATGCTAGCTTCCAAACGGACAAGGATGATTGCCGGTCTCAATCGGGATTTGTATTCTTTTTAAATGGTGGAGCAATAAGTTGGAGAAGTTCCAAGAAAGATACCGTGGCCGATTCAACCACGTAGTCAGAGTATATTGCTGCAAGCGAGGCTACTAAGGAAGCCGTCTGGATGAAGAAATTCATTCAAGACCTTGGAGTTGTTCCTAGCATCGCTAACCCTATTGAGATCTTCTGTGACAATGAGGGTGCAGCAGCTCTAGCTAAGGAACCAAGAGCGCATCGACGTACGAGACACATTGCTCGGAAATATCATTTTATTTGTGAAATCATCGAGAATGGTGACATTGTGGTTAGTAGAGTACCGACTGAGGGGAACTTGGCAGATCCACTCACCAAACTTTTGTCACAAGTTAAGCATGATTCTCATGCTAAGTCTATTGGTATTAGATTTGCTAGTGACTTGGTTTAATTGTAATAGTTGTATTTGTTATTGAGAACATTAAAGCAATAATGTATTTCTTATTGTAATGACTATTAAATGGGGATTTAATATACGCATGGTGCGATTACTTTATGAAACATTATTGTGTTCTATCTTTGCATGTTTAAATACTTCCATGAATAAACTTGTTTATTCTAAATACTCCACGATCGGTCGTTCTTCATTGGAAGAAAGAAGTGAAATAAGATCGAGGCTAGTGGTTGGTAAAGTTTTCATCTTGGATTGAATACTTGTTTACGCAACACTAGCCTGTACTTAATGGTGATTAAGTAATTGGAGGACCCGTACCTGAGTTTACTTCATGGATATTATCACAAGTAAATCAGGATGATAATATTATTTATCCTTCTACTGGAGATGCACGCGTTGCTTGATTATTAACTTGGACTTGTTTAGATTGCTTTCTAACGCAGTTCGTAACTGGCTGTTATAAGGGAAGTTTTCAGGCAAGAACTTGTTAATATGATAGGGCGGTGTAGTCAAAAGTATTCGTTCCTCTTTTGAGAGATATCATTGGGCCCCTCGTTGACTAAGTTGGTGACAAATCAAAATGCATGGCCGTGCTCAAGTTTAATTGATAGTGGATCAATTGTGCAACTTGTTTTGTTAGTCATAGTTAGTCTATATCGAGAAACATAATCGTGAATGACTTGGGGTTGATCATGTTCCATGACCTGCATTCACAACGGATATCGTGAACGAAGGAGTATATAATCACTTATCTATAGGACCTTTCCTTTTGGTTAGGTATTTGTTTTTGGAAGACAAACCCTGTGCTGACTTGGGGGCATAGATGCCTTGCTAGAGGCCGCTCTATGTCGGTGACGCCTTTCGTGAGTTTGTCATGTGCAAGTGGGAGTCTGTTGGATTATGCCCACTGACACACACACGAGTTGGTATCATGGCTGATGAAGCAAGGGCCTATTGGGTCACACACCAAGTATCGATTCTGGCATCACAGATAGTCTAATGAGAGAGAAAACCAGAAACTGGTTCTGGTGGGCCAAGGCACGCCCGTGCCTCTATGAGGTACGGCCGTGCCCTACGGGCAGGAACGAGCCCAAGTCGGGCGTGACTTGGGCGTGGCCTGTGGCTAGGTACGCCCGTGCCTTTGGGAGGCACGCCCGTGCCCTGTGCCCAATGGACAGGCACGAGCCCAAGTCGGGCATGACTTGGGCGTGGCCTTTTGGGCTGGTACGCTCGTGCCTTGTGAGGCACGGCCGTGCCCCATGCAGTTACAGTCTTCTTAAACAGCTTTCAAAGCTTTTTATGAAGGAGATTATGGTGTTTTAATTGGTAATTGATGGATTATCAATGCGTGCACGTTTTTATTCTCTTTTGTGGAGTCTATATAATGTGGTGCTTGATTCCTTTGTTGGGTTACTAGCTTTTGAAAGGCATAAAACACATATTGCACACTTCTCTCTCTCAAGCACACAAAAGACATCCAAGGCTTTGGTTCTTTGTGTAGATCATATTTGTGGTGTTTAGGTTGACACACCTAACACTCTAGCAAGTGGGAAAAGATCAAGACTTGGTGTGGACTTCGATAGAGGTGTACACGTTAGTGCACAAAACTTCCAAACTCCAAACCCGCGCGTACAAAGAAGATAGCATCAAGGGTATAACTATATTTCTTTGTATGTTTATTTTGTTGCTTATCCGTGTTCAGAGTTTTGGTCCATTTGGTGGGCGCATTCGTGGTCAAATTTTGAAACTCTTTTTCTACTCGTTTTGCTTCTGTTGCGATTTTAGACCACGAAACCCAACAATGTTGATACTTGTAAGATATGTATTAGGTGCTTGCCAACGGGTCCAGATTGGAACCGCTTAGTTAATATATGATGATATGCATGAAGTAATAACTGAATGAATGTATGATACATGAATAGATGAATGATATAGCATGCAAGATAATCGATCCCTATGGGATTATATGTATGTATATATATATATGTAAATTGCCCGCGGACTACTTGAAGCATGGTTAAGGTCAGTCGGTTGTAACGGGATCCCATGAGGACTTCGGTCATAATTCGGGATTTAACGATGATTCGGGATGCATTCCGAATCGTATGTTCTGCAGAACCGCCGTGACTTAACGTGAGTGGTAATCAGCTGGAGGAATGCTAGATTACTTGAGGAGCCTTTGGCTCTGTGAACGATGTTTGGTGGACTGCTTTATGCTCCCCCACCAGCACGGTTGGTTGTGTCTGATTCCCCAGTCTAAGTTGTTGAGCGGGACTGATTACCCTGCAAGACATGACTCTTACTGATCTTGTCAGCACACCGCAATGTGATAATATAGAAATGATTAATTGCCTATGTGTTATAGGACTTGCTATATTGATGCTTATGATAAGTTAGTACTCACTAGCTATGTTGTTTAGCTAATGGTGCTACGTTGCCCCTTTTCAGGTAAAGACTAGAAGGCCTGGTGAGGTGGGTTGCTTTTGATTGTATATAAACCTTTTGGGATGGAACACTATTTCGTATGTTGTAATTATGGTTGTTTATGGTCGGTTCCAGTGTTAGGTAACACCAACGGTTGTTCTTTTTGGAATGATAATGATGTAATATCTGTAGTAACTTTCAAAAGAAAATTCCGCCGCTTAATCTGAATATGATTTGAAAGGAACCCACACGGGTTAAAAGTTTGAATTTTTAGTAAATTCACTGTTTTCGGAAGCGGTGTTACAATAGTCAACTATTCCAACACAGTTGTTGCCACCAAAGCATCACACTCAGACTGGTAGGCCAAAGACAAAAAGTAGAAGGGGAGCTGATGAAGATCTTGTTTGTGGAGGAAGACTTAAAAAGAAATTGAAGTCAGTTGCTTGTTGCTTGTGTGGTGGCAAAGGGCATAGCCAGAGGACATGCAAGGGAAAAGAGTCAACAACAAAAGTTTGACTCTGTTTTGTGTTTAAGACATGTGTACTTGACAATTAAGTCTACTCTGACTTTGTTTTGATTTCAATATCTTATTAACCATGTTGGTTTATGTATTGAGTTTAGTTTGTTATGAACCATGTTCTTTCTTGTTTTCACAATTGGTGGTCAACTAATTATATGTAATGAATCTATGTGCCAATTTTGTTAGTCATTATGGAGTTAAACTTCATAAAAAATAGAAAGTGATTAGTACAAAGCATTCACATTACATTAAAGATTGAAACAAAAACCATACATAAAGTACCTTCGTTACAACCATTATTTGTCAATTTCAAAACATATTTGTCAATTTGAAATTTCAACCAACAACCATTTGGAAAATTGTTATGGTGCTTGAACCACTCAAACTCCCTTTGATGACACATTATCACCGACTTGATTAGGCATTATAGGTTCAACAACAACACAAATTTCCATTGGGTAATTCCACCATTCATCTCAAGGATGCAACAACTGTGATTTTGAAGTTGATACATTCTCATAAAGGGAGCAGGTATTGTCTGCAATATATACACATCAAAATTACAAATACATAACATAACCAAAGACAATAGTAATGGAAAATGCTTATATGCAACAGTGCAACACCATTTGGCCATTCTTCATGATATGTTTTTCAAATTGCAAAAAAAATGACTTGGGAGTTCCTGCTGCCATGTTTACAAGCTGATATGGGAAGACCAATAACCTTTAACAGTATTTATACCAATACATTTTCACATTACATTCACCAAATATTCATACATCATTCATTACTGCAAAAAGCTTATGCAATCAAATGAGATAATGAATCATAGTCCTTTTGCATTAGAAAACAACAAAAACATACATCACTATTCTGTATCAAATTACATTTCCCTAAAATAAGACAAACCTAATACATACAACTTCATAATACATTAAAAAAGCAACAAATCCTACCGAACTAGCTATCAACATAATCTTCAATCTCCAAGCTTTTTGTTGACTAGCTTCAAGTCTGACTTCAAGTGAATTTTTTTTACTATCAATAGTCCAGGGATTACATCCTTCGCACGATCACACATAACTGGATCATACCAACAAAAACACGACAACTTGGTTACTATAAAAGCTAGGGATATCAATTTTAAAACAAAAAAGCAAAACCTATAACTAAAATTGAAGACACGTACCTGTTTTTGGCATGAAAAGACCTCCTACTAGGGTTTTGGTTAGTGCATCAAGTAGGTATGATAGAAACCTTACCACAATTGCAGAATAGAGGTGATTGCATTTAGGGTTTTCGTTCAAACCAAGTGAAGCTCGCAATCAATAAGATTAGGTGCCTGATGTTTGTTTTTCCCTCAAAATAAGGGGGAGTACGTGAGTAAAATTGACTAAACTACCCTCACGTGATCCTCATATGATGGCAGTTAACAGAGCAAGTGTACGGAAGTTTTCTAAAGGACTACTATTGCTCCAACTTTCTCAAATAAAGGATGGTTTAGGTACTTACGATTCTTAAAGGACTAAACATGCATCTTTGCGAAACCTTAAGGACCAAAAAAGCAACTAACTCTTAATAAAATAAATTTAATTACTTAATCTTGACTATCTACTTAATTAAAATTGGAATTATAATATTGACTTTTACAAGTCAAGAGTTAATCAAAATTATTACATAAATTTCATTATATATACATATATATATATATATATTCTTTTTAAAACTTAAAATATCTTATTTACCCCCATAATTTATAAATATCATATTTACTCTTTTAACATTTTAAAATATCATATTTAAGTAATTTATAATTTATCATTTTAATATATTTTATAATTAATTTTGATTTCTTTTTATTTATAAATAATAAATATATGACCTTATTGCACTAATTATAACAATAAATATCAATACCTTATACAAGAAATACAATCATGTCTTTTCATATCATGAAATCATGTTTTTTCCATCACGTTTGCCTTCAACCTCGCGTCAACGCTTCTAACATTGGCCATCATGTCTTTTCAAACATTGTCTATCGCTATTCTTTAAATTTTTATTTGTTACGTGTTTTATAATTATTTTATACCTTCTTTTAGTGTTTAATATTTAGCATTTTATTAAACTAACCCATATTACTCAAATATCTAAGCTAGTTTATATGATAACATTAATCATTAATAGCATGTGTAACCAAAGTCAAAATTTAGTCGTATAAGATTGATATGAAGTACTATTTGACTTTGGAAAACGTCAATGCAATTAAATTATGGGCCTGTGCTTGACAAACTACGTTTTGACTTTCTTCCTTCTAAAGTCTAAACTATGTTTTCGTCCATCGAAAATGAATCTTTATATGCTAAATTTTGTGAGTTGCAAAATAGCGTGACGTGTCTTATCCGATAATGATCAATTTCTTTTGGTAGGGATCATCCGGTTTGAATAGTACTAGTATTGTATCCGGCTTATAATTAATTTTTTTACGGTGACAAATAGTTTATATTTTGTAACATGTTACTTTCAAAAATATAATCCTATATTATTCGCATGATTCAATGTCTTTAAAAAGTTTTCTTGAGCAATATGTCCGTTTTTTTTCAAAAAAAATTTTATTTGCATCAAGTATTTTCTTAATTTTAAAATTAAATTATAAAATACATTAAAATAAGAAAAAAAATTATATTTATGAAATAGGAAAAGAAAAGTTAATAAGATTTTGAAAATAATGTTCACGTGGGTAGATAATTGTGTTTATACGAGAGAAAGTATGTTAGTGGGATTATATATATTAAATGAATAAATAGTTAAAATAATTAGGAAAGAGAGTAAAATAGTTAAAAATCGAGTGAATGAGACTTGATTGAATTTAAAGAACTTTTAAAATTAAGGAATAATTATTTTATTTTCTTATCAGCAAAACAGATACACGCTTTCACCTATTAATAAATCTAAGCATTTTTTTTTACAATGGAATTAAAACCTATAATAATGAGTAACATCATTCCAATACTTTGATATCCTAAAATTACAAGTTCTTTAGTATGACCAATTAAAGAGAAGTTTTGATTTTGCTGATAGATATCTATAATAGCTAATGTGATTTTATAATCAAGTTATTTACCTTACGATCTTTATACAGTTATTTAAAAATAGAACACATATGCACAATGCCATATATCTTACTCCTATATAATGCATTTATCACCTAAAAAACTCTTAATTTTAAGAAGAGTAAATTTACTAAAATACTCCTCCTTTATACCTCTCATTTACCCCTTCTTTAAGTCCACAATTAATGAATTTAAACAAATAAATATTGAAAACATAACCGACAATTAATGACTTTAAACCAATACTTATAACTAAATTATTTCTAACCATATATTTTTAATATTAACTTTTGATTCATGAGATCACCATACTTATAACTGAATTAAGTCTAATCATATATTTTTAATATTAACTTTTGATTAATGAGATCACCTAAATTCCTGTTTTCAATAAATCAAGTTCAAAAGATTTCACAAATACCAAACAAATGAAAGAGTCAAAGAGTTGAAATTTATAAACACTGCATTCTAACTCAATTATATAATAATTGGAACTATGAAACATTACACACACATATATACATACATATATATAATCAGCAACTTTATGATTCAGCCATGCGACAAAACTCTTCCAACAAACTGAAAGACAAATAACTCAGAGTTAGCAATTTAATTCTTAATTTCAAAGTGGCTTTCGCAAAGAATCTTCACAAACTCATATTATCTTCATTTAACAAAAAATCTTCACAAACTTATATTAGCTTTTTGTGATTATTCTACACAAAACTCATCACAACCTCCTCTTTATCCGCTGTCGTCGCATTGCGCAGGTACCATACTAGTATATATATTGATGTATGTATGTATGTACGTACGTAATGTGTGTGTTAAGCCTTTATACATACAATTATAGTAGATATATATATATATATATATATATATATATATATATATATATATATATATATATATGTTAACAGCCTTATATGCAATACCTTTAGAATCAATAACAACGTTTAAATTTAGAGGATTAAGAGTTGATATTAAGACCAAAAAATGAGATTCGTTTCATATGTTTTGTATATAAGGCTGGTTTTGAACCATGTTCTCTTTCTCTCTCTCTCTATATATATATATATATAAAAGGCTGGTTCTGAACCTTGTTCTCTTTCCCAAAATACCCTCGTTAATACGTCATTAATGAACTGCCATTTTTATTGGCCATTAATTTATTTAAATTAAGAGCCAATATTGGTTCTCGTAGTTCTCAAATGAATTCTCTCTTAAATTTAGGGAGAAATTAATTTGAGAAGCATTTTTATTGCGAGTATCATTTGTAACCACCATTAATGTTCTTTAATAGGAGTATTTTGGTCTTTTATATATTTTTTCAACTGTGAATTCCGTATGGGTGGACCATTATTGAAGAGCGAGGCTTGTTTTCTTAAATAACCCTCATTAAGTGTTATTAATCACCTTTAATGATTCATTATGTGTTATTAATGAGTCGTCATTTGTATTGGTTGTTAATTTATTTTACTCAATGCCCAAGATTGTTTCACACGGTACTCACAATAAAAATGGTTTTCAAACAATCATAATTATTGCTAGAACCACGAGAACGGTTTGTACATAGCCATTAGTAGTAACGTCGGAGTTAGCCCTTGACTACGCCCTTTCTGGCCTTCTTATAGCTAGCTAACTTAGTTTTATATATCAGTTGATATATGAAATCTATAGATTAAACGTATATATTAAACATAATTGCTTTTGCTTTGAACACGCTTCCATTTTAACTGCATGTTTTGATTTTACTTCCAGCTTTAACGTCAAACACAAACTTTCCTGATCTACGTACCGAAAAGAAGAAATGTAATAAAAAATTTCATAACATGTCGAACTCATGCACATAAGAATAACCAACTTGGAAAGAAGTTAACATAGTTTGTTACATATTCTTTTCGTTTTAAGTGTGTATACATAGGCAGATACTGATTGTATTAACAACTTAATTATGCCTACGAACCCTTGATCCAAAGTTACATTTACATCTTTATATATGGATCAATTAATGGCAGTACAAACCCTACGAATTTCTCCTTGAGTCCCGGTTTTCACCTCGACATTACCCATTCTCACCATTGATCTCCCAAACTCAACGTTAAAAGTCAATCCAAGCAGTCCCCTTACTCCAAGAAACCGTTGCACAAACCTTTGTGTTGTTTGGTCGTTCCATAACGCTGCATCGGATTCAAGAACTCCCCTTCCATTTCTCAAGTTTGCGTAGTATGAATTGTCGAAGTTATTCACACTTCCTGTGTCTAAAGCCACACGCGTCGAACCATCGCCACCATTTGGGCACAGGTTTCGGAGCGTGGGAAGGAATGACGGCTCAATAGTTGGGTCGGGTCCATTGGTGTTGTTGAAGTTGTATAACCTGTAGCTAAATAGTGCACATGCAGCTGTCCCAATAGTGTGTCCACCTGGAAATTATTCAATTGAAATCATGAAACCCATTAGTTTCTTTCAGTTTGTTCTGATATGGCTTTAGATTGTTAAGTCTTTTATTGTTGTTTAATTAACTTACCACTAAGTGCAACAAGATCTTGAGCGCTAAGACCTTTGTCAGCAAACTTCCTAATTTGGACATTAACAGGATCATTAAAAGCAGGCAGGTTTGCAGTATCAGCTGCCCGCGAAACTAAGCCGTCTCTGCGACCTAATGGAACCGGCCAGCCCGTTCCTCGTGTCTGCAATAATTAAGTAAAAAAAATTTAGCCAAGTAGCTTGTAAAGATTAAATTCTTATTATATAAAATCAATGAGTATTGAGGTGTGGTATGTGTGTAGTTACCAGCACCACTGAATCACGAGCTGCGAGGGCAAGAATGTCAGCACATGAAACCACCCCAGGACAGGCGGTTTCGAGTTGCGTCTTTGCAGCATCGATGACTTCAAAGCCTCGTAATAAAGAATTTGGGGCGGCAGTTTTCTCTGAAGAAGAACCATCGATCAGGATAGATGCATCACATCCATTTACAAAGCAATCATGAAAGTGCATTCTCAGTAAACCAGGTGCGATCGTGGGGTTAGCACGGAACGCAGACTGGACAGCTGTGCGAACGATGGTTTCAACCCTCGGACATCTTGTCCCGTAGAACCCAACTCGGGTTCCTTGGCCTAGAGCCAAGGTGGTCAAGGTGGCTAACGAGAAGAGTAACAGGAGGAGTTTTTTGCTATGGGAAAAAGCCTCCATCGATCAGTCGTAGATTTGGTTGTACTTTTCTTACGAAGTTTTGGATATCGATTAATTTTGGATGTGAGTTACAGCACATATGGAGAACATATTTATAGACGCTCGATGTTTGGTTGGTGGGGTTGTGCGTGGGCGGGAAAAGAAAAGAGGAAAGGGGGGGGGGGGGGGGGGGGGGGTAGTGTAGATATGATATATAAGTCAAACATGGGGGAAGGAATTGTTCAAACTTTCTCAAATTATTGCATATACCAGCTCATATACCTCAACATGCAAGATTTAACGTGGCCTTGAAGTGTACTATTAGTAGTAGGATGAATAAATAAATTTTAATTAATAAAGGAGTAGATACTTTGAGAAAAAGATATTATTTTTAAAATTAAACATTGACTTACACTCCCCTTTTAACATTTTATTTTATTCCGTTTTATATAAAAATCAAAATTATCGTAATTATTTTAAGAACGAATCATCTCTTATATTTATTTGTGAATTATTTTTATTTTCTAAGTAGAAAAATTAAATGAGTTTTAAATTGATTATACTTCTCAATCACTAAATATATGTATTAAATTCGAGTTCGGCTTAAGAACATTATGTCAAACTCGACCTTGTTTGTTGGGCAGGAACTCGAGCTCAATAAAATTCGACTCGAATGAGTTTAAATCAACCTGAAGTTACTCAATAAAAGCTTGACTACCAAACCAACTTCTTATAAAACAAAATTGTTTTAACAAAGGCTTTTAGAAAAGTAAATTATGCAACGAGTAAAAAATGTCAGTGCAATATATGTATGTACTAACACATTCTTGGCCATGTGTCATGAAATATCGTAAATATTCACTACAATTCATAAATAATCAAATTAATAACTAAAAAGCACAAAATACACACTAACAACAATAATTAACAGCATAATTAACAACAATTAAAAAGTGTTTCATTCAATTAACACTAATTAACAACAATACACACTGGACTCACACACATGCACACTGGAACACACACTGGACCACACACACACACGAAGACACAAACACACACAGAAACAAAACACACCTACACACAAAAAAAAAAACACACACACACACACACACAAAAGAAGGGTAGATCGACAGGTACCTTTGGTGTTTCGTGAAATGCAGGTCGGCGGGGTTGCGGCGGCGGCGAGCGGCGGTCCGGCAGACGAGCGTGAGAGAGAGTTTTTGGTGTGTAAAGTGAGCTCAACCAGCACCAAGTTGGGGGTTTATTTCAGAATCATTAGCGGTGACGCCAATAGTGGCGACTTTAAGCAATAGCGGCAACGCGTGAATTGTTTGGGGGAAAAGGTACGCAGTCTTTTTTACTCGCATTAGCGGCGACAACGGGCAATAGCGGCTACATGTAGCCCGCCTAACTACATGTCGCCGCTAATGCCTCTCGGATACAGATGCGGATTTAACCGGATTACGAATTCCTAATACGATATGTGATTGATTATGATGACTAGCTAGTACCCGGTAAATGAAAAAGGTATTATTTGTTTAAATAAATAGTACACGTAATCTCAGATGTGATGATGTTAATTTTGGAAAGTGATTATGAAATAAAGAACAAGAATATAAAGTGTTGGGGAGATAATCACTTCACCCTAATAATCAACTCTGCCAATCCTAAAATATAGAATTTGATGATAACCAAACCCTACATTCAGTATAACTTAGAAAGAATTCAAATATATGTTGTTTGAATCAGATTATGTAAAAATATGCTAAGTATGGAACCATCAGCTGAGCATCAGATCCTACTCAATGTATCAGCTAAGGGATATCAGCCAAGGAGCATCAGATGAAGAAAACAAGTAAAGAATACCATCAGCTGACAAAAATAAACCATCAGCTGAGTGAAGAAAGTTGATCAGCTGAGTGCCTACACCATCTGTAACACCCTGAATTTTGGTACAAATTTAAACTTTTTATATTTCAACAAAACATCATTACAAGTGTTTTTGTTTACATCAAAATGCGGAAGCTTGTTCAGATTTACAAAAGGTGGTGTTACTTGTTGACCCGAATACACGACCATTAACTAAACAAAATAAGAATAATTATGTATTCCAAACATATCCATCAGGCAACAAGTGCTCCCCAAAGCTTCTACCCGCCTCACTGGCATCATACTATGGCTTATCTGCGGATACAAAACATAAACACAAATTTTGTTAGCCGAAGCTAGTGAGTGTGCCAAAATCATTTAAACAGGTAAACAAGTCATCATAGATCATAAAACAGTTATGGCATCATAAAACAGTTCACACAAGATGTGGGGGACAAGTCCACTTATACTTGTATGTTCCATAGGGGCCAACCATGGTCAACAAGTCCTCGTGGGGGTGTGTCCACATCTCCCGTCAAGGTGGAGGAAGCACAAAGCAGTCCACCATACAACAGTTCTCTGGAGTGTAAGCCCTGTTCACCAAATCCACTCGTGTTACCCGGGCTCGGTGGCTCATCAGCCAAGTGAACCCACACGGTCATGATGGCTACTGACATACCCCTCCACTCTCTGCACCGATCCCTCAGCCACCCGTACCTCGCGATTCCCTAATTGCCGAAGCCATAGGAACCTTTGTGTATGTCTCAATGACTAGGAACCCTATGGTACAGAGTTCATATCACAAACAGCGGTCCGGACCCAAGCACATAATCCCCGAAGGGTCACATAGCACATACCCCGAAGAGTCACATAAACAGTTACCCCGAGGGGTCACATAATCACATGCAAGTTATAAACACCAGGTCACAACTTGCCATAATCAGTACATAGCATAACATGCTTCAAAACAGGTGAATCATATATTCAATTGCATAAATAATTATTATAAACATGATAATACCAATTACAGATCACATTGATGCCATACATATACATAAACATGGTTTATACGAAAATAGTTGATGACTTGCACATTAAAAGCATTTTGGGTATCCGCAGGGCACAACTCACCTGATTGAAGTGATGAGGATCACTTTCACTTCACAACAAGGCCACAAATCACGTGCACAACGATCCTATGATCATAGCACAAGGTTAACTTAGTTAAGTTAACCATACAATGAAGTTACACGCAAACATAAACTCAAAACATGACTTAAACGCTCATTTCGGGTCTTTCGGACTCCCTAAAACCATTAGAAACAAACCCCTATCAATTACAAGGTCAAATGTGGTTAAAAACAAGTTTTTGGACCTTCCAGGGGGTCTCGCGCTACGAGACATGGAGCTTCGCACCGGGAGAAAATCTCTGGAAAATGACCCTTTGCCAAACTTGGACCTCGCGCCGCGACACCTATTGGTCGCGCCGCGACACGACGTAAACAGTAATCCGGGGCTGTTTTTGTTGCTGCAGGCCCCGAGTTTTCCTTTCTTTCCACAACCAAACTTCATGTCTTACAAGTCTACCTTATTTGCAGCAACATAAACACCCCAAGAACACTTCAACATACCATATTAACAACATCTAACATAACTTTGATCATCAAAACTCTATACCCAAAAAATTTTCCCATTTTGACCCATTAAACCAATTTTCAACATAATTAACCAACAATCACTACAATTAACCAATCTCTTACCATCAATCATCAATACCACATGTAAAATCACCATCAAACCCAATTACCAACCCTTTTTACACATTTGATCATTTTAAGCCCTAATTTTGGCAATAACCCCTAATCTTGACCCAATAAACACCATAATCCCAAAATCAAACCAAGAATCACCAAATACATCATGTATTACTCAAACCAAACACAAATCAAAGATTTGACTTACTTGATTTACAAAACCCAACTTGGTTTCTTCACTCTTTTGCTCCAAAATCACACCAAGGTTGAAGAACAAGAAGAAATATCACCAAGTTTTGAGTTTGATCACCAAAACCACCAATTTCCCTTTGATTTCTTCTTGATTTCTTTGTTTCTCTCTCTAGTCTCTCTCTCTAAACTCTCTCACGATCCTTCTCCAGATTTCTTTCTTTTTTTCTTCTTCTTTGACTCAATTATTGAGTCAAATACTAGATTTTTATACACATTTACATAATAGGTCCCTCATCTTCCTTCCTTATTGCATTTAGTTCCCAATTCAAGTTGTAGGCACATATACACATTATATAATATTTAAATAGCATATTGAACACATAAATTACTATTACCACACAAATTGGCAATTTTATATATTTTTATAATTTTACAAAAATACGGGTTTTACACCATCAGCTGAGTAAGGACTTTGCTCAGCTACTCCATTAGCTGAGTGAACAAATGGATCAGCAGAGGCCCAGAGCATCAGCTAAGTAAGTCTTCTCTTACACAAGTCATCTCTCCACATAAACTGATGTATTTGAATTATCAACTGAGCATTCTTGATCAACTGACCATACAAATACATGAGCTTATGCTCTCCTAAGCATACTATTGATCAGCTGAGCATCTATATGATCAGCTGAGCATTATATATCAACTGAGTCCTAGCAAAAAGTGATCAACTGATATGATTTGTCAACTGAGTAGTGAAAATCAGAGTTCCTAGTACAATCTGTTAGCTGAGTCATGTAAAATGTCAAATCTGCACTATCTTTTTAGATTGTAAGTCATATGTAAAAGGCAGAACATGTGTTGTTTTATTATGCCTTAGATCTTTGTTTGTAAAAGTAAAAATGCACTTTTTGAATCAAGTATGAGACAAAAAGGTTTGATCTTATGCAACCGGATTCACCAAGACTTCTATATATACTCATGCATGGTGGACATGCAAAACACAACACAGTGAAGTCTCTACTCCACAAAAAGAAAATCTCATCGGTTGAGAAATTAGTAGAGTTTAAGCATTGTGTAGAATCAAACTTGTTCATGTGTTGAACACTCTATATACATTAGTTGTTTTAGAGTTAGCTTGTCTATGTGTTAGACAAATAGATTGCCACCTTTTATTGTATTTAGAATTTCCGCTTCTAGTACATGTAATTCTTGATTCAATAACAATAAGAATTATATAAAAGTATATCAGTGTGTCTTTAAATTTTAAAAGCTAAATTTTGTATTCAACCACCCCTTCTACAAACATTTGTTGTTGTGGACTCAATCTGGGACTAACATAAAGAGTTAGTTGGCATTAAGTGTGAGCACATAGAATCGAATTATGAACAGGAAAAGAAAATCATAAAACATCATACAGATATTACATAATAATGCAATGAAGTGAGGATATCGTGATATATGCAAAAGTGAGACAAATGGTAAAATAAGAGATTAAAATTACGATACAAATCTAAGATATAGGTATGAGGAATTAATAAATGGACCGTTGAATTCTTGAATTATTTAAAAGTTTAGAGTAACATAACAGAATCTATATTTTATTGTTACATGTGAATATTACATAAAATGGGGAAAAGAGAGTCATGATACCTTGAGTATATTTCAAAGAATCGTTAATGATGAGTTGGGAAAGGCCATCCGAAATTATATACTTCCTATGATATTCAAACTCATAAATAAAATGAAGGATGGAGTAAAGAAGAATTTCTAAAATTTCCCCATGCATAAATTGATGTAAAGTAAGAAAATAATATAAGAAAGCAGTCCCTATATAAATCTAAGTGGGGGAGAGCATGCTTAAATAGAAGTTTATGATTATAATCCATAAAATATGTGAATCATGATGATAATTATATAGTCAAAATATATGTTGAATAATACATGAAATTTATTAAATGTATGATATAAGATAATACAAGAATAAATGGTATGAATGTAATGAAAGAAATGAGAACAACATTACATGACCAAATGTGTAAATGAAATTAGAAATTGATACATAATTTAAAGCTACAAGAATTAAAGAATACAAGATAGCGAATGATGAAAAGGCACGGAGCAAATAATGAATAACAAAAATCAGTGAATAAATGTGAATAGTATATATATATATACATGTGTATAAGATAAGGATAATATTGAGATAATGCCTACTTCAGGCATAAATTATAAAATATGTATTTAGATGCGGGATATACATACATTTATATAACTGTTACTAGTAACTCTTTACTTGTAACAAAGATATACATACATTTATATAATTGTTACTAGTAACAATTTACTTGTAACACACATATATATATATATATATAAAATCATATGTTTATATTTATGTAATTGATATGCATTATCTTATATTAATATATAAGAGTAATATTATTATCTCACATAAATAATAATATACAACAATGCATATAGACTTATATATATAAGTATATATATATATAATGAGTTGGAAACATATTTAAATCATATTCAAATATATAATTGGTGTCCATTGACTGCAAATGTGTGACCCTGTGGGTTTATTTATTATTAGTAATATCATATTAATTTGTGCCTAGTGCACATAGAACTAACAATATATCCTCAAGCAATTTGTAAGCTTCCCTTGGGCTTTTGTACCGGAAGATCCCACCACAAGCTGAGTCGATCTTCTCCCTAATATCGTCATCCATTCCTCGGTAGAATGTCTGAACTTGCTCACGTTTGTTAAGCCCATGATTTGGACAGTCCCGGAGCATTTTCTTGAAACGGCTCTAAGAATCATTGAATGATTCTCCAACTTTTTGTGAAAGTTAAGGATATCAGCTTTCAATCTTTCCTCTTTAGCTGGAGGGAAAAAATGGTTGATGAAGTGATTTTTCATGTCATTCCAGGTTGTGATGGATCCTGGTTCTAAATATTCAAGCCATTCTTGAGCTTCCCTAATAAGAGTAAATGGGAAGACTCTCGGGCGTACAACATCGGTGATAGCTCCTCTGACCTTAAATAACTCACAGATAGCGAGGAAAGATTGGATATGACGGTTTGGGTCATGCTTAATCCTCCCATCAAAGTTTAGTTCTCTGGCCATGTTGACGAACTGTCCTTTGATCTCAAATACCACATCATTGATCACAGGAACTTGAATAGTAGGCTCATGGGCTGGTGGTGTAGTCTCTCGGGCAGACCACATCGGCATATCATCTTCGTTTGCCATAGGTGATGGTGGTCCCTCGAACTCTTCCTCAGGAGCAGATTTCTCCTGATAAGTCTCCATGGTTGTAGAATTTAGTGCATGTAGATGACGATGAAATTCTCACTCTGGTTCTTGAAAAGGAATTTCCAAGAATGACGAGGAACTACGGGTCATACACCTGCATAGAAAACAGTGAAAAGATCACGCAACACCCGAATAAAAGTTGTAACTCGAACAGAAAAACTCAGAAATGAAAACTGAAATAAAATAAACTACTAAACAGTAACTTACTCGAGGTAAAACCTCGAATAAGGGTCGAATAACTAGTAACTTCTTAAGATCACAGTCGGTCACCATTCCCCAGCAACAGCGCCAAAAACTTGATACGCGAATATCAGTCTTAAATTTCAACACTAATCTAACCTAATTTGACTGACACACTAACGGGCAAACGCACCTGATCATATAGCAGTAAACAGGGCAACACTTCAGGGAACATGAATTTAATGTACTACTAAGAAATAGACTAGCTAAACTAAAAATGCTTTTAAAATCAAATTGGGGTTTTTAAAACTAGTAGCTAACCGCTGTCAAGTATTGCAAATTGGTTTAAAGCAGTGAATTGAGAAAACAACTTTCAAAGAGTTTAAATCAGATAATAGAGATGTATTTACCAATGAATCATTCCCCCTAGGTTCAATTTGTTATAAGCACAGTTAATATGATAAGTTTCTAAGGGCGTTTGAACCAACAACCATCAGTCCTACTAATCCTATTACGAATTAACCTTTTCAAAACACACTTAACTCTCGTTGTATGATGAATTAAACTCAAACTTTTATCTATGGTATTACTGAATAATCTTAACCCTCATTGTCTCAGAAAAGTTATCTATCCTATTGAATGCAAACGTCATTATCTCAGAGCAAGCAAACAATAATCTAGAAGAAAATACACATGCAAGTCATTGTCTCAGAGCATGCACAAACTGTATCTAACAGATTACCCAGCAAAAGTTAAGATCAAAAACTCAAGGTTCATAATTAAGCATAAACAAAACCAGTCATATATCATGAATCATATGATTACATGTCAAACCCAGGGGTTGTTCGTCATGATAAATATAAAAGAACTTAGCCAAACATCATTCTAAAGATCAAACATAAATCAAGAATTAAATTTAATGTAACCATTGTTAAAGCTTACAAATAATCACTCTCAATAATGAAGAAATTGAATCTGGTAGCCTATGTTCCTTCCTCTGCTGTTGATTGTCTCTCGGAATGATTGTGTTGTTCTCCTTCTTTTCTTTCTTTCCCGTGACCTAGACTGACATTTATAGGGATTCATGGGCCGGGCAAAGCGCACGACGTGGAACAAAAGAGCACGACATGGAGCCTTAAATGAATAAATTGACTTTGTTTGACCAGAAGAGGTGCACGACGTGGGCTATGTAGCTCGGTGTGGAGCATGGCGATTCAGGGTTTTGAGATTTTTCTCGAAGGCTGCTCGGCGTGGAGCTATGTAGCTCGGCGTGGGAACAAATGAATTAATTCCAGGGTTTTTCTCTCCAAGGTTCCTCGACGTGGGCTCATGTAACTTGTCGTGGAACCACATGAATCAATTTCTTCTCCCCTTCTGGAAATCCTCTCGGCAGGCACCATATGTGCACGTCGTGGAGCATGGCCATGCATGCATTATATATTTATTTCATCTCCCAGCTCCATTTTGCTTTGTTCTTTTATCACCTAATACGTGAACAATCGTAATTTCATACTCTTCAACCGTTTTCTTCGCGTTTTCAACCTGTAACCGATCACAAGCAGTTAGTGTATATATTTAATCAAATAAGCTCACTTTTTAATAACTGGAAATGATAGATATTGTCAAATAATATATATATATATATATATATATATATATATATATATATATATATATAAATGCGACAATATCAATTCTCAACTCGTTGACAAATGATTACAAGCACTTTGAAATCAACTACAACATGAATAATACATGGATAAGTCCATAGCCGAGTTTCATTCCATGAGTATCGGGAATAAATAATAGAGCCCATTATTTATTTTGGGCCGATCAAAAGCATCTATATGGGCCATATCTTAGAATTAAAATGAGATTGTTTTTTTGAGTTTATTCACGGCACAAAAAGAATATGGGCTTTTAAGCCCACACACTAGGTCCAATTCAAAAGAAATAAGGGTTGTCGAAAAAACAATATATATGTTTATGTTGATGTACGGCACAATGGAAAAAAATCAAGACAAAGATAGTCATGGGCTTAATAAGCCCATCCAATTGACAATAAGGGCGGCAGTTCTCATGAACACATATATTCTTATATTAAATAAACTATCTTATATTATATAAACTAGCATGGTACTCGCGCAATGCGGCGGCATCAAATAGTTTATACTCGATAACTTATTCGTTTTGGGAATTTACGTAATACGGTGACAACGAATAATTTTAAATTGATAACATGTCTATATCCTTTATTTTCTTTATTTTCCTGTTCTTAATCAACTCTTTTAATATTTTTAAATAAACTTTGAGAACAATTAAATAAGAAAAAAAGTCTTTACTTATAAAATAAGTTAAATTACATGAAAATACTGAGTGTAAATTAGTAATTTGAAACTATTTAAAATTAAGAGATTAAGAAAATAGTAAACTAATTTGAAACTATTAATTATATGAGCTATTTAAAAATGTTAAAATATAAGTTTATAAATTCTTATTATTGATTATTCAGATTTATGAGTTCTACTTGTACATATTTTCTAATAATTATGTTAAAATATTTATTACATGATATAATATTTAATATAAAAGGTTTGGTTATGAAAGTATTTTGTAATAATTAAGTTAATTTATTTGAAATTTTTAAATATAGAAGGTTTAGTTATTAAAATAGAATATAAGATTCTTATTAACTTTATTTAATAGTTACTTTATATAATAGTTTCCATTTAGTTTATATAAGGGGTAATTTAGTAATTTCAAAAGACTTAAAATTTAAGAGATTAAGCAAAATGCCTAAATGCTTTATAATATAGTATAGATAAAAACATACGGCCGCAACACAAAGAATCAATAAAATTCATCAAACATACCTACGGCGGCTGTGTGTTTCTTTTAGTCGACGACAGCAGAGCAGCAATTAACGATGCATCGATGCAGGTTTGAAGGAGATCAAGGGGAGCAGTCTATGGACCAGTGTTTGAAAAGAGAGACCACTATTTCTATACGATTAACTCGGTTTATTTATCATCGGTCTATAATGATTTATAAACTTTGTTTTTCTTTGTATTTGTTGTTTGCCGACTTGTCTATGACTTAGGACTCATATTTTACTTAGTTAGATGAAACAGATGGATTGATTATATTTTAGTTCGTGAATTATGTGTTTGATTTTTGTAAATTATATCTGATTAAAAATCTACTCGTCTAATGCTTTTACTTTTAATTGGTTATTTTAGAGATGATTATGTGTTTTTAATGGGAGTTAATTATGCATGTCATCCATATTAGTAATTTACTTGTTAGATTACTAGATAAACAGTAGAGATAATGTTTAGCATTAATTAATTAATAACCTAGGCATTAAGTTGGTATTAACATATCAAACAGGAGTTAGTAGGTTAAAGGACGATTCGGGAGATTAGCCTACTATTGTAAACATGGTGTAATTATTAGACGGGTTTAGTAAGGGAATTCTTTTTCTTAGTTTAATTAATTATTTAACTTGGCAATTCGGAAAATGAGTTAAGTTACCCGTTAGAATCATAAGCTCCATAATTCATGTTTCATAATAAACCAAGAGTAGGTGGATTCAACTGGTGAAATAAATCTTTGATATTGTTAATAGTCAGTTTCATCTATATTCTATCATTATTTTACTCGTTAAATTTATTTAAGTAGTCGCCTTTTCTATATTCATTAGTTTTTATTAAATTATTTAAGCAAAGCTTCTTTTAAATAATTTATTTAGATTAATTAGTGGAATCTAGTTTAATAAAATATTCTTATTGTTCTCTGTGGAGACAATATCCTACTTGCCTAGGCTATACACCTATACTGCTACACGGTCCAGTAATACTTGTCAGTAGTGTATGGTAAAACTTAGGTGATCTTGGACTTAAATTTAAAACTTGATTTCACGTATTGTAGTCCTAGATATTTTAATTCTTTATTCATATTCTCTTGTTTGTTAAAAACAATTTCAAGTTTCGGATATTTGGTTTTTGTGACTTTTGATAAATACATTCTATGTTTAGGAACGAATAGAAATAAATGAGATAATAGATATTATTTCAAGAAGACATGTTTACAAAATCAACATTTGTTAGTATAGAGTATTTATAATCAAGTATGTAATACTCATGTTTTAAACAAGAATTTCGTTTCCTACAAGTGTGTTATACTTGTGAAGTCTAGTAAAGAGAAATTCCATAATTGGAATTGAGGATGTTTGTAATATCCAACTTGGTTTTATAAACTTTGAAATTCTCGAATAAGGTCTATGCTTAGACTTATTACTTAAAATTATGGTTTTGACTAGTAAGTCAAGTTTTGACTAAGTCAATAAGATACTTTAAGTGAAAGTCAGGTTTTGTAAACAAAGACTATTCCTAGAATAATCATCTACGAAGTAAGTAAGGGAGTTACGGGGAATTTTATATATTTAGAAACAAGGAGTTATATTTAGTATCTCCGAGTTTAAGGAATTATATAAAAAAAGTCTAGAATTGTTTTAAGGTTTGTAAAAATAATTTTCTAGCAAAAACCAAGTAAGAGTATTTCTTATATACTAGACTTGTGGTTTTCTAGATTTATAGAAATTTTAGTTGTTCAACTAAAATGGTTCTATTGTAATCCGTGATAGTTACGATTAAACCAAGAAGGTAATTCGGATAAACACAATGAATCATAATAATGAAACATTAAGGGGGCGTTTGGGATTGTGATTTGAAAATAGATTATCGTTTTTAATAATCAAAGTCAGAACTTGCTACTAAATAATAGTATTTGAATTTGATTATGCTGCTTCATATCGTAATAATCAGTTAAATTAGTTTTTGAGTGCTTAGAAGTAGATTGATTGATTTTTAAAGGGTAAAATCACAATAATCAAATAATCAGTTTGAAAAATCAACTCAAAAGTAGTTTCTCAAAACTGCGTTTTGTAGTCTCCAAAATGAAAATATTTCTGAAAACACAACTCCAAACACTTTAAACTAGCTTTAAGCGATTTCAAATCACAATAATAAGATAATCAATGTTTAAATGCAATCTCAAACACCGTCTAAATAATGTTTAATTTTATTACATGGTGGAATATAGATGGTACAAAATTAGTTAATTATTCTTCACATTTTGCGTGTTTTAGAAACTACAGAAACGAATTCATTTTTGTTCAAAATCTATGTGTGGCGACATATCTGGGTGGGAACTTAGATAGGGCTTTAACATCATCGTCATTTTACAAGCGTATTCAGGGTCTTGAATACAGCCACAAAGTTTTGTGGACCAAAATTGACGGATATTCGTTAGAGGAACGAATATTGGATTAACCTATCATGAGAAATACTTCATTGATTGAGTCATAAGTATTGATCACATAGGTTATCCTTCGGCCTGAGATATTTGGTTTGGAGCAGGGGGACTTTTGTGCTTTAGTACGTTTTAATGCCGCACCATAGTGACCATAAGGGGAGTGTCTGGTTGCAGCGAAAACTGTGTTGCCAAATACAACTAGTCAAGATGGGATTTACACCTTATCTTAAGGAGAGATATTGACCGATTAAGACTGATGAAGTGCATGGTCATGCCTAAACGAACTGAATTGTTCTTTGTCTTGAGTATGTTAGAGTTGACTCTATCCATGCTCATACTCAAAATTAAAATAACGCGCTGCAAAGGGAAGACCTAACCAATACCCATTTTTCGTGAACAGTTGCTTCATGAAAAAAATTGTTTGTTTATTGTGTCACCTACGTGTGTATAAGAGTTCTTAAGGTCTGCTGATCTCAAGTGCCTATGTGGGGGCCTCCTTGGGCTAGTGTCATCAAGGCAGTGTTGCTAACTTGCACAAGCAGGAGTCTGTTAGAGTTGTGCACATAGTAAGCAAATACGTGATGTCATGTCTAATGTTATAGGACACTCAAGGGTCATAACCGCGAGTGCCTGTAAATCGAGTAGTAAATTCAACCGTACTCGAAGGAGGATTTATAATAGTTATTATAAATCAATGTTCATTAGAGAGTATTTCACTAAGTATTAATTAATTAGTAGTTGTATATTTATTAGTCAATAAATATATATACTTAATTAATTAAGGCTTTCGAAAAACAAATTAAATGTTTTAATTTAAACGCTTAAGTTCATCAAGATAATTATTATATTATTAAATTGGATTGGATTATTAATATATGTGTGTGTACGTATGTAAGGCACATAATCTTCTAATACATGTAAAAGACTAATTAGAGAAAAATTAAGACCCTTCATTTATCAAAACATTTAATCCTGACCATTTATTCTTTTAATTCTAAAAAAATCAATTTTGATTTTTTTAGGATCAAACTAATCTATATTACTATATAAACCAGTTAACATTTATCTCCTCTTAAATTTTAACACTTTTTAAAATTCAATCAATATAAAATCTTGACCCTTCATTTAATCTAAATTAATCTCATCCACTCAATCTTTAACTATTTTATTCTCTCCTAATTTACTTTAACTTTTTATTCAAAATATATTCTCTCATACTAACACAATTATCCACCCACATCAATATAATTTTTAAAATCTTATTAACTCTTTTTTTATTTCATCGATATAAATCTTTTTTCTTATTTTATTGCCTTTTAGAATTTATTTTAAAATTAATAAAATAGTTAGATGTAAATAAAAGAAAATTTGAAAAAAACGGACATGTTGTTGTAGAAAACTTTTTTGTGACATTGAATCGCGCGAATAATATATCATTACATTCTTGAAAGCGAATTGTAAACCAAAAACTATTTGCCGCCGCATCATTGCGCGGGTATGATGCTAGTATTTAATAATGTATACACACATTGAATATTTACTAATATATTCATTACTTTCAATTGGATAATTGTTATTATTTAACCATTTATTTTCTAAACAATGGTAACTCAATTTTACATTATATTAATATTAGAGAATAGAGATAATATGCATCATAAATATACCATATTAAATTTGGATAAATGTGATAATCATATCTATGAACTTTTAATGTTTAGTTACAATAATATATTTAATTTTTTCTTATGACCAGTTATACGTTATTATATTTCATGTCACCAAGAAAGGATTGAAAGCCCTTATACTTGACGATTATGGTATACCTACTTTAAAAACAATTTATGTGGCATATGTAATACCCGTATTTTTGTAAATTAGTAAAATTATGTGTTTTGGCTTGTATTTAATTGTTACTAGATTTTGTGAGTGCTATATATTAAAATTCGTAAATAATAGTAAAGGGAATGAAAGCTTGAGGACCATTTATGTAAATATGTATATATATATTTATGTCATTGGCCTCAATAATTGAGGCCAAAGAAAATCAACTCCTGCCAAAACGTGAAGAGAGGGAGAAGAGAAAGTTATAGAGAACTTGAGGAAGAAGAAGGGAAAGATTAAAGGTAAATTTGGGGTTCAAGTGCACAACTTCAAGTTTTGGGTGTTGGTTCTTCATCTTCTTCTAGTTGGGTTTGATTTGGAGTAAAGAAGGTTAACCCCTCAAGTGGGATTTGCCTATCAAGTAAGTTCTAACTTGAAAGTGTGTTTGATTTTGAGTTATGATGTTATATTTGGTGATTTCTAGCTTAAAATTTGAGTTTATGGTGTTTGATTTGGTAAATGGGTCAAATATTGAGTTGATTCTTGTATAAGAGTTCTTGATGATGATTGATGATAAAAAGTGATGATATTTGTTGTTATAGAATGGCTTTAGTCGAGTTTTAAAGTTTTGATGGTTGATTATGAGGTTTGATGATTAAAAAAATGGAAAGAATTTGGAACTTGCAGCAAGAAAGAAGGAGAACTGGGCTGTGCAGGGCTCGTCGCGGCGCGAAGCGTCGCGTAGGGGAAGATGGAATTTTCCAGAGATTTTCTCGCGGCGCGAGCATAAGTGCTTCGCGGCGCAAGGCATCCTGGAACCTCCAAAATTCATGTTTTGACTCCATTTGACTATGTACATGTATGGGGATTGATTCTAAGGTTTCATAAGGGATAAATGGAGTCTTTTTAGACCCGAAAAGGTGTCTAAGACTAGAATTGGGTCTAGAGACCTTGTTTTTGGTTAACTTATGTTAGTTAACCTTGTGTTTTGTGATCATAGGTTTACGATCAAGAGGTTTAGCCTTGGTTTGGATGGGGTTGTGATCCTCATCACACCCTCAGGTGCGTACACCCTGTGGATACCCAAAATTGTTAAAGTTTTCAAGTCATCTATGTGTTTTGATTGTTTGGCAATTTTTGATGATTCTTGATGAATCAAAGGATGTGGATTATGCATTTGATTATAAATGTGGGTTATATGATTTGAAAATGTTTATGAGGCTTTTGGAACCTAAAGAATATGGAAACCATCACTAGAACAAATAATTGATTCCGTTACACCAAAAAAGTGTGACGATATGCATATAGTCACAGTTGCGTTTTCAGTGTATGTGTGACGAAAGGTCGAGTGACCATAGGGTACATACAGTTACATTAGCGGGTTAGTAGCGGTATCCATTTAAAAATAGTAACCAAAAACCATAAAATGTGTGACTAATTGGTACGAGTTTATATTGGATTTATTAGTTTTAGTGACCGTAAACACTTTATAGTCACACGAGCAGTTTTTTATAGTATCTTTTGCCCATCATTTGGCCACATGAATATATAATATATGTGGCATCTTTGATGATTTAGTCACACAACAATTGTTTCTTTTTGGGATTTCGTCACATACAATTAAGCCAAAGTGGCCAAAAGTGTTAATAAGTGTGACCATATGCTTTTCAAAGTCAATTAAATGTGTATTTTGTGTGACTATTGTTCATCCAATTGTCACATGAATCTTATGTCTGTGTGGCGTTTTGTAATATTTAGTTACAGAACGATTGAATTTTATGAATTTTATGCTAAAAGTCGGATTCTAACTCGAGTCCCATCCCATCCATCTCTGCACAGAAACATGCGTTAGACCAGTGAGCTAAATGTTACTTCGATTTAAAAACCTAATACTTATTATTTAACTATACACGTTAGCTTTTGGCTACACTTAAATCATGTGTGACAAAACTCGATTCAATGATTCATACACAAACAATTATTTCATGTGACCATATATGGCATTTGGTCACATATAATCACCTAAAATGTGGTCATAAACATCATTTAGATACACATTTGTGATATGGTGTGGCTATTATAAAGCCATATAGCCACATGACCGTGCAAAAATAAATGTGACTACACACATTAGCTTTTGACAAGCTAACACATGCTAAACTTTAGACACACATAATAAGTTATGTGACCATATGTACCATATTTTGGCTACACTTAAATCATGTGTGACAAAACTCGATTATATGATTTAGACACATAACAATTAGTTCATGTGACCATATATGGTATTTGGTCATAGTGTTTGAGTGTGTGACATAGATTTGTCACGGTTTATATGTATATCGTGACTAATGCTTTGAACTTACTCTTCATTTGTCACACGTTTCAAATTCATATGTGGCTAAATAATCGGCCAAAAAATAGCAGTAACCTTTAGCCACATGAATGTTCGAAGGTGTGGCAATACATTTCCGAATGGTCACACGATCGGAATTCATATGTGGCTAACTAATAACGTGAACTTTATTTTTGTACCTTTAGCCACATAAATATTCGAATGTGTGGCCGTATAATTCCGACTATGTGTGACTAAATCACAGTTTTGTACTAGTGCATGTATTGTTTTATAATATGGTTTACATGAATTACAATGCTTTATGAAACTCTTGGGTTTCAAAGAATGTGGAAATTGTGAATTCAATTTAAGATGTGTTTTAAATGGTGGTTTTCAAATAAGACCATTGCTCCATGTTGGAGATGGTCTATGTTTGAGTTGTGATTCAATTAATGGTTTTGAAACATGATACTCCATTATGGAGTGGACTTTGGTTTTGAAGTAACAAGCATGGTTTTGAGAAATAAAAGATATGTTTTCACCAATGATATTTTTAGGCATTGAGATGCCAAATATGATTTTGATTATTGAGCATTTATGCTCAAGTGATGTGAACCGTGGTACTTGCTCGTTTTATGATAAGCTTGGATGCTTGAATTAATTGGCCTTTATGGCATGTGATATTTGGGCCTTGTTGGCATATGATTTATGTGACCCTTCGGGGTAAGTGATTTTATGACCCTTCGGGGTAAGTGATTATGTGACCCTTCGGGGTATGTGCTTATGTGACCTTTCGGGGTATATGTGCTTTGGTCCGGACCACTATGTGATATAACTCTGTACCATAGGGTTCCTAGTCATTGAGACATACACAGAGGTTCCTTTGGCTTCGGCGATTTGGGAACTGCGAGGTACGGGTGGCTGAGGGATCGGTGCAGAGAGTGGAGGGGTATGTCAGTAGCCATCATGACCGTGTGGGTTCACTAGGCTGACGAGCCACCGAACCCGTGGCAACACGAGTGGATTTGGTGAACAGGGCATGCACTCAAGATAACCATTGTATGGTGGACTGCTTCGTGCATCCCCCACCTTGACGGGGTAATGTGGTTATCCCCCATGCGGGCTCGTGTTGACCGTGGCTAGCTACCACGTGGATACATTGTGGCCCAATGGACAGACCCGCATCCTTATGTGTTATTGTGTATGCTTTTAAAAGCTTAATTGATTGCCAAACTTATGTTTTCAAATGAAGAAAAAGGATGACTTGATTTTGATAAAACTAATGTTTTTGAATGTACTCACTAGCTATGTTTATAGCTAATAACAGTGTGTGTAAAATGTTTTGTATCCGCAAGTTGTATAGAGGCCTTGGTGAGGCGGGTAGATGCCTTGGGCATAGTTTTGCTTGCAATTCCGGTAGTCTTGGATTTCCATGCTTTTGATAATGGTCGTGAGATTGACTGTAGTAACACCAAAAGGTTTTGGGATTCATGTGTTGAAAATTTTATTGATAAATTGTACTGTATATCATTGAAATACTTCAAGAATGTTATAATGCTTCCGTGATAAATTTTAAGGGTTTTGTGTAAATATGGTTACAAATTGATTTTTGAAAAATTTAAATTTGGACTGAAAATCAGTGTGTTACAACATATAAAGAAGTGCTGCAAAAAATATAATTTGATATGTACTATAAATACTGTTCGTGGTTACTTTTGTTACTTTTTTGCACTAATTTCTTTCATTCTACGTGTTCACATGATTTTCCTCTCTAATATAAACAATATATTTTAATTACGTTTCTTCCTATTTTGTATTTTTGCATCAGTTATTTATATATTTTAATCACGGGTCACTTATCTAGTATAATATATATTCGGCCAATTTAAATTAATAATAATAATATATATAATTTAAACTTAACTTGCTGATAAAGCTTTGTTTTCTATGGTTAGTATATATATAAATCCTTAATTAAGAAGATTTCTAATTAAGCATATATATATTGGTTATATCATTCACAAAGCTAAGAGAACTTTATTAAGTTTAATAAGAGAATTAAACAAGAAAACTCCCTCTCCTCTCTCCCTCTCAATCAGCCGAATACACCAAGTGGGTGTTTCGGGTTTCATTTGAACCGAGTATCATACACCTATAAGCCGAGTCCGTGTTTGTTTGTGTTGGTTGTTTCTGGCCAGAAGGATTACGTTGGTAATATCACAGATAAACTATATTTTGAGTAACCTAGGTAACATGTTTATAGTAATAAAGATGTTTCCTTTTGGTGTTTTAAAGGTTCAATCTTTGTATTATTTAAAAATCGTTTCCGATGTGTTGTGTGTGTGTGTGTGTATATATATATATATATAAGTTGCGATTTTTTTATACTAATCCAAACAAAGATTATTTTTTTGTTAAAACTCACGTGGTCGAGTTTGTGCTTCACGTGGTGGTTCTATGATTAAAAACCCAACAATAGTCCATCATACTCTCTCATATTTGTATATATACATATACATACATGGTTACTCTTATTTTTAACACCGTGGTATGTATTTCTCAAGAATACTACTCTTCTCAGTTGTCTACGTTTACTCTTAATGTGTATAAATATGTATTTATAAAAACATGTCCATATAAGAACTCATTCTCTTTAATTGTGTAACTATACTTATCTTTATTGCTTGTTTAAACCTTCATATACCACTTAAATTTGTGAACCACACAACATTAGTTATAGTTACACTTTAATGTGTATAATTAACTATTAATTAAATATTATTCCCCAATCTTTTATTTCTTATATTCATCCGGTTTTAGTTTCTTATTTAATCACTCATACTCATTTCTAATTATTTAGTATAATACCACAATACTCCAACCTCATTCATAAACATATATCTTTGTCTCATGTCTTTTATATACATTTATACTCCTCTATGTTAATTTTGTGTTTATCTCTATACTCTTTACCAAAGACTTAGGCGTCGTTTGTTTATTAAGAGGTTCTGAGTTTGAATCTGAATACCATTTCTGAACGTTAAGAGGTGATTTTGAAGTTTGAATGTTTATTCATATTTTGTTGTTTGTTTTTTAAAATATCTAAATGGTTGTAATTTTCTGTATTATAATATTTTATATTCAACTGTTACGTATTTAACTAAATTTAAACTTTTCTAATTATAAAGTAAAATATTTTGATAACAAATATCAAACCATAAAAATATATGGAATTAAAATCAAAATATATAGAAGAGAAATGCGTGGCGGCGTGCGGCAGCCGACGACGATGGTGAAAAATGTCCATGTATGTAGAGTAGTAAAGGAGTAGATGTTGATGTGAATTAGTGAAGGAATGAATCCAATTATTATAGATAATGAAATATAAATTTTGTTAAGATATCATAAGAGGTAATTTTATGTCTGCATCATTAAGGGGTTTTAACATGTTTTCATATCTTAATTAAAAGAAAAAACAAATAGCCCTTACATCTTAATACCTCTTATTGATTCAGATTAAGATGTATTAAGACTTTTTTAAGAAAAACAAAGGACCCCTTAGTTGCTAATCTTTTGATATCAACCGATCATTCTTATCATGTAATAAATCTCACTCTAGTATTTTATATATACAATTATAGGTAATTAATATCTCTAAGTACAAGGTAAAGGTTAGTCCTGAGCTTCCATTGTCTTCTCTTATCTTTCCCTTCGGTCCCTAAATACCTAAGAATTAACATTTTGATAATTAGTACTCTTACTCAAGTCGAAATACAACCCTTAAACACCGCTTAGAATGCGACATGACCAAGGCACGGCCTCGACAAAGCCGTGTGACACATCACAACTATACCAGTTGTGCTTCTCTAAGGCATGCCACAGCTCGTGCCTCCATAGGTGTGCCCTACTCACAGGAAGTCAAAGGCACATCCCAAGCCCCGGTAGGGTTAAGCATGTCCATACCCTTTTGAAGTACACCAGTGCCTCCTTAGGCCCGAACGAGGCGAAAAATGATCATCTCTCTCTAGAAAGACGAGGAACACAAGAATTTAAGGATTTTCTATCGTGTTTGTGTATAATTTACGATTGAATCTTGTCTTGATCTTCAACAACCACTTTGTATTAATTCAAAACCTCTTAATCCAAGCTTGATTAGGCGAAATTTTTAATAATCTTGACTCTCTCTTTTCTCTCTCTAAAACATACACACAAGGCATAACTCACACTAAGTGTGTAAGTGTCTGTTTTACCCATTGTATAGCTCAAGACATAATTTTTGGGTATAAAATAACCCTTACCCACTTACAACTTATAACTTAAAACAACTTTAATGTTCGATTTACTCTCTTATAGGTTTCATGGTTTGCCCCAAAGGGTCAATTCTCTATACTCCACTACTCAAAATAAATATCTTTTGATTTAATTAATAATTTTATAAATTCGGCTTGTTACAAATATATTTGTTTCTTTCTCATATTTCTATGCTATCTATAAGGGTAGATCCAACTATTGCAACAAAATCGAGAGGAGACAAGCTACAAACAGTTTCTTCGACAAGTAGAAGAATCTGAGATAACATTTCAGACATATGACAATCTTTTTTAATCCCGTTACTATAGAAAGCCCTAAGCTTCACAGTGTGACGAACCATTATCTATAATTTTCTTCATGGTTTATCAAATTTGTAACGCCCCGAATCATGTAAAGTTTTAATTTAAAATTTGAATATTAAATAGTTTACAAGTCATATCTTTATGCATGTGTTTATGAGACAAATTGAAGTGTTTATTTGATATGGGTTTACTATGATTGAAGAACTTAAAGGACTTAATTTATAATTATCTAATGTTATCATATGTGCAGGGAAATGATTGTCCAAGATAGAAAAGAATGAACTCAAGGGGATTGTTTTACCAATTATTGAAAGTTGCAAGTATATAATGCAAGGGCCGGTCAAAATTCTAATGAGTATGCCCAGCTCATGGAACGATCGAGAAAGAAAGAGAAGAACCTATGGAGAATAGTTGATTCAACGAAAATTGAAGATAAATTAAGGAGTTTGTTGATTCAAGTGTGTAAGGTATGTGTTCTAGCCTCAATTTAGTGTTAAACTTGTGAATTTAGTCCATTTGAAAAGAGGGATGAGTATTCTTGTGAATTTAGGATTGCTTCTTGAATACAATCTCTCTTTTAGGATGCATGTGTATTATTAGATTGTTTATTTAAGAATGATATGGTTCTCATTGTCACTTTGCTTCTCGGGTGTATATTTCTATGTATACTTAGGAGCTGAGGAGAAATGATGTTGTATTTTTTTAAACGGCCAATAATGTAATACGCATTCACAAATGAGGTAAGGTTTTCAACAGGGCGGCCCAAACTTTTTTTGGGCTCCGGGAGAAATCTCAAAATTGGGCCCCTAAATTTTTTCAACTTAAGTAAATCTCACGTAGAACATATATATCCTTAAATTCTTTTTTCATTCTTCGTTGCTCTATACGTCTCTCTCTCTGAGGGTTTAATTTCATATATCTCAGCCTATTTATCTCTTGATTATAGACTAGAATTGTTGTGACTCTCCCTTTCTTATTAGGCCCCTAACAAATATTCCTATTTACCAATACAAGGTCATCAATTGCATTTATTGTTGTATCCCACTATTACATTATACCCAAGAGCTGACCTTGTTTTGATTTATTGCACTATACCCAAGAGCTGGCTTTGTTTTGAATTTTTAAACCAACATTGTTTTAATTTTAAACCAAACAACATCTTTTAAAGATTAAAGTTTAAACCAATAATGCTATTATTTTTAACATATCTTGTTACTTGCTTAAATAGTTGATATATATTTTGTGTATACGATTATAAATTATGTGATTATAATATATATGTTTTGTATAGAATTTGTAGTGTCGTGACTCTTACAAGCCAAGTCACAAGTTAAAATTTAGTATTTCAAGTTACGAGACAAGTCACAAGTTAAAACTATGATGTAACACCCGTATTTTTTGTAAATTATAAAAAATTCAGAAATATGCAAGTTTACTTGATAGTTAGTAAAATTGTGTGTTTTGTGGGTATTTATGTGTTATTGGTAGTGTATTTGGATTTTATAAACTAAAATATATATGTGAAAAGAGAGTGAAAGATGGAGGGCCTTTAGGGTAAATATGGATATATATATATATATATATATATATGTAATTGACCTCTTCATTGAAGTCAAAAGAAGAGGAAAAATCTCGAAAGAGAGAGAGAGAGAGAGTGAGAGGGTTCTAGAAGAAAAAATCAAGAAGAGAAGAAAAGATCAAGAGGAAACTTGAAGATCCAAGTGTGGAATTCAAGAAATTCAAGGTTTGAGTACTTGTTCTTCAACCTAGGGTTGATTTGAATCACAAAAGTAACCAAACCAAGTTGGGGTTTGCACATCAAGTAAGTTTCACTCTTAAATGATGTTTGATTTTAAGTCTTGATAGTTATTTATGGTAGATTATGGCTGAAATTGGTGAAAGTGTTGTTAAATGGGCTAAAAGCTTGAAAATTAAGAAAGAAAGGTTTTTGATGTTTAAAATTATGTTATATGTTGTTAATATGATGTATTGAAGTGTTTTTGAGTGTTTGATATGTTGCAAATAAGTTTGGTTTGGGAAAAATTGAGAATTGGGTCGAATTGCTATGGAAAAGAAGCTGCAGAATTACTGTTCATGGGGCGTCGCGGCACGACCCCCATGTGTCGCGGCGCGAGGCTTGGTTTTGGCGAAGGGGACTTTTTCCAGCGATTTCTTCGCAGCGCGAGGGACCCTGAAGCCTCCAAAAATGTTATTTTGACCCATTGTGACCTCATATATGCTTGGGGATTGATTCCTATGGTTAAAGGAGGTTTATATGGGGTCTTTTTAGACCCGAAATGGTGTCTAAGGCTAGAATTTAGTCTAGAGACCTTGTTTTTTGTTAACTATGTAAGTTAACCTTGTGTTTTGGTGATCATAGGTTTATGATCAAGTGTTTGAGCTTTGGTTTGGATGGGGTTGTGATCCTCATCACACCCTCAGGTGAGTACACCATGCGGATACCCAAAAGTGTTAAGTTTTCAAGTCATCACTTATGTGTTTTGATTGTTTGGCAATTGTTTGATGAATCTTGATGAGTTAAAGGATGTGGAATATGAATTGTTTTATATTGTGATCTATATGATTGGCAAATGCTTTATGAAGCCTTTTGAGTTTAAAGCTTATGTAGACTGTGAAATCATCATATGATGGATTTTAAAGGATGGTTTTCAAAATAAGACCATTGCTCCATGTTGGAGGTGGTCTGTGTTTTAATTGTGATTCTATTAATGGTTTTGAAACACGATACTCCATGATGGAGTGGACTTTGATTTTGAAACAGAAGACATGGTTTTGAGTTAGAAAAATCGATATTTTCACTTTGCGAGTCTTTTGGGCATTGAGATGCCAATTGTGAAATATTTTGAGAAAATGGTTTTCAAAATAGGACTATTGCTCCATTTTGGAGATGGTCTATGTTAAAGTGTGTTTTTACATAATGGCTTTGAAACCTAATACTCCATGTTGGAATGAACCTTGATTTTCGAAACAACAAACCTGTTTTGATGATTGAAAGATATGTTTTTACCAAAGATGTTTTGGGCATTGAGATGCCAAATGTGGATTTGATTGTTGAGCATTTATGCTCAAGAGATATAATTGAGACACTTATGTGTTTGTGATATTTGGCCTTGTTGGCATGAGATTTATGTGACCCTTCGGGGTATGTGATTTATGATACCCTTCGAGGTAAGTGGCTATATGACCCTTCGGGGTAAGTGATTATGTGACCCTTCGGGGTATGTGCTTATGTGACCCTTCGGGGTATATGTGTTTTGGTCCGGACCACTGTGTGATATGAACTCTGAACCATAGGGTTCCTAGCCATTGAGACGTACACAGAGGTTCATGTGGTTCGGCAGTTGAGGAACCTCGAGGTACGGGTGGCTGAGGAATCGGTGCCGAGAGTGGAGGGGTATGTCAGTAGGCCATCATGACCGTGTGGGTTCACTGGGCTGACGAGCCACTGAACCCGGGGCAACACGTGTGAATTTGGTGAACAGGGCATGTGCTCTATATAATCGTTGTATGGTGGACTGCTTCGTGCATCCCCCACCTTGACGGGGTGATGTGGTTATCCCCCATGTGGGCACGTGTTGACCGTGGCTAGCTACCACGTGGATACATTGTGGCCCAATGGACAGACTCACATCCTTATGTGCTTATGTGTATACTTTTAAACTATATTGATTACCAAACGTGTGTTTTCAAAAGAGAAAAAGGATGACTTGGTTTTGTTATATCAAATGTTTTTGGTTGTACTCACTAGCTATGTTTATAGCTAACCTAGTGTGTGTAAAATGTTTTGTATCCGCAGGTTGTATAGAGGCCTTGGTGAGGCAGGTAGATGCCTTGGGCATAGTTTTGCTTGCTTTCCCGGTAATCTTGGATTTACTACCCTTTTTGATTATGGTCGTGAGATTGACTGTAGTAACACCAAAAGGTTTTGCGATTTATGTATTGAAAAGTTTATTGATAAATTGTATTGCATTTCGTTGAAATACTTCAAGAATGTTATGATGCTTCCGCGATAAATTTTAAGGATTTGTATAAATATGGATTTAAATTGACTTTTGAAAAATTTAAATTTGAGCTGAAAATCAGGGTGTTACATATGATTACCTCTATATTCTATTACTAGAAATTGAATGGAAGCCACCAATGCATACAACTTTTACTCAATGACGACAACATTTTATTATGTTTTAACAACACCATCAAATGTAGATATTGGTGTCATTTTGCAAGAATTTGGGCAAACTTTAACTAGGTTAGTAAGATGATATCTTTTATTTAATTGGAAGCACAAACTGTTGAGTAGCGATTAAAATACTTATTTCACGCTATTTGTTCAAAAGTTAAATCTAATTCATAACACTTTATTTGGAAAGGATAATTGATATGATATTAGAATGATCAAATGGTTAATAGAAAAGACCAAATGTAACACTAATCTTTTGAAAGTTAATTCTAACTCAAGGGCTCAAGGCATGTTTTGTTTGGTGACAAATTTTCCTTGTTGATATGTTTTAGGTAGTAATATTGTCCATGTATTGTTGTTCCTTCCAAAATATTTGTGGCAAAATTTTCTTTTTTAACCACATATTTACATAAATTCAACTACTGAAATGACATGATTAAATATTAGATTGAGCTTGGTTGCTTTTTAAACCGATTAAACATACATTTATATAAGACACAGACAACAGACTTGTTTTTATATTGCTGAAGAAAGATGTTGAAACACATAGGGAGATAATGGAGATAATATTGCAATTTTAAGGAAGTGATTACCTGTTGTTTACATTTTTTCCATTTAGATCTCCAACTTGTGTAAGTGCCGTGCTCCATGATTCTATCTTTTCACCCAATTCACTTCTTTTCTCCGGATGCTTTAATCGCACTCTCCAATTCCGGTTTCAATTCTTCTCCGGTTGGAATCTCTTCATCGTACAAAAACGTGGTGATACTAAATGACAGTAGACTACCAAATACCAATCGCCGAATTAGGGTTTTCAAATGCGTACTCGGGTCTTGGCATCGGTCGATTACTCCATCTCAATTGAGGATTGAGGAACACCGGAAGAGTAACAACTAACAAACAGTGAAACAGAGGTGAGACTCTCGTGAGGCATCGATTAATGAGGAACAAACGAAAACCAACAATAGAACAATGAACATTGAAGCCGATCCGGAAATCTGGAATGGTGAAATTGTGAAAACCGAAGAGACGATTCCATTTCTCCAGGGCTCCAAGCGTCGTTTGGTTTGCTCAAGCGAAGATAGTTGATCTGTCATTTGTGATGTGTTGATACATTTCTCAAAGCGTCGTTTGGTTTGCTATGGATAGCAATAGCACCACCGTCGCCCCAGCGGCCCAGCCCCCATCCATTCAAGCGTTCTAATATGTTGCTAGACCTGGGTTAAAATCTGGGCTTATAACATATATATATATATATATATACATACATAGACTAAATATCTGGAATAGGCCCTTAAAATTGGGGGGCTTGTGGCCGGCCCTGGTTTTCAAAACAACGGGTTTAGAAGCATACCCTTGAAAATACTCTACATTTGAAAATGCTAATCATTAACACCTGGACCTTAAACCATAACTAATGCTTTAGTTGTGTGAAACCTAAACCCTAACTTATGTATCAGTTGCATCATGTCTATTGATAAAAGTGGGCTACCATTGAATATCGTAATTCTAAGGAGTTATGGGTTATATTAATTTGTAATTGGTCATGAGGAATTATATGGGCCATAGTTTAGTAGTTTGATATATAAGTTTATGGGTCATATTAATTTGTAAACGGTCATGATGAATTATATGGGGCTTAGTTTAATACTTTAGTTATTCAATGATTTGGTATTTTGGTGTTTGGTCATATTAACTTATGATGGGTCATGAGGAGTTACGTGGGCCTTGTTTTTTCATAACGGGTCATAATGGGTCGCTATGTGTTATATTAACTTGTAATGAACCATAACGTGATTATATAGGTCATATTCACTTGTAATAGATGATAATGGGTTGATATAGGTAATAATTACTTGTATGGATCATAATTAGTCGATATGGTACATAAATATTTACTTGTAGCGAGGTAAAATCAATAGTTCATTATGCCTATGTTATAAATTTGTTAGTTTTGTACTTTGGTTTATTTTAGTTTATTGTTTCAACTTATAAGTTTACAAATGTACATATTAATAATTTGCACCCGAATCAACTTGATGTTGTGCTTCGTAACCTGACATTTAGAATGGGAATGGCCGATGTGATGCGATCGTTTTTTTACCCAAAATGATAACTTGGGGAACAATGCGAATGAGGACAACAATATTTGGCGAGTTGTTTTGTTTTTTGTTAATTATGTAACAAACAACTTAAAATGTATGAACCACGGACTTTGTAAGAGTTATACATATTATATATAATCTGAATTTTTTTGCATTTTTGAAATGATTAAATCATAAATATTAACATGTTATTATCCGCATCAAATAGAAAATATTAATAGAGAATGAAAAAAATGCAACAACAGCAATATTGATAGTGGCAACAATAGAGAATAGCAAAAAGTGTATTAGACGTGACATTTTTAGGTACGACATGTGTAATAGTGACGAGTGACGACAACAGAAAATACTTTTAAAAATGAAAAAATCATTTGCAGCAACACTAATAGGAACAACATATCACCGCCAAAATCTTTACCATGAACATTAGGGCTTTTGCAGCAACTAATTTTGTCATCACTAATACTCTTAGGGGGTGTTTGGTTGGTGTCATTTGGGGGGATTTCATGGGATTGGGATTTCAAATCCCTCAAAATGCGGTGTTTGGTTTGGCAAAATGGGATGAGATTTCAAATTCTAGGATTTTATAAAATCCCACAGATGAGGGATTTCTAAATCCTTCCACCCCACTACAAGGAAACAGGGCATTAGGGGCGACACTTGTCGCGCCTAATACCCCATGAAGTCGCCCCTATTGGTATTAGGGGCGACATGTCGCCCCTATTGCCTCGCCGCTGTTGCCCAATTTGTCGCGCCTATTAGTGTCGCCCCTATTGCCTCAAGTTGATCGCCCCTAATACCGTCGCTCCTATTAGTGTCGTCCCTATTGCAAAAAGTCGCCCCTATTGGATCTTCGACACAACTCAACATATACACTAAAATACCGGTATTTCCTGTATATATACAATCGATGAATTCCAGAAATATATAATAAATCACGCATATGTTATAAACTAAGCTACATTCTTCATACAAACCAAAAGTCGTGTACTGTTTACACAAAACAAAGTCAAGTTTAATTGTCTAACGTACTTATATATATATATAACTAAGCTACACTTCATCGTCGGTATAGGCATTCTCGTTTCCTGCATTGTCGTTCCCCGCATTCTCGTTTCCCGCATTATCCGACCCATTATCACTACGAGGTGTCAACGATCGGAAGATCTCCACAATTCTTGCTGTAAATGCTGGGTTGCTAAGAATAGATTCAATATTCTCCGGCTACAAAATAAATATAATTCATTAATTATATACTAAACAAAGTCTAATTTATCATACACGGCAATTATGACACATTAGAACGGAATATAACTCATTTATACCAATTATGACTTGTTAGAAGTCAATATAACTCATTTATACCAATTATGACCCGTTAGAAGTCAATATAACCCACAAATAGCAATTATGACCCCTTAGAAGTGAATATAACCCATAAATAGCCATTATGAGCCGTTAGAAGTGAATATGACCCATCCATACCAATCATGACCCGTTACAAGTGAATAAAATCCGTAAATAGCAATTATGACCCGTTAGAAGTGAATATGACCCATAAATAGCAATTATGACCCGTTATAAGTCAACACAACTCATTTATACCATTTATGATCCGTTAGAATTGCATATAACTCATTTATACCAATAATGACATGTTAGAAGTCTATATAACCCATAAATGGCAATTATGACCCGTTACATCTGAATATGTCCCATAAATAGCAATTATGACCCGTTAGAAGTCAAAACAACTCATTTATACCAATTATGACCCGCTAGAAGCGAATATAACTCATACATGTCAATTATGACCTGTTAGAAGTGAATATAACTCATAATAGCAATTATGACCCGCTAGAAGTGAATATAACTCATAATTGCTATTGGGTTATATTGACTTATAACGGGTCATAATTGCTATCTATGGGTTATATTGACTTCTAACGGGTCATAATTGCTATCTATGGGTTATATATGTCAATTATAACCCGTTAGAAGTGAATCTAACGTATACATATCAATTATGATCCGTTAGAAGTCAATATAATGCATACATAACAATTGTGACCTGTTAGAAGTAAATATAACACATACATGTGCTTGTGTATGTGGTGATGTCTGTGACTGTCCCTTAGAGTAGGCAGTAGTCATCCTTGTAGAAGGTTTATGCCCGATGCCTTTAATATGACCTTGACGACGACCTAGAACCTTCTCAAAAACAGCGGCTTCGTCTACTGGAATTGGATTGCTTGAAGATGTTGAAAGTTGAGTTTGTTGAGCAAGCTCACGCAAGACAGCATTCTGTATTTTACAAATATGATACAATAGATTAATATATATGCTTCTAATTCAGTATATTTTTAATTTTAAGGAATAAACACTTACATATTGTTCTTCTGCTAGTGGGCTGTCAAATTGCCCTTCTTTATTCACGTGAGCATCATGAAAGGCTTCTAATCTACTCTTGTTTTGTTTAACATTAAATTACATTAAATATTATATTTTTGATGTAATTTTAAGCAAAAAATACTTACCTTTTTGTAGCATGCACTGCTATATGAGCTCGTCCCTCCCCGATTTTTGATGATTTGCTTTCCACGATTTACTTTGTTTTGCATCAACTTTGCTAAAAAGTCCAAGGAAGAAAACCAAGAACAACCACGATATAATTCTGCATTGACTTCCTCTAACAGCTCACAAAATCCATCATCAACGCTACCCTCCGTATCTGAGTCTTCATCATCGTGGTTGGTATCGTTTTCCCTCAACTCTCCCATAACGTCGTCGATAACGCCAGCCATCTGAGTTCTTGGAGCTACATCATCTATAACCGTAGATGTTCTACTTTTTCCGTGATAGACCCATGTAATATAACGTCGAGAGAAACCGAATCTTTGTATATGAGCTTTCATTAACGAAATTTTTATAAAGATATTGTTTACACATTTTCGACATGGGCATCTAATTAAACCTCTACTGTCAACGTGTGCTTCGGATCTCATGACAAAAGACTCAAGTCCTTCACAAAACTCAGAAGAGTTACGATTTTCAATAGTAATCCAGGTATTATCAATAGGCATGGTGAAACTAAAACATTAATTAAGGTTTAGTGTTTACACTACGAGAAATAAAAGGAAAACTGATAGAATATTCACAAGGGTTGGCTTCTAAACCCACTTTTTGAATACCTTACCTCTTATGTGAATGTATATTACATGATTGGTTGTTTAAGAAAAATCTAGCAACATTTCCCCTTAGCCCCCAAGTATCTATATCTCTTATAACTTAATAGCCTTTCTATCCTATGTGGCATCCTTCATTGATCCCTAATTTTTGAATTTAAGTTAATTAGGATGGGTGAATGAATGATGTGGCACCAAATTAGAAGCTTGGGCTTAAAGTGTCACAAAGATGAATTTGTAAGGTAAAGTTATGTAAATAGTGTCCTTCTTTAATACCCTACCGTCAGTTACAACTAAGAATATCAATTATGCAATTAGTGTATTAATGAGGTAGAGTTATGCAATTAGTGTTCATCCTTAATCCCCTAAGGTCTATAAATTCGAAAGCTTCCTTCTTTCTTTCTTGGCTTTTTGTTCAAAGATAATGATGATATAGTGAGGTGGTTTGTTTAGTTGGAATGAAGTTCACTATTTGTACTAAGTATTTTATTCTTTACGTATGAAAATTGATCTTTATGCTTTGTAGGTGAAGAAAATAAATGAGAATAGTACTACATTTGAGCTCCAGCCGAAGGTTTATAAATTTTAAAGCTTCCTTCTTTCTACGCTTTTTGTTCAAAGATAATGACGATATTAGTGAGGTAATTTATGTAGTTGGAATGAAGTTCATTATTTATGTTAAATCTTTTATTATTTATCTATGGAAATTGACCTTTATGCTTTGTAGGTGAAAAAAAATTTCATTGTTGTTTTCATTTGAGCTCTAACCGAAGGTTTTTAAATTCGAAAGCTTCCTTCTTTATTCGCTTTTTGTTCAAAGGTAATGACGATATTAGTGAGGTAGTTTGTTTAGTTAGAATGAAGTTCACTATTTGTGCTAAATCTTTTATTCTTTACCTATGAAAATTGAACTTTATGCTTTGTAGGTGAAGAATGTTATCATTGTTGTTTTCACTGTTGTTAATCTAAGTGATGAATATGGAGGTTGAATTATTGAAGGTATTCTATGTCTTTAACCATGGTTATTTAACAATGATAAGTACATAACGAGTACAAGGAATTATGAAGCTTACTTTATTTTTTCCTAATTTTAATGTAGGATGACGATACAAACAACAAAGTTATGATTGATAGTGATGATTGTGAAATTGTGAGTAATAAGGTTGGGTTGAAAACAAATACCACGGGTCCATCCGGAAAACGTTACAATATTGATGACAAAGATGGGATGTAGAAGGATCTACTCTTGTGAATATGAAGCTTGTGTTTGTGAAGAAAGAAAAAGTTTGAAGGATTTGAGATGGCTACCGTTTAGATTAATGTCTTTTGTTTTTTATTTTTATAAAATAAGTAGGTTAAATTTCTCAATCACTAATCCATTTCACCGTATGATAATTAGGTCATTTAGAAATAATATACTTTGGTTTGAGTTTTAAAATATAAGTTTTCATGTTTGTAATTATTAAGCTCTTTGGTTTGAGTTTTAAAATATAAGGTTTCATGTTTGAAATTATTATGTTCTTTGTGTTGTGTGTTAGTATATATGTGTGTATTGTTCAATTAATCTCTACACATAATGTGTTTGTATTTCGGCTTTGTTATACGATGATTTCCTAACTTTAGTGTAGGATGACTATACAAATAAATAGTGATGATTGTGAAATTATAACTCATAAGGTGGCTCGAAAATGTTTTTGACTTTTATCAAATAAGTAGCATAGTTATCTTTGACTGTATTTCCCAAAACACTAATCCATTTTACCATATGATAATTAGATCATCTGAAAATAATATACTTTGGTTTTAGTTTTAAAATATCAGTTTTCATGTTTAGAATTATTAACTAAGCTTGATAATGATTTACGTCATCTCTATTGAAAATGTTGTTGTAACGTATATGTTACTATAGTAACATAAGAATACCCATAAAACAATTCAAATTTATTACATATTAATGTTAATTATTACACTTAAATAGCAACCTGTAGCTATAAAAGTATGAATTTTTACCCATGTCCATAATTGTTATATATTTTTGATAAATTATTTGTAACTTATATTTTACTAGAATAACCTAAGACATATATTAAACTACACAAATTTATTAAACATTAATAATAATTATTACTATTAAATAATAATTATTATTTATCATTAAAATATCAATTATTATAGGTTAACAATACTAATATAAGTATCAAAATTTAATACTCTTCAATATTAATTATTATTCTTAAATCATAATTATGATTTATCATTACTTTATACTCTATTAATCTATTTATAATTTCATATGTACAAGATTGTATATGAAGATTCATAAGAAATCCAACAATACCATAATGCAATGAGGGAGAATCTAAGTATTTCTCATTTACAACAATGTAAGTTTTTATCATAAAATGCACTCTTTATTGTTTTACCTACTTCAATATTGTTGTATGTTTATTGATTCTTCTAATTATTAAAATTGTTAAAGCCAAATATATTTACAATCTAGAAAAGCCAAAAGATTGATTCTCAAAATATCAATTATTATATGTTAAAAATACTTTTGTAATTATCAAAATATATTACTTATTAATATTAATTATTACTCTTAAATTGCAATTATGATTATCATTACTTTATACTCTATTACAGTTTCTCATCCCAAATCGATTTACAACTTCATATCCACAAGATTGTATGATAAGATTACTAATTATGACTTATTACCTAAAAATTCTCTCACAAAAACTACTTTAGAGACTACAAACCATGTTTATAACATCTGATTCATAAAAATTAATCAATGTAGAATTAGAATGCATGAGATGGATTGTATATACTATACAAGACAATTATTTCTTAGGACACCACATTTAGTGAACAAACCACAACATAACAGGTATGTACAAATTATAGTCTTATTCTACATTCAAGAAATATATTGTGATTTCATGAAAGATAACATGTCAACAATCTCAAATGTAGGACTTAAGCAATTCATTTCTATAATCAATCAACTTTGACACCACCACAAAACATGCAATATATACTCATTTACGATTGTATGAGGTTGATGTGGTGTTCGATGAATCTCTACCGGTTGGTTTATGTGGACCAACATGGCAAAAGTTATGTAACGATTTTAAAATCACTGTTGGGGAGATAATCACTTCACCCTAATAATCAACTCTGTCTATCCTAAAACATAGAATTTGATGATAACCAAACCCTACATTAAGTATGACTTAGAAAGAATTCAAACATGTGTTGTTTGAATCAGTTTATGTAAAAATATGCTAAGTATGGAACCATCAGCTGACCATCAGTTGAGCAACAGATCCTACTCAATGTATCAGCCAAGGGATATCAGCCAAGGAGCATTAGATGAAGAAAAAAAGTAAAGAAGACCATCAGCTGAGGAAAATAAGTCATCAGCTGAGTGAAAAAGTTGATCAGCTGAGGAAAATACTCCATCAGCTGAGTGAAGAAATTGATCAGCTGAGTGCCTACTCCATCAGCTGAGTGAACAAATGGATCAGCTAAGGCCCAGAGCATCAGCTAAGTAAGTCTTCCTTTACACAAGTCATATCCCCTCATAAACTGATGTATTTGAATGATCAACTGAGCACTCTTGATCAACTGACCATACAAATACATAAGCTTATGCTCTCCTAAGCTTACTATTGATCAGCTGAGCATCTATATGATCAGCTGAGCAATATGTATCAACTGAGTCCTAGCAAAAAGTTATCAGCTGATATATTTTGTCAACTGAGTAGTGAATATCAGAGTTCCTAGTACAATCTGTTAGCTGAGTCGTGCAAAATATCATATCCACTCTATCTTTCCAGATTGTAAGTCATATGTAAAAGGAAGAACATGTGCTGTTCTATTATGCCTTAGATCTTTGTTTGTAAAAGTAAAAATGCACTTTTTGGATCAAGTATGAGACAAAAAGGTTTTGATCTTATCCTCTGGAAAAGGATAATGATACCTCAACAGACGAAGATCTTGAAAATTTGTTCAAACAACTAAGTATGGCTGGCAATCCCATACTTGGTAAAGTCAATTCAAACAGAAGCATGGTGTTGATTAAAGTAGAAGCATGAAAAGGGAAAGAAACTTCTACACGACAGTAGATGTGGGTTTTAATATTTTATATTGTGAATGGGTTGCACTTTTGCAGAAAAGTACAATTACTTTTATCAAACATATGATTAAAGTAACTTTACTTTTCACCCACAACTTTTACAATTAAAATATTATATTTTCACATCCTCTTTGTCTCTTACCTTCATGCAACCGGATTCACCAAGACTTCTATATATACTTATGCATGGTGGACATGCAACCACAACAACACAGTGAAGTCTCTACTCAACAGAAAGAAAATCTCATCAGTTGAGAAATTCGTAGAGTTTAAGCATTGTGTAGAATCAAACTTGTTCATGTGTTGAACACTCTATATACATTAGTTGTTTTAGAGTTAGCTTGTCTATGTGTTAGACAAATAGATTGCCACCTTTTATTGTACTTAGAATTTCCGCTTCTAGTACATGTAATTCTTGATTCAATATCAATAAGAATTGCATAAAAGTATATATCAGTGTGTCTTTAAATTTTTAAAAGCTAAAGTTTGTATTCAACCCCCTTCTACAAAAATTTGTTGTTGTATACTCAATCTGGGACTAACAATCACTCCAAGACATTATCTCATGTTTGATCATATAATGGAAGGAATGATAAACCTTACACACGTTGACATATCCGGCAAATAAATTATCCCTACACATGAAGAGGTGAATAAGACTGCAGAAGAAGAAATCAAAACAATGAATGATGGATGAACTGGTTGAGGGATTTCAAAAAACGTTTAAAGTTAAGACAACGTACTAAGTTGTTTTTTACAATTGATGTGAATGTCTTACAAAACAATCATCAAGTGGTGTTTACGGTTACATCACCTTGTCGCTGCTAGCATACTTACAAGTAACTATGATTGTTTTCGGTGCTTTACTTTAGAAAAGAAAATACAAATAAACAGTTTTAAGGTAGCACAATAATAACCATATATACCAAACATTGTCTACTTTAGAATATATTCTGGTAGTATAATTCTTTGCAAATTAAACAAATAAGATATTTTTATAATAGTGCATTATACTTTGAGAAACACTTTCTTTCTTTTTCATATACCAATGAATGGATATGAGTTTACTTAGAGTAACATAACAAACTAAAAAAAGAATTTCACAATAAAGCAAGACAATTTATACAATTTATGTAGAATGTTAGTGTATATACTCTCCTTGTTTGAAATGTGGTCGGTAACTAACTTAAAAAAACATTAATATTAAACAAAGTTAACAAATACATCATAACCTGGCCCGTGTTTACACGGGCATGAGATCTAGTATATATATAAATACATACCCGAGAGGCAAAGAGGAAATGGAAACCGAATCTTTCTTAAACAAACAATTATGTAATACGCATTCACATCCTAAAAGAGATAAAGTATTCAAAAAGCAGTCCCAAAACGGGGACATCCCGAAACTAATTTATAAATTAATTTAGGGCGGGTATTCTAAGTTTATGATCTATACTACTATATAAACCATTTAACACTCTCTCTCCTCTTTAATTTTAAGAGTTCTTAAAATTCAATCAAGACAAAATATTGACTTTTCATTCGGTCTAAATTCATCTCATCCACTCAATCTTTAATCATTTCATTATCTCTCATAATTACTTCAACTTTTTATTTATTTAAAATATATTCACCCACATTAGCACACTTTTTCACATAAACACAATTATTCACCCATAGCAACATAATTTCCAAAATTTTATTAAAACTTTTCTCTCCTTATTTCATAAATACAAGTCTTTTTTTCTTATTTTAGTTTAATGTCTTTTAAAATTTATTTTTAAAATTAATAAAATAGCTGATGCAAATAAAAGAAACTTGAAGAAAACATACATGTTGTAGAAAACTTTTTAGTGACATTGAATCGCGCGAATAACGTATCATTACATTCGACATGTTGTAAAACAAAAACAATTTTCCGCTGCAGCATTGCGCAGGTACGATGCTAGTTTAAATAAATATATGAATGCTTTCATATATAAATATACAACTATATATATATATATATGAACACGTTTAAGTGCGTTTATATAATTGTGTGTGTATACACACAAACACACACTCAAACACATTATATATATATATATATATATAGACAGACACACATTTATATACGCACACTATACGCATTCATTTATATATATTTAAACCAACGCGTTTAGTGTGTGCATATAAATGTGTGTATTTGTGTATATATATATATATATTTAATAGAATGTGTCTGAGTGTGTGCACGTATCTTTACACATTTAAATGTAATTATTAAAAATATATAATGCCAGCTCAAAGACAAAAGGACCAATAAGTCATTGTTGTTGTGACTCTCCAGACAAAAAAGGCCCATGCTTTTGATTTCTTATAAACAAATGATTATATTTCTAATGGTTTTTCAGACAACAAGGTATAGTATTCATCCAGTTAGGCATCAAGTATCATGTTCACATAACTCATCAAGTTAGGCAACAAGGTATAGTATAAACAAGGTTGTTAAATAAACAAGGTTGTTAGAAATCAAATAATCAAGAAAGAAATCAAAGAAATCATAATGTTAGATAAAGTTTTTTTTTTTTGAAGAATCAAATTGTACAAAGAAGCTATTTCAAGTTTTAAGTTTTATATCATTATACATTTATCGCACACTAATAAGAATTGTGACCTTGGGTTTAAACATACCGTTTCCTTAGCAAATATAAGCAAGAATGAAAAGGCCTATGCAATCCTGAAGTTCGAAAACTTGCATAAAGTTAATCACAGTGGAATGGTAATAAATGGATATCATATGGAGCCAAGTCCAAGTCCCTCATTTCATATTTGAGGTGATTTTGTACACTTTTTTTTAATTGCATACACGAAAACCACTATGCTTTGAGGTGATAATACAATTAACGAAAATCACAATTCACACACACCAAAACACACACACTGGAACACACACACACACCGGAACACGCACACACCAAAACACACACACACACACTGTAACACAGACACACACAAACACACACACACACAAACTCAAACACAAAAACACACACACACTCAAACATAGAAACACACACACTCAAACACACACACACACACACTCAAACACAGAAACACACACACTCAAACATAGAAACACACACATACAAGAAAAGAAACTCGATCTTATGAGTTGTGTGCAATGTGGGTTAGCGGGTAAAGATAAATTACCACAGAAACACAAAAATTAATACATTAATTTAGAGTTTAATCGAGCGAATGTACATACCGTGCAATGTGGGTAATTAGTGGGATACAGGGCGTCGGGGGGGGGGGGGGGGGGCAGCGGCAGCCGGTAGGTAACGCCGGGGATGTTGGTGTCCGGCGAAGCGACAACAATCGGAGTGGAGGCGCGCGGCGGAGTGGAGCTCGGGTCTGATTCGAGTAGGGAATGAACAAGCGTAAATGTGGATCTGGTAACAATTGGCAGCGTTTTAACCCTAAAGCAATAGGCGCGACTCCTTTAGGGGCGACCGGAAGCAATCGGGGCGACAACGAAAAAAAGAGGGGGAAAGTTTAGTCGGTTTTTTTTACGGGCATTAGGCGCGACATTACTGGGTGTCGCCCCTAATGCTGTCGCCCCTATTGCCTAGATTTCTAGTAGTGCCCCCTAGTATTTTGAAATCCCACAGATGAGGTATTCTCTCTCCGGCTAATATTCTGGTGAACCATCACCATCACCGATTTCGCCGTCGCCGTTGTCGCAAGGCCCTTGCCGGTCACCCATTCGCTGTCGCTTTCACTGGTCGCCGTCACCCGTTCTCTGTCGCCATTCACCGTCGCCGTCACCCGTTCGCTGTCGCCAATCGCCGTCGCTTTATTGTCCACCGTCAGAAACCCTTCGACGTTGTTCCCCGTCGTTCGCCTTCGTTGTTCCCCGTCGTTCGCCTTCGTTGTCTCCGTCGTTCCCCTTCGTTGTCTCCGTCGTTCGTCGTCCGCTGTCGTTCGTCATCCACAATCAGAAACCCGACGTCGTTCGTCATTCTCCATCGTTCGCCTTTGTTGTCGCCGTCGTTCGTCGTCCGTGGTCGTTCGCCTTTGTTGTCGCCGTCGTTCGTCGTCCACCGTCATCCACTGTCGTCCGCCTTCGTTGTCACCGCTGTCGTCCTTCCTCATTCGCCGTCGTCGTCCACCGTCGTTCGCCGTTAACCGTCCACCGTCGTTCGTCGTCCACTGTCGTTTGCCGTCAACTGTCGCCGTCATCATCCTTCGTCTTCGATGGTGGCAACAGGTGTGGTGGTTGGTTGTTGATGGAGTTTAGTGGTGGTGGAAATCCCACCTAAGAAATATGAACCAAACACAAGATGAGATTTTAAATCCCACCAAATACCAATCCCATTATAAATACAAATCCCTTCAAAAACAATACTTGAACCAAACACCCCCTTATTTCCTACGGTAAGTGTGATCCAAGGACATAAATGATTTCATTTTCTAGGTTAATGTTTTCATGATTCATCTATAATTTTAATGTTATTATTATAATAATTATTATTAAAATATAATAAAACAATAAAAATATATGGTAAGGTAACTAAGAATTTCTTATATTAAACATTAAAGATATAAATGCATGAAGAATGTTCAATATAGTTCATCTAAAGGGACTAATTTTAGCTTTTGAATCAATTGCATTAACGGTCCAAATTGTATTTTAAAAATTTGGACGGAGTGACATTTTCGTAATCCACATATGATGCTTTTACAAATCACATGTGATTCAATATTAAAATTTTATGACTATGTTTTTTACATGAAAAAAAACATATATTATAAATTCATTTGTGGCTCAAAGACGTGACCTTTTTAAGAAAATATCGATCCCAAATCATATACCGTTTCAATTTACTCCACCAAAAACCTGTCGCAGTAATTTCAGTTGCAGTGTCGGCTCTTTTATTTAACTATCATCTGGAAATCAAGTTAATGTTGAGTCGCTACCATATTAGCCAAAGCTGTAACTGACGTCTACATAGTAAATTTACATGTGACAGCTGGTTTATTTTGTGTTTTTTTAAACAAGTCTATAGAGATCAAAGTTGAGAATACTACGAAAAAATATTCGTATAGATTAAGCCACAAAATCATGGAAAAGTTGAAGTGTTAACCATAACCAATCGTACGTTACCTAGCTATAACCGATAACTACATGATCTATGATTAGGATGCTACATTAGAGTCATATGGCCGGATATATATAGGTTTATACTACCATCATGTTTATATAATAGTTTAAGCCGAGTTTTTTGGAGTAGCCTTTCTATTCACGAATAAAGTATGATTGTCTATATTTTATCTTTTTTACGTTATGCTTTTACCAAATTAGGTTTTTTTTGTTGTTGTTAGTGGTGTAATATAAGTAGTTTAGATAAAAAGTAAATTATGACAACTTTAAAAAAATGTAAAATTTAATTACGATAACATTTGTGGCATATATAATTAGGGATGAGCTTGATTCCAAAACCAAACCGGACATAAGCTCATCAGGCCAAACCCGAAAATGGCCAAAGTTTAGAACCGAGAACTGCCCCATTAGTTGCAACCGGTTCCGGTACTCCGGTTCCAAAACATAAATTATTTAAAGCTTCTATTAAAATTTTCTCTACCTAAACTTGCATGCTATAGATTATAGAGTTTAGTTTACTAAAATGTATCCAACTTTTCATGTTTTGCTATTGTCTGTATCAAACTTTAAAAGTTTCTATTGTGTGTATCAAACTTTTAATTTGTTGCTATTGTATGTATTTTGGTTACATAAAAAAGTAAAAAATTTACAAGTTTAATACATAAAATATAAAGTTTAATACACACAATAGCGACAAATTTAATGTTCAATACACACAATAGAAAATTTTTAAGTCCAGTATATACAATAGTAAAACATGACAACTTAAGGGCTGTTTGTTAAAACATAATGATTAAGTACTGAATGACTCTGTGGTCTCAATAATTCAAAGGCTCTGATGAATCAGCCTTTGAATGTGACATGATGTTTGATAAAGGTTCTCAATGAACAATCTAAATGATGCAAATTATCATTTTAACCTTAATAGTGATATATTATATTATAAGATATGATTGTTTAATAAGACAACGTGTGAAAAAAGAGTATTCGGGTAAAATACTTGGTGCTTAATGATTTAGAATGCACTTTAAGGTAGAATGATTCAGCAGCATTATGCTGAATCATTCAACACAGTCTTCATTCAGAGGCGACAATCAAACACGTTGAATGCTGAATCAGAATGCTAAATGGTTCCATTAAGAAGCAAACAAACAACAGCTTAGATACATTTTGATGAACTAAAACCTAGATTATATACCAAAAAATATAAACCATGTTTGATTAACTTATGGTAATTGTCGGAAGGTTAAGTAAACAAACAACAGCTTGCTCCCGTCATTAATTCAACGACTTTTGCACATTTCTTCACTCTTGAGCATTCCAAGCTGAAATAGCCAAATTTAGATTAAGTAAACATTTGAACACATATAATTTGACTCGAAAAACATAGATATTGTCGTGAAATAAATATATATTATATGTTAATATACGACAATATTAGTAAGATCACACACAAACTTACTAGAAATCAAATCTAAGGAGGGAAAGCTTTAATTTGATAAGTTTAATCCATAAATTTTTTTTGCTTTTGTCATTCTTGGTTTGCTTTTGAGTATTTGCTAGTGTTATGAGTGATTTTAGATAATAAAGTTTGAATCTTTATTGATAAGATTCTAAACCCTTCAGTTGTTTTTAATTAGTTTAATATTTAATTAGTATAATTATATTCAAAATCATACCCTTTCCCCTTGTGTTCGACACCCGTACTTATTTACTAAACTAGGATACGATTAGGTCCTCTTGCCTATTTGTGTTGTAGTCGTGCTAAATAACTCGGATTTATAAATTTAAAACTGGTACGCTATACGCACATCGGGCACACTATCGACGTGAAAGGGGGCTGCTACTGTCGACGAGATGGAGAGGATGAAGGTTCACGATGACCATGAAATTACAAAAGAGCAAAAGATGTGAGATTGTGTTTTTGACTTCTTGGTTCTTATATGTTATATATTAATTAAAGATAAGATAATCTTAAATTTGTTTTAAAAAGTGTTAAAGTGATTGTCCTTTGATATTCTGCTATAGTTATGGATAAAAAAAGAACTCGTTGGAACCATAACCGAAAGAACTAAACCCAAAAACAAAGAAAAATTGGACTGAGAACTATTTCGCTTATGTGTAATTCGGTACGGTCTGGTCAGGTTGATACGGTTATTTTTCTCATCTCTATTTATAATAAACATACATGATAATAAAGAATTTGAATGTATAATGTATCCATTATTGGTGTAGAATAAGATGTAATATATTTATTTCTAAATTAAATTAAATGCTAGTCTTTTATTAATATTAAAATAAAATAATAAAATAAAAGATAAAAGATTTAGAAAATGTCATTTGCAATTTTTCATCAAATTTGATTTGTTATACTTTTCAAATTTTCAGCTTAAAATAGTTACAATCCGAAAGAAAAAGACACAATGAGTTATCAAACAAAATTGAGTGTTAAAATAAACATCATAATACATAATTACCTAAACGTGGTTTTTAGTCATGTTCATAAATATTGTAATTATAAATCCTAAGATTTAATAGATTTAATCATATATTAATATTGTGGATAAAATATTTGAATTAGAAAAGTATTAAATTGATTTAAAGTTAAAATTGACTTTTAAATTCAACTACTTCAATTCAAATTAAGTTTTTATCTTTGATAAAATAAATTGTTATGATTTAATTTTGATTATATAAAAGGTTATGATTTACAATTGAGTTGATGAAAGATTAAACTTTTATTTACATTAGAAGATAAATATAGCAATTTAACCTGGCTTTTATATTTCAATGTTATATTCTTCCTAGTCCTATCATAATATAAATAAAAGACTAATATTAATTAAATTTATTAAATAATTATAAATATTTATTTAATAGAATAACTTTAATTGTTTAATTTTGACTATCCACTTATTTAAAATTGAAATTACAATATTGACTTTTATAAGTGAACAAATAATCAAAATTATTAAGAAAATTTCATTATATAATCTCTTTAAAACTTAAAATATCTTATTTACCCTCATAATTTACAAATATCATATTTACACTTATAACATTTCATAATATCATATTTAAATAAAATTTTAATTTTATCATTTTAATATATTTTATAGCTACTTTTGGTTTGTTTTTAACTATAACCAATCAATATATAACCTTATAGCCCTAATTGTATCAATAATGATTAATAACTTATATAATAAATACAATCATGTCTTTTCATATGATGATATTATGTTTTTTCCGTCACATCTGCCCTCAATCTCGCATCAACGCTTCTAACATCGTCTGTTGCCATTTTATAAATTTTTATTTCTTAATCTAGTCCATATAATAACATTAATATTAATTAATAGCATGTGTAACCAAAGTCAAAATTAGTAATAGAAGATTGATATGCCGTACTCTTTGACCTTGGAAAAGGTCGATGCAATTAAATTATGGGCCTGTGCTTGACAAACTACGTTTTGATTTTCTTCCTTCTAAAGTCTAAACTATGTTTCCGTGCATCAAAAATGTATCTTTATTTGTTAAATTCGTTGAGTTGCAAAATAGCTTTAAAAGTGGCGTGTCTTCTCCGATGATAATCAATTTCTTTTGGGTAGGGATCATCCGGATTGACTAGTAAACGTAGTAATTATTTAGTTTTTTCAGCAAAAATACAGAAATGTCTTAATTTATTCATAAATCTAAATATTTTCGTTTTATAATAGAATTAGAACCTATCATTATAAGTAATATCATTCCAATACTATGATATTGTGGAACTACAAGCTCCATAGTATAACCGAAAGACAAGATTTGCTTTTGCCGATAGATATCTATTATCGTTAATGTGATTTTATAATTAAGTTATTTACCTTAAGATCTTTATACAATTATTTAAAGATAGTACACGGTACACAACACACACACGCACACATATATATATATAGTACGGTTTAAACGGGAACCGTTTTTCGTACGAGAACTGCGAGAACCAATTATAGTCATTGATCAAAAAGATTGAGGGTCTAGATTAAAAAGTTGTTAGTGGATAATCTTAAACTAATCAAACCAATCCTTAATTAATTAAAGGCAATTTGGACATTTTCACATTACCCCCACTTTTTTAAAACTAATATATTCATAAAATGGAAAGGTATTAAATTACGAAAATTATACCAAATTAACAAGAAAAATATGCTCATAAATTTGAGACCGAACTAGCTATATTTTTTCGAAATTTTTATTTTGTATTTGCTGGGTTTTTTTAGTACAGTCGACATTACATGTGCAAGTATATGCACTTGTGCAAATGCACAGATTCACCTAGTTTTTTCAGCATAGATGTAGATATGCACATGTGCATAAGTCGAGAGCAGTGTAAAAAAACCCCAGCAAACGCGATTTTTTTTGAAAAATATAGCAAGATCGGTCTCAAATTAAAAAGCACAATTTTCTAGTTAATTTAGTATAATTTTCGTAATTTAACACATTTTCGCTTGATAGATATATTAGTTTTAGAAAATAGAGGATAATGTAAAAATGTTTATACTACCATTTCCCATTTGGGGTTAGATTGTTCATCACAGAGGATACGCATGGAGGCCGATCTATAGGAGATCTACCACTGCGGCACCCTTATTAGAAAAGGGAGACTTACCTCGTCGGAGGGACGAACCAGAACGAACCATGCCGTGGAAATCGACTGCCGTTCAAATAGAGGTCAGGAGAAGGAGTCGACCGAAGGAAGAAAATCAACGACTACGGCATAGCGCCGATTCAAAACTCGAAGGAAGTTTTTTTCTTGCTCTCGTCGACATTGGGGAGTGCCCTAGGGGCTGCCGCTCTTTCTAAGAAGAAGGGAATAGAAACCCTATTTTTATCTTTTTTAACCTTAAATAAAACTAACTCCTTTAATAAAATAGACATTTTAAATTTAAAAAGGGAAAACTTTTATAAACCAAAACTTTACTTTACAACTTTTTAAAATTAAAATTGATTAAATTTTTTCAAAAGGATTTTGCATTTGTTTATTAATTCTTTTTAAGATAACTAAATTGTTTTTAGAAAAAAAGATATAAATTATGTTAGGGACAGAAGACAGTTAAAAAAGAGATGGGGTTTGCAAGGTAATAGGTTTTACAATCCATTTTCAATGCCCAATGTTAAAATCAACAAATTACATAACTTGGGCAATTCGAATGCAACTCATATCCGAAGCAAATAAGTTATGGGAAGAATTGAGAATGAATCAACAAATTAAGTCGATGAAAATATAGAAAAAAGTATAATGCAATTGTCTATATTTATCGAGCATTACTAGAAGATCAGTTGCTTCTTATATCTAAATACAAGACAGCAAAGCAATTTGGGAAGCCTTAATAACAAGACACATTGGTGTCACCATTCAAATTAGAATTTGAGATGTTACAGACGAAGGAAAATGAGTCAATAGATTCATTTACTACAAAGTCAACGAGTATTATCAACAAAGTAAAGTTTGGGATTAACATACGAAGATTCTACTCTTATACGAAAATTGTTAAATGTTGTACGAGACATATTCTTTTAGATTGTTGCATCCATCGAGCAATACTCTGATTTAGCCACTATGTCTTTAGACGAACCAATCGGAAGACCGAAGACATTTGAAGAGAGACTCAAATATAAAAATTAAAGATCTATGGATACTCAAGATGGTTTGATGTTTACATAACATGAAGATCGAAGCCAAGATTATAGAGGACGTGGTTGTGGCAGATTTAACCACTCATGAAGATGAGGGAATAACAGATTCACATCAGAAAGGAAGAACCCAAACCCTCATAAAATAATTTCAAAAAGGAAGAACATGCGTTTTTTTGATACAAAGGACAAATCTCAAATCATGTGCTACCAATGTTCACAAACTTGGACACTTTGCCTATGAATGTCCAACTCCAATCTCGTTAAAGAAGATTTAGAACCAACACTACTCATGACAACTATTACCGAGGCATGGGTGATAGTACAAAGGAAGATGATGATTTTCATGGATTTTGAGGCATGGGTGATAGTACAAAGGAAGATGATGATTTTGTCATCATAACTTGAAGACTTGAAGATTAACATATGGATGATATGATAATTAGGAGGTGAATGTTTGCTGCTTAATGGAACTATTCGGCACCAAATGCTGAATCATTCAGCATTCGGTGTGTTTGATTGTTGCTTCTGAATAAAGAGTATGCCGAATGGTTCAACATAATGCTGTTGAATCATTCTACCTTAAAGTGCATCCCGAATCATTAAGCATAAAGTATTTTACCCTAATACTCATTATTTCGCACGTTGTCTTGTTAAACAATCATATCTTCTTATAATATAATATATCACTATTAAGGTTAAAATAATAATTTGCATCATTCACATTATTCATTCACAACCTTTATCAAACAACATGTCACATTCAGGAGAAGATTCATTGAGATCCTTTGACCTATAATCATTCGGTACTTAATGATTTTGTTTTAACACACAACCCCCTTAGACTTTTAATTATCATTATCATTAGTATTAGAAGATTATTGAACAAATATTTATTTTGTATTAGTATTTAGATATAAGTGTGTGTGTAACACACAACTTTAGTGTGTGGGTCGGCTGTGGTAACACCACCGAGGTAACGCCAACCGCTGCCGTGTGGGTCGGTTGTGGGAACATCACCAGCAACCGCCGATTGCCAACCGCCACCGTCAATTGACGGCAGTTAATGCCGGAGACCGCCACCACCACCCTATATATATGTATCAATATATACAAAATAGATGTGTGATTTCAGTAATAAAAGGCTTGAACTTTGGTTGTTTGTTGTTGTTTTTTTATCCTACATGAGATGCAGTAAACTAGAAACAAGTATGAAAACTAGTTGTAGTAGTTAAGATGAAAAGAAAATGATACATTAAATTTTAGGCAAGATGAAAACTCAGTTGTTGTAGATAATATTAAAAAAAAATAGCATAATAGAAACGGTGGCTGAAAAAATGCTAACAATTAAGTGATTCAATAAAACCAGCAATCGAGAAATATTCAACATTCCGTTCGCAAATAGGTTCACATTTGATCTTTAATCTCTCCCTCCCCCCTGCTCTCTCTCTATATATATCTATCTATCTATCTATCTATCTATCTATCTATCTATCTATCTATCTATCTATCTCTGTGTGTGTAAACTCCCAGCAAGCGGTTAGCTTCAAGTAAAAATGGAGCTCCAGTTCACCTTTTCTCTCTTCCTTGCCTTTGCTGCAGGCCTATTCTTCTTCTGCATCATAGTAACTATCAATTTGTTAAACACATCTGGTAGAAACAAAAACGGCCTTCCTCCACAGCCATGGAAGCTCCCTCTTATTGGCCACATGCATCATCTCATAGGACCACCCCCACATCAAGCTCTTGGAACCTTATCCCAAAAACTAGGACCACTTATTTATCTTCAACTCGGCCAAGTCTCCGCCATCGTCATCTCATCGCCTTCTCTCGCCAAAGAGATCTTGAAAACCCAGGATATCTGTTTTGCAAACAGACCCAAGTTTCTGAGTGCTGAGATCATTGGTTACAACTACAAACTTATAACCTTCTCCCCTTACGGCGAATACTGGAGACAAATGCGAAAGATAAGCATGTTGGAGCTTTTAAGTGCAAGAAAAGTTGGATCTTTTCGCTCTATTCGCGAACAAGAATCGCAAAACCTCATTAACTCCATTGTCATCCAGATGCAAAAATTAGAAACAGTCAACCTTAGTAACAAGATTTTCATGTTAATCAACACGATCATAAGTAGGGTTGCAGTTGGGAGCAGATGTAAGGATCAGGAAACGCTTATTGCAGTGATTCAAGAGGCTCTAAGTTTAACTAGTGGTTTTGATGTGTCTGATTTGTTTCCATCTATCAAACTACTACCGATTATTACGGGCGTAAGGAGCAAAATGATGAAGATGCACAACAAGATCGACACGATTCTCGATAGCATCATCTTCGACCACGAAGAACTTCGTGTAGGTGGATCGAGCGACCATGTGAACGAAGATATTCTTGACGTGTTACTGATGCTCAAAAATGATGGTGGTCTTGAGTTTCCGTTAACGTCTAACCACATCAAAGCAATCATATTGGTTAGTCCCCATTGTTACCTATAATATATATGTTTTGTGTTTACTCAAAAAAAAATACATGATACAAGTTGTTTAAGTGACTAAATATCATATATAAAAGACACATGGGTAATCTTAAATCTAGCACCTTTCTGCTCGGATTCTGAATTGTTAATAACAAGCTGGCACCTGATCTTTCAATATTATTCAATTTCATTTTATAAAAATCTCATATTTATCAACATTTTCACTTCTCTATATATGAAGTTTGTATACTATACAAGGAAATCTAGTAACTGAGAGTTGTTAATATATGGCACAGGAAATGTTTGCAGCAGGCACGCAAACATCTTCGTTGACAATTGAATGGGCGATGTCAGAACTAATGAAGAACCCGATGGTTATGAAGAAAGCACAAGACGAACTCAGGCGGGTGCTTAAAGGAAATACTAGGATTTATGAGTCGGATATTCAAGAACTAGACTATCTAAAGCTAGTAATCAAGGAAACCTTAAGGTTACACCCTCCTCTTCCATTTTTGGTACCCAGAGAAAGTCGGGAGAAGTGCGAGATTGGCGGATACCATATTCCTATGAATACAAAAGTTTTAATTAACACATGGAAAATAGGACGCGATCCAGATTACTGGATTGACCCGGAAAGATTCATGCCAGAGAGGTTTATTGAGAGTTCGATTAACATGTTCGGAACAAATTTTGAACTTCTTCCGTTTGGGGCTGGAAGAAGAATTTGTCCGGGTATGAATTTGGGGTTGGCTAACGTTGAGCTTCCTCTTGCTATGTTACTCTATCACTTTAATTGGGAACTCCCCAATGGAGCAACACCTCAAGCTTTTGATATGTGCGAGTCTTTTGGGGCCCATCTCAAACGAAAAAATGACTTGCTTTTAGTTCCACGTATTTATGACACATGTATTTGACGCACTCTTCAATGTGTACGTGCAGTTTCATTTTTATATAATATTCTCTTTGCTTTTAATTTTCCAATGTACCCATATGTGCTTGAAATAAGGAATCCAATTTCTACTCTACTCCTACCTCAATTTACAATTTCAAACATTATATAGAAGGTTGTATCTTGTGAGCTACAAGTGTAATGAGGTTCAAGGTGTTAGGGGTGTGTATATATATGAAGGTTCATTGGCTATAACGCTAATGCTTTGCTATCGACTCATTAATGACTTGTTAATGGCTTATTAATTACTTATTAATTAGGGGTATTTTGGAATAATTAAGTGAATCTAACAACGACTCACCCACTCGGACGCAATTCACGTTAGATAATATATAAATGACCAAAATACCCTTATAATGAGTCATTAATAAGCATTAAAAGTGGTTAAAAATGATATTTGTGGTACTCGCAATAAGAATGGTTCTCAAATAAATTTCTCCCTATATATATGTGTGTGTGGGTGGAAAAGTTCAAATGAGAACCGTTTGTAATATAATGAATGACTCATTAATAAGCGTATTTTGATTATTTATATATTTACTCGGTCATGACTTGCGTTTGAGTAGGCCGTCATTAATTAGTAAGTCTTGGTTTTCAAAAATGTCATTCCCTAATGTATCATTAATGAGCCATTGATTTATTGTGATTAAGGGACAAGATTGGTTGTTTTAGTTCTTGCACGAAAAAAAGTTTCCGTTTGAACCTTCCCATATATAGTATAAAACAGTTCTACATATATATATATATTTTATATACATATATATATATACACACATATATATACTATTATATAAACCATTTAACATTCTCTCTCCTCTTAAATTTTAATACTTCAGAAAATTCAATCAATATAAAATCTTGACCCTTCATTTAATCTAAATTAATCTCATCCACTTAATCTTTAACTATTTTATTTTCTTCTAATTTACTTTAACTTTTTATTCAAAATATATTCTCTCATACTAAAACAATTATCCACCCACATCAACATAATTTTTAAAATCTTATTTAACTCTTTTTTTTTATTTCATCAATATAAATATTTTTTTCTTTTTTATTATCTTTTAGAATTTATTTTTAAAATTAATAAAATAGTTAGATGTAAATAAAAGAAGCAGACATGTTGCTGTAGAAAACTTTTTGTGATATTGAATCGCGCGAATAACATATCATTACATCTTTAAAGTGACATATTATAAACCAAAAACTATTTGCCGCCACAACATTGTGCGGGTATGATGCTAATATATATATATATATATATATATATATATATACATACACATAAATATGCATATAGGGGAGGTTCAAACGAGAACTGTTTTTCGTACGAGAACTGCGAGAACCAATCTTGGTCATTCAAGTGGTAAGTAGATTTCATGGATGAAGAGCACGGGGGATTGAGTGTGGTAAGGTGCATGTAAGGAATTCATGGGTGGGCAATCCAATTGAAGAAGGGAGAATTGGACGGTTAACATTGGTTCTCGCAGTTCTCATACGAAAAACCGTTCTTGTTTGAACTTTTGCCTATACACATATATGCACATATATATACATACACACACAGATATATATACATACACACACAGATATATATACATATAAATATACATACAGAGAGAGGTTCATGCGAAAAACACTTTTTTGCGAAAAGTGCGAGAAGCATTTGTGGCCCTTAGATTATTTGATCAATGGGTATCCTTGATTATGGCAATTTGGTAATTTTTATAAACTTAAACACTTTTAATTAAATTTAAAAAGGATAGATAACTCTTTTTGTAAAAAATCTCTCTCCTATCCTCTCATATCTCCCATAAATAACTCTAGATCACCGTTCGTAGGTTTCAAACCCAATCTCCCACCCTCATCTCACCTTTTTTTTGAAAAACCCTAAATCACATCCCTCTTTTCTCACTTTTTCCACCGGCGTTGATGTCTTACGCTTCGGGTACGGTCGCTAGCGACAAGGCCGGTTCAATCTACATCCAGTGATGAGATCGTTTACATATACAACCGGGGAAGTTGGCGACGAGATTGTTTGCATATGCAACCGTCGAAGTCGGTTCTATCCACAACGGTGACGAAATCGTTTGCATATACAACCGGCGATGAGCCACCCTCACCACCTTCATTGTGCCAACACAAACCTCACAAATCTAGCCATGGTGGTCGCCGGCTGGACTCCTCTCCATCCCCCTTGAGTCGAAAAACACCACCAATCCCGGGTCCTGCGCCGCCTTTTGGGACCGGGGATTAACCGGAGATGGTTTTGTTTGAAACCAACAAAGAAAGCGATGGTGGCCCGCGAATACCCAAAACAATTATAGATTCTGAGTCTGATATGGGGAACCAAGGTAGAGTCTTGAACAATGCGTATGGAAGAATTTTAATGGGACTGAAACCTTGGGTTTGACTTCACTCCACAGCAAAAGGTTAGGTGGTCAGATGTTGTGTGTTTTGATTCAATAATTTGTACAATCCCATGTGCAAATTAATGTAGTTGTTGTGAGGTTTGGTACTGAATTTAATTAATACAATTATTTGGTTGTTCATAAAAGAAAAGAATAATTTTTTGTTGTTCAATGTTGTTGGTGAAAAGATACCCATACAAGGCTACCAAGCCATAGTTAAGCTGTTTGATATGGGCTATGCTTAACTTAACAAGTTTTTGTTCATTTTTTGTTGTTGTATCATTCATCTTGATTTTTCTTTTGTGAATCTGGGTTGTTTCTTAGTGAACATTCATGAGTTGGATCGGGTTATTAGATGTGTTCAGATGTTTTGTGTTCAACAGTTTTTTGTGTTTATGGTTTGTTTATTATTGAACACCCTCTATTTCAATAAAGTGGATCTTAAAAATAAATAGAAAAAATCAAAACAACAATAAAAGAATTAATTTGGAAAAAAAGTTTACTGAAACAATATAAAAAAATGTTTAGTAGTGAACAAAGTAATGAACATAACATTTAATAATTTAAAACTCGTAATTTTTTCAGGTGCTGATCATCATTGAACACATATATTTATTAATTTACTATTAAATTATTTTCTAATTTATTTTGTTTAAAATTTGAAGGAAAGAGAAAAATAAAAGAGAAATAGATTGGAGAGAGAAAAAAATTCTTTACTTTTGCACCCCTTTGAATTTAAAGAAAAAAATAAGATTAATCTAAGCCATTAGATCAATTACGAATAAGAGGTCAGGATTGCTTCTCGTACTTTTCGCAAATAAGACACTTTTCTTATGAACCCTCCCCTATATATATATATATATATATATATATATATATATGCTAACGTCTCTGTTTTAAATGTTTTTGTATCCGTAGATAAATACTACCGGTATCCCGGTAAGGCGGGTAGAAGCTTTTGGAAACGTGTGATATGACCCTTTAGATACATGTTTGGATATACACGACATCTACTCTTTTCTTGTTTAATCGTTGATTAATGGTCGCGTAATTAAGACAACATTTAACACCAATCTTTTTTAAATAAAAAAGGAGCTTCCGCAACACTTTACATACAATGTATAAGCAGATGTTGGTTTTAATAGTTGTTTAAAAGTTTCGATTTCTACTGAAAATCAGACGTCAATCACTAGTCAAAATTACTTATTGATATTAGATAATCATGATAAAAGCATGCATAGATAGATTGATCCTCTAACCTATGCAAACTTAGTCAATAAACAGCAAAGATGAAAACTTAAACACATGTGGATCTTAGATTAAGCTAAACATCATAAATATATAACACTTAAACACCAAATTCATTGAAATTAATAATAACAAGAGGAAAATCCAATAATGAGTGGGTCTTGATCTTCAATCTTCAAGCCTTGGTTATCAAAATCAGCTTCAGATCAGCCTTGAGTCGTCTACGGTGCTTCTCTATTCTTCTAGTATGATTAAAATTAGGTCAAAAAGTCTTCCAAACCGAGCTGGACATCTCTTGATATAGAGTTGTGTTTATCTCTCCAAGGGCGGAGCTAGGATTTTAATATAGCGGGGGTCGGTTTTACTTCATCATAACACTAATTATACACACACACACACACATATATATATATATATATATATATATATATATATATGAAAAACATAAAAAAGTCTAATTATATTCCTAGATAAATAAACACTTAAACTTTGTTGGAATCAATCATCAAAGTTTTTCATAATTTACATTCATTTGTCACAAATTAACGTGCTAGAAGCATATTATTAACTAAAACAATTACTCGAAACTTTATCAAAACTTCAGTGAAAAAAATAACTGTGAGAAATTCATATTTCGCGTGTTTGTAGTTAGACGTGTATTTGTTTCTTTGAATAAAACTCATCTGTTTGTAGATAGTATAGCAATCTCTCTTTCAATGTAAAGAACCAAACTGTTTTAAAGATAATCATCATTCATGCTATTACGAAGCTTTGTTTTCATATTTTTTTTATTGCTGAGAAAGCTTTTTCAAAAATCAGAAAAACCACTTTGAGCCTTCCCTTCACCGATTCTGTTTTGAGCTATATATACTTGGGCTACTAATTAACTTTAATAAGAGGGGTTCAACAAATATGTATTGGGCTCAGTCTTCTAAAATACTAACGATTTTGGAATCATTGTAGGGGGCCTAACACCCTTCAGCCCCTCTTGTCTCCGCCCCTGTATCTCTCTATCTCATCATGACATGTAAACCATTACATCGTGACTCGTGAATTCGCCCGTTATCCAACTTCTTTTGAAATGAGTAGATGACTCATACACCAATAAGTTTTTAACTCTATCAAGTGTAAGTTCAAGAAAAAATAGCAGATATATAAACTAATGTGTATGCTGTTAGAAATCTTGTTAGTTCGCATAAACATCCTCTCTTACAAAATGTAGCTAGAGAGGAGAGTTTATGCAAAATCTTGTCAAAGATAACATAGGAAATGTGTTACAGTTTCCTGATAACATGCTCCATGACTGATACGTACCATTCTTGAACAACTTTGAGGCACCACCAATTATGGTGCTTCCGCAATCTTTACATCCATAAGTACAAATGATAAACTATGATTGCTGGATTGCATACAATCAGAGTTTTGGTAGAAAAGGTACAAAATTGAAATCAAGCCAAACTTGTTCCATATTTCTTCTTTTCACGAACTCAATAATAAATAATTAGATAACTCAAATACGAACCCAAATTCAGCCCAAAGACTTAATAATTAAACATATGGATTGATACAAACTCAATTTTGTAAGTATGTTGAAGAATCGATGGATTGCATACACTTAACACAGACTAAAACACAAACAAATCGAAACAACAAATTCTAAATCCACAAAATGTACACAATTGAAACGGAATGACTTATAAATAAAGAACACTTAATATAAGCTTAAACATACACTTAAAAAACTTGAGAAACAACAAAATGAGTAGATCGAAAGATTAAACCCACAAATTAGGGCAAGTGGAGCCATTGCTTCACAAGTTGAAGAACACAGGGAACGAGATAGATCGAAACCCTATAATATAGAGCTAGATTGAATTTTGGGTTAGATATAGAGGCGAGAGATAAATTCATAGCATGATGAAAGTATGAAACTGAAGATGGAGGGAAACTAAAAATTTGGGAGGGGGGAAATAATATTCAAGCTTTGAGTTCTTTTTGATGGTTTATTAATTTAAAATAATTATTCTCTTCTATGAATAAATAAATAATTAATTATATAATTCTTTTGTTTAAAAACCTAAGATTTTTTAAAATTTATCTTATTATAATATATATCAATATTTAATCTTAACTATTAAAATATATAAACTAAATTGAACTATAAAAAGTGTCTGATATAATTTGTTAATGTTTGGTATAATTCACTTAGTATGATCATATTTGACCATAATCTACCTAGTTAAATTAAGTGTGACAATTTCTAACCGCTGTTTACCTATAAGTACACACGAGATATTTGTATATTATGTCTTGAGGGGTCATAAGTGCACACAAGATATATGTAAGTCATGGTAAGTTTAATTGACCATAAGTATTATAAAAAAACGTAGTAGGTCTTGGGCATTTTTGGTCAATAGTGACTAAAACATCTTGTAACGCCTCAAATTTATACATATATTTATACTACTATATAAAGCATTTAACACACTCTCTCCTCTTTAATTTTAAGACTTCTTAAAATTCAATCAAAACAACATCTTGGCCTTTCATTCTATTTAACTTAATCTCATCCACTCAATTTTTAACCATTCTAATCTCTCTCCTAATTTACTTTAACTTTTTATTTAATTAAAATATACTCTCACACAAACATAATTATACACCCATAACAACATGATTTCTAATATCTTATTAACTTCTTTATCCTTATTTCACAAATATGATTTTTTTCCTTATTTTAATGTCTTTTAGATTTTATTTTTAAAATTAATAAAATAGTTTATGCAAATAAAAGAAAAATTGAAAAAAAATGGGACATGTTGCTAAATTTTTTTTTGTGACATTGAATTTTGCCAATAACATATCATTACATTTTTTAAAGCGGCATATTATAAAACAAAAACTATTCGACTCCGCAGCATTGCGCGGGTACGATACTAGTATATATATATATGTGTGTGTGTGTGTGTCAAAGTAATAAAATCATATCATAATCAAACCTCGTAACGAAGTTTTGCACCCGGAACTACGCCTCTTACGAATATTCAACCAAATGAAAGAGTTAATTACAACTCATATATTGTTCAATTATGAAAATAGACATTGGAAAGCATTTGAAGATGGATGAGCCGTCTTTTAGAACCTTCCCAGTTCCCACGGTCATATCCTAAAAGTTTTAAAGTAACAACCGTAAGCATAAAAGTTTGGCGAACACACAACAACCCACACACCAGGCTAGGTATAAAGTCACATACAATCCATGATTATAAATTAATCACATAATTCCGATGCAGCGCACAGCCGATGATTTCATACTTTAGGTCACAATTAACTATACAAATCGTACCAAGGAGTCATGTGTCTAACTGTACCCAAATTGCGTTTTCACCACAATATGACACATCCCTTCACTTTACATATCAACATATAAGTTATTTCACACATACAATACATGTATATTTCATACTAATATAGTGTATAAGTTAGGGTAACATACTTGATTGTAGCTCAACAATAACCAATAATAATACAAATAAAATATTTGGATGCACGTATAGCAACAATCACCTACGGTTAAGGTTCAAATGTCAATTTGTGATACACCCATTATACAATTCGTGATTGAGCCCAATTAGCGATTGAATCACATTTAGTAATTTAACCCAATTTTCCGTTGAGATTAATTGTTGATTTAACCCATTTTGCGATTACTTATGACCCACCATTCCCAATTTGTGATTGAACTCTAGGTCCCAATTCGTGATCATAAGTTTGCGATACAAGGGAATCTCACTAAGAGACTCAACCTTACAGAATTATCCTTTATTATTAACTTAGACTTCCAATTTGTGATTATACTCCTGAACGATTTGGGATAGAATTCTATCTCTACAATTTGTGATTCATGGCCCGTAGTGAAATTTACAATTAGGACCCATTCCCAAAAATTCCTTTAGAATTACTCTTTGCTTACATCAAAATCCTTAAGACCGAATCTTCCACGGTGCGGATCATAAATTAAAACGGGTTACCCAACTTCATAACCCTTCCCATATCTATTAAAACTCAAAAGCATTCTTCAACCCTAATACCATTCTAATTAAATGTTCATTTTATAGGATTTCTATTATGCGAGTATATTTATGTTAAAATATTGTAGGTTTGGTTTATTACATTTAGGAGTTGTATAATTTGTGATCAATGGTTGGGTTTTAAATGGAAGATTCAAATTTAGTTGCTAGACGACGACTTGAATGCTTGAGTAGCACAATGGGGTGTGATAATGAGCACATGACACCTCCCAAACTAATCATAGGTTAGGGAGTCATGTTTGATATTGTTGTTGTGCTTTATTTGACACTCCATTACTGCTAGACATCCTTAGAGATGTTGAAGATCATTATGTAGGCTGACTAGCATGTACAGATCATTCTGAGTATAGGGGGAGTCATCTTGTTGTCCCTGTTGACCTGTCCTTTTATTATTCAATATTGTGTCTGTAGTTTTTTAGTAATATATAAATTATTTATCTTATAAAATATTTTCAAAATATAAAACATTAAATTCAAAATATAGATAAAATCTAAAATTAATGATTTTTAGTGATTACTTTTTATAAGTTTTACATATAGAATATAGATTTATTTTAATAAGTCCTCATGTATACATATTACACATATAAATATACATATAATATACATGGCTCAAAAAACTCAATAATAACTCGAGGTGAGCTCCTTGAAAGTCGAGCTAGCTCGACTTATTATGTAATTTGTGCTTGTTTTTTTGGGCTCGAACTTAATAAAGTTTGAATCGAACGAGCTGAACTCATGTTAGGATTTAATATTTTATAGAAATGGAAGTTAACATTGTGGGTGATGTTTGTATTAAATTCAAGCAATAGGGGCCAATATGTAAAATCTCTAATGTAATATCCTTAGTTTGGGCCTAGTTGTAAACTGAATGTAAGTGTACGTAGGTAATGTAATAGGCGAGTATTTCTTTGTATGTACATGTTAAGTTAATTGAATATATGTGTGTTTTAAGTATGTTTTGTGTATGTGTGTTATGTATGTATATATGTATTAAGTAAATATATATATATATATATGTACTAATTATATTATATAGTATAGATTATTTAGAAAGAAAGAAAAGAATAAAGAAAAAGAAAGAAGATATTTTGTCCAGAGGCAAGCCTCTGGATAAGATTTATATGTAAGTAAGGTGTGAAATTGACGTAAAGTCAAATATAACAAATCTCTAAAAACACACACACACACACTTGATAAAGCTCTCGTGAGTTCTTGAAAGAGATAGTTGAAAGATTTGAAGTTCTAGACCTAAAACAAGGTTAGTATGGTGTTTATAATAAAGATTATACATGTAATATGCTAGAAATATGGGTGTTGTGTGGCTGGAAGTTTATGATGGTGTTGAAGACTCCATTGTTGAACATGAGAGCTTACTTTACATGTGGGTTTCTGATTTTTTATGTATTTAAAAGGTGTTAATATGTTCATGAGGTTCATATAGGTGGTATATGAAGTTCTAAGATGTTTTAGAAGTGAAAGCTAACAAGTTTGAAATATGGGTTTTTGAATATATTGAGTAAAAGTCGCATGGGCTATAAACAAGAAGAAGATGAAGTGCAAGATTGCAAGCGGCGCGACGCGTAGAAGAAGGGGACGCGATGCGTTCCCGCATATTCGTGCAACATTCACTTTCATCCGACTCTTGTTTCATCCGACTTTTACTTGATCCGACTTTCATGGTCCGAAAGTCGCATGAACCATCCAAAAGTTGCATGAGCCATCCGACTTTCGCTTAAGTGTGGTCCGACTTTTGAAATTGATCCGAAAGTCGCATGAAAAGCACGACGCGACGCGTCCGGCCCTTGGACGGGACGCGTCGGGTGAAAGTCAAGGATTTCCATTTTAATAGCTAAAAAATTCTAAGGCACAAGTTGTGCTTTATATTGTAAGATTCTTTTATGGTGTTTATGAGCCTTAGTTGGCTCTTGTACGTGTTCTAGTAATAGAATCTAATGTATGCAAATGCTTAACGCGATTGCCGATGTTTTAGGTGAACGTGTCAGCTGAACCAGCATTAAGTAAACGAACATTGTAAGCTAATCAGGTGAGTGCCTGCTTTCATAAGGCTTAGTAGAGTAAGGCTTGTATGCAAGATGTCCATGTGAATGTATTATGTATATCTGACTTGTTTTTGCAGGTATGCTCAAGGAGGTAAGTGTATGACTTAGATGATGTTAATTAGGTGCATGCCAGGGGGTCCAGACTAACCGCTTAGTTAATACCTGATGATATGTATGATTAGATAACTGGATAATATTGCATGAAAGATGATGGATCCCTGTGGGATCATATGTATGTATGTGTGTATGAGCACTCCTTGCAGACTATCTGAAGCATGGTTAAGGTCAGTCGGTTGTAACTGGATCCCATGAGTACTTCGGGATTTCACGGTGATTTGGGAGGCATCCCAGATCCTAGGTTCTACAGAACCGCCGTGCCTTAACGTGAGTGGTAATCAGCCGGTTGTAGCTGGATTACCTGTGGAGTCTCTGGCTCTGTGAACGATGTTTGGTGGACTGCTTTATGCTCTCCCACCAGCACGTTTGGTCGTGTCTGATCCCCCGGTTTGAGTTGTTGAGCAGGATTGATTACCCTGCAAGACGTAACTCTTACTGATCTTATTAGCACACCGCTATGTGTTAAGCTAGCAATGATTGTTTATATACGATGTATGATGTATGACTTACTGTATTGATGCTTATGATTGTATGTATTCACTAGCTAAGTGTTAGCTAATGGTGCTATGATTTCCCTTTTCAGGTAAAGACTAGAAGTCCTATGAGGCGGGTGGCTTTTGGATATATATTAACCCTTGTGGGTTGGAACACTTGATTTTGATGTATGTTGTAATAAGATACTTTATGGCGGGTTCTGTGATAGGTAACACCGGTGTATGTTTGAAAGATGAAGATGTAACTAACAGTTTGTTAATATTAAAAGAAAAATTTCCGCTGCTAAATCTGATTTGTCATTAAAGATACTGTTTTCAGAAGCGGTGTTACAATTAGCTATCAGAGCCTAAGTTTGAGTGAATTAGGTACTTGTAAGAGTATTCGATCTCAAACTCGGGCCCGACCATAAAGAAGTGTTCCTATGGGGGGAATTGAGTGAGAGTGTTATATATATGCTATTATTGTAAGATGATTTGTTAGCAAGATAAGTAGTGAGATAGAGTATTAACTGCTCTTTCTCTGTCATATAGAAAGTTGAGAAAAAGATGTCTGCCGAACGTGGCAATACGGAACAAGCTCTTAAGAAGATGGAGGATGAGGCTTCTCATATGCCTCATCAGACTGAAGATGAAAGATCTCAGCATAATGTTGGAGGTGGCAGACCTGAACCAGATCAGGCTGCCTATATCAGACGTCTGGAGGAAGAGCTATGAGAGCAAAAGAGCTCTTATTGCAGGCTACACTCAACACGCCCCGCAAAACTTGTTCATACAAGAAGTTTCTGTCCTGCAAGCCTCCTACGTTTGAGGGGAGTGTTAATCCCACTGTTACTATCCAGTGGCTCTGTGAAATGGAGCAGGCATTTGAATCGTGCGAATGTGAACTGGAGTACTGTGTGAAGTATGCAGTAAGAATGCTTAAAGGCCATGCCATCTTCTAGTGGGATACGGTAAAGGCCTCTATTAGTAAAGAGGTGTTGAGTGCTTTCTCTTGGGAGCAGTTTTCTGAAAAGTTGTTGAAGGAGTATTGTACGGAATATGACATGGAGCGAATGGAGAGGGAGTTCACTGATCTCCAGAAGGGGAATAAACCGATAGAAGAACATATCACCTCATTCACTGACAAGATGAGGTTTGGTCCCTATCTGATTCCCGATGAGACCACCAAGATAAGAAGGTTTGTGGCAATTCTGCCATTGGAGTTTCACCCTCATGTACGGGCTGTTGTTAGTCTGGATTGGGCTTTTGGAATAGCCCGACAATTGGAGGGAGACCGCTTATATTGCAAGGGAGAATCTGCCAGTGGGGTGTCAAAGAGAAAGTTTCAGCCTTCTGAAAAATCGGGTCCTTCCAAAGGACTATCCTCTATAGGTGGGAAAACTGAGACTTCGAAGAAGCCGAGACCTGACACTCCTTGGTGCTCTCAGTGTCGTACTTATCACGCTGATGATTGTTCAAGTGCTACTTGACGTTGCTGGAGGTGCGGGCAGAAGGGCCACGCTAGTACTGAGTGTGGTTTCAAAGAAGATGTATATTACCGGTGCCACAAGCCCGGGCAGAAGATGACAGATTGCCCGGAAAGACAGGGTGCTGGAACCAAGGGGTCTTATTCTTCTAGAGGCCAGAAAAGAGATGATACGTCCCGCGCCAAAGGGTGGGCCTTCCATATGACAGCTGAGGAGGTTAAAGCAGCAGGGGATGTCATCACGGTACTTTTCTTATTAATTATATCCCTGCTTGTGTTTTATTTGACTCTAGAGCTACCTACTCCTTCGTATCTATGGCGTGTCGTAGAAGATTGCAATTACCCGTCGTTCCTTTAACGAGCCACTCAGAGTAGAGGTTGCTGATGGCCAAGTAGTCTCTATTATAGAGAAAGTTCCTATAACTGTGATTTACATTGACGGGAGTAGTATCCCTATTTCTTTCTTCATTATGCCTATTGCGGGCTTCGATGTTGTAATCGGGATGGATTGGCTCAGCAAGCACGAAGCTGAGATTCTCTGTTCCAAAAAGATGATCAAGATCCCTCTTTCTGATGGATCTTATGCTGTTGCTCATGGAGAACGACGGGATTCTGATATTCCAATTGTCTCCATGATTAAAGCTCAGAAATCGATTTACAAAGGTTGTGACTCTTATCTAGCATATGTCATTGATGCTACCATGGAGAAATGACCAGTCAAAGATATTCGGGTGGTGTCTAACTACCCTGAGGTATTCCCTGAAGAACTTCCGGGTTTGCCTTCGATCAGAGACGTTGAGTTTAAGATTGAACTTATTCCAGGAGCTACACCTGTGGCTCAATCTCCGTATCGTCTTGCACCTTCTGAAATAAGAGAGATGATGACTCAAATTCAGGAATTGCTTGACAAAGGTTTCATTCGTTCGAGTTCCTCACCGTAGGGAGGTCCTGTATAATTTGTGAAGAAGAAGGACGGACCGATGCGTATGTGCATAGATTACTGGGAGCTTAACAAGCGAACTGTAAAGAATAAGTATCCACTTCCTTGAATCGATGATCTTTTTGATCAATTGCAGGGAGCTACATGCTTCTTTAAGATTGATCTCCGGTCGGGGTATCATCAAGTACGAGTTCACGACAAAGATATTCCGAAGACTGTGTTCCGAACTCGTTACGGTCATTACGAATTTCTAGTTATGCCATTAGGTTTAACCAATGCTCCTGCCGTCTTCATGGATCTAATGAATCGGGTTTGTCGTCCGTTTCTTGATAGATACTTGATTGTGTTTATTGATGATATTCTTGTTTACTCAAAGACGGAAGCTGATCATGAGCTTCATCTTCGTCAGGTTCTCGAGACTTTAAAACGAGAACAATTGTACGCCAAGTTATCTAAGTGCGAATTCTGGCTTAGGGAAGTTCATTTCCTAGGCCATGTTATATGTTAAGACGGTGTCAAAGTAGATCCAGCTAAGGTGGAGGTTGTGATGAATTGGGGGGTTCCTCGAACTCCTTCCGAGATTAAAAGTTTCCTTGGCTTGGCTGGCTACTATCGGCGGTTTATCCGTGATTTCTCAAAGCTTGCGGGTCCATTGACCAAACTAACTCGCAAGGATGTGGCATTTGTGTGGTCGGAAGCTCTAGAAGAAGCCTTTCAGACCTTAAAACGATTGTTATGTGAAGCTCCGGTCCTTACTCTGCCTGAGGGTTCGGAGGACTTCACGGTATATTGTGATGCCTCATATGCGGGTTTGGGTTGCGTCCTAATGCAACGTGATAGAGTGATTGCCTACGCTACTAGGCAGTTGAAATCACATGAACGGAACTACCCAACCCATGATCTGGAGCTTGTTGATGTTGTGTTTGCACTGAAGTTGTGGAGGCATTACCTTTATGGCATGAAGTGTGTGATATGCACTGATCACAAAAGTCTTCACTATGTCTTTTCCCAGAAAGAACTCAACATGCGGCAGCGCCGTTGGTTGGAGTTAATAAAAGACTACGATTGTGAGATCCGTTACCATCCTGGCAAGGCCAATGTTGTAGCGGACGCTTTAAGCCGTAAAGGACCGACAAAAGAAGCGAAGTTTATGAGAATCGTGATAGTGCCAGATTTGATTTCTAAGTTGAAAGAAGCTCAGTTGGTAGCATTGCAAGAAGAGAATCTTAAAGTTGAGACGATGAAGAAGTTAAAGGATCAGCTAAATGAAGATAATCGTGGGTTGAAGACTTTTCAATCCAGGATTAGGGTACCTTCTGTTGGAGGTAACCGTGAGCTGATTCTACAAGAAGCCCATAAGTCCAAATTATCCGTCCATCCGGGAATCACTAAGATGTACCATGACCTGAAGATGCTGTACTGGTGGTTGACTCTCAAGAAGGACATCGCTTCATTTGTGGAGAGATGTCAAATATGTGCGCAAGTGAAGAGAGAACACCAGAGACTGTACGATAATCTGCAGCAACTGGATATTTCGGAGTGGAAGTGGGATAATATTACGATGGATTTCGTGATGAAGCTACCAAAGACGTTCAGAGGGCATGATATGATCTGGATTATTGTTGATCGACTGATGAAGAGTGCTCATTTCTTGGTTACAAACGAGTCTGCTTCGCTGACCCGTTTAGCCCAGTTGTATATCGATGAGATTGTGTCATGTCACGGTCTTCCTTGTTCGATTGTATCTGATCGTGACTCTCGGTTTGTCTCGAATTTCTAGAAAAGTCTGCAATGCGAACTTGGCACTCGTGTTCATCTGAGCACTGCCTATCATTCGTAGACTGATGGCCAATCTGAATGTACGATCCAAATGTTAGAAGATATGCTTCATGCCTGTGTACTCGAGTTTGGTGGATCGTGGGATTCTCATCTCCGATTGATTGAATTTGCTTATAATAATTCATATCATTCTAGCATTGGAATGCCACCATACGAGATGCCCTATGGAAGATGATGTCGCACTCTGACCTGTTGGTTGGAGCCTGGTGAGAAGCAGTTCGCTGGACCTGAAATTGTCTAGATTACCTCTGATAAAGTGAATGTGGCTCTTGAAAAGCTGAAAGCAGCTCGGGACCGACAGAAGATGTACGCGGATCCTAAGCATCGTCCCGCTACTTTTGAAGTCGGTGATCGCGTGTTCTTAAAATTTTCTCCTTGGAAGGGCGTCATTCGTTTTGGGCACAGGGGGAAGCGAAGTCCGCGTTTCATTGGCCCATTCAGAATTGTACGTAAGGTAAATGATCAGACGGTGACTCTAGAGTTGCCGCCTGAGCTAGCTGGAATCCATAACACCTTTAACGTGTGCTACTTAAGCCAATGCCACGTTGAAGAAGAGCAGATCATTCCACTGTTGGATTTGAAAGTTGACTCTTCCAAATGACTAGTTGAAGAACCTGTTGAGATTCTTGATACGAAGGTCAAAAACAACGCAAGAAAATGATCAAACTAGTCCTTGTAAAGTGGAAGAACAACCTAGGTCCAAACTTGACTTGGGAAGTTGAGGACAAGATGAACGCAAGATACCCTCACCTATTTATCACTGAGCAGATTCCGAGGACGGAATCCTCTTAAGAGGGGTAGATTTATAACATCCTTAGCTTGGGCCTAGTTGTAAACAGTACGTAAGTGTACGTAGGTAATGTAATAGGCGAGTATTTATTTGTATGTACATGTTAAGTTAACTGAATATATGTGTGTTTTAAGTATGTTTTGTGTATATGTGTTATGTATGTATATATATATTAAGTAAATATATATATATATATATATATATATACATATACTAATTATATTATATAGTTTAGATTATTTAGAAAGAAAGAAAAGAATAAAGAAAAAGAAAGAAGATATTTTGTCCAGAGGCGGTTTGCCTCTCGATAAGATTTATATGTAAGTAAGGTGTGAAATTGACTTGTAAAGTCAAATATAGCAAAACTCTAAAAACACACACAAACACACACTTGATAAAGCTCTCGTGAGTTCTTGAAAGAGATAGTTGAAAGATTTGAAGTTCTAGACCTAAAACAAGGTTAGTATGGTGTTTGTAGTAAAGATTATACATGTAATATGCTAGAAATATGGGTGTTGTGTGGCTGGAAGTTTATGATGGAGTTGAAGACTCCATTGTTGAACATGAGAGCTTACTTTACATGTGGGTTTCTGATGTTTGATGTATTTAAAAGGTGTTAATATGTTCATGAGGTTCATATAGGTGGGATATGAAGTTTTAAGATGTTTTCGAAGTGAAAGCTAACAAGTTTGAAATATGGGTTTTTGAATATATTGAGTAAAAGTCGCATGAGCTATGAACAAGAAGAAGATGAAGTGCAGGATTGCAAGAGGCGCGACGCGTCTAAGAAGGGGACGCGACGCGTTCCCGCATATTCGTGCGACATTCACTTTCATCCGACTTTTACTTGATCCGACTTTCATGGTCCAAAAGTCGCATGAACCATCCGAAAGTCACGTGAGCCATCCGAATTTCGCTTAAGTGTGGTCCGACTTTTGAAATTGATCCGAAATTTGCATGAAAAGCGCGACGCGACGCGTCCGGCCCTTGGACGCGACGCGTCGGGTGAAAGTCAAGGATTTCCATTTTAAAAGATAAACAATTCTAAGGCACAAGTTGTGCTATATATTGTAAGATTCTTTTACGGTGTTTATGAGCCTTAGTTGGCTCTTGTACGTGTTCTAGTAATAGAATCTAATGTATGCAAACACTTAACGCGATTGCCGATGTTTTAGGTGAACGTGTCAGCTGAACCAGCATTAAGTAAACGAACATTGTAAGCTAATCAGGTGAGTGCCTGCTTTCATAAGACTTAGTAGAGTATGGCTTGTATGCAAGATGTCCATGTGAATGTATTATGTATATCTGACTTGTTTTTGCAGGTATGCTCAAGGAGGTAAGTGTATGACTTAGATGATGTTAATTAGGTGCATGCCAGTGGGTTCAAACTGGAACCGCTTAGTTAATACCTGATGATATGTATGATTAGATAACTGGATGATATTGCATGAAAGATGATGGATCCCTGTGGGATCATATGTATGTATGTGTGTATGTGCACTGTCTGCAGACTGTCTGAAGCATGGTTAAGGTCAGTCGGTTGTAACTGGATCCCATGAGTACTTCAGGATTTCACGGTGATTTCGGAGGCATCCCAGATTGTAACATCCTGCGATTGGGCCTAGTAGAAACATAGGCATGGGTATGTTACACGTGGATTATTACTTGATTAAGTTTATTTAATTCTAATTAAGTAATTAATTATTGTATATATAAATATATATGTATGTACGGATTGTTTGTGTGTGTGCGCATGTGCTTAATGAATCCTAATTGTGCCACCTCATGCTTACAAAAGTATATACATGGGTTTCACTTATAATTCTTCACTTTGAAGCAATTGTATGTGTGTGTAAACCGAGAGCAAGGAAAACAAAGAAGAAGCAATCGGATTGTGATTTCTTGATATTGTGTGATTCAAGCTAAAGATTGTTGATTCTTATATGCTTCTTAAAACATGATGCTAGTTAGCATGCTTCGTATAGTATTAACATGCTACGGTTTTAAGTGGGTTTTGATATGAACATCAAATGAAGTTGTCGGATTTAGTGTTCTTGGTGTTTTTATGGTGTTTAATATGCATGCTTGCATGTTTAAACATGTTTATATGTATTTCTATGAACTTGTATATAAATTGTATAATCTGGAAATGAGATGTATACAAGTTTGAAGTTGTCGGATTGATGGAACTTTGAAGATGGCGGATTTTGATGATGATCATGAAAACCGAGACTTTGGAAACTGGATGTTGAAATCCGAAACAAGTGAAATCCGGAACTTAGAATCCGGAGCGTGGTAAATCCGATACTTAGAATCTGATACCTATGTAATCCGAGTGTTTGAAACCGATGGTGGATTCCCAAGTATGAAATCTGATTGTGGGTGCCAAGTGAAATCCGATGGATGTATCAGATTGTTTGAAATCCGATGAAGGGTAGCGGATTTGGAGTAAATCCGATGGTAGTATCGGATTCTTCATGAAATCCGATAGTTTTGACTTGTTGATTTGCATTGTTTAATGCTATGTGATATATGTGTATTCATATGTGAATCTTACATGTTTATGTTTGATTAAATGGATATAAATATATGATTGATATATATTTATGAATTGGATAATGATTTCAGTTTGTTGTGTTCTCAGGAATAGACAAGGCTCAGTAATATAAGATCACTGAGTGGAAAAGCTGATAGCTTGAGGTGAGTGGATGTTTGCTCACGGGTGATATTAGTTGTACTGGTTTGGTTGCAACTATTGTTGGATAGATTGTATATCTGTTGGTTATTTAACTATGAATGTTAATTGTTGTATTCTGTGATATGTATACATGTTGGAAGGGAAGTCAGTTTACCACTGGGCTTATGGGCTGGGTTCATTTGCTATTGGCTAAGCAGTATCAGGACCTTGGGATGTATCTGTTGCTACTAGAGGATGATACTGTGTGAGGATAGCAAATGGACTATCGGTAAACATTTGCTTTGGCCGGCATTGGTTGTGGGTTCCTGCATAACCGCCGGTCTTCCCAGGGTGCTTATTGTGGTTGTTGATATCATGCAGTTCAGGCTGATATATCTGTTGCGTGTTACTCCATTCACTTACCTTTGTGCTAATCCCCCATCTCTCACTCTTTTTATAGGTTTTGGTAAGTCAGCGGCTCGGCTGAGAATGGTTAGCTTGGGGAGTAATCACCTAGGACTCTGATAGATCATTTGTGACGAGCCGTGTTTTGTAATACTGATATTTTGTAAACAGTGGGTTGTAATTACTTTGATGTTTAAAACGCTTCCGCTGTGTAATTAAAAGTGAAAATTTTTGGGTTAAAAATACGGTGTTACAAGTTTGGTATCAGAGTCTTGGTTTTGCAGTGTAGGCACAGTGGAAGTGTTACATTCCCAAATCTTGGCTCGTGGTAGGTCGATTACTCCTTGGGTGTGGGATTTGGGTGAATTGGAGTGTGGTGGAGTTAGTATGTTGTGTACTAACGGATTTATGTAATAAATCGTGAGATGATGTGATTGTTACAGATAATTACTGCTGAAGTCCCTACTGCTACAATTGAAGTTCCTACTAACGCTGGTACATCTGGTACAGCGGTTTATGAGAGAGATGAATATATTTTCCAACTGGAGGGTCAGTTTCAGGATCTGAGGAAAGAGCTGGAGCAGCAAAGACAGGTCCCTGCAGCACAACCACAAGTTATTCCTGTAGCTTCAACTACTGTTGAGATACCACCTATCTTTCCTACAGTTACTACATTAGTAGAGGTTCCTCCAATGTCAATGCCGATACCACCTCTATCACAAACGATGACACAACCCTTTTATTATCCGTTGTTTCCTCAGGGACCCTATCTGCAAGGATCTGTTCCACAGGGGTCGATGCCACAAGGGTCATATTCTTATCCGTTTATGGGATTTCCACCAGGAATGGGTTATAGGCAGCCTTGTACTTATAAACAATTTTTGGATTGTAAACCAGATGAATACCACGGCACCACGGATCCCAAGGTTACTCTGAACCTGCTGAGGGATACTGCAAGGATTTTGGATGCTTGCAACTGTGAATATGAGATGAGAGTGTGTTTTTCCACCAGGATGCTCAAAGGCAAAGCAATGGTTTGGTGGGATTCCATTACCACCCACTTATCGAGAGCACAAATGGATTCTATTACATGGAACCAATTTCGGGATAAGTTATGTGAACAGCACTGCAACGCCTTTGAATTGAATAAAATAAGGAAGAAGTCCATGGAACTGAAAATGACGAGGAAGATGACGGTGGATGAATTGATTGAACAATTCAACGCGAAGCTAAGGTTTGTAACTCAGTGGGTGCTTGACGAATCTTCCTAGGTTCAGCACTTTATCGGGTAATTGTTTCCAGAATATAGGAGCACCACAAGATTGGCTGGATCTTTGTCCCAGGCCTTCACCTTGGCAAAATTTGCGTAGGGGGACATCCAGGTCAAAGAAAAACAGAGCAAGGAAGAGGCGGCTTTGCAGAAGCCGAGGTATGACGAGGCTGGGGGTAGCCAGCAAAAGAAGAAATGACAGGGTAACTAGTCCCAGGGCAACCAGAATAAGAAGGCATCTTCAGGGGATTCTGGAGTTAAATCACAGTGGTGCACGAGGTGCAGGGGTACTCATACTCGGTAGTGTACTACTCAGACTACGCATTGCGTGCGATGTGGAATGCATGGGCATGATTCGAAGGATTGTCGGTACCCTTGGTACGTATGCTGGAACTGTCATCAGGAGGGGCATAAGGCCGGTGATTGCCCTACAGGGAGGAGACCATTGGCTGGGCAGGGTTAGGGACAGGGGTAGGGGCGGTTAGGGGTTCGTCCGTGGCAGGGGAGCAAAAAAGGAAAAATCCTCCAACTCTGGAGGGCATGGCGTTCCGGATGACAGTAGATGATGCTACTGCCACTGATGATGTGATCACCGGTACGTTCTTTATAAACTCCTTACCTGCTCGTGTATTATTTGATTCTGGGGCGAATCGCTCCTTTATTTTTGTAGCATTTTGTGCTAAGTTGAATTTGCCTACTACTAGTATCTCTGTGCCGATTGATATAGAAGTAGCAGATGGTAAGATAGTGCCTGTTACGACTTCTGTGACGGGTGCTGAAATTGACATAGATGGTAAGTGCTTTCCTGTATCATTCCTGTTGATGCCATTAGCGGGTTTTGATGTGGTGTTGGGGATGGATTGGTTGAGTAAGCACAGGGCGAGTATTAAATGTCATAGGAAACTCATTTTGTTTCCGTTATCTGATGGGTCGCGTATGGTGGCTCGTGGGGAATGGAACAAGTCTGCGTTTCCTATCATTTCTATGTTGAAAACCAAAAAATCCTTGAGTAAGGGATGCGAGTGTTTTCTGGCATATGCGATTGATGCTAGAAAGGAAAAGCGGACAGTTACTGATGTGTGAGTTGTATCAGAATATCTTGAGGTGTTTCTGTTGGGATTTGATGGCATCTAGAAAACACAGCAGAAACAAAAACGAGTATAAAACAATTTAAACTTTATGCTACCAACACACCACCCAATGGAGCAAACTCTAGACAATGGCAATGTAACTAAAAGAATAAGAACAAGGACAATAAATTATACCATACAAGCTAATATCTCCTTGTTCACTTGGAAGGTTTGTACACAAAATAGTGTACCACTATTGATATCCACACCAAGTGTTGATGATCCGTACGTGCTAGCTATGCTTGGACGCCGCCAAAAGCTTCACCAATGGTCTAACACCATCATGAAGATTGATGTGCCAATCTATCTTCAAGTGTGTATTGTTTGAGAGAGTATGAACTAATTTGACAAATTACAAGTTCTTATATTGCATAACTTTGTGATGATAATTCATATGGCTAACCATGTCACATTAGACTACTAGAACCTTTTATAGAACACATAATGAGGCCTAGAAACGTTCATAACAGTCCTAGCATCAATGACGATCATGAGCCATGAATACCCCATTAACCTAGTCTTAAAAGACTAGTTTAAGAGGCTGTTACAGCATGAGGCACGGCCGTTCCTCACAGGACACGCCCGTGCCAGCCCACGGGCACACCCAAGTCACACCCGACTTGGGCTCGTGCTTTCGCACTAGGCATGGCCGTACCTCCACGAGGCACGCCCGTGCCGTCCCCAATGGGTATGCCCTAGGCACGCCGGCCTTGGGCCCGTACCCGTCATAGGGCATGCCCATACCTTCATAAGGCACGGCCGTGCCCGGCCCAACCAAAACGCATTTTGGTATTTTTCTCTCTCTTGTTCAAAGGTGTTGCCGGAATCAATACTTGGCGTGTGACCCAATAGGCCTATGCCTCATCGGCAGTGATACCAACTCGTGTGTGTCAGTGGGCATATTCCAACAAACTCCCACTTGAACATGACACACTCACGAAAGGTAACACCGACATAGAGCGGCCTTTAGCAAGGCATCTATGCCCCCAAGTCAGCATAGGGTATGTCACCCATGACAAGTACCAACCTGTAAAGAATGGTCCTATAGATAAGTGATTATTCATCCCTTCGTTCACTATATCCATTGTGAATGCACGTCATGGAACACCATCAACCCCAAATCATTCACGATTATGTTTCTCGATCTAGACTAACTATGACAAACAAAACAAGTTGCAAAATTGATCCACTATCAATTCCACTTGAGCATGGCCATGCATTTTGATGTCATCAGTTCAGTCAACGAGGGGCCCAGGGATATCTCTCTAAAGAGGAACGAATACCTTTGACTATATCGTTCCGTCACAATAATAAGTTCTTGCCTGAAAACTTTCCTTATAACAGCAAGTTACGAACTGTGTTAGAAAGCAATCTAAACAAGACCATATTATTAATCAAGAAGCGCATGTATCTCCAGTAGAAGGACAAACAATTTTATCATCCTGATTTACTCGTGATCATGTCCATGAAGTAAACTCAGGTGCGGGTCCTCCAATTACTTGATCACTATCAAGTACAGGCTAGTGTTGCGAAAACATGTATTCAATCCACTATGAATACTTAACCAACCACTTGCCTCGATCTTAATTCACTTCTTCCTTCCAATGAAGAACAACCGATCGTGGAGCATTTAGAATAAATAAATTTATTCAAGGAAGTGGTTAAACATGCTAAGATGGAACACAATAAAGGCTACCGAAAGTACCCACTCCGCACGCATTATCAAATCTCCATTTGATAATCGATACAATCAAAGCACATTATTGCTTTAATGTTCCCAACTCAAAATATATCAAATTCAACTAAACGAACCCAAGCCAAAGCCACTTGTAAACCAAGTGTATGTAAGCCTAGTATGTAAACTCATCACTAGCTCACGACTAAAGCTTAGTAAGCGGATTCACAAAGTGACATCCATGCGTACTCTAACAATTACCATATCTTCTCTCGACCAAACGCTTATAAAGTGTGCGCCGACAAGATCATGGTCCTTTGTCCAAGCCTTCGCGCTCTCATTGTTCCAAAGAATCCAATAGAGTCACAACGCACAAGACTATGGTTCGCATATATAAGCCATTATACTCTTATTTTCTCAAGAGACCCAATTAGAGTCAATGATGCTTAAAGAACCATTCTAGAGGATAACATTCCACTTAACAACACAATAATAACAATTCACCAAGAATAATACACTACTCAAAGTTCTTTGTTACCACCGAACTTCAACTTGAAGAACAATGTACCAAGAGTTCTTCCAAGTATGTCAAAATGAGAGAAAAGAAACCATGTGATAAACCAAGTTGCTAATTAAATTAACACACTAGTCCATCATGTTTCAATGTCACTCTCTTAGTTTTTCACTCCGAAAAAGTTCACTTTCGTATCTTCCAATTCTTCTTATGAAGCAATAATTTCTTAACTCCGGTCTTATGAACCGCCAAGTTAGGATATTATCTTCAATAAGAAGTATATTATATACACAATTTAAGGAACACAAGCGCTCCCACTAGCTCTGACATACATCCAAGTTTAATCTTCTCTTTTCGAAAACTCAAATCTATGATTTTCTTATTATAGTGAAGATTACAACCTTGCGATGTTTATTGAATCTACGAGGATACTTTCAATGTACAAGACCTTCGGAAAGTGTTGAAACACTCTTCCTCAAAATTCCCATGAAGGAATACGATCTTTACATTGTAGTGATAAACACATGTATCCGAGTAACCTTCAACATAACCACTAGGACAATTTCCTTATGATACCATCCTCATAACGGAAAATTTATCATTAGTCGGCATTTGAAGTTCAAGTCCATGAATAGACTTCTTAGGCTTGTAGACCATACGAGGATACTAATAATGTACAAGACTCTCGGAGAGTACTAAAACACTTCCTCAAAATTCCTATAAAGTAATAGAGTCTTTTCTATTTCACTATCATACCTTCACAGCCATGAGAAGGTAGTGATACATCATAAGTCATCCAAGTAGACTTCAACATAATAACCAGGAAAAATCTCTTTTATGATACCGTCCTCATGGTCAATCATATTAGAAGTTTTACCACCGGTCGGAATTTGAAGTTGTCTACAATCCATGCATATCCAGGTTTACGCCAAGGCATCAGATCAACCAAGTCCAATACTTGGATATCCTACATGGATTGTACCCCATTCTCATTACCTCTCTCCTCCTAGTAGACACTAGGCCCACTACGACTTCTAATAGTTGATGAATTCAACTAATCCATCATCGAGTTATCTTGCTCTAGATATAAAACATATATCTATCCGGCCTTACGACAACTCCTATCAGAAATAGGAAGAGTAACGATTCATGCCACACACTCCAGCATCGCCATGCTGAGTTCCAATCATTACAGATTGTATGCTAGTGCCAACATCAGGTTTTACTCCCACTGGCTCCCATAGATATTAGACTTCCACTTGCTATTGAGCGACAAAACTTTTCCTCAAAAGTTCGTGAAACAAATATCTCATGCCTAATGGAGTAGCATCTTTTGTCCCCGGATTCTACCACCTCACATCTACACGTAGGCTGGATAATGTAGGTTTTGAGATAGACAAGTAAAAACACTCCTTCTAGTCTTTTCTCCTAAGATGCGTACTAAACCATCTTTGTTGATTTTATATATAGAACATTGCCCGCCATACTTAAGCATCCCAACACATTGGGTATGAATTTGCGATCCATCAAGACCCGAACATATCCAAGAGTATTCGGTTTCTCCTCTATGCGACCCATATGCCAATTTGTCCTAGGAGAAATAATTTAGGATACAAATCCCACAATTTTTATGATGATCACAAGATTCATATATTAAGATACTCAACATCTTTACAAGATTTAAGTAACTTAACCTTTCGTCCACAAACCTCGTTAAGGTAATCAATGAACACCTCAAAGGTTTCAAATATACCTATCCCTACTACCACCACGGGTAAAGGTAATGAAGTGCAAGTAGTAATCCCCATGGATTTGCTTGAACGAATTAAACACACAAGTGTGAACTAATTACAACATGCTCTCAATCCTCTTACATACGCCATGTACAAGTCATTTAGTCTAATAAACAATTCTCGCACTCAACATTTGATCAATTATCAAATGCATCCAAGATTCCAAACCATACGGAACTTGGTGACATAAGTCTTGTTTATATAGCTAAATAATCTTGTCACTTGGATAACTAATCCTAACCATTTTGGATTTAAACACATTATTCATGATTACTTTATTACTTTTAAGCAAAAGCTTATAAATGCCATGACATGGATAACCTTTGAAATAAACCGCTAATATATAAATATATCAAATACAAAGTAATATCCATTGTCAACCAATGCATAATAGACTTAATATTTCTCTCGCCACTCATGGCAGACAAGATATTAATATAATAAAGTAATAAAATAGCTAGATGAAATGGCGAGATCAAAACTCCCAATCATCTCAATCGAGACAACGTCCAAGTTTCCCAATCTTGAGCTCTAGCTCTCCATGCCTTATCAGCTACTTCTTCCGTTTAACACCTACACTTTGTAACAAAACAATTTTGCAACAAACGCAGGTGTTATAGCCAGCATTTCAATAAATCTAGCTAAGAAGTAGAAAAGCAATAGAGTTAACCATGAATGTACCTGATGACGAGGAGCTATTCCCTTGCCTCATAGGAGGCTTTAACTCCTCCGAACACTCAGGACATGCGTGGTGGCGCCAATCTCCATATTTACCGCAGAAATAGCAAACTTCTCCCTTAGGAGTCGTATTCTTTTTCTCGGTTTTACGTTCCTCAAATAACCGGGTGGGAACGAACTTGCGTTTGGCCATGTTAGACTCGAAAGTCTTAAGCATGCCATGCAACTCGTCTAAGGATTCTACCATTTTGTCCTTTTGATAGTTTTTGATAAACTCATCATAAGACGTGGGCAGGGATTGGAGAATCATATTCACCGCAAGCTCCCTCCCAATGGGAAATCATAGTATTTCCATTTGGTCAATGTATGCCTTCATACGAAGCACATGAACACTAACCTTCTCACCTTCCTGCAACTGGCAACCGACAAGGGCCTTGACACACAAAAAGTGTTCCTCTCTAATCTGATGTTGGAACAAGTCCTTCAACCGATTAATCATGTCGTACGCACTCATATGCCCGAGTTGCTTTCGCAGCTCGCAACTTATAGTCGATAACATGAAAGAAGAAACATCTTTTGCGTCCTCGACAAGCTTTTCAAAGGCGTATCTAGTGGCCCAACTTGTGTTGGTAGCAGGTGGTTTCGGAAGAGTTTCCTTGAGGATGTGCAACTTAGATTCATGGCGAAGGACAATTCGCAATTGCCTATACCAATCCACAAAGTTCACACCTACGAGTTTCTATTTTCCTAGGAACGAACGGAGAGATAAATTCGGTGTTGCGTTGTTAACGTTTGTCATCTACAATTTTGGAGTACACGTTTTAGTGAATTTCGATATAATCCTTGTATAAATAATTACCCAAATAGTTTTCAAAACCAATTATTTAAACAAGGCTAGAAACCATATTTCACTTTACCTTATGACGGGTTTACCGCGGATCACAAAGCAAAGCTATTTAGGCCGGTAACCATTTTACCGATTGCAAACACTTTGCAACTTCTAGATCCTTGCGGGATCCATTGACAATCAAAATGTCTTTTGGCATGTTTGATCCCTTCTCGCACAAATTCTAACTTGATCCCCTTAAATGACTCGGCTAGAGCTCGACGCCACCTAAGTGTCACAAAAAGGATTGTAAACCGCCCGTCAAGACACACGGTGGAACTCTCGCCAATAATTGGCTCGTGCTAAGCTCGACAACCAATATTGCGAGTTTACCACTCTCACCTTCCACACAGTTCCACTCGGCATGACTCGTGCTAAAGCTCGACAATCATCCAAGTTTCACTAGATTCGGGTGGTGTTGTCTTACGGATGGCGCGTGATTTACATTTTAAAAACAGGATTTCGTTTTTCCGGTTAAAACAATTTTAACCCATTTTGCGAATTAACAAATCAAGTGATAAATACAATTTTTATCCACTTATAATATAATACAAATTTATATTATCTTGTTAATCCTATATGCTCGGAAAGAAATATAAACCAATTTTATAAATCTTTGTGTTTTATATATTTTGGAAAAATTATCTAGCATGCGATATCCTACACATCCATGCAAAATAATAAAATATATAAAACAACCACACATACACAATAGTTCGGTAACATGCCCAAATCCTATGCGTTTTTCCCGCGATCAACACGGGGAAAACAAGGTGAACTAAGGAATCCAAGATCGAAAGTACCAAGTCGGGTGTGCTCCCATTGAAGCCGGCATCTCCAAAAAGCAATCCGGACACCACGTTGCCGAGACATCAACGCCATGATTCCCGCTGGTTTATTACATACAAAATCAACTTCTATATATTTTACAAATACATAGAAGAAGAAATGGCATACAAGCCACAATCCTATGCTACTAATACAAGTACAAAGGAATAAATAAACGGCATGCAAACCGCACCAATAATAATAAAAATTACAACAATACGGCACGCAGGCCACCAAAACCAAATAACCAAATACCACAACACATAGGTCTAAAGGGCATCTAGTTACCGAACCACATCCAAACGCAACCAAAGCAAAACCATGGTGTGCCACAAAACCATGCCAAACATATTTTGATTAAGATTGCCAACAAAACACCCAAGGCACAAAAGGCAATCCTTGTACATATGCATTAGTAATTTTAATACACCTTTAAAATTACATATTCATAAATGCACTTTTAAATATATATATTTTTATGTACTTCATGCCAAGCCATACAAAATATATAAATTCAAGAAAGCAAAATATAGTGGGGAATGACCAGATCCAAGACTGGTCCAACACAATCAAAAACCGGATTTTAAGAACACCAAATATCACAGTTTCAAAAAACCAGATTCCGGCCAAAACACGACGGGGCACGGGCGTACCCTATGAAGGGTACGGGCGTGCCCTCCGTGTGCCAATACACTGATTTAAACATTTTTAATCTGGTTAAAAGAAATCTGCCGGCACTGCCCGTACCCCACCGGTACGGCCGTGCCCCGGCCGCCGGCACGCCTTGTACCCCATAAGGTACGGCCGTGCCCGGTCACCGGAAAACTCATTTTTGACAGAAAGTTCCGGTTTTCAAACTAAGAGTGCAAAGCCATGTTAGAGATGGCTCTGATACCACTGTTGGGATTTGGTGGCATCTAGAAAACGCAGCGGAAACAAAAACGAGTATAAAACAATTTAAACATTATGCCACCAACACACCACCCAATGGAGCAAGCTCTAGACAATGGCAATGTAACTAAAAGAATAAGAACAAGGACAAGAAATTATACCATACAAGCTAATATCTCCTTGTTCCCTTGGAAGGTTTGTACACAAAATAGTGTACCACTATTGATATCCACACCAAGTGTTGATGATCCCCACGTGCTAGCTATGCTTGGACGCCGCCAAAAGCTTCACCAATGGTCGAACACCATCTTGAAGATTGATGTGCCAATCTATCTTCAAGTGTGTATTGTTTGAGAGAGTATGAACTAATTTGACAAATTACAAGTTCATATATTGCATAACTTTGTGATGATAATTCATATGTATAACCATGTCACATTACACTACTAGAACCTTTTATAGACCACATTATGAGGCCTAGAAACGTTCATAACAGTCCTAGCATCAATGACCATCATGAGCCATGAATACCACATTAACCTAGTCTTAAAAGACTAGTTTAAGAGGCTGTTATAGCATGAGGCACGACCGTGCCTCACAGGGCATGCCCGTGCCAGCCCATAGGCACACCCAAGTTACGCCCGACTTGGGCTCGTGCTTTCGCACTAGGCACGGCCGTACCTCCACGAGGCACGCCCGTGCCGGCCCCAATGGGTATGCCCTAGGCACACCGGCCTTGGGCCCGTACCCGGCATAGGGCACGCCCGTACCTTCACAAGGCACGGCTGTGCCCGGCCCAACCAAAACCCACTTTGGTATTTTTCTCTCTCTTGTTCAAAGGTGTTGTCGGAATGAATACTTGGGGTGTGACCCAATAGGCCTATGCCTCATCGGCGGTGATACCAACTCGTGTGTCAGTGGGCATATTCCTACAGTTTCCGGATAAGTTACATGGGCTACCTCCTGTTCGAGAGGTAGAGTACAAGATTGATTTGATACCAGGTTCTAATCCAGTGGCTAGATCTCCTTATTGGTTGGCTCCTTTTGAGATAAGGGAGATGATGACACAGATTCAGGATTTGTTGGATCGGGGATTTATTCGTCCGAGTTCTTCACCGTGGGGTGCACCAGTCTTATTTGTGAAAAAGAAAGATGGTACTCTACGTATGTGTATTGACTTATTGAGAACTGAATAAGAGGACAGTGAAGAATAAATACCCTCTGCCCAGGATTGGCGATTTATTTGATCAGTTGCAGGGTGCTTCGTATTTCTCGAAGATTGATTTGAGATCCGGTTATCACCAGGTACGAGTTTTTGACGGGGATGTTGCTAAGACTGCTTTCCGTACCAGGTATGGCCATTATGAGTTTTTAGTCATGCCGTTCGGTTTGACTAACGCACCTGCAGTGTTTATGGATTTGATGAGCCGTGTTTGTCGACCGTTTCTGGATAAATCTGTGATAGTATTTATTGACGAGATACTGGTTTATTCTAAATCTGAAGCTGATCACGAGATTCACTTGAGACAGGTTCTTGAGACGTTAAAATGGGAGCAATTGTATGCCAAGTACTCGAAGTTTGAATTCTGGATGCGGGAAGTTCACTTTCTAGGGCATGTCATTTGCAGTGATGGAGTCAAGATTGATCCGGCAAAGATAGAAGCAGTGATGAATTGGGAGGCTCCCAAGTCACCTTCTGAGATTAAAAGCTTCTTGGGATTGGCAGGATATTACAGACGGTTTATCAAAGATTTTTCTAAGATTGCGAATCCCATGACTAAATTGACTCGCAAGGAGGTTCCATTTAGATGGAGTGATGAACAGGAGAGAGTTTTTCAGACGTTGAAACGACTCTTGTGCCAGGCTCCTATTCTTGCTTTACCGGATGGGTCAGATGAGTTCATAGTTTACTGTGACGCGTCTTTGGCAGGGTTGGGTTGTGTGTTGATGCAACAGGATAGAGTGATTGCGTATGCTTCTCGTCAGTTGAAACCGAATGGGAAGAACTATCCGACCCATGATTTAGAACTGGCAGCTATGGTTTTTGCGTTAAAATTGTGGAGACACTATCTTTATGGTACAAAGTGCGTCATTTGTATGGATCACAAGAACCTACAGTATGTATTTTCGCAGAAAGAACTTAATATTCGACATAGGTGATGGCTGGAACTTGTTAAAGATTATGATTGCGAGATTCGCTATCATCTAGGGAAAGCCAACGTGGTAGCTGATGCTTTGAGTCGCAAGGGAGTTAGTGAAAATGTCAAGTTTATGCGAATTGAAATAGTCTCCGACTTGATTGACAGATTAAAGGCAGCTCAGTTGGAAGTCTTGAAGGATGACAAACCTGAAGTCTGAGATTATGACTAAGAAAAAGAATGACTTGACTGATGATTCTAAGGGATTGAAGGTTTATCAATCCCGTGTTTGGGTGACTTTGCTTGGAGGTCTTCGGAATTTGATTATGACTGAAGCTCACAAGTCTAGACTATCTGTTCATCTAGGTAGCACAAAAATGTATAACGATCTAGAGGTGCTATATTGGTGGCCTACAATGAAGATGGATGTAGCACAATTTGTGTAGTCTTGCCATATTTGTGCACACGTTAAGGCAGAGCACCAGAAACCCTATGGATCACTTAAACAGTTGTAGATTCCAGAGCGGAAGTGGGAGCACATAACGATGGATTTCGTAACTAAACTTCCACGTACGTAGAGGAATAATGATATGATTTGGGTGCTCGTTGACAGATTGACCAAGAGTGCTCACTTCTTGGCTACGAGTGAGACGGCATCACTCAGTAAGTTGGCTCAGTTATATATAGATGAAGTTGTTTCCCGACATGGTATACCGCTTTCGATCGTATCCGAAAGAGATTCTAGGTTTGTGTTGAACTTCGTGAACTGTTTATAGCGGGAGTTGGGTACACGTGTGAATTTGAGTACAGCTTACCATCCACAGACAGACGGGCAATCGGAGCGAACTATTCAAATACTCGAGGATATGTTGCGGGCATGTGTGTTAGAATATGGAGGTTCTTGGGATTCCCATCTGCCGTTAATCGAATTCGCGTACAACAACTCTTATCATTCGAGTATCGGTATGCCGCCTTATGAGATGCTATATGGCCGTCGCTGCCGTACTTCTACGTGTTGGTTAGAGGCAGGTGAGAAATAGTATGCAGGGCCTGATATTGTACAGATCACCGTAGACAAAGTTGCTGTTGCGCGAGAAAAGTTGAAAGCTGCGATGGATCGACAAAAGATGTATGCTGATCCATGTCGTAGGTCGGTGGTATTTGTTGAGGGGGAATTGGTGTATCTGAAGGTTTTTCCGTGGAAGGGGATTATCTGTTTTGGGAAGCGGGGAAAGTTGGCTCCTCGTTACATTGGGCCGTTTCGTGTCTAACGGGTGGTAAATGATCAGACGGTTACTCTCGACCTTCCGGCAGAATTATCAGGTATTCACAATACATTCAACGTTTGTTACTTGCGTAAATGTAGAGTTGAGGATGAGAGTCAGATTCTACCTCTACATGATCTTAAAGTAGATTCCAACAAGAAGTTGGTGGAAGAACCTGTTGAACTACAGGATCGGAAAGTGACGAAACTACGAAAGAAACAGATTCCGATGGATTTGGTAAAGTAGAAACACAGTTTGGGTTCAGACTTGATGTGGGAAACCGAGGCCGACATGAAAGCTCGTTACCCGCAGTTGTTTGATAACGAATAGATTCCAAGGCTGGAATCCAGTTTAAGGGGGGAAGATATGTAACATCCTGCGATTGGGCCTAGTAGAAACATAGGCATGGGTATGTTACACGTGGATTATTACTTGATTAAGTTTATTTAATTCTAATTAAGTAATTAATTGTTGTATATATAAATATATATATGTATGTACGGATTGTTTGTGTGTGTGCATGTGCTTAATGAATCCTAATTGTGCCACCTCATGCTTACAAAAGTATATACGTGGGTTTCACTTATAATTCTTCACTTTGAAGCAATTGTATGTGTGTGTATTGTGTGTATAAACCGAGAGCAAGGAAAACAAAGAAGAAGCAATTGGATTGTGATTTCATGATATTGTGTGATTCAAACTAAAGGTTGTTGATTCTTCTATGCTTCTTAAAACGTGATGCTAGTTAGCATGCTTCGTATAGTATTAACATGTTACGGTTTTAAGTGGGTTTTGATATGAACATCAAATGAAGTTGTCGGATTTAGTGTTCTTGGTGTTTTTATGGTGTTTAATATGCATGCTTGCGTGTTTAAACATGTTTAAATGTATTTCTCTGAACTTGTATATGAATTGTATAATCTGGAAACGAGATGTATACAAGTTTGAAGTTGTCGGATTGATGGAACTCTGAAGATGGCGGATTTTGATGATGATCATGAAAACCGAGACTTTGGAAACGGGATGTTGAAATCCGAAACAAGTGAAATCCGGAACTTAGAATCCGGAGCGTGGTAAATCCGATACTTAGAATCCGATACCTATGTAATCCGAGTGTTTGAAACCGATGGTGGATTCCTAAGTATGAAATCCGATTGTGGGTTCCAAGTGAAATCCGATGGATGTATCGGATTGTTTGAAATCCGATAAAGGGTTGCGGATTTGGAGTAAATCCGATGGTAGTATCGGATTCTTCATGAAATCCGATAGTTTTGACTTGTTGATTTGCATTGTTAAATGCTATGTGATATATGTGTATTCATATGTGAATCTTACATGTTTATGTTTGATTAAATGGATATAAATATATGATTGATATATATTTATGAATTGGATACTGATTTCAGTTTGTTGTGTTCTCAGGAACAGACAATGCTCAGTAATATAAGATCACTGAGTGGAAAAGCTGATAGCTTGAGGTGAGTGGATGTTTGCTCATGGGTGATATTAGTTGTACTGGTTTGGTTGCAACTATTGTTGGATAGATTGTATATCTGTTAGTTACTTAACTGTGAATGATAATTGTTGTATTCTGTGATATGTATACATGTTGGAAGGGAAGTCAGTTTACGACTGGGCTTATTGGCTGGGTTCATTTGCTATTGGCTAAGCAGTATCAGGACCTTGGGATGCATCTGTTGCTACAAGAGGATGATACTGTGTGAGGATAGCAAATGGACTATCGGTAAACCTTTGCTTTGGCCGGCATTGGTTGTAGGTTCCTGCAAAACCGCTGGTCTTCCCAGGGTGCTTATTTGTGGTTGTTGATATCATGTAGTTCAGGCTGATATATCTGTTGCGTGTTACTCAATTCACTTAGCTTTGTTCTAATCCTCCATATCTCACTCTTTTTACAGGTTTTGGTAAGTCAGCGGCTCGGCTGAGAGTGGTTAGCTTGGGGAGTAATCACCTAGGACTCTGATAGATCATTTGTGGCGAGCCGTGTTTTGTAATACTGATATTTTGTAAACAGTGGGTTGTAATTTTTTGTAATTACCTTGATGTTTAAAACGCTTCCGCAGTGTAATTAAAAGTGAAAATTTTTGAGTTAAAAATATGGTGTTACAAGTTTGGTATCATAGCCTTGGTTTTGCAGTGTAGGCACAGTGGAAGTGTTACATTCCCAAATCTTGGCTCGTGGTAGGTCGATTACTCCTTGGGTGTGGGGTTGGGGTGAATTGGAGTGTGGTGGTGTTAGTATGTTGTGTACTAACGGATTTATCTAATAAATCGTGAGATGATGTGATTGTTACACATAACAATGGCTGGACGTGATTTCTCGACCGGTACCCCTACTGTCCCAATTACTGTTGAAGTCCCTACTACTACAATTGAAGTTCCTACTAACGCTGGTACATCTGGTACAACGGTTGATGAGAGAGATGAATATATTTTCCAACTGGAGGGTCAGTTACAGGACTTGAGGAAAGAGCTGGAGCAGCAAAGACAGGTCCCTGCAACACAACCACAAGTTATTCCTGTAGCTTCAACTACTCTTGAGATACCACCTATCTTTCCTGCAGTTACTACATTGGCAAAGGTTCCTCCAATGTCAATGCCGATACCACCTCTATCACAACCGATGACACAACCTTTTTATTATCCATTGTTTCCTCAAGGATCCTATCCGCAAGGATCTGTTCCACAGGGGTCGATGCCACAAGGGTTATATTCTTATCCGTTTATGGGATTTCCACCAGGAATGGGTTATAGGCAGCCGTGTACTGCAAGGATCCCAATGTTACTCTAAACTGGCTGAGGGATACTGCAAGGATTTTGGATGCTTGCAACTATGAAGATGAGATGAGAGTGTGTTTTGCCACCAGGATGGTCAAAGGCAAAGCAATGGTTTGGTGGGATTCCATTACCACCCACTTATCGAGAGCACAAATGGATTCTATGACATGGAACCAATTTCGAGATAAGTTATGTGAACAGTACTTCAACGCCTTTGAATTGAATAAAATAAGGAAGGAGTTCATGGAACTGAAAATGACGAGGAAGATGACGGTGGATGAATTGATTGAACAATTCAACGCGAAGCTGATGTTTGTAACTCAGTGGGTGCCTGACGAATCTTCCCAGGTTTAGCACTTTATCGGGACATTGTTGCCAGAATACAGGAGCACCACAAGATTGGCTGGATCTTTTTCCCAGGCCTTCACCTTGGCAAAATCTGCTGAGGGGGACATCCAGGCCAAAGACCAACAGTGCAAGAATGAGGCGGCTTTGCAAAAGCCGAGGTATGACGAGGCTGGGGGTAGCCATCAAAAGAAGAAATGACAGGGTAACTAGTCCGAGGGCAACCAGGATAAGAAGGCATCTTCAGGGGATTCTAGAGTTAAATCACAGTGGTGCACGAGGTGCAGGGCTACTCACACTGGACAGTGTACTGCTCAGACTATGCGTTGCGTGCGATGTGGAACGCACGGGCATGAATCGAAGGATTGTTGGTACCCTCAGAACGTATGCTGGAACTGTCATCAGGAGGGGCATAGGGCTGGTGATTGCCCTACAGGGAGTAGACCAGTGGCTGGGACAGGGTTAGGGACAGGGGCAGGGGCGGTTGGGGTTTCGTCCACGGCAAGGGGGCAGAAAAGGAAGAATCCTCCAACTCCGGAGGTCAGGGTATTCCGGATGATAGTAGATGATGCTACTGCCACTGATGATGTGATCACCGGTATGTTCTTTATAAACTCCTTACCTGCTCGTGTATTATTTGATTCTGGGGCGAATCGCTTCTTTATTTCTGTAGCATTTTGTGCTAAGTTGAATTTGCCTACTACTAGTATCTCTGTGCCGATTGATATAAAAGTAGCAGATGGTAAGATAGTGCATGTTATGACTTCTGTGACGGATGTTGAAATTGACATAGATGGTAAGTGCTTTCCTGTATCATTCCTGTTGATGCCATTAGCGGGTTTTGATGTGGTATTAGGGATGGATTGGTTGAGTAAGCACAAGGCGAGTATTAAATTTCATAGAAAGATGATTTCATTTCCGTTATCTGATGGGTCACGTGTGGTGGCTCGTGGGGAAAGGAACAAGTCTGCGTTTCCTAATATTTCTATGTTGAAAACCAAGAAAACCTTGAGTAAGGGATGCGAGTGTTTTCTGGCATATGCGATTGATGCTAGAAAGGAAAAGCGGACAGTTACTGATGTGCGAGTTGTATCAGAATATCCTGAGGTGTTTCCGGATGAGTTACGTGGGCTACCTCCTGTTCGAGAGGTAGAGTACAAGATTGATTTGATACCATGTTCTAATCCAGTGGCTAGATCTCCTTATCGGTTGGCTCCTTCTGAGATAAGGGAGATGATGACACAGATTCAGGATTTGTTGGATCGGGGATTTATTCGTCCGAGTTCTACAGCGTGGGGTTCACCAGTCTTATTTGTGAAAAAGAAAGATGGTACTCTACGTATGTGTATTGACTACAGAGAACCGAATAAAAGGACAGTGAAAAATAAATACCCTCTGCCCAGGATTGACGATTTATTTGATCAGTTGCAGGGTGCTTCGTATTTCTCGAAGATTCATTTGTGATCGGGTTATCACCAGGTACGAGTTTCTGACGGCGATGTTGTGAAGACTGCTTTCCGTACCAGGTATGGCCATTATGAGTTTTTAGTCATGCCGTTCGGTTTGACTAACGCACCTGCAGTGTTTATGTATTTACTATCAGTGACTCATTAATTACGCATCAATGACTCATAAATTAGTGGTATTTTGCGAAAATCAAATCTTATTATATAATAACGGTCTAATCGGAATAAGAGTGGTTTTCAAATTATAAAATACTCCTATTAAAGCATCATTAATGTGGTTCTCACAAAAAGAACAATTCTCAAATTATAAAATGATTTTTCGAATATTAGTAGTTCCAAAAATGTCATCATTTTTAAAACAATTTTAGGTCTTAATTATTAATTAATCTATTTTCAAATAACAATTTATCAATTATCTATTTAATTACACATATTTATTTCTCATAGTAAATACATATAAATCAATCACTTTTATTTGTCTAATTAATAAATATATTGTTAAATGAATAATAAATATATTAATAGTATCTAATATTATTAAAACAATTCAGTTAAGACCTTTTTAACTTAGTTCTTTTTTAAAAAAAATATAATGAAAGAAATCTCATTAAAATATATCTTAATGTTAATTAGGCGAGTTCCGTGATCACTATTAACATAGAAAATGCATATATGTATAATATGTATTATATGAAATTGTAACATGTTGTATATAATGTGATGCCGATCCGTAGTGACAATATAAAGGACTTAGTGGCAATAGCCTGAGTGGTATAGTTGTGATATTAAGATGTTTATTTGATGATAATATGATTAATGATGAAATCATGTATACAATGTGTGGTTGTAGCTTTGTGTTGGTTTGTATTTGTGAACTCACTGAGACTAGTGCTTGATAGAGTTGTTTCTATTACTATTAGAAGAATGGAATGAGGGAAGGCTCTAGTTAGAGAGTGACAACTCAAGCTTCCATCTATATAAATATTCTTTTTAAAATGCCGGTTGTGTTAAAGCTGGTCTTTTAATGTAATATTTCAAATTTTGATATGACATCAATATTGGTTAATAAGGTATTTATATTTCTCAAAAGAAATTGTGTTTCATATTTGCAAAAGGATTTATGGTATATCATAGATAAATTGGAAATTATTGTTTTCAATGGTGATTATAATTATTTAATAACATTTGGCCATAAATTGCAATTATTAATGCATAAAGTATAATTGACTTAAGATTCAATATTAGTAATGTAGATGTTATGAGTTAATTGTTATATGTGTGAATTGAGTGAAAGTTTGGAGGTTAAAAGCGTCAAGTTTTAAGCTTAAGCTTCAATATTAGTAATATAGATGTTATGAATCATTGAAGAATTGAAGGTAATTACTTGAATTAATACTCAAATTAGAGTATTATGAACTAGAAAAGGTTCATGGAAGCAATGGATTCTTGAACTGTAGCTTGACTAGACTTTGCTCATATATTCAAGTAAGTTTTATGTCTTTTGAGGTTTGATTTCGCATTTTATTGATGAAATGGAAGAGCGATGAGGTGTTTTATGAGTTTATAAACCAAATTGATCAAAACCTTTGAATTAGGGTTTAATTATCCAAGTTATGTTGGGTTATAGTTAAATTGTTGTTTTTAGGTGTATTTTGAAGTAAAAAAAGTTACTTGTTTGCTAAAAATGAAGCTTGGTTGAAAGAATTTGAGTTATGGACGAATTGGCATAGAAAAAAAGCTTACCAGTTACAGTTCACGCGGGTTTGATGGGGCAAACCTTAAGCATCGCTGCACGACGCACCTATTTTAGCAACATGAGAATTTCCAACTATTTCTAGCCGGCGTGAGGGCCTTTTCTTCGCGGCACGAGGAGCCCTGATCATCCTAAAAATATTATTTTGACCTTGCATGACCTTGCAATTGGTTATGGATTAATTCTAATGGTTATATGGGATAAAATGGAGTCTTATAAGACCCAAAAAAGTGTTTTAAAAAGGATACTGAGCTAGCACTCTTTAGAGAAATTTGTATTGGCTTTATGTGTTGCACTATAGGGCTTTGAACAAGTGAGTATGCTTTGGTTTGGTTAAGGTTGTGATCCTCATCACACCCTCATGTGAGTACTGTTTGATTTTGGTGGCATCTAGAAAATGCAGCAGAAAGAAAAACAAGTAAAATATTTTACAATCTTATGTAGCGCACCACCCAATGGACCATACTCTAGATAGTGAAAATGCAACCAACATAAATGAACAAGAAGTAGAAATGTACCGTACAAGTTCTTCAATTTCCTCGTTAATGATGAAGGTGTCGGATATGAGAACACAACTAAGTGCTCCTCTACCGGTATCCACACAAAGCACGATTGAGTCCCACTTGCTGGCAATGCTTGGACGCCGCCAAGAAAACCAAAAATGTTGAACTAACACCACTTGAAGATCATAGAAACCTATGCTATTTTGCTAGTGTGTATGAAGAGAGTTTTGGTTCAAAAGGCTTACTTGTAACAAATCCTATTAGCTACAAGAACTTGAATGTCCCACTCAAAACAAGTCTGTTGGGAAAAATATGCTTATAAATATATCCTCTTTTGTTGACACAAAAATATACAACTTGTTTATATAATTGTATGTATTAACATTAACATATGTGCACATATACATATATATATATATATATTCAATCAAATATATTCTCATCTATAATCTACAAAACAAGCTTCATCAAATGGCCAAGCTCCAATCGTCAAGATCCGAGTTCAAGTAGAGCCGATGTTGAAGCCTCCTACAAATAAACGTTCAAAGTTTATGAGCTTACAAAATAAATAATTAAATGAGTTTAAGTTTTTATAAAATAATTTCTATAAAAACTTTTATAAAAATTGAGAAATTTTTTATAAAATCACAAGCTTGGTAGTCAAAGCAAATGAATTCCTATTTTGGCAAATACTAAACATAATCTTCTATTGAAATAAGCCAAAACCATATTTAGCAAAAGGAATCTCTCAAAGAGGTAAACTTCCAACATGCTTTGTGCATTTGGTTTCTAAACTACCATTTTTATGATTAAATTCAAACTTAAGAAGTATGACACTAACCCAACTTTTCTTAAGCTTCTTTTCAGTGCATTTTTATGGTAAAAATGGGTTGTGTGTGGTTTTGGTAAAAGCCCAACGTCTATATGCACAAAGCTCAAAATCTCCAGCAGTGCGACGGTCGATTCCACGGTCGACCGTGGATCGACCGTGGATCGCCTGGACACTTTTTGAGCATCAAACTTTTTCCTTATTTAAAGCAACTCAAGTCTTGTGTTTTACTCACCTCTTGCAATCTGAAAAAACACAGAATACATAAAAATCTTGTGAGCTCATATTCCTTGATAATTCAATCTTTCAAGATCAAGAATCAAGCAAGAGTGAAAGTCCTCAAGTTCATATACTTTATTACATTCATATACATTTGTAATAGTGTGAGGATCATCTCTAGCCTATAGAATTAGAGAGAAGTGAGGATCATCTCTAGCCTTAGAATTAGAGAGAAGTTGTAAAAGGTTTATCTCTACCTTTAAAGAGAGAAGATAGTGGAGCAACTCTTGGTGGGTGAGGCCAAGGAGTGGATGTAGAGCAAGGTTGTTAACCCTTGCTTGAACCACTATAAATCATTGTGTCCAAACTACTTCATTGGTGATATCTTCCTTCCCTAAACTCTATAATTATTTGCAAATAGTGTTAAAGACTTCAAAAAGTGGGAATATAACCTATTCACCCCCCCTCTAGGTTCTAACAATTGGTATCAGAGCAAGTTGCTCTAGATAATTTTTGAAAAGTCATTTTAAATCTTCTAAAAATATTTTTTTTTCAAAAATTTTTGAGTTGATAAAATGGGACAAAATTATGTAGAGGGGAATTCTATGGTTAGACCTCCACTTCTTGAAGAAGAAGGGTTTTGTTATTGGAAACAAAGATTCATGACTTATGTCAGAGCCAAAGATGTTGATCTTTGGGATATTATTGAAGAAGGGGATTATGTACCAAAAACCTTTGATTCCAAACAAGATGCCTTTGTTCCACTTCCTAAAGAAAAATGGGATCAAGAGGATAAGAAAATGGTTTCTAAAAATTTTGAAGCAAAACTCTTTCTTTACAATGCTTTGCCTAGAAAAGAATTTGAAAGAGTGTTTATGTGTGAAAGTGCAAATGCTATTTGGAAATCTCTTGTCACCACACATCAAGGAAATGCCCAAGTTCTAGATAACAAAATTGAATTACTTGTGCAACAATATGAACAATTTTAAATACTAGATGATATGAAAATTGATGAGGCTTTTGCAAAGTTTAATACTATTGTTACTAGTCTCAAGTCACTTGGGACTACTTACTCTAACAAAAAGATTGTAAGAAAGTTTCTTAGGGCTCTTTCACCAAAATGGAGGGCAAAGGTGACGGCTATTGAGGAGTCAAAAGATTTGAACATACTTCAAATGGATGAGCTAATAGGAAATCTCAAAGTGTATGAAGTGATCATGCAAAAGGATGATGAGATTGCCAAGCTAAAGAAAGAGAAGAGCAAGTCCATTGCACTTAAAGCCAAACATATCAAAGATTCCTCTAGTGATGAAGGAGATGAAACAAATAGTGATGAGGATGAAGAGTATGCCATGATGGTGAGGAACTTTAAAAAGTTCTTCAAAAGAAAAGGCAAGCATGTGAAAGCTCCATTTGATCCTAAGAAGTACAAGCAAGCCATGGATGCCAAGAAAGAAAAGAAATTATCTAGAGAATGCTATGGATGTGGAGACTCTTCACATCTCATAAGTGATTGTCCAAAGGTAGCTTCAAAGAAAAAGGAAAATCACAAAGCCTTCCTAGGAGGTGCATGGAGTGATAGTGGTGATGAAAACCAAGAAGAAACAAAAGAAGAAAAATGTCTCATGGCCTTTGAGACAAGTGAGGTACACTCCGATTCTAACTACTATAGTGACAATAATGGCCATCAATATGATCAATTATGTGACTTTAGCTCAAAAATACTTACTAAAAATGAGGAGTTAAAAAATGAGAATAAAAGTTTGAAAAAGGAAAATATCAAATTGAAAAATGAAAATGATGACTTATTTATAAAGATAAAAGATCTAGAAAACAAAATTGCATCTCATACACATACAAGCATAAAAGATTTGGAGAGTAAGCTAAAAACAAACTTGGATACAACCACACTGTCAAAATTTGAGAATAGTTCAACAAAGTTAGATGAAATGTTAAAGATTCAAAAATCATCAAAAGATAAGGGTGGCATTGGATTCTCTGGGCACTCAAACAACATGCCGATAAGTCACTTGAAAACCATCCAATTTGTGAAAGAAAAAGGGAAAGAAAAAATCCAGGACCTCCACGGTCGACCCACGGTCGATACCGTGCATCGACCGTCGGGTCACTGGAATTTTCAAAAGAACAAAAATGTAAGCATTGTCTCTAGCTCTTCCACTTGTATGCCCAAGGTTGCAAGTAATGAGTTAATGAGAAAGTTTTATACTCCAACAACAAAGCATGGACTTGGATTCAAGAAACCCAAATCAAATGTGACTCAAAAACCAAAATACTCTCAATCCAAAAACCCTAAGAACACATGGTATTATAAAAGTTTTAGAATCACACAAAGATGGATTAGAATAGGAGTTTTTGATGCTAACCATCCAGGACCCATGAAACATTGGGTACCAAAAGCTTGAATGAAAACTTCATATGTGTAGGGCTGCAATAAAAGTGAGAATATGTCTCATGAATGGATTCTTGATAGTGGTTGTTCAAAACACATGACCAGTAATAGAGAACTCTTCACCTCATACAAGGAGTATGATGGAGGACATGTTGTGTTTGGAAGCAATCTAAGAGGAAAGGTGATTGGTAAAGGTAACATTCTTCATGACAATATCAAATTCTTGAATGTTGAGCATGTTAGTGGTTTAGCCTACAATTTAATAAGTATTGGTCAACTATGTGATAAAGATCTAAATGTTAAATTCACCAAACATGAAAGCTTAATATGCAAAGATGATAAAGTTTTAGTAAAAGGTGTTAGGAGAAATGGACTATATACATGTAGACTTGGTGATAATCCTAACACACAAGTATGTCTTGCATCTATAATTGATAATTCAACATTATGGCATAGAAGACTATGTCATGCCAACATGAGACTACTACAAACGTTGACTAGAAATGAGCTTGTTAGAGACTTACCAAATATTAAATTCGATAATCATTTTTGTGATGCATGTAAAATAGGAAAACAAGTACATTCATCTCATAAATCTAAAAATGCTATAACTACAAAAAGATGTCTTGAACTATTGCATATGGATCTTTTTGGCCCTTCATCAATTCAAAGTTATGGGGGAAACTTCTACACACTAGTTGTTGTAGATGACTTTTCTAGATATACATGGACACTATTTTTGAAAAACAAAAATGAAGCTTTTGACAAATTTAAAACTCTTGGCAAGAAAATTCAAAACCAATTTAGTTGTACGATCATTTCAATTCGTACCGACCATGGAAGAGAATTTGACAATGAAGCGCAATTTGGAGCATTTTGTGAAAAACATGGAGTGTCTCATAACTTTTCGGCTCCTCGCACTCCCCAATCAAATGGGGTTGTTGAAAGGAAAAATAGGACTTTACAAGAAATGAGTAGGACAATGCTAAATGAACAATCCATTCCACAAAAGTTTTGGTGCGATGCGGTCTCAACGGCTACATACATCCTAAATAGAGTCTTGATTAGACCAATGCTAAATAAAACACCCTATGAAATCATCAAAGGTAGAAAACCATCCTTAGGACATCTTAAGGTATTTGGTAGTAAATGCTATATCCTTAATACCAAAGACTACTTGACAAAATTTGATCCTAAAGCATATGAGGGTGTCTTCTTAGGATACTCCTTGAATAGTAAAGCCTATAGAGTATTAAACAAATCCACTATGGTTGTGGAGGAATCCCTTAATGTCACATTTGATGAATCTCCACTTCCTCCTAAGACTCAACCCTTATTAGATGATGACAAATTAGAAGAAGAAGCCATAGAACAACAACTCTCAAAATTAGACATAAATCATCATAGTGTTCAAATCCCAATAATAGATAACAAAACCACAAGTAATGAAAATGAAATTAAAGAAAATAGGAACCATCCAATAACTCAAGTCATAGGAAACTTGAATCAAAGACTCACTAGATCCCAAGCCCAAAACCTTAATACTTTCTTTGTCTTTGTGTCACACATAGAACCCAAAAATATTAAAGAGACAATTAAAGATGAAAATTGGGTAATGGCAATGCAAGAAGAGTTAAATCAATTCACTAGAAGCCAAGTTTGGGACTTAGTACCTTTACCTAGTGGACACACAATAATTGGAACTAAATGGGTTTTTAGAAACAAAGTTGATGAAAATGGAAATATCACTAGAAACAAAGCTAGACTAGTAGCCCAAGGATATAACCAACAAGAAGGGATAGATTATGATGAAACCTTTGCTCCGGTTGCTAGATTAGAATCCATAAGGATTCTACTTGCTTATGCATGTTCTCAAAATTTTAAACTATATCAAATGGATGTCAAAAGTGCTTTTTTAAACGGGTTTATAAATGAAGAAGTTTATGTATGTCAACCTCCCGGTTTTGAAGACCCCATTCATCCATCTTATGTATATAAACTTAGAAAAGCATTGTATGGCCTTAAACAAGCTCCTAGAGCTTGGTATGATAGATTAAAATCATTCTTGTTGAAAAATGAATATAATATGGGTAAAGTTGATAATACTTTGTTCACAAAGAAAAGAAAAGATGACATCTTGCTTGTACAAATTTATGTGGATGATATCATATTTGGATCAACATGCCAAGACTTGTGTGATGAATTTTCAAAACTTATGCATAATGAATTTGAAATGAGTATGATGGGTGAATTGAATTACTTTCTTAGACTTCAAATAAAACAATATGAAGATGGTACATTCATAAATCAACAGAAGTATATTAAAGACATGCTTAAAAAATTCGATTTCGAAAATGTGAAACCAATGATTACACCTATGGCTACAAACACACACTTGACACAAGATGAAGAGGGTGAAAGATTTGATAGTACAAGATATCGTGGTATGATCGGGAGCTTGCTTTATCTAACGACAAGTCGTCCCGATATTGTATAGTGTATGTGTGTGTGCTCGTTTTCAGGAAAATCCAAAGAAATCACACTATGAGGCCGTCAAACGAATATTCCGATACATTAAAGGAACAATCAACTTGGGATTGTGGTATCCAAAGTGGAGCGGCTTAGATATAATGTGCTATGCGGATTCGGATCTCGGTGGATGCTACTTGGATAGAAAAAGTACAAGTGGAGTATGTGCCTTTATTGGAATGGCACTTACCTCATGGTTCTCGAAAAAGCAAACATCCGTTGCCTTGTCAACAACCGAAGCCTAATATGTAGCCGCCGGAAGAGCATGCGCTCAGGTCTTATGGATGCAACAATCTTTATTGGACTATGAGGTACATCTATCCGAAATTCCTATTATGTGTGATAATAAAAGTGCCATTGATTTAAGTAAAAATCCTGTATTGCATTCAAGAACTAAACACATCGAAATTAGACATCACTTTCTACGTGATAATGTGCAAAAAGGCAATATAAGCTTAGAAAAAGTTACGTCATGTGAAAATATTGCTGACATATTCACTAAACCACTAAAAAAGGAAGTATTTGACACATTAAGACTTGGTTTGGGAATGATGGAACATGTACCTTAAGAGATAAACACCTAAAAACTGAAAAACTGAAAAAAATGCTATCCAGTGGCTCCACGGTCGAACCACGGTCGATACCATGTATCGACCGTAGGGGCACTGCCAAAAGTTTGAGAAACACGCGGTCGATACCACGGTCGACCGTGTCTCGACCGTCGGGGAACTGCCAAAAGTTTGAGGAACACGCGGTCGATACCACAGTCGACCATGTATCGACCGTTATACACCTGACGAAATTTAACCCTACCTTCCCCTTTTCCTCTCTCTTTCCTCCCACTTTCATCCTCCTCATCTTCCTCATCAAACCCTAGCCGCCATTTTTACCATTTTACTCTCTAAAAAGCTTTAAAAAAAAACAAATCATTACAAGCAAAATTATTCACTTACGGTCGAAGGCACGGCTCTGCTCACGGTCGATCTACGGTTGAACACGATTTCCTCCTTCCTTCACGGTCGATCCACGTTCTTCTCTCTCTCAAAGGTAAAATTTTTTTTCTTTCTTCTTCATCTCCTTAGGATTCTATTTTTTTTTGCACCAATGAATCATGTGTATCTCAAGATTTTTGTTATTTGTTCATGATTAGGCTTGATTTTGGGAAGATTTTTTGGTAGTTTTTGTTATAAATGGCTTAAGGATGATAAAGTAGGCTTTGTTTGGGTTTGGTTTAACTTTTGTAGTAGTTTTCTTATACATAGGGTTGTTGATGTATCTTAAAGTAATAAAATCAGAGCTTTCAAAAAGGACAAACAAAACCAAAAATTTTGAAAATCGTCTGGCGGTCGATATTACGGTCGACCGTAACTCAACTGTAGCTAGTGTACAAAATCCAGTCCAACCACGGTCGATCCACGGTCGATACCGTGCATCGACCGTCAGCAATCTGGAAATTTTTGAACTTTTCATCTTTTAGTATTTCAACTATTAATGCTCAAATTCACTTTATTCATGCTTCATATACACCAACAAACACTTGACATTGCATGATTCATCAAAATTTTCAAAATTTTCTCACACCTAGGACACAACCACATCGCATGGACATATTCTCAAAGAGTTTGCTATATTTTTTTAAGCACACTTTCAAATATGTCTCATCTACATTGAAATATCATATATCTAGTTATAAATTTCCAAAACCAAACTCTTTTTCGTATCATGACTAGATAAATTGAACATGTCATACACATTAGGCACACACTAGTCCTAATACTATATATTTGTACTTAATCATATAATTATTGTCTCTATAGATAATCATGCCACGTGTTCGCACATCGGCTTCAAGAAAACCCGACAACCCTACCCCTCGTCAATCCGCCAATGCTCTAAAGAAACGGGCCATAAACGAGGGTCGTGTAGTTGCGGTCAATCAACTTGACCAATATAGGACCCAAGCCACCTTTGAGGCTATTGGGTGGACTATTTTCCTCTCTCTCTCTCAAATTTCATTTATAAAAATCGTCTCTATGAATTTTATGCCTCCTTCATCTATAATGAGGATGATGAAGTAATCACCTTCAACATTGAAGGTAAGGACTTTACCTTCACTCTTGTCCAACTAGGTAGGATTCTACACATCCCATCCTCCGGCCTCAAATACTATCATACCGGTCATAGCCTCACAAACCTTCCACCCGCCTTCACCATTCCTGAAATCATTGGGTCAATTTGCAAACCAAATGTTCCCCACACCACAACCAATCTTTTCGGAAGAGATCTTCTTCCCGAATGTGCCGTTTGGAACAAAATCATTGATTCCAACATCTTTCCCAAATCTGGGAATCATTCTGAAATAAGTGCTATTCAAGCTGTTCTTCTTCATGCTCTTAAATCGGGGACCGAGATCAACCTCACGCACATTCTTGCTAAACGCATGAGTGGTCTCGTGACAAGTCGTAGGGATCTTCCCTATGGCCGTCTTCTATCTCTTCTTTTTACGAATCTACCGGATGTTTCTCGCATTGTCTCAACTCCGGGATCCTCCATGCCCATCGACCTTGCGACACTTTGCAAGATGTCTTCCCATAAAGGGAAGAAGCGAGCTCATTCATCATCCTCCGGAGATACGGAAGCCGAAATTGACGCATTCACCTTTGGTGAAGAGGAGGAGGGTGAAGAGGAGGGTTCAATTCCTCCGGATCACGGCATGGTTGAAGGCTCTACCGACGAACGAATTGCTGCACTCAATCGCAACATCAATGAGTTGCGGAATGAAACCCGCTCTCTACGGAAGGAATTCAAAGGGGTAAAAGGGATGTTGCGGTCAATCATGAATGCACTTAGGTGCAATGCCAGGACACACGGGGGTGAACCATCTTGATTTTCTATGGTTGCATGGATTGTAAAAAAAAAAACAATTATTTTTATTTTTATTTTCTTAACCGGACATTAACTATTGCAACAATCGGTATTTTCTATATTTTATGATTGCTTGTTGCCTTAATCTACTAGATTGCTATTTCTTTACTACATCTTGCTATGGACATCTTACATTATGCTATTTGCTATTTGGGTTGTGATAATTGCATGATTAGAATATTGTTCATACTCACATTTCCTTGGAAAGTTTTTGGTAGTATTTCCATTTACCTCAAGAAGTGGAGTTCTCACATCAAGGGGGAGCTTATGTCAAGGGGAAGTCTCCTTTTTATTAAAGACAAAAAAGGGGGAGAAGATAAAAGAATATAGAAGATAGTAATATATAGAAGATAGTAATATATAGAAGATAGTAGAATATATACATATATATGTATATATGCACATGTTAACATGTTAAAGTTATATATACAATTCTTATACAAGTTATAAATTTTTGTCTTCAACAAAAAGGGGGAGATTGTTGGGAAAAATATGCTTATAAATATATCCTCTTTTGTTGACACAAAAATATACAACTTGTTTATATAATTGTATGTATTAACATTAACATATGTGCACATATACATATATATATATATATATATTCAATCAAATATATTCTCATCTATAATCTACAAAACAAGCTTCATCAAATGGCCAAGCTCCAATCGTCAAGATCCGAGTTCAAGTAGAGCCGATGTTGAAGCCTCCTACAAATAAACGTTCAAAGTTTATGAGCTTACAAAATAAATAATTAAATGAGTTTAAGTTTTTATAAAATAATTTCTATAAAAACTTTTATAAAAATTGAGAAATTTTTTATAAAATCACAAGCTTGGTAGTCAAAGCAAATGAATTCCTATTTTGGCAAATGCTAAACATAATCTTCTATTGAAATAAGCCAAAACCATATTTAGCAAAAGGAATCTCTCAAAGAGGTAAACTTCCAACATGCTTTGTGCATTTGGTTTCAAAACTACCATTTTTATGATTAAATTCAAACTTAAGAAGTATGACACTAACCCAACTTTTCTTAAGCTTCTTTTCAGTGCATTTTTATGGTAAAAATGGGTTGTGTGTGGTTTTGGTAAAAGCCCAACGTCTATATGCACAAAGCTCAAAATCTCCAGCAGTGCGACGGTCGATTCCACGGTCGACCGTGGATCGACCGTGGATCGCCTGGACACTTTTTGAGCATCAAACTTTTTCCTTATTTAAAGCAACTCAAGTCTTGTGTTTTACTCACCTCTTGCAATCTGAAAAGACACAGAATATATAAAAATCTTGTGAGCTCATATTCCTTGATAATTCAATCTTTCAAGATCAAGAATCAAGCAAGAGTGAAAGTCCTCAAGTTCATATACTTTATTACATTCATATACATTTGTAATAGTGTGAGGATCATCTCTAGCCTATAGAATTAGAGAGAAGTGAGGATCATCTCTAGCCTTAGAATTAGAGAGAAGTTGTAAAAGGTTTATCTCTAACTTCAAAGAGAGAAGATAGTGGAGCAACTCTTGGTGGGTGAGGCCAAGGAGTGGATGTAGAGCAAGGTTGTTAACCCTTGATTGAACCACTATAAATCATTGTGTCCAAACTACTTCATTGGTGATATCTTCCTTCCCTAAACTCTATAATTATTTGCAAATAGTGTTAAAGACTTCAAAAAGTGGGCATATAACCTATTCACCCCCCCTCTAGGTTCTAACAAAGTCATATGACTTTTGAATGACAGGATTCATAACTCATGTTACAAGCATCAAATAGCCATAAAGCACCACTTAAACTAGTCTTAAAAGACAAATTAAAGAGGCTGTTATAATGTGAGGCACGCCCGTGCCAGTCCACGGGCACACCCAAGTCACGCCCGACTTGGGATTGTGCCTCAGCACTTAGGCACGACTGTACCTCCACAAGGCACGCCCGTGCTGTAACATCCGAAAACCAGACCTAGTCGTGAGCGGGTCGGTGGTAAGTTGAATGGTGTGTATTTACGCGTGTTAATATTTAATTATGTGATTAAAATGAATATTTTATATCGCATGATTTTATGAGTTCGATAAATTCGATTTTGCACGAGGGTTGTAGAAAATATCTCATTGTATGATAATTAATTATGGAAGATTAGTTAATTGGATTACTGTATGCTAGAAAGCAGTGTATCATACTGCATTTGGGATTATCTAGAAAAGATAATGTTACTTTATCATTTGGTTAAATCAATTGAAAATTTGTTAGGTGTACATGTATAAGTGTGTGTATGTGTAATGTATGTACGTATGGTTGTACATGAGTTTGATGAGGTCCACCTCATGCTTGGTTTAACTCGTTGAAATTGTATTGTGTGTGTACGTGTACTAATTGTATATATGGATATACTTGAAGCACCTTTTAATTTTGTATGTGTAGCGTCCCAAAAAATTTTTTTGCCAATACTAAATCATACTTGAAACACTGCATAATACCAATTACATCCCGGGTGAAAACCCATAAAAATCTTAAGTTCAAGTATAATCATTTTGGATTACATTAGAAAACTCATGAGAGTGAAAACGTTGCGGAAGCTTGCTGGAGATGAGCTATCAAACACGAGCCGAAGCCCCGCCGTGGTCATCACCTGAAAAGATGGTTAAACAACAACCGTAAGCACAAAGCTTAGCAAGTACTTTACTTACAAACCAAACAATTCATCAAACACATTCTTCTCACCCACTACTGTAGTAAGTGATCTCAACATACCCGTCTGTTAGACGGTCTCATCAAATAACAGATATCTCATAACCACTACCGTAGTAAGTTGTCTCAACATACCCGCCCGTTGGACGGTCTCGTCTCACCTGTTGTCGTCATAACGGTCTAACATACCCGGCACCGAAGTGCTGGTCTCAAACCTGACACCAAAGTGTGCGGTCTAACATACCCGTCACCGGAGTGAACGGTCTAACATACCCGGCACTGAAGTGCTGGTCTCATACCCAACGCCGAAGTGCTGGTCTCATACCCGACACCGAAGTGTACGGTCTCATTCCCGACACCGAAGTGTACGGTCTCATACCTGACACCGAAGTGTGCGGTCTAACATACCCGTCACCGGAGTGAATGGTCTAATCATACCCGTTACCAAAGTAAACGGTCTAATCACATTCAGTTATAACTCATAGCTGTTCACGTATTCACATGCATATATAAACATCTGGAATCCTTTTAGATCATAATGAGAATACTGATGATATAATTATCATATACCACATACATAACACGTCACTCGTACTACTATCATGTAACTCAGTGTATTCAGATGTCTCATAACTTATCATCTGCTTACACATCATTGGCCGTATGCAAAGTATATTTAAAACATACCCGACACCGAAGTGTTGGTCTACACATAACATTCACGTATTCCATAACTTTTATTCATTTTCTTAGGCACTATCAAACGTATTTGATGTCTATTTAGAAATGTAAGTAAGAATACTCACCTGTCGGTAGTTCTCGCCACGCTGTTCTTACTTAACAACTTTACTCGTGATTATCCTTCAATTGACGGTCACGTGATCCAAGTCCAATAGGGTCAAATCTCGACACTAGTCTCTCCCTTACTTACACATATTTCGTAGTACAAAACTCATAAGTCGAATGGCTAAGATACAACTTAAGTCGCATGAATATGAACACTATGTAAAAGTCGCATGAACCATATGCATACACTAGATGAAAGTCGCATGACTACATGTGTACCTCTAGGTGACTGTCGCATGAACACAGGTATACTTCCAGGTGACTGTCGCATGGACACAGGCATACTTCCAGGTGACTGTCGCATGGACCTATACCTTTGTCTATGTGACTGTCGCATGGAACTATACATTTGTCTATGCGACTGTCGCATGGTATACTGAAAGTCACATGGCATGCCTTACACTACTGAAAGTCGCATGAATGTTCATAAATGTCAACTGAAAGTCGCATGGCATTACTCAAAGGTCGTATGAACATGTATCAAAAGTCGCATGAACTCATATGATATCTGAAACTCGCATAGGCTAATTCATGAAAGTCGCATGGTGTACACACTACTACTAAAAATCCCATGAATGCACTAATCTACTAAAAGTCGCATGAATGTAAACATGTTCTAACTGAAAGTCGCATGGCACAAATACAAGGGCTGAAAATCGCATGAACTCCCCTCCCTTCCCATGCGAAAGTCGCATGGGGTGAACTCATCCCTGTTAGCTCGTCATTTTTTATTTCCCAGGCTCCATGGCCAAAATCAAGTTCTTTCAAAACTCAACCAATTCATTTCCTTTTTGTTTCAAAACATTTCTCCACTCATTTAAGAACTTCCTTCAAGATTTAAACACATTTCATCAAGTATTAAAGCTTATATCTCAAATTCTTTTCTCTTTTTCTTCATAAACCCAAAACCCCAAAACCCAGATTCTAACTTCTCTTATAATCATTCAAACAAGATAAAATTGATGTTTACAACACCATAACGGGGTAAGAAGCATTACCTGATGATTCTCTTAGCAATTCCTTTAGTTCACAATGATTCTTGGTTCCTTCTTTTCTCTGCTTCTCGTGAGCAACACACACAAACACACACTAGTCTCTCTGTCAATGCAATAGTGTTTTGGCTACAACTGTTAGAGGTTGTGCCCTAAACCCCCCCTCAAATACTTGTTTTCTAAAAAGGCCTAAGCCTAATTCCCAATTACTTAAGCCCAATTGGCTTATTTACCTTAGTCCATTTATTCATCCACATATATATATATATATATATATATATTCAAGCCCAAGTACATCAAACTAGTCCACTATTAAGTCCATATCCCACACAATATTATTTTCTCGATAAAATATTCTTTTTATTTATTTCCGAAGTTCGGGTATTACAACTCTTCCCCACTTAAACATGATTTCATCCTCGAAATCTTCATTCGAACATTGCGGGGTAGTTCTTCCTCATTTCTTCCTCGGACTCCCACGTCCACTCTGAACCCCTGCGGTGCTTCCACTGCACCTTTACCATTCCCACTTGCGTGTTGCGTAGTCGTTTGATCTTTCTTTCTAGGATCGCAACCGGTCTCTCGATGTAGTTCAGTCTTTCATCTATGGTGGTGTCCCCCCATGGTACAAACGCCGACTCCTCGACTAAACACTTTCTTAGATAAGACACATGAAATGTGTTATGTATCTTCGACAACTCCTCGGGTAGCTTTAAACGGTAAGCCACCTCGCCAATTCTTGCGATAACTTTGAAAAGCCCAATAAGTCTTGGATTCAACTTCCCTCGCTTTTTGAATCGTATAACTCCTTTCCATGGAGACACGTTAAGCAGTACGTAGTCGCCAACTTGGAATTCTAGTAATGATTTGCTTTTATCTGTATAGCTCTCCTTCCGGCTTTGAGCCGCTTTAAGTCTTCCACAAAATTGTTGCACACACTCCATGGTTTTCTGTACTATTCCCGTGTTGCCAAGTTCTTTCTGTCCAACTTCACCCCAACAGATCGGGGTACTACATTTCCTACCGTACATCACCTTGTACGGTGGCATGCCGATACTCGCGTTGTAACTATTGTTGTACAAAAATTCCGCTAGGGGTAACTACAAATTCTAGCTTCCCCAGAAGTCAATCACACAAGCTCTTAGCATATCTTCAAGTGTTTGGATAGTTCGTTCACTTTGTCCGTCAGTTTGGGGGTGATATGTTGTACTCAACTTAACCCTTGTACCCAAATCCTCATGAAACTTGCTCCAAAACCTGGATGTGAATCGTACATCCCTATCAAAATGATGGTAATTATCTCCTTCACATAAAAACCAGCCAATTTCTCTGTCGAGCTAGCTCCTCGTATGGGTATGAATGTGCGCTTTTGGTCAATCGATCAACCATAACCTAAATTGCGTCAAAATTTTGACTTGTGAGCTTCGTCTAGGTTAACGCTTTGAACCTTTGTAACTTTTGGCACCCAAATCCTCTCGTAACGGGTCCACAATCCATGACTATCCTTGATCATGAATGCCAGTTGTCGCTTAATCCGCTCTATTTTCTGTTTTTCTTCCTCGGTCGCCTCGGATTGAGTCATCAAAATCGTTTCGAAAAGTGAAGTCGTGACCATCATTCTTAGGCATCTCACGTGAATCTGCAACTGGCTCGTCTTGCGACTCAGCGCATACGCCACCACGTTGGCCTTTCCAGGATGATATAAGATCCCCTAGTCGTAATCCTTGACTAATTTTAGCCGTCTCCACTAGCGCATTGTTCAAATTCTTCTGATCGGTGAAGTACTTCAAGCTCTTGTGACCTGGGTAGATGGTGCACTTGACCCCGTATAAGTAATGCCTCCAACACCTCCCGTAGGTGTTTCTCAAGCTCCGCCTCGGTCTTGGACTAGACTAGAATGTCATCGGTGAATATGATCACCGGCTTCTCAAGCATCGGCTTGCAAACCCGATTCATTAGGCCCATGAAAGCTTTTGGTGCATTAGTGAGACCGAAGGCATAATGACAAACTCAAAGTGCCCATAGCACGTGCGAAAAGCCGTCTTTGCTATATCCTCCTCTCGTACCTCGAGTTGATGATATCCCGACCGTAAGCCTATCTTTGAGAAACAGGCCGCTCCTTGCAGTTAGTCAAACAAGTCATCGATCGTTGGTAGCGGATGACGGTTCTTAATTATCACCTTATTGAGCTCGCGGTAATCTATGCACATTCTGAAGGTTCCATCTTTCTTTTTCACGAAAAGGATCGGTGCTCCCCCAGGTGAGCTACTTGGGCGTATGAAACCCTTATCAAGCAGTTCCTGAAGTTATGACATCAATTCTTACATCTCTGGTGGTGCTAGTCGGTACGGTGCCTTGGCAATAGGTGCCACTCCCGGCACTAGGTCCATACGTAAATCCACCTGTCTGTCTAGCGGGATCCCCGGTAGTTCCTCCGAAAATACCTCCGGATAATCGCATACCACTGGTACATTAAAAACTGTCAATTTCTTCTTCTCTAGCCTTGTGTCAACCACATGAGCTATGAAGGCCGTGCAGCCCTTGGGTAGATGCCTTGCCGCTTTGATCGTGGTGCAGCATGCCGTCAACCCATTCTATCGTTTACCATAGATGGAGATTTCTCCCCTACTTGGACTCTGGATTCGTATGATCCCTTGCTTGCACAAGATGTTGGCCTGGTGACGCCCCAGCCAATCCATTACTGTAACGCCGGTCTTTCAAATTTCAGAGTATATTTTTTTTATCAAAACGCGTGCGGAAGCGAATTATTTATTCACATTATACAACTTATATTAATATAAGTTGTAATTACAAAAGTATTGTTTAACAAAGTTCCCAACGTTACGAACTAGATCGACCATTACACTAAAAATTACATAACATTGTCTTATTACAGTGTTCCCCAAGAACTTAACATATCACCCCTGCAGGTACCCGTGCTCACCTTTAGTCTATTTACCTGCATTAGGAATGAACATGAGAGGGTTAGCTATAAATAGCTACTGAATAACAATTAAAGCAAGAGCAGTACATTAACAGTATCATAACATATTTCATGCATCACATAACTTCATTCAAGTCTATCCTAACACACGTTGAAGTTCCAGTTGTCAGCAGGCATCATGTCTTGCAGGGCTATAAACCCGGCTCAATGATCCTCACTGGGGAAACCGTTACTTCCTCCACGCCGGTGGAAAAGCGGGTAGCGGTCAACCATTGCGTTCTTCGGGATCATATCCCATTTGGGATCAGTGGGAAAACTGAGAGCCCCGAGTTAGTATTGAGGGCGGCGGTTCAGCTAGAACCAAGATTCGTGATCATCGAATCCCGCACCACAATCTCTACAATGTAGTACTGGCACTCAAACAATGGCCTACTCTGGCCTCATCACAAACACATTGGCCTACTCCAGCCCTTACATATCAAGAGTGACCTAAACAGGCCTTTTTACATTTCAATTATGACCCACAAGGTCTTTCACATGCATACATATCATTTGGTTCTCATATTTAGTTCATAAATCTCTAAACATGCATAACTACAATCTCATGGATTGTAACATACAAAACATATTTGTAATAATATTAATATCATACTCGAGTTAACTGTTACTCACCTGTTGAGCTTAACAGGTAATTACACGACTCCGGCTTGCTTTAGTTGCCTTTAGCACCTATATCAAATTATTCACGTTTAGACACTTACACATGCAAGGAAATCACAAGACATCTAGAGTAATGTCCTAACAATGTTCCCAACTTGTTTGCTAACTTATATCTATGACCGAAACACTTCTACAAGAAAGAACAACACAAAACAGCAATGTGTGCAGAAACTGCTTGGACGCGTCGTGTCCAAGCCTCCGACGCGTCGCGTCGCGTGCAGTAGTGCACAAATGCTGTTTCTGCCCAGCAGTACCATTTTGGTCCATTTCGATACCAATTCAACTCTAATCATATTTCAGTGTTCCATAACATCATTTGGCACCTGTAGGTGCTTTCTAACATCCTTAACACTTATCTAATCAATCCATACAAAATTCAAGCTTTAATTAGCAAGAATGTGTTCAATATGGCCAAAACTTGAAACACTTCAATTCCAATATTTCCAATGCATCATTCACACTCCAAATGACTTATTGAAGCTATTGGAACTGACCATTTCCTTTAAAACCTCTGTTTGGTAGCATTTTCCAATTTTTGGCTATTTAAAGCCTATTTTAGCACTATTTTTACCAATTCAAGCAAAATCACCAATTTAATTCAAAACCATTGTTCTAATCAATTCATACAAGTCATATGAACTTATTAGAATCTTAAAAATCAGTCCTTGATGACTAAAAACAGATTCAACTCATTTTGGCCATTTTGACCCATTTAGGGCAAATTTGAACATATGCATAAACACTACCTCTAATCAAACATATGTTTTCTAATCAATCCTAACACTTCATAAGAACAATTAGAATGCTAAATTTCAGTTCTTGAGGGTCAATTTCAGTTTGACCCGTTTTTGGCTATTTTGAACAATTTGGTCAAATCTTGATTTTGATCAAATCTTGATTTTGATCAAATCAAGCAATTCTAATCCATGTTATGTGTTCTTTAGCATCTATATGAGTTGTAGGAAGCATTAGAAGCTTCAAAATCAGACCACAATGGTCAAATTCGGGTTTGACCTAAAAACCCACCAAAACCTAATTTCTTGAAGAACATGGAGAAATGGAACTTACAAGGATGAATAGATGAAGAAGATGATCAAGAACAGGTTGTAGCTTGGATTGAATCTCGAATTTCAGCAACAAACTTGAAGCTTGATGATCTTCTCTTGAATTTCTCCTCTTGAACCCTTGAACAAGAACACAAGAACACAATGAGAATGAGTTCTCTGTGTTTTCACGTGTATAAGGAAAAAGGCTGACTTATGGGTAATATTTATCCACAAGTGGGTATTTTGTTCCCCTTTCCAACTTACAACTTAACGCACGAGTACCCGTTTTAAGTAACGGGGATATTTTTGGAAACCTCGTTCTAAACCATTTAATAATCTTTTATTCTTTTATATTTTTTATCAATATTTTATTTACTGATTTAAATAACTATTTTAGTTATTTTTTCTTGATATCTACAAATATATATATATATATATATATATTTTATTCAATTTATGAATTTAATACACGTACCACGTAAGCGTGCGTCTAGGCCCTTTGTGAGGATGTTACAATTACCACTATTACTTGAAATTCTCTCATAGGGGTCGATAGTAGATCTATAGGAAACTTTGCATTATCTACCACTAACGCATACGGAACATGTCATCCTTCTTCTAAACGAATGACATTGGTGCTCCACTCGACAAGCTCGATACGAACCATACTTTACTTCCTTCTACCCAGTGATATGTGCGGAGAGCTTCTCCCACCTCATAGGTCTACTTTGCGCTCTTAATGGGGTCCGGAATCCCCTCGAAGGCCATTGGTTGAGACGTAGAAAATCTCTGTAGGTGCAACCCCTCTGTATCTAATTTGCTTCTAGGGTAACAATTGAAGTAGTAGCTGCAGTCTCTCGTACGGACCATAACGTGCTCAACTTATGATAGTTATCTTTCGTATATCCTCCTTTATCTCAGTCATTATCTGAGGTAGCATCTCCCTCAGCTCCTTCATCCCGTCGGCTGTTACTTTAGCAGCTATAATAGCTTTTAGCAAAATTAAAATGCGGTTTCGCCTCGCATCGACTGTTGATTAGAATTTCTCCCCCACTCGGGGTTTGAACCCATTCCCACCGTTAATTGAAACTCCCGTGTGAATCGGAATAACGTATATAGGAAGTTTGACATCACCTTCCTCCATCACCTTGTCTCTAAATATATCAATTATATTTACGGATTTTTCATCTGCTAACTCCACCTCTCGAGGTGTCTATAGTTTTACTGATACGTTAAAACTTTTACCACATAATACCATGTTCCACCCTTGCCCGCTCCATGGTCAAGTGGAAGTATAGACAACGCACCCCTCAACCGGTGGCTTCATCAGATATCATAATCATAACGTACATCGCGCCCACCTAACGTGTGTTCTTTCAACATGCTTACCGCATAATCTGGAGCAGCCTTAGTCATACTAAGGCATCTCTACTCTCCAGACATACTATAGTCACACTATCATCTACTTCAAAAGGTGGGTTTCCAAAACCCGTTTCATTTGGGATCACGGATCTGTTTCTTATATTCACCACACTGGATGTATAGACAATGCACTAATCAATAGGCGGCATTGCCATATAGTCCTCACTACTATATTAGTTAATATCCTGTATCACATGTCAAAACTTAGCTAGCAGGCAACCCTAGACTTTCTAAGGCACCCTAGCTATAAGCATTCTATCTCTACAAGTACCCCTCACCAGATTCACAAGATTCCCTTGGATGCAGTTAGGTTCCCGTAAGTATCGTGTGCAACTAATAATATGGGCCCTATTATTACCAACACGTTATACGTACTGGATCCTAACATTACCCTTGAAAATCCCGATTCACTGGCTTGGGCCATGTATCATCACTTCTCATCAAGTATATAGTCAGTAATTATGTAAGCATTATCATGTCATTCTATCCTGATTCTACTAAAGCAGTTCAATTCCAAAATCTCAGTTAACGTGATCATCATATCAAAATTTCATACCATGTACTCGCGTGTGACCACTCGGACTAGCTCCAGCCGATAGCTCATTGTAACATTAATCATTTCAAAAAGTTTCAAAACTTTATCTAAAATCCTTCACGAACAAAGGTTTAAGTTCAAACACGCGGAAACGTATTTGAATCTCTTAAACCAAGGCTCTGATACCAAGTTGTAACGTCCCAATTTTTTTATTGCCAATACTAAATCATATGATTAAAAGTCTACGATAATTGAAACACTGTATAATACCAATTACATCCCGGGTGAAAACCCATAAAAATCTTAAGTTCAAGTACAATCATTTTGGATTTCATTAGAAAACTCATGAGAGTGAAAACATTGCGGAAGCTTGCTCGGGATGAGCTATCAAACACGAGCTGAAGCCCCGTCGTGGTCATCACCTAAAAAGATGGTTAAATAACAACCGTAAGCACAAAGCTTAGCGAGTACTTAACTTACAAACCAAACAGTTCATCAAAAACATTCTTCGTACCCACTACTGTAGTAAGTGATCTCAACATACCCGTCTGTTAGACGGTCTCATCAAATAATACGTATCTCATACCCACTACCGTAGTAAGTGGTCTCAACATACCCGTCCGTTGGATGGTCTCGTCTCACCTGTTGTCGTCACAACGGTCTAACATACCCGGCACCGAAGTGCTGGTCTCAAACCCGACACCTAAGTGTACGGTCTCATTCCCGACACCGAAGTGTGCGGTCAAACATACCCATCACCGGAGTGAATGGTCTAATCATACCCGTTATCGAAGTAAACGGTCTAATCACATTCAGTTATAACTCATAGTTGTTCACGTATTCACATGCATATATAAACATCTCGATCCCTTTTAGATCATAATGAGAATACTGATGATATAATTATCATCTACCACATACATATCACGTCACTCGTACTACTATCATGTAATTGAGTGTATTCACATGTCTCATAACTTATCATCTGCTTACACATCATTGGCCGTATGCAAAGTCTATTTAAAATATACCCGACACCGAAGTGTTGGTCTACACATAGCATTCACGTATTCCACAATTATTATTCACTTTCTTAGGCACTATCAAACGTATTTGATGTCTATTTAGAAATGTAAGTGAGAATACTTACCTGTCGGTAGTTCTCATCACGCTGTTATTACTTTACAACTTTACTCGTGATTATCCTTCAATTGGCAGTCACCTGATCCAAGTCCAATAGGGTCAAATCCCGACACTAGTCTCTCCCTTACTTACACATATTTCGTAGTACAAAACTCATAAGTCTAATGGCTAAGATACAACTTAAGTCGCATGAATGTTAACACTATGTAAAAGTCACATGAACCATATGCATACACTAGATGAATGTCGCATGACTACATGTGTACCTCCAGGTGACTGTCGCATGAACACAGATTCTAACTTCTCTTATAATCATTCAAACAAGATAAAATTGATGTTTACAACACCATAACGGGGTAAGAAGCATTACCTGATGATTCTCTTAGCAATTCCTTGAGTTCACAATGATTCTTGGTTCCTTCTTTTCTCTGCTTCTCGTGAGCAACATGCACAAACACACACTAGTTTCTCTCTCAATGCAATAGTGTTTTGGCTACAACTGGTGGAGGTTGTGCCCTAAACCCCCCTCAAATACTTGTTCTCTAAAAAGGCCTAAGCCTAATTCCCAATTACTTAAGCCCAATTGGCTTATTTACCTTAGTCCATTTATTCATCCATATATATATATATATATATATATATATATATATATATATATATTCAAGCCCAAGTACATCAAACTAGTCCACCATTAAGTCCATATCCCACAAAATATTATTTTCTCGATAAAACATTCTTTTTATTTATTTCCGAAGTTCGGGGATTACAGTATGTGGAAAAAGTAAGTGTGTGTATATGTGGGTTTTTAAGAAACAAGAAGTAAATCAAGAACAAAGCTAGAACTTGAAAACTTGGAAGTTGAATTTGTTGTGTTTTATTGCAAAGAAAAGGTTAAAAAATATTTCTAGTATGGTTTATGTTAATCCTTGATTTATATGTCTGCTGGTATGTTGGTAGAATATGTGAACACCATTAATCGAGATATGAAGCTTTTGAATAAAACTTGACATGTGGGTTTTGTCGGTTTGAAATTTGAATGAGTTTGGATGTGTTTTTGTTGATTGTTAAGGTGTTTTATGAATTTTATTATGATTTAGGTTTTTTAGAAATGAATTTCTAGATTTATGGTTGTGTTATGAGAAGTTGGTTCGAAGCTAGAAGAAAAACAGGTAAGAAGAAGATGAATTTGTGGTGTGCTGAAAGGGGTCCGACTTTGGCCCCGGGCTTGTTAAAAGTCGCCCGACTTTGGCCTTGGGCAAGCTAAAGGTCATCTAACTTTTAGGCCCCTGGTGGTCATCCGACTTTTAGTTCCCGGGCAAGCTAAAAAGGGTCCGACTTAGGCCCCGTGTGACATGATCGGGCCCAATTTTTTATGTTTGTTTCATATGTGAAATTTAGCATGTTGGTTATGGTTTTGTTTTATATAAATATATGTGAATATATATTTAAGAATCAAAGACTGATTTGGATGTTGTTGTGTTCTCAGGAACTGTGAAGACTCAATAACATTAGACAACTAAACAAGTGTAATTGAGGACAGAGGTGAGTGGATGTAAACTCACAGATGGTAAAGGTTATGATTGATGTGATGCATATGATTGCGAGTAATAGACTATTTAGTCTAATAATATAATAATGTTCATGTACTGCTTGATAGGGATATTACTTTGTGTTTGCTTGGTTGATGAGTATTTGGTTCTGATTGAAACCAGCTACGCGAGTTGTTCGGCTAGTAGACTCTTTCATGCATGTGTTGTATTGGAGGGGATCTAACTGTGCCAATTGGCGGTGGGCTATCAGAAACCTTTTCTTTGGCCCGCATTGGTTGTAGGTTCGAAAGAACCGCCGGTCCTCTAGACTTCAATGGATTTGTGTGGCTTGTGTTTACTTTCCTGTTCATTGATCGTTGCTGTTTGCTGTTGTGACGTAGCTTCCTCTTACTTAGCTTTGTGCTAATTCCCCACTATTGAACCTTTTTGTAGGTTTGGTGTTTCCAGCTGTTTAGCTGGGGTTTCGATAGGGGAAAGATTGACCAACACTCTGATAATGATTTTGTTAAAAGACAAGCCATATTTTATTTGTAACACAACTGATGTTTGTGATGCTTGTAAATATTTGTATTTTATGTAAGTTACAATCTAATTATGCTTCCACAACAAGTTTTAAAAAAATGGCTTAGATTTTGTGGTTTTACAGTTTGGTATCAGAGCCTTGGTTTGGAGATGCGAGCACGGCTAGAGTGTTGCATTCCCAAATCTTGGCTAGTGTTGGGTCAAACTTCCCTTTGGGGGAATTAGAGTGATTGGAGATGCTCCGTGGTATTTAGTATTTTGTATACTAATGGGTTATTCTAATGAATTGTGAGATGAGGTGATTGTTACAAATATGGCTGATAGAGAGATCCCCATTCTTCCTCCTATGACCAAAAGAACGCCTGAAGCACCAACGATTGAGAATGTGAATATAGCTGATCGGGCAGGTACCTTAGGACCTGAACCTGAAGATGTTAATTTTAGAAAATGTAGAAAAGCCTACTTTATAGGTGTGGCCTATAAATAGGTCATTGGCCCTTGGCCATCGTAACGCTTTTGACATTAATGACTTATCGATATTCAAAGCAAAAGGTGTAGTGTGTATTTCTCTCCAATATCATCTTCTCTCTACATGATTACTTGAAGGTTTTCATCACGGGATCAACCTTTCAATTGGTATCAGAGCTCCACAACAGAATGGAGTGGTGGAACGACGCAACCGAACTCTGATTGAGGCTGCTCATACTATGCCATCATATTCCGGTCTCCCGCCTTCCTATTGGGCTGAAGCAGTCAGCACAGCGTGTTACACACAGATTTTTCTTTCATCCATAAACGTTTCAATAAAACTCCATATGAATTGGCAAATGATATTGTGCCTAATATGAAATATCTTCATATATTTCGTAATAGGTGCTTTGTAATAAATGAAAAGTATAATTTGGGGAAATTTGAGGCCAAGGCTGATGAATCAATTTTCCTAGGTTATTCACATGAGTCTAAAGCCTACAGGTGTTAAATAAAAGAACTAACTGTGTTATGGAAAACATAAATGTTACATTCGACGATATGTTGAATGTTAACACTTTTCAAACGAAAAAGGTAGTTGCTTCTTGACAAGTCAGTGCAGGACCAGTACTTCAAATAAAAGAAACAAATACAAATCCAAGTTCATCTGAACATAATTTAGATTTCTTATTTGATTTCTTACAGTCTGAGTCTAATGTTCCTAATGCTGGTGACAGGAATGATGCAGTGTCTCCTACTACAACTGCAACGGAGGTTGACAACTCGTCATCATATCCAACCGTTGATTATCCGTCTACATCAACTGCCAGTCCAGCAGTAGTATCTCATGAGCCGGTTTATGAGGGTACTCCCATTTATGATTCAGAACCAATACCAAATGAGGAAGACATTGAACTCACGAACAGATTAAATGAGTTCTTTCCTCCAATTCAGAACCCCCGAGGAATAAGATGGACACAATCCCATCCCGAATATCAGATTATAGGAAATATTCAAGATGGTGTAAGGACTTGTTCTGCAACGGCTAATGAGTGCCTTTATTCTAGTTTCCTATCAATGATTGAACGTACCAAAGTCTCCGATGCTTTACAAGATGCTGATTGGGTCATTGCCATGCAAGAAGAACTCAACCAATTCGAAAGACTCAAAGTTTGGAGATTGGTACCATTTCCAGAAGATAAATTAGTGGTTGGTACCAAGTGGATCTCTAAGAACAAACGGGATTCCGATGGAATAGTGGTTAGAAACAAAGCTAGGCTGGTTGCTAACGGTTACAACCAACATGAGGGAATAGACTACGACAAAACATTTGCTCCTGTAGCTAGGATAGAAGCCATAAGACTATTCTTAGCCTATGCAGCCTACAAAAGCATCAAGGTTTTCCAAATGGACGTCAAGACAAGATTCTTAAATGGTATCCTCAAGGAGGAGGTTTATGTGTCTCAGCCAAAAGGCTTCGTCAATCCCAAACTCCCACAGCATGTTTATATTCTAGACAAAGCATTATATGGACTAAAACAAGCCCCGAGAGCTTGGTATGATGTCTTGTCTGAAAATTTGCTGAGTGAGGGATACATCAAAGGAAAAATCGACACCACTTTATTCACAAAAGCCAAAGGAAAGGATTTAATCTTAATACAAATTTATGTGGATGACATCATCTTTGGTTCTGCAAACCCAAAGTACAGTGATGAGTTTGCACTTACTATGCAAAATCGATTTCAAATGAGTATGATGGGAGAGATGAATTTCTTTCTCGAATTAAAGGTGAAACAGTTGAGTCATGGCATTTTCATAAGTCAATCCAAGTACATTAAAGAGTTGTTGAAGAAATAAGACATGCTTAGCTATTCATCTTTATCTACCCCTATGTCCTAAAAAAACAAAACTGTCTGCTGACCTTGAGGGAAAAGCAGTTGATTTAAAAACATATAGGGGTATGATAGGCTCATTACTGTATTTGACAGCTAGTAGGCTAGATATAATGTTCTCTACATGCTTATGTGCTAGATTTCAGGCTAATCCAAAGGAATCCCATCTGCTGGCAGTAAAAAGGATATTCAAGTGTCTCAAGGGTACTCCTAATCTAGGTCTGTGGTATCCAAGGGATTCAAGTGTACAGCTATATACCTATTCAGATGTAGATTACGCTGGTTGCATGCTTGACAGAAAGAGCACATCTGGTAGTGCACACTTTTTGGGTGATAGGTTAGTGTGTTGGGCTTCTATGAAACAGAATTGTGTCTCTACTTCAACTACTGAGGCTGAATATGTTGCTTCTGCAATGTGCTGCTCTCAGAGTTTATGGGTTAGGACTCAGCTTTCTGACTTTGGCCTACACTATGACAAGATCCCACTACTGTGTGGTTCACAATCTGCCATCGCTATCTCATGTAATCCAGTTCACCACTCAAAGACCAAACACATTGACATACGGTATCATTTTATTAAAGATAATGTGGAAAAAGGTTTAATAGAACTACAATATGTTAAGACTGATGATCAACCGGCTGATCTGTTTACTAAACCATTAGACGAATCTCGTTTTAGTGTGTTAGTATCCAAATTGGGCATGTTGAATTATAAAGTCTAACTATTAGTCATTTGTTTTGAGTGGGTATTTCACTTTGTTTGTTCCTATTGCAGATACGAGAAAGCACAATCTGAGGGGGAGTGTCAATCATCCGTACAAGACACGTATGCTTGTAGGGGGAGAAAATACCAAAAACATCTCACAAAACAAAGAAAATTTCAAAAACATGTACAAAATTCTCAAAAATATCAAAAATATGTGTTTTCATTACATTAAAAATTGAAAAATACAAAAATATTAAATTTTTAGTTTATAAAAAGAAAAATAACAAAACGTTTTCAATCCTAAGTGTCTTATTCACTTCAAATTTGAACTCTTGGTCTTCGAATTCAAAGTGAGAATTTAAATCTAATGGACCTCAAACATTCCCTAAAGACCTCGAATTCGTAATAAACATTTTACATTCGAAAGGAAAATCAAGACTTTGAGCGCTGCTCAACTTCGCATTCGATGTCAATGGACTTCGCATGCGAAGCTCACCAAAGTCAAGGACTTCGAGCGCATACCTTCATTCGAATTCGAAGCCAATGGACTTCGAATACAAAACCAATTCCTTTACGACTTCAAGAGTGTTTATTAGCCTCAATTCGAAGCTAGTAGACTTCGAACTCTAAAAGTCTATTTCCAATACACTTCGAACACGCATGAATAGTACTTTGAACGGAGTCAAAATCAACTCACTTCGAGTTCGAAGCCTTCACACTTCGAACTCGAAGCCTCTTGGACTTCGAAGTAAACAGTGGTCCTCATGACCACTTCGAGCGCGTTTTTCCCTCTCGAACCCTTTGGACTTCGAGCGTGTAAATTTCAAAATTTTAATGTTGCATTTTTTCTATAAATAGGTGTTTTATCTTGAGTGTTCTTTATGCTATCAATCCATTCCAACTTACGGAAAAATTACAGGTTAAGTGTTTTGTGGATTTTACTCAAAGTTGCTGCCAAAATTTCGATTTTTTGTGATAAACTTGCATTCTAATCCAAGGTATATATTTAACAAGCAACAAATCATGATTAAAAGTGGTAAAAATGCTCATACTTGAAGATGCACTATTAAACTCGGAAAACACCTTTTTCCGACTTCAAATGCATTGTTCGATGTACAAATGAACTTGTTAATGTAAATGTGGTTTGCGATGGGACATAAGAACACTAGGACAATGTTTTTGTCAAAAAAAAAAAAACTCAAAACATTTAAAAAGTGTTCTTCGTGTTCTTCGGGTGGTTGAAGATTGGGTTTGATTTCATTTTTAGCCTCGATCTTCATGTTATGGACCAAATGAGAAAATTTTCAGTGTTACAATAGTGTTTAGATACATGTATTCATTGTAAAACATGTGTCAAAACACATTTTTGTCCATCAAAAATACCACTTCGTCAATGAAGGATTTGTGGGTGGTGTACAATTTTACTAAGGTGTTGACAAATTTTTCTAAGATTTGACTTGAAGTCAATGTTTCCAAGTCAAAAGTCAAAGTGTTTCACACTTGAATGTTTTGACCTAACAAGTCAATACATTTCAATGAGTTATTCTTCAAAGTGCAAAAATCTAATCTATTGGCTATTCTTACAGGATTAACCATGGCTATGGAAGATGAATCTGTCTCATTTCGTTCTTCGACAGCTAGCCAATCCCATAACCCTGATGATCAACTCCTTCCCACAAATAAATTCCTTTCCGTTGACATTCATGACAACAACCATTTTGTCAACCTTGATAACTTCTGAAACCCTAACTTTCCAATCATTACTGAAATCCTTCATGTCCACCCATTAAACCATGCTCTTACCTTTGATCCATCCACTTCTAGGACTCATGTCCCTGAATTATATGTCTAACAGTTCTGCCACACAGCCCATACTCATACGAATCCTGACTCCGGTCGCGTATCTATTCGCAGTGATGTAGACCACTTCACCCTTAAAAATCACTACAAGCCAACTTAGGGAAATCCTTCGGCTTCCTACTGCTAGAAGCAGGCCTCCTCTTCTTGACTTTCAGGAGATGCCTGATGAAACCACTGCCTTTGCGGGCATTCGAGCCATGGGTTATATTGGGGACTTACCACTTCGTTCCCACTTCTAAAGAGCCAACCTTCACCCCATATATTATACTTTCCTAACCATACTTCAACGTTGTCTCACTCCCAAACACACTGGCTACGAGTACCCCAACTGCAACCAAATAAAACTCATATATACTTCGGCTAATCACTTGCATATTCATTATGCCACGTTAATTTTTCTTGATCTTATGCAGCAGGTGGAGGGCAAACTCTCTGATCTAAAGAGAGCAAAGGGTAGATTTCTGCCGTATCAATGATTTTAACCTATGATGGCCTAATTTGCTATGGACAGAAACGAGGAGATACCTCGAAGGCCAAATCATGCTGCTATCAGGCCAAAACAATTTATGTATGTCAAAGTTATGACTGCTGATCATCAAATTCAACTGCAACCATTCCCGGTTTCTCTGCTGGATATTTGCGCCCACAATGACATTGTGAGAAATAATAGGCTGAGCGTAGGATTAGGTCCTATGGTGTAACCAGAGCCGGTTGCACCTACCCTAGGGCCTATAGCACCTAGTGAGGACTTAGCTGATAGGCCTCAGTCTTCCATGGGGGAAGCTGAGAGGGAAGTGTAGAGAGAGAAAAGCCCAGAGAGGGGTGGTGAAGGGGATGAGGGCGAAACACGTACTGAGGGAAGGGCTGAATATGATCCTGCCCAGATACAAGCTATGATTGATTCATTTTCTGATGTACTCCCTGAAAAACAACTGGAGTCTCCTTTGCCTGATTTGCATGCTGGTTCAGTGGCGCTTGACCTTGAAACAGACACCTTTGCCCTGACCAAGTGTACCCCAGGAGCAGCACCACAGGTCTTTGATAACACTCCACAACATAAGGCCAAAATATCTGCGGTGACTGTAGAAGAGGATTTGAGCTTCTCAGACATATTTCCAGATTTACCGGAGCCTTGTCATGATGAAACTGCATTTATTTATGGCTACAATACCGGTCCTCTTGACAGTGCAAGTGCAAACCAAGAATTTAATCCTAACTTGGACATTTATGATGAGTATGAAAGCAAAGAGGAAGATGAAGAGATAGAGTTAGAAGAGAGAGCGGTGAGAAAAGAAAAGATGAGTGCTGAGGGACCCTCAAGCCCAAAAAGCCGGGACGCCACACCTACAACCGGAGCTGACACTGTTAGCTCTGGTATTGAAACAGTCACTGTCATCCCAACAGTGCACATTTACCCCACCAGCCACTCAAGTGTCTCTCAACAGATGCTTGTTTCACCTCACGGAGAATTAGCACATACTCTATCGGCCTCTCACTCAGAGATGGCTGGTATTGAAACTAGAGATCTTCCTCTTCCGACCTCGATCGTCTCTTCTACGCACATCGATATACCACAGATATTTGCATTTATTTCTAGACACCAATCTACACTTGCACAAATAATGACGTTGTTTACCAGACAACAGTCCATAACACCTGTAGGTGGCACTACTGAAAGTTCCATTCGAGGATCAGGTGGAAATCTCGCCGGAGTGTACACCACTGCAGCTACGCACGTGAGTAGCTCTGCCTCTATGGAAGAGACTTCAACGAGTACTCTTACTGAGTCTCGGTTTGTTACAAAGGAGGAATTGCAGGAGGCCCTTACCCCAATTACTGAGAGCCTAGCAGACATCAAACAGACACTCGCTTCGTTAAAAACCAAAGTTGATGATGGCTCGGGCTTATCTACGGATACTTTGAAATCCCTGCCTTATGTACGATTGCTGGAGAGAGCCCCTGACCATGAACAGAACCTAGATCTCCTTCAAACCCTTCAGAATGAACAGACCTACAAGGGTAGCAATCTCAATGAATTTAAAGAAACAGTTATCAAGTCGATGGAGGATCTGGGAAATGTGGTCTTTCAAAAATTAGATTCGGTGGAAAACAGGATGACAATTCTTGAATCTACTTGTAAATCCTAAGCTGCTGGGTAAAAGCACAGGCGTGATGACGATGATCCCAATCATGATCGTCACAAGGGGGAGAAAAGACCGCGTGTTTAGACCTTTACACCTTTAACAGAACGATTAGCGGCTGCAATGGGGATTGGGGTAGAATCTTAGCAATATCAACAAAAATCTCAGCAATCTCAAGCACAACAACAACAACATCAACAACAACAACTACTACAACCACAACTACAACAACAACAACAAACACAAACTGAACCTGAACCTGACATCCCAATGTTTGAATTTGAAACCTAAACTGCAGATATTGGTGAAAGGGATGAGTCAGATGAACTGCTAAAAGAAATTGAGGAGTTCTCTTTTGGCAAATTGCCTGAAAGAACCGAGGAAGTCCAGATTGTGGATAGGTTTGAGGATATGCCGGTGCCTATTGTTCAAAATCCAGCTTCTTCAAGGGTTGCAAGGCTTGTGAGGGAGTTGGTCACCAAAAAGCAGATAGAGGAAGCTATTAGAAAGCTAGATCTAACAAGGGTTCTCCGGGGCATTTCTGAGGAGGTTCATAAAGTATTCCCTCCCGAATCAAACAAATTCTAGGTGTCAGCTGCCAACATCCTGAGGAAAAATCTTGAAGTTGAGCAGGCACAACTCCGACAATCATCTGAAAGGCCTATCCCTCCGAATGTCCAACTAACTCGTCCAATTCCAACATCTTCAGACCCAGGCCTAGATCGACACAACATGTTCATAAAGGAAGCAATGAAAAACCCTACATAGGGCAAATATGGTGTGAATGCTGCTTACCTCGAGGATCGAATCCCTACTATCTACACTTCTCAAATTAGAGACAAGAGTCCTTCTGAACTGAGGGGTCTTGATGACGCTCAAAGGAGATGATACAGTCATATATTCAATGAATACAAAACACCAAGGGAGCAGATTGTGTTACCCCATCAGCAAAGTACTTCGCGTTAGCATGCAAAAATCTTTAAGGTACAGGTTTGCTGTTTATGATGTTCAAAGGGCAGATGGTCAGAAAATCTCTCTCAATGAATCAGACTTCCGACACATCAAGCTTCATGACATTGAGTTCATATACGATGACATATCCACAAAGATCAACAAGTCCTATGAAGAACAACAAAGACAATCAACTCTAATGAAGTGTATGAGGAGATTCATTGAATTTATCCAAGAGCACGATCTTCAATTGTGAGCCGAGAGTAATCAACTCAAGGTGAATCTGCTCAGACCACTGCAACATCACCCTGATCTACAGACCCTAGAAGAGCTAACCGTTATTGATGAAAATTATTCAAGCTTTACGTGTCAAAGAGGTGTCATCTCCGTCAACCAATGTCGTCGAAAGATCTTCGTCAGGATGATGGACTTGATGGCATACTCAGATGGTACTATTATATTGTTGTTTCATAGACTCCAAGAAAAGGCTAAAAAGGATCAATGAAGTGAGTTAGAAAGGGATGGGCTATTAAGGACAATCGATCAGATTAAGAGGTCGTTGGATAGTTGTCAGATAATTCGGAGGTGGCAGATGATGTTTGGAATAAGGAATAGGTCTTTGTTGTAATTATTATCTTTCTGCATTTCTTTTTCATGTAATAGGCTTTCTCTCGATTTAGGGGGAGATTGTTAATTTTAGAAAATGTAGAAAAGCCTACTTTATAGGTGTGGCCTATAAATAGGTCATTGGCCCTTGGCCATTGTAACGCTTTTGACATTAATGACATATCGATATTCAAAGCAAAAGGTGTAGTGTGTGTCTCTCTTCAATATCATCTTCTCTCTACATGATTACTTGAAGGTTTTCATCACGGGATCAACCTTTCAGAAGAAGATCAGAGTGAGTATATGTATAAAATATTGGAACTTCGAAACACTTTTCGTAACATAGAGTAGTAGATATAGACACAAACTGAACCAATCCAGATTCCTATTGCGATCATAACACAATCAACAACTTTACCAGTGACGATTCCATTTCCTATAATGACACAAGGAACGCAACAACCGTCGTTTTACCCGTTCATATCTCAAGGAGCTTTTCCTTGCTTACCCCGGATTCAGACAACCATGCACATATAAACAATTCATTGACTGTAAACCATCAAAGTGTACTGGAAGCTCTGATCCAAATATCACCCTTAACTGGTTACGGGAGATGGTTAAGGCGTTGGACGCTTGTAATTGTGAGGAAGAATTGAAAGTGATATACACAACGAGAATGTTATAAGGAGACACTATGGTTTGGTGGGATTCTCTTACAGGGCATTTCACCAAGCAGCAACAAGAAAACATTATGTGGGATCAATTCCAGGAGAAAATCTGTGAGCAATATTATAGTACATTTGAGATTGCAAGGATCAAGAAAGAGTTTATGGACTTACAAATGACTGGGTGTAACACCGTATTTTAAACCCAAATTTTTCATTTTAAAATATTGTGGAAGCGATACCATAACTGGAAATATTTACAACTGAATATATACAAACAGTTTTCCGAGTCATCAGTGAAGTCAAAATACAAGTGTTACAAAAACCACGGCTCGTCACAATTAATATCAGAGTGCCCGCAAATTATTCCCCAAGTAATACCCTCTCACAACCGAACCACGGAACTCACCAAAAACCTGAAAAGGAGTGAGAGGTGGGGGATTAGCACAAAGCTAAGTGACTGAAAGTAAAACTACAACCAAGCATTAATCACAACCGCAGAATACCACACAAACATAACCGCAAGATACCAGAATATCATATAATCGTGTCCCGGGAAGAACGGCTGTTCTGCAAAACCTTCAACCAATTCCGGCTAAAGCAAAGGTTTACCGTTAGTTTATTTGCTATTCTCACATAGTATTACCCTTAAGTTGCAACGGATGTATCAAAAGATCCAAATACTGATTAGCCGATAGCAAACCAACCCAGCCCTTAGCCTTACCGAGCTAACCCCCCAATAAACATGTATACATATCACTGACGCAAAATCATTTAACAAACAACCAGTTAATCAATTATCAGACAATAAGTTTATCCCTACGTCAATTCACAAACAGTTATAACCAAGTTATCACAACCAATACTAGTTGTGAGTTATACGTCCACTCACCTCTTGTTCTCAAACTCCACTCGGTGGTCTAATGTTACTGAGTCTTGTCCGTTCCTGAGAACACAATAAAACCGAAGTCAATATCTATTTCATAAATATATAACAACTCATATATATATCTCTTTGGCTCATAAACCATAAGCTAGAATCACATAAGAATATATATATATATATATATATATATATATATATATATATGCAACATACAACATCTAAGAATCAACAAACAATAATAAATCCTGAAAATCCCCCGACGCGTCGCATCCAGGAAACCGACGCGTCACGTCGCTTCCAAATTGTTGGGTTTCACACTTACGGATTCCGAAGTGTCGGATTCTACGTTTCTCGGATTTTCAGGTGTCGGATTTCATGTTTCTCGGATTTTAGAGTGTGGGTTTTCAGGTTTCGGATTTCAGAGTGTCGTATAGCAAGGAATCAGATTTATCAATATCGGATTCCTCAATACCGGATTTCATCATTTATCGGGTTCATCTTCTTCAACTCATATCCAACCGACTAAAACATTATTAAATCATACCTGAACTTCTGAAAATGAACTTACAACAGTTTTAAACTATAACCAACCTCATATAACATGTATATAAACATCAAGGATTCATCAAATCCATTTAGAAGCAATAAAACAAACAAAACCCATTTATCTAGTTTTCTTCCATAAACATCCATGGTGTTCTTGGTTAAAACCCATAAATTAGTTAATAAAAAACAAAGCATGTTAAACATGAATCATATTTCAAAAATACATAAATAAAACATACCAACGTCAATCTTGAATCAACAACTTCCAAATTCAATTCTTAAAATCAAATCTTCAAACTTAGTTCTCATGTTTCTTCTTTTCTCAAAGCACACACATACACACACTCCAGCAATATCACAATGAGGAGGTAAGTCTACTTGCTTATCTATATCCCACGTACACACAAGCTTATTCAACCCAAGCATGAGGTGTCTAAGACATGCAAATATCTCAATTAACTCTCACATAACCACATTCAAATCAACATGCATACGTACATACTCCATACATACATACATACATTTTAATATATCCTCTAGTAAAAAATATCTATTCCCACCTATAAATTAATAATCAATTTATTAATTATTTAAATCAAATTACAATTTAACATTAACTTTACTAGTTAATACCAATTAATTAACATGCATCGAGGTATTATCTAATCCTCGTACTAATCCAACTTTATTCAATTCATCAAATCATGCTATAACAAATAATCACTTATTCACATAATTAATCATAAATACCTCGCAAACAAGCACAATCCACTTGCTACCGACACGCGCCACAACTAGGCCGGGTTTACGGATGTTACAAATCTCCCCTCCTTAGATGATTCTGTCATCGGAATCTCATTGCATACATTCAAACGAAATTATTCATCCCTCATATCCATTTCTCATAATCCAACCAGATAAACTCAATTGCGCTCTCATTTATCAATGACATAGAAATCTGTTTCTACACATTCTTGACATCTTACAACCATAAGTGTCTTACAACTTTTCTTTCTTGTCTTATCTTCAAATCAACAATTAGCTCATAAATCCGGTCTTCAAACATCTCTCGAATACATATTTAAATCAGTTATAAATTCCAATAGCTTTCAATTATATATTGTCTATCATACTATAATATTCACATATTGTTTCTCATTTACTTCAAGTCAATATGTTGAAATATTAACATAACAATCTCATAACAATACTAAATTGCTATTCTCATGACCCACTGATAGAAGCTATTTCACACAATCCAATCAGGGTAGGTTATAGTTCCACAAACCATGATACTTTAATCACACATGAACACATATCGTATATATTTTCAATAATTTGTATAGCTTATTTCATTCGACCATCCATCAGGAATTCAGTTACATTACTCAACTCTCGTTTCAACCTTCGTTGTAAACTTTTCATAAGTTTAAGCGAATCTTCTATTTCCATCAAAAGTCATTGAATAAGAATTATCATATCTTCGTATAATCTCATTTATATCCAATCAGGACCGTTAGTCCAACATATGTAATCTCATTGGTAGTACCCATATTTCTTTATATACTAACAAGATAAATACAATCTCCATCGTGACTTGTTATCACTACCACTCTGATATCTCAAAACATCTCAAAGATTCATATGTTACTAGTATACTGCTTCAACTCGCATGCAGTATGTCAAAATTTCATAAAACGTGTTATCTCTGCTCTCATAGTACATCATCGATACACAATTCTCATATCTTTATTCCATAGTAATGCATTGGTAATTAAACTCATAAGTCCTTGTAAAAAAATCAAACTCCAGTCTAAGCAAAGGCATGTCCAAGCAAAGGCATTTCCAAGCAAAGGCATCTCTAAGCAAAGGCATCTCATGCACAAGGTCTATAAGTCTTCAATCCATATGTTTAGGCCATTAATTTCACTTTTCTCTTTCTCATTCTCAATGGTTTCAGTCCTCCATTCTTCAAAACTTTCTAGTGGAAAAATCTCGATTCATCTACTAAGTAAGTTATGCTTTCAACTCGCATAATTCGAATGTTATCATAGCTTAGCTCTTCCACATGTTAACACATCTGTCTCCATATCATATTTCCTAAGTGGTATCATATCTCTCAATCATATTCTTTGATTTATTCCAATCACTGACTTAGTCACACATACAACTCCTTGTAAATATGCATTCGTTACATCTTTTATTGACCAAGTCAATCATACATTTCTTTTCTTATAGTTAATATTCCCTTAACGTCACTTCAAACACATCCGTTGTAACTTCCAAGTCATGGTTAAAATTTCCTCTCGTGACATCGCAATTATCACAAGACAGTAGTTATACATCTAATCCCGTAGCATAACATCATATTTCAAACCAACAATTGCAATTTCACATCGTACTACAAAAACTCTTTCAAGTTCACCATTCATTATCATTGATCAATTGTACTCATTAGATTAAGTATCCACTTATACTCTCAATTATATCTTAACCCAAACATTTCTGCACATCTCAAACTTACTTAATCTTCAATAATCAAGTATATCTTAACCCAAACATTTCCTTGGGCAAGAGAGCAGTGAATGGCGTTATCTTTGATGTTGTATGTTGCAGATTACCGTAGCTCGCCGATGATTATTAGAAAGATATAGTGAGTATCAGCGGTAAGACTATCGAATAATGGATGAGCTTGGAGGAACTGCACCATTGGTTCATACCCCTGGTTTTCGCGAGAGGCAGGAATGGAGGTGCACAGGAGAGTGTTGTTAGGAGTTATGTTGATGGGTTGGTTTTGAACAACATTCTCACCAGGGTGTACAGCAGGGTGAGGAGTGTAAGTCGCCATTTTGCAGAGATGATGAAGAGTAAGAGTGATAGAAAAATAATGAGAGAGAAAGTTAGGGTAACGCTTTTTAGAAAGAGGGAGGGAGTTTGGAGAATTTGAACAGGTAAAGGAAAATGAGAGAGGAAGTGGGTATTTATGAAGTGTAGTTAACAGAGATCGTTAGTTACCGACAAAAGTTCTAACGGAAAACACAATAATAAGATATTAAATGTAATCTGACATACGAAGTAAATAACTAGGGTTAAAAAGCATTAACTGAGCATAAATAAGAAAATTTGACTAAGTGTTGATTCATCAGCTGAGCGTTTGAAATGTATCAGTTGAGAGAAATCAGCCGATGGAAAAGCATCAGCTGATATAAAGACTTTAGGAACATCAACTGATAGAGATACTTAGCTGAGCATTTCCTCCTTAGCTGAGTATGATCAGCTGAGTAACTTTGATCAGCTGATAGGCATCAGTTGATCAAATTTACTTAGCTATTTCAAGATGAGTAAGGCTTAGAGTTGCACAGATAACTAAGACATGATATTCAACACTTGTCAATCAACAGAAACACAACTACTACTAATCTAGTTTAGAAATTAAGCATACCTAGTTTAGATATTAGGAAATTAAACCTTTCTTCATCCAATGGTTTAGTGAACAAGTCTGCAAGTTGCAAATCAGTGTTGATGTAATGCAGAGGTACTTTTTTCTTTTGCACATTATCTCTTACGTCAACGTGGTTTAAAGATAGGACTTGAGCCTGGGGGCGCCCCGCGAGTACGACCGTTCAGAAAATGATGTCTCATTTCAATATGCGTTGTCTTTGAATGCATGACTTGATTATTTGAGATGGAGATGTCACTTGTATGGTCACATAGAATTGGGATGTCTTTAAACTTCACATCATAGTCAAGTAATTGATTTTGTAACCACAAAATTTGAGCACAACAACTTCCTGCAGCAATGTATTTTGCCTCTACAGTAGATGTTGCACTGAATTCTGTTTCTTACTAGACCAACTTATTAATCTTCTACCTAGAAGTTGATATCCACCTGAAGTACTCTTTCTATCTAATGTACATCCTACAAAATCATAATCAGAATATCTAACTAACTCAAAATCCGAGTCTTTGGGGTACCAAAGACCAAGATTAGGAGTTCCTTTGAGATATTTGAATATTCTTTTAACAGCAGCAAGATGTGATTCCCTAGGATCTGCTTGATATCTTGCACAGAGACATATTGAAAACATTATATCTGGTCTACTAGTAGTGAGGTATAAAAGTGACCCAATCATTCCTCTATAAGAAGTAATAGTCACTGATTTTGCATCAGTGTCCTTCCCTCGCTTGATAGCAATTGACATGGGTGTATTTTGTTTGATGTATGAAAATACCATCAACCTCTTGTTTAATTTGCAAACCAAGAAAATAGTTTAATTCACCCATCATGCTCATCTGATAGTACATGAGTTTAGAAAAAAATTTGCATAGTTCCAAATTAGTAGACCAAAATATTATATCATCTACATATACCTACACAAGTATCACGTCACCTTTGTACTTCCTTATAAATAAAGTGCTATCAATGCTTCCCCTTGAAAAAAATTTGTTAATGAGAAAAGAAGAGAGGGTATCATACCAGGCTCTTGGAGCTTGCTTAAGACCATATAAAGCTTTGTTGAGAAAGAATACATGATCAGGTAAGCTTGACTTTTCAAAACTAGGAGGTTGTTTGACATACACCTCTTCTTTCAGATCTCTATTCATAAATGCACTCTTCACATCCATTTGGAATACTTTGAAGTTCTTGAAGACAACATAGGCTAGAAATAATTTGATAGCTTCCGATCTTGCAACAAGGGCAAATGTTTCATCAAAATCAATTCCTTCTTCTTGACAATACCCCTATGCCACTAGCATTGCTTTGTTTCTGATGATCTGCCCATGTTTATCTAGCTTGTTTCTGAATACCCACTTTGTTCCAATGATGGTTTTATCCATTGGTTTGGGTACCAAGGTCCATACATTATTTCTTTTGAATTCTGCCAGTTCTTCTTGCATGGCAGTCACCTAGTGGGGATCATTCATGGCTTCATGAACCTTCTTTAGTTCAATCAGAGAGACAAATCCAGAGTAGAAATAGATGTTGCAAGCTTTTGATCTTGTTCTAATTGGATCCTCTATATTACCTATAATCAGATCATGAGGATGATATTTGTGGTCTTTGAAGGTGATATTTCTAGATTCAACTATGTTTTTATCCGTCAATATTATGATTTTTACATGTTTATTATGCACAATTATTCATATTATACACCTAGGTATAGATTAGGGAGGTTTCAGGTTAAATGTATTGGAAAAACCGAAGAGGTAGCGGAAACCGGGTGAAAAACCGAAGAAAAACGAAGAACTGGTAAAAAATCAGCAGCTCGCTCCGCGAAACATGGGCTCTCTCTGCGAGGTACCCCTTCGCGCCGGAGAGAAATCTCTGGAAAAATGGAAATTGCGTGTCTCGTTCCGCGAGAAAAAGAGCTCGCTCCGCGAGGTCGTCGGCAGGGCAACTTTATAAATTGAACTTTGAGGGTTTCGAAAGGGAATCTTTGCATTGTGGCCGACCCTAGCACACCCCTGGAGCCAAGAACGACCAGAGAAGACTATTTTCCACCATTTGAGGCTTAGGAATTGGAAATCAACCATCAATTATCATCAAATGTCATTCGGTTTGTCCAGATTATACATGTTTTCTAGATTTCACTTGGATCTCGTTATGTTTTTTTATTGTTCTAAGCTTGTCTATGGGCTAATTTCCTTTTGTATTCACCCTATGATCAATCCCTAACATGATCTATGGCTTGTATTGAATATAAATCGGATGTTTTTATGATATATTGCCTCTTCAAATGGTTTGTATATGAATCGTTTGAGGGTTTACTCGGAAAAGTAATCACGATCGAGTTACCATAACCTAAACTAAAAGATATGAACTTTACCATCACGGACATGATTGGAATTTGTTAAATACAGTTTAACCTAATTGATAGATTATGAACTAGGTTGGTTTTAGATGTGATATTCAATCGGAAGTTGTTTGTCAAATCTTTTACACAATAACTATATGAAATTGGGAAATTGAGTATAGTAAAGTCAATCAAACTAACCAATTAAACTGATCTTGAGAAGTATTGAATTAGGGGGAGTGATTAAGGTGGATACGTGTGTTTTTATCGGTTCATTCTCGGAAAAGTCTCAACAATAGTTCTGGTTGTTTATTTTAATTAGTTTTTCTAGTTAAACTCTACTCTTTAAACTAAAAAAGCCACAACTTTATGTTAACAAATGGTCTATCATTCGTTCTGGTGTTGCACTGCTCTCCGTGGATACGATACCCATTACTTTCCTCTACTGTGCTACTACACGATTAGGTATACTTGCCTATAGTGTGTGTGCTAGAAAAGGTGATTTATGGACTTAATTTTATAACTTAGATTTCACATATCAGAAGTCATTTTGGATGATTTGGGAATTGGGATGAATATGGATTTGGGGAGGTGAAGTTATAAGTTGACTACCAGCAGTTGAAATGATTTCATTTTGACTGCCTGATATAACTTCATTTTCACAATCTGTGGGTGTCTCTACTGAAGAGTGAATGTGTGATATGGAATTAGAATCCAATGATGTTGAATCATTTCCTACATGATTCAGTAGAGGTATATGATTGGATGAGGTTGGTTGTACATGGTTGAAGATTTGAATGGGAACAGGTTCATCTAAATCATGAGCAGTTGGTGGAGAGGGATCAACTTGCTCTGGAGTGGTCTCTCCAGTTTGCATAAGATCATTAAAGTCTTCACCTGAAACATGATTAGAAGAACAGGAAGCAACAAAGTCATTTTCATTAAAACTTACATTGATAGATTCTTCTATGACTTTTTTCCTGAGGTTGTATACTCTGTATGATTTGGAAATCATTGAGTAACCTACAAACACTCCTTCACCAGCCTTTGGAGCAAACTTCTACAATTGATCCATTTGATTGAGGATAAAACATTGACATCCAAATATATGCAGAAAGCTGATGCTTAGCTTCCTTCCCTTGAGCACTTAATATGGAGTTTTGTTGTGCCTCTTGATGATTAGGGATCTGTTCTGTGTGAAACATGTACAACTTACAGCCTCAGCCTGGAAATTAAAAGGTAACTCACTTTCACACAACATGGTTCTGGTAGCTTTAATCAATGTTCTGTTTCTTCTTTCAACTACACCATTCTGTTATGGGGTTCTTGGTGAAGAGAAGTTTTGAGATATCCCTTCAGAAAGCTTCCAGAGTTTGATTTTTGAATTCAGTTCCATTATCACTTCTAAGACTCCTCACCAGATTGCCATTCAACACTTCCATCTTCTTGATAAAGCATATAATCTCTTCAGCAGCCTCACTCTTTGATTTAAGAAAGAAAACCCAAGTATATCTTGTGAATTCATCAACCAATACTAGATCATATTTACTTCCACCAATGATAGTAGTTGCAACAGGACCAAATAGATCCATGTGCAACATGTAGAAAGGTTCTGTAATGGAGAAGGCTTGCTTGGATTGAAAAGTTGTCTTATGTTGCTTTCCCTTCTCACAAGCAGTGCAAGGTTTAGGCTTAGAATAAGTCAGAGAAGGCAGTCCTGATAGTAGTTCACCTTTGTACAACTTGTTAATATTTTTGAAATTAAGATGGGAAAACCTCTTATGCCATAGCCAGTTTGTATCCTCAATGTTTTTTGGAGTACAAACATGTTTCCTTTGAAGTGTAAAGGACATGTCAAGAGTGTACACATCCTTGGTTCTCTTGGCACTCAACACCATATTAACTTCTTTATTTATTATGGAACCTCCTGTCTTTGTGAAGTGAACTTCATTATCTCCATCACATAATTAACTTATGCTTATGAGATTGTATTTCAGCCCTTTAACATAAAATACTTTGGACAGTTTGAGGTTCTCATTATGAAGTTCTCCATGGCCTTTGGTTTGCCCATGATTGTTGTCACCAAAAGTCACCCTTGGACCTTTATCTTTCTTATAATTACTGAGCAAAGCCTTGTTGCCTATCATAGTTCTAGAGCATCCACTGTCAAGAAACTATGAACCAACACCCTTCACAGATTGAATTAAAGAAGAGTTAGTGATACAAGTAGGAATCCACTACTCAGTGGATCCATGTGGAATGCACCTAGCTTTCCACTTCATCTCAGGTTTCTTATGAATAATAGGAATAGCTATGTTATCATGACAAGTCCACTGTCTTGAATTCCCTACTAAAGAACATTCAAATGCCTTATGCTCTTTGCTTCCACACTTGTAACATTTTTGAGATTTTGTGGCTTTGGAGCATTGAACAACATATTTGAATGCCTGTGAATTTTCATATTAGTCGTCTGACAATTATTAGTTATCAGTTGACTTACTTGACCATTCAGCTTATGAAGCTGATCCTGTAAATTTCTTAGGTCTTTATTTACAGACACCTTGGATTGATCTTGGATTTAGAACGTTTTCGACCAATCTTTGGAGTGGTAGAAATTGGAACAATGTGAACATCATTCTTTTTACTCATAGTTTCTTCTATTGAAAGAGAGTTGATTACATATAGATCAACTGAGTGTTTGGAAGATGAGCCATGATCATCTGACAGACCATCAGCTGAGCATTTTACCATCTTCTAACAAGTCAGTTGATAAAGTAGTATTTGTTAATGATTTTCCAGTTTGTGAAATACTAAGATTTAAGTCATCTGTTTTCAAGGTTTGACAACACAATGTCTCTTTGGTCAACTAATGATTCCTTTCCTTCACTCACATCCTTTGACTTTAAGTTCTTAGTATTCTTACATTCTGAAATCTTACTAGAAGATGATTCAACATAAGGAATAATTGACTCTTTTACATGGGAACTTTTGCTTCTAACAAATTTATTTGTGAACACACTTTTGCCTTTAACAGTCTTGTGAAAGGTTTGTGGCAAAATGTCAGCATTGTCTACGCTAGTAAGGTTTTTATTAGAATCAACATAGTTAGCAACTTTAGAGTAATTTCCACCAATAATAGCTTGAACTTGTTTAGGTATCTGTTCTTTGACACACTGAGTGGTCTTTTTAGCAGATACACACCAAGAATTTACTATCTTTAGGAGGTTATTGAACTTTTTAGTTACTTCATTAGTTTCTTTTACTAAGATCTCATTAAGTATCTTTTGATTTGCTAGCTCATCATTTAAAATGGTTATCTACTTAAGTTCCTCATCTTTAAGAGTTAATTTTTCTTTTAGTGATTCTACTTCTTGTTTTAGCTTCTTCTCTCTTTGAATAGCATATTGGAAATTAATAAACAAGTAATCAAACATAACATTCTTTTCATTATCATTGTAGCTAATAAACTTGCCAACCTGATACATTGAAGAAAGATCCCAATTGGTAGTTGTACAAGCTTTTGCAGCCTTCTTCATTTCTTCATCAAAAGAACTACCGTCAACATTGTTGGCCATCATGCAGAGCTGAGCAGAGATCACCTCATCTTCATCTGAGGAGAGATCTTCTTCTCCCTAATCCTCTTCTTCTGCTACAATGTCACACCCCGTCAAGGAGGAATCGCGAAGTGTGACGGAGAGGATCGTCATAACACATTGATATAAAATAGAGAAAATAACTAAATGCAATTAATCCAACGTGTCATGACGTTTCCCCGACACAAAAGGAGTCTTGTGCCGTGTTAAGTCGGTTCCACGGCAACATAGACAACCAACGAAGATTACTGATCGTGCGAAAGTAAACCCCACAACCCGGGTCAAGTATATGGGCGACAAGCCCAAAACCAAATAATAATTTGAAGTGTTAACAAACACCCACATCACAAAATAATAAGAAGAGTTCATTTCTCACTATGAGTCACGCTAAGGCCCTACTAGAGTCTTCTAGGATCCTTAAGCGTTAGCATTAGTATTACCTGAAAATGAACACTCTAAAAATGTCAACACAATGGTTGGTGAGCTCGCAGGTTTAAACAAAATAATTGATTTTCCGTGTATACAATAGTTTGACAATGGATATAGTGTAACACATACTCTCAATAATGATAACCGGACCACAATGTCCAATATGAATAATAATAACCGGACCACAATGTCCAATGTGAATAATGATAACCGGACCACAATGTCCAATCTGAATAATGATAACCGGACCACAATGTCCAATCTGAATAATGATAACCGGACCACAATGTCCAATGTGAATAATGATAACCGGACCACATTGTCCAATAGAAATTTGTCATCCAACAAGGCCTAGCAGCTAGAGCACTATGTTGGCTAAATTTGAATTCAATTGGCTTAACCCATCATTAGGTTCATTTTATTGACTTAACCCATCTTCGGGTTAGTTTGATTGACTTAACCCATCATCGGGTTAGTTTAATTGACTTAACCCATCACCGGGTTCACACAAGCATGTAACACATAATCCAAGTAGTCAAAAAGAAAAGTATTTCAATTCACGGCATGAAAAATAAAGCAATTTATTGAGTGTCATTTTCCCCCAAGAAAACATGCAAAAGAGGCCACATGTACACACCTTGAGTGTCGGTAGTAGCTAGTGAGATGTATTACGCTCAGAGATCTACAATAGGTTTCATGACATTAGTTCCTATGGTGTGAAACTCTTAGGTAGCAATCTAACTTTGATACATTGCTCTTGTATTGTATCCAATAATTCGAATAATGCCTTTCTTATGTAAGTTATTGTTTTTCCCGAAAGTGAATAAAACTAACTATGAACAAAATCAAAGTGCGGAAATAGTTTTAAAGCAACAAACACACGAAAGTTTTGAAAGCAAGATTATATAAATAACCAAACTTCAAAAAGTGGACAAGAACAAACTTGAGCACCGAGTACAAACTAAGCAAGAACAAACTTGAATACAAATTAGCGAACAAACGCTTTAGCTTTACTCGTTAATTGAGCAGGTATTTATAGACTAAGTAAACTAATCCTGATCATCTAATTTATTTACACGTGTACCGTTCTACACCTAACTAGGAACAAAAAACAAGATTGCCGTTTCGAGCTCCTTCAGAATGCGCATATCATCCACTTTACATAATAGGAAGATCCTGGTTATCAGATGCATCTTCAGTTCAGAAGACCCTTTGATGACTGAAGACAAACTTCAGCTGACGTTGACTTCAGAACTAATCTTCAAATGAACTACGGGCTTCTTTCTTCAGATGTTGTCAGAACAGTTTACCAAAGAATGATATATTACACCTTCAGTCGCTTTCTTCGAAATCTTCTTTAGAAATGGAGTATATACAAATAAAAGGACTAACAATCTCCCCGTATTTGTTTATAATCCATGACTATGTACAAAATGAATAAAGAATAGAAAGAATAAAGAATGAAGAATTACTATTCTACAAATCTGGTTTGAATTCTTCAGGAGAGGATTCCTTTGGAGTTTTAAGCTCCAATTGCTTTGAGTATTCCTCCAAAATGTCTTTGACATTCGGATCTTTATAGTCTATGAAATATTGAAGAGATCTCAGATGAAGCCAGTCAGCCTTGTCAAAATCTGAAACTCTCTGAAAGTGAATCTTGTCATAAGCATCGAGAAAATAAAATCCCCTCGGATTTGAGATAGCTTTACCCACTTCAGGAATGAGACCAGGAGGCAACGAGGTGTCGAAGCCTTTGCAATTTGGAAGCTCTCCAAGAGATATCAGCTCCAAAATTTGTTTCTGAGATTTCTTGAGAGTAAGTCTCCTTCTTTGAAATTTTAATTTTTCTGCTCGAGTGAGTTTCTCTGTTTGATGCATGACAGTTACGTCAGATCCTCTCTTCTTTACTTCCTCCTCATAATATTCAATGACTTTGGTTATTTCTCTCTGAATAAACTTGACCTAATCAGTTTGCTTACGCTTTGATAAACAATCAAGTATTTCATTCCATTCAGACACCGCATAGTTCAGCTGAACATCCTTGATAGATAGTACGCTGAAGATAAGAAGATTTTTGCACTGAACCGTCAGACGGGTTTCATTGTTTACCTTCTTCAGCTTGATTGCAGTGATTTTATCTGTATGCCTTCTTTGGTGTCGAGAGCTTAACCACTTTTCTGCTTTTTGTTCCATGATTCTTTTCTTCTCCTCAACTGAAGCTTTTTCAGCTTCAATGTTTGCATGAATCTGTTTTTGAAGATCGAGAGGATCAAGATCAGTCTTGTTAGCAGGAACCTCTTCAACTGCAAATTTCTCTGCTGCTATTCTGCCAAGTTCTTCAGCCACTTTCAAGTCTTTTATTCTTGGATTTTCGTCATCTGAGTCAATTAGATCATATGTACCCTTACTCATCTGATCATCCGAAGAGACAATCACCATTTTTCCTTTACCTTTGTCAGTTTGGCTTGGCTGACCACTAGATGAAGGAGCAGCTGATGGAATAGGAATCTGAGAGGCTTTAGCTTCAGTGATTATTTGCTGACATTCAGCTCCATCCAGTTCTGATCTGAACATATCAGCTTCAGCTTTTCTCTAATCAAGGAGACTTTTGAGCTCCCCCTCAGCAAGTGCCTTAGCTTCCTCAGCTTTAGCTAACTTGGCCTCGAAATTGATCAAGGCCTTATTCTTGTCTTCATCAGTGGCTTTAAGGTGTGCCACTTCTTCTTCCAATCTTTGAAGGTACTCACCACGTGAATACTTTTTATCCCATTTGAATATTTTCCGATCAGCAGTGGCCTTTCTTCTTATGATCTGACCGATTTTGGACTATCTTCTTACTTTCTCCCCCTTAGAAGCTGTAGAGAGACCTGAAGCTTCTACCGAGTGAGACAAGGCCGAAATCTCCCTTGCAAGCCCAGAGAAGGAGGGAGCAAATAAATCTTGCAATTGACGAGTTGCAGTCTCAGAAAGATTGACAGCATGGATGTTGTCAACCTTGGAGGAAAGAGAATGTACAGTAGAGGAGAGAGAAGAGAATGTTGTCAACCTCGGCTGACTGTTGTTTGTCAGTGTCCTGAACTTGTGAAGGTAGAGGAGGGACTTCAGGGACAACTTTGTTTTGATTTGTCTCTTCATCAGTCAGACTAGGTTTAGAGACTTTGATTAAAGGAGAGCTTATCTGAAATAGCTAGATTGTGGAAGGATTTAGCATTCCTATTTCTGCCTTTTTACTTGTAAGACCTCTTTTCCTTTCTTGTTAATGATTGAACCTTTGGTCTTCTTAAAATATACTTCATAATCTGCATCACACAACTGACTGATGCTGATCAGATTGTGCTCAAGTCCTGTCACATGGGCAATATTCTTGATGTTGACAGAACCTTGGTTAAGATAGCCATAACCATTACTTTTGCCACATTTTCCTCCACCAAAAGTGACCTTGGGGCCATTAGCTTCTTGAACCCCATTCAGTAGGGACTTACATCCGGTCATGTGCCTTGAGCATCCACTATCAAGGTACCAAGTGTTATCATGCTGACCGCCCTTATACATCATCGTGGGGTTCCATCCTTCAGCTGAGCTGAGTTTTACAGCTTCAGCCAGATCTTTGCTGAACTTGCTTTCAATGGCCATCAAACAGTTCCACAGATTTCTTCAGCCACCAGACATTTACCCCTGACTTCATTTTCTTCTTCTTCATCTGATGACGTCTCAGAATCTGTCTAGCCCAGGTCAGCAGCTATCATGGCCTTTTCCTTCTTCCTTTCATTTGAGGCTTTGAGGGTTTTATATTTGGCTTTATACTTATCAGCCTTTGAAGGAAACCCTTTCTTAGGATTTGAAGAAGTCTCCTTTACATAGCACTCGGCTTCATTATGACAAGGCTTCCCACACTTGATGCACTCATTCTTGGACCCCTCAGATGAGCCCTTTTTCTCTGAAGAGAACTTCTTATCAAATCTTTTCTTCCATTCAGATTTGAACTTCTGAAATTTTTTGTAATTTTTCATGATGAATGCTTTTTCGGTACCTTCATCATCAAATCTTTCCTCCTCCTCAGCTTCATTAACCTGAGACTCATCATCAGAATCTGAGTCCTCGGTTTGTTTGTACTTAGGTCTTTGAGGATTTTCAACAACCAGAGCCAGAGTCTTCTTGAAGTCCTTCTTCAGATCAGTTTTCTGAATGCGAGTCTGTTCATCATTCAGCAAGATTCCATATAACTTGTGCATTTTCATGTCCTTGAGCATATTATTGGTTCTCAGGATCATGCACATGGTGTCCAATTTAGATGGGAGGGAAATCTGTTGAGTATTTGGAATTGCTCTCTGACAACTCCAATTTCAGTCATGTCGTTCAGTAGACATGTGAACCTTGTGTAGACCTCAGTTAGAGACTCTGAGTCTTTAGCACAAAAACTTTCATACTTGCGTATGATGTTTGTCTTCTTGTTCTCACGAACTTCAATAGTTCCTTCAAACGATATGCAGATGCTTTCCCACATATCTTTTTCTGTTTTCAGATTACAAACAATATGAAATATTTCGTTAGGTAAAGCAATGACAATACTGTTTCGTATTTTAGCATCAAAACCCACTAGTTTCTTCTCCTCCTCTGTCCAATGAGATCTTGGTTTGGGACGAGAGGAAATGGAGGTTTCAGCAGAGCCAGTCTCTATGGAGATGGTTTGAGGAACATAAGGACTTTCCTCCAAAACAACAAGTGAGTTGCAGTCAAGATTTTCTAAATATAAAAGCATTCTATTTTTCCAACTGGAAAAATGTTCAATTGAAAACTTTGGTGGTTTGGAAGAGGAGCCATTGTCGATGTAATCAAACTTCGACATGTTGAACAGATCACTAATTTATAGATAAAATTAGAACCTGCTCTGATACCAATTGTTTTTCCCGAAAGTGAATAAAACTAACTATGAACAAAATCAAAGTGCGGAAATAGTTTTAAAGCAACGAACACACGAAAGTTTTCAAAGCAAGATTATATTAATAACCAATCTTCAAAGAGTGCACAAGAACAGACTTGAGCACCGAGTACAAACTAAAAAAGAACAAACTTGAATACAAATTAGCGAACAAACGCTTAACCTTTACTCGTTAATCGAGCAGATATTTATAGGGTAAGTAAACTAATCCTGACCATCTAATTTATTTACACGTGTACCGTTCTACACTTAATTAGGAAAAGAAAACAAGATTGCCGTTTCGAGCTCCTTCAGAATGCGCAGATCGTGCACTTTACATAACAGGAAGATCCTGGTTATCAGATGCATCTTCAGTTCAGAAGACCCTTTGATGACTGAAGACAAACTTCAGCTGACGTTCACTTCAGAAATAATCTTCAGATGAACTAAGGGCTTATTTGACTAACATGTATACTTGTATTGTCACTTAGATTTGTTATAAATTCCATTATTTTATTTTAATGCTTTTAGAAATACTTTTTAGGATTCAAGTAGTTTTCTGGTAGAATTTGTAGTACCATTTTGTATTTTTAAACCCCTCTAAATAACCTAGTTAAATTCTTAAATTTTTATGAAATGTACTTCCATGTCTCTAGATGAAACCCTAATTTTTTCAAAATTTATTCTTTTACTTTTGTATTAAAATAAATTTGTGATAATCGACTAACCCGAAAATACCACTGTTTTACGCAACAGAAAGTTTATTTCTATTTAAAATAGTAAACGAACGAATTAATTTCCAAAATTTTTACAGAACTCCATAGACACATAAAGCCTTGTCTTGTATGAAGCTCACGGTTTAATTCATCAAAAAATAAGTGATTTATAGTGCAGATAAGTTAACTATGCTTCTGTCCCAATAATCCACATTTGCGCACCGAAATGTTTTAATTTGTTTGGATGATCAAACGATATCATTTTGAGATGAGACCAATTGGAGTAGAAATTAGACTCAAATTACTTCTGTTTAGACTTAAAATACGAAATAAAAGTCCACGAATTGCCCAAGTTATGACCTCTTAAACACGACCCAAAGTTTCTGTCAGATTCTGGATTTTATATTCCTCATCTTTTAGTAACAAAGTTTAGCCTTTTGATTGTGTTTTGCTTATTGTTCATCAAAATCGTTCTTTTATATATGTGTGTATTGTTTCTTACATTGTCCTTTTATATTCATCACTTGGGGTTTTCAATTAAATACATAAAGAGAAAGAAGGTGTAGAGATTTGTAGTTCTTACCTTAACACCCGAATTCCTTATGCTCTCTTCTTGATTTCTTGCTTGATCCTTGTGTTATGAAGAACAAAATCAAAGAGAGGAGAGGATGGAGGATGGAGGACGATTTTGAGAGTGAAGAAGTAGGTGATGGCTTGTGAAGGAAGATAGGAGGTTTATTTAGGAATGGATGCAAGATTAATGGGTGATTAAGTTTCCATTTGTACATATATCTTTCAAATTTTGAATGGAAAGAAAAGGCTCCTCTTTTCCCTCTTTTTTTCTTCCCTTGGCCGATTTAGGTACTACATATATAGGTATATATGTTTTTTTTATAATTTAGTCTTGACAAGGATAAAAGAAAAAGGGGTGCAAGTGGTGCACCTAACTTGCCATGTGTTACAATTCATATTAGTATTCTAAGTTATTAAATTTTAGGAGTTGTTTTAGAGTTTTATTATTTTGGTTTATAGTGCCAAATTATTTGTTGTGTTATTATTACTATTACTTTAATTTTGATGTCATACAGTTGCTTGTTAGTGTATTAATCTTCTTTAAAATTATTCGAGTCTCAATAGAGTTTATGCACTTATAACAAGTGTTCCAAGAATTGTACTTTTATTCTCATGAGCTCTATTTAGTACTTGAGCTTGTGTCACCCTTGATGTGCATTCAAGGTGCATGTAACGAATTTGTTTCACACTTTAGGCATGTAACTATAGAATTATCTAAGTGTCATGGTCTGAATAGTGCGTAAAGAGAGTATACCTTCTAATACTCATCACTCATTTAGATTTTTAGGGTTTCAAGGGAAATTAAATGCATGAAACCTAATAATAATTTGAGAGTCTAAACTGGTTAACCTGCTCTGGTGACGGATGTCACAGCATCCCCCAGTTGAAATAATTTCGTCCCGAAATTTCAGTTTGTACTTCTACTAGAGCTTATCGGATCGAATAGGTATGGGTATTTGGATTTCATGTGGTCCTCCCGTTCCCAAGTAAACTCTAGTCCTCGTTTCGAGTTCCATCGAACCTTGACAATCGGGATTTTACTCCTTCTTAGACGCTTGACCTCCCGGTCTAGGATTTCTACAGGTTTCTCAGCAAAACACAAAGTTGAGTCTATCTTGATTTCCTCCAACGGTACATGCAGATCCACATCTGCCAAGCGTTTCTTCACATGGGATACATGAAACGTATCATGTATACCACTGAGTTCTTGTGGTAGTCTTAGCTTGTAAGCCACTGGACTGATACCTTCACTGATGTCGAAAGGTCCCACGTACCTTGGTGCTAATTTTCCTTTCAGCCCAAAGCGCACTACACCTTTCCATGGTGATACCTTCAGTAGTACTCGATCACCGATACTAAATTCTAAGGGTTTTCGCCGATTATCGGCGTAACTCTTCTGGCGATCTCTTGCAATCTTAAGTCTTTCCTTGATTTGAAAGATCTTGTCGATCGTCTCTTGTACAATTTCCGGTCCTATTAACTGACTTTTCCCCAGTGGCGGGTTTCCTCAAACGAGGCGCACTTAATACTCGTGCGATAACTGTTGTTATAGGAGAACTTAATTAAAGATAGATGAGTACCCCAACTTCCTCTAAAATCGGTTACACACTCCCTAAGCATGTCTCCTAAAGTCTGGATTGTACTCTCGCTTTGACCATCGGTTTGTGGATGGTAAGCCGTACTCATGTCTAGTCATGTTCCCAAAGCTTTGTGCAGTGTTTGCCAAAATAGAAATGTAACTCAGATATCTCGGTCAGATATAATAGATACAGGCACCACAACCTTGCTACTATCTCGTTGTCGTAATTCCTTGCTAGCTTATCCATCTTGTAATCCTCATGGATCACTAGAAAGTGAGTTGTCTTTGTCATTCTATCCACAATAACCCAAATCGGATCATGTCCACTACTAGTTCTGAGCAATTTTATAACGAAGTCCGTAGTTATGTTTTTCCTATATACACTCTGGGATCTCCGGCTACTGCCAACAATCCTGAGGGTCTTGGATGTTCAGCCTTTACTTTTGAACAAGTAAGACACTTGCAATCATAAGTAGCCATGTCCTTCATCATACCAGGCCACCAATACATGTCTTTTAGGTCACGATACATCTTGTCCGCTTCTGGGTGGATGGAGTATCTTGACTTGTGAGCTTCATTCACAATCAAGGTTCTCACACCTCCTGTTGTTGGAACCCAAATTCGTTTTATGAAATACAATCCATCGTCTTCTCTTTTCCTCAGTTGTTTGTATAGACCCCGAAGTAGCTCTGTTGGAGCACCTAGGTCCTTAGACGCTTCAATTTGTGTCTCGAGTATTTTGGTCCTTTATTCCCGATTGTATTGTCATGCTCAATGCTCGAACTCGTGTGTGTTTGACCCTTTCTTTTCTACTTAGCGTATCAGCTACTATATTAGCCTTACTCGGGTGACAAACGAATCTCCTAATCGTAGTCGCTGAAGAGTTCAACCCAACGTTTCTGTATCATGTTTAACTCCTTCTGATCGAAGATATGTTGTAAGCTTTTATAGTCGGTGTAAACAATGCTTCTCATCCCATATAGGTAGTGTCTCCAAATTTTGAGCGCAAATACCACCACACCCAACTCTAGGTCTTCCGTGGTATAAATTTACCCCGCTGCATCAATATGCATCCTAAACCCTTGTTCGATGCGTCACCATACACTACGAAGTCCTTTGGTCCTTCCGGCAGAATCGGTATTGGAGCGTTGCACAACTTGCCCTTTAGCGTCTGAAAAACTTATTCTCGTTCTTTGTCCCAATAAAATCTCTTATTCTTTTGGGTTAGTAAGGTGAGAGGCTTGGCGGTCTTTGAAAAATTCTCGATGAATCGTCGGTAATAGCCTGCCAATCCTAAGAATGAGCGGATCTCTAAGGGTGTCGCAGGGTTTCTCCATTTCTTTATGGCCTCAATCTTACTAGGGTCCACATGAATTTTGTTGTCATTAACCACGTGACCGAGAAAATGTATTTCCTGCAACCAAAATTCGCATTACAAAAATTTGGCGTATAGCTTCTCCTTCCCAAGTAACTCCAGAATTAATCTCAAATGCACTTCGTGTTCTTCCTTAGACTTGGAATAGATCAAAATGTCATCGATAAAGACAATGACAAACTTATCCAAAAATGGTTTGCATACCCGCTTCATCAAATCCATGAACTCCGCGGGTGTGTTAGTTAATCCGAAAGGCATAACAGTGAACTCAAAGTGTGCATAGCAAGTCCTAAATGCAGTCTTTGGAATGTCTACCTCACGTATTCTCAATTGATGGTGGCCGGAACAAAGGTCTATATTGGAGAAATTTCGCGAGCCTTGTAGTTGGTCGAATAGGTCATCATTCCTTGGAAATACTTCGGGAAAGTCTCGAACTACTGGGATGTCTTCGAGTTTCTTCTCCTCCGTTTTCGTACTCATAGAGTGCTTCAACTCTTCTTCGGGTCAATCTTAAGCACTTTGCCGTAAAGTAGGGGAATTCGGACTATCTTCTCATGGCAAATGATTTCGGCCTTGTATTTTGACAACAATTCCATCCCCACAATCACATTAAAACTTCCATGTCCAAAAGGTATCAAACCTATGCTAAATGAAACACCTTCCAATTCCAAGTTATACTCACAAATAACCTTACTGGTTTCAACCCCTTAGCTATCTTTATCAAATAACTAGTGTCTGGGTTACTAGGTTTCATATCCACTAAACTCACGAATCTAGTGGAACTAATGCTATAATCAGCACCATAATCAATTCACTAGTAGCATAGTAGTTGCTTAAAGAGTATGTACCCATCACAATGTTTGGGTCTAGGCGGGCTTCGTTTGCACCCAAAAAAAATGCTCTCCCACGAGCTTGATTTCCATTGTTATCTTGATTGCGATTTCCTTCTATGGCCAACGGTTGATTTGGACGGTTTCCTCCTTGAGCATGTGCTCTATTTAGTTTGGGTATGCGTTTATGTATTGGTCGGTACTTCCACATTCAAAACAATCTCCTCAATTACTTGTTGGGTTCACCGTATTCACTAACGCTATCATTTTGCCCCGGTCCTACAGTCCTTAGCATAGTGCCCTAAGCAGTTATGACATGGCACATTCTGAAAATAGTGATAATTACATCTTTTGGCACACTTTGGTGCCTGGCCCGCATACTCCGTCTTGGCAGGGTTAGCCCCCACGAATCCTGTTGCTACTCTAGCTTTCTTATTGTCATTTCGGACGTTCCCCATTTTGTTAACTTCAACACCACTAAGGTTCGTGTTATCATCTCCACCACCGTTGTTATGTTGATTACCTAGGTTGTTGCTGATCTGGGTGACGAGATTAGGAATTAGGGCTTGCAGTTGCTAGGCTATAAGCTCAACAATGTTTGGGGTTATCGTTGTTATCATTTGTAGCACCACCGTTATCGGCACCACGACCTATGTTGCGGTTATATGTTCTCATAGGTATGTTATATACGAAGGTAAGTACATAATTTAAACAGAAGACAAATCGTGGGTATCGTTTCTCCTAGTATTTTGTACATGTGTCATAGCACTTGGCTACTTTCTACCGTATAGTTATAGATATCGGTTTATCGCGCACTATCTTAACCTGAAATCGTAGTCTGTTTCATAGGATGCTTCAAAATGCTTTAAGTGTCCTTGTGCTAGGCATGTGTGCATGGCGGTGATAAGGCACAATGCATCCATACTTATCACAACTCTCGTTAAGGCACTACTAATCATCCTGATTCACTAACATACGTCGATACCCTACTTCCTATAGGTCTAGGTAGTTATGATCACTCAGCCATGTATGACACTAGACCACATAGTCATTAGAATTATTGGCCTTACTTTAAAGCAACATCAAACGAGAACATGCAGTAAAGCTAGGTCAAGAATTCTAAGTCTATATGATTTTAATCATACCTTATTAGAAGTGCTCACACAACCCTTCCCTTTATTTTCTAACAACATATAGTAATAAACAAATACTTGCACATAGTCATTCGAAGAGGCTTTGCATGTATGCTTTGGGGTTGCACGGAAATTTGTAACTAACAATGCGTGTTAGACGTAAACAAGATAATAAATGGTTAAATAACTCACCTCTTTATTTATACTTAATCTTAGTGGTTCGAAAACCGTACAAAGCTTATAAATAATAATATTTAAGATAGGCGATGCTATTCGTTGGTAGGATCCCCGGAATCCACTTCGGGGTCTTCCTCGGGGTCTTCTTCGGAATCTCCTTCCGCTCCACTTAGTAATTCTATTACTTCCATTTGCGCATTGAGCCTTTCTTCTAGCTCTGGAATCCTTTGTCCTTGTTGCATTTGTTCCCTTGATTGGCGATCCGCCCTCTCTTTTAGTATATTCACTTGATTTTGAAGTTGATAGTCGGTACGATTCTCCCTCACCACTCTCAATCTTTCGTATGGATCCTCGTACCTTGCCGGTACGGACTCCGGGTGACTGAGAGGGGCGTATCGAGGACTGCTCGTCGCCTCATGTTCGGGCACGTGGTGTTGCCCGTCCATTGTTTGAATCATCCCGACCGATTGCATTACTATTTTGAGTCGAAGTATTTCATTCTCTTGTTCTTGGATTTGTTCATCTCTTTCCTCAAGTTTCCTTTTTATGGAAGCGATCGACAACTCAGGGCGGGTAGGGGTTCGAATTGTGCGCACCATCGTTTCCTAGATAGAATACTTAACGGAGGTTAAAATTTTGAAGGGTGTTGTCCGCGGTTTACCCGATTAGGCTGAAGCGTGAGAATTTACGAAATGAAATAGCGTGCACATATAGTTCCTATTATGCAACTATATGAGGTACTTAGGTTATAGTCTAGGTTAAGCCACCTAATTCTCTATAACCAATAGCTCTGATACCAATCTGTCACACCCCGCCAAGGCGGAATCGCGAAGTGTGACGGAGAGGATCATCATAACACATTGATATAAAATAGAGAATCCGTGGTACAGATGAAGAACCCGTGTTACTTTTGGACTTACAGTCACTGGCTATGTGGCTAATCTTGCCACATTTGTAACACTTGGTTGTGGAGGCATCAAAAGTAGATTTGGATTTCACAAACTTTGATGGCCTCTTGCTGTACCTCTTGACACCCTTTCCCTTCTTGAAAGGTTTGAAATTCCTAACTAGCATGGCTACTCCTTCAACCAGATCTTCCAGACTTCTCTCCTCATCACCTTTCTCCTCTTCACTTTCTCTAGCACTCTCTTCTTCAACTCCTAGAATCAATAGCTGTAAAGCTTCTCTTCTTTGTATCTCTTGATACAAGGGCAGTTGGTGCAGCTTTCCCAACCTCCTTCATCTCGTTGGATGACAACTTCCTTTTGTTGACTGATTTCTTATGGTTAAGTAAGTTACCATATAGAGCAACCAGAGACATTCCCTTGATATTTTCACTACTCCTTAAAACAGTGACAAAGTGATCCCATGTTTTAGGGAGGGAGTCTAGAAACTTGTTCACCAAGACAAAGTTGCTCTTGGATATGTCTGCCCTTTTTAAATCATTCACAAGGAAGTTGAACCTAGTGTATGTCTGAGTAAGACTCTCACCTTTATGATCAATGAAGAATTCATACTCTCTGTTGAGGAAGAGCTTCTTGTTCTCCTTCACCTCTTCAGTTCATTCATATGCAAGTGTGAGTGTATCTAACATCTCTTTGGTAGAAGTACATTTAAGTACTTGATGATAGATCTCATTGGGTAGTGACGAGACAAGAGCTGCATTGCCTTAACATCAAGTCTAACCAACCTCTTATCTTCATCTGTCCACGGATGCATGAGTTTGGTAATGATTCTTTCTGTTGTAGAGGTTTGACCATCAGATTCTGATGGAATGGATAAAACAGATGTTGGAACATAAGGACCCTCACTAACAATTTCAAGCATTTGAATATCAAGGGTGGATAAAAAGAGATGTGCTATACTTTTCCACATGGAGAAATTTTCAGCATCAAACATGGGACATATTGTTAAAGACCCAGTGTTTCAGATATTCATGTTAAAGACACACCATTATACTTTTATATAATTCTTATTGGTATGAATCAAGAATTACATGTACTAGAAGCGGAAATTCTAAGTACAATAAAAGGTGGCAATTAATTTGTCTAACACATAGACAAGCTAACTCTAAAACAATTTATTTTTAGAATTATTCAACACATGAAGAAGTTTGGTTCTACACAATTGCTAAACTCTACGAATTTTCTAAACAGATGAGATTGCTATTGTGTTGTGTAGAAGCTTGTTTTTGCATATCCACCATGCATGAATACTTATAGAAGCTTGGGCATCTGGTTGCATGTAGGAAGGAGACAAATAGTGTATGGAAATATAGTATTTTAATTGTGAAGTTAGTGGGTGAAAAGTAAAGTTACTTTAATCAACTGTTTGATAAAAGTAATTGTACTTTTCTAAAAAAGTGCAACACACTCACAATATAAAATATTAAACCTCACACCTTTTCCCTTTCCATGCTTGTACTTTAAATAACAGCCATGCTTCTTCTATATTTGACTTTACCATGTATGGAATTGCCAGCCATACTTAGTTGTTGAAACAAATGTTAGAGATCATATTTTTGAGGTATCTTTCTCCTTTTCCAGAGGATAAGATCAAACCTTTTTATCTCGTACTTGATCCAAAAAGTGCTTTATACTTTTACAAACAAAGATCTAAGGCATAATGGAATAACACATGTTCTGCCTTTTACATATGAAACTTATAATATGAAAGGAAGAGCAAATTTGACATTTTGCTCGACTCAGGTAACAGAAAGTACTAAGAACTTTATGTTTGACTACTCAGTTGAAATAATAGATCGGTTGATCATTTTTGCTAAGACTCAGTTGATACCTATTGCTTAGTTGATCATATAGATGCTCAGTGGATCAATAGTTATACTAGGAAGACATAATCTTATGTATTGATATGATCAGTTGACCAAGTATGCTCAGCTGATCATTTAAATAGATCAGTTTATGTAGGAAAATGACTTGTGTTTAGAGAGACTTACTTAGCTGATGCTCTAGCCTCAGTCATCTAGTATTCACTTAGCAAATGGAATAATTGATTAAGATTCTTGCTCAGCTGATGGTGTAAACACCCAGCAGATCAATTTTCTTCACTCAGTTGATAGATGATTCTCCTCGGCTAATGGTCTTCTTCACTTGTTTTCTTCATCTGATATTTCTCAGCTGATGTCCTTCGGCTGATGCTTTTGAGTAGTGGCTACTTATCAACTGATGGTTCCATACTTAGTATATTTTCTTGAATCTGATTCAAACAACACATGTTTGAATACTTTCTAATTCATACAGAAGATAGTGTTTGGTTATCATCAAATTTTATGTCTTAAGATAGACAAAGTTGATTATTAGGGTAAAGTGATTATCTCCCCAACAACATGTTTACAGTCGAAAATGATAAAAATTCACATGATTCAAAATGATAACATTTTGGTATCATTTTCATATGCTTTGCATTTTCAAAATAAAATTTTCAAAAATATAGGAAGAGTGGTCTTGTTTGAAGGAGGATTAAAAAACGAGTAGATTGTTATAATTTTTTTTGCTCAAATACTCAAAATTGAAATAATTACGGCCATTTAAAGATTTAAGAGGTAGAAATAAAAATAAAAAAAGAAAGTTTTTGGATTTCTTGAAGGAGGCGTGATTAAAATTTTTGAATTGACAATTCATATTTTACCCTTTAAAAATTATTGGCTGATATTTGACCTTTGAAATCTATATTTAAGGGTGAGACTATATGGAATCTTACCCTATATATATATATATATATATATATATAGTGTTAGGTTTCATATAATCTCATCCTTAAATAGAGATCTCAAAGGCTGCATATTGACCATTGGATGGACAAGATTAATATTAGAAACCAAAACAATTAATTCCAAAATAACTCCCTTTTACATAATTAAAAGGGTAAAATTGTCAAGAAACAATAAACTAAAATCCACTTTCTGTTTTTATTTGCAAAATATACGGGACCAAATCCCCCACTTTCCAAAAATTATTCCTCGTCTCCTTCTTCTTCCTTATATCATTTTTATGTAAATAATGGCTGCATAAACCATTTACATCATTTTAAGACCATTTACATGGTGTGATACTACTTACATCATTTTGAAGTTCAATGATGGCTGAAGAAATCATATTTATCATTTTGAGTCCATTTACATGATGATGTGATACTAATTACATCATTTTGATGTTCAATTATGACTTTAGGAAACCACTTATATCATTTTGAGTCTATTTACATGATTGTGTGATACTACTTACATCATTTTGATGTTCAAAGATGGGTCTAGGAAACCATTTATATCATTTTAAGTCCATTTACATGATGGCTGTAGGAAACCATTTATATCATTTTAAGTAAATTTATATAATTTTAAGTCCATTTACATGATCGTGTGATACTACTTGCATCATTTTCCATTTACATGATGGTGTGACACTACTTATATCGTTTCATGTTCAATGATGGCTGCAAAAACCATATTTATCATTTTAAGTCCATTTACATGATGATGTGATACTAATTACATCATTTTGATGTTAAAATATGACTGTAGGAAACCATTTATATCATTTTGGGTCCATTTACATGATCGTGTGATAGTACTTACATCATTTTGATGTTCGAAGATGGTTGTAGGAAACCATTTATATCATTTTAAGTCCATTTACATTATGGTGTGAGAATGATGAATAACCTAACAATTCATTTGCAAGCACATTTCCATAACACACAATTATCATCATTTTCATACATCAGACACATCATATTGACAAGAAACTGAATTTATCATCATTTTCACACAACAATATACAAATAACAGATGAATATACACCGAAAAGTATATAAATTTCAAAATGATGTGAATACTAACTGAAAGCTAACATACAGTTGAAGAAAAATGATGAATATGATGAATAAGCTAAAAATGATATATATGATGTAAGAATGATCAGTTCATGGTTTCAAGCACATAATGGATCAGTTAAAATGAATAGATATTAACATGTAAAAACTGATGTATGAAAATGATGACAATTCATAACTCATCAAATATAATTCATAATAGACATACATTGATAATACCATCATTTTCAGGACACACAATTGTCATCATTTTCATACATCAAATGCATCATATTGACAATAAACTCAACATATCATAATTTTAGCACAACAATAATATACAAATGAAGATGAATAGACACCGAAAAGTATATAAATTTCAAAATGATGTGATATCAAATCGTATAATAACAAAACCGAGCAATATCATCATTTTCATTCAAGTACATATATTGAATACTAACAGAAAGCTAACATATAGCATATACATAATATCACAATAGAACAATATCATCATTTTTGTTCAACTGAAAATAGTGAATACTAACAGAAAGCTAAAAGCATAGTATATAAAAACATACTAATTCTATGTGAATAAAACAACAACAACAGAAAAACACAGCAAAAACAATTACCGTCATATTCATCATCAACGTGGATGTTATTGGAATAAGACCCGAATATCATCAAGGAAAACAGAAAAAGAATTTGAATGATCAAATGTAATTGAAAATCACGATAGAATATCAAACGATACTGTTGAAATAAGAGAAAATGGAAAACGAACGTGTTATAAGGAAACTGATAAGTGAATGCTAACTGCCACATGTAAAAATAAGCAAAATGTCAATCATATCCTTTTCGAATCTAACGAGATCAATGTACATGAATGGGATTTCAAAGCCTATGCATAAGAAGGGGACCTTAGTTGTCCTATTTCTATATATATATATATATATAGGCAAAAGTTCAAATGAGAACTGTTTTTCGTAAGAGAACCGCGAGAACCAATCTTAGCCATCCAATTCCCCCTCTGTCAATTGGATTGCCCTCCCATGAATTCTTTACATGCACCCTGCCACACTCAATCCCCCCACGCTCTTCATCCATGAACTCTATTATCCAAAATGAACGACCAAGATTGGTTCTCACAGTTCTCATACGAAAAATTGTTCTCGTTTGAACCCTCCCCTATATATATATATATATATAGAGAGAGAGAGAGAGAGCAATAAACGAGTACAAGTAGAAATCAAGATGAGAGAATATGTAGCAACACCTTTAAGTGTGTGTAGTCTATTTGAATATATGTCAAAGGTTACATTGAAACAAGGCCTAAGTCACCTTATATACATATCATTAGAGGTGACATTCTAAGTACAAAACTAACTAGATAAGCATTAAAATGTATCTAGACCACAAACACAAATATGGTTCTAACAATCTCCCCCTTGTTAGACACCTTGTATTCCTCTGACCAATCTTTCTCTGCCAATGTCTTATCATCTTTCGTTCGTCGCATTTGGCATCAAATAGTTTGATAACTTCGATAAGTCTAACTCTGGGCGCCTAATCTACTTCTTCTTTCAAACTCATACTAAACTCTTTGATTTTAATCATCCAAAGTCTTAAAGATCCATCTAAGTAAGCATTGACTTCTTTGAAACTCAGGAAAAACTTTTCTTCTTTACCGTTGAAGAAAACAATCCCCTCATCTCCTTCAAACTCTTCATCACAAGTCCAGAGAACTTGATACATCTCCAATTGGTCTATTTTGGAATGCTTCATGTTTGGCTTCAACTAATTGATTTTGGATTTATTAGATTCAGCTCCCAACTAAAGATCAGTATACTCTGCTATTTGGCAATGATGTCTAATGAACTCCCTAAGCTTTTGATACCCAGCTGAATCCTCAGCATTCTTTTCAATTTTTACTTCGAGTTGCTCTAGCAGAAAGTTGACGTCACCAAGGTTTACAAATTTTAGGTCCACATGCCCAATGGTGTAACTCTTCATATCTGACCTTGTGATGAGAAGACTGATCATATCTTTAAATAAGACTTTCTGTATTCCAACATAGTTAAGCTTTATGATCTGGTGTGCTGATTTGATTTCCTCTTTCTTTCCGGTGTGCACATTGAGAATCATTTTTGTTTTGACTTCTTCTGCATTCTTTGCACCCATCAAATTTATATCCAACATCTCTTCGATTTCATCGGTGTAGAAGTTGACAAAATTTTCTTCTATGAAGGCCACTGGAATATATTGATACCTACAGTTTTTGACGATCTTTTTCAGGGCCTCCCTAGTCAGCACATAACTTTTCTTCACATTCGGTAAAGACCCAGTGTGAACCGGATCTATTTGAGCAGTTTTAGGGATTTTCCATTCAGACTGTTTTGATAGTTCACTAATTTGACTTTCTTTTTTTTGTTGTTTTCTAATGTCTGCAGGAGTTGTTCTGAATTTACCAGGAGACGGCGGAAACTATTCTGTCACTTCTTCATGTACTTGCATCACACTTTCCAAATTATACTTTTCAAGACCAGATTAATCAAGAATTTCAGAAGAAGGCTTTTCAACCTCTTGTTTGCTCAGCCACAAGGCTAGCGTCAAATCCTCATCCTCTACCTCAACCTTAGGCACATTGGTTTCCTCAAACTCAACCATCTCAGTTTGCTTACCCTTATATTTCTGTTTGAAAGAAGTTTTTTCCTATCTGGCAGCAACTGCACCGATTCGCTGAGCAGCCGGGGTATCAAAATAAGTCTTTAATATTTTCTCCCCCTCACGACGATCGGTGTCAGAGTCATCGTCGTCATGCCTAGGTCTTTTTGATGACCCGGCAGCAATTTTGCAAGTTGACCTCGACCTCTGTTCTCAACAATGATAGAATATCCAAATCTTCTAAACTACTATCACCTTTTCCAATCAATTTTACCATCAACAAACTTTTCAACTCATCCACTGATATAGCATCTATAACCTTATTTTTCATTTCAATTTCTTTCTTTTCAACCTAGTCATCTAGCTTTTTCTCAATTCTGGTCAATCTATCAAGCTGTAGTCGTTGGATATCATCGATACGTACATGGAGGTGCTCAATAGCAGCATCGAAATCAGCCTTGGAAACAAATTCCTTAGCCGATTCATATTCAGATTGGGTAACACCGGGATCACTTAGATTACCCGTTGAGGTTCCAACACCTCCAAAAAGGAATTCTGAAGATGAAGGACCACCCACATTCACAGCTGGATTGACGTTGGATGTGGTGGGATTTCCTACTAATCCTCGGATATGGCCTATTAAGGCTTTACCTATAGTAGTTACAGCTGGTCTATCTTTGAATAAACCAGTTAGTGCATCATGTGTGTCCCTGTGTTTAGAAATGAAATCAACAATCTGTTGATAGTTATCAATGTGCGTAGACACAAGAGGCGTGACTTGGAGAGGAATGCCACTGCTTTCAATAACAGTACCCTCCGAATGAGAAACCGTTAGTTTATATGTTATATCTCTATGAAATGAAACAATATCCTTTTGAGAGGATACTGAGTGGCTTGGAGGGGTTTGTGCATGCTCTAGTGGGAAGCCAAAGTCTTTTTCAATGCCAGGTATAAACCCGACAGTAGATGTGGTGTCCCGGCTTAAAATGGCTAGGGGAATCTCAGCACTCACATTTCTTTTCTCACCTCTCTCACTCCCTCGCTTTGTTTTTTCCGCTCAGCATCTTCGTCTACGTTAAGCGCACTAATATCATCATACAACAGTTGAGTATCAATATCTGAAAAATCCATCATTTGGTCATCAAATGTAGGTATACTTGGATGTACTTTTTGACCATCAGGACCCAACTCCTCCTCGATTTGTTCATCTTGGTTTTGAAACATTTTGTCAATGTGCTTTTGAAACGAATCAGTTTCACTGTCAGAAGTGTCCAGAGCAACTCCCTCTCTAAACTCACTTACACCTTCACCTTCTTCTCCACCCCTCTCATTAATATTTTCACTTTGCTCTCCCCTGTCAGCTTCTCCCAAAGAAGACTGACTCCTAATTTCACTAACACTCATGGATCCTAACGTTCTCGGGGTTAGGATCACCAGGCTCTTGCCGATCTATAAGAACAATATTATTACTTCTCACATACTCCTGGACAACCTCACTTTGTAAATCCAATAAATGCACCAATTCTGCAGGCATCACAAAGGGTTGAATATCAGACATCGCCGGGGTCTTGTAAAGTTTGATCATCATTTGAATTTGCACTGCTGGCTCATCATCGCGCCTCGAGATATCAATATCCCTGGCCATCACCCTTTGGATAATCATTGAAAGAAACCGTGGAAACGGTAAGAAATTTCGTCTTTTGCCGGGAATCACTTTCTCCCAAACCACCATTGCTATCTCAATAAATATAAACTCTGCATAATCAAAATGCAAATGTTTAGCCATTCCAACGAAAACCTTCAGTGCAAAGGCATTGGCACCGTCAATTCCTTTAATTACGCTTGTCAGACATTTCATCATAATCGCATAAAGAGTTTGCCACTTGGAACCAGTCCAGAACGTTTGAATTTGGACATCCCGTTAGTTCATCTCCCCTCTATCCGAGGTCCATGACATGTGCTAGGATTTGTTTATTGGTGGGTATAGGATCAAAATCAGCTTTGGTTGGGTCAGTTTTTGGTTTGGGTAGTCTGAGAATACGTCTTATGCTTTCTAGGCCCATTTCAAATTCAACATGTTCAATTTGGCCTGCAAGGACCGGAAGACCTTCTGCACTTTAAATTAAAGTAAGAGAACTCCACAGCTGTTGTACATAAACCTGTGGAACATGAGGTGTGGATTCAGCAGGGTTGAAAGTGAAAACATGCTTCAAAGGATGAGAAGTGATGATTGGGTATTCAATCTTGGTTACATCGGGTAAAAAGTAAGCGTTATTGAGTTGGTTTGGAAGGTAATTGGCTTGGGGGTAAAGGGTATTGGAAGGAATTTGTGCCATCTGTGAAATAAAACAGTTAGTACAAAATTCAAAAATTTCAAATTTTTTTGAAAATTCCTAAGTGTTGGCAAAATCCGACACTTAGAAATCCGACACATATGTTTTTGGCAAAATCCGATATTCTCAAAATCCAACAAGGCAGATACTTGAAATCTGACAAGTCAATTGAAATCCAATAGTCATTTAAAAGCCGATATTTTCAAAATCCGACAAGTTGAAAATCCGATACACTTGGAACATTGACATGAAATCCGTTAGTTTGAATTCCGACAAACTTCCCAACTTTTAACACACTCGGATTTATCAAAAAATCTGACAACCTTGAAATCCGATAAACTATCAGATTTAAAGGAAATCCGACAGTTCATACATAAGAACACAGTTCAAGCTTCTTCGAAAATTTGATTCTTTCAAAACACCCATTTTTGTTCACTTATCACTTAATTCCCAAAATATTTATGCAATTAACCCTAAACTAAGAACTCCTTTCGACTCAAACCACACAATCAACAACTAAACAAGTTCGTCGTTGAGTTCATAAATCCCGATTAAACATTCAAAAAACCGACAATCTCAAATCGAACCAATACTCATTCACAAATCGATTAACTCGAAATCTAAATACAACCCAATAATCTACAACCAAAACCGAGTCTAACAATGTTAACAAAACATGTAACGTCCCGATTTTTTTTAAGGCAAACCATACGACTAAAAGTCTACGATAATTAAAACATTGTATGAAACCATTTACATTCCGGGTGAAAACCCATAAAAATCTTACGTTCAAGTAAAATCTATTTGGATTACATTAGAAAACTCATGAGAGTGAAAACATTGTGGAAGCCTGCTGGGGATGACCTATCAAACACGAGCTGGAGCCCCGTCGTGGTCATCACCTGAAAATATGGTTAAACAACAACCGTAAGCACAAAGCTTAGCGAGTACTTTTACTTACAAACCAAATAGTTCATCACGACACATTCTTCGCACCCACTACTGAAATAAGTGGTCTCATCAAATAACACGTATCTCATACCCACTACCGTAGTAAGTGGTTTCAACATACCGCCTATTAGACGGTCTCGTCTCACCCGTTGTCGTCACAACGGTCTAACATACCCGGCACCGAAGTACTGGTCTCATACCCAACACTGGAGTGTTGGTCTCATACCTGACACCGGAGTGTATGGTCTCATTCCCGACACCGAAGTGTACGGTCTCATTCCCGACACCGAAGTGTGCGGCCTAACATACCCGTCACCGGAGTGAATGGTCTAACACACACGGCACCGAAGTGCTGGTCTCATACCCAACACCGGAGTGTTGGTCTCATACCCGACACCGAAGTGTGCGGTCTAACATACCCGTCACCGGAGTAAACGGTCCAACATACTAGTTACCGAAGTAAACGGTCTAATCACATTCAGTTATAATCTCATAGCTATTCACGTATTCACATGCATATATAAGCAACTGGAATCTATCTAGATCATAATCAGAATACTGACGATATAATTATCATATACCACATACATAACACGTCATCCATACTAATATCATGTACAATTAATCTCAACATACCCGTTACAGAAGTAAACGGTCTCTAACATACTGATGATATAATTATTATATACCACATACATAACCCATCATCCATACTAATATCATGTACAATTTAGTGTATTCACATGTCTCATACCTTATCATCTGCTTACACATCATTGGCCGTATGCAAAGTCTATTTAAAACATACCCAACACCGAAGTGTTGGTCTACACATGGCATTTACGTATTCCACAATTACCATTCACTTTCTTAGGCACTACCAAACGTATTTGATGTCTATTTAGAAATGTAAGTAAGAATACTCACCTGTCTTGCAATCTCAGTTTCTCAATCTTATCTCACTAGCTCACTTGTGATTTCTTGCTAGTCAACCGTCACCTACAATAGGTCTAACAAATCAATACATTGTACGAATCCCTCGTTCATTTATCCCCGTAATACATTCGGGTTTCACAAGGCATGTAACAATAAGAAATGCATTAAAGTCCATTAAGTCGGGGACTCATCGCGTCCATCAAACCGATGCGTCGCGTCAATGAAAAGTATCGGATTTCACATTCGGATATCAAACTTGTCGGATTGGGTGGACAAGTAAAAGTCGCATGAACTGGATGTCTATATGTGTGTATAATTCGCGTGGAATAACAAATGCTCAACGGGAAGTCGCATGAAATCATATCTCGTATGAATACCCCATGCGACAGTCGCATGGCACCCCATGCGAAAGTCGCATGGTCATTCTCAAAGTCGCATGAACCCTTCTTGTGCGAGTGTCGCATGGAACTCATATGTCGTATGAACATATGCATGAAAGTTGCATGAAATCATGTGTAAACACTAAAAGTTGCATGAGCTAGTCATACATGCTGAAAGTCACATGAATGCATATCTGTGCTAGCTAAAAGTTTCATGAGGGATCTTGTGGCCATGCGAAAGTCGCATGAACCATGTGACTGTCGTATGGCTCTCTCTCTTCCCTGCCAGTTCAGCCTCCATACCCAGAATCAAACTCTTTCAAAACTTAATCAATTCATTTCATTTTTGTTTCAAAACATTTCTCAACTCATTTAAACACTTCCTTCAAGATTTAAACACATTTCATCAAGTATTAAATGAAACATCCTGAGATTGGGCCTAGTAGAAACGTATGCTTTGGGTATGTTACACGTGAATTACTATTATGATTAATTGAGTGTTAATTAGTGTTTGATTTAATTAATTAATCATTAACTTAATTAATTATTATTGGTTATATATATGTGTGTATATATACGGATTGTGTGTGTGCATGTGCTCAAGTTTGCCTAATTGTGACACCTCATGCTTACTATGTATATACGTGGGTGTATGCATTGCATACCTTCACTTTGAAGCAATTGCATGTGTGTGTATCTGGGTGTATACCGAGAACAAACAAGAAGAGTAAACAATCGGAATTGGTGATTCTTGATTTGGCGTGATTCAAGATTTCAAGGTTTGTTTATTTTTAGTGATTCTTGTTAATATGCTTTGGACAGTATTAACATGCTACGGATTTAGTGTTCTTGGGTGTTAAAGGTGTTTTGATGCATGCTTGCATGTTTAAACATGTTATAATGTGTTTCTATAAATTTGTATATGAATTATGTGATCTGGAAAGATGAAATATACAAGGTTTGAAGTTGTCGGATTGTGGGACTGATGAAGGTGGCGGATTGTGGTGATAATGATGAAAACCGATTGTGAAATCCTAGTGTTAAAATCCGATACTCTTGAATCCGGAACCTATGAAATCCGAATGTTGAATCCGATAGTGGATTCCAAGTATGAAATCCGATTGTGGGTGCCAAGTTATGACACAAGTGTGAAAATCCGATGGGTGTATCGGATTCCTTTAAATCCGATGAAAAGTGGCGGATTTCCGATGGTGGTTACGGATTTGGTGCGAATCCGATGGTAGTATCGGATTTCTCATGAAATCCGATAGCTTGGCTGTTGTTTGCATTGTTTAATGCTTTGTGTTATATGTGCATGCATATGTGAATCTAACATGTTTATGTTTGATTAAATGGATATAAATATATATGTTTGACATATATATTTATGAGTTGAATACTGATGGTTGGTTGTTGTGTTCTCAGGGACAGACAAGGCTCAGTAACATTAGATCACTGAGTGGAAAGCCGAAAGCTTGAGGTGAGTGGATGTTTACTCACGGGTGATATTAGTTGTACTGGCTTGGTTGCAACTATTGTTGGATAGATTGTATATCTGTTTGTTAATTAACTGTGAATGTTAACGGTTGAATTCTATGAGATGTATACATGTTGGAAGGGAAATCAGTTTACGACTAGGCTTATAGGCTGGGTTCATTTGCTATTGGCTAAGCAGTATCAGGACCTTGGGATGCATTTGTTGCTACCAGAGGATGATACTGTGTGAGGATAGCAAATGAACTATTGGTAAACCTTTGCTTTGGCCGGCATTGGTTGTAGGTTCCTGCAAAACCACCGGTCTTCCCAAGGTGCTTATTTGTGGTTGTTGATATCATGCGGTTTAGGTTGATATATCTGATGTGTGTTACTCTATTCACTTAGCTTTCTACTAATCCCCCACCTCTCACTCTTTTTACAGGTTTTGGTAAGTCAGCGGCTCGGCTGAGAGTTGTTAGCTTGGGGAGTAATCACCTAGGACTCTGATAGATTATTTGTGACGAGTCGTGTTTTGTAATACTGATATTTTGTAAACAATGATTTGTAATTAGTTGTAAATACTTTAGTGTTTAAACGCTTCCGCAGTGTAATTTAAAGTGAAAATTTTTGGGTTAAAAATACGGTGTTACAAGTTTGGTGTCAGAGCCATGGTTTGGCAGTGTAGGCATAGTGGAAGTGTTACATTCCCAAATCTTGGCTCGTGGTAGGTCGATTCCCAATACCACCATTTACTCAACCGATGACACAACCCTTTTATTATCCTTTGTTTCCTCAGGGACCCTATCCGCAAGGATCTGTTTCACAGGGGTTGATGCCACAAGGGTCGTATTCTTATCCTTATATGGGATTTCCACCAGGATTGGGTTATAGGCAGCCGTGTACTTACAAGCAGTTCTTAGATTGTAAACCAAATGAATATCACGGCAGCACGGATCCCAATGTTACTTTGAACTGGCTGAGGGATACTGCAAGGATTTTTTATGCTTACAACTGTGAGGATGAAATGCGAGTATGCTTTGCGACCCGAATGTTGAAAGGCAAAGCGATGGTTTGGTGGGATTCCATTACCTCCCATTTATCGAGAGCACAGATGGATTCGATTACGTGGAATCAATTTAGAGATAAACTGTGCGAGCAATATTGCAACGCCTTTGAATTGAATAAAATAAGGCAGGAGTTCATGGAACTAAAAATGATGAGGAAGATGACAGTGGATGAGTTGATTGAATAGTTCAATTCTAAACTGAGATTTGTAACTCAGTGGGTGCCTGACGAATCTTCCCAGGTTCAGCACTTTATTGGGGCTTTGTTGCCAGAGTACAGGAGCACCACCAAATTGGTTGGATCTCTGTCCCAGGCCTTCACCTTAGCAAAATCTGCTGAGGGGGACATCCAGGCCAAAGATAAACAGAGCAAGGATGAGGCGGCTTTGCAGAAGCCAAGGTATGACGAGGCTGGGGTAGCAAGCAAAAGAAGAAATGGCAGGGTAACTAGTCCTAGGGCAACCAGAATAGAAAAGCTCCTACAGGAGATTCGGTGAATAAATCATAGTGGTGCACGAGGTGCAGGTATTCTCACACTGGGCGGTGTACTGCTCAGACGATGCGTTGTGTGAGATGCGGAACCCATGGGCATGAATCAAAGGATTGTCGATATCCCCGAAACGTATGCTGGAATTGTCACCAGGAGGGGCACAGGGCAGGTGATTGCCCTACAGGGAGAAGACCCGGGGCTGGGACAGGGTCAAGGACAGGGGCATGGGCGTTCCGGATGATAGTAGATGATGCTAGTGCCACAGATGATGTGATCACCAGTACGTTCTTTAAAAACTCCCTACCTGCTCGTGTATTATTTGATTCTGGAGTGAATCGCTCCTTTATTTCTATAGCATTTTGTGCTAAGTTGAATTTACCTACTACTAGTATCTCTGTGCCGATTGATATAGAAGTAGCAGATGGTAAGATAGTGCCTATTACGACTTCTGTGACGGGTGCTGAAATTGACATAGATGGTAAGTGCTTTCCTGTATCATTGCTGTTGATGCCATTAGCGGGTTTTGATGTGGTGTTGGGGATGGATTGGCTGAGTAAGCATAGGGCAAGTATTAAATGTCATAGGAAGCTGATTTCATTTCCGTTATCTGATGGGTCGCATGTGGTGGCTCGTGGGGAAAGGAACAAGTCTGCGTTTCCTATCATTTCTATGTTGAAAGCCAAGAAATCCTTGAGTAAGGGATGCGAGTGTTTTCTAGCCTATGCGATTGATGCTAGAAAGGAGAAGAGGGCAGTTACTGATGTGCGAGTTGTATCAGAATATCCTGAAGTATTTCCGGATGAGTTACCTGGGCTACCTCCCGTTCGAGAGGTAGGGTACAAGATTGATCTGATACCAGGTTCTAATCCAGTAGCTAGATCTCCTTGTCGGTTGGCTCCTTCTGAGATAAGGGAGATGATGACACAGATTCAAGATTTGTTGGATCGGGGATTTATTCGTCCGAGTTCTTCACCGTGGGCTGCACCAATCTTGTTTGTGAAAAAGAAACATGGTACTCTGCGAATGTGTATTGATTACAGAGAACTGAAAAAGCGGACAGTGAAGAATAAATACCCTTTGCCCAGGATTGACGATTTATTTGATCAGTTGCAGGGTTCTTCGTATTTCTCGAAGATTGATTTGAGATCGGGTTATCACCAGCTACGAGTTTCTGATTGGGATGTTGCTAAGACTGCTTTCCGTACCAGGTATGGCCATTATGAGTTTTTAGTCATGCTGTTCGGTTTGACTAACGCACCTGCAGTATTTATGGATTTGATGAACCGGGTTTGTCGACCGTTCTTGGATAAATCTGTGATAGTATTTATTGAAGACATTCTGGTTTATTCAAAATCTGAAGCTGATCACGAGGTTCATTTGAGACAGGTTCTTGAAACTCTAAAACGGGAGCAATTGTATGCCAAGTATTCGAAGTGTGAATTCTGGATGCGGGAAGTTCACTTTCTGGGGCATGTCATTTGCAGTGATGGAGTCAAAGTGGATCCGGCAAAGATAGAAGCAGTGATGAACTGGGAGGCTCCGAAGTCGCCTTCTGAGATTAAAAGCTTCTTGGGATTGGCTGGGTATTACAGACGGTTTATCAAAGACTTTTCTAATATTACGAATCCCATGACTAAATTGACTCGCAAGGAGGTTCCATTAAATGGAGTGATGAACAGGAGATAGCTTTTCAGACGTTGAAACAACTCTTGTGCCAGGCTCCTATTCTTGCTTTACCGGATGGGTTAGATGACTTCATAGTTTACTGTGACGCGTCATTGGCAGGGTTGGGTTGTGTGTTGATGCAACGGGATAGAGTGATTGCGTATGCTTCTCGGCAGTTGAAACCTAATGAGAAGAACTATCCAACCCATGATTTAGAACTGGCAGCTGTGGTTTTTGCGTTAAAATTGTGGAGACACTATCTTTATGGTACAAAGTGCGTCATTTGTACGCATCACAAAAACCTACAGTATGTGTTCTCGTAGAAAGAACTTAATATGCGACAGAGGCGATGGCTGGAACTTGTTAAAGATTATGATTGCGAGATTCGCTATCATCCAGGGAAAGCCAACGTGGTAGCCGATGCTTTGAGTCGCAAGGGAGTTAGTGAACATATAAATTTATGCGAATTGAAATAGTCGCCGACTTGATTAAAAGATTAAAGGCAACTCAGTTGGAAGCCTTGAGGGATGAAAATCTGAAGTCAGAGATTATGACTAAGAAGAAGAATGACTTGAACGATGACTCGAGGGGATTGAAGGTTTATCAGTCTCGTGTTTGGGTGCCTTTACTTGGAGGTCTTCGGAATTTGATTATGACTGAAGCTCACAAGTCTAGACTATCTGTTCATCCAGGTAGCACAAAAATGTATAGCTATCTAAAGGTGTTGTATTGATGGCCTACAATGAAAACGGATGTAACACAGTTTGTGGAGTCTTGTCATATTTGTGCACAGGTTAAGGCAGAGAACCAGAAACCCTATGGATCACTTAAACAGTTGTAGATTCCAGAGTGGAAGTGGGAGCACATAACGATGGATTTTGTAACTAAACTTCCACGTACGCAGAGGAATAATGATATGATTTGGGTGATCGTTGACAGATTAACCAAGAGTGCTCACTTCTTGGCTACTAGTGAGACGGCATCACTTAGTAATTTGGCTCAATTGTATATGGATGAAGTTGTTTCCCGACATGGTATACCACTTTCGATTGTATCAGATAGAGATTCCAGGTTTGTGTCGAACTTCTGGAACAGTTTACAACGGGAATTGGGTACACGTGTGAATTTGAGCACAGCTTACCATCCACATCCAGACGGGCAATCTGAGCGAACTATTCAAACACTCGAGGATATGCTACGGGCATGTGTGTTAGAATCTGGAGGTTCTTGGGATTCCCATATGCCGTTAATCAAATTTGCGTATAACGATTCTTATCATTCGAGTATCGGTATGCCGTCTTATGAAATGCTATATGGTCGTCGCTGCAGTACTCCTACATGTTGGTTAGAGGCTGGTGAGAAACAGTATGCAGGGCATGATATTGTGCAGATCACCGCAGACAAAGTGGCTATTGCGCGAGATAATTTGAAATCTGCGAGGGATCAACAGAAGATGTATGCTGATCTACGTCGTAGGTCGGTTGTGTTTGTTGAGGGGGAATTGGTATATCTGAAGGTTTCTCTGTGGAAGGGGGTTATCCGTTTTGGGAAGCGAGGAAAGTTGACTCCGCGTTATATTGGGCCGTTTCGTGTCCAACGGGTGGTTAATGATCAGACGGTTACTCTCGACCTTCCGCCAGAATTGTCAGGTATTCACAATACCTTCAACGTGTGTTATTTGCGGAAACGTAGAGTTGAGGATGAGAGTCAGATTCTACCTCTACATGATCTTAAAGTGGATTCTAGCAAAAGGTTGGTGGAATAACCCATTGAACTATTGGATCGGAAAGTGACGAAACTGCGAAAGAAACAAATTCCGATAGTTCTGGTAAAGTGGAAACAAAGTTGTTTAAAGATGCATAGATTCCGAGGACGGAATCCAGGTTAAGGGGGGAAGATTTATAACATCCTGAGATTGGGCCTAGTAGAAACGTAGGATTTGGGTATGTTACACGTGAATTACTATTATGATTAATTGATTGTTAATTAGTGTTTGATTTAATTAATTAATCATTAACTTAATTAATTATTATTGGTTATATATATGTGTGTGTATATATACGTATTGTGTGTGTGCATGTGTTCAAGTATGCCTAATTGTGACACCTCATGCTTACTATGTATATATGTGGGTTTATGCATTGCTTACCTTCACTTTGAAGCAATTGCATGTGTGTGTATTTGGGTGTATACCTAGAGCAAACAAGAAGAGTAAACAATCGGAATTGGTGATTCTTTATTTGGTGTGATTCAAGATTTCAAGGTTTGTTGATTTTTAGTGATTCTTGTTAATATGCTGTAACACCCGCAAACCTGGGCTAGTAGTGTAGTGGGTTTACGGTATGTGTTTATTTGTGTTTTAAATTATTATTTGATTTTATGAAGTGGTTTAATTAATTAATTAATTAAGTAAATAGATTTTCTTAAATAGGTGTTAAATATGTATGTACGTATGTATGCATGTCCGTAAGTATGTATGTATGTTTGTGAGTGGGATTGCACACGTGGGACATGAGTTAGGATTTGGTGACACCTCAATTTGCATGTAACCTTGATATGGGTGCTTTTCACCTACTCATAATCTTCAAACAAAGAAATAGTGTGTGTGTGTGTGTGTGTATTTCTCTGCCAAGAAACCGAGAGGAAGAAGAGAAGGAAGGAAAAGAATCGGAATTCCATTTTATTGTGTGATTAACCACAGATTTAAGGTTGGTGTTTATAAATTAACAAGTTATCATCCTTCTTGATGTGTTATATGATTTAAAACATGATTTATGTTTAGTTTGAAGATTGCATGCTAATAACATCAAGATCGGTTTTTGAAAGAATAGATTTTGATAGTTTCGTATGTTCATATGATTCATATGGTTATTTTCATGAGATTGTATTTAGAAATGTTTAAAGTATGTTTCTGGAATGATGGTTATGGATTTATAAAATCTGGGTTGGAGTTATGATGTTTTGATGTTGGCGGATTTGATGAGTATGAAGTTATCGGATTTGGATGAAAACCGACATTGAGAAATCCAAATCCTTAAAACCGGAAGTCTTGAAAACCGACACTTGTGTAACCGAGACATTGAAATCCATGACTAAATCCGATACTAGGAATATGACAACCCCAAATACGATTGTTATGTTTGTACAAAATGAAATCCTATACTTGTGAAGTAATATAAGAATCCGATATTAAAATCCGGAAGTTGGAATCCGGGAGTAATGAAATCCGACACTCCTTAACCCGGGACTTTAAATGAATGTTTGAAATCCGATTAAGGCAAATCTGATAGTTTTGGGATCCATCGGATTCCCAAATCCGACAGAGATAAAATCCGATAAAGATTTGCGGATTCTTGGAATCCGATAGTTTTGGGGTAATCCGATATGTTGTGTTGTGTTGATTTATAATTGTTTATTGATTGTTGATGTTATGAATGGATTATAAATATATGTTGAAATATATTTATGGGATTGGGACTAATTAATTGTTATTTTGTTTTCAGGCAATCCAAAGACTCAGTAATATTAGAACTCTGAGTGCTTCAACTAAGATTGAAAGGTGAGTGGATGTTGAATGCGAATGGTAAAGATTATGGTTGATATTACTGATGTGAAACATGATTGTACCTGATAGTTTGATATTGGAATTGTTGATTGTGAATGAATATTATTGTTGACTGTTGCATGACTATTTGATCGATACGCACTCTTAGTATGATTTTGAGTTGCGTTTGAGAAGTCAGCTATACGTAGAATTGGGCTGGGCTTGTCTACTGGTTGGTGGACCAGTTGTAGCCTTACTGATGCATATGTTGCATCAGAGGAGGATTTCACTATGCCAATTCAGTAGAGGACTATCGGTAAACCTTTGATTTGGCTGGCATTGGTTGTAGGTTCTGCGCCGAACCGCCGGTCTTCTTAGTGTTCTGATTACATGATTAGTATTGAATTGATGTTTGATTTTGGGTTTGGCTTCTACTCACTTAGCTTTGTGCTAATTCTCCGCAATTGTTGCTTTTTGCAGGTTTGTGTTTGTGAGTTCTAGTGGAAGGAGAAGTTGACCTAACTCTGATGTCAAGTTTTTAAAAGAAACGAGCCAGTCATTTTGTAACACAGAGTTATGTTTGATAGATTGTAAGGAACAAATATTTTGTTTACTAAATATTTGTTAATGAAATGAATGTTTAATTAATTAAAGCTTCCGCAGCGCAAATAAATAAAAAAAATATGGCCTAGATTTTATGGGTTTATCCATCCAAGTTCATCTCCGTGGGGTGCACCAGTATTATTTGTAAAGAAGAAACACGGTGCATTGCGTATGTGTATCGATTACCGGGAATTGAACAAGAGAACGATAAAGAATAAGTACCCTTTACCCAGAATTGATGATTTGTTCGATCAACTGCAGGGAGCTTCTATCTTCTGAAAGATTGATTTAAGATCGGGTTACCATCAGGTACGGGTGTCAAAGGAGGATGTGTCAAAGACAGCATTCCGTACGCGATATGGTCACTATAAATTTTTGGTTATGCTATTCGGTCTAACCAACGCACCAGCAATATTTATGGATCTTATGAACAGAGTCTGTCGACCATTTCTTGATAAGTTTGTTATTGTCTTCATTGATGACATTTTGAGATATCACCCAGAACCGTAAAGGAAATGGAAGTCCTATTCAGTTTAAGCGAATTCAGATAGTATCTGATCTGATAGATAGACTGAAGTCTGCTCAGTTAGAAGCCCTAAAAGAAGAAAACTTAAAGATTGAGTTAATGAGAATGAGAAAAGATTAACTGAATGATGATTCTCGTGGATTGAAAATGTTTAAACTCGTATGTGGGTGCCCAAACTTGGAGAACCAAGACAATTAATTTTGACAGAAGCACATAAGTCGAGATTATCTATACACCCAGGAAGCACTAAAATGTATAACGATCTGAAAGCGCTTTACTGGTGGCCTACGATGAAAGCAGATGTGGCACATTTTGTAGAATCGTGTCATATTTGTGCGCAAGTAAAAACAGAACATCAGAACCCTTATTGGTCTTTGAAACAGCAGGAGATTCTAGTGTGGGAACACATTACGACAGATTTTGTAACAAAACTACCATGAACTCAAAGGAATCATGATATGATATGGGTGATAGTGGATCGTCCGACAAAGAGTGCTCATTTTCTAGCCACCTGTGAAATAGCTTCATTGGGTAAACTGGCACATCTATACATAGACGAGATCGTTTCGAGGCATGGTATACCGTTGTCAATTTTGTCTGACAGAGATTCAAGGTTTGTATCTAATTTTTGGAGAAGTTTGCAAAGATAATTGGGAACTAGAGTTAATTTGAGTACAGCTTATCATCCTCAGACAGACGGTCAGACTGAAAGAACCATACAGACACTCGAGGATATGTTGCAAAGCTGTGTATTAGAGTATGGTGGATCATGGGATTCACACCTGCCTTTGATAGAATTTGCATATAACAACTCTAATCACTCAAGTATCGGAATGCCTCCATATGAAATGTTGTACGGTCGTCGCTGCCGTACTCCGACATGTTGGTTAGAGGCGGGTGAGAAACAATTTGCAGGTCCTGACATTGTACAGATGACTGCTGATAAGGTTGCTATCGCAAGAAAGATAAGTTGAAAGCAGCCAGAGAAAGACAGAGAATGTATGCGGATCCGAAACGACGTCCAGTAAAGTTTGATGTGGGAGAGTTGGTATATTTGAAACTTTCTCCGTGGAAGGGTGTAATTCACTATGGCAAACGTGGGAAGTTGGCTCCTCGTTTCATCGGTCCTTTCCGTATCCGTCAGGTTGTGAATGATCAAGCAGTTACTTTAGATCTTCCTACAGAGCTTGCTGTAATTCACGATACATTTAATGTCTGTTATCTGAGAGAATGTAAGATTGATGATGAAAGTCAGATTCTCCCAGTGCATGAGTTGAAAGTTGATTCCAAGAAGAGACTGATAGAGGAACCAGTTGAACTGTTAGATCGAAAGGTGACGAAACTTTGAAAGAAGCAGATACCTATGGTATTGGTCAAATGGAAACACAGTTTGGGTTCCGATTTAACCTGGGAGACGGAGGCAGAGATGAAAGAGAGGTATCCTCAGTTATATGAGCAAGAAAGGATTCCGAGGACAGAATCCTCTTAAGGAGGGGAGATTTGTAACACCCGCAAACCTGGGCTAGTAGAGTAGCGAGTTTACGGTATGTGTTTATTTGTGTTTTAAATTATTATTTGATTTTATGAAGTGGTTTAATTGATTAATTAATTAAGTAAATATATTTTCTTAAATAGGTGTTAATATGTATGTACGTATGTATGCATGTCCGTAAGTATGTATGTATGTTTGTGAGTGGGATTGCACACGTGGGACATGAGTTAGGATTTGGTGACACCTCAATTTGCATGTAAACTTGATATGGGTTCTTTTCACCTACTCATAATCTTCAATCAAAGAAATAGTGTGTGTATGTATTTATCTGCCAAGATACCGAGAGGAAGAAGAGAAGGAAGGAAAAGAATCGGAATTCCACTTTATTGTGTGATTAACCAAAGATTTAAGGTTGGTGTTTATAAATTAACAAGTTATAATCCTTATTGATGTGTTATATGATTTAAAACATGATTTATGTTTAGTTTTAAGATTGCATGCTAATAACATCATGATCGGTTTTTGAAAGAATATGATTTTGATAGTTTCGTATGTACATATGATTCATATGGTTATTTGCATGAGAATGTATTTAGAAATGTTTAAAGTACGTTTCTGGAATGATGGTTATGGATTTATAAAATCTGGGTTGCAGTTATGATGTTTTGATGTTGTCGGATTTGATGAGTATGAAGTTATCGGATTTGGATGAAAACCGACATTGAGAAATCCGAATCCTTAAAACCGGAAGTCATGAATACCGACACTTGTGAAACCGAGACATTGAAATCCTTGACTAAATCCGATACTAGGAATATGACAACCCCAAATCCAATTGTTATGTTTGTACAAAATGAAATCCTATACTTGTGAAGTAATATAAGAATCCGATACTAAAATCCGGAAGTTGGAATCCGGGAGTAATGAAATCCGACACTCCTTAACCCAGGACTTTAAATGAATGTTTAAAATCCGATTAAGGCAAATCCGATAGTTTTGGGATCCTTCGGATTCCTAAATCCGACAGAGGTAAAATCCGATAAAGATTTGCAGATTCTTGGAATCCGATAGTTTTGAGGAAATCCGATATGTTGTGTTGTGTTGATTTATAATTGTTTATAGATTGTTGATGTTATGAATGGATTATAAATATATGTTCAAATATATTTATGGGATTGGGACTGATTAATTGTTATTGTGTTTTCATGCAATCCAAAGACTTAGTAACATTAGAACTCTGAGTGCTTCAACTGAGATTGAAAGGTGAGTGGATGTTGCATGCGAAAGGTAAAGAATATGGTTGATATTACTGATGTGAAACATGATTGTATCTAATAGTTTAATATTGGAATTGTTGATTATGAATAAATATTATTGTTGACTGTTGCATGACTATTTGATCGTACGCACTCTTAGTATGATTTTGAGTTGCGTTTGAGAAGTCAGCTATACGTAGAATTGGGCTGGGCTTGTCTACTGGTTGGTGGACCAGTTGTAGCCTTACTGATGCATATGTTGCATCAGAGGAGGATTTCACTACGCCAATTCAGTAGAGGACTATCGGTAAACCTTTGATTTGGCCGGCATTGGTTATAGGTTCTGCGCCGAACCACCGGTCTTCTTAGTGTTGTGATTACATGATTAGTATTGAATTGATGTTTGTTTTTAGGTTTGGCTTCTACTCTCTTAGCTTTGTGCTAATTCCCCACAGTTGTTGCATTTTGCAGGTTTGTGTTTGTGAGTTCTAGTGGAAGGAGAAGTTGACCTAATTCTGATGTCAAGTTTTAAAAATAAACGAGCCACTCATTTTGTAACACATAGTTATATTTGATAGATTGTAAAGAACATATATTTTGTTTAGTAAATATATGTTAATGAATTGAATGTTTAATTAATTAAAGCTTCTGCAGCGCAAAAAAATAAAAAAAAATGGCTTAGATTTTATGGGTTTATCCGTCCAAGTTCATCTCCATGGGGTGCACCAGTATTATTCGTAAAGAAGAAAGACGGTACATTGTGTATGTGTATCGATTACCGGGAATTGAACAAGAGAACGATAAAGAATAAGTACCCGTTACCCAGAATTGATGATTTGTTCGATCAACTGTAAGGAGCTTCTTTCTTCTCAAAGATTGATTTAAGACCGGGTTACCATCAGGTACGGGTGTCAAAGGAGGATGTGTCAAAGACAGCATTCCGTATGCGATATGGTCATTATAAATTTTTGGTTATGCCATTCGGTCTAACCAACGCACCAGCAATATTTATGGATCTTATGAACAGAGTCTGTCAACCATTTCTTGATAAGTTTGTTATTGTCTTCATTGATGACATTTTGAGATATCACCCTGAGCCGTAAAGGAAATGGAAGTCCTATTCAGTTTATGTGAATTGAGATAGTATCTGATCTGATAGATAGACTGAAGTCTGCTCAGTTAGAAGCCCTAAAAGAAGAAAACTTAAAGATTGAGTTAATGAGAAAGAGAAAAGATGAACTGAATGACGATTCTCGTGGATTGAAAATGTTTAAAAGTCGTGTGTGGGTGCCCAAACTTGGAGAACCAAGACAATTAATTTTGACAGAAGCATATAAGTCGAGATTATCTCTACACCCAGGAAGCACTAATATGTATAACGATCTGAAAGCGCTTTACTGGTGGCCTACGATGAAAGCAGATGTGGCACATTTTGTAGAATCGTGTCATATTTGTGCGCAAGTAAAAGCAGAACATCAGAAGCCTTATGGGTCTTTGAAACAGTCGGAGATTCTAGAGTGGAAGTGGGAACACATTACGATAGATTTTGTAACAAAACTACCACGAACTCAAAGGATTCATGATATGATATTGTGATAGTGGATCGTCCGACAAAGAGTGCTCATTTTCTAGCCACCTGTGAAACAGCTTCATTGGGTAAACTGGCCCATCTATACATAGACGAGATCGTTGCGAGGCTTGGTATACCGTTGTCAATTGTGTCTGACAGAGATTCAAGGTTTGTATCTAATTTTTGGAGAAGTTTTCAAAGATAATTGGGAACTAGAGTTAATTTGAGTACAGCTTATCATCCTCAGACAGACGGTCAGACTGAAAGAACCATACAGACACTCGAGGATATGTTGCGAGCTTGTGTATTAGAGTATGGTGGATCTTGGGATTCACACCTGCCTTTGATAGAATTGGCATATAACAACTCTAACCACTCAAGTATCGGAATGCCTCGAATATGAAATGTTGTACGGTCGTCGCTGCCGTACTCCGACTTGTTGGTTAGAGGCGGGTGAGAAACAATTTGCAGGTCCTGACATTGTGCAGATGACTGCTGATAATGTTGCTATCTCCAGAAAGATAAGTTGAAAGCAGCCAGAGAAAGACAGAGAATGTATGCGGATCCGAAACGACGTCCAGTAAAGTTTGATGTGGGAGAGTTGGTATATTTGAATTTTCTCCGTGGAAGGGTGTAATTCGCTTTGGAAAACGTGGGAAGTTGGCTCCCCGTTTCATCGGTCCTTTCCGTATCCGTCAGGTTGTGAATGATCAAGCAGTTACTTTAGATCTTCCTACAAAGCTTGCTGTAATTCACGATACATTTAATGTCTGTTATCTGAGAAAATATAAGATTGATGATGAAAGTCAGATTCTCCCAGTGCATGAGTTGAAAGTTGATTTGAAGAAGAGACTAATAGAGGAACCGGTTGAACTGTTAGATCGAAAGGTGACCAAACTTTAAAAGAAGCAGATACCTATGGTATTGGTCAAATGGAAGAGAGGTATCCTCAGTTATATGAGCAAGAAAGGATTCCGAGGACGGAATCCTCTTAAGGAGGGGAGATTTGTAACACCCGTAAACCTGGGCTAGTAGAGTAGCGGGTTTACGGTATGTATTTATTTGTGTTTTAAATTATTATTTGATTTTATGAAGTGGTTTAATTTATTAATTAATTAAGTAAATATATTTTCTTAAATAGGTGTTAAATATGTATGTACGTATGTATGCAGTCCGTAAGTATGTATGTATGTTTGTGAGTGGGATGGCACACGTGGGACATGAGTTAGGATTTGGTGACACCTCAATTTGCATGTAAACTTGATATGGGTGCTTTTCACCTACTCATAATCTTCAATCAAAGAAATAGTGTTGGAATGTATTTCTCTGCCAAGATACCGAGAGGAAGAAGAGAAGGAAGGAAAAGAATCGGAATTCCATTTTATTGTGTGATTAACCAAGGATTTAAGGTTGGTGTTTATAAATTAACAAGTTATAATCCTTATTGATGTGCTATATGATTTAAATAATGATTTGTGTTTAGTTTGAAGATTGCATGGTAATAACATCATGATCGGTTTTTGAAAGAATATGATTTTGATAGTTTCGTATGTTCATATGATTCATATGGTTATTTGCATGAGAATGTATTTAGAAATGTTTAAAGTACGTTTCTTGAATGATGGTTATGGATTTATAAAATCTGGGTTGCAGTTATGATGTTTTGATATTGTCGGATTTGATGAGTATGATGTTATCGGATTTGGATGAAAACCGACATTGAGAAATCCGAATCCTTAAAACCGGAAGTCTTGAAAACCGACACTTGTGAAACCGAGACATTGAAATCCTTGAGTAAATCCGATACTAGGAATATGACAACCCCAAATCCGATTGTTATGTTTGTACAAAATGAAATCCTATACTTGTAAAGTAATATAAGAATCCGATACTAAAATACGGAAGTTGGAATCCGGGAGTAATGAAATCCGACACTCCTTAACCCGGGACTTTAAATGAATGTTTGAAATCCGATTAAGGCAAATCCGATGGTTTTGGGATCCATCGGATTCCCAAATCCGACAGAGGTAAATTCCGATAAAGATTTGCGGATTCTTGGAATCCGATAGTTTTGGGGAAATCCGATATGTTGTGTTGTGTTGATTTATAATTGTTTATTGATTGTTGATGTTATGAATGGATTATAAATATGTTCAAATATATTTATGGGATTGGGACTGATTAATTGTTATTGTGTTTTCAGGCAATCCAAAGACTCAGTAACATTAGAATTCTGAGTGCTTCAACTGAGATTCAAAGGTGAGTGGATGTTGAATGCGAATGGTAAAGATTATGGTTGATTTTACTGATGTGAAACATGATTGTATTTGATAGTTTGATATTGGAATTGTTGATTTTGAATGAATATTATTGTTGACTGTTGCATGACTATTTGATCGATACGCACTCTTAGTATGATTTTGAGTTGCGTTTGATAAGTCAACTATACGTAGAATTGGGATGGGCTTGTCTACTGGTTGGTGGACCAGTTGTAGCCTTACTGATGCATATGTTGCATCAGAGGGGGATTTCACTGTGCCAATTTAGTAGAGGGCTATCGGTAAACCTTTGCTTTGGCCGGCATTGGTTGTAGGTTCTTCGCCAAACCGCCGGTCTTCTTAGTGTTGTGATTACATGATTAGTATTGACTTGATGTTTGGTTTTGGGTTTGGCGTCTAGTCACTTAGCTTTGTGCTAATTCCTCACAGTTGTTGCTTTTTGCAGGTTTGTGTTTGTGAGTACTGGTGGAAGGAGAAGTTGACCTAACTCTGATGTCAAGTTTTAAAAAGAAACGAGCCAATCATTTTGTAACACAGAGTTATGTTTGATAGATTTTAAAGAACATATATTTTGTTTAGTAAATATTTGTTAATGAAATGAATTTTTAATTAATTAAAGCTTCCGCAACGCAAATAAATAAAAAAAATGGCTTAGATTTTATGATGTTACATATGCTTTGGATAGTATTAACATGCTACGGTTTTTAAGTGAATTTGATGTGAACAATATAGATGAAGTTCGCGGATTTAGTGTTCTTGGGAGTTAAAGGTGTTTTGATGCATGCTTGCATGTTTAAACATGTTTTAATGTGTTTCTATAAACTTGTATATGAATTATGTGATCTCGAAAGATGAAATATACAAGGTTTGAAGTTGTCGGATTGTGGGACTGATGAAGGTGGTGGATTGTGGTAATAATGATGAAAACCGATTGTGAAATCCTAGTGTTTAAATCCGATACTCTTGAAACTGGAACCTATGAAATCCGAATGTTGAATCCGATAGTGGATTCCAAGTACAAAATCCGATTGTGGGTGCCAAGTTAAGACACAAGTGTGGAAATCCGATGGGTGTATTGGATTCCTTCAAATCCGATGAAAAGTGGCGGATTTCTGATGGTGGTTGCGGATTTGGTGCAAATCCGATGGTAGTATCGGATTTCTCATGAAATCCGATAGCTTGGCTGTTGTTTGCATTGTTTAATGCTTTGTGTTATATGTGCATGCATATGTGAATCTTACATGTTTATGTTTGATTAAATGGATATAAATATATATGTTTGATATATATATTTATGAGTTGAATACCGATGGTTGGTTGTTGTGTTCTCAGGGACAGACAAGGCTCAGTAACATTAGATCACTGAGTGGAAAGCTGAAAGCTTGAGGTGAGTGGATGTTTACTCACGGGTGATATTAGTTGTACTGGCTTTGTTGCAACTATTGTTGGATAGATTGTATATCTGTTTGTTAATTAACTATGAATGTTAATGGTTGAATTCTGTGATATGTATACATGTTGGAAGGGAAGTCAGTTTACGACTGGGCTTATGGGCTAGGTTCATTTGCTATTGGCTAAGCAGTATCAGGACCTTGGGATGCATTTGTTGCTACCAGAGGATGATACTGTGTGAGGATAACAAATGAACTATCGGTAAACCTTTGCTTTGGCCGACATTGGTTGTAGGTTCCTGCAGAACCGCCGGTCTTCCCAGGGTGCTTATTTGTGGTTGTTGATATGATGCGGTTCAGGCTGATATATCTGTTGTGCGTTACTTTATTCACTTAGCTTTGTGCTAATCCCCCACCTTTCACTCTTTTTACAGGTTTTGGTAAGTCAGCGGCTCGGCTGATAGTGGTTAGCTTGAGGAGTAATCACCTAGGACTCTGATAAATTATTTGTGACGAGCCATGTTTTGTAATACTGATATTTTGTAAACAGTGGTTTGTAGTTAGTTGTAAATACTTTAGTGTGTAAACGCTTCCGTAGTGTAATTTAAAGTGAAAATTTTTAAGTTAAAAATACGGTGTTACATTAAAGCTTAAATCTCAAATTCTTTTCTCTTGTTCTTCATAAACCCAAAACCCAAAAACCAAGATTCTAACTTCTCTTGTATTCATTCAAACAATCTAAAATTGATATCTACAATACCAAGATGATATGAGAATCATTACCTGGTGATCCTTTTAGCAATTCTTTGAGTCCACAGATGAATCTTGGCCCTCTCTTCCTCTATTCTTCGTGAGGTCTTTGCACACCCAACACACACTGTTTTCTTGAATGGAAGAATGAAATGGTGGTGTTGGGGGCTATGCCCTAGCCACCATACATATACTTGCTTTTCAAAAGGCCTAAGCCTAATTTCCCATTGATTGGGCCCAATAGTGTTTGACCCAAATACCTTATTCACATAAGTCCATTTAGCCATCTCTTTATATATAACCAAGCCCACACAATCAACTAGTCCACCATTAACTCCATAACCCAACACATCACTATTTTCTCAATAAAAATATTCTCTTATTTATTTTTATTTATTTCCGAAGTTCGGGTATTACAAAACACTTGATTTCATGGATTAGTACATCGAACATTTTGAGGGTTTTTCAGTCAAAAAATTTGATTAAAAAGCACGTAAATGTTAATGAAATCACAAAAGGATTATACCTTTAGACTCAGGAAACAATTGCGATCACAGATCTGTAAATTGTTCTCACAAACAAACACTTTTGAAAATCTTGGATTTCTTGAAGAACTTTCGGATTCTTGAATGTTTGGAAAAACAGATAATGGAATCGGATTTTCCCTTTTATAGGAAATCTGACCCATGAAATCCAAACGGTTAAAATCCGATCCATATAAATCCGAAACCCACAAAAACCGGCAAAACTCTCGGTTTGTCAAAATCCGATAGATGTATTGGAATCCGACAAAAGTATAGGAATCCGATAAATGTAGCGGATTTTGACTTAATCCGACAACTTTTGCGGATTTTTAACACTTGATATCAAAATTTTGATTTTTCAAAGCATTTCACTCCCCCTAAACACCACATTTCATCTTGAATAATAATTCATTGATCATGAAGATGAAATTTTCAAAATTTAAAATTTTAATTCAAAAACAAAAATAAAACTCCCCTTCAAATCATGCACAGATGTACATCAATTTGAGATGAAAATTTTTTTTTTTTTGAATTTTCTATGTTTTGTAAATGTTTTTGATTTTCATTTAATATATACAAAACCTGACTTGATTTCTCCCCTACAAGTATGAACCCTCAGTGATTCATAACTTGTATTTGATATGTCCATCTTTCGACTGAATTTGACCTGCACCATTAAAAATACCGTGTAAGATCTGATATAGCATGATGACACATCAAACAGATAAAAATGCAGCTGGAATCAATTTACCAGACAATATCTTTCTGCACATAGTAATGAAACCAAACTGATATGTCCACGAAAAATTTGGACTTTGTGTGTTAGAGACATTAAACACTGTATCACGAATTGAACTTTCTTTTTGAATAATTTTCTTAACAACCCATTTCTCAGTTGAAACTTTTCTGTTTTTTTGTGACTAAGGTGATTCAAGAATCTTTGATTTATTCACAGGTGAAAACTGTTTTGCTTTTTCAAGATACATGCTTTTCACTTTAGGTTTGTATGACAAATTTATATTCATCATTTGCTTTTGATTTTTCTTTGAATTTGGTGTAATCGATGAATATGAAGCAGTTTTCAATTGGACTTGTTTGATTGGTGTGAGTTTGTTGTGATTTGATGAAGTTGGTGCTGATTTTTGATTTGCATTCATTATATTCAGATGTTCTCTCCATTGTCCTGGCCGGACTGGTATCTTTCTGTTAGCATACCTTTTCAACAATCCAACTCTTTGATGTTTGTGAATCCATTGGTGAATGATGAATCCATTCTTGTTTACAAACCAAAACAAAATTTTATCTTCATTAGGATTCTTCCAGTTTCTGTTTGATTTTAATCCTCTTTTCATTCTATTTTGATGATACTCACACTTGAACTCACAGTATCCTTCAGGACAGCCAACTCCAGCACATCTCATCTTGTTATCAGTTATATATGTAGAGCAATAAACGAGTACAAGTAGAAATCAAGATGAGAAAATATGTAGAAACACCTTTAAGTGTGTGTAGTCTATTTGAATATATGTCAAAGGTTACATTGAAACAAGGCCTAAGTCACCTTATATACATATCATTAAAGGTGACATTCTAAGTACACAATTAACTAGATAAGCATTAAAATGTAACTAGAACCCAAACACAATTATGGTTCTAACAATATATATATAGTTTAGGGATCATTTGCGAACATCACAATTCGTTCGCAAATTGCGACCACATACCAAATGTCAATTTTTTGTGCTGCTTGAGATAGTATTATTATTGTTATTATTATTATTATTATTATTATTATTATTATTATTATTATTATTATTATTATTATTATTATTATTATATGTGTGTAAAGATTGAGATGCAATATTTTTAGACAAGATGCAGTAATTTTATGCTAGATGCAGTGATTTTTAGACAAGATACATTGGTTCTTAAATGAGAATCCACCGATTAATTCACGCATGATGGATTAGTTTTAAATGAACTACATGTTTTTTAGATAGGATGTAATGATTTTAAGTTGGATGCAGTGATTTTATAGACTAAATGTAATGATTTTAACATAGAACTCAAAATTCAATTCTCAGCCACTCATTTAAAAGGACAAAATATGAATTGTAAAAAAAAAGTTTCAACACGTATCCTTAAGCTTTCCCAAAAATTTCCTTTGTTAATTTTTTATTTACCCCTTAAATCTGTAAATGACCATAACTATTTCAATTTTGATAATTTGAACAATAAAACTATACCAATCTACTCATTTTTTAATTCTCTTTCAAACAAGACTACTCTTCCCATATTTCTGAAAATTTTATTTCGAAAATGCAAGACATATGAAAATGACACCAAAATATTATCATTTTGAATCATGTGAATTTTTATCATTTTCGACTGTTATCATGTGTATCCTTATCATTTTCAGCTAAAAACATATGTATTTATATCATTTTCGAGCTAAAAACATGTTAATTGTCATATTCGGCTGTAACTATATGTAATTATATCATTTTAGCTGGAAGGAATGTATTTATATCATTTTTGGCTAAATCATGTGTATTAATATCATTTTTCAGCCAAAAAATGAGTCTATTTTTATCATTTTCATGTGCATAATGTTATCATTTTAAATGTTGTATATTATTATCATTTTAATCTGAAAATGGTATATTTTCAACTGAAATTGTTGTGCTGGAAAGTTATCATTTTCAGCTGGAAAATTATCATTTTTGGTGGCCGGAAGTTATCACTTTCGGTAGCTAGAAAATGTTATCATTTTCAACTAGAATTGTTATCATTTTCGGCCAGAAAGTTATCATTTTTGGGTGACTGGAAGTTATTATTTTCGGGTGGCTAAAAATTATCATTCTCGGTGGCTGGAAATGATAACTTTCCAACCGGTAATGATAACAATTTAATGATAAAAATTCACATGTTTTTAGCTCGAAAATGATATAAATACACATATTTTCAGCCCAAAAATGATATAATTACACATATTTTTAGCCAAAAAAGATATTAATACACATGTTTTTAGCCAAAAAAAGATATAAATTATTCATGTTTTTAGCCGAAAAAGATATAAACACATTTTTTAGCCGAAACTAATATACATACACACGGTTACACCTGAAAATGATAAAAAAAATCACCCTATTCAAAATGATAACATTTTGTTATCATTTTCATATTGTTTGCATTTTCGAAATAAAATTTTGAGAAATATACGAAGAGTGGTCTTGTTTGAAAGAGGATTAAAAATCGGGTATATTGGTGTAATTTTTTTGCTCAAATTCTTAAAATTGAAATAGTTAAAGTCATTAAAGATTTAAGAGGTACGTAAAAAATTAATTTTTTTTGGAAGCCTTAATAGGAGACGTGGGTTTGGAAGTTTCCTTAATACCCTTTTTCTATAATTAAATCTTATAATTTGTTACTTAATTACAATAATGCCATTATCAAATCTTGATCATTAATTTAAAAAATCCAATGGTCTAGATTTGACCTTTAGGTTCTATTTTTAAGCATAGGACCTTTATTGATCCATTTTCTATCTGTATATATGTATCCTTGTTGTGCCCTTTTTTTCCTTCATTGAATTTGTCAACATAATAGACCAAGGTTCATTATTTTTCTTTTGTTTCTTTTTTCATGTTACACACACACACACCCACCCTCCCCCCCCCCCCCCACACACACACACATATATATATATATAGAATATCTCAATAGTCCCCTTATATGCTCGCCCAACTTCTGACTCTAAAAAGAATGGTAATGTGCTTCTTGGCTAGTTTAAGTCTTAAATGCTCCTGTCTTTAATTCAACGACTTCTGCACATTTCCTCACTCCTGATCATTCCAAATTGAAATAGCGAAGTTTAGATTAAGTAAACATTTGAACACAATTTAGGCTATAATTTGACTCGAAAAACATAGATATTGTCGTGAAATAAATATATATTATGTGTTAAAATACGACAATATCAAATACCCCACACGTAAACTTTGCTTGTCCTCAAGAAAACCATGATGAAAAACACTTAAACCAGACCAATCAAATTTTATCATCCACTCCCAAACACAATCAAGTAATCTACCTACATAAATCAAATGAACTCATATCTTAATCACATCTCATTAAGTATCTCTAAAACTGGACATGACCTTGTATCCTCACTGGGTATTCACTCTTCACACAAGTGTTTAGGCAAATTTATTTAGTGAACACACACATGTCAAGAAATACATCATTATCATGAGCTTGTATCTAAATCTAATATATACCATTAGAGGACTTAAGACTTTAGAGAGGACTTTGAGGTTGTAATGTTCATGCTAAGCCCTAAACCCTAAGGGTCAGAGTAGGAAATAAAATTTTAAAGGGACTAAAATATAGCAAAACCTCAAATCTGGCTGGATAACACACGCACACTACCATTCAAACAGGAATAGAAAACCACAAACACGAATTACAAATAAATAACGAACACACACTAATAATAAACAAAACATTCAAACATAACGTGTATTCTTGAAAGCACGATTATTATTTTATTTGAGCATATATAATTTTGTTTCATTTAATTTTTCATGCTCTTTTCTTTTGTTGTATTTTTTTTTGCTGACCATGTATAGTTTCTTTTTTTTTTTGCTCATTTTTTTACGCACCAACTTGCAAGATCCCAAGATAATGCCTCCATTTTAAGTATCAAATATTATCAATCAGTCAAGCAAAGGAAGTTGTCATCCAAGGAGATGAAAGAGGTTATGAAAGCTGCACCAACTGCCCTTGTATCAAGAGATACAAAAATGAGAAGTTTTGCAGATATTGATTCTGGTTCTAATGAAAAAGAAGATGAAGAAGAGAGTAGTGGAGAAAGTGAAGAGGAGAAAGGTGATGAGGAGAGTACTTTGGAAGAGCTGGTTGAAGGAGTAGCAATGCTGGTTAAGAAGTTCAAACCTTGCAAGAAGGGAAAGGGTGTCAAGAGGTTCGGCAAGAGGCCATCCAAAATTTGTCAAGTCTAAATCTACCTTTAATTCCTCCACATCAGAGTGTTACAGATGTGGCAAGATTGGCCATATAGCCAGTGACCATACGTCCAAAAGTAACACTAGTTCTACATTTGTGCCAAAGTAGGAGGGCAAAATTGATTATGAAACCAAGTATAAGAAACCCCTTACTGCTGTCCTTGACAAAAAGAAGAAGAAGAAAGCCCAGGGCCAAGTTCTTATAGCTGAAGAAGATTGGGTAGAAGAAGATCTTTCCTCTGCTTAGTTATGTATGATGGCCAACAACAATGATGGTAGTTCCTTTGATAAAGACATGAAGAAGGCTACAAAAGCTTGTTCTACTACCAACTAGGATCCTTCTTCAATGTATCAGATTGGAAAGTTTATTAATTATGATGATAATGAAAAGAATGATATGTTTGATTACTTGTGTATTGGTTTCCAGTCTGCTATTCAAAGAGAGAAGAAGCTAAAAGTAGAAGTAGAATCACTAAAGGAAAAATTAATTCTTAAAGATAAGGAACTTAAGCAGATAACAATTTTAAATGATCAGCTAGCAAATCAAAAGATACTTAATGAGATCTTAGTAAAAGAAACTAGTGAAGCAACCAAAAAGTTCAATGACCTTCAAAAGATAGTAAAGTCTTGGTGTGTATCTACTGAGAACACAAAGTCTTGGTGTGTTCACAAATAAATTTGTTAGAAGAAAAAGTTCCCACTTAAAAGAATCAATTATTCCTTCGGTTGAATCATCCTCTAGTAAGATTTCAGAATGTAAAAATACTAAGAACACAAAGTCAAAGGATGTGAGTAAAGGAAAGGAATCATTAGTTGAGACCAAAGAGACATTATGTTGTCAAACCTTAAAAACAGATGACTTAAATCTTAGTATTTCACAAACTGAAGAATCATTAACTAAACTACTTTATCCACTGATTTGTTAGAAGATGGTAAATGCTTAGCTGATGGCCTGTCAGTTGATCATAGCTCATCTTCCAAACACTTAGTTGATTTAGAAGTAATCAACTCTCTTTCAATAGAAGAAACTATGAGTAAAAAGAATATGTTCACATTGTTACTATTTCTGCCACTCCAAAGATTGGTCAAAAACTTTCTAAATCCAAAGATCAATCCAAGGTGCCTGTGAATAAAGACCTAAAAGATTTACAGAATAAGCTTCATAAGCTGAATGGTCAAGTTAGTCAAATGATAACTGATAATTTTCATAAGACTAACAAGAAAACTCATAGGCATTCAAATAATGTTCTTCAATGCTCCAAGGCCACAAAATCTCAAAAATGTTACAAGTGTGGATGCAAAGAGCATAAGGAATTTGAATGTTCTTTAGAAGGGAATTCAAGACAGCGGACTTGTAATGATAACATGGTTATTCCTTTCATACATAAGAAACCTAAAATGAAGTGGAAAGCTAGGTGCATTCCACAAGGATCCACTAAATAGTGGATTCCTACTTTTGTCACTAACTCTTCTTTCATTCAATGTATCAGGGTGTTGGTTCATGGTTTCTTGACAGTGGATGTTCTAGAACTATGACAGGAAACAAGGCCTTGCTCAGTAACTATAAGAAAGAGAAAGGTCCAAAGGTGACTTTTGGTGACAACAATCATGGGCAAACAAAAAGCTACGGTGAACTTCATAATGGGAACCTTAAACTGTCCAAAGTATCATATGTCAAGGGGCTGAAACACAATCTCATAAGCATAAGTCAATTGTGTGATGGAGATAATGAATTCCACTTCACAAAGACTGGAGGCTCCATAATAAATAAGGAAGGTAATACATTATTTAGTGCCAAGAGAACCAAGGATGTGTACACTCTTGACATGTCCTCTGGTGACCCTTCAAAGGAAACATGTTTGTACTCCAAAAATAATGAGGATACAAATTGGCTATGGCACAAGAGGCTTTCCCACCTTAATTTTAAAATCATCAAAAAGTTATGCAAGAGTGAACTAGTGTCAGGAAGACCTTCTCTAACCTATATTAAGCTTAAACCTTGCACTGCGTGTGATAAGGGAAAGCAGCATAAGACATTATTTCCATCCAAGCAGGCCTTCTCCATTACTAAACCTTTCTATATGTTGCACATAGATCTCTTTGCTCCTGTTGCAACTGCTAGTATTGGTGGAAGTAAGTATGCTCTTGTATTGGTTGATGAATTCTCAAGATACACTTGGGTTTTCTTTCTTAAAGCAAAGAGTGAGGCTGCTGAAGAGATCATATGTTTTATCAAGAAGATGGAAGTGTTGAATGGCAATCTGGTGAGGAGTCTTAGAAGTGATCATGGAACTGAATTCAGAAATTAAACTGTGGAAACTTTCTGTGATGAGAAAGGGATCTCAAAACTTCTCTGCTCCAAGAACCCCACAACAGAATGGTGTAGCTGAATGAAGAAACAGAACATTGATTGAAGCTGCCAGAACCATGTTGTGTGAAAGTGGGTTACCTTTTAATTTCTGGGCTGAGGCTGTAAGTTATGGATGTTTCACTCAGAAAAGATCCCTTATTATCAACAGGCACAACAAAACTCCATATGAAGTGCTAAAGGGAAGGAAGCCAAGCATCAGCTTTTTGCATATTTTTGGATGTCAATGCTTTATCCTCAATCAAAAGGATCAGTTGCAAAAATTTGCTCCAAAAGCTAATGAAGGAGTGTTTGTAGGTTACTCAGTGATTTCTAAAGCATTCAGAGTATACAACCTCAGAACCAAAGTCATAGAAGAATCTATCAATGTAAGTTTTAATGAAAATAACTTTGTTGCTTCCTGTTCTTCTAATCATGTTTCAGGTGAAGAATTTAATGATCTTATGCAAACTGGAGAAACCACTCCAGAGCCAGTTGATTCCTCTCCACCAACTGCTCATGATATAGACGAACCTGTTCCTATTCAAATCTTTAACCATGAACAACCAACCTCATCCAATCCTATACCTCTACTGAACCATGTGAAAAATGACTCAACATCATTGGACTCTAATTTCATATCACATATTCCCTCTTCAGTAGAGACACCCACATATTGTAATAATGAAGTTATATCAGCAACCCAAAATGACCTCATTTCTACTGCTGATAGTCAACACATAACTTCACCTCTCTAAATCCAAATTAATCCCAATTCCCAAGAAATCCAAAAAGCCTTCAAAGACCACAAATATCATTCTCATGATCTGGTTATAGGCAATATAGAAGATCCAGTTAGAACAAGATCAAAAGCTTGCAACATCTATTTTTTTACTTTGGATTTGTCTCTATGATTGAACCAAGGAAGGTTGATGAACTTTGGTAGAATTCAAAAGAAATAATGTATGGACTTTGGCAGAATTCAAAAGAAATAATGTATGGACTTTGGTACCTAAACCAAAGGATAAAACCGTCATTGGAACAAAGTGGGTGTTTAGAAACAAGCTAGATGAACATGGGAAATCATCAGAAACAAAGCAAGGCTATGGCACAGGGGTACTGTCAAGAAGAAGGTATTGATTTTGATGAAACCTTTGCCCCTGTTGCAAGATTGTAAGCTATCGGATTGTTCCTAGCCTAAGCTGCCTTCAATAACTTCAAAGTGTTCCAAATGGATGTGAAGAGTGCATTTCTGAATGGAGATCTGAAAGAAAAGTTGTATGTCAAACAACCTCCTGGTTTTGAGGAGTCAAGCTTACCTGATCATGTATTCTTTCTCAACAAAGCTTTATATGGTCTTAAGCAAGCTCCAAGAGCCTGGTATGATACCCTCTCTTCTTTTCTCATTAACAAAGGTTTTACAAGGGGATGCATAGATAGCACTTTGTTTATAAGGAAGTACCAAGGTGATGTGATACGTGTGCAGATATACGTAGATGATATAATATTTGGGTCTACCAATTTGAAACTATGCAAAAAGTTTTCTAAACTCATGTCTGATAACTATCAGATAAGCATGATGGGTGAATTAAACTATTTTCTAGGTCTGCAAATTAAACAAGAGGTTGATGGTAATTTCATTCATCAAACAAAATATGTCAAAGATTTACTTAAAAAATTTTATTTTGAAAATTGTTCCTCAATGAAAACACCTATGTCTACTTATATTAAGTTAGGAAAGGACATTGATGGCAAATCAGTGAACATTACTGCTTATAGAGGAATGATTGGGTCACTTTTATACCTCACTGCAAGTAGACTAGATATAATATTTTCAACATGTCTCTGTGAAAGATATCAAGCAGATCCAAAGGAATCACATCTTACTGCTGTTAAGAGAATATTCAGATATCTCAAAGGAACTCCTAATCTTGGTCTTTGGTATCCCAAAGACTCAAATTTTGAGTTAGTTAGATATTCTAATTCTGATTTTACAGGGTGTACATTAGACAGAAAGCGTACTTCAAGTGGTTGTCAAGTTCTAGGAGGAAGCTTAATAAGTTGGTCTAGTAAGAAACAGAATTCAGTGTCAACATCTACTGCAGAGGCAGAATACATTTTTGCAGGAATTTGTGCTCAAATTTTGTGGTTACAAAATCAACTACTTGACTATAAATGTGAAGTTTGAAGACACCCCAATCCTGTGTGACAATACAAGTGCCATTTCCATCTTAAATAATCCAGTCATGCATTCAAAGACAAAGCATATTGAAATCAGACATCATTTTCTCAGAGATAATGTGCAAAATAAAAAGGTAACTCTTCACTACATCAACACTGATTTGTTTACGCAGATTTGTTCACAAAACCATTGGATGAAGCAAGGTTCAATTTTCTAATATCCAAACTAGTCATGCTTAATTTCTAGATTAGAGTAGTGGTAATTATGTTTTTGTTAATTGATAAAGTGTTGAATATCATGTTTTACTTATCTAAGCATCTCTAAGCCTTACTGATTCTGTGTAAGCTAAGTAAGTTTGCTCAGCTGATGCCTATTAGCTGATCAAATTCACTCAGCTGATCACCCTCAGCCAAGGAAGAAATGCTCAGCTAACTACCTCTATCAGCTGATAAATCCTAAATTCTCACTATCAGTTGATGCTTTTTCATCAGCTAATGCCTTTCAACTGATACATTTCAATGCTCAGCTGATGGTTCAACACTTAGTCAATTCTTACCATTTGTGCTCGGTTAATGCGTTTTAACCCTAGTTATTTACTCCGTCTGTCAGATTTCATTTAATAGCTTATTATTATGTTGTCCGTTAGAATTTTTGTCAGCATCTAACGATCTCTGTTAACTACACTTAATAAATACCCCACTTCCTCTCTCATTCACCCTTACCTGTTCAAATTCTCCAAGCTCCCTCTCTCTCTAAAAACCTTTACCCTAACATTCTCTCTCGATATTTCTTCACTGTTCATCATCCCTACCAAATGGCAACCTACATCCCTGATCCTGTAGTCAACCCTGGTGAGAATGTTGCACCTAACCAACCAATGAATATTACTCCTAACAACATTCTACTATGCACCTCCATTCCTGCCTCACGCGAAAACCAAGGATACGAACCCATGGTGCAATTCCTTCGAGCTCATCCTCTGTTTCAAAGCCTCATTGCTGATCCCCACTATATATTCCCCACCATCATCGGAGAACTATAGTACTCCGCCACTTACAACCTAAATGACAACGCCATTCATTGTACCCTAGCCCAAGGAAATTATCAACTGCAAATCACCACGGAAACCTTGAGGGAAGCTATTGGTATTCCTTATTTCCCACCATACAATGCCTTTCCCTCTCGAATCCAAGTTCAAACTGTCCTTCAAACCATCAGTTACAATGAGCCTGTCGTACATGGGCAAGTCAAAGTCTCTGCTCTCTCACACCCGTGGAAGTATCTGGCCAACGTGGTCATTAGATGCTTTGGTCCAAAATCGGGAAGCCACCATCTGATAAACCAAACTGAGTTGCTAGTATTATTTGCGCTAGTGTTTGAGGTGAATATTGATTTTGCTCAGGTTATCTTCTGACCATGTGGATAAAATAACTCAGAGCACCAACAAGAAATCCTCCAGAGCTCAAGTGCCCTACATTCGTTTTTTGAGTATGGTTGCGATGATGGTGATAGGTGAAAATGATTACGTCGGACTTAATGAACATCTTGAAAGTATTTCTGTCTCTGCCATGGGTGAGAAGGTATTCCATTTTATTAAGGCAAATAGAGGTCCTCCCATCACTGCTCAAATGCAAGAATTAATCGATAATGTTGCTAAGGCAAATTTTGATAATGAAGATGGTGATGGTAGTGATGGTGATAGTAATGATGATGGTAATGCTGAGGAAAGTGATAATGATAACAATGATGATGGTGATTGGGATGCTGGTGTTGGTGATAATTTTGGTGATTCTGGTTTTACTCCCTTAAGTCCAATAGTCATGAGTCCTCTTGGTGATGTTGCCAAACTAGATCAACCTGAACAAGAAATCTCTGAGCAACTACTTGAGCTCATTGATAGAAGCTGGCACATCATATCCTAAGGTAAGGATAGCTCTGACTCAACATCTGAGGATATTCAAATGGTAATCCCAACCTTTGATAGCCCATCCTCATCTCCATTCCATACACCTATCCAACAACCAAGCTCTAGTGAACCTCCTATGTTCACTAGGTCTACCCCTCCTCGTAGCCCCCTACATACAAGGTCAACAGAGGTTGCTCATCTCGAGCCCTCTGAGGTAGTGACATCCATACCTCTGACCTTAACTCCAATTACCCTTTCTCATGTTGAGGGGGAGCAATTGGATGTTGCTAACCCTAAGCCAGTGGATGTATCCTCCCAATAGAATGCATCTGTAAATATGGGACTTAAACCGATATCTGAGACATCCTCCAAACAGTATATTCTCATTGAAAGACAGAGCTTCTCCCAAGGTCATACTATGTCTATACCCATTATGAGTCAGCCTATACCATTCACATTCTCCCAATAGAATGTGGATCAAAAAAGGGATTCCCTACTATTGAGTGCATCCCACACTCACTCCACATACCTTGCTCCTATTCTTGATTATATTCTTACACATGCACAGCCTGTCAATGCTTGTTGTACAAACCAACCACTTGTACAAGGCACAACAGTCTTTCCTAATGAATTTGAGCTTATATACCAAGGCTCAGATGAGGGAACACAAACCTTACCTTAGTTCTTTGAACCCATCTCAACCACTTCCACTTCTCAATCCTCTACCCTTACACTAAACCAAAACCTTACCCTTCTTTAAACCATAATCCAAAACCTTGAAAACATTACCCAAACCTTCAAAACTCAAACCAATACTCGACTTTCTAGACTTGCTCAAGACATAGAGTCCCTCAAAACCCCATCCCAACCCTCCCCTGCACCCTCTGCTCCTTCCACTGACCTTACTCCCATTCTAACCAAACTAGAACAACTATCTACTATTCTTCCCTCTCAAACACACAATCCCATCTTACCTCAATCCACCATCTCCTCTCTCAACCTGTAACACCACTTTTCGGTTTTTAACTTAAAAACATTATCTTATAAATTAGCACCAAGAATATCAGATTTTCACAAAACTACTGTTTCTAAGTATACATGTGCTAACATTTACAAAAGTAGTGTCAAAGTTTACTTCTTGAAAACCAGGAGCTATCCGGCTGAACATCACACTGGGCCTCACCTTACTGGAATTACCACCTACAAATATAAAACTGAAACATAAGCTAACGCTTAGTGAGCATACTAACCGAACATAATTAAACCTAAACAGAAGTAAAGTCTTCCCAGATGTCTTGCATCCAAGCTGTAGCACCTGCAACCTGCATAAACTGTTACTGTTCTTGGTATACAGCATAGATGTATACCCTGTCACTGATCTGGTACATAACTATGTACCCTGTTACTGATCTTGTGCATAGCTACACCACCTGGTTAGCTATACACTTCTGCTATACAACATATATATACATATCAAAGCTATGTCTTACAACAGGAATATCAAGCTATTTATCTGTATCATACAATATGCTAATAATGCTAAAGGACTAGTACACTCACCTGGTAACTGGATTGAATGCTAAATAGATAACTTGTGCTGTCAAGTCTTTAAATACCTTCTTGTATCAGAGAAATAGCTAAACATTACTAACTGTTCAAGCTGAACTGAGAAAGGGGGCTACACGGGCCGTGTACCCTGCATACTACACGACTACTCATGGCTACATGCCCTGTGTTGACACATCACCCTAGACGGGCCGTGTATCCCTACATGTGCCCTGTACCCTTTATGCTACACGACCATGTATCCCTACATGGTCTGTCACCGCCTTTGACCTCTACACGGGCCGTGTAACCCTACACGGGCCGTGTACCTTACATTCTACACGACCATGTTCAACTACATGGTCTATCACCGACTTAAAACACATGTACACGGGCCGTGTAGACATACACGGTCCGTGTACATGATAACCTGCAACTTTCTGCCAAGAACACAGTTGCTTGTTCTTGATCCAATTCTTATTAAAAACATTTCCAGAACTTGTAAAACATGCTACCACATCTGGGACTACTAATTACCAACTAAAAACACCACTACTAACATAAATCTATGATTTCACCTTTGAAATCACCTTTCTTGACTCAAAATACTTAAAACTATCTCAAGAACACATACCTTATTGCTATGGATCACCTGGGAATGGTTACTGCATATTACATCTACTGTTCTTGACTGAGAGAATCTAGAGAAATGGCTTTTGTTGAGAGTGTGCCGTGCATAAGTAGTTTGACTAATACAAGTCAAACTACTAAGACTTATATATATAGAACTTTCCAAGAATTACTAATCAGTCCCAGGACTTATCAACTTTCAAAATGGCAACTTTAACCCCTATAGTTTTTATAAACACCCCTAATCTTTTACAATGCTTAGCCATATCAACTTTTTAACTTTAGGGCGTTACAACTCTTCCCCACTTGGAACGATTTCGTCCCCGGAATCTACTATACAACTAATTCTGTGTTATACTAGGCGGAATGCTAGTCTTACCTCTTCTCATCTCTGAATGCTATCACAGCGCACTGACGATAGTCTTACATCACATACTATCCGCTACCGTAGTAGACGGTCTGAAACATACTAGCCAAGAGACACTTATCATACCTAGCATGACATTTATACACTTAAGTGTAATTTAAACTCTTTCTGTATCTTCCCTGTAATTTAAACTCTTTCTATCCATTCTTTACATAAAGTCTTAACCCTTTCTCACTAAAATAATCACCGATTGTCTTATATAACTGATCATCTCATCCACTAGCACATCGTATAGATGAACAACTGCTGATTCATCTGCTAACCTCCCACAAGGGTGGAACATCTCTAGTAATTCCAGTTTGTATACTACTTTACCTCATCTTGCGATGATCCATTAACTTCCTACCATGGTACCATTCTTAGCAATTCATAATCCTCAATCTTGAATTCTAACAGTGACCTCCTCTTATCTGCCTGTCTTTTCTGTCTATTCTAGCTTGCTTGAAACTGCTCACGTATCTACTGTATATACTCAGTCTGTTGCTATACTGTTCCTACACCATTTCACTTTTCTGATTAGCTTTACCCCAACAAACAGGGGTCTTACACTTTCTATTACACAACATCTCGTAAGGTAACACACCAACACTAAAAAAGGTAGCTGCTAACTAAAGAGCTCTGCTAACAATAGGCAGATGTCCTAACTACCACTAAAATCGACAACACATGATTCACATCTATCCTCTAGTATCTATATCTCTCTCTCACTCTATTCTTCCTCCCGAGGGTGGATTACTGAACTGAGGTGTAACTGGACCTCCATATCTGACTACTATCTTTTCCAACTAAACATCTATCACTCTTTCTGGAGAATACACTTCTTTTACTAGAATAGAACATATATATTCATGTGAATCTACGTACTGCTTCTTATATAACATCAAACCCCTGAGGAGTTCTCTGTAATCTGACAACTAGATTACTTACATTCTCTTATTTTCATACTAATATCCTCAACAACTATCACTTCTCACATAACTTCTGGTGCTCTGCTTCTATCTTAATATGAGTTAGACGTATTAAATATACCTTGTTATATCATGTTTCATTCTTGATGATCATCTCTTACTAATTCTAACACTAAGCCTTTAATACACTACTACTGATTGCTTCCTTTATCTGCTTCAGTTCAACTACTTTAAACTTATCAAATTTGAGACTAACGGTTTCCATTCTTGTTCTATACATATGAATCATATAGTTTCTGTCTTTCTGCTTAAAATATTTGTGAGCACATTAACTTTACTAAGGAGATTTAAAATCTCATACTCACCATCTTTAAAAGCTCTACTCACTATCACTAACACACACTTATATTCTACTGTTCTGGGAAATACCAGAAGCTGCTATAATCTAAATAGCTAGTACACTTAACTTCATAAGCACAATGTCGTCCTATCTTAATAATAAAAACATCCACTATCTATTCTATATCATGAGTTGGGGATTTGCTTTCATATATCCTTAACTGGCAGTTAACATATACCATAACCCTTTCTCTATACAATCTAACCTCTACCAAAAGACATCATTATTAACCACCGTGCTTTCCATTTCATCTGGTAATGCTAATACTCGAGTATTACATCAGTCATACTTTAACATATCACCCACTTTCTTCTGATCCTCATTTCTCCTGAATTCTTTGCTCTCTCTAGTCAACTGGACTTGAGATACTGCTATCTTAGGAAAGTCTAGTATAATTCATCTGTAGTACTCTGCAAGCTCATAGAAACTTCTTACTTCTGTAGGATTCTGTGGCGATTCCCACTTTATCACTACTTTCACCTTGGCTGAATATGTTTCAATCTTTTCTGATTAGCGAAGCAACCTAAGGACTGCACTTCTTATAACTACACTTTACACTTGGAGAATTTCACATACCATTTCTCCCTGCATAATGTGTCTAGTACTCCTCTGAAACTAACACCATGTACTTCTGAAATCTTAAAGTAAATAGCTGATCATTACTCATCATAATCACTAATCTATCGAGCATAGCTCAATAAACTATACTCATTAACTCTGTAATTTATGCATATTCTGAACATGCCATATTCCTCTTTTTCACAACTAATTCAATACACCTTACGGTAAGATACTGAGTCAGATAAAACTTTTATCCATCAACTCTTGCACTAACTTCAACAGTTGCTGTATATCTAAAATCTACTTCGGCTTCCCTCTCCTTGCTAGAATCTTTCACAAAAGCTGATAACGTTTTACAATCAAAGACTAAATACTTTCTTTCTTTTGCTAATCAACAGGTATACTAGCTTTTATATATTTATCTTTACTAAACACTTCTTCCCCACTTGGGGTCTAAAGCCATACTGTTCTCTGATTAAATAATATCTGCACTTGATACTGACTCAACCAATTCACATTAACAAGTACTCAAAATTCTTCCACCTCAACTGGTACATGATTGATGGGGAAACTGGAATTGACTCTCTTTATCACTTTATTTCTACACCTACTATTCTCAATAGTAGTCGCATCATCTGCTACTTCTTTCTCAAGAGGAAATTCTACTATATTGGGTGGAACACCCCTCTGAACATAATGTCAAACTACAACAAGGATCTATTTTACCAGAGTCAAATAATACCAGAGCAGGTGTATTATTATCAACAAAGCTACCTGCCACTACATCCGGTTCCACTGTTTTCTCTACAGTCATATGCTGCACTTTCACTTACTCATCTCTACCCTTGAGGATTCACTGTGCTTTTCTCTAAAGCTATTACTTAGGGTAAGCTCAATATGCCGAACTGGTAATAATGGTAACAACCTTAGAGCGAACTCTAAAAATCTCTAGGCGCATGCCTTTGCTTCTCATACTTTCATACATCTAAGTAAGGAACTAACCTTCCTTACTGTAGTACAAATACTAATCTCTTGCTTGACGTATTTGCTGTCTCTACCTTTCACTTTTCCACTTACTAATCCCTATCTGGTCAACTATTTCTCTCTCTTTTATACAAAACACACCTTCTCTTTTGTTGTGTCACCGATAACTGTCACTAAACTTTCCAGATATTACTTTTAAGTATCGAAATGTGTCACTACATTTCATATGCTCAATAACAATACACTCTGGACAAAACGAGTTACTTCTATCAACTTCTTGCTTATATTATTCACCACTTCTGTCATCTCTCATACAGCTAAAATCTCTTCTGTAATCTTATCTATTCAAGCTGATTGGTGCAAATTGCACCTCTGACATTTCTTTAAACTGAGGCCTAATCGTTGCCTCCATTTGTACCTTTTCTTTTTCTGGAAACATTAAAGTCTACAGATCTTTTGTTGTTCCTTACAACAGACTCAAAACATGCATAACTTTTCATTCTACTGGACATCCGACTGTACGGAACGCCCCTTCCGTTTCTACTAGTCAACAATTGTTCACAATCGAATCTACAACCCCTTTCCAAAAAGGAGATGCTTTACCTGACAAAAATCTCTGTAAGTATACCCCTTTTAACTCGTATAACTAGTCTATTCTGGCCTTGGTTCTTGCAACCCTCTGAACCTACATCACTGCAGCCTATACCGTTGCACCTACTCGTTTCTATAACATCACCTCCAGTCTCTCTTACACTTGCTCAACCACCTGGTTGGTTGTACAAGGGATGTTTATCTGTAATGCTTTACTCAACTCTGTAGCTACTGTCTCTCTCAATGTACTATTTTCATACTCTTGCAATTCCTCTGTATCTGAAATCTTTCTAGTAGCATTACCTGAAGGTCTAGCGGTTGGGGTAAGAATTGCATTCTAAATCATACCTGTCTTTAGCTTCTCGAGGCCTACTTTCCTCAAACTACTATGCCTTACTCATTCTAACTCTTTCTATATCAAGACTATACTGAACTTGCTATATAAACATGCTATCACACATAATCCACAGGTTTCATCATGATCTTGCCAAGCTTCAGTATGTACCATGTGTTTATAACAATATGGGCCCTATATTATTATGAACACATTATACCTTACTTACGCTTAACTTAACCAATTAGGTTCTCGCTTCATAAAACAATACTGAACACTTATTCACATAACTGTGCTGCTCAAGCATATACAAGATATCTCATGCTCAAACTACTAAAACAGATAAATAAAATTGCTACTACTCATATGCTCACCAAGGTTTACTGCCCCAGGAATAGCTCCACTTAATCTCAAAACCATGGTTTAATTTCAGACATCACACTCATGCGTGTCCGAATCCCTTAAACCTTGGCTCTGATACCAAGTTGTAACACCACTTTTCGGTTCTTAACTTAAAAACATTATCTTATAAATTAGCACCAAGAATATCAGAGTTTCACAAAAATACTGTTTCTAAGTATACACGTGCTAACATTTACAAAAGTAGTGTCAAACTTTGCTTCTTGAAAACCAAGAGCTATCCGGCTGAACATCGCACTGGGGCCTCACCTTCCTGGAATTACCACCGGCAAACATATAAAACTGAAACATAAGCTAACGCTTAGTGAGCATACTAACCGAACATAATTAAACCTAAACAGAAGTTAAGTCTTCCCAGATGTCTTCCATCCAAGCTGTAGCACCTACAACCTGCATAAACTGTTACTGTTCTTGGTATACGGCATAGATGTATACCCTGTCACTGATCTGGTACATAACTATGTACCCTGTTACTGATCTTGTGCATAGCTACACCACCTGGTTAGCTATACACTTCTGCTATACAACATATATATACATTTTAAAGCTATGTCTTATAACAAGAATATCATGCTATTTATCTGTATCATACAATATGCTAATAATGCTAAAGAACTAGTACACTCACCTGGTAACTGGATTGAATGCTAAATAGATAACTTGTGCTGTCAAGTCTTTAAATACCTTCCTATATCAGAGAAATAGCTAAATATTACTAACTGTTCAAGCTGAACTGAGAATGGGGGCTACACGGGCCGTGTACCCTACATACTACACGACTACTCATGGCCACATGCCCTGTATTGACACATCACCCTATACGGGCCGTGTACCCTTTATGCTACACAACCATGTATCCCTACATAGCCTGTCCCCGCCTTTGACCTCTACACGGGCCGTGTACCTTACATTCTACACGACCATGTTCAAATACATGGTCTATCACCGGCTTAAAACACATGTACACGGGCCGTGTACATGACGACCTGCAACTTTCTGCCAATAACACAGCTGCTTGTTCTTGATCCAATTCTTATTAAAAACATTTCCAGAACTTGTAAAACATGCTACCACATCTGGGACTACTAATTACCAACTAAAAACACCATTACTAACATCAATCTATGATTTCACCTTTGAAATCACCTTTCTTGACTCAAAATACTTAAAACTATCTCAAGAACACATACCTTGTTGCTATGGATCACCTGGGAATGGTTACTGCATATTACATCTGCTGTTCTTGACTGAGAGAATCTAGAGAAATGGCTTTTGTTGAGAGTGTGTTGTGCATAAGTAGTTTGACTAATACAAGTCAAACTACTAACACTTATATATATAGAACTTTCCAAGAATTACTAATCAGTCCCTGGACTTATCAACTTTCAAAATGGCAACTTTAACCCCTATAGTTTTTATAAACACCCCTAATCCAATAAAGGCACATACTCCACTTGTACTTTTTCTATCCAAGTAGCATCCACCGAGATCCGAATCCGCATAGCACATTATATCTAAGCCGCTCCACTTTGGATACCACAATCCCAAGTTGATTGTTCCTTTAATGTATCGGAATATTCGTTTGACGGCCTCATAGTGTGATTTCTTTGGATTTTCCTGAAAACGAGCACACACACATACACTATACATAATATCGGGACGACTTGCCGTTAGATAAAGCAAGCTCCCGATCATACCACGATATCTTGTACTATCAAATCTTTCACCCTCTTCATCTTGTGTCAAGTGTGTGTATGTAGCCATAGGTGTACTCATTGGTTTCACATTTTCAAAATCGAATTTCTTAAGCATGTCTTTAATATACTTCTGTTGATTTATGAATGTACCATCTTCATATTGTTTTATTTGAAGTCCAAGAAAGTAATTCAATTCACCCATCATACTCATTTCAAATTCATTATGCATAAGTTTTACAAATTCATCACACAAGTCTTGGCATGTTGATCCAAATATGATATCATCCACATAAATTTGTACAAGCAAGATGTCATCTTTTCTTTTCTTTGTGAACAATGTATTATCAACTTTACCCATATTATATTCATTTTTCAACAAGAATGATTTTAATCTATCATACCAAGCTCTAGGAGCTTGTTTAAGGCCATACAATGCTTTTCTATGTTTATATACATAAGATGGATGAATGGGGTCTTCAAAACCGGGAGGTTGACATACATAAACTTCTTCATTTATAAACCCGTTTAAAAAAGCACTTTTGACATCCATTTGATATAGTTTAAAATTTTGAGCACAAGCATAAGCAAGTAGAATCCTTATGGATTCTAATCTAGCAACCGGAGCAAAGGTTTCATCATAATCTATCCCTTCTTGTTGGTTATATCCTTGGGCTACTAGTCTAGCTTTGTTTCTAGTGATATTTCCATTTTCATCAACTTTGTTTCTAAAAACCCATTTAGTTCCAATTATTGTGTGACCACTAGGTAAAGGTACTAAGTCCCAAACTTGGCTTCTAGTGAATTGATTTAACTCTTCTTGCATTGCCATTACCCAATTTTCATCTTTAATTGCATCTTTAATATTTTTGGGTTCTATGTGTGACACAAAGGCAAAGAAAGTATTAAGGTTTTGGGCTTGGGATCTAGTGAGTCTTTGATTCAAGTTTCCTATGACTTGAGTTATTGGATGGTTCCTATTTTCTTTAATTTCATTTTCATTACTTGTGGTTTTGTTATCTATTATTGGGATTTGAACACTATGATGATTTATGTCTAATTTTGAGAGTTGTTGTTCTATGGCTTCTTCTTCTAATTTGTCATCATCTACTAAGGGTCGAGTCTTAGGAGGAAGTGGAGATTCATCAAATGTGACATTAAGGGATTCCTCCACAACCATAGTGGATTTATTTAATACTCTATAGGCTTTACTATTCAAGGAGTATCCTAAGAAGACACCCTCATATGCTTTAGGATCAAATTTTGTCAAGTAGTCTTTGGTATTAAGGATATAGCATTTACTACCAAATACCTTAAGATGTCCTAAGGATGGTTTTCTACCTTTGATGATTTCATAGGGTGTTTTATTTAGCATTGGTCTAATCAAGACTCTATTTAGGATGTATGTAGCCGTTGAGACCGCATCGCACCAAAACTTTTGTGGAATGGATTGTTCATTTAGCATTGTCCTACTCATTTCTTGTAAAGTCCTATTTTTCCTTTCAACAACCCCATTTGATTGGGAAGTGCGAGGAGCCGAAAAGTTATGAGACACTCCATGTTTTTCACAAAATGCTCCAAATTGCGCTTCATTGTCAAATTCTCTTCCATGGTCGGTACGAATTGAAATGATCGTACAACTAAATTGGTTTTGAATTTTCTTGCCAAGGGTTTTAAATTTGTCAAAAGCTTCATTTTTGTTTTTCAAAAATAGTGTCCATGTATATCTAGAAAAGTCATCTACAACAACTAGTGTGTAGAAGTTTCCCCCATAACTTTGAATTGATGAAGGGCCAAAAAGATCCATATGCAATAGTTCAAGACATCTTTTTGTAGTTATAGCATTTTTAGATTTATGAGACGAATGTACTTGTTTTCCTATTTTACATGCATCACAAAAAGGATTATCGAATTTAATATTTGGTAAGTCTTTAACAAGCTCATTTCTAGTCAATGTTTGTAGTAGTCTCATGTTGGCATGACCTAGTCTTCTATGCCATAATGTTGAATTATCAATTATAGATGCAAGACATACTTGTGTGTTAGGATTATCACCAAATCTACATGTATATAGTCCATTTCTCCTAACACCTTTTACTAAAACTTTATCATCTTTGCATATTAAGCTTTCATGTTTGGTGAATTTAACATTTAGATCTTTATCACATAGTTGACCAATACTTATTAAATTGTAAGCTAAACCACTAACATGCTCAACATTCAAGAATTTGATATTGTCATGAAGAATATTACCTTTACCAATCGCCTTTCCTCTTAGATTGCTTCCAAACACAACATGTCCTCCATCATACTCCTTGTATGAGGTGAAGAGTTCTCTATTACCGGTCATGTGTTTTGAACAACCACTATCAAGAATCCATTCATGAGACATATTCTCACTTTTATTGCAGCCCTACACATATGAAGTTTTCATTCAAGCTTTTGGTACCCAATGTTTCATGGGTCCTGGATGGTTAGCATCAAAAACTCCTATTCTAATCCATCTTTGTGTGATTCTAAAACTTTTATAATACCATGTGTTCTTAGGGTTTATGGATTGAGAGTATTTTGGTTTTTGAGTCACATTTGATTTAGGTTTCTTGAATCCAAGTCCATGCTTTGTTGTTGGAGTATAAAACTTTCTCATTAACTTATTACTTGCAACCTTGGGCATACAAGTGGAAGAGCTAGAGACAATGTTTACATTTTTGTTCTTTTGAAAATTCCAGTGACCCGACGGTCGATGCACGGTATCGACCGTGGAGGTCCTGGATTTTTTCTTTCCCTTTTTCTTTCACAAATTGAATGGTTTTCAAGTGACTTATTGGCATGTTGTTTGAGTGCCCAGAGAATCCAATGCCACCCTTATCTTTTGATGATTTTTGAATCTTTAACATTTCATCTAACTTTGTTGAACTATTCTCAAATTTTGACAGTGTGGTTGTATCCAAGTTTGTTTTTAGCTTACTCTCCAAATCTTTTATGTTTGTATGTGTATGAGATGCAATTTTGTTTTCTAGATCTTTTATCTTTATAACTAAGTCATCATTTTCATTTTTCAACTTGATATTTTCCTTTTTCAAACTTTTATTCTCATTTTTAACTCCACATTTTTAGTAAGTATTTTTGAGCTAAAATCACATAATTGATCATATTGATGGCCATTATTGTCACTATAGTAGCTAGAATCGGAGTGTACCTCACTTGTCTCAAAGGCCATGAGACATTTTTCTTCTTTTGTTTCTTCTTGGTTTTCATTACCACTATCACTCCATGCACCTCCTAGGAAGGCTTTGTGATTTTCCTTTTTCTTTGAGGCTACCTTTGGACAATCACTTATGAGATGTGAAGAGTCTCCACATCCATAGCATTCTCTAGATGATTTCTTTTCTTTCTTGGCATCCTTGTCTTGCTTGTACTTCTTAGGATCAAATGGAGCTTTCACATGCTTGCCTTTTCTTTTGAAGAACTTTTTAAAGTTCCTCACCATCATGGCATACTCTTCATCCTCATCACTATTTGTTTCATTTCCTTCATCACTAGAGGAATCTTTGATATGTTTGGCTTTAAGTGCAATGGACTTGCTCTTCTCTTTCTTTAGCTTGGCAATCTCATCATCCTTTTGCATGATCACTTCATACACTTTGAGATTTCCTATTAGCTCATCCATTTGAAGTATGTTCAAATCTTTTGACTTCTCAATAGCCGTCACCTTTGCCCTCCATTTTGGTGAAAGAGCCCTAAGAAACTTTCTTACAATCTTTTTGTTAGAGTAAGTAGTCCCAAGTGACTTGAGACTAGTAACAATAGTATTAAACTTTGCAAAAGCTTCATCAATTTTCATATCATCTAGTATTTAAAATTGTTCATATTGTTGCACAAGTAATTCAATTTTGTTATCTAAAACTTGAGCATTTCCTTGATGTGTGGTGACAAGAGATTTCCAAATAGCATTTGCACTTTCACACATAAATACTCTTTCAAATTCTTTTCTAGGCAAAGCATTGTAAAGAAAGAGTTTTGCTTCAAAATTTTTTGAAACCATTTTCTTATCCTCTTGATCCCATTTTTCTTTAGGAAGTAGAACAAAGGCATCTTGTTTGGAATCAAAGGTTTTTGGTACATAATCCCCTTCTTCAATAATATCCCAAAGATCAACATCTTTGGCTTTGACATAAGTCATGAATCTTTGTTTCCAATAACAAAACCCTTCTTCTTCAAGAAGTGGAGGTCTAACCATAGAATTCCCCTCTACATAATTTTGTCCCATTTTGTCAACTCAAAAATTTTGAAAAAAAATTTTTAGAAGATTTAAAACGACTTTTCAAAAATTATCTAGAGCAACTTGCTCTGATACCAATTGTTAGAACCTAGAGGGGGGTGAATAGGTTATATGCCCACTTTCTAAAGTTTTTAACAATATTTGCAAATAATTAAAGAGTTTAGAGAAGGAAGATATCACCAATGAAGTAGTTTGGACACAATGATTTATAGTGGTTCAAGCAAGGGTTAACAACCTTGCTCTACATCCACTCCTTGGCCTCACCCACCAAGAGTTGCTCCACTATCTTCTCTCTTTGAAGGTAGAGATAAACCTTTTACAACTTCTCTCTTTAGCTTACAAGAATTACACTTCACTCTTGCAAACAAGGTTAAGATAAACCTCACTTCACTCTAATTGGAAAGGCTAGAGTTGATCCTCATTTCTCTCTAATTCTATAGGCTAGAGATTATCCTCACACTATTACAAATGTATATGAATGTAATGAAGTATATGAACTTGAAGACTTTCACTCTTGCTTGATTCTTGATCTTGAAAGATTGAATTATCAAGGAATATGAGCTCACAAGATTTTTATGTATTCTGTATTTTTTCATATTGCAAGAGGTTGGTTAAAACACAAGACTTGAGTTGCTTTAAATAAGGAAAAAGTTTGATGCTCAGTGTCCAGACGATCCACGGTCGATCCACGGTCGACCGTGGCATCGACCGTCGGCCTGCTGGAGATTTTTGAGCCTTGTGCACATAGACGTTGGGCTTTTACCAAAACCACACACAACTCATTTTTACCATAAAAATGCACCGAAAAGAAGCTTTAGAAAAGTTGGGTTAGTGCCATACTTCTTAAGTTTGAATTTAATCATAAAAATGGTAGTTTAGAAACCAAATGCACAAAGCATGTTGGAAGTTTACCTCTTTGAGAGATTCCTTTTGTTAAATATGGTTTTGGCTTATTTCAATAGAAGATTATGTTTAGTATTTGCCAAAATAGGAATTCATTTGCTTTGACTACCAAGCTTGTGATTTTATAAAAAGTTTCTCAATTTTTATAAAAGTTTTTATAAAAATTATTTTATAAAAACTTAAACTCATTTAATTATTTATTTTGTAAGCTCATAAACTTTGAACGTTTATTTGTAGAAATCTTCGACATCGGCTTCTACTTGAACTCGGATCTTGACGATTGGAGCTTGGCCATTTGATGAAGCTTATTTTGTAGATCATAGAAGAGAATATATTTGATTGAATATATATATATATATGTATATGTGCACATATGTTAATGTTAATACATACAATTATATAAACAAGTTATATATTTTTGTGTCAACAAAAGAGGATATATTTGTAAGCCTATTTTTCCCAACAATCACGAAACTCTTGACTAAGATACTCACCACCCCTATCGGATCTAAGTATCTTAATCTTTTTGCCCAATTGATTCTCTACTTCGTTTTGGAAAGTCTTAAAGACCTCAAAGGTCTCGGACTTTTGTCTAACCAAGTAGACATACCCATACCTACTATAATCATCTATTAAGGTAACGAAGTATCTAGAATTGTCTCTTGTGATATGCTTAAACGAACCACACACATCGGAATGTATAATTCCAATAAGTATTTACCCCTCTCATTCACGCCGGAAAAGGGTGCTTTAGTCATCTTGCCTCATAAACAAGATTCACATACTTCATTTGACTCGTGGTCAAATGATTCCAAGATCCCATCCGCTTGGAGCTTGGCGATATGAGTCTTGTTTATATGGCCAAGTCGACCATGCCACAAAGATCACATACTTCAGGAACACGGTCTGTGTACCATCCTGCCAAAACCCATTTTGGCCTTTTCCTCTCTTTTGCTTGATCGTGTTGCCGGAATCAATACTTGGTGTGTGACCCAATAGGCCTATACCTCATCGGTAGTGTCATTAACTCGTTCGTGTCAGCGGGCATATTCCAACACGAATGGAGGCACAACTCGATATTGAAAGGGGTCGAGGGAAATGAGATGGAAGATGAAAAACTTGTTGAAGCTATGCTTGATGTGATTAATTCAGGATCTCAATTCAAATCAGATAATGGTTTTAAGCCTGGGTTTTTCAATGCCGTTGAAAACAAACTAGCCGTCTCTCTTCCGAACTCTGGAATAAAAGCGAAACCACATATAGAATCACAGATAAAAACCCTAATAAATGATTGGTCTGCTGTGCATGACATGTTAGACTGGAACAACACGAGTGGTTTTGGATGGGACTCTACAAATAACATGCTTGAAAGCGCGACAAAGCAGTTTGGCAGGCATATATTCAGGTAAATATTTTAATTTAAAATACGTAAAATGATTTAGTTGCATCCTTTAATAAATATATTTATTATTTATTGGTTGGTTTGTTAGGTACATCAAAGTGCATCCAAATGGAGAGGTAAAATATTTCCTCATTATTGGGATCTTTGTCTTGTGTTTGGCAAGGATCATGCAAACGGAAGGAATGCTCAGACAGCTGCAGATCTTGTATCTGAGATGAATAAAGAACAAGAACAGGATGATAATACACAACCCAATGATTATGGATTTGAAGACTCTGATTCTGATCATGATACCAATGCTTGGACTTCTCCTCGTGCGCCTTTAAGAGAAGGCTCAAGTACGCATCGAAAAAGAAAAAAAAGCAACAGTTGGGATCCTCTAATTAATAGCTTGAAAGAGTCGGTCGATATAATCAGTTCGAAAATTGAACAAGCAACAAAAAGCTTCACTTCAGTCTTGGTAATTGAGAAGGATAGAGAGGAACAAGCAACAAAAAGCTTCACTACGTAAAAAGCAACAAAAAGCTTCACTACGTAAAAAGCTTCACACTGAGATGAAAAAAGTTGATGGTTTGACTACATCAGAATGTAACAAGGCTGTGCGTATGCTTTCACGTAACGAGGACCTAATGGTGGTCTTTTTTATAGTTGAGGATGAAGACAAATTGACATGGGTTTTGGATATGCTTGCCGAAGATGCTTGACATTGATTTTATAAAACATTTGATTCATGTTTTTCACATAATGTTAGTGGTAATAAGAATAGTTATTTCAATCTTTTTCTGTTTTCTTAATTGACATGATACTCTTGTATAAAACAATTTTTATATGGTTTCGTTTTATTAGGTTGACATTATTCATTAATGATAATCTCGTAGTTTTGATATTTATTAGTTTTTTAAGATGTGTAAAGTGTATTTAAAATAAATTTTTATATATCAAATTTTATTTAAATTTAAGTTATATCTATTTTTTAAAACAGGGGCATTTTGGTCATTGTTTATTTATTTCATTCCATTCCAATGTCTATTTCTCTCTACCAAACATACTGCAGTAATGATTCATTCTATTCGAAGAAAGCAACCAAATATTCGGATGGAATGGTAATGAACTATTCCATTCCTTTGTCCATTCAATTCCTTTGTCATTCCTTTCCGTCCAACCAAACAGACCGAACTCTTGATCCAAAATTACATTTGCATGTTTATATATGGATCGATCAATTTGTGGGGTTGGCAGGGACCGCAGACTAGATAGCTGTGCGCACGATGGTTTCAACCCTCGGACATCTTGTCCCGTAGAACCCAACTCGGGTTCCTTGGCCTAGAGCCAAGGTGGCTAACGAGAAGAGTAAAAGGAGGAGTTTTTTTGCTATGGGAAAAAGCATCCATCGATCGGTCGTAGATTTGGTGGTTGTTTTCTAAGGAAGTTTTGGATATCGATAAATTTTGGATATACTACTACATAAAATGTAAGGGAGACCGGTTCTATAACTCTATAAGCCATGAAGACCGGTTTTGAAGAGGGTCTATATAGGGGGTGGTCTTTATGTAATTTATAGAGACCAGTTATTATCTAATAACCGATCCCCATTTCTTTTTTTCTATTAAATTAAGCTGTAAAATTGTTATAATAAATTTAGAATCAAAACCGGCTATATCATAAAAACCGGTCTTCGTGTTCTTTTTTATGAACTCTTTTTTATTATATATATAAATGGTCTATTTAATTTTTTTTTTCATTTTTTCCTACAATTTCCAACTTATTGCCACTAAATTAAAAAAATTAAAGAATTTTCACAGAATTTCACCAAAAAAATTCTAAAACTATTCATCTTATAATGTTACAACTAGCTAGTAACGTGACTATACAACACTCGTTTGATCTAAGCTTAACTAATGACTCAACGAATAGATTAAACAACTTTTATCGATGTACAACCACTTAGTGATGTTCTTAACTTCTTAATACTTTATTAAAAAACAAGTCACTATGGTGAACTTCACCGTAACTACGTGTTGTTGCTTCTTCTTCAACCTCTGTCTTCCATATGTTCAAGTACGTTTTTCGTCAGCATGCTTATTATAAGTACCATGTTCCTGCGCAACAATTCATAAATGAAAATGTTACTTTAAACTTTAATTTGGGTACCAAAATGATTAAGAATAAATAGGTAAAGAGCCTATTTAGTTGAACCGTAAATACTTGCAAAGGACAAGGTGTAAGTTGTGTTGTAGTTCTTCTATTGCTAATAATTTCACATAGAGAGAGTAATAGTATAGATAAAAGTTGTCATCCCAAACCAAGCTAAGACTGGTGGGTAAGAACTTATAAACAATACATGAAATACAGGAAAACTAAATTGTAATAACTGAAAAAATCTCATTTAGTGTGATGCCCACGAAGAAAGAAACTACAATGGTTACATAGCAAAAGAGAATGGGAATAACCTGTAGCAAATGGGAATAACCTGTGAATATAAAAATATAAATTACACATTTTGACAGTTAATTATTTCGATATAAAAGTCAAACAGCCGACAAACTTATTAAACAAACCTCGTATATGTACATATATACACGAAGATTCCTATGCTACAAAATTCAACTTTTGTTGGTTGAATTAATATCTACCTATATATAAAATGAGCTAATTTCTCCTAACATTGATATTTGTTCATGTAAATAGTATGACACTATTTGGAATTTTAAAAAACACATATTCTTACATAAAATAATATATATAAATTTATATTTTTCTATGATATAAGATAAGCCTCCAAATAATTGTACAATGAAGTTTTCAAAAGGAAGCTGATCATCTTAAATAATAAAAGTGACCATACACACTAACAGTTACATACTGTCTGCATTTGCTTATTTCTCAGCTTCTTGCCTTTTTGTGCATGTATTTCAAGTTTTAAACACACATCATTTACAAAAATATTCATTTCTTCTCTTATCAAAAAGCAATTTGGTTGATTCATCACTATCATCGACCATAATTCTCCATCTTTTGAGCAAGGTATTTATTTACTCTTTTCGTTTTATTCATCTTTTACCTTTTCGGAATTAGATTTGATAAATTAATATATCATTAATGGTTTTATGAGATATATTCAAAGAAGATGTAGGAGATATGGTTTGGTCATGAAATCAGGGTAATACTTATATGAAGTGATTTGTATTTTGAACAATAAATTGTGTTTTTGTTAAAGATTTATGATTATAATATAAACTCAAAAACTTTTTGAAGTTGGTATGAGAATAAAAAATGTGACCATACGTAATTTATATATATGTCAGATTTTTGATATAATACCTTATGGTACTCATATAAAATGTATTTCTGTTTGTGAGTTAATTAATTTAGATTCATATATGCTATTTGTAAGGAAATAAGTTTATGGAACCTATAAATATTGAATGTCTATTGTTTTGTTTCAAATATAAAACCAAGTATTTTTTTTGTCTATGATTAAAAAACTTTATTGAGAATAAAAATTAACGATAACCTATATGTTGAGTGATTTGAAATCATTAACATTTTGAAATCCATAAACTAAAAATCTTCTAAGTTGTTTATTGTGTGTTCCAGATCAAATAAATATATTGTTGGGTGTAATAATAAAAGTTAATTAACTTTTGTGAGTTATCTAGAACAAAATTATGTATTGTGATGTTTAGTTGGATGGTAACAAAAGTATGATGATACTTACTTGCTATATGGTATATAGGATGTGTTAAATGATTATTAATAAGTAATAGGTGCATTTTTTTATTATTTACAAAAGTATATGTACTCGATTTGTTTTTTATTTAAATAAAATACATATCTATCTATACTATATTATAAAGCATTTAGCCCTTTTGCTTAAACTCTTAAATTTTAAGTGTTTTGAAATGACAAAATTACCTCTCATTTAAACTAAATTGAGTAACTATTAGATATAGTTAATAAGATTCTTATATTCCATTTTAATAGCTAAACTTTACATATTTAAAAAAATCAAAGTCAAACAATTATTTTGAAAGTCAAAGTCAATACAAATTAACTTAATTATTAAAAATATTATCATAACCTTTTTTTAATTATGGAGAACAGAAAATAGAAAAAAATAAAGAAAATAGACATGTCACCAAACAAAAATTATTCACCATAACCGTTACATAAATACCATATTCCCTACGTTCTGAAAATGGGCATGTTAACGAGTAGAAATTATTCATTACCGTCGCATTGCGAGGGTACATGCTAGTCTTTAATAATAAATTTAGATCATCATGGGCCGTGCTTAGTACGACCAAAAAAATAACTAGTATATATTATTATTATTATTATTATTATTATTATGTGTAAAGATGAGATGTAGTGCTTCTAAATAAGATGCAGTGATTTTATGTCTGATGCAAATGAGAATCTACCGATAATTCACGCATGATGGACAAGTTTTAAGAGAACTCCATATTTTTTAGATATGGTGTAATGATTTTAAGTTGGATGCAATGATTCTATAGACTAGATGCAGTGTTTCTAGCATTCCTATTTTAAAGACTGTTCTCATTGAATCATTACCCTATATAAGGATTCAATGAGAACAGTCCTTAAAATAGGAATGCTAGAAATACTGCATCTAGTCTATAGAATCACTTATATATATACATATATATAAGCAAAAGTTAAAATGATAACTGTTTTTCGTACGAAAACCGTGAGAACCAATCTTAGCCATCCAATTCCCTCTTCTTCAATTAGATTGCACACCCATGAAATCCTTATATGCACCATGCCACACTCGATCCTCCCCACGCTCTTCATCCATGAATTTTGATTATCCAAAATAAACGGTCAAGATTGGTTCTCGTAGTTGTGGTACGAAAAACAGTTCTCGTTTGAACCCTTCCATATATATATATATATATACATAATTCTTTTGTTTAAAAACCTAAGTTTTTTAAAATTTATCTTATTAAAATATATATCAATATTTAATCTTAACTAATAAAATACATATATAAACTAAATTGAACTATAAAGAGTGTCCTATATAATTTGTTAATATTTGGTATAATTCACTTAGTATGATCATATTCGACCGTAATCTACCTATTGAAATAAGTGTGACAATTTCTAACCGGTGTATACCTATAAGTACACACGAGATATTTGTATATTACGTCTTGAGGGGTCATATGTGCACACAAGATATTTGTAAGTCATGATAAGTTTAATTGACCATAAGTATCATAAAAAAACGTAGTAGGTCTTGGGCATTTTTGGTCAACGGTGACTAGAACATCTTGTAACGCCGAGGTTATTACCAAGGTTCTCATTATCTACCATGAATCAAGAAAAACAAGAAAGCAAGACCGCCGATTGTCAAACAGAAGGAACCATGCATCATCGATAATCATTTGGGGTTAGATTGTTCATCACAGAGGATACGCAGGATTGCTGATCTATAGGAGATCTACCACCGCGGCACCCTTATGAGAAAAGGGAGACTTACCTCGTCAGAGGGACGAACCTAAACGAACCATGCCGTGGAAATAGAACCTAAACGAACCATGCCATGGAAATCGACTGCCATTCAAACAGAGGTCGGGAGAAGGAGTCGACCGAAGGAAGAAAATCAATGACCTTTGCCATTTATGGCATAGCGCCGATTTAAAACTTGAAGGAAGTTTTTTTCTTGCTCTTGTCGACATTAGGGAGTGCCTCCGCTCTTTCTAAGAAGAAGGGAATAGAAACCCTATTTTTATCTTTTTTAACTTTAAAAAAAAACTAACTCCTTTAATAAAATAGACATTTTAAATTTAAAAAGGGAAAACTTTTATAAAACAAAAATTTACTTCACAACTTTTTTTAAATTAAAATTGATTAAATTTTTTGAAAAGGATTTTGCATTTGTTTATTAATTTTTTTTAAGATAACTAAATTGTTTTTAGAAAAAAAGATATAAATTATATCACGGACATAAGACAGTTAAAAAAGAGATAGGGTTTGCAAGGAAATAGGTTTTATAACCCATTTTCAATACTCAATGTTAAAATTAACAAATTACACAACTTGGGCAATTCGAATACAACTCATATCCGAAGCAAATAAGTTATGGGAAACAATTGAGAATGAATCAACAAATTAAGTCGATGAAAATATAAAAAAAAAATATAATGCAATTTTCTATATTTATCGAGCATTACCAGAAGATCAAATGCTTCTTATATCTAAATACAAGACAGCAAAGCAATTTGGGAAGCCTTAATAACAAGACACGTTGGTGTCACCACTCAAATTAGAATTTAAGATGTTACTGACGAAGGAAAATGAGTCAATAGATTCATTTACTACGAAGTCGACGAGTATTATCAACATATGAAGATTCTACTCTTATACGAAAATTGTTAAATGTTATACGAGACATATTCCTTTAGATTGTTGCATCCATCGAGCATTACTCTGATTTAGCCACTATGTCTTTAGACGAAGCAATCAGAAGACCGAAGACATTTGAAGAGAGACTCAAATATAAAAATTAAAGATCTATGGATACTCAAGATGCTTTGATGTTTACATAACATGAAGATCGAAGCCAAGATTACAGAGAACATGGTTGTGGCAGATTTAACCACTCATGAAGATGAGGGAATAACAGATTCAGATCAGAAAGAAAGAACCCAAACCCTCACAAAATAATTTCAAAAAGGAAGAACATGCATTTTTTGATACAAAGGACAAATCTCAAATCATGTCCTACTGATGTCACAAACTTGGACACTTTGCCTATGAATGTCCAACTCCAATCTCGTTGAAGAAGATTTAGAACCAACACTACTAATGACAGCTATTACCGAGGCAAGGTGATAGTACAAAAGAAGATGATGATTTTCATGGATTTTGAGGCATGGGTGATAGTACAAACGAAGATGATGATTTTGTCATCATAACTTGAAAACTTGAAGATTGACATATGGATGATATGATAATTAGGGGGTGAATATTTGTTGCTTAATGGAACCATTCGGCATTTGGTGTGTTTGATTGTTGCCTCTGAATAAAGAGTGTGCCGAATGATTCAACATAATGCTGTTGAATCATTCTACCTTAAAGTGCATCCCGAATCATTAAGCATCTGGTATTTTACCCTAATACTCATTATTTCGCACGTTGTCTTGTTAAACAATCATATCTTATAATATAATATATCACTATTATGGTTAAAATAATAATTTGTATCATTCACATTATTCATTCACAACCTTTATCAAACAACATGTTACATTCTGAGGAATATTCATTGAGATCCTTTGACCTATTCAGACCATAGAATCATTCGGTGCTTAATGATTTTGTTTTAACAAACAACCTCCTTAAACTTTTAATTATCATTATCATTAGTATTAGAAGATTATTGAACAAATATTTATTTTGTATTAGTATTTAGATATAAGTGTGTGTAACACACAACTTTAGTGTGTGGGTCGGCTGTGGTAACACCACCGGTAATTGCTGACGGCCAACCGCTACCGTGTGGGTCGGTTGTGGGAACATCACCGGCAACTGCCGCCGTCAATTGACGGCAGTTAACGCCGGAAACCGCCACCACCACCCTATATATATGTATCAATATGTACAAAACAGACATGTGATTTCAATATATGATGTGATTTCAGTAATAAAAGGCTTGAACTTTGGTTGTTTGTTGTTGTTTTTTTATCCTACATGAGATGCAGTAAACTAGAAACAAGTATGAAAACTAGTTGTAGTAGTTAAGATGAAAAGAAAATGATACATTAAATTTTAGTCAAGATGAAAACTCCGCCGTTGTAGATAATATTAAAAAAAATAGCATAATAGAAACGGTGGCTGAAAAAATGCTAACAATTAAGTGATTCAATAAAACCAGCAATCGAGAAATATTCAACATTCCGTTCGCAAATAAGTTCACATTTGATCTTTAATCTCTCCCTCCCCCCTCCTCCCTCTCTCTCTCTCTCTCTCTATATATATATATATATATATATATATATATATATATATATCTGTGTGTGTAAACTCCCAGCAAGCGGTTAGCTTCAAGTAAAAATGGAGCTCCAGTTCACCTTTTCTCTCTTCCTTGCCTTTGCTGCAGGCCTATTCTTCTTCTGCATCATAGTAACCATCAATTTGTTAAACACATCTGGTAGAAACAAAAACGGCCTTCCTCCACAGCCATGGAAGCTCCCTCTTATTGGCCACATGCATCATCTCATAGGACCACCCCCACATCAAGCTCTTGGAACCTTATCCCAAAAACTAGGACCACTTATTTATCTTCAACTTGGCCAAGTCTCTGCCATCGTCATCTCATCGCCTTCTCTCGCCAAAGAGATCTTGAAAACCCAGGATATCTGTTTTGCAAACAGACCCAAGTTTCTGAGTGCTGAGATCATTGGTTACAACTACAAACTTATAACCTTCTCCCCTTACGGCGAATACGGGAGACAAATGCGAAAGATAAGCATGTTGGAGCTTTTAAGTGCAAGAAAAGTTGGATCTTTTCGCTCTATTCGCGAACAAGAATCGCAAAACCTCATTGACTCCATTGTCATCCAGATGCAAAAATTAGAAACAGTCAACCTTAGTAACAAGATTTTCATGTTAATCAACACGATCATAAGTAGGGTTGCAGTTGGGAGCAGATGTAAGGATCAGGAAACGCTTATTGCAGTGATTCAAGAGGCTCTAAGTTTAACTAGTGGTTTTGATGTGTCTGATTTGTTTCCATCTATGAAACTACTACCGATTATTACTGGCGTAAGGAGCAAAATGATGAAGATGCACAACAAGATCGACACGATTCTCGATAGCATCATCTTCGACCACGAAGAACTTCGTGTAGGTGGATCGAGCGACCATGTGAACGAAGATATTCTTGACGTGTTACTGATGCTCAAAAATGATGGTGGTCTTGAGTTTCGGTTAACTTCTAACCACATCAAAGCAATCATATTGGTTAGTCCCCATTGTTACCTATAATATATATGTTTGTGTTTACTCAAAAAAAATACATGATACAAGTTGTTTAAGTGACTAAATATCATATATAAAAGACACATGGGTAATCTTAAATCTAGCACCTTTGTGCTAGGATTCTGAATTGTTAATAACAAGCTGGCACCTGATCTTTCAATATTATTCAATTTCATTTTATAAAAATCTCATATTTATCAACATTTTCACTTCTCTATATATGAAGTTTGTATACTATACAAGGAAATTTAGTAACTGAGAGTTGTTAATATATGGCACAGGAAATGTTTGCAGCAGGCATGCAAACATCTTCGTTGACAATTGAATGGGCGATGTCAGAACTAATGAAGAACCCGATGGTTATGAAGAAAGCACAAGACGAACTCAGGCGGGCGCTTAAAGGAAAGACTAGGATTTATTAGTCGGATATTCAAGAACTAGACTATCTAAAGCTAGTAATCAAGGAAACCTTAAGGTTACACCCTCCTCTTCCATTTTTGGTACCCAGAGAAAGTCGGGAGAAGTGCGAGATTGGCGGATACCATATTCCTATGAATACAAAAGTTTTAATTAACACATGGAAAATAGGACGCGATCCGGATTACTGGATTGACCCGGAAAGATTCATGCCAGAGAGGTTTATTGAGAGTTCGATTAACATGTTCGGAACAAATTTTGAACTTCTTCCGTTTGGGGCTGGAAGAAGAATTTGTCCGGGTATGAATTTGGGGTTGGCTAACGTTGAGCTTCCTCTTGCTATGTTACTCTATCACTTTAATTGGGAACTCCCCAATGGAGCAACACCTCAAGCTTTTGATATGTGCGAGTCTTTTGGGGCCCATCTCAAACGAAAAAATGACTTGCTTTTAGTTTCACGTCTTTATGACACATGTATTTGACGCACTCTTCAATGTGTACGTGCAGTTTCATTTTTATATAATATTCTCTTTGCTTTTGATTTTCCAATGTACCGATATGTGCTTGAAATAAGGAATCCAATTTCTACTCTACTCCTACCTTAATTTACAATTTCTAACATAAGGTTGTATCTTGTGAACTACAAGTGTAATGAGGTTCAAGGTGTTAGGGGTGTGTGTGTGTGTGTGTATATATATATATATATGAAGGTTCAATGGCTATAACGCTAATGCTTCGTTATCGACTCGTTAATGACTTATTAATGGCTCATTAATGACTTATTAATTAGTGGTATTTTGAAATAATTAAGTGAATCTAACAACGACTCACCCACTCGGATGTAATTCACGGTTAGATAACATATAAATGACCAAAATACCCTTATAATGAGTCATTAATAAGCATTAAAAGTGGTTAAAAATGATATTTGTGATACTCGCAATAAGAATGGTTCTCAAATGAATTTCTCCCTATATATATATGTGTGTGTGTAGGGTGGAAAAGTTCAAATGAGAACCGTTTGTAATATAATGAATGACTCATTAATAAGCGTATTTTGGTTATTTATATATTTACTCGGTTATGAATTGCGTTTGAGTAGGCCGTCATTAAATAGTAAGTCTTGGTTTTCCCAAAATGTCATTCACTAATATGTCATTAATGAGATATTAATTTATTGTGATTAAGGGACAAAATTGGTTCTTTTAGTTCTTGCACAAAAAAAAAATTCTTGTTTGAGCCTTCCTCTATATAGTATAAAACAGTTCTTGTTTGAACCGTTCCTTATATATATATATTATATATATATACACATATATATATATATATACACACAGACATATATATATATATATATTTACATACACATAAATATACATATAGGGGAGGTTCAAACGAGAACTGTTTTTTGTACAAGAACTGCGAGAACCAATCTTGACCATTCAAGTGGTAAGTAGATTTCATGGATGAAGAGCATGGGGGATTGAGTGTGGCAAGGTGCATGTAAGGAATTCATGGGTGGGCAATCCAATTGAAGGAGAGAGAATTGGATGGCTAAGATTGGCTCTCGTAGTTCTCATACGAAAAAACAGTTCTCGTTTAAACTTTTGCCTATACATATATATATACACACCTATATATACGTACACACATATGCACACATATATATATACACACACAAATATATATATATATACATATATATATACATATATACATATATATATACATATATATATACATATATATATATACATATACATATATATATATACATACATATATATATACATATACATACAGAGGGAGGTTTATGCGAAAAACACTTTTTTTGCGAAAAGTGCGAGAAGCATTTTGATCAATGGTTATCCTTGATTATGGCAATTTGGTAATTTTTATAAACTTAAACACTTTTAATTAAATTTAAAAAGGATAGATAACTCTTTTTGTAAAAAATCTCTCTCCTGTCCTCTCATATCTCCCATAAATAACTCTAAATCACCATTCGTATATTTCAAACCCAATCTCCCACCCTCACCTCACCTTTTTTTTGAAAAACCCTAAATCACATCCCTCTTTTCTCTCTTTTTCCACCGGCGTTGATGTCTTATGCTTCGGGTACGGTCGCCGGCGACAAGGTCGGTTCAATCTACATCGAGTGACGAGATTAGTTACATATACAACCGGGGAAGTTAGCGGCGAGATTGTTTGCATATCCAACCGTCGAAGTCGGTTCTATCCACAACGGTGATGAAATTGTTTGCATATACAACCGGCGACGAGCCACCCTCACCACCTTCACTGTGCCAAGACAAACCTCACAGATCTAGCCATGGTGGTCGCCGGCTGGGCTCCTCTCCATCCCCCTTGAGTCGAAAAACACCACCAATCCCCGGTCCTGCGCCGCCCTTTGGGACCGGGGATTAACCGGAGATGATTTTGTTCGAAACCAACGAAGAAAGCGATGGTGGCCAGCGAATACCCTAAAAAATTATAGATTCTGAGTCTGATATGGGGAACCAAGGTAGAGTCTTGAGCAATGCGTATGGAAGAATTTTAATGGGACTGAAACCTTAGGGTTGACTTCACTCCACAGCAAAAGGTTAGGTGGTCAAATGTTGTGTGTTTTGATTCAATAATTTGTACAATCTTATGTGCAAGTTAATGTAGTTGTTGTGAGGTTTGGTACTATATTTAATAAAATTATTTGGTTGTTAAAAAAAAAAGAACAATTTTTTGTTGTTCAATGTTGCCGGTGAAAAGATACCCATACAAGGCTACCAAGCCATAGTTACGCTGTTTGATATGGGCTATGCTTAAGTTAACAAGTTTTTGTTCATTTTTTTTGTTGTATCATTCATCTTGATTTTTCTTTTGTGAATTTGGGTTGTTTATTAGTGAACATTGATGAGTTAGATCGGGTTATTAGATGTGTTCAGATGTTTTGTGTTCAATCGTTTTTTGTGTTCATGGTTTGTTTATTACTGAACATAGTTGTTTATTATTGAACACCCTCTATTTCAATAAAGTGGATCTTAAAAATAAATAGAAATATCAAAACAGCAATAAAAGAATTAATTTGGAAAAAAAGATTATTGAAACAAAATAAATTTTTTTTTACTAGTTAACAAAGTAATGAACATAACATTTAATAATTTAAAACTCGTAATTTTTTCCAGGTGTTGATCATCATTGAACACCATATATTTATTAATTTACTATTAAATTATTTTCTAATTTATTTTGTTTAAAATTTGAAGGAGAGAGAAAAATAAAAGAAACAGATTGAAGAGAGAAAAAAATTCTTTACTTTTGCACCCTTTTGAATTTAAAGAAATAAAAAATAAGATTAATCTAAGCCATTAGATTAATTACGAATAAGAGGTCAGGATTGCTTCTCGCACTTTTTGCAAATAAGACACTTTTCGCATGAACCCTCCCATATATATATGTATATATATACTAGCATCATACCCGCGCAATGCTGCGGCGGTAAATAGATTTCGGTTTACAATATGTCGCTTTAAAAAATGTAATGATGTGTTATTTGCGCGATTCAATGTCACGGAAAAGTTTTCTACAGCAACATATCCGGGTTTTTTCAAATTTTCTTTTAACTATTTTATTAATTTTAGAAATAAATTCTAAAAGACAATAAAATAAGAAAAAAGATTATATTGATGAAATAAAGAGAAGAGTTAATAAGATTTTAAAAATTATGTTGATGTGGGTGGATAATTGTGTTAGTATGAGAAAATATATTTTGAATAAAAAGTTAAAGTAAATTAGGAGAGAATAAGATAGTTAAAGATTGAGTGGATGAGATTAATTTAGATTAAATGAAGGGTCAAGATTATATATTGATTGAATTTTAAGAAGTCTTAAAATTTAAGAAAAGAGAGAATGTTAAATGCTTTATATAGTAGTATATATATATATATATATATATATATATATGCTAACGTCTCTGTTTTAAATGTTTTTGTATCCGCAGATAAATACTACCGGTATGCAGGTGAGGCGGGTAGAAGCTTTTGGAAACTTGTGATATGACCCTTTAGATACATGTTTGGATATACACGACATCTACTCTTCTTTCGTTTAGTCGTTGATTAATGGTTGTGTAATTAAGACAACATGTAACACCAATCTTTTTTAAATAAAAAAGGAGCTTCCGCAACACTTTACGTACAATGTATAAGCATATGTTGGTTTTAATAGTTGTTTAAAAGTTTCAATTTTTACTGAAAATCAGGGTATTACAGACGTCAATCACTAGTTATAATTACTTATTGATATTAGATAATCATGATAAAAGCATTCATAGATAGATTGATCCTCTAACCTATGCAAACTTAGTCAATAAACAGCAAAGATGAAAACTTAAACACATGTGGATCTTAGATTAAGCTAAACATCATAAATATATAACACATAAACAGCCAATTCATTGAAATTAATAATAACAAGAGGAAAATCCAATAATGAGTGGGTCTTGATCTTCAATCTTCAAGCCTTGGTTATCAAAATCAGCTTCAGATCTGCCTTGAGTCGTCTATAGTGCTTCTCTATTCTTCTAGTATGATTAAAATTAGGTCAAAAAGTCTTCCAAACCGAGCTGGACATCTCTTTATATAGAGTTGTGTTTATCTCTCTAAGGGCGGAGCTAGGATTTTAATATAGCGGGGGTCGGTTTTACTTCATCATAACACTAATTATACATATATATATATATATATATATATATGAAAAACATAAAAAGTCTCATTATATGTCTAGGTAAAAATAATGAGAGTTCATTTAAAGACAAGAAACTTAGGTGTTAAAATAACGTATAAACTTTGTTGGAATCAATCATCAAAGTTTTTCATAATTTACATTCATTTGTTACAAATTAACGTGCTAGAAGCATAATATTAACTAAAACAATTACTCGAATACTTTATCAAAACTTCAATGAAAAAAATAACTATGAGAAAATCATACTTCGCGTGTTTGTAGTTACACGTGTATTTATTTCTTTGAATAAAACTAATTTGTTTGTAGATAGTATAGCAATCTCTCTTTCAATGTAAAGAATCAAACTGTTTTAAAGATAATCATCATTTATGCTATTACGAAGCTTTGTTTTCATATTTTTTTTATTGCTTAGAAAGCTTTTTCAAAAATTAGAAAAGCCACTTTGAGCCTTCCCTTCATTCTGTTTTGAGCTATATATACTTGGGCTACTAATTAACTTTAATAAGAGGGGTTCAACAAATATGTATTGGGCTCAGTCTTCTAAAATACTAATGATTTTGGAATCATTGTAGGGGGCCTAACACCCTTCAGCCCCTCTTGTCTCCGCCCCTGTATCTCTCTATCTCATCATGACATGTAAACCATTACATCGTGACTCGTGAATTTCGTCCGTTATCCAACTTCTTTTGAAATGAGTAGATGACTCATACACCAATAAGTTTTTAACTCTATCAAGTGTAAGTTCAAGAAAAAATAGCAGATATATAAACTAATGCGTATGCTGTTAGAAATCTTGTTAGTTCGCATAAACATCCTCTTTTAGTAAATGTAGCTAGAGAGGAGAGTTTATGCAAAATCTTGTCACTTCAATGTTAAAAAAGTCAAATAGTTAATCATAAATTCATAACACGCCACACAATTAGTCAAAAAAGAAAAAAACAAAGATAACATAGGAAATGTGTTATAGTTACCTGATAACATGCTCCATGACTGATACGTACCATTCTTGAACAACTTTGAGGCACCACCAATTATGGTGTTTCCGCAATCTTTACATCCATAAGCACAAATGATAAACTATGATTGCTGGATTGCATACAATCAGAGTTTTGGTAGAAAAGGTACAAAATTGAAATCAAGCCAAACTTGTTCCATATTTCTTCTTTTCACGAACTCAATAATAAATAATTAGATAACTCAAATACGAACCCAAATTCAGCCCCAAGACTTAATAATTAAACATATGGATTGATACAAACTCAATTTTGTAAGTATGTTGAAGAATCGATGGATTGCATACACTTAAAACAGACTAAAACACAAACAAATCGAAACAACAAATTCTAAATCGACAAAATGTACACAATTGAAACGGAATGACTTATAACTAAAGAATAGTTAATATAAGCTTAAACATACACTTAAAAAACTTGAGAAACAACAAAATGAGTAGATCGAAAGATTAAACCCACAAATTAGGGCAATTGTTGAGACGCAGATTGGAAACGTGGAATCATGGCTTTATGGGTCGGAATCCTCGATATAATAGCGTCACCGGACTAGATAGAGAAATGGAACGGTATATTCATGCCGAGTGGAGCCATTGCTTCACAAGTTGAAGAACACAGGGAAGATAGTCGATCGAATAACGGACCACGAGATAGATCGAAACCCTATAATATAGAGCTAGATTGAATTTTGGGTTAGATATAGAGGCGGGAGATAAATTCATAGCATGATGAAAGTATGAAACTGAAGATGGAGGGAAACTAAAAATTTGGGAGGGGGGAAATAATATTCAAGCTTTGAGTTCTTTTTGATGGTTTATTAATTTAAAATAATTATTCTCTTCTATGAATAAATAAATAATTAATTATATAATTCTTTTGTTTAAAAACCTAATTTTTTTTTAAAATTTATCTTATTATAATATATATCAATATTTAATCTTAACTATTAAAATATATAAACTAAATTGAACTATAAAAAGTGTCCGATATAATTTGTTAATGTTTGGTATAATTTACTTAGTATGATCATATTTGACCATAATCTACCTAGTTAAATTAAGTGTGACAATTTCTAACCTTTGTTTACCTATAAGTACACACGAGATATTTGTATATTATGTCTTGAGGGGTCATAAGTGCACACGAGATATATGTAAGTCATGGTAAGTTTAATTGACCATAAGTATTATAAAAAAACGTAGTAGGTCTTGGGCATTTTTGTCAAGAGTGACTAAAACATCTTGTAACGCCTCAAATTTATACATATATTTATACTACTATATAAAGCCTTTAACACTCGCTCTCCTCTTTAAGTTTAAGACTTCTTAAAATTCAATCAAAACAACATCTTGGCCTTTCATTTTATTTAACTTAATCTCATACACTCAATTTTTAACCATTCTAATCTCTCTCCTAATTTACTTTAACTTTTTATTTAATTAAAATATACTCTTACACAAACATAATTATACACCCATAACAACATGATTTTTAATATCTTATTAACTTCTTTATCCTTATTTCACAAATATGATTTTTTTCCTTATTTTAATGTCTTTTAGATTTTATTTTTAACATTAATAAAATAGTTTATACAAATAAAAGAAAAATTGAAAAAAAAATGGGACATGTTGCTAAAGAAATTTTTTTGTGATATTGAATTTTGCGAATAACATATCATTACATTTTTTAAAGCGGCATATTATAAAACAAAAACTATTCGACTCGGCAGCATTGCGCGGGTACGATGCTAGTATATATATATATGTGTGTGTGTGTGTGTGTGTGTGTGTGTCAAAGTAATAAAATCATATCATAATCAAACCTCGTAACGAGGTTTTGCACCCGGAACTACACGTCTTACGAATATTCAACCAAATGAAAGAGTTAATTACAACTCATATATTGTTCAATTATGAAAATAGACAATGGAAAGCATTTGAAGATGGATGAGCCGTCTTCAGTCTGTTAGAACCTTTCCAGTTCTCACGGTCATATCCTAAAAGTTTTAAAATAACAACCGTAAGCATAAAAGTTTGGCGAACACACAACAACTCACACACCACACTAGGTATGTAAAGTCACATACAATCCATGATTATAAATTAATCACATAATTCTGATGCAGCGCACAGCCGATGATTACATACTTTAGGTCACAATTAACTATACAAATCGTACCAAGGAGTCATGTGTCTAACTGTGCCCAAATTGCGTTTTCACCACAATATGACACACCCCTTCACTTTACATATCAACATATAAGTTATTTCACACATACAATACATGTATATTTCATACTAATATAGTGTATAAGTTAGTGTAACATGCTTGATTGTAGCTCAACAATAACCAATAATAATACAAATAAAATATTTAGATACATGTATAGCAACAATCACCTACAATTAAGGTTCAAATATCAATTTGTGATACACCCATTATACAATTCGTGATTGAGCCCAATTAGCGATTGAATCACATTTAGTAATTTAACCCAATTTCCGTTGAGATTAATTATTGATTTAACCCATTTTGCGATTACTTATGACCCACCATTCCCAATTTGTGATTGAACTCTAGGTCCCAATTCATGATCATAAGTTTGCGATACAAGGGAATCTCACTAAGAGACTCAACCTTACAGAATTATCATTTATTATTAACTTAGACTTCCAATTTGTGATTATACTCTTGAACGATTTGGGATAGAATTCTATCTCTACAATTTGTGATTCATGGCCCGTAGTGAAATTTACAATTAGGACCCATTCCCAAAAATTCCTTTAGAATTACTCTTTGCTTACATCAAAATCCTTAAGACCGAATCTTCCACGGTGCGGATCATAAATTAAAACGGGTTACCCAACTTCTTAACCCTTCCCATATCTATTAAAACTCAAAAGCATTCTTCAACCCTAATACCATGCTAATTAAATGTTCATTTTATAGGATTTTCATTATGCGAGTATATTTATGTTAAAATATTGTAGGTTTGGTTTATTACATTTAGGAGTTGTATAATTTGTGATCAATGGTTGGGTTTTAAATGGAAGATTCAAATTTAGTTGCTAGACGACGACTTGAATGCTTGAGTAGCACAATGGGGTGTGATAATGAGCACATGACACCTCCCAAACTAACCATAGGTTAGGGAGTCATGTTTGATATTGTTGTTGTGCTTTATTTGACACTCCATTACTGCTAGACATCCTTAGAGATGTTGAAGATCATTATGTAGGCTGACTAGCATGTACAGATCATTCTGAGTATAGGGGGAGTCATCTTGTTGTCCCTGGTTGACCTGTCCTTTTGTAATAAATTATTCAATATTGTGTCTATAGTTTTTTAGTAATATATAAATTATTTATCTTATAAAGTATTTCCAAAATATAAAAAATTAAATTCAAAATATAGATAAAATCTAAAATTAATGATTTTTAATGATTACTTTTTATAAGTTTTACATATAGAATATAGATTTATTTTAATAAGTCCTCATGTATACATATTACACATATAAATATACATATAATATACATGGCTCAAAAAACTCAATAATAACTCGAGGCGAGCTCCTTGAAGTGTAACACCTGCAAACCTGGGCTAGGAGATTAGCAGGTCGGCGATATGTGATTAATTGTGTTTTTGAATTTCTAGTTAGAAAGAAAAGAATGTACAAGTATGTATGCATGTATGTTAGAATGTGTGTATGTATGCATGGAAAGTAAGTAAACTGGACACCTCCTACTTGGTTTAAACCAACTACATGTGTACGTGGGTTTATGTCTGATTATTCCTATCAAAGTGTAAAGTGTGAAGTGTGTGTGTTGAGAGGAAACCTTCAAGAGAAGAAACCTTGCAAACTTGAACTTGAGAAGTCAAAATTTAGTGTTCTTTAATTCAAAAAGAAGGTGAGAAAGTGTTATTGACATGTTATGATTCGTATTGGTATGTTTATATGTTGAAAAGCATGTGTATAGGTAGTTTCACCATTGATGAAGTTTGGAAGAAAGCTTGATTAATGGGTTTTGTAGATTTTGTTGTTTTGGGTGAATAAAAAGGTGCTCATGCTGATTTATAAACATGTTATAAGTTATATATATATGTTTTGTTTGAAGATACATGATGTTAGAAAGGTTTATAAGAGGTTTTGGTTGGCTGAAATCCGAGTAAATGAAGAAGACGACCTGTAAAATTGTATGTCGCGGCGCTACGCCTAAGGGTCGCGGCATGACGTTGGTAAAATCCGACAATTGGGTTTCGGATTGTGAGAATCTGAAATTTTGCCAAATCCGACCCTTGGAAATCCGAAACTTTGCAAATCCGACCTTGAAATCCAATACTTTAGAAATCCGCCACCAAAATCCGCTAGTTGACTTGCGGATTTGAAATCCGATATGGTCGCGGCGTGACAGGGCACATTTCAGAAAGTTTACTTATTTTAATTGTGTTTTGACTAGAATGAATTGGCATGTTATTTATATGAATTTATTGAGTTGTTTATATGGATTTAAGATATAAATATATATGAGAAGATATATTTATATATTCGAGACTGATTTGATTGTTATTGTGTTTTCAGGCAATCAAAAGACTTAGTAATATTAGAACTCTGAGCTCGTGTTGATTTTGAGGTGAGTGTACGTTAATCGCGGATGGTAAAGATTATGGTTAATGTTATTGATGTGATGCATGATGTGATTGAGATTGGATTGGATTGATTGCACTGTTGATTGTGATATTGATTGTTGATATCTGCTGCATGACTATTTGGTCAATACGCACTCTTAGGATGATTTTGAGTTGCGTTTGGGAAGTCAGGTATACGTAGAATTGGGCTGGGCTCGTTTACTGGTTGGTTGAACAGTGGTAGCCTTACTATTGCATATATTGCTTCAGAGGAGGATTTCATTGTGCCAATTCAGTAGAGAGCTATCGGTAAACCTTTGCTTTGGCCGGCATTGGTTGTAGGTTGTGCAACGAACCGCCGGTCTTCTCGGGATATGTGATTACATGCTTTGATATTGACTGTGGATGTTTGCTTTTGGGTTTAGCCTCTACTCACTTAGCTTTGTGCTAATTCCCCTTAGTTGTTTCTTTTGCAGGTTCGTGTTTGTGAGGTTGGCTGAAGGAGAAGTTGACCTGACTCTGATATTAGATTTTGAAAAGAGACGAGCCTGGTTATTTTGTAACACCAAAACAATGATACTTTTGTTTGTGAACAATGATTGTACATTTGTTAATATTGGTTTGTATGTAAATGATTTGTTTACTTTAAGCTTCCGCAGCGTATTTAAAAAAAATGGCTTGTGATTTTACGGTGTTACAGTTTGGTATCAGAGCCTAGGTTTGGCAATGCATGCACGGCTAGAGTGTTGCATTCCCAAATCTTGGCTCGTGACGGTTCAAGCTTTCTTTCGCGGGAGTTAGAGTGAGTTAGAGTTGTTTGTAGCAGTTAGTATTTTGGATACTAACGGTTTATGCTAATGAGTTATGAGGTGATGTGACTGCAACAGATTATGGCTGACAGAGAGACTCCTATCCTTCCTCCTATGACCCAAGCTACAACTGAAGCTCCAGTAACTAAATACTTGGGGAATACAGAAACTGCGGGAACATCGGGTCAAGCCCGGGAAGAGGATCACAGTGAGTATGTGTATCAACTGGAGAACGAATTGGTGGAACTTTAAAATAAAGTCCAAAGAATGAGCAACAACAACAACATCAACCTGAACCAACTCTAGTGCCGACTGCGATTCCTACACAGGCGACAGTAGCACCAGTGACAACACCTTTACCACCTATGACACAGATGATGCAACCACCATTTTATTACCCGTATCCACAACCAGGAGCTTATCCGTTTGCGTTTCCTGGATATAAACAACCGTGCACCTACAAGCAATTTCTTGATTGTAAACCCTCTGAGTACCATGGGAGTTCTGATCCTAATGCTTTATTGAACTGGTTAAGAGAGATGGCAAAGGTACTTGATGCCTGTAATTGCGAAAATGAGTTGAAGGTGAAGTATGCAACACGGATGTTGAGAGGAGACGCATTGGTCTGGTGGGATTCCATTACCGGCCATTTTACCGAGCAGCAACAGGAAAGCATTACCTGGAGTCAATTCCAGGTGGGTTACTCGACGGGTACCTTGGTGTAGTAGGTGCAAATCTTATCACAATGGGCAGTGTACGCCCCAGACTATGAGATGTGTGAAATGTGGCCAGTTTGGCCATGATTTGAAGAACTGCAGGTTTCCGAGAAGTGTTTGTTGGAATTGATAGTGGGAAGGGCATAGAGTTGGTGATTGCCCAATGAGCAAAAAGACAGGATCAGGGTTAGGAGGGGGAGGAGCTAGAGGATCATCTTTAGCGGGTCAGAAGTGAAAGAACCCACCCACTGCTGAGGGTCTGGCGTTTAGAATGACGGTGGATGATGGCACCACCACAGGCAACGTTATCACGGGTATGTTTTCGATAAACTCTACTCCTGCTAGAGTATTGTTTGATTCTGGAGCAAATCGCTCCTTTGTTTCTGTGGAATTTTGTGAAAAGTTGAATGTGCTTGTAATTAGACTTGATACTGCTTTAGAGATAGAAGTAGCAGATGGCATGATGGTTCCGGTCACGACTGCTGTGGCGGGAGCTAAAATTGATATAGATGGCGTGTGTTTTCCTGTTTATTTTCTTGTTATGACATTGTCGAGGTTTGATGTGGTGATTGGGATGGATTGGCTGAGTCTGAATCAAGCCAATATCAAGTGTCACAAGAAGTTAATTTCTTTTCCGTTGGCGGATGGTACACGGGTAGTAGCAAGGGGAGAGAAGGCTGGGTCTGTGATCCCGATTATTTCGTGTTTGAAAGCTAAGAAGGCATTGGATAGAGGATGTGAATCATACCTGGCTTATGTGATTGATGGAAAGAAAGAAAAGCAAGCAATGACTGATATCCGGGTGGTAGCGGAATACCCGGAAGTGTTTCCAGAAGAGTTGCCAGGATTGCCTCCGGTTCGTGAGGTGGAGTTCAAAATAGATTTAATCCCTGGTTCTAGACCAGTAGCGAAGGCTCCGTACAGGTTGGCACCTTCAGAGATCCGGGAGATGATGACGCAGATTCAGGATCTGCTAGATAAAGGGTTTATTCATCCGAGTTCGTCCCCATGGGGAGCACCGGTATTGTTTGTAAAGAAGAAAGACGGTACGTTGCGAATGTGTATCGACTACCGGGAGTTGAATAAGAGAACAATAAAGAACAAGTATCCGTTACCGAGATAAGATGATTTGTTTGATCAACTACCGGGAGCTTCGTTCTTTTCTAAGATTTATTTAAGATTAGGTTATCATCAAGTGCGTGTTTCTGAGGAAGATGTGTCAAAAACAGCCTTTCGTACGCGTTACGGGCATTATGAATTCTTAGTTATGCCATTCGGCTTAACCAATGCACCTGCGATTTTTATGGATTTGATGAACAGGGTATGTCGACCAATATTGGATGATTTTGTGATAGTCTTCATCGATGATATTCTGATTTATTCAAAGACTGAACAGGAGCATGAACATCATTTGAGACAAGTTTTGGAAACTTTAAAGAAAGATCATCTCTTTGCTAAGTTCTCAAAATCGGAATTTTGGTTGAGGGAAGTTCAATTCTTGGGGCATGTGATATGTAATGAAGGAGTGAAAGTGGATCCTTCGAAAGTGGAAGCTGTGATGTACTAGAATGCTTCAAAGACGCCGTCTGAAATAAAGAGTTTTCTGGGTTTTGCTGGATACTACCGCAGGTTTATTAAAAACTTTTCTAAGATTGCGGGTCCATTGACTAAGTTAACTCGGAAAGATGTGAAGTTTGTTTGGGGTAGTGAATAAGACAAAGCTTTCCAGACTTTAAAGCAGTTGTTATATCAGGCTCCCATTCTTGCATTGCCAAGTGGATCAGATGATTTAACTGTTTATTGCGATGCGTCGTTGGTGGATTGGGATGTGTCCTTATGCAGAGGGATCCGGTGATTGCGTATGCTTCAAGATAGTTGAAACCACATGAAAAGAATTACCTGAATCACAACTTGGAACTGGCAGCTGTCGTATTTGCCTTTAAACTGTGGAGACACTATTTTTATGGCACCAAATGCGTGATTTGTACGGATCATAAGAGTCTCCAGTATGGGTTTACACAGAAAGAACTGAACATGAGACGGAGACGATGGGTGGAGTTGATAAAAGATTATGATTGCGAGATCAGATACCACCCTGGGAAAGCAAATGTGGTAGCAGATTCCCTGAGCCGCAAGGGAGCGGGAAATTCTATCCAATTTATGCGTATGGAGATTGTGTCTGATTTAGTGGATAGACTGAAGTTTACTCAATTGGAAGCTCTGAAGGAAGAAAACTTGAAGAATGAACTGATGAAGAAATGTAAGGACGAGCTTACTGATGATTCTCGTGGATTGAAGATGTATAAGACTCGTGTGTGGGTGCCTATGCTTGGAGAATTGAGAAAGTTGATTCTAACTGAAGCACACAAGCCGAGACTCTCTGTTCACCCAGGAAGCACTAAAATGTACAACGATTTGAAAGTGCTTTACTTGTGGCCTACAATGAAGGCAGATGTGGCACATTTTGTGGAATCATGCCATATATGTGCACAAGTGAAGGTAGAACATCAGAAGCCTTACGGATCCTTGAAGCAGTTGGAGATTCCTGAGTGGAAGTGGGAACATATAACGATGGATTTCGTGACTAAACTTCGGTGAACTCAGAAGAATCACGATATGATTTGGGTGATCGTGGACCGATTGACGAAGAGTGCCTATCTTCTTGCTACATGTGAGACGGCTTCTCTAAGTAAGTTGGCTCAATTGTACATCGATGAGATCATTGCGAGACATGGTATATCGTTGTCGATAGTTTCTGATAGAGACTCCAGGTTTGTTTCTAATTTCTGGAGGAGTCTACAGAAGGAGTTGGGGACGAGAATTAATTTGAGTACTGCTTATCATCCCCAGACTGACGGTCAGACTGAGCGAACCATACAGACACTCGAAGATATGCTACATGCCTGTGTAATTGAGTATGGTGGATCTTGGGATTTACACCTGCCATTGATAGAGTTTGCGTATAATAATTCTTACACTCCAGTATTGGAATGCCTCCGTATGAAATGTTGTACGGTCGTCGCTGCCGTACCCAGACATGTTGGTTAGAGGGTGGTGAGAAACAGTTTGTAGGGCCTGAGATTGTTCAGTTGACTGCTGGCAAGGTTGCTATAGCCAGAGAGAAGTTGAAAGCCGCCAGGGATAGACAGAAGATGTATGCGGATCCATGACGTCGTCCAATATCATTTGAGGTGGGGGAGTTGGTGTATCTAAAGGTCTCTCCTTGGAAGGGCGTAATTCATTTTGGCAAACGTGAGAAGTTGGCTCCCCGCTACATTGGTCCTTTCCATATTCGTCAGATTGTAAATGACCAGACAGTTACACCGGATCTTCCAACAGAGCTTGCAGGAATTCATGACACGTTTAATGTCTGTTATCTGAGAAAATGCAAGGTTGAAGACGAGAGTCAGATTCTCCCAGTACACGAATTGAAAGTGGATTCAAAGAAGAGACTGATTGAGGAACCAGTTGACCTGTTAGATCGTAAAGTGTCCAAGCTCCGAAAGAAGCAGATACCAATGGTTTTGGTCAAGTGGAAACATAGTTTAGGTTTTGATTTGACGTGGGAGACTGAGGCAGAGATGAAAGATAGATACCCCCAATTGTTTGAGCGAGAAGGGATTTCGAGGACGGAATCCTCTTAAGGAGGGGAGATTTGTAACACCCGCAAACCTGGGCTAGGAGATTAGCAGGTTGACGATATGTGATTAATTGTGTTTTTAGATTTGCTATGTGTTTATTATAAGTTAATAGAATTAATTAACTTAATTAAAAAAAATATATATAAATGTTACTGATTAATTTCTAGTTAGAAAGAAAAGAATGTACAAGTATGTATGCATGTATGTTAGAATGTATGTATGAATGCATGGAAATTAAGTAAAATGGACACCTCCTGCTTGGTTTAAATCAAATACATGTGTACGTGGGTTTATGTCTGATTATTCCTATCAAATTGTATAGTGTGAAGTGTGTGTGTTGAGAGGAAACCTTCAAGAGAAGTAACCTTGCAAACTTGAACTTGAGAAGTCAAGATTTAGTGTTCTTTAATTCAAAATAAGGTGAGAAAGTGTTATTGACATGTTATGATTCGTATTGGTATGTTTATATGTTGAAAAGCATGTGTATAGGTAGTTTCACCATTGATGAAGTTTGGAAGAAAGCTTGATTAATGGGTTTTGTAGATTTTGTTGTTTTGGGTGAGTAAAAAGGTGTTCATGATGATTTATAAACATGTTATAAGTTATATATATGTTCTGTTTGAAGATACATGATGTTCGAAAGGTTTATAAGAGGTTTTGGTTGGCTGAAATCCGAGTAAATGAAGAAGATGACCTGTAAGATTGTATGTCGCGGCGCTACGCCTAAGGGTCACCGCGCGACGTTGGTTAAATCCGACAATTGGGTTTCGGATTGTGAGAATCCGACATTTTGCCAAATCCGACTCTTGGAAATCCAAAACTTTGCAAATCCGACCCTGAAATCCGATACTTTAGAAATCCGCCACCAAAATCTGCTAGTTGACTTGCGTTTTTGAAATCCGACATGGTCGTGGCGCGACGCACACTACGTCGTGGCGTGACGGGGCACATTTGAGAAAGTTTACTTATTTTAATGTTGTTTTGACTAGAATGAATTGGCATGTTATTTATATGATTTTATTGATTTCTTTATATGGTTTTAAGATATAAATATATATGAGAAGATATATTTATATATTCGAGACTGATTTGATTATTGTTGTGTTTTCAGGCAATCAAAAGACTCAGTAATATTAGAACTCTGAGCTCGTGTTGATTTTGAGGTGAGTGGACGTTAATCACGGATGGTAAAGATTACGGTTAATGTTATTGATGTGATGCATGATGTGATTGAGATTGGATTGGATTAATTGAACTATTGATTGTGATATTGATTGTTGATATCTGCTGCATGATTATTTGGTCGATATGCACTCTTAGGATGATTTTGAGTTGCGTTTAGGAAGTCAGCTATACGTAGAATTGGGCTAGGCTCGTTTATTGGTTGGTTGAATAGTGGTGGCCTTACTGTTGCATATGTTGCTTCAGAAGAGGATTTCACTGTGCCAATTCAGTAGAGAGCTATCGGTAAACCTTTGCTTTGGCCGGCATTGGTTGTAGGTTCTGCGCTGAACTGCCGCTCTTCTCGGGATATGTGATTACATGCTTTGATATTGACTGTGGATGTTTGCTTTTGGGTTTAGCCTCTACTCACTTAGTTTTGTGCTAATTTCCATCAGTTGTTGCTTTTGCAGGTTCGTGTTTGTGAGGTTGGCTGAAGGAGAAGTTGACCTGACTCTGATATTAGATTATAAAAGAAACGAGCCTGGTTATTTTGTAACACCAAAACAATGATATTTTTGTTTGTGAACAATGATTGTACATTTGTTAATATTGGTTTGTATGTAGATGATTTGTTTACTTAAAGCTTCTGTAGCGTATTAAAAAAATGTCTTGTGATGTTACGGTGTTACATTAAGGTTGAGCTAGCTCGACTCATTATGTAATTCGTGCTTTTTTTTTGGGCTCGAACTCTAAAAAGTTTGAATCGAACGAGCTGAACTCATGTTAGGATTTAATATTTTATAGAAATGGAAGTTAACATTGTGGGTGATGTTTGTATTAAATACAAGCAATAGGGGCTCAATATGTAAAATCTCTAAAGTAATATACTCAGCTTGGGCCTAGTTGTAAACAGTACGTAAGTTTACGTAGGTAATGTAATAGGCGAGTATTTATTTGTATGTACATGTTAAGTTAATTGAATATATTTGTGTTTTAAGTATGTTTTGTGTATGTGTGTTATGTATGTATATATGTATTAAGTAAATATATATATGTACTAATTATATTATATAGTATAGATTATTTAGAAAGAAAGAAAAGAATAAAGAAAAAGAAAGAAGATATTTTGTCGAGAGGCGGTTTGCCTCTGGATAAGATTTATATGTAAGTAAGGTGTGAAATTGACTTGTAAAGTCAAATATAGCAAAACTCTAAAAACACACACAAACACACACTTGATAAAGCTCTCGTGAGTTCTTGAAAGAGATAGTTGAAAGATTTGAAGGTCTAGACCTAAAACAAGGTTAGTATGGTGTTTGTAGTAAAGATTATACATGTAATATGCTAGAAATATGGGTGTTGTGTGGCTGGAAGTTTATGATGGAGTTGAAGACTCCATTGTTGAACATGAGAGCTTACTTTACATGTGGGGTTCTGATATTTGATGTAATTAAAAGGTGTTAATATGTTCATGAGGTTCATATAGGTAGTATATGAAGTTCTAAGATATTTTAGAAGTGAAAGCTAACAAGTTTGAAATCTGGGTTTTTGAATATATTAAGCAAAAGTCGCATGAGATATGAACAAGAAGAAGATGAAGTGTAGGATTGCAAGCAACACGACGCGTCGAAGAAGGGGACGCGATGCGTTCCCGCATATTCGTGCGATATTCACTTTCATCCGACTCTTGCTTCATCCGACTTTTACTTGATCCGACTTTCATGGTCCGAAAGTCGCATGAACCATCCGAAAGTCGCATAATCCATCCGACTTTTGCTTAAGTGTGGTCCGACTTTTGAAATTGATCCGAAAGTCGCATGAAAAGCGCGACCGACACGTCCAGCCCTTGGACGTGACGCGTCGGGTGAAAGTCAAGGATGTCCATTTTAAAAGCTAAGAAATTCTAAGGCACAAGTTGTGCTATATATTGTAAGATTCTTTTATGGTGTTTATGAGCCTTAGTTGGCTCTTGTAAGAGTTCTAGTAATAGAATATAATGTATGCAAACGCTTAACGTGATTGCCGATGCCGATGTTTTAGGTAAACGTGTCATCTGAACCAGCATTAAGTAGACGAACATTGTAAGCTAATCAGGTGAGTGCCAGCTTTCATGAGACTTAGTAGAGTAAGGCTTGTATGCAAGATGTACATGTGAATATATTATGTATATCTGACTTGTTTTTGCAGGTATGCTCAAGGAGGTAAGTGTATGACTTAGATGATGTTAATTAGGTGCATGCGAGCGGGTCCAGACTCGAACCGCTTAGTTAATACCTGATGATATGTATGATTAGATAATTGGATGATATTGCATGAAAGTTGATGGATCCCTGTGGGATCATAAGTATGTATGTGTGTATGTGCACTGGCTGCAGACTATCTGAAGCATGGTTAAGGTTAGTCCGTTGTAACTGGATCCCATGAGTACTTCGGGATTTCACGGTGATTTGGGAGGCATCCTAGATCCTAGGTTCTGCAGAACCACAGTGCCTTAACGTGAGTGGTAATCAACCGGTTGTAGCTGGATTACCTGTGGAGCCTCTGGCTCTGTGAACGATGTTTGGTGGACTGCTTTTTGCTCCCCCACCAGTGCGGTTGGTCGTGTGTGATCCCCCGGTCTGAGTTGTTGAGCAGGATTGATTACCCTGCTAGACACGACTCTTACTGATCTTATTAGCACACCGCTATGTGTTAAGCTAGCAATGATTGATTATATACGATGTATGATGCATGACTTACTGTATTGATGCTTATGATTGTATGTATTCACTAGCTAAGTGTTAGCTAATGGTGCTATGATTTCCCTTTTCATGTAAAGACTAGAAGTCCTGTGAGGCGGGTGGCTTTTGGATGCAAATAACCCTTGTGGGTTAGAACTCTTGATTTTGATGTATGTTGTAATAAGATAATTTATGGCCGGTTCCTGTGATAGGTAACACCGGTGTATGTTTGAAAGATGAAGATGTAACTAACAGTTTGTTATATTAAAAGAAAAATTTCTGCTGCTAAATCCGATTTGTCATTAAAGATGTTGTTTTCAGAAGCGGTGTTACTATTAGGTATCAGAGCTTAAGTTTGAGTGAATTGTGTACTTGTAAGAGTATTCGATCTCAAACTCGGGCCCGACCATAAAGAAGTGTTCCTGTGGGGGGGATTGAGTGAGAGTGTTATATGTATGCTATTATTGTAAAATGATTTGTTAGTAAGATAAGTAAGTGAGATAGAGTAATAACTGCTCTTTCTCTGTCATATAGAAAGTTGAGAAAAAGATGTCTGACGAACGTGGGAATACAGAACAAGCTCTTAAAGAGATGGAGGATGAGGCTTCTCATATGCCTCATCAGGCTGAAGATGAAAGATCTCAGCATAATGTTGGAGGTGGCAGACCTGAACCAGATCAGGCTGCCTATATCAGACGTCTGGAGGAAGAGCTACGAGTAGCAAAAGAGCTCTTATTGCAGGCTACACTGAACAAGCCCCGCAAGACTTGTTCATACAAGAAGTTTCTCTCCTGCAAGCCTCCTACGTTTGAGGGGAGTGATAACCCCACCGTTACTATCCAGTAGCGAATGTGAACCGTAGTACTGTGTGAAGTACGCAGTACGAATGCTGAAAGGCCGTGCCATATTTTAGTGGGATTCGGTAAAGGCCTCTGTTAGTAAAGAGGTGTTGAGTGCTCTCTCTTGGGAGCAGTTTTCTGAAAAGTTGTTGAAGAAGTATTGTACGGAATATGACATGGAGTGAATGGAGAGGGAGTTCACTGATCTCCATAAGGGGAATAAACCGATAGAAGAACATATCACCTCATTCACTGACAAGATGTGGTTTGTTCCCCATCTGATTCCCGATGAGACCACCAAGATAAGGAGGTTTGTGGCAACTCTGCCATTCGAGTTTCGCCCTCATGTACGGGAAGCTATTAGTCTGGATCGGGCTTTTGAAATAGCCCTGCAATTGGAGGGAGACCGCTTATATTGCAAGGGCGAATATGCCAATGGGGGGTCAAAGAGAAAGTTTCAGCCATCTGACAAATCGGGTCCTTCCAAACGACAATCCTCTACAGGCGGGAAAACTGAGACTTCGAAGAAGCCGAGACCTGACACTCCATGGTGCTCTTAGTGTCGTACTTATCACGCTGGTGATTGTTCAAGTGTTACTCGACGTTGCTGGAGGTGCGGGTAGAAGGGCCACGCTAGTACTGAGTGTGGTTTCAAAGAAGATGTATGCTACCGGTGCTACAAGCCCGGGCACAAGATGATAGATTGCCCGGAAAGACAGGGTGCTGGAACCAAGGGGTCTTATTCTTCTAGAGGCTAGAAAAGAGATGATGCGCCCCGCGCCAAAGGGTGGGCCTTCCAGATGACAGCTGAGGAGGTTAAAGCAGCATGGGATGTCATCACGGGTACTTTTCTTATTAATTATATTCCTGCTTGTGTTATATTTGACTCTGGAGCTACCTACTTCTTCGTATCTGTGGCGTGTCGTAGAAGATTGCAATTACCTGTCGTTCCGTTAACTAAGCCACTCAGAGTAGAGGTTGCTGATGGCCAAGTAGTCTTTGTTATAGAGAAAGTTCCTATAGCTGTGATTTACATTGACGGGAGTAGTATCCCTATTTCTTTCTTCATTATGCCTATTGCGGGCTTCGATGTTGTAATCGGGATGGATTGGCTCAGCAAGCGCGAAGCTGAGATTCTCTGTTCCAAAAAGATGATCAAGATCCCTCTTTTTGATGGATCTTATGCTGTTGCTCGTGGAGAACGACAGGATTCTGATATTCCCATTGTCTCCATGATTAAAGCTCAGAAATCGATTTCCAAAGGTTATGACTCTTATCTAGCATATGTCATTGATGCTACCATGGAGAAACGACCAGTCAAAGATATTCGGGTGGTGTCTGACTACCCTGAGGTATTCCCTGAAGAACTTCCGGGTTTGCCTCTGATCAGAGACGTAGAATTTAAGATTGAACTTATTCCAGGAGTTACACCTGTTGTAACACCATAAAATCTAAGCCATTTTTTAATTAATTGCGCTACGGAAGCTTTAATTAACTTTAAACATTCATTTCATTCACAAAATTATACAAACAAAATATCTGTTCTCAAAATCCAACAAACATAATTATGTGTTACAAAATAAACAGACTCGTTTAATTTAAATCAAGACATCAGAGTCAAGTCAAGTTTTCCTTCTACGAGCACTCACCAACACAAACCTGCAAAATCAACAACTGTTGGGAATTAGCACTAAGCTAAGTGAGTAGAGGCTAAAGCCAAAAGAAAACATCAAGGCAATACTAATCATGTAATCACAACCACTAAGAAGACCGGCGGTTTGGCGCAGAACCTACAACCAATGCCGGCCAAAACAAAGGTTTACCAATAGCCCTCTACTGAATTAGCATAGTGAAATCCCACTCTGAAGCAACATATGCAACAGTAAGGCTACCACTGTTCAACCAACCAGTAAACGAGCACATCCCAATTCCACGTATAGCTGACTTCTCAAACGCAACTCAAAATCATACTAAGAGTGCGTATCGAACAAATAGTCATGCAACAGTCAACAATAATATATAACACTCAACAGTTTCAGTATCAAACCATCACATACAATCATGCCTTACATCAGTAATTTTACACACAATCTTTACCATTCGCATCCAACATCCACTCACCTTTCAAGTTCAGACGAAGTACTCAGAAATCTAATGTTACTGAGCCTTTGGATTGCCTGGAATAAAATAATAACCAATCAGTCTCAAATCTTATTAATATATTTGACATATATTTATAATTCATTCATAATATCAACAATCAATAAACAATTACAAATCCAAACACAAAATATCGGATTTCAAAACTATCGGATTCTCACTTCTCATATTCTTGAAAATCCGCAACTAAGGTATCGGATTTCCCAAAATCCGCAACTATCTATAAGGATTTCACAACTGTCGGATTTAGGAATCCGATGGGTTCCAATCTGTTTTGTCTTAATCGGATTTCAAATTTCCAAAATCAAGAGTATCGGATTTCACTAAGTCCCGGATTAGGGTATCGGATTTCTATATAATCGGATTTCATTGTTCCTCTATATATATCAATCGGATTTGGAGTTTTCATAAACCAAGTATCGGTTTTAGTCAAGGATTTCAAAGTCTCGGTTTACAAGTGTCGGTATTCAAAACTTCCGGATTTAAGGATTCGGATTTCCATATTCGGATTTCATAGGAATCGGTTCTAGTCACAATCGGTTTTCCTATCTTTAACAATCCGATAACTTCATACTCATCAAATCCGCAAACATCAAAATAGCATAACTCAAACCCAGATTCATAATAATCATCAATTCATATCTGATCATAATTTTAACATTCTAAAACACATTTTCATGCAAAGGATCAACATATAACATATATAATATGAACACACAAAATCATCAAATCATATTCATCAAAACCGATTATGGTGTTCTAACATGCAATCATCAATCTAAACATAAATCATGTTCTAAATCACATAGCATATCATTTAAGAAGAAAGACATTATGATAATCTTAAACACACCAACCTTAATCTTTGATCACACACAATAAAAATGGAAATTCCGATTCCCTTCCTTCTTCTTCGGTTTTTTCTTGATAGAGAATAAAGCATACACTTTTCTTTTGAAAATGATAACAGATTGTAGGGTATACACATACACTAGATTACATGCAAAATAGGTGGCACTAAATCAACTAACACCCCCTCCACATGTAATACACTTACACACATGCGTACATACACACACCTATGGTCATTCATACATATATACATACTTATAATAATCTTAATTAATAATTAATTCACTTAGATAATCACATAATTAAATTAAAATAATTAAATCACAACAAACACATACCGTAAACCTGCTAATCTAGTAGCCCAGGTTTGCGGGTGTTACAAATCTCCCCTCCTTAAGAGGATTCCGTCCTCGGAATCCTTTCCAGTTCGAATAACTGGGGATACCTATCTTTCATTTCTGCTTCAGTTTCCCAGGTTAGATCAGAACCTAGACTGTGTTTCCACTTGACCAATACCATAGGTATTTGCTACTTTCGAAATTTGGTCACCTTTCGATCTAGCAGTTCAATCGGTTCCTCTATCAGTCTCTTCTTAGAATCAACTTTCAATTCATGTACCGGAAGAATCTGACTTTCATCATCAATCTTACACTTTCTCAGATAACGGACATTAAATGTATCATGAATCCCAGCAAGCTCTGTAGGAAGATCTAGTGTAACTGCTTGATCATTTACAACTTGACGGATACGGAAAGGACCAATGAAACGGGAAGCTAACTTCCCACATTTGCCAAAGCGAATTACACCTTTCCATGGAGAAACTTTCAGATATACTAGCTCTCCCACATCAAACTTTACTGGACGTCGTTTTGGATCAGCATACATTCTTTGTCTATCTTTGGCTGCTTTCAATTTATCTCTGGCTATAGAAACCTTGTCAGCAGTCAACTGTACTATCTCAGGACCTGCAAACTGTTTCTCACCGGCTTCTAACCAACAAGTCGGAGTACGGCAGTGACGAACGTACAACATTTCATACGGAGGCATTCCAATACTGGAGTGATGAGAGTTATTGTACGCAAATTCTATCAATGGCAGGTGTGAATCCCAAGATCCATCATACTCTAGTACACAAGCTCGCAACATATCGTCGAGTGTCTGTATGGTTCGTTCAGTCTGACCGTCTGTCTGAGGATGGTAGGCTGTACTCAAATTAACTCTGGTTCCCAATTCTCTTTGCAAACTCCTCCAGAAATTGGATACAAACCTTGAATCTCTATCAGACACAATTGACAATGGTATACCATGCCTCGCAACGATCTCGTCTATGTATAGTTGTGCCAGTTTACCCAACGAAGCTGTGTCACAAGTAGCTAGAAAATGAGCACTCTTTGTCAAACGATCCACTATCACCCATATCATATCATGATTCCTCTGACTTCGTGGTAGTTTTGTTACAAAATCCATTGTGATGTGCTCCCATTTCCGCTCAGGAATCTCTAACTGCTTCAAAGACACATAAGGCCTCTGATGTTCCACTTTCACTTGCGCACAAATATGGCATGATTCCACAAAATGCGCCACATCTGCTTTCATCGTAGGCCACCAGTAAAGCACTTTTAGATCGTTATACATTTTAGTGCTTCCTGGGTGTACGGACAATCTCGACTTGTGTGCTTCTGTCAAAATTAATTGTCTCAATTCTGCAAGCTTAGGCACCCACACACGAGCTTTGAATATTTTTAATCCACGAGAATCGTCATTCAATTCATCTTTTCTCTTTTTCATTAACTCAGTCTTTAAATTTTCTTCTTTAAGGGCTTCTATCTGAGCAAACTTTAGTCTATCTATCACATCAGATACTATGTCAATTCGCATAAACTGAATAGAGCTTCCATTCCCTTTTCGACTCAGGGCATCTGCCACAACATTTGCCTTTCCCGGGTGATATCTGATCTCACAGTCATAATCTTTTATCAATTCTACCCAGCGTCTCTGTCTCATATTAATTTTTTTCTGAGTGAACACATACCGCAAGCTCTTATGATCTGTACAAATTACGCATTTGATGCCGTACAAGTAATGTCTCCACAATTTGAGCGCAAATACTACTACTGCTAGCTCCAAGTCATGAGTCGGGTAGTTCTTTTCATGTGGTTTCAACTGTCTGGAAGCATAAGCAATCACCCGATCTCTCTGCATTAATACACACCCTAAACCAGCCAATGATGCGTCACAAAATACTGAAAAATCTTCAGATCCATTTGGCAAAGCAAGGATTGGAGCTTGACACAACAGTTCTTTTAATATCTGGAAGGCCTTATCTTGTTCGTTACCCCACATAAACTTTACATCCTTCCGAGTTAACTTGGTTAACAGACCCGCAATCTTAGAAAAATCCTTGATAAATCTGCGGTAGTATCCAGCCAATCCCAGAAAACTCTTTATCTCTGACGGTGTTCTTGGAGCATTCCAATTCATCACTGCCTCTACCTTTGAGGGATCCACCTTTACCCCTTCCTTACAGATTATATGCCCCAAAAACTGAACTTCTCTCAACCAAAACTCACATTTCGAGAACTTTGCATACAACTGTTCTTTCTTCAGAATTTCCAAGATCTGTCTCAAATGCTGCTCATGTTCTATCTCAGTCTTCGAGTAAATCAAAATGTCATCAATGAAGACAATCACAAACTTATGAAGAAATGGTCGGCAGACTCTGTTCATGAGATCCATAAATATTGCTGGTGCGTTGGTTAGACCGAATGGCATAACCAGGAACTCGTAATGACCATATCGCGTACGGAAAGTTGTATTTGACACATCCTCCTTTGACACCCGTACTTGATGGTAACCCGATCTTATATCAATCTTCGAGAAGAAAGAATCTCCGTGTAGTTGATCGAACAAATCATCAATTCTGGGTAACGGGTATTTATTCTTTATCGTCCTCTTGTTCAATTCCCTGTAATCAATGCACATTCGCAATGTACCATCTTTCTTCTTTACAAATAACACTGGCGCACCCCACGGTGAAGAACTTGGACGAATAAACCCTTTATCTAACAAGTCTTGAATTTGTGTCATCATTTCTCGGATTTCTGAAGGTGCCAGTCTGTACGGTGCTTTAGCCACTGGTCGGGAACCCGGAATCAAATCTATCTTGAATTCTACCTCTCTAACTGGAGGCAGCCCATGCAACTCTTCTGGAAACATCTCCGGGTATTCCGTTACCACCCGGATGTCTGTCATAGCTTGTTTTTATTTCTTTCCATCAATCACATACGCTATAAACGATTCACAACCTTTACTTAGTGCTTTCTTTTCCTTTAAACATGAAATTATTGAAATTGCAGACCCGGCTTTCTCACCCCTTGCTATCACCCTTGTACCATCCGCTAATGGGAACGAGATTAACTTCTTGTGGCATTTTATACTTGCTTGATCCAGACTTAACCAATCCATCCCCAATACAACATCAACACCAGATAAAGGCATGACAAGAAAGTAAACAGGAAAACATACACCATCAATATCAATTTTAGCTCCAGTCACAGCAGTCGTGACTGGAACCATCATGCCATCTGCTACTTCTATTTCTAGGGCACTAGCAAGTTTAATAACAGGTATATTTAATCTACCACAAAACTCCACAGACACAAACGAGCGATTAGCTCCAGAATCAAATAACACTCTTGCAGGGATAGAGTTAATCAGAAACATACCGGTTATGACATCGTCAGTAGTGGTGGCATCCTCCACCGTCATTTTAAAAGCCCTACCCTCAGTAGTAGGTGGGTTCTTTCTCTTCTGACCAGCTGAAGATGATCCCCAAGCTGTCCCCGCCCTTGCTCCCGATCCCACTTTCTTTCCCACCGGGCAATCTCCCACTCTGTGCCATTCTTTCTGGCAGTTCCAACAGACACTGCGTGGGAACCTGCAATCCTTCAGTTCATGGCCAAACTGGCCACACTTGACACACCTTCTAGATTGGGGTGTACACTGCCCATTGTGGTATGACTTCCACTGACTACACAACGGTGCCCTCTGTGTTGACCCACTGACATTCGACCTTCTACTTTAGTCTCCCTGCTTATATCCGCTGCCTTGACCACCCTGTTTTTGTTGGGAATTGTAATGATCAATCTTTGATTTTTGTTGGGCAATCTTTTCTCCATTCCAATTATTCCTGGCAATTAAATCCCCTTCCGCTATCTTTGCCAAGTTGAATGCTTGCGATAAGGTAGTAGCCCACCTAGTGGCGCTACGGAGATCAGGGTGCAGCGCTCCAACAAAGTGAGCAATTTTAGATTCTTCGTCTAGTACCCTGTGCTTCACAAACCTCATTTTCTGATTAAATTGCTTAATCAGATCATTTGCAAGTCCATAAATTCTTTCTTGATCTTCGCAACTTCAAATGTACCACAGTATTGTTCACAAAGTTTCTCTTGGAATTGACTCCAAGTAATGCTTTCATGTTGTTGTTCAGTAAAATGGCCTGTGATTGAATCCCACCAAACCATAGTATCACCTTTCAGCATCCTTGATGCATACTTCACCTTAAGTTCATTTTCACAGTTACAGGCATCTAGTGCCTTTACCATTTCCCTTAGCCAGTTCAGGGTTATGTTAGGGTCAGAACTTCCACTGTATTCCGAAGGCTTACAGTCAAGGAATTGTTTATATGTGCACGGCTACTTAAACCCAGGAAACGCAAAAGGGTAAACTCCTTGTTGTGGATATGGATAATAGAACGGTTGTTGCATCATCTGTGTCACTGGTGGTAGGGGCATTGATACTGGTGGTACGGTTGCCTGAGTAAAGATCGCAGTTGATACCGGAGGTTGTTCAGTTTGGGTTAATCTTTGCTCCAGGTTGTTTAGCTTAGCTCTAAGATCCATTAGTTCATTCTCCAGTTTAAATATGTATTCACTCTGATCTTCTTCCTGTTCCTGGCCGGATGTTCCTGCTCGGTTAGTGGCATCCAATTCTTCTATTACTGGTGCCTCTGCAGATGATTGAGTAGCAGGAGGGAGGATAGGGGTCTCTCTTTCAGCCATATCTGTTACAATCACATCATCTCACAACTTATTAGCATAAACCGTTAGTACTCGAAATACTAACTACTACAAACAACTTTAACTTACTCTAATTACCCCTGAAGGAAATCTTGACCTGTCACGAGCCAAGATTTGGGAATGCAAACACTCTAGCCGTGTCTGCATCGCCAAACCAAGGCTCTGATACCAAACTGTAACACCATAAAATCTAAGCCATTTTTTTAATTAATTGCGCTGCGGAAGCTTTAATTTACTTTAAACATTCATTTCATTCACAAAATTATACAATAAAAATATCTGTTCTCAAAATCCAACAAACATAATTCTGTGTTACAAAATAAACAGGCTCGTTTCATTTAAATCAAGACATTAGAGTCAAGTCAACTTTTCCTTCTACGAGCACTCACCAACACAAACCTGCAAAATCAAAAACTGTGGGGAATTAGCACTAAGCTAAGTGAGTAGAGGCTAAATCGAAAAGCAAACATCAAGGCAATACTAATCATGTAATCACAACCACTAAGAAAACCGGCGGTTCGGCGCAGAACCTACAACCAATGCTGGCCAAAGCAAAGGTTTACCAATAGCCCTCTACTGAATTGGCACAGTGAAATCCCACTCTGAAGCAACATATGCAACAGTAAGGCTACCACTGTTCAACCAACCGGTAAACGAGCCCAGCCCAATTCTACGTATAGCTGACTTCTCAAACGCAACTCAAAATCATACTAAGAGTGCGTACCGAACAAATAGTCATGCAACAGACAACAATAATATATAACACTCAACAGTTTCAATATCAAACCATCACATACAATCAATCCTTACATCAGTAATATTACACACAATCTTTACCATTCGCATCCAACATCCACTCACCTTTCAAGTTCAGACCAAGTACTCAGAAGTCTAATGTTACTGAGCCTTTGGATTCCTTGGAAGAAAATAATAACCAATTCTCAAATCTTATAAATATATCTGACATATATTTATAATTCATTCATAATATCAACAATCAATAAACAATTACAAATCCAAACACAAAATATCGGATTTCAAAACTTTCGGATTCTCACTTCTTAGATTCTTGAAAATCCGCAACCAAGGTATCGGATTTCCCAAAATCCGCAACTATCTATAAGGATTTCACAACTGTCGGATTTAGGAATCCGATGGGTTCCAATCTGTTTTGTCTTAATCGGATTTCAAAATTCCAAAATCAAGAGTATCGGATTTCACTAAGTCCCGAAATAGGGTATCGGATTTCTATATAATCGGACTTCATTGTTCCTTTATATATATCAATCGGATTCGGAGTTAACATAAACCAAGTATCGGTTTTAGTCAAGGATTTCAAAGTCTCGGTTTACAAGTGTCGGCATTCAAAGCTTCCGGATTTAAGGATTCGGATTTCCATCTTCGGATTTCATAGGAATCGGTTCTAGTCACAATCGGTTTTCCTATCTTCAACAATCCGATAACTTCATACTCATCAAATCCACAAACATCAAAATAGCATAACTCAAACCCAGATTCATAATAATCATCAATTCATATCTGATCATAATTTTAACATTCTAAAACACATTTTCATGCAAAGGATCAACATATAACATATATAATATGAACACACAAAATCATCAAATCATATTCATCAAAACCGATTATGGTGTTCTAACATGCAATCCTCAGTCTAAACATAAATCATGTTCTAAATCACATAGCATATCATTTAAGAAGAAAGACATTATGATAATATTAAACACACCAACCTTAATCTTTGATCACACACAATAAAAATGGAAATTCCGATTCCCTCTCTTCTTCTTCGGTTTTTTCTTTACAGAGAACAAAGCATACACTTTTCTTTTGAAAATGATAAGAGATTGTAGGGTATACACATACACTAGATTACATGCAAAATAGGTGGCACTAAATCACCTAACACCCCCCCACGTGTAATACACTTACACACATGCATATATACACACACCTATGGTCATACATACATATATACATACTTATAATAATCTTAATTAATAATTAATTCACTTAGATAATCACATAATTAAATTAAAACAATTAAATCACAACAAACATATACCGTAAACCCGTTAATCTACTTGCCCAGGTTTGCGGGTGTTACACCTGTGGCTCGATCTCCGTATCTTCTTGCACCTTCTGAAATAAGAGAGATGATGACTCAAATTCAGGAGTTTCTTGACAAAGGTTTCATTCGTTCGAGTTCCTCACCGTGGGGAGCTCCTGTATTATTCGTGAAGAAGGACGAAATGATGAGTATATGCATCGATTACAGGGAGCTTAACAAGCGAACTGTAAAGAACAAGTATCCACTTCCTCGAATCGATGATCTTTTTGATCAATTGCAGGGAGCTACATGCTTCTCTAAGATTGATCTCCGGTCGCGGTATCATCACGTACGAGTTCACGAAGAAGATATTCCGAAGATTTCGTTCCGAACTCGTTACGGTCATTACGAATTTCTGGTTATGCCATTCGGTTTAACCAATGCCCCTACCGTCTTCATGGATCTAATGAATCGGGTTTGTCGTCCGTTTCTTGATAGATCTGTGATTGTGTTTATTGATGATATTCTTGTTTACTCGAAGACGGAAGCTGATCATGAGCTTCGTCTTCGTCAGGTCCTCGAGACTTTAAAACGAGAACAGTTGTACGCCAAGTTATCTAAGTGTGAATTCTGGCTTAGGGAAGTTCATTTCCTGGGCCATGTTATATGTCAAGACGGTGTCAAAGTAGATCCAGCTAAGGTGGAGGCTGTGATGAATTGGGGGGTTCCTCGAACTCCTTCCGAGATTAAAAGTTTCCTTGGCTTAGTTGGCTACTATCGGCGGTTTATCCACGATTCTCAAAGCTTGTGGGTCCATTGACCAAACTAACTCGCAAGGATGTGGCATTTGTGTGGTCGGAAGCTCAAGAAGAAGCCTTTCAGACCTTAAAACGATTATTATGTGAAGCTCCGGTCCTTACTCTGCCTGAGGGTTCGGAGGACTTCATGGTATATTGTGATGCCTCATATGCGGGTTTGGGTTGCGTCCTAATGTAACGTGATAGAGTGATTACCTACGCTTCTAGGCAGTTGAAATCACATGAGCGGAACTACCCAACCCATGATCTGGAGCTTGCTTCTGTTGTGTTTGCACTGAAGTTGTGGAGGCATTACCTTTATGGCACGAAGTGTGTGATGTACACTGATCACAATAGTCTTCAATATGTCTTTTCCCATAAAGAACTCAACATGTGGCAGCGCCGTTGGTTGGAGTTAATAAAAGACTACGATTGTGAGATCTGTTACCATCCTGGCAAGGCCAATGTTGTAGCGGACGCTTTAAGCCGTAAAGGACCGACAACAGAAGCGAAGTTTATGAGAATCTTGATAGTGCCATATTTGATTTCTAAGTCGAAAGAAGCTCAGCAGGTAGCATTGCAAGAAGAGAATTTTAAAGCTAAGACGATGAAGAAGTTAAAGGATCAGCTAAATGAAGATAATCGTGGGTTGAAGACTTTTCGATCCAGGATTTGGGTACCTTCTGTTGGAGGTAACCGTTAGCTGATTCTACAAGAAGCCCATAAGTCCAAATTATCCGTCCATCCGGGAATCACTAAGATGTACCATGACCTGAAGATGCTATACTGGTGGCCGATTCTCAAGAAGGACATCGCTTCATTTGTGGAGAGATGTCAAATATGCGCGCAAGTGAAGACGGAACACCAGAGACCGTACGGTAATCTGCAGCAACTGGATATTCCGGAGTGGAAGTGGGATAATATTACGATCGATTTCGTGAGGAAGCTACCGAAGACGTTGAGAGGGTAGGATATGATCTGGGTTATTATTGATCGACTGACGAAGAGTGCTCATTTCTTGGCTACAAACGAGTCTGCTTTGCTGACCCATTTAGCCCAGTTGTATATCGATGACATTGTGTCACGTCATAGTCTTCCTTGTTTGATTGTATCTGATCGTGACTCTCAGTTTGTCTCGAATTTCTTGCAAAGTCCGCAACGTGAACTTGGCACTCGTGTTCATCTGAGCACTACCTATCATCCGCAGACTGATGGCCAATCTGAACGTACGATCCAGACGTTAGAAGATATGCTCCATGTCTGTGTACTCGAGTTTGGTGGATCGTGGGATTCTCATCTCCCATTGATTGAATTTGCTTATAATAATTCATATCATTCCATCATTGGAATGCCACCATACGAGATGCTCTATGGAAGACGATGTTGCACTCCGACCTGTTGGTCGGAGCCTGGTGAGAAGCAGTTCGCTGGACCTAAAATTGTCCAGATTACCTCTGATAAAGTGAATGTGGCTCTTGAAAAGCTGAAAGCAGCTCAGGACTGATAGAAGATGTATGCGGATCCTAAGCATCGTCCCACTACATTTGAAGTCCATGATCACGTGTTCTTAAAAGTTTCTCCTTGGAAGGGCATAATTCGTTTTGGGCGCAAGGGGAAGCTAAGTCCGCGTGTCATTGGCCCATTTAGAATTGTACGTAAGGTTAATGATCAGACGGTGACTCTAGAGCTGCTGGAATCCACGACACCTTTAATGTGTGCTACTTACGCAAATGCCACGTTGAAGAAGAGTAGATCATTCCATTATAGGAGTTGAAAGTTGACTCTTCCAAGCGACTAGTTGAAGAACCTGTTGAGATACTTGATACGAAGGTCAAAAACTACGGAAGAAGATGATCAAACTAGTCCTTGTAAAGTGGAAGCACAACCTAGGTCCAAATCTAACTTGGGAAGATACCCACACCTGTTTATCATTGAGCGGATTCCGAGGACGGAATCCTCTTAAGGGGGTAGATTTGTAAAATACTCAGTTTGGGCCTAGTTGTAAACAGTAAGTAAGTGTACGTAGGTAATGTAATAGGCGAGTATTTATTAGTATGTACATGTTAAGTTAATTGAATATATGTGTGTTTTCAGTATGTTTTGTGTATGTGTGTTATGTATGTATATATGTATTAAGTAAATATATATATATACACACACACATATATATATATATATATATATATGTACTAATTATATTATATAGTTTAGATTATTTAGAAAGAAAGAAAAGAACAAAGAAAAAGAAAGAAGATATTTTGTCCAGAGGCGGTTTGCCTCTGGATAAGATTTATATGTAAGTAAGGTGTGAAATTGACTTGTAAAGTCAAATATAGAAAAACTCTAAAAACACACACACAAACACACACTTGATAAAGCTATCGTGAGTTCTTGAAAGAGATAGTTGAAAGATTTGAAGTTCTAGACCTAAAACAAGGTTAGTATGCTGTTTGTAGTAAAGATTATACATGTAATATGCTAGAAATATGGGTGTTGTGTGGCTGGAAGTTTATGATGGAGTTGAAGACTCCATTGTTGAAAATGAGAGCTTACTTTACATGTGGGTTTCTGATGTTTGATGTATTTAAAAGGTGTTAACATGTTCATGAGGTTCATATAGGTGGTATATGAAGTTCTAAGATGTTTTAGAAGTGAAAGCTAACAAGTTTGAAATCTGGGTTTTTGAATATATTGACTAAAAGTTGCATGAGCTATGAACAATAAGAAGATGAGTGCAGGATTGCACGCGACGCGACGCGTCGAAGAAGGGGACGCGACGCGTTCCCGCATATTCATGCGACATTCACTTTCATCCGACTCTTGTTTCATCCGACTTTTACTTGATCTGACTTTCATGGTCCGAAAGTCGCATTAGCCATCCGAATTTCGCTTAAGTGTGGTCCAACTTTTGAAATTGATCCGATAGTCGCATGAAAAGCGCGACGCGACGGGTCCGGCCCTTGGACGCGACGCGTCGGGTGAAAGTCAAGGATGTTCATTTTAAAAGCTAAGCAATTCTAAGGCACAAGTTGTGCTATATATTGTAAGATTCTTTTATGGTGTTTATGAGCCTTAGTTGGCTCTTGTAAGTGTTCTAGTAATAGAATCTAATGTACACAAATGCTTAACGCGATTGCCGATGTTTTAGGTGAACGTGTCAGCTGAAACAACATTAAGTAAGCGAACATTGTAAGCTAATCAGGTGAGTGCCTGCTTTCATGAGACTTAGTAGAGTAAGGCTTGGATGCAAGATGTCCATGTGAATATATTATCTATATCTGACTTGTTTTTGCAGGTATGCTCAAGGAGGTAAGTGTATGACTTAGATGATGTTAATTAGGTGCATGTCAGCGGGTCCAGACTGGAACCGCTTAGTTAATACTTGATGATATGTATGATTAGATAACTGGATGATATTGCATGAAAGATGATGGATCCATGTGGGATCATATGTATGTATGTGTGTATGTGCACTGGCTGCAGACTATCTGAAGCATGGTTAAGGTCAATCGGGTGTAACTGAATCCCATGAGTACTTCGGGATTTCACGGTGATTTGGGAGGCATCCCAGATCCTAGGTTCTGCAGAACCGCCGTGCCTTAACGTGAGTGGTAATCAGCCGGTTGTAGCTGGATTACCTGTGGAGCCTCTGGCTGTTGAACGATGTTTGGTAGACTGCTTTATGCTCACCCACCAGCGCGGTTGGTCGTGTCTGATCCCCCGGTCTGAGTTGTTGAGTAGGATTGATTACCCTGCAAGACACGACTCTTACGGATCTTATCAGCACACCGCTATGTGTTAAGCTAGCAATGATTGTTTATATACGATGTATGATGCATGACTTACTGTATTGATGCTTATGATTGCATGTATTCACTAGCTAAGTGTTAGCTAATGGTGCTATGATTTCCCTTTTCAGGTAAAGACTAGAAGTCCTGTGAGGCGGGTGGCTTTTGGATGCAAATAACCCTTGTGGGTTAGAACTCTTGATTTTGATGTATGTTGTAATAAGATACTTTTTGGTCGGTTTCTGTGATAGGTAACACCGGTGTATGTTTGAAAGATGAAGATGTAACTAACAGTTTGTTAATATTAAAAGATAAATTTCCGCTACTAAATCTGATTTGTCATTAAAGATGTTGTTTTCAGAAGCGGTGTTACATCTAAGGAGTATATATAGCATTTGGCTAGTGTAATGTGTAGGGATTGCCATATTTCACGAGACAGATCTACACTTTTATATGTGTATTTTACATATTCTCTCTACATGTTACATAAGCAATCCAGGTTATAGCTTGATACTTGAATCGGAAGGGACAAACAAGTGTGGTATCAGAGCCGAAAGGAGTGAAGATTTGATATCTATCATGAATGATTTTTGAACATTTGAAATTTTTTAACAAAACCAAGATGGTTCTTCGTGAATTTCGAGTATTAATAAAGAAAGTGGTGTTTGATTGAACTTATTTCTCATATATGATCGATTTATGATTATGAGTAATTTGGAGTTGGTTTGAAACAAATTGAACTACAAATTGGTGGTCAATTTGCAGATCTAAGAAGTTTATATGTTCTTCGTGTTCTTTAAGATTTTTGATTAAATTAATAGTGATTTGGATCTATTTTGGATAAGAAATGGATTATAATGTTTTCTTCATTTCTATGAATCAATTGGTGTAAGAATTATGTGTTTAGAAACGAGTTTGAATCAAAATTGAAGATTCAGTTGTAATCGGGTGAAGAACAACCGAATTTCATGTTGAAGATTCAAAGGAAGTTGGATACTTGAAAATTCGCTATGTTAAAACAACTGAATTCGGTTGTTGAAGGTAAACCGATTCCTTATAAAACCAAGTTATAAAGCAAAGACTTTTAGAAAGAATAAAATACTTGACCTGCAATAAGTGTAATGATAATTCTAAATAAGGAATCACACTCCACAATCAATGACTCATTAATTACGCATCAATGACTCATAAATTAGTGGTATTTTGCGAAAATCAAATCTTATTATATAATAATGGTGTAATCGGAATAAGAGTAGTTCTCAAATTATAAAATACTTCTATTAAAGCGTCATTAATATGGTTCTCACAAAAAGAACAATTCTCAAATTATAAAATGATTTTTCGAATATATGTAGTTCCAAAAATGTCATCATTTTTAAAACAATTTTAGGTCTTAATTATTAATTAATCTATTTTCAAATAACAATTTATCAATTATCTATTTAATTGCATATATTTATTTCTCATAGTAAATACATATAAATAAATCACTTTTATTTGTCTAATTAATAAATATATTGTTAAATGAATAATAAATATATTAATAGTATCTAATATTATTAAAACAATTCAGTTAAGACCTTTTTAACTTAGTTCTTTTTTAAAAAATATAATGAAATAAATCCCATTAAAATATATCTTAATGTTAATTAGGCGAGTTCTGTGATCCGTATTAACATAGCAAATGCATATATGTATAATATGTATTATATGAAATTGTAACATGTTGTATATGATGTGATGCCGATCCTTAGTGACAATATAAAGGACTTAGTGGCAATAGCCTGAGTGGTATAGTTGTGATATTAAGATGTTTATTTGATGATTTGTGTTGGTTTGTATTTGTGAACTCACTAAGACTAGTGCTTGATAGAGTTGTTTCTATGACTATTAGAAGAATGGAATGAGGGAAGGCTATAGTAAGAGAGTGACAACTCAAGCTTCCATCTATATAAATATACTTTTAAAATTCCGGTTGTGTTAAAACTGGTCTTTTAATGTAATATTTCGAATTTTGATATGACATCAATATTGGTTAATAAGGTATTTATATTTCTCAAAAGAAATTGTGTTTCATATTTGCAAAAGGATTTATGGTATATCATAGATAAATTGGAAATTATTGTTTTCAAGGGTGATTATAATTATTTAATAACATTTGGCCATAAACTGCAATTATAAATGCATAAAGTATAATTGACTTAAGCTTCAATATTAGTAATGTAGATGTTATGAGTTAATTGTTATATGTGTAAATTGAGTGAAAGTTTGGAGGTTAAAAGCGTCAAGTTTTAAGCTTAAGTTTCAATATTAGTGATATAGATGTTATGAATCATTGAAGAATTAAAGGTAGTTACTTGAAGTAATACTCAAATTAGAGTATTATGAACTAGAAAAGGTTCATGGAAGCAATGGATTCTTGAAATGGAGCTTGACTAGACTTTGCTCATATATTCAAGTAAGTTTTAAGTCTTTTGAGGTTTGATTTCGCATTTTATTGATAAAATTGAAGAGCGATGAGGTATTTTATGAGTTTATAAACCAAATTGATCAAAATCTTTGAATTAGGGTTTAATTACCCAAGTTATGTTGGGTTATAGTTAAATGGTTGTTTTTAGGTGTATTTTGAAGTAAAAAAAGTTAACTGTTTGCTGAAAATGAAGCTTGGTTGAAAGAATTTGAGTTATCGACGAATTGGCATAGAAAAAAAGCTTACCACGCGGGTTCGATGGGGCAAACCTTTAGCATCGCTGCATGACGCACCTATTTTAGCAACATGAGAATTTCCAACTATTTCTAGCCGGCGTGAGGCCCTTTTCTTCGCGGCACGTGGAGCCCTGATCATCCTAAAAATATTATTTTGACCCTGCTTGACCTTGCAATTGGTTATGGATTAATACTAATGGTTATATGGGATAAAATGGAGTCTTATAAGACCCGAAGAATTGTTTTAAAAAGGATACTGAGCTAGCACTCTTTAGAGAAATTTGTATTGGCTTTATGTGTTGCACTATAGGGCTTTGAACAAGTGAGTATGCTTTGGTTTGGTTAAGGTTGTGATCCTCATCACACCCTCATGTAAGTACTGTTTGATTTTGGTGGCATCTAGAAAATGCAGCAGAAAGAAAAACAAGTAAAATATTTTACAATCTTATGCAACGCACCACCCAATGGACCATACTCTAGACAGTGAAAATGCAACCAACAGAAATGAACAATAAGAAGAAATGTACCGTACAAGTTCTTCAATTTCCTCGTTAATTATGAAGATGTCGGATATGAGAACACAACTAAGTGCTCCTCTACCGGTATCCACACAAAGCACGATTGAATCCCACTTGCTAGCAATGCTTGGACGCCGCCAAGAACACCAAAAATGTTGAACTAACACCACTTGAAGATCATATAAACCTATGCTATTTTCCTTGTGTGTATGAAGAGAGTTTTGGTTCAAAAGGCTTACTTGTAACAAATCCTATTAGCTACAAGAACTTGAATGTCCCTCTCAAAACAAGTCATATGACTTTTGAATGACAAGATTCGTAACTCATGTTACAAGCATCAAATAGCCATAAAGCACCACTTAAACTAGTCTTAAAAGACAAATTAAAGAGATTGTTACAACGTGAGGCACACTCGTGCCAGTCCATAGGCACACGCAAGTCACGCCCGACTTGGGATTGTGCCTCAGCACTTAGGCACGACCGTACGTTCACAAGGTACGCCCGTGCTGTAACATCCGAAAACCCGACCTAGTCGTGAGCGGGTCGGTGGTAAGTTGAATGGTGTTTATTTACGCGTGTTAGACCATTGTATAAAATTAATTATGGAAGATTAATTAATTGGATTACTGTATGCTAGAAAGCAGTGTAGCATACTGCGTTTGGGACTATCTAGAAAAGATAATGTTACTTTATCATTTGGTTAAATCAATTGAAAATTTGTTAGGTGTACATGTATAAGTGTGTGTATGTGTAATGCACGTATGTATGGTTGTACATGAGTTTGATGAGGTCCACGTCATGCTTGGTTTAACTCGTTGAAATTGTATTGTGTGTGTAAGTGTACTAATTGTATTATGGATATACTTGAAGCACCTTTTCATTTTGCAATACTAAATCATATGATTAAAAATCTACGATAATTGAAACATTGTATAATACTAATTACATCTAGGGTGAAAAACAATAAAAATCTTAAGTTTAATTACAATCATTTTGGATCACATTAGAAAACTCATGAGAGTGAAAACGTTGCGGAACCTTGCTGGGCATGAGCTATCAAACACGAGCTGAAGCCCTGCCGTGGTCATCACCTGAAAAGATGGTTAAACAACAACCGTAAGCACAAAGCTTAGTGAGTACTTTACTTACAAACCAAACAGTTCATCAAACATATTCTTCGAACCCACTACTGTAGTAAGTGATCTAAACATACCCGTCTGTTAGACGGTCTCATCAAATAACACGTATCTCATACCCACTACCGTAGTAAGTGGTCTCAACATACCCGCCCGTTGGACGGTCTCGTCTCACCTGTTGTCGTCACAATGGTCTAACATACCCGGCACCGAAGTGCTGGTCTCAAACCCGACACCAAAGTGTGCGGTCTAACATACCTGTCACCGGAGTGAACGGTCTAACATACCCGGCAAGGAAGTGCTGGTCTCATACCCAACACCAAAGTGCTGGTCTCATACCCGACACCGAAGTGTACGGTCTCATTCCCGACACCGAAGTGTATGGTCTCATTCCCGACACCGAAGTGTACGGTCTCATACCCGACACCGAAGTGGGCAGTCGAACATACCTGTCACCGGAGTGAGCGGTCTAATCATACCCGTTACCAAAGTAAACGGTCTAATCACATTCAGTTATAACTCATAGATGTTCACGTATTCACATGCATATATAAACATCTAGAATCCTTTTAGATCATAATGAGAATACTGATGATATAATTATCATATACCACGTACATAACACGTCACCCGTACTACTATCATGTAATTGAGTGTGTTCAGATGTCTCATATCTTATCATCTTCTTACAGATCATTGGCCGTATGCAAAGTCTATTTAAACATACCCGACACAGAAGTGTTAGTCTACACATAGCATTCACGTATTCCACAATTATTATTCACTTTCATAGGCACTATCAAACGTATTTGATGTCTATTTAGAAATGTAAGTAAGAATACTCACCTGTCGGTAGTTCTTGTCGCGCTTTTCTTACTTTACAACTTTACTCGTGATTATTCTTCAATTAACGGTCACCTGATCCAAGTCCAATAAGGTCAAATCCCGACACTAGTCTCTCCCTTACTAACACATATTTCGTAGTACAAAACTCATAAGTCGAATGGCTAAGATACAAATTAAGTCGCATGAATGTCAAGACTATGTGAAAGTCGCATGAACCATATGCATACACTAGATGAAAGTCGCATGACTACATGTGTACCTCCAGGTGACTGTCGCATGAACACAGGTATACTTCCAAGTGACTGTCGCATGGACACATGTATACTTCCAGGTGAATGTCGCATGGACCTATACCTTTGTCTATGGGACTGTCGCATGGAACTATACATTTGTCTATGCGACTGTCGCATGGTATTACTGAAAGTCACATGGCATGCCTTACACTACTGAAAGTTGCATGGATGTTCATAAATGTAAACCGAAAGTCGCATGGCATTACTCAAAGGTCGCATGAACATGTATCAAAAGTCGCATGAATTCATATGATAACTGAAAGTCGCATAGGGTCATTCATGAAAGTCGCATGGTGTACACACTACTACTAAAAATTGCATGAATGTATACATGTTCTAACTGAAAGTCGCGTGGCACAAATACAAGGGCTGAAAATCGCATGAACTCCCCTCCACCCATGCGAAAGTCGCATGGGTGAACTCATCCCTGTCAGCTCGTTATTTTTCATTTCCCAGGCTCCATGGCCAAAATCAAGTTCTTTCAAAACTCAACCAATTCATTTCCTTTTTGTTTCAAAACATTTCTCCACTCATTTAAGCACTTCCTTCAAGATTTAAACACATTTCATCAAGTATTAAAGCTCATATCTCAAATTCTTTTCTCTTGTTCTTCATAAACCCAAAACCCCAAAACCCAGATTCTAACTTCTCTTATTATCATTCAAACAAGATAAAATTGATGTTTACAACACCATAACGGGGTAAGAAGCATTACCTGATGATTCTCTTAGCAATTGCTTGAGTTCAAAATGATTCTTCGTTCCTTCTTTTCTTTGCTTCTCGTGAGCAACACACACAAACACACACTAGTTTCTCTCTCAATGCAATAGTGTTTTGGCTACAACTGTTGGAGGCTATGCCCTAAACCCCCCCTCAAATATTTGTTCTCTAAAAAGGCCTAAGCCCAATTCCCAATTACTTAAGCCCAATTGGCTTATTTACCTTAGTCCATTTATTCATCCATATATATATATATATATATATATATATATATATATATATTCAAGCCCAAGTACATCAAACTAGTCCACCACTAAGTCCATATCCTACACAATATTATTTTCTCGATAAAATATTCTTTTTATTTATTTCCAAGGTTCGGGTATTACAACTCTCCCCCACTTAAACATGATTTCTTCCTCGAAATCTTCATTCGAACATTGCGGGGTAGTTCTTACTCATTTCTTCCTCGGACTCCAACGTCCACTCTGAACCCCTGCGGTGCTTCCACTGCACCTTTACCATTCCCACTTGCCTGTTGCGTAGTCGTTTGATCTTTCTTTCTAGGATCACAACCGGTCTCTCGATGTAGTTCAGTCTTTCATCTATGGTGGTGTCCTCCCATGGTACAAATGCCGACTCGTCGGCTAAACACTTTTTTAGATGAGACACATGAAATGTGTTGTGTATCTTCGACAACTCCTCGGGTAGCTTTAAACGGTAAGCCACCTCGCCTATTCTTGCGATAACTTTGAAAGGCCCAATAAATCTTGGATTCAACTCCCTCGCTTTCTAAATCGTATAACTCCTTTCCATGGAGACACGTTAAGAAGTACGTAGTCGCCAACTTGGAATTCTAGTAGTGATCTGCGTTTATCTGCATAACTCTCCTGCCGGCTTTGAGCCGCTTTAAGTTGTCTACAAAATTGTTGCACACACTCCATGGTTTTCTGTACTATCCCGTCTTGCCAAATTCTTTCTGTCCAACTTCACCCCAACAGATCGGGGTTCTACATTTCCTACCGTACAGCACCTCGTACGGTGGCATGCCGATACTCTCGTGGTAACTGTTGTTGTACGAAAATTCCGCTAGGGGTTACTACAAATTCCAGCTTCCCCAGAAGTCAATCACACAAGCTCTTAGCATATCTTCCAGCGTTTGGATAGTTCGTTCACTTTGTCCGTCAGTTTGGGGGTGATATGTTGTACTCAAGTTAACCCTTGTACCCAAATCCTCATGAAACTTGCTCCAAAACCTGGATGTGAATCGTACATCCCTATCAAAATGATGGTAATTATCTACTTCACATAAAAACCAGCCAATTTCTCTGTCGAGCTAGCTCCTCGTATGGGTATGAATGCGCGCTTTTGGTCAATCGATCCACCATAACCTAAACTGCGTCTAAATTTCGACTTGTGAGCTTCGTCTAGGATAACGCTTTGAACCTCTGTAACTTTTGGCACCCAAATCCTCTCGTAATGGGTCCACAATCCACAACTATCCTTGATCATGAATGCCAGTTGTCTCTTAATCCGCTCTATTTTCTGGTTCTCTTCCTTGGTCGCCTCGGTTTGAGTTGTCAAAATCGTTTCGAATAGTGAAGTCGTGACCATCATTCTTAGGCATCTCACGTGAATCTGCAACTGGCTCGCCTTGCGACTCAGCGCATCCGCCACCACGTTGGCCTTTCCCGGATGATATAAGATCCCCCAGTCGTAATCCTTGACTAAGTCTAGCCGTATCCACTAGCGCATTGTTCTAATTCTTCTGGTCGGTGAAGTACTTCAAGCTGTTGTGACCTAGGTAGATGGTGCACTTGACCCCGTATAAGTAATGCCTCCAGCACCTCCCGTAGGTGTTTCTTAAGCTCCGCCTCGGTCTTGGACTAGACTAGAATGTCATCGGTGAATATGATCACTCGCTTCTCAAGCATCGGCCTGCAAACCCGATTCATTAGGCCCATGAAAGCTGTTGGCACGTTAGTGAGACCGAAGGCATAATGACAAACTCGAAGTGCCCATAGCTCGTGCGAAAGGCCGTCTTGGCTATATCCTCCTCTAGTACCTCGAGTTGATGATATCCAGACCGCAAGTCTATCTTTGAGAAACAGGCCGCTCCTTGTAGTTGGTCAAACAAGTCATCGATCCTTGGTAGCGGATGACGGTTCTTAATTATCACCTTATTGAGCTCGCGGTAATCTATGCACATTCTGAAGGTTCCATCTTTCTTTTTCACGAAAAGGATCGGTGCTCTCCACGGTGAGCTACTTGGGCGTATGAAACCCTTATCAAGCAGTTCCTGAAGTTGTGACATCAATTCTTGCATCTCTGGTGGTGCTAGTCGGTACGGTGCCTTGGCGATAGGTGCCACTCCCGGCACTAGGTCCATACGTAACTCCACCTGTCTGTCTGGCGGGATCCCCGGTAGTTCCTCCGAAAATACCTCCGGATAATCACATACCACTGGTACATCGGAAACTGTCAATTTCTTCTTCTCCAGCCTTGCGTCAACCACATGAGCTATGAAGGCCGTGCAGCCCTTACGTAGATACCTTGTCGCTTTGATCGTGGTGCAGCATGCCGTCAACCCATTCTGTCGTTTACCGTAGATGGAGATTTCTCTCCCACTTGGACTCTGGATTCGTATGATCTCTTGCTTGGACAAGATGTTGGCTGGTGACGCCCCAGCCAATCCATTACCACTATTACTTGAAATTCTCTCATAGGGGTCGATAGTAGATCTATAGGAAACTTTGCATTATCTATCACTAACGCATACGGAACATGTCATCCTTCTTCTAAACGAGTTACGTTGGTTCTCCACTCGAGAAGCTCGATACGAACCACACTTTACTTCCTTCTACCCAGTGATATGTATGGAGAGCTTCTTCCACATAATAGGTCTACTTTGCGCTCTTAATGGGGTCTGGAATCCCCTCGAAGGCCATTGGTTGAGACGCAGAAAATCTCTGTAGGTGCAACCCCTCTGTATCTGATTTGCTTATAGGGTAACAATTGAAGTAGTAGTTGCAGTCTCTGGTACGGACCATAACGTGCTCAACTTATGATAGTCATCTTTCGTATATCCTCCTTTATCTTAGTCATTATCTGAGGTAGCATCTCCCTCAGCTCCTTCATCCCGTCGGCTGTTACTTTAGCAGCTATAACAGCTTTTAGCAAAATCAAAATGCGGTTTCGCCTCGCATCCACTGTTGATTAGAATTTCTCCCCCACTTGGGGTTTGAACCCGTACGGTTCCTCGTTTGCATAATATACCGGCTTAGTAACGACAGAGCCAGTCCATTCCCACCGTTAATTGAAACTCCCGTGTGAATCGGAATAACGTCTATAGGAAGTTTGACATCACCTTCCTCCATCACCTTGTCTCTAAATATATCAATTATATTTACGGATTTTTCATCTGCTAACTCCACATCTCGAGGTGTCTCTAGTTTTACTAATATGTTAACATTTTTACCACATAATACCATGTTCCACCCTTGCCCGCTCCATGGTCAAGTGGAAGTATAGACAACGCACCCCTCAACCGGTGGCTTCATCGGATATCTTAATCATAACGTACATCGCACCCACCTAACATGTGGTCTTTCAACATGCTTACCGCATAATCTGGAGCATCCCTAGTCGTACTAAGGCATCTCTACTCTACAGACATACTATTGTCACACTATCATCTACTTCAATAGGTGGGTTTCCAAAACCCGGGATCACGGATATGTTTCTTATATTCACCACACTGGATGTATAGAGAATGCACTAATCAATAGGCGGCATTGCCATATAGTCCTCACTACTATATTAGTTCATATCCTGTATCACATGTCAAAACTTAGCTAGCAGGCAACCTTAGACTTTCTAAGGCACCCTAGCTATAGGCATTCTATCTCTATAAGTACCCCTCACCAGATTCACAAGATTCCTTTGGATGCAGGTAGGTTCCCGTAAGTATCGTGTGCAACTAATAATATGGGCCCTATTATTACAAACACACTACACGTACCGGATCCTAACATTACCCTTGAAAATCCCGATTCACTAGCTTGGGCCATGTATCATCACTTCTCATCAAGTATATAGTCAGTAATTATGTAAGCATTATCATGTCATTCTGTCCTGATTCTACTAAAGCAGTTCAATTCCAAAATCTCAGTTAACATGATCATCATATCAAAATTTCATACCTTGTACTCGCGTGTGACCACTCGGACTAGTTCCAGCCGATAGCTCATCGTAACATTAATCATTTGAAAAAGTTTCAAAACTTTATCTAAAATCCTTCACGAACCAAGGTTTAAGTTCAATCACGCGGAAACGTATTCGAATCTCTTAAACCAATGCTCTGATACCAAGTTGTAACATCCCAATTTTTTTTGCCAATACTAAATCATATGATTAAAAGTCTACGAGAAACACTGTATAATACCAATTACATCCCGGGTGAAAACCCATAAAAATCTTAAGTTCAAGTACAATCATTTTAGATTTCATTAGAAAACTCATGAGTGTGAAAACATTGCGGAAGCTTGCTGGGGATGAGCTATCAAACACGAGTTGAAGCCCCGCCGTGGTCATCACTTAAAAAGATGGTTAAATAACAAACGTAAGCACAAAGCTTAGCGAGTACTTTACTTACAAACCAAACAGTTCATCAAACACATTCTTCACACCCACTACTGTAGTAAGTGATCTCAACATACCCATCTGTTAGACAGTCTCATCAAATAACACGTATCTCACACCTACTACCGTAGTAAGTGGTCTCAACATACCCGCCCGTTGGACGGTCTCGTCTCGCCCGTTGTCGTCACAACGGTCTAACATACCCCGCACCGAAGTGCTGGTCTCATACCGGACACCGAAGTGTGTGGTCTAACATACCCGTCACCGGAGTGAACGGTCTCTCAAACCCGGCACCGAAGTGCTAGTCTCATACCCAACACCGAAGTGCTGGTCTCATACCCGACACCGAAGTGTACGGTCTCATTCCCGACACTGAAGTGTACGGTCTCATACCTGACACCGAAGTGTGCGGTCTAACATACCCGTCACCGGAGTGAACGGTCTAATCATACCCGTTACCGAAGTAAACGGTCTAATCACATTCAGTTATAACTCATAGATGTTCACGTATTCACATGCATATATAAACATCTGGAATCCTTTTAGATCATAATGAGAATACTGATGATATAATTATCATATACCACATACATAACACGTCACCCGTACTACTATCATGTAATTGAGTGTATTCACATGTCTCATAACTTATCATCTGCTTACACATCATTGGCCGTATGCAAAGTCTATTTAAAACATACCCGACACCGAAGTGTTGGTCTACACATAACATTCACGTATTCCACAATTATTATTCACTTTCTTAGGCACTATCAAACGTATTTGATGTCTATTTAGAAATGTAAGTAAGAATACTCACCTGTCGGTAGTTCTCGTCACGCTGTTCTTCCTTTACAACTTTACTCGTGATTATGCTTCAATTGACCGTCACCTGATCCAAGTCCAATAGGGTCAAATCCCGACACTAGTCTTTCCCTTACTTACACATATTTCGTAGTACAAAACTAATAAGTCGAATGGCTAAGATACAACTTAAGTCGCATGAATGTCAACACTATGTGAAAGTCGCATGAACCATATGAATACACTAGATGAAAGTCGCATGACTACATGTGTACCTCTAGCTGACTGTCGCATGAACATAGGTATACTTCCAGGTGACTGTCGCATGGACACATATATACTTCCAGGTGACTGTCGCATGGACACATGTATACTTCCATGTGACTGTCGCATGTATACATTTCCATGTGACTGAAAGTCGCATGGCACAAATACAAGGGCTGAAAGTCGCATGAACTCCCCTCCCTCCCCATGCGAAAGTCGCATGGGGTGAACTCATCCCTGTCAGCTCGTCATTTTTCATTTCCCAGGCTCCATGGCCAAAATCAAGTTCTTTCAAAACTCAACCAATTCATTTCCTTTTTGTTTCAAAACATTTCTCCACTCATTTAAGCTCTTCCTTCAAGATTTAAACACATTTCATCAAGTATTAAAGCTCATATCTCAAATTCTTTTCTCTTGTTCTTCATAAACCCAAAACCCCAAAACCCAGATTCTAACTTCTCTTATAATCATTCAAATAAGATAAAATTGATGTTTACAACACCATAACGGGGTAAGAAGCATTACCTGATGATTCTCTTAGCAATTCCTTGAGTTCACAATGATTCTTGGTTCCTTCTTTCCTCTGCTTCTCGTGAGCAACACGCACAAACACACACTAGTTTCTCTCTCAATGCAATACTGTTTTCCCTACAACTGTTGGAGGCTGTGCCCTAAACCCCCCTCAAATACTTGTTCTCTAAAAAGGCCTAAGCCCAATTCCCAATTACTTAAGCCCAATTGGCTTATTTACCTTAGTCCATTTATTCATCCACATATATATATATATATATATATATATTCATGCCCAAGTACGTCAAACTAGTCCACCATTAAGTCCATATCCCACACAATATTATTTTCTTGATAAAATATTGTTTTTTTATTTCCGAAGTTTGGGTATTACAATATGTGTAAAAAGTAAGTGTGTGTGTGTATGTGGGTTTTGAAGAAACAAGAAGTAAATGAAGAACAAAGCTAGAACTTGAAAACTAGGAAGTTGGATTTGTTGTGTTTTATTGCAAAAAAAAGGTTAGATAATATTTCTAGTATGGTTTATGTTAATCCTTGATTTATATGTTTGCTGGTATGTTGGTAGAACATGTGAACACCATTAATCGAGATATGAAGCTTTTGAAGAAAACATGACATGTGGGTTTTGTTGGTTTGAAATTTGAATGAGTGTGGATGTGTTTTTGTTGATTGTTAAGGTGTTGTATGAATTTTATTATGATTTAGCTTTTTTAGAAATGAATTTCCAGATTGATGGTTGTGTTTTGAGAAGTTGGTTTGAAGCTAGAAGAAGAACATGGAAGAAGAAGATGAATTTGTGGTGTGCTGAAAGGGGTCCGACTTTGGCCCCGGGCTTGTTAAAAGTCGCCCGACTCTAGCCTTGGGCAAGCTAAAGGTCGTCATACTTTTAGGCCCCTAGTGGTCATCCGACTTTTAGTTCCCGGGCAAGCTAAAAAGGGTCCGACTTAGGACCCGTGTGACATGATCAGGCCCGACTTTTTTATGTTTGTTTCATATGTGAAATTTAGCATGTTGGTTATGGTTTTGTTTGATATAAATATATGTGAATATATATTTATGAATCAAAGAATGATTTGGATGTTGTTGTGTTCTCAGAAACTGTGAAGACTCAGTAACATTAGACAACTGAACAAGTGTAATTGAGGACAGAGGTGAGTGGATGTAAACTCATAGATGGTAAAGGTTATGATTGATGTGATGCATATGATTGTGAGTGATAGACTGTTTAGTCTAATAATAGAATACGGTTTATGTACTGCTTAATAGGGATATTACTTTGTGTTTGCTTGGTTGATGAGTATTTGGTTCTGATTGAAACCAGCAACGCGAGTAGTTCGGCTTAATAGGGATATTACTTTGTGTTTGCTTGGTTGATGAGTATTTGTGTCGTATTGGAGGGGATCTAACCGTGCCAATTGGCGGTGGGCTATCAGTAAACCTTTGCTTTGGCCAGCATTGGTTGTAGGTTTGGAAGAACCGCCGGTCCTCTAGATTTTACTAGATTTGTGTGGCTTGTGTTTACTTTCCTGTTCATTGATCGTTGCTGTTTGCTGTTATGACATAGCTTCCTCTCACTTAGCTTTGTGCTAATTCCCCACGGTTGAACCTTTTTGTAGGTTCGGTGTTTCCAGCTATTTAGCTGGGTTTTGATAGGGGAAAGATTGACCAACACTCTAATAATGATTTTGTTAAAAGACGAGTCATGTTTTATTTGTAACACAACCGATGTTTGTGATTGTTGTAAATATTTGTATTTTATGTAAGTTACAATCTGATTATGCTTGTGCAACAAGTTTTAAAAAAATGGCTTAGATTTTGTGGTGTTAGAGTTTGGTAGCAGAGCGTTGGTTTAGCGATGCAAGCACGGCTAGAGTGTTGCATTCCCAAATCTTGGCTAGTGTTGGGTCAAACTTTCCTTTTGGGGAATTAGAGTCATAGGAGATGCTCTGTGGTAGTTAGTATTTTGTATACTAACGGGTTATTCTAATGAATTGTGAGATGATGTGATTGTTACAAATATGGCTGATAGAGAGATCCCTATTCTTCCTCCTATGACCAAAAGAATGCCTGAAGCACCAATGATTGAGAATGTGAATATAGCTGATCGGGCAGGTACCTTAGGACCTGAACATGAAGATGTTAATTTTAGAAAATGTAGAAAAGCCTACTTTATAGGCGTGGCCTATAAATAGGTCATTGGCTCTTGGCCATTGTAACGCTTTTGACATCAATGACATATCGATATTCAAAGCAAAAGTGTAGTGTGTGTTTCTCTCCAATATCATCTACTCTCTACACGATTACTTGAAGGTTTTCATCACGGGATCAACCTTTCAATTGGTATTAGAGCTCTACAACAGAATGGAGTGGTGGAACGATGCAACCGAACTCTGGTTGAGGCTGCTCGTACTATGCTATCATATTCCGGTCTCCCACCTTCCTATTGGGCTAAAGCAGTCAACACAGTGTGTTACACACAGATTGTTCTTTCATCCATAAACGTTTCAATAAAACTCCATATAAATTGGCAAATGACATTGTGTCTAATATGAAATATCTTCATATATTTGGTAAAAGGTTCTTTGTACTCAATGAAAAGGATAATCTAGGGAAGTTTGAGGCCAAGGTTGATGAAGCAATTTTCCTAGGTTATTCACATGAATCCAAAGTCTACAGGGTGTTAAATAAAAGAAATAACTGTGTTATGGAAAGCATAAATGTTACATTCGACGATATGTTGAATGTTAACACTTTTCAAACGAAAAAGGTAGTTACTTCTTGACAAGTCAGTTCAGGACCAGTACTTCAAATAAAAGAAACAAATACAAATCCAAGTTCATCTGAACACAATTTAGATTTCTTATTTGATTTCTTACCATTTGAGTCTAATGTTCATAATGCTGGTGATAGGAATGATGCAGTGTCTCCTACTACAACTTCAACGGAGGTTGAAAACTCGTCATCATATCCAACCGTGGATTCTCCGTCTACATCAATTGCCAGTCCAGCAGTAGTATCTCATGAGCCGGTTTATGAGGGTACTCCCATTTATGATTCAGAACCAATACCAAATGAGGAAGACATTGAACTCACAAACAGATTAAATGAGTTCTTTCCTCCAATTCAGAACCCCCAAGGAATAAAATGGACATAATCCCATCCCGAATCTCAAGATGGTGTAAGGACTCATTCTACAACGGCTAAAGAGTGCCTTTATTCTAGTTTCCTATCAATGATTGAACCCACCAAAGTCTTCGATGCTTTACAAGATGCTGATTGGGTCATTGCCATGCAAGAAGAACTCAACCAATTAGAAAGACTCAAAGTTGGGAGATTGGTACCATTTCAAGAAGATAAATTAGTGGTTGGTACCAAGTGGATCTTTAAGAACAAACGGGATTCCGATGGAATAGTGGTTAGAAACAAAGCTAGGCTGGTTGCTAATGGTTACAAGAACAGGAGGGAATAGACTACAACGAAACATTTGCTCCTGTAGCTAGGATAGAAGCCATAAGACTATTCTTAGCCTATGCTGCCTACAAAAGCTTCAAGGTTTTCGAAATGGACGTCAAGAAAAGATTCTTAAATGGTATCCTTAAGGAGGAGGTTTATGTGTCTCAGACAAAAGGCTTCGTCAATCCTAAACTCCCACAGCATGTTTATATTCCAGACAAAGCATTATATGGACTAAAACAAGCCCCGAGAGCTTGGTATGATGTCATGTCTGAAAATTTGCTGAGTGAGGGATACATCAAAGGAAAAACCGACACCACTTTATTCACAAAAGCCAAAGGAAAGGATTTAATCTTAGTACAAATTTATGTGGATGACATCATCTTTGGTTCTACAAACCCAAAGTACAGTGATGAGTTTGCACTTACTATGCAAAATCGATTTCAAATGAGTATGATGGGAGAGATGAATTTCTTTCTCGAATTACAGGTGAAACAGTTGAGTCATGGCATTTTCATAAGTCAATCCAAGTACATTAAAGACTTGTTGAAGAAATAAGACATGCTTAGCTGTTCATCTTTATGTACCCCTATGTCCTAAAAAACAAAACTGTCTGCTGACCTTGAGGGAAAAGCAGTTGATTTAAAAACATATAGGGGTATGATAGGCTCATTACTGTATTTGACAGCTAGTAGGCCAGATATAATGTTCTCTACATGCTTATGTGCTAGATTTCAGGCTAATCCAAAGGAATCCCATCTGCTGACAGTAAAAAGGATATTCAAGTATCTCAAGTGTACTCCTGATCTAGGTCTATGGTATCCAAGGGATTCAAGTCTACAGCTATATACCTATTCAGATGCAGATTATGCTGGTTGCATGCTTCACAGAAAGAGCACATCTGGTAGTGCACACGTTTTGGGTTAGGACTTCTGAGAAACAAAATTGTGTCTCTACTTCAACTGTTGAGGCTGAATATGTTGCTGCTGCAATGTGCTGCTCTCAGAGTTTATGGGTTAGGACTTAACTCTCTGACTTTGGCCTACATTATGACAAGATCCCACTACTGTGTGGTTCACAATCTGCCATCGCTATCTCATGCAATCTAGTTCACCACTCAAAGACCAAACACATTGACATACGGTATCATTTTATTAAAGATAATGTGGAAAAGGTTTAATAGAACTGCAATATGTTAAGACTGATGATCAACTGGCTGATCTGTTTACTAAACCATTAGACGAATCTTGTTTTAGTGTGTTAGTATCCAAATTGCGCGTGTTGAATTATAAAGTCTAACTATCAGTCATTTGTTTTGAGTGGGTATTTCACTTTGTTTGTTCCTATTGCAGATATGAGAAAGCACAATCTGAGGGGGAGTGTCAATCATCCGTACAAGACACGCATGCTTGTAGGGGGAGAAAATACCAAAAATATCTCACAAAACAAAGAAAATTTCAAAAACATGTACAAAATTCTCAAAAATATCAAAAATATGTGTTTTCATTACTTTAAAAATTGAAAAATACAAAAATATTAAAATTTTAGTTTATAAAAAGAAAAAGAACAAAACGATTTCAATCCTAAGTGTCTTATTCACTTCCAATTTGAACTCTTGGTCTTCGAATTCAAAGTGAGCATTTAAGTCTAATGGACTTCAAACATTCCCTAAAGACCTCGAATTTGTAATAAACATTTTACATTTGAAAGGAAAATCAAGACTTCGAGCAATGCTCAACTTCGCATTCGAAGTCAATAGACTTTGCATGCGAAGCTCACCAAAGTCAAGGATTTCGAGCGCATACCTTCATTCGAATTCGAAGCCAATGGACTTCGAATACAAAACCAATTCCTTTACGACTTCAAGCATGTTTATTAGCCTCAATTCGAAGCTAGTAGATTTCGAACTCTAAAAGTGTATTTCCAATACACTTCGAACGCGCATGAATAGTACTTTGAACGGAGTCAAAATCAACTCATTTCGAGTTCGAAGCCTTCACACTTCGAACTCGAACCCTTTGGACTTCGAGCGTGTATATTTCAAAATTTTACCGTTGCATTTTTTTCTATAAATAGGTGTTTTATCTTGAGTGTTCTTTATGCTATCAATCCATTCCAACTTACGAAAAAATTACAAGTTACGTGTTTTGTGGATTTTACTCAAAGTTGCTGCCAAAATTTCGATTTTTTGTGATAAAATTGCATTCTAAACCAAGGTATACATTTAACAAGCAACAAATCATGATTAAAAGTGGTAAAAATGCTCATACTCGAAGATGCACCGTTCAACTCGGAAAATACCTTTTTCCGACTTTAAATGCATTTTTCGATGTACAAATGAACTTGTTAATGTAAATGTGGTTTGCGATGGGACATAAGAACACTAGGACAATGTTTTTGTCAAAGAAAAATTCAAAAAATTTGAAAAGTGTTCTTCGTGTTCTTCGGGTGGTTGAAGATTGGGCTTGTTTTCATTTTTAGCCTCGATCTTCATGTTATGGACCAAATGAGAAAATTTTCAGTGTTACAAATAGTGTTTAGATACATGTATTCATTGTAAAACATGTGTCAAAACACATTTTTGTCCATCAACAATACCACTTCGTCAATGAAGGATTTTTGGGTGGTGTACAATTTTACAAAGGAGTTGACAAATTTTTCTAAGATTTGACTTAAAGTCAATGTTTCCAAGTCAACAAAAGTCAAAGTGTTTCACACTTGAATGTTTTGACCTAACAAGTCAATACATTTCAATGAGTTATTCTTCAAAGTGCAAAAATCTAACCGATTGACTATTCTTATAGGATTAACCATGGCTATGGTAGATGAATCTGTCTCATTTCGTTCTTCGAAAGCTAGCCAATCCCATAACCCTGATGATCAACTCCTTCCCACAAATAAATTCCTTTCCGTTGTCACTCATGACAAAAACCATTTTGTCAACCTTGATAACTTCCGAAACCCTAACTTTCCAATCATCACTGAAATCCTTCGTGTCCACCCATTAAACCATTCTCTTACCTTTGATCCATCCACTTCTAGGACTCATGTCCCTGAATTATATGTTGAATAGTTCTGGCACACAGCCCATACTCATACAAATCCCGACTCCGGTTGCGTATCTATTCGCGGTGATGTAGACCACTTCACCCTTAACATCACTACAAGCCAACTGAGGGAAATCCTTCGGCTTCCTACTGCCAGAAGCAGGCCTCCTCTTCTTGACTTTTAGGAGATGCCTAATGAAACCACTACCATTGCGGGCATTCGAGCCATGGGTTATATTGGGGACTTACCACTTCGTTCCCTATGGCCTGAGCCATGGGTTATATTGGGGACTATTACGAGAGCCGGTTGCACCTACCCTAGGGCCTGTAGCACCTAGTGAGGACTTAGCTGATAGGCCTCAGTCTTCCACGGGGGAAGCTGAGAGGGAAATGCAGAGAGAGAAAAGCCTAGAGAGGGGTGGTGAAGGGGATGAGGGCGAAACACATAGTGAGGGAAGGGCTGAATATGATCCTGCCCAGATACAAGCTATGATTGATTCATTTTCTGATGTACTCTCTAAACAACAACTGGAGTCTCCTTTGCCTAATTTGCATGCTGGTTCAGTGGCGCTTGACCTTGAAACAGACACCTTTGCCCTGACCAAGTATACCCCAGGAGCAGCACCACAGGTCTTTGATAACACTGCACAACATAAGGCCAAAATGCATGCGGTGACTGTAGAAGAGGATTTGAGCTTCTCAGACATATTTCCAGATTTACCGGAGCCTTCTCATGATGAAACTGCATTTATCTATGGCTACAATACCGGTCCTTTTGACAGTGCAAGTGCAAACCAAGAATTTGATCCTAACTTGGACATTTATGATGAGTATGAAAGCGAAGAGGAAGAGGAAGAGATAAAGTTAGAAGATAGAGGTGAGAAAAGAAAAGATGAGTGCTGAGGGACCCCTAAGCCCAAAAAGCCGGGACGCCACACCTACTACCGGAGCTAACACTATTAGCTCTGGTATTGAAACAGTCACTGTCATCCCAACAATGCACATTAACCCCACCAGCAACTCAAGTGTCTCTCAACAGATGCTTGTTTCACCTCACGGAGAATTAGCACATACTCTATCGGCGTCTCATTCGGAGATGGCTGGTATTTAAACTAGAAGTCTTCCTCTCCCGACCTCGACCATCTCTTCTACGCACATCGATATACGGCATATATCTGCATTTATTTCTAGACACCAATCTACACTTGCACAAATAATGACGTTGTTTACCAGACAACAGTCCAGAACACCTGTAGGTGGCACTACTGAAAGTTCCATTCGAGGATCAGGTGGAAATCTTGCCGGAGTGTACACCACTGCAGCTCCGAATGTGAGTAGCTCTGCCTCTGTGGCAGAGATTTCAACAAGTACTTTTAGTGAGTCTCGGTTTGTTACAAAGGAGGAATTGTAGGAGGCCCTTACCCCGATTACTGAGAGCCTAGCAGACATCAAACAGACACTTTCTTCGTTAAAAACCAAAGTTGATGATGGCTCGGGCTTATCTACATATACATGGGTAGCAATCTCAATGAATTTAAAGAAACAGTTATCAACTCGATGGAGGATCTGGGAAATGTGGTCTTTCAAAAATTAGATTCGGTGGAAAACAGGATTCTTGAATCTACTTGTAAATCCTAAGTTTCTGGGTCAAAGCACAAGCGTGATGACGATGATGTTGGATATTTGCCCACTGTTATAGGTGAATCAGTAACACGGCCGGTGATGCGAAGGCCTTCTTGTCACACGGCAAGAACATCCGTGATCACCTCGCAGGAACAAGGGATTAAACCAAATAAGGTTACACGGCCGTGCCCTGTGAGGCACGGGGCGTGTATGTCTGGGAGACACGGGCGTGTTGACTTACACAGGCCGTGTTGACCCACCGGACTCCTCTTATTGGGCTAACTTATGTCCAGACCCAAAGGGCCAACACAGGCGTGTACCCTGAGTTACACGGGCCGTGTTCGGCGCCTGATTAAGAGATTTACCCTAATTGGTTTACTAATTGAACTCTAACTCCTTCTTCTATATATAGGGGTCATTAGGCTCCGGTTTTGGTACTGAAAACTCATAAGGAGACTATAGAAAAACACATTGGTGGTTTATTCAAGGGAGGAAGTTCTACCTGAATTCCTGGAGGCTTACGGATAGCACCCGATCGCACCAAGATTCTTGCGGTGTCAAAAGAAGGACTAGTCTACAAGCTCTGATTTCTAAAGGTAATCTCTTTCCTTCCTTCGCCCTTTTGTTTGTTGCTAATTCGATTGTGCAAATTGTACCCTGGTTCTACATTGTGGTGATAAAACCTTTCTTCCGCTGCTAAAACTCTTTTGTCAAGATCACCATAATGTTTTAACAGTGGTATCAGAGCCAGGTTGCACAATAATTGAGCACAAGTTCAAGAAAAATCGAATCTTTAACAATTCGGTCACTGACACGGCCTCGGACATGCCCGTGTTAGCGTCGGATCGATTCCAGATCTGGACATGGGCTTTGGGCTTACAAGTCCACTGCAATGTGCCGGAACACGGGCGTGTAGGTTTTGACACGGCCCGTGTCTATTCAAAACACACAGACATGTTTCCTTACATGGCCGTGTTGATTTAAATTTTTAATTTTTAATTCTGGAGTATCGACATAGCCCGTTTTTAATTCACAGTCCCGAAAATTCGTTTTTCTTTTTATCTCGTTTCTGTTTTATTACTTGTACTATTCTGTTTTTCCCAAGTATTCTATTATACACGTGAGATGTATCTGGATGATTTTGGCATGAAAATCATACGGGTACATACACGGTGTACGTTTATACGAAATACCGTTTATTATATTGTTTGGTATTTTAGTAGAATAATTGTTGTGCACGTTTGGTTGGTAACCTCTATGCCTTGACATATAGAACTTTGTTGTGGTGTGTTTGCTTTATTATGGTATTGGTTTTGTGTGGCCTACGTGCCGTTTCTTTTGGATATTTGTAATTGTATCCGCGACTTCCATGTCGTTTCCTAAATTCTATGTAATGTATAGTAGTATAGGATAGGATAGGTAATTTAATTACAATTATTCAAATGTAATTAACCGAAGACCGGAGCAATGGAATCAAAAGATGATGTCCCGGTGACGCATGAAGTCAAGGACCAAGGATGGTGCCAAGATTAAGTGGGAGCCGACCGGCGCCACGATGGTTTACTCTTGTCCCTAGAATTGACCATGTGTTTTTGTTGGCTCGCGAGAAGATGCATAGGTTTATATGGCATAGTTACCAATCTTTATTATTGTTTACGTGGTTGTGTTTATTTTATATGTTTATTGATCTCGTATGATGCTTAAATATAAAAACGTTTTATAAAGAACACTTCACAAGTAGATATAACCAAGAAAGTGGTGTCTAGAATAGTCGCATTCGGCTTGGTTGTTGGATTTTCCGAAAGGTCTTTTGACTAAAAGATCATGCCTCCCGATTGACCTGCCTGGCCACTTGTCTTTGGTAGTCAAACGTGTATGTGTTATAAAATCGGTAACAACTCGCGTAAACGAAGCAATTTCTAAAACTATATGGTTTGATATGATTTAGCCTAAAAGTTAAATTCTTTTAACTTGGAAACAAAAACCCATTTTTCGAAAATGTAAGTTACACGCCGTCCATTTTGAGACACACATCGGTTCTAGGTTCGCGATACCCGGGAGTTCTGGGCCGGACCTAGGATTGGTGAGTATTTGCGATTCTCCGGAGTCCTAGGCCGGATGACTACGTGTTTTATTAAGGATGACTTGCGATCCAGACCCATTGTTAGGTAAACCGTCTTCGGGAAAGGGTCAGCGTGGAAGGGGTTAAACATGCCATTTGACACGCTTGTAGTATTGAACCCCGTAAGGATCTAAGAATCGGACATATGGTCGCGATTGGTAATTCGTTAGCTACCTAAATAGTTTCACTTTTGTGGGCACGGCAAACCTCCACGGACTTGAAATGAAATATGGATCTTAGCCTTGTTAAAACGATTTCTTGGGTAATTATTTTAACGAGGATACTTATTCAGTGAAAACTAAAACTATTGAACTTTTTCTTTTGTAGATGTCTTCATCATCCTATTCGAATTTAACACTGCGATCCTTCCTTGAGAAGGATAAACTTACTGGGATCAAGTACCTTTATTGGTTGCGTAACTTAAGGATCGTCCTTAGGTACGAAGACAAGGAGTATGTCCTAGATGAGCCTGTTCCTCAGGAACCAAGGGCTAACGCTGCGTAGAATGTGAGGGATGCTTTCGCAAAGCATAAGAAGGAGTCTCTCGAGGTTGCCTGTTTAATGCTTACCACTATGACACCGGAGATCCAAAAGGGCTTCGATGGTCGTATCACATATGACATGATTGTGCAGCTGAAGGAAATGTTCCAACAGCAAGCACATCAGGAACAGTTTGAGACGATGAGATATCTCCTCATGATCAAGCTGAAAGAGGGCACTAGTGTAAGCAAACACGTCTTAAAAATCAAGTCGTATGTTGACCAACTTCAGAGGTTGGGTTTTGAAGTTCAGAAGGAGATGGTTGTTGACATCGTCCTTAGTTCATTGACCAGGGCATATGAGAAGTTCGTTACAAACTACATCATGCATAACATGAACAAAACCCTAATGGAGTTGCATGGCATGCTCAAGAATGTTGAAGAGAACATGGCCAAGCACAAGACTCCTACCTCTAGTTCCACTCCTGTATTAGCCATCTGTGAGGGTGGAGTCAAGAAGAAGAAGGGGTCTTCCAGGGCCAAGGGTAAAGGTAAAGTAGTTGCTGAGCCTAAGCCTGCAACCAAAGGGAATTCCTCCAAAGCTCCTGCTCCTAAGGCCACGACGCTCGAAGATGCGACCTGCTACCAATGCGGTCTGAAGGGTCATATGAGGCGTACTTATCCTATATATCTGGATGAGCTGAAGAAGCTTAAGGCCAAAGGTATTGGTCCTTTAGGTATATACATGATTGAACTTAATTCAACTTCTTTTTCTAACTCCTGAGTACTATATACGGGATGTGGATCTCACATTTGTACAAATGTGCAGGGTCTAAAGGAAAGTACAATGTTGAAGAAAGGAGAGCTGGACCTGATCATGGGCAACGCAAGTTGTTGCTGTGGAGAGGATTGGAAACTATGAGCTGTCTTTTCCTTCCGGCTCCTCTATTTTATTATTAGATTGTTGCTATTCTCCTTTAAGGATAATTTTGATTTTAGTTTTAATCAAGAAGTTATATCCGTATTTAAAGATTCCATCTTAATATTCAATGCTTATCTGTCACACCCCGGTAAAGCGGAAACACGAGGTGTCACAACACAAGATATCATCGCACAAGGTAAATAGACAATAACCATTATATTAACTTAACAAAAATAAGTAGTACGGGTAAAAGATAAATAAAAGTTACATAATCGAATAAAAATTAAATGACATTGTCTTGTACGATGCGAAAATAAAATAGATATTGTTTTTATAAAACGTGACGATGAAGATGAAGATGCCACACATCATGTTTATATGCATAAGGTACCTAACGACGATCACCTGAAAGCACGGGTAAAAAAAAGAAAACGGTAAAGTACTAGAGTTGGTGAGTTCATAGGTTTTTAATATATACACAAAATATCTTTTAAATGAGAAAAGTTTAAATAATTGATGAAAGTTTTTGGAATAAAATAAAAGTATGCATGAATGATAGAAGATGTATTATATTGCCCAATACGTTGCACATGGTAGTAATAGACTATGATGATTGTTGCTTGAGCCATTATCCAACCTAGCCGACAACCAATTGCCCATGATAAACCTAACGCCTATATTAAATGACGTTAGTAGTGGTAAAGTACATCTATAGTTCGTCAACCATAAATGGGAGACGTCGGAATCTCCAAATAGCGCTACTTACAAATACCATCGGCTCACTAGCGGAGTTAAGGAATAATGTCCAACGAAAGGGCCTTACAACGATCACCCAAGCACATCAAAGAATAATACCATAAGTGCTCAAAATATTATTTGAAATAAATAAGAATATAGGCAATAAACTTTTCATGAAATATATACACATGCTGTCACCCCAAAATAATATGAAATACGGTAAAAAGGGGCTATGATACTCACTCGGTATGCAAAGATGTTCACTTGTAAGGATTTTTGTTCCTACCAAAGCTCCTTTCCTAATATAAGAGGTATGTAGCTCTATTAGACTTATTTTATTTATTATTTTGTATTATATATTTATTTTTAACTTATTTATTAAATAGTTAAAGGTTGTCTCTATTTTTCCATAAATCATAAGTGTTCACTGAAATTTTCAGTTCTTTAAGTTGAACTGTAAAAATTAAAAACTGTATTTTAGCAGTCATATTAAGGTTTGATATTTTAATATAATCTTAATACATGTTTCTAGAATATCAAGTAAAAATATAGGAATTTATAATCCATGTTTAATATTTTTAATAATTAAAAGTGTATAAGATGTCCACTGATCAGTGTCTGGATGACATGTTGTTACTAAAACGTCTGTTTAGGGCTCATACGACCTCGTTTTTACATGATTCAAACTGGGAATTAACCACGACTCAGAGATTAAACTTTTAAAAAAAACTAGACGTATTTTTACCCAATAATGAGTAAGCTACACGCGTTTAAAGTGTACCTTTTTAAATCTATCAGATTTCCAGATTCAACATATGGGTCTTTTTAAATATGTTTGAAGGATCAAACGATGATAAAGATTAGTGAATCTAGGTTTAAATGAAAGATAACACCTTAAACTAAGATTAGCAAAAAGAATCAACTGATTTTGATACCTAGAACTCCAGATATAACAAAAACAAGTGGGGAGTTCTAGCATCAGAATCTTCCAGCTTTATTATTCTTTTTGGTTATGGGTCATAACTTTAAAATAACATGTTTATATTCATGATTAATCATCTTGTATGAGTATAAGCTTTGATAATCTATGTGTTCTTACAACAATGGTAGGATGATACACATTTTATGTGTTCCTTACAATATTTGTTAAGATGAAACACATGCATGATCAAAGTCTTATTTTCTTGATTTTTAGTTGATTAAGTTCCATACAACAATGGTAGGATGATGCACATTTCATGTGCTCCTTACAACATTGGTAGGATGTTTATAATTACATGATTATATATATATATATATATATATATATATAAAGAAAAAAAAGATGAACAACAAAGAAAATAAATAAAAGAAAGAAGAAAGAAGAAAAGAAGAATGGTAGAAGAGTAGAGATGAGTGTTTTATGATCATCTTACCTACTCTTTTTCTTTGATTTGTATTTGATCATCACAAGATGAACAAGGGTTTGATGTTCTTGGGAGATTTTGTTGGTGAAAGAAGAAGAGAGAAAAGAGAAAAGATGGAGTGTAAGAAAATGAGAGAGAGAGAGTAAGTTGGTTGAAGGTAGTGTGAAAAATGAATGAAAATGGTTGGTATTTATAGAAAAAAAAGAAGAAGAGAGTGAGGGGGGGGGGGGGGGGTGAGGTGGTGATGATGGTTGAGTGTGTAAGTAAAATAAATGATTGTGTTGTGTTGAGTTGATTTCTATTTTCTTTTTCTTTTTCTTTTTCTTTTTGTTTATTATATACAATATATATATATATATAATTATATACATGTTTTTATATATAAATGTATATAATTTTATTTATTTATTTATTATTATTATTATATTTTTTTTATTATTTATTATTTTTTATATAAATATAAATAAATAAATAAATATATATATATATATATATACATTTGCTTTTGGTGACGGTTGTCACAGTCTCCCAAGTTAGAGAAATTTCGTCCCGAAATTTAATTTGTACTAACGTTATTAAAGAGGTGAGGATATTTATGTTTCATGTAGTCTTCGCGTTCCCATATGTATTCGGGTCCGTACTTGAATTCCAATCGAACTTTTATAATTTGAATCTTACTCTTTCTAAGCTGTTTGACCTTACGGTCAAGAATTTCAATTGGTTCATGTACGAAATTAACTGATCATCTGAACATACTTTAGGGGTAGTACTAGAGTTTCATCAGCTAATAATTTATTTAGATTTGACACAGGGTAGGTATCGTGTATGGCATTTAGTTCTTGTGGCAATTTAAGCATATATGCCCCTCGCCTAATTCTTCTAATTATATCAAATGGTCTAAAGAATCTGAGATATAGTTTTCCTCTTTTCCTAAAATGTACTATTTTCTTCCACGGAAATTATCAGCGTAAATTTTCTAATGATCTTTGGTAGTCTTAAGCCTATTGTTCATAATTGTATTCTTGTCGATGACCGCTTGCATGATATCAGGTCTAGTCAATTTCCTATCACCAATTTCCAACAAATTAAGTGGGGATCTACACTTGCGCCCATACAAGACTTCATATGGTGCACACTGGATGCTAGTGTGACACCTATTATTCTATGAAAACTTAACTAATAGTATATGTGAATCTCAAGTTCCACTAAAATTTATTACGCATGCACACAACATGTCTTCTAGTGTCTAAATCGTTCTCTCCGATTGCCCATCCGTTTGAGGGTGGTAGGTGCTGCTCAGGTTTACTTGCGTACCTAACGCCCTTTGTGACGATTGCCAAAATCGGGATGTGAACGGACTACCTCTATCGGATATTATTGCAATTGGTACTGCGTGTCGGGCAACAACTTCGTCAATATAATTCTGAGAAAGTTTTCCACTTTGTAATCTTCCCGTATAGGGAGAAAAGGTGCCGATTTCGTGAGTCGATCTACTATAACCCAAATGGAATCGTACCCTTTTGCAGATTGGGGTAATTTAGATACGAAATCCATGCTTATATGTTCCTATTCCATTCTGGCTGTTGCAACAAACCGGATGGCTTCTGGTGTTCTGTTTTAACCCTTGCGCAAGTTAAACATTTCCCACGAACAAGGAGACGTCTTTCTTTATTCCAGGCCTACCAATAGTATTCCTTGAGAACATTTTGTCGGCTCCAGGGTGGATTGAATATTATAAGCCTCGTCTAAAATTGTTGATTAACGGTTATTAAACTTAGCTATCCAATTCTTATTTTCGAAGTGGTGCACTCCATCTGGCCTGTTTTGAATCATCGCTCCAAGTGATATACGGTCTCGTTCTTCAAATTTTCCGTCTTTGATGCTTCTTTTTGAGCTTCAACTATTCTTTCCTTTAGGCTTGTTTGAATGGTTACTCCTAAAGCTTGTACCCTAGATGGATTCACTCTTTTGTTTCTTCATAGAGCATCAGAGACCATATTGGCCTTGCTAGTATGGTATTTGATTTCACAATCGTAGTCACTAAGCCATTCCACTCATCTTCTACGCCTCATATCGAGCATCTTTGGATCAAGAATATGCTAAAGACTCTTGTGGTCTGTATAAATAGTTCGCTTAGTACTATAAAGGTAATATCTCCATTTTTTAAGGGCATATACTACGGCTCCTAACTCTAAGTTGTGGGTAGTAAATTTCTTCTCATGCACTTTGAATAGTCTCGAATCATATCAATGACTTTTTCTTTTTGCAACAACACACAACCCAATCCTTGGTGTGACGCATCGCAATATACCACGAAGTTATATGGTCCGTCGGGTAACGCCAAAATTGGTGCATTGCTAACTTATTCTTAAGCGTAGAAAATGTTTTTTTTCACCAAACAAACTTCTTATCCTCTTGAGTTAATGCTGCGAGTGGTTGCGCAAATTTTGAGAAATTTGCTATAAATAAATGTACTTAACCGAGAAATTTACAATTTCAGTCGGGATATATGGGGTTCCTATTTCTTTATGGCTTCGATCTTTGTTGGGTCAACATGAATTCCTATTAATTACGTGGCCTAGAAAACGTAATTCCCGACATACAACTTCTGATCCTTAAGTAACTTTAGTATCAACCTTAAATGCTTTTCATGGTTGCTCTTGTGTCGCATGTAAATGAGTATATCATCAACAAACACAATCACAACTTATCAAAGTATAGTCTGCATACTCGGTTCATTACGTCCATGAAGACAATTGGTGCGTTTGTCAATCAAAAGGGCATAACTATAACGTGTTCTAAACGCGGTTTTGGGCACGTCCTCTTCACAGATTCTTAATTGATGATATCCAGATTGAATATCGATTTTAGAAAAATAGGTAGCACCTTGAAGTTGATCGAAAAGGTCATCGATTCGAGGAAGAGGGTATTGATTTTTGATGGTCAATATGTTGAGTTCCCTATAGTCTCTGCACATTCGCAGCAATCCATCTTTCTTTTTGACGAATAGGACTACGGCTCCCCATGGTGAGGTACTTGGTCGAATAATTCCTTTGTCGAGTAGCTCTTGAAGATGTGCAGGCAATTTCCTACATTTTCAACGGGGCTAACCGATATGGTGCCTTTGCTACGGGCGCGGCTCCAGGGATTAAATCAATCCAAATTTGTCTTGTCTAACTGAGGGTAATCCAAGTAATTCATCCGGAAACACCTTGGGAGAATCCCGAACGATTGGAAAATCGTGAATGTGCTTTTCCTAAACCTTCGTTTCTACAACGTGAGCGAAGAATGCGATATAGTCCTTTCTTAAATATTTTTGCATTTTCATGCATGATACCACCTTGACGTTCTTCCTGGTCTTTTCTCCTTATATGACAAGCGTTTCATCTTGTGATAGTGGAATCTGAATGATCATTGCAGAACAAAGTATTTTAGCTTGATTTTTGGATAGCCAATACATACCAACAACTACATCAAAGCTCCCTAATTTGATTGGTATGGTCTACGTTGAAGTTTTTGCTGGCTAAGTTCAAGGTACACTTAGTGATTATATCTCTAGTCTTGACTTCTTGTCCATTAGCAAATTCCATGATATAGGCCTCTTTCAATATTTGAAATTTTAGATTGAGCTTTGGCCTAAAAACTAGTGGTACGAAGCTTCTATATATTCTAGAGTCAGATAGCATTTATGCATTATAATTGTTCAGAAGAAACATACTAGTAATCACATTCGGGTCTCTCCTTTGTACAAATTCTACTTAGCTAGGTTATGGTGATCCTAAGATATAAGGTCTAACAACTAACACTCCCGTTCAATCATATAGCAATGATTGTAAAATTTTAAAATCATACATTTCATAACGTGATTTAAGCAAAACATGTTCAATCATATAGTTCCCGTTACTACTCAGGGTGCCTCTATGTGCTCCCTAAATCAGCAGTTCTCTCCCTCCTAATGAAAAGGTCACGATGTTACTCTCGTTGGTAAGGGGACACTTTTCCTAGCCGTGAGCCTAACACATGCTTCACAGGAAGTTGGTGTTGATAATACACTAGGTCGTGAAACTCGGGGACTCTCCTACTAAGTTTCTATTCTAACCTCCATGGGTAATGAATATGTAATCTTAGTGCGTCAACCTAATGATGACATTACAGACTTCGATATATATAAAATTGGTTACTAAGTGTGCTAATATATGCAAGTACTTATGATATGCCATGCTTATGCACACACACAATAATCGTGCTCCAGAAAGAAAATAAATGAAAAATGTTTCTAAGTATATTTTTATTATAAGTAACCTAAGTCCCATATCGTACATAGCTAAATTAGACATAGGTGATCAAGCTTTGTCTAATTGAGGTATAACAATGTGGTACTCAACTTAATTATATTATCAATACACTTGATGCATTTTAAACAAAATTATTTTGAAAATCATTTTTATAAACCTTTGGTTATAGTTGGTGTTTTCCCCCCAAAAGGAAAACAACATTCTCTATAACCTTAGGCTCTGATACCAAATGTGTCACACCCCGCTAAAGCGGAAACACGAGGTGTCACAACACAAGATATCATCGCACAAGGTAAATAGACAATAACCATTATATTGACTTAACAAAAATAAGTAGTACGGGTAAAAGATAAATAAAAGTTACATAATCGAATAAAAATTAAATGACATTGCCTTGTACGATGCGAAAATAAAATAGATATTGTTTTTATAAAACGTGAAGATGAAGATGAAGATGCCACACATCATGTTTATATGCATAAGGTACCTAACGACGATCACCTGAAAGCATGGGTAAAAGAAAAAAAACGGTCAAGTACTAGAGCCGGTGAGTTCATAGGTTTTTAATATATGCACAAAATATCTTTTAAATGAGAAAAGTTTAAATAATTGATGGAAGTTTTTGGAATAAAATAAAAGTATGCATGAATGATAGAAGATGTATTATATTGCCCAATACGTTGAACATGGTAGTAATAGACTATGATGATTGTTGCTTGAGCCATTATCCAACCTAGCCGACAACCAATTGCCCATGATAAACCTAACGCCTATATTAAATGACGTTAGTAGTGGTAAAGTACATCTATAGTTCGTCAACCATAAATGGGAGACGTCGGAATCTCCAAATAGCGCTACTTACAAATACCATCGGCTCACTAGCGGAGTTAAGGAATAATGTCCAACGAAAGGGCCTTACAACGATCACCCAAGCACATCAAAGAATAATACCATAAGTGCTCAAAATAATATTTGAAATAAATAAGAAGATAGGCAATAAACTTTTCATAAAATATATACACATGCTTTCACCCCAAAATAATATGAAATACGGTAAAAAGGGGCTATGATACTCACTCGGTATGCAAAGGTGTTCACTCGTAAGGATTTCTTGTTCCTACCGAAGCTCTTTTCCTAATATAAGAGGTATGTAGCTCTATTAGACTTATTTTATTTATTATTTTGTATTATATATTTATTGTTAACTTATTTATTAAATAGTTAAAGGTTGTCTCTATTTTTCCATAGATCATAAGTGTTCACTGAAATTTTCAGTTCTTTAAGTTGAACTTTAAAAATTAAAAAATTTATTTTAGGAGTCATATTAAGGTTTGATATTTTAATATAATCTTAATACATGTTTCTAGAATATCCAGTAAAAATATAGGAATTTATAATCCATGTTTAATATTTTTAATAATTTAAAGTGTATAAGATGTCCACTGATCAGTGTCTGGATGACATGTTGTTACTAAAACATCTGTTTAGGGCTCATACGACATCATTTTTACATGATTCAAACTGGGAATTAACCACGACTCAAAGATTAAACTTCTAAAAAAAACTAGACGTATTTTTACCCAAGAATGAGTAAGCTACACGCGTTTAAAGTGTACCTTTTTAAATCTGTCAGATTTCCAGATTCAACATATGGGTCTTTTTAAATATGTTTGAAGGATCAAACGCTGATGAAAAGTAGTGAATCCAGGTTTAAATGAATGGTAACACTTTAAACTAAGATTAGCAAAAAGAATCAACTGATTTTGATACGTAGAACTCCAGATATAACAAAAACAAGTGGGGAGTTCTAGCATCAGAATCTGCCAGCTTTATTATTCTTTTTGCTTATGGGTCATAAGTTTAATATAACATGTTTATATTCATGATTAATCATCTTGTATGAGTATAAGCTTTGATAATCCATGTGTTCTTACAACAATGGTAGGATGATACACATTTTATGTGTTCCTTACAACATTTGTTAAGATGAAACACATGCATGATCAAAGTCTTATTTTCTTGATTTTTAGTTGATTAAGTTCCATACAACAATGGTAGGATGATGCACATTTCATGTGCTCCTTACAACATTGGTAGGATGTTTATAATTACATGATTATAAATATATATATATATATATATATATATATATACATAAAGGAAAAAAAGATGAACAACAAAGAAAATAAATAAAAGAAAGAAGAAAAAAGAAAAGAAGAAAGGTAGAAGAGTAGAGATGAGTGTTTTATGATCATCTTACCAACTCTTTTTCTTTGATTTGTCTTTGATCTTCACAAGATGAACAAGGGTTTGATGTTCTTGGGAGATTTTGTTGGTGAAAGAAGAAGAGAGAAAAGAGAAGAGATGGAGTGTAAGAAAATGAGATAGAGAGTAAGTTGGTTGAAGGTAGTGTGAAAAATGAATGAAAAGGGTTGGTATTTATAGAAAAAAAAAAGAAGAGAGTGAGGGGGGGGGGGTGAGGTGGTGATGATGGTTGAGTGTGTAAGTAAAATAAATGATTGTGTTGTGTTGGGTTGATTTCTATTTTCTTTTTCTTTTTCTTTTTCTTTTTATTTATTATATACAATATATATATATAATTATATACATGTTTTTATATATAAATGTATATAATTTTATTTATTTATTTATTATTATTATTATATTTTTTTTATTATTTATTATTATTTTATATAAATATAAATAAATATATATATATACATTTGCTTTTGGTGACGGTTGTCACATTATCCTTGTCATGGTATTTATGAAACTAATGTTTGCAACAATAATAATAGATATTCAATCATGAATGTTGGTACTAGCAAATCCAATACTTTGGATAAAATGTCTTTGTGGCATAATCGACTTGGCCACATAAGCAAAACCCGCATCACCAAACTCCAAGTGGATGGGATTTTGGAATCATTTGATCTTGGATCTAATGAAGAATGTGAGTCTTGCTTACTAGGCAAGATGACGAAGGCACCGTTCACCGGTTCAAATGAACGGGGCAAAGATCTATTAGATATCGTACATACGGATGTGTGTGGACCTTTTAGATCGTGCACAAGAGACAATGCTAGATACTTCGTGTCGTTTATTGATGATATCTGTAGATATGGTTATGTTTATCTTGTTAGACATAAACATGAAACATTTGACGTGTTTAAAACGTTTCAAAACGAAGTAGAAAATCAACTGGGCAATAAGATTAAGATACTCAGATCTGATAGAGGTGGAGAGTATATTAGTCTTGACTTCCGCGAACAACTTAGGAATTGTGGGATTATCTCACAATTGACTCCTCCAAGGAAACCACAACATAATGGGGTTGCTAAAAGGAGGAACCGAACATTACTTGATATGGTTCGGTCCATGATGAGCCGGACTATGCTACCAATAAGTTTTTGGGGTTATGCCTTAGAAACCGCGGTTAGGATCCTTAATTACGTTCCAACTAAAAAGGTTTCAAAGACACCTTATGAGATGTGATTTGGTAAAACGCCATCTCTTCAGTATCTAAGAATCTGGGGCTACGAGGCTTACGTTAGACGTGAGACTCAAGACAAGCTAGAATCTGGATCTGAGAAGTGTCTATTCATCGGATACCCGGCATCCTCATATGGATACATATGTTATAAGCCTTCCGAGAACAAAGTTTTTGTGTCTCGAGGGGCTGTCTTTTTAGAAAGGAACATGTTATCCAAAGGGGATAGTGGTAACCGTGTTGACCTTGAAGAAATTCAAGAGACAACTAACATGGAACCTGAAGTTGACACTAGCGAGCCTCAGCCGATGGAAGTTGAGGAATCTGACATTGTACCATCTGCTTCACGCAGGTCTGGTAGGATTCGTCAAGAACCGGAGAGATATGGGTTATTCATCGCTGGAAATGATGAATTAGTAGATTCTGATGAACCTACAAAGTACCGGGAAGCGATGGCGGGCCCAGAGTCCGCTAAATGGAAGGAGGCAATGGACAACGAAATGCAATCCATGCAGGATAACCAAGTCAGGGACTTAGTTGATCCTACACCAGGTTGTAAAACCGTTGGGTGTAAATGGATCTTCAAGAAGAAGACCGACATGCGTGGAAATGTGCACACCTTTAAGGCACGACTGGTGGCTAAGGGTTTCACTCAAACTCATGGTGTTGACTACGAGGAAACCTTCTCCCCAGTGGCCATGATAAAGTCTATCAGGATTCTCTTAGCAATAGCTGCGTACTATGACTATGAGATCTAGCAGATGGATTTTAAAACAACATTCCTCAATGGAAAGCTTAATGAGGATGTGTATATGGAACAACCTGAAGGTTTTAAGCATCTACACCATCATGATAAAGTGTGCAAGCTGTAGAAGTCCATTTATGGACTAAAGCAAGTGTCTCGTAGCTAGAATCTTTGGTTTGATGAGAAGGTTAAAACCTTTGGATTTAACAAAAGCGAAGATGAACCATGCATATATGTCAAGGCTAGTGGGAGCAACACTACATTCCTAGTCTTATATGTTGATGACATACTACTCATAGGAAACGATGTTCCAACACTTAAAAGTGTTAAGTATTGGTTGGGAACATGTTTCTCTATGAAAGACATGGGAGAGGTGTCGTATATATTGGGCATAAAGATCTATCGAGATAGGTCCAAGCGCCTAATAGGGCTCAGCCCGAGCACGTACATAGACAAGGTCCTGAAAAGGTTTAGGATGGAAGAATCCAAGAAAGGATTTGTTCCTATGCAACATGGCATGACACTGAGCAGGGCTCAATGTCCTAGTTCTCCTGAAGAACTAGAAGAAATGAATAGGATCCCATATGCCTCGGCTGTAGGATCAATTATGTATGACATGCTATGTACGAGACCTGATGCATCGTGTGCTTTGAGCATGATGAGCAGATATCAGTCTAACCCTGGTAAAGCTCATTGGATAGCAGTGAAGAATATTCTGAAGTATTTGAGAAGGACTAAAGAAATGTTCTTGGTGTTTTGGGGAGAGAAAGAGCTTCGGGTGACCGGTTATACCGATGCTAGCTTCCAAACCGATGGGATGACTCACGTTCTCAATCGGGATTTGTATTCCTACTGAACGGGGGAGCGGTAAGTTGGAAAAGCTCCAAGCAAGAGACCGTAGCTGACTCTACAACTGAATCTGAGTATATTGCGGCTAGCGATGCTGTGAAAGAGGCGGTCTGGATGAAGAAATTCATCAAAGATCTGGTTGTCGTTCCAAGTATTGATACACCTACTGAGATCTTTTGTGATAATGAAGAGGCCGTTTGTCTTGCAAATGAGCCCCGGTCACATAGACGTACAAGACACATACTCAGAAAATATCACTACAGCAGAGACTCCATTGCTAGTGGTGAAGTGATAATAAGCAAAGAAAACACGGACGCGAATTTGGTGGATCCTTTCACCAAGCCTTTATCTCGGGCCAAGCATGAGACCCACTCTAGGTCTTCCGGTCTTAGATTAGACATGCCACTGGCTTGATGTAATAGTTTTAATATTTTCCTGAGTATTTTGTTTTTAATTATTGTCGGACTTAATGTAATTATTTGATGAATGGATGCTTAGAGCAAATGACATTAATTAACAACAAATTGAAAAACCTTTTTTGCATGTTTAAAACACTTCCATGAGTTGTATTGTTAGACTCTAAACTCTCTACAATAAATCATTCATTGCTTGGGAAGGAAGAATTGAATTAAGATTGTTGTGATGGTTTTAGTTGGTTAAATTGCAACTAAACTCATGAATACTTGAACTAGTATTAAGTATTGGAGGTGACCACACTTGGATATTGTATCATGGATTTGTCAAAAACAAATCTGAGTATTTGTCCTCTGACCTGAGATACATGCCTACTTACTATGATTCTATTACTCTTTGATATCTCTCAAACGTTGTCCGTATATGGCTGCTATAAAGGGAATGTTGGAAGTGATATGATGAAATAGATAAGTATGATGTAGTCAATGGAATTTGTTTCTCTTATCATTGATAAGAGTGATGTCCGTAGGCCACTCGATGATTCTGTGCTAACGATAAATGCATGGCCATGCTCAGACTAGATTTGATCATAGTCTGTTATAGTTTGTTACCACGAATCTCGATCGAGAAAACAATTAAAGATCTCGAGTTGAATTTGCCATGACTCGTGTTCAAATGGATAACAATATCAAAAGGACAATAATAGGACTGTTATGTAACACCGGAAAATCACAAGCCATTTTTTTAAAAACGCACTGCGGAAGCTAATTAAAACCAACTTGATTACATATAATCAATAATTACAAATGTACAAACATTGTTTGAAAGTTAACATTATCATCTAGTAATGTTTTGGTGTTACAAAATATAACTGGCTCGTCTCTTTTTCAAAATAAGTATCAGAGTAATGGTCAACTCTTCCTTCTTCTAATACAAACACCAACTTGCAAAACATCAACTGTGGGGAATTAGTACAAAGCTAAGTGAGTAGAGGCTAAAACAACAAATGCATCATTCACAATCAATCATCAATCATGTAATCACATATCCAGAGAAGATCGGCGGTTCGGCGCAGAACCTACAACCAATGCCGGCCAAAGCAAAGGTTTACCGATAGCTTTCCACTAGATTGGCACAGTAAACTCCCCTTTGAGCAACAAATGCAATAAAAAGGCTACTACTGTTCAACCAACCAGTTAGACAAGCCCAGTCCAAGTCCACGTATAGCTGGCTTCTCAAACGCAACTCAAAATCATCCTAAGAGCGCGTATCGACCAAATAGTCATGTAGTAGTTATCAATAATCATTGTCACAGTCAGCAGTTCAATCAATCCAATCTCAATCCACAATCATGCTTCACATCAATAAAATTAACTGCAATCTTTACCATCCGTGTTTAACATCCACTCACCTTTATTTCAGCTTTAACTCAGATATCTAATTTTACTGAGCTTTTGGATTGCCTGAAAACACAACAATAAACAAATCAGCCTCAACCTCTTAAATATACCTATCCATATATTTATAAATCATCCATCAAATAATAATAAACAATAAACAAATACAATTTCCAAACATAAAGTATCGGATTCTTAGAAATCTGCAACTCATAGGTCTCGGATTCTCAAACTATCGGATTCTGATAAATTCCGCAACTCTTGAATGTCGGATTTCAAGTACCCGGATTCAATCTATCGGATTTCATCATGTCTTGGATTCTAGGTTTCGGATTTATAAATGAATCGGATTTTGGGGTTATCGGTCTTCAAAAGTTCAAATGCATCGGATTCAAGGGTACCGGTTTTTAGGGTTCCGGATTTCCACCTCTAGGTTTATGTTTTATCGGATTTAAGGTCTCGGATTTACAAGTATCGATTTTAGCCTTCTTCCCAAATAAATCCGCCCGTTCATATTTTCATTGAATCCGCCATCTTTATAGCTCAAACCCAGATTTATTAAATTCATCATATCATTTCAGAATCATATTCAAACACTTTTGAACACATATTCATGCATCAATACACCATATTAACATACAAATCATATGAACACAACAACCATCAAGACTCATATTCTTAAAAACCGATTCTATGGTTCATCATAATTTCATGTTAAGTTACCAACATTCCTACCCAAACTAACATGACCTAATAAAGTATAGATCTAACCTTTTCTTGAATTCACACACTAATCCTGAAAATCTGATGGTTTCTTTCTTTGTTTCTTCTTCTTCGGGTTTCTTCTTTGGCAGAAAAGATTTCACATAAACACACACACACACACACACCTTTCTAATTTTTTTTGAAATAATGTCTATTTTGTTCATTAATCACCACGTATACAAACATGCATGACAAGAGGTGGCACACTCACACACACACTTCCTATTTCACATACACGTATACCACTAAATACATGCATACATTCATGCATACAGTTTCATACATACATACAACTAATTAAATTTAATATTTTAATTAAATTAACTAATTGCACAATTAAACATAATTAAAACAGATAAACAAATGACACAAACCTACTAGTCTCCTAGCCCTGGTTTGAGGGTGTTACAAATCTCTCCCCCTTAAGAGGATTCCGTCCTCGGAATCCTTTCTTGCTCAAATAAGTGGGGGTATCTATCCTTCATCTCTGACTCATTCTCCTATGTTAAATCAGAACCTAGACTGTGCTTCCACTTGACCAATACCAATGGTATCTGTTTCTTTCGGAGCTTGGTCACCTTTCGATCCAACGGTTCTACGGGTTCTTCTATCAATCTTTTCTTTGAATCAACTTTCAGTTCATGCATTGGGAGGATCTGACTTTCATCATCAGCTTTGCATTTTCTCAGATAACAGACGTTAAAAGTACTGTGTATTCCCACAAGCTCGGCTAGAAGATCCAGTGTAACCGTCTGATCATTCACAATTTGACGTATGCGGAAGGGACCAATGTAACGGGGGGCTAATTTCCCGCCTTTACCGAATCGAATTACACCCTTCCACGGAGAAACTTTCAAGTATACTAATTCTCCCATCTCAAACTTAACTGGGCGACGACGTGGATCTGCATACATTTTCTGTCTATCTCTGGCCGCCTTCAACTTATCTCTAGCAATAGCAACCTTATCAACAGTTATCTGAACTATCTCAGACCCTGCAAATTGCTTCTCACCTGCCTCTAACCAACATGTCGGAGTACGGCAGCGACGGCCGTATAACATTTCGTACGGAGGTATCCCAATACTGGAGTGGTAAGAATTATTGTACGCAAACTCTATCAACGGCAGGTGCGAATCCCAAGATACACCATACTCAATCACACAAGCACTCAACATATCTTCAAGTGTCTGTATGGTTCGTTCAGTCTGACCATCAGTTTCGGGATGATAAGCAGTACTCAGGTTAATCATCGTCCCCAATTCTCTCTGAAGTCCTCCAGAAGTTAGAAACGAATCTGGAGTCTCTGTAAGATACTATAGACAACAGCATGCCATGCCTTGCAACAATCTCGTTCACATAAAGTTGAGCCAACTTACTTAGAGAAGCCGTCTCACATGTAGCTAGGAAGTGAGCGCTCTTGGTCAGCCGATCCACAATCACCCAAATCATATCATTATTTCTCTGAGTTAGCGGAAGTTTAGTCATGAAATCCATCGTTATATGCTCCCACTTCCACTCAGGAATTTCCAATTGCTTTAAAGATCCGTAAGGCTTCTGATGCTCGGCCTTCACCTATGCACAGATATGGCATGATTCCACAAACTGCGCTACATCTTCTTTCATAGTAGGCCACCAGTAGAGCACTTTCAGGTCGTTGTACATTTTAGTGCTCCCTGGATGTACTGACAATCTTGACTTGTGTGTTTCTGTCAAAATCAATTTCCTCAAGTCTCCAAGCATAGGTACCCACACACGAGTCTTATTTGTTTTCAATCCACGAGAGTCATTAGCAAGTTCATCCTTACGTTTGTTCATGAGTTCATTCTTCAAGTGTTCTTCTTTCAAAGCTTCCAACTGTGCAGACTTTAGTCTATCCACTAAATCTGATACAATCATTATTCGCATATATTGGATAGAAATTCCCGCTCCCTTGCGGCTTAAGGCATCTGCTACCACGTTTGCTTTCCCTGGGTGATATCTGATTTCACAGTCATAATCTTTAATTAATTCCACCCATCGTCTCTGTCTCATGTTCAACTCTTTCTGTGTAAATACGTACTGTCGGCTCTTATGAATTGTACAAATCACACACTTGGTGCCATACAAATAATGTCTCCATAACTTCAAGGAAGATACAACAGCTGCAAGTTCCAAATCATGTGTCGTGTAATTCTTCTCATGTGGTTTCAACTATCTTGAAGCATACGCAATCACCCAATCCCTCTGCATAAGTACACAGCCCAATCCAGCATATGACGCATCACAATCAACAATAAAATCCTCTGTTCCACTTGGCAATGCAAGAATAGGGGCCGGACATAACATCTGTTTCAACATTTGGAAGGCTTTGTCTTGCTCTCTACCCCAAACAAACTTCACATCCTTTCAAGTCAACTTGGTCAACGGACCCGCAATCTTGGAGAAATCTTTTATAAACCTGCGGTAGTATCCAGCTAACTCAAGAAAACTCTTGATCTCAGATGGTGTCTTCGGAGCATTGCAATTCATATCTGCCTCCACTTTCGAAGGATCCACTTTCACTCCTTTGTCACAGATCACATGTCCTAAGAACTGTACCTCTCTCAACCAGAATTCGAATTTCGAGAACTTAGCAAACAAATGCTCTTTCTTTAGTGTCTCCAAAATCTGTCTCAAATGCAGCTCGTGCTCTACCTCAGTCTTACAAAATTATCAAGGAATGATCGACAAACTCTGTTTATTAAATCCATTAAAATCGAAGGTGCATTGGTTAGACCGAACGGCATAACCAAAAACTCGTAGTGCCCATAGCGCGTATGAAAAGCCATCTTTGATACATCTTCCTCTGAAACACGCACCTGGTGATACCCTGATCTCAAATCAATTTTAGAAAAGAACGAAGCTCTGTAGTTGATCAAACAAATCATCTATTTTTGGCAGTGGGTACTTGTTCTTTATGGTTCTGTTATTCAGCTCACGATAGTCGATACACATTCGCAATGTACCGTCTTTCTTCGTTACAAACAACACTGGTGCGCCCCACGGAGATGAACTTGGACGAATAAAACCCTTGTCTAACAGATCTTGTATCTGAGTCATCATCTCCCGGATCTCTGACAGTGCCAACCTATACGGTGCCTTTGCCACTGGTCGGGTACTAGGAATCAGGTCTATTTTGAACTCTACCTCATGATCTGAAGGTAGCCCTGGTAACTCCTCTGGAAACACCTCCGGGTATTCCGTTACCACCCGGATCTCGTTCACTGTCTGCTTCTCTTTCTTTCCATCAATAACATAGGCGAGATACGATTTGCAACCTTTATCCAACGCCTTTTTAGCCTTCAAACACGAAATAATTGGAATTACAGATCCAGCACTCTCTCCCCTTGCTACCACTCTTGTGCCATCAGCCAACGGGAATGAAATCAACTTCTTGTGACATTTAATACTGGCCTCATTCAAACTCAGCCAATCCATCCCGAGCACCACATCAAACCCAGATAACGACATTACAAGGAAATAAACAGGAAAACAAATACCGTCTATATCTATCTTAGCTCCAGCCACCGCAGTCGTGACCGGAACCATCATACCATCAGCTACTTCTATTTCCAAAGCAGTAGCTAGTTCAGTTAAAGGCACATTCAACCTACCACAAAATTCTACAAATACAAAGGAGCAATTTGCCCCTGAATCAAATAACACTCTAGCAGGAGTAGAGTTTATCAGAAACATACCAGTTATAACATTGTCTGTGGTAGTGGCATCATCCACTGTAATCCTAAATGCCCGACCCTCAGTGGTGGGTGGGTTCATCTGTTTTTGCCCAGCTGTAGATAACCCCCAGCTCCTCCCCCTCTAGACCCAGACCCTGTCTTCTTACTTAATGAGCAGTCACCAACTCGGTGCCCCTCCTTTTGACAGTTCCAGCAGACGCTCCTCGGCAATCTGCAATTCTTTAAATCATGGCCAAACTGGCCACACTTCACGCATCTCATGGTTTGGGGCGTACATTGCCCGTGATGATAAGACTTGAACTGGTTGCACCAAGGTGCCCTCTAAGCAGACCCACCTGCAGAAGACGTCCTATTCTGACCACCCTGACGGTTACCACGGCCCTGCCCTCTTTGCCTCTATTGAGTATTATAATGTTCAAACTTTGATTTCTGCTGGGAAATTCTTTCCCCACTCAACTTATTCCTTGCAATTAAATCCCCTTCAGCCGACTTGGCTAACGTGAAAGCTTGGGATAAAGTGGTAGCCCACCTAGTGGCGCTACGAAGATCTGGATGTAGTGCCCCCACGAAATGGGTAATCTTCGATTCTTTATCGGGAACCTAATGCTTCGCAAATCTCATTTTTTTCATTAAATTGATTAATCAACTGATCCACAGTCATGTTTCCAGTCATCTGCAACTCCATAAATTCCCTCTTTATTTTAGCAATCTCAAAAGTACCACAGTACTGCTCGCAAAGTTTCTCCTGGAATTGGCTCCAAGTGATGCTATCCTGTTGTTGTTCCGTGAAATGTCCGGTAATTGAATCCCACCAAACCATGGCATCCCCTTTTAACATCCTCGAGGCATATTTTACTTTTACTTTATTCTCATAATTGTAGGCGTCCAAGGTCTTTGCCATTTCCCTAAGCTAGTTCAAGTTGATACTGGGGTCAGAACTCCCCCGGTATTCAGATGGTTTACAGTCAAGGAACTGCTTATAAGTACACGGTTGTTTGTATCCCGGAAATACAAATGGATATCCTCCTGGATGTGGTACGGTTGCTTGTGTGGATATAGCAGTTGGTACAGGGGTTGGTTGAGGTTGACTCAATTTTTGTTCCAAGTTAAGGACTTTATTTCTGAGATCCATCAACTCATTCTCCAGTTTGAAAATGTATTCACTCTGATCTTCCTCTTGTTCTTGGCTAGATGTTCCAGCTTGATTTGTATTACTCAAATCTTCAATAGTCGGTGCCTCTATAGATTGGGTCACAGGAGGTAGGATGGGAGTCTCTCTATCAGCCATAATCTGTTACAATCACATCACCTCATAGCTCATTAGCATAAACCGTTGGTATCCAAAATACTAACTACTACAACAACTCTAACTCACCCTAATTCCCCCGAAGGAAAGCTTGACCCGTCACGAGCCAAGATCTGAGAATGCAACACTCTAGGCGTGCATGCGTCGCCAAACCTAGGCTCTGATACCAAACTGTAACACCGGAAAATCACAAGCCATTTTTTTAAAAACGCACTGCGGAAGCTAATTAAAACCAACTTGATTACATATAATAAATAATTACAAATGTATAAACATTGTTTGAAATTTAACATCATAATCTAGTAATGTTTTGGTGTTACAAAATATAACTGGCTCGTCTCTTTTTCAAAATAAGTATCAGAGTAATGGTCAACTCTTCCTTCTTCTACTACAAACACCAACCTGCAAAACATCAACTGTGGGGAATTAGCACAAAGCTAAGTGAGTAGAGGCTAAAATAACAAATGCAAAAATTCACAATCAATCATCAATCCTGTAATCACATATCCAGAGAAGACCGGTGGTTCGGCGTAGAACCTACAACCAATGCCTGCCAAAGCAAAGGTTTACCGATAACTTTCCACTAGATTGGCACAGTAAATTCCCCTCTGAGCAAAAAATGCAACACAAAGGCTACTACTGTTCAACCAACCAGTTAGACAAGCCCAGCCCAAGTCCACGTATAGCTGACTTCTCAAACGCAAATCAAAATCATCCTAAGAGCGCGTATCGACCAAATAGTCATGCAACAGTTATCAATAATCATTATCACAATCAGCAGTTCAATCAATCCAATCTCAATCCACAATCATGCTTCACATCAATAAAATTTACTACAATATCCGTGTTTAACATCCACTCACCTTTATTTCAGCTTTAACTCACATATCTAATTTTACTGAGCTTTTGGATTGCCCGAAGACAAAGCAATAAACAAATCAGTCTCGACCTCTTAAATATACCTATCCATATATTTATAAATCATCCATCAAATAATAACAAACAATAAAAAAATACAATTTCCAAACATAAAGTATCGGATTCTTAGAAATCCGCAACTCATAGGTCTCGGATTCTCAAACTATTGGATTCTGATAAATTCCGCAACTCTTGAATGTCGGATTTCAAGTACCCGGATTCAATCTATCGGATTTCATCATGTCTCGGATTCTAGGTTTCGGATATATAAATGAATCGGATTTTGGGGTTATCGGTTTTCAAAAGTTCAAATGCATCAGATTCAAGGGTATCGGTTTTCAGGGTTCCGGATTTCAATCTCTCGGTTTATGGTTTATCAGATTTAAGGTCTCGGATTTACAAGTATTGGTTTTAGCCTTCTTCCCAAATAAATCCGCCCGTTCATATTTTCATTCAATCCACCATCTTTATAGCTCAAACCCAGATTTAGTAAATTCATCATATCATTTCAGAATCATATTCAAACACTTTTGAACACATATTCATGCATCAATACACCATATTAACATACAAATCATATGAACACAACAACCATCAAGACTCATATTCTTAAAAACCGATTCTATGGTCCATCATAATTTCATGTTAAGTTACCAACATTCCTACCCAAACTAACATGCAAACCCAATTAAGTATAGATCTAACCTTTTCTTGAATTCACACAATAATCCTGAAAATCCGATGGTTTCTTTCTTTCTTTCTTGTTCTTCGGTTATCTTCTTTGGTAGAGAAAATTTCACATAAACACACACACACACACACACACACCTTTCTAATTTTTTTTGAGATAGTCTATTTTTTTCATTAATCACCACGTATACAAACATGCATGACAAGAGGTGGCACACTCACACACATACTTCCTATTTCACATACACGTATACCACTAAATACATGCATACATTCATGCATACGGTTTCATACATACATACAATTAATTAAATTTAATCTTTTAATTACATTAACTAATTGCACAATTAAACATAATTAAAACAGATAAACAAATACCACAAACCTACTAGTCTCCTAGCCCAGGTTTGAGGGTGTTACATGTTACACTATAATGAGGTTTCAGCTATCATCTGCATAAGAGATACCCTATGCTAAACTGGTGGCAATGATGCATTGCTAGATGCCGCTCATTGTTAGTGTCACTGGATTGCACCATACCATGTGCAAGTGGGAGTTTGTTGGATATTTGCTCACTGTTATTGGTGAATCGGTAACACGGCCGGTGACGTGAGGGCCTTCTTGTCACACGGCAAGAACATCCGCGATCACCTCGTAGGAACAAGGGATTAAACCAACTAAGGTTACACGGCCGTTCCCTGTGAGGCACGGGGCGTGTATGTCTAGGAGACACGGGCGTGTTGACCCACCGGACTCCTCTTATTGGGCTAACTTATGTCCAGGCCCAAAGGGCCAACACAGGCGTGTACCCTGAGTTACACGGGCCGTGTTCGGCGCCTAATTAAGAGATTTACCCTAATTGGTTTCCTAATTGAACTCTAACTCCTTCTTCTATATATAGGGGTCATTAGGCTCCGGTTTTGGTACTGAAAAACTCATAAGGAGACTATAGAAAAACACATTGGTGGTTTATTCAAGGGAGGAAGTTCTGCCCGAATTCCTAGAGGCTTACGGCTAGCACCTGATCGCAGCAAGATTCTTGCGGTGTCAAAAGAAGGACTAGTCTACAAACTCTGATTTCTAAAGGTAATCTTTTTCCTTCTTTCGCCCTTTTGTTTGTTGCTAATTCGATTGTATAAATTGTACCCGGGTTCTACATTGTGGTGATAAAACCTTTCTTCCGCTGCTAAAACTCTTTTGTCAAGATCACCATAATGTTCTAACAGATGATCCCGATCATGATCGTCACAAGGGGGAGAAAAGACCGCGCGTTTTGACCTTTACACCTTTAACATAACGATTAGCGGCTGCAATGGGGATCGGGGCAGAATCTAAGCAACAACAACAAAAATCTCAGCAATCTCAACAACAACAACAACAACTACAACCACAACTACAACAACAGCAACAAGCACAAACTGAACCTAAACCTGACATCCCAATGTTTGAATTTGAAACTGAAACTGCAGATATTGGTGAAAGTGATGAGTCAGATGAATTGCTGAAACAAATTGAAGAGTTCTCTTTTGGCAAATTGCCGGAAAGAACCGAGGAATTCCAGATAGTGGACAGGTTTGAGGATATGCCGGTGCCTATTGTTCAAAAGCCAGCTTCTTCAAGGGTTGCAAAGCTTGCGAGGGAGTTGGTCACCAAAAAGCAGATGGAGGAAGCTATTAGAAAGCTAGATCTAACAAGGGTTCTCCGGGGCATTTTTGAGGAGGTTCATCAACTATTCCCTCCTGGATCAATGAAATTCCAGGTGTCAGCTGCCGACATCCTGAGGAAAAATCTTGAAGTTGAGCAGGCACAACTCCAACAATCATCTGAATGGCCTATCCCTCCGAATGTCCAACCACTCGTCTAATTCCAACATCTTCAGACCCAGACCTAGATCGACACAACATGTTCATAAAGGAAGCAATGAAAAACCATATATAGGGCAAATATGGTGTGAATGCTGCTTACCTCGAGGATCGAATCCCTACTATCTATACTTCTCAAATCAGAGACAAGAGTCCTCTTGAACTAAGCGGTCTTGATGACGCTCAAAGGAGACGATACAGTCATATATTCAATGAATACAAAACACCGAGGGAGCAGATTGTGTTAGAGTACCCCATCAGCAAAGTACTTCGCGTCAGCATGCAAAAATCTTTAAGGTACAGGTTTGCTGTTTATGATGTTCAAAGGGCAGATGGTCAGAAAATCTCTCTCAATGAAGCAGACTTCTAACACATCAAGCTTCATGACATTGAGTTCATATACGAGGAGCTATCCACAAAGATCAACAAGTCCTATGAAGAACAACAAGGACAATCAACTCTAATGAAGTATATGAGGAGATTCATTGAATGTATCCAAGAGCACGATCTTTAATTGGGAGCCGAGAGTAATCAACTCAAGGTGAATCTGCTCAGACCACTGCAACATCACCCTGATCTACAGACCCTAGAAGAGCTAACCATTATTGATGAAAATTATAAAAGCTTTACGTGTCAAAGAGGTGTCATCTCCGTCAACCAACGTCGTCGAAAGATCTTCGTCGGGATGATGGACTTGATGGCATACTCAGATGGTACTCTAAAATTGTTCTTTCATAGATTCCAAGAAAAGGCTGAAAAGGATCAATGAAGTGAGTCAGAAGGGCTAATAAGGACAATCGATCAGATTAAGAGGACGCTGGATAGTCGTCGGATAATTCGGAGGTAGCAGATGATGTTTAGAATAAGGAATAGGTCTTTGTTGTAATTATTATCTTTCTGCATTTCTTTTTCATGTAATAAGCTTTCTCTCCATTTAGGGGAGATTGTTAATTTTAGAAAATGTAGAAAAGCCTACTTTATAGGCGTGGCCTATAAATAGGCCATTGGCCCTTGGCCATTGTAACGCTTTTGACATTAATGACATATCGATATTCAAAGCAAAAGGTGTAGTGTGTGTCTCTCTCCAATATCATCTTCTCTCTACATGATTACTTGAAGGTTTTCATCACGGGATCAACCTTTCAAAAGAAGATCAGAGTGAGTATATCTATAAAATTGTGAATGAATTATTGGAGCTTCGAAACACTTTTCGTAACTTAGAGCAGCAGATACTGTAACACCCGCAAACCTGGGCTAGGAGATTAGCAGGTTAGCGGTATGTAATTGGTTTGTTTTAATTGATTATGTGTTTATTAAAAGATAATTAAATCAACTTAATTTAAAATATATATACATGTTACTGGTTGAATAAAAAAAAGAAAAGAAAGTTACAAGTATGCATGCATGTGTGTTAGTATGTATGTATGTATGTATGGAAAGAAAATAAAAAGTGCCACCACCTACTTAGGTTTCTTCAAAAATGTGTACGTGTGTATTAGGTTAATTATCTGCTCATATTTGTTTAAGTGTTAAGGTGTATGTGTGTGTTTTGAAGAAGAAAACCTCCAAGAGAAGTAAAGTCACAAACTTGAATTTGAGAAACAAAGATTTAGTGTTCTTTAATTCCAAAAGAAGGTAAGAAAGTGTTTACAAGATGTTATGATTTGTATTGATATGTTTAAATGTTAAAAAACATGAGTTTATGGAAATTCACCATTGTTGAAGTTGGAAGAAAACTTTGTAAATGGGTTTTGTAGAATTTGTTGTTATGAATGGGTAAAAAGGTGTTCATGATGATTTAGAACATATTGTATGTTAGATACGTGTTTTATTTGAAGAAAATTGATGTTAGTTATGTTATGAGATAAATTCTTGGCAGAAAATCCGACACAAATGAAGAAGAGAAACTGGAAATATGCGCGTCACGGCACCACATTCAACAAAATCCGACATTCTTGATTCGGATTGCAAGAATCCGAAAGTTGCAAATCCGAAAGTTTGCCAAATCCGACACTTAAATCTGATATTTGTGAAATCCTCCATAGAAATCCGACAAAGAAATCTCGGCTTTGAAATCCGCTACGGTCGCGGCGCGACGGGGTTTGTGTCGCGGCACGACGAACCCCAATTCAAAATAATTGCTTATTTTGTTATGTTTTGCTTGGTTTGAGTTAGCATGTTATATATATGTTATTTTATTAAGTTGTTTTTATGGATTTTAGATGTAAATATATATGAGAAGGTATATTTATATATTCGAGACAGATTTGATTGTTGTTGTGTTTTCAGGCAATCAAAAGACTCGGTAAAATTAGATTTCTGAGCCCGTGTTGATTTTTGAGGTGAGTGGATGTTAATCGTGGATGGTAAAGATTTCGGTTAATGTTATTGATGTGATGCATGACTGTGATTGAGATTGGATTGGATTGATTGAACTGTTGATTGTGATTATTGATGATTGATATCTGCTGCATGATTATTTGGCCGATACGCACTCTTAGGATGATTTTGAGTTGAGTTGGGAAGTCAGCTATACGTAGAATTGGGCTGGGCTCGTTCACTGGTTGGTTGAATAGTGTTAGCCTTATTGGTGCATATGTTGCATCGGAGGGGGATTTTCACTGTGCCAATTCAAAGGAGGGCTATCGGTAAACCTTTGCTTTGGCTGGCATTAGTTGTAGGTTCTTCGCCGAACCGCCGGTCTTCTCGGGATATGTGATTACATGCTTTGATATTGATTGTGGATGTTTGCTTTTGGTGTTTAGCCTCTACTCACTTAGTTTTGTGCTAATTCCCCTCAGTTGTTTCTTTTGCAGGTTCGTGTTTGTGAGTTTGGCTGAAGGAGAAGTTGACCCGACTCTGATAGTGGTTTTTGAAATGAAACGAGCCTGTAGCTTTTGTAACACAACAATGCTATTTTTGTTTGAACAATGTTTGTACATTTGTTAATATTGGTTTGTATATGAATGATTTGTTTACTTTAAGCTATGCAGTGTATTTAAAAAAATGGCTCGAGTTTAAAAATGGCTTGAGTTTTCTGGTGTTACAGTTTGGTATCAGAGCCTAGGTTTGGCGATGCATGCACGGCTAGAGTGTTGCATTCCCAAATCTTGGCTCGTGATGGGTCAAGCTTTCCTTCGGGGGAATTAGAGTGAGTTAGAGTTGTTTGTAGCAGTTAGTATTTTGGATACTAACGGTTTATGCTAATGAGTTATGAGGTGATCTGATTGTAACAGATAATGGCTGATAGAGATACTCCTATCCTTCCTCCTATGACCCAAGCTGCAACTGAAACTCCAGTAACTTAGTACTTGGGAGATACAGCTACTGCAGGAACACCGGGTCAAGCCCAGGATGAAGATAATAGTGATTATGTTTACAAATTTGAAAATGAGTTGGTTGAACTCAGAAATAAAGTTCAGAGAATGGAACAGCAACAACAACAACAGCAACCTGAACAAACCCCAGTGCCGACTGCGATTCCTACACTGGCGACAACTGCACCAGTGACAACACCTTTACCACCCATGACACAGATGATGCAATCACCATTTTATTATCCATATCCACAACCGGGAGCCTATCCGTTTGCGTTCCCTGAGTGTAAACCATGTGAGTATCATGGGAGTTCTGATCCCAATGCAACATTGAACTGGTTGAGAGAGATGGCAAAGGCACTTGATGCCTGTAATTGCGAAAAAGAATTGAAGGTCAAGTATGCATCCCGAATGTTGAGAGGAGACGCATTGGTCTGGTGGGATTCCATTACTGGCCATTTTACTAAACAACAACAGGAGAGCATCACCTAGAGTCAATTCCAGGAAAAGTTGTGTGAACAATATTGTGGAACCTTTGAGATAGCCAAAATCAAGAAGGAATTCATGGATCTGCAGATGACCGGGAACATGACTATGAATCAATTAATCAAACAATTTAATGAGAAAATGAATTTTGCCAAACACTGGGTACCGGATGAGGAATCGAAGATTGCCCATTTTGTGGGGGAATTGCATCCTGATCTCCGTGGCGCCACTAGGTGGGCTACCACACTGTCCCAGGCTTTCACTTTAGCCAAATCGGCTGAAGGGGACATCATTGCAAGAAATAAGTTGAGCGGGGAGAAACTTTCCCAACAAAAGTCATGATTTGAACATTACAACGCTCAACAGAGGCAGGGAGGGCAGAGCAGTGGGAGCAAAATAGAAGACCTACTTCGGGTGGGTCTACTCGACGAGTACCTTGGTGTAGTAGGTGAAAATCTTATCACAACGGGCAGTGTACGCCCCAGACTATGAGATGCGTGAAATGTGTCCAGTTTGGCCATGATTTGAGGTTCCCGAGGAGCGTTTGTTGGAATTGTCAGAGGGAAGGGCATAGAGTTGGTGATTGCCCGGTGAGCAAAAAGACAGGGTCAAGGTTAGTGGGAGGAGGAGCTGGAGAATCGTCTTCGGCTAGTCAAAAGCGAAAGAACCCACCCACTGCTGAGGGTCAGGCGTTCAAAATGATGGTGGATGATGCCACCACCACCGATGACGTGATCACGGGTATGTTTCTAATAAACTCTACTCCTACTAGATTATTGTTTGATTCAGGAGCAAATCACTCTTTTGTTTCTGTGGAATTCTGTGATAAGTTGAATATGCCTGTAATTAGACTTGATACTACTTTAGAGATAGAAGTAGCAGATGGCATGATGGTTCCGGTCACGACTGCTTTGACTGGAGCTAAAATTGATATAGATGGCGTGTGTTTTCTTGTTTATTTTCTTGTTATGCCATTGTCTGGGTTTGATGTGGTGCTTGGAATGGATTGGCTGAGTCTGAATCAAGCGAGTATAAAGTGTCACAAGAAGTTAATTTCTTTTCTGCTAGCTGATGGAACACGGGTAATAGCAAGGGGAGAGAAGGCTGGGTCTGTGATCCCGATGATTTCATGCTTAAAAGCTAAGAAAGCATTGGGTAAGGGGTGTGAATCCTACTTGGTTTATGTAATTGATGGAAAGAAAGAGAAGCAAGCAATGACTGATATCCGGGTGGTAACGGAATACCCAGAAGTGTTTCCAGAAGAGTTGCCAGGATTGCCTCCAGTCCGTGAGGTAGAATTCAAAATAGATTTAATACCTGGTTCTAGACCAGTAGCGAAGGCTCCGTATAGGTTGGCACCTTCAGAGATTCGGGAGATGATGACGCAGATTCAGGATCTGCTAGATAAGGGGTTTATTCGTCCGAGTTTGTCCCCGTGGGGAGCACCGGTATTGTTTGTAAAGAAGAAAGACGGTACGTTGCGTATTTGTTTCGACTACCGTGAATTGAACAAGAGGACGATAAAGAACAAGTATCCGTTGCCGAGAATCGATGATTTGTTTGATCAGCTGCATGGAGCTTCGTTCTTTTTCAAGATAGATTTGAGATCAGGTTATCATCAAGTGCGTGTTTCTGAGGAAGATGTGTCGAAAATGGCCTTTCGTACGCGTTACGGGCATTATGACTTATTGGTTATACCGTTCGGCTTAACCAATGCACCTACGATTTTTATGGATTTGATGAACAAGGTCTGTCGACCATTCTTGGATGATTTTGTAATAGTCTTCATCCATGATATCTTGATTTATTCAAGGACTGAACAGGAGCACGAACAGCATTTGAGACAGGTTTTGGAAACTTTGAAGAAAGAACATCTGTTTGCTAAGTTCTCAAAATGCGAATTCTGGTTGAGAGAAGTTCAATTCTTGGGGCACGTGATATGTAATGAAGGAGTGAAAGTGGATAAGCTGTGATGAACTCGAATGCTCCAAAGACGCCATCCTAAATAAAGAGTTTTCTGGGTTTGGCTGGATACTACCACAGGTTTATTAAAGATTTCTCGAAGATTGTGGGTCCGTTGACTAAGTTAACTTGGAAAGACGTGATGTTTGTTTGGGGTAGTGAACAAGACAAAGCTTTCCAGACTTTGAAGCAGTTGTTATGTTAGGCTCCCATTCTTGCATTGCCAATTGGATCAGATGATTTTACTCTTTATTGTGATGCGTCGTTTGCTGGGTTGGGATGCGTGCTTATGTAGAGGGATCGGGTAATTGCGTATGCTTCAAGACAGTTGAAACCACATGAAAAGAATTACCCGACTCATGATCAAGAACTAGCAGTTGTCGTATTTGCCCTAAAATTGTGGAGACACTATTTGTATGGCACCAAGTGCGTGATTTGTACTGATCATAAGAGTCTTCAGTATGTGTTTACATAGAAAGAACTGAACATGAGATAGAGACGATGGGTGGAACTAATAAAAGACTATGATTGCGAGATTAGATACCACCCTGGGAAAGCGAATGTGGTAGCAGACGTCCTGAGCCGCAAGGGAGCGGGATGTTCTATTCAATTCATGCGTATGGAACTTGTATCTGATTTAGTGGATAGACTAAAGTCTGCACAACTAGAAGCTCTCAAAGAGGAAAATTTGAAGAATGAACTGATGAAGAAATGTAAGGATGAACTTACTGATGATTCTTGTGGATTGAAGATGTATAAGACTCGTGTGTGGGTGCCTATGCTTGGAGAATTGAGGAAGTTGATTCTAACTGAAGCACACAAGTCGAGACTATCTTTTCACCGAGGAAGCGCTAAAATGTACAACGATTTAAAAGTGCTTTACTCGTGGCCTACTATGAAGGCAGATGTGGCTCATTTTGTGGAGTCATGCCACATTTGTGCGCAAGTAAAAGCGGAGCATGAGAAGCCTTACGGATTCTTGAAGCAATTGGAGATCCTTGAGTGGAAGTGGGAACATATAACGATGGATTTCGTGACTAAACTTCCGCAAACTCAGAAGAATCACGATATGATTTGGGTGATCGTGGATCGACTGACGAAGAGTGCCCATTTTCTGGCTACCTGTGAGACGGCTTCTCTGAGCAAGTTGGCTCAATTGTACATTGACGAGATCGTTGCAAGGCACGGTATACCATTGTCGATAGTATCTGACAGAGACTCCAGGTTTGTTTCTAATTTCTGGAGGAGTCTACAGAGGGAGTTGGGGACGAGAATTAATTTGAGTACTGCTTATCATCCCCAAACTGCCGGTCAAACTGAGCGAACCATACAGAAACTCGAAGATATGCTTCGTGCCTGTGTAATTGAGTATGGTGGATCTTGGGATTCGCACCTTCCATTGATAGAGTTTGCGTATAATGATTCTTACCACTCCAGTATTGGGATGCCTCCGTAAGAAATGTTGTACGGTCGTTGCTGCCGTACTCCGACGTATTGGTTAGAGGCTGGTGAGAAACAGTTTGTAGGACTCGAGATTGTTCAGTTGACTGCTGACAAGGTTGCTATAGCCAGAGAAAAGTTGAAAGCAGGTAGAGATAGACAGAAAATGTATGCGGATCCGCGTCGTCGTCCAGTAGCGTTTGATGTGGGGGAATTGGTGTATTTAAAGGTTTCTCCGTGGAAGGGCGTAATTCGATGTGGCAAACGCGGGAAGTTGGCTCCCCGTTACATTGGTCCTTTCAGAATTCGTCAAATTGTAAATGACCAGACAGTTACATTGGATCTCTCACTAGAGCTTGCAGGTATTCACGATACGTTCAATGTCTGTTATTTGAGAAAATGCAAGGTTGAAGAGGAGAGTCAGATTCACCCAGTACACGAATTGAAAGTCGATTCAAAGAAGAGACTGATTCAGGAACCTGTTGAACTGTTAGATCGTAAAATGACCAAGCTCCGAAAGAAGCAAATACCAATGATGTTGGTCAAGTGAAAACACAATTTAGGTTTTGATTTGACATGGGAGACTGAGGCGGAAATGAAGGATAGATACCCTCATTTGTTTGAGCGGGAAGGAATTCCGAGGACGGAATCCTCTTAAGGAGGGGAGATTTGTAACACCCGCAAACCTGGGCTAGGAGATTAGCGGGTTAGCGGTATGTGGTTGGTTTGTTTTAATTGATTATGTGTTTATTAAAAGATATTGAAATCAACTTAATTTAAAATATATATACATGTTACTGGTTGAATAAAAAAAAGAAAAGAAAGTTACAAGTATATATGCATGTGTGTTAGTATGTATATATGTATGTATGGAAAGAAAATAAAAGGTGCCACCACCTGCTTAGGTTTCTTCAAAAATGTGTACGTGTGTATTAGGTTAATTATCTGCTCATATTTGTTGAAGTGTTAAGGTGTATGTGTGTGTTTTGAAGAAGAAAACCTCCTAGAGAAGTAAAGTCACAAACTTGAATTTGAGTAACAAAGATTTAGTGTTCTTTAATTCCAAAAGAAGGTAAGAAAGTGTTTATAAGATGTTATGATTTGTATTGATATGTTTAAATGTTAAAAAGCATGAGTTTATGCAAATTCACCATTGTTGAAGTTGGAAGAAAACTTGGTAAATGGGTTTTGTAGAATTTGTTGTTATGAATGGGTAAAAAGGTGTTCATGATGATTTATGAACATGTTATATGTTAGATACGTGTTTTGTTTGAAGAAAATTGATGTTAGTTATGTTATGAGATGAATTCTTGGCTGAAAATCCGATACAAATGAAGAAGTGAAAATGGAAATATGCGCGTCGTGGCGCGACATTCAACAAAATACGACATTCTTGATTCGGATTGCAAGAATCCGAAAGTTGCAAATCCGACCCTTGGAAATCCGAAAGTTTGCCAAATCCGAAACTTAAATCCGATATTTGTGAAATCCGACAAAGAACTCTCGGATTTGAAATCCGCTACGGTCGCGGCGCGACGGGGTTTGTGGCGCGGCACGACGAACCCCTATTCAGAATAACTGCTTATTTTGTTATGTTTTGCTTGGTTTGAGTTAGCATGTTATATATATGTGATTTTATTGAGTTTTTTTTATGGATTTAAGATGTAAATATATATGAGAAGGTATATTTATATATTCGAGACTGGTTTGATTGTTACTGTGTTTTCAGGCAATCAAAAGACTCAGTGAAACTAGATTTCTGAGCCCGTGTTGATTTTTAAGGTGAGTGGACGTTAATCGTGGATGGTAAAGATTTCGGTTAATGTTATTGATGTGATGCATGACTGTGATTGAGATTGGATTGGATTGATTGAATTGTTGATTGTGATTATTGATGATTGATATCTGCTGCATGATTATTTGGCCGATACGCACTCTTAGGATGATTTTGAGTTGCGTTGGGAAGTCAGCTATACGTAGAATTGTGCTGGGCTCGTTCACTAGTTGGTTGAACAGTGTTAGCCTTACTAGTGCATATGTTGCATCAGAGGGGGATTTTCACTGTGCCAATTCAGTGGAGGGCTATCCGTAAACCTTTGCTTTGGCCGGCATTGGTTGTAGGTTCAGCGCCGAACCGCCGGTCTTCTCGGGATATGTGATTACCTTTGCTTTCTCCTCTACTCACTTAGCTTTGTGCTAATTCCCCTCAGTTGTTGTTTTTGTAGGTTTGTGTTTGTGAGGTTGGCTGAAGGAGAAGTTGACCTGACTCTGGTATTGGTTTTTGAAATGAAACGAGCCTGTAGCTTTTGTAACACAACAATGATATTTTTGTTTGAACAATGTTTGTACATTTGTTAATATTGGTTTGTATATGAATGATTTGTTTACTTTAAGCTTCCGTGGCGTATTTAAAAAAAATGGCTTGAGTTTTCTGGTGTTATAGATATAGACACAAACTGGACCAATCCAGATTCCTATTGCGATCACAACACAATCAACAACTTTACCAGTGACGATTCCGTTTCCTATAATGACACAAGGAATGCAACAACCGTTGTTTTACCCGTTCATATCTCAAGGAGCTTTTCCTTGCTTTCCCCGGATTCAGACAACCATGCACATATAAACAATTCCTTGATTGTAAACCATCAAAGTGTACTGGAAGCTCTGATCCAAATATCACCCTTAGCTGGTTATGGGAGATGGTTAAGGCGTTGGACGCCTGTAATTGTGAGGAAGAACTGAAAGTGAAATACGCAACGAGAATGTTATAAGGAGACGGTATGGTTTGGTGGGATTCTCTTACAGGGCATTTCACCAAGCAGCAACAAGAAAACATCACGTGGGATCAATTCCAGGAGAAACTCTTTGAGCAATACTATAGTACATTTGAGATTGCAAGGATCAAGAAAGAGTTTATGGACTTGCAGATGACTGGATGTAACACCGTATTTTCAACCCAAATTTTTCATTCTAAAATATTGTGGAAGCGATACCATAACTAGAAATATTTACAACTGAATATATACAAACAGTTTTCCGAGTCATCAGTTAAGTCAAAATACAAGTATTATAAAAACCACGGCTCGTAACAATTAGTATCAGAGTGCCCGCCAATTATTTCCCAAGTAATACCCTCTCACAACCAAACCACAGAACTCACCAAAAACCTGAAAAGGAGTGATAGGTGGGGGATTAGCACAAAGCTAAGTGAATGAAAGTAAAACTACAACCAAGCATTAATCACAACCGTAGAATACCACACAAACATAACCGCAGGATACCAGACAATCATATAATCGTGTCCCGGAAAAACGGCTGTTCTGCAGAACCTTCAACCAATGCCGGCCAAAGCAAAGGTTTACCGTTAGTTTATTTCCTATCTCACACAGTATTACCCTTAAGTTGCAACAGATGTATCAAAAGATCCAAATACTGATAAGCCGATAGCAAACCAACCCAGCACTTAGTCTTACCGAGCTAACCCCCCAATAAACATGTATACATATGACTAACGCACAATCAATTAACAAACAACCAGTTAATCAATTATTAGACAATAAGTCTATCCCTGTGTCAATTCACAAACAGTTATATCCAAGTTATCACAACCAATACTAGTTGTGAATTATACGTCCACTCACCTCTTGTTCTCAAACTCCACTCAAGTGGTCTAATGTTACTGAGTCTTATCCGTTCCTTAGAACACAATAAAACCGAAGTCAATATCTGTTTCATAAATATATAACAACTCATATATTTATATCTCTTTGGCTCATAAACCATAAGCTAGAATTACATAAGAATATATATATATATGCAACATACAACATCTAAGAATCAACAAAGTATAATAAATCCTGAAAATCCCCCGACGCGTCGCATCCAGGAAACCGACGCGCCGCGTCGCTTCCAAATTGTCGGGTTTCACACTTCCGGATTCCAAAGTGTCGGATTCTATGTTTCTCGGATTTTCAGGTGTCGGATTTCATGTTTCTCAGATTTCAGAGTGTCGGTTTTCAGGTTTCAGATATCATGTTTCTCGGATTTCAGAGTGTCGGATAGCAAGGAATCAGATTTATCAATATCGGATTCCTCCATACCGGATTTCATCAGTTACCGGGTTCATCTTCTTCAACTCATATCCAGCCGACTAAAATATTATCAAATCATACTTGAACTTCTGAAAATGAACTTACAACAAACTATAACCAACCTCATATAACATGTATATATACATCAAGGATTCATCAAATCCATTTAAAACCAATAAAACAAACAAAACCCATTTGTCTAGTTTTCTTCCATAAACATCCATGGTGTTCTTGGTTAAAACCCATAAATTAGTTAATAAAAAACAAAGCATGTTAGACATGAAGCATGTTTCAAAAACACACAAATAAAACATACCAACCTCAATCTTGAATCAACAACTTCCAAATTCAATTTCGTAAAATCAAATCTTCAAACTTAGTTATGAGGTTTCTTCTTCTCTCAAAGCACAAACATACACACACTCCAGCAATATCACAATGAGGAGGTAAGTCTACTTGCTTATCTATATCCCACGTACACACAAGCTTATTCAACCCAAGCATGAGGTGTCTAAGACATGCAAATATCTCAATTAACTCTCACATAACCACATTCAAATCAACATGCATACGTACATACTCCATAGATACATACATACATTTTCATATATCCTCTAGTAAAAAATATATATTCCCACATATTAATTAATAATCAATTTATTAATTATTTTAATCAAATTACAATTTAACATTAACTTTACTAGTTAATACCAATTAATTAATTTGTCCAATTAATTAACATGCATCAAGGTATTATCTAATCCTCGTACTAATCCAACTTTATTCAATTCATCAAATCATGCTATAACAAATAATCACTTATTCACATAATTAATCATAAATACCTCGCAAACAAGCACAATCCACTTGATACCGACCCGCGCCACAACTAGACCGGGTTTACGGATGTTATAAATCTCCCCTCCTTAGAGGATTATGTCCTCGGAATCTCACTGCATACATTCAAACGAAATTATTCATGCCTCATATCCATTTCTCATAATCCAACCAGAAAAACTCAATTGCGCTCTCATTTATCAATAACATAGAAATCTGTTTCTACACATTCTTGACATCTTACAACCATAAGTGTCTTACAACTTTTCATTCTGGTCTTATCTTCAAATCAACAATTAGTTCATAAATCCGGTCGTGACTTGTCATCACCACCACTCTGATATCTCAAAACATCTCAAAGATTCATATGTTACTAGTATAATGCTTCAACTCGCACGCAATATGTCAAAATTTCATAAAATGTGTTATCTCTGCTCTCATAGTACATTATCGATACACAATTCTCATATCTTTATTCCATAGTAATGCATTGGCAATTAAATTCATAAGTCCTTGTAAAAAAAATCAAACTCCAAATCTAAGCAAAGGCATGTCCAAGTAAAGGCATTTCCAAGCAAAGGCATCTCCAAGCAAAGGCATCTCATGCACAAGGTCGATAAGTCTTCAATCCATATGTTTAGGCCATTATATTCTCTTTTCTCTTTCTCATTCTCAATGGTTTCAATCCTCCATTCTTCAAAACTTTACAGTGGAAAAATCTCGATTCATCCACTAAGTAAGATATGCTTTCAACTCGCATAATTCGAATGTTCTCATAGCTTAGCTCTTTCACATGTTAACACATCTGTCTCCATATCATCTTTCCTAAGTGGTATCATATCTCTCAATCATATTCTTTGATTTATTCCAATCACTGACTTAGTCACACATACAAGTCCTTGTAAATAGGCATTCGATACATCTTTTATTGACCAAGTCAATCATACATTTCTTTTCTTATAGTTAATATCCTCTTAACATCACTGCAAACACATCCTTTGTAACTTCCAAGTCATGGTTAAAATTTCCTCTCGTGACATCGCAATTATCACAAGACAGCAGTTATACATCTAATCCCATAGCATAACATCATATTTCAAACCAATAATTGCAATTTCGCATTGTACTACAAAAACTCTTTCAAGTTCACCATTCATTATCATTGATCAACTGTACTCATTAGATTAAGTATCCACTTATACTCTTAATTATATCTTAACCCAAACATTTCTGCACATCTCAAACTTACACAATCTTCAATGATCATGTATATCTTAACCCAAACATTTCCTTGGGCAAGAGAGTAGTGAAGGCGTTATCATTGATGTTGTATGTTGTAGAGTACCATAGCTCGCCGATGATTGTTAGAAAGATATAGTGAGGATCAGTGGTAAGACTATCGAATAATGGATGAGCTTGGAGTAACTGCACCATTGGTTCATACCCCTGGTTTTCGCGAGAGGTAGGAATGGAGGTGCACAGGAGAATGTTGTTAGGAGTTATGTTCATGGGTTGGTTTTGAACAACATTCTCACCAGGGTGTATAGCAGGGTCAAGAGTGTAAGTTGCCATTTCGAAGAGATGATGAACAGTAAGAGTGATAGAGAAATAGCGAGAGAGAAAGTTACGGTTACGCTTTATAGAAAGAGAGAGGGAGTTTGGAGAATTTGTACAGGTAAAGGAAAATGAGAGAGGAAGTGGGGTATTTATGAAATGTAGTTAACAGAGATCGTTAGTTGCTGACAAAAGTTCTAACGGAAAACACAATAATAAGCTATTAAATGTAATCTGACATACGGAGGAAATAACTAGGGTTAAAAAGCATTAACTGAGCATAAATAAGAAAATTTGACTAAGTGCTGATTCATCAGCTGAGCGTTTGAAATGTATCAGTTGAGAGACATCAGCCGATGGAAAAGCATCAGCTGATAGAAAGAATATAGGAACATCAACTGATAGAGATACTTAGCTGAGCATTTCCTCCTTAGCTGAGTATGATCAGCTGAGTAACTTTGGTCAGCTGATAGGCATCAGCTAATCAAATTTACTTAGCTATTTCAAGATCAATAAGGCTTAGAGTTGCACACATAAGTAAGACATGATATTCAACACTTGTCAATCAACAGAAACACAACTACTACTAATCTAGTTTAGAAATTAAGCATACATAGTTTGGATATTAGGAAACTAAACCTTGCTTCATCCAAAGGTTTAGTGAACAAGTCTACAAGTTGCAAATCAGTGTTGATGTAGTGCAGAGATATCTTTTTCTTTTGCACATTATCTCTTAGAAAATGAAGTCTCATTTCAATATGCTTTCTCTTTGAATGCATGACTGGATTATTTGAGATGGAGATGGCACTTGTATTGTCACACAGAATTGGGATGTCTTCAAACTTCACATCATAGTCAAATAATTGATTTTGTAACCCCAAATTTTGAGCACAACAACTTCGTGTAGCAATTTATTTTGCCTGTGCAGTAGATGTTGACATTGAATTCTGTTTCTTACTAGACCAACTTATTAATCTTCCACCTAGAAGTTGACATCTACCTGAAGTACTCTTTCTATCTAATGTACATCCTGCAAAATCAGAATTAGAATATCTAACTAGCTCAAAATCTGAGTCTTTGGGGTACCAAAGACCAAGATTAGGAGTTCCTTTGAGATATCTGAATATTCTTTTAACAACAACAAGATGTGATTCCTGAGGACCTGCTTGATATTTTCCTCCGTCTACATATTGAAAACATTATATCTGGTCTACTAGTAGTGCGATATAAAAGTGACCCAATCATTCCTCTATAAGCAGTTATAGTCACTGCTTTTGCATCGATGTCCTTCCCTAGGTTCATAGAAGTTGACATGGGTGTTTTCATTAAGGAACAGTTTTCAAATTCAAACTTTTTAAGTAAATCATTAATGTATTTCGTTTGATGTATGAAAATACCATCAACGTCTTGTTTAATTTGCAAACCAAGAAAATAGTTTAATTCACCCATCATGCTCATCTGATAGTATATGAGTTTAGAATTTTTTTTGCATAGTTCCAAATTAGTAGACCCAAATATTATATCATCAACATATACCTACACAAGTATCACGTCACCTTTGTACTTCCTTATAAATAAAGTACTATCAATGCATCCCCTTGAAAAAACTTTATTAATGAGAAAAGAAGAGAGGGTATCATACCAGGCTCTTGGAGCTTGCTTAAGACCATATAAAGCTTTATTGAGAAAGAATACATGATCAGGTAAGCTTGACTTTTCAAAACTAGGAGGTTGTTTGACATACATCTCTTCTTTCAGATCTCTATTCAGAAATGCACTCTTCACATCCATTTGGAATACTTTGAAGTTCTTGAAGACAACATAGGCTAGAAATAATCTGATGGCTTCCAATCTTGCAACAGAGGCAAAGGTTTCATCAAAATCAATTCCTTCTTCTTGACAATACCCTTGTGCCACTAGCCTTGCTTTGTTTCTAATGATCTGCCCATGTTCATCTAGCTTGTTTCTAAATACCCACTTTGTTCCAATGATGGTTTTGTCCATTGGTTTGGATACCAAGGTCCATACATTATTTCTTTTGAATTCTGCCAGTTCTTCTTGCATGGAAGTCACCATGTGGGGATCATTCGGGGCTTCATCAACCTTCTTTGTTCAACAGAGAGACAATTCCAGAGTAGAAATAGATGTTGCAAGCTTTTGATCTTGTTCTAGCTGGATCCTCTATATTGCCTATAACCAGATCATGAGGATGATATTCGTGGTCTTTGAAGGTGATATTTCCGGTTTCAACTATGTTTTTATCTGTCAATATTATGATTTTTACATGTTTATTATGCATAATTGATCATATTATACACCTAAGTATAGTTTAGGGAGGTTTCAGGTTAAATGTATTGGAAAGACAGAAGAAGTAGCGGAAACCGGGCAAAAAACTGAAGAAAAACGAAGAACTGGTAAAAAATCAGCAGCTCGCTCGGCGAGACATGGAGCTCGCTCCGCGAGGTACCCCTTCGCGCCGGAGAGAAATCTCTGGAAAAATGGAAATTGCGTGTCTCGTTCCGCAAGTTCGTCGGCAGGGAAACATTATAAATTGAACTTTTAGGGTTTCGAAAGGGAATCTTTGCATTGTGGCTGACCCTAGCACACCCCTGGAGCCAAGAACGACCAGAGAAGACTATTTTCTACCATTTGCGGCTTGGGAATTGGAAATCAACCATCAATTATCATCAAATTTCATTCGGTTTGTCTAGATTATACATGTTTTCTAGATTTCACTTGGATCTCGTTATGTTTTTTATTGTTCTAAGCTTGTCTATGGGCTAATTTCCTTTTGTATTCACCCTATTATCAATCCCTAGCATGATCTATGGCTTGTATTGAATATAAATCGGATGTTTTTATGATATATTGCCTCTTCAAATGGTTTGTCTATGAATCGTTTGAGGGTTTACTTGGAAAAGTAATCAGGATCTAGTTACCATAACCTAAACTAAAAGATATGAACTTTACCATCACGGACATGATTGGGATTTGTTAAATACTGTTTAACCTGATTGATAGATTATGAACTAGGTTTGTTTTAGATGTGACATTCAATCGGAAGTTGTATGTCAAATCTTTTACACAATAACTATATGAAATTCGGAAATTGAGTATAGTAAAGTCAATCAAGCTAACCAATGGTTATCTACTTAAGTTCCTCATCTTTAAGAGTTAATTTTTCTTTTAGTGATTCTACTTCTTGTTTTAGCTTTTTCTCTCTTTGAATAGCATATTGGAAATTAATACATAAGTAATCAAACATAGCATTCTTTTCATTATCATTGTAGCTAATAAACTTGCCAACCTGATACATTGAAGAAGGATCCCAATTGGTAGTTGTACAAGCTTTAGCAGCCTTTAACCATCCTCTTATCTTCATCTATCCACGGATGCATAGGTTTGGTAATGATTCTTTCTTTTGTAGAGGTTTGACCTTCAGATTCTGATGGAATGGATAAAACGGATTTTGGAACATAAGGAACCTCAATAACAATTTCAAGCATTTGGATATCATGGGTGGATAAAAAGAAATGTGCTCTACTTTTCCACATGGAGAAATTTTCAGCATCAAACATGGGACATCTTGTTAAAGACCCAGTGTTTGTGATATTCATGTTATTTGAGGATGAGGTCATTTTGAGAGGGGTAGAAGTAGTTGTAGAGTAAGCAAAACAAATCTAGATATTGATCATCTAACCTGCTCTGATACCAGTTGTTAGTCCCAGATTGAGTACGAAACAACAAATGTTTGTAGAAGGGGGGTTGAATACAAACTTTAGCTTTTTAAAAAAAATTAAAGAGACACCGTTGTACTTTTATATAATTCTTATTGATATGAATCAAGAATTACATGTACTAGAAGCAGAAATTCTTAGTACAATAAAAGGTGGCAATTAATTCGTCTAACACATAGACAATCTAACTCTAAAAAAATTTATGTTTAGGAGTATTCAACACATGAACAAGTTTAGTTCTACACAATTGCTAAACTCTACGAATTTTCTCAACAGATGAGATTGCTATTGTGTTGTGTAGAAGCTTGTTTTTGCATATCCACCATGCATGAATATTTATAGAAGCTTGGGCATCCGGTTGCATGTAGGAAGGAGACAAATAGTGTATGAAAATATAATCTTTTAATTGTAAAGTTAGTGGGTGAAAAGTAAAGTTACTTTAATCAACTGTTTGATAAAAGTAATTGTGCTTTTCTGAAAAAGTGCAACCCACTCACAATATAAAATATTAAACCTCACACCTTTTGCCTTGTAAGACTATTTTTCCCTTTCCATGCTTGTACTTTAAACAACAGTCATGCTTCTTCTAGATTTGACTTTACCAGGTATGGAATTGCCAGCCATACTTAGTTGTTGAAACAAATGTTCGAGATATTCATATTTTTGAGGTATCTTTCTCCTTTTCCAGAGGATAAGATCAAACCTTTTTATCTCGTACTTGATCCAAAAAGTGCTTTATACTTCTACAAACAAAGATCTAAAGCATAATGGAACAACACATGTTCTGCCTTTTACATATGAAACTTATAATATGAAAGGAAGAGCAGATTTGACATTTTGCTCGACTCAGGTAACGGAAAGTACTAAGAACTTTAACTTTCACTACTTAGTTGAAATAATAGATCGGTCGATCATTTTTGCTAACACTCAGTTGATACCTATTGCTCAGCTGATCATATAGATGCTCAGTTGATCAATAGTTATACTTGGAAGACATAATCTTATGTATTGGTATCATTAGTTGACCAAGTATGCGCAGCTGATCATTTAAATACATTAGTTTATGTAGGAAAATTACTTGTGTTTAGAGAGACTTACTTAGCTGTTGCTCTGGCCTCAGTTATCCGGTATTCACTTAGCTGGTAGTATAACTGATTAAGATTCTTGCTCAGTTGATGGTGTAAACACTCAGCTGATCAATTTTCTTCACTCAGCTGATAGATGATTCTCCTCGGCTAATGGTCTTCTTCACTTGTTTTCTTCATCTGATATTTTTCAGCTGATGTCCTTCAGCTGATGCTTTTGAGTAGTGGCTGCTTATCAGCTGATGGTTCCATACTTAGCATATTTTCTTGAATCTGATTCAAATAACACATGTTTGAATACTTTCTAAGTCATACAGAAGATAGTGTTTGGTTATCATCAAATTTTATGTTTTAAGATAGACAAAGTTGATTATTAGGGTGAAGTGATTATCTCCCCAACAACATGTTTACAATCGAAAATGGTTAAAATTCACATGATTCAAAATGATAACATTTTGGTATCATTTTCATATGGTTTGCATTTTCAAAAATATAGGAAGAGTGGTCTTGTTTGAAGGGGGATTAAAAAACGAGTAGATTGTTATAATTTTTTTTGCTCAAATACTCAAAATTGAAATAATTACGGCCATTTAAAGATTTAAGAGGTAAAAAATAAAAATAAAAAAAGAAAGTTTTTGGTTTCTTGAAGGAGGCGTGATTTAAATTTTTGAATTGACAATTCGTATTTTACACTTTAAAACTAATGGCTAAGATTTGACCTTTGAAATCTATATTAAAGGGTGAGACTATATGGAATCTTACCCTATATATATAGTGTTAGGTTTCATATAATCGCATCCATAAATAGAGATCTCAAAGGCTGCATATTGACCATTGGATCTTAAGATGGATGGACAAGATTAATATTAGAAACCAAAAAAATTAACTCCAAAATAACTCCCTTTTACATAATTAAAAGGGTAAAATTGTCAAAAAAATAATAAACTAAAATCCACTTTCTGTTTTTATTTGCAAAATATACGGGACCAAATCCCCCACTTTCCAAATATTATTCCTCGTTTCCTTCTTCTTCCTTATATCATTTTTATGTAAATAATGGCTGCATAAACCATTTACATCATTTTAAGACCATTAACATGGTGTGATACTACTTACATCATTTTGAAGTTCAATGGTGGTTGCAGAAATCATATTTATCATTTTGAGACCATTTACATGATGATGTGATACTAATTACATAATTTTGATGTTCAATTATGACTTTAGGAAACAACTTATATCATTTTGAGTCTATTTACATGATTGTGTGATACTACTTACATCATTTTGATGTTCAAAGATGGGTGTAGGAAACCATTTATATCATTTTAAGTCGATGTACATGATGGCTGTAGGAAACCATTTATATCATTTTAAGTCAATTTATATAATTTTAAGTCCATTTACATGATCGTGTGATACTACTTGCATCATTTTCCATTTACATGATGGTGTGATACTACTTATATCATTTCATGTTCAGTGATGGCTGCAGAAACCATATTTATCATTTTAAGTCCATCTACATGATGATGTGGTAGTAATTACATCATTTTGATGTAAAAATATGACTGTAGGAAACCATTTATATCATTTTGGGTCCATTTACATGATCGTGTGTTACAACTTACATCATTTTGATGTTCGAAGATGGTTGTAGGAAACCATTTATATCATTTTAAGTTCATTTACATTATGGTGTGAGAATGATGAATAACCTAACAATTCATTTGCAAGCACATTTCCATAACACACAATTGTCGTCATTTTCATACATCAGATACATCATATTGATAAGAAAGAAAATTGATGTGCGATTTCGTACCAGTTTTAAATTTATAAAAACCGTATATGTTTTAAATACGACACAATAGGTAAGTGTACCCAATCGTGTAGCAGTATAGAAAATAAGTACGGGTGTTGAACTCACGGGGAACGAGTATGATTCTAGATGTAATTAAACTAATTATCTAAATAATATTAAACTAAAAAGCAGTAAAAAGGGGTAATTGGCAATTTAGTAGTAGAAAGCAATGAATCCAATCAAGCCTAAAATTACCAAAACATCAGATTTCAAAGCTAAGAAAGCGAGAATGCAATTTAAACTTGGATTTTATCAATAAGAAGTAAAGTATCTCTACTCAGACAATAGATTCCCTAATCAAATTTGCAGATTTCAATGAAGTGCAATGGACTACTTAAAACAATATACCGATTTCTAAAATGGTTAGATTTCATGGTCAGACTCACTAACCCTATAGTTTTAGACAGTTAACCCAATGATCATGCAATTAACTAATCTTTAACTAGCCAAGTTATTCGCGTTATGATAGACTGAATCTTTGACTTGTTAATTCACAAAATCAATCTACTATTAAAGAATGGTCATCAAGGAGAATAGCAAGCACAATAAAGTTTCAATCTTCAAGCCTAACCTAGGATATGGTCAATCACTAGTTATGAATCCTAATGGTCATAGAAATTCACAATTCAAGCAATCAAAGGAAGAATGGTCATACAATCCTATGAAAACTCAGATCTAGGCATAAAAATCAGAACTTGAACACACTTGGATCTTTGAAAAAGCTAATCATAACAAATACATCATTAAAAGCAATCCAAACATTGAAATCATACTAATCATCAAAGGTAATCAAGTCCAAGTAGAGAATACAGGGTGTTTAGCCCATAATCAGAGGAATACAACCATAGAAATTCGTAAGGACAGAGCTAAACATGATTAATAGCAACTAAACTTAGAATCTAGGAAGATAAACCTTCAATCTTCACTTCAAATGCTTCAATATTCAAGTAAACTTCGAGAATTCTGCTCTAGAGCTCCAAAGTCTTCGTCTTTGTTCGTCTAGGGCCGGCTGGAAGGGTTAGCATCCCTTTTTTTCGAATAAAACATGTCTATTCATAGAATTTGATTCCAGCCGGGAAAGCGTCGCGTTAGACCCTTGGACGCGTCGCGTCTTAACAATCTTGCTCGACAAGTTCACCCTTTTTCCATCGAACGCGTCGCGTTTATGTCCCGCACGCGTCGCGTTCACGCCTTTTATGACTTTATGATATTCTTTTGTTTCTCTAGTCTTTTTCCATCTTTTCCGCTTAAACTCTCGCCATTGTGTATTTTATGACATGTGACTGATAATTACACACTTTAAGTATCATTTGTCATCATTTAAAGAGATATTTAACATTTAAGTTCCATTTATCGCAACGAATATATATCTAAATAACGCGATATCAAAATACCCCACACTTGAGTTTTCTTCTCCTCATGCAAATTGCAACTCAATCGGGCATAAAAAATCAAGCTTTCAACATCAATCTAAAAAGAAACCAAGCGCTACTTACCAATGTCAGTACAAATGATTAAAAATAGAACCATACCGACTGAATCAAGAATAATATATATATTTGTGCATTGATCCTTTTTAACTTCTCACCACTCAAATAATCATTTTCCTCACAAATAACCAAACTTCAATTCATGAATTGTTTATAAAATCAGCACATAGTCGATTTACCTTTAAGAAATCCCCCAACCTCAAAGCTTATTGCAGATTTCCAAGCTTTAATAAACATTTGCTTTTATTCTTTCATTCTTTTATATAAGTCCATGACTTTCTATGGAACCCATGTAGCGAACATTTGACTTAACCGATCCCAATTCAGTTGGCTTTAGGTGGTTAGGTGTAGAACACCCCTCAGAGTCTACTAATTCGAGTCCCAAAGGCCACATATTTGACTTATTATTCCAACAGATATTTCAATTCTTTCTTTTTTTATTGTTGGCATTTTTTCTTTTCTTTTTGCATAGCATATGAATACAAAACTGAAAATTTCCACTCAGCCTATTTTTGTTAAGCTTAGATTCAAAAAGCCTCAACCTTGTTGATTTTAACAATAATCACAAATTAACTTTCGGCTATTTATAAATCAAATTTTATTTGAAAATGACGAGAAACCACAAATACTATGATATAAAAGCTAAACACAACCTTACAATTTGTTTACCAATCATTTATCTTGACATTTTTAACTAGCACTTGATTCTTACTCGAATGATATCAAAATTTTAAATTTCTAGCTTAACTTCATCATAATTTTTAAAGATTTCAGTTAAAGCTCAAATGCAATGGAGAATCCTTTTCTAACCACCCACCCCACACATAAATCGTACAATGTCCTCATTGTATATAAGAACAAAGCAAAATAAAAATAAAGGGTAGAAAAAGATCAGAAACGAACTCCCCTGAGGTATGTCTCTCACATGGCGAGTAGAGTGATAAAATATGGCGCTGAACTAACTGCCAGCATAAGTACGCACTCCATATAGTTTAAGCGGAATCTGAACCACATAACTCAACCATAATATCAACATAGCACAACCAAATATAAATAAATATATACAATCATGAAGCAAGTTAGTGACAATGTTCAAAATGAAACAACCAAAATAAATACAGAAACTAAACTATATACATGCAGTCACTCCTCTGACTCATCCTTTGAAGACTCTCGGCCCCCATAGCCCGAGGGTCCAGCCTCATCTGCAAACCTGCTGGCACGGAAACGCGTCTGCCAGTCAGGGAATAGTGTGGGCGCGGTAGGAAATGGTGTCGGTAACATCTGGCCCTGGCGCTGAGCCACCACTGCGAAGGCCTCTCCCAGCCACTGGACCTAACGCTGCAACCCGTACATGAACCGCCGCATGTCGTCCAAATAAGAAACTAGGGCGTGAGTCCCTGGTGCGGCGGTCTCTGCTTCTCCACCTCAACAGCAGCACCCGGAGAACGTCTCCTCCGCGGTGGCTGCTCTGGCTCCCGGCCCTCACTAGCCCCTACAGCCTCCAGCACCTCCTCCTCATCCGCGTCTTCTACCTACAGCATTCCTTCGAATGTTTTCCGCTCGAGCACCCGCATCACCTCAAGATAGTACTCCCCCATCAAACGCGGCTCCATCCGCAGCAGTCTGGCCTCAGAAGCAGCAATGAGAATCTCATAGGATCTGGCCAACCAGGTGATGAACTGACCATCGCAGAGGGGGCTCGCTTGTTTGGGCGCCGTGCCCTTGCGAGCCAAGTAGAAGCCAATAGAATACGGCACGGTACAGAGCGTGCCAGGGGTGAGTAAGCAGTACAACAAGGTGCTGGATCAGAGCGCGGATGCTACTCTCAGCAGCGCGAGCAGCAATGTACGAGCCATTGGCAATCGTATGCCAAAACTCGGCCGGGCTGAAGTCCGCTGGCGGGCTACGCAGGCACGCAAGGAGGAAGGCCTGGAAATGCTGACTGGCTGTCTGCTTTCTCGTACAGAGGCCCAGCCTCCAACTGAACTCAAGGAGGGAACACTCCCTGCTCCGGCCCCCAGATGGAAGGATATACCTCTACGGTCGGTGTAAACGGCGTAAACGGCGGATACGTGGTTGAATTTGAGGGTGGAGTAGAACCCCAACATCAACTCCCGGTAGATGGGCTTCTTAATACTGAAAAGGCGCTCCCACGCCCGGCAGGTGAATAGAACTGACTGATCGGGTCCTCGATACTCCTGGATCAGTAAAGGAGTGAGCAAAGCTGAGATGCCGGCGGCTGTGGCGACCTCCCAATCAAGGGTGTGGGCCACCTCGATCTCCTTGCGGAGAAGCTGCGTAACTCGAGAGATGTACTCATTCCGGTACTGCGCCAGAATGGTCTGAGGGAAGACCAACCACTCGTGTTGAACGGGTGGTTCAGGGGGAACTGGAGCTGTAGGCTCGGGCTGCGCTACTCTACGGGCTTGGCCTCTACCACGACCACGCTCTACCATACTGTAGAATGACAATCCAATTCAATACGTCAGAAGATAGCATACGGACATAGAAATAAAGCACCTAAGTAGTATGACCCCCAATCATGTAAATTATAGCCTAGACACACAGTCTATCAACCAGAGCAGAGGTGACAATCAGCAGTCATGCAAAGAATAAGCAAAAATTCCCCAAAAGTAGCATAACCGAACTAGAAATAGGCAAACAGGCACGCATAAGCAGGTGGTTGTTCAGATATAAGCATCATAAGCAGTAGAACCTAAATTTGGAAGAAAAACAGAGGTAAAAACGTGCACGGAGACCACAGACTGCCCCTAAAACAGAAACATGGTGTGTTCTGCAAAAATCGAAACGCGTCGGGTCCGAGCCCTGGACGCGTCGCGTTCGTGAGGAACACGAGGACACAAACAGAGCTTTCTGTTTATGCTTGTATCCCAACAAATCGAACACACAAAGGTACTAGCAACCATATTTAGTTTTATTCAAGCACCACAGGAACCTAAAACTCAGAATGGAGGGTAAACTATCCCTCATTTATTCGATTTTAGGGTTTAAGAAAACCCCCAAATTCAAACTCTCGATAGATGAATAGAACAGAGCCTTGCATCGTACATGAACTTAATAGACAAGAAATACAAAGCATTCAATCAATAAACCCAACACAGAAACCCCAAAATTGATTTTTTTCGTAGCTGAAACCATAAAACCCTAATGTTTTCGAGGATTTCGACTGACCCAGCTTAATCAAGCACAAATATGGGGTCTATGATGTCGCATAGAGCTAATAACACGTAAAATAACAAAATCCCTAACACCAATCGCCATGGCCATCATAGTTAAGCATTAATTCGAAGCTAAAACGCAAAAATTAGGGTTCGAAAGTTACCTGAGATGCAAGAACAGAGCAATGTGAGATGAGGGTGGTGATTTGTGACGAGGACAGTCGAAAATGAAGCTTGCATCGAAGAATCGCCGTACGAGTCGGGTTCGAGAGAATTTAGGGTGTGTGTGTTTTGGAGAAGTGAGGAAAAAGAAAGGGAAATATGAATATAAGTCTGTTCGCGAGAACGCATCGGGTCCAAGACCAAAACGCGTCGCGTTTTTCTCTTTAGCTCCTAATTAGTGCGCGTTTGAATTCACTAACGCGTCACGTTTTTGCAGACGATGCGTCGCGTTTTCTCAATTTTCAAAATTAAAATTGTGCTTACCTTGTGATCTTCCAGGCCATGATAGGCACTTCAGTTTCTTCTAAAGGCATGAGAATGAGAGTCTAAAGAGTGTACCTGCGCACAAACAAATAAACAACGGAAAACAAACAAAAATAAAAAGAAAATAAAACAAACGGAACAACGGGTTGCCTCCTGCAAGTGCTTCTTTTGATACGAGTCATAAGCTAGACTCCACCCCACACTTAGGGTGTTATCACGTCGAGGCGTAAAGCCTCACCCGCAGTTTCCTCAGGCATTCCCTCCATGTAATGCTTCACGCGGTGTCCGTTCACTTTAAAGGTCGAGCCGTTCTCCGATTTTAGTTCAATTGCACCATGCGGAAACGCTTTCACCACCAGAAACGGACCGTACCATCTTGTCTTCAACTTCCCGGGAAATAATCGTAACATAGAGTTGAACAATAACACCTTATCTCCTGGTTCGAAGTTCATATTCCCACATAGTCGTGCATCATGCCACTTCTTGGTGCGACCTTTGTAAATTAACGAACTCTCATACGCCTCGTTACGTAATTCATCGAGCTCGTTAAGTTGCATCAAGCGGTTATCCCGCGCACCATCCATATCTAGATTGCAAGTCTTCAACGCCCAGTATGCTTTGTGTTCTATTTCCACCGGCAGGTGACACGCTTTGCCATATACTAACCTGAAAGGTGTACTACCTATGGGCGTCTTAAAGGCAGTCCTAAGGGCCCAAAGCGCATCATCCAACTTATCCGACCATTCCTTCCTATTCCCGTTGACCACCTGTTCTAAGACTCGTTTAATAGCATGATTGGTCACCTCAGTTTGCCCACTCGTTTGAGGATGGTAGGTTGTTGCAAATCTATGGTTCACACCATATTTCTATAACACCTTTTCCATTTGTGAATTCGCGAAGTGGGTACCCCTATCACTTATGAGAGCTTTAGGAACGCCAAACCAAGAGAATAATTTGCGTAAGAATTTCACGACGACACGTGCAACGTTAGTGGGTAAAGCTTGCGCCTCAACCCATTTTGATACGTAATCGATGGCTACTAGAATGTATTTGTTTCCATGGGAAGAAGGAAAAGGGCCAACGAAATCAATACCCCACACATCAAATATTTCGCATACTTGAATGCTGTGCTGTGGCATCTCATTCCGTGCAGAGATATTTCTCGCACGTTGGCACGCGTCACATTCTTTCACAAGGTTTTGTGCACCCTTGAAAATGGTAGGCCAAAAGAATCCGGCTTCAAATACCTTCTTTGCGGTGTAAGCCGCACCGTGGTGTCCCCCGGTTGGCCCACTGTGGCAATCCCTCAGTATTTTCCTCGCCTATTCTCCCGACACACATCTTCGGATAATGTTGTCCGCACAATGAAGAAAAAGATAAGGATCATCCCAATAGTAATACTTCACATCAGCGATGAATTTCTTCTTTTGCTAATGTGACATTCCTTTGAGGAAGATACCCGCAGCTAGATAGTTCACAAAGTCAGCAAACCAGGGCGTAGTCTGACTTACCTGCAATAGATATTCGTCTAGAAAATCATCCCCAATGTTAGCTTTGTGCAACTCCTCTAATTCAGGGTTTTACAGACGTGACAAGTGATCAGTAGCGACATTCTCTGCTCCTTTCTTATCTTTAATTTCTATATCAAACTCTTGGAGTAGCAAAATCCACCAAAGAAGTCTTGGTTTGGAATCCTGTTTGCCGAATAGAAATTTCAGAGCAGAGTGGTCGGTGAACACGGCCGTTTTAGATAAGATAAGGTACGAACAGAATTTATCGAAAGCGAAAACAATGGTCAGTAATTTCTTTTCTGTTGTGGTGTAGTTTTCTTGCGCCGGATTTAGAGTTTTGCTCGCATAGTAAATTGGCTGAAAATGGTTATTGACCCTCTGACCTAATACTGCACCGACCGTGTAATCACTTGCATCGCACATAAGTTCGAATGGCAAGTTCCAATCAGGCGCGACCGTGATTGGTGCGGTGGTGAGTTTCTCCTTTAGGGTATTAAATGATACTAAACACTCATTGGAGAAATCGTATTTAGTATCTTTCAATAAAAGCTGAGTTAAAGGCCGCATAATTTTAGAGAAATCCTTAATGAATCTCCGATAAAATCCTGCGTGGCCGAGAAAACTCCTAACCCCTTTGGCATTTGTCGGTGGTGGAAGTTTAGATATGACATCTATTTTTCCTCCATCCACCTCAATGCCGACTTTAGACACCTTGTGCCCGAGAACGATTCCTTCATTTACCATGAAATGGCATTTCTCCCAGTTAAGTACCAGATTCGTCTCCTCACAACGCGCAAGCATTCGATCCAGATTAGATAGACAAGAGTCGAAAGAATCACCAAATACCGAGAAGTCATCCATAAAAATCTCCATGAAATCCTCCACCATATGGTGAAAGATTGCAGTGATGCACCGCTAGAATGTGGTTGGTGCGTTGTAGAGACCGAAAGGCATGCGTCGGTATACGAAGGTTCCATACGGGCATGTGAAGGTTGTCTTCTCTTGATCCTCGGGGTTTATCGGAATCTGGAAATAACCAGAAAAACCGTCAAGAAAACAATAGAAGGCATTTCCGGATAAACGCTCGAGCATTTGATCTATGAACGGAAGCGGGAAGTGGTCCTTGCGCGTGGCATCATTCAACCGGCGATAGTCGATGCACACTCGCCTACCAGTGACCGTACGAGTAGGAATCAGCTAGTTCTTCTCGTTCACGACCACAGTCATCCCACCTTTCTTTGGCACCACGTAAATCGGGCTGACCCACAGGTTGTCAGATATCGGGTAAATAAGCCCTGCATCGAGTAGTTTCACGACCTCTTTCTTCACGACTTCCTGCATCTTCGGATTCAATCTTCGCTGCGGCTGGATTACAGGTTTCGCCCCGTCCTCCATCAGGATTTTATGCGAGCAGAATGACGGACTAATTCCTTTAATGTCGGAAATAGACCATGAAATCGCCTCTTGACGCTCTTTGAGGACGGCAATCAACCTCTCCTTTTCAGATAAGGATAACGCGGATGAAATGATAACGGGAAATTGTGAATCGGTTCCTAAATACGCGTACTCTAAGTGTTTCGGAAGTTCCTTCAACTCAAGTGGCTTGCTGGAAACCGGGAACGCATCGGGTTGTACACCCGGACGCGTCGCGTTCCCTTCCTTTGGAAACTCAGATCGCGACTTAAAAGATGAACGCGTCGCATTTTCTGAACCAACGCGTCGTGTTTTATGCAGTTCTGCCCTATCATTATTTTCTTCAATCCCTTCTTCCAGAAGCTTCTCTAGCTCTTCCAGGTCTCTATCGGCATCAAGCAACTCCTTTTCCATGGGCATTTGACCCTCCACGTCCTTATCTTCCACCTTTAATGCTTCTTCCTCGAGTAACTCACCAACAACATCAACAAAGAACACCGAATCATCACACAATCTGGAATGTTTCATAGATTTGTCAATTCCAAAGGTAACGGCATTAGTACCGACCCTCAGTGGGAGTTGAGATTCGTGTATATCAAATAACGCGCGAGCGGTACTCAAGAATGGTCTTCCCAGTATGATCGGCACCTGATCATCCTCCTCCATATCAATAACGATGAATTCGGCGGGAAAGATAAACTTATCAATTTTAACCAAGAAATCCTCTACAATCCCTCACGTGTAATGTAAAACCGGTAAAATCACAAGCCATTTTTTTAAATACGTTGCGGAAGTTTAATACAAGCCAACTTAATTACATAAATCTCAATATTTACAATTAATACAATCTTTGCTCAAAAGTTAACACAACTATCACTATTTGGTGTTACAAAATACTGGGTCGTCTCTTTTTAAAACTAGTATTAGAGTGTGGTCAACTCTTCCTTCTATAACTCAAACACGAACCTGCAAAACATCAACGGAGGGAAATTAGCACAAAGCAAAATGAGTAGAGGTTAAACATCAAATGCAACATTCACAATTAACATCAATCATGTAATCACATATCCTGAGAAGACCGGCGGTTCGGCGCAGAACCTACAACCAATGCCAGCCAAAGCAAAGGCTTACCGATAGCTTTCCACTGAATTGGCACAGTAAACTCCCCTCTGAGAAACATATGCAACAGAAAGGCTACTACTGTTCAACCAACCAGTTAGACAACCCCAGCCCAAGTCCACGTATAGCTGACTTCTCAACGCAACTCAAAATCATCCTAAGAGTGTGTATCGACGAAATAGTCATGTAGCAGTTATCAACAATCAATATCACAATCAAGAGTTCAATCAATCCAATCTCAGTCCATAATCATGCATCACATCAATAATATTAACTGCAATCTTTACCATCCGCGATTAACGTCCACTCACCTCTATTTCAGCACGAACTCAGATATCTAATTTTACTCAGCTTTTGGATTTCGTGAAAACATAGCAATAATCAAATCAGTCTCAACATCATAAATATATCCATTCATATACTTATAACTCATTTATCAAACAATAACAACAATAAACAAATACAAATTCAAAACACAAAGTATCAGATTTCCAAAACTATCGGATTTCTCAAAACTATCGGATTCCTAAGAATCCGCAACTCAAGAGTGTCGGATTTGCCACTGTTGGATTTTCCTTCACTCGGATTCTGAAGCCCAGATTTGAGACTATCGGATTTCACTAAGTATCGGATTCAATCATTCGGATTTCATAATTTCGGATTTAGAATTGTATTGGTTTTCAAGTTTTCGGATTTAAAGTATCGGATTTGGGCTCATGACTTGGATTTCCAACCCATTGGTTTAACAAGTATAGGATTCAAGCTTGTCGGTTTTATGAGTGTCGGATTTCAACACTTCCGGTTTTCCAACTATGGATTTTCCTACATTAGGATTTCAAGTGTCGGTTTTTAGCCTTCTTTCCCAACCAAATCCTCTAGTTGATATATTCATCCAATCCGCCATCTTTATAACTCAAACCCAGAAATTATGAATTCATCTAAACATTTCTAAAACATGCTTTAAACATATTTGAACATATATTCATGTACCATTTCATCATTTTAACATGTAAATCGTATGAACACTCAAAACTCATCAAAACTTATATTTCATCAAAAACCGATTCTTGTGATCTTCATATATTCATGTTATCTTATTAAGTTATCATGTAATCTATAAAATCTAACCTTTTCTTGTATGTAGAATCATATTCTAGAAATTCCGATTGTTTCCTTCTTGCTTCGGTTTCTTTGGCAGAGAAAATTTCACAAACACACACACTTTCACCTCTAAACTTTTGAGATAATGAATCACTAACTAACCCCTAACACGTATTCAATTAACTAAGTAGGAGGTGGCAATCCCACCTCTTCACATACACACGTGCACACACATATATACATACATACATACGGTTACATATATACAACACATGTATATAAACATAATTATAATTAATTAACGAATTAATTAAACCTTTAATCATAACAAGGCAATTAAGCACATATCACAAACCCTGCTAATCTCCTAGCCTAGGTTTGCGGGTGTTACAAATTTCTCTCCCTTAAGAGGATTCCATCCTAGGAATCCTTTCTTGCTCAAATAAGTGGGGATATCTTTCTTTTATCTCTGCTTCAGTCTCCCAAGTTAGGTCAGAACCTAAACTGTGTTTCCATTTGACCAATACCATTGGTATCTGCTTCTTACGGCGCTTGGTCACTTTTCGATCCAACAGTTCTACGGGTTCCTCTATCAACCTCTTCTTTGAATCAACTTTCAGTTCTTGCACTGGGAGAATCTGACTTTTATCATCAACTTTGCATTTTCTCATATAGCAGACATTAAAAGTATCGTGAGTTCCTGCAAGCTCTGCTGGAAGATCCAGTGTAACTGTCTAGTCATTTACAATCTGACGAATACGGAAGGGACCAATATAATGGGGAGCCAACTTCCCGCGTTTACCAAAATGAATCACACCCTTCCATGGAGAAACCTTCAAGTACACAAACTCTCCCACATCAAACTTAATTGGGCGACGACGTGGATCTGCATACATTTTCTGCCTATCTCTGGCTGCCTTCAGTTTGTCTATGGCGATAGCAACCTTATCAGCAGTTATCTGAACTATCTCGGGTCCTGCAAACTATTTCTCACCAGCCTCTAACCAACATGTCGGAGTACGGCAGCGACAGCCGTATAACAATTCGTACCGAGGCAAACTCTATCAACGGCATGTGCGAATCCCAAGATCCACCATACTCAAGTACACAGGCACGTAACATATCTTCGAGTGTCTGTATGATTCGTTTAGTCTGACCGTCAGTCTTGGGATGATAAGCAGTACTCAGGTTAATCCTCGTCCCTAATTCCCTCTGTAAACTCCTCCAGAAGTTAGAAACAAATCTGGAGTATCTATCAGACACAATCGACAAAGGTATGCCATGCCTCACAACTATCTCGTTAACATATAGTTGAGTCAACTTACTAAGAGAAGCTGTCTCACACGTAGCCAGAAAATTAGTGCTCTTTGTCACGAATCTCCAACTGTTTCAAGGATCCGTAAGGCTTCTGATGCTCGGCCTTTACCTGTGCACAAATATGGCATGACTCCATAAACAGTGCTAGATCTGCTTTCATAGTAGGCCACTAGTAAAGCACTTTCAGGTCGTTGTACAGTTTAGTGCTTCCTAGGAGTACTGACAATCTCGACTTGTGTGCTTCTGTTAAAATCAGCTTCCTCAAATCTCCAAGCATAGGCACCCACACACGAGTCCTGCATACTTTCAATCCTCGAGAATCATCAGCAAGTTCGTCCTTACGTTTCTTCATCAGTTCATTCTTCAAATTTTCTTCCTTCAGAGCCTCCAACTGTGCAGACTTTAGTCTATCCACTAAATCTGATACAATCTCTATTCGCATAAAATGGATAGAACTTCCCGCTCCTTTGCGGCTTAAGGCATCTGCAAACATGTTTGCTTTCCCTGGGTGATATCTGATTTTGCAATTATTGTCTTTAATCAATTCCACCCATCGTCTTTGTCTCATATTTAACTCTTTCTGTGTAAATACGTACTGTAGTCTCTTATGGTCGGTAGAAATCACACACTTGGTGCCATACAAGTAGTGTCTCCACAGCTTAAGGGCAAAAACAACGGCTGCTAGTTCTAGATCATGTGTCGGGTAATTCTTCTCATGTGGTTTCAATTGTCTTGAAGCATACGCAATCACCCAATCCCTCTGCATAAGTACACAGCCCAATCCAGCAAACGACGTATCGCAATAAACTATGAAATCATCTAATCTACTTGGCAATGCAAGGATGGGAGCTTGACACAATAACTGCTTCAACATCTGGAAGGCTTTATCCTGTTCAATGCCCCATACAAACTTCACATATTTTCGACTTAACTTAGTCAACGGACCCGAAATCTTAGAGAAGTCTTTAATAAACCTGTGGTAGTATCCAGCTAACCCCAGAAAACTCTTGATCTAAGACGGTGTCTTTGGAGCATTCCAGTTCATACCTGCTTCCACTTTCGAAGGATCCACCTTTACTCCCTCGTTACAGATCACATGCCCCAAGAATTGTACTTCTCTTAACCAGAATTCGCATTTTGAGAACTTGGCAAACCGATGCTCTTTCTTCAGTGTCTCCAGAACATGTCTCAAATGTTGTTCGTTTTCCATCTCAGTCTTTGAATAAATCAAAATGTCGTCGATGAAGACTATTACAAAGTTATCAAGGAATGGTCGACAGACCATGTTCATTAAATCCATGAAAATTGTAGGTGCATTGGTTAAGCCCAATGGCATAACCAAGAACTCGTAGTGCCCGTAGCGCGTACGAAAAGCTGTTTTTGACACATCTTCCTCTGAAACACGCACGTGGTGATACCCTGATCTAAAAATCAATTTTAGAAAAGAACAAAGCTCCCTGTAATTGATCAAACAAATCGTCTATCCTTGGCAATGGATACTTGTTCTTTATGGTTCTCTTATTCAGCTCACGATAGTCGATACAAATTCTCCATGTACCGTCTTTATTCTTTACAAACAACACTGGCGCACCCCACGGAGATGAACTTGGACGAATAAAGCCCTTGTCTAACAGATCCTGTATCTGAGTCATCATTTCCCGGATCTATGAAGCTGCCAACCTGTACGATGCTTTCGCCACTGGTCGGGAACCAGGAATCAGATCTATCTTCAACTCTACCTCACGAACTAGAGGTAGCCCTGGTAATTCCTCTCAAAACACCTCCGGCTATTCCGTTACCACCCGGATGTCGTTCATAGTCTGCTTCTCTTTTTTTCCATCAATTACATATGCCAGGTATGATTCACAACCTTTACCCAACGCCTTCTTAGCCTTTAAACACGAGATAATCGGAATTACAGACCCAGCCTTCTCTCCCCTTGCTACCACTCTTGTGCCATCAGCTAATGGAAAGGAGATCAACTTCTTGTGGCACTTGATATTGGCCTGATTCAGACTCAGCCAATCCATCCTGAGCACCACATCGAACCCAGATAATGGCATTACAAGGAAATAAATAGGAAAGCAAATACCATTTATATCTATCTTAGCTCCAGCCACAGCAGTCGTGACCGGAATCATCATACCATCAGCTACCTCTATCTCTAAAGCAGTAGCAAGTTCAGTTAAAGGCACGTTTAACCTACCACAAAATTCTACAGATACAAACGAGTGATTTGCCCCTGAATCAAATAACACTCTAGCAGGAGTAGAGTTTATCAGAAACATACCGGTTATCACATCATCCGTGGTAGTGGCATCATCCACTGTCATCTTGAATGCCCGACCCTCAGTAGTGGGTGGGTTCATTCTTTTCTGCCCAGCTGAAGATGATCCCCAAGCTCCTCCCCTTCCTGACCCTGACCCGGCTTTCTTACTCAGTGGGCAATCACCAACCCAGTGCCCCTCCTCTTGGCAGTTCCAGCAAACGCTCCTCAGCAGTCTTCAATTCTTCAAGTCATGGCCAAACTGGCCACATTTCACACACCTCATGGATTGGGGCGTACACTGCCCGTGGTGATAGGACTTGCACCTTTTGCACCAAGGTGCCCTCTGAGCAAACCCACCTACAGTAGATGTCCTACTCTGATTACCCTGTCGGTTTCCACTCCCCTGCTCTCCTTGCCTTTGCTGAGTGTTATAGTGTTCGAATCTTGATTTTTGTTGGGAAATATTTTCCCCACCCAGTCTGTTCCTTGCAATCAAATCCCCTTCAGCCAACTTGGCTAAAGTGAATGCCTGGGATAGTGTGGTAGCCCACCTAGTGGCACTATGGAGATCAGGATGTAATGCCCCGACAAAATTTGCAATCTTGGACTCTTCATCTGGCACCCAATATTTCGCAAATCTCATATTTTCGTTAAATTGTCTAATGAGTTGATCCACAGTCATATTTCCTGTCATCTGCAACTCCATAAATTCCCTCTTAATCATTTCAATCTCAAAAGTACCACAGTATTGCTCGCAAAGTTTCTCCTGGAATTGACTCCAGGTGATGCTCTCCTGCTGTTGCCCTTTAAAGTGGCCGGTAATTGAATCCCACCAGACTATGTTGTCTCCGTTTAGCATCCTTGATGCGTATTTCACTTTCAACCCGTTTTCACAATTGCAGGCATCCAATGCCTTCACCATTTCCCTAAGCCAGTTCCGGGTGATACTGGGACCAGAACTCCCTCGATACTTAGAAGGTTTATAGTCAAGGAACTGCTTGTAAGTGCATGGTTGTTTGTATCCCGGAAACGAAAATGGATAATCTCCAGCTTGTGGATACTGATAAAAGAAGGGTTGTTGCATCATTTGAGTCATTGGTGGTAAAGGTGCTGACACTGGTGGTATGGCTGCTTGTGTAGAAATCGCAGTTGGTGATTCAACCTTTGCTCCATGTTAAGGACTTTATTTCGAAGATCCATCAATTCATTCTCCAGTTTAAAAATGTACTCACTTTGATCCTCCTCTTGCTCTTGACCAGACGTTCCGGCTTGGTTTGTATTACTCAGATCTTCAATAACCGGTGCCTTTGTAGATTGGGTCATAGGAGATAGAATGGGAGTCTCTCTGTCAGCCATAATCTGTTACAATCACATCACCTCATAGCTCATTAGCATAAACCATTAGTATCCAAAATACTAACTACTACAAACAACTCTAACTCACCCTAATTTCCCCGAAGGAAAGCTTGACCCATCATGAGCCAAGATTTGGGAATACAACACTCTAGCCGTGCATGCATCGCCAAACCTAGGCTCTGATACCAAACTGTAACACCGGTAAAATCACAAGCCATTTTTTTCAATACGCTGCGGAAGCTTAATACAAGCCAACTTAATTACATAAATCTCAATATTTACAATTATACAATCTTTGTTCAAAAGTTAACACAACTATAACTGTTTGGTGTTACAAAATACTGGCTCGTCTCTTTTTAAAACTAGTATCAGAGTGTGGTCAACTCTTTTTTCTTCAACTCAAACACGAACCAGCAAAACATCAACTGAGGGGAATTAGCACAAGCTAAGTGAGTAGAGGTTAAACATCAAATGCAAACATTCACAATCAACATCAATCATGTAATCACATATCCTTAGAAGACCGGTGGTTCGGCGCAGAACCTACAACCAATGTCGGCCAAAGCAAAGGTTTACCGATAGCTTTCCACTAAATTGGCACAGTAAACTCCCCTCTGAGCAACATATGCAACAGAAAGGCTACTACTGTTCAACCAACCAGTTAGACAACCCCAGCCCAAGTCCACGTATAGCTGACTTCTCAACGCAACTCAAAATCATCCTAAGAGTGCGTATCGACCAAATAGTCATGCAGTGGTTATCAACAATCAATATCACAATCAGCAGTTCAATGAATCCAATCTCAGTCCATAATCATGCATCACATCAATAATATTAACTGCAATCTTTACCATCCGCGATTTACTGAGCTTTTGGATTGCCTGAAAACACAACAATAATCAAATCAGTCTCAACCTCCTAAATATATCCATTCATATATTTATAAATCATTTATCAAATAATAACAATAATAAACAAATACAAATTCAAAACACAAAGTATCAGAATTCCAAAACTATCGGATTTCTATAAAATTATCAGATTCCCAAGAATCCGCAACTCAAGAGTGTCGGATTTGCCACTGTCGGCTTTTCCTTCACTCGGATTCTGAGGCCCGGATTTGAGACTATCGGATTTCACTAAGTACTAGATTCAATCATTCGGATTTCATAATTTCGGATTTAGGATTGTATTGCATTTCAAGTTTCCGGATTTAAAGTAGCGGACTTAGGCTCATGACTCGGATTTCCAACCCATTGGTTTAACAAGTATAGGATTCAACCTTGTCGGTTTTATGAGTGTCGGATTTCAACACTTCCGGTTTTCCAACTATCGGTTTTCCTACATTAGGATTTCAAGTGTCGGTTTTTAGCCTTCTTTCCCAACCAAATCTTCCCATTCATATATTCATCCAATCCGCCATCTTTATAACTCAAACCCTGAAATTATGAATTCATCTAAACATTTCTAAAACATGCATTAAACATATTTGAACATATATTCATGTACCATTTCATCATTTTAACATGTAAATCGTATGAACACTCAAAACTCATCAAAACTTATATTTCATCAAAAACCGATTCTTGTGATCTTCATATATTCATGTTATCTTATTAAGTTATCATGTAATCATAAAATCTAACCTTTTCTTGTATGTAGAATCAAATTCTAGAAATTCCAATTGTTTCCTTCTTGCTTTGGTTTCTTTGGCAGAGAAAATTTCACAAACACACACACTTTCACCTCTAAACTTTTGAGATAATGAATCACTAACTAACCCCTAACACGTATTCAATTAACCAAGTAGGAGGTGGCAATCCCACCTCTTCACATATACACGTGCACACACATAAATACATACATACATACATACATACACACATACATACATACATACATACATACGGTTACATATATACAACGCATGTATATAAACATACTTATAATTAATTAACCATTTAACTAAACCATTAATCATAACAAGACAATTAAGCACGTATCATAAACCCTGCTAATCTCCTAGCCCAGGTTTGCGGGCGTTACAGGTAAGTAACTAATTTATTGGCCAAATGTATAGCCATACGAATCGGCTTCGGCTCAGGAATTTCCAGTTTTGCATAGAATGAATATGGCATTAAATTCACGCTAGCACCGGAGTCAGCTAATGCATGACTGATCGGGAGATTACCAAATTGGCAAGGTAAAGTCAGGCTACCCGTATCAGTCATTTTTTTTGGAAGTTTGTTCAGCATTGCAGGTGAACATTCTTCATTCATCGTCACACTCGAGACTGCCTCCATTTTCTTGCGATTAGTCAGCGGCTCTTTCATAAACTTTGCATACTTTGGCATTTGTGCCATTGCTTCTACGAATGGAATATTTATGTGGAAAGATTTGAGATGGTCTAAGAACTGACGATACGGCTCGTCTTGTTTCTCTTTCTTTAGCCTCTCAGGAAAAGGAATCTGTGGCCGATATGGCTTCACGGGTGGCACGGATGATGATTTTTCCACTGGCTTAGGCTCGGTTGCCTTTGTCTTACATTTGTCTTTTTCCTTATCAATAGGAACAATAGGTGGAGCAGTCGGTGAAACATCGTCGGTTTTAGGAAAGAAATCCTCATGTGTCTTGGGTCAGGGTTTTGACACCTCTTCGAGGATTGTTTTCCGTGTTACTCGGAAGAGTACCCGGAAAATGTTCCTGAAGGACCTTTGAGATTTGACCGACCTGGGTTTCGATATTATTAATAGACGCTTGTTGATTCCGAAGTGCTGCTTTGGTCGATACCCCTATCTTCTTAACCAACTCCTCGATTTCTTTGTTCTTCTGATCGGACGCGGCTGTGAAAAGGGTAAGCATGTCCTCGAAGTTTGGTTTTTTCTCCGGCTCCTTGGGTCAGTCTCGCTCGTAGAATCCTGGAGCACTTTGCTTGAACCGCCCTTCCATCTCCTTACGATACTCCGGATAGGGTTTCCAATTGGGCTTCTTGTTGCGAAAGAATGCCTCGTCCTCGGGATAATCGTACTTATCGCCGGAAGAATAACACGCAGATTCTTTTAGATTCCCACTTTCGTCGTAGGGGCAATCTTTGTCGAGATGAGGACCACTGCAGTTGTCACAACCGACCTGCATAGCATGAATATTTTGATTGACTTTTTTCATTTCGTGCCCCAGTGCATCCAGTTTGGCACTGAGGACTGCTAAGCTATCAGATGAGTCGGCTGCGGCTGTCGGCTTTTTGCGGAAAGACGAATCTCTCGTAGAGTGCCACTGATGGGAGTGCTGAGCTATCTCCTCAATCAGGGGATATCCCTTCGCGGGAGTTTTCTTCGGTATCGGTCCTTGTGAAACGACCATTTGTCTCATGCAGACATTAATACCGTTATAGAAAGTTTGGACGACCTGGTGGGGATTATATCATGCTGCGGGCAGTTCTACAACATTTCTTTGTAGCGATCCCAGGTGTCATACAAAGTCTCGTCCTCCAATTGCACGAAATTCTGAATTTACATTTTCATTTTTGCAATCTTAGACGGAGGACTGAATTGTTTGATGAATCGGATTTTAAGCTCATCCCATGTACGGATGGGTGCCTCGGATCTCAACCAACGTTTAGCTGCACCCTGGAGTGTTATCGGAAACACTCGCAGCATAACGGCATCTCTACTTACCCCAAAGATGTGGAAGTAGTCAGCAATCTCGAGAACGGCCTCGACATGCTGATTTGCGTCCTCGTTGTCCTTTCCGGTGAAAGGACTCTCACGCAAAAGATGTAAGAATTGACCCTTGATTTCAAAAGATCGTTCTTCAGGGATCTCGGGTCGATGGATCCCTGCTCCGGTTCCCTCGCGTACTCCTCCAATGACATGTTGGCGAAGTTCTCTGCCATTTTCAGAACTGGTTTCTTCTCGCGTTTGATTCGTAGGCGTTGATGAAAAATTCTTTCGGGCTCGTCGAAAGGCAAGACGATATCAGCAGAAGGCTTCCTGGGCATGCACTATCCTAACGCGAAAGTTAGTAGCACGTATCTCCACGCAAAGAAGGGGGAAAGAAAGAACGGAAGAATTCTGGAAACGCGGGAACGCGTCGCGTTTATCACTGGGACACGTCGCGTTTGACGAAAAGCAGAAAACCCTAGTCGCGCTAAAGTAGCGAACGCGTCGCGTTGATGGATATGACGCGTCGCGTATTTAGGCCAACAGAATATTTCTAAATATTTTTGTAGCTTTTAATATTTTATGAATTTTTTGGCTTTTTATATGTTCTGATTTTTTTGGATTTTTAGAATATATAAGCAACAAATAAACTAAAAAGACAACTAATTTAATTATACTAAAATAAAACCGTACCCCGGAAATGGCGTCAAAAACTTGATGTGCGATTTCGTACCAGTTTTAAATTTATAAAAACCGTATATATTTTAAATACGACATAATAGGAAAGTGTACCCAATCGTGTAGCAGTATAAAAAATAAGTACGGGTGTCGAACTCACGGGGAACGAGTATGATTCTAGATATAATTAAACTAATTATCTCAATAATATTAAACTAAAAAGCAGTAAACAGGGGGAATTGGCAATTTAGTAGTAGAAAGCAACGAATCCAATCAAGCCTAAAATTACCAAAACTTCAGATTTCAAAGCTAAGAAAGCGAGAATGAAATTTAAACTTAGATTTAATCAATAAGAAGTAAAGTATCACTACTCGGACAATAGATTCCCAAATCAAATTAGAAGATTTCAATGAAGTGCAATGGACTACTTAAAACAATTTACCGATTTCTAAAGTGGTTAGATTTCCTGGTCAGACTCACAAACCCTATAGTTTCAGACAATTAACCTAATGATCATGCAATTAACTATTCCTTAACTAGCCAAGTTATTCAAGTTATGATAGACTTAATCTTTCACTTTTTAATTCACAAAATCAATCTATTTTCAAAGAATGGTCATCAAGGATAATAGCAAGCACAATAAAGTTTCAATATTTAAGCCTAACCTAGGATATGGTCAATCACTAGTTATGAATCCTAATGGTCATAGCAATTCACAATTCAAGCAATCAAAGGAAGAATGGTCATACAATCCTATGAAAACTCAGATCTAGGCATAAAAATCAGAACTTGATCACACTTGGATCTTTGAAAAAGCTAATCATAACAAATACATCATTAAAAGCAATCCAAACATTGAAATCATACTAATCATCAAAGGTAATCATGTCCAAGTAGAGAATACAGGGTGTTTAGCCCATAATTAGAGGAATACAACCATAGAATTCATAAGGACAGAGCTAAACATGATTAATAACAACTAAACTTAGAATCTAGGAAGATAAACCTTCAATCTTCACTTCAAATGCTTCAATCTTCAAGTAAACTTCGAGAATTTTGCTCTAGAGCTCCAAAGTCTTCGTCTTTGTTCGTCTAGGGCCGGCTGGAAGGGTTAGCATCCCTTTAGTCGAATAAAACATGTCTATTCATATAGTTGGATTCCAACCGGGAACGCGTCGCGTCTTAACAATCTTTCCCGACAAGTTCGCCCTTTTTCCATCGAACGCGTCGCGTTCACGCCTTATATGACTTTATGATATTCTTTTGTTTCTCGAGTCTTTTTCCGTCTTTTCCGCTTAAACTCTCGCCATTAAGTATTTTATGACATGTGATTGATAATTACACACTTTAAGTACCATTTGTCATCATTTAAAGAGATATTTAACATTTAAGTTCCATTTATCGCAACGAATATATATCTAAATAATGCGATATCAGAAATATATCATCATTTTCGCACAACAATGCAATGTACAAATGACATATGAATAGACACCAAAAAGTATATAAATTTCAAAATGATGTGATATCAAATTATTGTAATAACAAAACCAAACTATATCATCATTTTCGTTCAACTGCATATAGTGAATACTAACAGAAAACTAACATACAGTTGAACGAAAATGATGAATAAGCTAAAAATGATATATATGATGTAAGAATGATTAGTTCCTGGTTGCAAGCACATAATACATCAGTTAATATGGATAGATTTTAACGTGTAGAAATTGATGTATGAAATTGATGACAATTCATAACTCATCAAATATAATTCGTAATAGACATACATTGATACTACCATCATTTCCATGACACACAATTATCATCATTTTCATACATCAGACACATCATATTGACAAGAAACTGAATATATCATCATTTTCACACAACAATATACAAATGACAGATGAATATACACCGAAAAGTATATAAATTTCAAAATGATGTGAATACTAACAGTAAGCTAACATACAATTGAAGAAAAATGATGAATATGATGAATAAGCTAAAAATGATATATGATGTAAGAATGATCAGTTCATGGTTTCAAGCACATAATGGATCAGTTAAAATGAATAGATTTTAACATGTAGAAACTGATGTATGAAAATGATGACAATTCATAACTCATCAAATATAATTTATAATAGACATACATTGATAATAGGGTTTAGTACACCAAAATGTATCCAAGTTGTCACCTTTTGCTATTGTATGTACTGAACTTCTAAAGTTACCATTTAATGTATCCAACCCTCAAAATTTACTAAATAGTGTATCCGGTTACCTTCTGTTTAGGTAACCGGTAATTTATTTCTTTTTTATTTATTTTTAATCTCCTAGCTCAGAAATTATTACCACCTCATTTTAACTTTTATATTTTTTTTATTTCATGAAGAACACTCTTCATCTTCAAGCTTCAAGCTTCAAACATTCAAACATAAACTCCATACATTCAATCATCAAACTTTCTGAAACATAAACTACAAAAAGAAAATCGTAAACACCAAAACTACAAAGTGATCCATATGAAATCCTAATCATAAAGGCCTAAAAGTAAATAACTCAATCAGAACATACAAACCACAGATCTGAAATGAAGAACATAAAGCCAAAAATCAATGATGAAGATGAAGATGAACAGAAAATCCCAAATCATTATGAAGAATCTGATAAAATGATAAACCCTAAGATGTTAAGAACCCTAAATCGCAACAATCAAGAACCCTAAGTCAAATTGCAAATTGTTTGAACCCTAAAAATGAACCAATATTGAACTTAGTTATGGACCAAGAACGAACAAAATCTTAGATGTCAAGCAAAAAACCCAAATCGAACTCAGATGTGAACCAAGAACATCAAATGAACCAAGAACGAACTAAAATCTTAGATGTGAAGAAAAAAAACCCGACCGATCTTAAATATGAACCAAGAACATCAAAAGAACGTAAATCTCTTACCTTTGATTCAAGAACAAAATTGAATCAGATATGAACCAAGAACATCAAAAGAACCGAAATCTCTTACCTTTGAGTCGCACACCTCTGGAAATCAACCGAAATCGAACTCAGATGTGAAGCAAAATCAAGTCTTTCGATGGCAGACGGTTCTCAAAGCTTAATCTCGGCCCTTTAGAAGCCAAATCTCTTACTCAGATGGTGTTTAAAAACCCTAAATCCGATCTGGAACCCCCATCGATCAAGAAACTCATGAATCGTGTGTGTCTATAAACCCAAGAATCATAACCACGAATCGCCGATCTGGAACCCCCAAGAACTGTACTCGATTAAGAACCCTAAATCGGGAACCAAATCCCATATGGTCTCATGAATCGCTGAAATCGGAGCCAAATGGTATCTAATCTAGTGAAATCGGAGCCAAAGACCATCTGATCTCGTGAAATCGAAACAAAATCCAAAGGGTTCTTAATCGATTTAGGGTTCTTGGAGGAACCTGCTGAATCGTATAGAGGGATTCACGAAAGAAAAGGAATAACGTTTCATGAACAAGGTTTTAGACTTTTAGGACAAAAATTAATAAATTTCAATAATTTTTTATTTTGAATCATTTATAAAAAATAAAAAAACAAGTCAGCAGCCATGTAAGCTCCACATCATTGCCACGTCATCCAAACCGGTGCCACGTCAGCATGTGACCTGCTATACCAGGTACAACACATTAAATGGTAAGTTTAATAAGTCTGATACATTAAATGGTAAGTTTTAAAGTTCAATACACATAATAGCAAAAGGTGACAACTTGGATACATTTTGAGGAACTAAACCCTTCATAATACCATCATTTTCATGACACACAATTGTCATCATTTTCATACATCAGATGCATCATATTGACAATAAACTCAACATATCATCATTTTAGCACAACAATAATATACAAATGAAGATGAATAGACACCGAAAAGTATATAAATTTCAAAATGATGTGATATCAAATCGTATAATAACAAAACCGAACAATATCATCATTTTCATTCAAGTGCATATATTGAATACTAACAGAAAGCTAACATATAGCATATACATAACATCACAATAGAACAATATCATCATTTTTGTTCAACTGAAAATGGTGAATACTAACAGAAAGCTAAAAGCATAGTATATAAAAACATACTAATTCTATGTGAATAAAACAACAAAAAAACACAGCAAAAACAATTACCGTCATATTCATCATCAACGCGGATGTTATTGGAATAAGACCCAAATGTCATCAAGAAAAACAGAAAAAGAATTTGAATGATCAAATGAAATTGAAAATCACGATAGAATATCAAACCATACTATTGAAATAAGAGAAAATGGAAAACGAATGTGGTATAAGGAAACCGATACGTGAATGGTAACTGTCATATGTAAAAATAAGCAAAATGTCGATCATACCCTTTTCGAATCTAATGAGATCAATGGACATGAATGGGACTTCAAAGCCTATGCATAAGAAGGGGACCTAAGTTGTCCTATTTCTATATATATATATATATATATATATATATATATAGGGTAGAGATCAAGTAAAAAGAAAATTAAACTAAAAAGGGTAAAAGGGATAATTATTTGATCATTTTTCGGTATATATATCAACTGATAATCGTTAGTTCATCATCTTTATTGATTAAAACTAGTTCTTCATCAATTTTTTTTATGAATCCAACATATTCATCACTTTTTAGATGAAAGTGTTTTGTTCATCAAGAAATTATTCCAAAATTTTGTTTTCAAAATCTGTATTTGAAATCAAAAAGAAATTGATGAAGAACTAGTTTTAATCAATAAAGATAATGAACTAACGATTATCAGTTGATATATATAGCAAAAAATGATCAAATAATCATCCATTTTACACTTTTTACTTTAATTTTCTTTTTATTTGATCTCATCCCTATATATATATAGCCAAAAGTTCAAAACATAACTGTTTTTCGTATGAGAACCGCGAGAACCAATCTTAGCCATCCAATTCCCCCTCCTTCAATTGGATTGCCCTCCCATGAATTCTTTACATGCACCCTTCCACACTCAAATTCCCACGCTCTTCATCCATGAACTCTATTATCCAAAACGAACGACCAAGATTGGTTCTCGCAGTTCTCATATGAAAAACAGTTTTCGTTTGAACCCTCCCCTATATATATATATGTAGAGCAATAAACGAGTACAAGGAGAAACAAGGCCTAAGTCACCTTATATACATATCATTGAAACAAGGCCTAAGTCACCTTATATACATATCATTAAAGGTTTCAATGTAACCAAGTGTGTGTAGTCTATTTGAATATATGTCAAAGGTCACATTGAAACAAGGCCTAAGTCACCTTATATACATATCATTAAAGGTGACATTCTAAGTACAAAATTAACTAGATAAGCATTAAAATGTATCTAGACCACAAACACAAATATGGTTCTAACAATCTCCCCCTTGTTTGTGTCTAGCTTGTATTCCTCTGACCAATCTTTCTCTGCCAATGTCTTATCATCTTTTGTTCGTCCCGTTTGGCATCAAACAGTTTGATAACTTTGGTAAGTCTAACTCTGGACGCCTGATCTACTTCTTCTTTCAAACTCATACTAAACTCTTTGATTTTAATTGTACAAACTCTTAAAGATCCATCTGAGTAAGCATTGACTTCTTCGAACCTCAGAAAAAACTTTTCTTCTTTACTGTTGAACAAAACAATCCCTTCATCTCCTTCAAACTCTTCATCACAACTCCAGACAACTTGATACATCTCCAGTTGGTCTATTTTGGAATGCTTCGTGTTTGGCTTCAACAAATTGATTTTGGCTTTATCAGATTCAGCTCCCAACTGAAGATCAGTATACTCTGCTATTTGGCAACGATGTCTAATGAACTCCTTGAGCTTTTGATACCCAGCTGAATCCTCAGCATTCTTTTCAATTTTTACTTCGAGTTGCTCTAGCAGAAAGTTGATGTCACCAAGGTTTACAAATTTTAGGTCCACATGCCCAATGGTGTAACTCTTCATATATGACCTTGTGACGAGAAGACTGATCATATCTTTAAATAAGACTTTCTGTATTCCAACATAGTTAAGCTTTATGATCTGGTGTGCTGATTTGATTTCCTCTTTCTTTCCGGTGTGCATATTGAGAATCATTTTGTTTTGACTTCTTCTACATTCTTTGCACCCATCAAATTTATATCCAACATCTCTTCAATTTCATCAGTGTAGATGTTGACAAATTTTTCTTCTATAAAGGCCACTGGAATATCTTGATACCTCCAGTTTCTGACGATCTTTTTCAGGGCCTCCCTAGTCAGCACATAACTTTTCTTCACATTCGGTAAAAACGCAATGTGAACCGGATCTATTTGAGCAGTTTTAGGGATTCTCCATTCAGACTGTTTTGATAGTTCACTTATTTGACTTTCTTTTTGTTGTTGTTTTCTAATGTCTGCAGGAGTTGTTCTGAATTTACTAGGAGACGGCAGAAACTGTTCTGTCACTTCTTCATGTTCTGAATTTACTAGGAGTTGTTGTTTTCTAATGTCTGCAGGAGTTGTCCAGAACGTTTGAATTTGGACATCCCCGTCAGTTCATCTCCCCTTCATCCAAGGTCCATCACATGTGCTAGGATTTGTTTATCGGTTGGTATGGGATCAAAATCAGCTTTGGTTGGGTAAGTGTTTGGTTTGGGTAGTCTGAGAATACGTCTTATGCTTTCTAGGCCCATTTCAAATTCAACTTGTTCAATTTAGCCTACAAGGACCGGAATACCTTTTGCACTTTCAGTTAAAGTAAGAGAACTCCACAGCTGTTGTACATAAACCTTTGGAACATGAGGTGTGGATTCAGTAGGGTTGAAAGTGAAAACATGGTTCAAAGGATGAGAAGTGATGAGTTCGGTGATGATTGGGTATTCAATCTTGGTTACACCGGGTAAGAAGTAAGCGTTATTGAGTTAGTTTGGAAGGTAATTGGCTTGGGGGTAAATGGTATTGGAAGGAATTTGCGCCATCTATGAAATAAAACAGTTAGTACAAAATTCAAAAATTTTTGAAAATTCCTAAGTGTTAGTAAAATCCGACACTTAGAAATCCGACACATATGTTTTTGGCAAAATCCGACACCCTTTTTCTTCAAAATCCGATAGGATTTACTTCCAAAATCCGATAGGGTTTACTTCCAAAATCCGATATCTTTCCAAATCCGATAGTCATTTAAATCCCAAAATCCGATATTCTCAAAATCCGACAAGTCAATTACTTGAAATCCGACAGTCATTTAAAATCCGATATTTTTAAAATCCGACAAGTTGAAATCCGGTATTTTGAAAATCTGATACACTTGGAACATTGACATTAAATCCGTTAGTTTGAATTTGGACAAACTTCCCAATTTTTAACACACTCGGATTTATCAAAAAATCCGACAACCTTGAAATCCGATAAACTATCGGATTTATAGGAAATCCGACAGTTCATACATAAGAACACAATTCAAGCTTCTTCGACAATCCGATTCTTTCAAAACACCCATTTTTGTTCACTTATCACTTAATACCCAAAATATTTATGCATTTAACCCTAAACTAAGAACTCCTTTCGACTCAAACTACACAATCAACAACTAAACAAGTTCGTTGTTGAGTTCATAAATCCCGATTAAACATTCAAAAACAGACTATCTCAAATCGAACCAATACTCATTCACAAATCGATTAACTCGAAATCTAAATACAACCCACTAATCTATAACCAAAACCGAGTCTAACAATGTTAACAAAACACTTGATTTCATGGATTAGTACATCGAACATTTGAAGGTTTTTCAGTAAAAAAATTTGATTAAAAAGCATGTAAATGTTAATGAAATCACAAAAGGATTATACATTTAGACTCAGGAAACAATTGCGATCACAGATCTATAAATTGTTCTCACAAACAAACACTTTTGAAAATCTTGGATTTCTTAAAGAACTTTTGGATTCTTGAAGGTTTGGAAAAACAGATAATGGAATCGGATTTTCCCTTTTATAGGAAATCCGACCCATGAATTCGAGCGGTTAAAATCCCATCCATATAAATCCGAAACCCACAAAAACCGACAAAACTCTCAGTTTGTCAAAATCCGATAGATGTATCGGAATCCGACAAAAGTATCGGAATCCGATAAAAGTAGTGGATTTTGACTTAATCCGACAACTTTTGCGGATTTTTAACACTTGATATCAAAAATTTGATTTTTCAAAGCATTTCACTCCCCTTAAACACCACATTTCATCTTGAATAATAATTCATTGATCATGAAGATGAAATTTTCAAAATTTAAAATTTTAATTCAAAAACAAAAATAAAACTCCCCTTCAAATCATGCACAGATGTACATCAATTTGAGATGAAGAAAAAAATATTTTTGAATTTTCAATGTTTTGTAAATGTTTTTGATTTTTCATTTAATATATACAAAATATGACTTGATTTCTCCCCCTACAAGTATGAACCCTCAGTGATTCATAACTTGTATTTGATATGTCCATCTTTTGACTGAATTTGACCTGCACCACTAAAAATACCATGTAAGATCTGATAAAGCATGATGACACATCAAACACATAAAAATGCAGCTGGAATCAATTTACCAGACAATATATTTCTGCACATAGTAAAGAAACCAAACTGATGTGTCCACAAAAAATTCGGACTTTGTGTGTTAGAGACAGTAAACACTGTATCATGAATTGAACTTTGTTTTTGAACAGTTTTCTTAACAACCCATTTCTCAGTTGAAACTTTTATGTTGTTTTGTGACTGAGGTGATTCAAGAATCTTTGATTTATTCACAGGTGAAAATTGTTTTGCTTTTTCAAGATACATGCTTTTCACTTTAGGTGTGTATGACAAATTTATATTCATCATTTGTTTTTGATTTTTCTTTGAATTTGGTGTAATCGATGAATATGAATCATTTTTCAATCGGACTTGTTTGATTGGTCTGAGTTTGTTTTGATTTGATGAAGTTGGTGCTGATTTTTGATTTGCATTCATTATATTCAGATGTTCTCTCCATTTTCCTGGCCGGACTGGTATCTTTCTGTTAGCATACCTTTTCAACAATCTAACTCATGGATGTTTGTGAATCCATTGGTGAATGATGAATCCATTCTTGTTTACAAACCAAAACAGAATTTTATCTTCATTAGGATTCTTTCAGTTTCTGTTTAATTTTAATCCTATTTTCATTATATTTTGATGATACTCACACTTGAACTCACAGTATCCTTCAGGACAGCCAACTCCAGCACAACTCATCTTGTTATCAGTTATTTTTGTTTTTGAGTTTTCACTTTTGATTTTCCAAGTAAAAAGTGACACACAATTCTTATTGCAGTATGATTTATGAATATTACAAAATGGTTTAAGTGTGTTCTTGGAAACAAAATTGATTACATGCACTCTCTTTTTCTCTTTTTGTTTCAATTGTTCCTTTGGAACCCACTTCATTGGAGCCTTTGTTGACTCTCCATTCTTCAAACCTTTGGTGATTGTTTTCTTTACTCTTTTGCTTGAAACTTCTTTCCCTTATAACTGATCTGAGTTTAATTCGGAAAAAGAAGTTTTGTTTGAGACATGAAGTGTATTAACAGTCTTTGAATCATTCACATTTGATGATTTTTTTGATTTTTGACATTTTAGGAATATTCTTTGTTTTCAATGATGATCCTTCCTCCGTAACACTGTTGGGATCACAGAATTGATTACATTATGTGACATGAAATCCCTGCACGCCTTTGGACACCGAGGATACACAATATCGAGATATCTATCCAATTCCGTTAGCAAGTGTTCAACCTTCTCTTCAAGCATTCTTCTTTCAAATGCATTTGAAATAAATTGAGGAATTAGTTATTGTGTGATATCAGAATTGTTAACTTTTTCTTCAGTTATGTCAATCTTAATTTCAGATGCAGCAGAATTTAACTTCTTGTTAAGATTAAAGATTGTTTCTTTTAGTACACAATTTTCCACTTCAAATTGAATTTACTGATCAATGCATGATACCTCAAGCAATTCCTACCTTCTCTGCAATTCCATATGTGGAATATAAACTCTTGCAGTTCCATTGATTCCTTCTTTAACAACTTTCTTCACTTCAAGTGGGATAGGAATGAAGTACTCTTCTGAAGAACAACCACCACTCTTCTCAGTATCTGCATATGACGCGTTCAGTTTATCATAATTAAGTGAATTTTGCATTTTGGTTGTGGTTTTTCTTTTCAGTTATTCTTCCTGTTTGATTTCTTCCTCTCCCACAAACACCATCTTGGATGTCCATCCCTGATTCATCTTTTCTAGTTGGTACAATTGTGTGCAACTAATCTTTGAGAAAAACTTGTTTTCGTCATACCCTAAACCTTTATATCTATTCTTCACGTTTGGTTCAAGATGTTTAAAGATACTGTGATGAGTGGTGACTTGCTTCTTAACTCTTTCCTCAAGATGTGGAACTCTTACGTCGAGGTTCTTTTTCTCTTTCATAATTAAGTTAAGATTAATCTCTGCAGACAATTTTCCTGCATTCAAGTCATGCACTTTTAATTCTGTTTGTTTTTGTAACTTGATGAGTTCATTTTCTTTGTTTGTTATTTCTTGTTGAAGTTGTACTATTTTTTATGATTGATTTATTAGTTCGACTTCACTTTTTGCTACTTGTTCCATTTTCAAATTTAAATTCTTTTCATGCAGCTTCTGGTTCTTGCTCGTGAGTGATTGATTATGTGAAGTTAAGAGTTCCACCTGTTGCATGAGAGTTAGAACATATTTAGTAGGAAAATCAAAGCTATCTGTCCTTACCTTCTCTCCAACATCTTCTTGATCTGCAATGGTTGGATTGGTGCTTTCAGTCGCAACCTCAGCTTCTTTCTCTTCTTCTTCTTCATACTCACTTTCAATATCTGACTCATCAAATCTAGCCATGAATCCCGAGTCATCTCCCACTATTTCATCTTCACTTTCCCCATCTGTTTCATCAAACCCAAATTCTTCTACTTCAGCCATCAATACAAACTTGGCTTGAACATTGGGATCTTCATCACTTTACAAGACAGGTGATTTAGTGTCAGAAGCAAAGAAAGGGCGTCACTGTATGTACTCATTACTGCTTCAGGATCTTTTCTCTGTAAGATATTGACCGAAGAATCCGCAAGTGTTCACACAAATCTGATTCTTATCAAATATCTGAAATCCAAGACTTGAAATCCGAGAATGTTGAAAATCCGATTACTTGTGGAATCCGACAATTTGAAAATCCTATTGAAGTGAAAATCCGAGACTTCAAAATCCGACAACTTTGAATTCCAATTGATGGAAATCCGAGAAATGTAAAATCCGATACTTTGGAAATCCGAAGTGTAAATCCGATATTTTTCAAATTCCGATACTTGGCAATCCGTTTGATGTGAATCCGATCAAATTCCAATTCTTGGAAATCCGATTGAAAATCCGAAAATTACCAAAATCCGATGATTTGGAATCCGAAACTCAAAAACAAGTGAGCAAATCCAGAACTCAAAATCCGATAATAATCAATCCAACCAATCCGATAGTAACTTAAACCAAACAAACCAACTCTAATTCCGCAACTCAAAACCTTTGTAATTTCAAATCCGCAACTCCAAATCCGATAGTCAAAATCCGACACTTAGAAAAATGTAGGAATCCGATGAAACCTTAGGATTTTTAGAAATCTGACTGTTCTTGAGTTGAAATCCGATAGTTCTTGCACAATGCAATCCACCTTCTTCTAAAATTCAAATTCCTTTGAATTTTGATCAAATTTGGAAATTTCTTCTTCCACAAGTTTCGTAGACTAGCGAATTACAGTTTAGAATCAACTTTACAACAAAAATCAACCACTAGAATACATTTTCGATCAAATTTGTCTCAACCTTGAAAAATACAAAAATTCAAATTCAGTACAAACTATTGTAATAAACGATCGCAGACTTACACAGACTTGATCCAATGATAGATGCGAGTCTAACAAGCTACTATACTTCCATTTTCATTGTCGAATTGATAGAAATTAGAATTCACCAAAAGTCGACCAAAATCTTCTCAAATCCGATACTTTGCTTCAAAATGTTGCTGTTTTTGCTTGAATTCTTCAATCAAGAACCTTATATTATCAAAAATTAGGCTCTCATACCAATTGTAGAGCAATAAACGAGTACAAGTAGAAATCAAGATGAGAGAATATGTAGAAACACCTTTAAGTGTGTGTAGCCTATTTGAATATATGTCAAAAGTTACATTGAGACAAGGCCTAAGTCACCTTATATACATATCATTAAACGTGACATTCTAAGTACAAAATTAACTAGATAAGCATTAAAATGTATCTAGACCACAAACACAAATATGGTTCTAACAATATATATAGTTTAGGAATCATTTGCGAACATCACAATTCGTTCGCAAATTGCGACTACATACCAAATGTCAATTTTTTGTGCTGCTTGAAATATTATTATTATGAATATTATTATTATTATTATTATTATTATTATTATGATTATGATTATTATTATTATTATTATTATTATTATTATTATTATTATTATTATATGTGTGTAAAGATGAGATGCAATATTATTAGACAAGATACAGTGATTTTATGTTAGATGTAGTGATTTTTAGACAAGATACATTGGTTTTTAAATGAGAATCCACCGATTAATTCGCGCATGATGGATTAGTTTTAAATGAACTACATGTTTTTTAGATAGGATGTGATGATTTTAAGTTGGATGCAGTGATTTTATAGACTAGATGTAGTGTTTCTAGCGTCCTCATTTTAAGGACTGTTTCTATTAGATCGTCATCCTATATATATATATATATAATGGGATCAAATAAAAAGGAAATTAAAGTAAAAAGTGTAAGAGGGATGATTATTTGATCATTTTTGGGTATATACATCAACTGATAATTGTTAGTTCATCATCTTTATTGATTAAAACTAGTTCTTCATTGATGTGCGTTTTACGTACTAGTTTTAAATTTATAAATCTGAGTTATTTAGCACGACTACAACACAATAGGCAAGAGAACCTAATCGTATCGTAGTATAGTAAATAAGTACAGGTGTCGAACACAAGGGAAACGGGTATGATTTTGAATATAACTTTACTAATTAAATATTAAACTAATTAAAAGCAGTAAATAGGGGGAAATTAGAATCTTATCAATAAAGATTCAAACTTTATGATCCAACTCACTAAATAATAATAACAAGAACTAAGAACAAACCAAAAGAAGTGGAAAGCAACAAACTTTATGGATTTAAACTTATCAATTCAGAGGTTTCCCTCCCTAGACTCGATTTCACCTCTTTTTAGCTAATTAATTCAATTAATACGTGCAATGTACAATAAATTACCATATACCGATTCCTATATTCGTTAGCATCTTGATCGGATTAACTAACTTTATTAACTATTGAATTTAATCAAACTTAAGGTCATGAAGTCGATTAAAACACAAAGTTATCCGGTTTTAAGTTCGTGTCAAGAAAGACTTAATCTTTATGTTTGTTTAGGTTAACAAAACATATATTAACATATAAATGGTCATTATATGTTCACACACATTAAAGTTTCCTTTTTTAGAAGTTTAACCTAGGATTGGTCTATCACTAGTCTAGATTGTCTATTGGTCCTAAACAATCAAGATTCAAGTTACACAAGTGGATTGGTCCTTCAACTCGTGCAAACTCAGTAAATAAACTTCAAATACAGAAACAAGAACACATGTGGATCATCAATTAAGCAATACAAGATAAATTATATAGCAAACATGTCCAAAATAACATAAATTAATCAACTTTATTGAGGTTCATCTCATCTAGGGAGGAAAACAAGAAAGAACTAGCCTAGAAACATACAAATAAACTTCTAGAAATTAATAAACATTTAAAACAAAAGATGGATAAGAAAGAATGATAAAACCCGGATGATCTAAAGCCGAAATCTTCAAAATCTAAGCTCCAATCCTCCAAATCTGAGCTCCACAGCCCCTGGAACGTCTTCTTGGCTCTTTTTCGCCGCAAGGGGTCGAATGAATTGAGTTGGAATCCCTCAAATTGATTGGAATGAGCCCTATTTATAGATTTCGAAAAACAGGGGATCGCGCCACGATGGCCATATGTCGCGCCGCGACGGAGACTTTTAACCCGATCCTAACTCTTTGAAATTCAATGCTGTTGTTATCCGTACATGCGTCGCGCCGCGACGGGTTATACGGTCGCACCGCGACGACACTTGGCAGCCGAGAAGCCTTATCCGGATGGAATTGATCGTGCCGCGACGCCTCTTTTGGCGGCCGGTGGACTCTTTTCCTTTGTTTGGGCTTTGGGCCTTGTGCTTTCTTTTGGGCTTATTCTTCTTTCTTTCTTTTTGTTTCTTTCTTCTTTCATTTGGGCCCATTTATTTCTTCGTTGATTTCTTTCTTCAGCCCGATTATTTTCTTGCTTTCTTTGAGTATATTTCTTCAATAATTTTGTTATTTCGCCTTTTTAGCCTGCAAAACATAAAAGAAACGGTAAACGTATCTTTTTACAATTTAATGCACAATTTCCGGCTAAAACCAACCCGATATCGCATAATATTTATATATATATTTAGCGCGATATCAAAATACCCCACACTTGAACTTTGCTTGTCCTCAAGCAAATCACAACTCTATCCAGGCTTTAACTTTAAATAATAACACCATTCTCGAAAAATTAAATATAACTTACGAATGTCAAAAAGGTTGATTAAAACAAATCATCACCTATACTTAGAATTATGCATATACCTATGATTAGATCCTTATTTACTTTCAACCATTCATAAAGAATATTACTGTCTATATACATCCAATCCTTAATTTAAAAATTGCAATTATATTTATTTTGGTTAATTTACCCTTTGAAAATCCCCTGACCTCAAGACTTATTGCAGATTTCCAACTTTATTTGCACATATGTTTTCTCTCTTTTCTGCTCTTTTTTTTATATAAGCCTATGACTTTCTATGGAACCTACGTAGCGAATCCTCAACTCAACCGATCCCAAACCAGTTGGCCTTAGGTGATTAGGTGTAGAACACCCCTCAGAGTTTACTAATTCGAGTTCCAAAGACCATGTATTTGACTTATATATTTTTCTAGCTCTTTTGAAATTTTTTCATTTTGCACATTGGCTTTTTCCATTTTTTTTCTTTTTCTAACATATGTTTATAAAAATTGAAAATTCAACTCAGTCTATTTTTGTCAAGCTCAGACTCAAAAAGGGCTTAACCTTATATTTTATTGCAACAATTCAAAAATTAAAGATTGGATACTATAAATAGAAATTTCTAAAGAATTGACGAAAAGCCACAAGCACTACGCATAAAAGCTAAATATAACTATGAAATGTTTATAAATAAACAATCTTGACAATCTTAAATAATATCTAACTTTTAACTCGAATGATACTAAAAATTTAAAATTTAACGCCCAAATACAATCAACAATTTACTACGAGGACAAATAAATTTCCAGCGAGGAATCTTTTTCTAACCTCCTACCCCACACTTAAATTGTACAATGTCCACATTGTACATAAAATAAAGATATCATAAGGTAGAAAAAAGTTAGAAAAACTCCCCGGGTACAATTAGGCGATTGGAGTAGATAGATGTCAGCATATATATGCATACTCCATAAATTAAAAGCCATAACTGAAATATAAATCACTCAAAGCAAGTCTTCAGGCACATAAAAATATAAACATCAAATGATAGTAATGTCTGAATGTGATTTTATATGAAGGATTCCAGAAGCATTTATGAAGAAATATCTAGGCTAGGACTCCCAAAAACAAAGAACAAAAAACAAAAAGAAAAACCTAACTCACTTTCGTAGGAATCACGGTTGCATTTAGCGTATGCAACAAGCCTTTAAACCCCTCGGTAGCCCGAGTGGACGAGTTATAGTCTCGTGAGGGTTTCTAGGTAACACACCCACAAAGTTGAACAGAAAGGAAACGAAATACAAAAATAAATAAGAAAGAAAAACCTAAACTAACCACGGGTTGCCTCCCGAGAAGCGCTTGTTTTTGTTTGAGTCTCTAGCTTGACTCTGAATTTATTTATTGTGACTTAGAACGAATGACCCCACACTCGCAATCAAGTGTGGGTGGTAATATTTATACGTAAGTGACAATATATATGAATTACCCATTCGGAATACTGCTGCTAGTGTTGTGTTCCACGACGCCGTCTCGATCTTTACAAACAACTCTCTTGTGTTCTGAATTTTGGATCCTCCTAGTGATTGTGAACTCAATTGTGACTCAAGCAAAGACTCCAACCGGCTTCCGATGTTGTCTAAGTTATTCGCCTGATTCTTTTCTGCACATGACGTACCCCACAAAATTCCCGGCGCCAAAGGGATTCCATAATGCGACTCCAACTCCTCACTCGATTCCATGGTTACCTCCTTTTCTGATTTCGGAGCGTCCTCCTCGAAGAGTAGAAAATTCAGATAGTCCAAGATTTCATCTGCACAATTCTTCACGTCTTCTCTCTCAAGAAGGGAGGGTCCCCATACGGGTTTTGGTTCTAAACCTAATGTGGGTGTTGATTGAACGAGGTTCAACGGTTCATCCTTTGAATGGTCTTCTGGTTCCTCAAGCAGGTCAGCGAGACACTCCAGAACATCTCCATTAGACTGAGCATCTTCTCTCGACTCCACCTCCACACAAGGCTCAAAATGTATACTATCATCAGAATCGGAGTCGTCTGAATTGTACGGTTCAGGACTAACATGTGGTTCATCAGGACAGCCAATCGGGTCGTCATTCTCATCATCTTTTGGGATAAAATCGTAATCATCCCGTTCGATGCCTTCGTCGTAAAATTCATTCAACAAATCTTTAAGGAAGGACTTCCAACAGATCGGATGATCCTCGGGCCAATACATAATCACAAAAGAGACATCGAAGAAAACCAAATAGCGAGCGAAACAACTAACTAGGCACTAAATACTATAATACGAAAAGTAACTTCCTTTTGAGCCGAAACTCGTGGGAAGGATGGTTTAATAAAGAATTAGTCAAGTGATACCAAAATAAAACCGTTCCCCGGCAACGGCGCCAAAAACTTGATGTGCGTTTTACGTACTAGTTTTAAATTTATAAATCCGAGTTATTTAGCACGACTACAATTCAATAGGCAAGAGAACCTAATCGTATCGTAGTATAGTAAACAAGTACGGTGTCGAACACAAGGGGAACGGGTATGATTTTGAATATAACTTTACTAATTAAATATTAAACTAATTAAAAGCAGTAAATTGGGGGAAATTAGAATCTTATCAATAAAGATTCAAACTTTATGATCCAACTCACTAAATAATAATAACAAGAACCAAGAACAAACCAAAAGAAGTGGAAAGCAACAAACTTTATGGATTTAAACTTATCAATTCAGAGGTTTCCCTCCCTAGACTCGATTTCACCTCTTTTTAGATAATTAATTCAATTAATACGTGCAATGGACAATAAATTACCATATACCGATTCCTATATTCGTTAGCATCTTGATCGGATTAACTAACTTTATTAACTATGCAATTTAATCAAACTTAAGGTCATGAAGTCGATTAAAACACAAAGTTATCCGGTTTTAAGTTCGTGTCAAGAAAGACTTAATCTTTATGTTTGTTTAGGTTAACAAAACATATATTAACATATAAATGGTCATTATATGTTCACACACATTAAAGTTTCCTTTTTTAGAAGTTTCACCTAGGATTGGTCTATCACTAGTCTAGATTGTCTATTGGTCCTAAACAATCAAGATTCAACTTACAAAAGTGGATTGGTCCTCCAACTCGTGCAAACTTAGTAAATAAACTTCAAATACAGAAACAAGAACACATGTGGATCATCAATTAAGCAATACAAGACAAATTATATAGCAAACATGTCCAAAATAACATAAATTAATCAACTTTATTGAGGTTTATCTCATCTAGGGAGGAAAACAAGAAAGAACTAGCCTAGAAACATCCCAATAAACTTCTAGAAATTAATAAACATTAAAAACAGAAGATGGATAAGAAAGAATGATAAAACCTGGATGATCTAAAGCCAAAATCTTCAAAATCTAAGCTCCAATCCTCCAAATCTGAGCTCCACAGCCCCTGGAACGTCTTCTTGGCTCTTTTTCGCCGCAAGGGGTCGAATGAATTGAGTCGGAATCCCTCAAATTGATTGGAATGAGCCCTATTTATAGATTCCGAAAAACAGGGGATCGCGCCGCGATGGCCATATGTCGCGCCGCGACGGAGACTTTTAACCCGATCCTAACTCTTTGAAATTCAATGCTGTCGTTATCCGTACATGCGTCGCGCCGCGACGGGTTATACGGTCGCGCCGCGACGACACTTGGCAGCCGATAAGCCTTATCCGGATGGAGTTGGTCGCGCCGCTACCACTACGCCTGTCGCGCCGCGACGCCTCTTTTGGCGGCCAGTGGACTCTTTTCCTTTGTTTGGGCTTTGGGCCTTGTGCTTTCTTTTTGGCTTATTCTTCTTTCTTTCTTTTTGTTTCTTTCTTCTTTCATTTGTGCCCATTTATTTCTTCTTTGATTTCTTTCTTCGGCCCGATTATTTTCTTGCTTTTTTTGAGTATATTTCTTCAATATCTTTGTTATTTCGCCTTTTTAGCCTGCAAAACATAAAAGAAACGGTAAACGTATCTTTTTACAATTTAATGCACAATTTCCGGCTAAAACCAACCCGATATCGCATAATATTTATATATATTTAGCGCGATATCATTCATCGATTTCTTTTTGATGAATCCAACATATTCATCACTTTTTAGATGAAAGCATTTTGTTTTTCAACAAATTATTCCAAAATTTTGGTTTCAAAATCTACATTTGAAAATCTCTTTTGCTCTTTAAAAAGTTATGAATATGTTGGATTTATCAAAAATAAATTGATGAAGAACTAGTTTTAATCAATAAAAAGGATTTTTTTATTGCCTCTTACCCTTTTTACCATAAAATCCTTTTTACTTGATCTCTACCCTATATATATATATATATATATATATATATATATAGAAATAACATCAATATAGAACCACTCTTAAATATAGAACCTAAAGAACCATTTTGGGCCTTTAGATTAACTTGATCAAGGGTTAATATTAAATTGTGGTAAAATTGTAATTATCATACATAATTATGATGCTATAATTAAAAAGAAGGGCAAAAAAAGAATTGAAAAAACATCATCAGCTCCTCACGCCTCACTATCACATTTATTTAAAAAAAACTCATTAATCATTCTAATGATCATAAATATCTCATGTTTAAGATTTTTAATAAAAAAATTATACCATTAGGTTAAGTTTTTCTTGATCTTTAATTCAAGACCACTTTTCCCATATTTCTGAAAATTTTATTTTGAAAATGAAAATTACGAAAATGCAAATTTCATATCTGAAGATGCATATGTGGATGAAGATGATAATCAAAATGCAATTCTTCGTACTCCAAAAAATTGGTTGATAATTCAATGATTTTTTAACTAATGTAGGGTTTTATGTATGAAATTTGCATTGTAGTGTTGTATATGGAATTTGCATTTTGGGTTTGAACATGTAATATCAGCCCTTGAAAGTGCTGCTGTTTGCATTTTGCATTTACAATTACATGCTGCTCTTTGCATTTCACATTTTAGGTTTGAACATGTCTGCTGTTTGCATTTGCAATTACGTGTTGCTGTTTGCATTTTCAATTACATGCTGCTGATTGCATTTGCAATTACATGCTGCTGTTTGCATTTCGCATTTGAAAGTGCTACTGTTTGTTTTTTGCATTTGCATTTTAGGTTTGAACATGTAATATCAACCCTTGTTACTTGCATTTCACATGATGCTGTTTGCATTTTAGACTATTTTTTTATTTGCTAATCTGTATTTTCATTGAATGGGTTTGTGACGTGCATTTTTATTGAATCAGATTTGTGAAATGCAGATGAGAGTCGTGAGTTTCTATTTTTGTTATCTTCTTTTATGTGGGTTGCATTTTTCATTTGCATTTTCGTCAAACAATTTGCATTTTTGTTATCTGTTCTTTTTTTTCATTTTCGGTAGCAAATATACGGGCATGCATATATATGAAAATGCAAATATATAAACATGCATTTTTGATGTGAAAGTGCTGCTGTTTTCATTTTAGACTCATGTTACTTGCATTTCACATGCTGCTGTTTGCATTTTAGACTGTTGTTACTTCCTATTTAGATGTTGCTATTTGCATTTCAGATGCTGCTATTGATATAGTGTTGTGTATGAAATTTGCATTTTTTTCAATTTGCATTTTGGAAGAAGATAACAGAAGGAGTTAATCGATATAGTGTTGTGTATGAATTTTGCATTGTAGTGTTTGTGTATGAAATTTGAATTTTTTTTTGTAGATTTTGCATTTTGAAAGAAGATAACAGAAGCACTTAACTAGTATAGTGTTGTATATGAAATTTGTATTTTTTTTGAATTTGCATTTTGGAAGAAGATAACAGAAGGGGTTAACTGATATAGTGTTGTGTATGAAATTTGCATTGTAGTGTTTATGTATGAAATTTTCATTTTCTGTAGTGTTGTGTATGCAACTCAAATAAATGTGATAACCAAAATGCAATCGAGATAAAGATGATTACCAAAATGCAACCAAGATGAAGATGATAATCAAAATGCAACCAAAATGAAAGTGATAACTAAAATGCAACCCAAATGAAATGAAGAAGATAACCAAAATGCAAATAACTGAAAATGCAAATTACATTATGTCATTAACAAGCAAATAACACAACGATTTCTTTTCATATCTACAATTTACAGATCTTAAATAGCAGCTTTCGGTTTTCATTTTCTTCTAGGTTGCATTTTGGTCATCATGTTCATCTAGATTTAATTTTGATTGTCATCTTTATCCACAGTTTGCATGTTCAGATTTGACATTTGTATTTTCGCAATTTGCATTTTCAAAAAAAAAATTTAGAAAATATGGGAAGAGTGGTCTTGAATTAAAGAGCAAGAAAAACTGAACCTAATGGTATAATTTTTTTGTTAAAAATCTTAAACATGACATAGTTATGATCATTAGAAGGATTAAGAGTTTTTTTTTAATAAAAAACTGATGGCTTTTATGGGAGGCGCGTGGCTTTTATGGAAAAAATAAAAATCTCTTTTTTGCCCTTTTTGTTGATGACACGTGTCAATATTATAATAGTTCTACAGGTTCTATGAATAAGGGTGGTTCTATATAACTATACCCTATATATATATGTATATATATGTATAGGGTAAGGATCCACATAGTCCCACCCTTAAACATAGAACTCAAAGTCCAATTCTCAGCCACTCTTTTAAAAGGGCAAAATATGAATTGTAAAATAAAAGTTTCAACACATATCCTTAAGCTTTCCCAAAAATTTTCTTTTTTAATTTTTTATTTACCCCTTAAATCTGTAAATGACCATAACTATTTCAATTTTGATAATTTAAACAATAAAATTATACCAATCTACTCATTTTTAATTCTCTTTCAAACAAGACTACTCTTCCCATATTTCTGAAAATTTTATTTCGAAAATGCAAACCATATGAAAATGATACCAAAATGTTATCATTTTGAATCATGTGAATTTTTATCATTTTCGATTGTTACCATGTGTATCCTTATCGTTTTCCGCTAAAAACATGTGTATTTATATCATTTTCGAGCTAAAAACATGTGCATTATCATATTCGGCTATAACAATATGTAATTATATCATTTCAGCTGGAAAGAGTGTATTTATATCATTTTTGGCTAAACCATGTGTATTAATATCATTTTTCAGCCAAAAAATGAGTCTATTTTTATCATTTTCATGTGCAAAATGTTATCATTTTCAATGTTGTATATTATTATCATTTTAATGTGAAAATGGTATATTTTCAACTGAAATTGTTGTGCTGGAAAGTTATCATTTTCAGCTGGAAAGTTGTCATTTTCGGTAGCTGGAAGTTATCATTTTCGGTAGCCGGAAAATGTTATCGTTTTCAACTAGAATTGTTATCATTTTCGGCCGGAAAGTTATCATTTTTGGGTGACTGGAAGTTATCATTTTCAGGTGGCTGAAAATTATCTTTCTCGGTGGCTGGAAATGATAACTTTCCAACTAGAAATGATAACAATTTAATGATAAAAATTCACATGTTTTTAGCCTGAAAATGATATAAATACACATATTTTCACCCCAAAAATGATATAAATACACATTTTTTTAGCCAAAAAAGATATAAATACACATGTTTTTAGCCAAAAAAAGATATAAATTATTCATGTTTTTAGCCGAAAAAGATATAAACACATTTTTTTAGCCGAAACTGATATACATACACACGGTTACAACTGAAAATGATAAAAAAATCACATGATTCAAAATGATAACATTTTGTTATAATTTTCATATTGTTTGCATTTTCGAAATAAAATTTTGAGAAACATACGAAGAGTGATCTTGTCTGAAAGAGGATTAAAAATTGGGTATATTGGTGTAATTTTTTTGCTCAAATTCTTAAAATTGAAATAGTTAAAGTCATTTAAAGATTTAAGAGATAAATAAAAAATTAATTTTTTTTTGGAAGCCTTAAGAGGAGACGTGGGTTTGGAAGTTTCCTTAATACCCTTTTTCTATAATTAAATCTTATAATTGGTTACTTAATTACAATAATGCCATTATCAAATCTTGATCATTGATTTAAAAAATCTAATGGTCCAGATTTGGCCTTTAGGTTCTATGTTTAAGTATAAGACCTTTATTGATCCATTTTCTATATGTATATATGTATCCTTGTTGTGCCCTTTTTTTCCTTCATTGAATTTGTCATCCTTGTTGTGCCCTTTTTTTCCTTCATTGAATTTGTCAACGTAATAGACCAAGGCCCATTATTTTTCTTTTGTTTCTTTTTTCAAGTTACACACACACACACACACACATATATATATATATATATATATATAGAATATCTCAACAGTCCCCTTATATGCTCGCCCAACTTCTGACTCTAAAAAAAGAATGGTAATGTGCTTCTTTGCTAGTTTAAGTCTTAAATGCTCCCGTCTTTAATTCAACGACTTTTGCACATTTCCTCACTCGTGAGCATTCCAAATTGAAATAGCGAAGTTTAGATTAAGTAAACATTTAAACACAATTTAGGCTATAATTTGACTTGAAAAACATAAATATTGTCGTGAAATAAATATATACTATGTGTTAAAATACGACAAAATCAAATACCCCACATGTAAACTTTTCATTGTCCTTAAGCAAACCATGATGAAAAACACTTAAACCACACCAATCAAATTTTATCATCCACTCCCAAACACAATCAAGTAATCTACCTACATAAATCACATGAACTCTATATCTTAATCACATCTCATTAAGTATCTCTAAAACTAGACATGACCTTGTATCCTCACTGGGTATTCACTCTTCACACAAGTGTTTAGGCAAATTTATTTAGTGAACACACACATGTCAAGAAATACATCATTATCATAAGCTTGTATATTTTCTTGTTTTGGCTTATTTTTTTACGCACCAACTTGCAAGATCCCAAGATAAGGCCTCCATTTTAAGTATCAACTATGAGCAATCAGTCAAGCAAAGGAAGTTTTCATCTAAGGAGATGAAAGAGGTTGTGAAAGCTGCAACAACTACCCTTGTATAAAGAGATACAAAGAAAAGAAGTTTTGCAGCTATTGATTCTGGTTCTGATGAAGAAGGAGATGAAGAAGAGAGTGTAGGAGAAAGTGAAGAGGAGAAAGGTGAGGAGGAGAGTACTTTGGAAGAGCTGGTTGAAGGACTAGCAATGCTGGTTAAGAAGTTCAAACCTTTCAAGAAGGGAAAGGGTGTCAAGAGGTTCAGCAAGAGGCCATCAAAATTTGTCAAGTCTAAATCTACCTTTGATGCCTCCACAGTAGAGTGTTACAAATGTGGCAAGATTGGCCATATAGCCAGTAACTATAAGTCCAAAAGTAACACTCGTTCTACATTTGTGCCAAAGCGGGAGGGCAAAATTGATTATGAAGCCAAGTATAAGAAACCCCTTGCTGCTATCCTTGACAAAAAGAAGAATAAGAAAGCCACGGGCCAAGTTCTTGTAGCTAAAGAAGATTGGGAAAAAGAAGATCTTTCCTTAGATGAAGATGAGGTGATCTCTTCTCAGTTCTGTATCAGGTTGGAAAGTTTATTAATTATGATGATAATGAAAAGAATTCTATGTTTGATTACTTGTGTATTGATTTCCAGTCTGCTATTCAAAGAGAGAAGAAGCTAAAACTAGAAGTAGAATCACTAAAGGAAAAATTAATTCTTAAAGATAAGGAACTTAAGCAGATAACAATTTTAAATGATGAGCTAGCAAATCAAAAGATACTTAATAAGATCTTAGTAAAAGAAACTAGTGAAGCAACCAAAAAGTTCAATGACCTTCAAAAGATAGTAAAGTCTTGGTGTGTATCTACCGAAAAAGACCACTGAGTGTGTCAAGGAGCAGATACCCAAACAAGTTCAAGCTATTATTGGTGGAAATTACTCTAAGGCTGCTAACTATGTTGATTCTAATAAGAACCTTAATATCTTAGACAATGCTGACATTTTTCCACAAACTTTTCACAAGACTGTTAAAGGTAAGAGTGTGTTCACAAATAAATTTGTTAGAAGCAAAAGTTCCCACTTAAAAAAATCAATTATTCCTTCGGTTGAATCATCCTCTGGTAAGATTTTAGAATGTAAAAATACTAAGAACACAAAGTCAAAGGATGTGAGTAAAGGAAAGAAATCATTAGTTGAGACCAAAGAGACATTATGTTGTCAAACCTTAAAAACAGATGACTTAAATCTTAGTATTTCACAAACTGGAGAATCATTAGCTAATACTACTTTATCCATTGATTTGTTAGAAGATGGCCTGTCAGTTGATCATAGCTCATCTTCCAAACACTCAGTTGATTAAGAAGTAATCAACTCTCTTTCAATAGAAGAAACTATGAGTAAAAAGAATATGTTCACATTGTTCCTATTTATACCACTCCAAAGATTGGTCAAAAACTTTCTAAATCCAAAGATCAATCCAAGGTGCCTGTGAATAAAGACCTAAAAGATTTACAGAATAAGCTGAATAAGCTTCATAAGCTGAATGGTCAAGTTAGTCAAATGATAACTGATAATTGTCAGAAGACTAACAAGAAAACTCATAGGCATTCAAATAATGTTGTTCAATGCTCCAAGGCCACAAAATCTCAAAAATGTTACAAGTGTGGATGCAAAGAGCATAAGACATTTGAATGCTCTTTAGAAGGGAATTCAAGACAGCGGACTTGTAATGATAACATAGTTATTCCTTTCATACATAAGAAACCTAAAATGAAGTGGAAAGCTAGGTGCATTCCACAGGGATCCACTAAATAGTGGATTCCTACTTTTGTCACTAACTCTTCTTTCATTCAATGTATCATGGTGTTGGTTCATGGTTTCTTGATAGTGGATGTTCTAGAACTATGACAGGCAACAAGGCCTTGCTTAGTAACTATAAGAAAGAGAAAGGTCCAAAGGTGACTTTTGGTGACAACAATCATGGGCAAACAAAAGGCTACGGTGAACTTCATAATGGGAACCTTAAACTGTCCAAAGTATCATATGTCAAGGGGCTGAAACACAATCTCATAAGCATAAGTCAATTGTGTGATGGAGATAATGAATTCCACTTCACAAAGACAGGAGGCTCCATAATAAATAAGGAAGGTAATACATTATTTAGTGCCAAGAGAACCAAGGATGTGTACACTCTTGACATGTCCTCTGGTGACCCTTCAAAGGAAACATTTTGTACTCCAAAAATAATGAGGATACAAATTGGCTATGGCACAAGAGGCTTTCCCACCTGAATTTCAAAAACATCAACAAGTTATGCAAGGGTGAACTAGTGTCAGGATTACCTTCTCTGACTTATCTTAAGCATAAACCTTGCACTGCTTGTGAGAAGGGAAAGCAGCATAGGACATCATTTCCATCCAAGCAGGCCTTCTCCATTACTAAAACTTTCTATATGTTGCACATAGATCTCTTTGCTCCTGTTGCAACTGCTAGTATTGGTGGAAGTAAGTATGCTCTTGTATTGGTTGATGAATTCTCAAGATACACTTGGGTTTTCTTTCTTAAAGCAAAGAGTGACGCTGCTGAAGAGATCATATGTTTTATCAAGAAGATGGAAGTGTTGAATGGCAATATGGTGAGGAGTCTTACAGCTGATCATGGAACTGAATTCAGAAATCAAACTCTGAAAACTTTCTGTGATGAGAAAGGGATATCTCAAAACTTCTCTGCTCCAAGAACCCCAAAACAGAATGGTGTAGCTGAATGAAGAAATAGAACATTGATTGAAGCTGCCATAACCATGTGTGTGAAAGTGGGTTACCTTTTAATTTCTAGGCTGAGGCTGTAAGTTGTGCATATTTCACTCAGAACAATTCCCTTATTATCAAGAGGTACAACAAAACTCCATATGAAGTGCTAAAGGGAAGGAAGCCAAGCATTAGATTTCTATATATTTTTAGATATCAATGCTTTATCCTCAATCAAAAGGATCGGTTGTAGAAGTTTGCTCCAAAAGCTAATGAAGGAGTGTTTGTAGGTTACTCAGTGATTTCGAAAGCATTCAAAGTATACAGCCTCAGAACCAAAGTCATAGAAGAATCTATCAATGTAAGTTTTAATGAAAATAACTTTGTTGCTTCCTGTTCTTCTAATCATGTTTCAGGTGAAGAATTTAATGATCTTATGCAAACTGGAGAAACCACTCCAGAGCAAGTTGATTCCTCTCCACCAACTGCTCATGATATAGATGAACTTGTTCCTATTCAAATCTTTAACCATGAACAACCAACCTCATCCAATCTTATACCTCTACTCAACCATGTGGAAAATGACTCAACATCTTTGGACTCTAATTCCATATCACATATTCACTCTTCAGTAGAGACACCCACAAATTATAATAATGAAGTTATATCAGCCACCCAAAATGACCACATTCCTACTGCTGATAGTCAACACATAACTTCACCTCTCTAAATCCAAATTAATCCCAATTCCCAAGAAATCCAAAAAGCCTTCAAAGACCACAAATATCATTCTCATGATATGGTAATAGGCAATATAGAAGATCCAGTTAGAACAAGATCAAAAGCTTGCAACATCTGTTTTTACTCTGGATTTGTCTCTACGATTGAACCAAGGAAGGTTGATGAAGCTCTTAATGATCCCCACTTGATGACTGCCATGCAAAAAGAGCTGGCAGAATTCAAAAGAAATAATGTATGGACTTTGGTACCTAAACCAAAGGATAAAACCGTCATTGAAACAAAGTGGGTGTTCAGAAACAGGCTAGATGAACATGGGAAATCATTAGAAACAAAGCAAGGCTAGTGGCATGGGGGTACTGTCAAGAAGAAGGTATTGATTTTGATGAAACCTTTGCCCCTGATGCAATATTGGAAGCTATCGGATTGTTCCTAGCCTATGTTGCCTTCAAGAACTTCAAAGTGTTCCAAATGGATGTGAAAAGTGCATTTCTGAATGGAGATCTGAAAGAAAAGTTGTATGTCAAACAACCTCCTAGTTTTGAGGAGTCAAGCTTACCTGATCATGTATTCTTTCTCAACAAAGCTTTATATGGTCTTAAGCAAGCTCCAAAAGCCTGGTATGACACCCTCTCTTCTTTTCTCATTAACAAAGGTTTTACAAGAGGATGCATAGATAGCACTTTGTTTACAAGGAAGTACAAAGGTGATGTGATACGTGTGCAGATATATGTAGATGATAAAATATTTGGGTCTACCTATTTGAAACTATGCAAGAAGTTTTCTAAACTCATGTCTGATAATTGTCAGATGAGCATGATGGGTGAATTAAACTATTTTCTTGGTTTGCAAATTAAACAAGAGGTTGATGGTATTTTCATTCATCAAACAAAATATGTCAAAGATTTACTTAAAAAGTTTGGTTTTGAAATTTGTTCCTCAATGAAAACTCCTATGTCTACTTCTATTAAGTTAGGAAAGGACACCGATGGCAAATCAGTGAAAATTACTGCTTATAGAGAAATGATTGGGTCACTTTTATACCTCACTGGAAGTAGACCAGATATAATGTTTTCAACATGTCTTTGTGAAAGATATCAAGCAGATCCAAAGGAATCACATCTTACTACTGTTAAGAGAATATTCAGATATCTCAAAGGAACTCCTAATCTTGGTCTTTGGTATCCCAAATACTCAGATTTTGAGTTAGTTGGAAATTCTGATTCTGATTTTGCAGGGTGTACATTAGACAGAAAGCATACTTCAAATGGTTGTCAACTTCTAGGAGGAAGATTAATAAGTTGGTCTAGTAAGAAACAAAATTCAGTGTCAACATCTACTACAGAGGCAGAATACATTGCTGCAGGAAGTTGTGCTCAAATTTTGTGGTTACAAAATCAACTACTTGACTATGATGTGAAGTTTGAATACACCCCAATTCTGTGTGACAATACAAGTGCCATTTACATCTCAAATAATCCAGTCATGCATTCAAAGACAAAGCATATTGAAATCAGACATCATTTTCTCAGAGATAATGTGCAAAAGAAAAAGGTAACTCTTCACTACATCAACACTGATTTGCAGCTTGCAGATTTGTTCACAAAACCATTGGATGAAGCAAGGTTCAATTTCCTAATATCCAAACTAGGCATGCTTAATTTTTAGATTAGAGTAGTGGTAATTATGTTTTTGTTAATTGATAAAGTGTTGAATATCATGTTTTACTTATCTAAGCATCTCTAAGCCCTACTGATTCTGTGTAAGCGAAGTAAGTTTGCTCAGCTGATGCCTATTAGCTGATCAAATTCACTCAGCTGATCACCATCAGCCAAGGAAGAAATGCTCAGCTAACTACCTCTATCAACTGATAAATCCTAAATTCTCACTATCAGCTAATGCTTTTTCATCAGCTAATGCCTTTCAACTGATACATTTTAATGCTCAGCTGATGGTTCAACACTTAGTCAATTCTTATCTTTTGTGCTCAGTTAATGCGTTTTAACCATAGTTATTTACTCCGTCTGTCAGATTTCATTTAATAGCTTATTATTATGTTGTCCGTTAGCATTTTTGTCAGCATCTAACGATCTCTGTTAACTACACTTCATAAATACCCCACTCCCTCTCTCATTCACCCTTACCTGTTCCAAACTCCCTCTCTCTGTAAAACCTTTACCCTAACATTCTCTCTCGATATTTCTTCACTGTTCATCATCCCTACCAAATGGAAACCTACATCCCTGATCCTGCAGTCAACCCTGGTGAGAATGCTGCACCTAACCAACCAATGAATATCACTCTTAACAACATTCTACTGTGCACCTTCATTCCCACCTCACGCGAAAACCAAGGATACGAACCCATGGTGCAGTTCCTTCGAGCTCATCCTCTGTTTGAAAGCCTCACTGCTGATCCCCACTATATATTCCCCACCATCATCGGAGAACTATGGTACTCCGCCACTTACAACCTAAATGACAACACCATTCATTGTACCCTAGCCCAAGGAAATTATCAACAACAAATCACCACTGAAACCTTGAGGGAAAGCTATTGGTATTCCTCATTTCCCACCATACAATGCCTTTCCCTCTCGAACCCAAGTTCACACTGTCCTTCAAACCATCAGTTACAATGAGCCTGTCGTACATGGGCATGTCAAAGTCTCTCCTCTCTCGCACCCATGGAAGTATCTGGCCAACGTGGTCATTAGATGCTTTGGTCCAAAATCGGGAAGCCACCATCTAATAAACTAAACTGAGTTGCTAGTATTATATGCCCTAGTGTTTGGGGTGAATATTGATTTTGCTCAGGTCATCTTCTGACCTTGTGGATAAAATAACTCAGAGCACCAACAAGAAATCCTCCAGAGCTCAAGTGCCCTACATTCATTTTTTGAGTATGGTTGCGATGATGGTGACATGTGAAAATGATTACGTCAGATTTAATGAACATCTTGAAAGTATTCCTGTCCCTGCCATGGGTGAGAAGGTATTCCATTTTATTAAGGCAAACAGAGGTCCTCCCATCACTACTCAAATGCAAGAATTAATCGATAATGCTGCTAAGGCAAATGTTGATAATGAAGATGGTGATGGTAGTGCTGGTGATAGTAATGATGATGGTAATGATGAGGAAAGTGATAATGATAACAATGATGATGGTGATGGTGATACTGGTGCTGGTGCTGGTGATAATTTTGGTGATTCTGGTTTTACTCCCTTAAGTCCAATAGTCATGAGTCCTCTTGGTGATGCTGCTGAGCTAGATCAACCTGAACAAGAAATCTCTGAGCAACTACTTGAGCTCATATAATAGAAGCCGGCACATCATATCCTAAGGTAAGGATAGCTCTAACTCAATATCTGAGGATATTCAAATGGTAGTCCTAACTTTTGATAGCCCATCTTCATCTCCAGTCCATACACCAATCCAACAGCCAAGCTCTAGTGAACCTCCTATGTTCACTAGTTCTACTCCTCCTCGTAGCCCCCTATATACAAGTTCAACAGAGGTTGCTCATCTCGATCCCTTTGAGGTAGTGACATCCACATCTCTGACCTCAACTCCAATTACCCTTTCTCATTTTGAGGGGGAGCAATTGGATGTTGCTAACCCTAAGCCAGTTGATGTATCCTCCTAACAGAATGCGTCCGTAAATATGGGACTTAAACCGATATCTGAGATATCCTCCTAACAGTATGTTCTCATTGAAAGACAGACCTTCTCCCAAGGTCATATTGTGTCTATACCCATTATGAGTCAGCCTATACCATTCACATTCTCCCAATAGAATGTGGATCCAACAAGGGATTCCCTACTATTGAGTGCATCCCACACTCACTCCCCATACCTTGCTCCTATTCTTGATTCTATTCTTACACATGCACAGTCTATCAATGCTTGTGGTACAAACCAACCACTTGTACAAGGCTCAATAGTCTTTCCTAATGAATTTGAGCTTATATACCAAGGCTCAGATGAGAGAACACAAACCTTACCCAAGTTCTTTGAACCCATCTCAACCACTTCCACTTCTCAATCCTCTACCCCTACACTAAACCAAAACCTTACCCTTCTTTAAACCATAAACCAAAACCTTGAAAACCTTACCCAAACCTTCCAAACTCAAACCAATACTCGACTTTCTAGACTTGCTCAAGACATAGAGTCTAAAACCTCATCCCAACTCTCCCCTGCACCCCCTGCACCTTCCATTGACCTTACTCCTATTCTAACCAAACTAGAACATCTATCTATTCTTCTTCCCTCTCAAACACACACTCCCATCTTACCTCAATCCACCATCTCCTCTCTCAACCTAACCATCTCAAACCTTTTAACCCAACTCCAAACCCTAAGACTAATCAACCCAAACATCTTTATCCCCACACCCGAACAACTCCTACCTGTGCCTTCCTTCCAAAAGGCATCCTTGATGAGATCGAAGCCCTCACAGAACAAAGCTGAATGAGCTATCTTTCTCTATGGAAAGCTATTAGGGATCTCAAGGATGACCTCTCCCTCCAACTCTCTAAACTTACCCCTACCTCTGTTCCTACCCATACACCTACCCCTTCCTCAACACCTAAACTTACCCCTGCCCCTACCCCATCCCCATCCCCATCCCCATCCCCAAAGCCAACCACAGGTGACTCCCCTCCTCTTTTTGATGATGCCAAAAAGGGGGAAAAATCTTCAAATTTTCAATCCATGGAGCATGATCCTGATTTAGAGGAGATAGATGCTGCCTATGATGAAAGTGCTAAAAACATTTTACTATAGGAAGCAATCAAAGCCAAAGAAATAGCTCCTCCAGTTCCCAAAAGAAAAGCAACTTCTGAGGGGGAGCAAAGATTCTCTAAAAGGTTGAAAAGAATGGAAAATAGGCCAAAATCAAAGAAGAAAGTTGCTAAAGGTTGCTCTCCACCAATCAACATAGAGTCTGATTCTGATGATGAAGATAATACTCCACTATCTGACATCCTCAGAAGAAGAAGATAAATCCCCAAACAATCTGCTCCACCAGTCCAATCAACTCAATCAGTCTAAAAGCCTTCAACCTCTGCTCCAAAACACAAAGAAAAAGGAAAAATGACAGAAGAGCAAGTTGAGGAAGATATCAAAAGAAAAGGGGAGCTTGAGCTAAAAGAGCGAGAGGAAAGGGAAAACATCCAAATGGCTCAAGCCTTGGGTGCTCCAGTTGAAGAAATCTACCAAGCCAAAGAGCTATCATATCATCAAGAACAAGAAAAAGCTCAAAGCAAAGTTGCTGCTCAAACTAAATTGGCAAGGGAGAAATCTCAAGCTGAGATGCTTAAAGCAAGATCCCATGAGGATGCAATCAAAACCCTTTTTCAGTCTTGACCTACCTGCTCCCTATAACCTAAGTCAACAGAGGATCAAAAGCTTGAGAGAAAGAATCAATATTCTAAGAAACAAAACCGAGCCAACTCCTATCACAAGAGCTACTGTCCACAAAGGTGATGGTGAACCCTACCTCAAAGTTATAAGACAAAACAACTTTAGCAGCTGTGAAGTTGTATCATATGAAAGGTGTCACATTTATGGGTTCACAGAATTGGTTGAGATCCTATACCTTCTCTACAAATCCAAGAGCAAGCTTAAAGTGCAATTTATTCAAAAGATTCAAAATTGGATAGCTCTTGCTGTGTCACAAAAGGCCTTCACCCCTGATGATTACTATAGGCATGTGCATACAGTGGAAAATATACACAAGAAAGGCTCCAAGCCCTTTAAACCATTTGAGCTAAGAGAGGTACTGCCCCAACATGAATATCTATACGATTTTGAGGATCTCAACACAGTCTTGTCACTCAACATCACTCCTAAACTTTTCAAGTTTATATTTATGCCTGTTGAGGACATTTTCTTCCTAGACAGAGGAGGCACATGGAGATTCTTTAGACAGTTTGAAATCCCCAAAGCAAGAAAGAGTTTTCTCTTCGGGCTAAGAGTATTAACAAGAGGCAGAACTAGAAATGAACAATTTGAAGCCCTTGTCCAAGCTCAATGTAAAGTCTTAGCTGAAGTAGATCCTCTAGCAAAAACATTTGATGTTAAAGAAGAAGAATGGTGGGATGGAAGAATTGTCTATCTCTGAGGACTTGCTGATCACACTAGTTGATTATATATAATTGTAAATTCTGTTTAGATTAGTTTAGTTAGTAGCTAATCTTTTGTAAATACTTCTGTACTTTTCTTTATTCTGTTATTCTAGTGATGCTTATGTAAACCAGAGTATCAAAAATACAAAAAAATGAAAAAAATGAAAAGATACCACAAAAATATAACATATTGGTACAAGAAAAAGATTCCACGAAAATAGAACAAAATAGAACACTAGAAAAGAAATCAAAAATAGAACAAGGTTCAAAATAAAAAGAACTACCAAAAACACATAGCTAGGTAGCCAAATGCACTTAAAAGCTTAAACATTTTGTATTCGAAGTCAAACTGATTCTTCAAAAAGAAAAAGGTTTTGTCATCATCAAATAGGGGAAGATTGTAGGGAGATAATCACTTCACCCTAATAATCAACTCTGCCTATCTTAAAGCGTAGAATTTGATGATAACCAAACCCTACATTCAGTATGACTTAGAAAGTATTCAAACATATGTTGTTTGAATCAGATTCTAGAAAATATGCTAAGTATAGAACCATCAGCTGAGTATCAGCCCCTACTCAAAGTATCAGCAGAGAGACATCAGCTAAGGAGTATCAGATGAAGAAAACAAGTGTAGAAGACCATTAGCTGAGGAAAATGAATTATCAACTGAGTGAAGAAATTTGATCAGCTGAGTGCTTACATCATTAGCTGAGCAAGGACTTTGCTCAGCTACACCATCAGCTGAGTGAACATTGGATAAGCTGAGGCCCGGAGCATCAGCTAAGTAAGTCTTTCTAAACACAAGTCATCTTCCTACATAAACTAATGTATTTAAATGATCAACTGAGCGTTCTTGATCAACTGATCATATCAATACATAAGCTTATGTCCTCCTAAGATAACTATTGATCAACTGAGCATTTGTATGATCAGTTGAGCAATATGTACCTACTGAGTCCTAGCAAAAATGATCAACTGATCTATCTTTTCAACGGAGTAGTGAGAGTTGAAGTTTCTATTACTTTCTGTTAGCTGAGTCGAGCAAAATGTCAAATCTGCTCTATCTTTTAGATTGTAAGTTTCATATGTAAAAGGCAGAACATGCGTTGTTCTATTATGCCTTAGATCTTTGTTTGTAAAAGTACAAAGCACTTTTTGAATCAAGTATGAGACAAAAAGGATTGATCTTATCCTCTAGAAAAGGAGAAAGATACCTCAAACAGACGAAGATCTATTTCAACAACTAAGTATGGCTGGCAATCCCATACTTGGTAAAGTCAAATCAAGAAGAAGCATGGGCATTGTATAAAGTACAAGCATTGAAAGAGAAAGACAGTGTTACACGGCAAAAGGTGTGAGATTTAATATTTTATATTGTGAGTGGGTTGAACTTTTTAGAAAAGTACAATTACTTTTATCAAACAGTTGATTAAAGTAACTTTACTTTTCACCCACTAACATTACAATTAAAATATTATATTTTCACACACTCCTTGTCCCCTTCCTTCATGCAACCGAACACGCCACGACCTCTATATATTCATGCATGGTGGACTTTCAAAAAGGTGTGAAGCTTCTACACAACACAAGCAATCTCATTAGTTGAGAAAATTTCATAGAGTTTAAGCATTGTGTAGAACCAAACTTGTTCATGTGTTGAACACTCTTTAATCATTAGTTGTTTTAGAGTTAGTTCGTCTATGTGTTAGACAAATTAATTGCCACCTTTGATTATACTTAGAATTTCCGCTTTTATTACATGTAATTCTTGATTTATAATCAATAAGAATTATATAAAAGTATAATGGTGGGTCTCTAATTTTAGAAGATAAAGTTTGTATTCAACCCCCCTATTCTACAAACATTTGTTGTTGCGTACTCAATCTCGGACTAACACTTTAGACTGATGTGTACCTAAATGCCTAATACGTTAAGGATCATGATGATATGATTAATATGATGCCTCTTGTTTAAGTTCACAATGATAGTGAATGAATACGTATTGTATGATATGCTTGCATGTTATTGGATCCTATTTGGATCAGTTATGTTGAATTGTGATTATGTTGCAAATGTATGCATGCTATTGGACACTGATGGGATCCCCATGTTAAAATTATTGCTATCCATGCTATTGGACTCTGATGGGATCCCCATGTTGAACTTGTTGATAATCATGTTATTGATTGACCCCCATGTTGAACTTGTTGATAAACATGTTATGATTGATCCTGATTGGATCAGCTATGTATATGATTTGTCCTCGGACATTTTGTTGACATATTAAGGTCAGCCTTCGGGCAAAGTTCGGGATCAACGGTACTCGAGTACCGTCCCTTAGCATATGTGGGTTTCGGCTAGCGCTATGCCCAGATTGAGCCTCAGGCTCCGTAACGATGCTTGGTGTACCGCTTTATGCTCCGATGGTTGTGTCTCATCCCCCGGTTTATGTTGTTGAGCGGGACCGGCTATCCTACAAGATATGACTCCGACCGATCTTGTCAGCATACCGCAATGTGATAGGATAGCATTGATTGCTGATTCTTGTGTTATGTGGCTCGCTTGTATGTATGTTGCCATGCTTAGGATGTGAAGAATATGATGCCCTATGTGTTGCATGATGCTTAGGGTTAAGTTTGTATTCACTAGCTTTTAAAGCTAACCCCCTCCCAGTATGTACGTATGTTTTTGTAGATGCATGCTTAGCATGTTGCTTTAGTTGTGCTGGGAAATTTGTTGTTTGTTGCACGTATGATGGTCGGTCGGTATTGATGTTGGTAACACCCGTTTGTAAATAAAGAAAATATTGTCAAGACTTCCGCCGTTTTGTTTATCAAACTGAAAATTGTTTGACTTTAAGTTTTAAATAGTTCAAAATTGACTCTAAAATCACGGTGTTACAAAAATCCCTTTCTAAACACGTCTAACTAATTACAACCAGTTTACAATCCAATAGTAAGCTAATCTAAGGATGACAATGGATCGGATTTGAATCGGATTAGGTAATATCCACATCCATATCATTTAGTTTTTCATTGTCCATATTCATATCCATTTAAAGTTATTTAATCCGTCCATATCCATATCCATATCCATTGGATTAGACGGTAGTTGGATAACCATTGGATTTCAAAATAACTCTTTTCTCTAAGGAAATATCATACATTCACATATAATTTATAATCTTAGTTGACATAAATACATATTTTTTATTAAAAAAAGATACAAATCATAACATAACTTAATATTAAATAATCAAATCGAAAAATATACTTTGTAATTATGTAATATTATAATTTAGAATATATATATGTATCTTCAATATTATATTTATATATAAATGTTAAAAATATAGTAAATATATAGATTTATAAACATAATTATATAAGAACTTAATTTAGGAAAATTTAATTTCGGTTTTATGGATTCATCCATGGATGGATAATCGTCATCCATATCCGCTCCACTAAACATCCATATCCGCTCCATATTCAATATTCACCCATTTAACTTCGTCCATATTCACCATCAATGGATCAGATCGGGTAGATGATCATCGGATCGGATGGCACGTAGGCTAATCTACCGAATCGCCCTTAACCTACTAACTCCCGTTTGATAGGTTAGCACTAATTTAATGTCTAGGTTATCAATTAATTATTCCTAAACATCATCCCTTATGTTTACTTTGCAATTTAACTAGTAAATTACAAATATAGAGTGTGTGCATAATTAATTCCCATTAAAAACACATAACAACCCATACAATAATCAATCAAAAGTAAAAGTATTAAACGAGTTGATCTTTAATTGGATGTAACTTATAAGAATCAAACACATAATTAACAAAACAAAATAAATCAATCTATGAGTTTCATCTAACTAGGTAAAATAGGAACCCTTACACAAGTTACAAAATAACAAATACAAAGAAAAACCAAGTTTATAAATCATTATAAACCGATGATAAACAAACCGAGTTGATCCCATAGAAGATGCGGTCTTCCTTTTCAAACACTGGTTCATAGACTGTTCCCTTAATCTCCTTTTAGGACTTCATCGCTAACAGTTATTTACTGCCTTCGACGAAAATAACTCAATCCGCCGTCAATTGATATTAAATGTGTATATGTATATATTCCTAATGTTTTACGGCAGTATGTGATATATATATATACACACACACACACACACTATATTATAAAGCATTTAGGTTTTTTGCTTAAACTCTTAAATTTTAAGTGTTTTAAAATTACTAAATTACCTCTTATATAAACTAAATTGAGTAACTATTGAATATAGTTAATAAGATTCTTATATTCCATTTTAATAACTAAACTTTACGTATTTAAGAAAATCAAAGTCAATATAATTTTTTTGAAAGTCAAAGACAATACAAAGTAACTTAATTATTAAAAAAATATGTAACACCGCCTCAGCTATTATCAAAATCCGTGAAAATGTAAGTTTTTAAACTGTGTGGTTCTGTTTGTAATAAAAGTGTTTACCTGTTTGATTATCTAACTAGTAATTTAAAACAACGCAGTGGAATATTTTAAACCAAACAAACAAACCTATTAATTATTATAGGTTAAAACCACAATGATTTGGCGTTTATATTTACATAACAAAAATGATGCCAAATCACATATTATCGGTGTTACTACATCATCAACCGACCATTTTGTGGTCATTTGGTAGGGATGATGAACAGTGGGGTCTGGAATATAGGTGGCCATTTGGTAGGGATGATGAACAGTGAGTATTGAGAGAGAAGTTAGGGTAGTTCTTTGTAGAGAGAGAGAGGGGGAATTTAGAAAGTTTAAACGGGTAAAGGTGAATGAGAGAGGAAGTGGGATATTTATGAAGGTTAGTTAACAGAGATCGTTAAATACTGACAAAAATTCTAACGGAAAATAAATTAATTAGCTATTAAATGACATCTGACAAAGGAAGTAAATAACTAGGGTTAAAAAACATTAAATGAACGTAAAAAGTGAAAATTTACTAAGTGTTGAACCGTCAGCTGATCATAAAAATGTATCAGCTGATGAAAAACTATCAGCTGATAGTGAAAATTTGGGTATTAGCTGAGGAAAGTACTTAGCTGATGTGACATCCGTCACCAGAGCAGGTTTGTCAGTTAGACTCTCAACTTCTTGTTATTATGCTTCATGCATTTAATTTCCCTTGAAACCCTAAAAATCCAAATGAGTGATGAGTATTGGAAGGTATATCCTCTTTACGCACTATTCAGACCATGACACTTAGATGATCCTATAGTTACATGCCTAAAGTGTGAAACAAATTCGTTACATGCACCTTGAATGCACATCAAGGGTGACACAAGCTCAAGTACTAAATAGAGTTCATGAAAATAGAAGTACAAACCTTAGAACACTTGTTATGAGTATATAAATTTTATTGGGACTCGAATAATTTTAAAGAAGATAAATGCATTTACAAGTAACCGTATGACACCAAGGTTAAAATAATAATAATATAACACAACAAATAAGTTGGCATTACAAACCAAAATAATAAAACTCATGAACAACTCCTAAAATTTAATAACCTAAACTAATAACATGAATTGTAACACATGAAATATCAAACGCACCTACAAGAAATGTAGCATGCTAAATACATAATAATAATGATATTAAATAAACAATAAATAAGAAATAATATATATATATATATATATATATAATCGGCCAAAGAGGAAAAGGGGGGAAATGGAATACTAATTTCAAGATTTAAAACAATACCTAAAATAACATGATTCTATTCTAAATGCCTAGAACTATTTCTTAATCCCCTCACCTTCTTCCTCTCTCTCAAAATCGTTCACCATGCCCTCTCCTCTCTTTGATTTGTTCTTCAAAACACAAGAAACAAGAAAGAAACCAAGATAACACAAGGAACAAACAAGAAACCAAGAAGAGAACATAAGGAATTCGGGTGTTAAGGTAAGAGCTACAAATCTCTACACCTTCTTCTCTTTATGTATTTAATTGAAAACACTAATTGATGAATATAAAAGAAAAATGTAAGAAACAATACACACACATATATAAAAGAACGATTATGATGAAAACACAATCAAAAGGCTAAAACTTTTTATTTGAAGATGAGAAACATAAAACCTAGACTCTGACAGAATATTTGGGTCGTGTTTAAGAGGTCATAAATTGGGCAATTCGTGGACTTTTATTTCTTATTTTCAGACTAAACAGAAGTAATTTGAGTCTACTTTCTACTACAATTGGTCTCATCTCAAAACGATATCGTTTGATCATCCAAACAAATTAAAACATTTTGGTGCGCAAATCTGGATTATTGGGACAGAAGCATAGTTAACTTATCCGCACTATAAATCACTTATTTTGATGAATAAAACCGTGAGATTCATACAAGACAAATATTTATGTGTCTATGGAGTTCTGTAAATATTTTGGAAATTAATTCGTTCGTTTACTATTTTAAATAGAAATAAACTTTCTGTCGCGTAAAACAGTGGTATTTTCGGGTTAGTCGATTATCACGAATTTATTTTAATATAAAAGTAAAAGAATAAATTCTGGAAAAATTAGGGTTTCATCTAGAGACATGGAAGTACATTTCATAAAAAATTAGGAATTTGACTAAAAATGGAACTACAAGTTCTGCCAGAAAACTACTTGAAATCCTAAAAAGTATTTCTAAAAGCATTAAAATAAAATAATGGAATTTATAACAAATCTAAGTGATAATAGAAGTATACCTTACATAAGAAAGGCATTATTCGAAGTATTGGATACAATACAAGAGCAATCTATCAAAGTTAGATTGCTACCTAAGAGTTTCACACCATAGAAACTGATGTCACGAAACCTATTGTAGATCTTTGAGCGGGATACATCTCACTAGCTACTACCAACACTCAAGGTGAGTACTCGTGGCCCCTTTTGCATGTTTTCTTGGGGGAAAATGACACTCAATGAATTGCTTTATTTTTCATGCCGTGAATTGAAATTCTTTTCTTTTGACAACTTGGATTATGTGTTTACATGCTTGTGTGAACCCCGTGATGGGTTAAGTCAATCAAACTAACTCCGTGATGGGTTAAGTCAATCAAACTAACCCCGTGATGAGTTAAGTCAATCAAATGAACCCGGTGATGGGTTAAGCCAATTGAATTCAAATTTACCCAACTTAGTGCTCCAGCTGGTAGGCCTTGTTGGATGACAAATATCTATGGGACAATGTGGTCCGGTTATCAATATTCATATTGGACATTGTGGTCCGGTTATCATTATTCATATTGGACATTGTGGTCCGGTTATCATTATTCATATTGGACATTGTGGTCCGGATATCAATATTCATATTGGACATGGTGGTCCGGTTATCATTATTTCTATTGCGAGTATGTGTTACACTATATCCATTGTCAAACTAATGTATACACTTGGCAATGCAAGGATGGGAGCTTGACACAATAACTGTTTCTACATCCGGAAGGCTATACAAACTTCACATCTTTTCGAGTCAACTTAGTCAACGGACCCGCAATCTTGGAGAAGTCATTAATAAACCTGCGGTAGTATCCAGCTAACCCTAGAAAACTCTTGATCTCAAACGGTTGGAGCATTCTAGTTCATAACTGCTTCCACTTTCGAAGGATCTACCTTTACTCCCTCGTTACAGATCACATGCCCCAAGAACTGTACTTCTCTTAACCAGAGTTCGCATTTTGAGAACTTGGCAAACCGATGCTCTTTCTTCAGTGTCTCCATAACCTGTCTCAAATGTTGTTCGTTTTCCATCTCAGTCTTAGAATAAATCAAAATGTCGTCGATGAAGACTATTACAAAATTATCAAGGAATGGTCGACAGACCCTGTTCATTAAATCCATGAAAATCGCAGGTGCATTGGTTAAGCCGAATGGCATAACCAAGAACTCATAGTGCCCATAGCGCGTACGAAAAGCCGTTTTTGACACATCTTCCTCTGAAACACGCACGTGGTGATACCCTGATCTCAAATCAATTTTAGAAAAGAACGAAGCTCCCTGTAATTGATCAAACAAATCGTCTATCCTTGGCAATGGATACTTGTTCTTTATGGTTCCCTTATTCAGCTCACGATAGTCGATACACATTCTCAATGTACCGTCTTTCTTCTTTAGAAACAACACTGGCGCACCTCACAGAGATGAACTTGGACGAATAAAGCCCTTGTCTAACAGATCCTTTATTTGAGTCATCATTTCCCGGATCTCTGAAGGTCCTCACGAACTGGAGGTAGCCCTGGTAATTCCTCTCGAAACACCTCCGGGTATTCTGTTACCACCCGGATGTCATTCATAGTCTGCTTCTCTTTTTTTCCATCAATTACATATGCCAGGTATGATTCACAACCTTTACCCAACGCCTTCTTAGCCTTTAAACACGAGATAATCGGAATTACAGACCCAACCTTCTCTCCCCTTGCTACCACTCTTGTGCCATCAGCTAATGGAAAGGAGATCAACTTCTTGTGGCACTTGATATTGGCCTAATTCAGCCTCAGCCAATCCATCCTGAGCACCACATCGAACCCATATAATGGCATTACAAGGAAATAAACAGGAAAGCAAATACCATCTATATCTATCTTGGCTCCAGCCACAGCAGTCGTGACCAGAACCATCATACCATCAGCTACCTCTATCTCTAAAGCAGTAGCAAGTTCAGTTAAAGGCACGTTTAACCTACCACAAAATTCTACAGATACAAAGGAGAGATTTGCCCCTGAATCAAATAACACTCTAGCAGGAGTAGAGTTTATCAGAAACATACCGGTTATCACATCATCCGTGGTAGTGGCATCATCCACTGTCATCTTGAATGCCCGACCCTCTGTAGTGGGTGGGTTCTTTCTTTTCTGCCCAGCTGAAGATGATCACCAAGCTCCTCCCCCTCCTGACCCTGACCCGGCTTTCTTACTCAGTGGGCAATCACCAACCCAGTGCCCCTCCTCTTGGCAGTTCTAGCAAACGCTCCTCAGCAGTCTTCAATTCTTCAAGTCAAGGCCAAACTAGCCACATTTCACCCACCTCATAGATTGGGGCGTACACTACCCGTGGTGATAGGACTTGCACCTGTTGCACCAAGGTGCCCTCTGAGTAGACCCACCTGCAGTAGATGTCCTACTCTGATTACCCTGTCGGTTTCCACTGCCCTGCCCTCCTTGCTTTTGCTGAGTCTTATAGTGTTTGAATCTTGATTTTTGTTGGGAAATCTTCTCCCCACCCAGTCTGTTCCTTGCAATCAAATCCCCTTCAGCCGACTTGGCTAAAGTGAATTCCTGGGATAGTGTGGTAGCCCACCTGGTGGCACTACGGAGATCAGGATGTAATGCCCCGACAAAATGTGCAATCTTGGACTCTTCATCTTGCACCCAATGTTTCGCAAATCTCATCTTTTCGTTAAATTGTCTAATGAGTTGATCCACAGTCATATTTCCTGTCATCTGCAACTCCATAAATTCCCTCTTAATATTTTCAATCTCAAAAGTACCACAGTATTGCTCGCAAAGTTCTCCTGGAATTGACTCCAGCTGATGCTCTCCTGCTGTTGCTCTTTAAAGTGGCCGGTAATTGAATCCCACCAGACTATATCGTCTCCCTTTAGCATCCTCGATGCGTATTTCACTTTCAACTCTTTTTCACATTTGCAGGCATCCAATGCCTTCTCCATTTCCCTAAGCCAGTTCAGGGTGATACTGGGATCAGAACTCCCTCGATACTCAGAAGGTTTATAGTCAAGGAACTGCTTGTAAGTGCATGGTTGTTTGTATCCCGGAAACGCAAATGGATAACCTCCGGCTTTTGGATACGGATAGAAGAAGGGTTGTTGCATCATTTGAGTCATTCGTGGTAAAGGTGCTGACACTGGTGGTATGGTTGCTTGTGTAGAAATCGCAGTTGGTGATTCAACCTTTGCTCCATGTTAAGGACTTTATTTCGAAGATTAATCAATTCATTCTCTAGTTTAAAAATGTACTCACTTTGATCCTCCTCTTGCTCTTGACCAGACGTTCCGGCTTGGTTTGTATTACTCAGATCTTCAATAACCGGTGCCTCTGTAGATTGGGTCACAGGAGATAGGATGGGAGTCTCTCTGTCAGCCATAATCTGTTACAATGACATCACCTCATAGCTTATTAGCATAAACCGTATGTATCCAAAATACTAACTACTACAAACAACTCTAACTCACCCTAATTTCCCCGAAGGAAAGCTTGACCCATCACGAGCCCAGATTTGGGAATACAACACTCTAGCCATGCATGCATCGCCAAACCTAGGCTCTGATACCAAATTGTAACACCGGTAAAATCACAAGCCATTTTTTTTCAATACACTGCGGAAAACACAACAATAATCAAATCAGTCTCAACCTCCTAAATATATCCATTCATATATTTATAAATCATTTATCAAACAATAACAACAATAAACAAATACAAATTCAAAACACAAAGTATCAGAATTTCAAATCTATCGGATTTCTCAAAATTATCGGATTCCCAAGAATCCGCAACTCAAGAGTATCGGATTTGTCACTGTCGGATTTTCCTTCACTCGGATTCTGAGGCCCGGATTTGAGACTATCGGATTTCACTAAGTACCGGATTCAATCATTCGGATTTAGGATTGTATTGCATTTCAAGTTTCCGGATTTAAAGTAGCGGACTTGGGCTCATGACTCGGATTTCCAACCCATTGGTTTAACAAGTATAGGATTCAAGCTTGTCGGTTTTATGAGTGTCGGATTTCAACACTTCCGGTTTTCCAACTATCGGTTTTCCTACATTAGGATTTCAAGTGTCGGTTTTTAGCCTTCTTTCCCAACCATATCCTCCAGTTCATATATTCATCCAATCCGCCATCTTTATAACTCAAACCCAGGAATTATGAATTCGTCTAAACATTTCTAAAACATGCTTTAAACATATTTGAACATACATTCATGTACCATTTCATCATTTTAACATGTAAATCGTATGAACACTCAAAACTCATCAAAACTTATATTTCATCAAAAACAGATTCTTGTGATCTTCATATATTCATGTTATCTTATTAACTTATCATGTAATCGTAAAATCTAACCGTTTCTTGTATGTAGAATCAAATTCTAGAAATTCCGATTGTTTCCTTCTTGCTTCGGTTTCTTTGGCAGAGAAAATTTCACAAACACACACACTTTCACCTCTAAACTTTTGAGATAATGAATCACTAACTAACCCCTAACACGTATTCAATTAACCAAGTAGGAGGTGGCAATCCCACCTCTTCACATATACACGTGCACACACATAAATACATACATACATACACACATACGGTTACATATATGCAACACATGTATATAAACATACTTATAATTAATTAACCATTCAATTAAACCTTTAATCATAACAAGACAATTAAGCACGTATCACAAACCCTGCTAATCTCCTAGCCCAGGTTTGCGGGTGTTACAGGTAAGTAACTAATTTATTGGGCAAATGGATAGCCATACGAATTGGCTTCGGCTCAGGAATTTCCAGTTTTGCATAGAATAAATATGGCATTAAATTCACACTAGCACCGGAGTCAGCTAATGCATGACTGATCGGGAGATTACCAAATTGGCAAGGTAAAGTCAGGCTACCTGTATCAGTCATTTTTTTCGGAAGTTTGTTCAGCATTGCAGGTGAACATTCTTCATTCATCGTCACACTCGAGACTGCCTCCATTTTCTTGCGATTAGTCGGCAGCTCTTTCAGAAACTTTGCATACTTTGGCATTTGTGCCATTGCTTCTACGAATGGAATATTTATGTGCAAAGATTTGAGATGGTCTAAGAACTGACGATATGGCTCGTCTTGTTTCTCTTTCTTTAGCCTCTCAGGAAAAGGAATATGTGGCCGATATGGCTTCACGGGTGGCACGGATGATGATTTTTCCACTGGCTTAGGCTCGGTTTCCTTTGCCTTACCTTTGTCTTGTTCCTTATCAATAGGAACAATAGGTGGAGCAGTCGGTGAAACATCATCGGTTTTAGGAAAGAAATCCTCATGTGTCTTGGGTCACGGCTTTGACATCTCTTCGAGGATTGTTTTCCGTGTTACTCGGAAGAGTACCCGGAAAATGTTCCTGAAGGACCTTTGAGATTTGACCGACCTGGGTTTCGATATTATTAATAGACGCTTGTTGATTCCGAAGTGCTGCTTCGGTCGATACCCTTATCTTCTTAACCAACTCCTCGGTTTCTTTGTGCCTCTGATCGGACGCGGCTGCGAAAAGTGTAAGCATGTCCTCGAAGTTCGGTTTTTTCTCTGGCTCCTTGGGTCGGTCTCGCTGGTAGAATTCTAGAGCACTTTGCTTGAACCGCCCTTCCATCTCCTTACGATAGTCCGGATAGGGTTTCCAATTGGGCTTCTTGTTGCGAAAGAATGCCTCGTCCTCAGGATAATCGTACTTATCGCCGGAAGAATAACATGCAGATTCTTTTAGATTCCCACTTTCGTCGTAGGGGCAATCTTTGTCGAGATGAAGACCGCTGCAGTTGTCACAACCAACCTACATAGCATGAATATTTTGATTGACTTTTTTCATGTCGCGCCCCAGTACATCCAGTTTGGCACTGAGGGCTGCTATGCTATCAGATGAGTCGGCTGCGGCCGCCGGCTTTTTACGGAAAGACGAATCTCTCGTAGAGTGCCACTGATGGGAGTGCTGTGCCATCTCCTCAATCTGGGGATATCCCTCCGCGGGAGTTTTCTTCAGTATCTGTCCTTGTGAATCGACCATTTGTCTCGTGCAGACATTAATACCGTTATAGAAAGTTTGGACGACCTGGTGGGGATTATATCATGCTGCGGGCAGTTCTGCAACATTTCTTTGTAGCGATCCCAGGCGTCATACAAAGCTTCGTCCTCCAATTACATGAAATTCTGAATTTGCATTTTCATTTGTGCAATCTTAGACGGAGGACAGAATTGTTTGATGAATCGGATTTTAAGCTCATCCCATGTACGGATGGATGGCTCGGATCTCAACCAACATTTAGCTGCACCCTGGAGTGTTATCGGAAACACTCGCAGCATAACGGCATCTCTACTTACCCCAGAGATGTGGAAGTAGTCAGCAATCTCGTGAACGGCCTCGACATGCTGATTTGCGTCGTCGTTGTCCTTTCCGGTGAAAGGACTCTCACGCAAAAGATGTAAGAATTGACCCTTGATTTCGAAAGATCGTTCTTCAGGGATCTCGGGTCGATGGATCCCTGCTCCGGTTCCCTCGCGTACTCCTCCAATGACATGGTGGCAAAGTTCGCTGCCATTTTCAGAACTAGTTTCTTCTCTCGTTTGATTCGTAGGCGTTGATGAAAAATTCGTTCGGGCTCGTCGAAAGGCAAGACGATATAGCAGAAGGCTTCCTAGGCATGCACTATCCTAACGCGAAAGTTAGGAGCACGTATCTCCATGCAAAGAAGGGCGAAAGAAAGAATGGAAGAATTCTGGAAACGCGGGAACGCGTCGCGTTTGACAAAAAGCAGAAAACCCTAGTCGCGCTAAAGTAGCGAACGCATCGCGTTGACGGATATGACGCGTCGCGTTTTCAGGCCAACAGAATAATTCTAAATATTTTTGTAGCTTTTAATATTTTATGAATTTTTTGGCTTTTTATATTTTTTAATTTTTTTTTGGATTTTTAGAATAAATAAGCAACAAATAAACTAAAAAGACAACTAATTTAATTATACTAAAATAAAACCGTACCCCGGAAACGGCGACAAAAACTTGATGTGAGATTTCGTACCAGTTTTAAATTTATAAAAACCGTATATGTTTTAAATACGACACAATAAGCAAGTGTACCCAATCGTGTAGCAGTATAGAAAATAAGTACGTGTGTCGAACTCATGGGGAACGAGTATGATTCTAGATATAATTAAACTAATTATCTAAATAATATTAAACTAAAAAGCAGTAAACATGGGGAATTGGCAATTTAGTAGTAGAAAGCAACGAATCCAATCAAGCCTAAAATTACTAAAACTTCAGATTTCAAAGCTAAGAAAGCAAAAATGCAATTTAAACTTGGATTTAATCAATAAGAAGTAAAGTATCTCTACTCGGACAATAGATTCCCTAATTAAATTAGCAGATTTCAATGAAGTGCAATGGACTACTTAAAACAATATACCGATTTTTAAAGTGGTTAGATTTCCTGGTCAGACTCACAAACCCTATAGTTTCAGACAGTTAACCCAATGATCATGCAATTAACTAATCTTTAACTAACCAATTTATTCGAGTTATGATAGTCTTAATCTTTCACTTGTTAATTCACAAAATCAATCTATTATCAAAGAATGGTCATCAAGGATAATAGCAAGCACAATAAAGTTTCAATATTTAAGCATAACCTAGGATATGGTCAATCACTAGTTATGAATCCTAATGGTTATAGAAATTCACAATTCAAGCAATTAAAGGAAGAATGGTCATACAATCCTATGAAAACTCAGATCTAGGCATAAAAATCAGAACTTGATCACACTTGGATCTTTGAAAAAGCTAATCATAACAAATACATCATTAAAAGCAATCCAAACATTGAAATCATACTAATCATCAAAGGTAATCATGTCCAAGTAGGGAATACAGGGTGTTTAGCCCATAATTAGAGGAATACAACCATAGAAATTCGTAAGGTCAGAGCTAAACATGATTAATAGCAACTAAACTTAGAATCTAGGAAGATAAACCTTCAATCTTCACTTCAAATGCTTCAATCTTCAAGTAAACTTCGAGAATTCTGCTCCAGAGCTCCAAAGTCTTCGTCTTTGTTCGTCTAGGGCCGGCTGGAAGGGTTAGCATCCCTTTAGTCGAATAAAACATGTCTATTCATATAGTTGGATTCCAGCCGGGAACGCATCGCGTCTTAACAAACTTTCCCGACAAGTTCGCCCTTTTTCCATCGAACGCGTCGCGTTCACGCCTTTTATGACTTTACGATATTCTTTTGTTTCTCGAGTCTTTTTCCATCTTTTCCGCTTAAACTCTCGCTATTGAGTATTTTATTACATGTGATTGATAATTACACACTTTAAGTAACATTTGTCATCATTTAAAGAGATATTTAACATTTAAGTTCCATTTATCGCAATGAATATATATCTAAGTAACGCGATATCAGAAATATATCATCATTTTCGCACAACAATGCAATGTACAAATGACATATGAATAGACACCAAAAAGTATATAAATTTCAAAATGATGTGATATCAAATTATTATAATAACAAAACCAAACCATATCATCATTTTTGTTCAACTGCATATAGTAAATACTAACAGAAAACTAACATACAGTTGAACGAAAATGATGAATAAGCTAAAAATGATATATATGATGTAAGAATGATTAGTTCCTGGTTGCAAGCACATAATACATCAGTTAATATGGATAGATTTTAACGTGTAGAAATTGATGTATGAAATTGATGACAACTCATAACTCATCAAATATAATTCGTAATAGACATACATTGATAATACCATCATTTCCATGACACACAATTATCATCATTTTCATACATCAGACACATCATATTGACAAGAAACTGAATATATCATCATTTTCCCACAACAATATACAAATGACAGATGAATATACACCGAAAAATATATAAATTTCAAAATGATGTGAATACTAACAGTAAACTAACATACAATTGAAGAAAATGATGAATATGATGAATAAGCTAAAAATGATATATGATGTAAGAATGATCAGTTCATGGTTTCAAGCAAATAATGGATCTGTTAAAATGAATAGATTTTAACATGTAGAAACTGATGTATGAAAATGATGACAATTCATAAATCATCAAATATAATATAGTAATACATTGATAATACCATCATTTTCATGACACACAATTGTCATCATTTTCATACATCAGATGCAACATATTGACAATAAACTCAACATATCATCATTTTAGCACAACAATAATATACAAATGAAGATGAATAGACACCGAAAAGTATATAAATTTCAAAATGATGTGATATCAAATCGTATAATAACAAAACCGAATAATATCATCATTTTCATTTAAGTGCATATATTGAATACTAACAGAAAGCTAACATATAGCATATACATAACATCACAATAGAACAATATCATCATTTTTGTTCAACTGAAAATGGTGAATACTAACAGAAAGCTAAAAGCATCATATATAAAAACATACTAATTCTATGTGAATAAAACAACAACAAAAAAACACAGCAAAAACAATTACCGTCATATTCATCATCAACGCGGATGTTATTGGATTAAGACCCGAATGTCATCAAGAAAAACAGAAAAAGAATTTGAATGATCAAATGCAATTGAAAATCACGATAGAATATCAAACGATACTATTGAAATAAGAGAAAATTGAAAATGAACGTGGTATAAGGAAACCGATACGTGAATGGTAATTGCCATATGTAAAAATAAGCAAAATGTCGATCATACCCTTTTCGAATCTAACGAGATCAATGGACATGAATGGGACTTCAAAGCCTATGCATAAGAAGGGGACCTAAGTTGTCCTATTTATATATATATATATATATATATATATATATATAGGCAAAAGTTCAAAACAGAACTATTTTTTATACGAGAACCGCGACAACCAATCTTAGCAATCCAATTCCCCGTCCTTCAATTCGATTGCCCTCCCATGAATTCTTTACATGCACCCTGCCACACTCAATCCCCCCACGCTCTTGATTCATGAACTCTATTATCCAAAATGAACGACCAAGATTGGTTCTCGCAGTTCTCATATGAAAAACAGTTCTCGTTTGAACCCTCCCCTATATATATATATATATATATATATATATGGGTGTGTGTGTGTGTAGAGCAATAAACGAGTACAAGTAGAAATCAAGATGAGAGAATATGTAAAAACACCTTTAAGTGTGTGTAGTCTATTTGAATATATGTCAAAGGTTACATTGAAACAAGGCCTAAGTCACCTTATATACATATCATTAAAGGTGACATTCTAAGTATAAAATTAACTAGATAGGCATTAAAATGTATCTAGACCACAAACACAAATATGGTTCTAACAATCTCCCCCTTGTTTGTGTCTAGCTTGTATTCCTCAGACCAATCTTTCTCTGCCAATGTCTTATCATCTTTCATTCGTCCCGTTTGGCATCAAACAGTTTGATAACTTCGGTTAGCCTAACTCTGGACGCCTGATCTACTTCTTCTTTCAAACTCATACTAAACTCTTTGATTTTAATAGTCCAAACTCTTAAAGATCCATCTGAGTAAGCATTAACTTCTTCAAACCTCAGGAAAAAAATTTCTTCTTTACTGTTGAACAAAACAATCCCTTCATCTCCTTCAAACTCTTCATCACAACTCCAGACAACTTGATACATCTCCAGTTGGTCTATTTTGGAATGCTTCGTGTTTGGCTTCAACAAATTGACTTTGGCTTTATTAGATTCAGCTCCCAACTGAAGATCAGTATACTCTGCTATTTGGCAACGATGTCTAATAAACTCCCTGAGCTTTTGATACCCAGCTGAATCCTCAGCATTCTTTTCAATTTTTACTTCGAGTTGCTCTAGTAGAAAGTTGACGTCACCAAGGTTTACAAATTTTAGGTCCACATGCCCAATGGTGTAACTCTTCATATATGACCTTGTGACGAGAAGACTGATCATATCTTTAAATAAGACTTTCTGTATTCCAACATAGTTAAGCTTTATGATCTGGTGTGCTGATTTGATTTCCTCTTTCTTTCCGGTGTGCATATTGAGAATCATTTTGTTTTGACTTCTTCTACATTCTTTGCACCCAGCAAATTTATATCCAACATCTCTTCAATTTCATCGGTGTAGATGTTGACAAAATTTTCTTTTATAAAGGCCACTGGAATATCTTGATACCTCTAGTTTCTGACGATCTTTTTCAGGGCCTCCCTAGACATCACATAACTTTTCTTCACATTCGGTAAAGACCCAGTGTGAACCGGATCTATTTGTGCAGTTTTAGGGATTTTCCATTCAGACTATTTTGATAGTTCACTGACTTGACTTTCTTTTTGTTGTTGTTTTCTAATGTCTGCAGGAGTTGTTCTGAATTTACTAGGAGACGGCGGAAACTGTTCTGTCACTTCTTCATGTACTTGCATCACACTTTCCAAATTATACTTTTTAAGACCAGATTAATCAAGAATTTCAAAAGAAGGCTTTTCAACCACTTGTTTGCTCAGCCACAAGGCTAGCGTCAAATCCTCATCCTCTGCCTCAACCTTAGGCACATTCGTTTCCTCAAACTCAACCATCTCAGTTTGCTTACCCTTATATTTCTGTTTGAAAAACATTTTCTCCAATCTGGCAGCAACTGCACCGATTCGTTGAGCAGCCGGGGTATCAAAATAAGTCTTTAATCTTTTCTCCCCCTTAGTACGATAGGTGACAGAGTCATCGTCGTCATGCCTAGGTCTTTTTGATGACCCGGCAGCAGTTTTGCAAGTTGACTCGACCTCTGTTCTCAACAATGATAGAATATCCAAATCTTCTGAACTACTATCACCTTTTCTAATCAATTTTACCATCAACAAACTTTTCAACTCATCCATTGATAAAGCATCTGTAACCTTATCTTTCATTTCAATTTCTTTCATTTCAATTTCTTTCTTTTCAACCAAGTCATCTAGCTTTTTCTCAATTCTGGTCAATCTATCAAGTTGTAGTCGTTGGATATCATCGATACGTACATGGAGGTGCGTAATAGCAGCATCGAAATCAGCCTTGGAAACAAATTCCATAGCCGATTCAGATTCAGATTTGGTAACACCGAGATCACTTAGATATGAACCCGACAGTAGATGTGGTGTTCGGTGGGAAGCCTGAGTCTTTTTCAATGCCAGGTATGAACCCGACAGTAGATGTGGTGTTCGGGCTTAAAATGGCTGGGGAATCTCGGCACTCACATTTTCTTTTCTCACCTCTGTCACTCCCTCGCTTTGTTTTTGCCGCTCAACATCTTCGTCTACGTTAAGCGCACTAATATCATAATACAATAGTTAAGTATCAATATCCGAAAAATCCATCATTTGTTCATCAAATGTAGGTATACTTGGATGTACTTTTTGACCATCAGGACCCAACTCCTCCTCTATTTAAAACATTTTGTCAATATGCTTTTGAAACGAATCAGTTTCACTGTCAGAAGTGTCCAGAGCAACTTCCCTCTCTAAACTCACTTACACCTTCACCTTCTTCTCCACCCCTCCCAGAGAAGACTGACTCCTAATTTCACTAACACTCGGGGATCCTAACGTTCTCGGGCTAGGATCAACAGGCTCTTGCCGATCTATACGAACAATATTATTACTTCTCACATACTCCTAGACAACCTCACTTTGTAAATCCAATAAATGCACCAATTCAGCAGGCATCACAAAGGGTTGAATATCAGACATCGTCGGGATCTTGTAAAGTTTGATCATCATTTGAATTTGCACTGCTGGCTCATCATCGCGCCTCGAGATATCAGTATCCCTGGCCATCACCCTTTAGATAATCATTAAAAGAAACCGTGGAAACGGTAAGAAATTTCGTCTTTTGTCGGGAATCTCTTTCTCACTGACCACCTTTGCTATCTCAATAAATATCAACTCTGCATAATCAAAATACAAGTGTTTAGCCATTCCAACCAAAACCTTCAGTGCAAAGGCATTGGAACCGTCAATTCCTTTAGCTACGCTTGTCAGACATCTCATGATAATCGCGTAAACTGGAACCAGTCCAGAACATTTGAATTTGGACATCCCCGTCAGTTCATCTCCCCTCCATCCGAGGTCCATCACATGTGCTAGGATTTGTTTATCGGTGGGTATGGGATCAAAATCAGCTTTGGTTGAGTAAGTGTTTGGTTTGGGTAGTATGAGAATGCGACTTATGCTTTCTAGGCCCATTTCAAATTCAACTTGTTCAATTTAGCCTGCAAGGACCGGAAGACCTTCTGCACTTTCAGTTAAAGTAAGAGAACTCCACAGCTGTTGTACATAAACCTTTGGAACATGAGGTGTGGATTCAGTAGGGATGAAAGTGAAACATGGTTCAAAGGATGAGAAGTGATGAGTTCGGTGATGATTGGGTATTCAATCTTGGTTACATCGGGTAAGAAGTAAGCATTATTGAGTTGGTTTGGAAGGTAATTGGCTTAGGGGTAAAGGGTATTGGAAGGAATTTGCGCCATCTGTGAAATAAAACAGTTAGTACAAAATTCAAAAATTTTTGAAAATTCCTAAGTGTTGGCAAAATACGACACTTAGAAATCCGACACATATATTTTTGGCAAAATCCGACACCCTTTTTCTTCAAAATCCGATAGGATTTACTTCCAAAATCCGATATCTTTCAAAATCCAATAGGATTTACTTCCAAAATCCGATATCTTTCAAAATCCGATAGAATTTACTTCCAAAATCCGATAGAATTTACTTCCAAAATCCGATATCTTTCCAAATCCGATAGTCATTTAAATCCCAAAATATGATATTCTCAAAATCCGACAAGTCAATTACTTGAAATCTGACAATTCAATTGAAATCTGACAATCTTTTAAAATCCGATATTTTCAAAATACGACAAGTTGAAAATCCGGTATTTTGAAAATCTGATACACTTGGAACATTGACATGAAATCCATTAGTTTGAATTCCGACAAACTTCCTAATTTTTAACACACTCGGATTTATCAAAAAATCCAACAACCTTGAAATCCGATAAACTATCGAATTTATAGGAAATCCGACAGTTCATACATAAGAACACAATTCAAGTTTCTTCGACAATCCGATTCTTTCAAAACACCCATTTTTGTTCACTTATCATTTAATACCCAAAATATTTATGCATTTGACCCTAAACTAAGAACTCCTTTCGACTCAAACTACACAATCAACAACTAAACAAGTTCGTCGTTGAGTTCATAAATCCCGATTAAACATTAAAAAACCAACAATTTGAAATCGAACTAATACTCATTCACAAATCGATTAACTCGAAATCTAAATACAACCCACTAATCTACAACCAAAACCGAGTCTAACAATGTTAACAAAACACTTGATTTCATGGATTAGTACATCAAACATTTTGAGGGTTTTTCAGTCAAAAAATTTGATTAAAAAGCATGTAAACGTTAATGAAATCACAAAAGGATTATACATTTAGACTCAGGAACCAATTGCGATCACAGATCTGTAAATTGTTCTCACAAACAAACACTTTTGAAAATCTTGGATTTCTTAAAGAACTTTCAAATTTATGAATGTTTGGAAAAACATATAATGGAATCGGATTTTCCCTTTTATAGAAAATCCAACCCATGAAATCCGAGCGGTTAAAATCCAATCCATATAAATCCGAAACCTACAAAAACCGACAAAACTCTCGGTTTGTCAAAATCCGATAGATGTATCGGAATCCGATAAAAGTATCGAAATCCGATAAAAGTAGCGGATTTTGACTTAATCCGACAACTTTTGCGGATTTTTAACACTTGATATCAAAATTTTGATTTTTCAAAGCATTTCACTCCCCCTAAACACCATATTTCATCTTGAATAATAATTCATTGATCATGAAGATGAAATTTTCAAAATTTAGAAATTTAATTCGAAAACAAAAATAAAACTCCCTTTCAAATCATGCACATATGTACATCAATTTGAGATAAAGAAATAAATATTTTTGAATTTTCTATGAATTGTAAATGTTTTTTATTTTTCATTTAATATATACAAAATCTGACTTGATTTCTCCCCCTACAAGTATGAACCCTCAGTGATTCATAACTTGTATTTGATATGTCCATCTTTTGACTGAATTTGACTTGCACCACTAAAAATACCATGTAAGTCTGATAAAGCATGATGACACATCAAACAGATAAAAATGCAGTTGGAATCAATTTACCGGACAATATATTCCTGCACATAGTAAAGCAACCAAACTGATGTGTCCACGAAAAATTCGGACTTTGTGTGTTAGAGACATTAAACACTCTATCATGAATTGAACTTTGTTTTTGAACAGTTTTCTTAACAACCCATTTCTCAGTTCAAACTTTTCTGTTGTTTTGTGACTAAGGTGATTCAAGAATCTTTGATTTATTTACAGATGAAAACTGTTTTGCTTTTTCAAGATACATGCTATTCACTTTAGGTATGTATGACAAATTTATATTCATCATTTGTTTTTTATTTTTCTTTGAATTTGGTGTAATCGATGAATATGAAGCAGTTTTCAATCGGACTTGTTTGATTGGTCTGAGTTTGTTATGATTTGATGAAGTTGGTGCTGATTTTTTATTTGCATTCATTATATTTAGATGTTCTCTCCATTGTCCTTGCTGGACTGGTATCTTTCTGTTAGCATACCTTTTCAACAATCCAACTCTTTGATGTTTGTGAATCCATTGGTGAATGATGAATCCATTCTTGTTTACAAACCAAAACAAAATTTTATCTTCATTAGGATTCTTCCAGTTTCAGTTTGATTTTAATCCTCTTTTCATTCTATTTTGATGATACTCACACTTGAACTCACAGTGTCCTTCAGGACAGCCAACTCCAGCACAACTCATCTTGTCATCAGTTATTTTTGTTTTTGAGTTTTCAGTTTTGATTTTCCTAGTAAAAAGTGACACACAATTCTTATTGCAGTATGATTTATGAATATTACAAAATGGTTTAAGTGTGTTCTTGGAAACAGAATTGATTACATGCACTCTCTTTTTCTCTTTTTCTTTCAATTGTTCCTTTGGAACCCACTTCATTGAAGCCTTTGTTGACTCTCCATTCTTCACACCTTTAGTGATTGTTTTCTTTACTCTTTTGCTTGAAACTTCTTTCCCTTTTAACTGATCTGAGTTTCATTCTGAAAAAGAAGTTTTGTTTGAGACATGAAGTGTATTAACAGTCTTTGAATCATTCATAGTTGATGATTTTTTTATTTTTGACATTTTAGGAATATTCTTTGTTTTCAATGATGATCCTTCCTCTGTAACACTGTTGGGATCACAGAATTGATTACATTATGTGACATGAAATCCCTGCACGCCTTTGGACACTGAGGATACACAATATCCAGATATCTATCCAATTCCGTTAGCAAGTGTTCAACCTTCTCTTCAAGCATTCTTCTTTCAATTGCATTTGAAATAAATTGAGGAATTAGGTATTGTGTGATATCAGAATTGTTAACTTTTTCTTCAGTTATGTCAATCTTAATTTCAGATGCAGCGGAATTTAACTTCTTGTTAAGATTGAAGATTGTTTCTTTTAGTACACAATTTTCCACTTCAAATTGAATTTACTGATCAATGCATGCTACCTCAAGCAATTCCTACCTTCTCTACAGTTCCATATGTGGAATATAAACTCTTGCAGTACCATTGATTTCTTTTTCAACAACTTTCTTCACTTCAGGTGGGATAGGAATGAAGTACTCTTCTGAAGAACAACCACCACTCTTCTCAGTATCTGCATATGACGCGTTCAGTTTATCATAATTAAGTGAATTTTGCATTTTGGTTGTGGTTTTTCTTTTTAGTTCTTCCTGTTTGATTTCTTCCTCTCCTACAAACACCATTTTGGATGTCCATCCCTGATTCATCTTTTCCAGTTGGTACAATTGTGTGCAATTAATCTTTGAGAAAAACTTGTTTTCGTCATACCCTAAACCTTTATATCTATTCTTCACGTTTGGTTCAAGATTTTTAAAGATACTGTGACGAGTGGTGACTTGCTTCTTAACTCTTTCCTGTTGAACTTTTACGTCGAGGTTCTTTTTCTCTTTCATAATTAAGTTAAGATTAATCTCTACAAACAATTTTCCTGCATTCAAGTCATGTACTTTTAATTCTGTTTGTTTTTGTAACTTGATGAGTTCATTTTCTTTGTTTGTTATTTCTTGTTGAAGTTGTAGTAAATTTTTTATGATTAATTTATTAGTTCGACTTGCTTGTTCCATTTTCAAATTTAAATTCTTTTCATCCAGCTTCTGGTTCTTGCTCGTGAGTGATTGATTCTGTGAAGTTAAGAGGTCCACCTGTTGCATGAGAGTTAGAACATATTCAGTAGGAAAATCAAAGCTATCTGTCCTTACCTTCTCTCCAACATCTTCTTGATCAGCAACGGTTGGATTGGTGCTTTAAGTAGCAACCTCAGCTTCTATCTCTTCTTCTTCTTCATACTCACTTTCAATATCTGACTCATCAAATCTAGCCATGAATCTCGAGTCATCTCCCACTATTTCATCTTCACTTTCCCCATCTGTTTCATCAAACCCAAAATTCTTCTACTTCAGCCATCAATACAAACTTGGCTTGAACATTGGGATCTTCATCACTTTACAAGACAGGTGATATAGTGTCAGAACCAAAGAAAGGGCGTCACTGTATGTACTCATTACTGCTTCAGGATCTTTTCTCTGTAAGATATTGACCGAAGAATCCGCAAGTGTTCACACAAATCTGATTCTTATCAAATCTCTGAAATCCGAGACTTGAAATCCGAGAATGTTGAAAATCTGATTACTTGTGGAATCCGACAATTTGAAAATCCAATTGAAGTGAAAATCCGAGACTTCAAAATCCGACAACTTTGAATTCCAATTGATGGAAATCTGAGAAATGTAAAATCCGATACTTTGGAAATCCGAAGTGTAAATCCGATATTTTTCAAATTCCGATACTTGGCAATCCGTTTGATGTGAAACTGATCAAATTCCAATTCTTGGAAATCCGATTGAAAATCCGAAAATTACCAAAAACCGATGATTTGGAAATCCGAAAATTACCAAAATCCGATGATTTGGAAATCCAAAACTCAAAAACAAGTGAGCAAATCCGGAACTCAAAATCCGATAGTAATCAATCCAACCAATCCAATAGTAGCTTAAACCAAACAAACCAACTCTAAATCCAAATCCGCAACTCTAATTCCGCAACTCAAAACCTTTGTAATTTCAAATCCGCAACTCCAAATCCGATAGTCAAAATCCGACACTTAGAAAAATGTAGGAATCCGATGAAACCTTCGGATTTTTAGAAATCCGACTGTTCTTGAGTTGAAATCCGATAGTTCTTGCACAGTGCAATCCACCTTCTTCAAAAATTCAAATTCCTTTGAATTTTGATCAAATTTGGAAATTTCTTCTTCCACAAGTTTCGTAGACTAGCGAATTACAGTTTACAATCAACTTTACAACAAAAATCAACCACTAGAATACATTTTCGATCAAATTTGTCTCAACCTTCAAAAATTCAAATTCAGTACAAACTATTGTAATAAACGATCGCGGACTTACACAGACTTGATCCAATGATAGATGCGAGTCTAACAAGCTACTATACTTCCATTTTCATTGTCGAATTGATAGAAATCAGAATTCACCAAAAGTCGACCAAAATCTTCTCAAATCCGATACTTTGCTTCAAAATGTTGCTGTTTTTGCTTGAATTCTTTAATCAAGAACCTTATATTATCAAAGATTAGGCTCTGATACCAATTGTAGAGCAATAAACGAGTACAAATAGAAATCAAGATGAGAGAATATGTAGAAACACCTTTAAGTGTATGTAGCCTATTTGAATATATGTCAAAGGTTACATTGAAACAAGGCCTAAGTCACCTTATATACATATCATTAAACATGACATTCTAAGTACAAAATTAACTAGATAAGCATTAAAATGTATCTAGACCACAAACACAAATATGGTTCTAACAATATATATAGTTTAGGGATCATTTGCGAACATCACAATTCGTTCGCAAATTGCGACCACATACCAAATGTCAATTTTTTGTGCTGCTTGATATATTATTATTATTATTATTATTATTGTTATTATTGTTATTATTATTATTATTATTATTATGAATATTATTATTATTATTATGAATATTATTATTATTATTATTATATGTGTGTAAAGATGAGATGCAATATTATTAGACAAGATACAGTGATTTTATGCTAGATGCAGTGATTTTTAGACAAGATACATTGGTTCTTAAATGAGAATCCACCGATTAATTCGCGCATGATGGATTAGTTTTAAATGAACTACATGTTTTTTAGATAGGATATAATGATTTTAAGTTGGATGCAGTGATTTTATATAGTGTTTCTAGCGTCCTCATTTTAAGGACTGTTTCTATTAGATCATCATCCTATATATATATATAGGGATGGGATCAAATAAAAAGAAAATTAAAGTAAAAAGTGTAAGAGGGATGATTATTTGATCATTTTTCGGTATATACATCAACTGATAATTGTTACTTCATCATCTTTATTGATTAAAACTAGTTCTTTATCGATTTCTTTTTGATGAATCCAACATATTCATAACTTTTTAGATGAAAGCATTTTGTTCATCAACAAATTATTCCAAAATTTTGGTTTCAAAATCTACATTTGAAAATCTCTTTTGCTCTTTAAAAAGTGATGAATATGTTGGATTTATCAAAAATAAATTGATGAAGAACTAGTTTTAATCAATAAAAAGGATTTTTTATTGCCTCTTACCCTTTTTACCATAAAATCCTTTTTACTTGATCTCTACACTCTATATATATATATATATATAGAGAGAGAGAGAAATATATATATATATATATATATATATATATAGAAATAGCATCAATATAGAACCACTCTTAAACATAAAACCTAAAGAACCATTTTGGGCCTTTAGATTAACTTGATCAAGGGTTAATATTAAATTGTGGCAAAATTGTAATTATCATACATAATTATGATGCTATAATTAAAAAGAAGGGCAAAAAAAGAATTGAAAAAACATCATCAGCTCCTCACGCCTCACTATCACATTTATTTAAAAAAACTCATTAATCATTCTAATGATCATAACTATCTCATGTTTAAGATTTTTAATAAAAATTTTTTACCATTAGGTTAAGTTTTTCTTGCTCTTTAATTAAAGACCACTCTTCCCATATTTCTAAAAATTTTATTTTGAAAATGCAAATTACGAAAATGCAAATTTCATATCTGAACATGCATTTGTGAAATGTAGATGCTGTTTGCATTTTGCATTTTGCTGTTGATATAGTGTTGTGTATGAAATTTGCATTTTTTTGAATTTGCATTTTGGAAGAAGATAACAGAAGGAGTTAATCGATATAGTGTTGTGTATGAATTTTGCATTGTAGTGTTTGTGTATGAAATTTGCATTTTTTTGTAGATTTTGCATTTTGAAAGAAGATAACAGAAGCACTTAACTAATATAGTGTTGTGTATGAAATTTGTATTTTTTTTGAATTTGCATTTTGGAAGAAGATAACAGAAAGGGTTAACTCATATAGTGTTGTGTATGAAATTTGCATTGTAGTGTTTATGTATGAAATTTGCATTTTTTTGTAGTGTTGTGTATGCAACTCAAATAAATGTGATAACCAAAATGCAATCGAGATAAAGATGATTACCAAAATGCAACCAAGATGAAGATGATAATCAAAATGCAACCAAAATGAAAGTGATAACTAAAATGCAACCCTAATGAAATGAAGAAGATAACCAAAATGCAAATAACTGAAAATGCAAATTACATTATGTCATTAACAAGAAAATAACACAATGATTTCTTTTCATATCTACAATTTGTAGATCTTAAATAGCGGCTTTCAGTTTTCATTTTCATTTTCATCTTCATCTACAATTGGTTGCATTTTGGTCATCATCTTCATCTAGATTGCATTTTGATTGTCATCTTTATCCACAGTTTGCATGTTCAGATTTGAAATTTGCATTTTCGCAATTTGCATTTTCAAAATAAAAAATTTAGTAAATATGGGAAGAGTGGTCTTGAATTAAAGAGCAAGAAAAACTGAACCCAATGGTATAATTTTTTTTGTTAAAAATCTTAAACATGAGATAGTTATGATCATTAGAAGGATTAAGAGTTTTTTTTAATAAAAAACTGATGGCTTTTATGGGAGGCGCGTGGCTTTTATGGAAAAAATAAAAATCTTTTTTTTGCCCTTTTTGTTGATGACACGTGTCAATATTATAATCGTTCTACATGTTCTATGAATACGGGTGGTTCTATATATAACCATACCCTATATATATATATGTATGTATAGGGTAAGGATCCACATAGTATCACCCTTAAACATAGAACTCAAAGTCCAATTCTCAGCCACTCTTTTAAAAGCACAAAATATGAATTGTAAAAAAAAAGTTTCAACACATATCCTTAAGCTTTCCCAAAAATTACCTTTTTAAATTTTTTATTTACCCCTTAAATCTGTAAATGACCATAACTATTTCAATTTTGATAATTTAAACAATAAAATTATACCAATCTACTCATTTTTTAATTATCTTTCAAACAAGACTACTCTTCCCATATTTCTGAAAATTTTATTTCAAAAATACAAACCATATGAAAATGATACCAAAATGTTATCATTTTGAATCATGTGAATTTTTATCATTTTCAATTGTTACCATGTGTATCCTTATCATTTTTCGCTAAAAACATGTGTATTTATATAATTTTCGAGCTAAAAACATGTGAATTATGTGTATTTATATAATTTTCGAGCTAAAAACATGTGAATTATCATATTTGGCTGTAACAATATGTAATTATATCATTTCAGCCGGAAGGAGTGTATTTCTATCATTTTTGGCTAAACCATGTGTATTAATATCATTTTTTAGCCAAAAAATGAGTCTATTTTTATCATTTTCATGTGCATAATGTTATCATTTTCAATGTTGTATATTATTAACATTTTAATCTGAAAATGGTATATTTTCAATTGAAACTGTTGTGCTGGAAAGTTATCATTTTTAGCTGGAAAGTTGTCATTTTCGGTGGCTGGAAGTTATCATTTTCGGTAGCTGGAAAATATTATCATTTTCAACTAGAATTGTTATCATTTTCGGCTGGAAAGTTATCATTTTTGGGTGACTGGAAGTTATCATTTTCGGGTGGCTGAAAATTATCATTCTCGGTGGCTGGAAATGATAACTTTCCAACCAGAAATGATAACAATTTAATGATAAAAATTTACATGTTTTTAGCCCGAAAATGATATAAATACACATATTTTCACCCCAAAAATGATATAAATACACATGTTTTTAGCCGAAAAAGATATAAATACACATGTTTTTAGCCAAAAAAGATATAAATTATTCATGTTTTTAGCCGAAAAATATATAAACACATTTTTTAGCCGAAACTGATATACATACACACGGTTACAACTGAAAATGATAAAAAAAATCACATGATTCAAAATGTTAACATTTTGTTATCATTTTCATATTGTTTGCATTTTTGAAATAAAATTTTTAGAAATATACGAATAGTGGTCTTGTTTGAAAGAGGATTAAAAATTGGGTATATTGGTGTAATTTTTTTGCTCAAATTCTTAAAATTGAAATAGTTAAAGTCATTTAAAGATTTAAGAGGTAAATAAAAAATTAATTTTTTTTTGGAAGCCTTAAGAGGAGACGTGGGTTTGGAAGTTTCCTTAATACCCTTTTTCTATAATTAAATCTTATAATTGGTTACTTAATTACAATAATGTCATTATCAAATCTTGATCATTGATTGAAAAAATCTAATGGTCTAGATTTGACCTTTAGGTTCTATGTTTAAGCATAGGACCTTTATTAATCCATTTTCTATATGTATATATATGTATCCTTGTTGTGCCCTTTTTTTCCTTCATTGAATTTGTCATCCTTGTTGTGCCCTTTTTTTCCTTCATTGAATTTGTCAACGTAATAGACCAAGGCCCATTATTTTTCTTTTGTTTCTTTTTTCAAGTTACACACACACACACCCACACACACACACACACACATATATATATATATATAGAATATCTCAACAGTCCCCTTATATGCTCGCCCAACTTCTGACTCTAAAAAAGAATGGTAATGTGCTTCTTGGCTAGTTTAAGTCTTAAATGCTCCCGTCTTTAATTCAACGACTTTTGCACATTTCCTCACTCCTGAGCATTCCAAATTGAAATAGCCAAGTTTAGATTAAGTAAACATTTAAACACAATTTAGGCTATCATTTGACTTGAAAAACATAGATATTGTCGTGAAATAAATATATACTATGTGTTAAAATACGACAATATCAAATACCCCACACGTAAACTTTTCATTTTCGTCAAGCAAACCATGATGAAAAACACTTAAACCAGACCAATCAAATTTTATCATCCACTCCCAAACACAATCAAGTAATCTACCTACATAAATCACATGAACTGTATATCTTAATCACATCTCATTAAGTATCTCTAAAACTGGACATGACATTGTATCCTCACTGGGTATTCACTCTTCACACAAGTGTTTAGGCAAATTTATTTAGTGAACACACACATGTCAAGAAATACATCATTATCATAAGCTTGCATCTAAATCTAATCTATATCATTAGAGGACTTAAGACTTTCGAGAGGACTTTGAGGTTGTAATGTTCATGCTAAGCCCTAAACCCTAAACCCTAAGGGTCAGGGTAGGAAATAAAAATTTAAAGGGACTAAAATATAGCAAAACCTCAAATCTGGATGGATAACACACGCACACTACCATTCAAACAGGAATGGAAAACCACAAACATGAATTACAAACAAATAACAAACACACACTAATAATAAACAGAACATTCAAACATAACGTGTATTCTTGAAAGCACGATTATTATTTTATTTTGAGCATATATAATTTTGTTTCATTTAATTTTTTCATGCTCTTTTCTTTCATTGTATTTTTTTTTTGCTGGCCATGTATATTTTCTTTTTTTTTGCTCATTTTTTACGCACCAACTTGCAAGATCCCAAGATAATGCCTCCATTTTAAGTATCAACTATGAGCAATCAGTCAAGCAAAGGAAGTTGTCATCCAAGGAGATGAAAGAGGTTGTGAAATCTGCACCAACTGCCCTTGTATCAAGAGATACAAAGATAAGAATTTTTGCAGCTATTGATTCTGGTTCTGATGAAGAAGGAGATGAAGAAAAGAGTGTTGGAGAAAGTGAAGAGGAGAAAGGTGATGAGGAGATTACTTTGGAAGAGCTGGTTGAAGGAGTAGCAATGCTGGTTAAGAAGTTCAAACCTTTCAAGAAGGGAAAGGGTGTCAAGAGGTTCAGCAAGAGGCCATCAAAATTTGTCAAGTCTAAATCTACCTTTGATGCCTCACGGCAGAGTGTTACAAATGTGGCAAGATTGGCCATATAGCCAGTAACTATAAGTCCAAAAGTAACACTGGTTCTACATTTGTGCCAAAGCAGGAGGGAAAAATTGATTATGAAGCCAAGTATAAGAAACCCCTTGTTGCTATCCTTGACAAAAAGAAGAAGAAGAAAGCCCAGGGCCAAGTTCTTTTAGCTGAAGAAGATTGGGCAGAAGAAGATCTTTCCTCAGATGAAGATGAGGCGATCTCTGCTCAGTTCTGTATCAGGTTGGAAAGTTTATTAATTATGATGATAATGAAAAGAATGCTATGTTTGATTACTTGTGTATTGATTTCCAGCCTGCTATTCAAAGAGAGAAGAAGCTAAAACTAGAAGTAGAATCACTAAAGGAAAAATTAATTCTTAAAGATGAGGAACTTAAGCAGCTAAATATTTTAAATGATGAGCTAGCAAATCAAAAGATACTTAATGAGATCTTAGTAAAAGAAACTAGTGAAGCAACCAAAAAGTTCAATGACCTTCAAAAGATAGTAAAGTCTTGGTGTGTATCTACTGAAAAGACCACTCAGTGTGTCAAGGAGCAGATACCCAAACAAGTTCAAGCTATTATTGGTGGAAATTACTCTAAGGCTACTAACTATGTTGATTCTAATAAGAACCTTAATATCTCAGACAATACTGACATTTTTCCAAAAACTTTTTACAAGACTTTTAAAGGTAAAAGTGTGTTCACAAATAAATTTGTTAGAAGCAAAAGTTCCCACTTAAAAAAATCAATTATTCCTTCGGTTGAATCATCCTCTGGTAAGATTTCTGAATGTAAAAATACTAAGAACACAAAGTCAAAGGATGTGAGTAAAGGAAAGAAATCATTAGTTGAGACCAAAGAGACATTAGGTTGTCAAACCTTAAAAACAGATCACTTAAATCTTAGTATTTCACAAACTGAAGAATCATTAGCTAATACTACTTTATCCATTGATTTGTTAGAAGATGGTAAATGCTCAGCTGATGGCCTGTCAGTTGATTATAGCTCATCTTCCAAACACTCGGTTGATTTAGAAGTAATCAACTTTCTTTCAATAGAAGAAACTATGAGTAAAAAGAATATGTTCACATTGTTCCTATTTCTGCCACTCCAAAGATTGGCCAAAAACTTTCTAAATCCAAAGATCAATCCAAGGTGCCTGTGAATAAAGACCTAAAAGATTTACAGAATAAGCTGAATAAGCTTCATTAGCTGAATGGTCAAGTTAGTCAAATGATAACTGATAATTGTCAGAAGACTAACAAGAAAACTCATAGGCATTCAAATAATGTTGTTTCAATGCTCCAAGGCCACAAAATCTCAAAAATGTTACAAGTGTGGATGCAAAGAGCATAAGGCATGTGAATGCTCTTTAGAAGGGAATTCAAGACAGCGGACTTGTAATGATAACATAGTTATTCCTTTCATACATAAGAAACCTAAAATGAAGTGGAAAGCTAGGTGCATTCCACAGGGATCCACTAAATAGTGGATTCCTACTTTTGTCACTAACTCTTCTTTCATTCAATGTATCATGATGTTGGTTCATGGTTTCTTGATAGTGGATGTTCTAGAACTATGACAGGCAACAAGGCCTTGCTCAGTAACTATAAGAAAGAGAAAGGTCCAAAGGTGACTTTTGGTGACAATAATCATGGGCAAACAAAAGGCTACGGTGAACTTCATAATGGGAACCTTAAACTGTCCAAAGTATCATATGTCAAGGGGCTTAAACACAATCTCATAAGCATAAGTCAATTGTGTGATGGAGATAATGAATTCCACTTCACAAAGACAAGAGGCTCCATAATAAATAAGGAAGGTAATACATTATTTAGTGCCAAGAGAACCAAGGATGTGTACACTCTTGACATGTCCTCTGGTGACCCTTCAAAGGAAACATTTTGTACTCCAAAAATAATGAGGATACAAATTGGCTATGGCACAAGAGGCTTTTCCACCTGAATTTCAAAAACATCAACAAGTTATGAAAGGGTGAACTAGTGTCAGGATTACCTTCTCTGACTTATCTTAAGCCTAAACCTTGCACTGCTTGTGAGAAGGGAAAGCATCATAAGACATCATTTCCATCCAAGCAGGCCTTCTCCATTACTAAAACTTTCTATATGTTGCACATAGATCTCTTTGCTCCTGTTGCAACTGCTAGTATTGGTGGAAGTAAGTATGCTCTTGTATTGGTTGATGAATTCTCAAGATACACTTGGGTTTTCTTTCTTAAAGCAAAGAGTGAGGCTGCTGAAGAGATCATATGTTTTATCAAGAAGATGGAAGTGTTGAATGGCAATCTGGTGAGGAGTCTTAGAGGTGATCATGGAATTGAATTCAGAAATCAGACTCTGGAAACTTTTTGTGATGAGAAAGGGATATCTCAAAACTTCTCTGCTCCAAGAACCCCACAACAGAATGGTGTAGCTGAATGAAGAAACAGAACATTGATTGAAGCTGCTAGAACCATGTTGTGTGAAAGTAGGTTACCTTTTAATTTCTAGGCTCAGGCTGTAAGTTGTGCATGTTTCACTCAGAACAAATCCCTTATTATCAAGAGGTACAACAAAACTCCATATGAAGTGCTAAAGGGAAGGAAGCCAAGCATCAGCTTTCTATATATTTTTGGATGTCAATGCTTTATCCTCAATCAAAAGGATCGGTTGTAGAAGTTTGCTCCAAAAGCTAATGAAGGAGTGTTTGTAGGTTACTCAGTGATTTCCAAAGCATTCAGAGTATACAGCCTCAGAACCAAAGTCATAAAAGAATCTATCAATGTAAGTTTTAATGAAAATAACTTTGTTCCTTCCTGTTCTTCTAATCATGTTTCAGGTGAAGAATTTAATGATCTTATGCAAATTGGAGAAACCACTCCAGAGCAAGTTGATTCCTCTCCACCAACTGCTCATGATATAGATGAACCTGTTCCTATTCAAATCTTTAACCATGAACAACGAACCTCATCTAATCCTATACCTCTACTGAACCATGTGGAAAATGACTCAACATCATTGGACTCTAATTCCATATCACATATTCCCTCTTCAGTAGAGACACCCACAAATTGTAATAATGAAGTTATATCAGCCACCCAAAATGACCCCATTTCTACTGTTGATAGTCAACACATAACTTCACCTCTCTAAATCCAAATTAATCCCAATTCCGAAGAAATCCAAAAAGCCTTCAAAGACCACAAATATCATTCTCATGATCTGGTAATAGGCAATATAAAAGATCCAGTTCGAACAAGATCAAAAGCTTGCAACATCAATTTTTACTCTGGATTTGTCTCTATGATTGAACAAAGGAAGGTTGATGAAGCTCTTAATGATCCCCACTTGATGACTGCCATGCAAAAAGAGCTGGCAGAATTCAAAAGAAATAATGTATGGACTTTGGTACCTAAACCAAAGGATAAAACCGTCATTGGAACTAAGTCGGTGTTCAGAAACAGGCTAGATGAACATGGGAAATCATCAGAAACAAAGCAAGGCTAGTGGCACGGGGGTACTGTCAAGAAGAAGGTATTGATTTTGATGAAACCTTTGCCCCTGATGCAAGATTGGAAGCTATCGGATTGTTCCTAGCCTATGTTGCCTTCAAGAACTTCAAAGTGTTCCAAATGGATGTGAAAAGTGCATTTCTGAATGGAGATCTGAAAGAAAAGTTGTATGTCAAGCAACCTCCTAGTTTTGAGGAGTCAAGCTTACCTGATCATGTATTCTTTCTCAACAAAGCTTTATATGGGCTTAAGCAAGCTCCAAAATCCTGGTATGATACCCTCTCTTCTTTTCTCATTGACAAAGGTTTTACAAGAGGATGCATAGATAGCACTTTGTTTATAAGGAAGTACAAAGGTGATGTGATACGTGTGCAGATATATGTAGATGATATAATATTTGGGTCTACTAATTTGGAACTATGGAAAAAGTTTTCTAAACTCATGTCTGATAATTATCAGATGAGCATGATGGGTGAGTTAAACTATTTTCTTGGTTTGCAAATTAAACAAGAGGTTGATGGCATTTTCATTCATCAAACAAAGTATGTCAAAGATTTACTCAAGATGTTTGATTTTGAAAACTATTCTTCAATGAAAACACCTATGTCTACTTCTATCAAGTTAGGAAAGGACACTGATGGCAAATCAGTGAACATTACTACTTGTAGAGGAATGATTGGGTCACTTTTATACCTCACTGCAAGTAGACCAGATATAATGTTTTCAACATGTCTTTGTGCAAGATATCAAGCAGATCCCAAAGAATCAAATCTTGCTGCTATTAAGAGAATATTCAGATATCTCAAAGGAACTCCTAATCTTGGTCTTTGGTATCCCAAAGACTCAGATTTTGAGTTAGTTGGATATTCTGATTCTGATTTTGCAGGGTGTACACTAGACAGAAAAAGTACTTCAGGTGGTTGTCAACTTCTACGAGGAAGATTAATAAGTTGGTCTAGTAAGAAACAAAATTTAGTGTCAACATCTACTGCAGAGGCAAAATACATTGCTGCAGGAAGTTGTGCTCAAATTTTGTGGTTACAAAATCAACTACTTGACTATGATGTGAAGTTTGAAGACACCCCAATTATGTGTGACAATATAAGTGCCATTTCCATCTCAAATAATCCAGTCACGCATTCAAAGACAAAGCATATTGAAATCAGACATCATTTTCTCAGAGATAATGTGCAAAAGAAAAAGGTAACTCTTCACTACATCAACACTGATTTGCAGCTTGCAGATTTGTTCACAAAACCATTGGATGAAGCAAGGTTCAATTTCCTAATATCCAAACTAGGCATGCTTAATTTCTAGATTAGAGTAGTGGTAATTATGTTTTTGTTAATTGATAAAGTGTTGAATATCATGTTTTACTTATCTAAGCATCTCTAAGCCCTATTGATTCTGTGTAAGCGAAGTAAGTTTGCTCAGCTGATGCCTATTAGCTGATCAAATTCACTCAGCTGATCACCCTCAGCCATGGAGAAATGCTCAGCTAAATTCTCACTATCAGCTAATGCTTTTTCATCCGCTAATGCCTTTCAACTGATACATTTTAATGCTCAGCTGATGGTTCAACACTTAGTCAATTCTTATCTTTTGTGCTCAGTTAATGCGTTTTAACCCTAGTTATTTACTCCGTCTGTCAGATTTCATTTAATAGCTTATTATTATGTTGTCCGTTAGCATTTTTGTCAGCATCTAACGATCTCTGTTAACTACACTTCATAAATACCCCACTCCCTCTCTCATTCACCCTTACCTGTTCCAAACTCCCTCTCTCATTCACCCTTACCTGTTCCAAACTCCCTCTCTCTCTAAAAACCTTTACACTAACATTCTCTCTGGATATTTCTTCACTGTTCATCATCCCTACCAAATGGAAACCTACATCCCTGATCCTGCAGTCAACCCTGGTGAGAATGCTACACCTAACCAACCAATGAATATCACTTTTAACAACATTCTACTATGCACCTCCATTCCCGCCTCACGCGAAAACCAAGGATATGAACCCACGGTGCAGTTGCTTCAAGCTCATCCTCTGTTTGAAAGCCTCACTGCTGATCCCCACTATATATTCCCCACCATCATCGGAGAACTATGGTACTCCGCCACTTACAATCTAAATGACAACGCCATTCATTGTACCCTAGCCCAAGGAAATTACCAACAACAATCACCACTGAAATCTTGAGGGAAGCTATTGGTATTCCTCATTTCCCACCATACAATGCCTTTCCCTCTCGAACCCAAGTTCAAACTGTCCTTCAAACCATCAGTTACAATGAGCCTGTCATACATGGGACAGTCAAAGTCTCTCCTCTCTCGCACCCGTGGAAGTATCTGGCCAACGTGGTCATTAGATGCTTTGGTCCAAAATCGGGAAGCCACCATCTAATAAACCAAACTGAGTTGCTAGTATTATATGCGCTAGTGTTTGGGGTGAATATTGATTTTGCTCAGGTTATCTTCTGACCTTGTGGATAAAATAACTCAGAGCACCAACAAGAAATCCACCAGAGTTCAAGTGCCCTACATTTGTTTTTTGAGTATGGTTGCGAAGATGGTGACATGTGAAAATAATTTTGTTGGACTTAATGAACATCTTGAAAGTATTCCTGTCCCTGCCATGGTGAGAAGGTATTCCATTTTATTAAGGCAAACAGAGGTCCTCCCATCACTGCTCAAATGCAAGAATTAATTGATAATGCTGCTAAGGCAAATGTTGATAATGAAGATGGTGATGGTAGTGGTGGTGATAGTAATGATGATGGTAATGATGAGGAAAGTGATAATGATAACAATGATGATGGTGATGGTGATGGTGATGCTGGTGCTGGTGCTGGTGCTGGTGCTGGTGATAATTTTAGTGATTCTGGTTTTACTCCCTTAAGTCCACTAGTCATGAGTCCTCTTGGTGATGCTGCTGAGCTAGATCAACCTGAACAAGAAATCTCTAAGCAACTACTTGAGCTCATTGATAGAAGCCGGCACATCATATCCCAAGTTAAAGATAGCTCTGACTCAATATCTGAGGATATTCAAATGGTAGTCCCAACCTTTAATAGCCCATCCTCATCTCCAGTCCATACACCAATCTAACAGCCAAGCTCTAGTGAATCTCCTATGTTCACTAGTTCTACTCCTCCTCGTAGCCTCTATAAACAAGGTCAACAGAGGTTGCTCATCTCGACCCCTTTGAGATAGTGACATCCACATCTCTGACCTCAACTCCAATTACCCTTTCTCATGTTGAGGGGGAGCAATTGGATGTTGCTAACCCTAAGCCAGTGGATGTATCCTCCTAACAAAATGCATCTGTAAATATGGGACTTAAACCGATATCTGAGACATCCTCCTAACAGTATGTTCTCATTGAAAGACAGACCTTCTCCAAAGGTCATATTGTGTCTATACCCATTATTAGTTAGCCAATACCATTCACAATCTCCCAATAGAATGTGGATCCAACAAGGGATTCCCTACTATTGAGTGCATCCCACACTCACTCCACATACCTTGCTCCTATTCTTGATTCTATTCTTACACATGCACAGCCTATCAATGCTTGTGGTACAAACCAACCACTTGTACAAGGCTCAATAGACTTTCCTAATGAATTTGAGCTTATATACCAAGGCTCAAATGAGGGAACAGAAACCTTACCCAAGTTCTTTAAACCCATCTCAACTACTTCCACTTCTCAATCCTCTACCCCTACACTAAACCAAAACCTTACCCTTCTTTAAACCATAAACCAAAACCTTGAAAACCTTACCCAAACCTTCCAAACTCAAACCAATACTCGACTTTCTAGACTTGCTCAAGACATAGAGTCCCTCAAAACCCCATCCCAACCCTTCCCTGCACCTCCTACACCTTCCACTGACCTTACTCCTATTCTAACCAAACTAGAACATCTATCTACTCTTCTTCCCTCTCAAACACACACTCCCATCTTACCTCAATCCACCATCTCCTCTCTCAACCAAACCATCTCAAACCTTCTAACCCAACTCCAAACCCTAAAACCAATCAACCTAAACATCTCTATCCCCGCACCCGAACAACTCCTACCTATGCCTTCCTTCCTCAAAGGCATCCTTGATGATATCGAAGCCCTCACAGAACAAAGCTGAATGAGCCATCTTTCTCTATGGAAAGCTATTAGGGATCTCAAGGATGACCTCTCCCTCCAACTCTCTAAACTTACCCCTAGCTCTGTTCCTACCCATACACCTACCCCTTCCTCAACACCTAAACCTACCCCTGCCCCTACCCCATCCCCAAAGCCAACCACAGGTGACTCCCTTCCTCCTTTTGATGATGCCAAAAGGGGGAGAAATCTTCAAATTTTCAATCCATGGAGGATGATCTTGATTCAGAGGAGATAGATGTTGCCTATGATGAAAGTGCTAAAAACATTTTACCGTAGGAAGCAATCAAAGCCAAAGCAACAGCCCCTCTAGTTCCCAAAAGAAAAGCAACTTCTGAGGGGGAGCAAAGATTCTCTAAAAGGTTGAAAAGAATGGAAAATAGGCCAAAATCAAAGAAGAAAGTTGCTAAAGGTTGCTCTCCACCAATCAACACAGAGTCTGATTCTGATGATGAAGATGATACTCCACTATCTGACATCCTTAGAAGAAGAAGATAAATCCCCAAACAATCTGCTCCACCAGTCCAATCAACTCCATCGGTCCAAAATCCTTCAACCTCTGCTCCAAAACACAAAGAAAAAGGAAAAATGACAGAAGAGCAAGTTGAAGAAGATATCAAAAGAAAAGGGGAGCTTGAGCTAAAAAAGCGAGAGGAAAGGGAAAACATCCAAATGGCTTAAGCCTTGGGTGCTCCAGTTGAAGAAATCTACCAAGACAAAGAGCTAGCATATCATCAAGAACAAGAAAAGGCTCAAAGCAAAGTTGCTGCTCAAACTAAATTGGCAAGGGAGAAGTCTCAAGTTAAGATGCTTAAAGCAAGATCCCATGAGGATGCAATCAAAACCCTTTTCAGTCTTGACCTATCTGCTCCCTATAACTTAAGTCAACAGAGGATCAAAAGCTTCAGAGAAAGAATCAATATTCTATGAAACAGAACCGAGCCAACTCCTATCACAAGAGCTACTGTCCACAAAGGTGATGGTGAACCCTACCTCAAAGTTATAAGACAAAAAAACTTCAACAGTTGTGAAGTTGTATCATATGAAAGGTGTCACATTTATGGGTTCACAGAATTGGTTGAGATCCTATACCTTCTCTACAAATCCAAGAGCAAGCTTAAAGTGCAATTTATTCAAAAGATTCAAAATTGGATAGCTCTTGCTGTGTCCCAAAAGGCCTTCACCCCTAATAATTACTATAGGCATGTGCATACAGTGGAAAATATACACAAGAAAGGCTCCAAGCCCTTTAAACCATTTGAGCTAAGAGAGGTACTGCCCCAACATGAATATCTATACAATTTTGAGGATCTCAACACAGTCTTGCCACTCAACATCACTCCTAAGCTTTTCAAGTTTATATTTATGCCTGTTGAGGACATTTTCTTCCTGGACAGAGGAGGTACACGGAGATTCTTTAGACAGTTTGAAATCCCCAAAGCAAGAAAGAGTTTTCTCTTCCGGCTAAGAGTATCAACAAGAGGCAGAACTAGAAATGAACAATTTGAAGCCCTTGTCCAAGCTCAATGTAAAGTCTTAGCCGAAGTAGATCCTCTAGCAAAAACATTTGATGTTAAAGAAGAAGAATGGTGGGATGGAAGACTGGTCTACCTCTGAGGACTTGCTCATCACACTAGTTGATTGTATATAATTGTAAATTTTGTTTAGATTAGTTTAGTTAGTAGCTAATCTTTTGTAAATACTTCTGTACTTTTCTTTATTCTGTTATTCTAGTGATGCTTATGTAAACCAGAGAATCAAAAATACAAAAAAATGGAAAAATGAAAAGATACCACAAAAATAGAACATATTGGTACAAGAAAAAGATTCCACAAAAATAGAACAAAATGGAACACTAGAAAAGAAACCAAAAATAGAACAAGGTTCAAAATAAAAAGAGCTACCAAAAACACATAGCTAGGTAGCCAGATGCACTTAAAAGCTTAAATATTTTGTATTCAAAGTCAAACTGATTCTTCAAAAAGAAAAAGGTTTTGTCATCATCAAATAGGGGAAGATTGTAGGGAGATAATCAGTTCACCCTAATAATCAACTCTGCCTATCTTAAAGCGTAGAATTTGATGATAACCAAACCCTACATTCAGTATGACTTAGAAAGTGTTCAAACATATGTTGTTTGAATCAGATTCTGGAAAATATGCGAAGTATGGAACCATCAGCTGAGTATTAGCCCCTACTCAAAGTATCAGCAGAGGGACATCAGCTAAGGAGTATTAGATGAAGAAAACAAGTGTAGAAGACCATCAGCTGAGGAAAATGAATTATCAGCTGAGTGAGAAATTTGATCAACTGAGTGCTTACATCATTAGTCGAGCAAGGACTTTACTCAGCTACACCATCAGATGAGTGAACATTGGATAAGCTGAGGCCCGGAGCATCAGCTAAGTAAGTCTTTCTAAACACAAGTCATCTTCCTACACAAACTAATGTATTTAAATGATCAGCTGAGCATTCCTGATCAACTGATCATATCAATACATAAGCTTATGTCCTCCTAAGATAACTATTGATCAACTGAGCATTTGTATGATCAGCTGAGAAATATGTACCAACTGAGTCCTAGCAAAAATGATCAACTGATCTATCTTTTCAACAAAGTAGTGAGAGTTAAAGTTTCTATTACTTTCTGTTAGCTGAGTCGAGCAAAATGTCAAATCTGCTCTATCTTTTAGATTATAAGTTTCATATGTAAAAGGCAGAACATGCGTTGTTCTATTATGCCTTAGATCTTTGTTTGTAAAAGTACAAAGCACTTTTTGAATCGAGTATGAGACAAAAAGGATTGATCTTATCCTCTGAAAAAGGAGAAAGATACCTCAAACAGACGAATCTGTTTCAACAACTAAGTACGGCTGGCAATCCCATACTTGGTAAAGTCAAATGAAGAAGAAGCATGGGCATTGTATAAAGTACAAGCATGGAAAGAGAAAAACAGTCTTACACGGCAAAAGGTGTGAGATTTAATATTTTATATGGTGAGTGGGTTGCACTTTTTAGAAAAGTACAATTACTTTTAACAAACACTTGATTTAAGTAACTTTACTTTTCACCCACTAACTTTACAATTAAAATATTATATTTTCACACACTCCTTGTCCCCTTCCTTCATGCAACCGAACATGCCACGACTTCTATATACTCATGCATGGTGGACTTGCAAAAAGGTGTGAAGCTTCTACACAACACAAGCAATCTCATTAGTTGAGAAAATTTCATAGAGTTTAAGCATTGTGTAGAACCAAACTTGTTCATGTGTTGAACACTCTTTAATCATTAGTTGTTTTAGAGTTAGCTCGTCTATGTGTTAGACAAATTGATTGCCACCTTTGATTGTACTTAGAATTTCCGCTTTTAGTACATGTAATTCTTGATTTATAATCAATAAGAATTATATAAAAGTATGATGGTGGGTCTCTAATTTTAAAAGCTAAAGTTTGTATTCAACCCCCCCTTCTACAAATATTTGTTGTTGCGTACTCAATCTGGGACTAACACTTTAGACTGATGTGTACCTAAATCCTAATACGTTTAGGATCATGATGATATGATCAATATGATTCCTCTTGTTTAAGTTCACAATGATAGTGAATGAATACGTATTGTATGATATGCTTGCATGTTATTGGATCCTATTTGGATCAATTATGTTGAATTGTGATTATGTTGCAAATGTATGCATGCTATTGGACACTGATGGGATCCCCATATTAAAATTATTGCTATGCATGGTATTGGACTCTGATGGGATCCCCATGTTGAACTTGTTGATAATCATGTTATTGATTGATCCCCATGTTGAACTTGTTGATAATCATGTTATGATTGATCCTAATTGGATCAGCTATGTGTATATGATTTGTCCTCGGATATTTTGTTGACGTATTAAGGTCAGCCTTCGGGCAAAGTTCGGGATCAACGGTACTCGAGTACCGTCCCTTAGCATATGTGGGTTTCGGCTAGCGTTATGCCCAGATTGAGCCTCGGGCTCCGTAACGATGCTTGGTGTACCGGTTTATGCTCTGATGGTTGTGTCTAATCCCCCGGTTTATGTTGTTGAGTGAGACCAGCTATGCTACAAGATATGACTCCGACCGATCTTGTCAGCATACCGCAATGTGATAGGATAGCATTGATTGCTGATTCCTGTGTTATGTGGCTCGCTTGTATGTATGTTGCCATGCTTATGATGTGAAGAATATGATGCCCTATGTGTTGCATGATGCTTAGGGTTAAGTTTGTATTCACTAGCTTGTAAAGCTAACCTCCTCCCAGTATGTACGTATGTTTTTGTAGATGCATGCTTAGCCTGTTGCTTTAGTTGTGCTGGGACATTTGTTGTTTGTTGCAGGTATGATGGTCGGTCGGTATTGATGTTGGTAACACCCGTTTGTAAATAAAGAAAATATTGTCAAGACTTCCGCCATTTTGTTTATCAAACTGAAAATTGTTTGACTTTAACTTTTAAATAGTTCAAAATTGACTCTAAAATCACGGTGTTACAAAAATCACTTTCTAAACACGTCTAACTAATTACACCCAGTTTACAATCCAATAGTAATCTAATCTATGGATGACAATGGATCGGATTTGAATCGGATTAGGTCATATCCACATCCATATCATTTAGTTTTTCATTGTCCATATTCATATCCATTTAACGTTATTTAATCCGTCCATATCCATACCCATATCCATTGGATTAGACGGTAGTTGGATAACCATTGAATGTCGAAATAACTCTTTTCTCTAAGGAAATATCATACATTCACATATAATTTATAATTTTAGTTGACATAAATACATATTTTTTATTAAAAAAAGATACAAATCATAATAAAACTTAATATTAAATAATCAAAGCGAAAAATATACTTTGTAATTATGTAATATTATAATTTAGAATATATATATATGTATCTTCAATATTATATTTATATATAAATTTTAAATATATAGTAAATATATAGACTTATAAACATAATTATATAAGAACTTAATTTAGGAAAATTTAATTTCGGTTTTATGGAATCATCCATGGATGGATAATCATCATCCATATCCGCTCCGGTAAACATCCACATCCGCTCCATATTCAATATTCACCAATTTAACTTCGTCCATATTCACCATCAATGGATCGGATCAGGTAGATGATCATCGGATCGGATGGCCATTGCCATCCGTAGTCTAATATACCGAATCGCCCTTAACCTACTAACTCCCGTTTGATAGGTTAGCACTAATTTAATGTCTAGGTTATCAACTAATTATTCCTAAACATCATCCCTTATGTTTACTATGCAATTTAACTAGTAAATTACAAATATAGAGTGTGTGCATAATTAATTCCCATTAAAAACACATAACAACCCATACAATAATCAATCAAAAGTAAAAGTATTAAACGAGTTGATCTTTAATTGGATGTAACTTATAAGAATCAAACACATAATTAACAAACCAAAATAAATCAATCTTTGAGTTTCATCTAACTAGGTAAAATAGGAAGCCTTACACAAGTTACAAAATAACAAATACAAAGAAAAACCAAGTTTATAAATCATTATAAACCGATGATAAACAAACCGAGTTGATCCCGTAGAAGATGCGGTCTTCCTTTTCAAACACTGGTTCATAGACTGTTCCCTTAATCTCCTTTTAGCACTTCATCGCTAACAGTTATTTACTACCTTCGACGAAAATAACTCAATCCGCCGTCAATTGATATTAAATGTGTATATGTATACATTCCTAATGGTTTACGGCCATATGTGATATATATATATATATATATATATATATATACACACACACACACACACTATATTATAAAGCATTTAGGCTTTTTGCTCAAACTCTTAAATTTTAAGTGTTTTAAAATTACTAAATTACCTCTTATATAAACTAAATTGAGTAACTATTGAATATAGTTAATAAGATTCTTATATTCCATTTTAATAACTAAACTTTACGTATTTAAGAAAATCAAAGTCAATATAATTTTTTTGAAAGTCAAAGACAATACAAAGTAATTTAATTATTTAAAAATATGTAACACCGCCTCAGCTATTATCAAAATCCGTGGAAATTTAAGTTTTTAAACTGCGTGGTTCTGTTTGTAATAAAAGTGTTTACCTGTTTGATTATCTAACTAGTAATTTAAAACAACGCAGCGAAATATTTTAAACCAAACAAACAAACCTATTAATTATTACAGGTTAAAACCACAATGATTTGACGTTTATATTTACATAACAAAAATGATGCCAAATCACATATTATCAGTGTTACTACATCATCGACCGACCATTTGGTGGTCATTTGGTAGGGATGATGAACAGCGGGGTCTGGAATATAGGTGGCCATTTGGTAGGGATGATGAACAATGAGTATCGAGAGAGAAGTTAGGGTAGTTCTTTGTAGAGAGAGAAGGGGAATTTAGAAAGTTTAAACGGGTAAAGGTGAATGAGAGAGGAAGTGGGATATTTATGAAGGTTAGTTAACAGAGATCGTTAGATACTGACAAAAATTCTAACGGAAAATAAATTAATTAGCTATTAAATGAATTCTGACAAAGGAAGTAAATAACTAGGGTTAAAAAGCATTAAATGAATGTAAAAAGTGAAAATTTACTATGTGTTGAACCGTCAGCTGATCATAAAAATGTATCAGCTGAGGGGTATTAGCTGATATTGAAAATTTGGGTATTAGCTGAGGAAAGTACTTAGCTGATGTGACATCCGTCACCAGAGCAAGTTTGCCAGTTAGACTCTCAACTTGTTGTTATTATGCTTCATGCATTTAATTTCCCTTGAAACCCTAAAAATCCAAATGAGTGATGAGTATTAGAAGGTATATATCCTCTTTACACACTATTCAGACCATGACACTTAGATGATCCTATAGTTACATGCCTAAAGTGTGAAACAAATTCGTTACATGCACCTTAAATGCACATCAAGGGTGACACAAGCTCAAGTACTAAATAGAGCTCATGAGAATAGAAGTACAAACCTTAGAACACTTGTTATCAGTATATAAATTTTATTGGGACTCGAATAATTTTAAAGAAGATTAATGCATTTACAAGTAACCGTATGACACCAAGGTTAAAATAATAATAATAATAACACAACAAATAAGTTGGCATTACAAACCAAAATAATAAAACTCATGAACTCCTAAAATTTAATAACCTAAACTAATAACATGAATTGTAACACATGAAATATCAAACGCACCTACAAGAAATGTAGCATACTAAATACATAATAATAATGATATTAAATAAACAATAAATAAGAAATAATATATATATATATATATATATAATCGGCCAAAGAGGAAAAGGGGGGAAATGGAATACTAATTTCAAGATTTAAAACAATACCTAAAATAACATGATTCTATTTTAAATGCCTAGAACTATTTCCTAATCCCCTCACCTTCTTCCTCTCTCTCAAAATCGTTCACCATGCCCTCTCCTCTCTTTGATTTGTTCTTCAAAACACAAGAAACAAGCAAGAAACCAAGATAACACAAGGAACAAACTAGAAACCAAGAACAAAACATAAGGAATTCCGGTGTTAAGGTAAGAACTACAAATCTCTACACCTTCCTCTCTTTATGTATTTAATTGAAAACCCTAATTGATGAATATAAAATAAAAATGTAAGAAAAAATACACACATATATTAAAGAACGATTTTGATGAAAACACAATCAAAAGGCTAAAACTTTTTATTTGAAGATGAGAAACATAAAACCAAGAATCTGACAGAATATTTGGGTAGTGTTTAAGAGGTCATAACTTGGGCAATTCGTGGACTTTTATTTCTTATTTTCAGACTAAACATAAATAATTTGAGTCTACTTTCTACTCCAATTGGTCTCATCTCAAAACGATATCGTTTGATTATCCAAACAAATTAAAACATTTTGGTGCGCAAATCTGGATTATTAAGACAGAAGCATAGTTAACTTATCTGCACTATAAATCACTTATTTTGTTGAATAAAACCGTGAGATTCATACAAGACAAAGATATATGTGTCTATGGAGTTCTGTAAAAAGTTTGGAAATTAATTCGTTCGTTTACTATTTTAAATAGAAATAAACTTTCTGTCACGTAAAACAGTCGTATTTTCGGGTTAGTCGATTATAACGAATTTATTTTAATATAAAAGTAAAAGAATAAATTCTGGAAAAATTAGGGTTTCATATAGAGACATGGAAGTGCATTTCATAAAAAATTAGGAATTTAAATAGGTTATTTAGAGGGGTTTAAAAATACAAAATAGGACTACAAATTCTGCCAGAAAACTACTTGAAATCCTAAAAAGTATTTCTAAAAGCATTAAAATAAAATAATTGAATTTATAACAAATCTAAGTGATAATAGAAGTATACCTTACATAATAAAGACATTATTCGAAGTATTGGATACAATACAAGAGCAATCTATCAAATTTAGATTGCTACCTAAGAGTTTCACACCATAGAAACTGATGTCACGAAACCTATTGTAGATCTTTGAGCGGGATACATCTTACTAGCTACTACCAACACTCAAGGTAAGTACTCGTGGCCCCTTTTGCATGTTTTCTTGGGGGAAAATGACACTCAATGAATTGCTTTATTTTTCATGCCGTGAATTGAAATTCTTTTCTTTTGATAACTTGGATTATGTGTTTACATGCTTGTGTGAACCCCATGATGGGTTAAGTCAATCAAACTAACTCCGTCATAGGTTAAGTCAATCAAACTAACTCCGTCATAGGTTAAGTCAATCAAACTAACCCCGTAATGAGTTAAGTCAATAAAATGAACTCGGTGATGGGTTAAGCCAATTAAATTCAAATTTACCCAACTTAGTGCTCTAGCTGGTAGGCCTTGTTGGATGACAAATATCTATGGGACAATGTGGTCCGGTTATCAATATTCATATTGGACATTGTGGTCCGATTATCATTATTCATATTGGACATTGTGGTCCGGATATCAATATTCATATCGGACATAGTGGTCCAGTTATCATTATTTCTATTGCGAGTATGTGTTACACTATATCCATTGTCAAACTAATGTATACACGGAAAATCAATTATTTTGTTTAAACCTGCGAGCTCACCAACAATTGTGTTGACATTTTTAGAGTATTCATTTTCAGGTAATACTAACGCTAACGCTTAAGGATCCAAGAAGACTCTAGTCGGGTCTTAGCGTGACTCATAGCGAGAATCGGAATCTTCTTATTATTTTGTGATGTGGGTGTTTGTTAACACTTCAAATTATTATTTGGTTTTGGGCTTGTCGCCCGTATACTTGACCCGGGTTGTTGGGTTTACATTCGCACGATCATTTTCTTTTGTTGATTGTCTATGTTGCCGTGGAACTGACTTAACACGGCACAAGACTCCTCTTGTGTCGGGGAAACGTCGTGACACGTTGGATTAATTGAATTTAGTGATTTTCTCTATTTTATATCAATGTGTTATGACGATCCTCTCCATCACGCTTCGCGATTCCGCCTTGGCGGGGTGTGACAGATTGGTATCAGAGCCAGGTTATAGAGAATTAGGTGGCTTGACCTAGACTATAACCTAAGTACCTCATATAGTTGCTTAATAGGAACTATATGTGCATGCTATTTCATTTCGCGAATTCTCACGCTTCAGCCAAATCGACTATACTGCGGACAACACCCTTCAAAATTTTAACCTCCGTTAAGTATTCTATCTAGGAAACGATGGTACGCACAATTCGAACCCCTACCCGCTCTGAGTTGTCGATCGCTTCCTTAAAAAGGAAACTCGAGGAAAGAGATGAACAAATCCAAGAACAAGATAATGAAATACGTAGACTCAAAATAGTAATGCAATCGGTCAGGATAATTCAAACAATGGACGGGCAACACCACTTGCCCGAACATGAGGTGACGAGTCGTCCTCAATACGCCCCTCTCAGTCACCCGGAGCCCGTACCGGCAAGGTACGAGGATCCATATGAAATATTGAGAGTGGTGGGGAAGAATCGCACCGACCATCAACTTCATAATCAAGTGAATATACTAAAAGAGAGAGCTGATCGCCAATCAAGGGAACAAATGCAACAAGGACAAAGGATTCTAGAGCTAGAAGAAAGGCTCAATGCACAAATGGAACTAATAGAATTACTAAGGGGAGCGGAAGGAGATTCCGAAGAAGACCCTGAGGAAGACCACGAAGTGGATTCCGGGGATCCTAACAACGAATAGCGAGCACCTATCTTATATATATTATTATGCCTATTTGATTTACTAACAATATTTGATTTATCTTCCATAAGCTTTGTATGGTTTTCGAACCACTAAGATTAAGCATAATTAAAGAGGCGAGTTATTTAATCATTTATTTACGTCTAACACGCATTGTTTAGTTACAAATTTCCGTGCAACCCAAGCATACATGCAAAGCCTCTTCGAATGACTATGTGAAAGTATTTGTTTATTATTATATGTTGTTAGGAAATAAAGGGAAGGGTTGGGTGAGCACTTCTAATAATGTATGATTCAAATCATATAGACTTAGAATTATTGATCTAGCTTTACTCCATGTTCTCGTTTGATGTTGCTTTAGAGTAGGGCCAATAATTCGAATGACTATGTGATTTAGTGTCATACTTGGCCGAGTGTTCATAACTACCTAAACCTATAGGAAGTAGGGTATAGGCCTATGTTAGTGAATCGGGATGATTAGTAGTGCCTTAAGGAGACTTGTGATAAGTATGGATGCATTGCGCCTGATCACCACCATGCACACGTACCTAGCACGAGGACATTTAAAGCATTGTGAAGCATCATGTGAAATAGACTACGATTTCAGGTTAAGATAGTGCGTGAGGGACCGATATCTATAACTATATGGTTGGAAGTAGCCACGTGCTATGACACATGACATACAAAATACTAAGAGTAACAATACCCATGATTTGTCTTCCGCTTAAATTATGTACTTACCTTCGTATATAAAATACCCCTAAGAAGATATAACCGCAACATAGGTCGTGGTGCCGGTAGTGGTGGTGCTACAAATGATAACAACGATAACCCTAACATTGTTGAGCTTGTAGCCTAGCAACTGCAAGCCCTAATTTCTAACCTCGTCACCCAGATCAGCAACAACCTAGGTAATCAACATAACAACGGTGGTGGTGATGATAACACGAACCTTAGTGGTGATGAAGTTAACAAAACGTGGAACGTCCGAAATGACAATAAGAAAGCTAGAGTAGCAATAGAGAATTCGTGGCGGCTAACCCTGCCAAGAAGGATTATGCGGACCCGGCACCGAAGTGTGAAAAAATTTAATTATCACTATTTTCAGAATGTGCCATGTCGTAACCGCTTAGGGCATTATGCTAAGGACTGTAGGACCGGGGCAAAATGATAGCGCTAGTGAATACGGTGAACCAAGCAAGTAATCAAGGAGATTGTTCTGAATATGGAAGTACCGACCATTACATAAACGCATACCCCAAGCTAAATAGAGCACCTGCTCAAGGAAGAAATCGTCTAAATCAACCGTTGGCCATAGAAGGAAATCGCAATCAAGATAACAATGGAAATCAATCTTGTGGGAGAGCATCTGTTTTGGGTGCAAACGAAGCCCGCCAAGACCTAAACATTGTGATGGGTACATTCTCTTTAAAGAACTACTATGCTACTAGTTAATTGATTATGGTGCTGATTATAGCATTAGTTCCACTAGATTCGTAACTTTAGTGGATATGAAACCTAGTAACCCAGATTCTAGTTATTTGATAGAGATAGCTAAGGGGTTGAAACCAGTAAGGTTATTCGTGAGTGTAACTTGGAATTGGAAGGTGTTTCATTTAGCATAGGTTTGATACCTTTTGGACATGGAAGTTTTCATGTGATTGTGGGGATGGAATGGTTGTCAAAATACAAGGCCAAAATCATTTTCCATGAGAAGATAGTCTGAATTTCCCTACATTACGGCAAAGTGCTTAAGATTGACCTGAAGGAGAGCTGAATCACTCTATGAGTACGAAAACGGAGGAGAAGAAACTCGAAGACATCCCAGTAGTTCGAGACTTTCCGAAAGTATTTCCAAGGAATGATGACCTATTCGACCAACTACAAGGCTCACGAAATTTCTCCAATATAGACCTTTGTTCCGGCCACCATCAAGTGAGAATACGTGAGGTAGACATTCCAAAGACCGCATTTAGGACTCGCTTTGCACACTTTGAGTTCATTGTTATCCTTTCGGATTAACTAACACACCCGCGGAGTTCATGGATTTGATGAACCGCGTATGCAAACCATTTTTGGATAAGTTTGTCATTGTCTTTATCGATGACATTTTGATCTATTCCAAGTCTAAAGAAGAACACGAAGTGCATTTGAGATTAATTCTGGAGTTACTTGGGAAGGAGAAGCTATACGCCAAATTTTCCTAATGCGAATTTTGGTTGCAGGAAGTACATTTTCTCGGTCACGTGGTTAATAACAACGAAATTCATGTGGACCCCAGTAAGATTGAGGCCATAAAGAAATGGAGAAACCCTACGACACCCTCAGAGATCCGCTCATTTTTAAGATTGGCAGGCTATTACCGACGATTCATTGAGAATTTTTCAAAGACCGCCAAGCCTCTCACCTTACTAACCCAAAAAGGATAAGAGATTTTATTGGGACAAAGGACAAGAACAAGCTTTTCAGACGCTAAAGGACAAGTTATGCAACGCTCCAATACTGACCCTGCCGGAAGGACCAGATGACTTTGTAGTGTATTGTGACGCATCGAACCAGGGTTTAGGATGCGTATTGATGCAGCAGGGCAAAGTAGGTGCTTATGCCTCCAGAAAACTAAAGATTCCCGAGGAAATTTATACCACGGACGACCTAGAGTTGGGTGCCGTGGTATTTGCGCTCAAAATTTGGAGACACTACCTATATGGGATGATAAGCATCGTTTACACCGACTATAAGGGTTTACAGCACATCTTCGATCAGAAGGAGTTAAGCAAGATACAGAAAATGATGGGATGAACTTTTCAGCGACTACGATTATGAGAGTCGTTATCACCCGAGTAAGGCTAATGTAGTAGCTGATAAGCTAAGTAGAAAAGAAGGGTCAAACATAGACGAGTTCAAGCAATGACCATGACAATACAATCGGGAATAAAGGGCAAAATACTCGAGGCACAAATTGAAGCGTCTAAGGACCTAAGTGCTCTAGTAGAGCTACTTCGGGTCCAGACAAACAATTGAGGAAAAGAGAAGATGATGGATTGTAGTTCATAGAATGAATTTGGGTTCCAACAACGGGAGGTGTGAGAACCTTGATTATGGATGAAGCTCACAAGTCAAGATATTCCATCCACCCAGGAGCGGACAAGACATATCGTGACCTAAGAGACATGTATTGGTGGTCTAGTATGAATAAGGACATGGCTACTTATGTTAGCAAGTGTCTTACCTGCTCAAAAGTAAAGGCTAAACATTCAAGACTCTCAGGACTGTTGTAGCAGCCGGAGATCCCAGAGTGGATATGGAAAAAACATAACTAGGGACTTCTTTACAAAATTGTTCAGAATTAGCAGGGGACATGATCCGATTTGGGTTATCGTGGATAGAATGACAAGGACAGCTCATTTTCTAGCCATTCATAAGGATTACAAGATGGGTAAGCTAGCAAGGACTTACGACAACGAGATCATGGCAAGGCCGTGGGGCTTGTATTTATTATATTTGACCTAGATAGCCGATTTACATTGCTATTTTGGCAAACACCGCATAAAGCTTTGGGAACAAGACTAGATATGAGTACGGCTTATCATCCACAAACCGACGGTCAAAGCAAGCGTACAATCCAAACTTTAGGAGACATGCTTAGGGAGTGTGTGACCGATTTCAGAGGAAGTTGGGATACTCATCTACCTTTAATTGGGTTCTCCTATAACAACAATTATCGCACGAGTATTAAGTGCGCCTCGTTTGAGGGAATCCGCCACTGGGAAAAGTCAGTTAATAGGACCGGAAATTGTACAAGAAACGACCGACAAGATCTTTCAAATCGAGGAAAAACTTAAGATTGCAAGAGATCGCCAGAAGAGTTACGCCGATAATCGGCAGAAACCCTTAGAATTTAGTATCGGTGATCGAGTACTACTGAAGGTATCACCATGGAAAGGTGTAGTGCGCTTTGGGGTGATAGGAAAATTAGCACCAAGATACGTGGGACCTTTCGAGATTATCGAATGTATCGGTCCAGAGGCTTACAAGTTAAGACTACCACAAGAACTCAGTGGTATACATGATACGTTCCATGTATCCAATCTGAAGAAATGCTTAGCAGATGTGGATCTGCATGTACCTTTTGAGGGAATCAAGATAGACTTAACTTTGCGTTTTGTTGAGGAACCTATAGAAATCCTAGACCGGGAGGTCAAGCGTCTAAAAAGGAGTAAAATCCCAATAGTCAAGGTCCGAAGGAACTCGAAATGAGTACCAGAGTTTACTTGGGAACGGGAGGACCACATGAAATCCAAATACCCATACCTATTCGATCCGATAAGCTCTAGTAGAAGTACAAACTGAAATTTCGAGACGAAATTCATTCAACTGGGGGATGCTGTGACATCCATCACCAGAGCAGGTTTTCCAGTTAGACTCTCAACTTGTTGTTATTATGCTTCATGCATTTAATTTCCCTTGAAACCCTAAAAATCCAAATGAGTGATGAGTATTAGAAGGTATATCCTCTTTACACACTATTCAGACCATGACACTTAGATGATCCTATAGTTACATGCCTAAAGTGTGAAACAAATTCGTTACATGCACCTTGAATGCACATCAAGGGTGACACAAGCTCAAGTACTAAATAGAGCTCATGAGAATAGAAGTACAAACCTTAGAAGTACAAGGTTAGTATATAAATTTTATTGGGACTCGAATAATTTTAAAGAAGATTAATGCATTTACAAGTAACCGTATGACACCAAGGTTAAAATAATAATAATAATAACACAACAAATAAGTTGGCATTACAAACCAAAATAATAAAACTCATGAACAACTCCTAAAATTTAATAACCTAAACTAATAACATGAATTGTAACACATGAAATATCAAACGCACCTACAACAAATGTAGCATGCTAAATACATAATAATAATGATATTAAATAAACAATAAATAAGAAATAATATATATATATATATATATATATATAATCGGCCAAAGTGGAAAAGGGGGGAAATGGAATACTAATTTCAAGATTTAAAACAATACCTAAAATAACATGATTCTATTTTAAATGCCTAGAACTATTTCCTAATCCCCTCACCTTCTTCCTCTCTCTCAAAATCATTCACCATGTCCTCTCCTCTCTTTGAATTGTTCTTCAAAACACAAGAAACAAGCAAGAAACAAAGATAACACAAGGAACAAACAAGAAACCAAGAAGAGAACATAAGGAATTCGGATGTTAAGGTAAGAACTACAAATCTCTACACCTTCTTCTCTTTATGTATTTAATTGAAAACCCTAATTGATGAATATAAAAGAAAAATGTAAGAAACAATACACACATATATAAAAGAACGATTTTGATGAAAACATAATCAAAAGGCTAAAACTTTTTATTTGAAAATGAGAAACATAAAACCTTGAATCTGACAGAATATTTGGGTCGTGTTTAAGAGGTCATAACTTGGGCAATTCGTGGACTTTTATTTCTTATTATCAGACTAAACAGAAGTACTTTGAGTCTACTTTCTACTCCAATTGGTCTCATCTCAAAACGATATCTCTTGATCATCCAAACAAATTAAAACATTTTGGTGCGCAAATCTGGATTATTGGGACAGAAGCATAGTTAACTTATCTGCACTATAAATCACTTATTTTGATGTATAAAACCGTGAGATTCATACAAGACTAAGATTTATGTGTCTATTGAGTTCTGTATAAATTTTGGAAATTAATTCGTTCGTTTACTATTTTAAATAGAAATAAACTTTCTGTCACGTAAAACAGTGGTATTTTCGGGTTAGTGGATTATCACGAATTTATTTTAACTTAAAAGTAAAAGAATAAATTCTGGAAAAATTAGGGTTTCATCTAGAGACATGGAAGTACATTTCATAAAAAATTAGAAATTTAACTAGGTTATTTAGAGGGGTTAAAAATACAAAATGGGACTACAAATTCTGCCAGAAAACTACTTGAAATCCTAAAAAGTATTTTTAAAAGCATTAAAATAAAATAATAGAATTTATAACAAATCTAAGTGATAATAGAAGTATACCTTACATAAGAAAGGCATTATTCGAACTATTTGATACAATACAAGAGCAATCTATCAAAGTTAGATTGCTACCTAAGAGTTTCACACCATAGAAACTGATGTCATGAAACCTATTGTAGATCTTTGAGCGGGATACATCTCACTAGCTACTACCAACACTCAAGGTGAGTACTCGTGGCCCCTTTTGCATGTTTACATTCGCACGATCATTTACTTTCGTTGATTGTCTATGTTGCCGTGGAACCGACTTAACACGGCACAAGACTCCTCTTGTGTCGGGGAAACGTCATGACACGTTGGATTAATTGCATTTAGTGATTTTCTCTATTTTATATCAATGTGTTATGACGATCCTCTCCGTCACGCTTCACGATTCCACCTTGGCGGGGTGTGACAGCTGAGCATTTCCTTCTTATCTTAGGGTGATCTGTAACATCGTGAGATTGGGCCTAGTTAAAACGTTGGCATTGGGGTACGTTACACGTGAATTATTATGTTAATTAATTGGTTATGTTTATTTCATTACTAAATTAAGTAATTAATGAATTATTATCACTTTGATATATATATGTATGTACGGTTGTGTGTGTGAGTATGCATCTAGTTGATGACACCTCATGCTAATGAGTATGTATACGTGTGTGTGTGTGTGTTAGTATTACTTCACATTGAAGTATTGCATGTGTGTGTGTGTGTTTTAGTGTGTAAAACCGAGAGTAAATAAAGAAAGGAGAAACAAGAAGCAATCGGAATTCTGTGAATTCTTGAATTTGTGATTCAAAGCTTGAAGGTTGATAATTGTTTCATGATTCTTGCTAACATGCTAGTTGTTATAAGCATGCTACGGTTTTAAGTGGGTTTTGTTATTATATGAAGTAATCGGATTTGCGTTCTTGGTGTTCTTATGATTTTATGGTGTTTTGATGCATGCTTATGTGTTTAAACATGTTAATATGTGTTATCATGAACTTGTTTATGATCTGGATATGAGATATATGCAAGTTTGAAGTTATCGGATTCTTGGTAAGTTGAGGTTTGCGGATTTTGGTGGTGATGATGAAAACCGAAGAATCCGATTCTAGTGGAAACCGGGTGTTGAATCCGGATAGGTGAAATCCGAAACTCTTGAAATCCGGATGTATATCATCCGAGTGTTGAAATCCGATTGTGCATGCTAAGTCGAGATGCAAGTGTGGAAATCCAAAGGAAGTATCGGATTTCTTCAAATCCGATACGTAGAAGCGGATTCCGATGGTGGATGCGGATTTGGTGCAAATCCGATAGTAGTGTCGGATTTCATGTGAAATCCGACAGTTTTGGTTTGTTGTTTTGCATTGTTTAATGCTATGTGTTATATGAGCATGCATATGTGAATCTTACATGATTATGTTTGATTAAATGAATATAAATATATAATTGATATATATATATTTATGAATTGACTACTGATTTCAGTTTGTTGTGTTCTCAGGAACAGACAAGGCTCAGTAACATTAGATCACTTTGTGCTAATCCCCCACCTCTCACTCTTTTTACAGGTTTTCGTAAGTCAACGGCTCGGCTGAGAGTGGTTAGGTTGGGGAGTAATCACCTAGGACTCTGATAATGTATTTGTGACGAGCTGTGTTTTGTAATACTGATATTTTGTACACAGTGGTTGTAATTATTGTAATTACTTTGTTGTTTAAAAACGATTCCGCGGTGTAATTAAAAAATGAAAATTTTTGGGTTAAAAAATACGGTGTTACATGATCAGCTGAGTAAGTTTGATCAGCTGTAGGTATCAGCTGAGCATAGTTACTCAATTTTCACAGATTAAGTAAGACTTAGAGATGCTTAGATAAGTGATCCATGATTTTCAACACTTATAAATTAACACAAGCTAAATTACCACTATTTTAAACTAAAAATTAAGCATACCTAGTTTGGATATTAGGAAATTGAACCTTGCTTCATCTAATGGCTTTGTGAATAAATCTGCAAGTTGCAAATCAGTGTTGATGTAGTGCATGATTACTTTCTTCTTTTGCACATTGTCTTTGAGAAAATGATGTCTGATTTCAATATGCTTTGTCTTTGAATGCATGACCGGATTATTTGAGATTGAGATTGCACTTGTATTGTCACATAGAATTGGGGTGTCTTCAAACTTCATATCATAGTCAAGTAGTTGATTTTCTAACCACAAAATTTGAGCACAACAGCTTCCTGAAGCAATGTATTCTGCCTTTCCAGTGGATGTTGACACTGAATTTTGTTTCTTACTAGACCAACTAACCAATCTTCCTCCTAGAAGTTGACAACCATCTGAAGTACTTTTTCTGTCTAGTGTACACTCTGCAAAATCAGAATCAGAATATCCAACTAACTCAAAATCTGAGTCTTTGGGATACCAAAGACCAAGATTAGGAGTTCCTTTGAGATATCTGAATATTCTCTTAATAGAAGCAAGATTTGATTCTTTGGGATCTGCTTGATATCTTGCACAAAGACATGTTGAAAACATTATATCTGGTCTACTTGCAGTGAGGTATAAAAGTGACCCAATCATTCCTCTACAAGTAGTAATGTTCACTGATTTGCCATCAGTGTCATTTCCTAACTTGATAGAAGTAGACATAGGTGTTTTCATTGAAGAACAGTTTTCAAAATCAAACTTCTTGTGTAAATCTTTGACATACTTTGTTTGATGAATGAAAATACCATCAACCTCTTGTTTAATTTGCAAACCAAGAAAATAGTTTAACTCACCCATCATGCTCATCTGATAATTATCAGACATGAGTTTAGAAAACTTTTTGCATAGTTCCAAATAAGTAGACCCAAATATTATATCATCTACATATATCTGCACAAGTATCACATCACCTTTGTACTTCCTTATAAATAAAGTGCTATCAATGCATCCTCTTGTAAAACCTTAGTTAATGAGAAAAGAAGAGAGGGTATCATACCAGGCTCTTGGAGCTTGCTTAAGACCATATAAAGCTTTGTTTAGAAAGTAAACATGATCAGGTAAGGTTGACTCCTCAAAACCAGGAGGTTGTTTCACATACACCTCTTCTTTCAGATCTCCATTTAGAAATGCACTCTTCACATCCATTTGAAACACCTTCAAGTCTTTGAATGCAACATAGGCTAGGACCAGTCTGATAGCTTCCGATCTTGGAACAGGGGCAAAGGTTTCATCAAAATCAATACCTTCTTCTTGACAATACCCCTATGCCACTAGCCTTGCTTTGTTTCTTATGATTTGCCCATTTTCATCTAGCTTATTTCTTAACACCCACTTTGTTTCAATGATGGATTTATCCTTTGGTTTGGGTACCAAAGTCCATACATTCTTTCTTTTGAATTCTGCCATGTCCTCTTGCATGGCAGACACCCAGTAGGGATCATTGAAAGCTTCATTAACCTTCTTTGGTTCAATCACTGAAACAAATCCAGAATACAAGCAGATGTTGCAAGCTTTTGATCTTGTTCTAAATGGATCATCTACGTTTCCTATCACCAAATTATGAGGATGGTGCTTGAGGTCTTTGAAGGCTTTTTGGATTGCTTGGTAATTGGGATTCATTTGGATTTGGGGAGAAGAAGTTATATGTTGGCTATCAGCAGTAGAAATGAGTTCATTTTGAGTGGCTGAAATAACTTCATTGTTGCAATCTGTGGGTATCTATACTGAAGAGGGAATGTGTGATATGGAATTAGAATCCAATGATGTTGATTCATTTTCCACATGATTCAGTAGAGGTATAGGATTTGATGAGGATGATTGTACATGGTTAAAGATTTGGATAGGAACAGGTTCATCTACATCATGAGCAGCTGGTGGAGAGGGATCTACTTGCTCTAGAGTGTCTTCTCCAGTTTGCATGAAATCATTAAATTCTTCACCTGAAACATGATTAGAAGAACATGAAGCAACAAAGTCATTTTCATTGAAACTTACATTGATGGATTCTTCTATGACTTTGGTTCTAAGGTTGTATACTCTGTATGCTTTAGAAATCACTGAGTAACCTACAAACACTCCTTCATCAGCTTTAGGAGCAAACTTCTGCAATTGATCCTTTTGATTAAGTATAAAACATTGACAACCAAAAATACGCAAAAAGCTGATGCTTGGCTTCCTCCCTTGAGCACTTCATATGGAGTTTTGTTGTGCCTCTTGATAATAAGGGACCTGTTCTGTGTGAAACATGCACAAATTACAGCCTCAGCTGATTGTTTAGAAGATGAGCTATGATCAGCTGACAGGTTATCAGCTGAGCATTTATCATCTACTAACCTATCGGTTGATGGAGTAGTATTAGCTAATGATACATCAGTTTGTGAAATACTAAGTCTAAGTCATCTGTTTTAAATTTTTGACAACATAATGTCTCTGAGGTTTCAACCAATGATTCCTTTCACTTACTCACATCCTTTGACTTTATATTATTAGGATTTTTACATTCTGAAATCTTACTAGAAGATGATTCAACAGAAAGAATAATTGATTCTTTTGAGTGGGAACTTTTGCTTCTAACAAACTTATTTATGAACACATTTTTGCCTTTAACAGTTTTGAGAAAAGTTTGTGGCAAAATTTCAGCTTTGTCTAAGATATTAGGGTTCTTATTAGAATCAACATAGTTAGCAGCCTTAGAGTAATTTCCACCAATAATAGCTTGAGCTTGTTTGAGTATCTGCTTCATGACACACTGAGTGGTCTTTTCTACAGATACACACCAAGATTTTATTACTTCTTGGAGGTCATTAAACTTTTTGGTTTCTTCACTAGTTTCTTTTATTAAGATCTCATTAAGTATCTTTTGATTAGCTAGCTCATCATTTAAGATAGTTAGCTACTTAAGTTCCTCATCCTTAAGAATTAATTTTTCCTTTAGTGATTCTACTTCTAGTTTTAGCTTGTTCTATCTTTGAATAGCAGACTAGAAATCAATACACAAGTAATCAAACATAGCATTATTCTCATTATCATCATAGTTAATAAATTTTCCAACCTGGTACATAGAAGAAGGATCCAGTTGGTAGTTGAACAAGCTTTTGCAGCCTTTTTCATGTCTTCATCAAAGGAACTACCATCATTGTTGTTGGCTGTCATGCAGAACTGGGCAGAGATCACCTCATCTTCATCTGAGGAGAGATCTTCTTCTGCCCAATCTTCTTCTTCAGCAACAAGAACTTGGCCCTGGGCTTTCTTCTTCTTCTTTTTGTCAAGGACAGCAGCAAAGAGTTTCTTATACTTGGCTTCATAATCAATTTTTCCCTCCTACTTTTGCACAGATGAAGAACCAGTGTTATATTTGGACTTACAGTCACTGGCTATGTGGCCAATCCTGCCACATTTATAACACTCTGCTGTGGAGGCATCAAATGTGGATTTGGGCTTGACAAACTTTGATGACCTCTTGCTGAACCTTCTTGAAGGGTCTGAACTTCTTAACCAGCATTGCTACACCTTCAACCAGTTCTTCCAGATTAGTCTCCTCACAATCATTCTCCTCATCACTTTCTCCGGCACTCTCCACTTCACCTCCTTCTTCATCAGAACCAGAATCAATAGCTGCAAAGCTTCTCATCTTTGTATCTCTTGATACAAGGGCAGTTGGTGCAGCTTTCACGACCTCCATCATCTCCTTGGATGACAACTTCCTTTGTTTGACTGATTGCTCATGGTTTACTATGTTACCATAGAGAGCAAGCAAAGACATTCCCTTAATCTTCTCACTATGTCTTAGAACGGTGACAAAGTGATCCCATGTTTCAGGGAGGGAGTCTAGAAACTTGTTCACCAAAACAAAGTTACTCTTGGTTATGTCTGCCCTTTTCAAGTCATTAATTAGGCAGTTGAACCTGGTGTATGTCTGTGACTCTCCCTTAATCTTCTCACTATGTCTTAGAACGGTGACAAAGTGATCCCATGTTTCAGGGAGGGAGTCTAGAAACTTGTTCACCAAAACAAAGTTACTCTTGGTTATGTCTGCCCTTTTCAAGTCATTAACTAGGCAGTTAAACCTGGTGTATGTCTGTGACTCTCACATTTTTGAGCAAAGAAGAATTCATACTCTTTGTTGAGGAGGAGCTTCTTGTTCTCCTTCACGTCTTCTGTCCCTTCATATGCAACTGTGAGTGTATCTAACATCTCTTTAGCAGAAGAACAGTTAAGCACTTGATGATAGATTTCATTAGGTAGTGCAGAGACAAGAGCTGATCTAGCCTTAACATCTAGGCTAACCAACCTCTTATCTTCATCAATCCACAGATGCATGGGTTTGGTTATGATTCTTTCTGTTGTAGAGGTTTGACCTTCAGATTCTGATGGAATGGATAACACTGATGTTGGAACATAAGGACCATCAGTGACTATTTCAAGCATTTGGATATCAAGGGTGGATAGGAAAAGATGTGCTCTACTTTTCCACATGGAGAAATTTTCTGCATCAAACATGGGACATCTGGTTAAGGACCCAGTGTTTGAGATATTCATGATGTTTGTTGATGAGGCCATTTTGAGAAGGGTAGAAGCAGTTGTAGAGTAAGCAAAACAGATCTAGATATTGATTATCTAACCTGCTCTGGTACCACTTGTTATTCCCAGATTGAGTACACAACAACAAATGTTTGTAGAAGGGGGGGTTAAATACAAACTTTAGCTTTTAAAAATTTAAAGACACACTGATATACTTTTATATAATTCTTATTGATATTGAATCAAGAATTACGTGTACCAGAAGGGGAAATTCTTAGTACAATAAAAGGTGGCAATCTGTTTGTCTAACACATAGACACGCTAACTCTAAAACAACTAATGTATATAGAGTGTTCAACACATGAACAAGTTTGATTCTACACAATGCTTAAACTCTACGAATTTCTCAACTGATGAGATTTTCTTTCTGTGGAGTAGAGACTTCACTATGTTGTATTTTGCATGTTCACCATGCATGTATATATAGAGATCTTGATGTATCCGGTTGCATGAAGGTAGGAGACAAAGAGGATGTGGAAATATAATATATTATTTGTATAGGTAGTGGGTGAAAATTAAAGATACTTTAATCAATAGATTGATAAAAGTAATTGTACTTTTCTGGAAAAGTGCAACCCATTCACAATATAAAATATTAAAACCCACATCTACTGTCGTGTAGAAGTTTCTTTCCCTTTCCATGCTTGTACTTTAATCAACACCATGCTTCTGTTTGATTTGACTTTACCAAGTATGGGATTGCCAGCCATACTTAGTTGTTTGAACAAATCTTCAAGATCTTCGTCTGTTTGAGGTATCATTATCCTTTTCCAGAGGATAAGATCAAACCTTTTTGTCTCATACTTGATCCAAAAAGTGCTTTTTTACTTTTACAAACAAAGATCTAAGGCATAATAGAACAACACATGTTCTGCCTTTTACATATGACTTACAATCTGAAAAGATAGTGCAGATTTGACATTTTGCACGACTCAGCTAACAGATTGTACTAGGAACTCTGATATTCACTACTCAGTTGACAAAACATATCAGTTGATCACTTTTTGCTAGGACTCAGTTGATACATATGCTCATCTGATCATATAGATGCTCAGCTGATCAATAGTAAGCTTAGGAGGGCATAAGCTCATGTATTTGTATGATCAGTTGATCAAGAATGCTCTGTTGATCATTCAAATACATTAGTTTATGTGGAGAGATGACTTGTGTAAGAGAAGACTTACTTAGCTGATGCTATAGGCCTCAGCTGATCCATTTGTTCACTCAGCTGATGGAGTAGCTGAGCAAAGTCCTTGCTCAGCTGATGGTCTAGGCACTCAGCTGATCAACTTTCTTCACTTAGTTGATGGTTTATTTTCCTCAGCTGATGGTCTTCTTTACTTGTTTTCTTCATCTGATGCTCCTTGGTTGATATCCCTTGGCTGATACATTGAGTAGGATCTGATGCTCTCAACTGATGGTTCCATACTTAGCATATTTTTACATAAACTGATTCAAACAACACATGTTTGAATTCTTTCTAAGTCATACTGAATGTGGGGTTTGGTTATCATCAAATTCTATGTTTTAGGATAGGAAGAGTTGATTATTAGGGTGAAGTGATTATCTCCCCAACAATCTCCCCCTATTTTATATGACAAAACCTTTTTCTTTTTGAAGAATCAGTTTGACTTCGAATACAAAAGATTTGAACTTTTAAGTACATTTGGCTACCTAGCTATCTGTTTTTTGTAGCTCTTTTTATTTTGAACCTTGTTCTGTTTTTGGTTTCTTTTCTAGTGTTCCATTTTGTTCTGTTTTTGTGGAATCCTTTTCTTTGTTGTACCATTTTGTTCTGTTTTTGTGGTATCTTTTCATTTTTCCATTTTTATATGTTTTTGATTTTCTGATTTACATAAACATCACTTGAAATAACAGAATATAGAAATGTACAGAAGTATTTACAGAGATTAACTAGTAACTAACTAGTCTATAATATACAATCAACTAGATATCAACAAATCTTCAGAGTTAGATCAGTCTTCAATCATCCCACCATGGTTCTTCTTTTACTTCAAAGTCTTTGGCATGGGGATCTGCTTCAGCTAAGACTTCACATGGGCTTGTACAAAGGCTTCAAAATGTTCATTTCCAGTTCTGCCTCTTGTAGATATCCTTAAGCCAAAGAGAAACTTCTTGCTAGCTTTGTGGATTTCAAACCTTCTAAAGAACCTCCAAGTGCCAACTCTGTCCAGGAAGAATATACCTTCAACACGCATAACTATAAACTTGTACAACTCAGGGGTGATTTTCAATGGCAGAGTTGTGTTGGGACACTCAAAATCAGATAAGTATTCATGCTGGGGTAGTACCTCTCTTAGCTCAAATGGTTTAAAGGGTTTGGAATCTTTCTTGTGAAGATTATCAACTGTGTGCACATGTCTATAAAAGTCATCTGGAGTGAAGGCCCTTTGTGACACAGCTAGAGCTATCCAATTTTGAATTTTCTGAATGAATTGAACTTTGAGCTTGGATTTGGATTTAAAGAGAAGGTACAGGATCTCAACTAACTCTGCGAACCCATAGATATGACACCTATCATAGGATACAACTTCACAGCTATTGAAGTTGTTCTACCTTATAGCTTTGAGGTAGGGTTCACCATCACCTTTGTGGACAGTGGCTCTTGTAATTGGAGTTGGTTCTGTTCTGTTTCTTAAAATGTTGATCTTTTCTCTGAAGCTTTGAAGCCTTTGTTGACTTAGATTGTAGGGAGCAGATAGATCAAGGTTGAAGAGGGTTTTGATGGCATCTGCATGAGATCTAGCTTTGAGTAGTTCAGACTGAGATTTCTCCCTTGCCAATTTGTGTTGAGCAGCAGCTTGATTTTGAACTTGTTCTTGTTCTTGCTGATATGCTAGCTTCTTGGCTTGGTAGATCTCTTCAACTGGAACACCCAATGCTTGAGCCATTTGGGCATTTTCCTTTTCTTCTTGCTCTTTAAGTGCAAGCTCCCTTTGCATATGTTCATCTACTTCAACTTGCTCAGATGTCATTTTCTGTTTGCCTTTGTCTTTAGGAGTAGAGGTTGAAGCCTTTTGGACTGATGGAGTTGATTAGACTGGTGGAGCAGATGGTTTTGGGCTTTATCTTCTTCTTCTGAGGATGTCAGAGAGAGGAGTATCATCCTCATCATCAGAATCAGACTCAATGGCTATTGGTGGAGAGCAACCCTTAGCAACATTCCTTCTTGGCTTTGGCCTGTTAGCCATTCTTTTTAATCTCTTTGGAAACCTTTTCCCTCCCTCAGAAGGTGCTTTTCTTTTGAGAGGAGGAGGAGCTGTTGCTTTGGATGCTTCTTTCTGCAAGATCTTTATAGCAGTTTCATTATAAGCAGCATCCACTTCTTTAGAATCAGGATCATCCTCCCTAGATGAACTTGAGAATTTCTCCCCCTTTTTGGCATCATCAAAAGGAGGATGGGAGTCACCTGTGGTTGGCTTTGGGGTTGGGGTAAGGGCAGGGGTAGGTGTATGGGTTGAGGAAGGGGTATAGGATGGGGTAGAGGTAATTTTAGAGAGTTGAAGGGAGAGGTCATCCTTGAGATCTTTTAGGGCTTTCCACAATGAGAGATGACTCATCCTGGATTGTTCAGTATGTGCTTCAATGTCATCAAGGATGCCTTTAAGGTAAGAAGGCATGGGTAGGAGTTGGTTAAGTATGGGGACAGAAATGTTAGGATTGATTGGGTGTAGGGTTAGGAGTTAGGATAGTAGGTTTGAGATGGTTTGGTTAAGGGAAGAGATAGTGGATTGAGGAAGGATGGGAATGTGTGATTGAGATGGGAGAAGGGTAGAAAGATGGTCTATTTTGGTTAGGATGGGGGTAAGATCAATAGGAGAGGCAGTAGGTGCAGGGGAGGGTAGGGGTGGGGTTTTGAGGGACTCAATGTCTTTTGCAAGTCTAGACAGTTGAGTAGAGGTTTGGGTTTGGAAGGCTTGGAAGGTTTGGGTTAGGTTATCAAGGTTTTGGTTTATGGTTTAGACAAGGGTAAGGTTTGGTGTGTGGGTAGAGGTAGATGGTTGAGAATTGTAAGGGGTGGAGATAGGTTCAAAAAAGTTGGGTAAGGTTTGTGTCCCCTCATTTGAGCCTTGGTGTATAAGCTCAAACTCATTGGGAAGGATTGTTGAGCCCTGTACAAGTGGTTGGTTTGTACCACTAGCATTGGCAGGCTGTGCTTGTGTAAGAACTGAATTGATAAGTTGTGCAAGATAAGTGGATTGAGTGTGGGATGCACTCAATAATAGGGAATCCCTTATTGGATCCACATTCTGTTGTGAGAATGTGAATGGTATAGGTTGACTCAATAGTGGGGTAGACACAGTATGACCTTGGGTTGAGGTCTGTCTTTCAATGAGATCAGCCTTTCGGGAGGCTGTCTCAGCTAGCGGCTTAGATCCCATTTTTACAGATGTATCCTGTTGTGAGGATACATCCACTGGCTTAAAGGTGGCAACATCCAATTGCTCCCCCTCAACATGAGGAAGGGTAATTGGATTTGAGGTCAGAGGTGTGGATTGCACTCCCTCAAAGTGCTCATAATGAGTCACTTCTGGTAACCTTGTATATATGGGGCTACGAATTGGAGTAGAACTACTGACCACATGAGGTTCACTAGAGCTTGGCTGTTGGATTGGTGTATGGACTGGAGAGGAGGATTGGCTATCAAAGGTTGGGACTACCATTTGAATATCCTCCGAGGTGGAATCAGAACTGTCCTTACCTTGGGACATGATGTGCCTGCTCCTGTCAATGAGCTCCAGAAGTTGCACAGAAATTTCTTGATCTTAGGCATCACCATCACCACCAAGAGGACCTTTTTTTTTGAACAGCGAGTGTTAGAGTGTTAGTGAGCTGGGTCCGCAGTGACATCCATATAGGGCAGTATGCGAGCCCCAAGCCACGCGCCAAGTTAGTAATTAAACGCCTTTGCCTGGGTTTGAACCCAGGACCTCCAAGGAAGGCTTTGCCTTCCACCTCCCTCTTAACCACTAGGCCAAGAGATCATTGGTACCAAGAGGACTTAATACCATTGGACTGATAGGAGTAAATTCACCAGCATCACCACCACCAGCATCATCATCTTCATTATTAGTGCCAGTGTGACTTTCTTCGGCATCATCACCATCATTATCATCATCATTCTCATCATCATCACCTGCATTAGCATTGTCATTGGCAGCATCTATTAAATCTTGCATTTAGGCAGTGATTGGAGGACCTCTGTTTGCCTTAATAAAGTGGAATACCTTTTCACCCATGGCAGGGACATGAATATGCTCTTGATGTTCAGTTAAGCCCACATAATCATTTCACCAATCTCCCTCATAACTATCAGGCTTAAGAATCGAATGTAGGGCACCTGAGACCTTGATGATTTCTTGTTTGTGCTCTGAGTGATTTTATCAATAAGATCAAAAAATATAACTTGAGCAAAGTCGATGTTTACCCCAAAGACTAGGGCATAGAGCACTAGAAGCTCAGTTTGATTGATGAGATGGTGGCTTCCAGATTTTGGACCAAAACAACGTATGACCACGTTGTCCAAATACTTCCACGAATGAATAAAGAGCAGAGACTTTTACTTGACCATGCACTACAGGTTCATTGTAGCCGATGGTTTGCAAAACGGTTTGAACTTCTACTCTGGAGGGAAAAGCTGTGTAAGGTGGGAAGTGAGGAATACCAGTGGCTTCTCGAAGTGTTTCTGTGGTGATTTGGAGATGGTAGTTTCCTTGGACTAGGGAGCAGTGGATGGTGTTGTCGTTTAGGTTGTAGGTTGCGGAGTACCATAGCTCACCAATAATTGTATGGTATATGTAGTGTGGATCAGCAGTGAGACTATCGAACAAAGGATGAGCCTGAAGAAACTGAACCATTGGCTCATAACCTTGGTTTTCTCGCGAGGCAGGGATGGTAGTGTAGAGTAGAATGTTGTTTGGAGTTATATTCATTGGTTGGTTGGGTGCAACATTCTCACCAGGGTTGATAGTGGGGTCTGGAATATAGGTGGCCATTTGGTAGGGATGATGAACAGTGAGTATCGAGAGAGAAGTTAGGGTAGTTCTTTGTAGAGAGAGAGAGGGAATTTAGAAAGTTTGAACGGGTAAAGGTGAATGAGAGAGGAAGTGGGATATTTATGAAGGTTAGTTAACAGAGATCGTTAGATACTTACAAAAATTCTAACGAAAAATAAATTAATTAGCTATTAAATGAAATCTGACAAACGAAGTAAATAACTAGGGTTAAAAAGCATTAAATGAACGTAAAAAGTGAAAATTTACTAAGTGTTAAACCGTCAGCTGATCATAGAAATGTATCAGCTGATAGTGAAAATTTGGGTATCAGCTGAGGAAAGTACTTAGCTGAGTATTTCCCTCTTATCTTAGGGTGATCAGCTGACTATGTTTGATCAGCTGATAGGTATCAGCTGAGCATAGTTACTCAATTTTCACAGATTAAGTAAGACTTAGAGATGCTTAGATAAGTGATCCATGATTTTCAACACTTATAAATTAACACAAGCTAAATTACCACTATTCTAAACTAAAAATTAAGAATACCTAGTTTGGATATTAGGAAATTGAACCTTGCTTCATCTAATGGCTTTGTGAATAAATCTGCAAGTTGCAAATCAGTGTTGATGTAGTGCAAGATTACTTTCTTCTTTTGCACATTGTCTCTAAGAAAATGATGTCTGATTTCAATATGCTTTGTCTTTGAATGCATGACTGGATTATTTGAGATGGAGATTGCACTTGTATTGTCACATAGAATTAGGGTGTCTTCAAACTTCACATCATAGTCAAGTAGTTGATTTTGTAACCACAAAATTTGAGCACAACAGCTTCGTGCAGCAATCTATTCTGCCTCTACAGTGGATGTTGACACTGAATTCTGTTTCTTACTAGACCAACTAATCAATCTCCCTCCTAGAAGTTGACAACCACCTGACGTACTTTCTCTGTCTAGTGTACACCCTGCAAAATCAGAATCAGAATATCCAATTAAACTCAAAATCTGAGTCTTCGGGGTACCAAAGACCAAGATTAGGAGTTCCTTTGAGATATCCGAATATTCTCTTAATAGCAACAAGATGTGATGCCTTAGGATCTGCTTGATATCTTGCACAGAGACATGTTGAAAAGATTATATCTGGTCTACTTGCAGTGAGGTATAAAAGTGACCCAATCATTCCTCTTTAAGTAGTAATGTTCACTGATTTACCATCAGTGTCCTTTCCTAACTTGATAGAAGTAGACATAGGTGTTTTCATTGAAGAACAGTTTTCAAAATCAAACTTCTTGAGTAAATCTTTGACATACTTTGTTTGATGAATGAAAATACCATCAACCTCTTGTTTAATTTGCAAACCAAGAAAATAGTTTAACTCACCCATCATGCTCATCTGATAATTATCAGACATGAGTTTAGAAAACTTTTTGCATAGTTCCAAATTAGTAGACCCAAATATTATATCATCTACATATATTTGCACAAGTATCACATCACCTTTGTACTTCCTTATAAATAAAGTGCTATCAATGCATCCTCATGTAAAACCTTTGTTAATGAGAAAAGAAGAGAGGGTATCATACCAGGCTCTTGGAGCTTGCTTAAGACCATATAAAGCTTTGTTTAGAAAGTAAACATGAACAGGTAAGCTTGACTCCTCAAAACCAGGAGGTTGTTTCACATACACCTCTTCTTTCAGATCTCCATTCAGAAATGCACTCTTCACATCTATTTGGAACACCTTGAATTTTTTGAAGGCAGCATAGGCTAGGAACAGTCTGATAGCTTCCAATCTTGCAACAGGGGCAAAGGTTTCATCAAAATCAATACCTTCTTCTTGACAATACCCCTGTGCCACTAGCCTTGCTTTGTTTCTTATGATTTTCCCATTTTCATCTAGCTTATTTCTAAACACCCACTTTGTTCCAATGATGGATTTATCCTTTGGTTTGGGTACCAAAGTCCATACATTCTTTCTTTTGAATTTTGCCAGTTCCTCTTACATGGCAGACACCCAGTGGGGATCATTAAGAGCTTCATTAACCTTCTTGGGTTCAATCACTGAAACAAATCTAAAATACAATCAGATGTTGCAAGCTTTTAATCTTGTTCTAACTGGATCATCTATGTTGCCTATCACCAAATTATGAGGATGGTGCTTGAGGTCTTTGAAGGCTTTTTGGATTGCTTGGGAATTGGGATTCATTTGGATTTGGGGAGAAGAAGTTATATGTTGGCTATCAGCAGTAGAAATGAGTTCATTTGGAGTGGCTGATATAACTTCATTGTTGCAATCTGTGGGTATCTCTACTGAAGAGAGAATGTGTGATATGGAATTAGAATCCAATGATGTTGAGTCATTTTCCATATGATTCAGTAGAGGTATAGGATTTGATGAGGATGATTGTACATGGTTAAAGATTTGGATAGGAATAGGTTCATCTACATCATGAGCAGCTGGTGGAGAGGGATCTACTTGCTCTGGAGTGTCTTCTCCAGTTTGCATGAGATCATTAAATTCTTCACCAGAAACATGATTAGAAGAACAGGAAGCAACAAAGTCATTTTCATTGAAACTTACATCGATGGATTCTTTTATGACTTTGGTTCTGAGGTTGTATACTCTGTATGCTTTAGAAATCACTGAGTAACCTACAAACACTCCGTCATCAGCTTTAGGAGCAAACTTCTGCAATTGATCCTTTTGATTGAGTATAAAACATTGACAACCAAAAATATGCAGAAAGCTGATGCTTGGCTTCCTTCCCTTGAGCACTTCATATGGAGTTTTGTTGTGCCTCTTGATAATAAGGGACCTGTTCTATGTGAAACATGCACAACTTACAGCCTCAGCTGATTGTTTAGAAGATGAGCTATGATCAGCTGACAGGTTATCAGCTGAGCATTTATCATCTACTAACCTATCAGTTGATGGAGTAGTATTAGCTAATGATACTTCAGTTTGTGAAATACTAAGATCTAAGTCATCTATTTTCAAGGTTTGACAACATAATGTCTCTGAGGTTTCAACCAATGATTCCTTTCCTTTACTCACATCCTTTGACTTTATATTATTAGGATTTTTACATTCTGAAATCTTACGAGAAGATGATTCAACAGAAAGAATAATTGATTCTTTTGAGTGAGAACTTTTGCTTCTAACAAACTTATTTGTGAACACATTTTTGCCTTTAACAGTTTTGAGAAAAGTCTGTGGCAAAATGTCAGCTTTGTCTAAGATATTAGGGTTCTTATTAGAATAACATAGTTAGCAGCCTTAGAGTAATTTCCACCAATAATAGCTTGAGCTTGTTTGGGTATCTGCTTCATGACACACTGAGTGGTCTTTTCTACAGATACACACCAAGATTTTATTACTTCTTGGAGGTCATTAAACTTTTTGGTTTCTTCACTAGTTTCTTTTATTAAGATCTCATTAAGTATCTTTTGATTAGCTAGCTCATCATTTAAGATAGTTAGCTACTTAAGTTCCTCATCCTTAAGAATTAATTTTTCCTTTAGTGATTCTACTTCTAGTTTTAGCTTCTTCTATCTTTGAATAGCAGACTAGAAATCAATACACAAGTAATCAAACATAGCATTATTCTCATTATCATCATAGTTAATAAATTTTCCAACCTGGTACATAGAAGAAGGATCCCAGTAGGTAGTTGAACAAGCTTTTGCAGCCTTTTTCATGTCTTCATCAAAGGAACTACCATCATTGTTGTTGGCCATCATGCAGAACTGAGCAGAGATCACCTCATCTTCATCTGAGGAGAGATCTTCTTCTGCCCAATCTTCTTCTTCAGCAACAAGAACTTGGCCCTGGGCTTTCTTCTTCTTCTTTTTGTCAAGGACAGCAGCAAAGAGTTTCTTATACTTGGCTTCATAATCAATTTTGCCCTCCTACTTTTGCACAGATGAAGAACCAGTGTTATATTTGGACTTACAGTCACTAGCTATGTGGCCAATCCTGCCACATTTATAACACTCTGCTGTGGAGGCATCAAATGTGGATTTGGGCTTGACAAACTTTGATGACCTCTTACTGAACCTTCTTGAAGGGTCTGAACTTCTTAACCAGCATTGCTACACCTTCAACCAGTTCTTCCAGATTAGTCTCCTCACAATCATTCTCCTCATCACTTTCTCCGGCACTCTCCACTTCACCTCCTTCTTCATCAGAACCAGAATCAATAGCTGCAAAGCTTCTCATCTTTGTATCTCTTGATACAAGGGCAGTTGGTGTAGCTTTCACGACCTCCTTCATCTCCTTGGATGACAACTTCCTTTGTTTGACTGATTGCTCATGGTTTAGTAAGTTACCATAGAGAGCAACCAGAGACATTCCCTTTATCTTCTCACTATGTCTTAGAACAGTGACAAAGTGATCACATGTTTCAGGGAGGGAGTCTAGAAACTTGTTCACCAAAACAAAGTTGCTCTTGGTTATGTCTGCCCTTTTCAGGTCATTAACTAGGCATTTGAACCTGGTGTATGTCTGTGTAAGACTCTCACCTTTCTGAGCAAAGAAGAATTCATACTCTCTGTTGAGGAGGAGCTTCTTGTTCTCCTTCACCTCTTCAGTCCCTTCATATGCAACTGTGAGTGTATCTAACATTTCTTTAGCTGAAGTACAGTTAAGCACTTGATGACAGATCTCATTAGGCAGTGTAGAGACAAGATCTGAGCTAGCCTTAACATCTAGGCTAACCAACCTCTTACCTTCGTTTGTCCACAGATGCATGGCTTTGGTTATGATTCTTTCTGTTGTAGAGGTTTGACCTTCAGATTCTGATGGAATGGATAACACTGATGTTGGAACATAAGGACCATCAGTGACTATTTCAAGCATTTGGATATCAAGGGTGGATAGGAAAATATGTGCTCTACTTTTACACATGAAGAAATTTTTTGCATCAAACATGGGACATCTTGTTAAGGACCCAGTGTTTGAGATATTCATGTTGTTTGTTGATGAGGCCATTTTGAGAAGGGTAGAAGCAGTTGTAGAGTAAGCAAAACAGATCTAGATATTGATTATCTAACCTGCTCTGGTACCACTTGTTATTCCCAGATTGAGTACACAACAACAAATGTTTGTAGAAGGGGGGGTTGAATACAAACTTTAGCTTTTAAAAATTTAAAGACACACTGATATACTTTTATATAATTCTTATTCATATTGAATTAAGAATTACGTGTACTAGAAGCGGAAATTCTAAGTACAATAAAAGGTGGCAATCTATTTGTCTAACACATAGACAAGCTAACTCTAAAACAACTAATGTATATAGAGTGTTCAACACATGAACAAGTTTGATTCTACACAATGCTTAAACTCTACGAATTTCTCAACTGATGAGATTTTCTTTCTGTGGAGTAGAGACTTCACTATGTTGTATTTTGCATGTTCACCATGCATGTATATATAGAGATCTTGATGTATCCGGTTGCATGAAGGTAGGAGACAAAGAGGATGTGGAAATATAATATATTATTTGTATAGGTAGTGGGTGAAAAGTAAAGATACTTTAATCAATAGATTGATAAAAGTAATTGTACTTTTCTGGAAAAGTGCAACCCATTCACAATATAAAATATTAAAACCCACATCTACTGTCGTGTAGAAGTTTCTTTCCCTTTCCATGCTTGTACTTTAATCAAAACCATGCTTCTGTTTGATTTGACTTTACCAAGTATGGGATTGCCAGCCATACTTAGTTGTTTGAACAAATCTTCAAGATCTTCGTCTGTTTGAGGTATCATTATCCTTTTCCAGAGGATAAGATCAAACCTTTTTGTCTCATACTTGATCCAAAAAGTGCATTTTTACTTTTACAAACAAAGATCTAAGGCATAATAGAACAACACATGTTCTGTCTTTTACATATGACTTACAATCTGAAAAGATAGTGCAGATTTGACATTTTGCACGACTCAGCTAACAGATTGTACTAGGAACTCTGATATTCACTACTCAGTTGACAAAACATATCAGTTGATCACTTTTTGCTAGGACTCACTTGATACATATTGCTCAACTGATCATATAGATGCTCAGCTGATCAATAGTAAGCTTAGGAGGGCATAAGCTCATGTATTTGTATGATCAGTTGATCAAGAACGCTCAGTTGATCATTCTAATACATTAGTTTATGTGGAGAGATGACTTGTGTAAGAGAAGACTTACTTAGCTGATGCTCTGGGCCTCAGCTGATCCATTTGTTCACTCAGCTGATGGAGTAGCTGAGCAAAGTCCTTGCTCAGCTGATGGTGTAGGCACTCAGCTGATCAACTTTCTTCACTCAGCTGATGGTTTATTTTCCTCAGATCATGGTCTTCTTTACTTGTTTTCTTCATCTGATGCTCCTTGGCATCCCTTGGCTGATACATTGAATAGGATCTAATGATCAGCTGATGGTTCCATACTTAGTATATTTTTACATAAACTGATTCAAATAACACATGCTTGAATTCTTTCTAAGTCATACTGAATGTAGGTTTGGTTATCATCAAATTCTATGTTTTAGGATAGGAAGAGTTGATTATTAGGGTGAAGTGATTATCTCCCCAACAATAACTGTGTAGTACAATTAGCAGTTAAATCTCCCTTTATTAAACTCATGAAAGACAATACTCGCCTGTTAGGCTAATATTAGGCAAACTACAGTATTGGCACTCCCGGTATAGTCACAAATTATACATATCAGATTTGGTGTAAAACAGGACTGTCATAGGGCAAGGCACACTCGTGACTCAAGGGGCACGCCCCGTACCCTGGTCACATGTACGCCCCGTGACCAAAGGTACTCCCCCGGACCATCTAGGGTTAGGCACGCCCGTACCTTTTCGAGGTACGCCCATGCCTACCCGGGTACGCCCTAAGGCATGGTTAGATCTTGAGAGGTACACCCGTGCCCTTTGACACACAGCAACAGCTTCGACCAGAGCCTGCTGTTTCCCTTTTCAAATTAACCAAAACTCAATTCTAACCATTTCCAGATGTTCCCTTTCATTCGCATATGAACCTATGTTACATTAACATGCTAAAAACACATCTTTTACACATTATAACAACATATAGCAGATTTGGGATCAATTTCTACCGTTTGAGCTATTTTCACAAAATCATTCAATTCAATCATAAACAGCAATCTAATTACATATATTGATTTCTAAACATTTGGAATTGGTCTAGGAACAACTTAGAACAATTAACTTCAAAGATTGAAGCCAATTTATACATGGACCCATTTGAACCTAAAACTAGAACTTGGTAGAATTTGAGAAGAAAGCTTACAAGAATCAAGAGGATGATGTAGAACAGATTGCAACAAAGATTCACAGCAGATTGTTGGGTTCAATTCCAGTCTTGATTGCTTGTGTTCTTCAATCTTCAAGAGAGAAAGAGGCAAGAGTTTAGTGTGTGTATGGGTGAAGTGTGTGTGAGTGTCGTGTATGTGTATAGAGAGGATAGACATGAGGACTATTAGTAGTTCTCATTTATCCACAAGGGGTATCTTGTTCATCTTTTCAACATACAACTCAACGCACGAATACCTATTTTAACTAACGAGGATATTTTTGGAAACCTCGTTTGAAACAATTTAATATTTAATCCTTATTATCTGTTTTCTTTTATCATTTTTAAATTCCCATATAATTAACCAATAACTTATTTTCTTAAAATACTTAGCATATTTCTTAATTTAATTCTTTTAAATTAATTCACATACCTAATGGAGCGCACGAATAGGCCCGATTTGAGGATGTTATAAAATATATTCACAACCTTTTTTTCAATTATGGAGAACAGAAAAATAAAGGAATGTAAAAACGATAAAAGAAAATAGAAATGACACCAAAAGAAAATTATTCACGGTCACTGTATTACATGAATAACATACTTTATACGTCTTGAAAACATGTTAACGTAATGGACCAAGGCCCATTATTTTTCTTTTGTTTCTTTTTTCAAGTTTTACACACACAAATATATATATATATATATATATATATATATATATATATATATATGTATATGTATATATATATAATATCTCAACAGTCCTCTTATATGCCGGCCCAACTTCCGACTTTAAAAAAGAATGATAATGTGCTTCTTGGCCAGTTTAAGGGGCTATTTGTTAAAAAGTAATGATTAAGTACCAAATGATTCTATGGTCTGAATAATTCAAAGGCTCTGAATGAATCTGACTCTGAATGTGACATGTTGTTTGATAAAGGTTGTTAATGAACAATTTAAATGAGGCAAATTATCATTTTAACCTTAATAGTGATATATTATATTATAAGATATGATTGTTTAAGAAGACAACGTATGAAAAAGAGGAGTATTAGGGTAAAATACTTGGTGCTTAATTATTCATAATGCACTTTAAGGTAGAATGATTCGGCAACATTATGCTGAATAATTCAGCACAGTCTTCATTCAGAGGCGGCAATCAAACACGTTAAATGCTGAATAATTAAGCATTTAGAGCTAAATGTTAAACAGCAAACAAACAGCCCCTAAGTCTTCAATGCTACCGTCTTTAATTCAACGACTTTTGCACATTTCTTCACTCCTGATCATTCCAAACTGAAATAGCCAAATTTAGATTAAGTAAACATTTGAACACAATTTAAGCTACAATTTGACTCGAAAAACATAGATATTGTCGTGAAATAAATATATATTATATGTTAAAATACTGCAATATTAGTAAGATCACACACAAACTTACTAGAATATCTTTCATCAAAGAGATGAGGCCAATTGTCCATGAATATCTTTCATGGAAGAGATGAAGATGGCTTTGAATGAGGTGAAGAAAACTTAAAAAAAACTTAATCTTCTACGCAAATGACTTATGGATTATGAAGAAGATGAAAACTTTTTAGGGTTTGGGCATGCTATCGACGTGAAAGGAGGCTGCCACACTCGACGAGATGGAGAGGATGCAGGTTCACGATGAGTATGAATGAAATTACGGAAGAGCAAAAGATGTGAGATTGTGTTTTTGACTTCTTGGTTCTTGTTTGTTACATATTAATTAAAGATAAGATAATCTTAAATTTTGTTTTAAAAACTGTTAAAGTGATTGTCCTTTGATATTCCGATATAGTTCCAGGTAAAAACAGAACTCTTTGGAACCAGAACCGAAAGAACTGAACCCAAAAACAGAGAACAATTGGAACCGAGAACTGTTTCGCTTATGTGTAATTCGGTACGGTCCAGTCGGGTCTATACGGTTATTTTTCTCATCTCTTTTTATAATAAACATAGATGATGATAAGGAATTTGAATGTATATGTATCCATTATTGGTGTAGAATAAGATGTAATATATTTATTTCTAAATTAAATTAAATGTTAGTCTTTTATTAATATTAATATTAAAATAAAATAATGAGATAAAAGATAAAAGATTTAGAAAATGACATTATACTTTTCAATTTTTCATCTTAAAATAGTTGCAATCCTAAAGAAAAAGACACAATGAGTTATCAAACAAAATTGAGTGTTGAAATAAACATCATAATACATAACTATCTAAATGTGGTTTTTAGTCATGTTCATAAATATTGTAATTATAAATCCTAAGATTTAATTGATTTAATCATATATTAATATTGTGGATAAGATATTTGAATTAGAAAAGTATTAAATTGATTTAAAGTCAAAATTGACTTTTAAATTCAACTACTTAAAGTCAAATTAAGTTTTTATCTTTGATAAAATAAACTGTTATGATTTAATTTTGATTATATAAAAGGTTATGGTTTACAAATTGAATTGATGAAAGATTAAACTTTTATTTACATTCGAAGATAATTACAGCAATTTACATGGACCTGGCTTTTATATTTCATTGTTATATTCTTCCTAGACATATCATAATATAAAAGGGTTTAGTTCACTAAAATTTATCAAAGTTGTTACGTTTTGATATTATGTGTATCGAACTTTAAAAGTTGCTATTGTTATTGTATGTATTTTGGTTACATAAAAAGGTAAAAAAACTTACAAGTTTAGTACATACAATATAAAGTTTAATACATATAATAGCGACTAATTAAAAGTTTGATACACACAATAGGAAATTTTCAAGTCCAATACATACAATAGCAAAACATGACAACTTGGATACATTTTTGTGAACTAAATCCTAATATAAACAAAAGATTAACATAGATCAAATTTATTAAATAATTATAAGCATTTATTTAATAGAATAAATTTAATTATTTAATTTTGACTATCCACACTTATTCAAAATTAAAATTACAATATTGACTTTTATAATTGAACAAATAATCAAAATTATTAAGGCAATTTCATTATATAATCTCTTTAAAACTTAAAATATCTTATTTGTCCTCATAATTTACAAATATCATATTTACACTTATAACATTTCATAATATCGTATTTTAATAAAATTTTAAGTTTATCATTTTAATATATTTTATAACTACTTTTGATTTGTTTTTAACTATAATCAATCAATATCTAACCTTATAGCTCTAATTGTATCACTAGTGATTAATAGTTTATACAAGAAATACAATCATGTATTTACATATCATGATATTATATTTTTTTGATTACGTCTGCCCTTAACCTCGTATTTTATAAATTTTTATTTCTTAATCTAGTCCATATAATAACATTAATATTTAATAGCATGTGTAACCAAAGTGACAATTAGTAATAGAAGATTGATATGCCATACTCTTTGACCTTGGAAAAGGTCGATGTAATTAAATTATGGGCATGTGCTTGACAAACTACGTTTTGACTTCTTTCCTTCTAAAGTCTAACCTATGTTTCCGTGCATCAAAAATGTATCTTTATTTGTTAAATTCGTTGAGTTGCAAAATAGCTTTAAAAGTGACGTGTCTTCTCCGATGATAGTCAATTTCTTTTGGGTAGGGATCATCCGGATTGACTAGTACATACATATAGTAATTATTCACTTTTTTCAGAAAAATACAAAGAAGTCTTAATAGAATTAGAACCTATCATAATAAGTAACATCATTCCAATATAATGATATTGTGGAACTACAAGCTCCATAGTATAACCGAAAGACAAGATTTGCTTTTGCATATCTATAATAGTTAATGTGATTTTATAATTAAGTTATTTACCTTAAGATCTTTATACAATTATTTAAAGATAGTACAAACGTACACAATACATACACATATCTATACTACTATATAAAACATTTGAGCTTTTTACTTAAAACTTTTAAATTTTAAGTAATTTAAGATTACTATTCTACCCTCAGCTACCAAAACTTAACACAAAGGCTCTAAAAACTCACGGCTCAATATAAAATGATTCCATAAATATAAAATGACTTAAAATGATTCCATAAACTCATAAATAGAAAATGACTTAAAATGATTCCATAAACTCACGACTCGATATAAAATGATTGCAGATTGATTCTTTGTTTCACCTGCTAAATATATAATAATCATGTTTCAATATTAAATGATTGCAACCTCGATGGACTATATACCATAATTATCATTAATCATAAAAGGAAATGATTAAGTCAAGTGGTAACCTCTCAATATAAATTCAATAAAAGTCCATCCATAAAAATTCAAAAAAACATAAAAGAAAATGATTAAGTAAAATGACTAGGAAATGATAACTGTCAATAAAAACCCCATAACAGTGAAATTAACAAGTATAAAGAATATGGTTCAAAAAAAGGAAATGATAACTTGTTAATAAAAAGTCAATAAAACATACGATTGCACAATCTCAGGAACTTTAAAATCTGAAATTACACTATATATACGATATAGAGTTTAAGGTTCTACTCTTTTTTATCAAATACTCACCATATTTTGCGGTATTCGTCATGAACAATGAAATGAACACCTCTGCAACTCCGGTTAATGTTGATTCACTCAATCAAAATCAGGTAATAATCTCAGCATCTTTCCCTTAAATATAATGTAAACATTACACAATAGTACATTAGTTTAAAGAATATTCTTTATGTAAAAAATAATGTAATAGATAAATAGTAAGACATGAGTTTACTAACGTCGTAGTGTTTCGTTTGATGATCATTGTTTAAAAAACAATAATCTTGTAGTAAAATGAATCACTAAACATTAAAGAATAAACATTACGTAAACAAGAAACAGTAAGACATGAGTATACTAATATTGTAGTGATTCGCTTGATGAACACTGTTTAGAACAATGATCTTGTAGTAAATGAATCACTAAAGAGTAAACAATAAACATGTTTATGATTGTATAATGTAACAACGATATAGTGATTTCACACTATTGTTTTGTAAATCTATGAACAATTCAACATACTAACATGTCATTATTTCAGAACGTTAATAGGAAATGGAGATCGTTGCAACAAATGTACCGTTGACCATCGTTCATGACCCATAAAACATCAATGACCAATGCTTTTTGTTGAAAATCATATCGTTGAGGTAAATCTGCCAAAACTTTATCATTTTCTAAAAAGTAATTATGTTTGATAATTTTTTCTTCTTCTTGTGTAATGATAACCAACTAAATAAATTAAAACTACATGAGTTTACTATTTCGTAAATACGTTTATTCCAAAAACACAATTAAAATATACATTATGGATTGTATATTAAAATAAATTATGATATTAAATCTGTTTTAAGTAACTTTCAATATACTTATAATTCTTGGCACGCAAATATGCTCATATATCTAAAAAAATAAGGTAAAAACTATTTGATCCTGCTACTAAGCCCTACATGCTTCTAAGCCACCGAAAAACAGTTTAATTAATAAAATCCATAGAAAAAGAGTAGGTTACATAAACCTTACAGTGGGAGTCAAGCCAACAACATAATTGTCATCCCACATTTGGGTTTCCATGAAATACACATGTACACATTAACTAATGAAAATCAAAAGAACAAAAGAGTCATTAAAAACCTTAAATTATTATCGAAAAAACTTTACAAAATTATTAACTAAGCAATCAAACCATATACAAACACTAAATTCATGATTAGATCCCAAGCATTTAAAGATAAAGTAATAAAGTACTAATATATTTGTGGCAAATAAGGTAGTAAAATGAAAAACATACGATAAATAAATAGTGAATATTAGTTAATAGTTATCAATCACATGCTATCTTTATAACCACACTTGTGATAAGATATATTCTTTGACAACAAATAAATATTAGGACACTAATCATGAATATCATTAAGTTTCTAATTATCATAATCAATCAATAACCAAGAAAAAAATATTAATGTGCAATAAATTTCAATATCTAACACATCTTCTTATTATAACAAAAGAGTAATTAGTCTACCATTTGACATGATTCATTTCCAAAACTCTAAAATGACTTAGAGAAACATAAATATAAAACTACCAATTACAAGCTATTCAACCTTTGAAGAGTAAGGTTCAGAAATTGACAGCAATTGCCATTCTTAAACCAATAATCAGTGACAGATATACCTCTTGGCTAGAAAATGTAAGTTCTAAAACACAACCATAACATAGTTTTAAAATTAGGTTTATTTAGAGAAAATTACACATTCAAGCTTAAATCCATAAGTCTTAACTGAGACAGAACATATAAACACACACAAATTTTTCAATTTTGTAACATTACGAATAAAGCACATTACACGAACTGGGTTTTCTTATGATAGAGTATATAAACATTCTTTTTATATATACTACTCATATATACTACATAGTAATCTAAAGCTGTTAAGCAAGAAAAAGAAAAACAACCTACAAGATAAAGAAGATAGCAAGAATTAAAGCATACACTTCAGATAAACCATTACCAAGAACCTTATGACATGAATTTCAACTATACTTTATTAACCTACTTTTATCTCCATTTTCAAAACAAGCAACTATGCTCATATATCTAAAAAAATCTCTATTTCTTCATATTTGCATAATAACTGTAAACCTACTTTTACTACATCAATATATTCATATGGTACAAGTAATATGTCACCATTCGATTAGCAATCTGAATTCATTATTCGAGTATAAATCTCATTTGAGTTATATCAGTATGTTGAATTCGTATAACCATAAGCTTATCTATTCATATAATAGAGGTCTAAAAGTCATAAACACATACATATATCTATACTTAATTCTGTATGGATATTATACATTTATACTTGTCTCCATTACTTCATATATTGTAACTCATATACATATATCTTTTATGTTCATATTACCATTCTCTTGTTTAATACACAAGCTGCATCTATTAACTCATCATTACTTGAATATAACATTTGTACCATACAATAACATCATCCTCATGTGAACTTCATATTTATATTATACAATTTATTATACATAATTGCACGTCTATAATCTTAAACCCAACTATCTCCTTATACTTCTTCACTTTTAATCACTTACTTGCTCACTTATATATATATATATATATATATATATATATTACATTAGTATAGATATATTATCAAAGTAGTATAGATATATTATCAAAGTAGCAATCTTTCATAACCAACTACATAAAATTGCTTTAGCTTGAATTACTCATTACATATAATAAAAAGTCTAAGATACTCACTTGAGGTCCTCATAACTGCAACTGACTTCAACTAGTGGTTCCCTTTAGTCCATTTTCAACCTATATGTATAACCCAATAATCAGTGCATAAAAGAACCACTTTACCCTCCTGATTTGTGGAAGCGTCGTGTCCAAAAGAGCGACACAGATACCACACGCACTCTGTTTCCTACAGCCTCTAATGAACTCCTTATTCATCTCCCAAATCAACAATTAGTTAAGTTCAGAGATAATGATGTAATGATAAATATTATTGATAGAGAGACAAAAGAACAATGCTAACGGCTTTTTTTAAAGGAATAAAATAGATGCAAGTGCCAAACAATATTTATACAAAGATTTTTCAAAATATTTCACATGGAATGCGAGTTCACGTAGTTGGAATCCCCAACAAAAAAGAGCTATGAGATGGAGATTAGTGTCTGCTAATCCAGCTGAAGGAGAAAGGTACTACCTACGTCTACTTTTGGTACTGTTGGAATATGCCCGCTGACACGAACGAGTTAATAGCATTGCTGAAGAAGTGTAGGCCTATTGGGTCACACACCAAGTATTGATTCCGGCAACACGATCAAGCAAAAGAGAGGAAAAGGCCAAAATGGGTTTTGGCAGCATGGTACACGGGCCGTGTTCTTGAACACGGGCCATGTCCAGCCCAACTAGCACGGGGCGTTTTGGCCCAAGAAGAGACCGTGTGCTTTGGGCCTACACGTCCGTGTATATGAACACGGGCCGTGTTGGGTCTGTTAGACACGGGCTAACTTGGCCCAATTGAGGCCTTGGGTTTGGGCCTACACGGCCGTGTTGACCAACACGGGCCGTGTACAGGCTCTGTAACAGCAGAATAAACAGCTTTAAACACTCATTCTAATGGGGTGAATGTGGGTGAATGATAGGCCACGATTGATATGTCTCTGGAACAGACTTTTGGTAGCTCTAGAGTCTTATGCTAGAGTTCATACTCTCTCTTATGGTTCTTCTTCTTTGTGATCAAGTTTGGTGCACAAGAGGAAGGTAACATACACTTTGTGATCAAGCTTTGATAAACAAAGGTGTTGCTTGTTCTTGTATTGTGTTGTTTTGGTGGCTACATCAACCTACTAGCATTGGGGAATCAAGTGTGCTTGGGGTGGACTACTCTAGAGGAATTCTTCCTTGAATTCTAAACACTTTGACAAAGAAGAAAGCTTTGGTGATCTTGCATTATGGTATAACCTTTCTTCTTTCTTGTTTATTACATTCTAGTTGCAACTTCATGTTTAGATGTTGGTCCATGGCATGTGTGTTTGTTTGGCTAGTTTAGTTTTTGTATTGTATCTTGCTTCCGTTGCTACTCGTTTATGCCAAACAAATACCTTCAGTGGTATCAGAGCCATATCTAACATGACTTTGCACTAACAAGTCTAGAAAAACCATATGAATATTTTATACAAGAAAATTGTTTTCTTGAAAGTTTTTCGTGTAGATTTTTGTTAGGCTAAAATTGATATATTTGTAGCCTACATAATAATCATATAAATATTTTTATATTAGAAAATTGTTTTCTAGAAATGGTTTTTCATGTAGATTCATGTTAGGCTAAAATTGGTGTATTTGTAGCCCACCTAAGATGTTAGTTTTTACATCAAGTCTCAAAAATCATATAAGTACATTTATATAAGAAAATTGTTTTCTTAAAATTGGTTTTTCCATTGAGGCTCTTGTTGTGCTAGAATAGATTTATTCGTAGACGTGTTAATATATTTTAGTTTTTATATTTATATATTTGTTGTAACTTGGCATGAAGTGTACACAAATATATACTTATAAATATATATATATATATGAATATGTGTCTCAAAAATGGTTTGGTACACTAATGCATATGTACAAGGATTGTCATTTTGGTGCCTTTGATGTTGTTGACAATCTTGACTAAAATATAGATATATATTTATATCATGGTTTTGTGTGGCACACCATGTTTCACTTATGTTGCGTTTGGTTAATTCGGTAACACGATATGCCCTTAGACCTATGTGTTGTGGTGGTTGATTGATTCGGTTTTTGGTGGCTTGCGTGCCATATTGATGTAAATATTTATTTATATATTTCTTGGTGCGGCTTGCACGCCGTTTATTTTATTCCGTGTATTTGTATAAATAGTGTAGGAATGCGACATGCGTGTCGTTTATATATATATTCTATGTATTTGTAAATAGTATAGAATTAGAACCGGAGAAGTCAACGGGAGTCATGGTGATGACGTCTTGGCGAGAAGGAATCAACACGCTATTGGAGGTGTTGGATTCAGTGGGAGCTCACCCAATGAGACTTTACCTTGTCCTTAGGTTTTGGCCTCGTTTTCCCCGTTGTGGCTCACGGGGAAAACGCATAGGAGTTTTGGGCATGTTACCGAATTATACATATATATATATATATATATATATATTTGTGTGGTTGTGTTTTATTTTTCTATGCATGGATTAGGATTCGCATGCTAGACAATTTTTCTATAAAATTAAATAAAATATAACGTTTGTTAAAATGGTTAACAATCTCGCGCGAATAGAATTGACAAAGAAAATATAAACTTGGTATTATATTTAGGTAGTGCTTAAAATCGTTTTGACACTTACTTTGTTAATTCACAAAAGGTTTTTTATAAACCGGAAACAAAATCCTGTTTTTAAAAATGTAAATCACGCACCATCCGTAAGATGACACCACCCGAATCTAACAAAACAAGGATGATTGTCGAGCTAAGCACGAGTCATTCCTTGCGTAGTTGTGTGGAAGGTGAGTGGGGTAACTCGCATGATTGGTTGTCGAGCTAAGCACGAGCCAATTGATGGTCGGGAGTGCCACCCGTGTGTCTTGTCGGACGGTTTACAATTTTAGTATATAATTCTTGATTAGTTGTCGAGCTAAGCATGAGCTAAACAAAAATTATATATTAAGATTGGTGTAAGGAAAGGATCAAACATGCCAACCGACATAATGGATGTCAACGGATCCCGCAAGTGTCTAAGAGTTGTAATAGAGATTACAATTGGTAAAATGGTTGCCGGCCTAAATAGCTTCGCCACGTGATCCGCGGCAAACCCATCACGGTGCGAGGTGAAACAAGGTTCTTAGCCCTTGTTACGAATAATTGTTTTATCTAAAACTATGGGGTAATTATTTTTAACAAGGTTTATCTAAACTAACCAAAACCTGTATTATTGTTATTTATAGATGTCAAACCAAAACAATACCACGTCAAACATCTCACTTCGAGTGTTCCCAGAAAGGGAGAAACTCACGGGGGTGAACTTTATTGCATGGCTTAGGCAATTGAGGATTGTCCTTCGCCATGATTCAAAGTTGCACATCCTTGAGGAACCCCTTCCGGAGCCACTTGCTACCAACGCGACTTGGGCCGTCCGATACGGGTATGAAAAACGTGTTGAGGACACGCACGATGTTGCCTGCCTTATGTTGTCAACTATGAGCTTGGAGTTGCGAAAGCAGCTCAAACACATGAGTGTATACAATATGTTAAACAAGCTCAAGGACATGTTCCGACAACAAGTTAGGCAGGAACAATATGAGTGTGTTAAAAGCCTAGTCGGTTGTAGGCTGCAGGAAGGAGGGAATGTTGGTCTTCACGTTCTTAAGATGAAGGCGAACATGGACCAAATGTAGAGGTTAGGATTTCCTATTGGGAGAGAGCTCGTTGTGGATATTGTACTCCAGTCTCTGCCCGCATCATATGATCAGTTTGTCACAAACTATCATATGCAAGGATTGGAGAAGTCCTTAAGTTAATTGCATGACATGTTGAAGTCTGCGGAATCTGACATGGCCAAGCATAATTCCACCTCAACCACTCCCGTATTGGGCTTAAAGAAACAAAAGAAAAGGAAGAAGAAACCGACCCTAAGAGGAAAGGTTGGAGTTTCCAAGCCTATCTTAATATTGAGTCGAAGGACATAGAGAATGTGCCTCAAGAAAAGGTGGTTTGCTACTTCTGTGGGAGATTTGGAAATTGGGGCCGTCACGCCTACCCTGCGTTCCGAGAGGATATAAAACTTCTCAGAAAAGAGAGAGTTAACTTCCCATCTTCAGGTACATTCATGATTCATTGCTATTCTTCTATAAGCTGGGTTGTTAACCCGAGCTAATTGACTCACGTTTGTCACAAATTTGTTTGTTACAAAGTGTAGGTCCTTTGTTGAAAGAAAAGCATGAAGAACCGGATCTCCAATGAGGAAACCATGGTGATTGTCCTCCAAGAGAAGATAAGGAGACTTGATCTCGCTTTTGTCGCCGGTTTATTTATTACTTTGTTTTATTGCCCTGCGTGGCAAGTAACATCTCTTTGTATGCTCGTTTTCAATTACGATGGACATAATTTTGAAGTTTTAAGAATTGATGTAAAACCTTTTTAAACGTTATTCATTCAAGGTTTTTTTATGTCATAGCTCATGTGTTGTTTTGCCCTGCGTGGCGTACAACTTTACATGTGGTGACAATGAGGTTATTCTTAAAATACGAAATTTATTATGAAAATCTATTATGAGATATTTTGTTCAAAATTTCCCATGTCATGGCATACACAAGGATTTGTCACAAGTAATAAAATATTCATGAATAATTGATTCTGAATCCAAATAGTTTGGATGAGTTATCTTTGTGTGATAATCAACGTAACCACATAAACAAGAAATATATCGCCTAGATCCATGTGGTTAGGATCTCGAAATAGTTTAGTCTTGGGCTAAACGCTTTGATGTTGATCTTGTTTATTAGGCTAAGATGATTATGAGATCATTCGCCGAAGTTTGTGAGAGGATTATAAGCTTGTTGGATGTTGATCGCATTTTGTGGATAATCCGTTCAAGCATACCACAAAGAATAACGAAAGAGAAACCTCTTCATCACTACCTTGATGGTAGTAATTGCGAGATGTTTATTAGTTTAGGCATATGTCTGAAACCTTGTTGGTGTTCAGAATTAGCCAAAACAACTTTAAGAATCAATAGGGCATATAGATCAAGGTACTTAGATCTAGTTAAGATGCTAAGGTATCTATTATCTATATATTGGATGACCATATAGTGAATTGTGGAATTGTTTCACAATTCATATCCTACTAAGACACATTGGTACATGGTGTCATGGAGTAGGGAACCGGGTGTTGTTGATCCGGTTTATGACGGGTCAAGAATGTGTGTCCGATTTGTTGGGATATTCATTCACCATTGTGACTAAGTCCTCAAATCTAAATTCAATTGATAGTCTATTTAGCATTTATTGAGATACGACTAGAAAGGTTCTTTGCTTGTCTATCTTATAGTTCAAAGTTATCCATTCTACATTCAGTGGGAGATGGATAAACTTGAAATCTAGAGGTGCTAATACATTTGAGGAGTTCTTCTAAGTTTTAGTTATTTAACCTTTTGAGAACAATGTTTGTTGCTTAAAAGGGGAAGAAGAAAGAAACTAAAACTATGGCATTCCAGTTAAAGAACGTGAAACTTAAATGAAAGACTTGATGATGATACTAGCATATAATCTGATATCTTTGATAAATGATCAGCATGTTTATGCTGGTATGCCTGACTAAGAATCATTACTTCTTTTAATTCTGATTAGAGTCATATAGAGCCAAAGAGATGTGGGTTTCTCATATCTAAGTGGTAATGACTTAATGGTGAGTCTTGTTGACTTAATGGTGAGTCTTTGCTTACTATTAAAAGATCATAGTGATGAGTTTTCTAAAAGCATAGATAAAACCTTTTACGTATGTCAGGGCTAGTGGGAGCTTTGTTGTATTCCTGGTGTTAAATGTCTATGGAAGATAATGTCCTGATATTAGGTTATCTGCAAACCTAATTTAGGAATTACTGCTCCATAGGGGCATTTAAGAGATACAAAATTGGATAGTATTTAGTTCAAGAAATATAGAGATATTTTCTTGATGTTTGACGACTTGAATAGGCTTGGAGTAAGTAGTTACTCTAATGTGTGTTTCTGCTAGGATAACGGTTGATCTTTGATCAAAGTTGATGATCCTAACTTGTGGTGTTGTTTGTTGGGTCTTAAGTATCACTAACCCTATTATGGGCTTTTGAGACAATGAGGGTGTGATTACTTTAAACTTTTTTGAAAAGTAAGATCTCTTTGATGCATACTTTTGAAGTAGTCTTGTCAAAAGAGATATAATTGAATAACAAAAGAACTTGTGGATGTTGTGGGACAAATCCACTAGTTAAGCCGTTGTTATGGACTAGTGGTGTTTGTCATACTAGGTCCATTAGCATGTCTAATGCGTATAACTTGGCTTGAATATGTTTTGGTTTATGTTTGATTTGTACTTATATTTTGGGGACATTAAGCAATATTGCAATTCATAATAATACGCCGAGGGCGGGTATTTTATGAATCCTTATTGTGTTCCATCTTAGCATGTTTAAACACTTCCGAGAATGTTTATCATTCTAAAATCTCCACAATCGGTTATACTTTATGGGAATGAAGTATAAATTAAGATTGAGGTAAAGAGTTAGTTTTGTTATACGTAATTCTTGCCTATACTTGAAAGGGGTTTCAAGTGATTGGAGGACCCGCACCCGAGTTCGCTTCATGGTTCTAGTCATAAGAAACTCGGGATGATGATGACGTTTCATCCTTAAACTAAAGATACATGTGATCCCAAAGCATAGGTCTGCTTTGCTTTGATCGTTTTCTAACGCGGTCCGTAACTGGTCGTTATAAGGGAGATGATTGAGTAGAGTATTATCTATGTGGCGGGAGTATGTAGTCGAAAGGAATTTGTTCCTCTACGTATAGAGAAGATATCCATGGGCCCCTCGATGATTGAGTGCTGACGTTCATATGCATGGCCGTGCTCAAGTTATATTGACGATGGATCAATGTTAACTTGGTTTGTTGGTCACCACTAATATAGAATCGAGAAACATAATTGTGAACGATCTGAAGGTTGACTTTATTCCATGCCTTGTGTTCACATAGGATATCGCGAACAAAGGGATGTATATGTTCATTTGTCTTTAGGACAATCATTTCATGATTGGGATCTTGTCAAGAGTGGCATACCCTATACTGACTTGGGAGCATAGATGTCTTGCTAGAGGCCGCTCTATGTTTGTGTTATTTTTCGTAGTCGTGCCACGTGCAAGTGGGAGTCTGTTGGAATATGCCCGCTGACACGAACGAGTTAATAGCACTGCTGATGAAGTGTAGGCCTATTGGGTCACACACCAAGTGTTGATTCCGGCAACACGATCAAGCAAAAGAGAGGAAAAGGCCAAAATGGGTTTTGGCAGCATGGTACACGGGCCGTGTTCTTGAACACGGGCCATGTCCAGCCCAACTAGCACGGGGCGTTTTGGCCCAAGAAGAGACCGTGTGCTTTGGGCCTACACGGCCGTGTATATGAACACGGGCCGTGTTGGGTCTGTTAGACACGGGCTAACTTGGCCTAGTTGAGGCCTTGGGTTTGGGCCTACACGGCCGTGTTGACCAACACGGGCCATGTACAGGCTCTGTAACAGCAGAATAAACAGCTTTAAACACTCATTTTAATGGGGTGAATATGGGTGAATGATAGGCCACGATTGATATGTCTCTGGATCAGACTTTTGGTAGCTTTAGAGTCTTATGCTAGAGTTCATACTCTCTCTTACGGTTCTTCTTCTTTGTGATCAAGTTTGGTGCACAAGAGGAAGGTAATATACACTTTGTGATCATGCTTTGATGCACAAAGGTGTTGCTTGTTCTTGTATTGTGTTGTTTTGGTGGCTACATCAACCTACTAGCATTGGGGAATCAAGTTTGCTTGGGGTGGACTACTCTAGAGGCATTCTTCCTTGAATTCTACACACTTTGACAAAGAAGAAAGCTTTGGTGATCTTGCATTATTGTATAACCTTTCTTCTTTCTTGTTTATTACATTCTAGTTGCAACTTCATGTTTAGATGTTGGTCCATGGCATGTGTGTTTGTTTGGCTAGTTTAGTTTTTGTATTGTATCTTGCTTCCGTTGCTACTCGTTTATGCCAAACAAATACCTTCAGGTACATGTTACTGGGCCTCAAAGTTATGAAGATCTATAGCAAATGGTGTGAGGCAGTTTACATTTCGAAAATCAGCTCTTTTGAGAGGATTAATAGTGTCGGATGATAGCTTATCACAATGTCTTACAAAAGCCTCATTGTTTCAATTTTCCAATGCTCTTAGGAGGCTATTTGCAACTATATTACTTTATTATGAGCCGGGAGATGTTCGCAAGTTATGGGATGACCATTATGATGCCCTTTCTGGTGATTATAGGCGACAATATGCCAATGTTGATACAATCCAAAGTATGGTCCTTACAGACATCAATGTCTTTCTCCAATCTATGCGTAGGAGCCTTTATGATTTTGATCTTCCAACTGTAAACCGAGATGTCAATATACACGGTGGAGGTTTTCGTGAGGTACAGGAGGAGTACTCCATTGTTGTTGAGGATGAGCACCTGCATGCTCGTAACTCTCTTAATATCGATCAAAAAGTCGCATATGATGAAATAATGAGACATGTGGATAATGATCTTTCATGTGTGTTTGTCAAGAGTGGCATACCCTATACTGACTTGGGAGCATCGATGGCTAAAAGGCAAGCGGTGGAGACAGTCGATCGCACAATGTAAGACCTAACTAGGGTAACACTACCATTTGGTGGAAAAATAATGATTTTGGGTGGAAATTTTAGACGGGTGTTGCAAGTCGTGAGACGCGACACTCGAGCACAGATTGTGGACTCCAATTTACGGATGTCACCACTATGGTCTATAATTAAAAAATGTTGTTAACTATTAATAGGAGAGCAATAGTTGATCCTTGGTTTTCAGATTTTCTATTGCGAGTTGGTGACGGTTATGAAGAAGTTATTGACAACACCTTTATTCGCATACGTGACGACATGAGTATTCGGTACACTGATAAAACCAAGTCAGGAGATGCTCTGATCGATGCGATTTTTCCATCTATGGAATTAAATGGAAAATGTTCTAACTTCATCATTTCTAGGGCAATATGATCAACTAAAAATGACAATGTTGATGAGATTAATGATTAGTTGATTGACCGTTTTGATGGAGTGGAAAAAATCTACTACAGTTTTGACCAAGCAGAAGATGATAAGAATAACTTCTACCCCATAGAATTTCTAAACTCCCTAACTGTTAGTGGTTTACCTCCTCACTCACTTTGTCTTAAAATTGGATTTCTGATAATATTGTTGCGGAATAGTAATCCTTCGAATGGGTTATGTAATGGTATTAGATTAATATGTATAGGGTTTCAACAAAACGTCATTGATGCAGAGATAGCTATTGGAAAAATTCTAGTAAAAGAGTATTTTGCCGAGAATTCCTCTTTGTCCATATGAAGACAACATGTTCCCATTTAGACTGAAGAGAAAACAATTTCCATTTAGGCTTAGCTTTGCAATGACAATTAATAAGGCTCAGGTCAGACTATTCCACACATCGGCATATATCTACCACAACCGGTATTTTCACATGGCCAACTTTACGTGGCACTTTCTAGGGGAACATCACGTGGGAATACAGAGATATTGGTTAAACTTGCTAAAGCATTTGGCGATGATGCTGTTTACATATCAAATGTGGTATATCAAGAAGTTTTGCGTGAAGACTAAGGTACAAATTAATAGTTTATTATTATACATTATTTTTCAATATCTATATATTATAACGGTTATATTTTTTTGTATGATATATTTGTACATGGACGCTTCCAGATACGTTTTAGCATATTCATACAAACAATTGTCTTGATGCAAATGTATTGTAATTGTTAGTTCTCGTGATAACTTATTTCAATTTTTTAATAATAAACTACACTAATATTTTATTTTTGGCTAATAATAAGAAGTATTTATAGTCTTATACTTTTTTTAAGTTAAAGTGTAAAAATTATTATCGTTTGTACTGTCTTCTCTATCATACCTACCAAAACAACTCCTTACAAACCATTTTTATACGCCGCCACCGCATTGCGCGGGTACCCCGCTATATATATATATATATATATATATATATATATATATGGAAAACTTCAAACGAGAACTGTTTTTCATACGAGAACTGCGAGAATCAATCTTAGCTGTCCAATTCCCCCTCCTGCAATTGGATTGTCCACCCATGAATTCCTTAGATGCACTTCGTCACACTCAACCCCCCCCCCCCACGCTCCTCATCCATGAATTCCATTATCCAAAATGAATGGCTAAGATTGGTTCTCAGAATTCTTGTACGAAAAACAGTTTTCGTTTGAACTCTCCCTTATATATATATATATGTGTGTGTGTGTGTGTGTATTAACAGTTCTCGTTTGAACCCTCCCTTATATATATATATATATATATATATATATATATATATATATATGCGTGTGTGTGTTAACAACCTTATATGTAAAACCCTTAGAACAAATCATAACCTTTAAATTTTGATGATCAATAGTTGATATTAAGACCGAATATGTTGTTTTCGACGGAACATGCACATCACGTAAATCGAATATATAGTCGTAATCATAACCATTGATCGTACAAATCTAAAGGATGAGATTTGTTTTGTATGTTTTGTATATAAGGTTGGTTCTATATTGAACCTTATTCTCTTTGTCTCTCTCTCTCTCTCTCTATATATATATATATATATGTGTGTGTGTGTAAATTTTTATTTGAAAACCATTCTTAACTAGTATAATATCCGTACGATGTCCGGACATGTTTAAAAATATATTATATATAACTTTTATTTTAGACATAATCTTTTTGAAAATTATATAAAGTTTGAAAGCTTGTATGATATTATAAAAATATAGGATTTACTTAATTACTATAAAAGATGATATAATAAGTTTACATTTTAAAACATTATTTGTATAAAATTATAGTATAGTAAAGATTAATTATAAATTGTTTTATGAGTAATTTCTTATAAACAACGTACATTTTTATTAACTAATTTTGTATTATGTTATTTAATATTATAAAGAAATTTAAATAAATATTAATTATTAATTCTATAATTTACATAATTACATATAAATATATTGTTTCAGGGTTTCTCAAGGAAGATAGGATTCTTCGTCGCTTGTCATTTCATAAGGCCATTCTTCCTCGCTCATGATTTCTTAAAACCATTTCTCAACATACACACATTTCTGTTGTTTTTTTATTTAAATCTATTGAACACACAAAAGACAAACCCTAATCTCACTAACACACACACACACTTCTCACTATTTTATCATTCGGCCGTTCACCTTACAGCAACCACCATCCTATATATCCGGCGGATCGGTGCCATACTCACCACCACGACCGCACCTTCTTCTGTTTGAGCCCATTAGACAACAATTTCCCTCCATAATACCCGCTCACCTCAACAAACAACTACCATCTCTTGAACTCAATCCGCCGACCCTAATCCAATTAAGTTATTTCTTAAATTCTAACGTTTGTTGTTCAATTAAGTTATAACTTTAAAACATATTTATAAGCATTAATCATTTGCCGACGATTTGACTTCAAATTAAGTACGCCATAAAAACTTAATAGCATAGTCAACAGTTTGAGCGTAAACAATAAAATACTACAATTCAAAAATATAAAGAGAAAAGTACTAAAATTATTAAATAAAACTTAAATAACAAACTAAAATTCACATAATCAATACAAAAGTCAAGAGTTATAAATTCAAGGCTTCTAATAGCTGTGAAAATATAAAATATTATGTTATATTAGATTAAGCCAAGACTTCTTGTAAATAAGTTTTGTTCGATTTATCCTTTTGATTCTTTCTTTAGACTAAAGGGTTGTTTTTTAAAACAGATATTAAGCAAGGAATGATTATGTGATGTGAATAATTCAAATGTTTCAAATGAATTTGCCTCTGATTGTTGTTTGATAAAGGTTCTGAATAAACAATCCGAATGATGTAAATTATCATTTTAACCTTAATGGTGATATATTATGTTATAAGATATGATTGTTTAATCACGCACCATGTGAAAGGAGTATTATGATAAAGTACCCGGTGCTTAATTATTTATAATGTACTTTAAGTCTGCAGCGTTCTTCTGTTTCATTGAGTACAGTCTGCATTCAGAGACAGTAATCAAACATACTCAATATTGAACGATTCAGCATTCGGTGCTTAATTGTTCCATTAAACAGCAAACAATCGGCCCCTAAACATTTGGTTTTGTTTGAATAAATTAAGTTAAAATATTTAAATAGCTTTTTGTAGATAAGTTGAAGATGTGGTTTTGAAAAAATTCAAATACTCCTGGCAATTGAAGATTTGCTAAGTTTAGTATTTAAATTTAGAGCAAACATTTTTTTATTTTTAAATCTGTTTTAAATTTTAACACAAATGTATTACACGTGTAAACTACAAAAATGACAAATCTTCTACTGGATAAGATTATTTAAAAAACTATAGTTGTGCATAATATCTTATAAAGTTGTATAAGAAATGCCCAAAAAAATTGTTTTTCCCGAGTTGTTGAGAACAAACTGACCAAACATTTAGGTCACTTTGAACATATGTGATTGCCTTTATAGATTGTTAATAAAAACGTGCAACTAATGTGAATCATGTGTTGGTTTTTTGGAATGTTTGTGCTGACTATTTCTATATAGATTTAATATGGCTGAGATTTAAAGTTAGATTGATCCAAAGGTCATTAATCGAATTTGATATTCTCTCTTCTGACTCACCGTCGGTAATAGATATATAGAATTTGAGTACAACGAAAACAATTTGTAATCAACATTAATGTTCATTAGTGACTCATTAAATAGGAGAATTTAGTCTTTTATATATTTTTCTTACAAAAAATTAATGTATCGGGTAGATGATCATTAAAATGCGAGACTTAATTTTCTCAAAATACCCCTCATTAATGCGCCATTAAGGGTTAAGATTTTCCAAAAATACCCTTCAATAATATATATATATATATATATATATGAGTAAATTAATGAAATAGTCTATGTGGTTTGTCAAAAGTTACTAATTTGATCATTTAAGATCAAAAATTATATTACATGTTCCTATGATTGCTTTTTTGGTACTTAACTGGTCCTTTGGTCTAACTTCCTTAAAAAAACATATGTTAGTTATCTTTTAATGCATGAGTATTTTTGTCATTTCTACTCTAATACCCATTCCAAACATCCTTCTCTTCCCCAAAATGTTATTTCTAGACCACAAGCCCTACTCTACTTCAGCCATCAATCCTTCTTCTTCTTCTTCTTCTTATCCCGCGTGACCCCTTATTTTCTTAAAGATTTATACTTCTCAATCGAAATTCATTGACCGAATGTAAGAGGTGAGTGTTGTAGGGAGAGAACGGTATTATTTGTAAACAAAGAGAATATTGCTTATGTATGTCAGTAGATTGTACGCACCACAATTACTACGGTGGATTTGGTGACCTTGCTAACCCCTACAATGGCCACAATTTCACAAAAGGTGCCGCATTCCGTCCATGACTCACTTCTAATCAACCGTCAGGCGGTTGCCGCCGAGGTCATTACTTCCAATCTAGCAATTTCTTGTGAGATCTAAAATACCGTTGTGGAAAGAAATAACTAAACAAATAAAAAAGAAAGAAAAAAGAGAGACAAAGTCAATCAATATTTACAACTCACCTCATCAATGCTATTTATGCCTCCATTAATTGTAAATCGGAGGTGTGGAAAGTCACGAAGGAGAGCAAAGTAGTACTCATATCTACATGATTTACAACCAAAAGGTGATGACAAAAAATGTTGGTTCTATGTGTACAAGACATAAATTAATACGATATTACTGATAATAAATAAACTCATAGGGTCACACATTTACAATCAATGGACACCAATTACATATTTGAATATGATTTAAATATGTTTCCAACTCATTATATGTATATAAGTATATATGCATTGTTGCATATTATTATTTATGTGAAATAATAATATCACTCTTATATATTGACATAAGGTAATGCATATCAAATACATAAATATAAACATATGATTTTATATATATGTATGAATATATATATATATATATATTTGTTACAAGTAAATTGTTACTAGTAACAATTATATAAATGTATGTATATCCTTGTTACAAGTAAAGAGTTACTAGTAACAATTAAGTATGTATATAAAATACATGTAGATGTATTTTATACATAGTATGACATAGCTAGTATATCTTTTATATATTTAAAAGATTAATAGCTAGAAATTCTCACAATGAGCAAGAAAGGGGCCATATGGTGTATTCTTGCATAAGACTTAACCAAGACATGCATGTATGGGACAAGTAAGAAAGCAAGCGGCAAGAGGGGACCTTCCCCCCTCTAATTTTCGTCCATAATGCAAGGGAGGGGGTCCTCCCTCTCTTGCTTTGCTTCTTGACTTTTATAATTACATGCATGGTCCCTTTTGTAACATACTTGCATGCTATCACCTTTCTTTGTGTTCTTAGAATTGTTCTAAGTGTTTTATACTTGAAAAACATCGTTACTCTCTAGTATTGGTGTTCTTCGAGTTAGCAAAGGTGATACATAAACACATACTCAAAATACATACATCTAGTTCAAGAAGAAGAACAAAGGTTGTTGCTTGCATTCTTGAATATCAAGGGTTGGAGAGACTAGCATCTTGGAGGTGTTGGACTCATTGATTTGTGGATACCTTGGAGGAAGTCTTCTCTTGGCTTCTCATAGATCAACCACTTCACCAACGGTTTACTCACGCTACAAAGGTTGTAGTTCTAAACACCCTATGGTTGGTTTTGTTTCTTAAGGCTTGCATATGGATCATTGGTGCGGAGTTTTAAAAAGTTTAAAATTGTTGTTCATGCTTCCGTTGCTAAAATATATTTTTAAAAACCGAACAAACCCCAACAGTGGTATCAGAGCCATTATGTATAGTTTTAAGAAACTTTATTTTGAGTATGTATTGTTTAAGAAAATGGACAATTTTTCTTTTGTTAGAAAAGTTGTGGATTTTCTTGTTGGCAACTTGTATATATCAAACCACATGTATGTTTGGTTGTAAAAGTTGTCTAAATATCAAGTGTTGATATATATGTTTGTTTGAGTGTATGTTGTGCATAACAAGCCATAGACCTTTTGTGATGTGTTGGAAATTCGATTTGGTTGTAAAATTATTCTTTCATTTGGTATGTAATAATAATTTTAGTTTTGTTTCATCTTGTTGTATTTGTAAGTAGTAGAATAGTTTAGACTAGTTTACTTTTATATAAATGTAACAAGATGGAGAAATGACCAAGTTGGAGTTTCAAGTGTGGTGGAGTCAACCATGAAGGCTTGGAGTCATTTGCACTACAAGGAGTTGTTTTGGCAAGTGGGAGCTTGAAGTTCATCACAAGAGGAATTTTTGGTCCTTAGTTATGACTTGGTATTTTTGTATGGATCACAAAAGTACCACTTAGGATAAATGGCTTGGTTATGCACGTATACATGTTATTTGTGTGTGTTTATGTTTATATTATTATGCATGGTTGAAAATAGAATTTTTGCATGCTAGATAATATTTTTGACATAATATAAATCACACAATGGGAGTTTGGTATTTTATGTTGATATAACATAAGATGTAAAATGAATTTTATATAAAAAGAGTTTTGTAAAGATTAAAATTCATTATGTCAATATATATATATATGAGTTTTATAAAATAGAGATTTTAAAACTCAACCAAACTTCATTCAAGCTTAATAATAAAATGGTTTTATTACAAGCTAAAATTGGTCGTATTCGCGCGCTCGAAACTACACACGTTAATATAGGATATTAATACTAGTTTAAAATTGAACGCGTTGAGAGTTCGTAAAATATGGATTTTAAGAATACTCAAGACCAATATATATATAAAATATGATTTTATCAAAATGTGGACTTATTATTGTATGCATGCAATACTAGTCACACGACTCGTTTCGTTTTATTTAATAAATATACAAAACGGTAAAAGCCCTTTTTCAAAACGTAAGTCTATGCCATCCCATTTTAAGACACTCGCTTGTTGCAACGACACTCACGTGGAGAGAGCATTAGCCAAACGCGTGGATTGTTTTTGTAACAACCTAGGTGTTTTTCCGCGAATTCCATGAACGTCTTGGGCCGGAAATTCACCGTCTTGAAATAGGACGACTTAATCGGAATCTTATTATGGAGAGAGCATTAGCCAAACGTAAGGAAGCCCGAAGCATAGATGGGATTAAACATGCCAAAATTGACAATCGTTGTCTAGGATCCCATTAAGATCTAGGAATTACATATGAGATGTAATTGGTAAACGTTACCTACCTTGTTGTTTTAACTTAATAGAGAGAGCATTAGCCAAACATTCAAGGTTAAGTTCAACTTGGATCCTAGCCTTTAAAAATTAAAGAATTTTATAATTCTAAAGGGTATTAATTATTAAAGGATTAAATATCGAAAATACTAAATTGAACTTTGTTAATTTTGTAGATGGCCCCTAACTCAACTACGCCCGTTAACAACTTATCTCTTCGTTCAATCTTAGAGAAAGAAAAACTCAATGGTACAAATTTCTTAGATTGGTATCGTAACTTGAGAATCGTTCTTAAGCACGAAAAGAAATTGTACGTACTTGAGGATCCCGTCCCTGAGGAACCTCCATTGACTGCAGCCAAAGCCATTAGGGATGCTTGGGTGAAGCATTACGACGACTCGGTCGAAGTTGCATGCCTCATGCTTGCTACCATGTCTCCGGATCTTCAAAAGAAGCTTGAGGAGCATGGAGCATATGAGATGCTTCGCCAGCTTAAGGAAATGTTCCAAAAGCAAGCGAAGCAAGAACGCTTTGAGGTCACTTGAGCCTTCCATGCATGCAAGATGGAGGAAGGTCAATCTGTTAGCGACTATGTGCTAAAGATGAAAAGATACATTGACCAGCTTGCTAGGCTTGGATCTCCCATAACCAACGAGTTTGTACAGGATATGATCCTTAACTCGTTGACCAAAGCCTATGATCAATTTGTCATGAATTATAACATGAACAATTGGGAGAAATCTGTCTCAGAGTTGCATGGGATACTTAAAACTGCTAAGAGTAAGATTCCAAGCAAAACACCTCAAGTCTTGATGATTCAAGAAGGGAAAATCAAGAAGAATAAGAAAAACAACTCAAAAGGAAAAGGCAAAGCAAAGGCAAAGGGAAAGGACAAAGGCAAGCAGGTTGCCAAGGCTCCTACACCCAAGACGGCGGGAAAGGTTCCCAAGAATGACTTGTGCTTTGAATGCGGGGTGGTAGGACATTGGAGGCGCAATTGTCCAACCTACCTCGCAGAGTTAAAAAAGAAGAAGGCTGGCGAGGCCAGCACTTTAGGTATATATATGATTGAAATTTATATTTTTTCTATAAATTCCTGGGTATTTGATACCGGTTGTGAAACTCACATTTGTAACAATGTGCAGGGGTTGAGAAAAAGTAAGCTGCTAAAGCCAGGCGATTTGGATCTCCACGTGGGCAATGGAGCAAATGTTGCTGTTGAAGCCCTTGGAACTTTTGAATTATTATTACCAAATGGCCTGTACTTAATATTAAACAATTGTTGTTATGTACCTAGTTTAACTAGGAATATTATTTCAGTAGCTGGGTTAAGAGAATCTGGATTCACTTTTGGTTTCGTTGATGATGGCTTTCGTGCCTTCAAAAACGACATTTTGTATTTTGAGGCTCGCCCTCTTAATGGAATATATGAAGTTAATCTAAAAGATCTCTTGATGATAATTCTATATATACCACTAGCACCAAACAACCTAAGCATGACTTAAGTCAAACATACCTATGGCATTGTCGACTTGGTCATAAAAACAAGAAACGCATTGCAAAACTTCAAAAGGATGGATTTTTAAAATCAAACGATTCTAGCTCATTTGAAGTTTGCGAATCATGTTTATATGGGAATATGACTAAGGCTCCTTTCACCAGTTCAAGTGAAAGAGCCAAAGATCTATTAGGAATCATACATACGGATGTATGCGGTCCTTTTAGATCAATGTCTAGGGATGGTGATAGATACTTCGTTACATTCACCGAAGATTATAGTCGATTTGGTTATGTTTATTTGATGAAACATAAACATGAAACATTTGAAATGTTCAAGTTGTTTCAAAACGAAGTACAAAATCAACTCAACAAAACAATCAAGGCCCTTCGTTCCGATCGAGGTGGTGAGTACTTAAGCCAAGAGTTTATGGATCATCTTAGTAATTTTGGGATTATCTCACAACTTACTCCTCCTAGAACACCACAACATAATGGTGTATCCGAAAGGAGGAACCGAACTCTACTAGATATGGTTCGGTCTATGATGAGCCGAAGTACTCTACCCTCGTCCTTTTGGAGTTATGCTTTATTAACTGCTGCGCGCATATTGAATATGGTTCCAACCAAGAAGGTAGATAAGACACCATATGAGATGTGGTATGGAAAGGTTCCAAACTTATCTTACTTGAAAGACTGGGGTTGTGAGGCTCATGTACGACAAGAAGCTTCAAGCAAACTCGATCCTAGATCTATCAAATGTAATTTTGTGGGATATCCTAAAGATTCATTAGGATATTATTTCTACAACCCAGCTGAGAACAAAGTGTTTGTTTCTAGGCATGCCACTTTCTTAGAAAAGGAGTTTCTTTCGAAAGAGGCAAGTGGGAGCAATGTAGACCTTGAAGAAATTCAAGAACCACAAAATACAAGTCAGGTTGGCACTAGCACTCAACAAACGGTTATTGAACCTGAACAATTGGTTGTTCAAGAACCTACTGAAACACAAAGGGTTCGTAGATCTGGTAGACCTCGTCAAGAACCCGAGAGATACGGATTTCTCGTGTCCAATGATGAGATTTTCTTGGTAGACTCTTCTGAGCCTACTAACTACCAAGATGCTATATCGGATCCGGAATCCGATAAATGGCTTGATGCCATGAACACTGAGATGCAGTCCGTGTATGAAAATCAAGTATGGGACTTAGTTGATCTTCCTCCCAATAGTAAGACTGTAGGGAGCAAGTGGGTCTTCAAGAAGAAGACAGACATGGATGGAAATGTACACACATTTAAGGCAAGGCTAGTGGCGAAAGGTTTCACTCAAACTCATGGTATTGACTATGATGAAACTTTCTCTCCAGTAGCCATGATTAAATCTATTAGAATACTTATTGCCATAGCTGCATATTATGACTATGAGATATGGCAAATGGATGTCAAAACGGCTTTTCTAAATGGACACTTAAGTGAAGATGTCTATTTGGTTCAGCCCGAAGGTTTTGTAGATCCTAAGTATCCTAACAAGGTGTGCAAGCTTAAAAGATCCATCTATGGACTAGAGCAAGCATCTCGAAGTTGGAATCTTCGATTTGAGGAGAAAATCAAAGAGTTTGGTTTTATCAAATCAGAAGATGAACCGTGTGTTTACAAGAAAACTAGTGGGAGCGCAGTAGCATTCCTTGTCTTGTATGTTGATGACATACTACTCATTGGAAACGACATCCCGACCTTGCAAGACATCAAGTCTTGGCTTGGGAAGTGTTTCTCAATGAAAGACTTGGGAGAAGCCGCCTACATTCTTGGAATTAAGATCTATAGGGATAGATCTAGGCGCCTTATTGGCCTAAGGCAAAGTGCATATATTGACAAGATCTTGAAACGATTCAAGATGGAGAATTCTAAGAGAGGATTTTTGCCAATGGCACAAGGCACGGTTTTGAGTAAAGCTCAAAGCCCTAGCATAAGAGAAAAGCTAGATAGAATGAGTGAGATCCCATATGCTTCTGCAATTGGATCCATCATGTATGTCATGCTATGCACTAGGCCATATGTCTCGTATGCTTTGAGCATGACGAGCAGATACCAGCAAAACCCAGGAGATAGCCATTGGATGGCAGTCAAGAACATTTTAAAATACTTGAGAAGAACCAAAGACATGTTCTTGATCTATGAGGGTTTAAAAGAAGATCTTTGTGTAAAGTGTTACACAGATGCTAGTTTCCAAACGGATCGAGATGATTCTCGATCACAATCGGGCTATGTCTTCGTTATGAATGGAGGCGTGGTTGCTTGGAAAATGTTCTAAGCAAAGTGTAGTTGCACAATCCACTACAGAATCTGAATACATTGCTGCTTCTGAGGCTGGACAAGAAGCTGCATGTATGAAGAAGTTCATTGCTGACCTTGGGGTAGTAACAAGCATTCAAGACCCCATAGAGATATTTTGTGATAATGAAGGTGCTATTGCCCAGGCAAAAGAACCTAGATCACATCACAACACCAAACACATCCTCAGGCGTTTCCACTACATACGGGATATAGTGGATAGAGGAGATTTGTGTATTCGCAAAGTTCATACAGATCAGGATCTTGCAGATCCTTTTACGAAACCTCTTGCCTCGACTAAGCATGAGTCTCATACTAGGGCAATAGGTCTTCGCTTTGCAAGGGATTGGATTTGAATTGTAATTTAGTATTTGGATATTCTGGAACATTATGACAATATCTATTTTCTCTGAATGATATATGGGATATGATCACTTCATTAATATTTATTTTGTTCTTTATTAGCGTGTTTAAATCCATGAATAATTCTTTATTCTAAAAACGTCCATAGTCAGTTATAACTATGGGAATAGTTGTGAATTAAGACTAATGTGAATCGGTTGGTTGACTTTCATTCATGATGAAAGTAGGCAAAAGGGTTTGCAGCCAAATTCACTAATGTTTGTTAGGGAACGAACATTGGACATGACCCGCTCTTAAGATCGCTTCATGGATCAGTGTCATAAGTAAATCTTGAGAAAAAGGTGGTATCTTTGTATCCTTAGACCTGAGACACATATTGGGACTCGAGTATGAGGAGTATCATGCTTTAATGTGGTTAAACGCTATCTTTAACCGGGTAGTTATAAAGGCCATTATTATGTATGATATGAGTTTTATAAGAGACGTATGTGGTCAAGATGGAATTTGTTTCTCTCATTTAATTGGGAGTATAATATCTCTGGGCCCTAAAACAAGTTGAACATTATATGAGAATTGATGACGATCCATGTCTCATGTTCAACGAGATGTTAAAACAAAGGGATAATTGATGACTTACCTATAACAACGATTTGTAGCTAGTGAGTTAATTTCGTTGGTGAAAGTGTTGATCAAAACACTTTATTTATTATTAGGGGCAATGGGATATTGCTATACGTTCTTACCATTGTCTATATTGGCTTAAGTTGTAACTTATGCAAGTGGGAGATTGTTGGTTCTATGTGCACAAGACACAAATTAATACAATATTACCGATAATAAATAAACCCATAGAGTCACACATTTACAATCAATGGACACCAATTACATAATTGAATATGAATTAAATATCTTTCCAACTCATTATATATATATATAAGTATATATGCATTGTTGCATATTATTATTTATGTGAAATAATAATATCACTCTTATATATTGACATAAGGTAATGCATATCAAATACATAAATATAAACATATGATTTTATATATATGTATGAATATATATATATATATATGTATAAATATATATTTGTTACAAGTAAATTGTTACTAGTAACAATTATATAAATGTATGTATATCCTTGTTACAAGTAGAGAGTTACTAGTAACAATCAAGTATGTATATAAAATACATGTAGATGTATTTTATACATAGTATGACATATCTAGTATATCTTTTATATATTTAAAAGATTAATAGCTAGAAATTCTCACAATGAGCAAGAAAGGGGCCATATGGTGTATCCTTGCATAAGACTTAACCAAGACATGCATGTATGGGACAAGTACGGAAGCAAGAGGCAAGAGGGGACCCTCCCCCTCTAATTTTCGTCCATAATGCAAGGGAGGGGGTCCTCCCTCTCTTGCTTTGCTTCTTGACTTTTATTATTACATGCATGGTCCCTTTTGTAACATACTTGCATGCTATCACCTTTCTTTGTGTTCTTAGAATTGTTCTAAGTGTTTTATACTTGAAAAACATCTTTACTCTCTAGTATTGGTGTTCTTCAAGTTAGCAAAGGTGATACATAAACACATACTCAAAATACATACATCTAGTTCAAGAAGAAGAACAAAGGTTGTTGCTTGCATTCTTGAATATCAAGGGTTGGAGAGACTAGCATCTTGGAGGTGTTGGACTCATTGATTTGTGGATACCTTGGAGGAAGTCTTCTCTTGGCTTCTCATAGATCAACCACTTCACCAACGGTTTACTCACGCTACAAAGGTTGTAGTTCTAAACACCCTATGGTTGGTTTTGTTTCTTAAGGCTTACATATGGATCATTGGTGGGGAGTTGTAAAAAGTTTAAAATTGTTGTTCATGCTTCCATTGGTAAAATATATTTTTAAAAACCGAACAAACCCCAACAAAAAAAACATAGAAGAATCATGTGAAGGTGTTATCACTTATAAGCATTCACAACATTACATAAAAAAGATCGTTACTTCACTTCGTTTACATTTTAAAATTATAGAAAAAAAGGGAAAGAATTGGCAGATTTCAGCCATGTCTTACTGCTTTTTGGGCTAGCTAGGATATCCGCAACCAGCAGAAGAACAAATTTGAGCACATCAACCAATGAAGAAAACATCATAAAAGATATTTTTATGCATTAGAACACACTTTAAGTTAATCTCATCGTAACCATAACTATTTGCTAGTTGAGTTGCTTTTGCTAGAATTTCCAAATTACTGCCACCAACGTGCTGGACCGGAGAAATGGCGTTCTAAACATCAAATGTTTGGAAGGAGGAGGAGGAGGAAGAGAAGAAGAAGAAGAAGAAGAAGAAGAAGAAGAAGAAGTATGTTTGGAATCGGAAGGAGGGGGAGGAGGAAGAAGAAAGATGTTTGGAACGGGTATAAGAGTAGAAATGACAAAAATACCCATGTACTAAAACAACTAACTTCTGTTTTTAACGAAAGTTAGACTAAAGGCCCAGTCAAGTAACAAAAAAGAAACCATAGGGACATGTAGTGTAATTTTTTATTTTAAAGTATCAAACCAGTCACTTTTGACAAACCAAATGAACCATTTTAGTAATTTACTCTCTCTCTCTCTCTCTATATATATATATATATATATATAAAGCCTTTATATATACAATTATATGTTAGCAACCTGTAACATCCTGAGATTGGGCCTAGTAGAAACGTAGGCATTGGGGTATGTTACACGTGAATTATTATGTTAATTAATTGGTTATGTTTATTTAATTCTAATTAAGTAATTAATTGTTGAATATATATATAGATATATATATGTGTGTGTATACAGATGTGTGTGTGTGCATGTATTTAGATGACTAAACCGTGCCACCTCATGCTTGTAATTCAATTTGAGTATACGTGGGTATATGTTTGCTTTACTTCACTTTGAAGTTATTGCATGTATGTGTGTTTGAGTGTGAAACCAAAAGCAAAAGCAAGGAAGAAGAGCAACAATCGGAATTCTGATTTCTTGATTGTGTGATTCAAGTTAGCAAGGTTGTTGATCCTTATTGATTCTTGATAACATGTTATTAATTATAACATGCTACGGTTTTGCCATACCCAGTTAGATTTTAGAATGAATATCATATGAAGTAATCGGATTTGATGTTCTTGGTGTTCTTATGGTTTTACGGTGTTTAATATGCATGCTTGCATGTTTAAACATGTTTATATGTGTTTATATGAACTTGTATGTGAATTGTATAAACTGGAAAGTTGAGGTATGCAAGATTTGAAGTTATCGGATTCTTGGAAGGTTGAAGGTTGCGGATTTGATGTTGATGATGAAAACCGGGTGTAGAATCCGATACTCTAAGAATCCGAGACTTATGATGAAATCCGGTTGTTCCTAAATCCGGATGTGTGAAATCCTAGTGTTGAAATCCGATGGCTTGAATGCGAGGTTGGAATCCTAAACATGAAATCCGATTGTGGATGCCAAGTTGAGACACAAGTGTGGAAATCCGAAGGAAGTATCTGATTCCTTCAAATCCGATACATAGAAGCGGATTCCGATGGTGGATGCGGATTTGGTGCAAATCCGATAGTAGTGTCGGATTTCATGTGAAATCCGACAGTTTTGGTTTGTTGTTTTGCATTGTATGATGCTATATGATATATATGTGTATTCATATGTGAATCTTACATGTTTATGTTTGATTAAAGGATATAAATATATAATTGATACATATATTTATGAATTGATTACTAATGGTTGGTTGTTGTGTTCTCAGGGACACACAAGGCTCAGTAACATTAGATCACTGAGTGGAAATAGCTGAGAACCAGAGGTGAGTGGATGTTTGCTCACGGGTGATATTAGTTGTACTGGTTTGGTTGCAACTATTGTTGGATAGATTGTATATCTATTGGTTAATTAACTGTGAATGTTAATTGTTGTATTCTGTGATATGTATACATGTTGGAAGGGAAGTAAGTTTACGACTGGGCTTATGGGCTGGGTTCATTTGCTATTGGCTAAGGAGTATCAGGACCTTGGGATGCATTTGTTGCTACCAAAGGATGATAATGTGTGAGAATAGCAAGTGGACTATCGGTAAATCTTTGCTTTGGCCGGCATTGGTTGTAGGTTCCTGCAGAACCGCCGGTCTTCCCAGGGTGCTTGTTTGTGGTTGTTGATATCATGTGGTTTTGGCTGATATATCTGTTTTGTGATACTCCATTCACTTAGCTTTGTGCTAATCCCCCACCTCTCACTCTTTTTATAGGTTTTGGTAAGTCAGCGGCTCGGCTGAGAGTGGTTAGCTTGGGGAGTAATCACCTAGGACTTTGATAATGTATTTGTAACGAGCCGTGTTTTGTAGTACTGATATTTTGTAAACAGTGGTTTGTAGTCAGTTGTAATTACTTTGATGTTTAAAACGCTTCCACGGTGTAATTAAAAGTGAAAATTTTTGGGTTAAAATATACGGTGTTACAAGTTTGGTATCAGAGCCTTGGTTTGGCAGTGTAGGCATAGTGGAAGTGTTACATTCCCAAATCTTGGCTCGTGGTAGGTCGATTACTCCTTGGGTGTGGGATTGGGATTAATTGGAGAGGGTGGAGTTAGTATGTTGTGTACTAACGGATTTATCTAATAAATCGTGGGGTGATGTGATTGTTACAGATAACAATGGCTGGATGTAATTACTTAACCAGTACCCCTACTATCCCAACTACTACTGGGGTCCCTACTGCAACTGTTGAGATTCCAACCGATGCTGGTACATCTGGTATAGTAGTTGATGACAGGGATGAGTACATATTTCAACTGGAAGGTCAGCTGCAAGATTTGAGTACATACTTCTGTAGCTTCAACAACTGTTGCGATACCCCCTATCTTTCCAGCAATAACTACATTGGCAGAGGTTCCTCCGATGTCAATGCCGATACCACCGTTTACTCAACCGATGACTCAACCTTTCTATTATCCGTTGTTCCCTCAGGGGCCCTATCCGCAAGGATCTGTTCCACAAGGGTCGATGCCACAGGGATCTTATTCGTATCCATTTATGGGATTTCCACCAAGTATGGGATACAGGTAGCCGTGTACTTACAAGCAGTTCTTGGATTGTAAACTAGATGAATACCATGGCGGCACGGATCCCAATGTTACTTTGAATTGGTTGAGGGATACAGGGAGGATTTTGGATGCTTGTAACTGTGAGGAGGAGATGAGAGTTTATTTTGCCACTCGTATGCTCAAAGGCAAAGAAATGGTTTAGTGGGATTCCATTACCACACATTTATAGAGAGCACAAATGGATTCAATTACTTGGAACCAATTTCAGGATAAATTGTGTGAAGAATATTGCAACGCCTTTGAATTGAATAAAATAAGGCAAGAGTTCATAGAACTGAAAATGACGAGAAAGATGACGGTGGATGAACTGATTGAACAGTTCAACTCGAAACTGGGGTTTGTATCTCAGTGGGTGCCTAATGAATCTTCCCAGGTTCAGCACTTTATCGGGGCTTTGTTGCCAGAATACAGGAGCACCACGAGATTGGCTGGATCTTTGTCCCAGGCCTTCACCTTAGCAAAATCTGCTGAGGGGACATCCAAGCCAAGGATAAACAGAGTAAGGAAGAGGCGGCATTGCAGAAGACGAGATATGATCAAGCTGGGGGTAGCCAGCAAAAGAAGAAATGGCAGGGTAACCAGTCCCAGAGCAACCAGAACAGGAAGGCATCTTCAGGGGATTCTGGGGTTAAATCAGAGTGGTGCATGAGGTGCAGGGATACTCACACTGGGCAGTGTACTGCTCAGACTATGCGTTGCGTGAGATGTGGTACTCACGAACACGAATCGAAGGATTGTCGGTACCCTCGGAACGTATGTTGGAACTGTCATCAGGAGGGTCATAGGGCGGGTGATTGCCCTACAGGGAGAAGACCAGCGGCAGGGACTGGGTCAGGGGCAGGGGCAGGGGCGGTTGAGGGCTCGTCTTCAGCGGGTGGGCAGAAAAGGAAGAATCCTCCGACTCCGGAGGGCAGGGCGTTCCGGATGATAGTAGATGATGCTACTGCCACAGATGTGATCACCGGTACGTTCTTTATAAATTCCTTACCTGCTCGTGTATTGTTTGATTCTGGAGCGAATCGCTCCTTTATTTCTGTACCATTTTGTGCTAAGTTAAATTTGCCTACTACTAGTATCTCTGTACCGATTGATATAGAAGTAGCAAATGGTAAGATAGTGCCTGTTACGACTTCTATGAGGGGTGCTGAGATTGACATAGATGGTAAGTGCTTTCCTGTATCATTCCTGTTGATGCCATTAGCAGGATTTGATGTGGTTTTGGGGATAGATTGGCTGAGTAAGCACAGGGCGAGTATTAAATGTCATAGGAAGCTGATTTCGTTTCTGTTATTTGATGGGTCGCGTGTGGTGGCTCGAGGGGAAAGGAACAAGTCTGTGTTTCATATCATTTCAATGTTGAAAGCGAAGAAATCCTTGAGTAAGGGATGCGAATGTTTTCTGGCATATGCGATTGATGCTAGAAAAGAGAAACGGGCAGTTACTGATATACGAGTTGTATCAGAATTTCCTGAGGTTTTTCCGGATGAGTTACCTAGGTTACCTCCCGTTCGAGAGGTAGATTACAAGATTGATTTGATACCAGGTTCTAATCCAGTGGCTAGATCGCCTTATCGGTTAGCTCCTTCTAAAATAAGGGAGATGATGACACAGATTCAGGATTTGTTGGATCGGGGATTTATTCGTCCGAGTTCTTCACCGTGGGGTGCACCAGTCTTATTTGTGAAAAAGAAAGATGGTACCCTACGAATGTGTATTGATTACAGAGAACTGAATAAAAGGACAGTGAAGAATAAATACCCTCTGCCCAGGATTGATGATTTGTTTGATCAGTTGCAGGGTGCTTCGTATTTCTCGAAGATTGATTTTAGATCGGGTTATCACCAGGTACGAGTTTCTGATGGGGATATTGCTAAGACTGCTTTTTGTACCAGGTATGGCCATTATGAGTTTTTAGTGATGCCGTTCGGTTTGACTAATGCACCTGCAGTGTTTATGGATTTGATGAACCGGGTTTGTCGATAGTTCTTGGATAAATCTGTGATAGTATTTATTGACGACATTCTGGTTTATTCGAAATCTGAAGCTGATCACGAGGTTCATTTGAGACAGGTTCTTGAAACTCTGAAACGGGAGCAATTGTATGCCAAGTACTCGAAGTGTGAATTCTAGATGCGGGAAGTTGACTTTGTGGGGCATGTCATCTGCAGTGATGGAGTCAAGGTTGATCCGGCAAAGATAGAAGCAGTGATGAACTGGGAGGCTCCGAAGTCGCCTTCTGAGATTAAAAGCTTCTTGGGATTGGCGGGGTATTACAGAAGATTCATTAAAGACTTTTCTAAGATTGTGAATCCCATGACTAAATTGACTCGCAAGGAGGTTTCATTTAGATGGAGTGATGAACAGGAGAGAACTTTTCAGACGTTGAAACGACTCTTGTGCCAGGCTCCTATTCTTGCTTTACCGGATGGGTCAGATGACTTCATAGTTTTCTGTGACACGTCATTGGCAGGGTTGGGTTGTGTGGTAATGCAACGGGATAGAGTGATTGCGTATGCTTCTCGTCAGTTGAAACCGAATGAGAAGAACTATCCAACCCATGATTTAGAACTGGCAGCTGTGGTTTTTGCGTTAAAATTATGGAGACACTATCTTTATGCTACAAAGTGCGTCATTTGTACGGATCATAAAAACCTACAGTATGTATTTTCACAGAAAGAACTCAATATGCGACAGAGGCGATGGCTGGAACTTGTAAAAGACTATGATTGCGAGATTCGCTATCATCCTAGGAAAGCCAACGTGGTAGCCGATGATTTGAGTCGCAAGTGAGTTAGTGAACATGTTAAATTTATGCGAATTGAAATAGTCTCCGACTTGATTGACAGATTAAAGGCAGCTCAGTTGGAAGCCTTGAAGGATGAAAACCTGAAGTCTGAGATTATGACTAAAAAGAAGAATGACTTGAATGATGACACTAGGGGATTGAAGGTTTATCAATCTCGTGTTTGGGTGCCTTTGCTTGGAGGTCTTTGGAATTTGATTATGACTGAAGCTCACAAGTCTAGACTATCTGTTCATCCAGGTAGCACAAAAATGTATAACGATCTAAAGGTGCTGTATTGGTGGCCTACAATGAAGACAGATGTAGCACAGTTTGTGGAGTCTTGCCATATTTGTGCACAAGTTAAGGCAGAGCACCAGAAACCTTATGGATCACTTAAACAGTTGTAGATTCCAGAGTGGAAGTGGGAGCACATAACGATGGATTTCGTAACGAAACTTCCGCATACGTAGAGGAATCATGACATGATTTGGGTGATCGTTGACAGATTGACCAAGAGTGCTCACTTCTTGGCTACCAGTGAGACGGCATCACTCAGTAAGTTGGCTCAGTTGTATATAGACGAAGTTGTTTCCCGACATGGTATAACGCTTTCAATTGTGTCAGATAGAGATTCCAGGTTTGTGTCAAACTTCTGGAACAGTTTACAGCGGGATTGGGTACAAGTGTGAATTTGAGTACAGCTTACCACCCTCAGACGGACAATCTAAGCGAACAATTCAAACACTTGAGGATATGCTGCGGGCATGTGTGTTAGAATATGGAGGTTCTTGGGATTCCCATCTGCCACTAATTGAATTCGCGTACAACAATTCTTACCATTTGAGTATCGGTATGCCGCCTTATGAGATGTTATATGGTCATCGCTGCCGTACTCCTACGTGTTGGTTAGAGGCGGGTGAGAAACAGTATGCAGGGCCTGATATTGTGCAGATCACCGCAGACAAAGTGGCTATTGCGCGAGATAAATTAAAAGCTGTGAGGGATCGACAGAAGATGTATGTTGGTCCACGTCGTAGGTCAGTGGTATTCGTTGAGGGGGAGTTGGTTTATCTGAAAGTTTCTCCGTGGAAGGGGGTTATCCATTTTGGGAAGCGGGGAAAGCTAGCTCCGTGTTATATTGGGCCGTTTCGTGTCCAACGGGTGGTAAATGATCAGACGGTTACTCTCGACCTTCCGGCAGAATTGTCAGGTATTCACAATACCTTCAACGTATGTTACTTGCGGAAATGTAGAGTTGAGGATGAGAGTCAGATTCTACCTCTACATGATCTTAAAGTGGATTCCAGCAAGAGGTTGGTGGAAGAACCCGTAGAACTATTGGATCGGAAAGTGACGAAATTGCGAAAGAAACAAATTCCGATGGTTCTGGTTAAGTGGAAATATAGTTTGGGTTCAGACTTGACGTGGGAAACCGAGGCCGATATGAATGCTCGTTATCCGCGATTGTTTGATGATGAATAGATTCCGAGGAGGGAATCTAGTTTAAGGGGGAAGATTTGTAACATCCTGAGAATGGGCCTAGTAGAAACGTAGGCATTGGGGTATGTTACACGTGAATTATTATGTTAATTAATTGGTTATGTTTATTTAATTCTAATTAAGTAATTAATTGTTGAATATATATAGATATATATGTGTGTGTATACGGATGTGTGTGTGTGCATGTGTTTAGATGACTAAATCGTGCCACCTCATGCTTGTAATTCAATTTGAGTATACGTGGGTATATGTTTGCTTTACTTCACTTTAAAGTTATTGCATGTATGTGTGTTTGAGTGTGAAACCGAGAGCAAAAGCAAGGAAGAAGAGCAACAATCGGAATTCTGATTTCTTGATTGTGTGATTCAAGTTAGCAAGGTTGTTGATCCTTATTGAGTCTTGATAACATGTTATTAATTATAACATGTTACGGTTCTGCCATACCCAGTTGGATTTTAGAATGAATATCATATGAAGTAATCGGATTTGATGTTTTTGGTGTTCTTATGGTTTTACGGTGTTTAATATGCATGCTTGCATGTTTAAACATGTTTATATGTGTTTATATGAACTTGTATGTGAAATGTATAAACTGGAAAGTTGAGGTATGCAAGATTTGAAGTTATCGGATTCTTGGAAGGTTGAAGGTTGCGGATTTGGTGTTGATGATGAAAACCGGGTGTAGAATCCGATACTCTAAGAATCCGAGACTTATGATGAAATCCGGTTGTTCCTAAATCCGGATGTGTGAAATCCTAGTGTTGAAATCCGATGGCTTGAATCCGAGGTTGGAATCCTAAACATGAAATCCGAATATGGATGCCAAGTTGAGATGCAAGTGTGGAAATCCGAAGGAAGTATCGGATTCCTTCAAATCCGATACATAGAAGCGGATTCCGATGGTGGATGCGGATTTGGTGCAAATCCGATAGTAGTGTCGGATTTCATGTGAAATCCGACAGTTTTGGTTTGTTGTTTTGCATTGTATGATGCTATGTGATATATGACTATTCATATGTGAATCTTACATGTTTATGTTTGATTAAAGGATATAAATATATAATTGATATATATATTTATGAATTGATTACTAATGGTTGGTTGTTGTGTTCTCAGGGACACACAAGGCTCGGTAACATTAGATCACTGAGTGGAAATAGCTGAGAACCAGAGGTGAGTGGATGTTTGCTCACAGGTGATATTAGTTATACTGGTTTGGTTGCAACTATTGTTGGATAGATTGTATATCTATTGGTTAATTAACTATGAATGTTAATTGTTGTATTCTGTGATATGTATACATGTTGGAAGGTAAGTCAGTTTACGACTGGGCTTATGGGCTGGGTTCATTTGCTATTGGCTAAGCAGTATCAGGACCTTAGGATGCATTTGTTGCTACCAGAGGATGATACTGTGTGAGAATAGCAAGTGGACTATCGGTAAACCTTTGCTTTGGCCGGCATTGGTTGTAGGTTCCTGCAGAACCGCCGGTCTTCCCAGGGTGCTTGTTTGTGGTTGTTGATATCTTGCGGTTCTGGCTGATATATCTGTTTTGTGATACTCCATTCACTTAGCTTTGTGCTAATCCCCCACCTCTCACTCTTTTTACAAGTTTTGGTAAGTCAGCGGCTCAGCTGAGAGTGGTTAGCTTGGGGAGTAATCACCTAGGACTCTGATAATGTATTTGTAACGAGCCGTGTTTTGTAATACTGATATTTTGTAAACAATGGTTTGTAATTAGTTGTAATTACTTTGATGTTTAAAACGATTCCGCGGTGTAATTAAAAGTGAAAATTTTTGAGTTAAAAAATACGGTGTTACACAACCTTATATGTAAAACCTTTAGAACGAAAATGGTTGATATTAGGACCGAATATATAATTTTCGACGGAACATGCACATCATGTAAATTGAATATACTCAATCATTGATCCTACAAATCTAAAGGATGAGATTGGTCTTTATGTTGTGTATATAAGGTTGGTTCTATATTGAACCTTGTTCTCTTTCACTCTCCACATATATATATATATATATATATATGTGTGTGTGTGTGTGTGTATCAAAAAGTTCATTTGAAAATATTCTTAATGTGAGTACCACAAGAACAATTTAAAATCATTATTAATATTCCTTAGTGACTCGTTAAATAGAGATATTTAGGTCTTTTATATCTTTTCCTAACGGAGAATTGCATCTGGATGGGGACAGTGATTAAAGAGTGAGACTTTATTTTCAGAAAATACCTCTCATTAATTCACCATTAATGAGAAGTCATTTTTATTGGCCATTGATTTATTTTAATTAAGAATTAAGATTGGTTCTCGTGGTACTCGCATTAAAAGCGGTTCTCAAATGAACTCTGTGCTATAGATATAAGGAGAAGTTTATTTGAGAACCTTTCTTATTGCAAAGTACGACAAGTATCATCTGTAAGCACCATTAGTACTCATTAATTAATACAATTAATACTCATTAATTAATGATTCATTAAAAGGGGAATTTTGTTCTTTTATATATTTTTTCAAATGTGAATTCCGTACAGGTGAACCGTTATTGAAGAGCAATGCTTGATTTTCTCAAATTACCTTCATTAAGCGTCATTAATGACGTTTAATGAGTTATTAATGAGCATCATTTGTATTTACCATTAATTTATTTTAATCAAAGGTTAAGACAGGTTCTCGCGGTTCTTGCAATAAGTACAATTATCAAATGAACAATCCCGTATATATAAGGAAAGTTTCATTTGAAAACAATCATTATTGCTAGAATCGCGAGAATTGTTTATAGCCATTCATCTTAATAATCAAAAGTACGTTAATATAAAAATTGCATAACCAGTTATAACGCCTAGGTGTAACGTCGGCATTAGCCCTTGACTACTCCCCTTTGACTACGCCCCTTCTCGCCTCCTTATAGCTAACTCAGTTTTATATAACGGTTAATGATATGAAATCTATTTAGATTAAATAAATATATATATTAAATATAATTGCTTTTGCTTTGAACACGTTTCCATTTTAAGTGCGTGTTTTGATTTTATTTTCTTTAACGTCAAAAACACACTTCCCTGATCTATGTACCGAAAAGACGAAATGTAGTAAAAAATTTATAACATGTCGAACTCATGAATATAAGAAATTAATCCATTGATTTATCACATAAAAACTTGCATGTGACCCATATATTAAAAAATATAATAACCAACTTGAAAGAAATTAACATAGTTTATTACTTTTAGCTAGCTTTTCGTTAATTAAGTGTGCATACATAGGCAGATACTGATTGTATTAACAACTTATGCCTATAAACTCTTGATCCAAAATTACATTTGCATGTTTATATATGGATCGATCAATTTGTGGGGTTGGCAGGGACCGCAGACTGGACAGCTGTGCGCACGATGGTTTCAACCCTCGGACATCTTGTCCCGTAGAACCCAACTCGGGTTCCTTGGCCTAGAGCCAAGGTGGCTAACGAGAAGAGTAAAAGGAGGAGTTTTTTTGCTATGGGAAAAAGCATCCATCGATCAGTCGTAGATTTGGTGGTTGTTTTCTAAGGAAGTTTTGGATATCGATAAATTTTGGATATACTACTACATAAAATGTAACGGAGACCTGTTCTATAACTCTATAAGCCATGGAGATCGGTTTTGAAGAGGGTCTATATAGGGGGTGGTCTTTATGTAATTTATAGAGACCGTATTATCTAATAACCGATCCCCATTTCTTTTTTTTCTATTAATTAAGTTGTAAAATTATTATAATAAATTGAGAATCAAAACCGGCTATATCATAAAAACCAGTCTCCGTGTTCTTTTTTATGAACTCTTTTTTATTATATATATAAATGGTCTATTTAATTTTTTTTTTCATTTTTCCTACAATTTCCAACTTATTGCCACTAAATAAAAAAATTAAAGAATTTTCACAAAATTTCACCAAAAAAATTCTAAAACTATTCATCTTATAATGTTACAACTAGCTAGTAACGTGACTATACAACACTCGTTTGATCTAAGCTTGACTAATGACTCAACGAATAGATTAAACAACTTTTATCGATGTACAACCACTTAGTGATGTTCTTAACTTCTTAATACTTTATTAAAAAACAAGTCACTATGGTGAACTTCACCGTAACTACGTGTTGTTGCTTCTTCTTCAACCTCTGTCTTCCATATGTTCAAGTACGTTCTTCGTCAGCATGCTTATTATAAGTACCATGTTCCTGCGCAACAATTCATAAATGAAAATGTTACTTTAAACTTTAATTTGGGTACCAAAATGATTAAGAATAAATAGGTAAAGAGCCTATTTAGTTGAACCGTAAATACTTGCAAAGGAGAAGGTGTAAGTTGTGTTGTAGTTCTTCTATATATTGCTAATAATTTCACATAGAGAGAGTAATAGTATAAATAAAAGTTGTCATCCCAAAGCAAGCTACGACTGGTGGGTAAGAACTTATAAACAATACATGAAATACGTACAGGAAAACTAAATTGTAATGACTGAAAAAATCTCATTTAGTGTGATGCCCACGAAGAAAGAAACTAAAATGGTTACATAGCAAAAGAGAATAGGAATAACCTGTGCATAAATTTATTACATAGCAAATGGGAATAACCTGTGAATATAAAAATATGAATTACACATTTTGACAGTTACTTATTTCGATATAAAAGTCAAACAGCCGACAAACTTATTAAATAAACCTCGTATATGTATATATATACACGAAGATTCCTATGCTACAAAATTCAACTTTTGTTGGTTGAATTAATATCTACCTATATATAAAATGAGCTAATTTCTCTTAATATTGATATTTGTTCACGTTAATAGTATGACACTATTAGAATTTTAAAAAATACATATTCTTACATAAAATAATATATATAAATTTATATTTTTCTATGATATAAGATAAGCCTCCAAATTATTGTACAATGAAGTTTTCAAAAGGGAGCTGATCATCTTAAATAATAAAAGTGACCATACACACTAGCGGTTACATACTGTTTGCATTTGCTTATTTCTCAGCTTCTTGCTTTTTTGTGCATGTATTTAAAGTTTTAAACACACATCATTTAGAAAAATATTCATTTCTTCTCTTATCAAAAAGCAATTTGGTTGATTCATCACTATCATCGACCATAATTCTCCATTTTTTCGTTTTGTTCATCTTTTACCTTTTTGAAATTAGATTTGATAAATTAATATATCATAAATGGTTTTATTGAGATGCATGATAGTGAGCAAGTTAGGGTATGCTTGTTTTTATACTTTATTTACGTTAATGTTTTGTTTTAGTGGGTTATAATGGATCTTAATATGTTGATTTTCTTATAATGTGTCATAACGGGTCTTTATATGCCATCTTTTTAGTATAGCGAGTTACTTTAATATCTTTGTTAATTTTATGTAAAGGAACTACGTCTAAGAGGTAAGAATATGCAAAAAAGAACTCGAATCGAGCTCGGCTTGGCCCAATCGGATATCGTGGACATATAGATAAGTGGGATAAGGAGAGAGAGAGAATACAGAGTCTTCATCACTTATTCATATGATTGAGGATCCTCGTGCGCAACGTTTTCTATTGGGAAGGAGGATACGTGACAAAGATGGCCAAGTTAGGTTACCAAGTCATCTTGAAAATCTGGCGGAGCAAATGGTATGATTATATTTTGTTTATGAAATCAAGTGAAATGTTTATAAAACTACATATGTGTTTAACAGATAGAGAAGGACATAGAGAAGGACAAACAACTATCTGACGATGGTGTTAGGCCCTGAGCACCCACGTCGAACAAGGGTGGTGGGACATACAATTGGTTTGAAAGAAGGTCTGCCGCACATCATTGGTAAGAAAAGGAAGCCCCGCCAAAACCCTGATGTGTCCGAAGAAATAGCGAGGCAAATGAAAGTGATAAGGGAACAAATGCAGGCCGAGTTTGACCACAAGTTGGAAGTGTTTAAGGAAGAGATGGCACATAGCAAAGAGGGTTTACCTGCTCAGAGCCCTGGTATGAGGAAAAGTAGTGTCGTCTCAACCCAAAACATGGGCGATGATGATTTGGATGAGATACAGGTAATTGTCTTCTATTCTTCATAAAATTCATGTATTGCATATACTTACTTACACTCATAGTTTAAATTGTCAGAACCTATAAGTTGCTTTTTAGTTTTACCTTATGGTCTAAAAAGAATCAAATGTGCTAAAGGGGTAGTACACCCGAAAGGAAACGGTGTAGTACATAGTGTTCCTTTACTCAAAGGGCACGTGAAAGTGCAAGTAGACAAGGTTGAGCAGAAATATTATGACTTCCATCTTCCGGTGCCTACTTCAGCACTAGAGACACTTCAGGATGCTATCAACAGTTTTATTCAGTGGCCAAGACGTGCACTTATTCTTTCTACGGTAGGTCTAAATAATTATAGTCTTTTGTAATATTTTAATATGATTTAGTATCACATACATATTTATCTTTTTAATAGACCTCAAAGAGTATGGGAAAATCTACTCAATTAGCATCAACACCACTACCACCTCAACAAGAAGCAGTGTCAGCACCAATAAAGAGAAATCTTGGAAAAGAAAACACCTTAAAGCGTATGAAAAATAAGGGTGCTGGAATTTTCAAAAAGCAAGCCATAATATACAACCCATACAGGAGAATTATGTCGTGACCGGACTCTACTAAGTGGTTTGATGCTAATATTGAGCCTACAATCTTTGGTAAAGAGGGATATGAGTTCACTCTTGAAGCCGTAGACATAGTTGATATGTTGGCGGGTAGTTGGGTCGATATCATGCTTGTTATATGGTTCGCGAGGTTAGTAATTTATTGTTTAATAGATAAACACAAGTAACATTCACCTTCTTAAATATTATAATATGTAGTGCCATGCTTATAGGTCACTACATATGATGTTGGATTCGCGGAAGAATAGTTGTGTTGTGTTTAACCCTGAAATGATTCGCTCGTCCCAATGCTTGAAATACGAGGATGAAGTCACGCATTACTTAACCGAAACAATGCAATGGCAAACTCATAAACGTGTTTTTCTCGCTCCTTATTGGCAAGGGTACTTTATATAACTATCTTTATTGTTATATGATTTATATGTATATTGCATATACTAAAATGTATCGACACATAATCGGTGACCACCGGACATTGTTTATCATTCTTCGTCATACACGCACGGGATTTATATTAGATTCTATGAAGAAAGGCAAGAACCCTTGTAGCTACCTCATCACAAAAAGTATGGAAAGGTAAGAATTTTCTTAAATTTATATAGAATTCATTTTGATTATACTTAATACACCAATATTGGTTCTTTTCTTTTTTAGGGCTGTTAGAACTGTAATGAAAGATAACAAAGAAACCCCTATCAAATGGATGTTCGCCGAGGTAAATCATCTCGATCATCTTATGTTAGATACATATTAAACTTATTAGTGTATTGAATTTTATTAAAATTTAGTGCAATCAACAATCAAACAGTTAGGAGTGTGGCTATTACATCATGCGGTGGCTCCACGAATTTATGCTTCATGGACAATTTTGTTTCCCGGATACAGTAAGTGCTTGCAAGTACAATTTCCCCCCAAATAGAACTATAATAGTTTTTTGAATTTTTTCTATTGTCGCTTCTTGTTAAATCTCTTAGTTGAATAGTTTTTTTTATTTAACATGTATATAGATTCCTTGGAAGAACACTAGTCCATTTGACCAAAAAGATTTGGATGTTATTGTTGGTATATGGTTGGACACATTTATGCCGGTTTTCCTTAGCAAGTGATGAGATACTAAGGTATATATATACATGTTTTTTTTTCTCTTTTAGCCCAATGATGACGAAATTATTCTAACCGAGAAAACTTGTTACGTATACTTAATCTACTTCATTAGTTGCTAAGATAATTATTTCTTTCTGTTTGTGTAGGGTTTCTTTCTAATTACAAGAGATACTCTATGCTAGCGTTCGTGTTGCAAGTTAAGAAGTATATTTGTTTCTACAAAATGGTCTTGCTATGTAGACAAAACGTCTACTTTTTTGTCTTAGCTCTTTGATTTTTGTCACATTCATAAATGAGCACAAGATAGAGAAAAAATGTGGTTTGGACATATATCATATTAACCATATATTGGTTCATAGAACAATCCTCTCGAATTGCTTGAATATAACTAATGGGAATTGTTATTATGGTTGGTTTAATTACATATTTGACTTAATTGTTTTTATTTATGAGAGAATAGTTGGTTATTATCATTGTTATGTTACTTGGGTTGAATATTATGGGTAAACAAAAGAAGGAAAAACAAAAAAACAAAAAAAAAATTAAAAATTTAATAGATTCAGACCCGGTTTTTAACCGGGCTTAAAAAACGTATAATAGGGCTTAAAAAGGGACGTTTAAACCTTAAAATAGAACAAACAGACCCGGTTTTTTACATAAAAACCGGGCTTGAAAGTGAGCTTTAGACCCGGTTTTTTAACCCGGCTTGAAAGTAAGCTTTAGACCTGATTATTTAACCGGGCTTGAATCTCCGGACTTTCAGGCTCCCCCCTCTTCAGACCCCCTACAAAACCGGGTCTGGAGGCCTTAAAAAACCGGGCCCGAATGTATTTTTTGTAGTAGTGTGATATGGTTTGGTCATGAAATCAGGGTAATACTTATATGAAGTGATTTGTATTTTCAACAATAAATTATGTTTTTGTTAAAGATTTATGATTATAATATAAACTCAAAAACATTTTGAAGTTGGTACGAGAATAAAAAATGTGACCATACGTAATTTATATATATGTCAGATTTTTGATATAATACCTTATGATACTCATATAAAATGTATTTCTGTTTGTGAGTTAATTAATTTAGATTCATATATGCTATTTGTAAGGAAATAAGTTTATGGAACCTATAAATATTGAATGTCTATTGTTTTGTTTCAAATATAAAACCAAGTATTTTTTTTGTCTACGATTAAAAAACTTTATTGAGAATAAAAATTAACGATAACCTATATGTTGAGTGATTTGAAATCCTTAACATTTTGAAATCCATAAACTAAAAATCTTCTAAGTTGTTTATTGTGTGTTCTAGATCAAATAAATATATTGTTGGGTGTAATAATAAAAGTTAATTAACTTTTGTGAGTTATCTATACTATATTATAAAGCATTTAGGCCTTTTTCTTAAACTCTTAAATTTTAAGTGTTTTGAAATGACTAAATTACCCCTTATTTAAACTAAATTGAGTAACTATTAGATATAGTTAATAAGATTCTTATATTCCATTTTAATAGCTAAACTTTACAAATTTAAGAAAATCAAAGTCAAACAATTATTTTGAAAGTCAAAGTCAACACAAATTAACTTAATTATTAAAAATATTATCATAACCTTTTTTTAATTATGGAGAACAGAAAACAGAAAAAAATAAAGAAAATAGACATGTCACAAAACGAAAATTATTCACCATCACCGTTACATAAATACCATATTCCCTACGTTTTGAAAATGCGCATGTTAACGAGTAGAAATTATTCATTACCGTCGCATTGCGCGGGTACATGCTAGTCTTTAATAATAAATTTAGATCATCATGGGCCGTGCTCAGTACGACCAAAAAATAACTAGTATATATTTATATTATTATTATTATTATTATTATAATTATTATTATTATTATGTGTAAAGATGAGATGTAGTGTTTCTAAATAAGATGCAGTGATTTTATGTCAGATGCAAATGAGAATCTATCGATAAATCACGCATGATGGACTAGTTTATCACGCATGATGGACTAGTTTTAAGAGAACTCCATATTTTTTGCATATGGTGTAATGATTTTAAGTTGGATGTAGTGATTCTGTAGACTAGATGCAGTGTTTCTAGCATTCCTATTTTAAGCACTGTTCTCATTGAATCCTTACCCTATATATATATATATATATATATATATATATATATATATATATACTTGTTGGTTTTAAAGAGGGTAAACAAGCAACCGATACAGTGTAGAAGGGGGGGTTGAATACACTTTAAACAATTAAACAAATTAATCAAATGTATATTCAATTATCAAACAGGACAATAACTGTTATCACTCTCTAATCAAATCAACAGGATTATTTGATATTACAATGATTATAAACTCAACTCTCTCAAAACTCTTGAATCACAAACTAATTGATGATCGAATTTCTTGTTAAAACTGATTAACAAGAACTCTTAAAAACTCTCTCTAACTTTGAACTTACAAAGTTATTGCAACACACGCGTATCAAGTATCACGAACACACGTACGATTTGCAACTTATGCAGTCGTCGTTGTGTATCGCGTCTCTGTTCTCCTACACACGTAAGAACATGTAAGCGTATTTGTTCGTGTATGTAAAACACAGAAGAAGGTTTATACTTATACTTGATATATCTACGAACAAATCGCATTTTAAAGATAGAACTTATCTTTTCTTTAAAACCGTAACAAACTTCTTAATTAGAAAATATCTAATTAATTTCGTTTGAGATTTCTATCCAACTAATAGATAGTTTAAATTAGGTTTAGATATCCTAATTTAAATGTCGTAGATATGGAGAGTTTATAACAAAATTTAGAACTTACTTAAATTCTGAACTGACTTCTGACGCTGAGCTGACTTACTCAGTCTTGACCTTGTCAAGCTGAGTTCTTGAATCTTGGGTTCTTGAATCTTTAAGTCTTCAAGTCTTCAAGTCTTCAAGTCTTCACTCTTAAAACCTATCTCAGCTTAGAAGTCACTGAGCTATCTAGTACTTACATAGAAAACTCTATTCTGTTTATACGATGACTACTCAGCTTCAGCTGACCAGTCAGTCTATAACAGACTTACATAATTCCTAACTCTTAACCTATCATCTATACATATCTATAGTTTGCCTCATCAAATCTAACTATTCTAAACGTGGGACTAACAATCTCCCCCTATTTGATGATGACAAAATATTAAATCAAAGTAGGTATAGGTTAACAGAATTATGTTGAACCACTCTGGAACAAACCAAAGTTAGTTCTTGAAATAAGTATTGAACTGATCCATACTTATTCACGTATCTTGAACTTACAAGATGTTTATGTTACAAATCTATTATAAGACTTGTATTCTAAGTATTTGAATATACAACTACTTAGATTCTTAACTTATCAGAAATAATTTAAGTTCTGAACTTACAAAACTTATACAACTGAACATATCAGTTTATAATTGAACATATCAATCATCAGCTTGAACTTACAAAGCTGTCTGTTCGAACATATCAAACATAATTTTGAACATATCAAATAATAAAATAGTTGAACATATCAAACTTGAGTTTGTATTAATGAACATATCATTTACATTTTGGCTTAATCTTCATGATTAGCTTCTGCACACTTAGTGCTTACAAAATCATAGAACTAATCTATTTACTCAATAGGATTTCCAACTTCTAACCATATGTCATAACATTTAAGTTCCCAAATCGCAGCTTTCTTGATAGCATCATTCACAATCTCTTCACCTTCTGGCATCTCTTTCATCTCAGCTTTTCTTGATCTGATTTCTTTGTTGAGATGATATCTGAATACTGAGTTCTGAGTTGAGTCATCACATAGAATTCTCAAGTACATAATCAATTCCAGATTTGCCAAATGAAGATCTGCTATCCTCAAGAAACATTGATTACCTTCCACATCAAGACACAAGAATCCTTCCAGCGGTTGAGTGATATAAGTGTTTTCTCTAAATTCAACTCCCTCTGGAACTTGTAAACCGATGTCTCTTTTAGCTCGCTGGCTAGCTACTCTAACTCTTGCAGCTTTGCCTCGATTAAGGAAAGTATCAATTTCATTAGCAGGAATCTCACCTAGCTGATCAATTCTTATGAAGATTGTCTTAAGTACATCAACTATCTCTTGTCTGATTTGACTCTTTTTCATCTGCTTGATAGTTGTGGCTACGATCTTAAACTCTGAGAACCCCAATTTGTACATACATCTCATATCTAGACCAATTTCTTGTTTGTTGTCTAGTACAAAGTTGATAATTACCAATTCTTCATTTCTACTCAGTGTAATTGATTCAATCTTGTTATTAAAATGTGTTCTTTTATAACAATGCCTTAGATCCACATCTGAGTAGGGAATTGGGGCAGCTCTAGGTCCAGAATAGTCAGCTTCAGCTTCTGCTCTGGCAGCTTCAGCTTTAGCCTTTTCTCTTTGAATTTTAACTTGTTGTTGCTGCTCTTTTATTTCCTCCACTGTTATGCCTAGTTCTTTAGCCATCTCTTGTACCATTTGCTCAGCAAGCATGTCACTGGCTTTCTGTGCTGCATCAGCTTCATCACTTGAGTCAGATTCATGTGCAGCTAGTTGAGACTTACCCTGTTGCTTTGGCTCAGGCTCAGCAATGATGACCTTTCTTTTCTTTGCTAGAGGCATAACACTTCTTTTCTTTTTTTTTACCATCTCAAACACCTTACTCTTCCCTTTGTCTATTTGTGAAGTTGAAACGGACTTAGCTTCAACAAATTTTGGAAATTTAGCTTGAGAAAGGTAGGTGTGAGCAGCTTAAGATGTTTCTTCATGTGGAGTTTCTGGTTGAGCTTGTGAAGTTGTGGTAATTTGGACTGTTGAAGCCAGTTGTTGTTGAGAAGGCTGATCTATAGTACTCATAAACTGATCATGAGCTTCTTCAAATTGAACTTCCTCTGTATGCTCCCCCTCAACCTTATCGTCACACTTCTTTGATTCTTCCTCCCCCTTTTTGTCATCATCAATAGGGGAGGATCTGAATTTGAGCACGAAGCTTTCCAAGTTGGCTACTGAAGTTGATAAATCATTAAGTTTGCGCATCAACTCGGCTTTGTCAGCTATCCTTTTCCTATGTAGGAGCTCAAACTGAGTTTGTAGATAGTCCATAATGACTTGAGCATCGTTGTTCATCAGCTTGAACTCCCCAGGTCTTCGTCTTACCTCAACGTCCTCCTGTCCAGTGGAAGAGTGTATTTCTACCGTAGGAGTGGCTGTTGAGTGTTCCTCAATAGGTAAGGATGTGGGTCCCATATCCAAAGGCTGGTGCTGACCTATGGAATCAAGGGGGCTAGAATGCGGACCCTGTAAACCTTCCTAGTGTATGAAAGGTTCATTTACAGGTCGTGCTAGAGTGTGTAAGAATAGAAGAGAAGAATGACCAATGTCGTGAGGTATGGTAGTGGGGTGAGCTAGGCTTAGTGGTGAGGAGGGGGGTAGTTGACCCTGGGGATTGGTCAGTATTTCAATGTTACCTTCATGGGCCTGTGAAGGCACAGAAGTAGGCTCTCCCATGACACTAGTAAGTATGGGCTGAGTAAACACCATACCCGGTATAGGCTTAAGGGTAAAACTGAGCCTAGAGGTTGGCACCTTAAGAGAAGGTGTCTCCCCTCAGCTCCTGCCGGTGGAGGTATCAATGTGATATCAACTCCAGAGTCCTTTTGAGGTGAAGGACCACCTTTGGCAGTTTTCCTTGTATAGGTGTAGGATATATCCTTGGTAGCAGTGGGCTGACCAAGGTTGGCTGTAGATTGTAAGATAGATGGAGATGTTTGAGGTGGAGGAGAGGGGTTAGACTGAGTTGAGCTCGACTCAGTCTTATCTCCCAATTTTGGAGATGGAGAAGTAAAAGAGATAGAAGGAGATAAGGGATGCGAAAGTATACCTGCTGCACCTAGTAGTGGAGACTCAGAGCTAGGAAACAGACTCCTTTGCTCTGAAATCGAAGTGGTAGATGAAATAATTTGAGCACGGGGTCTGAGCTGAGTCCTAGGTTGGCCAGCTTGAGGGGACTCAGCCTCAGAACCAACATCGTCACCCACTTTTTCCGCAGCTTCCTCCTCTGTTTCAGCTTCACTTGACTCAGGAGTCGGAAGCTGTACATACACCCTCATCTGAGCACTCATTGTAGGGTGCGCGGGGAAAATATCATGGGCGAACATTCTGTAGCTGAGAACAGGAGTAGGGATTGACTCATATTGAGCAGTATATCGTCTACCCAATATGTCCTCGATGACCATGGATAGAAATCTTGTGAAAGGCACAATAGTGTCCCTTATGGTCTTGGTCACCAATGACTTGAATGCCTTAAATATCAACTCAGCGTAATCCACTCGTCGATCATAAAATAAAATGTATAATAGTTGCATTTCAAAGTCATTCACATTATCTAGGCCACCCACCTTGTATCCAAGGGAACGAACCACAGTGGATACCATAAAACCCCATGCCGTCTGGAAAACAGATTTCCGTATGACGCCAGTCACTTGAGGATGACCCATTAAGGGTAAAACACTTCGTGATGTTTCCCTAAAAACCGTCACTTCATACGGAATATTAATCGGGAGATGAAGAATTCGGCGGAGACAGTTTGCATCAACTTCTATCGCCACTTACCCACTTAGGACTGTACCCCGTATAACCGGTTGAGTTGCATCCAGTTTACACGTATACCAGAATTCCGTGAGAAGTTGAGGGATGAGCACAGCTGGACCACGAAGAAATGCATGTGCCAGGGGTCCCTTGCGAATGTAGGAGACCTACTTCTCATATCCCCTGCCAATTTTGGACTTCGGAATGTCGATACAGGCGATGGCATTGTTTTGTTTGTAGGTGGGAAGTGCGTTGTTCTTGAAATTTCCACCACGGATCATTTGTTCAGTTAGATTAAGAATATAACCCTCCATGAAATCGAACTTATCGTATTGGATTGCAATTAGCAGTAGTAGGGTGTAGCACTAAGTAATGAACTCTGCACACAGCAAGATTAGGGTTTAAGAGAGTAGAGAAGAGTAAGCGAAATATGATGAAAAGTCTCTCTTATTTATACCTTTTCAATGGTAGAGAAAAGTTACCGTTATCGGAGGGTAATAAATATGACCGTTATCATAAGCGAATATATCATAAAAGATTGCTAAACGACTGACGTTTGTTACAAACACACCGTAAATATGTTGGACTTACCATATTATTGGACATACCATTTGTTAGGACTAACCTAGACATGTGGAACTGACCACACTTTAGAACGGAGTACTCAGCTGATCCTGAATGTTCAGCTTAGATGGAGTACTCAGCTGATCCTGAATGTTCAGCTTAGATGGAGTACTCAGCTGATCCTGAATGTTCAGCTTAGATGGAGTACTCAGCTTCAGATATAGCACTCAGCTCAGATTGAGCACTTAGCTCAGATTTTGACACTTAGTCAAATATATCACTTAGTAAAAATTTAACAGAGATAAAGAGTGGAACATACCAATTAACGCTTGAGCATTCCAAGCTTGCCGAGTAGAGTTGTAAATCTTGTGCCTTCAATAGGTTTCGTGAAGATATCCACAAGTTGATCTTCATTCTCAATGAAGACTAACTCTATCTTTCCCTTTTTCTACAATATCTCTGATGAAGTGATGTCTTATCTCAATGTGTTTGGTTCTTGAGTGAAATACTGGATTGTCTGTAATGGCAATAGCACTTTGATTGTCACAAAATATGGGAGTCTTCGAATAACGCAAATCAAAGTCCTTCAGCTGATGTTGCATCCACAGTATTTGAGCACAACAGCTCCCTGCAGCTACATATTCAGCTTCAGCTGTTGAAATTGCCACTGAGTTTTGTTTCTTGCTCGTCCAGCTAACTAATTTCCACCCAAAAGTTGACATCCTCCAGTAGTACTCTTTCTATCAAAACCACATCCTGCGAAGTCTGAATCTGAGTATCCTATCAGCTCAAATCCTAATCCTTTGGGATACCACAAACCTAAGTTTGGTGTTCCCTTCAGATATTTGAGTATTCTTTTAACAGCTAGCAAGTGTGATTCCTTTGGATCAGCCTGATATCGTGCACAAACACATGTAGCAAACATTATATCAGGTCTGCTTTCTGTTAAATAGAGTAATGAACCTATCATTCCTCTATATATAGTCTGACATACATATTTCCCATCAATGTCCTTGTGTAGCTTGACATTGTGTAACATTGGAGACTCTGCGGGATGGCTTGAGTCTAATCCATATTTTTTAATTAGATCAAAGACATACTTGCTCTGATTAATAAATATCCCATCTTCTTTCTAATAGATTTGAAGTCCCAAAAATTACGTCATCTCACCTATCATGCTCATTCTATATTGATTAGACATTATCTTAGAGAACCAATCACACAGATCTTGGTTTGTTGAACCAAAGATAATGTCATCCACATAGATTTGAACCAGAATGACATGTCCTCTGCTCTTTCTTATGAAAAGAATTTTTTCAATACTTCCTCTGACAAAATCATTTGAGAGCAAATAGGTGGATAGTGTATCATACCAGGCTCTTGGAGCTTGCTTGAGTCCATACAAAGCCTTGTCTAACTTATAGACATAATCTGGATGTTTAGAATCAATAAAACCAGGGGGTTGTTTCACATAGACTTCCTCCTGTAGTGCTCCATTTAGGAATGCACTTTTAACATCCATTTGATACACTTTAAAGTTTTTGAAGGCTACATAGGCTAGAAACAACCTTATAGCTTCAATCCTTGCAACAGGGGAAAAGGTCTCATCATAATCAATACCTTCTTCTTGTCAATACCCCTGAGCTACTAGCCCTGCCTTGTTTCGAATCACTACTCCATTCTTGTCCATTTTATTTCTATAGACCCACTTAGTGCCTATAATTGTTTTTCCTTTGGGGGCAGGGACAAGGGTCCAGACCTTATTTCTTTGAAATTCTGTCAGCTCCTCTTGCATAGCTTCAATCCAATCTTCATCTTTTAGAGCCTCTTCAGTCTTCTTTGGTTCCCTTTGAGATAGAAAACTAGAGTAGGCAGCATAGTTTGCATTTGCCTTAGATCTAGTTAACACACCATCTTCAATGTTCCTAATGACATCATCAAGAGAATGATCTTTTAATACTCTAAAAGTTGTAGTGGGAGACTGAGGTTCTGGATCTGAGTCAGAGCAGTGTCTTTCAGGCTGAATAGGATTTACTTCTTCAGTCTGAGTAGGAATTTGATGATCACATAGATCTTCAATCTGACATGTACCTGATGATTCATTGAGATTTTCAGGCTGATTATCTTCAATATTGATAATTTCTTTCGATGATGCACCTTGGTCAGATTTACTATCATCATCATCATCAGAATCATCCATAACATACATGGGATTTGATGTGAGATCTTCTTTGTTCCTCTCAAGCTCACTTAGACTAACCGGGTCAGCTTGAGCTCTGTTGGATTCATCAATACTTGTCTCATCAAACGTAACATGTACTGACTCTTCAATTGCCTTCCTTTTAAGATTAAAAACTCTGTAAGCTTTGGAGATTGAAGAATATCCAACAAATATCCCTTGATCAGCTTTGGGTTCCAACTTATGGAGCTGATCTTTTTGGTTTATCACATAGCATGTTGAACCAAAAATGTGGAAATATCCAATGTTGGGTTTTCTGCCATGATACATCTCGTAAGGTGTTTTACCATGGCTTTTAACTATAATCGATCTGTTCTGAGTATAGCAGGCTGTACTTACAGCTTCTACCCAGAAGCTCAGCTTGAGCTTTGCCTCACATAGCATGGTTCTGGCAGCTTCAATTAAGGTTCTATTTCTCCTTTCAGCAACTCCATTTTGTTGTGGAGTTCTTACGGATGAGAAATTTTGGATAATTCCTTTTTCTTCACAAAAGCCTTCAAGAGTTGAGTTTCTGAACTCTGTCCCATGTTCACTTCTGAGCTGTTTAAGAGACTTACCCTTTTGCAACTCTTCTTGTCTTATGAAGCTGATTAACTCATATGCAGCTTCGCTTTTGGCTTTTAAGAAGACCACCCAAGTGAATCTTGTGAACTCATCAACAATCACTAGAGTATACTTTTTGCCACTTAGGCTTGGGGTGCTAATAGGTCCAAATAGACCCAAGTGCAACATATGCAATGGTTCTGTAATTGAAACATTTTGTTTGGACTTGAAGGATCCCTTATGATGTTTTCCCATTTTACAAGCTGAGCAGAGTTTGTCTTTAGCAAATGTGATCTTAGGTAGACCAGAGACTAACTCTTTGCTAGTCAACTTGTTAATATATTTGAAGTTTAAATGTGATAGCCTCTTGTACCATAACCAACTCAGCTTGTGAGATAAGTCAGAATACAAGCATGTTTCAGTTGAAGGATCTGCGGAGCTGAGATCTAACAAATAGATATCTCTCTCTTTTTTGCCATTAATATTGGTTTTCCCTTCTTATCATAAATTGTTCCTGCATGCTTTCTAAAGGTGACTTCATAATCCTCATCACACAGTTGACTGATACTTATCAGATTGTGTTTAAGGCCTTCAACATATGCTACCTTTTTGAAAGTGACTTTTCCAGCAGTTATCTTCCCATAACCTTTAGTCCTTCCTTGAGAATTATCCCCAAATATCACCTTGGGTCCTTCATTGTTTTGGAATTCACTTAGAATCCCTTTGCTTCATGTCATGTGCCTTGAGCATCCACTATCTAGATACCACTTGTAGGAGCCCTGCACATGATCAACTAAACATATTAGTTTCTTTTTGGAACCCACTGTTTGGTGGGTCCTGAGGATGAGCACTTAGCTGATCCTTTAGAGTTTGATTGATCAGCTCGAACAGACTCTGGGTCTATTTTGTATTGATCATCATTTTCGTTTTCAGGTCTAAGATTGGTACTTACACAATCTTTGGCCTCATGACCTTTATCACCACACTTATAGCATTTTCTTCTAAAGATGGGAGTTTGGGTGATTTCTTTGAGTTTTCCAACATTAAACTTGAATTCAGTTTTAGGGTCATAAGATGTAGATAACCTTTCAATCCTTTTCGACAGTTTGTCTACTTGATTGTCACTGACTTTGGACTTACCTTTGTCAGCTTTATGGTTACCCTTATTTGGTGAAGTCTGACTTACAGACAACTTCCTGTTTTTGGACATCCTTTCATATATGGATTGAGTGTTATGTCTTTTTGAGTTAACGTGAGATATTCTGTCAAAAACAGTTGTTCTCACAGGATTGTAATCCAATCTTTTGAAAACTGACTTACAGTTTCTGTTGGATCTGGAACATTCAGCTTGATGATTTGCATGAATAACCTGAGGACTTTGGGTTGGTCTCACAAACTTATTGGTTTTGACCTGTTTCCCATCCTTGTTTCTTAAGAATGTTCTTGGGAGTATATCATCTGATTTCATCGTTTTGTCTTCAAGACTGACTTGATCTTCGATGATTTCAGCAGCAGCACTATAATCTCCCCCTACCACTGCTTTTACTTGATTTGGTATCTGCTGGTTAATACACTTTTCTGCTTCTTTTGATGACTTACACCAAGATTCACAGATTTTTCTTAGATTGTCAGCTTGTTCTTTTGATTCTTGCAGTTCTTCACTTAGAAGTTTGTTTATATGAAACTGACATTCATAATCACTTTGAATCTTTTTACCAGCATTTAAGAGAGTTTCAGAGTGTTTAAGTTCATCTTTTAATTTAGAAATTTCAGTTTTCAAACTAGATTGAACTGTGAGAGAGGTTTTGAAATCATTCAACAGATAGTTGAACATAAGACATTTTTGTTCATCAGTGTAAGAGCTAAAGTTATTTACCTTATACATTGAGGCAGGATCCCAGTTACTGGTTTGTTTACTCAGCTTAGCCGCTTCGCTAAATCCTCATCAAAGGAACTGTCTTCTAACTCATAGTCAACTTGTTCCTCTTCATCCTCAATGGCCATCAAACACCTATCTGGCTCATCATCATCTGAAGTAGATGATCCAGTATCCCAAATCTCAGCAAGAAGATCTTTGGTGTTTTCATCTGGCTTGCTTTTGAGTCTTTGATATTTCTTTTTATACTTATCAGCTCTGTAGGCATTCTTGTCAGCTACTGAAGCTGATTCTCCCTTCTTAACTCTGCACTCAACAACTATGTGTCCTATCCTTTGACAGTTATAGCACTTAGCTTTCTTAGGATCAAAAGTAGACTTACTACTTTTGCTTCTATCAGATTGACCCCTTCCTCTTCTGAACTTTCTAAAGTTTCTTGCTAACATTGCCATTTGTTCAGTAAGAGCATCCATCTCTTCATCATCTGAACCGGAGTTAAGACTTACCTCCTCAGATTCAGATTCAGAGTCAGTTTCAGCTTGAGACTTTTTAGATCCCTTCCTTTTCTTTTCTGCAATTAATGCAGATCCAACATTATTGATAGATTCTTTTAGTTGTTGCTGGGCCACTTTCTTCTATTCCATGATCTGTTGATGATTTAGAAGGAAACCATAGATAGATCTAAGATCATATTTTCCTAAGTTTCCTCCAGCATGAAGTGCAATGGTGATCTCATTGAATTGTTCTGGTAACACATCCAAGAACTTGAGTACTAACTCATTCTCATCTTTCTTGACACCTACCAAGATTAGATCATTTATCAAGCATTGAAATCTGGTAAACAAATCTACCAGAGTTTCATTCTTTTTAGCAAAGAAAGTTTCATAAGAACGACTTAGATTTGTCTTCTTATGTTGCTTGACCAAGTCAGTGCCTTCATACGTAACACTGAGAGTATCCCACATCTCTTTTGCAATTTGGCACCCAGCCACAGTATGCAGAAGAGGATTTGTCAAAGCATTTGCTATAATGCTTTGTGCCTTGTCATCAAGGTTGAACAGTTTACGATCTTCCTTAGTCCAAGATGCTTCAGGCTTGGGAGTTTCTCCAGAGGGAACAGTTTTGTCAGTGGCAGTAATATGGATCATTGGTATGATTGGGCCATCTTGAATCACGGTACTCATCCTGTGATCCACGGAGTTCAGATATAGCATGGCTCTAAACTTCCACATAGGATAGTCAGTGCCATCAAAGATAGGACACCCTTTGCCGCCATTGTTGGTATATGACTTGATTGCTTGCTAGTAGACATCTTAACCTCTTGACGGCGGATCTAGATATTCAACTTATGAAGAAACTTGCTCTGATACCAGTTGTTGGTCCCAAAGAGGGTGAACAAGCAACCGATACAGTGTAGAAGGGGTGGTTGAATACACTTTAAACAATTAAACAAATTAATCAAACGTATATTCAATTATCAAACAGGACAATAACTGTTATCACTCTCTAATCAAATCAACAGGATGATTTGATATTACAATGATTATAAACTCAACTCTCTCTCAACACTCTTGAATCACAAACTAATTGATGATCGAATTTCTTGTTAAAACTGATTAACAAGAACTCTTGAAAACTCTCTCTAACTTTGAACTTACAAAGTTATCGCAACACACGTGTATCAAGTATCACGAACACACGTACGATTTGCAACTTATGCAGTCGTCGTTGTGTATCGCGTCTCTGTTCTCGTACACATGTAAGAACATGTAAGCGTCTTCGTTCGTGTATGTAAAACCCAGAAGAAGGTTTATACTTATACTTGATATATCTACGAACAAATCGCATTTTAAAGATAGAACTTATCTTTTCTTTAAAACCGTAACAAACTCCTTAATTAGAACATTTCTAATTAATTCCGTTTGAGATTTATATCCAACTAATAGATAGTTTAAATTAGGTTTAGATATCCTAATTTAAATGTCGTAGATATGGAGAGTTTATAACAGAATTTAGAACTTAGTTAAATTCTGAACTGACTTCTGACGCTGAGCTGACTTACTCAGTGTTGACCTTGTCAAGCTGAGTTCTTGAATCTTGGGTTCTTGAATCTTGGGTTCTTGAATCTTTAAGTCTTCAAGTCTTCAAGTCTTCAAGTCTTCACTCTTAAAACCTATCTCAGCTTAGAAGTCACTAAGCTATCTAGTACTTACATAGAAAACTCTATATCTGTTTATACTAGTCACTCTATAACAGACTTACATAATTACTAACTCTTAACCTATCATCTATACATATCTATAGTTTTCCTCATCAAATCTAACTATTCTAAACGTGGGACTAACAATACTAGCATCATACCCGCGCAATGCTACGGCGGTAAATAGTTTTTGGTTTACAATATATCGCTTTTAAGAATGTAATAATACGTTATTCGCGCAATTCAATGTCCGTTTTTTTTCAGATTTTCTTTTATATACATCTAACTATTTTATTAACTTTAAAAATAAATTCTAAGAGACAATAAAATAAGAAAAAAAATTTATATTGGTGAAATAAAGAGAAGAGTTAATAAGATTTTAAAAATTATGTTGATGTTGGTGGATAATTGTGTTGGTATGAAAGAACATATTTTGAATAAAAAGTTAAAGTAAATTAAGAGAGAATAAAATAGTTAAAGATTAAGTGAACGAGATTAATTTAGATTAAATGAAGGGTCAAAATTTTATATTGATTGAATTTTAAGAAGTCTTAAAATTTAAGAGGAGAGATAATGTTAAATGGTTTATATAGTAGTATAGATATATATATATATATACATATATATATGTATATATATATGAATGCTAGAAACACTGCATCTAGTCTATAGAATCACTTATATATATATAAGCAAAAGTTAAAACGAGAACTGTTTTTCGTACGAAAACCGCGAGAACCAATCTTAGTCATCAAATTCCCCCTTCTTCGATTAGATTGTCCACCCATGAATTCCTTATATGCACCATGCCACACTCAATCCTCCCCACGCTATTCATCCATGAATTTATTATCCAAAATGAACGGTCAAGATTGGTTCTCATAGTTGTGGTACGAAAAACAGTTCTCGTTTGAACCCTTCCCTATATATATATATATATATATATATATATATATATATATATATAATTCTTTTGTTTAAAAACCTAAGTTTTTTAAAATATATCAACATTTAATCTTAACTATTAAAATACATATATAAACTAAATTGAACTATAAAAAGTGTCCTATATAATTTGTTAATATTTGGTATAATTCACTTAGTATGATCATATCCGACCGCAATCTACCTATAAGTACACACGAGATATTTGTATATTACGTCTTGAGGGGTCATATGTGCACACGAGATATTTGTAAGTCATGATAAGTTTAATTGACCATAAGTATCATAAAAAAACGTAGTAGGTCTTGGGCTTTTTTGGTCAACAGTGACTACAACATCTTGTAACGCCTCAAATATATATATATATATATATATATATATATATATATATATATATATATATATATATATGTGTGTGTGTGTATGTGTTTGAACTTTGGTTGTTTGTTGTTTTTGATCTAATGTTTGATATCAGAGCCGAGGTTATTACCAAGGTTCTCATCATCTACCATGAATAAAAAAAACAAGAAAGCAAGACCGTCGATTGTCAAGCACAAGGAACCATGCATCATCGATAATCATTTGGGGTTAGATTGTTCATCATAGAGGATACGCAGGATGACTGATCTATAGGAGATCTACCACCGCGGCACCCTTATGAGAAAAGGGAGACTTACCTCGTCGGAGGGACGAACCAGAACGAACCATGCCGTGGAAATTGACTGCCGTTCAAATAGAGGACGGGAGGAGTCGACCGAAGGAAGAAAATCAACGACCGTTGCCATTTATGGCATAGCGCCGATTCAAAACTCAAAGGAAGTTTTTTTCTTGCTCTTGTCGACATTAGGGAGTGCCCTGGGGGCTGCCGCTCTTTCTAAGAAGAAGGGAATAGAAACCCTATTTTTATTTTTTTTAACTTAAAAAAAAACTAACTCCTTTAATAAAATAGACATTTTAAATTTAAAAAGGGAAAACTTTTATAAACCAAAAATTTACTTCACAACTTTTTTTAAATTAAAATTGATTAAATTTTTTCAAAAGGATTTTGTATTTTTTAGAAAAAAAGATATAAATTATGTCAGGGATAGGGACAGAAGACAGTTAAAAAAGAGATGGGGTTTGTAAGGAAATAGGTTTTATAACCCATTTTCAATGCTCAATGTTAAAATCAACAAATTACACAACTTGGGCAATTTGAATACAACTCATATCCGAAGCAAATAAGTTATGGGAATCAATTGAGAATGAATCAACAAATTAAGTCGATGAAAATATAGAAAAAAAATATAATGCAATTGTCTATATTTATCGAGCATTCAGTTGCTTCTAATATCTAAATACAAGACAGCAAAGCAATTTGGGAAGCCTTAATAACAAGAGACGTTGGTGTCACCACTCGAATTAGAATTTGAGATGTTACAGACGAAGGAAAATGAGTCAATAGATTCATTTACTACAAAGTCGACGAGTATTATCAACAAAGTAAAGTTTGGATTAACATATGAAGATTCTACTCTTATACGAAAATTGTTAAATGTTGTATGAGACATATTCCTTTAGATTGTTGCACCCATCGAGCAATACTCTGATTTAGCCACTATGTCTTTAGACGAAGCAATCGGAAGACCGAAGACATTTGAAGAGAGACTCAAATATAAAAATTAAAGATCTATGGATACTCAAGATGGTTTGATGTTTACATAACATGAAGATCGAAGCCAAGATTACAGAGAACGTGGTTGTGGCAGATTTAACCACTCATGAAGATGAGGGAATAACAGATTCAAATCAGAAAGGAAGAACCCAAACCCTCACAAAATAATTTCAAAAAGGAAGAACATGCGTTTTTTGGATACAAAGGACAAATCTCAAATCATGTGCTACCGATGTCACAAACTTGGACACTTTGCCTATGAATGTCCAACTCCAATCTCGTTGAAGAAGATTTAGAACCAACACTACTCATGACAACTATTACGGAGGCATGGGTGATAGTACAAAGGAAGATGATGATTTTCATGGATTTTGAGGCATGGATGATAGTACAAACGAAGATGATGATTTTGTCATCATAACTTGAAAACTTGAAGATTGACATATGGATGATATGATAAGTAGGGGGTGAATGTTTGCTGCTTAATGGAATCATTCGGCACCAAATGCTGAATCGACCGACATTCGGTGTGTTTGATTGCTGCCTCTGAATAAAGAGTGCCGAATGATTCAATATAATGCTGTTGAATCATTCTACTTTAAAGTGCATCCCGAATCATTAAGCATCTGGTATTTTACCCTAATACTCATTATTTCACACGTTGTCTTGTTAAACAATCATATCTTATAATATAATATATCACTATTAAGGTTAAAATAATAATTTGCATCATTCACATTATTCATTCTCAACCTTTATCAAACAACATGTCACATTGAGAGGAATATTCATTGAGATCCTTTGACCTATTCAGACCATAGAATCATTCAGTGCTTAATGATTTGTTTTAATAAATAGCCCCTTAGAGTTTTAATTATCATTATCATTAGTATTAGAAGATTATTGAAAAAATATTTATTTTGTATTAGTATTTAGATATAAGTGTGTAACACACAACTTTAGTGTGTGGGTTGGTTGTGGTAACACCACCGAGGTAACCACCACCGGTAACTGTTGACGGCCAACCGCTACCATGTGGGTCGGTTGTGGGAACATCACCGGCAACCGCCGCCGTCAATTGACGGCAGTTAACGCCGGAAACCGCCACCACCACCCTATATATATGTATCAATATGTACAAAACAGATATGTGATTTCAATATATGATGTGATTTCAGTAATAAAAGGCTTGAACTTTGGTTGTTTGTTGTTGTTTTTTTTATCCTACATGAGATGCAGTAAACTAGAAACAAGTATGAAAACTAGTTGTAGTAGTTGAGATGAAAAGAAAATGATACATTAAATTTTAGTCAAGATGAAAACTCAGCTGTTGTAGATAATATTAAAAAAAATAGCATAATAGAAACGGTGGCTGAAAAAATGCTAACAATTAAGTGATTCAATAAAACCAGCAATCGAGAAATATTCAACATTCCGTTCGCAAATAGGTTCACATTTGATCTTTAATCTCTCCCTCCTCCCTCTCGCGATCTCTCTGTGTAAACTCCCAGCAAGCGGTTAGCTTCAAGTAAAAATGGAGCTCCAGTTCACCTTTTCTCTCTTCCTTGCCTTTGCTGCAGGCCTATCCTTCTTCTGCATCATAGTAACCATCAATTTGTTAAACACATCTGGTAGAAACAAAAACGGCCTTCCTCCACAGCCATGGAAGCTCCCTCTTATTGGCCACATGCATCATCTCATAGGACCACCCCCACATCAAGCTCTTGGAACCTTATCCCAAAACCTAGGACCACTTATTTATCTTCAACTCGGCCAAGTCTCCGCCATCGTCATCTCATCGCCTTCTGTCGCCAAAGAGATCTTGAAAACCCAGGATATCTGTTTTGCAAACAGACCCAAGTTTCTGAGTGCTGAGATCATTGGTTACAACTACAAACTTATAACCTTCTCCCCTTACGGCGAATACCGGAGACAAATGCGAAAGATAAGCATGTTGGAGCTTTTAAGTGCAAGAAAAGTTGGATCTTTTCGCTCTATTCGCGAACAAGAATCGCAAAACCTCATTGACTCCATTTGTTGGAAACAATTGTCAAAATTATAGTGTTAGTATTATTAATGTATTTTAGAAAGAAACTTATGTACATAGGTTAATATGTACAACCACCATGGGCCACCGCCGGTAAACCGACGACGGCCAACCGCCGCCGTCAAGTGATGGAGAACCACCGATAACCGCTGTTTCTTAGCCCTATAAATATGTACTTTTCGTTTGTAAACAATAGATTCGAAATATGAAGTTTCTATGAAAGATTTGCAAGTTTTAGAGTTTAGATTTATATGTTTTTGAAGTTTTGAACCTTTTGATCCTATCATTTGGTATCAGAGCCGAGGTTAACACCAAGGTTCTCATCATTTACTGGAAAAGTAACCGGAGATTCAACAGGGGAACCACCATCAAGAACATCATTTGGGGTTCACTTGAAATCGACAAAAAGGATACCTAAGGCGGCCGAAATCTAGAAGGTTTCTACCACCACGGCACCCTACATCGGGAAAAGAAGACTTACTTCACCGGAGAAGACGACCGGAGAAAACAAAACGGTCAGAACGACCACCGATCGAAGGCAGAAAGCAAAGAACATCATTTGGGGTTCACTTGAAATCGACAAAAAGGATACCTAAGGCGGCCGAAATCTAGAAGGTTTCTACCACCACGGCACCCTACATCGGGAAAAGAAGACTTACCTCACCGGAGAAGACGACCGGAGAAAACAAAACGGTCAGAACGACCACCGATCGAAGGCAGAAAGCATCGCACCACTCGAACAGAAGTCGAGATCCACTCGACAAGAAGCACCGATCTGAACAACCATTAGAGAAACCACCGAAGAAGAATACAATCGGAAGTGGTTTTTTCTCGGAGGAACAGAAGCACCAATAAAGGAAGAGGCAAAGAAAAGTCTGACAAAAAAAAGAAGGGGGGTGGCCTCTTATTTCTCCAAGAAACTTTTTACTTCTCCAAGTAAACAAACTTATTTACTTTTAAATAAGGTTTTTCAATTAAAGTTTTTTTAATACAAGAAAAGAAAATGTTTTCTTGCTATTTAAGTTTAAAGATTAATTAAATAATTAAACTTTTAATAAGTTATTATAAATTATAAGTTTTTTTAAATTTTAAGATTAATAAAGTTTTAAAGTTTTTTTAGAGTTTTAAATCAACATTTGGTTAAAAATTTTTAAGTTTAAAGTTTCAAAGTTTTTCAGAGTTTAAGCTAATATTTGGTAACAGTTTTAAGTTTATAAAGGTTTAAGTTTTTAAGGTTTTAAGTTTTAAAGTTTTTAAGGTTTTCAAAGGGTTTAAAATATTTGGTAAAGTTTAAGTTTGAAAAAGGTTTGTTAAGTTTTTTAAAATATTAAAGGTTAAGGTTTATTAAAGTTTAAAAATTGTTAACTTTTTAAAGGTTTATAAAGTTTTTAAGATTAAAGTTTTTCAGTTTTTAAATTTTATACCGTTTTTAAAGTTTTAAGTTTTTTTTTAAAAAGGGGGGTTATCAAAATATTTTAGAAAAGGTTCTGAAATTATGAAAGTCAATCCGGAGGATAATTCAAGAACTCAAAGAAAGGATTGTAGAACCACACCTTATTTTCAATGCCCATTGTTAAAATCAACAAATTACGTCATATGGTCTATCAGAATGAAGATCATACCGCAAACAAATGATCTTTGGGAAATGATTGAACCTACTACATAAACTCAAGTGGATGACAAAAGAGATAAAACTGCAACTGCCTAACTCTTCTCAGCACTATCTGAAGATCTAACGTTACAAGTGGCAAATTGCAAAAGTGCAAAAGAAGTTTGGGACACTTTGAAGACGAGTGGATCGAGTATAAAAAGCAAGATTACAAACTCGAAGATGACAAATGTTATTTCCAAAATAACTAGTCTTGGAATAACAATGGATGAACCAACGCTTGTACGAAAATTACTGGATTCTATGCTAGAAAGATTTCTTCAAATAGTTGCAACCATGGAACAATACTCAGATTTAGACACTATGGCCTTTGACGAAGCAATCGGAAGATTAGAGACGTTTGAAGAAAAACTCAAGTACAAGAAGAGCAGATCTGTGAATAATAAAAAGGTTTACTGTTTACACAACAAGAAGATCGAAGAAAAGAAAAGTATATTCCACCGCAAATCCGAAATCATGGGAATGATAAGCAATATGGAAGAGAAGGAAATCCCTCGCAAGAAGCAAAGAAGCACTCTCGAAGTCAAAACAGATTCAGCAAAATAAAATGTTATACCCGCAACAAGTATGGACACTATGTCTCGTATTGCCATGAAAGATATCGAAATTACAACAGACAAGAACGTTTAATTTTAGTAGAAGAAGATTTGGAACCTACATTACTTATGATAACGTTGAAGATTCAAGAACTGAAGATTTCAAGACTAAAGATTGAAGACTTTTAACAATTAAGGAGAGAATGTTGGAAACAATTGTCAAAATTATAGTGTTAGTATTATTAATGTATTTTAGAAAGAAACTTATGTATATAGGTTAATATGTACAACCACCATGGGCCACCGCCGGTAAACCGACGACAGCCAACCGCCGTCAAGTGCGGAGAACCATGAGTAACCGCTGTTTCTTACCCCTATAAATATGTACTTTTCGTTTGTAAACAATAGATTCGAAATATGAAGTTTCTATGAAAGATTTGCAAGTTTTAGAGTTTAGATTTATATGTTTTTGAAGTTTTGAACCTTTTGATCCTATCACCATTGTCATCCAGATGCAAAAATTAGAAACAGTCAACCTTAGTAACAAGATTTTCATGTTAATCAACACGATCATAAGTAGGGTTGCAGTTGGGAGCAGATGTAAGGATCAGGAAACGCTTATTGCAGTGATTCAAGGGGCTCTAAGTTTAACTAGTGGTTTTGATGTGTCTGATTTGTTTCCATCTATCAAACTACTACCGATTATTACGGGCGTAAGGAGCAAAATGATGAAGATGCACAACAAGATCGACACGATTCTCGATAGCATCATCTTCGACCACGAAGAACTTCGTGTAGGTGGATCGAGCGACCATGTGAACGAAGATATTCTTGACATGTTACTGATGTTCAAAAATGATGGTGGTCTTGAGTTTCCGTTAACTTCTAACCACATCAATGCAATCATATTGGTTAGTCCCCATTGTTACCTATAATATATATGTTTGTGTTTACTCAAAAAAATACATGATACAAGTTGTTTTAAGTGACTAAATATCATATATAAAAGACACATGGGTAATCTTAAATCTAGCACCTTTCTGCTAGGATTCTGAATTGTTAATAACAAGCTGGCACCTGATCTTTCTATATTATTCAATTTCATTTTATAAAAATCTCATATTTATCACCATTTTCACTTCTCAATATATGAAGTTTGTATACTATACAAGGAAATTTAGTAACTGAGAGTTGTTAATATATGGCACAGGAAACAGCAGGCACGCAAACATCTTCGTTGACAATAGAATGGGCGATGTCAGAACTAATGAAGAACCCGATGGTTATGAAGAAAGCACAAGACGAACTCAGGCGGGTGCTTAAAGGAAAGACTATGATTTATGAGTCGGATATTCAAGAACTAGACTATCTAAAGCTAGTAATCAAGGAAACCTTAAGGTTACACCCTCCTCTTCCATTTTTGGTATCCAGAGAAAGTCGGGAGAAGTGCGAGATTGGCGGATACCATATTCCTATGAATACAAAAGTTTTAATTAACACATGGAAAATAGGACGCGATCCGGATTACTGGATTGACCCGGAAAGATTCATGCCACAGAGGTTTATTGAGAGTTCCATTAACATGTTCGGAACAAATTTTGAACTTCTTTCGTTTGGGGCTGGAAGAAGAATTTGTCCGGGTATGAATTTGGGGTTGGCTAACGTTGAGCTTCCTCTTGCTATGTTACTCTATCACTTTAATTGGGAACTCTCCAATGGAGCAACACCTCAAGCTTTTGATATGTGCGAGTCTTTTGGGGCCCATCTCAAACGAAAAAATGACTTGCTTTTAGTTCCACGTCTTTATGACACATGTATTTGACGCACTCTTCAATGTGTACGTGCAGTTTCATTTTTATATAATATTATCTTTGCTTTTGATTTTCCAATGTACTGATATGTGCTTGAAATAAGGAATCCAATTTCTACTCTACTCCTACCTCAATTTACAATTTCTAACATTATATAGAAGGTTGTATCTTGTGAGCTACAAGTGTAATGAGGTTCAAGGTGTTAGGGGTGTGTGTGTGTGTATATATATATATATATATATATATATATATATATATATGAAGGTTCAATGGCTATAACGCTAATGCTTCGTTATCGACTCGTTAATGACTTGTTAATGGCTCATTAATGACTTATTAATTAAGGGTATTTTGGAATAATTAAGTGAATCTAACAACGACTCGCCCACTCAGACGTAATTTACGGTTAGATAATATATAAATGACCAAAATACCCTTATAATGAGTCATTAATAAGCATTAAAAGTGGTTAAAAATGATAGTTGTGGTACTCGCAATAAGAATGGTTCTCAAATGAATTTCTCCCTATATATATGTGTGTGTGGGTGGAAAAGTTCAAATGAGAAATGTTTGTAATATAATGAATGACTCATTAATAAGCGTTTTTTGGTTATTTATATATTTACTCGGTCATGAATTGCGTTTGAGTAGGCCGTCATTAATTAGTAAGTCTTGGTTTTCCCAAAATGTCATTCACTAATATGTCATCAATGAGCCATTAATTTATTGTGATTAACGGACAAGATTGGTTCTTTTAGTTCTTGCACGAAAAAAAATTCTCGTTTGAACCTTCCTCTATATTGTATAAAACAGTTCTTGTTTGAACCGTTCCTTATATATATATATACATATATATACACACACATACATATATATATATACATACACATAAATATACATATAGGGGAGGTTCAAACGAGAACTGTTTTTTGTACGAGAACTGCAAGAACCAATCTTGGCCATTCAAGTGGTAAGTAGATTTCATGGATGAAGAGCATGGGGGATTGAGTGTGGCAAGGTGCATGTAAGGAATTCATGGGTGGGCAATCCAATTGAAGGAGGGAGAATTGGACGGCTAAGATTGGTTCTCGCAGTTCTCATACGGAAAACAGTTCTCGTTTGAACTTTTGCCTATACATATACATATATATATATATATATATACACACACATATATATATATATATATACGTACACATATATGCACATATATATACATACACACACACACATATATATACATATACATACACAGGGAGGTTCATGCGAAAAACACACTTTTTTTGCGAAAAGTGCGAGAAGCATTTGTGGCCCTTAGATTATTTGGTTAATGGTTATCCTTGATTATGGCAATTTGGTAATTTTTATAAACTTAAACACTTTTAATTAAATTTAAAAAGGATAGATAACTCTTTTTGTAAAAAATCTCTCTCCCGTCCTCTCATATCTCCAATAAATAACTCTAAATCACCATTCGTATATTTCAAACCCAATCTCCCACCCTCACCTCAACTTTTTTTTTGAAAAACCCTAAATCACATCCCTCTTTTCTCTCTTTTTCCACCGGCGTTGATGTCTTACGCTTCGGGTACGGTCGCCGGCGACAAGGTCGGTTCAATCTACATCGAGTGACGAGATCAGTTACATATACAACCGGGGAAGTTAGTGACGAGATCGTTTGCATATGCAACCGTCGAAGTCGGTTCTATCCACAACGGTGATGAAATTGTTTGCATATACAACTGGCGACGAGCCACCCTCACCACCTTCATTGTGCTAACACAAACCTCACAGATCTAGCCATGGTGATCGCGGGCTGGACTCCTCTCCATCCCCCTTGAGTCGAAAAACACCACCAATCCCTGGTCCTGCGCCGCCCTTTGGGACAAGGGATTAACCGGAGATGGTTTTGTTCGAAACCAACGAAGAAAGCGATGGTGGCCAGCGAATACCCAAAACAATTGTAGATTCTGAGTCTGAGGAACCAAGGTAGAGTCTTGAGCAATGCGTATGGAAGAATTTTAATGGGACTGAAACCTTAGGGTTGACTTTACTCCACAGCAAAAGGTTAGGTGGTCAAATGTTGTGTGTTTTGATTCAATAATTTGTACAATCCTATGTGCAAGTTAATGTAGTTGTTGTGAGGTTTGGTACTAAATTTAATACAATTATTTGGTTGTTAAAAAAAAGAATAATTTTTTGTTGTTCAATGTTGTCGGTGAAAAGATACCCATACAAGGCTACCAAGTCATAGTTAAGCTCGTTTGATATGGGCTATGCTTAACTTAACAAGTTTTTGTTCATTTTTTTTGTTGTATCATTCATCTTGATTTTTCTTTTGTGAATCTGGGTTGTTTATTAGTGAACATTGATGAGTTAGATCGGGTTATTAGATGTGTTCAGATGTTTTGTGTTCAACCTTTTTTTGTGTTCATGGTTTGTTTATTATTGAACATAGTTGTTTATTATTGAACACCCTCTATTTCAATGAAGTGGATCTTAAAAATAAATAGAAATATCAAAACAACAATAAAAGAATTAATTTGGAAAAAAAGATTACCGAAACAATATAAAACTTTTTTTACTAGTGAACAAAGTAATGAACATAACATTTAATAATTTAAAACTCGTAATTTTTTCCGGGTGTTGATCATCATTGAACACCATATATTTATTAATTTACTATTAAATTATTTTTTAATTTATTTTGTTTAAAATTTGAAGGAGAGAGAAAAATAAGAGAGAAATAGATTGGAGAGAGAAAAAAATTCTTTACTTTTGCACCCTTTTGACTTTAAAGAAATAAAAAATAAGATTAATCTAAGCTATTAGATTAATTACGAATAAGAGGTCAGCATTGCTTTTCGCACTTTTTGCAAATAAGACACTTTTCGCATGAACCCTCCCATATATATATATATATGCTAATGTCTCTGTTTTAAATGTTTTTGTATCCGCAGATAAATACTACCGGTATGCTGGTGAAGCGGGTAGAAGCTTTTGGAAACCTGTGATATGACCCTTTAGATACATGTTTGGATATACACGACATCTACTCTTCTTTCGTTTAATCGTTGATTAATGGTCGTGTAATTAAGACAACATGTAACACCAATCTTTTTTAAATAAAAAAGGAGTTTCCGCAACACTTTACATACAATGTATAAGCATATGTTGGTTTTAATAGTTGTTTAAAAGTATCAATTTTTACTGAAAATCAGGGTGTTACAAACGTCAATCACTAGTTAAAATTACTTATTGATATTAGATAATCATGATAAAAGCATTCATAGATAGATTGATCCTCTAACCTATGCAAACTTAGTCAATAAACAACAAAGATGAAAACTTAAACACATGTGGATCTTAGATTAAGCTAAACATCATAAATATATAACACATAAACACCCAATTCATTGAAATTAATAATAACAAGAGGAAAATCCAATAATGAGTGGATCTTGATCTTCAATCTTCAAGCCTTGGGTTTATCTCTCCAAAGGCGGAGCTAAGATTTTAATATAGGCGGGGTCGGTTTTACTTCATCGTAACACTAATTATACACATATATATATATATATATGAAAAACATAAAAAGTCTCATTATATGTCTAGATAAAAATAATGAGAGTTCATTTCAATACAAGAAACTTAGGTGTTAAAATAACGCTTAAACTTTGTTGGAATCAATCATCAAAGTTTTTCATAATTTACATTCGTTTGTCACAAATTAACGTGCTAGAAGTATAATATTAACTAAAACAATTACTCGAATACTTTATCAAAACTTTAATGAAAAAAATAACTATGAGAAAATCATACTTCGCGTGTTTGTAGTTAGACGTGTATTTATTTCTTTGAATAAAACTCATTTGTTTGTAGATAGTATAGCAATCTCTCTTTCAATGTAAAGAACCAAACTGTTTTAAAGATCATCATCATTTATGCTATTACGAAGCTTTGTTTTCATATTTTTTTTATTGCTTAGAAAGCTTTTTCAAAAATTAGAAAAGCCACTTTGAGCCTTCCCTTCACTGATTTTGTTTTGAGCTATACTTGGGCTACTAATTAACTTTAATAAGAGGGGTTCAACAAATATGTATTGGGCGTAGTCTTTTAAAATACTAACGATTTTGAGATCATTGGAAGGGGCCTAGCACCCTTCAGCCCCTGTATCTCTCTATCTCATCATGACATGTAAACCATTACATCGTGACTCGTGAATTTCGCCCGTTATCCAACTTCTTTTGAAATGAGTAGATGACTCATACACCAATAAGTTTTTAACTCTATCAAGTGTAAGTTCAAGAAAAAATAGCAGATATATAAACTAATGCGTATGCTGTTAGAAATCTTGTTAGTTCGCATAAACATCCTCTTTTACAAAATGTAGCTAGAGAGGAGAGTTTATGCAAAATCTTGTCACTTCAATGTTAAAAAGTCAAATAGTTAAATCATAAATTCATAACACGCCACACAATTAGTCAAAAAAGAAAAAAACAAAGATAACATAGGAAATGTGTTACAGTTACCTGATAACATGCTCCATGATTGATACGTACCATTCTTGAACAGCTTTGAGGCACCACCAATGATGGTGCTTCCGCAATCTTTACATCCATAAGCACAAATGATAAACTATGAATCTATGATTGCTGGAATGCTGGTTAGAGTTAAAGCAAGCTATTAAAAAACAATCAACAATCAGAGTTTTGGTAGAAAAGGTACAAAATTGAAATCAAGCCAAACTTGTTCCATATTTCTTCTTTTCACCAACTCAATAATAAATAATTAGATAACTCAAATACGAACCCAAATTCAGCCCAAAGACTTAATAATTTAACATATGGATTGATACAAACTCAATTTTGTAAGTATGTTGAAGAATCGATGGATTACATACACTTAAAACAGACTAAAACACATAAACAAATCAAAACAACAAATTCTAAATCGACAAAATTTACACAATTGAGATGGAATGACTTATAAAGAACACTTAATATAAGCTTAAACATACACTTAAAAAAATTGAGAAACAAAAAGTGAGTAGATCGAAAGATTAAACCCACAAATTAGGGCAATTGATGAGACTCAGATTGGAAACGTGGAATTGTGGCTTCATGGGTCGGAATCCTCAATATAATAGTGTCACCGGACTAGATAGAGAAGTGGAACGGTATATTCATGCCGAGTGGAGCCATTGCTTCACAAGTTGAAGAACACAAGGAAGATAGTCGATCGAATAAGGGACCAAGAGATAGATCTAAAACCCTATAATATAGAGGTAGATACATTGAATTTTGGGTTAGATATAGAGGCGGGAGATAGATTCATAACATGATGAAAGTATGAAACTAGAAGATGGAGGGGAAACTAAAAATTTGGGAGGGGGAAATAATTTTCAAGCTTTGAGTTCTTTTTTATGGTTTATTAATTTTAAATAATTATTCTCTCCTATGAATAAATTAATAATTAATTATATAACTCTTTTGTTTAAAAACCTAAGTTTTTTTTAAAATTTATCTTATTATAATACATATCAATATTTAATCTTAACTATATTAAATAATATAAACTAAATTGAAAAAAGTGTCCGATATAATTTATTAATGTTCGGTATAATTCACTTAGTATGATCATATTTTACCATAATCTACCTATTTAAATTAAGTGTGACAATTCCTAACCGGTGTATACCTATAAGTACACACGAGATATTTGTAAGTCATGGTAAGTTTAATTGACCATAAGTATCATACAAAAATGTAGTAGGCCTTGGGCATTTTTGGTCAAGAGTGACTAAAACATCTTGTAACGCCTCAAATTTGTGTGTGTATATATATATATATATGTGTGTGTGTGTGTAATAAAATCATATTAGTTCAATCAAAATTCATATCAGGTTTTGCACCCGGAACTACAAGTCTTACAAATATTGAACCAAATGAAAGAGTTAATTACAAATATAATTTCATATATTGTTCAATTATGAAAATAGACAATGGAAAGCATTTGAAGATGGATGATCCGGCTTCGGTCTATTGGAACCTTCCCACAGTCATATCCTAAAAGTTTTAAAATAACAACCGTAAGCATGCAAGTTTGGCGAACACACAACAACCCACACACCACACTAGGTATGTAAAGTCACATACAATCCATGATTATATATTAATCACATAATTCCAATGTAGTACACAGACGATGATTTCATACTTTGGGTCACAATTAACTATACAAACCGTACCAAGGATTCACGTGTCTAACTGTGCCCAAGTTGCGTTTTTACCACAATATGACACATCCCTTCACTTTACATATCAACATATAAGTTATTTCACACATACAATACATGTATATTTCATACTAATATAGTATATAAGTTAGTGTAACACACCTGATCGTAGCTCAACAATAACCAATAACAATATAAATAAAATATTTGGATACACGTATAGCAACAATCACCTACAATTAAGGTTCAAACGTCAATTTGTGATTCACCCATTATACAATTCGTGATTGAGCCCAATTAGCGATTGAATCACATTTAGTAATTTAACCCAATTTGCCATTGAGATTAATTATTGATTTAACCCATTTTGCGATTCCTTATAACCCACCATTCCCAATTTGTGATTGAACTCTAGGTCCCAATTCGTGATCATAAGTCTGCGATACAAGGGAATCCCACTAAGAGACTCAATCTTGTAGAATTATCATTTATTATTAACTTAGATTAGATTTCCAATTTGTGATTCTACTCTTGAATGATTTGGGATAGAATTCTACCTCTACAATTTGTGATTCATGGCCCGTAGTGAAATTTACAATTAGGACCCATTCCCAAAAATTCCTTTAGAGTTACTCTTTGCTTTCATCAAAATCCTTAAGACCGAATCTTTCATGGTGCGGATCATAAATTAAAACAGGTTACCCGACTTCATAACCCTTTCCCGTATCTATTAAAACTCAAAAGCATTCTTCAACCAATACCACGCTAATTAAATGTTTATTTTATAGGATTTCTATTATGCGAGTATATTTATGTTAAACTTTTATAGGTTTGGCTTATTACATTTTGGAGTTGTATAATTTGTGATCGAGGGTTGGGTTTTAAATGGGAGATTCAAATTTAGTTGCTAGACGACGTCTTGAATGCTTAAGTAGCACAATGGGGAGTGATCAATGAGCACATGACACCTCCCAAACTAATCATAGGTTAGGGAGTCATGTTTGATATTGTTGTTGCGCTTTATTTGACACTCCATTGCTGCTAGACATCCACAGAGATGTTGAAGATCATTATGTAGGCTAACTAGCATGTACAGATCTTGTTGACCTGTCCTTTTGTAATAAATTATTCAATATTACGTCTATATAATTTTTAGTAATATATATTTATCTTATAAAGTATTTCCAAAATTTTTGTTCCCCCCAAAATTTCACCCCAAATTTACTTTTCCTCCACAAACTCCTAGAGACTGGTTTTCTATTTAGAACCCGTCTTTGTATTCTACGAAATAATTTCACTTCCCTCCTATTTTAATTATTATATTTGAAATTTGAGTAAAAGACATTGAAACCGGTTTTCTTGAGTAAATGACATGGAGAGCGGTTCCCTACTCAAAAACCGGTCTCTATTATAAAGTATAGAGACTGGTTTTTGAGTTAAGAACCGGTCTCCATGTCTTTTACTCAAGAAAACCGGTCCCCATAGTTGTCTATATTTTCATTAACATATAGACCGGTTTTTTAAAGAACCGGTCTCCAAATGGTGGTTTCTATTACTAATTGTGTAGCAGTTGATGTGAATTAGAACATATATGAAGAACGGAGTCTTTGTCTAAAGAAATGCGTTGAGAAAGGGCAGATGTATAGAACTTTCCAACGAGATAGTGCTTATTCAACTCTCTCAAAATGGAATCTATTCCAAACATATATGCCATGGTTCCTTACTTCGATAGGTACAGATATCTAAATTTTTATTTTTAGATACTATTAGAATCAATTATTGCCCGCTCACTAACCAAACTATACAACAATATATATAGGGAATTGCCTAACTAAAACCTACAATAAAGGAAAGGCTATGACCTAAATATACAAGATATATATTACGATTACATTTACTATTACACCCCCTCAGTCGCAAGGGTAGATTTTCGGACATTGAGGCTGTCACGAAAACCGAGAAAGAGAGGCTTCGGGAGACCCTTCGTGAAAATGTCAGCGAACCGATGAGAAGATGGGACATGAAGGACTCGAACTTGACCAACTCGGACCTTTTCTCGAACAAAATGAATGTCAAGTTCCACGTGCTTAGTCCGTTGGTGCTGAACCGGATTACCCGTAAGATAAATAGCTGACACATTGTCACAGAAAATAACAGTGGCCTGTCGAATTGGTGATTGCAGCTGTAAAAGAAGGTTTCTAACTCATGTCGTTTCTGCCACGACATTTGCAACAGCACGGTATTCGGCTTCAGCGCTGGAGCGAGAGACGGTGGGTTGTCTCTTTGATGACCAGGAAATAAGATTCTCGCCTAAGAACACCCAATAACCGGAAGTGGAGCGACGGGAGTCCGAGCATCCTACCCAATCAGCATTAGAGTATGCGGTTAATGTGTGAGACGGCGATGAGGAAGAGATCCGTAAGCCATGAGTTATAGTCCCTTTTACATAGCGCAATACCCGTTTTACATAGTTTAGATGTGGTTCCCGTGGTGCATGCATGAAAAGACATATCTGTTGCACGACATAACAAATGTCAGGGCGCGTAATGGTCAGGTATTGTAAAGCTCCTGCTAATTGTCTGTACAGCTGGGGTCTTTTACGGGATCGCCTACTGTTGCGCTTAATTTTCCAGCAGTATCAACGAGGGTAAGTGTGGAGTTGTAGGAAGACATGGATTCCCTTGATAAGATTTCCATAGCATACTGGCTTTGTGACAAAAATAATCCATCACGGTCACGGGTGACATGAATTCCAAGAAAATGATGTAGAGACCCACATCCGTCATTGCAAATTCCCGTTTCAAAGTAAGAATGATACTGCGCAATAAACTATTAGTTGATGCAGTGATAACAATATCGTCCACATACAATAGGAAGTATGCCATCTCCTTCCCTTGATGAAAAATAAACAAAGAAGTATCACATTTGCTGCTAATAAAACCTTTAGAATGTAGAAAAGTGGCAAAGCGTTGGTACCATGCCCTCGGTGCCTGTTTTAAACCATATAGCGACTTTCGTAGGCGGCACACATAATATGCTTTTGTCTTGTCAACAAACCCCGGCGGCCGATGCATATAGACTGTTTTTGTTAGATTTCCGTTTAAAAAAGCATTTTTCACATCTAACTGGTGTATAGGACAAGATTTAGAAATCGAGAGACTTAATACTGTGCGAATTGTGGTGGGCTTAACCACCGGGTCTTACCATTCACGACTAGTCTGGCTTTGTAACGTTGTAAGGAACCATTAGAGTTGAATTGGTGGCGATAAAGACACATGCAACCAACGACCGGGGCATCAGTAGGACGTGGTACGAGTTCCCAAGTTTCATTAGTTTGTAATGCTCTAAATTCATCAAGCATGGCGGCATTCCAGTGAGGGTCCAAAAGAGCATCACGCGGGTTCTTAGGGATGGGGGAAAGAGTGGGCTTGGTTGTTGTATGTAGATTGAGGATAGGGCGCGGTTTAAAGATGCCGTGTTTGGCGCGAGTAGTCATCGGGTGGGTAGGTGTGGGAGGCGGTGAATGGGAGGTGGAGGAGGAGGGGTAGGGGGCGGTGGTTGTGGCGGGTTTGTTGTAGGAAGTGGAACGGGAGGGTGGTTGGAGGTGGGAGAGATATGATCGAAGAATTGGGAAGGGAAAGGCTCGAAAGGAGGATCAAGAAGGAATAAGCGGAAGGTGTTGGTGAGGTGAGTTCGGAGAATGGGAAGACAGATTCGTCAAATGTGACGTGACGAGATATGAAAACCTTGCCCGATGTCATATCAAGACATCGGTATCTGCGGAATTGAGTTTGGTAACCAAGAAAAATGCACCGAGCAGAGCGGGTGGAAAGTTTGTGGGGTCGTTTGGCAGAGAGGTTAGGGTAGCATGCACAACCAAATACGCGTAAGCGATCATAGCATGGTTCGCGAAGGAACAAGGCAACGGTAGGGGAGCGATTGTGAAGAGTTTTGGTGGGTAAGATGTTGTGAAGGTAGGTGGCCGTGTGGAGGGCCTCGACCCAAAATGAGGGGGGTAGAGAGGTGTGGTAAAGTAAGGCGAGAATAATTTTATTAAGGCGACGTATCATGCGTTCCGCCTTACCGTTTTGAGGGGAAGTTTGAGGGCACGAAAAACGAAACATGAGTCCAACGGAATTAGCAAAATTGTGAAATTCAGAGTTATCAAATTCTTTGCCTAAGTCACATTGGAAGCTTTTTATAAGAATGCCAAATTGAGTTTTAATGAATGTATAGAATTGGCGAAATTTACTAAATGTTTCAGATTTGGCCTTTAATGGATATACCCACACAAATTGAGTAAAAGTATCAATTAATACAAGATAATATTTGGAGCTGCTTTTGCTCAAAACTTGAGAAGTCCATAAATCACTATGAATTATATCAAAAGGTGCATAAGTACGAGAAGTAGATTCAACAAACGGCAAACGTTTATGTTTGCTTATTTGACACGAATTGCATAAATGGGAGTTAGGCTCCTTACAAAAAATAAATGACCTAGAACGAAGATGATTGAGCGTAGATATGCCAGGATGACCCAAACGACTATGCCAAACATCGAGAGTAAAGACAACAAAACATTTGGTTGAAGAAGGCGCAGAGGTGACTGCATTGAGCGGGTAGAGGTCACCCGAATTGTTGTTCCTCATAATAGTCTTCCCATCCTTGAGATCCTTAATAGAAACTGTCTCATTGAGTGTGCCATGTAGAAAAACATTCTTCACATCAAGCTGGTGTATGGGCCAAGCTTTATTAATAGCAAGACTAAGAACGGTGCGTATCGTGGCCGGTTTAACCACCAGACTGAATGTCTCGTCACAATCTATGTCTGGCCTTTGACTTTTACCATTTGCAACGAGTCGTTTGATCACCAAGAGACATAGTACGTAGCTGATTATCCAATTCAATTGCTCTAGCATCCTTGTTGACCCGAAAGAGCTGTTCAAGACTTAGCCAAACTTCTCGCGCATTGACCCGTTTCTTGAGAATCATAATAAGAAGAGAAGGTGAAATCGTGCCATAAATCCACATCTTGACCAGTGAATCAAGCTTCTGCCAGTCATAATCATGATCACCAGTGGGAGTTGAGGAACCGTCAAGGTGTCCGATTAAACCAAAACCAACGCAGTGTGTCTCAAATAATTCCCTCCACGCATCATAATTCAACTCATTCAGGTCAAGTGTAAGAGGGACATAAGCTTTAATGTTGGTAATACCGTAAGCTTTGTCGGTGTTGCTTATGCGAGGGTGATTAACAACAGCCATGACGGCTGAGGGAAGGGAAGAAACGAAAAAAAAAAGGAAGAAAAAAAGGAAAACAGCCGCTGTAGAAAGACGGCAGCAGGGTGAAGATCAGCGTAGGGTTAGGAGAGAACCTGGCTTGATACCATGATGAGGGATAGAATTTCATCTTATTAATCACCAAAAATAATCTATCTGTACTATTATATAAAGCATTTAAGTTTTTTTAAAACTTTTAAATTTTAAGTCACTTAAGATTACTATTCTACCCTCATCTACCAAAAAAATAATTTTATAAAATAAACTTAATAACATTCCCTTTTCATAAATTCCAGAATATTCTCTTTCCATAAACTCCATAGCAAATAAACGTACCAAACAGAATATTCCATAAACTTAATAACATTACATAAATTCCAGAAAGAGAAAATATATAATATTCGCTTTTCACTTGCTAAATAAAAATTACAAAATTACATCTAAATTTCATTCTCTTTTCACGTGCTAAATAAAAATTACAAAATTACGTCTTGTGTGTCCTATTGATTAATATCTACCAAAACAACTCCTTACAAATCATTTTCATTTACCGTCACCGAATTGCGCAGATACTCCACTAGTATAAATAAATAAATACAATAAAGGGCTAACCTAAAGACTACAACATGGGCCATAACATGGGCTAATTAAATAAATAACATATATGCAAATGTACGACTAATAGTAGCTTTCATATATGAAGTTTTTGCTTGGCCCGACAAGATTAGCTCAAGTTTGGCTCAAAAAACTCGATAGAATATAAAAAATTAAATTCAAAATATAGATAAAATCTAAAATTAATGATTTTTAGTGATTACTTTTTATAAGTCTTACGTATAGAATATAGATTTATTTTAATAAGTACTCATGTATACATATTACACATATAAATATACATATAATATACATGGCTCAAAAAACTCAATAATAACTTGAGACGAGCTCCTTGAAGGTCGAGCTAGCTCGACTTGTTATGTAATTCGAGCTTGTTTTTTGGGCTCGAACTCGATAAAGTTTGAATTGATTGAGCCGAACTCGTGTTAAGATTTAATATTTTATAGAAATGGAAGTTAACATTGCGAGTGACATTTGTATTAAATACAAGCAATAGGGGCTCAATATGTAAAATCTCCAAGGAGTATATAGCATTTGACTAGTGTAACGTGTAGGGATTGCCATTTTTCATGATACAGATCTACACTTTTACGTGTGTATTTTACATATTCTCTCTACATCTTACATACGCAATCCAGATTATAGCTTGATACTTGAATCGGAAGGGACAAACAAGTGTGGTATCAGAAAGGAGTGAACATTTGATATCTATCATCCTTGATTTTCGAAGATTTGAAATTTTTGAACCAAACCGAGAGGGTTCTTCGTGAATTTCGAGTATTCATCAAGAAATCGTGGTGTTTGATTGAAGTTATTGCTCATATATGATTGATTTATGATTCTGTGTAATTTGGAGTTGGTTTGAAACAAATTGAACTACAAATCGGTGGTCAATTTGCAGATCTAGGAGTTTATATGTTTTTCGTGTTCTTCAAGGTTTTTGATTAAATTAATAGTGATTTGGATCTATTTTGGATAAGAAATGGATTAGAATGTTTTCTTCATTTATGTGAATAAATTGGTGTAAGAATTCTGTGTTTACAAACGAGTTTGAATCAAATTGAAGATTCAGTTGTAATCGGGTGAAGAACAACCCAATTTCGTGTTGAAGATTCAATGGAAGTTGGATACTTGAAAATTCATTGTGTTAACACAACCAAATTCGGTTACTTTTGTATCAACCGAATTTGGTCACCGAAGGCTTTCAACCGAATTTCAAGATAAACCAAATTTCATCAACCGAATTTCAAGATAACCCGAATTTGAACATTGTCATCAAATTTGGTAACTAACCGAATTTGGTCATCACCCGAATTTTTCAAACTTCAAGATTTTTATCCTTTTTCAAAAATCAACCAAATTACCGTCAATCAATATTCATAGTTCAATAAAATTTCAAAAGATCAACTGAATTTCGGTTAAGAGATTTCAACTTGAAATTCAACAAAGATCACCCGAATTCAGTTATTTTTAAATCCGAACCTCAAACGAAAGTTGGTTTATTTTTCATCAGAATTCGGTCAAAATCAATTTTGATCAAGACCAGAATTTGAAGATCACCTGATATCAACCGAGTTTACACTTGAATTTGGTCATTCCTTTTTGGTCAATTTTAACCGATTTTCATTCTAATTCAAAAGTTAACTTTTTAACATCTTTGAGACCTGATATTGGTTGTTTAAACTAACCTTTTACTTGAATTTTAAAACTTGATTTTTCAAACATTTTTTTGGGACTCAATTTCGGTCAAACAACCGTTTTTTTCTCATTAGTTGTTTTGAAGAATATCCAATTTATTTGATTTTCATATCAAATCTATTACCATTTATTAACGATCATTCTGTGATTTAAGTTTTTTAAAGATGAATATTACAAGAATATCAATTCAAGAGAATGTATGAACTTGGTCTGCACTCAACCCTTACATGACAAAAGCTGAAGAACATTAATTTAATGACTATGTTGAATGATATGTCCCTCTTATATGACGACATAGAAGAAGAAAACACACAGCTTAAAAGTCAACTTCCTGAATTGTATAAGAATCATCAAGATTTTTCAATAAAGGGTCGTTTTCAAAAATATTAGTTAGAAAAGAAAAGAGTAGACCCTCTCAAAGAAGAGATTGAAATGCTTAATGAGAAGATGTCCAAAATGTCCGAGTAATTTCAACTTCCAGAGAAGAAATGTCAAAAGTATGAAGTTGAATTTGAGAACAAAGGAATTGGTTTTAAGAAAGAGAAGTTAAGAGCAAATGATCTACAAGAAGAGAATGTTAAGTTGAAAGAAATTCTTCTTGATCTTTCTAAAAAGTCAAAAGACTGGAGCAATGGCTTCTTGCCGCTTCTCAACCATATATTCCCAGCTAAGTTTAAGAGATGAAAATATCTGTGCTTGAGAAGGCATTGGACATTGAAAGAGAGAGATTTGAGAAAGAAAAGACATCGTTAATTAAAGTCATCAATGCTAAGCTTATAGCAGAAAGAGTTGCTAAATGTATAAAGAATTCTGCCGACAAAACTAAACCTTTTGATTTAGTTTCTAATTATAGTAGCCAATCTAATTCTTATTTCTCTATTGCAGATTCTGAACCCTTCTTTTCTCATTCTAGTTTTTCTCATTCAGTGAAACCTTCAATCGAAACAAAAAAATTGTCTCACAAACAAAAGAAATCGGAATTCATAGCTATACAAAATATTTATTATTCAAATAGTTCTAATTCTAGTTTTTCTGTTTTCACACATGATTCTTTGCTAAAGAAGAAGCAGACATGAATTTCCAAGAAGAATTTTTGCCAACATTTAATCATTTTGTGATCAATGGGCTGCAAAGATAATAAAATCATACTGGACTGATAAAAAGAAAACTTCTAAGACAGCTCCAAGAACATAGAGTTCAGGGTGAAAAATGTAATAAATGATGATTTCTCATATAATGCTATTCCAAAACCAAGAATTCCCAAAGAAAAGTGTCAAGCTCATAAGACAAACATTTTTACTCAAAATAACACCAAACACATATCTTTCTCCAAAACAAAAACAAATTATGGTTTTGTGCTAAAAAATAGACGTAAAGTATCCTTTTGTGGTTTACTCAGTCAAACACTTAATTAGATTATCAAAAAATAAGATTTGTAAACACCAAGAATAAACATGAGTTTGTTGTGAAAAATGGAATTCCATGACCATTAATTAAAAAGGTCAATAAACCATTTATCGCTAAAAATACAAAAACATGGATACCAAAAACCGCCAATACTAACAATTCTGGACCCAAAGCCTAATGGGTACCAAAGTTTTTCGGTCCTTTTTGTAGTTAGATGAAAGAAAAGAGAGACATTGCTGGAGGATAATGAAGATCATTCATACTGTTTTGAAGATGATTGTATTATAAGATTATATCTCATGACTAAGAGAAAAGGGTTTCTTTGCAATACAATTCTGATTCATTTTGTTTGGCATTAACCCGAGATTAATGCACTTTATCATTAATTGATATTTCTTGTATTCTAATGGTTTGTATTTTGTAGGGGAAGGAAAAAAATTTCTCTACCCTAATTGAGCAAAAACAAGTTTTTTCTTATGCATCAATTTAGTGGGAGTTTTATGTTTATGCACACCAATTTTTTTTGGAAAACCAAAAACATCGAAAAATAAAAATCCAAAAACACTGAGAAAATAAAAAAAAATCCAAAAACAATGAAAAATAAAAAATTTAAAAACAATACAAAATTTCAAGAACCAAAAAGATTTTCATTCTTTGTTACTTCTTTAAGAAGGTATTCATTTTTTGCTTCATTTTCATACATTTCTTGTTTTCTTGTTGATCTTTCTTTTGATCATCTTTCATTTCATGAATTACATCTCATATTTATGGATATCCTTCCTTCATTATTGATATTCCAAATTTTCTGAAAACCATTCATTCATATGTCACTTAAATATCTGTCATAATACAAGTGATCGAAAAGGCACCAAGAGTGAGGGAGTGTAGGTATTTTCTACTCAAATAGGTGAGGAGCATCGGTCATCACGGAATATTGATTGGTGTCAATAGGTAGAATGAAATAGAGAGGGGTGGAATAGGAGATGGGGTGCATATGATTAGCAGATTTCATTGAGCTTACTTTATAAAATCATTGTGTGATTTTTGTGCTTCATAAATTCTTAATAGTTCATATTATTTAATCGATCAAATCTTTCTTGCTAATCGTTTTCAACATAATCTTCTTTAAAAATCATTCCTGTTGTAATCACTATGATTGCTCATATAATTCAAAACTGATAACAAGTGTCTAAATGTATCCAAACAATGATACATACATCAATTTGGAAAGAAAGTTTGAGGAAAAAGTTGAAAAATATTTAGAGTGCTGTGGGTGAGACAGGATCAAAACAAAAAAAACAATCCTTACTAAACAATATTGTTGGGTTTATGGGGCTTATAGTTTCCTCGAGCCGGTCAAATTCGCGACTCTTAAACCCACTACTCCTGTAGCAATACAGGAGCATCCCACATCGGTGAGGTAAGGGAGATTCTTCCTCCTTATAAGGAGGGGATATCCTACTCCTACTATATGACGCGTTTTAAAGCCGTGAGGGGCAACCAAAAGCGGACAATATGGTTGGTCAGTTCCCTGGTTGCGATCCTAACAAATATCAATCGAGGTAGCTATATATGCTACTAATTCTCATTCGTTGAGATTTGGTATTGAAAAAAACATCATCAACCAAATGATGCAATGCACTAACCCCACCAATCTACTCAATTATCTCTTAAAAGAGGATTGTTTCAACTTCACACGTAGAATTAGCACATTTGTATTGACATCTCAATTCGAGATTGTTGATATTGAAACGAGGAAAAGCTGCTCATGTCTCCAACTAATTTCATGCACTTATAGAGTCTAGAACTTATTAAAATATTAATTTTATTTCATAGGACACGTAAAAATATCACAAGTATCAAGTCTTCGGGACTGATACCGGAACATCTTGGAGTGATATCTTATGTGATATTCACAATGATAAGATGGAAATCCTACACGAATTAACGCTATGCTAGTTCTGGAAGTAGGTCACAAAATTTTATTGGTGTGTTACCGAGTAATCTATGTGATCTCGGTTATTTTTCACCATTTTATCATTGTAGTGACACCTTTAATACTTCATATTTTCAATTGCCTTTATGATGAGGATTTCAATTATACAAATGGTTATATATTCATGTCAAATGAAGTTGCCTAAAGATTTAATGTGCATGATGTTCATGACAAATCCTAATCATCATGAGGGGGAGAGAAATTTAGATAAGGGGGAGAATTATCTAAACGAAGAAATGCCGAATGTTCCATGAATATAGGGGGAGAGAATGTTAATATTCATTTGGTTGATTTTGAGAAGACAATATTCATGTATTGAAGGGGAATCATAGAAAATAAAATTTGAATGAGTTTAAAATATTAATACATCTCAAGCCAAGAGGAGCAGAGAAAAGAATTTTTATGCAAAATTGAAAGAAGAGATAGAAGATCAAGAGATACATTCAAGAGGGAGGGATCAAAAAATTCTTTCAAAAACAAATATTATGTGAATTCAAGAAGCTCAAGATCAGAAAGAAGATGTTGAAGATTATAGAGATGCTAAAAACCACTACATGCTAAATCGTTCATACAACCAAAGGTTGAAAAGCCTTATGTTACCGATGCGAGATAGAAGACAGAAGAAAAAGGACGTTACTATGTGCTTTCAAGATCAAGTTCACATCAAGATTTTGAAGTGAAGACTATTCTCAAAATTGAGGAGTCTATATTTCAAGATAGGAAGACATTCTGAGGTCATCAAGTCAAAGATTGAAGATTTAAAAAGATTGCGTCAAGTCTTATTATCAAAAAGCTTCATAATGATGCACACAGAAAAAGAATATCTGCATAATCCAAACAAAAAGATTGTTAGAGATTTCACAGATGCTAAAAAGACGCAACAACTTCTATTTTAATACAAAGGGAGAGATTGTTAGGTTTTGATATTGAATAGAAATAGTAGTTAACATTGTGGGTGATATTTGTATTAAATACAAATAATAGGGGCTCAATATGTAAAATACTCCAAGGAGTATATATAGCATTCGACTCGTGTAATGTTTAACACCCTAGATTTTGGCCTAGTAGTGTTACACGTGCAGTGGTAAGATAACTGTTTATTTGTTATTTGTTTAATTATCTATTTGCTATTTTAGATAATTATTAAAATTAAAATAGATCCACGAGGGTAAAAAGGAGAAAATATATATTTTATATATTTATGTGTCTGTTAATCATATTGATTTGTTTTTAGATAAGGGTCACAAATAATACCTTGTTAGTTAAGAATTAATTGAGTAGGACCATTTAATTAATCAACTGTGAGTTAGATAGCACATAACTGCACTGTGTGTATGTGGGTCAAAATTTATGAACAGTCTTTGGCACCTCCTCTATTTTGTGCTGATCTCTTGTATGTGTGTATGTGCTTTCCCTTGACTTGAAGAAACCTCTAGAGGAAGCCTTAAAACCTTGATTCTTTGCTAAATTGTGTTGGATAATTTCCTAATTGAAGGTTAGTAGTTTTCTTGAATTGCTCTCGCCATAGATATGTATACTTGTTCTTGTTAGGGTTCTTGAAGAAATTGGGTTTATGATTAATTGATGAAATTGAAGTTGGCTTTGTATTTGATTGTAAGTTTATGTTGTTTTAGCATAGATTTCATATATAAATTTTGTGTTTTTGATTGATTGAAGACTAAGCTCCATTAATGGAGGATGAGGAAGATGAAGTTGAGTTTTGAAATTGCAAAGGATGGATACTATGATTTTGATGTGTTCTAGTTAGTGTTTTACATGTTATTTGAGTTTAATACGATGTTGGTAATGGCCGGAATAGAAAACAGAATGTGCAGGTATGCTATGCATCACCGGACAACTTGTACATGTTTTGATGATTACTACATGTTATGTATCATGTAAATAGGTTATATGCTAGTTGAGCATGAGTTATATGATCGTGTACATCTGTTAATGTGTTAATTAATCGTTGCGTTAAAGATATATGCACATGGATGATGTGAAGTCAGCTTGGCTAGGCTATGGCTGGGCTTGTTTGCTATCGGCTAATCAGTATTAGATCTTTTGATGTATTCGTTGCAACTTAAGGGCATTACTGTGTGAGAATAGCAAATATGCTATTGGTAAACCTTTGCTAGGTCGGCATTCGTTGTAGGTTCTTGCAGAACCGCCGGTCTTCTCGGTTACATGTTTATTGTTGTTGTTGTTATATCTTTCGGTTATGGCTAATGTTATTTGTTGGTTTAACTTCATTCACTTAGCTTTATGCTAACACCCCACCTTCCATGTAACACCGGAAAATCACAAGCCATTTTTTTTAAAACGCACTACGGAAGCTTTAAGTAAACAAACTCATTTACATATAAACCAATATTAACAAATGTACAATCACTGTTCACAAACAAAAGTATCATCTATTTTGGTGTTACAAAATAAACAGGCTCGTTTCTTTTCAAAATCAAATATCAGAGTCAGGTCAATTTCTCCTTTAGCAAACCTCACAAACACGAACCTGCAAAATCACAACTGAGGGGAATTAGCATAAAGCTAAGTGAGTAGAGGCTAAACCCAAAAGCAAACATCCACAGTCAATCTCAAAGCATGTAATCACATATCCAAGAAGACTGGCGGTTCGGCGCAGAACCTACAACCAATGCCGGCCAAAACAAAGGTTTACCGATAGCTCTCTATTGAATTGGCACAGTGAAATCCTCCTCTGAAGCAACATATGCAACAATAAGGCTACCACTGTTCAACCAACCAGTAAACGAGCCTAACCCAATTCTACATATAGCTGACTTCTCAAACGCAACTCAAAATCATCCTAAGAGCGCGTATCGACCAAATAGTCATGCAGCAGATATCAACAATCAATATCACAATCAACACTTCAATCAATCAATTCAATCTCAATCACATCATGCATTACATCAATAACATTAACCGAAATCTTTACCATCCGCGATTAACGTCCACTCACCTCAAAATTAACACGAGCTTAGAGATCTAATATTACTAAGTCTTTTGATTGCCTGAAAACACATCAACAATCAAATCAGTCTCGAATATATATCTTTCCATATACATTTATATCTTTAATCCTTATAAATAACTCAATAATCATATAAGTAACATCCCAACTTATCCCAATTAAAACACAAATAAAACAAATAATCTTTCTGAAACAGGCTCTGTCGCGCCGCCACCTAAGGCTGCGTCACGCCGCGACACTATCGGATTTCAAATCCGAGAATCAACAATTGGTTTTGAGTGTCGGTTTTCAAAAGAATCGGATTTCAGGGTCAGATTTGGTATTTCTCGGATTTTTAAGGGTCCGTTTAGCAAAGTTTCGGATTCTCACAATGCGAAACCAAAAGTGTAGGATTTACTCAAGGTCGCGCCGCGACCCTTAAGTGTAGCGCCACGACATTCATAGTTGCAGTTTATCTTCTTCCTTTTTCTCGGATTTCAGCCAACCAAAACTTCTAATAAACATAACTAACATCATTTTTCTTCGAACAAAACACATATATATCATATAGCATGCATACAAAACGTCATGAACACCTTTTTAATCAATCAAAACAAAAAAATCTATATAACCCACTAATCAAGCTTTCTTCCAAACTCCATTAATGGTGAAACTTCATATAACCATGTTCTTCAACATATGAACACATCAATACAAATCATAACATGCTATCAACACTTTCTCACCTTCTTTTTGAATTATAGAACTCTAAATCTTGACTTCTCAAATTCAAGTTTGCAAGGTTGCTTCTTTTGAAGGTTTCCTCTCAAAACACACACACTTCACACTTTACACTTTGGTAGAAATGATCAGATATTAAACCCACGTACACATGTAGTTGGTTTTAATCAAAGCAGGAGGTGGCTAAGAAAACTATTTTCTTTTCATGCATACCAATTAAACTTAATTACATACATGCATACTAAACATACCATACATACATGCTACATACTTCTTTTCTTTCTTTAACTTGCCAGTAAACTAACATACTAATTTTAAGTTAATTAATTTAATTTAATTAACCTTCAATAAACACATAACAAGTTTAACACAATAAATCACATACCGCCAACCCGCTAATCTCCTAGCCCGGGTTTGCGGGTGTTACAAATCTCCTAGCCCGGTTTAACACAATAAATCACATACCGCCAACTGGTTCTTCTATCAGTCTATTCTTTGAATCAACTTTGAATTCGTGTACTGGGAGAATCTGACTTTCATCTTCAACTTTACATTTCCTCAGATAACATATATTGAACGTGTCATGAATTCCTGCAAGCTCTGCGGGAAGGTCCAGTGTAACTGTCTGGTTATTTACAATCTGACGAATTTGGAAGGGACCAATGTAACGGGGAGCTAACTTCCCGTGTTTGCCAAAACGGATCACGCCTTTCCACGGTGACACTTTCAGATACACTAACTCTCCCACATCAAATGTTACTAGACGACGTCGCGGATCTGCATACATTTTCTGTCTATCTCTAGCCGCCTTTAACTTTTCTCTGGCTATAGCAACTGTAACACCCGCAAACCAGGGCTAGTAGAATAGCAGGTTTACGGTATGTGTTTGTTTGTATTATAATTACTTTAATTAATTACGGGATTAATTAAGTGATATTAGTCAATTAACTAATTTAGAATTATGAAATTATTAAAAGAATGTATATTTATGCATGTATGACCGTATGGTTGTGTGTATGTAGCTGAGTGGGATAGTACACGTGGGGTGGGGGGTTAGGAGGTAATGACACCTCTTTGCATGTAAACTTAGGTTTGAGTAAATACCTCTATCTTCTCATTTTCTTAAAACAAAGAAAAGTGTGTATGTGTGTGCTCTCTCTTGTCAAGAAACACCGAAGGAAGTAAAGAAGGAGAAAAGAATCGGAATTCCCATTTGTGTGTGATTAATCAAGATTTTAAGGTTGGTGTTTATAAATTGATATGTTAAAATCTTTCTTGATGTGTTATATGATTTATAAAAAAACACGATCTATGTTTAGATTGAAGATTGCATGTTAGAACACCATAATCGGTTTTTTTGATAGAATATGATTTTTATGATTTATGTGTTCATAGGATATATGCAAATATGATGTTCACTACATTAGAATGTGTTTAAAGGTGTTTAAAGTATGTTTCTGGAATGATAGTTATGATTATTATGAAATCTGGGTTTGAGTTATACTATTTTGATGTTTGCGGATTTGGTGAATATGAAGTTATCGGATTGTGGAAGGTAGGAAAACTGATTGTGACTAAATCCGATTATATAGAAATCCGAATCTTGCAAAAATCCGGATCTTATGAAATCCGAAAGTATAAATCCGATTACTTTAGAATCCGAAACTTGGTTTATGACAACCACAAATCTGAATACTATAATTGGATATGAAATCCTAAACTTGGAAAATGACTAAAGTCAGAATCCGATTCATGTAATCTGAAACTTGAAAATCCAGGACTTTGAAATCAAGTGCTTGAAATCTGATTAAGGTGAATCCGACAGTTAGGGAATCCATCGGATTTCCAAATCCGACACCGGTGAAATCCGACACTTGGGTTGCGGATTTTGAGAAATCCGAGTGTAAATCCGATAGTTGTTGAAATCCGATATTTTGTGTTTGGATTTGTTATTGTTTATTAATTGTTGATGTTATGAATGAATTATAGATATATGATGAGATATATTTATAAGATTTGGACTGATTGATTGTTATTATGTTTTCAGGAAATCAAAAGGCTCAATAATATAAGAATTCTGAGTGCTTCGTCTGAACTTGAAAGGTGAGTGGATGTTGGATGCGAATGGTAAAGATTGTGTTTAATATTACTGATGTGAGGCATGATTGTATGTGATGGTTTGATAATGGAACTGTTGAGTGTGTTATATTTTATTGATGTCTGTTGCATGACTATTTGTTCGATACGCACTCTTAGTATGATTTTGAATTGCGTTTGAGAAGTCAGCTATATGTGGAATTGGGTTGGGCTCATTTACTGGTTGGTTGAACAGTGGTAGCCTTACTATTGCATATGTTGCTTCAGAGTGGGATTTCACTGTGCCAATTCAGTAGAGGGCTATCGGTAAGCCTTTGCTTTGGCCGGCACTGGTTATAGGTTCTGCGCCGAACGCCGGTCTTCTTAGAATTGTGATTACATGATTAATATTGGCTTGATGTTTACTTTTGGGTTTAGCCTCTACTCACTTAGCTTTGTGCTAATTCCCCACAGTTGTTGCTTTTTGCAGGTTTGTGTTTGTGAGTGCTCGTGGAAGGAAAAGTTGACTTGACTCTGATGTCTAAGATTTAAAATGAAACGAGCCAGTTTATTTTGTAACACAGACTTAAGCATGTTGGATTTAAGAACAGATATTTTGTTTGAATATAATTGTTATGATTGTGAATGGATTGTATGTTTAAAGTTAATTAAAGCTTCCGCAGCGCAATTTAAAAAAAATGGCTTAGATTTTGAGTACTAACGGTTTATGCTAATAAGTTGTGAGATTATGAGATTGTAACAGATATGGCTGAAAGAGAGACCCCCATCCTCCCTCCTGCTACTCAATCATCTGCTAAGGCACCAGTGATAGAAGAAATTGATGTAACTAACCGAGTAGGAACATCTGGCCAAGAACAGGAAGAAGATCAAAGCGAGTATATATTCAAACTAGAGAATGAACTGATGGATCTTAGAGCTAAATTAAATAACTTGGAACAAAAATTAACCCAAACTGAACAACCTCCAGTATCAACTGCGATCTTTACTCAGGCAACCGTACCACCAGTATCAATGCCCTACCACCAGTGACACAGATGATGCAACAACCATTCTATTATCCATATCCACTACAGGGAGCTTACCCTTTTGCGTTTCCTGGGTTTAAGCAGCCTTGCACATATAGTTTCTGGACTGTAAGCCATCAGAATACAGTGGAAGTTCTGACCCAAACGTAACCCTAAACTGGCTGAGGGAAATGGTAAAGGCACTAGATGCCTGTAACTGTGAGAACGAATTGAAGGGGAAATATGCATCAAGGATGCTAAAAGGTGATGCTATGGTTTGGTGGATTCCATCACTGGCCATTTCACTGAACAACAGGAGAGCATTTCTTGGAGTCAATTCCAAGAGAAACTCTGTGAACAATAATGTGGTGCATTTGAAGTTGCGAAGATCAAGAAAGAATTTATGGACTTGCAAATGACCGGAAACATGACAGTGGATGATCTGATTAAGCAATTTAATCAGAAAATGAGGTTTGTGAAGCACTGGGTACCAGACGAAGAATCCAAGATTGCTCACTTTGTTGGAGCATTGCACCCTGATCTCCGTAGCGCCACTAGGTGGGCTACTACCTTGTCACAAGCATTTAATTTGGCAAAGATAGCAGAAGGGGATTTAATAGCCAGGAACAAGTGGAATGGGGAAAAGATTGCCCAACAAAAGTCAAAGATTGATCATTATAATTCCCAACAAAGGCAGGGTGGGCAAGGAAGTGGATATAAGCAGGGAGACCAGAGTAGGAGGTCAAATGTTGGTGGTTCAACACAGAGGGCACTAAGGGCACTGTGGTGTAGTCGGTGCAAGTCGTATCACAATGGGCAATGTACGCCCCAATATAGAAGGTGTGTTAAATGTGGTCAGTTTGGCCATGAATTGAAAGATTATAGGTTCCCACGTAGTGTCTGTTGGAACTGCCAGAAAGAAGGGCACAGAGTGGGAGAGTGCCCGGTGGGAAAGAAAGTTGGATCGGGAGCAGGGGCGGGGACAGCTAGGGGATCATCTTCAGCTGGTCAGAAGAGAAAGAATCCACCTACTACTGAGGGTAGGGATTTTAAGATGACAGTGGAGGATGCCACCACTACCGACGATGTCATAACCGGTATGTTCCTGATTAACTCTATCCCTGCAAGAGTGTTATTTTATTCGGGAGCTAATCGCTCGTTTGTGTCTGTGGAGTTTTGTGGTAAATTAAATATACCTATTATTAAACTTGATAATACCCTAGACATAGAAGTAGCAGATGGCATGATGGTTCCAGTCACGACTGTTGTGGCTGGAGCTAAAATTGATATTGATGGTGTATGTTTTCCTGTTTACTTTCTTGTCATGCCTTTATCTGGTTTTGATGTTTTATTGGGTATGGATTGGTTAAGTCTGAATCAAGCAATTATAAAATGCCACAAGAAGTTAATCTCGTTCCCATTAGCGGATGGTACAAGGGTAATAGCAAGGGGTGAGAAAGTCGGGTCTTCAATTTCAATGATTTCGTGTTTAAAGGAAAAGAAAGCATTGAGTAAAGGTTGTGAATTGTTTATAGCATATGTGATTGATGGAAAGAAAGAGAAACAAGCTATGACAGACATCCGGGTGGTAACGGAATACTCGGAGGTGTTTCCCCAAGAATTACCTGGGCTGCCTCCAGTTAGAGAGGTAGAATTCAAGATAGATTTAATTCCGGGTTCCCGACCAGTGGCTAAGGAACCGTACAGACTGGCACCTTCAGAAATCCGAGAAATGATGATACAGATTCAAGACTTGTTAGATAAAGGGTTTATCCGTCCAAGTTCATCACCGTGGGGTGCGCCAGTGTTATTTGTAAAGAAGAAAGATGGTACATTGCGTATGTGCATTGATTATCGGGAATTGAACAAGAGAACGATAAAGAATAATACCCGTTACCCAGAATTGATGATTTGTTCGATCAACTACAGGGAGCTTCTTTCTTCTCGAAGATTGATTTAAGATCGGGATACCATCAGGTAAGAGTGTCAAAGGAGGATGTGTCAAAGACAACTTTCCGTACGCGATATGGTCATTATGAGTTCCTAGTTATGCCATTCGGTCTAACCAACGCACTAGCAATATTTATGGATCTCATGAACAGAGTCTGCCGACCATTTCTTGATAAGTTTGTTATTGTCTTCATTGATGACATTTTGATTTACTCGAAGACTAAGATAGAGCATGAGCAGCATTTGAGACAGATCTTGGAAATTTTGAAGAAAGAACAGTTGTATGCAAAGTTCTCGAAATGTGAGTTCTGGTTAAGAGAAGTTCAGTTTTTGGGGCATATAATCTGTAAGGAAGGGGTAAAGGTGGATGCTTCGAATGTAGAGGCAGTGATGAGTTGGAATGCTCCAAGAACACCATCTGAGATAAAGAGTTTTCTGGGATTGGCTGGATACTACCGCAGATTCATCAAAGATTTTTCTAAGATTGCGGGACCGTTAACCAAGTTAACTCGAAAGGATGTAAAGTTTATGTGGAGTAACGAACAAGACAAGGCCTTCCAGATATTAAAAGAACTATTGTGTGAAGCTCCGATCCTTGCTTTGCCAAGTGGATCTGAAGATTTTACAGTATATTGTGATGCATCATTGGCTGGATTAGGGTGTGTATTAATACAGAGAGATCGGGTAATTGCTTATGCTTCCAGACAATTGAAACCATATGAAAAGAACTACCCGACTCATGACTTGGAGTTAGCAGCAGTGGTATTTGCGCTCAAATTGTGGAGACATTACTTGTACGGCACCAAATGTGTGATTTGTACAGATCATAAGAGCCTGCAGTATGTATTCACTCAAAAAGAATTAAATATGAGACAGAGACGCTGGGTAGAATTGATAAAAGTTTATGACTGCGAGATCAGATATCACCCGGGAAAGGCGAATGTTGTTGTAGATGCCCTGAGTCGAAAAGGAAATGGAAGCTCTATTCAGTTTAGGCGAATTGAAATAGTATCCGATCTGATAGATAGACTGAAGTCTGCTCAGTTAGAAGCTTTTAAAGAAGAAAATTTAAAGACTGAGTTAATGAAAAAGAGAAAAGATGAATTGAATAACGATTCTCGTGGATTAAAAACATTCAAAACTCGTGTGTGGGTGCCTAAGCTTGGAGAATTGAGACAATTAATTTTGACAGAAGCACACAAGTCAAGACTATCCGTACACCCAGGAAGCACTAAAATGTATAACGATCTAAAAGTGTTTTACTGGTGGCCTACGATGAAAGCAGATGTGGCACATTTTGTGGAATCGTGCCATATTTGTGCACAAGTGAAAGCAAAACATCAGAGACCTTATGGGTCTTTGAAGCAGTTAGAGATTCCTGAGTGGAAATGGGAGCACATCACAATGGATTTTGTAACAAAATTACCACGAACTCAGAGGAACCATGATATGATATGGGTGATAGTGGATCGTTTAACAAAGAGTGCTCATTTTCTAGCCACTTGTGAGACGGCTTCATTGGGTAAACTAGCAAAACTATACATAGACGAGATCGTTGCGAGGCATGGTATACCGTTGTCAATTGTGTCTGACAAAGATTCAAGGTTTGTATCTAATTTCTGGAGGAGTTTGCAAAGAGAATTGGGAACTAGAATTAATTTGAGTACCGCCTATCATCCTCAGACAGACGGTCAGACTGAACGAACCATACAGACACTCGAGGATATGTTGCGAGCTTGTGTACTAGAGTATGGTGGATCTTGGGATTCACACCTGCCGTTAGTAGAATTTGCGTATAATAACTCTCATCACTCCAGTATTGGAATGCCTCCGTATGAAATGTTGTATGGTCATCGCTGCCGTACTCCGACTTGTTGGTTAGAGGCAGGTGAGAAACAGTTTGCAGGTCCCGAGATAGTACAGTTGACTGCGGATAAGGTTGCTATAGCCAGAGATAAGTTGAAAGCAGCCAGAGATAGACAGAGAATGTATGCTGATCCGAAACGATGTCCGGTAAAGTTTGAGGTGGGGGAATTTGTATACTTGAAAGTTTCTACGTGGAAAGGTGTAATTCGCTTCGGCAAATGTGGGAAGTTGGCTCCCCGTTTCATTAGTCCTTTCCGTATCCGTCAGATTGTGAATGATCAAGCAGTTACACTAGATCTTCTTACAGAGCTTGCTGGAATTCATGATACATTTAATGTTTGTTATCCGAGGAAGTGTAAAATTGATGATGAAAGTCAGATTCTCCTAGTGCATGATTTGAAAGTTGATTCTAAGAAGAGACTAATAGAGGAACCGATTGAACTGCTAGATCGAAAGGTGACCAAACTTCGAAAGAAGCAAATACCTATGGTATTGGTCAAATGGAAACATAGTCTAGGTTCTGATCTAACCTGGGAGACTGAGGCGGAAATGAAAGATAGGTATCCCCAGTTATTTGAGCCGGAAAGGATTCCGGGGACGGAATCCTCTTAAGGAGGGGAGATTTGTAACACCCGCAAACCAGGGCTAGTAGATTAGCAGGTTTACGGTATGTGTTTGTTTGTATTATAATTACTTTAATTAATTACGTGATTAATTAAGTGATATTAGTCAATTAATTAATTTAGAATTATGAAATTATTAAAAGAATGTATATTTATGCATGTATGACCTTATGGTTGTGTGTATGTAGGTGAGTGGGATAGTACACGTGGGGTGGGGGGTTAGGAGGTAATGACACCTCTTTACATGTAAACTTAGGTTTGAGTGAATACCTCTATCTGCTCATTTTCTTAAAACAAAGAAAAGTGTGTATGTGTGTGCTCTCTCTTGTCAAGAAAAACCGAAGTAAGTAAAGAAGGAGAAAAGAATCGGAATTCCTATTTGTGTGTGATTAATCAAGATTTTAAGGTTGGTGTTTATAAATTGATATGTTAAAATCTTTCTTGATGTGTTATATGATTTAAAAAAACATGATCTATGTTTAGATTGAGGATTGCATGTTAGAACACCATAATCGTTTTTTTATAGAATATGATTTTATGATTTATGTGTTCATGGGATATATGCAAATATGATGTTCACTACATTAGAATGTGTTTAAAGGTGTTTAAAGTATGTTTCTGGAATGATAGTTATGATTATTATAAAATCTGGGTTTGAGTTATACTATTTTGATGTTTGCGGATTTGGTGAATATGAAGTTATCGGATTGTGGAAGGTAGGAAAACCGATTGTGACTAAATCCGATTATATAGAAATCCGAATCTTGCAAAAATCCGGATCTTATGAAATCCGAAAGTATAAATCCGATTACTTTAGAATCCGAAACTTGGTTTATGACAACCCCAAACCCGAATACTATAATTGGAAATGAAATCCTAAACTTGGAAAATGACTAAAGTCAGAATCCGATTCATGAAATCCGGAACTTGAGGAAATTAAGTCTATTTTGAACTCCACCTCAGGAACTGGAGGCAATCCTAGCAATTCTTCTGGAAACACTTCCGGGTATTCCGTTACCACCCGTATATCACTCATTGTCTGCTTTTATTTCTTCCCGTCAATGACATATGCCAGATAAGATTCACATCCCCTATCCAATACTTTCTTAGCTTTCAAACACGAAATAATTGAAATTACAGACCCAACCTTCTCTCCCCTTGCTACTACCCGCGTACCATCCACCAACGGGAAAGAGATCAACTTCTTGTGGCACTTGATACTGGCTTGATTCAGACTCAACCAATCCATCCCAAGCACCACATCAAACCCAGACAATGGCATAACAAGAAAATAAACAAGAAAACACACGTCATCTATATCAATTTTAGCTTTAGCCACAGTAGTCGTGACCGGAACCATCATACCATCAGCTACTTCTATGTCTAAACCAATAGCAAGTTCAATCACAGACACATTTAATCTACCACAGAATTCCACAGAAACAAAGGAGCGATTTTCTCAACAATCAAACAATACTCTAGCAGGAGTAGAGTTTATCAGAAAGATACACGTGATAACGTTGTCTGTGGTAGTGGCATCATCCACCGTCATTTTGAACGCCCGACCCTCAGCAGTGGGTCGGTTCTTTCTTTTCTGGCCAGCCGATGACGATCCTCTAGCTCCTCCCCCTCCTGACCCTGATCCTGTCTTTTTACTCATCGGGCAATCACCAACTCTATGCCCCTCCCTCTGACAATTCCAACAAACACTTCTCGGGAGCCTGTAGTTCTTCAAATCAAGACCAAACTGGCCACATTTTACGCACCTCATAGTCTGGGGCATACACTGCCCATGGTGATAAGATTTGCACCTACTACACCAAGGTGCCCGTTGAGTAGACCCACCTGAAGTAGGCCTCCTATTCTGCTCCCCTTGCCTATTCCCACTGCTCTATCCTCCTTGTCTCTGCTGAGTATTATAGTGTTTAAATCTTGTCTTTTGTTGGGAGATTCTCTCCCCACTCAGCCTATTCCTCGCGATTATATCCCCTTCAGCCGATTTGGCTAAAGTGAAATCCTGGGATAGGGTGGTAGCCCACCTAGTGGCGCTACGGAGATCCGAATGCAGTGCCCTTACAAAATGGGCAATCTTAGATTCTTCATCAGGCACCCAGTGCTTGGCAAATCTCATCTTTTCATTAAATTGCTTGATGAGTTGATCCATTGTCATATTCCCGGTCATTTGTAAATCCATAAATCCCTTCTTGATTTTGGCAATCTCGAAGGTACCGCAATATTGTTCACACAACTTTTCCTGGAATTGTCTCCAGGTGATACTCTCCTGTTGCTGCTCTGTAAAGTGGCCGGTAATAGAATCCCACCAGACCAACGCGTATCCTCTCAACATTCGTGTTGCATACTTCAACTTCAATTCGTTCTCGCAATTACAGGCATCAAGTGCCTTCGCCATCTCTCTCAACCAGTTCAAGGTAACGTTGGGATTGGAACTCCCTTGGTACTCAGAAGGTTTGCAATCTAGAAATTGCTTGTATGTGCACGGTTGTTTGTATCCGGGAAACGCAAACGGATAAGCTCCCGGTTGTGGATACGGGTAGTAGAATGGTTGTTGCATCATCTGTGTCATTGGTGGTAAAGGTGCTGTCACTGATGCTGTTGTTGCTTGTGTAGGAATCGCAGTCGGCACCGGGGTTGGTTCAGGTTGATGTTGCTGTTGCTCCATCTTTGGATTTTGTTTCTGAGTTCTACCAACTCATTTTCCAGTTGATAAACGTACTCTCTTTGATCCTCTTCACGGGCCTGACCCGATGTTCCAGCAGTTTCTGTATTTCCCAAGTGTTCAGTTACTGAGCTTTAGTTGTAGCTTGGGTCATAGGAGGAAGGATAGGAGTCTCTCTGTCAGCCATAATCTATTACAATCACATCACCTCATAACTCATTAGCATAAACCGTTAGTATCCAAAATACTAACTACTACAAACAACTCTAACTCACCCTAATTCCCCTGAAGGAAAGCTTGACCCGTCACCAGCCAAGATTTGGGAATGCAACACTCTAGCCGTGCATGCATCGCCAAACCTAGGCTCTGATACCAAACTGTAACACCGGAAAATCACAAGCCATTTTTTTTAAAACGCACTGCCGAAGCTTTAAGTAAACAAACTCATTTACATATAAACCAATATTAACAAATGTACAATCATTGTTCACAAACAAAAGTATCATCTGTTTTGGTGTTACAAAATAAACAGGCTCGTTTCTTTTCAAAATCAAATATTAGAGTCAGGTTAACTTCTCCTGCAGCAAACCTCACAAACACGAACCTGCAAAATCACAACTGAGGGGAATTAGCACAAAGCTAAGTGAGTATAGGCTAAACCCAAAAGCAAATATCCACAGTCAATCTCAAAGTATGTAATCACATATTCACATATACAAGAAGACCGGAGGTTCGGCGCAGAACCTACAACCAATGCCGGCCAAAGCAAAGGTTTACCGATAACTCTCTACTGAATTGGCACAGTGAAATCCTCCTCTGAAGCAACATATGCAACAGTAAGGCTACCACTGTTCAACCAACCAGTAAATGAGCCCAGCCCAATTCTACGTATAGCTGACTTCTCAAACGCAACTAAAAATCATCCTAAGAGCGCGTATCGACCAAATAGTCATGCAGCAGATATCAACAATCAATATCACAATCAACAGTTCAATCAATCCAATCTCAATCACATCATGCATTACATCAATAACATTAACCGAAATCTTTACCATCCACGATTAACGTCCACTCACCTCAAAAGCAACACGAACTTAGAGATCTAATATTACTGAGTCTTTTGATTGCCTGAAAACACATCAACAATCAAATCAGTCTCGAATATATATCTTTCCATATACATTTATATCTTAAATCCATATAAATAACTCAATAATCATATAAGTAACATCCCAACTTATCCCAATCAAAACACAAATAAAATAAATAATCTTTCTGAAACAGGCCTGTCGCGCCGCGACCTAAGGCTGCGTCGTTCCGCGACACTATTGGATTTCAAATCCGAGAATCAACTATCAGTTTTGAGTGTCGGTTTTCAAAAGAATCGGATTTCAGGGTCGGATTTGGTATTTCTCGGATTTCTATGGGTCGGTTTAGCAAAGTTTCGGATTCTCACAATGCAAAACCAAAAGTGTCGGATTTACTCAAGGTCGCGCCGCGACCCTTAAGCGTAGCACCGCGACATTCATAGTTGCAGTTTATCTTCTTCCTTTTTCTCGGATTTCAGCCAACCAAAACTTCTCATAAACATAACTAACATCATTTTTCTTCGAACAAAACACATATATATCATATAGCATGCATACAAAACGTCATGAACACCTTTTTAATCAATCAAAACAACAAAATCTATAAAACCCACTAATCAAGCTTTCTTCCAAACTCCATTAATGGTGAAACTTCATATAACCATGTTCTTCAACATATGAACACATCAATACAAATCATAACATGCTATCAACACTTTCTCACCTTCTTTTTGAATTATAGAACTCTAAATCTTGACTTCTCAAATTCAAGTTTGCAAGGTTGCTTCTCTTGAAGGTTTCCTCTCAAAACACACACACTTCACACTTTACACTTTGGTAGAAATGATCAGATATTAAACCCACGTACACATGTAGTTGGTTTTAATCAAAGCAGGAGGTGGCTAAGAAAACTATTTTCTTTTCATGCATACCAATTAAACTTAATTACATACATGCATACTAAACATACCATACATACATGCTACATACTTCTTTTCTTTCTTTAACTTGCCAGTAAACTAACATACTAATTTTAAGTTAATTAATTTAATTTAATTAACCTTCAATAAACACATAACAAGTTTAACACAATAAATCACATACCGCCAACCCGCTAATCTCCTAGCCCGGGTTTGCGGGTGTTACAAATCTCCTAGCCCGGTTTAACACAATAAATCACATACCGCCAACTGGTTATTCTATCAGTCTATTCTTTGAATCAATTGAATTCGTGTACTGGGAGAATCTGACTTTCATCTTCAACTTTACATTTCCTCAGATAACATATATTGAACGTGTCATGAATTCCTGCAAGCTCTGCGGGAAGGTCCAGTGTAACTGGTCATTTACAATCTGACGAATTCGGAAGGGACCAATGTAACGGGGAGCTAACTTCCATTAAAATAAATTCCATTAATATATTATTAAAACAATTCATTTAAGACCTTTTTAACTTAGTTCTTTTTTAAAAATATAACGAAATAAATCCCATTAAAATATATCTTAATGTTAATTAGGCGAGTTACGCGATCTCTATTAACATAGCAAATGTATATGTGTATAATATGTATTATATGAAATTGTAAAATGTTGTATATGATGTGATGCCGATCCTTAGTGACAATATAAAGGACTTAGTGGCATAGTTGTGATATTAAGAATTTTATTTGATGATAATATGATTGATGATGAAATCATGTATACAATGTATAGTTGTAACTGTGTGTTGGTTTGTATTTGTGAACTCGCTATGTTGCTTGATAGAGTTGTTTCTATTACTATTAGACGAACGGATTGAGGGAAGGCTACGGTCATAGAGTAACAACTCATGCTTCCATCTATATAAATATACTTTTTAAAAAGCCGGCTGTGTTAAAGATGGTCTTTTAATGTAATATTTCGAATTTTGATATGACATCAATATCTTTTATCTTTTATACTTACTAAAAGGCTAACTTTATAATATCATCAATTCACTAATCAACCAATCATCTTTCAGAATTTTAATAAATTTGTTCCTAATTTACCCCTAATTTTGACTCTTTGATTACCTATCTACCCCTAATTTTGACTTACATGTCATCAAATATGTTCCGCTGGTCCGTTCTCTCCTTTCCTCCATGTAAAACCTTCGAACATGATGTAGATCTCAAAATCCTTGGATTGATGTCGTTCTTCTTTTGAATCATCAACAATGGGTCATCAAATATGTTCGTTCCACGCGCTGCTCCGTTCTCTCCCTTCCTTACGTTCTCTCCCTTCCTCCATGTAAAACCTTCAAACATGATGCAGATCTCAGAATCTTTCGATTGATGCATCATTCTTCTTTTGAATCATCAACAACAACATGGGTTCCTACGAACAAGGACTAGGGTTCCGATTGAGGTACGCTAAACTCAAGATTTCCTCATTCTCCAATTTAGGGCTTTTTTATTTTTGCATTCTTAATATTAGCCGATTATTTGTGTTTTCTGAAATTAAAGAATTCACGTATATTGGATTTTCTCATTGATTAATTTGTTGTTATTGTCCATTAGTCATATGTTCTTCTAATTCATTTTTGGGGTTCTCTTCTTTATTGAATTCCTGATTAGGGGATTTAGTCATTGATTAATTTGTTGTTCTTGTCCATTAGTGATATGTTATTATTCTTATTAAATAATTAATTTATTGTTTGAAACCACAAGAAAACCCATGAGAGCTCCACCATTTGAGTGATTATTTGTGTTCTCTGAAAGGAAAGAATTCACGTATACGTGAATTCACCATAATTACCTGCTAAACGAGCACCCGAAAACATAACCAATATACGTGAATGATGAATCGTAATGTTGAGTCCATTATAATAATGGACTCAACAGAAGATCAAAATTATTGATTCAACTAATCCTACAAGCTATGTGAGTAGTACTTATATAGGATTCAACATTGACAAAATGGATGGACTGGGTTAAAGATCAATATCATAACTTCTCCGATTTATGATATCCTTAGGCTGAAGAATCATGGTTTTAATTCAAACAACAATGATCAGGTTATCTGTTCAGAATTACTTGGGTTTTCTTTTAATTCTTTTTGTTGTTTCTTTTAATTGGCAGTTAACTTGTGGATCGAGAAATTGGATGGGAGACGGAATGAGAAAGTGGAGATGTCAAAGATTATAAGAAATAAGGTACAAAATGATCAAACTTATTTTTACTTTGTCTTTCTATATCTTGATGTTAAAATTTCAACATTACTTCAGTAGACAATCAACAACAAGGGGGCTTTGTTAAACTTTTATTAACTTTGCGTTTTAATTTGTACCCCTTTTCTGGAATCCATTTCCTTTTATCCATCTCCATCATTATTTTAATTTAAATCCATGTGAGCTTTAGACATAGCATCTAAATTTTAGTTTCTTATCCGGTTAGGAAAACCATTATTTAGTGATTGCATTTTTATTGGAACCAATTAGATAACACATTTGGTGATTGTTGAGTCCCTAAAAAACAATGAACATGTTATTTTAATTTAAATCCAGGTGAGCATTGGGCATATCATCTAAACTTCAGTTTTTTTATCCATTATAGAGTTTTTGCAATGTAGCAAGTTTTACCTTATAGAGTTTATTGAAACCAATTGCAATTAATTCATCTATCTAATTGTAAACGAATGTTTATAGAGAAATATTCTGTTTTAAATTAAAATTTATTTTATCCATCTATCTAATCTGTTTTAAATTCAAATTCAAATTCAAATGCAGCTAGGTTAACCGAAAATAATATCCTATTATCTAGGGAATATGGTTCAATTAGTTTCAACAAAATCAGAAAATGAAGCGCATATGGAATCTATTTAAAATGAAGTCCCACCATTCGATATTTATTCTCTTTCTTCACAATATACTGAGTTTGTTTATCGTGATCTGCATTAATTGTCAATGGTTCTAACTCAAATTCATAACTATGTGTAAGAAATCAACAGTGGTACTGAGGTGTGGAGTATAAAAGTAAAGATTCTTCTTGTGTGGAAATCCTTCTACAATAATAATCCCTAAAACTTGGCAAGTATTAATATGATTCATGATGGATGAGAATGTATTTGGATCTTTGCTTTAATTGTATTCTTGTTAGGTTTTGATGTGTTCATCCTAATCTCAATCAATCTTTTTTTTTCAGAGCAATAATAGTGTTCAATCACAGATTCAATGTTCTTTAATTATTATTATTTATCATTTCAATCGTGAAAAAACGTCAGTACTGATATTTTAGGCAAAAAAACATTGATTAATTAATCCGTTTCCATATTTGGTTCATTGATTAGTTAGTGTTGCTGTTCAGATCTTGATCTGTTCTTCTCTATTGAAATGATAAATATACCGTGTCTAATGTTTCTCATTAAGCACCTACAAAAACTGCCTTCTGATTTTGATTTTGAAACCACAATTGCTTTATATGTTTCGAGTATGATGTCCATTTTTATATAAACTTCAGTTTAGAGTTGTTGATATACATTAAGGTATTTGGTTCATTGATTACTTTGTATTTTTTGTCGGTTTTTGATGTGTTTGTACATTACTATCTTTAAATTTGTTCCATTTTATTAGTAGGGAGACAACAGAATATATGCATCTGTAAAAAGTCCTTGATCCCCACCTTTGAATCTTTGCTTGAGGAAGGAGGGATTAGTATTATTTTGAATTTTCAAGTAGTTACACTGGAAAATTTCGTTTGGTGGAACACAACTCAAAAATCAGTTTCTACAAACACACGTTTGTTAAAATCTCGGAAGATTTTCACACTGACAATGATGGGTTCTACTTGCTTAATTTTAAAGATGTGATTGACAAAACTATGAAGTCAAAGACTGGATTTGGTATACTATTATTTATATTTAATTTATTTATTTAATTACATCAAATTTTCAACTCCTTTATAACATAAATGATGAAGTTTTTCAATGATAATTTATCCCAGATCTGGTTGGTCATGTTATTTCTTCTCACGACATGAAAGTCACCCAATTAGAGAAACGTGAAAGCCAAGTCTTGAACATTAGAATTCAAAATGAGAGGTTTAATATTTACTATCCATATTGAACTGTTATTATTAAATTTTAATGTTTATTTATTCTTATCAATTAGCATATATTAGTTTACATATGTTTTTATACCCCATCTAATTATTATCCAGCATTTTATATAAGTTTTTATAATGAGTGTAGAGAAATGAGGTTATATCATGTGCTCAATGGGATGCATATGATTTGAAGCTCCACCAATACATTCACAAAAACTAAAATTCAAAAGCTTCTATCTTCATATTTATTCGCTTGGCAAAGTACACCTTTATATTCGCCAGGCAAAGTACACCTGTTTCATGGGTTAGTGAAAATACAATCGTGTATGAACAACTTGTATGATTTGTGGCAAACTAATAGGAAAAAAAATATTTAAATGTTTATATTTGTTTTACCTATATGAGGTAACCCTCAAGTTTCAAACTGCATATTTGGTTCAAAGTTGTTTATAAATGACGGGATTGCTCCTCTCACCGCTTTCATTAAACGGTACTAAAATAGAGGCTACTTTTCTACTACAACAGTGTCTCAATTAGTGTTTTTTTGTTTACTTTAGGACATACTTATATTTTCATCTATGCATCACATATTCCAATGAAGAAAATGATGGTTCTAAGTGTGAAACAATCGAGCTTTCAAGTAGTACAGTTTATTCTAATCTTCTTGATTATTTTAGAAAGCATCGGTACAAACATATCGATGAGCTCCTTGAGATTGATAAGTTTTATCTTAATTTAACTTGATGTGTTTGTATTGTTACTACATCATTAATTGAAAAAAACATTTCAGTCATATTAATGTGACTTTTGATTTCAGGATATGTCATGTGCTGTCCTTGGAAAGGTTATCATGATCGAGCATGAACTAGGATGGTACTATATCGCATGTAGTAACTGTAAAAGAAAGGCCGAGCCAAAATTAGAGAAGAAATGTTTTGATCAATCTGAAACACCACTTCTTCTTACTGCTGACGCTAAACCTTCTGAAGTGGATGAGCAAATGCATGTACTTGTGGTTATACCTAAACAAGAAGTGTCTAAAACTTTCAACAGTGGCTTAGAATGCAAACATTGCAAAACAGATGAAGTGATACCCTGGTATTGAAAACATTAACTAACATGTTAACTCTCTGTCATTGGAATAGTTGGATGATTTTTATGAAAATGTTCAGTTAAATATAGTAAATAGTGATTTTAATCTGTTATTTTGCACAGGATTAAGCTTCACATCAGGGTTTAGGATGGAACTGCGTCTACTACCATTGCTTTGTTTTAGAAGGATGTTGCTAGACTTATCGGCAAGCCCGCAGCTTATCTAATTGCAAAAACTCAAAAAGTAATCACCATTTTCATATTACGACACTTCCTAATTTTTTGAAATCATTACATTTATAATTCGACTAATTCTTTCATATTCTCTTAAAAAAAGGATGAAAATTTTAGTCTCTAGCCAAAAGAGTTTAAACACCTTATGGAAAAGCAGTATGCTTTTGTGCTAAAAATCTCAAAGTGGAACCTTGAAAGAGATTACTATATATTCACCACAAGCAGAATAAACTTACTCTATGATGCAGATGTCATCAAAGATTGTTTGGCTCGCTCTTCAAACCTACATGTATAACATATCAAACAAAGAAACACATTCATAAGAATAAATTTCTACTAGCCATAAAATCACTAATCTTAAAACTTTTCGTAGGAGACTGTTTCAGACGTCATTTGATGTATCCGTTGGAAATGTAGATTCAAAGGTAAAAAGTAACATTCGCAACTGTTTGTTTAGAAGTAACAAAGAATTGACATACTTATAAATACATTATATGATTACACTTATACCAAATAAATATTTGTAGGAGGCCATATCAGCTACGGGAGATAACGTACAATTGAAGAGGTTGACAATGATTTGCATGTCCAGTCATCCTCTTCGAAAAATACATGCACTAATCAAAACTTGAAGATCCCAAAAGTTGAAAAGGAATGATTGCGTAAATGAATGATGGGTTATCATGTTTTTTTAACTGAAATTATGACTTTTAGGTTTGATTTCAATTTTCCTGCATGCCTTATGCTTCATTCATACTTATTATGCTGGTATTTGGTTTCGTACAATTTATTGATTATGTAAGCAGGTTATTTTTCATTTTATAAATGAAATATTTCCGTGCTTTGCATGCTGTTTATATTGAATTCCCCATTTATAAGCTCTATCAATGAAATATTTGAGCCTTTGTGTTATTTGTTATAAGCTCAATTTCAACCGATTATAATTAAATAGGGTGTGTTCAGTTTTTGTAAATTCATGGTGATGAGCTCTATTACAATTCAAATCATGTATTCTTAAGTGACTATTTATGTAATGTATCTCTTTTTATTTGATAATATAATTCTTGCTACGTCATTCACATTGGGATACGGGTGTAGTCATTAGGCTAAACTTTTGGTCTAAATATTGAAACCACATCTTATACAAGAGATAAGCGACAGTAACCACAATTAAAAAGCTTCAAACATATTTTAGTATCATTTCATCGGATGAGGATGAGGGAAACAAGCATACACATCAGCTTTTGGATGTTTTGCTTTGCCATGTTCCCTGCATTTCACCTTGACTTGAATAATTATACGAGTTTTGTTCGTGTCCCGACCCGCGGATTTACCAACCACCGGTAACTCACCAACTCAAACAAGACACGATTGTCACCCCAAATATGAACTTGAAGTAAATATACCATATATATAATAATATATTATATGACATATTAATAAAAACATGATTTCAATCGTCTCCTCTATTAAATGAATTCTTTTGTTAATTATAATAGGATTCTTTTAAGTATGCTTTCTCTATTTTGCCTTACAAAGAAATTAATAGTAACATTATACAAATAAAAAAACAGATAATAAAATTCAAAATATTTTTTCAAAACATTTCACGGCAAATCTAGAAATACTCTGTTTTTATCGACTAAAATTCTAATCGTTATCAGGTCCAATGACGGAAAAATATCCACCCAGAGCTTCCCAACCTCTCACGGTTCATCAAGTGCACACACAATAATAATAACTTATGTCCGCAGGAGGTGTCAAGAGACATTTGTTTCCTTGTTTAAGATCAAAATTAATTATTCAATCAAAATAAAAAAATTGAAAAACTACAAAAATTATAAAAGCAATAAAAACCCCATGAAATAATAATTAAAAGCGTAAACAACAAAGAAATGCTCTGTTTTTATATTCCTAAAATTCAGCATATATTCAAATATTTTCTAAGTCAAATGTACTCAAATATTCCCTCCCTAATTTCAAAATTCCTAAAAGATTGGTGACGGCTAATTTCATCCTGGGAACAAGTCACTGGAAGGGATATTTTCAGGTAATTATGTTTGCAAGCAATTTGGTATTTTTTTTATCATTATCATTGTGTTTCGTGGTGGTCATCAATTCTATAGTATCTAAAGAAGTTGGATATAAATCTTTTAGTAATTGGTTACTTGCATATCTTAGTGTATACCTTTGTTTTACGTTATGTTGTGTGACGTGTTCACAACCGAGTGTGGTAGTGTGAAGTCAGTGTGCTAACTTGACGACCCTGAAGTCACTTTCATTGTGTTTCGGTAAACAAATGGTCATTGTGCACATCCAATAACAAAATCAGAATACCATTTCCTACTTGCAGGTTAGATCGAATCTCATCACATTCCGAAACCAATCACCATATGCCTTCACTTTAATCCGACACAAACACATACATTCTCGGATTTGCAGTTTGATTCTTTGTATATTTCTCATGCTACACTTCAGGTTATGAATTCCTTACCATTAAAATAACAACCATTTTGCTATATAACTTATATAATATACTTAATCCATCATCTTCAGTTTTCTTTATTTTGTATGCCTATCCGCTGCTTAAGGACCTTTTTAGCATCATGGAGATGAATAATACAACAAAATCCGACCCTGAAAAAGAAAATAAAAAAACAAGGTCTTATGAAGATAACAACAAAATTTATTTTCAAACACATCATCATTTTCAAATTAGTGGACAATCAAGATATACTGATCCGTTATCTTATGTTACAAATCAAATTAATGGACGATCAAGTTCAAGAGTTCCGCTCAACGATGTATCGAATCGAATAGTTGGACAGTCAAGTTGTAGAATTCCTTTCACCGATGTATCAAGTGAAATTGTTAGGCAATCAAGTTCTAGAATTCCATCCGGTGATATATCATATGGTACGTTCATACTTAAATTTATTTGTTAAATTAGAGCTTTTATACAAAATTAGTTGAGAACATGGATTAATTTATTTAATTAATACAATTTTTCTTATTTTTGTTATGTGTAGTAACAATAAAATAAATAAGATACATAACCTGAATTTTCTATAGAAGCATCGGTTTCTATAAGTTGTTATATATTTATATGAATTATAAATGTTAAACAGGTGAAAGATCTATAGGCGGTAGTCTGTTGTATGAAGTACCTCTTATATTTTCTTCTCCCACGTCTATCATCGCTAGAGAGAGAAGAGATGTTTCCGCAAAAAACAATCATCATGTAAATCGGGGTAATGGTTTATTACGAAATCTTATTGCTTACAGTTATATTTTTGTGTTTATGTATTTATATGAATTCTATTTTTAATTAGGTGAAGTACCCAGAGAATGTGATCTATTGTATGATGTACCTCTTAACTATTTTTCTTTAATATCTATCGTACCTGCAAATAGAGGAGATGTTTCCGTTAAAAAACGTTGATCATATAAATCTAGGTATGTGTCTAATACAAAATGCCGTTGTTAACATTTCTAATTTTTGTTGTTATGTCTTTATACATGAATTATAATAATTGTAAAATAGGCGAAACATCTACCGGCGGTGATATTTTTTATGAGGTACCTCTTACCTTTTCTCCTTCAAGATCGATTGAACCCCGGCATAGAGGAGATGTTTCCATAAAAAACTCTTATAACAGGAATCAAGGTAATTCGTCTAACACAAAATTATATACTTTCTATATTAAGTTTCATTTTGTCGTATTGACATATTTGTTATTATTTTCTTAAACAAACAAAAGGATTGAACAAAGATTTAAACGGTCTTCATGAAGTCCCGGTGTCTCTATGCACATACTTCACAAATGCCCCACAAAATGAAACATGTATTGTCTGCAATGCCGATTATCAGTATTCTATATCAGGTAATCGATTTTGTTTAACTAAACTAATACATGTTTTACATGAAGGGTAGCAATACTTTGATTTATTCAGGCTTATGATATTACATATTATGTAAAAAACACATTTCTAAATCAGTAAATAAACTTTTATGACACGTGTGGAAACCCCTCTTTGAGACAAAACACAATATGGAGGTGTTCAAAACACACCTATTATTATTGACACACGTAATCTCTCCATCACGCTTAACTTCTAAAAAATCATACCCTATTGCATCAATGAGTATATTTAGATATTGCTATTATATATTTTTTGTAGCCAACATTGTACCCACATCTACGGGTTTGTTTGATAATGATGCAACAACCATTTTTTAATCTAATATTCATAACAGAGATTTCATTTATGATACGCCTAATATCGGTATCACATCTGATTATTTCTATTTGTACCGATTTCTTCTATATTTAACGGTCTTATTAATTACAATTCACAAACAAATTTATTTCAATATCATTTTCACAGGAAATAATTTAAGACGTTCCACGTTACCAAACAAACGCTTTTCAAATTCAACTTTTCATCGTACTTTTCATCGTGGTAGTTCATCAAGTGTGGAACAAAAGAACAAACCAAACTGTGTGAGGAGAGGAAGGCAACTGACTGTTGAAGACATTCCTTCATTAAACTTCGAGATGGATGAAGATAATGCTACTCATGATTCAAATAATCGTTTATGTAGAATTTCAAAAGGTTTAAGTAGATTTATATACTTTCTTGATGGTCCATTATATTTTGTCTCAATTTTGTCAAAATCTAACCCAACATTTATTATAAATTTCTTAGATTATTTCCATATTGGCGATCCAAAATACGTATGTGCTGAGGCTCTTAGAGGTAACAAAGATACGAAAAAGGAAGCTTATTCGTTATGCTGCATGAATGGTAAGGTTCAATTGCCAAGTATTAAGACTCCTTCACAAATGCTCATAGATCTATACACTAACAATGATGAACGAGGAAGACATTTTATTAAAAACATTCGTCAATACAACATGTTTAGTTTTACTTCTATGGGAGAAAAGATTGATAATAGATATAATAGAGGAGGTGGTCCTTACTGTTTTCGAATGCATGGAGAAAATGATCACAGCATTGGCGGTTTGCTTCCCGAAGAAGGTGATATTCCAAAGTTTTCTCAACTTTATATATACGACACCGATCATGAGATGTCCAATAGATTCACCACATATGGGTATATCTTTTACTCATACTTAAAATTTTCCCATGATGAAATATTTTTATAGAAACACAAGGTAATGTATTTATTCTTACTTTATACAGTTCGACTCATCAATGTCAATGTGGACCCGGACTCAATTGAGTTTTCTATTGCTTGTGAACTAAAAGCTCTTTTGGATGCTATAAATCATTTGGTGAAATCTTTTAGAATGGTAAGGGACCGTTTAAGCTCCGGTCAAAATGAAAACATCTACCTTAAACTTATCGGCCGAAGAGATAAGGATGGAAGAACATACAATCTTCCAACTACAAATGAGGTTGCTGCTCTAATCGTTGGAGATATCGATGGATGTGGAGACAACAGATATTGTTTTGGAGACAAAATCCGGCAAGTTTCAACGAATTAATGAATTACATCCTTCATATCTTGCCCTACAATATCCTTTAATATTTCCTTTTGTGGATGACGGTTATAGAGTAGATATACCTCTAAGAGGTGCTGAAGATAAAGATGTACCTGGCCGAACAAGATTATCAATGAGGGCTTTTTTTGCTTACGGGATTCAACAAAGAGTTAAAGAAGTCTCCCTTATTCTTATAGAAAGGAAGCTATTTCAACAATTTTTAGTGGATGCTTTTACGATGGTTGAAAATGAAAGACTCTATTATATCAAATCTGACCGGCACAATTTAAGAGTTTCTTCTGTAAATAGCTTAAATGCTGCATTGGGTGATGGACAAAGTGATTCGTCATTGATCGATAATCGTGTAATCCTTCCATCTTCATTCACCGGTGGTCAAAGGTATATGCAACAATGTTATATGGATGCTATGACTCTTTGCAAATTCTATGGTTATCCGGACCTTTTTAATTTGTAACGGTCACTTGCAATCCAAAATAGCCTGAGGTTTGTCGAATCATGCAAAACTTGCTTTAAACTCCGAAGATAGGCCTCATATATTAAGTAGAGTTTTCAAGATAAAACTCGACCAACTTATTTACGACATCAAAGAGAAAAACATTCTTGGGCGTAAGAACGCATGTAATTAGTAACTTTCTTCTCATTAAAATATGCATAGTACGGGTTCAAACATTATGTATACCATTTTTTTAATTTTTTTTGTTTAGTTGTTTATACAGTTGAATTTCAGAAGAGAGGTCTTCCTCACGCTCATATATGTCTTTTTTTCCACAAAGACGATAAGTTACCGAATCCACAAGATATAGATCGTATTATTTCAGCTGAGATCCCATTTAAAGACGATGATCCAGATTTATATAAGCTTGTCTCCGAGTTCATGATGCATGGTCCTGGTGGTATAGATAATCCAAGATGTCCGTGCACAATAAAAATGAAGTGTACTAAAAATTTTCCAATGGATTTCAATAATCACACTCGTATTGACCGTAGTGGATATCCAGTTTATAGACGTCGTGACACTGGTGTTACTATAAAAAAAATTGTGTCATACCAATATATATGTTTTTGTTTTCATAATTTTATTAAATCTATTTCAAAATAATATCATAATGTATCAACACTCCGATCAAATGAGTATATGATAGGTGCACTTTCTTATTTTGAAGTTTATAAACAGATAATGAATCATTCCGCGATATTGTTTGATAAATTGGTAAGTAATAGAATATTATTTGAAGTTTATAATTCGTGAGTCATGAAATAGGAAGACATGCTACTTAAAAATATTTACTTAAATAACAATATTATGTTGCAATTTATTACCTAATTACCCGTTGAATGATTTTCCGACAAGTCTGGATAATTTTATTTTGTTCGTACTATTAATGTACAAAAATTATTTTGCTTTCATTTCATTCGGTAAACATAACCTCATTCTCTTGTCAAAATAGGTATGTTGTTCCATACAATGCCATGCTTCTTAAACGATATCAATGTCATATCAACGTTGAATGGTGTAACCAGATCGGCTCAATTAAATATTTATTCAAATACATCAGCAAGGGTCCGGATCGAATTACTGTTGCTTTATGTTCATCAAATAAAAAACCTTCATCATCCACGGATGATAACAAGTCTGAAGACGAGGTCAAAAATTATTTTGATTGCAGTTATGTTTCTGCATGTGAAACCTCATGGAGATTATTTGGTTATGACATTCGTTTCCAAACACCTCATGTTGAGAGACTTTCTTTTCATCTAAAAGGTGAAGAACCAATTGTTTACGACCTTGTCAAAGATGTTCAAGAGATTCTATCAAAACCAACTATTGGCACGTCTCAGTTCACCGAGTGGATGCGTTGTAACCAAAAATTTCCCGAAGCGCGTAATTTAACATATGTCGAGTTCCCCCAACATTTTGTTGGAATCCTAAATCAAGAAAGTGGACACCAAGACAAAGAGGGAAAACACTTGGAAGAATAAATTATCTCCCTCCTAAATTCGATGAACCCTGCTATCTGAGAATATTACTAAACAAAGTCAAGGGCCCAAGATCTCAGGAAGAAATTACAACTGTCAATAACTTTGAATACAAAACATACAAAGAAGCTTGCTATGCCTTAGGTCTTCTTGAAGACGACCAAGAATATATCGACTCCATTAAAGAAACAAGTGAATGGGCAAGTGGTTCTTATTGTAGGTCGTTATTTCCGATGTTAATAATGTCAAATACTTTGTCATGGGTTGAGTTTGTTTGGGAACAAACATGGCAATACTTAACCAACGACATACTTCACATTCGTCGTCTAGAACTTGGTTTGTCAAGTTAATTTTCTTCTCTTTCTTACACAATTTTTTAGTTCGTTTATTTATCAAACGAGGATAATTTTTATGAGGTTTTCTACTTAAAATAATTAATTATTTTTATTGATATACATATACACACATATATATATATATATCAATTTGAACTTTAAAAATCACAAACATTATAAAATGGTTTAAAAAGCAATTTTACATAAAGACGTGCTTTTAGTTAACTATACAACAGTGTAGTCAAATTTTGTAATTTAAGATGTTCGTGAATGAGAATTACGAAATATTAAAATTATTGAAAAAAATATCAAACTCTTTAAAAGGAAAACTCACATGAGTTTGGTCTTATATATAATGAGATTCTAAGTGTTTCTTAATAATTTACATTTACTTATTCTTATACTAATAAACTAATGTTACTTATTCTTATCTTCTTTTCCTCTTAGATCTTGCTCTAGATGAGATTGCTATTAAAAATATTGCTTTGGCGAAAGTTGAGATGATGTTAAAAGCATGTGCCATGAGTCTTAAGCAAATTCCTAACATGTCATATCCCGATTTCGATTATACTGAGGAATCATGTAACATGTTGATTCAAGAAGAACTATCTTATGACAAATATGCTTTGAAGGTTGAGCATGATGAACTAAATGATTACAGGTCAACGAAAAACCATTTATCATAAAGTTACCAATGCTATTATTAAAGGTCAAGGTGGTTTCTTCTTTATTTATGGATACGGTAGCACTGGCAAATCTTTTCTTTGGAAGACTTTATTAGCAGGGATTTGCTCTAAAAATCTCATTGTTCTTAATGTTTCTTCAAGCGGCATAGCTGCACTTTTGCTTGCTGGAGGTAGAACTGCGCATTCGCGTTTTGCTATTCAAATAAATTTAAATGAAGATTCCTTCGGTTAAATTAACTCAGACAGCCAACTTGCAACATTATTAAGGAAGACAAATTTAATAATTTGGGATGAAGCCCCAATGATGCACAAATATTGTTTTGAAGCACTTGATAGAACTTTAAAAGACAAAGTTCATCCACAAAAGAAAACAAAACCTTTTGGCAGGAAAGTAATTGTTTTTGGTGGTGATTTTCGTCAAATTCTTCCCGTTATTCAAGAAGGACGAAGGCAAGATATTGTGAATGCTACTATAAATTCATCTTATTTGTGGAGGCATTGTTCCGTTCTTAGATTAACCGTTAACATGAGATTAAAGAGTGGATTCTCAAATGATGAAATTGCAGAAACTAAACAATTTGCAAATTAGATTTTGGATATTGGAGAGGGAAAACTTGGTGGATCTAACGATGGTGAAGCTGAAATTGAAATTCCTCATGATCTTTTGATTAAGTCTAATGGTGATCATATTCATGCCATCACTTCAGCTATATATCACAACATTAATGAACATCTGCATATCCAGAATTATTTTGAAGACAAGGCAATATTAGTTCCTACAAATGAAGAGGTTCACTTGATAAAAGATTACATGTTATCAAAAGTCAACGGAGAGGAAAAAACGTATTATAGTGCAGATAGTGTATGCTCCACCGAGCTAAACGATAAATTTGAAGAAGCTTTATACTCACTAAAGGTTCTTAATTCTTTTCAAGTTTCATGATTTCCAAATCATAAACTAACCTTGAAAAAGGGTGTGTCTATGATGTTGCTAAGAAATATAGACCAGTCTAAAGGTTTATGCAATGGTACAAAGTTACAAGTGCTTAGAGTCGGGGGAGCGTGTCATTGTTACATGTTGGTGATGTAACACATATTCCTAGAATGAAGCTCATACCTTCCAATGCAAAGATCCCATTTAAGTTTCAGAGACGACAATTTCCTCTCTTGGTTTGTTTTGCAATTACCATTAATAAAAGTCAAGGGCAATCGTTGTCAAATGTTGGTCTGTTCTTGAGAAAACCGGTTTTTACTCATTGACAATTGTACATTGCAGTATCTCGTGTCAAAACGAAAAAAGGATTAAAGATTCTTATCCTTGACAATGATGGTAAACCTACGTCCAAAACAACTAATGTTGTTTACCATGAGGTTCTTCAAAAAATTTGATGTCGGGTTTAATGTAAAGACGATTTTTTAACCAGTTACTGTTTTTTGGTATGTTTTAGTTTTATAAACACATACAAATGAAAATAAATGGATGTGGTGACTATAATTTTTGAATTATAGTTTTTTACTTATTTTACATCTTTTGTATTTTAATTATATTTTGAACTTGAAATTATTATTTTACTTAATCCATAATTATAAAATATGTTGTAATGTTTCAAATATTTATCTATGGATTAAATGAGAGTAAATACACTTAAGTGGCGGAATAAGATGGGGATCTTTTAAGTAAAAAGTTATTCGAGATACATACTACATATTCATAATCAAATATTTGAAAATTTCAGCATTCATGCATAAAGTTTACAGAGTTGTTTTAACTATTTATAAAAGCTTCTAACTTTAAAAAATAATTATGATGACCCGTGTATCACACGGACATCTAAGCTAGTTTGTTAATAAGGTGTTTATATTTCTGAAAAGAAATTGTGTTTCATATTTGTAAAAGGATTTATGGTATATCATAGATAAATTGAAAATTATTGTTTTCAAGGGTGATTACAATTATTTAATAACATTTGGCCATAAACTGCAATTATTAATGCACAAAGTACAATTGACTTAAGCTTTAATACTAGTAAGGTAGATGTTATGAGTTAATTGTTATATGTGTAAATTTAGTGAAAGTTTAGGGGTTAAAAGTGTCAAGTTTGAAACTTAAGCTTCAATATTAGTAATGTAGATGTTATGAATCATTGAAGAATTGAAGGTAACTGCTTGAATTAACACTCAAATTGGAGTATTATGAACTAGAAAAGGTTCATGGAAGCAATGGATTCTTGAAGTGGAGCTTGACTAGACTTAGCCCGTACATTCAAGTAAGTTTTAAGTCTTTTGAGGTTTGATTTCACTTTTATAGATGAAATTGAATAGCCATGAGGTATTTTATGAGTTTATGAACCAAATTGATCAAAACCTTTGATTTAGGGTTTAATTACCCAAGTTATGTTGGGTTATAGTTAAATGGTTGTTTTTAGGTGTATTTTGAAGTAAAATAAGTTACTTGTTTGCCGAAAATGAAGCTTGGTTGAAAGAATTTGAGTTATGGTCGAAATGGCATAGAAAATAAGCTTAACAGCTACAGTTCACGCGGGTTCACGGGGTGAACCTTAAGCGTCGCGGCACGACACACCTAGTTTAGCAACATAAGATTTTCCAACAATTTCTAGCCGGCGTGAGGCCGTTTTCTTTGCAACACGAGGAGCCCTGATCATCCCAAAAACATTATTTTGACCACGTACCTTTTAATTGGTTATGGATGAATTTTAATCGTTGTATGGGATAAAATGGAGTTTCATAAGACTAGAAAAAGTGTTTTAAAAATGATATTGAGCTAGCACTCTTTAGAGAACTTATATTGTCATTATGTATTTCACTATAGGGCTTTTAAACAAATGAGTATGCTTTGGTTTCGTTAAGGTCGTGATCCTCATCACACCCTCACGTGAGTACACCCTTCGAATACTTAGTTTTCATAAAAGATAAGAATGTGATCATGATAGTATTTATGTATGGTGGAGAATAGACCATTCAATCCTGACAACCGTTGTATGGTGGAATGCTTCGAGCTCCCCCACGTTGACAGAGAGGTGTGGTTATCCCCCATGTAGGCACGTGTTGGCCATGGCTAGCTATCACGTGGAGATACTGTGACACAATGGATAGACCCACATCCTTATGTGCTTTTATGTGTATTCTAGTATGATAAGTATATTACCAAAGTTGAGTTTTAAAAGACGATCACTAGATTTTTATACGATTAGTGTTTTTGGTAAAACCTACTAGCTATGTGTTATACCTAACAAGGTGTATTAAATGTTTTGTATTTGCAGGTAGACTAATGGCCTTTGTGAGGCAGGTAGATGTTTTCGGCATTGCTTTGGCTTGTTTTAGCTTGTGGTAATATTGGATTTCCTATTTGTTTCCTTAATGGTTGTGAGATTGACTCATGTAACTCCAAAAAAAGACTGTGTTATAAAAATGTTGTACTCAAATTGCTAAGATATTCAAGAGAAGTTTGATTTACTACAACTTGTAAGATGCTTCCGTGTTAGTTAAAAGATTTTATATAAACTATGTGTTTTTCCCGAATATGAATAAAACTAACTATGAATAAATTCAAAGTGCGGAAATAGTTTTAAAGCAACGAACACACGAAAGTTTTCAAAGTAGGAGTATATTAATAACCAAACTTCAAAGAGTGCACAAGAACAAACTTGAGCACCGAGTACAAACTAAATCAAGAGCAAACTTGAATGCAAATTAGTGAACAAACGCTTAACCTTTTCTCATTAATCGAGCAGGTATTTATAGGCTAAGTAAACTAATCCTGACCATCTAATATTTACACGTATACCGTTCTACACTTAATTAGGAACAGAAAACAAGATTGCCGTTTCGAGCTCCTTCAGAATGCGCAGATCGTGCACTTTACACAACAGGAAGATTCTGGTTATCAGATGTATCTTCAGTTCAGAAGACCCTTTGATGACTGAAGACAAACTTCAGCTGACGTTCACTTCAGAACTAATCTTCAGATGAACTACGGGCTTCTTTCTTCAGATGTCGTGTCGAAACAGGTTACAAAAGAATAATATATGACACCTTCAGTCGCTTTCTTCGAAAGCTTCTTCAGGAATGGAATATATACAAATAAAAGGACTAACAATCTCCCCCCATTTGTTTATAATCCATGACTATGTACAAATTAAATAAAGAATAGAAAGAATAAAGAATAAAGAATTACTATTCTACATATCCGGTTTGAACTCTTCAGGAGTGGATTCCTTTGGAGCTTTGAGCTTCAATTGCTTCAAGTATTCTACCAAAATGTCTTTGACTTTTGGATCTTTATTATCTATGAAGTATTGAAGAGATCTCAGATGAAGCCAGTCGGCCTTGGCAAAGTCTGAAACTCTCTGAAAACGAACTTGTCATATGCATCAAGAAAATAAAATCCTCTTGGATTTGAGAGAACTTTACCCACTTCAGGAATGAAGCCAGGAGGCAACGTGGTGTCGAAGCCTTTGCAATTTGGAAGCTCTCCAATAGATATCAGCTCCAAAATTTGTTGCTGAGATTTCTTAAGAGTGAGCCTCCTTCTTTGAAACTTTAACTTTTCAGCTCGAGTGGGTTTCTATTTCTGTGGCATGACAGTTGCATCAGATCCCCTCTTCTTTACTTCTTCCTCATTATATTCAATTACTTTGTTGATCTCTCGTTGAATGAACTTAACATCATCAGTTTGCTTGCGTTTTGATAAAAAAGCAAGTATTTCGTTCCATTCAGACACAACATTGTTGAGTTGAACATCCTTGACAGATTGTATGCTAAAGAGAGGAAGATTTTTGCGTTGAACCGTCAGAAGGATTTCATTATTTACTTTCTTTAGCTTTATTTTCGTGATTTTATCAGGATGCCTTCTTTGATGTCGAGAGCTTAGCCACTTTTCTTGCTTTTGTTCCATGATCCTTTTCTTCTCCTCAATTAAAGCTTTTTCAGCTTCAATATTCTCCTGAATCTGTTTTTGATGATCGAAAGGAGATAGATCAATTTTGTTTGCAGCAAGCTCTTCAAGTACAAATTTCTCTGCGGCTATTCTTCTAAGTTCATCAGCCACTTTCAAGTCTTTTACTCTTGGATTTTCGTCATCTGAGTCACTTAAATCATATATACCCTTACTCATCTGATCATCCGGAGAGACTATCACCATTTTTCCTTTACCTTTGTTAGATTGGCTTGGTTGACCATTGGATGAAGGAGGAGCTGATTGACTGGGAATCTGAGAGGCTTTAGCTTCAATTATTATTTGCTGACATTCAGCTCCATATAGTTCTGAACTGAAAAGTTCAGCTTCAGTTTTTCTTTGATCAAGGAGACTTTTGAGCTCCCCCTCAGCAAGTGCCTTAGCTTCCTCGACTTTGGCTAATTTGGCCTCGAAGTCGATCAAGGCCTTATTCTTGTTTTCTTCAGTGGCTTTGAGGTGTGCCACTTCCTCTTCTAATCTTTGTAGGTATTCAACACGTGAATACTTTTTATCCCATTTGATTATCTACCGATCAGCGATGGCCTTCCTTCTTATGATCTGACAGATTTTGGATTGTCTTCTTACTTTCTCCCCCTTAGAAGCTGCAGAGATTCCTGAAGCTTCTACCGACCGAGACAGCGCCGAAATCTCTCTTGAAAGGCCAGAGAAGGAGGGAGCAAACAATTCTTGCAACTGACGAGTTGCATTTTCAGAAAGATTGACAGCATGGATGTTGTCAACCTTGGAGGAAAGAGAATTTACAGTAGTGGAGAGAGTAGATAGTTGAGTGTTTAGCTTGGAAAACTCAAGAGTGACGGAATCAGCTATTGTTTTGATAAGATGGTGAAGGGTCATGTACATCCCATGAAGAATCAGATTTTTACAATCAATGGTTTGAGTGGGGGTGGTGAACTGAGTTTTGATAGACTCAACAAGAGATTTGAGCTCAGATTCAAGCTTGGCTTGATTATTGGCGACACACTGACCCTGAAAGGTGTTCGACTTAACAGAATTCGAAACAAAGAGGAGCAATTCAGATAGACTTTCCAATGAGGAAGCAATGTCTATTGAAGGCTCAGAGGTTTGAGAATGTACAAACTTGGGGGATTGAAGAAAATCAAAAGCATCACTGTCATCAAAAGGATTGACAGTTGTGTTAGGAGAAGAAATGTCAAACAAGGTGTTTAGGAGAGATGGGGAGGCCGTAGCATCAGGAAGAGTGACTGATGCATCAGGGGCCTGAGGCTCATGTGCTTCAGTTACAGTCTGGTGTAAGACTGTGTCTTCATTAGCATTAGGAATCTCGACTGAAAGAGGTTGAACTTTAGTGTCATTGATGAGGGAAGGTTGGGCATCACTCTCACTTTGGTGTGAAACTGATAAATCATCTGCCCTAGTAGAATCCATAGTATCAATGGGGTTTTGTGATACATCAAGGGATTTGGGTGCAGTCTCATCTTCAGGGTGAACTGAAGAATCATCAACTGGTTGGACCTCCGAAACTAGGGGAATTGTAGTCTCATCATTGGTGATAGGCTGAGCATCAGTGTCAGCCGTTTTGGGTGCTGACTCATCATGTGCCTGGTTAATATCCATAGTGTTAGTTGGGTTTACTGATACATTAAGGGATAGAGGGGGAAGTTCAGCAGAGACAGGAATGGATTTTCCCTGTTCTGGTGGTACCTGAGTTGCAGTAGGTGTGTTGGCAGACTCAATGGTGGGTATAGAGGAAGTCTCGGCTGACTGGTGTTTGTCAGTGTCCTGAACTTGTGATAGTAAAAGTGGGACTTCAGGGACAACTTGGTTTTGAGCTGTCTCTTCATCAGCCAGACTTGGTTTAGAGAATTTAAGTAAAGGAGATCTTACCTGAACAGCTTCTGCGGATTTTGATGAGTAAAGGTGAGTTTTGAGAAGAATCAGCGGGGTATCATCAGGCAAATCCTCACTTGAAGCATAGTGAGAGATGATGGAACTGGAGGGCATGTGGGGTTTGTGGCGTTTAGAGAGTGATCTTAGCGGGTGAGCGGTGGTTGGTTGTTTAGTGGTGGATTTGGGTATGGCTGAAGGGTTGGTGGATGGCTTAGTTGTGGTGGACATCAGCTTCCTTTTCTTTGTTTTCGATGGAGAGGACTGAGGTATTTGTGGTTGAGGTTTGGAAGGGGCAGCTTCAGAAGACAAACCTGAATATGGTGGTGGAATAGCAGGAGAAGGCTTAAGCGAGACTAGTGCAAGCATTGGAGCAGTCAGTGCTGGGTTGAAGGCAGATGAGGAACCAGTCCATACTGAACCCGGTAGGGAAGGAGATGGAAGTATAATAGAAGCAAAATTATATGCTTCAAGTGGTAACAGTGAGTAGATAACCAATGACACAAACCTGGGAAAAGGAATGTGTTGAGACCTTGTTCGTGCTGTCATTGAGACCATAAGACTCTCCATGATAAGTTCAGCGAAGTCAATGGTATGACCATGGATAATGGCATAGGCCACTTTCAGAACAGCTTCATTGACTTGGTCAAGACCACCAGTTCTGCTCGTCATATAGAAATTCAGATGAGCAATCAGACAGTTCCACTCCTTTGGAAGACAAGTGCGAACCATAGAGTTACCTTTGACCTTGTGCTCATCAGCATATTGAAAGAAGGAGAAGAGCAGCTCCTTATCATTAGCAGTGAATGAGGTGATTTCCCGGCGAGGAAGATGAAGAACAGATGCAAGAAACTTCGTGGTGATTTCAGCAAACTTGCTACCAGAGAGCATACTGAAGTGAATACTTTGGCCGGAGGTTTTGGGTTTGATGACTTTAGCGGTCATCCAGAACTCACAGAGGTGTTCTTCAAACATTGGAACCTTTGCAGAGAGAGCAAAGTTCAATGGGCAATTGCGAAGATAGGTCATAATTTGGTGAAGTGGTGAGGAAGACGAAGGGATGGCTAGGTCAGCGGCGAAATTGTTGTCTTTGAAACAGATGGATTCCAGTGGGATTTTGGGGATAACATCAGATGGAAGAGTTACCTTTGCGGAAGCAATTTTGGGATCCATTGATTCAAGCACAAGAGTTGTTTTTGCTTTTCAACAAGGGAGATCGCCGGAGAAGATGAGTTGCAGGTAAAGAACTTGAAGAGGCGATATTGGGTTTTAAAAGGGTTTAAACTGAATCAATCTTGGCGGTTGAGTAAATCTAGGGTGAAAATAAGAGCATGAAGCCGGAAATTACGCAAGGATAACTTTTGTGATGTCAAGCAGTTATTGGGTAAACTAATTTACCCAATGTTATCTTGGAACTAGCTAAACTTCAACAACACACCATTAGCAAGAAGATAAAAATTTCATAATACAAAGGGAAAAAAAATATCCAAACTTTGCATTAGAATTTTTTATCTAAACAAACAAACGAAACGAAAGACAAAAAAAAAACAATAAAGAACACAATGCCAACAAGAATAATAGTTAAGCTTGGAAATTTCTAATACCATATCTGAACAAAAGATTACATGATGTTAATCATGAATTACATGGACTGCCAAAAACAAATTACATCACGTTTATGATAACACAAATATTTGAGATGAAACTTAATCCCAATCCCTTCATCAGGGATGCGTACGGTGATGACATAGCATACTGGGAAGAAAACGAAGGTGATTGTGAATTCCATGAGTTGTTGAGAAAGTGAAAGATTTTGTTTGAATCGTATTTTGATTTGCAGAAGATGAAAAAGGAAAGAAAATATTTGGATGTTTATAAAGAAATTTACTCATGATTATGCTTCAGAGATGATTTGACAGTCAGAGAGAGGTAGGGTAAAAGTAATTATTCAAGCTTAGCTATTATGGTGGCTGGCATTAAATGTGACAAGAAAGAATGAACAGTAACAATCAAACTTACCTGAAATAGCTATATTTTTGAAGGATTTAGCATTCCTATTTCTGCAATCAGTTGATTGAACCGGTGTTCATCTAAGGCTTTTGTGAAGATGTCAGCCAGCTGATGTTCAGTGGAGATGAAACGAAGCTCAATTTCATTCTTGGTTATATGATCGCGAATAAAATGATGGCGAACATCAATGTGCTTTGTGCGAGAATGGAGCACTAGATTATTGGAGATGGCAATAGCACTTGTGTTATCACAATAGATGGGAGTGCGCTGAAAGGAGATGCCATAGTCAGCGAGTTGATGTTGCATCCATAAAACTTGTGCGTAACAACTTCCAGCTGAAATGTATTCAGCTTCAGCGGTGGATAGAGAAATAGAGTTCTGTTTCTTGCTTTGCCAACTGACTAGTTTTCCACCTAGTAGCTGACACCCACCGGTAGTAATCTTCCTATCAATCTGACATCCGGCATAGTCTGAATCTGAAAATCCAATTAATTCAAAGCCGGAGTCTCTGGAGTACCATAGCCCAAGTTCAGGAGTACCATAGCCCAAGTTCAGGAGTACCTTTCAGGTATCTGAAAATACGTCTGACAGCCATCAGATGTGATTCTTTTGGGTGCGCTTGAAATCTTGCACATAGTCAAGTGGAGAACATAATATCAGGGCGACTGGACATCAGATATAGTAAGGATCCGATCATCCCTCTGAAGGTAGAAAGATCAACTGCTTTCCCATTTGGATCAACGGTAAGCTTGGTCTTTGGAACAATGGGAGTCTTCATAGGGGAAGAGTCTGAAAAGTTGAACTTCTTGAGTAAGTCTTTGACGTATTTCCCTTGATTAATGAAGATACCTTGGTCAGATTGCTTTATCTGAAGCCCAAGGAAGAAATTCAGTTCTCCCATCATGCTCATTTTGAACTTTTCTGACATTATTTTCTCAAATTTCTTACATAAACGATTGTCAGTAGAGCCAAATATAATATCATCGACGTAAATTTGAACTAGAATGAGTTCACCTTTTTCTCTACACTGAAATAGAGTTTTACCGATGTTCCCTCTCTAAAATCCATTTTTTAGAAGATGAGTGGACAAAGTATCATACCAGGTACGTGGAGCCTGTTTCAGTCCATAAAGGGCTTTGTCGAGCTTATAAACGTGGTGTGGAAACTTGGGATTTTCGAATCCAGGAGGTTGCTGTACAAATACTTCTTCTTGAAGTTCCCTATTCAGAAAGGCGCTTTTGACATCCATCTGAAAGACATTGAATCCCTTGAAGGCTGCAAAAGCTAAGAACATACGTATTGCCTCCAAACGAGCAACTGGAGCAAATGTTTCATCATAATCTATCCCTTCCTCTTGACAGTAGCCTTTTGCAACTAGTCTAGCTTTGTTACGCACAACTGACCCAATTTCATCACATTTGTTCCTGAAGACCCATTTTGTGCCAATAATGGACTTGTCTTTAGGTGAGTCAATCAGCGTCCACACTTTGTTTCTTTCAAATTCATTAAGCTCATCTTGCATAGCGACCACCCAGTTTGGATCCTTCAGAGCTTCAGCGACTTTCTTTGGTTCGACCTGTGATATAAATTTAGAGAACATGCAGAATACAGACGTGGTTGCATTTCGGGTTTGCACACCAGTATTTGGATCACCAATTACATTAGTGACGGGATGAGATCGAGTCCATTTCGTGACCCTTTGTGGTTGATCTTGTTGTTCATCAGTAGAGGAGTTATTTGTTTCCAAGAGATCTTCAATGACCTGATTCACATTAGAAGAAACAACATTGTCGTCAGTATTTACCTCCTGAGAATAGTCATCCAAATCATCATTAAACGACTCTTGTAGAAGAGCATCAAATTCATCGGAAACAATTTGATCAGTATGATTGGAGGTTGTCTCTGCATTGAATTCATCAAAGGTAACATTTATTGTTTCAACCACAGAGTTCTTTTTGGGAAGAAACACACGATATGCTTTGGAGATATCAGAATAGCCTAAAAACACTCCTTGTTCTCCTTTGGGATCAAACTTGTTTTTCTGATCTTTGGTGTTCAGGATGAAGCATGTACTTCCAAAAACTTTGAAATATCCGATATTCGGTGACATCAGATAAAGTAACTCATAGGGAGTTTTGCTGTGGCGCTTTACAATGATAGACCTGTTCAATGTATAGCAAGCAGCATTGACAACTTCAGCCCAGAAATGGCCTTTCAGAGATGCTTCAGCTAGCATCGTTCTGGCTGCTTGTATCAGGGTCCTATTTCTTCTTTCAGTAACCCCATTTTGTTGAGGGGTATATGGGGCTGAGAAGTTTTGGATGATGCCATTTTCATCACAAAAATCTTGGAGAGTAGAGTTTCTGAACTCTGTTCCATGATCAATGCGGAGTTGTTTAACATGTGTGTCAAATTGTCTTTGAACACGACGGATAAAGCTCATCAGAACTTCAGCAGTATCACTTTTGTTACACAAGAAGAAGACCCATGTAAACCTGGTGTATTCATCAACTACAACCATAGTATACTTCTTGCCTCCCATGCTTGGAGAACTGACAGGACGAGAGAGATCCATATGTAAGAGATGAAAGGCGGAGTTAACTTGGTTGCAATATTTTGATTTGAAAACCGACTTCTTTTGCTTTCCTTTCTCACATGCATGACACAGCTTGTCTTTCTGAAATCGAACTGACGGTAGACCTCTGGTAAGCTTAAGCTTAGAGAGTTTGCTGATGGTTTTGAAGTTGAGATGAGATAGCCTTTTGTGCCATAACCAGTTAACTTTTGAACCAGCTTCTGAAAAGAAGCAAGCATCTCTTTCAGAGGTGGCAGAGTTGAAATCGACAACATACATGTTACCCTGCCTTTTTGCTTGTAAGACCTCTTTTCCTTTCTTATTAAAGATTGAACCTTTGGTCTTCTTAAAATGCACTTCATAATCTGCATCACACAACTGACTGCTGATCAGGTTGTGTTCAAGTCCTGTCACATGGGCAACATTCTTAATGTTGACTGAGCCTTGGTTGAGATAACCATAGCCATCAGTTTTGCCACATTTTCCTCCACCAAAAGTGACCTTGGGGCCATTTGCTTCTTGAACCCCATTCAGTAGGGACTTACATCCGGTCATATGCCTTGAGCATCCACCGTCAAGGTACCAAATGTTATCATGCTGAACGCCCTACACAGATAATCGAAAAGATTAGTTCATTTGAAGAGCCCAAACTTTACTGGGCTCCAAGACACACTGCTTAGAAGAGCAACTTGAGATCTTGTTTTCATTAGAACAAGAAATAGCTTCATGACCTCTTACTCCACATTTATTGCATTTCCGAGTGGATTTAGAATTCTTTGCCTTAATCTTTTTATTTTTCTTCTCTTTTTCACCGATTAACTTTAAAACTTTGAAAAGAGAATCCTTAACTTCTTTGACTTTGGATACGGGCAAAGCAAAGGTTTCATCACTATTTTTGGTTTTGGAGGGTTTTGAATTTTCAGCTTTGGATTGTAAGGTTTCAACCGATGGTTCTTCAGTTGATGAAATCATGGGAATGATATTGTCGTAGAAGACACTAGCTACAGGAAGAAAGCTTGAGTTGGATGACTCAGTTATTTTGATTTCAGAAGATATTTCACCAACTGAATTAGATGAAGATTGGTCGAGGGTTGTAGTACAGGTTTCAGTCACGACTGTAGGTTGGGTTTCAGTTGGGGTTACAGACATAACTTTAGGATGGGTTTCGGTAGGACTTGATGTAATGGGTATCTCAGTGATTGGTTCAGTAGTTTTGTTGGCAAGAGTATCATACTCAGTAGGAAGTTGAAGATTTCTAATTTCAGAATCTGTTCTTTCAGAAAAGCTTGGATTTACAACTTCAGATTTGGTAAATCTCCTTTTAAGTAGATTTTAATTTCCAACATCATTAATACATATGTCATTAAAAATCATTTCATCAACATTTTTACACTTTTTGCTGAAATCAGCAGCTTGTTTAATGCGTCCTATGCTCACTCTTTCTCTTTGAATTATCATCTAATGATTGATACTCTCAAATGCTAGTTTATTGGGACTCAACCAAAGATCAATAATCGACTGATGATCTTTCACTTTTTCGTTATAGTCTTGCAAATCTATTTTCACATTTTTGAGTTCATTTGTTAAAAATTCGAGATGATTCTTTAAGGCATAAGACTCTTGAAGAAATTGCTCATTTTCTTTTTCGATGACATTTATATTAGAGGTGAGCTTGGTGATAGTTTGTTTAGATTTGTTTTGATTGTTATGTGCAATTGTCAGATCAAAACACAAATAAGCAAACATATCATCCTTCTCATTCATTGAATAATTTTTGAAATTTGATACCTTATACATCATGGTGGGATTCCATCCTTCTGCTGAGCTTAGTTTTTCAGCCTCAGCCAGATCATTGCTGAACTTGCTTTCAGTGGCCATCAAGCACATTTCAGGATGTGCAGTTCCAAGGATTTCTTCAGCCACCTTTACCTCTGACTTCATTTTCTTCTTCTTCATCTGAAGATGTTTCAGAATCAGTCCAGCCAAGGTCATCAGCTATCATGGCCTTTTCCTTCTTTCTTTCATTTGAAGCTTTGAGGGCTTTATATTTAGCTTTGTATTTATTAGCCTTAGAAGGTAACCCTTTCTTAGGATTTGAGGAGGTTTCCTTCACATAGCAGTCGGCCACATTTGAAGCACTAATTCTTGGACCCTTCAGATGAGTCTTTTCTCTCTAATGAGACCTTCCTATCAAATCTTCTATTGCGATCAGACTTGAACTTCTGAAACTTTTTATAATTCTTCATGATGAAGGCTTTTTCGGTACCTTCATCATAGACCTTTCTTCCTCCTCATCTTCATTCCTTTGAGGCTCATCATCAGAGTTAGAGTCTTCAGTTTGCTTGTACTTGACTCTTTGAGGATTTTCAGCAACAAGGGCCAGAGTTTTCTTAAAGGCCTTCTTCAAATCAGTTTTTTAAATGCGAGTCTGTTCATCATTCAGCAGGATTCCATATAGCTTACGCATGTTCATGTCCCTGAGCATGTTGTTGGTTCTTAGGATCATGCACATGGTGTCCCATTCAGATGGGAGGGAATCCAGAAATCTGTTAAGTATTTGGAATTGCTCTCTGACAACTCCAACTTCAGTCATGTCATTCAGTAGACATGTAAACCTTGTGTAGACCTCAGTGAGAGACTCTGAGTCTTTAGCACAGAAACTTTCATACTTGCGTATGATGTTTGTCTTCTTGTTCTCACGAACTTCAACAGTTCCTTCGAAGGATATGTAGATGCTCTCCCACATATCCTTAGCTGTTTTCAGGTTACAAACAGTATGAAATATTTCGTTAGGTAATTGCGATGTACCAAAAGTACGATGTGTAACCACCATTAATACTCATTAATCAATACCATTAATACTCATTAATTAATGACTCGTTAATATGAGAATTTTGGCCATTTATTTATTTTTCTAAATGTGAATTCCGTATACGTGAACCGTTATTGAAGAGCAATGCTTGATTTTCTCAAATTATCTTCATTAAGTCTCATTAATGACGTTTAATGAGTTATTAATCATGAGCATCATTTGTATTTATGGTTAATTTATTTTAATCAAAGGTCAAAATTGGTTCTCGTGGTAATTGTAATAAATACGATTATCAAATGAACCATCCCCTGTATATAAAGAAAGGTTCATTTGAAAACAATCATTATTGCTAAAATCGCGAAAACTGTTTGTATAACCAGTTATAACGCCCAGGGGTAACGTCGGCATTAGCCTTTGACTACACCACTTTTACTACGCCCCTTCTAGCCTCCTTATAGCTAACTTAGTTTTATATAACCATTAATGATATGAAATGAGTATTTGATTGCCCCCGCTTATTGCGAGGCGAACAAATTAAAACCACCTACCTCTTTTTACGAAGCAATTACGAAACATAAATGATAAATTATATAAATTCGATGTTAATGATAATGATTACTACGAAAGAACATTACACCAAATTTTCTTTTCAGTAATCCGGAATCTAATTTCTTTTATAATTTTAATAATGGATTAATTACAGAAAATACATCTAGGTATCCCTTCAATTGAATGTATTCTCTCTAATCATTATTCTTTTCCTTCTAAATTTATCGGAATCTAATTTTTTTATTTTAAAGATAGACTAATTACAGCAAGTATATCTAGATATCCCTTCAATTAAATGTCTTCTTTTTCATCATCATTCTTTTACTTCTAAATTTATCTCCAACGTAAACTAATTGTTGGTCATATAAGTCTTTATCACTTTATAAAAGTTCAATAACAATCATCATATTTTTATAGCACGTCACAATTAAATGAAGATAAATGTTAATAATAAAAAAAACAAATTAGAAAATAACTCATTAGAGAAATAAATCGTTGAAAAATTTAATTTCTAAAGAATATAAAATATTTATTTTTTCTAATTAAAGAGTAAGTGATAATAAATTATTTTAAATAATAATATAATATTGTTTTAAAAAAAGATAATTATATTGTGAACATGATATGTAAATTAGAAGAATAAAAAAAGTAGTAGTCAAAATCTCATGAGATTTAGATATCTCATGATTTTATTGTAAATTTACTAAAATGTCCTTCAAAATCTCATGATAAATTGTCATATTACTTCTCCATTGATATATAGGAGAATCTATAGATTAAATGTATATATTAAACATAATTGCTTTTGCTTTGAACACGTTTCCATTTTAAGTGCATGTTTTGATTTTATTTTTGGGTTAATAATGGTTTAAAAATCAAAATTTTACTTCAATTTTGGTTTAATCATTAAAGTTTTTTTTCAAACAATTTTATCATAAAGTTTAAGCTTATAATTATTTAATCCTCAAAGTTACACCTTCTTTTTTGTTTAAACCTTAAAGTTTTTTCCCAAATAATTTAACGCTTAAATTTTTGTTAAAAAATGATTTAACCCTCTAAGTTTTGTTTACTTTTCATTAAAAAATAATATCCATAATAAGTAGAGAGGGTAAAATCGAAAACCATACAAAACTTAAGTGATTAAACAGTTTTTTTAACAAACGTTAAAGTTTAAATCATTTGAAAAAAAGTTTGAAGTTTAAATCATAACAAATTCAAATTTTATGGTAATTTCGTTTAGAAATAAACTTTGATGGTTAAACCGAAATTGAACGAAAACTTTGATGGTTAAACCATTATTGACCATTTATTTTTTTTAATGTCAAAAACACACTTCCCTGATCTACATACCGAAAAGACGAAATGTAGTAAAAATTTCATAACATGTCGAACTCATGAATATAAGAAATTAATCCATTGATTTATCACATAAAAACTTGCATGTGACCCATATATTAAAAAATAATAATAACCAACTTGGAAAGAAATTGACATAGTTTATTACTTTTAGCTAGCTTTTCGTTAATTAAGTGTGCATACATAGGCAGATACTGATTGTACTAACAACTTATGCCTATGAACTCATGATCCAAAATTACATTTATTGCATGTTTATATATGGATCGATTAATTTATGGGGTTGGCAGGGACTGCAGACTGGACAGTTGTGCGCACGATGGTTTCAACCCTCAGACATCTTGTCCCGTAGAACCCAACTTGGGTTCCTTGGCCTAGAGCCAAGGTGGTCAAGGTGGCTAACGAGAAGAGTAAAAGGATGAGTTTTTTTTTGCTATGGGAAAAAGCCTCCATCGATCGGTGGAAGATTTGGTTGTTGTTTTCTAACCAAGTTTTGGATATCGATTAATTTTGAATCACAACTACATAAAATGTAATGGGGACCGGTTCTATAAGCTACGGAAACCAGTTTTAAAGAGGCTCTATATAGGGGGTGGTCTTTATGTAAAACCACATGGAGACCGTCTATAAACTTATAGAGACCGGTTATTACAAAAAACAAATCTTATGTGAATTCAAGAAGCTCAAGATCATAAAGAAGATGCTGAAGATTATAGAGATGCTAAAAACCACTACATGCTAAACGGTTCATACAAAGGTTGAAAAGCCTTACGTTACCGATGCGAGATAGAAGACAAAAGAAAAAGGATGTTACTGCGTGCTTTCAAGATCAAGTTCTCATCAAGATTTTGAAGTGAAGACTATTCTCAAAATTGAGGAGTGTATATTTCAAGAAAGGAAGACATTCTGAGGTCATGAAGTCAAAGACCGAAGATTTAAAATGATTCAGTCAAGTCTTATTGCCAAAAAGCTTCATAAGAATGAATACAGAAAAAGAATATCTGCATAATACAAAGGGAAACAATGTTAAAGATTTCACAAATGCTAAAATGACGCAAAAACTTCTATTTCAGTACAAAGGAATAGATTGTTAGGATTTAATATTGTATAGAAATAGTAGTTAATGTGGGTGACATTTGTATGAAATATAAATAATAGGGGCTCAATATGTAAAATACTCCAAGGAGTATATATAGCATTCGACTAGTGTAATGTGTAGAGATTGCCATTTTCATGATATAGATCTACACTCTTATGTGTGTGTTTTACATATTCTCTGTAGATCAAACATACGCAATCCATGTTATAGCTTGATACTTGAATCACTTGGGGCAATCAACTCGAGCTCAAGTTACTTGATAAAAATTTGACTCGTTTACATCTCTAATCCCACCCCGCCAATTTCTTATTAAACAAAGTTATAAAAAAAGGCTTTTAGAAAGAAAAATTACTTGACCTGCAATAAGTCTAATGATAATTGTAAATAAGGAATCACACTCCACTACCAATGACTCATTAATTACGCATCAATGACTCATAAACTAGTGGTATTTTGCGAATATCAAATCTTATTATATAATAACGGTCTAATCGGAATAAGGGTGGTTTTAAAATTATAACATACTTCTATTAACATGTCATTAATGTGGTTCACACAAAAAGAATAATTCTTAAATTATAAAATGATTTTTCGAATATATGTAGTTCCGAAAATGTCATCATTTTTAAAACAATTCTAGGTCTTAATTATTAATTAATCTATTTTCAAATAACAATTTATCAATTATCTATTTAATTACACATATTTATTTCTCATAGTAAATACATATAAAGCAATCACTTTTATTTGTCTAATTAATAAATATATTGTTAAATGAATAATAAATATATTAATAGTATCTAATATTATTAAAACAATTCAGTTAAAACCTTTTTAACTTAGTTCTTTTTTAAAAAAATATAACAAAATAAATCCCATTAAAATATATCTTTATGTTAATTAGGCGAGTTACGTGATCCCTATTAACATAGCAAATGCATATATGTATAATATGTATTATATGAAATTGTAAAATGTTGTATATGATGTGATGTCGATCCTTAGTGACAATATAAAGGACTTAGTGGCAATAGCCTGAGTGGCATAGTTGTGATATTAAGATGTTTATTTGATGATAATATGATTGATGATGAAATCATGTATACAATGTGTGGTTGTAACTGTGTGTTGGTTTGTATTTGTAAACACACTGTCTCTTGATAGAGTTGTTTCTATTACTATTAGACGAATGGATTGAGGGAAGACTCCAGTGAGAGAGTGACAACTCATGCTTCCATCTATATAAATATAAATTTTAAAAAGCCGGTTGTGTTAAAGCTGGTCTTTTAATGTAATATTTCGAATTTTGATATGACATCAATATTGGTTAATAAGGTATTTATATTTCTCAAAAGAAATTGTGTTTCATATTTGTAAAAGGATTTATGGTATATCATAGATAAATTGGAAATTATTGTTTTCAAGGGTGTTTATAAGTATTTAATAACATTTGGCCATAAACTGCAATTATTAATTCACAAAGTACAATTGACTTAAGCTTCAATATTAGTAATGTAGATGTTATGAGTTAATTGTTATATGTGCAAATTAAGTGAAAGTTTAGGGTTTAAAAGTGCCATGTTTTAAACTTAAGCTTCAATATTAGTAATGTAGATGTTATGAATCATTGAAGAATTAAAGGTAACTACTTGAATTAATACTCAAATTGGAGTATTATGAACTAGAAAAGGTTCATGGAAGCAATGGATTCTTGAACTGGAGCTTGAGTAGACTTTGCTCATATATTCAAGTAAGTTTTAAGTCTTTTGAGGTTTGATTTTGCATTTTATTGATGAAATTGAAGAGCCATGAGGTATTTTACGAGTTTATGAACCAAATTGATGAAAACCTTTGAATTAGGGTTTAATTACCCAAGTTATGTTGGGTTATAATTAAATAGTTGTTTTTATGTGTATTTTGAAGTAAAATAAGTTACTTGTTTGCTGAAAATGAAGCTTGGTTGAAAGAATTTGAGTTATGGTCGAATTGGCATAGAAAACAAGCTTAACACTTACAGTTCACGCAAGTTCGTGGGGCGAACCTTAAGCGTCGCTGCACGACGCACCTATTTTAGCAACATAAGAATTTCCAACTATTTCTAGCCGGAGCGAGGCCCTTTTCTTCGCGGCACGAGGAGCCGTGATCATCCCGAAAACATTATTTTGACCCTGTTAGTCCCAGATTGAGTACACAACAACAAATGTTTGTAGAAGGGGGGGGGGGTGTTGAATACAAACTTAAGCTTTTAAAAAATTAAAGACACACCGATTTACTTTTATATAATTCTTATTGATTTTGAATAAAGAATTACATGTACTAGAAGCGGAAACTCTGAGTACAATAAAATGTGGCAATCTATTTGTCTAACACATAGACAAGCTAACTCTAAAACAACTAATGTATATGTAATACCCGCAAACCTGGGCTATGAGATTAGCGGGTTTGTGGTATGTGCTTATTTGTCTTAATATGATTTAGTGCGTAATTAAAATTGATTAATTAAGAGTAATTAATTGTATGTATGTATGTATGTTAATGGTCGTATGTATGCATGTATATTTATGTGTACGTGTGATTATGTGAGATCTTAAGAGGTGGGTTTGCCACCTCATACTTAAATATGTGTGTATGTGTTAATCAAGGATGAAAGCATGCAAAATATCTACTCATTTTATCAAAACAAAGAAAAGTGTTGTGTGTGTGCCTTGAGTTTTCTCTCGACCGAAGGAAGAAAAGAAGAAGAAGAAGTTATCGGATTTCTACCTTTTGTGATTTAAATCAAGTTAAAGGTTAGACTTACACTTTGATATGTTTACATGATATCTTAGGCAAGATTAATGATTTGAATAACATGAAATTCATGAAGAACAATAGAATCGGTTTTAAACATGATTTTATGGGTTTTGTGTGTGTTCTTATGAAATATATGTTTATATGATGTTTTAATGCAAGAATAAGTGTTTAGAAATGATATAATATGTTTCTGGAATGTTTGGATGAATCTATGATTTCTGGGTTTTGAGTTTTGATGAAGTTATGAACTTGTCGGATTTGGTGTTAGGGAAGAAGGTGAATTCCGATTGTGAAGAAAAACCGATAGTTTGGAAAACCGAGAGATTGAATCGGGAACCCCAAATCCGATGGAAGCAAAACCGACAATCACAAATCCTATACTAAATCCGAGACTTGAGAAACCAATACCCAAAACCGAGGCCTAAATCCGATACACTTGAAATCCGGATTTGTAGAATCCGACACTTTACAATCCGATAACTATGAAATCCAATACTTGGAAAGTGATAACTTAGAATCCGATACTCAAAACCGATACCCAAATCCGGAACTACTAGAATCCGATACATGTGAAATCTGGGCTTCAGAATCCGAGTGAAGTAAAATCCCATACTTCAATAGAATCTGACACTTAGTGAAATCTGACACTCAGAGTTGCGGATTTCTAAGAATCCGATGGTCCCAAATCCGATAGTTTTGGAAATACGATATTTCATGTTTTGGACATGTGATGGTTTATTTTTTGTTGTTTATTTGATAAATGAATTATAAATATATGGATAGATATATTTATGAGATTGAGACTGATTTGGTTATTGCTATGTTTTCAGGCAATCCAAAAGCTCATTATTATTAGACATCAGAGTTCGTGCTGAATTAAAGTTGAGTGGACGTTAATCGCGGATGGTAGAGATTACGATTAATGTTATTGATGTGATGCATGATATGATTGAGATTGGATTGATTGAACTGTTGATTGTGAAATTGATTGTTGATATCTGCTGCATGACTATTTGGTCGATACGTGCTTTTAGGATGATTTTGAGTTGCGTTGGAGAAGTCAGCTATACGTGGACTTGGGCTGGGCTCGTTTACTGGCTGGTTGAACAGTAGTAGCCCTTCTATTGCATATGTTGCTTCGAGGTGGAGTTTACTGTGCCAATTCAGTGGAGAGCTATCGGTAAACCTTTGCTTTGGCTGGCATTGGTTGTAGGTTCTGCGCCGAACTGCCGGTCTTCTCGGATATGTGATTACATGCTTTGATATTGATTGTGGATGTTTGTTTTTCGTGTTTAGCCTCTACTCACTTAGCTTTGTGCTAATTCCCCTCAGTTGTTGTTTTGCAGGTTCTTGTTTGAGATTGTAAAAGGAAGAGTTGACCATTACTCTGATACTGTGTTTTTAAAGAGACGAGCCAGTCATTTTTTGTAATACCAAAACAATTGTAGATGATGTGGTTTTGAACAATGGTGTACATTTGTAATTATTGGATTATATGTAATTAAGTTGTTTTTTATTAGCTTCCGCAATGCATTAAAAAATGACTTGTGATTTTCCGGTGTTACAGTATATAGAGTGTTCAACACATGAACAAGTTTGATTCTACACAATACTTAAACTCTACGAATTTCTCAACTGATGAGATTTTCTTTCTGTGGATTAGAGACTTCACCGTGTCGTATTTTGCATGTCCACCATGCTTGTATATTTTTGAAAGTCTTGGCGTATCCGGTTGCACGAAGGAAGGAGACAAAGAGTATGTGAAAATATAATTTTTTAATTGTAAAAGTAGTAGGTGAAAAGTAAAATTACTTTAATCATTTATTTGATAAAAGTAATTGTACTTTTCTGCAAAAGTGCAACCTACTCATAATAAAAAATATTAAAACCCACATTTACTGTCGTGTAGAACTTTCTTTCCCTTTCTATACTTGTACTTTAAACAATATCCATGCTTCTGTTTGATTTGACTTTACCAAGTATGGGATTGCCAACCATACTTAGTTGTTGAAACAAATCTTCAAGATCTTCGTCTTTTTGAGGTATCTTTCTCCTTTTCCAGAGGATAAGATCAAACCTTTTTGTCTTCATACTTGATCCAAAAAGTGCATTTTACTTTTACAAACAAAGATCTGAGGCATAATAGAACAACACATGTTCTGCCTTTTACATATGAAAGTTACAATCTAAAAAGATAGAGTAGATTTGACATTTTGCTCGACTCAGCTAACAGAATGTACTAGGAACTCTGAATTTCACTACTCAGTTGACAAAATATATCAGTTGATCAATTTTTTGGTAGCACTCAGTTGACACATATTGCTCAGCTGATCATATAGATGCTCAGTTGATCAATAGTAAACTTAGGAGGACATAAGCTTATGTATTTATATGATCAGTTGATCAAGAATGCTCACCTGATCATTTAAATACATCAATTTATGTAGAGAGATGATTTGTGTAAGAGAAGACTTACTTAGCTAATGCTCTGGGCCTCAGCTGATCCATTGTTCACTCAGCTGATGGTGTAGCTGAGCAAAAGTCTTTGCTCAGCTGATGGTGTAGGCACTCAGCTGATCAAATTTCTTCACTCGGCTGATGTTTTACTTTCCTCAGCTGATGGTCTTCTTCACTTGTTTTCTGTTGGTTCTATGTGCACAAGACACAAATTAATACGATATTACTGATAATAAATAAACCCATAGGGTCACACATTTACAATCAATGGACACCAATTACATATTTGAATATGATTTAAATATGTTTCCAACTCGTTATATATATATATAAGTATATATGCATTGTTGCATATTATTATTTATGTGAAATAATAATATCACTCTTGTATATTGATACAAGATAATGCATATGAAATACATAAATATAAACATATGATTTTATATATGTATATATATATATATATGCATAAATATATATTTGTTACAAGTAAATTGTTACTAGTAACAATTATATAAATGTATGTATATCCTTGTTACAAGTAAAAGGTTACTAGTAACAATCAAGTATGTATATAAAATACATGTAGATGTATTTTATACTTAGTATGACATATCTAGTATACTCTTTTATATAAATTGAAAGAAAACTAGAAATTCACACATTAATCCTTCAAAGGGGCCATGTATTGCTTCTTGATTGGAATTGACCAAGGCATGGACATGTACACCAAGTGAAGAAGCAAAGGAAAGAGGGGCCCTCCCCCCCTCACCATTTTCGGCCGAAAATGGCCTTGGGGAGGGGCCTCCCTCTTGGCTTTTGTTTCTTGGTGCTTTTAAGTCTCCATGCATGGTTTTGTGTTACAAGTTTTATGCTACCACCTTTCCTTGTGTTCTTAGAAAAGTTCTAAGTGTTTTCATACTTGAAAACATCCTTACTTTATAGTATTGGTGTTCTTCAAGTGAGCAAAGTGTGGTACTAGAATACATACTCATATACATACATAGTAAGTTCAAGAAGAAGAACAAGAGGTTGTTGCTTGCTTGCTTGAATTTCAAGGGTTGGAGAGACTAGCATCTTGGAGGTGTTGGACTCATTTATTTGTGGATACCTTGGAGGAAGTCTTCTCTTGGCTTCTCATAGATCAACCACTTCATCAACGGTTTACTCACGCTACAAAGGTTGTAGTTCTAAACACCCTATGGTTGTTTTGTTTCTTAAGGCTTGCATATGGATCATTGGTGGGGAGTTTTAAAAGTTTAAAATTGTTGTTCATGCTTCCGTTGCTAAAATATATTTTAAAAAAAACTGAACAAACCCCAACAGTGGTATCAGAGCCACTTATGTATAGTCTTAAGAAACTTTTTGAGTATGTATTGTTTAAGAAAATGGACAACTTTTCTTTTGTTAGAAAAGTTATGGATTTTCTTGTTGGCAACTTATATATATTTATATATTTATTTTGGGAAACAACCAAACCACATGCATGTTTGGTTGTAAAAGTTGCCTAAATATCAAGTGTTGATATATATGTTTGTTTGAGTGTATGTTGTGCATAACAAGCCATAGACCTTTTGTGATGTGTTGGAAATTCGATTTGGTTGTAAAATTATTTTTTCATTTGGTATGTAATAATAATTTTAGTTTTGTTTCATCTTGTTGTATTTTGTAAGTAGTAGAATAGTTTAGACTAGTTTACTTTTATAAAAATGTAACAAGATGAAGAAATGACCAAGTTGGAGTTTTCAAGTGTGGTGGAGTCAACCATGAAGGCTTGGAGTCATTTACACTACAAGGAGTTGTTTTGGCAAGTGGGAGCTTCAAGTTCATCACAAGAGAAATATTTGGTCCTTAGTTATGACTTGGTATTTTTGTATGGCTCACAAAAATACCACTTAGGATAAATGGCTTGGTTATGCACTTATACATGTTATTTGTGTGTGTTTATGTTTATATTATTATGCATGGTTGAAAATAGGATTTTTGCATGCTAGATAATATTTTTACATAATATAAATCACACAATGGGAGTTTGGTATTTTAAGTTGACATAACATAAGATGTAAAATAAATTTTATATAAAAGGAGTTTTGTAAAGATTAAAATTCATTATGTCAAAATATATATCTTTATATATATATATATATGAGTTTTATAAAATAGAGATTTTAAAACTCAACCAAACTCCATTCAAGCTTAATAATAAAATGGTTTTATTACAAGCTAAAATTGGTCGTATTTGCGCGCTCGAAACTACACACGTTAATATAGGATATTAATACTAGTTTAAAAATTGAACGCGTTGAGAGTTCGTAAAATATGGATTTTAAGAATACCCAAGACCAATATATATATATATATATATATATAAAATAGGATTTTATCAAAACGTGGACTTATTATTGTATGCATGCAATACTAGTCACACGACTCGTTTTGTTTTATTTAATAAATATACAAAACGGTAAAAGCCCTTTTTCAAAACGTAAGTCTATGCCATCCCATTTTAAGACACTCGCTTGTTGCAACGACACTCACGTGGAGAGAGCATTAGCCAAACGCGTGGATTGTTTTTGTAACAACCGAGGTGTTTTTCCGCGAATTCCATGAACGTCTTGGGCCGGAAATTCACCGTCTTGAAATAGGACGACTTAATCGGAATCTTATTACGGAGAGAGCATTAGCCAAACGTAAGGAAGCCCGAGGCATAGATGGGATCAAACATGTCAAAATTGACAATCGTTGTCTAGGATCCCATAAAGATCTAGGAATTACATACGAGATGTAATTGGTAAACGTTACCTACCTTGTTGTTTTAACTTGATGGAGAGAGCATTAGCCAAACATTCAAGGTTAAGTTCAACTTGGATCCTAGCCTTTAAAAAATTAAAGAATTTTATAATTCTAAAGGGTATTAATTATTAAAGGATTAAATATCAAAAATACTAAATGAACTTTGTTAATTTTGTAGATGGCCCCTAACTTAAGTACGCCCGTTAACAACTTATCTCTTCGTTCAATCTTAGAGAAAGAAAAACTCAATGGTACAAATTTCTTAGACTGGTATCGTAACTTGAGAATCGTTCTTAAGCACGAAAAGAAATTGTACGTACTTGAGGATCCCGTCCCTGAGGAACCTCCATTGACTGCGGCCAAAGCCGTTAGGGATGCTTGGGTGAAGCATTCCGACGACTCGGTCGAAATTTCATGCCTCATGCTTGCTACCATGTCTCCGGATCTTCAAAAGAACCTTGAGGAGCATGGAGCATATGAGATGCTTAGTCAGTTTAAGGAAATGTTCCAAAAGCAAGCGAAGCAAGAACGCTTTGAGGTCACTCGAGCCTTCCATGCATGCAAGATGGAGGAAGGTCAATCCGTTAGCGACTATGTGCTAAAGATGAAAGGATACATTGACCAGCTTGCTAGGCTTGGATCTCCCATAACCAACGAGTTTGCACAGGATATGATCCTTAACTCGTTGACCAAAGCCTATGATCAATTTGTCATGAATTATAACATGAACAATTAGGAGAAATCTGTCTCAGAGTTGCATGGGATGCTTAAAACTGCTGAGAGTAAGATTCCAAGCAAAACACCTCAAGTCTTGATGATTCAAGAAGGGAAAATCAAGAAGAAAAAGAAAAACAACTCAAAAGGGAAAGGCAAAGCGAAGGCAAAGGGAAAGGACAAAGGCAAGCAAGTTGCCAAGGCTCCTACACCCAAGACGGCGGGAAAGGTTCCCAAGAATGACCCGTGCTTTGAATGCGGGGTGGTAGGACATTGGAGGCGCAATTGTCCAACCTACCTTGCAGAGTTGAAAAAGAAGAAGGCTGGCGAGGCTAGCACTTCAGGTATATATATGATTGAAATGTATACTTTTTCCATTAATTCCTGGGTATTTGATACCGGTTGTGGAACTCACATTTGTAACAATGTGCAGGGGTTGAGAAAAAGTAAGCTGCTGAAGCCAGACGATTTGGATCTCCACGTGGGCAATGGAGCAAATGTTGCTGTTGAAGCCCTTGGAACTTTTGAATTATTATTACCAAATGGCCTGTACTTAATATTAAACAATTGTTGTTATGTACCTAGTTTAACTAGGAATATTATTTCAGTAGCTCGGTTAAGAGAATCTGGATTCACTTTTGGTTTCGTTGATGATGGCATTCGTGCCTTCAAAAACGATATTTTGTATTTTGAGGCTCAGCCTCTTAATGGAATATATGAAGTTAATCTTAAAAGATCTCTTGATGATAATTCTATATATACCACTAGCACCAAACGACCTAAGCATGACTTAAGTCAAACATACCTATGGCATTGTCGACTTGGTCATATAAACAAGAAACGCATTGCAAAACTTCAAAAGGATGGAATTTTAAAATCAAACGATTCTAGCTCATTTGAAGTTTGCGAATCATGTTTATATGGGAAGATGACTAAGGCTCCTTTCTCCGGTTCAAGTGAAAGAGCCAAAGATCTATTAGGAATCATACATACGGATGTATGCGGTCCTTTTAGATCAATGTCTAGGGATGGTGATAGATACTTCGTTACATTCACCGATGATTATAGTAGATTTGGTTATGTTTATTTAATGAAACATAAACATGAAACATTTGAGATGTTCAAGCTGTTTCAAAACGAAGTACAAAATCAACTCAACAAAACGATCAAGGCCCTTCGTTCCGATCGAGGTGGTGAGTACTTAAGCCAAGAGTTTATGGATCATCTTAGTAATTGTGGGATTATCTCACAACTTACTCCTCCTAGAACACCACAACATAATGGTATATCTGAAAGGAGGAACCGAACTCTACTAGATATGGTTCGGTCTATGATGAGCCAAAGTACTCTACCCTCGTCCTTTTGGAGTTATGCTTTATTAACTGCTGCGCGCATATTGAATATGGTTCCAACCAAGAAGGTAGATAAGACACCATATGAGATGTGGTATGGAAAGGTTCCAAACTTATCTTACTTGAAAGTCTGGGGTTGTGAGGCTCATGTACGACAAGAAGCTTTAAGCAAACTCGATCCTAGATCTATCAAATGTAATTTTGTGGGATATCCTAAAGATTCATTAGGATATTATTTCTACAACCCAGCTGAGAACAAAGTGTTTGTTTCTAGGCATGCCACTTTCTTAGAAAAGGAGTTTCTTTCGAAAGAGGCAAGTGAGAGCAATGTAGACCTTGAAGAAATTCAAGAACCACAAAATACAAGTCAGGTTGACACTAGCACTCAACAAACGGTTGTTGAACCTGAACAATTGGTTGTTCAAGAACCTACTGAAACACAAAGTGTTTGTAGATCTGGTAGACCTCGTCAAGAACCCGAGAGATACGGATTTCTCGTGTCCAATGATGAGATTTTCTTGGTAGACTCTTCTGAGCCTACTAACTACCAAGATGCTATATCGGATCCGGAATCCGATAAATGGCTTGATGCCATGAACACTGAGATGCAATCCATGTATGAAAATCAAGTATGGGACTTGGTTGATCTTCCTCCCAATAGTAAGACTGTAGGGAGCAAGTGGGTCTTCAAGAAGAAGACAGACATGGATGGAAATGTACACACATTTAAGGCAAGGCTAGTGGCGAAAGGTTTCACTCAAACTCATGGTATTGACTTTGATGAAACTTTCTCTCCGGTAGCCATGATTAAATCTATTAGAATACTTATTGCCATAGCTGCATATTATGACTATGAGATATGGCAAATGGATGTCAAAACGGCTTTTCTAAATGGACACTTAAGTGAAGATGTCTATATGGTTCAGCCTGAAGGTTTTGTAGATCCTAAGTATCCTAATAAGGTGTGCAAGCTTAAAAGATCCATCTATGGACTAAAGCAAGCATCTCGAAGTTGGAATCTTCGATTTGATGAGAAAATAAAAGAGTTTGGTTTTATCAAATCAGAAGATGAACCGTGTGTTTACAAGAAAACTATTGGGAGCGCAGTAGCATTCCTTGTCTTGTATGTTGATGACATACTACTCATTGGAAACGACATCCCGACCTTGCAAGACATCAAGTCTTGGCTTGGGAAGTGTTTCTCAATGAAAGACTTGGGAGAAGCCGCCTACATTCTTGGAATAAAGATCTATAGGGATAGATCTAGGCGTCTTATTGGCCTAAGTCAAAGTGCATATATTGACAAAATCTTGAAACGATTCAAGATGGAGAATTCTAAGAGAGGATTCTTGCCAATGGCACTAGGCACGGTTTTGAGTAAAGCTCAAAGCCCTAGCACAAGAGAAGAGCTAGATAGAATGAGTGAGATCCCATATGCTTCTTCAATTGGATCCATCATGTATGCCATGCTATGCACTAGGCCAGATGTCTCGTATGCTTTGAGCATGACGAGCAGATACCAGCAAAACCCAGGAGATAGCCATTGGATGGCAGTCAAGAACATTTTAAAATACTTGAGAAGAACCAAAGACATGTTCTTGATCTATGGGGGTTTGGAAGAAGATCTTTGTGTAAAGTGTTACACAGATGCCAGTTTCCAAACGGATCGAGATGATTCTCGATCACAATTGGGCTATGTCTTCGTTATGAATGGAGGCGTGGTTGCTTGGAAAAGTTCTAAGCAAAGTGTAGTTGCACAATCCACTACAGAATCTGAATACATTGCTGCTTCTGAGGCTGGACAAGAAGCTGCATGGATGAAGAAGTTCATTGCTGACCTTGGGGTAGTAACAAGCATTCAAGACCCCATAGAAATATTTTGTGATAATGAAGGTGCTATTGCCCAGGCAAAAGAACCTAGATCACATCACAGCACCAAACACATCCTCAGGCATTTCCACTACATACGGGATATAGTGGATAGAGGAGATGTGTGTATTCGCAAAGTTCATACAGATCAGAATCTTGCAGATCCTTTTACGAAACCTCTTGCCTCGACTAAGCATGAGTCTCAGACTAGGGCAATAGGTCTTCGCTTTGCAAGGGATTGGATTTGAATTGTAATTTAGTATTTGGATATTTTGGAACATTATGACAATATCTATTTTATCTGAATGATGTATGGGATATGATCACTTCATTAATATATATTGTGTTCTTTATTAGCATGTTTAAATCCATGAATAATTATTTATTCTAAAACGTCCATAGTCGGTTATAACTATGGGAATAGTTTTGAATTAAGACTAATGTGAATAAGTTGATTGACTTTCATTCGTGATGAAAGTAGGCAAAAGGGTTTGCAGCCAAATTCACTAATGTTTGTTAGGGAACAAACATTGGACATGACCCGCTCTTAAGATCGCTTCATGGATTAGTGTCATAAGTAAATCTTGAGAAAAAGGTGGTATCTTTGTATCCTTAGACCTGAGACACATATTGAGACTCGAGTATGAGGAGTATCATGCTTTAATGTGGTTAAACGCTATCTTTAACCGGGTAGTTATAAAGGCCATTATTAGGTATGATATGAGTCTTATAAGAGACGTATGTGGTCAAGATGGAATTTGTTTCTCTCATTTAATTGGGAGTATAATATCTCTGGGCCCTAAAACAAGTTGAACATTATATGAGAATTGATGACGATCCATGTCTCATGTTCAATGAGATGTTAAAACAAAGGGATAATTGATGACTTACCTATAACAACGATTTGTAGCTAGTGAGTTAATTTCGTTGGTGAAAGTGTTGATCAACACACTTTATTTATTATTAGGGGCAATGGGATGTTGCTAGACGTTCTTACCATTGTCTATATCGGCTTAAGTTGTAACATGTGCAAGTGGGAGATTGTTGGTTCTATGTGCACAAGACACAAATTAATACGATATTACTGATAATAAATAAACCCATAGGGTCACACATTTACAATCAATGGACACCAATTACATATTTGAATATGATTTAAATATGTTTCCAACTCGTTATATATATATATATATGAGTATATATGCATTGTTGCATATTATTATTTATGTGAAATAATAATATCACTCTTGTATATTGATACAAGATAATGCATATGAAATACATAAATATAAACATATGATTTTATATATGTATATATATATATATGCATAAATATATATTTGTTACAAGTAAATTGTTACTAGTAACAATTATATAAATGTATGTATATCCTTGTTACAAGTAAAAGGTTACTAGTAACAATCAAGTATGTATATAAAATACATGTAGATGTATTTTATACTTAGTATGACATATCTAGTATACTCTTTTATATAAATTGAAAGAAAACTAGAAATTCACACATTAATCCTTCAAAGGGGCCATGTATTGCTTCTTGATAGGAATTGACCAAGGCATGGACATGTACACCAAGTGAAGAAGCAAAGGAAAGAGGGGCCCTCCCCCCCTCACCATTTTCGGCCGAAAATGGCCTTGGGGAGGGACCTCCCTCTTGGCTTTTTTTTCTTGGTGCTTTTAAGTCTCCATGCATGGTTTTGTGTTACAAGTTTTATGCTACCACCTTTCCTTGTGTTCTTAGAAAAGTTCTAAGTGTTTTCATACTTGAAAACATCCTTACTTTATAGTATTGGTGTTCTTCAAGTGAGCAAAGTGTGGTACTAGAATACATACTCATATACATACATAGTAAGTTCAAGAAGAAGAACAAGAGGTTGTTGCTTGCTTGCTTGAATTTCAAGGGTTGGAGAGACTAGCATCTTGGAGGTGTTGGACTCATTGATTTGTGGATACCTTGGAGGAAGTCTTCTCTTGGCTTCTCATAGATCAACCACTTCATCAACGGTTTACTCACGCTACAAAGGTTGTAGTTCTAAACACCCTATGGTTGTTTTGTTTCTTAAGGCTTGCATATGGATCATGGGTGGGGAGTTTTAAAAGTTTAAAATTGTTGTTCATGCTTCCGTTGCTAAAATATATTTTAAAAAAAAACGAACAAACCCCAACATTTTCTTCATCTGAAGCTCCTTAGCTGATATCCCTTGGCTGATACTTTGAGTAGGATCTAATGGTCAGCTGATGGTTCCATACTTAGCATATTTTCCAGAATCTGATTCAAACAACACATGTTTGAATTCTTTCTAAGTCATACTGAATGTAAGGGTTTGGTTATCATCAAATTCTATGTTTTAGGATAGGCAGAGTTAATTATTAGGGTGAAGTGATTATCTCCCTAACATTCTCCCCATATTTGATGTTGACAAAACCTTTTTCTTTTTGAAGAATCAGTTTGACTTCGAATACAAAATATTTGAACTTTTAAGTGCATTTGGCTACCTAGCTATCTGTTTTTGGTAGCTCTTTTTTATTTTGAACCTTTTTCTGTTTTTGGTTTCTTTTCTAGTGTTCCATTTTGTTCTGTTTTTTGTGGAATCTTTTTCTTTGTTGTACCATTTTGTTCTGTTTTTGTGGTATCTTTTCATCTTTCCATTTTTATATGTTTTTGATTTTCTGATTTACATAAACATCACTTGAAATAACAGAATAAAGAAATGTACAGAAGTATTTATAGAAGATTAACTACTAATTAAACTAGTCTAAACAGAATATACAATCAACTAGAGATCCACAAGTCTTCAGAGTTAGATTAGTCTTCAATCATCCCACCATTGTTCTTCTTTTACGTCAAATGTCTTTGCTAGAGGATCTGCTTCAGCTAAGACTTCGGATTGGGCTTGTACAAGGGCTTCAAATTGTTCATTTCCAGTTCTGCCTCTTGTAGATGTTCTTAGTCCAAAGAGAAAACTCTTGCTAGCTTTGGGGATTTCAGACTGTCTAAAGAACCTCTAAGTTCCACCTCTGTCCAGAAAGAATATACCTTCAACAGGCATAGATATAAACTTCAAAAGCTCAGGGGTGATGTTGAGTGGCAAGGTTGTGTTGAGACCCTCAAAATCATATAAGTACTCATGTTGGGGCAGTACCTCTCTTAGCTCAAATGGTTTAAAGGGCTTGGATCCTTTCTTGTGTATATTATCAACTGTGTGCACATGCCTATAGTAATCATCTGGAGTGAAGGCCTTTTGTGACACAGCTAGAGCTATCCAATTCTGAATCTTTTGAATGAATTGCACTTTGAGCTTGATTTTGGATTTGAAGAGGAGGTACAGGATCTCAACCAATTCTGTGAACCCATAGATGTGACACCTCTCATATGATACAACTTCACAAATATTGAAGTTGTTCTGCCTTATAACTTTGAGGTAGGGTTCACCATCACCTTTATGGATAGTGGCTCTTGTGATAGGAGTTGGTTCTGTTCTGTTTCTCAAAATGTTGATCCTTTCTCTGAAGCTTTGCAATCTTTGTTGACTTAAGTTGTAGGGAGCAGATAGATCAAGATTGAATAGGGTTTTGATTGCATTCGCATGAGATCTTGCTTTGAGTAATTCAGTTTGAGATTTCTCCCTTGGTAGTTTGAATTGAGCAGCAGCTTGATTTTGAGTTTGTTCTTGTTCTTGTTGGTATGCTAGCTCCTTGGCTTGGTAGATCTCTTCAACTAGAACACCCAATGCTTGAGCCATTTGGGCATTCTCCCTTTCTTCTTGCTCTTTAAGTGCAAGCTCCCTCTTTATTTGTTCATCCTCTTCAACTTGCTCTGGTGTCATTTTCTTTTACCCTTTGTATTTAGGAGCAAAGCTTGAAGGATTTTGGATTGTTGGGGTTGATTGGACTGGTGGAGCAGATGGTTTGGGGCTCTGTCTTCTTCTTCTGAGGATGTTAGACAGTGGAGTATCATCCTCATCATCAGAATCAGACTCTATGGCAAATGGAGGAGAGCAACCCTCAGCAACTTTTCTTCTTGGCTTTATGGTTCTCTTATTTAACTCACGATAGTCGATACACATTCGCAATGTACCGTCTTTCTTCTTCACAAACAACACTGGCGCTCCCCACGGAGATGAGCTCGGACGAATAAAGCCTTTGTCTAATAGATCCTGTATCTGAGTCATCATTTCCCGAATCTTTGAAGGTGGCCAACCTGTACGGTGCCTTTGCCACTGGTTGGGAACCAGGAGTCAAGTCTATCTTGAACTCTACCTCACGAATTGGAGGTAGCCCTGGTAACTCCTCTGGAAACACCTCCGGGTATTCCGTTACCACCCGGATATCGTTCACTGTCTGCTTCTCTTTCTTTCCATCAATAACATAGGCTAGATACGATTCACAACCTTTATCCAACGCCTTTCTAGCCTTCAAACATGAGATAATTGGAATTACAGACCCAGCCTTCTCTCCCCTTGCTACCACTCTTGTGCCATCAGCCAACGGAAAAGAGATCAACTTCTTGTGGCATTTAATATTGGTCTGATTCAAAATCAGCCAATCCATCCCGAGCACCACATCGAACCCAGATAATGGCATTACAAGGAAATATACAGGAAAACAAATACCGTCTATATCTATCTTAGCTCCAGCCACAGCAGTCGTGACCGGAACCATCATACCATCAGCTACCTCTATTTCTAAAGCAGTAGCTAGTTCAGTTGAAGGCACATTTAACCTACCACAAAATTCTACAGATACAAAGGAGCAATTTGCCCCTGAATCAAATAACACTCTAGCAGGAATAGAGTTTATCAGAAACATACCGGTTATCACATCATCCGTGGTAGTGGCTTCATCCACTGTCATCCTGAATGCCCGACCCTCAACAGTGGGTGGGTTCTTTCTTTTCTGCCCTGCTGAAGATGATCCCCCAGCACCTCCCCCTCCTGACCTTGACCCCGCTTTCTTGCTCAATGGGTAATCACCAACTCGGTGCCCCTCCTTCTGACAGTTCCAGCAGACGCTCCTCGGGAGTCTGTAGTTCTTTAAATCATGGCCAAACTGGCCACACTTCACGCATCTCATGGATTGGGGCGTACATTGCCCGTGATGATAAAACTTGCACCTGTTGCACCAATGTGCCCTCTGAGTAGACCCACCTGTACTAGACGTCCTATTCTGACCACCCTGACGGATTCCACTGCCCTGCCCTCCTTGCCTTTGTTGAGATTTATAGTGTTCAAACTTCGATTTCTGTTGGGAAATTCTTTCCCTACTCAACCTATTCCTAGCTATCAAATCCCCTTCTGCCGACTTGGCCAAAGTGAATGCTTGGGATAGTGTAGTAGCCCACCTGGTGGCACTACGGAGATCCGGATGTAACGCTCCAACGAAATGGGCAATCTTTGACTCTTCATCAGGAACCCAATGCTTCGTAAATCTCATCTTTTCATTAAATTGACTGATGAGTTGGTCCAGAGTCATATTACCGGTCATCTACAACTCCATAAATTCCCTTTTTATCTTTGCAATCTCAAAATTACCACAGTACTGTTCGCAAAGTTTCTCCGGTAATCGAATCCCACCAGACCATGGCATCTCCTTTCAACATCCTTGATGCGTATTTTACTTTCAGTTCATTCTCACAATTGCAGGCATCCAATGTCTTTTCCATTTCCCTAAGCCAATTCAAGGTGATACTGGGGTCAGAACTTCCCCGGTATTTAGAAGGCTTGCAGTCTAGGAACTGTTTGTAAGTACACGGTTGTTTAAATCATGGAAACGCAAATGGGTAACCTCCAGGTTGTGGATACGGATAGAAGAAAGGTTGTTTCATTATCTGTGTCATTGGTGGTAGAGGTGCTGACACTGGTGGTACTGTTGCTTGTGTGGTAATCGCAGTTGGTATAGAGGTTGGTTCAGGTTGGTTTAATCTCTGTTCCAAGTTAAGGACTTTATCCCTCAGATCCATCAATTCATTTTCCAGTTTAAAGATATATTCACTCTGATCTTCCTCTTGTTCTTGACCGGATGTTCCTGCTTTATTTACATCTTCAATAACCGGTGCCTCTGTAGATTGGGTCACAAGAGGTAGGATGGGAGTCTCTCTATCAACCATAATCTGTTACAATCACATCACCTCATAGCTCATTAGCATAAACCGTTAGTATCCAAAATACTAACTACTACTGACAACTCTAACTCACCCTAATTCCCCTGAAGGAAAGCCTGACCCGTCACGAGCCAAGATTTGGGAATGCAACACTCTAGCCGTGCATGCATCGCCAAACCTAGGCTCTGATACCAAACTGTAACATTGGAAAATCACAAGCCATTTTTTTTAAATACGCTGCGGAAGCTAATTAGAACCAACTTGATTACATAGCCAATATTTACAAATATACAATCATTTGTTCAAAAGACAACAACACCATCATCAATTGTTTGGTGTTACAAAAAATAACTGGCTCGTCTCTTTTTCAAAATAAGTACCAGAGTGTGGTCAACTCTTCCTTCTTCAACTCAAACACAAACCTACAAAAACATCAACTGAGGGGAATTAGCACAAAGCTAAGTAAGTAGAGGCTAAAACAACAAATGCAAACATTCACAATCAATCATCAATCATGTAATCACATATCCAGAGAAGACCGGCGGTTCGGCGCAGAACCTACAACCAATACCGGCCAAAGCAAAGGTTTACCGATAGCTTTCCACTGAATTGGCACAATAAACTCCCCTCTGAGCAATAAATGAAACAGAAAGGCTACTAATGTTTAACCAATCAGTTAGACAAGCCCAGCCCAAGTCCACGTATAGCTGACTTCTCAACGCAACTCAAAATCATCCTAAGAGTGCGTATCGACCAAATTGTCATGCAGCAGTTATCAATAATTATTATCACAATCAGCAGTTCAATCAATCCAATCTCAAACCAAAATCATGCTTCACATCAATAATATTAACTACAATCTTTACCATCCGTGATTAACTTCCACTCACCTCAGTTTCAGCTTTGAATTCATATATCTAATTTTACTGAGCTTTTGGATTGTCTGAAAACACAACAACAACCAAGTCAGTCTCAACCTCATAAATATACCTATCCATATATTTATAAATCATTCATCAAATAATAACAAATAATAAACAAATGCACGTTTCAAACACAAAGTATCAGGATTCCAAAACTATCGGATTTCTCAAAATCCGTTACACATGTATCGGATTCTTGCAATGAGTCGGATTTCCCTTCACTCGGATTCTTAGGCCTAGATTAGAGACTATCGGATTTCATCAAAGTCCCGAATTATATCAGTCGGATTTAAGTCTCGGATTTTACTTCACTTGGATTTTTAGGCCCAGATTAGAGACTATCGGATTTCATCAAAGTCCGGATTATATCAATCGGATTTTAAGTCTCGGATATTACTTCACTCGGATTTGGTATAGATTTTGGGTATCGGATTCTATCATTCGGATTTCCTGGCTTCCGGTTTTAAAGTCCCGGTTTACAAGAGTATCGGATTATAAGTACTTGGTTTGCAACAATCGGATTTATAAGTGTAGGATTCAAAAGTATCGGATTCACAAGTGTTAGTTTAGTGAGTATCGGTTTTCAACACTCCCGGTTTTACAAACTTTTGGTTTTATCCACATTCGGAATTCACCCTCTTCCTAAATCTCCAAAACCGATAGTTCATTCATTCATCAAATCGGCCATCACATTTCAATAGCCAGAAAATCATAAATTCATTTAAACTTTACAGAAACATGCTTTAAACACATTTGAACATGTATCCATGTATCTTTTCATCATATAAACATGTATCTCTTATGAACATACAAAAACCCACCAAAAACATATTTCACCGAAATCAACCATGTGTTCTTTATAAATTCATGTTATTTTAATCATCAAACTTAATCAAATTAACATGCAAACACATCATATAAAAATCTAACCTTTAAACTTAATTTGGAGTTAAATCTCACAATTGATGAAGAATCCGATTGTTCCTCCTTCTTCTTTCGGTTTCTTTGGCAGAGAGTATAACAAATTACACACACTAACACTTTTTGCTAAGTTAACATAATGGCTACTATCTCCCTAACCCCCACGTATACAACAAATGAAATAGGAGGTGGCAAACCCACCTCTTCCCATGAACACGTGCACACAAATACATACATACATACGATTACATACATGCAAAATTATTTAACCATATAAATATAATTACTCAATTAACCATTTAACCATATTAAAACAAATAAGCATGTACCACAAACCCGCTAATCTCCTAGCCCAGGTTTGAGGGTGTTACACAGTTGAGTATTGGTTTGGGTTTGGAAGGTATAGAAGGTTTTAGTTAGGTTATCAAGGTTTTGGTTTATGGTTTGGACAAGGGTAAGGTTTTGGTTTAGGGTAGAGGTAGAGGGTTGAGATGTGGAAGGAATAGAGATGGGTTCAAAGAAATTGGGTAAGGTTTGTGTTTCCTCACTTGAGTCTTGGTGTATAAGCTAAAATTCATTGGGAAAAACTGTTGAGCCCTGTACATGTGGTTGGTTTGTAGCACTAGCATTGGCAGGCTGTACATGTGTAAGAATAGAATTAATAATAGGTGCAAGATAGGTGGAGTGAGTGTGGGATGCACTCAATAGTAGGTAATCCCTTATTGGATCCACATTCTGTTGTGAGAATGTGAATGGTATAGGCTGACTCAATGTAGGTGTAGACACAGTATGACCTTGGGTTGAGGTCTATCTTTCAATGAGATCAACCTTTTGGGAGGCTGTCTCAGATGGCGGTTTAATTCCCATTTTTACAGATGTATCATGTTGTGAGGATACATCCACTGGCTTAAGGTTGGCAACATCCAATTGCTCCCCCTCAACATGAGGAAGGGTAATTGGAGTTGAGGCCAGAGGTGTGGATGCTGACCTTGTATATATGGGGCTACGAATGGGAGTAGAACTAGTGACCACATGAGGTTCACTAGAGCTTGGTTGTTCAATAGGTGTATGGACTGGAGAGGAGGATGGGCTATCAAAGGTTGGGATTACAATTTGAATATCCTCAGAGGTGGAGTGAGTGTTGTCCTTACCTTGGGACATGATGTGTCTGCTCCGATCAATGAGCTCAAGGAGTGTCTTAGAGATTTCTTGTTCTTGTACATCAACATCATCACCAAGAGGACTCATAACCATTGGACTTATGGGAGTGAATTCAGATTCACTAAAGTTACCAGCATCACCAGCATCATCATCATTGTTTCCATTGTGACTTTCCTCAGCATCATCCACATCATCATTATCATCACCACTTTCATCATCATCACCAGCATTTGCATTCTCATTAGCAGCATCAATCAACTCTTGCATTTGAGCAGTGATGGGAGGACCTCTGTTTGCCTTTATAAAATGGAATACCTTTTCACCCATGGCAGGGACAGGAATGTGATCTTGATGTTCAGTTAGACTCACATAGTCGTTTTCACCAACCTCCCTCATTGCTATCAGGCTTAGGAATCGAATGTAGGGCACCTGAGACATTTATGACTTTTTATTTGTGCTTTGTGTAATTTTGTCAACAAAAACAGAGAATATAACCTGAGCAAAATCAATGTTGACCCCAAAGACTAGGGCATAGAGCACCAGAAGCTCTGTTTGATTAATGAGATGGTGGCTTCCAGATTTAGGACCAAAGCAACGAATGACCACGTTGGCCTAATACTTCCATGGATGGGAAAGAGTAGAGACTTTCACTTGACCATGCACAACAGGCTCATTGTAGCCGATTGTTTGCAAAACTATTTGGACTTGAGTTCTTGAGGGGAAAGCGGTGTAAGGTGGGAAGTGAGGAATACCAGTAGCTTCTCGTAAGGTTTTAGTGGTGATTTGGAGATGATAGTTTCCTTGGGCTAGGGTACAATGAATGGTATTGTCATTGAGATTATAGGTTGCAGAGTACCATAGCTCACCGATGATTGTGGAATATACATAGTGGGGATAAGTATTAAAGCTTTCAAACAGAGGGTGAGCCTGAAGAAACTGTAGCATAGGCTCATAGCCTTGATTTTCGCGAGAGGCGGGAATTGTGGTGCACAGAAGAATGTTATTTGGAGTTATGTTCATTGCTTAGTTTGGAGCAACATTCTCACCAGGGTTAACAGCAGGCTCAGGAATATAGGTGGCCATTTGGTAGGGATGATGAACAGTGAGTATCGAGAGAGAAAAGTTAGAGTAATTCTTTTTACAGAGAGAGATTAGAGGGAATTTTGAGAGTTTGAACAGGTAAAGGTGAATGAGAGAGGAAGTGGGATATTTGTGAAGGGTAGTTAACAGGGATCGTTAGATACTGACAAAAATTCTAACAGAAAACAAATTAATTAGCTATTAAATGAAATCTGACAGACGGAGTAAATAACTAGGGTTAAAAAGCATTAAATGAACACAAAGCATGAAAATTTACTAAGTGTTGAATAATCAGCTGATCATTGAAATATATCAGCTGATAGTGAAAATTTGGAAGTATCAGATAAGGGAAGTACTTAGCTGAGCATTTCCTTCTTATCTGAGGGTGATCAGCTGAGTAAATTTGATCAACTGATAGACATCAGCTGAGCAAAGGTACTCAGTTTACACAGATTCAGTAAGACTTAGAGATGCTTAGATAAGTAACACATTATATTCAACACTTATAAATTAACATAAACTAAATTACCACTAATCTAATTTAAAAATTAAGCATACCAAGTTTAGATATTAGAAAATTGAACCTTGCTTCATCCAATGGCTTTGTGAACAAATCTGCAAGTTGCAAATCAGTGTTGATGTAGTGCAAAGTTACCTTTTTCTTTTGCACATTATCTCTGAGAAAATGATGTTTGATTTCAATATGCTTTGTCTTTGAATGCATGACTGATTTATTTGAGATGGAGATGGCACTTGTATTGTCACACAGAATTGGGGTGTCTTCAAACCTCACATCATAGTCAAATGTACACCCACCTGAAGTTGACAACCGCCTGAAGTACTTTTTCTGTCTAATGTACACCCTGCAAAATCAGAATCAGAATATCCAGCTAACTCAAAATCTGAGTCTTTGGGGTACCAAAGGCCAAGATTAGGAGTTCCTTTGAGATATCCGAATATTCTCTTACCAGCAGCAAGATGTGATTCCTTTGGATCTGCTTGATATCTTGTACAGAGACATGTTGAAAACATTATATCTGGTCTACTTGTAGTGAGGTATAAAAGTGACCTAATCATTCCTCTATAAGTAGTAATGTTCACTGATTTGCCATCAGTGTCCTTTCCTAACTTGATAGAAGTAGACATAGGTGTTTTCATTGAGGAACAATTTTTAAAATCAAACTTTTTGAGTAAATCATTGATATATTTTGTTTGATGAATGAAAATACCATTAACCTCTTGTTTAATTTGCAAACCAAGAAAATAGTTTAATTCACCCCTCATGCTCATCTGATAGTTATCAGACATGAGTTTAGAAATTTTTTTGCATAGTTCCAAATTAGTAGACCCAAATATTATGTCATCTACATATATCTGCACAAGTATCACATCACCTTTGTACTTCCTTATAAATAAAGTGCTATCAATGCATCCTCTTGTAAAACCTTTGTTAATGAGAAAAGAAGAGAGGGCATCATACCAGGCTCTTGGAGCTTGCTTAAGACCATATAAAGCTTTGTTTAGAAAGAATACATGATCAGGTAAGCTTTACTCCTCAAAACTAGGAGGTTGTTTTACATACACTTCTTCTTTCAGATCTCCATTCAGAAATGCACTATTTACATCCATTTGGAATACTTTGAGGTTCTTGAAGACAGCATAGGCTAGGAATAGTCTGATAGCTTCCAATCTTGCAATAGGGGCAAAGGTTTCATCAAAATCAATACCTTCTTCTTGGCAATACCCCTGTGCCACTAGCCTAGCTTGTTTCTGAACACCCACTTTGTTCCAATGATGGTTTTATCCTTTGGTTTGGGTACCAAAGTCCATACATTATTTCTTTTGAATTATGCCAGGTCCTCTTGCATGGCAGTCACCGAGTGGGGATCATTGAGAGCTTCATCAACCTTCTTTGGGTCAATCATTGAGACAAATCCAGAATATAAACAGATGTTTCAAGCTTTTGATCTTGTTCTGGGTGGATCATCTATACTGCCTATTACCAGATTATAGGGATGGTACTTGTGGTTTATGAAGGCTTTTTGGATTTCTTGGGAATTGAGATTCATTTGGATTTAGGGAGAAGAAGTTATATGTTGACAATCAGCAGTGAAAATGAGTTCTTTTTGAGTGGCTGATATAACTCCATTGTTATAATCTGTGGGTATCTCTACTGAAGAGGGAATGTGTGATATGGAATTAGAATCCAATGATGTTGAGTCATTTTCCAGATGATTCAATAGAAGTTGGTGGAGAGGGATCAACTTGCTCTGGAATGTCTTCTCCAGTTTGCATGAGATCATTAAAATTTTCACCTGAAACATGATTAGGAGAACAGGAAGCAACAAAGTCATTTTCATTTAAACTTACATTGATGAATTCTTCTATGACTTTGGTTCTGAGGTTGTATACTCTGTATGCTTTGGAAATCACTGAGTAACCTACAAACACTCCTTCATCAGCTTTGGAGCAAACTTCTGCAATTGATCTTTTTGATTGAGTATGAAACATTGACAACCTAAAATGTGCAGAAAGCTGATGCTTGGCTTCCTTCCCTTGAGCACTTCATAAGGAGTTTTGTTGTGCCTCTTGATAATAAGGGACCTATGTGAAACATGCACAACTTACACCCTCAGCCCAGAAATTGAAATATAACCCACTTTCACACAACATGGTTCTGGCAGCTTCAATCAATGTTCTATTTCTCCTTTCAGCTACACCATTTTGTTGTGGGGTTCTTGGAGCAGAGAAGTTTTGAGATATCCCTTTCTCATCATAGAAAGATTCCAGAGTTTGATTTCTGAATTCAGTTCCATGATCACTTCTAAGACTCCTCACCACATTGCCATTCAACACTTCCATCTTCTTGATAAAACATATAATCTCTTCGGTAGCCTCACTCTTTTCCTTTAGTGATTCTACTTCTAGTTTTAGCTTCTTCTCTATTTGAATAGCAGACTGGAAATCAATACACTAGTAATCAAACATAGCATTCTTCTCATTATCATCATAATTAATAAACTTTCCAACCTGATACATTGAAGAAGGATCCTAGTTGGTAGTTGAACAAGCTTTTGCAGCCTTCTTCATATCTTCATCAAATGAACTACCGTCATTGTTGTTGGCCATCATGCAGAACTGAGCAGAGATCACCTCATCTTCATCCGAGGAAAGATCTTCCTATGCCCAATCTTCTTCTTCTGCTACAAGAACTTAGCCCTGGGCTTTCTTCTTCTTTTTCTTCTTGTTAAGGAAAACAGCAAGGAGTTTCTTATACTTGGCTTCATAATCAATTTTTCCCTCCTGCTTTGGCACAGATGAAGAACCAGTTTTATATTTGGACTTACAGTCACTTGCTATGTGGACAATCTTGCCACACTTATAACACTCTGCTGTTGAGGCATCAAATGTAGATTTGGATTTGACAAACTTTGATGGCCTCTTGTTGAACCTCTTGACACCCTTTCCCTTCTTGAAAGGTTTGAACCTCTTAACCAGCATGGATACTCCTTTAACTAACTCCTCCAAATTGTTCCCCTCACAATCATTCTCCTCATCACTTTCTCCAGAAATCTCCTCTTCATCTTCTTCTTCATCAGAACCAGAATTAATAGCTGCAAAACTTCTTATCTTTGTATGTCTTGATACAAGGGCAGTTGGTGCATCTTTCACGACCTCCTTCATCTCCTTGGATGACAACTTCCTTTGCTTGACTGATTGCTCATGGTTTAGTAAGTTACCATAGAGCGCAACCAGAGACATTCCCTTTATCTTCTCACTATGCCTTAGTACAGTCACAAAGTGATCCCATGTTTCAGGGAGGGAGTCTAGAAACTTAGTCACCAAATCAAAGTTGCTCTTGGATATGTATACCCTCTTCAAGTCATTTACTAGGTAGTTAAACCTGCTGTATGTCTGTGTAAGAGTCTCACCTTTCTAAGCAAAGAAGAATTCATACTCTCTATTGAGGAGGAGCTTCTTGTTCTCCTTCACCTCTTCAGTCCCTTCATATGAAATTGTGAGTGTATCTAACATATCTTTAGCAGAAGTACAGTTAAGCACTTGATGATAGATGTCATTGGGTAGTGCAGTGACAAGAGCTGATCTAGCCTTGACATCTAGGCTAACCAACCTCTTATCTTCATCTGTCCACAGATGCATGGGTTTGGTAATGATTCTTTCTGTTATGTAGGTTTGACCTTCGGATTCTGATGGAATGGATAACACGGATGTTGGAACGTAAGGACCCTCAGTAACTATTTCAAGCATTTGAATATCAAGGGTGGATAAGAAAAGATGTGCTCTACTTTTCCACATGGGGTACGCCCGTGCCTTCTTGTTTTTTTGGTTAGAATTAGTTTTTGAAACAATATGTTTATATATATATATATATATATATATTAAAATCCGGGTTTTGGACTAGTCTTGATTCTGTTGATCCCCACTATATTTTGGTTCCTAATTCTATATGTTTTGTATGACTTGGCATGAAGTTCATAAAAACGTATATTTTTAGGTGTATATATGAATATGCAATTTTAAAGGTGTATTAAAATTGCTAATGCATATGTACAAGGATTGCTTGTTATGCCTTAAATGTTGTTTTGCAATCTTGACCAAAATATATATATTTGTTTGATATGGTTTTGTGGCACACCATTATTTTCGTTTGGTTGTGTTTGTTGTGGTAGCCCGGTAACTTGATATTCCCATAGCCTTTGTGATGTATGTGGTTGGTTTTGGTTTTGGCCTGCGTGCCGTATTGTTGTAATATTTATATTTGGTGCGACTTGCATGTCGTTTATTTGAATCTTTGTACTCGTAATAGATTATTAGGATCGCGACTTGCATGTCGTTTTCTTATTATTATGTACTCGTACTTAGATTATTTCAAATATGTAAATATTGCATCAAACCAACCGGGAGACACGGTGTTGGCGTCTTGATGAACCAAATCCGGGAGATTCGCCGGTGTGGAGATCGTGACGGAGCATCCCTTGGTGTTGTCCCTAGATTGACTATGTTTTCCCCGTTTTGGCTCACGGGGAGAACATTTAGGATTTGGGCATGTTACCGGGTCTTTATTTATCTTTTATGCGTGGTTGTTTTATGTTTGAATTCTTTAGGATTTGCATGCTAGAGAATTTTTTGAAAATATATAAAACAAGGAGATTTATAAATGAGTTTATATTTCTACGTGCATAAGAATTGGCAATATGAATATAAAAGGTGATTATATTAAGTGGTGATTAAAAAGGCGTTTTTGTCACTTAAATTGTTAATTCGTAAATTTGTTAAAATATTATTTTAACCGGAAAAACAAAAACTCGTTTTTCAAAAGTAAGTCACGCGCCACCCGTAAGACAACACCACCCAAATCTAACGAAACTTGGATGATTGTCAAGCATTAGCACGAGTCATGCCTTGTGGAGTTGTGTGGAAGGTGAGTGTGGCAACCCGCAATATTGGTAGTCAAGCTTAAGCACGAACCAATGATTGGACTAGGGTACCAACGTGTGTCTTGACGGGCGACTTACAAATTCTTTTATAACGCTTAAGTGATGTCGATCTCTAGCCGAGTCATTTAAGAATAATAAAAGGATTGGTGTATGAAGGGATCAAACATGCCTTAGACATTTGATGTCGAAAGGATCCCGCAAGGGTCTAAGAGTTGCAATGGTTGCAATCGGTAAAATGTTTACCGGCCTAAATAACTTATTTCGTGATCCACGGTAAACCAGTCACGGGATAGAGTGAAATACGGTTCTTAGCCTTGTTCAAATAATTGATTTTTTTTGTAAACTATTGGGTAATTATTTCTACAAGGATTTGACAACTAAAATTGGTACTCTAATTTTGTAGATGGCATCCAACAACGCTTCTACATCATCATCGAACTCAATCTCCCTAAAATTGTTCCTCGAAAAGTCCAAACTCGATGGCCAAAACTTTATGGATTGGTTCATGCAACTAAGGATAGCCCTTAGGTATAAACAAAAGATGTGGGCCATCGAGGAGCCTTTGTCGGAAGCACCTGCGCGTCAAGGAAACGAAGAAAGTGGCTTGTATTATGCTCTCGTCAATGATTCCTGAGCTTCAAAATCAAATGGAACATTTAGGGGCATATGACATGCTTAACCAGCTGAAGGAAATGTTCCAACAGCAGGCGAAGCTAGAGCGCTTCGAGTGCCTAAAGTCCCTTTTTGACTGCCACATGCAGTAGGGCGGAAATGTGAGCGTTGACGTGCTTAAGATGAAAGCATTGGTTGACCGCTTGGAGAGGTTGGGATTCCCGTTAGGGAGGGAGTTGGCAGTGGATGTGATCCTCTGTTCTCTTCCTAGTTCCTTTTCACAATTTGTGTGGAACTATCATGTCCATGGCATGGACAAGTCCCTAATGGAGCTTCATGGAATGTTGAAGACCATCGAGTCTGACATGTCCAAGAAGCCCTCCTCGTCCAAACCCGTCCTAGCTATCCAGGGAGGCAGAACCAAAAGGAAAGGCGCTCCCCCTCTAAGGGAAAGGGTAAGGGGAAGGTTGTAAAACCTAACCCAAGTCCGGCCCTGAAGGGCAAGGGGAAAGCCATGATGGTTCCACAGGCCAAGGACCCTGCGGAAGCCGAGTGCTTGCATTCAAAGGAAAAAGGGCATTGGCAGCGTTCTTGCCCAAAGTACCTCGAGGAGCTCAAGCGGGTAAAACCGAAGGGAGCAGGTTACTCAGGTACGTTTATGATTAAACTCCACAATACCGCTACTTCTAACGGCTGGGTACTTGATACCGGTTGTGGCACTCATATTTGTAATAATGTGCAGGTGCTAAAAAGAAGTAGGGCGCTGGGTGCTGGAGAGCTTGACGTGATCATGGGAAACAAGGATGTGGTTCCTGTGGAGCGGATAGGGAGTGTTGATCTCGCCTTTCCCTGAGGCCTTGCTATTACCTTGTTAAATGTTTGCTTTTCGCCCTGCGTGGCACGAAACATTATTTCCTTTCATGCTTTGTTTGACGAGGTTATAAGTTTGATTTTGATAATGGAATTATTTCTTGTTTGAGAGATGATGTTCATTACTTTAAACTTATCCATGTCGTGGGATTTATGAAACAAGTGTGTGTTTGGATGGTAATAAATCAATCATGAACATTGATTCTAAGTCCAAAGATGCATTGGAAAAGTTGTCTGTTTTGCATAGTCTTCTTGGGAATATAAACAAGAAACGTATCGCCAAACTCCAAGTGGATGGGATTTTGGAATCGTTTGATCACGGGTCTAGCGAAGTATGCGATTCTTGTTTATTAGGCAAAATGACTAAAGCACCCTTCACCGGCGTTAGTGAGAGGGGCAAAGACTTGTTGGACATTGTTCACACGGATCTGTGTGGTTCGTTTAGATCTGCTACAAGAAACAACTGTAGGTACTTCGTTACTTATACTGATGATTTCAGTAGGTATGGTTATGTTTATTTGATTAAGCATAAGTCTGAAACCTTTGAGGTGTTTAAGACATATCAAAACGAAGTGCAGAATCAATTGGGCAAGCGGATTATGATTCTCAAATCCGATAGGGGTGGTGAGTATCTTAGTACCGAGTTTCTTGATCATCTTAGGGGTTGTGGAATTATTTCACAACTTACTTCACCCAGGACACCACAATTAAATGGGGTCGCTGAAAGGAGGAACCGAACTTTATTGGATATGGTTCGGCCCATGATGAGTCGTACAAAGCTACCCGCAAGTTTTTGGGGTTATGCTTTGGAAACTGCTGCTAGGACCTTAAACCTTGAACCAAAAAAGAAGGTTGCAAGTACACCGTTCGAGATGTGGCATGGAAGGGTTCCTTCGCTAGCCTATCTCAAGGTCTAGGGTGGTGAAGCTTACGTGAGACGTGAAACTCAAGACAAACTTGAACCCAGAGCCGAGAAGTGTATTTTCATTGGCTACTAAGCTGGTTCTATGGGATATTTGTTTTATAAACCTTCGGAGAACAAGGTGTTTGTTGCTCGAAGCGCGGTCTTCCTTGAAAGGGAGCTGATATCCGCAGAAGCTAGTGGGAGGCAAGTCGATCTAGAAGAAATTCTAGATGACACCAATGTTCAACCTGATGTTAGCACTAGTACCGTTTCTGAGGTCGGCGCACCAGAAGAAGTGGAACCTCAACCAATGGAGGACGAGGTACCTGCCACACAGCCATTAGAGCTCCGTAGATCTGGTTGAGTTCGTAATGAGCCGAAAAGATATGGGTTTCTCATATCCGAGGGTGATGAACTATTGGTGGATCATAGTGAACCAACCAACTACCGGGAAGCCGTAGCGGGCCCTGAGTCTGCTAGGTGGAAGGAGGCAACGGACAGTGAGATGCAATCCATGGTGGATAATCAAGTCCAGGACTTGGTTGATCCAATACCCGGCCATAAGCCAATAGGGTGCAAGTGGGTCTTCAGGAAGAAGACTAACATGGATGGAAAATTAGACACTTTCAAAGCCCGATTGGTAGCAAAGGGTTTCACTCAAACACATGGTGTAGACTATGATGAAACCTTTTCTCCAGTGGCTATGTTAAAATCTATTAGGATATTAATGCTATCGCTGCATATTACGATTACGGAATATGGCAAAAGGATGTCAAGACTGCCTTCCTTAATGCGAAGTTGGCAGAGGAGGTTTACATGGCACAACCTGATGGTTACGTAAACCCTAAATATCCTAATAAAGTTTGCAAGCTTAAGAGGTCCATTTATGGACTTAAGCAAGCATCTCGGAGTTGGAACATTTGCTTTGATGAAAAGGTCAAAGAGTTTGGCTTTTCTAAAAGCAAGGATGAACCTTGTGTATATGTCAAGGCTAGTGGGAGTGTTGTAGTTTTCCTAGTCTTATATGTAGATGACATACTTCTCATAGGAAGTAACGTGACTACCTTGTAGGAAGTGAAAACCTGGCTTGGGAGTTGCTTCTCTATGAAAGACATAGGAGAAGCAACATATATTTTGGGGATAAAGATCTATAGAGATAGATCTAAGAGACTCATTGGTTTGAGCCAGAGTACGTACATAGATAAAGTCTTGAAGAGGTTCAAGATGCAAGATTCCAAGAAAGGGAATTTGCCTATGTTGCATGGTATGGCATTGAGCAACTCGCAATGTCCTAGTTCCAAAAGGAACTAGAGGAAATGAGTCGAGTCCCGTAGGATTCGGCAGTGGGATCGATCATGTATGTTATGCTATGTACTCGGCTTGATGTGTCGTATGCCTTGAGCATGACGAGCCGATATCAGGCTAACCCTGGTCAAAGTCATTGGGTTGCGGTTAAATACATCCTTAAATATCTTCAAAGAACTAACGAAATGTTTTTAGTGTTCGGTGGATCGGAGGAGCTCAGAGTTACTGGATATTCTGATGCTTGCTTCCAAACGGACAAGGATGATTGCCGGTCTCAATCGGGATTTGTATTCTTGTTAAATGGTGGAGCAATAAGTTGGAGAAGTTCCAAGCAACATACCGTGGCCGATTCAACCATGGAGTCAGAGTATATTGCTGCAAGCGAGGCTGCTAAGGAAGTCGTCTGGATGAATAAATTCATTCAAGACCTTGGAGTTGTTCCTAGCATCGCTAACCCTATTGATATCTTCTGTGACAATGAGTGTGCAGTAGCTCTAGCTAAGGAACCAAGAGCGCATCGACGTACAAGACACATTGCTCGGAAATATCATTTTATCCGTGATATTATCGAGAATGGAGACATTGTGGTTAGTAGAGTACCGACCGAGGGGAACTTGGCAGATCCACTCACCAAACCTTTGTCACAAGTTAAGCATGATTCTCATGCTAAGTCTATTGGTATTATATTTTCTTGTGACTTGGTTTAATTATTTTAGTTGTATTTGTAATTGAGAACATTAAAGCAATATTGTATCTCTTATTGTAATGACTATTAAATGGGGATTTAATATACGCGTGATGCGATTACTTTATGAAACATTATTGTGTTCTATCTTTGCATGTTTAATACTTCCTTGAATAATTTTGTTTATTCTAAATACTCCACGATCGGTCGTTCTTCATTGGAAGGAAGAAGTGAATTAAGATCGAGGCGAGTGGTTGGTAAAGTTTTCATCTTGGATTGAATACTTGTTTACGCAACACTATCTTGTACTTAATGGTGATTAAGTAATTGGAGGACCCGTACCTAAGTTTACTTCATGAATATAATCACGAGTAAATCAGGATGATAATATTATTTGTCCTTTTATTGGAGATGCATGCGTTGCTTGATTATTAACATGGACTTGTTTAGATTGCTTTCTAACGTAGTTCGTAACTTGCTGTTATAAGGGAAGTTTCCAGGCAAGAACTTGTTATTATGATAGTGCGATGTAGTCAAATGTATTCGTTCCTCTTCTGAGAGATATCCTTGGGCCCCTCATTGACTAACCCGATGACAAATCAAAATGCATGGTCGTGCTCAAGTTGAATTGATAATGGATCAATTGTGCAACTTGTATTGTTAGTCATAGTTAGTCTATATCGAGAAACATAATCGTGAATGATTTGGGGTTGATCATGTTCCATGACTTGCATTCACAACGGATATCGTGAACGAAGGGATAAGTAATCATTTATCTGTAGGACCTTTCCTTTTGGTGAGGTATTTGTTTTGGGAAGACAAACCCTGTGCTGACTTGGGGGCATAGATGCCTTTCTAGAGGCCGCTCTATGTCGGTGACGCCTTTCATGAGTTTGTCATGTGCAAGTGGGAGTCTGTTGGATTATGCCCACTGACACACACATGAGTTGGTATCATGGCTAATGAAGCAAGGGAATATTAGGTCACACGTCAAGTATCGATTCCGGCACCACGGATGGTCAAATGAGAGAGAAAACCAGAAACTGGTTCTGGTGGGCCAAGGCACGCCTGTGCCTCTATGAGATACGGCCGTGCCCTACGGGCAGGCACGAGCCCAAGTCGGGCGTGACTTGGGTGTGGCCTATGGCTAGGTACGCCCGTGCCTCTTCGAGGCACGCCCCTGCCTTGTGCCCAGTGGATAGGCACGAGCCTAAGTCAGACGTGACTTGGGCATGGCCTTTTGGGCTGGCACGCCTGTGCCTTATGTAGTAACAACCTCTTAACTAGGCTTTCAAAGCTAGTTAAAAGTGGTGTTTATTGCCATTAATCTAGTAACTGAATTTTACATTAGTGTGCACGAATTTGAACTCATTTTTGAGTTCTATATAAGTCACATGAAGCTAATGTGGTCATGTTCCAAGAAGTGTTTTTTACTAGAATATACAATTTGCACACTTCTCTCTCTCAAACGCAAAAGGTATTCAAGGCTTTGGTACTTTTTGTGTTAGATTATTTGTGGTGTTTAGGTTGGCATACCTAACACTCTAGCAAGTGGGAGACGATCATATCTTGGTGTGGACTTTGATAGAGGTGTACATGTTAGTACACACAACTTCCAAACTCCAAATCCACTTATACAAAGAAGATAGCTTCAAGGGTATGACACTATTTATTTGTATCTTTATTTTGTTGCTTAATCATGTTTAGAGTTTTGGTCCATATGGCGGGCACATTCGTGGTCAAATTTTGAAACATATTTTCTACTAGTTTTGCTTCGGCTGTGACTTTAGACCACGAAAACCCAACATCCTCATCACACCCTCATGTGAGTATACCCTACGCATACTTAGTTTTCATAAAAGATAAGAAAGTCATCATGATAGTATTTATGTATGGTAAGGAACAAACCATTCACTCCTGACAACTGTTGTATGGTGTAATGCTTTGTGCTCCCCCACCTTGACAGAGAGGTGAGGTTATCCCTCATGTAGGCACGTGTTGACCGTGGCTAGCCACCACGTGAAGATACTGTGATAAAATGGACAGACCCACATCCTTATGTGATTTTATGTGTATTCTAGTACGATAAGTATATTGCCAGAGTGAGTTTTAAAAAATGATGACTAGATTTTTATAAGATTAATGTTTTTGGTGAAACTCACCAGCTATGTGTTATACCTAACAATGTATATTAAATGTTTTGTATCTGTAGGTAGACTAGTGATCTTTGTGAGGCGGGTAGGTGCCTTGAGCATTGCATTGGCTTGTTTTAGCCTCTACTAATATTGGATTTCCTATTTCTCTACTCAATTGTGGTGAGATTGACTCATGTAACACCAAAAGACTGTGCTATAATGATAAATGTTTTATAAGTTCTCGTTTAAATGTTGTACTCAAATTGCTAAGATATTCAAGGGAAGTTTGATTTACTACAAGGTGTAAGATGCTTCCGTGTTAGTTAAAAGATTTTATATAAACTATGATTTAAAGATGAGTTTTTGAAAAGTTTTAATTTGTACTTAAAATCAGGTTGTTACATTTAAGACATCTTTTGTAATACATTATAAATGTATCCGAAATACTAGTTTGTATAAATGGAGTTGATGTATGAAAGAAAGATTTCCATATTTATTATTGTAAAAAAAAGTTCAAGCACATCATTTGTTACAACGTCAGCATAACTAACTAATCACTCACTAGTCACAGTGATAACACTTATAACTACCACCACTAACTTGTATATCAACACAAGTTTCTTTCCTTTTCACTTTTATATAAAACACATAATATTTACAAAATAAACAATAGATTATTTTTTAGAATAAAATAAAATAACTAAAATCCAATTCCATTAAAATTAAAATACTACAATATTTCTTAAAAGTCAATTAAAATAACTAAAACACATAAAAACTAAATTAATTATGTTTTGAAGTTGATCAATTTTGTTGTGAATAGAAGTTGCCAAATGTGCTTGACGAGATCACTCAGAGGATTATGGTGAGTGTGCTCGACGAGATCACTCCGAGGATTATGTTGAGTATCCATATGATGTAGCTCTCTAGTGTATGATATTTGCGAACCGAATCTCTCCTTTAGAACAGCTCAAGTTGTTAGTTTAATTTCCACACCATTATCCTCCGGGCTTATTACGTATTATTGATCTTTGATAATCATGTTACGTAAAATTATGCATGTGTACATGATTATACTCATTATGTTAATGTTGTGGCTTGCTAGATATCTTTTCTTGCACTTTCTTGAACTTCTTTCTCTTTGGGTTTTACAGAAACAAAAAGCTCTTCACAAACATAATATACTTAGGATTAATGTCGTCAGTGAGGTAATTCATTTTTCTATAAGTTCTTTCATCAACCTGAAATGGAGCATGGGGAGCGGTGTCATTGATGGTGTCGTTAAATAACGGCAATTGGTTCAAAATGTTGATTTCATTGTAGATCCCGCAACACCATAATAAGTATGCAATCCACAAACCATACGATGAAACTTCTTCATGCATGATTGTAGGATATCTGTGATCACCTCTTGTAATTTGACCGTTCCATGCATGAGGATGCTTATGTCATGTCCAATCATGCAATCATTGCTTCTAAGCATCCGAAGAAACCATGACTCTGTATGTGTTTTATATATAACGTTTAAATGTCATTGTGCGTCAGTTTTATCAAGTAATGCTCATAATATAGATTGACTACACATTAAAAAAAATTCTCTAAACAGTCACTAATAGTTCTCTCACCCATCTAAATCAGAAGTGGAGCCGAACGCCAATTGGCATATGGCCCCCGTTCATTTTTTATGGATTGTAAAACCTTGGTGACCCGCACAATCCATTTGTAAGATTGATCATTTGATATCTCTGCTTGAAATAAGTAGGAAGGTATGTAAGATTGATGGAAAAATAATCTCGCATCAAAGAATCACTAGCACTGTCTTGATCTCTACGAATGTATTGTCAGTGGTGTGTTTCTCTTTGTCTTGAATTTTTGGCCTCGTCTTATAATAATTTTTGTGCTGACCTCCCCTCACTTCAAATGCCTCCTCCTCACATGAGTTGCCAATCAAATTGAATGCTTCCATTTGTTTTAAAGGATTTAAAAATATGGAAGTGTACACAAACATATTATATATATGGTAAGATTCAATACAGAACCAACCTTATATGCAGAACCTACCAAAACAATCTCAACCTTTAGATTTGGAGATCAACGGTTGAGATTACGACTAGCTATGCATTTTACATAAATCAAATATGTAGTTTCCGATCGAATATGCAGACTACATAAATTGAATATGAAGTTATTGTTGGTATATGCCCGCTAACATGCACGAGTTAATAACACTGGTGATGAGGTATAGGCCTATTGGGTCACACACCAAGTATTGATTCTGGCAACACGATCAAGCAAAAGAGAGAGAAGGCCAAAATGGGTTTTGGCAGGATGAGGCACGACCGTGCCATGTGAGGCACGGGCATGTCTAATCCAATAGGTACGGGGCGTACTGGCCATGGGCTAGACCGTGGTCTTCTGGGCAGGCACGGGCGTACCCGTACATTGTAACTGCAGAATCAACAGTCTTTAATGCTTATTTTAATGGGATTAATGTTGAGTTATTTGGGAGTTTCATATGTTACGAATATGAGGCTCTTTGGCTGTTGTTTTTGAGTTAGACAACATTAGTTCATGCATGTTTTTCTCTCTAGTTCTCATATACACTTTTTGTGACCAAGCTTGGGATGCACAAAAGGTGTTACTTGTTGCTTTGGTGTTTACATCAACAAACTAGCATTTGGGAATCATACACACTTGGGGTGGACTTCACTAGAGGAATCCTATTGTTGGATTTTATTTGCTCGACAAAAAGAACGTGTATTGTGACCTTGTTTTGTGGTACAATCTTTCTTCCTATCTTGTTTATTTCCTTTACTTGCATTACCACATGGAGAATTTGGTCCATTGGGAAGTATTTGTTTGGTCTCTTTTGATTTTGTATTATTTATCCTGCTTCCGTTTTGTCTTGAAAATGCCAAACAAATACCTTCAGTAGTATCAGAGTCAGGTCAAACGTGGCTTTGCACTAACAAGTCAAGAAAAACCATATAAATGTGCTCTTGTCAAATGGCAGAAGGGAAGCACGGCCGTACCTATGGGGGTACGGGCGTGCCTGTCGCCAGATGCGTTTGGTCAAAGCACACCGCGTGCCTGAGGGCGTACCGTCAGGTACGGTCATGCCTTTCTGAGGTACGGCCGTGCCAAGCATTTTTGAAAAATTTAATTTTTTAAAAAATTATAAGAAAATTGTTTTCTTGCAATGGTTTTTCGGTTTGACTTTTGTTGACTAGTTTTGGACTAGTCTTGATATGTTTGTTGCCCCATAATATTTTAGTTTTTATATTTATATATTTCTTGTAACTTGGCATGAAGTGTACACAAATATATACTTATAAATGTATATATGAATATGTGTTTCAAAATTGGTTTGGTTCACTAATGTATATGTACAAAGATTATCATTTTGTGCCTTTGATGTTTTAGACAATTTTAACTAAAATATATATATATGTTTCATGGTATTGTATGGCACACCATGTTTCGTTATGTTGCGTTTAAGTTAATTCGGTAACATGATATGCCCTTAGACTTATGTATTGTGGTGGTTGACTATTTTGGTTTTTGGTGGCCTGCATGCCATATTGATGAAATATTTATTTATTTATTGGTGCGGCTTGCATGTCATTTCTTTTATTCCGTGTATTTGTATAAATAGTGTAGGAATGCGACCTGCGTGTCGTTTGAGAAATTCTATGTATTTGTAAATAGTATAGAACTTCAACTTCAACCGGAGGAGTCAACGGGAGTCACGATGATGACGTCTTGGCGAGACGGAGTCCACACGCTATTGGAGGTGTCGGATTTAGTGGGAGCTCACCCAACGAGACATTACCTTGTCCTTAGGTTTTGACCTTGTTTTCTCCGTTGTGACTCACGGGGAAAACGCATAGGATTTTGGGCATGTTACCGAATTTTATTTATTTGTGTGGTTGTATTTTATATTCTATGCATGGTTTAGGAATCGCATGCTAGACAATTTTTCCTTTAAAAATTAAATAAAATACAACGTTTGTTGAAATGGTTAACAACCTCGTGTTAATAGAATTGACAAAGAAAATATGAAGATGGTATTATATTTATAAAGTGCTTAAAATCGTTTTGACACTTACTTTGTTAATTCACAAAAGGTTTTTATAAACCGGAAACAAAATCCCGTTTTTCAAAATGTAAATCACGCACCATCCGTGAGATGACACCACCCGAATCTAACGAAACAAGGATGATTGTCGAGCTAAGCACGAGTCATTCCTCGTGCAGTTGTGTGGAAGGTGAGTGGGGTAACTCACATGATTGGTTGTCGAGCTAAGCACGAGCCAATTAATGGTCTAGAGTGCCACCTGTGTGTCTTGTTGGACGATTTAAAATTTTAGTATATAATTCTTGGTTAGTTGTCGAGCTAAGCGCGAGCTAAACAAAAAATTATATATTTAGATTGGTGTAAGGAAGGGATCAAACATGTCAACCCACATAATGGATGTCAATGGATCCCGCAAGTGTCTAAGACTTGTAATAGATATTACAATTGGTAAAATGGTTACTGGGCTAAATAGCTTCGCCACGTGATCCGCGGTAAACCCGTCACGGTGTGAGGTGAAATAAGGTTCTTATCCCTTGTTATAAATAATTGTTTTTTAAACTATGGGTACTTATTTTAACAAGGATTTTTCAAACTAACTAAAACTACTTTGATATTTTAGATGGCGTCTTCAAGCAACACCAATACCACCAACCACTTTTCGCTAAGAGTTTTCCTTGAGAAGGAGAAACTCAATGGTAACAACTTTTTGGATTAGTTTAGACAACTCAAACTTGTCTTACGCCAAGAAGGAAAGTTAGTTACTATAGAAGAGGCCATTCCCGAGGCTCCTGCTGCTAATGCCACTCGGGCTATCCGAGATGCTTATGAGAAGCGTGTCAAGGATACCGAGGACATTACTTGCCTCATCTTAAGTACTATGATCCCTAAGCTCCAAAAGCAAATGGATCATTTAAGTGCTTTTGACTTGATCGCTCAGCTTAAGGAAATATTTCGGCAGCAAGCGAGACAAGAGCGGTTTGAGTGTCTTAAGACGGTTCTTCGTAGCAAGATGTCCGGTGGCGGGAACGTGAGTGCTCACGTGTTGCGTATGAAAGCAAACGTGGAGCGCATGGAACGGCATGGATTTACCATAGGGAGGGAGCTATCCGTGGATCTAATCCTATGGTCCCTGCCCACCGCGTATGATAAATTCGTCATGAGTTATCATATGCATAGTATGGATACATCCATCATGGAGCTACATGGTATTCTTAAGACAACTGAGTCTAGGATGACCAAACACAAGCCCGCCATTCCAAATCCTGTTCTTGCCATAAGGGAAGGGCGAATCCAGAAGAAGAAGAAGAAGACCGCTTTTACCCCTAAGGGTAAGGGAAGGGGAAGGTTAGCGCTGCCAAGCCTAGCCCCGCCTCGGAGGGAAAAGGCAAGGGGAAGATGATTCCCCAAGCCAAGACTCCGGATGAAGCGGAATGTTTCTTCTGTGGGAAGAAGGTCCATTGGCGCCGTAACTGCCTGGGGTACCTAGAAGGACATAAGAAGCCCAAGGGGTTGAGCATCGGAGGAACTTCCGATTCAGGTACATGCATGATTGAACTCCATCATTCTTCAACATCTAGAAGTTGGGTATTAGATACCGGCTGTGGCACTCACGTTTGTAACATTATGCAGGTGCTAAAGGCAAGTAGGAGGATGGGGAACGAAGAGCTTTACTTGATAATGGGAAACAAGGAGATTGTCCCGGTCAAAGCTCGAGGAAAAGTTGAATTATCTTTTAATTCCTGTTTTTCTATATTATTATTGAATATATGCTACTCGCCTCTTGTGGCGAGGAATATTATTTCCTTTCATGCGTTACATGACGATGGGTTTGGTTTTTATTTTGACAATGGAATTATTTCATGTTTTAAAAATAATATTTGTTATTTCAAAGCTTATCCTTGTCGTGGTATTTATGAAGTAGATGCATACGTTAATAATAATCAAATAATCATGAATATTGATTCAACGTCTAAAAATGGTTTAGACAAATTGTCTTTGTGGCATGGTCGGCTTGGCCATATAAACAAGACTCGTATCGCCAAGCTCCAAGCGGCTGGGATCTTGGAATCATTCGACCATGAGTCGAGTGAAGTATGTGAATCTTGTTTATTAGGCAAGATGACTAAAGCACCCTTTACCGGTGTGAATGAAAGGGTAAAGACTTATTGGACATCATACATTCCGATGTGTGTGGTCCGTTTAATCACATCACAAGAGACAATTCTAGATACTTTGTTACCTTTATAGATGATAATAGTAGGTATGTGTATGTCTACTTGGTTAGACAAAAGTCCGAGACCTTTGAGGTCTTTAAGACTTTCCAAAACAAAGTACAGAATCAATTGGGCAAAAAGATTAAGATACTTAGATCCGATAGGGGTGGTGAGTATCTTAGTCAAGAGTTTCGTGATCATCTTAAGAGTTTTGGGATTATCTCACAACTTACACCTCCTAGGACGCCGCAATTAAATGGTGTCGCCGAGAGGAGAAACCGAACATTGTTAGATTTGGTTTGGTCTATGATGAGTCACACCTAAGTGCCTATAAGCTTTTGGGGATATGCTCTTGAGACGGCAACAAGGATCCTTAATCTCGTACCAACGAAGAAGGTCGAGAAAACACCTTTCGAGATGTGGCATGGGAAGTCTCTCGTTCTTGCTTATCTAAAGGTTTGGGGTTGTCTAGCCTACGTGAGACTTGAGGTTGATGACAAATTAGAGCCTCGATCCGAAAAGTGTTATTTCATCGGATATCCAGCTGCGGATATCCGAAAAGTATTTGTTGCTCGAAGGGCGGACTTTTTAGAAAGAGAATTAGTATCCAATCAGCAAGGCGGAAACAAGGTTGACCTTGAAGAAGTTCAAGGGTCAACAGATGAAAGGCTTGACGTTGGCACTAGGCAACAACCTAGTGAGGTTGAGTTTAAGCATGAAAATGCAGAGAATAACGTACATCCATTACCTCCCCGTAGATCCGGTAGAGCTCGCCATGAGCCAGAGATATATGGGTTTCTCATATCTGAGGGAGACAAACTATTGGTGGATCATAATGAGCCCAACAACTATTGGGAAGCGGTAGCAGGTCACGAGTCTACTAAATGGAAAGAGGCAATGGATAACGAGATGCAATCCATGGCGGATAACCAGGTTTGGGAACTGGTTGATCCTACACCCGGCCATAAACCAATAGGATGTAAATGGGTCTTCAAGAAGAAGACCGACATGGATGGAAAGTTAACACATTCAAAAGCCCGACTGGTGGCTAAAGGTTTCACCCAGATACATGGTGTCGACTATGATGAAACTTTCTCCTCAGTGGCCATGTTGAAATATATTTGGATACTTTTGGCAATTTCCACATTTCATGATTATGAAATATGGAAAATGGATGTCAAAACCGCCTTCCTTAACGGGAAGCTTTCTGAAGAGGTGTATATGACGCAACCTGACGGTTTTGTACATCTAAGGCATCCTAATAGAGTGTGTAGACTAAAGAAGTCCATTTATGGACTTAAACAAGCATCTCATAGCTGGAATCTATGCTTTGATGAGAAAATCAAAGAGTTTGGTTTTACGAAAAGCGTAGATGAGCCATGTGTATATGTTAGGGCTAGTGGGAGCGCCGTTGTTTTCTTAGTCTTATATGTGGATGATATCCTACTCATTGGAAAAGATATTCCAACTTTGCAAGGTGTTAAGACTTGGCTTGTAAAATGTTTCTCAATGAAAGACTTAGAAAATGCGACATATATTCTGGGTATCAAAATCTATAGAGATAGATCTACAAAACTTCTTGGGTTGAGCCAAAGTACATACATTGACAAAGTCTTGAAGCGATTCAAGATGGAGGATTCCAAGAAAGGAAATCTCCCTATGTCATATGGAGTGATATTGAGTAAGACTCAATGTCCTAGTTCTCAAGAGGAACTAGAAGTAATGAAGCGAGTACCATATGCTTCGGCCGTGGGCTCGATCATGTACGCCATGTTATGTACTCAGCCTGATGTGTCATGCGTTTTGAGCATGACTAGTAGATATCAGGGCAACCTAAGGCAAGCTCATTGGGTTGCGGTAAAGAACATTCTTAAGTATCTTAGGAGAATTAAAGAAATGTTCTTGATCTTTGGTGGTGAGGAAGAGCTCAGAGTAAAGGGTTACTCTGATGCTAGCTTCCAAACTGATAGGGATGACTGCCAATCACAATCGGGGTTTGTGTTCCTATTAAATGGTGGAGCTATTACTTGGAGAAGTTCAAAGCAAGACAAAGTAGCTGATTCTACTACAGACTCAGAATACATTGCGGCAAGTGAAGTTGCTAAAGAAGCTGTGTGGATAAGGAAATTCATCCGAGACCTTGGAGTGGTTCCAAGCATCTCCGACCCTATTGAGATCTTCTGTGACAATGAGAGTGCGGTAGCCTTAGCAAAGGAACCAAGAGCTCACAAGAGAACAAGGCATATACCTCAAAAGTACCACTTAGTCAGAGAAATGGTCGAAAGTGGTGAAGCCGCCATTAGTAGGGTAACCTTGGAGACAATTTGGCCGATTCATTTACTAAACAATTGTCACAAGCTTCTCATAATTCTCACACTATGGCAATAGGTGTTAGATTTGCTCATGACTTGGTTTAGATTGAGTTTTAGTTTATGTTTGGATCATTTTGTATTTGGGAACATTAAGCAGTAATGTTACTTATGTTTGTTTCGATTTATATAGTAGAGATCTATATATACGCATGTTGCGCTTACTTTCATTTAGTTGTTACTGTGTTCCATCTTTGCATGTTTAACCTCTTCCCAAGATTGTTTTACAATCTTTAAGTCTCCACAATCAGTCATACTTTGTGGGAAGGAAGTATGAATTAAGATTGAGGTAAAGAATTGGTTTTGATAAACGTGATTCTTGCCTATACTTGAAAGGGGTTTCAAGTGATTGGAGGACCCGCACCCGAGTTTACTTCAGGTTTTAGTCATAAGTAACTCGGGATGATAATGACGTTTCATCCTTAAACTAGAGATACATGTGATTCCAAAACATAGGTTCACTTTGCTTTGATCGTTTTCTAACACGGTCCGTAACTGGTCATTATAAGGGAGATGATTGGGCAAGGTGTTATCTATGTGGCGGGACTATGTAGTCAATAGGAATTTGTTCCTCTATGTATAGAGAAGATATCCATGGGCCTCTCGATGATTGAGTGCTGACGTTCATATGCATGGCCGTGCTTAAGTTATATTGATGGTGGATCAATGTTACTTGGTTTGTTGGTCACCACTAATCTAGAATTGAGAAACATAATCGTGAACGATCTGAAGGTTGACTTTATTCCATCCCTTGTGTTCACTTAGGATATCGCGAACAAAGGGATGTACATGATCATTTATCTTTAGAACAATCATTTTATGATTGGGATCTTGTCAAGAGTGGCATACCCTATACTGACTTGGGAGCATAGATGTCTTGCTAGAGGCCGCTCTATGTTTGTGTTATTTTTCGTAGTCGTGTCACGTGTAAGTGGGAGTCTGTTGGTATATGCTCGCTAACACGCACGAGTTAATAGCACTGCTGATGAGGTATAGGCCTATTGGGTCACACACCAAGTATTGATTCCAACAACACGATCAAGCAAAAGAGAGAGAAGGCCAAAATGGGTTTTGGCAGGATGAGGCACGATCGTGCCATGTGAGGCATGGGCGTGTCTAATACAATAGGTACGGGGGCGTACTGGCCATGGGCTAGGCCGTGGTCTTCTGGCAGGCACGGTCGTACCATATATGGAACAAGCGTGCCCGTACGTTGTAACTGCAGAATCAACAATCTTTAATGCTCATTTTAATGGGATTAATGTTGAGTTATTTGGGAGTTTCATATGTTACGAATATGAGGCTCTTTGGCTGTTGTTTTTGAGTTAGACAACATTAGTTCATGCATGTTTTTCTCTCTAGTTCTCATATACACTTTGTGATCAAGCTTTGGATGCACAAAAGGTGTTACACATACCTTTGAACTTGTTGCTTTGGTGTTTACATCAACAAACTAGCATTTGGGAATCATACATACTTGGGGTGGACTTCACTAGAGAAATCCCATTGTTGAATTTTATTTGCTCGACAAGAAGAACGTGTATTGTGACCTTGTTTTGTGGTACAATCTTTCTTCATATCTTGTTTATTTCCTTTAGTTGCATTACCACTTGTAGAATTTGGTCCATTGGAAAGTATTTGTTTCGTCTCTTTTGATTTTGTATTATTTATCCTGCTTCCGCTTTGTCTTGAAAATGCTAATCAAATACCTTCAACTATAATCTCAACCGTTGATCATCCGATCTAAATGCTTAGATTGGTTCTATAATTCTGTATATAAGGTTAGTTGATCCTTGTTTTATATATGGTAGCTGCAATGATTATCAAGAGGAAGTGCGCTTGTTCTCGTTCGTTTTGCTTCGTAACAAAGGATCATGAGCACCCATTGTTGGTGATCTAAGTGGTTTAGGTTTCACACATGCATGGTAGTAGCTTTGTTTTCCTTGTAACATCCGTCCCACATCGGTTGGAGAGGGGAACGAAACATGTCTTTTAAGAGTGTGGATACCTATCCTAGTATGGGGCCTTTTGGGTGAAGTGTTTCATACCAAAAACAAAACCGTGAGCTAATGGGACAAAGCGGACAATATCGTGCTACGGCGTTTGGGCTGTTACATATGGTATTAGAGCCGAGCCCCAGACCGATGTGCACAACGAGGACGTTGTGTCCGAAGGGGTGAGAATTTGTAACATCCGTCCCATATCGGTTGGAGAGGATAACAAAACATGCCTTATAAGGGTGTGGATACGTTTTCTAATATGAGACCTTTTTGGGTGAATTGTTTCATACCAAAACAAAACCGTGAGCCGGTAGGGTAAAGCGGATAATATCGTGCTACGGGGTTTTCTAATATGAGACCTTTTTGACATGAATCACGGTTTATGATTTTATCACTTATTTCTATAATTTAATAATATCAAAATTAATTAAAAACTAAAAAAGTAAATTATATAAACAACCAAAAGTGATAAAATTATAAGTTAAGGTGTAAAAAATTAATAACGCTACTGATATCCGCTACGAAGAGTTGCGAGTTCCACCCTTCATGAAGGTAACATGCAAATATTGGTACGAGTTTGATAAATATAACAAGAAAAGTACAAAAACAATAGCCAAATTAAAAACGTTAATATGGTGTGAAATATTCTCATGTTATGAAAATTACTCTCTTGAATTAATAATTTGACTTAATTGTTGTTACGTAAAGTAATTAAAATTTGTGCTGTGTTACATTTATAGACAAGGGAAATTTATTCTCAATAATTATTAAAATTGGTTATATTATTAGGGTAAGGTTATATATAATCGCAACCTTAAACATAGTATATAAAATTTAAATATCAGCAAATTATTTAAAAGAATAACATAGGAATTGAAAATTAATGTAAATGGAACTCACGCCCCCTCAAGAAACTCTTAAACTTTCTTTTTTTATTTTTTTTATCTTTTAAATATAACTATTTTAATTTTAAGAATTTGAGCAAAAAATTATACTAATCTATTTCTTATTTAATTCTCTTTTAATCAAGATCACTTTTCTCATATTTTAGAAAATTTTATTTTGAGAATGCAAACCATATGAAAATGATACCAAAATGTTTATCATTTTATATCATATGAATTTATATCATTTTCCGCTGAAAATATGCGTATTTATATTATTTTCGGCTAAAATAAGTGTATTTATACCAATTTCGGCTCAAACATGTGAATGTATATAATTTTCGGCTGGAAGAAGTTTATTTTCATATCAATAATGTTATCATTGTGAATGTTGTATATTGTTATCATTTTCATGTGAAAATGTTATCATTTTTAACTAGAAAATATTATCATTTTTAACTAGAAAATGTTATGATTTTTAACTAGAAAATGTTATTATTTTTCAACTAAACAACGGTTCAACGACACATTAAGGGAAAAAAAAGAAATGAGCGTGATTTTGGAGGTGGGGATTCCCATAATACCATTATTTTTATAATTAAATCTTATAATTGTTTAATTATTTATATTATATGTTATTATTAGATCTTGACTATTAATTTAATAAATCTAATGATGGAGATTTGGATTTTAAAAACTATGTTTAAACATAGGGCCCACTATGTTGTTCCAATTTCATATTATGCGTGTAGTGTATAGTTATTTTAAAAAATAATTATGTAACTTGCCATCAACGTGAGTATGTATTCTCTCTGTTCTAATATTATTGTTCACTATATCATTTTAATCTGTCCCAAAATTACTTATATTCCATATAAAAAAGATTATCACTAATGACTATTTTTCTTATTTTACCTAGTTAGTTGTAATTATTACATTTTTTACGACTAAGTGAATCATCACTATCACGTAAAACCATTGCACATTTGCACATCAACCAATTAAAAAGACTACGAATGGAAAAGGCACAATGTGTTATTGTTTAATCTCATGAAATATATATTGTTCTAAGGCAGATAATTATCGTATAAACAAGTTTTACCAATAAACCTTTCGAACACATCATTTACATGCATAATAATTAGTTAATAGCATTACAAATCCTACGAATTTCGCCTTGAGTCCCCGTCTTCACTTCAACATTACTCATCTTTACCATTGATCTCCCAAACTCAACATTAAATGTCAATCCAAGCAGCCCTCTAACTCCAAGAAACCGCTGCACAAATGTTCGTGTTGTTGGGTCATTCCATAACGCAGCATCAGATTCAAGTACTCCCCTTCCATTTCTCAAGTTTGCATAGTATGAATTATCGAAGTTATTCACACTTCCTGTGTCTAAGGCAACACGGGTCGAACCATCACCGCCATTTGGGCACAGGTTTCTAAGCGTGGGAAGGAATGCCGTGTCGATAGTCGGGTCAGGCCCGTTTGTGTTGTTGAAGTTGTATAGCCTGTAGCTGAATAAGGCACATGCTGCAGTCCCAATCGTGTGTCCACCTAGAAAGACATTATACCAATAAGCACATCAGTTTTTCTATTTTTTTAGTAGGTGTGTTTTTGTAAGTCATGCTATCGGAATAAATATGCTATTCTAGGTGTCCAACTTACCACTAAGGGCAACAAGATCTTGGGTGTTAAGACCTTTGTCAGTAAACTTTCTGAGTTGGACAGATACTGGGTCATTGAAAGCAGGCAGGTTTGCAGTATCGGCTGCCCGTGAAACTACTCCGTCTCTACGACCTAGTGGTACTGCCCATGTCAGTCCTCCGGTCTGCAAAGTCCGAAAACAGAAGTAAGTACATGTTCAAAGCCAACTCTTTTTCACATAAAAGAGAATTAATAGATTTCAGATGTCGTTATTTGACACGACAAAGCAGGATGACGCGAAAGATTTAGTAGTAAGAAATATATTTTCATTTATACATGAAATGAGTATGGAGCAATTAAATATATATGCAATTACCAGAACCACAGAATCACGGGCCGCAAGGGCAAGAATGTCAGCACACGACACCACCCCAGGACAGTCAGTCTCCAGTTGTGTCTTTGCAGCATCGATGACTTCAAAGCCTCTCAATAGGGAATTAGGGGCAGCGGTTTTCTCAGAAGAAGAACCATCAATTAAGATAGATGCATCACATCCTTGCACAAAGCAATCATGAAAGTGCATTCTTAGTAAACCGGGTGCGATTGTGGGGTTGGCTTGGACTGCAGATTGGACAGCAGACCGCACGACGGTTTCGACAGTTGGACATGTTGTCCGGTAGAAGCCAACTCGGGTGCCTTGGCCTAGTGCCAAAGTGACAAATGTCACTAACAAGATAAGAAACAAGATTAGCTTTTTGCTATGGTGAAAAACCTCCATCACTAAAAGATTTCTTTTCTGATTTCTGTGTGTGTAAGATGAAGATATTTATAGTCACGGGGGTGGGATATATACTGCAGATAAGTTAAACATTTAGAGATGATAAAAGTAAACAAAGTCGGCTAATGGAAAAGCAAATGAAGGGATCGTGGGAAAAGAACATACTAACTTTCATATTTTGATGAATACAGCTCATGATATATGCAAACTTGCATTATATTTTTATGTTTAAGTTATTCGAATTAATGGAGAATAAATTAATTTGTGATTACAATTTAAAGTAATTATTCATTTTTGAAGGGAACGACTTCTAACTTTTTATATTGCGATATTTTTGTTTAATGTTTTAGTACACAAAAAAATATCTAACTTATTACATTTTATTATTTTGTGTATCAGACTTTAAAGACTTATATATATTGTATGTATCAAACATTTAATTTATCGATATCGTGTGTATTAAATTTCTATTATATGTACCAAATTTATATATTTTTTTCTTTTTTTATGTAACCTAATTAAATACATATAATAGTAACAAATTAAAAGTTTGATACATATAATAGAAACTTTTAAAGTTTAATACACATTATAACAAAACATAACAAGTTGAATACATTTAAGTTACATTCTAAAATTACTAAACTATTATTGATACACAAAAATTTACTAATATTTCACTAATAGAAAATACTTTCAAATAAAGTAATAAACTTTTTTTCACTTTCTTTTTCTTTTATCTAAAACTCGTTAAGTGATCACACATGCATCGTTTGCTTTTGATGGAAAATTACTAAATTAACGTCTTGTTCTAGTAAATGTCTAGAGACATTAGTAACTAATTAATCCGTTTTTATCAATTTATATCTTGTTTTATGTTATATAATTCTATATTATAGTTTAAAAGGAGATAGCGAGTTTCTAAAGGCATAAAATTTATAATTCTCGCATATAATAAGTTGTATTCTTTACAAATCATCTTTACAATTCTCGGCTCTTCTAAGGACATTCCCTTTTGAGTAGCTTCGATCTTCCCTTTTCACTATTTCAATTTCCATTCTTGAAGTCTTCTCTCTGAGTTTGATCTTATCCTTAGGTGGCGTTTGGTTCGAAGAGTTTTTGAAAGAATTGAAATGTGTGAAGGAATTGAAATCTGTCATAAATTGGAATTGGAATTTGAATCTGTAATCTGTTTGGTTGGCAGAAAATAGAATTGAAATTTAGTTTCAGTAATATAAAAAAACAAAATTGCCCCTCTTGTTTTTTACTTATTTTTAGTTTGTTTTATAACTTTTACGTAAAAATATATTATATAAATTATAAAAATATTAAAATTTTATTTTATTGATTAAGCAGTCATAGCAGTAAATTATGAAAATCATCCTAATAAACATCATTACAATACATATACGCTTAAATTCAAGTATCACATGTCTCAAATTATCGCCTTCTCAAATCACCAGTTTCACATTGTAAGCCGGACAGATTCAACATGGTGGAGGAAGGCATATATATATATGTATATATATATATAGAGAGAGAGACGAGACTCATTTGAGGCTGAGGCTGAGGCTGAGGTAGGTAGCGACGGAACAACGAAATCATGCGACCGCGACCGATGAAGAAAATGCTGCTATTGAGGGTGTGGAGGCGACGACAACCGATGACGAAGATGATGTGACGGAGGGTCCGGAGGTGACAGCGACCGATGAAGAAGATGCGGCGGATGGTCCGGAAGGGATGACAACCAATGAAGGAGATGATGTGGGGGAGGGTCCGAAGGTGACAACGACCGATGAAGAAGATGCGGCGGACGTTCCGGAGGTGACGGCGACCGATGAAGAAGATGATGTGGCGGAGGGTCCGGAGGCGATGGCAACCAATGAAGAAGATGATGCAACCGAGGAAGATTCCCTCATTAAAGTGAACCAAACACAGAAATCCTTAGGAATTGGATTCCAATCCCTTCATAATCCTAAGGATTCCATCAAACCAAACGCTATTTTAGAGTCTGTGGATTCTAATTCTAGAACAAGTTTCTTCTTCTTTGACTTCTCTGGTTGAGTATCTTGTGAGCTCACTACAACTTTTCTTTTTCGTATGGCTTTTTCAGTCAATTCAGCCTTAGTTACTTCCTTTATTTCATTCTCCCCTTCAATATACCTCCTCCTCTGTCTGATCCTTCTCTTTTTGCATGATTGACGGTCCAGCGTGATCTTTTACCGTCAGGGGCCATGAGGTTGATAAGCTGCTCTTTAGCAGCTGCAGCTAAGGATTGTCCAACGCGAAGTATCTTTGGTGCCATTGTGAAGATTTGTGAAAGTTGGCTGAAAAGGTAAAGAGAAATACAAGGAGGAGAAGATGTTGGACACAAGAGTTGAAGCACAGAAGATATAGCAAGGAGAAATGGGATAGATGTGAAGTGAAACACTTTGGTTATGCATGGGCTTTTAAAGAACAAGGCTGGACCTTTCATACCCTAGCACACAACGTGGAGCATTGTCACACGCCGTGTGACTTTGGTGACTGCACGTCGTGGACCCACGTCACATGCCGTGGGCCCCTCGGCTTCAGCAACTTCCAATTGCTCAGTGATGAGTTAAATCAACTTCAATTTCACTCCGATCTTACATGTTACCAAAGAGTCAGCCACATTTTTTTTACCATGAATTGATTGTGAGAAGTGCACATGACCCTATGTCACGTTTGATAGTGTTTTACAATTATGACTTGCACTATTATTTTTATTTGATTTCACCCTCTTTATTTATTTTTTTGTTTTAAAATATATGATTTTTTTGTGATTTTGGGTTTAACAAAATAAAATAAAACAAGACCAAACTACAAACTACGAATGGAAATCTCGACGAAAGAAAATGAAAAATCGGGTTGCCTCCCGATAAGCGCCTCACGTATTTCCGAGTCTTGAGCTTGACTCGCCCCCGAGTTAAATTACTTGGGGTAGATCAGCATGACCTCCTCGAGGTCGGGTTCTTACGTATGATTGTAGAATTTCAAACGATGTTCATTAACTCGAAATGGACCTCTCTCGGATTCAAAATCAATGAACCCCATGCGTGTAACACCTGCAAACCTGGGCTAGTAGATTAGCGGGTTTACGGTATGTGTTTGTTTGCGTTTTAAATTGCTGTAATTAATTAGGTGATTAATTAAGTGTTATTAGTTTATTAATTAACTTATTAAATCATTGAAATTTGAATAAGTATGTATGTATAAGTGGCCGTATGTATGTATGTACATGCATATAGTGGGTTCTACACGTGGGGTGTATGTGGGAGTATGGTGCCACCTAACTTTGCATGTACATTTGTGAGTGTGTGTCACCTGTTTCATTACCTCAACATTCAAGAAAGTGTGTGTGTGTTCTTGCTAAGAAAACCGAAAGAAAAAGAAGAAAAAGAATCGGGATTTTAGAAGTGTTCTTAAAGGAATCAAGATTTAAGGTTGGTATATATAATTATGTTATGTTATTACTTATCATTAATATGTCTTTCAAAAGAATCTGTAATCATAAGTGATTATATGGGTCTTTGCATGATTAGAATGAAGAACACCATGATCGGTTTAGGTAGAAAAGGATTTTATGATTTTGTATATTCATATGACTTATATGTTAATATGATGTTCATAACATGAGAATGTGTTTAATCTATGTTTCTGGAATGATAGTTATGAAATTATGAAAATCTGGGTTTGGATTACTATACGTTCAAGTTATCGGATTTGATATTTATGAAGCTCTCGGATTGTTGAGAAGAAGAAATCCGAGTCTTTCTTAAATCCGGAAGTATTGAAAACCGAAACTTGAATCATGGGAACTCCAAATCCGATTGAAATATATAAAGAGGAACACAAAAACCGAGACATTGAAATCCGATTGATTGAATCCGAAACACATGAAATCCGACACTCTTGAATCCGGGACTTTGAAACCAAGTGCTTGATATCCGATTAAGGTAAATCCGATAGTTTTGGAATCCATCGGATTCCCAAATCTGACACAGGTGAAATCCGACATTTGAGTTGCGGATTTTCAAGAATCCGACACTTTTGAGTTTTATTTGTATTTGTTTACTGTTTGTTGATGTTATGTATGAATTATAAATATACAATGAGATATATATTTAAGAGATTTGGACTGACTGGTTGTTATTATGTTTTCAGGAAATCCAAAGGCTCAGTAACATTAGATTTCTGAGTGCTTCCTCTTAACTTGAAAGGAGAGTGGATGTTGGATGCGAATGGTAAAGATTGTGTTTAATATTATTGATGTGAGGCATGATTGTATTTGATGGTTTGATACTAAAACTGTTGATTGTGAAATTAAATTATTGATGACTGTTGCGTGACTATTTGTCGATACGCACTCTTAGTATGATTTTGAGTTGCGTTTGAGAAGTCAGCTATACGTGGAATTGGGCTGGGCTCGTTTACTGGTTGGTTGAACAGTGGTAGACTTACTGTTGCATATGTTGAACCGTCAGGGGCCATGAGGTTGATAAGCTGCTCTTTAGCAGCTGGAGCTAAGGATTGTCCAACGCGAAGTATCTTTGGTGCCATTGTGAAGATTTGTGAAAGTTGGCTGAAAAGGTAAAGAGAAATGCAAGGAGGAGAAGATGTTGGACACAAGAGTTGAAGCACAGAAGATATAGCAAGGAGAAATGGGATAGATGTGAAGTGAAACACTTTGGTTATGCATGGGCTTTTAAAGAACAAGGCTGGACCTGTCATACCCTAGCACACAACGTGGAGCATTGTCACACGCCGTGTGACTTTGGTGACTGCACGTCGTGGACCCACGTCACATGCCGTGGGCCCCTCGGCTTCAGCAACTTCCAATTGCTCAGTGATTAGTTAAATCAACTTCAATTTCACTCCGATCTTGCATGTTACCAGAGAGTCAGCCACATTTTTTTTACCATGAATTGATTGTGAGAAGTGCACATGACCCTATGTCACGTTTGACAGTGTTTTACAATTATGACTTGCACTATTATTTTTATTTGATTTCACCCTCTTTATTTATTTTTTTGTTTTAAAATATATGATTTTTTTTGTGATTTTGGGTTTAACAAAATAAAATAAAACAAGACCAAACTACAAACTACGAATGGAAATCTCGACGAAAGAAAATGAAAAATCGGGTTGCCTCCCGATAAGCGCCTCACGTATTTCCGAGTCTTGAGCTTGACTCGCCCCCGAGTTAAATTACTTGGGGTAGATCAGCATGACCTCCTCGAGGTCGGGTTCTTGCGTATGATTGTAGAATTTCAAACGATGTTCGTTAACTCGAAATGGACCTCTCTCGGATTCAAAATCAATGAACCCCATGCGTGTAACACCCGCAAACCTGGGTTAGTAGATTAGCGGGTTTACGGTATGTGTTTGTTTGCGTTTTAAATTGCTGTAATTAATTAGGTGATTAATTAAGTGTTATTAGTTTATTAATTAACTTATTAAATCATTGAAATTTGAATAAGTATGTATGTATAAGTGGCCGTATGTATGTATGTACATGCATATAGTGGGTTCTACACGTGGGGTGTATGTAGGAGTATGGTGCCACCTAACTTTGCATGTACATTTGTGAGTGTGTGTCACCTGTTTCATTACCTCAACATTCAAGAAAGTGTGTGTGTGTTCTTGCTAAGAAAACCGAAAGAAAAAGAATCGGGATTTTAGAAGTGTTCTTAAAGGAATCAAGATTTAAGGTTGGTATATATAATTATGTTATGTTATTACTTATCATTAATATGTCTTTCAAAAGAATCTGTAATCATAAGTGATTATATGGGTCTTTGCATGATTAGAATGAAGAACACCATGATCGGTTTAGGTAGAAAAGGATTTTATGATTTTGTATATTCATATGACTTATATGTTAATATGATATTCATAACATGAGAATGTGTTTAATCTACGTTTCTGGAATGATAGTTATGAAATTATGAAAATCTGGGTTTGGATTACTATACGTTCAAGTTATCGGATTTGATATTTATGAAGCTCTCGGATTGTTGAGAAGAAGAAATCCGAGTCTTTCTTAAATCCGGAAGTATTGAAAACCGAAATTTGAATTATGGGAACTCCAAATCCGATTGAAATATATAAAGAGGAACACAAAAACCGAGACATTGAAATCCGATTGATTGAATCCGAAACACATGAAATCCGATACTCTTGAATCCGGGACTTTGAAACCAAGTGCTTGAAATCCGATTAAGGTAAATCCGATAGTTTTGGAATCCATCGGATTCCCAAATCCGACACTAGTGAAATCCCACATTTGAGTTGCGGATTTTGAAGAATCCGACACTTTTGAGTTTTATTTGTATTTGTTTATTGATTGTTGATGTTATGTATGAATTATAAATATACAATGAGATATATATTTAAGAGATTTGGACTGACTGGTTGTTATTATGTTTTTAGAAAATCCAAAGGCTCAGTAACATTAGAATTCTGAGTGGATGTTGGATGCGAATGGAAAAGATTGTGTTTAATATTATTGATGTGAGGCATGATTGTATTTGATGGTTTGATACTGAAACTGTTGATTGTGAAATTATATTATTGATGACTGTTGCGTGACTATTTGTTCGATACGCACTCTTAGTATGATTTTGAGTTGCGTTTGAGAAGTCAGCTATACGTGGAATTGGACTGGGCTCGTTTACTGGTTGGTTGAACAGTGGTAGCCTTACTGTTGTATATGTTGCTTCTGAGTGGGATTTCACTGTGCAAATTCAGTAGAGGGCTATCGGTAAACCTTTGCTTTGGCCGGCATTGGTTGTAGGTTCTGTGCTGAACCGCCGGTCTTCTTAGAGTTGTGATTACATGATTAATATTGACTTGATGTTTGCTTTTGGGTTTAGCCTCTACTCACTTAGATTTGTGCTAATTCCATACAGTTGTTGCTTTTTACAGGTTGTGTTTGTGAGTTCTTGGGGAAGGAAAAGTTGACCTAACTCTGATGTCAAGTTTTAAAAGAAACGAGCCAGTCTTTTGTAACACAGAGTTTCGTTTGTGTTACCAGTAGAAATGTTTAACATCAGACATAAATTTCCGTTTCTGCTGATGTGCCAGCCCTTTTTTGGATGAACCCTGCTGCTAGATAATTAGCTATGTCAGCATACCAAGGTTCTTCCTCTTGTTAAGACTCGATCATCTGTAAGAACTCATTAGGAAACGTGTCGTCGATAGTAGACTTGTTGAGTTCTTCGAGATTTGGATTCTCGAGTCTGTAAAGGTGATCAACAGCTAAATTTTCTACGCCTTTTTTTATCCCGGATCTCAATATCGAATTCTTGCAGGATCAGAATCCAACGAATGAGCCTGGGTTTTGCATCTTGTTTAGCGAACAGGTATTTGAGAGCGGAGTGCTCGGTGTATACTATGGTCTTCGATAGGACTAAGTACGGGTGGAATTTGTCGAATGCAAATACCACAGCCAGGAGCTCTTTTTTGGTAGTAGTATAATGCTCTTGTGCATCTGTAAGAGTCCTACTTGTATAGTAGATGGGCTAAAAATGATTGTTCTTTTGTTGGTCAAACACCACTCTGAGTGCATAATCATTCGCATCTCACATAAGCTCGAATGGAAGGGACCAATCGGGCGGCACCATGATAGGCGCATGTGTGAGCTCATGTTTTAACAGATCAAATGATTTCACACATTCTGGTGAGAAAACGAATGGTGTATCCTTCTCGAGTAGTTGGGTCATGGGTCAGGCGATTTTAGAAAAGTCTTTAATGAAACGCCTGTAGAAGTCGGTGTAACCCAAGAAGCTACAAACAGATTTAACATTTGTAGGTGAAGGGAGTCACACGATAACGTTGATTTTGGATTTGTCGACCTCCAACCCCACACTCTAGATTTTATGTCCGAGAACAATGCCTTCTCAGACCATAAAGTGACATCTTTTCCAGTTCAACACGAGGTGAGACTCCTCGCATCAAGCTAGGATGCGATCAAGGCTAGCAAGACAAGAGTCAAAAGAACTGCCAAAAAAAGAAAAATTGTCCATAAAGACCTCCATGCAGTCCTCAATCATGTCATGGAAGATTGCCATCATACACCGCTGAAAAGTAGCAGGAGCGTTACAAAGGCCAAATGACATCCTCCTATAAGCAAAAGCTAGTCCCAAAAGGACAGGTGAAGGTGGTTTTCTCCTGATCCTTTGGGTCTACAGGTATCTGGAAATATCCAGAGAAATCGTCAAGGAAACAATAGAACTCGTTCCCTGCCAGTCTCTCTAGCATTTGATTGATGAAAGGGAGTGGGAAATGATCTTTACGGGTATCATCATTGAGTTTTCTGTAGTGAATGCATACCCGCCATGCCATGACCATACGAGTTGGAACGAGTTCGTTCCGTTCATTGAGAACAATAGTCGTACCTCCCTTTTTAGGAACTACCTGAACGGGGCTTACCCAAGGACCATCAGAGATTGGATAGATGAGCCTAGCATCCAATAATTTAATCACCTCCTTCTTAACTACTTCCTTCATATTGAGGTTCAACCTCCATTGTCGATGCACACATGACTTATAAGTATCCTCCCTGAGGATTTTGTGTGTACAATAAGAGGGGTTGATCCCAGGTATGTAAGCAGTTTTCCAGACGATCTCCCCTTTGTGGGCCTTAAGAACACGAAGTAAACTTTCTTTCTCACTCTCGGAAAGGGTGGAAGAAATTATAACAGGTAGAGAAGACTCTCCTAGCAGATACGCATACTCGAGATGGGAAGGTAAAGGTTTCAGTTCAAGAGTAGGAGGCTCCTTGAGAGAAGTTTTGATCCAGATTTTCTCACTAGGATAGATTTGCTCGAATGCTCCATCGGTCGATTGGGCATCTACGGCTTCAGCATGTAGGATTTCTTCGAGCTCTCGCATCATGGCATCCGGGTTAATGGCATGAGTACCAGTACCCAACAAGCTTTCCTCGGAAGTGTCTATCATCAGAAAATTCTCCACTTCGGCATTGAGGTAATTGTCAATGATATCAACAAAATAGCAGGAGTCGTCAGTAGTGTATGCATGTGACATGGCTTTGTCTATAGAGAAAAGAACCCTATCATCAGTTATGCCTAGATTTAGTTGTTTTTTCGAGACATGTACAATGGAATCTGCAGTATTTAGAAATGGCCTACCAAGAATTAAAGGCACATGACTATCCTCTTTCATTTCTAGGATGACAAAATCAACAGGAAAAACAAATTTCTCCACTTTAACAAGGACATTTTCAGCTATTCCAATAGGATATTTAAAACTACGATCAGCAAGTTGCAGGCACATTCTGGTTTGCATAAGTTCTCCTAAATCTAGTTTAGCATACAAAGTAGATGGCATCAAATTAATGCTAGCTCCTAAGTCTGCTAAAGCATTACACACAGTATCAGAACATAAAAAACAAGGGATAATGAAACTCCCTGGATCTCCTAGTTTTGGAGGCATGGCTGCAGTTTGCATATTGGCTGAACATTGCTCCCCAAGTGGTAAGGTAGTGTGAAAGTCCTTTGAATGTGATAACAGATGAGTAACTTAGAATACTTGAACAAAAGATGAAGAGTTTAGTTAAGCACACGTATGAACACTTTGCATGTAAGCTTAAATATTTTCTAATATTGCTTTGAACGTGATACAAGCTGATGAGTTGCAATTGGCAAAGGTTACCTTGCAAACTAGGTTTGCAAGGTATTTAAACTCAAAGCGTCAGGCACCTAAAGTCACATGGGCCCATACATGACAACTAGAATAACAACAATATTAAAGTGGGCTAAGACCATTACAATTTCTAGTCTAGTAATAATAAATTACATATTACAAAAGAACACAAGGCTAACAAACTAATATTGCTCTAACATTCTCCCCCTTTTGTTGCCTTGTGATGAGCAAGTATGTTTCATCGGTTGCTTTGGCCAAGAAGTCTTTCCCAGCTTCTGATGACCTTTCTCTCTTGAACCTTTTCTTCCAGCTGATCCATAATTCTAGTCATCTTTACCAATTCATCTTGATCAGTTAGGTGTCTGTTGTTGAAGCAAGTTCTGCAGTATTTTGATTTGCATCTTTGTAGTGTACCATCAGAATATGCATTGAGCTCGGAGAGTCTAAGGAATGCCTTGCCACCTTTGAGATTTGACATTACGAATCCATCGGCACCTTCATAATTCTAGTCGTATTTGTCAATGATTGTGTATTTTCTGATTTTATTGAGTTTGGAGTGTTGTTGTTTAGGATTCAATACATTTATCTTTGAAAGATCGGCCTACACACCTAATTGTAGATCATGAGTACGGCACAGAAGGATTTTCTTCCTCATGAAGTCCCTTATCACTGTCATACCTCTTTGCTCCTCTCTGTTTTTGCCTGTTTTGCACGCCAGCTCATCCTCCAAATGTGTGATGTTCCCCAAGTTCAGATGTCTCAGTTCAACCTCATGAAATATATACCTCTTCCCGTCAACTCTTGTAACATGGAAGTGGACCATCGCGTAGTTTATGAAGTTACGTATGTACACGTAGTCAATCTTTACACTCAGAAACTTGGAGGCCACTTGTTCTTTCGGACTTGCGTGGAAGGTGGTGGCAAACCAATTTATATTTTTTATGTTACTGAGATTTTATCATGTATAGATCATCAACATCTCTAACCTCATCTAAAAAGATCTGTGGTATTCTTTCTTCAAGATATGGAGCGTTGAGCCACTGTGTCGACCAACAGGGTTGAGCTTTTGCCAGTGCTTCCCTAGGCCAGATATTTTCTATGGTTGACCTTTCTGCTATAACTCTTTCGTGAGTGGCCAATGGTTTGGGTCCTCCATGGTAAATTTTGGGTATGAGCCACTCCCCTTCATGTTGTTCAGATTGTTGCGTTGCTGCTGACTGATAAGATCAATGGGTGCAACATTGAATTGCCCCTACTATGGTGGAAAAATGTTTAGCAGCTCCCGGTTGATTGTTGAAAAGACTTTGCGGATATTTATCAGCAGAACTTCATTCACTTCCTCAGATATGGGCCTTTTGCCCTTGGATTTTTCATTTAAGACTTCGGGAAGGTTCAGGTTCAGGGTCATTAGTTGTTGTTCGGACTTATGAGATTTGCATTGTAGGGATTTTGGGTTTCTCCACCTCTGGCTCTACTCCTTGGCCAAGATTGAACTCAAACTCTGTTTCAGTTTCCTGCTCTTTTGTTTATCACCACTACCATTGCCACTGCCACTGCCACTCTGGCCCTCTCGAGGTTTTGATACTGGAGCGGCTTCTAATCGTAGAACTGTGCTTTGCACGCCGATGTATCTCCTCAGCCTTTTCTCCCCCTCATGATGTCCTGGATCCTCATGATCATCATGCCTCCTCTTTCGGTTGTCTGCTTAAGCTTTGCAGGAGGTCTCCACCACTTCCAGTCGCATACTAATCCCGTATACAACTTCCGTTAGGGAATTTAGGGTTTGCATGACTGTCTCTTGAAAGTTGGTGGAGCTAGAGGGTGGTGTTTGGGGTTGAGATTGTAGTGTTACTAGGAGGTTGGTTTGTTCAGTTTTGGGAGACGCAACACTATTCAGTTTGGCATGAAGCAGGTCCTTGAGTACATCGATTATGTAATCTTGCTCAACGATGATTGGTGGTCTGTTTTCGAGGTTTTGGATTTGAGATTTGAGTGGGTTGATTTCAGAATGGAGACGGGTGTTAACATAGTCCTTCAGGCTAGAGTCAAGGCGGGAGAACATAGAATCCATATAGATTATATGTTCAGTTGTAACCCCGAGCTCACGAAGAGGTCCGGTTCGCACAGGGATTCTTTTAGCCCCGTGGCCTTCACGCAGTGTTGGCATAGTGGTAGCACTGGAGGAACTTCCGCTCGATCCTCGTGACACTTCTACAATAAAGGCCGCTACGGGTGTTCCGGAAACGTCACTTAGACGTGCTAGTGGTGATCGTATCCTAGCGAAAGATTGGAAACCAGTTAAGATAGGCGCTAGACTCAACTGTGATTGAACTGAAGGTATGGACGGGGGTGGCAGTCCACTGATTTCAAAACCAGCAAACTCTGAATGAGATGCCGACTGTGTACCTGTTAGATCCCCGTGGAAGAAACTGCTTCCATTTGAGTGAAAGCAAAGTGGCTAGTGGGGTGAGGTGCTTGCAGTGGTGGGATGCCAGTGTCTATTTCAATACGAGCTGGAACAGTGTACCGACCGGTAGCAGATTTGGCGACCCAGCTTTTTGGTGCTTGAGAACCCTCACTCTCTTTCTTTTCTTGCTCACTCTCACTATCACTCACAACAACATTCATTTATACATCTTCTTTTTCAATGATAGGTACATCGCAAAAAGTGCCAGATATTTCAGATAGATCGTGGTGGATGTCCTCTTCATGGTCAGAAACTTGCCTAGTGCCAGATGACTCAAAAGTAATCGGAGATGATCTTGGGCCAAATGAAACAGATTGCCCAGAGGAGGATGATTCAGCATTAGTTCTTTCTGTTGAGGACGTACTCTCTGATTTGTTGCTTTTGGAGGCCTCACAATCACTAATTACAACTCCCTCACTCTCGTTTATGTCTGCTCCCTCACCACTTCCACCACCCCTCTCACTTGTTTCTTGCCTCTCTTGCACGACCCTGCTCCAGGCACCCCTGTGCACACGAGCTCCTAGATGACTAGGACCCTTACTAGGTGCTACGGCTCCCGGGGTAGGCACAACCGGCTCTGGTTGCGCCATAGGAGCTATCCTATGCACTCTCATATACTCCCTCACTACGTCACTTTCCTGATCGAGCATATGAATTAGACCGGTAGGCACAGTCATGGCTTGCACATTAGGCAAGTCCCGTATGGGAATGAATCCGGTTATGCATTGTACAGGGACTTAGGGGTTTTCCAGTCTGTGGGGGATTGATCGATAGTAGTCTAGGTCAATGAGCAAGAGTATTGTTAAAAACTACTGGAACGGTATGAAAGCTTTCCACCTGGTGGTGGCCTTCTCGTTGACCATTCTGACGATCTCCTCGAATATGATAGTGGCATAGTCAAGGTGCATGTGATATGCAACACCTGCTAGCAGCAGTAATGAGTAGTAGGAGCCGCCGTCTGTACCCCTGTGTATGCCAGTTAGGGTTCTGAAGATAATTGTGGCCAGTGTTTGACAGAGAGGGACAAGGTTTGCCCTTTTGAATTTATGGATTTATTCAAGTTCACCATCATATCCTAACCCATGGATGAGCTCCAATAGTTCATCAACTATTGGTGCTTCATCAAATTCAGTTTTGCCAACATGGTGCCTGGAGTTGGGAAGGGATAGAAGATACCGTAACCTTGCAGCCGATAGAGTGATTCTTAAGTTTTCAACAACACCATGGAGACATGGTTGACCGAGGCGGGTGGTTCCCTCATGGAAGGTTTACCATAGTTGTTGGAGGTATATTTCTAGTACATGGGTTTCAGAAGTGTTAGGGTTTTCAGTGATGGCTCGGCGAAGTGGGTGGGCTCGGATTATTTCAGAAGTTGCTGCTAGTTTTAGGCGTGCATCAGTGGGCACGAGGCTTTCCTCGGGTAAGGGTTGAGCAGGCTGATTAGCAGCCATCTGAAACAAGTAGTAAAAAAATAGATCAGTAAAGTAGACAAATGCAGTTTATGTAGTGAGGAGTTGATTTGAATTCACATGTAAATGTTGACTTTGACTCTGTCTTCGCTTGATGTTTGAATCACATGTAAATACCATAAATGCAACCAAAACCTTTTAGTGTTACCACAGTCAATCTCACGATCATAAACAAAATAGTAGGAAATCCAAGATTACCATAAATGCAACCAAATCAAAGTTATGCCGAAGGCATCTACCCACCTCACCAAGGCCTCTAGACATCCTGCGGATACAAAACATTTAACACACTGGGTTAGTTATAGACATAGCTAGTGAGTACAACCAAAAACATTTGTCTTTTCAAAACCAAATCATCAACTTTTTGAAAATACGAGTTTAGAAACAATCATACTTTAAAAACATCCACATAAGCACATAAGGATGCGGGTCTGTCCATTAAGCCACAATGTCTCCACGTGGTATCTAGCCACGGTCAACACGTGCCCACATGGGGGATAAACACATCTCCTCGTCAAGGTAGGGGAAGCACGAAGTAGTCCACCATACAACGGGTATCTGGAGTGAATGACTTGTTCCCCAAATCCACTCGTGTTGCTTAGGTTTGGTGGCTCATCAGCCCATTGAACCCACACGGTCATGATGTGTACTATAACCCCACTCAACTCTCTACACCAACTCCTCAACCTCCCGTGTATCAAGGTTCCTCAATTGTCGAAGCCACATGAACCAGTACATGTGTCAATGGTTAGGAACCCTGATGATACAAAGTACATATCTCAACACTAGTCCGGACCAAATTACATACCACAAGGGTCACATATAACATGCCATAAAGGCCAAGTAATCCAAGCAATCAAGCTTATCAATGAACACATAAGTGTTAACATCATTTCAACAAACAATACCACATTTGGCATCTCAATGCCCACAATACACACAAAGTGTTAACATCATTTCATTTACTTAAAAAACATATGTGTTGTTCAATTTCAAAGCTTACTCCTTCATGGAGTACCATATTTTCTAGAAACCATCAAGTAAAAGCACAACATTAACATAGACCATCTCCGAAATAAAGTAATGGTCTTATTTTGAAAACCATTTTTTAAAACACATCATATTTCGAGTTCACAATTTCCACATTCTTTGTACTCATAACCTTCATAAAAAATTTGCCAAACATTTAAACACATTATAAAATAAGTCCATAGTTTCCACATCCTTTGATTCAACAAGTTTCATCAAACATTTGCCAAACAATCAAAACACAATCATGATGACTTGAAAACTTTAACAAAAGTTGGGTATCCACAGGGTGTACTCACCTGAGGGCGTGATGAGGATCACAACCCCATGCAAACCAAAGCTCAAACACTTGATCACAAATCATAAGTTTAATTTACACAAGTTAACCAAAAACAAGATTTCTAAAACTCAAGTCTAGTCTTAGACACTCTTTCGGGTCTTAAAAGACTTTATTTAAACCTTCTACAACCATTGGAATCAAACCCCAAACATATATAAGGTCAAAATGGGTCAAAAACATGTTTTTGCCATGTGCCGGGAACCTTGTGCCACAAAAATTTCCTTGGAAACAAGTCCTTCGCAGAGCAATGGCCTCGTGCTGTGACCCACCTAGCTAACGCCGCGAGCTAGCCTGAACAGTAACTTTCTTCTATTTTCTTACTGCAATTACGACCCAAATTTAAAAATCTTCAAACAAAACTCATAGACTACATAAAATGAAGTTCAATATACTACAAAGAAACCTCAATATCACCATATGACTTCAATTCATCAAGACTTGGATAATCGAACCCTAATTTAATTGTTTTGACCCATTAACTAGATTAATAGCAAAGATCAACAATTTATCACCAAATACACTATGTATAGCTCAAATCAAACATAAAATATAGTTAAAACTTACTTGATCAAGAGCCCATTTGTTCTTGCTCTTCCTTGCCTAAAACCTAAACCTTTGATCATGGTTTGAGTGTTAGAACACATATTAGGAACTAGAAATACCACAAGTCACAAGGTTTTTCTCTTGATTCTTCTTCCTCCTTGCTCTCCTCCCCTTTCTCGATCCTTCTCCAGGCTTCATGGCAGCCAAAAATGACTCACTTGAGTCAAATTGGGTTATTTATACCCAATTTTTCACTTTCAGCCCCTCGAGTTCCCAACTTGCCACTTTTAACCCTTCGTGTTTCATTCAATCTACATATAACTCTTAGATTATAACATCTATATTAGCAATTGTTTAATGCTTTAACCAATTGCACTTGGTGCCTTACCATTAGTACTTCTTGGGCTAATGTCATTAAATAACTAAAATCACATGTAAAGCAATAAATTTCCAAATTATTATTAATATAACATAATTTGTTTTACCCACATATAAAACGCTTTATTAAGCAATATAAATGGTGTTCAAAATTTTAGAATATTACAATTTTGACTTTTGATTAAAGCATCTTTGAATAATGTAAAAATTTGTCTAAGTGTTGAAAGTCGGATGAAGTGTTCAACCGAAAGTCGCATGAGTTTGGTAATTGGAGAATCGCATGAGATGAGTCACATTCAAGTGAAAGTCGCGTGTATGAATTCCAAGTGGAAGTCGCATGGGTGAATTTCACTTGAAAGTCACATGGTGAACTTTACATGAAAGTCGCATGGATGGACTTTACATGAGAGTAGCATGGATAGAATTTACATGAGAGTCGCATGAGTGAACTTTACATGAAAGTCGCATGGGTGAACTTTACACGAAAGTCGCATGGGTGAACTTTTCATAAAAGTCGCATCGAGTAACTTTTCTTGAAAGTCGCATGAGTTTGTTCTATTAAAGGTCGCATGAATTAATTCAAGTGAAGATCGCATGGATTAAGTCATGTGAAAGTCGCATGAGTTTGTTCCACGTAAAGGTCGCATGAGTTAATTCAGGTGAAAGTTGCATCAGTTTAGGTCATCCGAAAGTTGGATGGAGTCAATGTTATTCGAAAGTTGCATCAGCTTAAGGTCATAAAAGTCGCATGGACTTGAAGTCAGTTGAGGGTCGCATGGACTTGAAGTCAGTTGAGGGTCGCATGGGCCTTTTGTGATGTGAAAGTCGGATGGAAGTACACTTGGTGATTTTCTAAATGAAAGTCGCATGGATTGAGTCATGTGAAGATCGCATAGACTTGTTTGAGCAAAGATCACATGGACTTGTCCGTCCGAAAGTCGGATAGGTCAAAATCATTCCAAATTTAGATGGTTCAATGAGTCAATCATTCCATATTCAAGAGCATTCAGTACCAAACTAAGACTAATTTTTAGACAAAATGTGTGCTTGTGGACTCGAGGTGTGTACTAATCGACTTGGAATTCGACAATAATTATTTAAGTGTTTCCAAAAAAAATTTAAACAACCCATAAGTACACGAATTTGGCTTGAGAATGCTCTGTTCAAAGATGAACATGAATAGAGACTTTATTTCTAAAACCCATTTCATTTGACTGTGATTTCGTGTGTTTCTGAGCATCATTTTTGTGCCAACCTGTTTGCAAACATCAAAAACATACTTTAGACTACTCAAACACTTCAACTTGCACTATTTGAGATGTTTTTGAATCAAAATAAAGAAAACTCAAAAAAACTGTTCGATAGTAGAGAAGAACATGATTTTGATCACCCAAATGGCTCGAAATATCTTATAATTGTGATATTACCTTTGGATTTGATGTTGAGAAACACTAAAGTATCACAAAAGAGAAACTTCGATCGAATTGAGGTTTTGGCAGTTTAGGAGAGAAGATGAACAATGTTTGCGTTTGTGTTTTTGAATTTTTGAATGTGTGAGAGAGAAGGAAGGTCAGATAGCCATATATATAGACTATCCGACTATCGGATTAAGTTGGGTCGGGGTTATCCAACTGTCGAATCAACCCAGATTGGCCCAAATGTCCAGTTCAACCTGTTTAAGCCCAAAACATAGAAATTAAATTGATTTTCTAGCTGTTATTATTTTCTACTTCATTTGGGCTTATTTTGATGAATCTAAAAGGAATTGTGTGTGAACTCCCCTAAATTATAAATAGGCATGAAAATATTATGTCCGGTCTACTAGCCGTTAAGTACAGTAAAGAGCCAATCATACCCCTATAGGTTTTCAAGTCAACTACCTTTCCGTCAAGATCAGCAGACAACTTGGTTTTGAAGACATAGGGGATGATTTAGATGTGCAATCAGACATTTCATATTTACTTAATAAATCATTGATGTATTTAGATTGATTTATGAAAATGTCAGTTGAAATTAGTTTAACTTGTAATCCAAGGAAGAAATTCATTTCTCCCATCATGTTCATTTCAAAATGGTTTGCCATTAGTTTAGAAAACTTGAGACTGTACTATGGATTTGTGGAACCAAAGATAATATCGTCTAAGTATATCTAGACTAGGATATAGTCATCTCCAATCTTCTTGGTGAACAGTGTGGTGTCGGTCCGTTCTTTAGAGTATCCTTCATTTACCATATAGGCCGTTAGAACATCGTACCAAGCTTGTGGAGCTTGTTTGAGTCCATATAAAGCCTTGTCAAGTATATAAACATCATTTGATCTTTTAGGATCGACAAACCCTTCCGGTTGGGATACATAAACTTCCTCTTTTAGGATTCCATTTAAAAAGGCCGTTTTTACGTCAATTTGATAGACCTTGAAATACCTGTAAGCAGCATATCCTAGGAATACCCGAATAGCTTCTATATGGGCAACAAGAGCAAAGGTTTCATCATAATCAATGCCCTACTACTGATTGTATCCTTTGGCTACCAGTCGAGCTTTGTTTCGAATCACTACTCCATCAGAATCCTTCTTGTTTCTAAAGACCCACTTGGTACCAACAATAGTTTTGTTGTCGGGTCGAGGCACCAGTCTCCAAACTTCCAGGCGTGTGAACTGATCCAACTCATCTAGCATTGCTAGGATCCAGTCAGCGTCTTGTAGAGCATCCGCAGTGCGTGTAGGTTCCGTCATGCTTGGGAAACTTGAGAACTGATACTCATTGGCTATGGCGGATTGAGTCTAAACGCTAACATCTTTGTTTCCAATAATCTGCGTCTCAGGGTGTGCAGCAGTCCATTTGGTCACATGGGGGTTGGGGCTATCATTAAGTTCATCGTCTGCATCCTGAGGAAAGAATTCTTCCGGCCGTTGTTGTGTGGATGTTTTAGCCTCAGGTGTTGATAATTGTGGAGTGTACTGAGGTGTAGTGTTTCCTCGGTTCTCAGTATCAGCATCTTCAGTAGTGTTAACAGTTGAGTTTGATGCAGTGTACCGTTCACCCATAACAAAGAATGGGTCTACAGCAGAATCAACAGGTCTTGATGTAGAAGTAGTAGTCATTTGCGGTGAAAGTTCAAGAGATTCCTAAACAACATCTGCAAGCGTGTTGACAGGTACACAATTAGTTCCAGAATCATCATCTAAAAAATCAGATATATATATATATATATATTATATATGAGAGTTCATTCACGTTGGATATATTTGTTTCTTTTCGATTAAGTGCCAATCCTGAACTAATGTGTTCAGAAACGATTGGTGGTGACTCATGAGATAAAGATGTTGTTAGTGTATCGTCAAAAGTCATATTAATACTTTCAATCACAGCATTGGTTTGTTTATTTAACATGCGAAATGCTTTAGACTCAGATGAGTAACACAGGAAAACTCCATCATCTGCTTTGGGGTCGAATTTTCCTAAGTTAGGCTTTTCATTAAGGACAAAGCCCTATTACCAAACACATGGAAATGTTTAATATTAGGAACTCGGCCATTAGCTAGTTCATAAGGAGTTTTATTAAAGCAATGTTATAAGATAGTTTGATTTTGAGTATAGGAACCTGTGTTGACTGCTTCTGCCATAGGACAACATTGTTCGAGCTGCTTCAACAAGCGTTCGTTTTCTTCGTTCAACGATTTCTTTTTGTTCTGGAGTGCAAGCTGCAGAGAACTGATGCGTGATCCCCACAGTGTCAAGATAGGAATCCAAGACTTTGTTTTTGAATTTGGTGTCGTTGTCAATTCGTATTGTACCAACTCTTCCTTGTGATTGATTCTGCACCTGTTTGAGAAACGAGATGATTGTTGATGGACCTTCATCTTCCGTTCTCAGAAACTTGACCCACGTATACCTTGAGTATTCACCAACTATCACAAGAATATACTTCTTCCCATTTCTTGATTGAACTCTCATCGGACCACATAAGTCCATGTGTAGCAACCGGAGAGGTTCTTTTGTGCCGGACACCTGTTTGACTTTGTGTGATGCCCTTTTCATTTTTCCTTTCTCACAATGCTCACACAAATGTTCTTTCTCAAACTTGAGCTTCTGTATTCCATGAACTAAATCACCTGTTACCAATTTGTTGATATTCTTGAAATTAAGATGAGATAGTTTACGATGCCACATCCATGTGAGTTACGATGAGGCCTTGGACAGAAGACATACCGACTGTTTTCCCTCCAGGTTGGCTAGATCAATGGTATACAGGTTTGACCTTCTAGAGCCAGTCAGTATCACGTCACCATTTTCTGTTCTGACTGAGCAAGTCTTGGATTTGAAGTTGACTTCAAGTCCCTTATCACAAAAATGCCCAATACTAAACAGATTGTTACCCAGACCCTCCACATATGACACTTTGCTAATTTTTATATTTTCTTTTATTATATCTCCAATTCCCATTATTGGTGCAACATGGTCATTCCCAAAACGAACATTTCCCGAGTATTGTGGGACAAAGTTCGTGAGGAGACCCTTTTCTCCCGTCATATGCTTTGAACAGCCAGAGTCCAAGTACCACCGGATAGATACGTACACATAGAAAACAAAAGTTGTTGATGTACTGATATCGGCTAAAAGATACGTATAATTTATAGCCGATATCTCATTCATTAGTGCATTTTTATATTAAATTATGTTAATTATGGGTTAAATTGTTATATTCTTTGTTTTATAGCTCATAGGAGAAGAATTGAAGAAAATGGTGAAGAGATTGAAGAAAATGAGAAAAGCTGACAACCTCGACACACTTTCACTGTTTTGGCCGTATCTCACTCATACGAAGTCTGATTGAGGTAATTCAAGCGGACACAGAAACTAGACTCAAATGGCTACAATTATATGCGAAATGGAAGTTTATGTTCCAGATAATTCTTCACGGCGCGACCCTCTCAACCTCGCGGCGCGAAGCATGTTGGCAACATGCCTATAAATTCGAGTTTTGAACCCTAATTCCGAAGGAGATCATATTTTAGCCTAGGGTTTCATACCAGAGCCCTAAGGGGGAGATTTTGGGCAGCCAAGGGCATACTTTTGAGGGGAATCAAGCCAAGAGGTTAGATTTCTTACCGATTACGCCTGACAATTGAAGATCGGAGGCTACATCTTCTATAGGATTGCTTGATTCATCATCATTTGTCTATAATGGTGCATGAACTCTATCTTTTTCTATTTTTGATGTCTTGTAACTTGTCTATGATTTAACTCTTACGTTCACTTGGATGAGTTGAACCCTAGACTAGATTTGATTTATCTTATGGTTTATTTGATGTTTTCTTGAACAATTATCCGTTTATCAATTAAAGAACCCTTAAAGTTTCTAGCTTTAAGCTTTGGATGGTTGATTTATTGATTGCATGTGTTATTGATCACGAAAGTGTCATTATGGTGTGATTTCTTCTACTTTTCGCTTATGTGACGTAGTGGGCAACTCACTAGAGATAGGGGTTGAAGTTAACCACCAATAACTTAGTTAATTTCTTAAAGGACTAATTCTTGAAACGAAAGTTCTTGGATTAGGGGTGACGAGAGATCCGATCCTATAATTGAACGATAATTCGAGGTGTGTTATTTCATAGGCTTAGAGATGAAAATCCTAGGAACCGTGTCTTAGCATTGTGAGAGATTGAACAAAAGTTAATCAATCAACTTCTAGAGATTTCATCATTAATTGGGTTTTAACAATCAAATCTATGTTTGAGGGGATATGAATCTGAGTGAATTGCATCTTCAATATTGTCTTAGATCTGATTTCCTTTATCTCTGAGTATTTAGCTGCTTTTCTTTATTCGTTATTAAATCGTACTTTTGTTTACATAAAATCTGATAGGTTGATTAAATGTGATTTACTTATTCGATCTAGCTTTACCGTTCCTTGTGGAGACGATACCTAGACTTATCATTGCTATACTGTTACATGACCAGGTCATACTTGCGTGTTGTGTGGTAGTCAACTTTGGTATTTCTGTACTAAAAAATTTATAACCTGATTTCACACATCAAGTTTTTGGCGCCGTTGGCGGGGAACTGTGTTTAGTTTGGATAATTATATTACTATTATTCTATCGATCCTTTCTCGGGGATTTTATCCTCTTGAAAGTTATTTTCCCTATTTTTATTTCCATTTTATTTTAGTTTATTATTTTTGTATATTTCTTTTTCTATTCTACTCGGGGTACGTCTTTTGTGTTTCATTTGCAGATATGGACTATCAAGGATATTCATCTCTCTCATGGGATCACTGTACTAGAGGTTGCTATGATGATGAACAACCATCGATGACACCAGATGAGGTATACTACATGAACCTAGAATTGGTTGGTAACTATGAAGGTGGTGGTTCCAATTGTAACAACTACAACCACAATTGGGACATTGAATATTCAAGACCTGACCCTATCTATCAATGCAACTATTATGAGTCATATGGAACCAATCCTCTATTGTCTGAATCGAGGTTGGAAGGTATCTTGAAAGAATTTTTGGCGGGTCAAGAACAAATACACCAGCCAATAACTTCATTAGAGAAGAATCATCCGCTGGTTTCACCAAAGGACAACTGTTTAATGCCACCACCCTGTGATGATGATACACCTATGTGTTTGGCGCATGCGGCTTATTCGGTGAACCAAGAGCCAATCTCATGTAATCAAGAGCAACCCAAGTCTTCATTAGAGGTACTATTGGAAAGTTCATGATAGGGCAAGAAAAGAGAAATGATGAGTTCACACAATTTTTTAGAAATCAGCAAGCCTCAATCCAAAATCTAGAAAAGAATGTCAGTAGGATATCCCAGCAGCTATCCGAAAGACAGCTAGGAGGATTGGCCCCTACCACACACGAAAATCTAAAAGGGGGGTTTAGTTATGATGTACACGTGAAAGATGAATCCTTTGATGAGGTGGAGATGAAGGACATGATTCCAACGCATGATCTAACGACAACTTTCCAAGCCATGCCTCAACTAAAAGAAGTAAGCCTTCCACTCTTTTACTTTGATGATTCTGACTCGGATTAGAGTATATAGGATGATTTATATGAAGAGGTGGAATCGAGAGAAGAGACTCAATCAGATGATGACGGGCTGGATTACCTGGTGCATTTATTAAATGAGGAACTGAAGGATGAATCATCACTTGAAGATCCATCAATAAGCAGTCAAGTTGAATCTTCATCAGATGAACTAGAGCCAAGGTATGGAATACCCTCAACACCAAAGTCCCTTTGGGAGGAGCATTTGTGTTTAGAGAAGAATGATGTAAAGGATGGCTAGGAGAAAATTGGGAATCATTTGAAATATATGCCGGAGGATAAATCGAATTCAAGATCATTGAAAGGAATTAAAGTCCAAAATGCATTGGAAATAAAGGAGGAAACAAAGGAGCCGGAATGGAATTTAGTACCACTTGCTGAGCTTCAACCAGGTAAAATATTACCTTCAGGTATGTATCAATATTACCACCCGCAATTTATTTCAAGTGTGGGTTAGGTGCCATAATTCCTAGTAAATAAGGGCAGAGTCAAGCTAGAGACTCCGAAAAAAGAAAGCGCTTCTCCGGAGGCAACCCGTAGTTTTTAGTTTTTTTTCTGTTTTTAGTTCTGTTAGTCCTAGATTGAGTACGCGACAACAAATGTTTGTAGAAGGGGGGGTTGAATACAAACTTTAGCTTTTTAAAAATTTAAAGATACACCATTATATTTTTTTATCATTCTTATTGATTGTGAATCAAGAATTACATATACTAGAAGCGGAAATTCTAAGTACAATAAAAGGTGACAATCAATTTGTCTAACACATAGACAAGCTAACTCTAAAACAACTAATGTGTAAAGAGTGTTCAACACATGAACAAGTTTGGTTCTACATGATGCTTAAACTCTATGAATTTTCTCAACTAATGAGATTGCTTTGTGTTGTGTAGAAGCTTGTTCTTTTTTGGATATTTTGCATGTGCACCGTGCATGTATATTTATAGAAGTCTTGGCATCCGGTTGCATGAAGGAAGGAGACAAAGAGTGTGTGGCAATATAATATTTTAATTGTAAAGGTAGTGGGTGAAAAGTAAAGTTACTTTAATCCACTGTTTTATAAAAGTAATTGTACTTTTCTAAAAAAATGCAACCCACTCACAATATAAAATATTAAAACCCACATCTTCTGTCGTGTAAACTTTCTTTCCCTTTCCATGCTTGTACTTTAAACAACAACCATGCTTCTGTTTGATTTGACTTTACCAAGTATGGGATTGCCAGCCATACTTAGTTGTTGAAACAAATCTTCAAGATCTTTGAGGTATCTTTCTCCTTTTCCAGAGGATAACCTTTTTGTCTCATACTTGATCCAAAAAGTACTTTTCACTTTTACAGACAAAGATCTAAGGCATAAAAGAACAACACATGTTCTGCCTTTTACATATGACTTTTACATTCTAAAAGATAGAGCAGATTTGACATTTTGCTCGACTCAGCTAACAGAAAGTACTAGGAACTTTAAATTTCACTACTCAGTTGACAAGATATATCAGTTGATACATTTTTGCTAGGACTCAGTTGATGCATATTGCTCAGCTGATCATATAGATGCTCAGTTGATCAATAGTTACCTTAGGAGGACATAAGCTCATGTATTAATATGATCAGTTGATCAAGAATGCTCAGCTGATCATTTAAATATATTAATTTATGTAAAGAGATGACTTGTGCTAGAAAAGACTTACTTAGCTGATGCTCTAGGCCTCAACTTATCCAATGTTCACTCAGCTGATGGTGTAACTGTAACATCTTGAGATTGGGCCTAGTAGAAACGTAGGCTTGGGGTATGTTACACATAGATTATTATTTGGTTATGTTTATTTAATTACTAAATTAAGTGATTAATTGTTAAATATATGTATATGTATGTATGTATACGGTGATGTGTGTGTGCATGTGTTTAGTGTTTTAAAACATGACACCTCATGCTTTCAATGTATTTAGTATGTATACGTGGATTTGTGTATGCTTACTTCACTTTGAAGATTTGCATGTGTGTGTGTATTTGTGTGAAACCGAGAGAAAACAAGAAGAGAAGGCAATCGGATTTGTGATTTCTTGATTGTGTGATTCAAGATTCGAAGGTTGTTGATTATTTCTTGATTCTTGTTACCATGCTAGTTGTTATAAGCATGCTATGGTTTTAAAGTGGGTTTTGGTTATGAACTTCATATGAAGTTGTCGGATTTAGAGTTCTTGGTGTTCTTATGGTTTTATGGTGTTTTGATGCATGCTTATGTGTTTAAACATGTTTATATGTGTTTTCATAAACTTGTTTATGATCTGGATATGAGATATATGCAAGTTTGAAGCTATCGGATTGTGAAGAGCTTGAAGGTGGCGGATTGTGGAGTTGATAAAGAAATCCGATTCTAGTGAAATCCGGGTGTTGAATCCGGTAGTCATGAAAATCCGATTGTGGATGCCAAGTTGAGATGCAAAGGTGGAAATCCGAAGGAAGTATCGGATTCCTTCAAATCCGATACAAGGTAGCGGATTCCGATGGTGGTTGCGGATTTGGTGCAAATCCGATAGTAGTGTCGGATTTCATGTGAAATCCGACAGTTTTGGCTTGTTTTGCATTGTTTAATGCTATGTGATATATGTGCATGCATATGTGAATCTTACATGTTTATGTTTGATTAAATGGATATAAATATATGATTAATATATATTTATGAATTGAATACTGATTTCAGTTTGTTGTGTTCTCAGGAACAGACAAGGCTCAGTAACATTAGATCACTGAGTGGAAATAGCTGAGAACCAGAGGTGAGTGGATGTTTGGTCACGGGTGATATTAGTTGTACTGGTTTGGTTGCAACTATGGTTGGATATATTGTATATCTGTTGGTTAATTAACTGTGAATGTTAATTGTTGTATTCTGTGATATGTATACATGTTGGAAGGGAAGTCAGTTTACGACTGGGCTTATGGGCTGGGTTCATTTGCTATTGGCTAAGCAGTATCAGGACCTTCAGATTGCGTTTGTTGCTACCAGAGGATGATACTGTGTGAGAATAACAAATGGACTATCGGTAAACCTTTGCTTTGGCCGGCATTGGTTGTAGGTTCCTACAGAACCGCTGGTCTTCCCAAGGTGCTTATTTGTGGTTGTTGATATCATGCGGTTCTGGCTGATATATCTGTTTTGTGATACTCCATTGACTTAGCTTTGTGCTAATCCTCCACCTCTCACTCTTTTTACAGGTTTTGGTAAGTCAGCGGCTCGGCTGAGAGTGGTTAGCTTGGGGAGTAATCACCTAGGACTCTGATAAAGTATTTGTGACGAGCCGTGTTTTGTAATACTGATATTTTGTAAACAGTGGTTATAATTAGTTGTAATTACTTTGATGATTAAACGCTTCCGCAGTGTAAATTTAAAATGAAAATTTTTGGGTTAAAAATACGGTGTTACAAGTTTGGTATCAGAGCCTAGGTTTGGCAGTGTAGGCACAGTGGAAGTGTTACATTCCCAAATCTTGGATCGTGGTAGGTCGATTACTCCTTGGGTGTGGGATTGGGTGAATTGGAGAGGGTGGAGTTAGTATGTTGTGTACTAACGGATTTATCTAATAAATCGTGAGGTGCTGTGATTGTTACAGATAACAATGGCTGGACATGATTACTCAACCGGTACCCCTACTGTCCCAACTACTGTAGAGGTTCCTACTACAACACTTGAGATTCCAACTAACGCTGGTACATCTGGTACAGCGATTGATGAGAGGGATGAGTACATATTTCAACTAGAAGGCCAGCTGCAAGATTTGAGATCAGAATTAGAGCAGCAGAGGCAGGCTCCTGCAGCACAACCACCAGTTAATTCTGTAGCTTCAACTACGGTTGCGATACCCCTATCTTTCCAGCAATTACTACATTGGTAGAGGTTCCTCCAATGTCAATGCCGATACCACCGTTTACTCTACCGATGACACAACCCTTCTATTATCCGTTGTTTCCACAAGGACCCTATCCTCAAGGATCTATTCCACAGGGGTCAATGTCACAGGGATCGTATTCTTATCCTTATATGGGATTTCCACCAAGTATGGGATACAGGCAGCCGTGTACTTACAAGCAATTTCTGGATTGTAAACCTGATGAATATCACGGTAGCACGGATCTCAATGTTAGTTTGAACTGGTTGAGGGATACAGGGAGGTTTTTAGATGCTTGTAAATTTAAAATGAAAATTTTTGGGTTAAAAATACGGTGTTACAGTAACTGAGCAAAGTCCTTGCTCAGCTGATGGTGTAGGCACTCAGCTGATCGAATTTCTTCACTCAGCTGATAGATCACTTTTCTCAGCTGATGGTCTTCTTCACTTGTTTTCTTCATCTGATTTTCCTTAGCTGATGTTCCTTGGCTGATACTTGAGTAGGATCTGATACTCAGCTGATGATCAGCTGATAGTTCCATACTTAGGATATTTTCTAGAATCTGATCCAAACAACACATGTTTGAATTCTTTCAAAGTCATGCTGAATGTAGGGTTTGGTTATGATCAAATTCTATGTTTTAGGATAGGAAGAGTTAATCATTAGGGTGAAGTGATTATATCCCCAACAATCTCCCCCTATTTGATGATGACAAAACCTTTTTCTTTTTGAAGAATCAGTTTGACTTCGAATACAAAATATTTAAACTTTTAAGTGCATTTGGCTACCTAGCTATCTGTTTTTGGTAGCTCTTTTTTTTTAACCTTGTTATGTTTTTGGTTTCTTTTCTAGTGTTCAATTTTGTTCTGTTTCTGTGAAATCTTTTTCTATGTTGTACCATTTTGTTCTGTTTTTGTGGTATCATTTCGTTTTTTCATTTTAATATATTTTTTATTTTCTAATTTACATAAACGTAACTTGAATAACAGAATAAAGAAAAGTACAGAAGTATTTACAGAAGATTAACTACTTAGCTATACTAGTCTATGAAAAATTTACAAGAAAAATACAATCAACAAGAGATCACTAAGACTTCAGAGAGTAGGACTGTCATCAATCATCCCACCATGGCTCTTCTTTTACTTCAAAAGCTTCAGCTCGAGGATCTGCTTCGGCTAGAACTTGACATTGTGCTTGTACAAGGGCTTCAAATTGATCATTTCCGGTTCTGCCTCTTGTAGATACTCTTAGCCCGAAGAGAAAACTCTCGCTTGCTTTGGGGATCTCAGACTGCCTAAAGAACCTCCAAGTGCCTCCTCTGTCTAGAAAGAATATACCCTCAACATGCATAGATATAAACATGAAAAGCTCAGTAGTAATGTTAAGTGGCAAGGCTGTGTTGAGACCCTCAAAATCATACATATATTCATGTTGGGGCAGTACCTCTCTTAGCTCAAAAGGTTTAAAGGGCTTGGAGCCTTTCTTGTGTAGATTGTCAATTGTATGCACATGCCTATAGTAATCATCTAGAGTGAAGGCCTTTTGTGACACAGCAAGAGCTATCCAATTTTGAATCTTTTGAATAAATTGCACTTTGAGGTTGCTTTTGGATTTGTAGAGAAGGTACAGGATCTCAATCAATTCTGTTAACCCGTAGATGTGACACCTCTCATATGATACAACTTCACAGCTGTTGAAGTTCTTTTGCCTTATAGCTTTGAGGCAGGGTTCACCATCACCTTTATGGACAATCGCTCTTGTGATAGAAGTTGGCTCGGTTCTGTTTCTCAAAATATTTATTCATTCTCTAAAGCTTTGTATCCTCTGTTGACTTAGATTGTAAGGAGCAGATAGGTCAAGACTAAACAGGGTTTTGATTACATCCGCATGCGATCTTGCTTTTAGCATCTCAGCTTGAGATTTCTCCCTTGCCAATTTTGTTTGACCAGCAGCATGAACTTGTTGTTTTTCTTGCTCTTATGCATATGCTAGCTCCTTGGCTTGGTAGATTTCCTCCATTGGAACATCTAAGGCTTGAGCCATTTGGATGTTTTCCCTTTCTTCTTGCTCTTTGAACTCAAGCTCCTTTTTCCTTTGCCCTTCCTCTTCAACTTGCTCACTTGTCATTTTTCTTTTCCCTTTATCTTCGGGAGCAGAGGTTGAAGGCTTTTGCACTGATGGAGTTGATTGGACTGGTGGAGCAGATGGTTTAAGGCTTTGTCTTCTTCTTCTATAAATGTATGATAGTGGATTATCATCCTCATCATTAGAATCAGACTCTACGTTTATTGGAGGAGAGCAACCCTCAGCAACCTTTCTTTTTTGCTTTGGCCTGTTTGCCATTCTTTTCCTTCTTTTAGGGAATCTTTGCTCCCCCTCGGAAGGTGCTTGTCTTTTGAGAGTAAGAGGAGTTGTTTCTTTGGGTGCTTCCTACTGCAATATTTTTGTTGCTGTTTCAGAATAGGCAGCATCTATCTCCTCTGAATGAGGATCATCCTCCCTTGTTGAACTTGAAATTTTCTCCCCCTTTTTTGCATTATCAAAAGGAGGAGGGGAGTCAACTGTGGTTGTTTTGAGGATGGGGTAGTGGTAGGGGTGGGTCTAGGGGTTAAGGAAGGGGTAGGTGTAAGTTTAGAGAGTTGGAGGGAGAGGTCATCCTTGAGATCCCTTAGAGCTTTCTAAAGAGAGAGATGACTCATTCTGCTTTGCTCATAAAGGGCTTCAATATCATCAAGGATGCCTTTGAGGAAAGAATGCATGGGAAGAAGTTGTTCAGGTAAAGGGAAAAAAATGTTAGGGTTAATGGGTCGTACGGTTTGAAGTTAGGTTAGAAGGTTTGAGATGGTTTGGTTAAGGGAAAAGGTAGTTGATTGAGGTACAATGGGAGTTTGTGTTTGAGATGGAAGAAGGGTAGATAAATGGTTTATTCTGGCTAGAATGAGAGAGAGGTCAGATGAAGTATGGAGAGGGGCAGGGGAGGGTGGGGAATGGCTTTTAAGGGACTCTATGTCTTGAGCAAGTCTAGACAGTCGAGTATTGGTTTGGGTTTGGAATGTTTGGAAGGTTTGGGTAACATGGTCAAGGTTTTGATGGATGGTTTGGAGAAGGGTAAGGCTTTGGGTTTGGTAGAGGTAGAGGGTTGAGAAGTGGAAGGGTTTGATATTGGTTCAAAGAATTTGGGTAAGGTTTGTGTTCCCTTATTCGAGCCTTGGTGTATAAGCTCAAATTCATTAGGAAAGACTGCTAAGCCCTTTACAGGTGGTTGGTTTGTACCACTAGCATTGGCAGGCTGTGCATGTGTAAGAATAGAGTCGATGATAGGGGCAAGATAAGTGAAGTGAGTGTGGGATGCACTCAATACTAGGGAATCCCTTATTGGGTCCACATTCTGTTGGGAGAATGTGAATGGTATAGGCTGACTCAATGGGGTGTAGACATACTGTGACCTTGGGATGAGGTCTGTCTTTCAATGAGATCAACCTTTTGGGAGGTTGTCTCAAATAGCGGTTTTAGTCTTATTTTTACATATGTATTCTGTTCGGAGGGTACATCCACTGGCTCAGGGTTAGCAACATCCAATTGCTCACCTTCAACATGAGGAAGGGTAATTGGAGTTGAGGTCAGAGGTGTGGATGTCACTACCTCAAAGGACTCAAGATGAGTAACCTCTGTTGACCTTGTGTATAGGGGGCTACGAGGAGGAGTAGAACTAGTGAACACTGGAGGTTCACAAGAGCTTGGCTGTTGAATAGGTGTATGGACTGAAGATGATGATGGGCTATCAAAGGTTGGGACTACCATTTGAATATCCTCGGATGTAGAGTCAGAGCTATTCTTAACTTGGGATATGATGTGCCTGCTTCTATCAATGAGCTAAATGAGTTTCTCAGAGATTTCTTGTTTTTGTTGTTAAGCATCATCACCAAGAGGACTCATGACCACTGGACTTAAGGGAGTGAATTCAGAGTCACCAAAATTAACACCATCACCAGCATCATCATTGTTATCATCATCACTTTCCTCGGTATTACCACCATCATTACTATCACCACCACTACCATCACCATCCACATTATCAACATTTGCCTCTGCAGCATTATCAATCAATTCTTGCATTTGGGCAGTGATGGGAGGACCTCTGTTTGCCTTTATAAAATGGAATACTTTTTCACCCATGTCAGGGACAGGAATGCTTTCAAAATGTTCATTAAGTCCAACATAGTCGTTTTCACCAATCACCATCGTTGCAACCATACTCAAAAAGTGAATGTAAGGCACTTGAGCTCTAAAGGATTTCTTGTTGGTGCTTTGTGTGATTTTTTCAACAAGATCAGAGAAGATAACTTGAGAAAAATCAATGTTTACCCCAAACACTAGGGAATATAGGACTAGCAGCTCAGTTTGATTGATGAGATGATGGCTTCCAGATTTAGGACCAAAACAACGAATCACCACATTGGCCAGATACTTCCATGGGTGTGAGAGAGAAGAGACTTTGACTTGCCCATGTACGACAGGCTCATTGTAACCGATGGTTTGAAGGACAATTTGAACTTGGGTTCGAGAGGGAAAGGCATTGTATGGTGGGAAATGAGGAATACCAATAGCTTCCCTCAAGTTTTCTGTGGTGATTTACAATTGATAGTTTCCTTGGGCTAGGATACAATGAATGGTGTTGTCATTTAGATTGTAGGTGGCGGAGTACCATAGTTCACCGATGATTGTGGGAAATATATAGTGGGGATCAATAGTGAGGCTTTCAAACAGAGGGTGAGCTCGAAGGAACTGCACCATAGACTAGTATCCTTGGTTTTCGCGTGAGGCAGGTATGGATGTGCACAGAAGAATGTTGTTTGGAGTTATGTTCATGGGTTGGTTAGGTGCAACATTCTCACCAGGGTTGACAGGATCAGGAATGTAGGTGGCCATTTGGTAGGGATGATGAACAGTGAGATAAATGGAGAAGTATCGAGAGAGAATGTTAGGGTAGGTCTTTTTAGAGAGAGAGAGAGGGGATTTTGAGAATTTGAACAGGTAAAGATGAATGAGAAAGAAGGTGGGGTATTTATGAAGTGTAGTTAACAGAGATCGTTAGATACTGACAAAAATTTTAACGGAAAACACATTAATGAGCTATTAAATGAAATCTGATAGACGGAGTAAATAAATAGGGTTAAAAAGCATTAACTGAGCACAAAAGATAAAAATTGGCTAAGTGTTGAACCATCAGCTGAGCAATGAAATGTATCAATTGAAAGGCATCAGCTGATGAAAGACTATCAGCTGATAGTGAAAATTTTGGCTGTATCAGCTGAGAAAAATATTTAGCTAAGCATTTCCTTCTTATATGAGGGTAATCAACTGAGCAAATTTGATCAGCTGATAGACATCAGCTGAGCAAAGTTACTTAGTTTACACAGACTCAGTAAGACTTAGAGATGCTTATATAATTACACATGATATTCAACACTTATCAATTAACCTAAACAAAATTACCACTATTCTAATCTAGAAATTAAGCATACCTAGTTTGGATATTAGGAAATTGAACCCTGCTTCATCCAATGGTTTTGTAAACAAGTCTGCAAGTTGCAAATCAGTGTTGAAGTAGTGTAGAGTTACCTTTTTTCTTTTGCACATTATCTCTGAGAAAATGATGTCCGATTTCAATATGCTTTGTCTTCGAATGCATAACTGGATTATTTGAGATGGAAATGGCACTTGTATTGTCACACAAAATTGGGGTGTCTTCAAACTTCACATCATAGTCAAGTAGTTGATTTTGTAACCACAAAATTTGAGCACAACAGCTTCCTGCAGCAATGTATTCTGCCTCTGCAGTGGATGTTGATACGGAATTTTGTTTCTTACTAGACCAACTTTTCAATCTTCCTCCTAGAAGTTGACAACCACCTGAAATACTTTTTCTGTCTAATGTACACCCTACGAAATCAGAATCAGAATATCCAACTAACTCAAAGTCTGAGTCTTTGGGATACCAAAGACCAAGATTAAGAGTTCCTTTGAGATATCTGAATATTCTCTTAATAGCAGCAAGATGTGATTCCTTTGGATCTGCTTGATATCTTGCACAGAGACATGTTGAAATAATTATATCTGGTCTACTTGTAGTGAGGTATAAAAGTGACCCAATAATTCCTCTATAAGCAGTAATGTTTACTGATTTGCTATCAGTGTCCTTTCCTAACTTTATAGAAGTAGACATAGGTGTTTTCATTGAGGAACAATTTTCAAAATCAAACTTTTTAAGTAAATCTTTGACATATTTTGTTTGATGAATTAAAATACCATCAACCTCTTGTTTAATTTGCAAACCAAGAAAATAGTTTAATTCAACCATCATGCCCATCTGATAGTTATCAGACATGAATTTATAAATCTTTTTGCATAGTTCCAAATTAGTAGACCCAAATATTATGTCATCTACATATATCTGCACAAGTATCACATCAACTTTGTACTTCCTTATAAACAAAGTGCTATCAATGCATCCTCTTTTAAAACCTTTGTTAATGAGAAAAGAAGAGAGGGTATCATACCAGGCTCTTGGAGCTTGCTTAAGACCATATAAATCTTTGTTTAGAAAGAATACATGATTAGGTAAGCTTGACTCCTCAAAACCAGGAGGTTGTTTTACATACACCTCTTCTTTTAGATCTCCATTCAGAAATGCACTCTTCACATTCATTTGGAATACTTTGAAGTTCTTGAAGGTAGCATAGGCTAGGAACAATCTGATAGCTTCCAATCTTGCAACAGGGGCAAAGGTCTCATCAAAATCAATACCTTCTTGACAATACCCCTGTGCCACTAGCCTTGCTTTGTTTCTGATGATTTTCCCATTTTCATCTAACATGTTTCCGAACACCCACTTTGTTCCAATGATGGTTTTTTCCTTTGGTTTAGGTACCAAAGTTCATACATTATTTCTTTTGAATTCTGTCACTTCTTCTTGCATTGCAGTCACCCAGTGGGGATCATTGAGAGTTTCCTCAACTTTTTTTGGTTCAATCATTGAGACAAATCCAGAGTACAAATAGATGTTGCAAGCTTTTGATCTTGTTCTAACTGGATCATCTATATTTCCTATCACCAGATAATGAGGATGATACTTGTGGTCTTTGAAGGCTTTTTGGATTTCTTGGGAATTAGGATTCATTTGGATTTGGGAGTTGAAGTTATGTGTTGACTATCAGCAGTAGAGATGAGTTTATTTTGAGTGGCTGATATAACTTCATTGTCACAATCTGTGGGTACCCCTACTGAGGAGGAAATATGTGATATGGAATTAGAATCCAATGATGTTAAGTCATTTTCCACATGATTCAGTAGAGGTATAGGATTGAATGAGGATGGTTGCACATGGTTAAAGATTTGAATAGGAACAGGTTCATCTAAATCATGAGAAGTTGGTGGAGAGGGAGCAACTTGCTCTGGAAAGGATTCTCCAGTTTTCATGAGATCATTGAATTCTTCACCAGAAACATGATTAGAGGAACAAGAAGAAACAAAGTCATTTTCATTAAAACCTACATTTATGGATTCTTCTATGACTTTGGTTATGAGGTTGTATACTCTGTATGCTTTGGAGATCATTGAGTAACCTACAAACACTCCTTCATTAGCTTCTGGAGTAAACTTCTGCAATTGAACCTTTTGATTGAGGATAAAACATTGACATCCAAAAATATGCAGAAAGCTGATGCTTGGCTTCCTTCCCTTGAGCACTTCATATGGAGTTTTGTTGTGCTTCTTGATAATAAGGGATCTGTTTTGTGTGAAACATGCACAACTTACAGCCTCAGACCAGAAATTAAAAGATAACTCACTTTCACACAACATGGTTCTGGCAGCTTCAATCAATGTTCTATTTCTTCTTTCAGCTACACCATTCTGTTGTGGGGTTCTTAGAGCAGAGAAGTTTTGAGATATTCCTTTTTCATCACAGAAAGATTTCAGAGTTTTATTTCTGAATTCAGTTCCATGATCACTTCTAAGACTCCTCACCAGATTGCCATTCAACACTTCCATATTTTTGATAAAGCATATAATTTCTTCAGCAGCCTCACTCTTTGCTTTAAGAAAGAAAACCCAAGTGTATCTTCAGAATTCATCAACTAATACAAGAGCATACTTACGTCCACCAATACTAGTAGTTGCAACAGGACCAAAGAGATCCATGTGCAACATATAGAAAGGTTATGTAATGGAGAAGGCCTGCTTGAATGGAAATGATGTCTTATGCTGCTTTCCCTTCTCACAAGCAGTGCAAGGTTTAGGCTTAAGATAAGTCAAAGAAGGTAATCCTGACACTCGTTCACCCTTTCACAACTTGTTGATATTTTTGAAATTAAGGTAGGAAAGCCTCTTGTGCCATAGCTAGTTTGTATCCTATTATTTTTGGAGTACAAACATGTTTCCTTTAAAGGGTCACCAGAGGACATGTCAAGAGTATACACATCCTTTCTCTTGGTACTTAACATTGTATTACCTTCCTTTTTTATTATGGAGCCTCCTGTCTTTGTGAAGTGGACTTCATTATCTCCATCACACAATTGACTTATGCTTATGAGATTGTATTTTAGCCCTTTGACATATGATACTTTGGACAGTTTAAGGTTCCCATTAAGAAGTTCACCATAGCCTTTTGTTTGCCTATGATTGTTGTCACCAAATGTGACCCTTGGACCTTTCTCTTTCTTATAGTTACTGAGCAAAGCCTTGTTACCAGTCATAGTTCTTGAACATCCACTGTCAAGAAACCATGAACCAACACCCTGCACAGATTGAATGAAAGAAGTGTTAGTTACAAAGTAGGAATCCACTATTTAGTAGATCCCTATGGAATACACCTAGCTTTCCACTTCATTTCAGGTTTCTTATGTATGATAGGAATGACTATGTTATCATTACAACTCCGCTGTCTTGAATTCCCTTCTAAAGAACATTCAAATGCCTTATGCTCTTTACTTCCTCACTTATAACATTTTTGAGATTTTGTTGCCTTGGAGCATTGAACAACATTATTTGAATGCCTATAAGTTTTCTTATTAGTCCTCTGACAATTATCATTTATCATTTGACTAACTTGGCCATTTAGCTTATGAAGCTTATCCTGTAAATTTCTTAGGTCTTTATTTACAGGCACCTTGGATTGATCTTTAGATTTAAAAAGTTTTTGACCAATCTTTGGAGTGGCAGAAATGGGAACAATGTAAACATCATTCTTTTTACTCATATTTTCTTCTATTGAAAGAGAGTGGATTACTTCTGGATCAACTGATTGTTTAGAAGATGAGCTATGATCAGCTGACAGGCTATCAGCTGAGCATTTATCATCTACTAACATATTAGTTGATAAAGTAGTATTTGCTAATGATGCTTCAGTTTGTGAAATACTAAGATTTAAGTCATATGTGTTCAAGGTTTGACAAAATAATGTCTCTGTGGTCTCAACTAATGATTCCTTTCCTTTACTCACATCATTTGACTTTATGTTCTTAGTATTTTTACATTCTTAAATCTTACTAGAGGATGATTCAAATGAAGGAATAATTCTTTTTCATATCTTCATCAATGGAACTACCATCATTGTTGTTGGCCATCATGTAGAACTGAGCAGAGATCACCTCATCTTCATCTGAGGAAAGATCTTCTTCTGCCCAATCTTCTTCTTTAGCTACAAGAACTTGGCCTTGGGCTTTCTTCTTCTTTTTCTTGTTAAGGACAGCAGCAAGGAGTTTCTTATGCTTGGCCTCATAATCAATTTTGCCCTCCTGCTTTGGCATAGATGAAGAACCAGTGTTATTTTTGGACTTACAATCACTGGCTATGTGGCCAATCTTGCCACATTTGTAACACTCTGCTGTGGAGGCATCAAAAGTCGATTTGGACTTGACAAATTTTAATGGCCTCTTGTTGAACCTCTTGACACCCTTTCCCTTCTTGAAAGGTTTGAACTTCTTAACTAGCATAGCTACTCCTTCAACTAGCTCCTCCAAACTATTCTCCTCAAAGCCATTCTCCTCATCACTTTCTCTAGCACTCTCCTTTTCATATCCTTCTTCATCAGAACTAGAATCAATAGCTGCAAAGCTTCTCATCTTTGTATCTCTTGATACAAGGGAAGTTCGTGCAGCTTTCACAACCTCTTTCATCTCCTTGGATGACAACTTTCTTTGCTTGACTGATTACTAATGGTTGAGTAGGTTACCATAGAGAGCAACCAGAGAGATTCCCTTAATCTTTTCACTATTCCTTAGTACAGTGACAAAGTGTCCCATGTTTCAGGGAGGGAGTCTAGAAACTTGTTCACCAAGACAAAATTGCTCTTGGATATGTCTTCCCTCTTCAAATCATTTACTAGGCAGTTGAACCTAGTATATGTCTGTGTAAGACTCTCACCTTTCTGAGCAAAGAAGAATTCATACTCTCTGTTGAGGAGGAGCTTCTTGTTCTCCTTCACCTCCTCAGTCCCTTCATATGCAACTGTGAGTGTATCTAACATCTCTTTATCAAAAGTACAGTTAAGCACTTGATGATAGATCTCATTGGGTAGTGCTGAGAAAAGAGCTGATCTAGCCTTAACATCTAGGCTAACCAAGCTCTTATCTTCATCTGTCCACAGATGCATGGGTTTGGTAATGATTCTTTATGTTGTGGAGGTTTGACCTTCTGATGCAATTGATAACACTGATGTTGGAACATAAGGACCCTCAGTAACTATTTCAAGCATTTGGATATCAAGGGTGGATAAAAAGAGATGTGCTCTACTTTTACTCATGGAGAAGTTTTCTTCATCAAACATGGGACATCTTGTTAAAGACCCAGTGTTTGAGATGTTCATGTTGTTTGAGGATGAGGCCATTTTGAGAGGGGTAGAAGCAGTTGTAGAGTAAGCAAAACAGATCTAGATATTGATTATCTAACCTACTCTGATACCAGTTGTTAGTCCCAAATTGAGTACGCAACAACAAATGTTTATAGAAGGGGGGGTTGAAAACAAACTTTAGCATTTTAAAATTTTAAAGACACACCATTACACTTTTATAGAATTCTTATTGACTATAAATCAAGAATTACATGTACTAGAAGCGGAAATTCTAAGTACAATAAAAGGTGGCAATCAATTTGTCTAACACATATACAAGCTAACTCCAAAACAACTAATGTATAAAGAGTGTTCAACACATAAACAAGTTTGGTTCTACACAATGCTTAAACTCTACGAATTTTCTCAACTAATGAGATTGCTTTGTGTTGTGTAGAAGCTTGATCTTTTTCGGATATTTTGCATGTCCACCGTGCATGTATATTTATAGAAGTCTTGGCATCCGGTTGCATGAAGGAAGGAGAAAAAGAGTGTGTGGAAATATAATATTTTAATTGTAAAGGTAGTGGTTGAAAAGTAAAGTTACTTTAATCAACTGTTTGATAAAAGTAATTGTACTTTTCTAAAAAATTGCAACCCACTCACAATATAAAATATTAAAACCCACATCTTCTATCGTGTAGAACTTTCTTTCCCTTTCCATGCTTGTACTTTAAACAACAGCCACGCTTCTGTTTGATTTGACTTTACCAAGTATGGGATTGCCAGCCATCCTTAGTTGTTGAAACAAATCTTCAAGATCTTCGTCTGTTTGAGGTATCTTTCTCCTTTTCCAGAGGATAAGATCAAATCTTTTTGTCTCAATCTTGATCCAAAAAGTACATTTTACTTTTATAGACAAAGATCTAAGGCATAAAAGAACAACACATGTTGTACCTTTTATATATGACTTTTACAATCTGAAAGATAGAGCAGATTTGACATTTTGCTCTACTCAGCTAACAGAAAGTACTAGGAACTTTAAATTTCACTACTCAGTTGTAACACCGTAAAATCTAAGCCATTTTTTTTAAATACGTTGCGGAAGCTTTGATTAACTTTAAACATTCATTCCATTTAAAAATATATACAAACAAAATATCTATTCTCAATATCCAACAAACATAATTCTGTGTTACAAAATAAACTGGCTCGTTTCATTTCAAATCATAGACATCAGAGTCAGGTCAACTTCTTCTTCCACGAGCACTCACAAACACAAACCTGCAAAAAGCAACAACTGTGTGGAATTAGCACAAATCTAAGTGAGTAGAGGCTAAAGCCAAAAGCAAACATCAAGTCAATACTAATCATGTAATCACAACCACTAAGAAGACCGGCGGTTCGGCGCAGAACCTACAACCAATGCCGGCCAAAGCAAAGGTTTACCGGTAGCCCTCTACTGAATTGGCACAGTGAAATCCCACTCTGAAGCAACATATGCAACAGTAAGGCTACCACTGTTCAACCAACCAGTAAACGAGCCCAACCCAATTCCACGTATAGCTGACTTCTCAAACGCAACTCAAAATCATACTAAGAGTGCATATCGAACAAATTATCATGCAGCAGTCATCAATAATATAATATATATATATACAATCAACAGTTCTAATTTAAACCATCACATACAATCATGTCTCACATAAGTAATATTAAACACAATCTTTACCATTCGAATCCAACATCCACTCACCTTTCAAATTCACACGAACTACTCAGAAGTCTAATGTTACTGAGCCTTTGGATTGCCTGAAATAAAATAATAACCAATCAGTCTCAAATCTTATAAATATATTTGACATATATTTATAATTCATTCATAATATCAACAATCAATAAACAGATACAAATCCAAACACAAAATATCGGATTTCAAAAACTATCGGATTTCACTCGGATTTCTCAAAATCCGCAACTCAAGTGTTGGATTTGGCCAATGTCAGATTTGGGAATCCGATGGATTCCATAACTGTTGGATTCACCTTAATAGGATTTCAAACACTTGGTTTCAAAGTCCCGGATTAGAGTATCGGATTTCATCATTCGGATTTCGTTGCTTCGGATTTTTAACCATCCAGATTCTATGTGTTGGATTCTGACTTAAATCACTTTCCAAGTTTAGGATTACATAAATTTAGTATTCGGATTTAGTCAAGGATTTCAAGTTTTGGTTTTTCAATACATCCGGATTTAAGGATTCGGATTTCCACCTTCGGATTTCATAAGATCCGGATTTTAGCAAGACTCGGATTTCTTCTCAACAATCCGAAAGGTTCATAAATATCAATTCTGACAACTTCAACATATAGTAATCCAAACCCAGATTTCATGAACTCATAACATCATTCCAGAATATAATTTAAGCACCTTTAAACACTTTCTCATGTAGTGAACATCATAATTTGCATATATCATATGAACACATGAATCATCAAAATCATATCCTATCAAAAACCGATTATGGTGTTCTAACATGCAATCCTAAATCTAAACATAGATCATGTTCTAAAATCATATTACACATCAAGAAAGATTATAACATGTCAATTTATGAACACCAACCTTAAATCTTCGATTAATCACAAACAAATGGAATTCCGATTCTTTTCTTCTTTATTTTCTTTCGGTTTTCTTCTTGACAAGAGAGAGCACACACACATACACACTTTTCTTGTTTGTAAAGATAATGGCAGATAGTGATATTCATTTCACAAATAAGCTTACATGCAAAGAGGTGTCATGTTCTCCTTCCAAATTAACCACACAAACCCACATGTATTTCCACTTACATACATGCATATATACGTACGGCCATACATACAATTTATATTTCTAAATTAACTAACCATTTAACCAATTTAAATAACTCATAAAATCAATTAATCATTTAAAATATATTTAAACACATACCGTAAACCCGCTAATAAACTAGCCCAGGTTTTCGGGTGTTACAAATCTCCCCTCCTTAAGAGGATTCCGTCCTCGGAATCCTTTCCGGCTCAAATAACTGGGGATACCTTTCTTTCATTTCCGCTTCAGTCTCCCAGGTTACATTAGAACCTAGACTGTGTTTCCATTTGACTAATACCATAGGTATCTGCTTCTTTCGAAGTTTAGTCGCCTTTCGATCTAACGTTTCAATCGGTTCCTCTATCAGTCTTTTCTTAGAATCAACTTTCAGTTCATGCACCGGGAGAATCTGGCTTTCATCATCGATCTTACACTTTCTCAGATAACAGACATTAAATGTATCATGAATTCCAGCAAGCTCTTTAGGAAGATCTAAAGTAACTACTTGATCATTCACAACCTGACGGATACGGAAAGGACCGATGAAACGGGGAGCCAACTTCCCACGTTTGCCGAAGCAAATTACACCTTTCCACGGAGAAACTTTCAAATATACCAATTCCCCCACATCAAACTTTACTGGACGTTTTTTCGGATCAGCATACATTCTCTATCTATCTCTGGCTGCTTTTAACTTATCTCTGGCTATAGCAACCTTGTTAGCAGTCAACTGTACTATCTCGGGACCTGCAAACTGTTTCTCACCTGCCTCTAACCAACAAGTCGGAGTACGGCAGCGACGACCGTACAACATTTCATACGAAGGCATTCCAATACTGGAGTGATGAGAATTATTATACGCAAATTCTACTAATGGCAGGTGTGAATCCCAAGATCCACCATACTCTAGTACACAAGCTCACAACATATCCTCAAGTGTTTGTATGGTTCGTTCAGTCTGACCATCTGTCTGAGGATGGTAGGCTGTACTCAAATTAACTCTGGTTCCCAGTTCTCTTTGCAAACTCCTCCATAAATTGGATACAAACCTTGAATCTCTATTAGACACAATTGACAATGGTATACCATGCCTCGTAATGATTTCATTTATGTATAGTTGTGCCAGTTTACTCAACGAAGCTGTCTCACAGGTGGCTAGAAAATGAGCACTTTTTGTCAAACGATCCACTATCACCCATATCATATCATGATTCCTCTGAGTTCGTGGTAATTTTGTTACAAAATCCATTGTGATGTGCTCCCATTTCCACTCAGGAATCTCTAATTTCTTCAAACATCCATATGGCTTCTTATGTTCCGCTTTCACTTGCGCACAAATATGGCATGATTCTACAAAATGTGCCACATCTGCTTTCATCGTAGGCCACTAGTAAAGCATTTTTAGATCGTTATAAATTTTAGTGCTTCCTGGGTGTACGGACAATCTCGACTTATGTGCTTCTGTCAAAATTAATTGTCTCAATTCTCCAAGCTTAGGCACCCACACACGAGCTTTGAATACTTTTAATCCACGAGAATCGTTATTCAATTCATCTTTTCTCTTTTTCATTAACTCAATCTTTAAATTTTCTTCTTTAAGGGCTTCCAACTGAGCAGACTTCAATCTATCTATCAGATCAGATACTATCTCAATTCGCATAAACTGAATAGTGCTTCCATTCCCTTTTCGACTCATGGCATCTTCCACAACATTTGCTTTTCCCGGGTGATATCTGATCTCACAGTCATAATCTTTTATCAATTCTACCCAGCGTCTCTGTCTCATATTTAATTCTTTCTGAGTGAACACATACCGTAGGCTCTTATGATCTGTACAAATCACACATTTGGTGCCATACAAGTAATGTCTCCATAATTTGAGCGCAAATACTATTGCTGCTAGCTCCAAGTCGTGAGTCGGGTAGTTCTTTTCATTTGGTTTCAACTGTCTTGAAGCATAAGCAATCACCCGATCTCTCTGCATTAAAACACACCCTAAACCCGCCAATGATGCATCACAATATACTGTAAAATCTTCAGATCCACTTGGCAAAGCAAGGATTGGAGCTTGACACAACCGTTCTTTTAATATCTGGAAGTCCTTATCTTGTTCGTTACCCCACATAAACTTTACATCCTTCCGAGTTAACTTGGTTAACAGACCCGCAATTTTAAAAAAATCTTTGATGAATCTACGGTAGTATCCAGCCAATCCCAGAAAACTCTTTATCTCTGATGGTGTTCTTGGAGCATTCCAGCTCATCACTGCCTCTACCTTCGAAGGATCTACCTTTACCCTTCCTTACAGATTATATGTCCCAAAAACTGAACTTCTCTTAACCAAAACTCACATTTCGAGAATTTTGCATACAACTGTTCTTTCTTCAGAATTTCCAAGACCTGTCTCAAATGCTGCTCATGTTCTATCTCAGTCTTTGAGTAAATCAAAATGTCATCAATGAAGACAATCACAAATTTATCAAGAAATGGTCGACAGACTCTGTTCATGAGATCCATAAATATTGCTGGTGGCTTGGTTAGACCGAATGGCATAACCAGGAACTCATAATGACCATATCGCGTACAGAAAGCTGTCTTCGATACATCTTCCATTGACACCCTTACCTGATGGTAACCCGATCTTAAATCAATCTTTGAGAAGAAAGAAGCTCCTTGTAGTTGGTCGAATAAATCATCAATTCTAGGTAGTGGGTACTTATTCTTTATCGTTCTCTTGTTCAATTCATGGTAATCAATGCACATACGCAATGTACCATCTTTCTTCTTTACAAATAATACCGGCGCACCCCACGGAGATGAACTTGGACGGATAAATCCTTTATCTAACAAGTCTTGAATCTGTGTCATCATTTCTCGGATTTCTGAAGGTGCCAGTCTGTACGGTGCTTTAGCCACTAGTCGGGAACCAGGAATCAGATCTATTTTGAATTCTACCTCTTGAACTGGAGGTAGTCCCGGTAATTCTTCTGGAAACACCTCTGGGTATTTCGTTACCACCCGGATGTCTGTCATAGCTTGCTTTTCTTTCTTTCCATCAATCACATATGCTATAAACGATTCACAACCTTTACTCAATGCTTTCTTTGCCTTTAAACATGAAATCATTGAAATTGAAGACCCGACTTTCTCACCCCTTGCTATTACCCTTGTACCATCCGCTAATGGGAACGAGATCAACTTCTTGTGGCATTTTATACTTGCTTGATTCAGACTTAACCAATCCATACCCAATACAAAATCAAAACCAGATAAAGGCATAACAAGAAAGTAAACAGGAAAACATACACCATCAATATCAATTATAGCTCCAGCCACAGCAGTCGTGACTGGATCCATCATGCCATCTGCTACTTCTATCTCTAGGGTATTAGCAAGTTTAATAATAGGTATATTTAATCTACCACAAAACTCCATAGACACAAATGAGCGATTAGCTCCAGAATCAAATAGCACTCTTGCATGGATAGAGTTAATAAAAAACATACCGGTTATGACATCGTCAGTAGTGGTGGCATCCTCCACCGTCATTTTAAAGGCCCTACTCTCAGTAGTAGGTGGATTCTTTCTTTTCTGACCAGCTGAAGATGATCCCCCAGCTGACCCTGCCCCTGCTCCCGATCCTAGTTTCTTTCCCACTGGGCAATCTCCCACTCTATGCCCTTCTTTCTGGCAGTTCCAAGAGACACTGCGTGGGAACCTGCAGTCCTTCAGTTCATGGCCAAACTGGCCACACTTAACACATCTTCTTGATTGGGGCGTACATTTCCCGTTGTGGTATGACTTGCACCAACTACACCATGGTGCCCTCTGACTTGACCGACCAACATTCGACCTCCTACTCTGGTCTCCCTACTTATATCCAATTCCTTGCCCACCATGTCTTTGTTGGGAATTATAATGATCAATCTTTGACTTTTGTTGGGCAATCTTTTCCCCATTCAACTTGTTCCTGGCTATTAAATCCCCTTCTGCTATTTTAGCCAAATTAAATGCTTGCGATAAGGTAGTAGCCCATCTAGTGGCGCTACGGAGATTAGGGTGCAGTGCTCCGACAAAGTGAGCAATTTTAGATTCTTCGTCTGGTACCCAGTGCTTCACAAATCTCATTTTCTGATTAAATTGCTTAATCAGATCATCCACTGTCATATTCCCGGTCATTTGTAGATCCATGAATTCCTTCTTGATCTTAGCAACTTCAAATGTACCGCAGTATTGTTCACAAAGTTTTTCTTGGAACTGACTCCAAGTAATACTCTCCTTTTGTTGTTCAGTGAAATGTCTAGTGATGGAATCCCACCAAACCATAGCATCATCTTTTAGCATCTTTGATGCATATTTCACCTTCAGTTCGTTTTCACAGTTACAGGCATCAAGTGCCTTTACCATTTCCCTCAGCCAGTTTAAGGTTATGTTAGGGTCAGAACTTCCACTATATTCCGAAGGCTTACCGTCAAGGAATTGTTTATATGTGCAAAGCTGCTTAAACCCCGGATACGCAAAAGGGTAAGCTCCCTGTTGTAGATACGGATAGTGGAACGGTTGTTGCATTATCTGTGACACTGGTGGTAGGGGCATTGATACTGGTGGTACGGTTGCCTGAGTAAAGATCGCAGTTGGTACTGGAGGTTGTTTAGTTTGGGTTAATCTTTGCTCCAAGTTGTTTAACTTTGCTCTAAGATCCATCAGTTCATTTTCCAATTTAAATATGTATTCGCTCTGATCTTCTTCCTGTTCCTGGCCAGATGTTCTTTCTCGGTTAGTAACATCCAATTCTTCTATCACTGGTGCCTCAGCAGATGATTGAGTAGCAGGAGGGAGGATGGGGGTCTCTGTTTCAGCCATATCTATTACAATCACATCATCTTACAACTTATTAGCATAACCGTTAGTACTCAAAATACTAACTACTACAAACAACTCTAACTCACTCTAATTCTGCTTTGAAGGAAAGCTTGACCTGTCACGAGCCAAGATTTGGGAATGCAACACTCTAGCCGTGCCTGCATTGCCAAACCTAGGCTCTGATACCAAACTGTAACACCGTAAAATCTAAGCCATTTTTTTAAATACGCTGCGGAAGCTTTGATTAACTTTAAACATTCATTCCATTTTAAAATATATACAAACAAAATATCTATTCTCAATATCCAACAAACATAATTCCGTGTTACAAAATAAACTGACTCGTTTCATTTTAAATCTTAGACATCAGAGTCAGGTCAACTTCTCCTTCCACGAGCACTCACAACCACAAACCTGCAAAAAGCAACAATTGTGGGGAATTAGCACAAAGCTAAGTGAGTAGAGGCTAAAGCCAAAAGCAAACATCAAGTCAATACTAATCATGTAGTCACAACCAGTAAGAAGACCGGCGGTTCGGCGCAGCACCTACAACCAATGCCGGCCAAAGCAAAGGTTTACCAGTAGCCCTCTACTGAATTGGCACAGTGAAATCCCACTCTGAAGCAACATATGCAACAGTAAGGCTACCACTGTTCAACCAACCAGTAAACGAGCCTAGCCCAATTCCACGTATAGCTGACTTCTCAAATGCAACTCAAAATCATACTAAGAGTGCGTTTCGAACAAATTATCATGCAGCAGTCATCAATAATATATATATATATATATATACAATCAACAGTTCTAATTTTAAACCATCACATACAATCATGCCTCACATCAGTAATATTAAACACAATCTTTACCATTCGCATCCAACACCCACTCACCTTTCAAATTCAGACGAAGTACTCAAAAGTCTAATGTTACTAAGCCTTTGGATTGCCTGAAATAAAATAATAACCAATCAGTCTCAAATATTATACATATATCTGATATATATTTATAATTCATTCATAATATCAACAATCAATAAACAGATACAAATCCGAACACAAAATATCGGATTTCACTCGGATTTCTCAAAATCCGCAACTCAAGTGTCGGATTTGGCCAATGTCGGATTTGGGAATCCAATGAATTCCATAACTGTCGGATTCACCTTAATAGGATTTCAAACACTTGGTTTCAATGTCCCGGATTAGGGTATCGGATTTCATCATTCAGATTTCGTTGCTTCAGATTTTTAACCATCCGGATTCTATATGTCAGATTCTGACTTAAATCACTTTCAAAGTTTAGGATTACATAAATTTAGTATTCGGATTTAGTAAAGGATTTCAACTTTTGGTTTTTCAATACTTCCTGATTTAAGGATTCGGATTTCCACCTTCGGATTTCATAAGATCCGGATTTTAGCAAGACTCGGATTTCTTCTCAACAATCTGAAAGGTTCATAAATATCAATTCCGACAACTTCAACATATAGTAATCCAAACCCAGATTTCATGAACTCATAACATCATTCCAGAATATAATTTAAGCACCTTTAAACACTTTCTCATGTAGTGAACATCATAATTTACATATATCATATGAACACATGAATCATCAAAATCATATCCTATCAAAAACCGATTATGGAGTTCTAACATGCAATCCTAAATCTAAACATAGATCATGTTCTAAAATCATATTACACATCAAGAAAGATTATAACATGTCAATTTATGAACAACAACCTTAAATCTTCGATTAATCACACACAAATGGAATTCCGATTCTTTTCTTCTTGCGGTTTTCTTCTTGGCAAGAGTGAGTACACACACATACACACTTTTCTTGTTTGTAAAGATAATGGCAGATAGTGATATTCATTTCACACATAAGCTTACATGCAAAGAGGTGTTATGTTCTCCTTCCAAATTAACCACACAAACCCACGTGTATTTCCACTTACATACATGCATATATACGTACGGCCATACATACAATTTATATTTCTAAATTAACTAACCATTTAACCAATTTAAATAACTATTAAAATCAATTAATCATTTAAAATATAGTTAAACACATACCGTAAACCCGCTAATCAACTAGCCCAGGTTTTCGGGTGTTACATCAGTTGACAAGATATATCAGTTGATCAATTTTTGCTAGGACTCGGTTGATACATATTGCCCAGTTGATCATATAATTGCTTAGTTGATCAATAGTTACCTTAGGAGGACATAAGCTCATGTATTAATATGATTAATTGATCAAGAATGCTCAGCTGATCATTTAAATACATCAGTTTATGTAAAGAGATGACTTGTGTTAGAAAAGAATTACTTAGCTGATGCTCTAGCCCTCAGCTTATCCAATGTTAACTCAGCTGATGGTGTAGCTGAGCAAAGTCCTTGCTCAGCTGATGGTGTAGGCACTCAGCTGATAGATCACTTTTCTCAGCTGATGGTCTTCTTCACTCGTTTTCTTCATCTAATACTCCTTAGCTGATGTTCCTTGGCTGATACTCAGCTGATGGTTCCATACTTAGCATATTTTCCAGAATCTGATCCAAACAACACATGTTTGAATTCTTTCTAAGTCATACTGAGGGTAAGGTTTGGTTATCATCAAATTCTATGTTTTAGGATAGGCAGAGTTAATCATTAAGGTAAAGTGATTATCTCCCCAACAAGTTCTTTTCTATTCAAAACTTTGTGGATGTGTTTACTAGAAACCCTCGCGAGACTATAACTCGTCCACTCGGGCTACCGAGGGGTTTAAAGGCTTGTTGCATGTGCTAAATGAAACCGTGATTCCTACGAAAGTGATTTTAATTTTTTTTTTTTTTTGTGTTTCCATTATAGAGTGATGTTTTGCTTGAGTTTGTTTTTGTGTTTCAAAGTCGCTAATATTCAGAGATAAAACCAGGGAGTATTTCTTGTCCCATATTTTACTCTTTTTACTTTTCCACTTGATGTATATATATATATATTTTATACATTAGGGACAATGTAAATCTTTAAGTGTGGGGTGGGAGAGTAAAATATGTGAGCCTTAGTCCTTCTTTGCTTATAGCAACTATTATGCTAGAATTTTCGGATTTTAGACTGATTTTTTTTTTCTGAAATCTGATTTGTATGCATGAGAGGCAGTTTACCTAATCAATCCAAGTGTTTCTTAAATTAGCAACTTTAAGATTACTAGTTTTAGAATCATGTATGATTGATCATCACAGTTACCCATTATTACAATTGAGAGTTTGAGCCTGTTTATAGCACTCATTTTATGATGCTAGCTTTCTTTTATGTGAGAATGTCAACATGTAGTTATTGTAGAACTTGTTACTGAAATGCTTGTTGAGACCACAAAAGTGTCTACATACCATTGCACTGAGAGAGGCCTTCATTTGATTTTTAAACCTTTTGTTTCAGCCTTTTGTTTGTTCGTTAGATAGTCTCAGTTTTAGATTATCTAATTTGTCCTACATTAAATTGCGTAGTGCTCAATTTTAGCACTCGATACACTTGTAGCCGTGTTGAGCCTTAGCCTTTTCATTTGTTGCCAAATTATTTTAGCCAATCTATTTTTCGAAACCTTCTTTTGGCCTTAGCTTAAGTCCGAGTCTAGTTGGATGTATAACGATTGGTGTTATCGTTCAAGTGAGCCAATTAAGAGATACTGCTATCTAAATAGTAAATTCTAAATTTTAAGCAATGAAATCCTCTGAAATTCTTGCGAAAAGGTGCAAGAAAAAAAAGAATAAATATATATATATAAAAAATTTGAAAAAAAGAAAAAAAGAGATGCTCAATAGAGGAAAAGCTCGTGCCAAGAAAGTATTGATATCAAATGTTTAGATGTTATGTGCTCCATTCATATAACCATTCCAGTTTGAATGGTGATTCGTTGTTGTCCAGCTTGAATGGGGTTTTTGCTATATTTAGTCACTTAAAATTTCCAAATTTCCTACCTTTACCCTTAGCCTAACATTATAACCCTAAAGCCCTCTTGAAGGTTGATGACTCTAGTGGTGGAGATTAGATTTGGATACAAGTCTATGCTAATACCTATATGTTTTGACATTGTGAGTTTTCACAGTGAACTCCTCTGTGAGGATGTGATTTTATGCATGGTCAAAGAATTAGTGATTGCTTGTAGTGCCAGTTTAAGTTTCACTTGGGTTAGTTGGATAAGTTGTTTTAATTGCATGCAAAGGGATGTTAGATAATAGGTTGATCTGACTTTTGGTAATTTTACATGATGGTTTGCTTGAGGACAAGCAAAGATTAAGTGTGGGGTGTTTGATATCGGCTAAAAGATACATAATTTATATCCGATATCTCATTCTTTAGTGCATTTTATATTAAGTTATGTTAATTATGACTAAAATTGTTATATTCTTTGTTTTATAGCTCTTGGGAGATGAATTGAAGAAAATGGTGAGGTGATTGAAGAAAATGAGAAAAGTTGACAACCTCGACACACTTTCACTGTTTTGGGTGTATCTCACTCATACGAACTCTGGTTGAGGTGATTAAAGCAGCCACAAAAACTAGACTCAAAGGGCTACAATTATATGCTAAAGGGAAGTTTATCTTCCAGAGAATTTGTCACGGTGCGAGCCTCTCAACCTTGCGGTGCGAAGCATGTCGGAAACATGCCTATAAATTCGATTTTTGAATCCTAATTCCGAAGGAGATCATATTTTAGCCTAGGGTTTCGTACCAGATCCCTAAGGGGGAGATTTTGGGTAGACAAGGGCATACTTTTGAAGGGAATCAAGCTAAGAGGTCAGATTTTTTACCGATTACACCCGAGGATTGAAGATCAGAGGCTACATCTTCTATAGGATTGCTTGATTCATCATCATCTGTCTATAATGGTGCATGAACTCTATCTTTTTCTATTTTTGATGTCTTGTAACTTGTTTATGAGTTAACTCTTACGTTCACTTGGATGATTTGAACCCTAGACTAGATTTGATTTATCTTATGGTTTATTTGATGTTTTCTTGAACAATTACCCGTTTATCAACTAAATAACCCTTAAAGTTTCTAGCTTTACGCTTTGGATGGTTGATTTATTGATTGCATGTGTTATTGATCACGAAAGTGTCATTATGGTGTGATTTCTTCTACTTTTCGCTTATGTGACGTAGTGGGCAACTCACTAGAGATAGGGGTTGAAGTTAACCACCAATAACTTAGTTAATTGCTTAAAGGACTAATTCTTGAAAAGAAAGTTATTGGATTAGGGGTGACGAGAGATCCGATCCTATAATTGAACGATAATTCGAGCTGTGTTATTTCATAGGCTTAGAGATGAAAATCCTAGGAACCGTGTCTTAGCATTGCGAGAGATTGAACGAAAGTTAATGAATCAACTTCTAGAGATTTCATCATTAATCGGGTTTTAACAATCAATTCTATGTTTGGAGGGATATGAATCTGAGTGAATTGCATCTTCAATATTGTCTTAGATCTGCTTTCCTTTATCACTGTGTATTTAGCTGCTTTTCTTTATTAGTTATTAAATCGTACTTTTGTTTAAATAAAAATCTGATAGGTTGATTAATAGTGATTTACTTATTCGATCTAGCTTTACCGTTCCTTGTAGAGACGATACCTGGACTTATCATTGCTATACTGTTACATGACCAGGTCATACTTGCCTGTTGTGTGGTAGTCAACTTTGATATATCTTGACTTAAAAATTTATAACCTGATTTCACAAATCAGGTACCCAGTTTGAAGTGGGTCCTTGGGTATTAGCACATGCAACATATTCTATTGATGTTTCAGGTAATAATTCTATTGATATTGCTTTGGGAATCCATACTTGTATTGTGGTTTTTGGTTGGGTTGGTGACGTTTTCACGATTTATTTGGATGTGTCGGGTGATACAATTGTTTTGGATGTTTCGGGGATGATGTTGTGATGGTTTGTTCAATTGTCACACGATTGCAGCCTTTTGGGAGAGATACATCATCGCCTATGTATTCAATTTGTTTCTTTTGATCTCTTGATTTGTTCATGGTTGTTTTTTCTTTGGTAATCGTATGTTGAACTGTTAGTTGTTTTGGCTGTGAGATTTGAGCTTTCTTAGCCTTAAGATTTGTTTAATTTGTTTTGATATCAACAGTAGGTTCTTGAGTGTGATTCCAGTTATTAAACTACCTACGGTTTGGCGACCAATTCTTGGTTAGTACTTTGCTTGGTGAGCATGATTCTGAATTGTGCTTAGTGGGCACACTTTCATTGTTCGTTTGGAATCGTGCTATGTTGGAGTGTTTCTTTCGCCAGTAGGTAATTCTATTACCTTTTCGATTTATGAAGGTGGCCAGTTCGTGGTTTGATTCAAAAGATTTGTAGTTAGTGTTTGGTTTAACTCCACGGTTCTTCCGATCTTGGTGATACACACAATGATAAGAACAATGTCCATCAACACACCCATCACTCATGCAAAACATTTCAAATTTAACTGAACTAACTGGAGTTTGAACAGGAATAATATGCAAAATAGATGAGTCGTTTAAGTTAGAAGTAGAAATTGCCAATTGAGCATTTTTGGTTGTTTGAGAGCGAGGACGAGTTATTTGTTTCTTGGTGTGTTGGGTTTTGGATTGACATGATCTTGAGGTACTGGCTTTATGTGATGACCACGTATCAATGATTTTGGTCTTACCTTTGAAATTGGTAGACTAGGTGTGTGCATTTTGAAAAACTCATTCTCGAAGGACTTTTGTTTCAAGTGCAGTTCAAAGAGAGTGTTTTTCGAATTTGTGCATTCTTTGCATTTTTCGCTTGAGTTGGGTTTTTCTTTGTCATACTCAATTAGTAGTTGGGATTCATCATTGTTTTCTACTAATTTTGAGTTGGTAAATGACCGATCATTTGCTGTTGTGTTGTACATGGAATCTATAAATGAGAAATAATCATCTGTATGTACGTAGGGTGTGTGTGAATTTGAAGTGCTTGGTGCAGCGGAATTGTGTAGGTGAAAGTTCTCATTTACAAAAAGATTGATTATGTCATGGAGAACTGTAGTTTGAAAATCAAAAATGATGGATTTATTGTGAAGTTCGTTTTCAACCAATTCAAATCTTCGCTGTAGTTCCATGTGAGGAATGTATATGCGAGGTTCAGGTGGAGAATCAGAAATTGATGGCATGGATTCCATTTTTGTTTGTGTATAGCTTCGAAAGTATTCATCGGAAATTATCGGTTCGAATTCATCTGTTTCATATGACTGACTTAGATTTTCGTAGTCATATGAGGTCGAGGCTCCTTTTGCGATGCGCCGTTTGTGCTCCTCTTCTGCGAGTTCGTCAACTTGTCGCACGAAAACCATTTTCTTAGTTAATCCGAGATTCATGCTATCGAAGTCGTACAATTGTTTAGCAGTGATCTTGTCACTAATGTGAGGATTAACAAAACCTAACCCTTTGTATGTCAATTTTGAAAATTTGGTGTCCTTAGATTTGTTTAGAAAAATGGTTTGTGCAGTTTGGTCTCGTTTTATCAACAAGTCTTCGAGATCATTTATTTTTTAGTATAGTTGACATCGTTCCTTTTGTAAAAACTTAAAATCTTCTTCTACCAAAACTTTTACTGCTTTGAGATTATGAATTATTACCTCATTTTCATTTCTTAAGGTGTTTAGATCATTCTCTTTGGCAGTTAGTTCCGATTGAAGATTGTGTAAATTAGAAGTTGATTGATTTCTGATTTAAGATTCAAATTTAGTGATTTTTCTGTTCTGTTTTTCGATGCGTTCAACCAATGTAACACTAACCTTTCCATGAGCACCTGCATCTACAGTTTGAGTTTCCTCAAACTCATCTTCATCGTCAACTTCATCATTGCCATCATCATCTAAGGACCCTTCATCTTCTTCCACCAACATTGCCCTGCCACTTGCTTTCTTCCGATTCTACCTTAGCTTGTTCTTATAATACTCGGCATCCTTGGTTTTTGGCTTTCTACAATCCTTGATAAAGTGCCACGTTCTACCACAATTGTAGCACTTTTTCTCTTCCTCTTTAGGCTCAACAGGTTTTTTGAAATGCTTTTTCTCCTCTGGTTGACTTCCTTCACCTTTTCTTGGCCCGGAGGTGTACTGTTGCATGTTGTTGGTCTTTCCATATTTGTTTTGGGAATCCCTGGTAATGAGTGACATGGCTTTCAACACAGCCTCCTTTTCAGAGATCACCAGTTCCCCTTCTGATGAGTCAAAGTCAACCATCACCTGTTTTCCTTTGCTAGGTCTTGAGGATTCTCTCGGTCTTCTTTCAGCCACCAGTGCAACCGGATCAGATGGTTGCTTCATAGAGAGTTTAGTAAGAACCTCATCTTGAAATTGATTCAGGTCCTCATAGATTGAATGATGAGATACTGCCTTTAGATTTCTGTACATGTTTGTATAGTCTAACATGTTCCTGCCATTCTAGACCAAGAGCATTGATCCAATTGACGTTGATGTACAGATCAGATCTTGTGACCCCGTGATTCCTTATTTCATTCAATAGTCGGCAAAAACGACTATATGTATCTTGCAGCAACTCTCCTTCCGTGGTCTTGAATTCCGGAATGTGTTCACTATCTGAGCTTCTCTAATGAAGGATCCTTGTTCAGTACCCTGCATTTTTGTTTTACTTCGTCCCAAATTTCTCTAGCAAGTCAAACTGTCTATTTTTTAGTAGATTTCAGCACACAACCCTTGTTTCAATAATATTTTGCATCTTTGTCGGCTCGTGCTCGGTCTCTCTCTTCTGCAGTAAGTTCTTATGGTAGTTTGCATCTTCTTTTAGTCGCTATAGGTGGATTGTTATCGGGAACAACCTCGATAATCTTTTCAAAGATGGCATCACCATTCAGAATGCTATCTTTCATCATCTCTCCATATTTCTCGTTATGTTCGATGAAATCCATAAACCTTCCTTTCCCCACATTGTATTCATTTCTAAACAGTACAGGAGGTTTAGTGTCGGTACCAATGGCAATAATTTAATTGCTGGAAATCATCTGTTAAATTTGGATCTTTCTCCCTGAAATGAATCAATTAGTTACTGAAAGCTTGACTTTTGTGATAAACTTTAAATTTTGTAAGTTGAAGGTCGGATGAAACTTAGGTTCAAAAGTCGGATGAGACTCAAGTTCAAGGTCGGATGAATAAGTGTTTTAGTGAATGTCAGATGGATGTCTTAAAAGTCAAATGGTCTTGTAAGTCAGATAGGTGGTGCGAAGGTCGGATGACTCTCGGTGGTCGGAAGGTCGGATGACTCTAGGTGGTCGGAAGGTCGGATAACTCTGGGTGATCTGAAAGTCAAATGACTCTGAGTAGTCCGAAAGTTGGATGACTCTGAGTGGTCCGAAAGTCGGATGACTTGACTTATGTGAAAGTCGGATGAACTGGTTTGCACGAAAGTCGGATGACTTGTTTTATGCTACTTTTGGATAACTTGTTAGTGGTGTGAACTTCGGATGACTTTTTAGTCCGAATGTCAAATGGGCTTAAACTTTGAGAAACTCAGATGACTTGATTTATCCGAAAGTCGGATAAGCTTAAAATTGGGAATGTCGGATGATATGAAAGTCGGATGACAATAAGCCAAAAACTTGCAGGTCTGTTCTCTGTTTTACGATCAGACTTCTGAAATTTCCTAAAACACACAAAAAACTCAACTGACTTTTGTTTTAATCTTTCTGTCCTCTAAAAACACTTTCCTAAACCAACTTTAACCCAAAACAACAACAAATTTTTCAAATTTTTGATGTAACAGTGAAAAACATCAAGAACTTGAATAACATGAAAAATTCAAAATAAAGACCCATATGTTGTTTGTTTGTGATAAAACACTACTAGTGGTTTTATCTTACCCAAATGCTTCTAAATGACCACAAAGAACTTGAAAAACAAGAAGATTTGAGAAAATGAGTTTTTGACTATCACGACCAAACACAGAGTAATGTTGAACCAAAGATGTTATTTCCAGGTAATGTTGAACCAATCCAACAAGGAGTTGGCTCTGATACCAATTGAAAGTCCTTTGAATGTGATAACAGATGAGTAACTTAGAATACCTGAACAAAAGATGAAGATTTTACTTAAGCACAAGTATGAACACTTTGCATGTAAGCTTGAATATTCTCTGATATTTCTTTGAACATGATACAAGCTGATGAGTTACAATTGGCAAAGGTTACCATGCAAACTAGGTTTGCAAGGTATTTAAACTCAAAGCCTCATGGGCCTAAAGCCATATGGGCCCATACATGACTAAACTAGAATAACAACAATATTAAAGTAGGCTAAGCCCATTACAATTTCTAGTCTAGTAATAATAAATTACATATTACAAAATAACACAAGGCTAACAAACTAATATTGATCTAACATAGTGGCCTCCTCCAACTTCCTCCGGTTGGACACCACGTCTTTCAAAAATTTCCCATAATTGGGCATACCTGCAATCACATCTACAAGAGGCACATTAATTCTAATCTGTTTTAGTAGATCAACAAACTTATCATATTGCTCTTTTATGCGCTCCTTTCGGAGATGGTTAGGAAATGGTAATTTTGGCTGGTACTCCTTCAAAGGAGGTTGTGTTGCCTTCTTCTTGTTGCTTGACTCTACTAGAACAACCTCATGTTCCTTAGGCTTTTCCACAGCTAGAGTCTCGATTTCATCATCTGATGAATCGTCCTGCATAACAGGAGAAGAAAAATCATTAGTATTATTAACATTATTATTACCAACGGACTTACCTGAGCGAGTTATAATGGCTTTGATGTGTTCATTCCGAGGTTTATCTACATTCGGGTTCTGTTGGGTATTGCTCGGTAGCAACCCACTTTGTTGACCCGCTAAGATTTCTACCAACCTCCCTATGTCACGCTCCACAGTCTGAATGGAAGCTTGTTGATTTCTCTGAATCTGCTCGTTCATGATTTGGTTTTATTGAACCGTAGTCTTCAAAGACTCTATTGACTGAGTGGTTGTGAGCATAAAATTCTTTAGGAGGTCCTCTATACTAGCACTTGACCCTCCTTGTGGTTGAGTAAGTTGAGGTTGACTGGACTGAGGTTGGGAAGTAGGTGCATTACCTTGGTTGAACCGATAAAACCCCAGTGGGTTTTGTCTATGGAAATTACCTCGGTTGCCCTGCCAGTTTGATCCACCTCCTTGGTAGTTACCAACAGATCTTTGGTTCAGAAAGTTGACATCCTATGTTTGATTCATCGGGCGATCCTCACAGTCCTTTGTGAGATGAGGTCCTCCGCATGTTTCACGTCCTACTGCATAGCATGAATAGATTGAATTGGCTTATTAACTTTACGCTCTAATGATTTTTGATTATTAGCTAAGGATGCAACGGTGTCTTGTGTAACACCAAAATTTCTCAAGCCATTTTTTTAATCGCTGCGAAAGCGTTTTCTAATTTCATTTAAACAAACACCCACAAAGTACACAAAGTACAAAGTACCATTTACAAAATACCACATCAAGTTGTGTTACAAAATAATTATAAAACATGGCTCGTCTCTTCTCAAAACATAATATCAAAGCGTTGGTTAAATTCCCTTTTCCCACAAACACAGCAAAACTGCCAAACCTGCAAAAAGAAATCAACTGTGAAGAATTAGCACAAAGCTAAGTGAATGGAAGCTACAAACAAGCAACCAACAACAACTAGTACAAGCAATCAACATCTGATCAGATATATAGATCTCACACAGATCATACAAACAGATCTTCACACAGATCTCATAAACCATACAAATCTCACAAGCCTAGAGGACCGGTGGTTCTTGTAACACCGCTTCTTAAAACAACTACTTTTCATGATTATCAAATTTAGTAGAGGAAATTTTTTCTTTTAATAACAACAAACTGTTATTTACATTAACATCTTTTCAAAATAACGTGGGTGTTACCAAGTACAGGAACCGACCATTATATCAATTTACATTACAATATGATAAATTCAAGTGTTCCACCCACAAGGGGCAATATATATCCCAAAAGCTACCCGCCTCGCAGGACATCTAGTCTATACCTAAAAAGAGAAATCATAGCATCATTAGCTAACACCTATTTAGTGACTACATACCATCATAAGTATCAATACAGTAAGTCAAGCATCAAACATATCATATATAAACAATCATTGCTAGCTTAGCACATAGTGGAGTGCTGACAAGATCAGTAAGAGTCGTGTCTTGCATGGTAATCAATCCCGCTCAACAACTCAGACCGGGGGATCAGACACGACCAACTACGCTGGTGGGGATGCATAAAGCAGTCCACCAAACATCGTTCACAGAGCCAGAGGCTCCACAGGTAATGCAGCTACAACCGGTTGATCACCACTCACGTTAAGGCACGGCGGTTCTGTTGGAATATGCCCACTGACACACACGAGTTGGTATCACTGCCGATGAGGCATAGGCCTATTGGGTCACACGCCAAGTATTGATTCCGACAACACCTTTGAACGGGAGAGAGAGAAACGCCAAAAATGGTTTTGGTAGTGCTATGCACGGTCATACTTCTTGCTGGTACGGCCGTGGTGTGCTAAGCACGGTCGTGCTTCTTGAAGTTACGGCCGTGCTTATGGTCAGGGTACGGGCCCAAGTCTTGTGTGACTTGGCGCGTGCTTGCTTGGGCTGGCACAACCGTGCTTTAAAAGGTACGGTCGTGCTTCACGCTGTAACAGCCAATTCAATTGGGCTTTTAAGTCTAGATTTAATATGGCTTTATGGCTATTCTTGCTAGACTTATTATGGACGTTTTTTGGCTGTTGGAATGGATCTATAAACTGTCCTAGAAGTCTAGTATGATGTGTTAGCCACTCTTGGATTATATAGATACATATTATCAACACATGAACTTGTAACTCGCATGTTAGTTCATACTCTGTCAAAACACACTTGGAAGGAAGCTAAGGCACTCATAATCTTCATGTGATGTTGGTTCTTTAGTGGTGGTGTTCTTGTTGGCATACAAGCACTCTAGCAAGTGAGGATCAAACCAAACTTGGTGTGGATACTGGTAGAGGAATACAACATTGTATTCTCACATTCATCATCAACAAGGAGCTAGAAGAAAATAGTATGGTATACTTTCTTATACTTGTTCCTTTCTTTTTAGTTGCTTTGTCATTGTCTAGAGTGTGATCCATTGGGTGGTGTGTTGGTGGCATAAAATGAAATTGTTTTATGCTTGTTTTTGTTTCCGCTGCGCTTTCTAGATGCCACCAAAACCCAACAGTGGTATCAGAGCCATCTCTAATATGGCTTTGCACTGAAACCGGAATTTTGAGTTTTCTGTCAAAATCTGATTTTCCGTTGACCGGGCACCACCGTACCTCTTGGGGTACGGGGCGTGCCGGCGGCCGGGGCACGGCCGTACTAGTGGGGGTACGGGCCATGGCGGCAGGTTTGTTTTAAGGCTTAAACTATTTAAACTGTAAACTGGAAATGGACGGGCACACTCGTACCCTTAGAGGGTACGCCCGTGCCTTTCGCATTTTGGACCAGAAACTATTTTGAAACATGTTTTAAAATTATATTTAAATTCCGGATTTGTTGGTTGGACTAGTCTTGGATCTAGTTTTTTTCCCCACTTTATTTAGATTCCTTAAATTTATATATTTTGTATGGCTTATCGTGAAGTGCATAAAAATATATATATTTAAAGGTGTATATATGAATATGTAATTTTAAAGGTGTATTAAAATTACTAATGCATACGTACAAGGATTGCCTTTTGTGTCTCGGGTGTTTTGTTGTCAATCTTAATCAAAATATGTTTGACATGGTTTTGTGGCACACCATGATTTTGCTTTGCTTGTGTTTGGTTGTGGTTCGGTAACTAGATGCCCTTTAGACCTATGTGTTGTGGTGTTTGGTTTATTTGGTTTTGGTGGCCTGCGTGCCGTATTGTTGTAATTTTTATAATTATTATTTTGGTGCGGCTTGCATGCCATTTATTTATTCCTTTGTACTTGTATTAGTAGCATACGAATGTGGCTTGCATGTCATATCTCCTTCTATGTATTTGTAAAATAGTGTAGAAGTTGATGTTGTGTGTAATAAACCAACGGGAATCACAGCGTTGATGTCTCGGCAACGTGGAGTCTGGATTGCCTTTTGGAGATGCCGACTTTAGTGGGAGCACTCCCAGCTAGGTACTTTGGATCTTGGATTCCTTAGATGACCTTGTTTTCCTTGTATGGATCACGGGGAAAACGCATAGGATTTGGGCATGTTACCGAACTATTGTGTATGCGTGGTTGTTTTATATATTTATTATTTTGCATGGATGTGTAGGATATCGCATGCTAGATAATTTTTCCAAAATATATAAAACACAAAGATTTATAAAATTGGTTTATATTTCTTTCCGCGCGTATAGAATTAACAAGATAATATAAATTTGTATAATATGATAAGTGAATAAAAATTGTATTTATCACTTGATTTGTTAATTCGCAAAATGGGATAAATTGTTTTAACCGGAAAAACGAAATCCTGTTTTTAAAATGTAAATCACGCGCCATCCATAAGACGACACCACCCGAATCTAGTGAAACTTGGATGATTGTCGAGCTTTAACACCAGTCATGCCGAGTGGAACTGTGAGGAAGGTGAGTGTGGTAACTTGCAATATTGGTTGTCGAGCTTAGCACGAGCCAATTATTGGCGAGAGTTTCACCGTGTATCTTGACAGGCGGTTTACAATTCTTTTTGTGACACTTAGGTGGCGTCGAGCTCTAGCCGAGTCATTAAAGGGGATCAAGTTAGAATTGGTGTGAGAAGGGATCAAACATGCCAAAAGATATTTTGATTGTCAATGGATCCCGCAAGGATCTAGAAGTTGCAAAGTGTTTGCAATCGGTAAGATGGTTACCGGCCTAAATAGCTTTGCTTTGTGATCCGCGGTAAACCCGTCATAAGGTAAAGTGAAATATGGTTTCTAGCCTTGTTTAAATAATTGGTTTTTAAAACTGTTTGGGTAATTATTTATACAAGGATTATATCTAAATTCATTAAAACGTGTACTCTAAAATTGTAGATAACAAACGTTAACAACGCAACACCGAATTTATCTCTCCGTTCGTTTCTAGAAAAGGAGAAACTCATAGGTGTGAACCTTGTGGATTGGTATAGGCAATTGCGAATTGTCCTTCGCCATGAATCTAAGTTGCACATCCTCACGGAACCTCTTCCGAAATCACCTGCTGCCAACACAAGTTGGGCCACTAGATACGCCTTTGAAAAGCGTATCGAGGATTCAAAAGATGTTTCTTCTTTCATGTTATCGACTATAAGCTGCGAGCTGCGAAAGCAACTCGGGCATATGAGTGCGTATGACATGATTAATCGGTTGAAGGAAATGTTCCAACATCAGATTAGAGAGGAACACTTTATGTGTGTCAAAGCCCTTGTTAGTTTCCGGATGCAAGAAGGTGGGAAGGTTAGTGTTCATGTTCCTCGTATGAAGGCATACATTGACCAAATGGAAATACTAGGATTTCCATTGGGAGGGAGCTTGCGGTGAATATGATTATCCAGTCCCTGCCCGCGTCTTATGATGAGTTTATCAAAAACTATCAACAGAACAAAATGGTAGAATCTTTAGACGAGTTGCACGGCATGCTTAAGACTTTTGAGTCTAACATGGCCAAACACAAGTTCGTTCCCACCCGGTTATTTGAGGAACGTAAAACCGAGAAAAAGAATATGACTCCTAAGGGAGAAGTTTGTTATTTCTACGGTAAATATGGAGATTGGTGCCGCCACGCTTGTCCTGAGTGTTCAAAGGAGTTAAAGCTTCCTATGAGGCAAGGGAATAACTTCTTGCCATCAGGTACATTCATGATTAGCTCCATGGCTTTTCTACTTCTTAGCTAGATTTGTTGAAATGCTGGCTATAACACTCACGTTTGTTGCAAAAAAAATTTGTTACAAAGTGTAGCTGTTAAATGGAAGAAGTAGCTGATAAAGCATGGAGAGCTAGAGCTCAAGATTGGGATACTTGGACGTTGTCTCGATTGAGAGGATTGGGAGTTTTGATCTCGCCATTTCATCTAGCTATTTTATTACTTTATTAGATTAATATTTTGTCTGCCCTGCGTGGCGAGAGAAATATTAAGTCTATTATGCATTGGTTGACGATGGATACTACTTTGTATTTGATATATTTATATATCAGTGGTTTATTTCAAAGGTTATCCATGTCATGGCATTTACAAGCTTTTGCTTAAAAGTAATAAAGTAATCATGAATAATGTGTTTAAATCCAAAAATGGTTTGAATTAGTTATCCAAGTGACAAGATTATTTAGCTATGTAAACAAGACTTACGTCACCAAGTTCCGTGTGGTTTGGAATCTTGGATGCATTTGATAATTGATCAAATGTTGAGTGCGAGAATTGTTTATTAGGCTAAATGACTTGTACATCTTTTATCGGCGTATGTAAGAGGATTGAGAGCTTGTTGTAATTAGTTCACAATTGTGTGTTTAATTCGTTTAAGCAAATCCATGGGGATAACTACTTTTACTTCGTTACCTTTACCCGTGGTAGTAGTAGGGATAGGTATATTTGAAACCTTTGAGGTGTTCATTGATTACCTTAACGAGGTTTGTGGACAAAAGGTTAAGTTACTTAAATCTTGTAAAGATGTTGAGTATCATAATTTATGAATTTTGTGATCATCATAAGAATTGTGGGATTTATGTCATAAATTATTTCTCCTAGGACACATTGGCATATGGGTCACGTAGAGGAGGAACCGAATATTCGGGTCTTGATGGATCGCAAATTCATACCCAATGTGTAATGATGCTTAAGTATGGCAGGCAATGTTCTATATAAAATCAACAAAGATGGTTTAGTAGGCATATTAGGAGAAAAGACTAGAAAGAGTGTCTTTGCTTGTCTATCTCAAAACCTAGATTATCCAGCCTACGTGTAGACGTGAGGTGGTAGACTCCGGGGATAAAAGATGCTACTCCATTAGGCATGAGATATTTGTTTCACGAACTTTTAAGGACAAGTTTTGTCGCTCAATAGCAAGTGGAATCCTAATGTCTATGGGAGCCAGTGGGAGTAAAACCTGATGTTGTCACTAGCATACAATTAGTAATGATTGAAACTCAACATGGCGATGTTGGAGTACGTGGCATGATTCGTTACTCTTCCTATTTCTGATAGGAGTTGTCGTAAGGCCGGATAGATATATGTTTTATATCTAAAGGAAGATAACTCGATTATGGATTAGTTGAATTCATCAACTATTGGAAGTCATGGTAGGCCTAGTGTCTACTAGAAGGAGAGAGGTAATGACAATGGGATGCAATCCATGAGGATATCCAAGTATTGGACTTGGTTGATCCGATACCTTGGCGCAAACCTAAGGGTATGCATGGATTGAGTTGTAGACAACTTCAACTACCGACTGGTGGTAAAAATTCTAATATGATTGACCATGAGGACGGTATCATAAAAGAGATGTTTCCTTGTGGTTATGTTGAAGTCTACTTGGATGACTTATGGTGTATCACTACCTTCTCATGGGAATGAAAGTATGGCAGTGAATTGTAAAGACCCTATTCCTTTATAGGAATTTTGAGGAAGTGTTTTAACACTCTCTGAGAGTCTTGTACACTATAAGTATCCTCGTAAAGTTTACGAGCACAAGAAGTCTATTCATGGACTTGAACTTCAAATGCCGACTAATGATAAATGTTCCGTTAAGATTGACCATGAGGATGGTATCATAAGGAAATTGTCCTAGTGGTTATGTTGAAGGTTACTCAGATACATGTGTTTATCACTACAATGTAAAGATCGTGTTCCTTCATGGGAATTTTGAGGAAGGGTGTTTTAACACTTTCCAAAGGACTTGTACGTTGAAAGTATCCTCGTAGACTCAATAAACATCGCAAGGTTGTAATCTTCACTTTAATGAGAAAATCGTAGATTTGATTTTTCGAAAAAGGAAGATTAAACTTGGATGTATGCCAGAGCTAGTGGGAGCGCTTACGTTCCAAATATTGTGTATCCATGATATACTTCTTATTAAGGACAATATCCTAACTTGGCGGTTCATAAAACCGGGGTTGAGGAATTATTGCTTTATAAGAAGAATTGGGAGGATACGAACGTGGATTTTTTGGAGTGACAAAACTAAGAGAGTTACATTGAAACATGATGGACTAGTGTGTTAATTTAATTAGCAACTTGGTTTATCACATGGTTTCTTTTCTCTCATTTTGACATAATTTGAAGAACTCTTGGTACATTGTTCTTCAAGTTGATGTTCGGTGGTAACAAGGAAATTTGAGTAATATATTACTCTTGGGGAATTGTTATTGTTGTGTTGTTAAGTGGAGTGTTAGCAACTAGAATGGTTCTTTAAGCATCATTGAGACATTGACTCTATTGGGCTATTTTGAGAAAATAAAAGTATGATGGCTTATATATAAATGAACCACAGTCTTGCGCATTGTGACTTTATTGGGTTCTTTGAAACAATAATAGTACAGTGGCTCATAGACGAGAAAAATTGTTTGAAGCATCGTTAAGTCCATTGGGTTCTTTGAAATAATGAGAGCACGAAGGCTTGAAGAAAGGACCATGATCTTGAGCGCACACTTTATAAGTGTTTGTTCGAGAGAAGATATGGTGATTGTTAGAGTACGCATGGATGCCACTTTATGAATCCGCTTACTAATCTTTAGTCGTGAGCTAGTGATGAGTTTTCATACTACGCTTGCATACACTTGGTTTACAAGTGGCTTTGGCTTGGGTTTGTTTAGTTGAATTTGATATATTTTGAGTTGGGAACATTAAAGAAATAATGTGCTTTGATTGTATCGATTATCAAATGGAGATTTGATAATGCGCGCAGAGCGGGTACTTTCGTTAGCCTTTATTGTGTTCCATCTTAGCATGTTTAACCACTTCCTTGAATAAATTTATTTATTCTAAATGCTCCACGATCGGTCGTTCTTCATTGGAAGGAAGAAGTGAATTAAGATCGAGGCAAGTGGTTGCTAAAGTATTCATAGTGGATTGAATACATGTTTACGCAACACTAGCCTTGATAGTGATCAAGTAATTGGAGGACCCGCACCTGAGTTTACTTCATGGACATGATCACAAGTAAATCAGGATGATAATATTGTTTGTCCTTCTACTAGAGATGCATTGGTTCTTGAATAATGATATGGTCTTGTTTAGATTGCTTTCTAACGCAGTTCGTAACTGGCTGTTATAAGGGAAGTTTTCAGGCAAGAACATGTTGTTATGACGGAACGATGTAGTCAAAGGTATTCTTTTCTCTTTAGAGAGATATCCCTGGGCCCCTCGTTGACTAAACTGATGACATCAAAATGCATGGCCGTGCTAAAGTTGAATTGATAGTGGATCAATTTTGCAACTTGTGTTGTTCGTCATAGTTAGTCTAGATCGAGAAACATAATCGTGAATGATTTGGGGTTGACGGTGTTCCATGACCTGCATTCACAATGGATATCGTGAACGAAGGGATGAATAATCACTTATCTGTAGGACCAATCTTTACAGGTTGGTACTTGTCATGGGCGACATACCCTATGTCGACTTAGGGGCATAGATGCCTTGCTAGAGGCCGCTCTATGACGGTGTTACCTTTCGTGGGTGTGTCATGTTCAAGTGGGAGTTTGTTGGAATATGCCCACTAACACACACGACTTGGTATCACTGCCGATGAGGCATAGGCCTATTGGGTTACACGCCAAGTATTGATTCCGACAACACCTTTAAACGAGAGAGAGAGAGAGAAACACCAAAAATGGTTTTGGTAGTGCTATTCACGGCCGTGCTTCATGTTGGTATGGCCGTGCTTATGGTCAGGGTACGGGCCCAAGTCTTGTGTGACTTGGGGCGTGCTTGCTTGGGCTGGCACGGCCGTGCTTCACGCTATAACAGCCAATTCAATTGGGCTTTTAAGTCTAGATTTAATGTGGCTTTATGGCCATTCATGCTAGACTTATTATGGACGTTTTTTGGCTGTTGGAATGAGTCTATAAATTGTCCTAGAAGTCTAGTATAATGTGTTAGCCAATCTTGGATTATATAGACACATATTATCAACACATTGACTTGTAACTTGCATGTTAGTTCATACTCTCTCAAAACACACTTGGAAGGAAGCTAAGGCACTCATAATCTTCAAGTGATGTTGGTTCTTTACTGGTGGTGTTCTTGTTGGCATACAAGTACTCTAGCAAGTGAGGATCAAACCAAACTTGGTGTGGATACCGGTAGAGGAATACAACATTGTATTCTCACATTCATCATCAACAAGGAGCTAGAAGAAAATAGTATGGTATATTTTCTTATACTTGTTCCTTTATTTTTAGTTGCTTTGCCATTGTCTAGAGTGTGGTCCATTGGGTGGTGTGTTGGTGGCATAAAATGAAATTGTTTTATACTTGTTTTTGTTTCCTAGATGCCACCAAAACCCAAAAGGTTCCGCAGAACCTATGATCCAGGATGCCTCCTGAATCACCGTGAAATCCCGAAAGATCCAGTTACAACCGACTGACCTTAACCATGCATCAGATAGTCTGCAGACAGTGCACATACACATACATACACATGATTCCATAGGATCCATCATCTTACATATAACATCGTCCAGGTAGTCATTCATGCATAACCTCATATATTAACTAAGTGGTTCCAGTCTGGACCCACTAGCATGCACCTATTACATGTCTTAAGTAAATCATACACTTACATCCATGAGCATACCTGCAAAAGCAAGTTAGACATACATAATACATTCACATAGTCATTTAGCATGCAAGCCTTACTCTACTGAGTCTCATGAAAGCAGGCACTCACCTGAGCAGTTTACTACGCACAAGTATTTGGTTTTGACTCCACAGATACAACAAGTTCACCTAGCATACCATACTTACATTAATCATTCACATGTTCATACAAGACTTACAAAATAAACATTTAACTTTGGACTTAACACAAATCCGGCAGAATTGTCGGATTCATGAAATCCGATACATATAACCCATGTAATCCGATCAATCGGATTCCAACACTTAGAAATCCAACCATGCACACAGAATCCGACACTTGCGGATTCCGACACATAGAAGGAAATCCCAGACATGCAAATCCGATACTTTGAATTGAAATCCGATGCTTTCGGATTTCAACACTTAGAATCCGGCAATCGTCAAATCCGCCACATACAATCCGCAACTCAGGAAATCTAGGACATGAAATCCGATAGACATGCGGAATCCGACACTATTATCGGATTCCGACAAATCCTTCGGTTTTCACCACATGTGGATTCCGATACCTTCATAGTATCAGAATCTGACAACTTCATAGCCTGGAATTCCGATAGCTTCATTTGGTCATCTAAAGAACTTCATTCTTGTTAGTTTTAAGCCCAGAACTTATTAGAACATCATACTCTATTCAAATAGTCATCATAAACACATTAAATCCCAACAGGAACACCATTCATGCAAAACCCACTTTCAAAGTGAGTTTTCATGTTCTTCAAGGTGGTTCTTGCATGGATTCATGGTTCTAACATGCTATACATGATTCTAATCTTCTAAATACATCTGAATCATATCGCTCACCTTCGTAGATCAACAATCGACTGCTTCTTGTTCTTCTTTTGAAATCCGAGAGCATGAGAGAGACAAGAGAAATGTGTGTGTTTTGCTTTTTTTATTTGACTTGTAAAGTCAACAAATAACATGCACACACATATATGTATTTTTTCTAATACCAGAGGCGGTTGCCTCTTACTTCACTAGGGGATTTCCTTTTCTTTAATTAATTACATATATACATATACTAAATATACATACATACGTACATACACACATAACACATAAAACATACATATAAATTCATTTAATTCAACAAGTACATACATAAAATCTTCTCTATTACACTAACTACGTACACTCACATACTTATTACAACTAGGCCCAAGTTGAGGATGTTACAAATCTCCCCCCCTTAAGTGAATTTCGTCCTTGGAATCCACTCAGTAATAAACAGGTGAGGGTACCTTGCCTTCATTTTGTCCTCAACTTCCCAAGTCTAATTTAGACCTAGGTTGTGCTTCCACTTCACAAGGAGTAGTTTGATCATCTTCTTGCGTAGTTTCTTGACCTTCGTGTCAATAATTTCAACAGGTTCTTCAACTAGTCGCTTGGAAGAGTCAACTTTCAATTCCTGCAAAGTAATAATCCGTTCTTCCCCAACTTGGCAATTGCGTAAGTAGCACACGTTAAAGGTGTCGTGGATACCAGCTAGCTCAGGCGGTACCTCTAGAGTTACCGTCCAATCATTCACCGTGCGTACAATTCTGAATGAGCCAATGAAACGTGGACTTAGGTTTCCCCTTGTGTCCAAAACGAATGACGCCCTTCCAAGGAGAAACCTTTAAGAACACGCGATCTCCGACTTCGAATGTTGTGGGACGACGCTTAGGATCCGCATACATCTTCTGTCGGTCCCGAGCTACTTTCAGCTTTTCTAGAGCCACATTCACTTTGTCAGAAGTAATCTGGACAATTTCAGATCCAGCGAGTTGCTTCTCACCAGGCTCCCACCAACAGGTCGGAGTGCGACATCGTCTTTCGTAAAACATCTCGTATGGTGGAATTCCAATGCTGGAATGATATGAATTGTTGTAAGAAAATTCAATCAATGGGAGATGAGAATCCCATGATCCACCAAATTCGAGTACACAGGCACGAAGCATATCTTCTAACGTTTGGATCGTACGTTCAGATTGGCCATCAGTCTACGGATGATAGGCAGTGCTCAGATGAACACGAGTGCCAAGTTCGCGTTGCAGACTTTGCCAAAAATTTGAGACAAACCGAGAGTCACGATCAGATACAATCGAATAGGGAAGACCATGACGTGACACAATCTCATCGATATAAAACTGCGCTAAACGGGTCAGTGAAGCAGACTCGTTTGTTGCCAACAAATGAGCACTTTTCGTCAGTCGATCAACGATAACCCAGATCATGTCATGCCCTCTGGACGTCCTCGGTAGCTTCATCATGAAATCCATCGTAATATTATCCCACTTCCACTCCGGAGTATCCAACTGCTGCAAATTACCATAAGGTCTCTGGTGTTCGGTCTTCACTTGAGCGCAGATCTAACATCTCTCTACAAATGAGGCGATGTCTTTCTTGAGAGTCGGCCACCAGTAGAGCATCTTCAGGTCGTGGTACATCTTTGTGATTCCCGGATGGATAGACAGTTTGGACTTATGGGCTTCCTGCAGAATCAGCTCATGGTTACCTCCAGCCAAAGGTACCCAAATCCTGGATTGAAAAGTCTTCAACCCACGATTATCTTCAGCAAGCTAATCCTTTAATTTCTTCATCGTCTCAGCCTTAAGATTTTCTTCTTGCAATGCAGTCTGCTGAGCTTCTTTTAAATTAGAGATCAAGTCTGGCACAATCGCGATTCTCATAAACTTAGCTTCTGTTGTCGGTCCTTTACGGCTTAAAGCGTCCGCTACAACATTGGGCTTGCCAGGATGGTAACGGATCTCACAATCGTAGTCTTTTATTAACTCCAACCAACGGCGTTGCCGCATGTTGAGTTCTTTATGGGAAAAGACATACTGAAGACTTTTGTGATCTGTGCAAATCACACACTTTGTGCCATAAAGGTAATGCCTCCACAACTTCAGTGCAAACACAATAGCAGCAAGCTCCAGATCATGGGTTGGGTATTTCCGTTCATGTTATTTCAACTACCTAGTAGCGTAGGAAATAACTCTATCACGTTGCATCAGGACGCAACCCAATCCCGCGTAAGAGGCGTCACAATATAATGTCAAGTCCTCCGAACCCTCAGGCAGAGTAAGGATCGGAGCTTCACATAACAATCGCTTCAGGGTCTGAAAAGCTTCCTCTTGAGCTTCCGACCACACAAAAGCAACATCCTTGTGAGTTAGTTTGGTCAACGGACCTGCAAGCTTTGAGAAATCGCGGATAAACCGCCGATAGTAGCCAGCCAAGCCAAGGAAACTTTTAATTTCGGAAGGAGTCCAAGGAACCCCCCAATTCATCACAGCCTCCACCTTAGCTGGATCTACTTTGACACCATCATGACATATGACATGGCTAAGGAAATGAACTTCCTTAAGCCAGAATTCACACTTGGACAACTTGGCATACAATTGTTCTCGCTTTAGAGTCTCGAGAACCGGACGAAGATGAAGCTCGTGGTCAGCTTCCGTCTTCGAGTAAACAAGAATGTCATCAATAAATACGATCATGGATCTATCCAAAAACGGACGACAAATCCGATTCATTAGATTCATGAAGACGGCAGGGGCATTGGTTAAGCCGAACGACAGAACCTGAAATTCGTAATGACCATAACAAGTTCGGAACGCAGTCTTCAGAACATCTTCTTCATGAACTCGTACTTGGTGATACCCCGACCGGAGATCAATCTTAGAGAAGCATGTAGCCCCCTGCGACTAATCAAAAAGATCATCTATACGAGGAAGCGGATACTTATTCTTTACAGTTCGCTTGTTAAGGTCCGTGTAATCTAGGCACATTCGCATCGTTCCGTCCTTCTTCATCATAAATAATACAGGAGCTCCCCACAGTGAGGAACTCAAACGAATAAAACCTTTGTCTAGCAGCTCCTGAATTTGAGTCATCATCTCTCTTATTTCAGAAGGAGCAAGACGATACGGAGAACGAGCCATATGTGCAACTCCTGGAATAAGCTCTATCTTGAACCCAACATCACGAATTGGAGGCAAACCCGGAAGTTCTTCAAGGAATACCTCAGGGTAGTTAGACACCACCCGAATATCACGAACTGGTCGTTTCTCCATCGTAGCATCAATAACATATGTCAGATAAGAGTCACAACCTTTAGCAATTGACTTCTGAGCTTTAATCATAGAGACAAAGGGAATATCAGAATCCCGTCGTTCTCCACGTGCAACAGCATAAGATCCATCAGAGCGAGGGATCTTGATTATCTTTTTGGAACAGATAATCTCAGCATCACACTTGCTGAGCCAATCCATCCCGATCACGACATCAAATCCCGCAATAGGCATAATAAAGAATGAAATTGGGATACTACTCCCGTCAATGTAAATCACGGTGATATCGCGTTAAATATCTATATATATATATATAATGCGATATCGGGTTAGTTTTAGCCGGGAAATATGTAATTAAGTGTAAAAAGATGCGTTTATCGTTTCTTTTATGTTTTGCAGGCTAAAAAGACGAAATATCTAAATAAGTGGAATAGCCAAGGAAGTGAAGAAAATAAAATGAGGCCCAAAGAAATAAAAGAAGAAGAAGAAAGGAAGCCCAAAAAGAAAGAAAAGAATTAAAGGCCCAAGGCCCAAGCCCAAAGAAAAAGAAAAGACTGACCGGAAACAAAGGAAGGTGTCGTGGCGCGACGACCTTATTTGTAGCGGCGCGACGAAGTGCTTTTGGATAAAGTCAAAACGGCTGCCACGTGTTGTCGCGGCATTACCAAGCTACCCGTCGCGGCGCGACAAGATAAGATTACGTCAGAATTAAATTTCAAAGAAGTGGGATCGCGATACAATTCCTTGTCGTGGTGCGACACTTGCTTGTCGCGGCGCGATGCCCCTGTTTTCTGAAAACTATATAAACGAACTTCCAGATCTGATTTGGGGTTAACCACCTATCATAATACACTATTACTTTGCTAAATACGACCCAGAAGTGATCTAGAGGCTGTGGAGCTCGGATTTGAAGGATTGAAGCTTTATTTTGAAGATTAAAGGCTTTGGAGATTGCTTTGCTCTAGGTTTTATCATTCTTTCATGTTATTTAAGCTTATTCTTAATTTCCAGAAATATGATATGATCTATTTAGACTAGTTTTGTCTGTTTTCCTCCTTAGAGGAGATGCACCTCAATAAAGTTTGTTAATTTCAATTAGTTTGGACATGTTTACCATATAAATTGTCTTGATTGTTCAATTGATGATCCATATGTTTTAATGTTTCTGTTTTTTGAAGTTTATTAACTGAGTTTATGCAAGTTGGAGGACTAATCCACTTGTTTAACTTGAATCTTGATTGTTTAGGACCAATAGACAATCTAGACTAGTGATAGACCAATCATAGGTTAAACTTTTAAAAAAGGAAACTTTAATGTGTGTGATAAATGTATAAAGACCTTTTATATGTTAATGAATGTTTTGTTGACTCAAACAAGCATAAAAACTGAATCTTTCTTGACACGAACTTAAAACCGGATAGTTTTGTGTTTTGATCGACTTCATGACCTTAAGTTTGATTAAGTTGCATAGTTAATACAGTTAGTTAATCCAACCAAGATGCTAACTAATATAGAAATCGGTATATGGTAATTCATTGTCCATTGCACGAATTGATTGAGTTAATAAACTAAAAAGAGGGGAAATCGAGTCTAGGGAGGGAAAGTCTTTTATTTGATAAATTTAATCCGTTAAATCTTTGCTTAGCTACTTTTGGTTGCTTTTGAGTAAATTAGTAGAGTTAGGAATCATTTACAATCATAAAGTCTAAAACTTGCATCCAAATTCCCTTTTAATTTAGTTAATTGCTTTAATTTAGTTTAATTGCATTTATTTTATATTTATTTGGTTTATTTGGTTCAATTAGTTTATTTTAGTTAATTCTAGATTTATTTAATAAATTCAGTATTAGCTCTCGTTCCCCAAGAGTTCGACACCCGACTTACTAACTATATTACTAAACGATTAGGTACACTTACCTATTCATGCAATTTTTGGTAATTAAATCGGTAAAATATAAATTTAAAACTAGTACGTAAAACGACATCAAGTTTTTGGCGCCGTTGCCGAGGAACGGTCTTAATATGTTTTTATTGTGTTAATTTAGAATTAACCGTTGTTTCCCGCGAGCTTCGGCTCAAAAGGAACAAGTTTTTTGTTTCTGTCCACTGATCGCGCCGTGACCAAGGCTTCTGTCGGACGCGACCAGAACAGAACTTTCTTTTTATTTTCTATTTTAGTAATTAATTAATTCCGGACCTATTTAACTTTACTACTTTAATTCTATAGCCTTACTCAGGGTTTTTAGGGTAGTGCATGTCCTTAGACCCCACTTCTGATTTAGTTCAGCCTTTTGATGAACCGGAACGCGAATTTCATCAACTTCTGCGAGTTAAACGTGAGAAAGAGCGAGCACGACAAATGGCAGAGAACATCGACAACATGTCACTCGAGGAGTATGCGAGCCATGTGCGTGAGGGCACCGGAGTGGGTATTCACCGACCTGAAATACCCGAAGAGAGAACCTTCAAAATCAAAGGCCAGTTCCTTCACCTTCTGCAAGAGACTCCTTTCACTGGAAAGGATAACGAGGATGCCAACCAGCATGTCGAGGCCGTTTTCGAGATTGCTGACTACTTCCACATGCCAGGAGTTAGTGGTGACGCTGTTATGCTGCGAGTGTTTCCGATAACACTCCAGGGTGCAGCCAAGCGTTGGTTACGATCCGAGCCCACCATCCGTACATGGGAGGCGCTCAAAACTCGCTTCATCAAACAATTCAGTCCTCCATCAAAGATTGCCAAAATGATGATGAAAATCCGAAACTTCATGTAATCTGAGGACGAAACCCTCTATGACGCCTGGGACAGATATTAGGAGAAGCTCCAAAATTGTCCACAGCATGATCTTAATGCTTACCAGGTTGTCCAAACGTTCTATAATGGGATTAATGTCTGCACTAGGCAGATGGTCGATTCTCAGGGACCAATACCAATGAAAACACCCGCCGAAGGGTACGCCCTGATCGAGGAGATGGCTCTGCACTCCCATCAGTGGCATTCTTCTAGAGATTCTTCCTATCGGAGGAAGACTGCAAAGAATCTGCGTGTTATTCAGCTGGAGATAAGTATGATTATCCAGAGGACGAGGCTTTCTTCCGCAATAGAAAGCCAAACTAGAAACCATATCCTGAATACCGCAAGGAGATGGAGGGGCGATTTAGGCAGTCTGGCCCAAGGTTCTATCAGAGAAACCAGCCAAAGGGACCACTGCTAGAGAAGAAGCCTAATTTCGAGGATATGCTCACGCACTTTGCAGCAGCATCAGATCAGAGGCATAAGGAGACTGAGGAGTTAGTGATGAAGAAAGGTGTTTCTATTGAGGCCGCACTGAGGAACCAGCAGGCGTCTATCCATAACATAGAGACCCAGATTGGGCAGATCTCTAGGGTTCTCCAGGACCGTTTTCCTGGAACTCTTCCTAGTAACACTTAACCGAATCCAAAGGCCGAAATTAAAGCTGTGACCACCAGGAGTGGAAAAGAAGCTGTAGGCCCACCACCTTCCAGCTCTCATCCTGATCCTATCGAGCCAATCCACTCAGTCAGATAAAGGGAAGGGGAAGGAGAAGGAGGTTGCTCCTGATCCAGAACCTATTCCACCTACTCCATCCGTTCCATCTGTTCCACCTCTAGTTAAACCTTACCGTCCTCCGATACCTTATCTGCAGCGTCTTCTGCAAGACAAGCAGGATGAGCAGTACCGGAAATTTCTGGAGCACCTGAAATCCCTTCACATCAACATCCCGTTTGTTGAGGCTATGGCTCAGATGCCAAAATATTCTAAATTCATGAAAGACCTTCTTACCAACCGCAAGAAAATCGAAGAAGTGTCGAGTATCACTCTGAATGATCAGTGCTCAGCAGCCATGCTCAATAAGATCCCAAAGAAGATGACTGATCCTGGGAGTCTTACTTTGCCATGGCAATTTGGCAAACTACCCGTTAGTCATGCACTTGATGACTCGGGAGCGAGCGTGAACCTGAGCCAAACTAGATTTGCCTGAGCCTAAACCCGTTCGCATGGCTATACATCTGGCAAACAAGTCCATCACCTATCCACGCGGGATAGTTGAGGACTTGCTAGTTAAAGTACACAAATTCATCATTCCTTCGAACTTTATCGTTATAGATATGGAGGAGGATGATACAGTTCCCATTATCTTGGGCAGACCCTTCCTGAGTAAAACTCGTGCATTATTTGATATACATGATTCACAGCTGACACTCAGGGTAGGCACAGATGCTATCACATTTGGGATTGATAAATCCATGAAGCATTCCAAAGTCTGTGATGACACTGCCTTCTTTGTGGATATAGTTGATATCCTTCTTGAGAGCGAGCTGAAGAAGTTCGACACGCATGGAGCTGAAGGGCAGATGCCACTGGGGGAAGGTCTCTTGGATGCTGAGAGAGATCTGGAGGAGTTGGAGAGGCTGCTGGCAGAAGGGCCAGAGCCGAGATCTGATGTGCAGGATTTTCAGCCGTCACGGCGCGCAGCGCGATGAACGCGTCGTGACAGGTTGCATCATCTCACATAGAAGCTGTTGAAGTAAAGGAGGATCCAGAACCTCTAGACATAGTCAAGGAGGCACCTCCACTCTCTAGTCCTAGTCCTGAGCCGAAGGTATTACCTCCGCATTCCTTGTAATCATATCATCGGCACTATCCGAGTCTGAGAAAATCAAACTTGTCGATGTCCTTAAACAATGGAAAAATGCGATCGCCTGGTCCATTTCCGACATCAAAGGAATCAATCCATCATACTGCTCTCATAAAATTCTCATGGAAGATGATTCCAAACTGGTAGTCCAACCTCAGCGCCGTTTAAATCCAAAAATGCAAGAGGTTGTGAAGAAAGAAATTGGCAAACTCTTAGACGCCGGTATGATATATCGCATTTCAGACAACCCGTGGGTTAGTCCAATCCACGTGGTTCCTTAAAAGGGAGGGATGACATTGGTGACTAATGAAAAGAATGAACTCATTCCTACAAGAACTATCACTGGTTGGCGAGTGTGCATTGATTACCGAAGATTAAATGAGGCCACTCGTAAAGACCACTTTCCCCTCCCATTCATAGGTCAGATGATTGAACGTCATTCTGGTAATGCATTCTACTGCTTCCTATATGGTTTCTCTGGTTACTTCTAGATTCCCATCACACCTGAGGACCAAGAAAAGACGACCTTCACATGTCCATACGGGACGTTTGCTTACCGGAGGATGCCGTTTGGTCAGTGTAATGCTCCAGCAACCTTCCAACGATGCATGACCGCCATATTCCACGATATGGTGGAAGATTTCATGGAAGTATTCATGGATGACTTCTCGGTATTCGGAAACTCTTTCGACTCGTGCTTATCTAATCTGGACAAAATGCTCGCCCGTTGTAAAGAAACCAACCTTGTGCTAAACTGGGAAAAGTGCCATTTCATGGTAAGAGAAGGCATAGTGTTGGGACACAAAGTTTCACAAGCAGACATAGAGGTGGATAGAGCTAAGATAGACACTATCTCTAAATTACCACCGCCTACGAATGTGAAAGGGGTGAGGAGTTTCTTAGGCCACGTGGGATTCTATCACCGCTTCATCAAATATTTCTCAAAAATCACAAGGCCTCTGACACAACTCCTATTAAAAGACGTTGAATTCTAGTTATCCGACGAGTTTTTAACGACTTTTAATACATTAAAGGAGAAACTCACTACTGTCCCGATTATAATTGCTCCAGACTGGACCCTGCCGTTAGAGCTTATGTGTGATGCCAGCGATTACGCGGTAGGGGCAGTCCTAGGCCAAAGGGTTAATAATCGTTTCCAACCAATTCATTACGCGAGTAAAACCCTAAACCCAGCTCAGGAGAACTACACTACTACTAAAAAAGAACTCCTAGTTGTGGTTTATGCCTTTGATAAATTCCGATCTTATCTGATCCTATCCAAAACTATCGCCTTCACTGATCATTCGGCTTTGAATTACTTGTTTGACAAACAAGACTCAAAGCCTAGGCTTATCCGATGGGTCTTGCTTCTGCAAGAATTTGACATCGAAATCAGAGACAAGAAAGGAGTAGAAAATGTGGCAGCCGACCATTTGTCAAGATTAGAAAACCATATATAGATGAATTACGAGAGTCGGACATCGTTGATAACTTCCAAGACGAACATCTAATGAAGGTCAGCGATGAGCCTCCCTGGTTTGCAAATATCGTAAACTACCTTGCTGCAGGAGTTCTCCTAAAAGGTACGACACATCAGCAAAAGAAGAAGTTCCTTGCAGATGTGAAGTACTACTTATGGGATGAACCCTATCTATTTCAACACTACGCAGACAACATTATCCGGAGATGCGTTTCGGGAGATGAGGCGAGGGAAGTACTAAGGGATTGCCATAGTAGGGCCACCGGGGGACACAACGGTGCTGTCTACACCGCAAAGAAGGTATTTAAAGCCGGATTTTATTGGCCCACCATCTTTAAAGACGCACACACCCTCGTAAAGGAGTGTGATGCATGTCAGAGGGCCGGTAATATATCTTCCCGAAACGAGATGCCCCAACACAACATCCAAGTATGCGAAATCTTCGATGTGTAGGGTATAGATTTTATAGTTCCGTTTCCTTCATCCCGCGGAAATAAATATAGCTTAGTAGCTGTCGAATATGTGTCGAAGTGGGCCGAGGCACAAGCCTTACCAACTAACGATGCACGAGTTTTAGTGAAATTCCAAAAGAAATTATTCTCTCTATTTGGTATCCCTAAAGCCTTAATCAGTGATAGGGGTACGCACTTCGCGAATAGCTTACTAGAGAAGGCGCTGCAGAAATATGGTGTGAACCATAGATTTGAAACGCCATATCATCCGCAAACAAGCGGGCAAACAGAGGTTACCAATCGCGCGCTGAAACGAATTCTGCCTACAAAACTCCTTTAGGTACCACACCCTTTAGGTTAGTCTACGGAAAGGCATGTCACTTGCCAGTTGAGGTAGAGCACAAGGCATACTGGGCATTGAAGGCATGTGATCCTGATCTAGATAAAGCACGTGCCAACCGTTTCTTACAGCTAAACGAGTTAGATGAATTACGAAATGAAGCGTACAAGAATTCCTTGATCTATAAAGATCGTAGGAAAAAATGGCACGATGCACGTCTGAAAGAAATCAAACACTTCGAACCTGGCGACAAAGTTCTTCTATTCAATTCTAGGTTGAAGTTGTTTCCTGGAAAACTCAAAACCCGATGGTACGGCCCATACGTGGTTAGTAAGGTATTCCCATACGGCACAATCGAACTACTTGATTCAAAGGGAATTACCTTCAAAGTCAACGGGCACCGAGTAAAGCATTACTTGGAGGGAATGCCCGAGGAAAGGGAAGGTGAGGATATCAACCTCGCTGTACTAAAGCCCTAAGTGTGGGGTGGAGTCCAGCTAAAGACTCGTTTAAAGAAGCGCTTCAGGGAGGCACCCCGTATTCCAACTTTGTGGGTGTGTTGCCTAGAAACCCTCACGAGACTATAACTCGTCCACTCAGGCTACCGAGGGGTTTAAAGGCTTGTTGGATACGCTAAATGCAACCGTGATTCCTACGAAAGTGATTTAGGTTTTCCTTTGTTTTCGTTTTTCGTTCGTTTTGTCGTTTTCTGAGATTCCTAGCCTAAGCCTATCTTCATACACACTCATATATGATATCCCGAGCCGTAGGAACTATCCGTTATCCAAACCCGTGCGCGAGATCTCTTAACGAAGAAAAGTGGATAATCATGAGATCGCGGCGCGACACATACTTTTGACCGTCATCTCAGAGCCCGCCACGCGTCATCGTGGCGCGACAAGCAAGTCCGTCGTGGCGCGACACAACTTTTTCAGGCTCCACCAGATCGTGCCACGCGTCATAGAGGCGCGACACGTCTCTTGTAGCGACGCGACGTGGCTTTTTCAGAACCATCCATTTTCTGCCACGCGTCATAGCAGCACGACACCTGTCTCCGTAGCGGCGCTACGTGGCAGTGTTGATCCAGCCTCCTTCGCACACATGTCGTCACGGCTCTACATATCTATTTGTAGCGGTGCGACACTTGATCAGACCATTTTAAAAGAACTTTGTACCAGTCGTATTCTCCACACGAATTATCCACTCTCGCGGCACTAAAGTCATATTTCTTCCGATTTCAAGCATTCCAACGCCAGATTTACCCTCTTTCGCGCGAGATCTTCAACTTCCAACACTAGAGTAAGCTTCTTTCTTCCTACATTGTGTTATTTTTCGCGTTCTTGTTAGTTCCAGTCACCATATCCGAAACTTTTCATAAGTTTCTCGATTTCTTCGGTGTTCTACTGTTATTCATGCTCAAATCTGTTAAGATACATATCTAAACGATTATTTTCGCCATGCATGATAAATTTTCTCGAATCTTTGTTCAAGAACAGTTAGGGTTTTTAAAACCCGAGAATGAAATCTGATTTGTTTTCAAGTTCTTGATGTTTAATCTGATGATTCTCGTTAACATGTCATTCTAAGCACTCATGCATCGTACATCTACGTTACGGTCGTTAATATCATCTCTTTTTCTGCAAAGTTATCTTCCGAGTATGGGGTTTTTTTGCCAAAACCGGGGTTTCTGCCCGTGTAATGGTTTTTGGTGAAAATCTGTGGTAGTTCTGCATGTTTCCTGTTGATCTGGGCCAGATCTGTTAATTCTCTTAGCTTAACCATTGATTTTTGCCCTTGTACATAGCAAATGGCTTACTGTGGACGAGGACGAAGGGCCCGACAAGAAGAGGAGATTGCCATTCCAGAAGGCCTTGCCGTCTACCACCCGTGGTTGGTCTTTGCACCCACTCTACCTGCCCGACTGCGAGCAGACTATATCTCCCGGATGCAACAGCATCTTCATATAGAGATTGACATCCCCCATTCTCTTGAATGGGACATTATTGATGGAGTTGGGCTCTCAAACCAGCTCCTTGGATTTTTGCCACAACAGTTCCGGGCTGCAGACGGGACTATGGTGTTTACTTGCAACGCATGGGAGCGGTTATTCCGCTTGCGTGAGCCGGTCTTCCGAGAGTTGTGTTTGGAGTTCTGCTCCACTGTCCATCTCAACTCCGTCACTGCCGACGTTACTGATCATCGGTTTCTGTCTTTCCATCTTGGAGGAGCAAGCCGCGAGTGTAGTCTCGCGGAGTTTAGTTGTCGCATGGGGCTGTACACGCCCGTAGAGACCACCAGCCCGTTCTTCGAGCAATTCCTTTCGAGTTGCGAGCAGGATGAGCCCAAGGATTTCTCCCCTACGGAGATGTGGGCAATGATCGCCAACGGGCGGTATGAGCCCCGTAAAGCCATCGAGAGCAACATCCGCCTCCCTATCGACCGCCTGCTCCACCGTCTTATCTCCACCTCCATTTCTCATCGCCGAGGTGGCGAGAAGGTCACGGCGGTTGACCTGATGTTTCTATACAGTATCCTGACTCCTAGCGTGTTGATCAACGTGCCGTTCCACTTAGCCTTCTACCTTGCTCGTCGGGCCACTGGGTCCAAACCAGCGAGTCCTATCTGTGGTGGCCAGTTTTTTACCAAGTTGGCCCATTCATACGGGATTCTGACACTTCAGGAGGATGCGAGGTAGGTGCGGTACGAGCCGCGCCCGATGAGTATCGGGTACTTGGAAACGATGCGGGTCCTGGAGAGGACATTTGATGGAGGCTACTGAGTTGTACCCGTGGATGGTCATGGGCCTGAGCCAGAGGTTGAGCAGGGGCCCAGGCACGAGTAGGAGCAGCAGCCGCGCCAGCGCCGTAGGAGACGGGTGCCGGGGCCCGCAGATGAGGGGTCGTAGCCTTACTCGCTGTAGCAGATATCCGGGTCGATTGACCGTCTCTCCGACCAAATGGGTAACATGTCTATGAGAATAGATTGACTGGGGTACTATAATGATCATTTGCACTCACGCAAGTTGGTGCACGAGCAAAACCAGCAGTATATGCACTCCGGTATGTCCAACCTCTTCACTCATTATGGATATCCGCCACTGCCGTTCACTCCATACCCTCCCCCGTATCCAGACTGGCGTTCGCACTTTCCCCCATCAGATACACACATGCCGGGGCGGTCTGGATATGCGGGTAAAGACTCGGAGGATGAAGATTGAGAGATGTCTTTTGTTTTTATCCTATGATGTACATGTAACGAACTTTAATATATATTAATTCTAAATTTTGTCTAATATTTTGTGCATGAGTTGTTTACTTTTTCAGCATGTTTGGTTGATATGTGGAGTGTGCTTATATGCTTGTAGTCAGTTCAGCGATTGCCAATATTTTTTTGCTTCATTCGCCTTGATAATATCCTGGGAGTTATTTCTAATCTTTTTCTAGCTTGATATATTTTATTGTGTACAATGGGGACATTGTACAATTTAAGTGTGGGGTAGGGGGTTAGAAAAAGATTCCTCGCTTGAACTTAATTTGTCCTTGTAGTAAATTATTGATTGTATTTGGGCGTTAAATTTAAAATTTTTAATATCATTCGAGTTAAAAGTTTTATATTATTTGAGATTGTCAAAATTGTTGATTTATAAACAATTCATAGGATATGTTTAGCTTTTATGCATAGTGCTTGTGGCTTTTCGCCAATTCTTTAGAAATTCGAGTTTATAGTATCCAATCGTTAATTTTTGAATTGCTATATAAAATATAAGGTTAAGCCCTTTTTGAGTCTAAGCTTGACAAAAATACACTGAGTTGAATTTTCAATTTTTATAAACATATGTTAAAAAAGAAAAGAAGTGAAAAAAGCCAATGTGCAGAAATGAAAAAATATGCAAAAGAGCTAGAAAAATATATAAGTCAAATAAATAGCCTTTGGAATTCGAATTAGTAAACTCTGGGGGGTGTTCTACACCTAATCAACTAAAGCCAACTGGTTTGAGATCGGTTGAGTTGAGGATTCGCTACATGGGTTCTATAAAAAGTCATAGGCTTATATAAAAGAGCTGAAAAGAAAAAAAACATATGTGTAAATAAAGTTGGAAATCTGCAATAAGTCTTGAGGTCAGGGGATTTTTAAAGGGTAACTTAGCCAAATTAAATCTAAATGCAATTTTTAAGTTAAGGATTTGATGTGTATAGATAGGAATATTCTTTAAGAGTGGTGAAAAGTAAATGAGGATCTAATCATGGGTATATGCATATTTCTAAGCATAATTTATGTTTTGTTTTGAATCAACCTTTTTGACATATGTAAGTTATATTTAATTTTTCGAGAATGGTGTTAGTTATTTAAAATTTTTTAGTCTGGATAGAGTTGTGATTTGCTTGAGGACAAGCAAAGTTCAAGTGTGGGATATTTTGATATCGCGTTAAATATATATAAATATTATGCGATATCGGGTTAGATTTAGCCGGGAAATATGTAATTAAGTGTAAAAAGATGCGTTTATCATTTCTTTTATGTTTTGCAGGCTAAAAAGGCGAAATATCTAAATAAGTGGAAAATAAGCCAAGGAAGTGAAGAAATTAAAATGAGGCCCAAAGAAATAAAAGAAGAAGAAGAAAGGATGCCCAAAAAGAAAGAAAAAGAAAGAAAAGAATTAAAGGCCCAAGGCCCAAGCCCAAAGAAAAAGAAAAGACTCACCGGGCACAAAGGAAGGTGTCGCGACGCGACGACCTTATTCGTAGCGGCGCAACGAAGTGCTTTTGGATAACGTCAAACCGGCTGCCACGTGTTGTCGCGGCGCGACTGTAACACCGCTTCTGAATTCAGTTACTTTAATGGCAAATCAGGTTTTAGCAGCGGAAATTTTTCATTTTAATAACAAAAAACTGTTATTTACATAATTGTCTAAACAAGATAACGTTGGTGTTAACAAGTACATGAACCGACCATTGTATCTATTTACATTACATTACATAAAATATCAAGTGTTCCACCCACAAGGGGCATTGTACAACAAAAGTTCCCCGCCTCACAGGACATCTAGTCTTTACCTGAAAAGGGAAAACATAACATCATTAGCTAACACTTAGCTAGTGAGTACATACAATCATAAGCATCAATATTGTAAGTCATGCATCATATCATAAACAATCATTGCAAGATTAGCACATAGCGATGTGCTGACAAGATCAGTAAGAGTCGTGTCATGCAGGGTAATCAATCCCGCTCAACAACTCAGACCGGGGAATCAGACACGACCAACCATGCTGGTGGGGGAGCATAAAGCAGTCCACCAAACATCGTTCACAGAGCCAGAGGCTCCACCGGTAATCCAGCTACAACTGGCTGATCACCACTCACGTTAAGGCACGGCGGTTCTGCAGAACCTATGATCCAGGATGCCTCCTGAATCACTGTGAAATCCCAAAGGATCCAGTTACAACCGATTGACCTTAACCATGCGTCAGTTAGTCTGCAGACAGTTCACATACACATATACGTACATTTGATCCCACGGGGATCCATCATTTTACATATAACATCATAGAGTTATCCATGCGTACATATCATCATATATTAACTAAGTGGTTCCAATCTGGACCCCCTGGCATGCACCTAACGTATATTCTAACATCATGCAAGTCATACACTTACCTCCTTGAGCGTACCTGCAAAAGCAAGTTAAGTAAACATAATACAATCATCTAGCATGAAAGCCTTACTCTACTGAGTCTCATGAAAGCAGACACTCACCTGACTAGCTTACAATGTTCGTTCACTTGATTCTAGTTCAGCTGACGTTCACCTAAAACATTCGGCAATTGCGTTAAGCGTTTGCACGCATTAAGTTCTATTACTAGAACACTTACAAGACCTCTCTAATATTCATGAATCATTCATTAAACTTACTTTAAACACTACATAACCTATTCAACAAGAACATGTACAAAAAAACACATCCTTGCTGAAAAGGCCTCATCCCGCCGCGACCACCTTAAGCGTCGCGCCGCGACGCGTGAAAGTCGGATTAAATGTGGCATAGTTCATGTGAAAGTTAGACCAAGTGTACATATGGACAATCCGACTGTCAGATCACTAGGTCGGATGGATCATCCGACTGTCGGACCTAAAAGTCGGATGGCTGGTTCAAAGGTCGGACCAAAAAGTCGCATAGTGCACTTTTGACGGGGTCGCACCGCGACCATAACCTTGTCGCGCCGCAATCATGCTTTTTACAGATTCATCATCTTCTTCATGCAACATCCATGCGACACTTACTATCCATTTCAAAAACCGAGATTTCAAATACGTTTGTTTTCACTTTTAAAACATATTAGAACTTCTTATACCACCTACATGAACTTCACAAACACATTAAAACCTTTTAAAACCATCAAACATGAGAAACCCACTTATAAAGTAAGCTCTCATGTTCATCCATGGAGTTTTCAACCCTAACTCAACTTCCATCCACCAAGCAAACATATTTCTAGCATAATACACATATAATCTCTACTACAAACACCATACTGACCTCACTTTGAGTCTAGGACTTCAAATCTTTCAACTTCAAGAATCTTCTTCAAAAACTCACGAGAGCAGAGAGAAGTATGTTTGTATTTGTATGTTTTTGCTAGCTTTGACTTTGCAAGTCATTTCTACACTATACACATACATATATATCTTATCCAGAGGCAAACCGCCTCTAGATAAAATATCTTCTTTCTTTTTCTTTATTCTTTTCTTTCTTTTCTAATTCATATATTTAGTACATATATATATATATATACATATTTAATATATTTATACATATACATACATACACATAATTAACATACATGCATATTCAATTAAACAAATAATCAATTAACCTTCTCATTAATATAATAAACTTACAATATGAACTCTTCACTTAATCTACTACTTTTACACACACGTACTATTTACAACTAGGCCCAAGTTGAGGACATTACAAATCTACCCCCCTTAAGAGGATTCTGTTCTCGGAATCCGCTCAGTGATAAACAGGTGAGGGTACCTTGCCTTCATCTCGTTCTCAACTTCCCACGTCAGGTTTGGACCTAGGTTGTGCTTCCACTTCACAAGGACTAGTTTAATCATCTTCTTGTGTAGTTTCTTGACCTTCGTGTCAAGGATTTCAACAGGTTCTTCAACTAGTCGCTTGGAAGAGTCAACTTTTAATTCCTTCAAAGGAATAATCTGTTCTTCTTCAACGTGGCACTTGCGTAAGTAGCACACATTAAAGGTGTCGTGAATTCCAGTTAGCTCAGGCGGCAGCTCTAGAGTCACCGTCTGATCATTCACTTTATGCACGATTCTGAATGGGCCACTGAAACGTGGACTTAGCTTCCCCTTGCGCCCGAAACAAATGACGCCCTTCCAAGGAGACACTTTTAAGAACACACGATCACCGACTTCAAATGTAGCGGGACGATGCTTAGGATCCGCATACATCTTCTGTCGATCCCGAGCTGCTTTCAGCTTTTCAAGAGTCACATTCACTTTGTCAGAAGTAATCTGGACAATTTCAGGTCCAGCGAACTGCTTCTCACCAGGCTCCAACCAACAGCTCGGAGTGCGACATCGTTTTCCATAGAGCATCTCGTATGGTGGCATTCCAATGCTAGAATGATATGAATTATTATAAGCAAATTTGATCAATGGGAGATGAGAATCCCATGATCCACCAAATTCGATTACACAAGCACGAAGCATATCTTCTAACGTCTGGATCGTACGTTCAGATTGGCCATCAGTCTACGGATGATAGGCTGTGCTCAGATGAACACGAGTGCCAAGTTCGCGTTGCAGACTCTGCCAAAAATTCGAGACAAACCGAGAGTCGCGGTCAGATACAATTGAACATGGAAGACCGTGACGTGACACAATCTCATCGATATACAATTAGGCTAAACGGGTCAGCGAAGCAGACTCGTTCGTTGCCAAGAAATGAGCACTTTCGTCAGTTGATCAACGATAACCCAGATCATGTCGTGCCCTCTGGATGTCCTCAGTAGCTTCGTTACGAAATCCATCGTGATATTAACCCATTTCCACTCCGGAATATCCGATTGTTGCAGATTACCATAAGGTCTCCGGTGTTCAGTCTTCACTTGCGCGCAGATCTGACAACTCTCCACAAATGAAGCGATGTCTTTCTTGAGAGTCGGCCACTAGTATAGCATCTTCAGGTCATGATACATCTTTGTGATTCCTAGATGGACGGATAACTTGGACTTTTGGGCTTCTTGCTGAATCAGCTCACGGTTACCTCCAGTAGAAGGTACCCAAATCCTGGATTGAAAAGTCTTCAACCCACGATTATCTTCAGCAAGCTGATCCTTTAACATCTTCATTGTCTCAACCTTAAGATTTTCTTCTTGCAATGCAGTCTGCTGAACTTCTTTCAGTTTAGCAATCAAGTCTAGTACAATCGTGATTTTCATGAACTTAGCTTCTTCTGTCGGCCCCTTACGGCTTAAAGCGTCCACTACAACATTGGCCTTGCAAGGATGGTAACGGATCTCATAATCGTAGTCTTTTATTAACTCCAACCAACGGCGTTGCCACATGTTGAGTTCCTTCTGAGAAAAGACATACTTGAGACTTTTGTGATCTGTGAAAATCACACACTTTGTGCCATAAAGATAATGTCTCCACAATTTCAGTGCAAAGACAACAGCAGCAAGCTCCAGATCATGGGTTGGGTAGTTCCGTTCGTGTGATTTCAACTACCTAGAAGCGTAGGCAATCACTCTATCACGTTGCATATGGACACAACCCAAACCCGCGTAAGAAGCGTCACAATACACCGTGAAGTCCTCCGAACCCTCAGGCAGAGTAAGGAATGGAGCTTCACACAATAATCGTTTCAGGGTCTGGAAAGCTTCTCCTTGAACTTCCGACCAGACAAACGCTACATCCTTGCGTGTCAGCTTGGCAACGGACCCGCAAGCTTTGAGAAATCGCGGATAAACCGCCGATAGTAACCAACCAAGGCAAGAAAGCTTTTAATTTCAGAAGGAGTTCGAGGAACCCCCCCAATTCATCACAGCTTCCACCTTAGCTTGATCTACTTTGAAACCATCTTGACATATAATATGGCCCAGGAAATGAACTTCCCTAAGCCAGAATTCACATTTAGACAATTTGGCATACAATTGTTCTCGCTTTAGAGTCTCGAGAACTTGACGAAGATGAAGCTCGTGATCAGCTTCTGTCTTCGAGTAAACAAGAATGTCATCAACAAACACAATCACGGATCTATCCAGAAATGGACGACAAACCCGATTCATCAGATCCATAAAGACGGCAAGGGCATTTGTTAAGCCGAACGGCATAACCAGAAATTCGTAATGACCATAACGAGTTCGAAACGTGGTCTTTGGAACATCTTCTTCATGAACTCGTACCTGGTGATACCCCGACCGGAGATCAATCTTAGAGAAGCATGTAGCCCCTTGCAACTGATCAAAAAGGTCATCTATTCGAGGAAGCGGATACTTATTCTTTACCGTTTGCTTGTTAAGCTCCCTGTAATCTATGCACATTCGCATCGTTCCGTCCTTCTTCTTCACAAATAACACAGGGGCTCCCCACAGTGAGGAACTCGAACGAATAAAACCTTTGTCTAGCAACTCCTGAATTTGAGTCATCATCTCTCTTATTTCAGAAGGAGCAATACGATACAGAGAACGAGCCATAGGTGTATCTCCTGGAATAAGCTTTATCTTGAATTCAATGTCATGAATTGGAGGCAAACCCGGAAGTTCTTCAGGGAATACCTCAGGGTAGTCAGACACCACCCGAATATCACGAACTGGTCGCTTCTCCATCGTAGCATCAATAACATATGCCAGATAAGAGTCGTAACCTTTTGCAATAGACTTTTGAGCTTTAACCATGGAGATAATGGCAATATCAGAATCCCGTCGTTCTCCACGTGCAACAACATAAGATCCATCAGAGAGAGGGATCTTGATCATCTTTTTGGAACAGATAATCTCAGCATCATGCTTGCTGAGCCAATCCATCTCGATCACGACATCAAAGCCCGCAATAGGCATAATAAAGAAAGAAATTGGGATACTACTCCCATCAATGTAAATCACAGCTATTAGGACATTCTCTGTAACAGAGACTACTTTGCCGTCAGTGACCTCTACTTTGAGCGGCTCAGTTAGGGGAACAACAGGTAACTGTAATCTTCTACGACACGCCACAGATACAAAGGAGTTGGTAACTCCAGAGTTAAATAAAACACTAGCAGGGATATAATTGATAAGAAAACTACTCGTGACAACATCCCCTACTGCTTTGGCCTCGTCCGCCGTTATTTGAAAAGCCCAACCTTTCACGCAGGGCGCGTCATCTCTTTTCTGGCCTTGAGAAGAAGAAGACCCCTTTGCTCCAATACTCTGTCTTTCTGGGCAGTCAGTCAGTTTGTACCCGGGCTTGTGGCACCGATAACATACATCTTCTTTAAAACCACACTCTGTAGTAGCGTGGCCCTTCTGCCCGCACCTCCAGCAACGTTTGGTAGAGTTAGAACACTCACCATAGTGGTAAGTACGACACTGAGAACACCAAGGAGAATCAGGCATCGGCTTCTTGGAGGAATCAGTCTTCCCGCCTGTAGTGGATTGTCCTTTGGAAAGACCCGAATTGTCAAACGGATGGAACTTCCTCTTTGACCCTGCACCGGCAGATTCGCCCTTGCAGTATAAACGGTCACCTTCCAATTGTCGGGCTATTTCAAATGCCCGATCCAGACCAGCAGCAGCCCGTACATGTGGGCGAAACTCCAGTGGTAGAGTTGCCACAAACTGCTTTATCTTCATGGTCTCGTCCGGGATCAGATGGGACACAAACCGCATTTTGTCAGTGAACGCGGTTATATGTTCTTCAATCGGCTTATCCCCTTTTTGGAGATCATTAAATTCCCTCTCCATACGCTCAAGATCGTACTCGGTGCAATATTTCTTCAGCACCTTCTCAGAAAACTGCTCCCAGGTGATAGCACTCAGCACCTCCTTGCTAACAGAGGCTTTCACCGTATCCCACCAAAAGATGGCACGGCCTTTTAACATACGTATTGCGTATTTCACGCGAGACTCCGGCTCGCATTCACAAGATTCAAATACCTGCTCCATTTCCCGGAGCCATTGGATAGTAACAGTGGGGTTATCACTCCCCTGGAATGTCGGAGGCTTGCAAGATAAAACTTTCTTGTATGAACAAGTCTTGCGAGGATTGTTCAGTGTAGCTTGCAATAAGATCTCCTTTGTTACACGAAGCTCTTCATTTAACCACCTACTATAGGCAGCCTGATCTGGCTCAGGTCTGCCCTCTCCGGCATTGTGCTGAGATCTTTGATCTTCAGCCTGATGAGGCATATGTGAAGCCTCATCCTCCAATTCTTTAATTGCTTGTTTGGTATGGCCACGTTCGGTAGACATCTTAATTCGATTTTCTAAATGAAAGAGAAAGAGCAGTTAATACTCAATCTCACTGACTTAACTTACTAAAAAGTCATCATATACTACTAGCATACATACAACACTCTCACTCAACCCCCCATAGGAACACTTCTTTATGGTTGGGCCCGAGTTCGAGATCGAATACTCTTTCAAGTACCCAATTCACTCAAATTAGGCTCTGATACCTAATTGTTACACCGCTTCTGAATTCAGTTACTTTAATGGCAAATCAGGTTTTAGCAGCGGAAATGTTTCATTTTAATAACAACTAATTGTTATTTACGTAATTGTCTTAACAAGATAACATTGGTGTAACCATGTACAGGAACCGACCAATATATCTATTTACATTAAATTACATAAAATATCAAGTGTTCCACCCACAAGGGGCATTGTACAACAAAAGTTTCCCGCCTTACAGGACATCTAGTCTTTACATGAAAAGGGAAAACATAGCATTACTAGCTAACACTTAGCTAGTGAGTACATACAATCATAAGCATCAATATTGTAAATCATGAATCATATTATAAACAATCATTGCTAGATATATATATATATATATATATATATATATACATACATACATACACATCATTAACATACATAGATATTCAATTAAACAAATAATCAATTAACCTTCTCATTAATATAATAAACTTACAATTTGAACTCTTCACTTAATCTACTACTTTTACACACACGTACATACTATTTACAACTAGGCCCAAGTTGAAGATGTTACAGTGACCAAGCCACCCGTCGCGGTGCGACGAGATAAGATTACGTTAGAATTAAATTTCAAAGAAATGGGATCACGATACAATTCCTTGTCGCGGCGCGATGCCCCTGTTTTCTGAAAACTATATAAACGAACTTCCAGATCTAATTTGGGGTTAACCACCTATCATAATACACCATTACTCTGCTAAATACGACCCATAAGTGATACAGAGGCTGTGGAGCTCGTATTTGAAGGATTGAAGCTTTATTTTGAAGATTAAAGGCTTTGGAGATTGCTTTGCTCTAGGTTTTATAATTCTTTCATGTTATTTAAGCTTATTCTTAATTTCCAGAAGTATGATATGATCTATTTAAGCTAGTTTTCTCTGTTTTCTCTCTAGAGGAGATGAACCTCAATAAAGTTTGTTAATTTCAATTAGTTTGGATATGTTTACCATATAAATTGTCTTGATTGTTCAATTGATGATCCATATGTGTTAATGTTTCTGTTTTTTGAAGTTTATTAACTGAGTTTATGCAAGTTGGAGGACCAATCCACTTGTTTAACTTGAATCTTGATTGTTTAGGACCAATAGACAATCTAGACTAGTGATAGACCAATCCTAGGTTAAACTTCTAAAAAAGGAAACTTTAATTTGTGTGATTAATGTATAAAGACCTTTTATATGTTAATGAATGTTTTGTTGACTCAAACAAGCATAAAAATTGAATCTTTCTTGACACGGACTTAAAACCGGATAGCTTTGTGTTTTAATCGACTTCATGACCTTAAGTTTGATTAAGTTGCATAGTTAATACAATTAGTTAATCCGACCAAGATGCTAACTAATATAGAAATCGGTATATGGTAATTCATTGTCCATTGCACGAATTGATTGAGTTAATAAACTAAAAAGAGGGGAAATCAAGTCTAGGGAGGGAAAGTCTTTTATTTGATAAATTTAATCCGTTAAATCTTTGCTTGGCTACTTTTGGTTGCTTTTGAGTAAATTAGTGGAGTTAGGAATCATTTACAATCATAAAGTTTGAAACCTGCATCCAAATTCCCTTTTAATTTAGTTAATTGCTTTAATTTAGTTTAATTGCATTTATTTTATATTTATTTGGTTCAATTAGTTTATTTTAGTTCATTCTAGATTAATTTAATAAATTCAGTATTAGCTCCCGTTCCCCAAGAGCTCGACACCCGACTTACTAACTATATTACTAAACGATTAGGTACACTTGCCTATTCATGTAGTTTTTGGTAATTAAATCGGTAAAATATAAATTTAAAACTAGTACGTAAAACGCACATCACACGGCTATCGGGACTTTCTCTGAAACAGAGACTACTTTGCCGTCAGCAACCTCTACTCTGAGAGGCTCAGTTAATGAAACAACAGGTAACTGTAATCTTCTACGACACACCACAGATACAAAGGAGTAGGTAGTTCTAGAGTCAAATAAAACACAAGCAGGGATATAGTTTATAAGAAAAGTACCAGTGATAACATCCCCTGTTGCTTTGGCCTCGTCTGCCGTTATCTGGAAAGCCCTTCCTTTCGCGCGGGGCGCATCATCTCTTTTCGGGCCTCTAGAAGAAGAAGACCCCTCTGCTCCTGCACCCTGTCTTTCCGGGCAAATTGTCACCTTGTGCCCGGGCTTATGGCACCGGTAGCATACATCTTCTTTGAAACCACACTCTATAGTAGCGTGGCCCTTCTGCCCGCACCTCCAGCACCGCCTGGTAGAGTTAGAACACTCACCAGAATGGTAAGTATGGCATTAAGAACACCAAGGAGAATCAGGCCTCAGCTTCTTTGAGGAATCAGTCTTCCCGCTTGTAGAGGATTGTCCTTTGGAAGGACCCGATTTGTCAGACGGTTGAAATTTCCTCTTTGACCCTGCACCAGCAGATTCTCCCTTGCACTATAAGCGGTCTCCCTCCAATTGTCGGGCTATTTCAAAAGCCCGATCCAGACTAGCAGCAGCCTGTACATGAGGGCGAAATTCCAGTGGTAGAGTTGCCACAAACCGCCTTATCTTGGTGGTCTCGTTAGGAATCAGGTGGGGAAAAACCTCATTTTGTTAGTAAACGAGGTTATATGTTCTTCAATCGGCTTATCCCCTTTTTGGAGATTGGTAAATTCCCTCTCCATTCATTCCAGATCATACTCGGTGCAATATTTCTTCAGCACCTTCTCAGAAAACTGCTCCTAAGTGAGAGCACTCAGTACTTCCTTGCTAACCGAAGCTTTCACCGTATCCCACCAAAAGATGGCACGACCCTTTAACATGTTTATTGCGTATTTCACGCAATACTCCGGTTCGCACTCACACGATTCAAATACTTGCTCCATCTCCCGTTGCCATTGTATAGTAACTGTGGGGTTATCACTCCCCTGGAATGTCGGAGGCTTGCAGGACAAAAATTTCTTATATGAACAAGTCTTGCGGGGCTTGTTCAATGTGGCCTGCAATAAGAGCTATTTTGTTACTCGTAGCTCTTCTTCCAAACGCCTCATATAAGCAGCCTGATCTGGCTCAGGTCTGCCCTCTCCAGCATAGTGTTGAGATCTCTGATCTTTAGCTTGATGAGGCATATGAGAAGCCTCATCCTCCATTTCTTTCATATCTTGCTCTTTATGGCCACGTTCGGCAGACATCTTATATCAACTTTCTATATGACAGAGAAATAGCAGTTAATACTCTATCTCACCGACTTAACTTACTAACAAGTCATCTTACAATAATAGCATACTTATAGCACTCTCACTCAATCCCCCCATAGGAACACTTCTTTATGGTCGGGCCCGAGTTTGAGATCGAATACTCTTACAAGTACCCAATTCACTCAAACTTAGGCTCTGATACCTAATTGTAACACCGCTTCTTAAAACATCTACTTTTCATGATTATCAAATTTAGCAGCGGAAATTTTTTCTTTTAATAACAACAAACTGTTATTTACATTAACATCTTTTCAAAATAACGTGGGTGTTACCAAGTACAGGAACCGACCATTGTATCAATTTACATTACAATATGATAAATTCAAGTTTTCCACCCACAAGGAGCAATGTATATCTCAAAAGCTACCCGTCTCGCAGGACATCTAGTCTTTACCTGAAAAGGGAAATCATAGCATCATTAGCTAACACTTAGTTAGGGAGTACATACCATCATAAGTATCAATACAGTAAGTCATGCATCATACATATCATATATAAACAATCATTGCTAGCTTAGCACATAGCGGTGTGCTGACAAGATCAGTAAGAGTGTGTCTTGCAGGGTAATCAATCCCGCTCAACAACTCAGACCGGGGGATCAAACACGACCAACCGCGCTGGTGGGGGAGCATAAACAAGCTACAACCAGCTGAGGCTCCACCAAACATCATTCACAGAGCCAGAGGCTCCACAGGTAATCCAGCTACAACCAGCTGATCACCACTCATGTTAAGGCACGGCGGTTCTGCAGAACCTATGATCCAGGATGCCTCCCGAATCACCGTGAAATCCCGAAGGATCCGGTTACAACCGACTAACCTTGACCATGCGTCAGATAGTCTGCAGACAGTGCACATACACATCCATACATATGATCCCACAGGGATCCATCATCTTACATATAACATCGTCCAGGTAGTCGTTCATGCATAGCATCATATATTAACTAAGTGGTTCCAGTTTGGACCCACTGGCATGCACCTATTACATGTCTTAAGTAAATCATACACTTACCTCCATGAGCATACCTGCAAAAGCAAGTTAGACATACATAACACGTTCACATAGTCATTTAGCATGCAAGCCTTACTCTACTGAGTCTCATGAAAGTAGGCACTCGCCCGAGTAGTTTACTACGCACAAGTATTTGGTTTTGACTCCACGGATACAACAAGTTCACCTAGCATACCATACTTACATTAATCATTCACATGTGCATACAAGACTTACAAAATAAACATTTAACTTTGGACTTAACACAAATCCGGCAGAATTTTCGGATTTGGGAAATCCGATGGTTCTGTCGGATTCATGAAATCCGATACATATAACCCATGTAATCCGATCAATCGGATTCCAACACTTAGAAATCCAATCATGCACACAGAATCCGACACTTGCAGATTCCGACACATAGAAGGAAATCCGAGACATGGAAATCCGATACTTTGAATTGAAATCTGATACTGTCGAATTTCAACACTTAGAATCCGGCAATCATCAAATCCGACACATACAATCCGCAACTTAGGAAATCTAGGACATGAAATCTGATAGACATGCGGAATCCGACACTATTATCAGATTCCAACAAATCCTTCGGTTCTCACCACATGTGGATTCCGATACCTTCATAGTATCGGAATCCGACAACTTCATAGCCTGGAATTCCGATAGCTTCATTTGGTCATCTAAACAACTTCATTCTTGTTAGTTTTAAGCCCAGAACTTATTAGAACATCATACTCTATTCAAATAGTCATCATAAACACATTAAATCCCAACAAGAACACCATTCATGCAAAACCCACTTTCAAAGTGAGTTTTCATGTTCTTCAAGGTGGTTCTTGCATGAATTCATGGTTCTAACATGCTATACATGATTCTAATCTTCTAAACAAAACTGAATCATATTGCTCACCCTCGTAGATCAACAATCGACTGCTTTTTGTTCTTCTTTTGAAATCCGAGAGCAAGAGAGAGACGAGAGAAATGTGTGCGTTTTGCTTTTCTTTCTTTGACTTGTAAAGTCAACAAATAACATGCACACACATATATGTATTTTTTCTAATACCAGAGGCGGTTGCCTCTTACTTCACTAGGGGTTTTCCTTTTCTTTAATTAATTACATATATACATATACTTAATATACACACATACGTACATACACACATAACACATAAAACATACATATATATTCATTTAATTCAATAAGTACATACATAAAATCCTCTCTATTACACTAACTACGTACACTCACATACTTATTACAACTAGGCCCAAGCTGAGGATGTTACAGTTCTGCAGAACCTGCAACCGATGCGGGCCAAAGCAAAGGTTTACCGATAGCTATTTGCTACTTGGAATAGTTAAACCCCTTCTTTTGCAACGAATACATCAGAAGATCAAGAAATGTGCAACGAATAGCAGATAAGCCCAACCCAATAACACACGATAGCTGACCTCCACAACCATGTACGCCTAGTCGCATACCATTAACCATACGTACAGGTCTCACCACGTGCACATACCATTAACCATGTACACGGGTCACACACACCATGTTTACATACCATTAACTATGTACACAGGACCACAACACACAAAGAGATCTCACATAACAAACATCAATCAACTATCAACAAATATCAAACAAGGCAATCTATCAAGGCATATCAGACTAAACAGCCTATCATGCTATCAACAATCAACGGGTATCAGACTAATCAGTCTATCATGGCAAATCGGACTAAATAGTCTATCAAAGCATATCAATATCTCAAAATCATGTAATCCATAACCGTTACCACCAACATCACTCGTGAGTAAACCTCCACTCACCTCTGTCCTCGAATCGCACTTGCTCAGTTGTCTAATGCCACTAAGTCTTCGCAATTCCTCAGAACACAACATACCGAAATCAGTCTCGATTCATAAATATATACATGCACATATTTATATTTCTATTGCTCATATACAACATACTAGATTCACAAATGAATATGCATATAGCATACAATACCAAAGAACAATAAACAAACTTTCCATTCTGAAAAACCACCCGACGCGTCGCGTCCAAGGCACTGATGCGTCGCGTCGCGATGTACGAAAGTCGGATCAAAAAGTTGGACCACCCATGCGGAAGTCGGATTACCTGTCTAAAAGTCGGACCACAAAGTCGGATCACACGTAGCTGGACCGAGGGTTGGATCAAACTTAAAAGTCGCATGAAAAAGTCATGGACGTGTCGCGTCACGTCGCGCCATAGTCAGACCTTCAACTTGCTTTCAGCCATCTTCTAGCTTCATCACAACTTACCAAAACACACTTACAATTCTGTAAAACGATTTCTTACATTTCTAAATCATAATAAACTTCAAACAACATGTATATCAACATCAAAAACACATTCAAACCACTTTAATCTTCAAATCCAAGAAAACCCACATGTCAAGTTAAGCTTCTAAAAGCTTCATATCAACTTTAATGGAGTTCAACACTCTTTATCATCTAAACCCAACAGCATACAATATATCTATCACACATCATGCTTATAATATATTAAAAACACATACCATGCTTCAAATCACCAATTCTTCACTTTGATATTTCAAGTTCTAGTTCCTCTTTTCCTTTTTTTCAAAGAAACACATACACACACCTTCACCAACATTATATGAGGAGGTGACTTTTGTTTAAGTCACGCATATCCATTTATATTTATTTAGTACACGTACACACTCAATTTGGGTCACCTAGCATGAGGTGTCCTTTTTAAACATTAACCATTCATACTAACATAAATACATACATACTTACATAACTTTCTATTTCTTTTTCCAGTAACACATATATATTTACATATATATATATATATATATATATATATATATATATATATATTTTTCTCAATTAGTTAATTAACCAATTAACTTAAATAACCACATAAACAGATCAAACACAATTAAACACGAAATCACTTACAGTTAACCCGTTAATCGACTAGCCCGGGTTTACGGGTGTTACGTCTCGGCTGCCCTCGTCTTCTATAGCAACTACCGTCCTCTGAGACGATTTCCTCTTAACATTCCAACCCTGCTTATGTATCTAAATATCTTCAAGTAACTTGTATGCTTCCCTTGGGCTTTTATACTGGAAGATCCCATCACAAGCTGAGTCGATCTTTTCCCTGATGTCGTCATCCATTCCTCTGATAGTCTGAACTTGCTCACTTTTGGTGAGCCCATGATTTGGACACTCCCGGAGCATCTTATTGAAACGGCTCCAAGCATCATTGAATGATTCTCCAGCTTTTTGTGAAAAGTTAAGGATATCAGCTTTCATCCTTTCGTCTTTAGCTGGAGGGAAAAGGTGGTTGGTGAAGAGATTCTTCATGTCAAGGTTGTGATGGATCCTGGTTCTAAAGATTCAAGCCATTCTTGAGCTTCCCCAATTAGAGTAAATGGGAACACTCTCAGGCGCACAACATCGGTGGTAGCTTCCCTTACCTTAAATAACTCACAGATGGCAAGGAAAGATTGGATACAACGGTTTGGGTCATGCTTAATCCTCCCATCAAAGTTTAGTTCTCTAGCCATGCCGGCGAACTCTCCTTTGATCTCAAATACCGCATCATTGATCTCAGGAACTCGAATAGCCGGCTCCGGGGCTGGCGGTGCAATCTCTTGGCAGACCATATCGGTGTATCATCTTCGTTTGCCATAGGTGATGGTAGTCCCTCGAACTCTTCCTTAGGATCAGATGCTTCCTTATAAATCTCCGTGGTTGCGGAACTTAGTGCATGTAAATGACGATGAAAATCTTGTTCTGGTTCTTCAAAAGGAATTTCCAAGAAAGACAAGGAACTACGGGTCATACACCTGCATAGTATACAATGAAAAGATCACGCAACACCTGAATAAAAGTTCTACTCTAACAAAGAAAATAAAAGAAACGAAACTGAAATAAAATTAAACTACTAAACAGCAACTTATTCGAAGTAAAACCTCAAATAAGGGTCGAATAACTAGTAATTTCTAACAGCACAGTCGGTCACCGCTCCCCGGCAACGGCGCCAAAAACTTGATACGCAAATATCAGTCTTAAATTTTAACACTAATTTGACCTAAATTGACAGACACACTAACGGGCAAGCGTACCCGATCGTATAGCAATAAACAGGGCAAGATTGGGATCGTATCCTCAAGGAACAAGAATTGAATTTATTATCTAGGAATTAACTAGCTAAACAAAAATGCTTAAAAAATAAAGATGGGGTTTTTGAAACTAGCAGCTAACCGCTGCCAAAGTCTTGGAAATTGGTTTAAAGTAGTGAATTGAGAAAACAACTTTCAACGAGTTTAAATCAGATAACAGAGGTGTATTTACCAATGAATCACTCCCCCAATGTACAATTTGTTATAAGCACAGTTAATATGATAAGTTTCTAAGGGCGTTCGAACCAACAACCATCAATCCTACTAATCCGATTATGACTTATTCTCTCTAAAACACACTTAACTCTCGTTGTATGGTGAATTAGACTCAAACTTATATCTAAGGTATTACTGAATAAGCTTAACCCTCATTATCACAGAAAAGTTATCTATCCTATTGCATGCAAACGTTATTATCTCAGAACAAGCAAACAATAATCCAGAAGAAAATACACATGCAATTCATTGTCTCAGATCATGCACCCACTATATCTAACAGGTTATTCAAAAAAGTTTAAGATCAAAAACTCAAGGTTCACGATTAAGCATAAAAAAAATAAATCATATATCATAAATCATAGAATTATATATGAAACTCAGGGGTTGTTCACCATGGTAAATACAAAATAGGCCTAGCCTAGAATCATTCTAGAGATCAAACATATATCAAGAAGTAAATCAAAAGCAAACATTGTCAAGGCTTACAATTAATAAACTCTCAATGGTGAACTCTACTTCTCTGCGTCCACTGCCACCTTCAAAATATTGTGATGTCTTCCCTTTTTTCCATGACCCAATCTGACTTAAATAGTGTTTTGTGGGCCGGCCTAGTCACACGACGTGTGACATAGGCGCGCGTCGTGAAGCAGGAAAGTCAAAATCCACAATTTAGCCAACAGATAAGCGCACGGCGTGCACATGGAGCGCACGGTGTGCACATAGAGCGCACGGCGTGCACCCTTCGAGTGAGCTCGGCGTGAACCTGAAGTGCACGGCGTGGAGTCGGTTGATAGCAAAAAGATCCATTTTTCATTAAGTAGGGGCACATGCCATGGAGCAGGGTTGCCCAGCGTGCGCCATTCGATTCTTCTTGGCGTGTAGGTTTGGCACACGGCGTGTGCTCACTAGTTTCATGCAAAGTTGATATTTCATGCAGTCATACAATATTCTTCACCAATAACCTACACACAACCAATATGCGTTAAGTGAACATATAATATTCATTTTATCTATTCTTAAAGCAAGGAATGAATGATATTGTCGAGTAATAATATGAATAATTGAGACAATATCAATCTTTAGGGTCAACTTAATATCTTTCCCAAATGTAACGTCCCCAAAAAAATTTTTAACAAGTATAAGTAAATATAAAATGCATTCACCTGTAATAACCAACAGAATCTCGACTATGTCCCGCACCTGGAACTACATGTCATTAAGTACATCCGGGTAATTAATTACAAATATAGTTTAATAAAGTGATTGAATAAAGAAAATAGCGGAAACGGTTGACAGATGATGAGCCGTCTTCACGTTGCTGGAGCTTTCCCACGGTCAAGTCCTGAAAATAGTAAATTAAGAATAGTAAGCATAAAGCTTAGCGAGTACTCTAACTTACACACTACACTAGGTATGTACATGTCATAAATCATATAACTATCCACGATCACATATCATTTCACATACTACTGACGAAATACACTACGACGATTTCACACTTTGGGTCACAGTTAACTATCTAAGGCTTAACAAGGATTTCACACTATGTCTGGTTGTGACCGAGTTACATTTTCACCACAATATAAGGCAACCCTTCACTTCACAATTTACCTAACCGTTACACTTTCACATAAGTATAACATACACATTCCACACTAATATCATGTATAAGTTAATGTAACTCACTTGATCCGCAACACAGTAAAAGCAACAGGCTTCACAAATTTGAATAGTTAATGAGTTCAATTGCGAGGACCTACAATGCAACCTACTGGTTAATATCTGCTACTAGTTCTTAATTCAAACCCCCAACATTTCTAAGTCTCATGGTCCCCAAGTCGGACCACGTCACTAAGTCAGATCACACTCCAAAGTCGGACCACACTCCAAAGTCAGACCAACAACATAAGTCGGACCACACTCTAAATTCGGACCAACAACATAAGTTAGACCATGCCCTAAAGTCGGACCAACAACATAAGTCGGACCACACTCCAAAGTTGGACCAACAACATAAGTCGGATCACACTCCAAAGTCGGACCACATTACAAAGTCGGACCATACCCACGGTCAGACCACACTCCAAAGTCTGGCCATACCCAGGGTCAGACCAACACCCCAAAGTCGGACCACCCTATGTCCGACTTCTATGCCTTCTTAGTCGGACGATACACACAGTTCACCCAAAACACCATTTTCAAAATTACAACCTTTCAAAACTTAACCAAATCCATTAGAATCACTTGTAAAACCTTTATCCTATCATAAGTACTAACCCTACAACTATCATGAGGTTAAAACGAGATTTAGCCCTTCAATCCACCAATTTCCTAACCCCCTTCGAAGAACAAACCCCAGGCAAAAAACCCCATAAAACAAGTCTAAATCCATACATAAATGTATCTACATGGTCATAGAGGGATTTGAAACATTACATGATAGTTTCTCTTTCAATTCCTTGAAGATTTGCACGAAATATAAAGGTTCTAGCTCTCTCTTTGTTTCTCCTTCTCGACCTCAAGAACATGCATAGCACTCTCTCTCTCTCTCTCTCTCTAGCAGTGGAACAGTAACATGAATCCAAGGGGCTAAGCCCTAATCTCCTTTATATATGTATGTATCTCACAAGGCTTTTAGGCCTAAAACACACAGCCTAAGCCCATCAAAATCAATTCTTTAATGCTTCTAATAGCCTAAGCCCACCAACACTGTAAATAACTAGCCAATCAAGCCTAACTCTACTTTAAATAATTTCACAACTTGCATACTTACATTGGAGATAATAGTAACATAAAAATAATATTCTTTTATTGATTTTCTTGTACTAGGTATTACAACAAACATATGTAATAACATGATATCAGGCCTACTAGTTGTGAGTCTTTGCTCAGCTTGACTAAAGAGGCGTGGGTGTTTTCATAGGGAACAACTTTAAAACAAAATTTCTTTATAAAATCAAGACATACTTGCTCTGATTTATGAAAATGTCATCTGGCTTTTGTTTAATTTTTAATCCTAAGAAATATGTCATTTCACTCATACAATGTTTGATTGGATAAATTAAAAATGATGCAATCCATGTAGATCTAAACTAGGATAACTTGTCCCTTACTTTTTCTTATGAAAGGTGTTTTCTCAATACTTCAAATTGAAAAATTCAATGAAAATAAGTATTGGGAAAGTGTATCATACCAAGCTCTGTGAGCTTGTTTAAGTCAATAGAAAGCATTATATAACTTATATACATGGTATCGGAATGTAGAATTAAGAAAACCTGGAGGTTGTTTCACATAGACTTCCTCCTGAAGTGCTCCATTAACGAATGCACATTCACATCCGTCTAATATAACTTGAAATTCTTGAATGTTTAAGCTATGGACAACCTAATTGCCTCACCTTCTTGTCTATATCCCTAATATTATCCTAGCTTTGTCCCTAACTATCACTCAATCTTTTTCCATTTTGTTACTATAGACTCATTTAGTGCCTATAACTGATTTATCTTTGGGGCAGGTACAAGGGTCCTAACGTCACTCCTTTGGAATTTTGTAAGATCTTCTTGCATTGCTCAATCCAATCTTCATCTTTCAATGCTTATTTAGTTTTCTTTGGCTCCATTTGCATTACACAGTTGCAGTAGGCAGCAATGTTAACAATTTCCTTTTATCTTGTTAGCACACCTCTTCAGTTGTAGGAGATTAAGGTTCTGGAAATGAGTGATTTGTAGAGCTTTGAGGGGAACTTGTGACCCCTGCTTGAGTTGCAACTTTGTTTGAAACTGAGTAATCACTTTGATGGTCATGTTCCCAAGGATCAACCCCAAATGGATTATCATATTCAATAGCTTGAGTAGAATTAGATTAGATGGTTAATCATTTGAGGATGCTTTAGGTACTTCAAAATTATAAGCTTCATCATCATCATCTATGACATACATAGGATTAGATAGCAGACCTTCATTTCTCTCATGCATATGTAAACTAATCAAGTCAACTTGAGTCTTCCCATCTTCATCAACACTACTGTCTTCAACTTAGACATGTATTAATTCTTTAATAAGATTTCTTATAATTTTATAGACTATATAGGATTTGGAGATTGACTAATATCTATCAAAGAACCTTGATCACCTTTTGGTTCCAACTTATGAAGCATATCTCTTTTATTTAGCACATAGCAGTTTGAACCAAACATGTGAAACTAAAAAGTACTGGGCTTCCTAAGGTTATAAATCACATAAGGTGTTTTGTCATGTATTTTGACTGTGTATGACCTATCCTAGGTATAGCATAATAAAGTTGAAATCATGCTTCCATTTCTAAGGTTATAAATCACATAAGGTGTTTTGTCATGTATTTTGACTGTGTATGACCTATCCTAGGTATAGCATAATAAAGTTGCAATCATGCTTCCATTTTGTTATGGTGTTCTCACTAAGGATAAGTGTTGGATTATGCCTTTTTCTTCACAATAACATTCCATGGACGAGTTTTTAAATTCTGTGTCATAGTCACTTCCGAGTTGCTTAATAGACAAACCATTCTACAATTTTTCGTTTTTGATAAAAATTATTATCTCAAAGATAGCTCTACTTTTGGCTTTTAAGAAAATTACCCTAGTGAATATGGTGAACTCATCAACTATCACTAAGGTATACTCCGTACCATCTAGACTAAGAGTGTTTACGGCTCCAAAGAGATCAATGTGCAAAATATGCATTAGATTGGTAATTGACACTTAGATTCAGATAAAGCTTTGTGTTATTTCCTTTGTTCATAATTGAGATGTAGAAAATACTGTTGGGGTTTGTTTGGTTTTTCAAAATATATTTTACCAACGGAAGCATGAACAACAATTTTAAACTTTTTAAAACTCCCCACCAAATATCCATATGCCAGCTTTAAGAAACAAAACCAACCATAGGATGTTTAGAACTACAACCTTTGTAGTGTGAGGAAACCGTTGGTGAAGTGGTTGATCTATGAGAAGCGAAGAGAAGACTTCCTCCAAGGTATCCACAAGCCAATGATTCCAACACCTTGAAATACTAGTTTCTCCAACCCTTGAAATTTAAGAATGCAAGCAACAACCTTTGTTCTTCTTCTTGAACTAGATGTATGTATTTTGAGTATGTGTATATGTATCACCTTTTCTAACTTGAAGAACACCAATACTAGAGAGTAAAGATGCTTTCAAAAGTTCAAGAACCCTTAAACTAGTAAGGCAAAGGTGGTAGCATGCAAGTATGTTACAAAAGGGACCATGCGTGTAATTATAAAAGTCAAGAAGCAAAACAAGAGAGAGAGGACCCCCTCCCTTGCATTATGGACGAAAATTAGAGGGGGGAGGGTCCCCTCTTGCCTCTTGCTTCCTTACTTGTCCCATACATGCATGTCTTAGTTAAGTCTTATGCAAGAATACACCATATGGCCCCTTTTATGATTAATGTGGTAATTTCTAGATTTCCTTTTAAATAAATAAAAGATAATACTAGATATGTCATACCATGTAAAATACATCTACATGTATTTTATATACATACTTGATTGTTACTAGTAACTCTTTACTTGTAATAAAGATATACATACATTTATAAAATTTGTTACTAGTAACAATTTACTTGTAACAAATATATATTTATACATATATATATATATATATAAATCATATGTTTATATTTATGTATTTGATATGCATTATCTTATATCCATATATAAGAGTAATATTATTATTTCACATAAATAATAATATACAATAATGCATATAGACTTATATATATAATGAGTTGGAACATATTTAAATCATATTCAAATATGTAATTGGTGTCCATTGACTGTAAATGTGTGACGCTATGGGTGTATTTATTATCAGTATTATCGTATTAATTTGTGTCTTGTGCACATAGAACCAACAGATACACTTCCCTATCTATCTTAGCTAATAAAGTAGGCTTACCCTTTAGCATCATAAAATTTAACGATTTGCTTTCTGAATGTGACTTCATAATTGACATCACACAATTGGCTAATACTGATCAAATTATGTTTAAGACCTTTGACATAAGCAACCTTTTGGAATGTGAGTTTCCAAGCATGCATTTTTCCATAGCCCTTGGTCTTACCATTAGAATTATAACCAAATGTCACCGTTGGACCTTCCAGCTCTTGGAATTCACAAAGAAGTCCTTTCGACCTTGTCATGTTTCTTGAGCAGGCACTGTACAAGTACCATTTACTTGAGTACCGCACAAGATAAACTAAAAGCATTAGTTCTTTCTAGGAACACACTTCTTGGTGTCTCCAGAAGATGGGCACTCAAATGATCTTCTATTTGAATGTGACTTCTTAGCTTAAGCAAGTTTTGAATCTTGTTCGGGCTAAACAATCTAGACTTTCCCATGCCTTTGGATATTACTATCATAGTCTTTGGTCTCATGACCTTTACCTCCATATTTATAACATTTTCTTCTACTAGTTTAATTAGAGATAAGTTATTTTAAATTGTTCATATTAATTTTACTTTTACTTTTGGGATCATGGGGGATGGATAACTTTTCAATTTTATTGGAAAGTTTTTGCACATGATTTTCATTGACTTTGGACTTACCTTTGTCAAATTTACCTTTATTATCCATGTGTTGTGAAGTCTGACTGACTCATAGTTTCTAGTTTTTAAAGCTTTACTCTAAACTAAATATAGAGTGTTATCTTATAAATAAATTAGGAACTAACCTATGAAGGACTTGTTTATATTCAATGGGATTTAGGTTTAGTCTTTAGAACATAGACTTACTATTTGTTCTAGAACTATAACCCTCTTATGAATGGTAAGTGTTAGACTTCAAATGACCTTCTTTGAGTCTCACAAGCTTATAGGTTTTGACCTTTTGATCATCTTTATTTTATAAGAATGTGTTAGTTAATATATTAATTAACATATCATTCTCATAATTTGTGTTGGCAATTTCACCATTAGTTAAACAAGTTGTTGTGAAATAATCATCAGCAAACACAACTTTTACCTATATAGGGTTTTGTTGGTTTATCCAATTTTCAACATCTTGTTATGGCTTACACCATGACTTACACATTTTCACAATGTGGTCAACTTGAAGCTTAGTTCCTTAGATTTTTCACTTATGATTTTGTCAATACAGATTTGGAATTCAGAATCACTTTAAGTCTTCTTACGGGCTTGTATGAGGGTTAAATATTCCTTAAGTTCATCTTTTACTTTAGCTATTTGAGATTTTAGGTCAGACTTAACTTTAAGGGTAGCCTTATATTTATCATATAATCAAACATATGATATTTTTCATTCTCAGTGTAAGAGTTGAAGTTATGTACCTTATACATACATGAAGGATCCCACCATCTAGACATGTTTTTTTAGCTTCCTTCATGTCTTCATTAAAAGTGCTTTCATAAACACTAAAATTCACTTCTTCCTCTTCTTCTTGATCCACCATACACATATCTTGAATTTGATCATCATCTAAGGTAGATAATTTGGTATCCTAGGTTTTAGCAATGAGCACTTTGTGCTTGGGATTGTCCTCCTACTTCTCTTTCTTAAGCCGCTTTTATTTGTCATCTCTTTAAGTATTCTTATTAGCTACTGAAGCTCACTCTCCCTTCTTCATGCCACACTCTGTAGTAATATGTCCCTTTTTTGTAATAATTAACACAACTTTCTTAGGATAAAAAAAACATCTTTCTTTTGCTTGTATCAGCTTGAACTCTTCTAATTCTTGCTCTTTCTTAGTTCCCTACCTAACATAGCCACTTTCTCTATAATAGTTTTAACTTCATCATACTCATCATTTAGATATGAACTTCGACCACTCAGCTTCAGACTCAGACTTAGACTTGCTCTCTACGAGCTATAGATCCCTTCTTCTTTCTATCTATAACTAATATAGTTCAAGTGCTCTTAAGATATTCCTTAAGTTTTTGTTGAGACAACTTCTTCTGATCCATGGTTTATTGATAATTTAGTAGGAAACCATAGATGGATTAAAGGTTATAGAGTGGTAAAGTGCCTCCCTCCATGAATGCAATAGTAACTTAAATAAATTGTTCTGTTAATACATCCAAGATCACTACGTGTGCCTCATATTTCATAACACCAACACTTACATGTCAAGCAACCTGTGTGCCAACTAGTTAACTACTCCCTACCCCTCTAGAAAACCTTGCAACTCCATATGTGTCTAGTACTTATTCCTAAAAGGTCATTATAACCGACTATGCCCAAATATTATACAGTAGTACATTTCCAAGTATGTCATAACTAACCTACTAGTACATTTCCTATAATTTCATAGTTAATTACGCAGCCTTTGACTCAATTATTATTAAAAGACACAAAATATTTCTAATGATTGTTTAGTAGCCTTTAATACTTTAAAGAACAAACTAACCTATGGTTACACCTATTTGGAACCTACCTGTTTTAGGTCGATAATTGGTTTCAACTAATCTATTATGCAAGAAATACGCTCAACCTAGCTCAAGGATGTAACATCCTCGATTTGGGCCTAATTATAATAAGTATGTACGCGTAAGTAAGTTAGTAGAATATGTAAATATTCTACTTTGTATATGTTGTATATGTATATTTAGAGTTAGTTGTATATGTATTTATGTAAGAAAATTGATTTAAAGTGATTAATAAAATATATGTATGATATATATATATATATATATGCGCTAGTTGATTTATTATTAAAGAAATGAGATTAAGGTGCTTGGAGATATTTGACAAAATAAGAGGCAGTGCTAGTTGGATAAGAATATATATGCATAAGTAAGTTGGAAAAGAAAGTTAAAGAAGCTAAAAACACAGACAAACACACACTTGCTCTCGTGAGCTCTTGAAAGAAAGAAATTGAATATTTGAAGTTGTTAGATCAAAGAAAGGTTAGTATGATGTTTTTCTTTGAAGATTAAACATGGTTGATGCTAGATATGTGTGTGTTTAGTTGCTGGAACTCAAAGATATGAAAAACTCCATTGTTGAACATGAAGAGCTTACTTAAGAAGTGGGTTTTCCATGTTTGATGCCTTTAATTGGAGTTGATGAGTTCTTGATGGTTGTATAGTTGTTATATGAAGTTTAAAAGTGTTTTAGAAATCATTTGAACAAGTTGGTGAATATGGAATTAAGTGGGTTTAAGAAATAAGTCGGATGGTTGATGAACAAGAAGAAGATGAAGTGCAGGTTTGCACGCGACACGATGCGTCGAACAAGGGGACGTGACGTGTTCCCGATTTGTCATGCGACTTTCATGTTCATCCGACCTTAATGCCATCCGATTTTCAAGGATCCGATTGTCACATGGGAGGTCCGACTGTCGCATGGATCATCCGACCTTCGCGTGTGTTGTCCAACCTTTTGGATGATCCGATAGTCGCATGAGAGCGCGATGCGACGCGTCCAGTGATGGGGTGCGACGCGTCAGGTGAAAAATCAGCAAAGCTCATTTTTTTATGTTAAGTATTTTAAAGGCACATGTTGTGTTAATTCATGTGAGGTTATTTTAAGATGTTTATGAACCTTAGATGGTTCTTGGATGTGTTCTAGTGATAGAACCTCGTATGTACGTTTAATGTAAGTGACGACGTGTTTTAGGTGAACCTAATGCGTTGGCGAAGCCGGAACAGAATATCTGTTGATATAAGCCACTCAGGTGAGTACCGGCTTTCATAAGTCTCAATAGAGGGAGACTTGATTGCTAAATGACTAAATGATTGATTATGTATGATAGTACAATGTATGCATGAGTTTTATTTCAGAAAGAATGAAAAGGTAAGTCTTGTTATGAAGTTAATGTGTTATGCCATGCTTAATATATGTTAATAGTGATGTTATGTACGATGGATGAATGAATGAATGTACGATGAATGAATAAATGAATGTACGATGCATGAATGAATGAATGAATGAATGAAGGAATAATGTTGCATGCAAGTTGATTGACCCTTATGGGATCATATGTATGTGTGCATGTGCATGGTCCGCGGACTGTTAGTGGATTAAGGTCAGCCGGTTGTAGCTAGGTTCCAAAGGGTCTTTGGGTCATAATAGGATCAACGGAGACTCGGGGGCCTACTGGGTCTAGGTTCTGCAGGACCACCATTCCTTAAACGCCTGGGGGAAATCAGCCGGTTGTATGGCTAATGTTGCTACGTTGACCATATTTACATGTGAAGATTAGGCGATTTGGGGTTTGGGGTTTAGGGTTTAGGGTTTATAGGTGAAGATTAGGTGGTCTGGTGAGCGGGGTTGCCTATTGCCAGATGTTTTTCTTTTGGGATGGAACACTTTTGTAAGATGTAGATATTTGATGTTATGGTCGGTCGTTGTGTTAGGTAACACCAAACAGATGTTTCAAGAATGATGCAATGTAAATAGATGTTGTAAACTTTGAAATTAAATTCCACTGCTTAATAGATGTTTATGATTTTGAAAGGGACCCACACGGGTTAATAACTTGAATTTTCAGTAAACTCATTGTATTCAGAAGCGGTGTTACAAAGGAAATTACACCACTACTCATAAGGAAATATAACCCGTAATTTTGTGTTTGATAAATTTGGGTTGTATTTAATCTTGTCTAAACTGTAGTTTTTTACTGATCGTTTTGCTTTGAAGTACTTCTTTGATAAAACAAGATTCAAAACCTAATTCGGTGGATTTTGCTACTTCAAGAGTTTGATATCAAGATTTAAGACAAAAAAAGGAGCTGGAAACGTGGTGGTTGATCATCTGTCACATTTAGAAAAGCCAAAGCTGTAAGAGCCACATGAATCTAAGACAGGAAATGACTTTCTAGATGAGTATAGTGACAATTCACCATGGTAAGATAATTTGTGAATTACTTAGCAGTATGGATCCTCCTAAAAGGAATGACACATCGCTAATTGCTTAGGAGTTGTGTAGATAATGTAGTTTGGAGATGCGTGTATGAAAATGAAGCATGGGATATCCTTACTCAATGCCACAATTGATCAACCGAAGGGCATCATGGAGCAAGCTATACCGCGAAAAATGTATTTGGGGCTAGTTTCTATTTGCCTACAATTTTGAAAGATGCTCAGGCCTTTGTAAAAGAATGTGATGCTTGTCGATGAGCAGGTTATATCTCTTCCAGAAAAGAGATGCCACAACAAAATATCCAAGTACATATGTGAAATTGTTGATGTGTGGGGGTATCGATTTTAAGGGGCCTTTTCCTTCTTTCCATAAAAATAAATATATATTGGTAGCCGTCAACTATATTTCAAAGTTGGTTAAGGTGCAAGCCTTACCCACTAACAATACACGAATAGTAGTGAATTTTGAGAAAAATTATTTTCTTAATTTGACGTCCCAAAAGCTCTCATTAGTGATAGGGACACCCATTTTACAAATTATCATTATTATGTAAATTCAGAACAAAAACCTTTGGTCCCTTCCAATTGTCAATTATAACTGAATCCGCTTCTTCATTGTTCACTTTTTAAATTCTTAATCTTTTATTTACACCCATGAGAAGCAATTAAGAAGTATTCTCGATTTTTTATCCATTTGTTCGCTTCCATAATTCTTTATTTAGAAGTAATGTTTTACTTCTAGTAGTATTTCAAAAAAATGAATCAAACAGTCCGCCAAACCAAACTGGATTTCATCAATTTGGCTGGTTAAGTTTAAGTAAAAACAAATGGTTGGTCTTGTTTGAAAGAATATTAAAACTGAAGATACCAGTTTTATTGAAACTTTAGCTTCAAACCAACTAAACAAAGCATCATGTATCTTTGCCAAACACAACCCCGAGCAACCTTATGTTTGGCCTTCTACCTACTTACCAGCTTGCAAATCCAACTATGATGATCTTAAAATCGAACTCTTACGACCTAAAAATAAAACATTGACAAATGACAAAGTATTGTAGATGACGTTATATACAATATAACATTTGACCAAATTCTTAATACGCGATAATAATTAAGCTAAAGTTAATAGTATTTTGATGCGATTAATTTTCCCTCTAATAAATGTTTGACATTGGGTATAGATATATATTTTTCATTTTTTTTCCCACTAAATCACATGTCTCAATGTTTTTATTAAGCTAAAGTTTATATTTCTGGTCTATGTGTATTCTTCTGATCCATGCATAAAGATCTCCACTATGTTTGTTGTCTGCATCAGGTAAGAAAATGATAAATTGGCTCTCTTTTCAAACATTAGACTTTTTGTTGAATTATGATGAAGATGCCAATTAATAATATGCAATGCGACTAGTTCAACTCTAAGTCTCCCCCCTCAAGTTGTCCATCCCATGCAAATTGCACATGGTTGACTTGTACATTTTTACCGCCAAATATTGTATTTGAATTTGATATTAAAAATTTAGAATTTATAAATTATTATTGTTGTCGTCGTCGTCAAACCAGCCAACTTTTTCCTCCCCATCAATACAACCACCGGCCATTAGTGACCACCACCACCACTACTGATGTCGGATATATCAGATTTTTTGTTACGACTAACAAATGAATTCACGGTTTTACTTCATTCAACAAGTGAGTTACCTTAATTTATAAAGGTTTGACAAAGGGGACGAGCCTCTAACACTTCAAATTTAAATTTTTTAAAACTATTTTTACCTTAATTAATTTATGTATGTTACTTTAATTTATATTATTAATTAGTGGAAGCTTTATACAAAAATCATAAATAACAAAAAATGATTCCAGATGTTAAAATTAGAACACTTAAGAAAACATTTACAAAAGAGAATTATTACAAACAACGCTTGATGTATTCTAAACGGTGTTACTTGATAATTTGATATCTATCAAACTATCATTAACCAAACAGTACAAATGGGTCACAAGATAATAATAATAATAATAATAATAATAATAATAATAATAATAATAATATTATTATTATTATTATTATTATTATTATTATTATTATTATTACTACTAACATTTATCTGAAATTATAAATAGTAACATTCTGATAAATTGTTATATAATACGTTTTCTGTAACGTAAACAAACTCACACTTTGGTGTAGCGCTAAAACAAGCTTGTTAGTAAGCAAATTGTCAGGAGTTCGAATTTATATATTAACATGTTTACTTATTTTCTCTTTTTAACATTTAAAAAGACCATGTCGTTTTTTTTATTTCCTAATTTAGGAATTCCATAACTATTATATTTATAATTAAATATATTTAATTTTATTGTTATTTTTTCTGTTTATTACTTTTAACATATGATGATTGGGTTAATATCTGTTCATATTTTTTCAAAAATGATTAATTATATTCTCTCACAAACATGAAAGTGAGACTTACAAAGAAATTAATTTTTAACTTAAAACAAGTGAATAACTCTAATGTATTCATGTTTTAAATAAAAAACTAGGAATACTTTTGAAAGTTTTTACGTTAAATTCATTATTAATAACACTAAATAATTATGTTAGACATGATACGAGAAATGGAATATGAATGGAATTGAATATGAATCAAATTGCATTTCATAATTCTAAATGTTTAAATTTTTTCTTCTTTATTCTAAATTTATATGCTTCAATATTAGTTTTATATTTTGTTTATTTAAAAACCTTGCAGTAACGCACGGATACAAAAATAACTCATTATATTATTATTATTATTATTATTATTATTATTATTCGCAAACTATCCAACTCTTTCTTCCCCATCCATACGACCACCGCTAGTGACCACCACCACACAACAAGTGGGTTACTAAATTCATAAAGATTTGACAAAGCGGACGAGTCTCTAACATTTTGACTTTATTTTAAATTTAAATTTTTTCAAAACCATTTTTAAACTTAAAATTTATATACCTTATATATCTTACTTAAATTTATATTATTAATGCAAGCTTTATACAAAAATCACAAATAACAAAAAATGATTCCAAAATTTAAAATTAAGACACTTAATAAAACATTTACAAAAGACAATTATTACAAACAACTCTTGATATATTATAGATAGTGTTACTTGGTATCTATCAAACAATCATTAACAAACAATAGAAAATGGTTTCACAAGATACCAAACATGTCCTCCATAAACATAAACAATCTCCCAAAAAGCAGCTGACCTGGTGAAACATCAAAAAAAGGTTAACTATAAACATAGCTAGTGAATGCACCTAAGTTCATTACAGTTTGTATTCACAAACAAGTTTGGCATTACTTACACCAATAATCGACACACTTGCATGTGCGAGAAAGTCCATTCATTAGTAGGCCGGTGCGAGCTTTTAGAAACTCACTACAAAAAAATGACTTTTTAAGGTGACATATTGTCGCCACAAAAGGCTTAATTGTCGCCACAAAAAGTCTTTAGAGGCGACACGTTGTCTCAAATAGTCCGTCGTAAAAAACTCGTGTCAAAAACTTATTTGGGGCGAAAATTTTAAAATTTGTGATGAAAAATGTCTAACATTGAGCAGCTCACAATAAATACTTTACGCCGTAAAAATGGTTTTTTCTTGTAATGACTGGTTTTAAAGTTCATATATACCAGATATAGAAGAGGCGTGTATAAATGGGGGGGGCTTATTAGCACAAGCGTCGTGGAGACTGGTTAAGCAGATAAGTCAATTTTAAAAAAATAAGCTATTTATAAATATTTTTTAAAAAAAGGATTTTTAATTTAGTCAACTTAGAAATTGGTTTTATATAGGGTCAATAATAGTTTAACCATCAATTAAAGTTTTACTTTAGTTTCGGTTTAATTATCAATGATTTTTTCAAACAGTTTTACGGTAAAGTTTGAATTTTTAATTATTTAATCCATAAAGTTACACCTTTTTTTGGTTTAAACCTTAAAGCTTTTTCGCGGATGATTTAACCCTTAAATTTTTGTTAAAAATTGATTTACCCCTCTAAGTTTTGTTAGCTTTTTAACAAAAAGTAAAATGCATAATCAAGTAGAGAGTTTAAAATCGAAAACCATACAAAACTTAAGTGATTAATCAGTTTTTCTAACAAAACTTCAAGTTTTAAAACATTTGAAAAAAAGTTTGAGATTTAAATCATAACAAGTTCAAACTTTATGGTAATTTCGTTTAGAAAAAAACTTAAATGATTAAACCGAAATTGAACGAAAACTTTGATAGTTAAACTATTATCGACCCTTTTATAAACTAATAGAGACCGGTTTCTTTTGTCAATCGGTTTATAATTTTGATAATAGACACCGATATTTTACTCTAAACGGTTTATATTAAATTCTTTGTACAAAAAGAAGTAGGAAAATAACAGTTCCTATTTCCTTTTCTCTTGAAAAATATTATCTTAGTTTTTATGTTTGGCCTTTAATAGATCTATATTTGTGTCTTTTAAAACTAACATCCAAATGGATGTAAAATCAAAATTAGTTTTTTAATGCAATCAATGCCCTAAATTAAATTAAATATTATTGAGAATGTTATAATGATATAATTTTAATATTTCGATAAAATGTTATAATCTTATAATATTCAAGTTAATAAGAAAATAAAAAGTTTATTAAATAAGTTATTAGAATATTAAGTTTGCAGATCACAAAGCTTAAATTTTAAGAATTTTTTTATACTCAAGTATGCAAAAAGGCCGAAAAATAAAATACTCGTATATGTAAAATCGATTTTGACAAGTAAGAGAAAATAAATTTATAAATTAAAATAGTCAAATTAGTGACGAATCTTGATGGTTTGAAAATCCATCAACAAGATCTAGTCTTGAGAAATGGTCTACAAATATAATTGGGTATTAACCCATTAGACAAATAAGTTTTAAAAAAATTATGGATAAATGAACTTATATGTATGAAAAATCAATTTTTTAAAGTATAAAAGGAAATTTTGTTCTAGAACTTCAAATCATCAAATTTTGAGTTGGTTGACAAATCCACTAACATAATCCTACATAGAAAACAAAACCAATTATACTTTGCAAACTGACCCATTGAATAAACAAGTTTTGAATTTTTTAAATTGCCTCTCACATTTAGTAAACATAGAGGCAATATTTAATGAGTATATTGTTAAAAAAAATACGGCTGTCCGAAAGAACAAGAATACACGTAACGGTAATAACCCAATTTTTTTAAATATATTTCATTATTGTTGAATGATTCAAACGTGTAGAAGACTTAATAACCATTCCATAATAAATATGTTAAGGTTAAATAGTGCTATACGTCATGAACAAGTCTATACAACAACATGATGCATTTTCACAAAAGATTGGAGTTGTCGTCCATATCAAGCGGCTGGAGTCTTACTAGTTTTAACCTTATCCACCCCTGACCCTTCTGTAAAGATAACAACAAAAACCGGTAAGTTTTCGCTTAATAAGCATATACTCAACTAACAAATACTATAACATATACGTTGACATGAAAGATTTATCAAATAACTTTGAAGGTCCAATAACAAATATTGTACCCCTTAATCTCCGAACATGTTACCAAGGAAATAACTCTGATGCTCTAAAGAGCACACTTTTAACTCTCGTGCCCACAGAAGCATAAATACAGCTCTAGTACTCAGGAGGAGCACAAATCAGTATAATATAACTTTCACAAACAACATCATTATAGTTTAAGAAAGGTTAGCATACATACCTCTTCCTACACACTACACAGCACGATCAATACTCAACAAATATCACCTGCAAGAATATACCAAGTATTGCATTCAGAGCACAAAATTAATGGAACATAGGATGATCGGGCCGCGATGACCCCAAGGTCACTCTACGATCGAAGCTTATTATATGGCCTTGGAAATTTAGACTTCTAAGTATCGGTGCGAGGTAAAATGATCACGCCATGATGAAACCTTGCCAAATTCATCCAAGTGACTGTTGGTAGAGATTATTATAATAAACCACTCAAACTCTTGTATATGTGTAAACCTATGAAAAATATATAAAAAATGAAAGGAGCAAATGAACGTCCTGGACAATTTTGAAAATAAAACAACTAATTCAAGAGGAAAAACAGCTCACGTCTCTCCTTATAGCAGGAAAACAGCACACGTCTCTCCTTCTAGCAACAAACTTTATCTAGAACTAGCGAAACTATCTGATCGTAATGGCGTACACAGCCATCACATTTATTTATCTAAATAACTAAATAAATCTAAAATTAAAATACTAAAACAAATAATTTGTCAAAATTAAAACCCAACATTCACCCTCTTAATCTTGACCAATTTTCTCATCAAAGCAATGCTGGTTCATCCTCTTGAATCAACTTGGCTTCATTCTCCTTGTTTTTCCACTTTGTACATTTATTTGCAAAGTGTCCAAATTCCCCACAATTATAACATCGAAAACCACTTTTGTCACTTTGGCCTCTTCCTCTTCCTCGGCCTCTTCCTCTTCCTCGGCCTCTTCCTCTTCTTCAACCTCTTCCACCTCTCTCAGAGTTCCTTCCGTGTTCTCTTCTGCGTCCACTATTTTCACCATGCTTTTGTTCACTTGCTCACATGAGTTGACCTTGCTCTTCTTTCTTATCATCATGGCTTTTGAGTCTATCTTCATACGCTTTTAATCTTCCTACAGCTTCTTCCAATGACATACTTTCAAGATCGGATTATTGCTTAATAGAGGAAACAATTGGCAAATACTTCTTTGGAATGAAATTAAGAAACTTTCTAACAATCAGTTCTTCATAAAGACATTTACCAAGACATTTAAACTTCTCAATTGTACCACTTATCTTACCCGAAAATTCGTCGATTGTCTCGGTCTCTTTCATTCTTAGTTTCTCCAACTCGCCCCGTAGAGTTTGCAACCATGCCTTTTGTACCCGTTCGGTACCTAAACCGAATCCGAACGGATTCCCAAAAATCTTGTACATCCTTGTGTTTGACAATATGCAAAAGAATATCTTCTGAGAGAGTAGGATAAATTATAGCTTTTGTAGTATAATTCCTTTTCTCGTCCTCATCTTCTCTAGTTACTATGTTCCAAAGGCCATGTGCTCTCAACACAGTTTAAACCAAAATTGACCATGAAGTGTAATTGGTTTCGGTCAATTTAGGACATTGGAGTGTAACACTACCCTACTCACGAACCGTTAGTGCACCCGCGTTTTGTGCCATTTTCTTGCTAAGATTTCGAGTTAAAAAAAGGTCTTGATCTTAAACTTGCTTCTTTTCTTCTTGACTCTTGCTACTGCTTTCTTGCTTCTTGCTTTGTTGCTAATCAATTCTTGCTACTTGCGGTTTACTTGCTTTGATTTCTTGCTCTCTGCTCTTGCTTCTTATGATCATCACGTGATCAAACTTGATGCTTGCTCTCTTCTCGATTGTATAAGGTTGCAATCGGTTCTCTCTAACTTACTTTAAACCGGACATGAGCCTAGTGGCTCTGATACCAAGTCTTGTGTAACACCCTGATTTTCAGTACAAATTTTAAACTTTTCAAAACTCAGTTGAAAACATGATTTATATAAAATTCTTTAAATTTTAGCGGAAGCATTATGTTATCTCTAAAGTATTTCATCAAAATACATTTCCATTTATCTACAAACTTTATCATTGAAGAAAACTCAAGACTTTTGGTGTTACCACAGTCAATCTCACGACCATAAACGAAAGAGTAGGAAATCCAAGATTACCGAAAATCCAAACAACCAAAGCTATGCCCAAGGCATCTACCCGCCTCACCAAGGGCACTAGTCATCCTGCGGATACAAAACATATGGGGGATAACCACATCTCCCCATCAAGTTGGGGGAAGCACGAAGTAGTCCACCATACAACGGTTATTGTGACGACCGCTATTTCCCAAAATTTACCATTTACAAAAATCTTGTCATTTTATCAGAAAAACATGCAACAGAAGTCTTTAGTCATAAAATACATCTTACCGAAACGATAAGAGATTACATCAGTATGAAAATCACGACATCACATTCATAAACGTTAATCATAAAGACACGAATTGTTTAATGCAATAAAACAAAATGGTATCATCTAAGACAGTACACTACCCAAAGTCCCTGTCTCACAAGCAATCTCTAAGCAACCTGCACGAGTACAAGACACATTTCAAGAAACAAGTGTCAGCTTAAAGCCTCGTGAGTGAATAGAGTTATGAAAAGATTCAATTAAAAACATAACATACTTTAGGCAGTAATATCAGAATAAATAATAATCCATTCCCGCCCATTCACATAGTTGACCAACCCATCATTTGACATTTAGCACATAACAGTCAACTAATCATAGTATCTCATAACAGTCATTTCATATACTCTGTTATCATAATTCTTTAAATCATAATTATCATCATCATCACAATCATCATTAATGGTCTAGGGATATTATCTTAACCCGAGATATAGACCCGGTTCACGAGTTACGTTATTACCCGTCTAAGAATCATTAGAGCGCGACTTCCAATAATTCTTAGACTGTAACATCTCCCACTATCGCTACTCTGGCGACGTGGTATACAACGTATTCCACTGTAACACCCAAGGTTCGAAAATCCTTATATTTAATAGTTAACTAGGAAGTGATATACTCGTGTTATAAGTTACCTTATGAGATTAGATGTGCTTATAAAACTAGAGGGGTTAAAACCGCCAAAATATAAGTATTACAAGTCTAGGGACCAAATATGCTATTAAACCATACTTATATATATAGTTGCTTCTTTAGAATTCTATAACACATATATATTCAAGAATTCAAAACACAGCAGATAAACCTTTGTTCCCGGTGATTTTTAGAAGCACAAACAACAACAACTTCAGTTCCCTATCATCTAAACCAACCTTGCTTGTTAAAGGTATGATTAAACCTTTAGTTCTTAAGGTTTTATGAGTTTAGAAGCTTGATTCTATGGTGAATCATGTTAGAATTATGTCTTAATGTTTGGATTATGTTCCTTTATTGTAAGGGGTGTAGAAAAACACTCCCAACATGATTTCCTTGAGTTTTTACGAGCTTTTAGCGAAAATCTGACACTTTTTGGATGAACTGTCGGAAGGTCAGTTAGATACACGGCCTGTGTAGAGGTACACGGCCAGTGTAGTATGAACTTGCGGATTTTGATCTGTCGGATTGTCAAAGGTGGTCACAAGGCCATGTAGGGTTACATGGTCGTGTAGTATAAGAGGTACACGGCCCGTGTATGAACACGGTCCGTGTAGTAGGACTAGATAACACTGTCCATGTAGCCAGCATAGGTCGTGTATTATGAGGGACACGACCCGTGTAGGCCCTATTTCAGATCAGTATTCAAGTGTTGTGACACTTTATTATTTTATTCCTATAGGACGGTGATTGAATTACTTATCTGAGTTATCATTACCTGTGGATCATTACATATCATAAATATCATAAGATGAGTCTTCTAGACTATTAATCATATATGCAGCATGCATGCTATCATAACAGATTCTAACGTGTAATTCATATGTGTATATATACCGAACTGCTATGTGCAGTAAGGTTCAAAGGTGATACAATACTGTTACAAAGGTGGTTGCCCTGGGTCTACAACCAGTGGTTAGCAATGATTATCTGTCATAAGTGTATTATTTTTGTATGATTCTATACGTATGTTTATATGTTATTAGTTTGGAATACTCACTAAGCTCTCGTAGCTTATTAGACACTGCTTTTTAATCTTTTGCAGGACGCGGCAAGGATAAGGGCAAGGCTCCTGTTTGACTACTTTTGGGTTAATCTTTTGAAACAGTTTTAACACCCAGTTCTGTAAATATTTGACTTTTGAAGTACACTAAGTATGTACTCTTGTATATATCTTTTGGCAGTAGCTTGATTTTATAGTAAAATGTTTCCGCGTACGTTTTAAACTAAATGTGCATTTTATAAATGAATTTTATGTACTATTGTGGTTCTTTTTAAATTTGGGCGTTACAACTTGGTATCAGAGCCACGGTTTGAGAGATCTGGATTGTGTGAAGCACAGTCTGGACTTGAACCATGGTTTTGAAAATTTTTGTCAAACTGGAGGCTTGCTACTTGCAGCTTAATGAGTATACTAACAATTGTTACTTATTATGTGTATTACATGAGGATTATACACGAATACTTGAGTAGTTAAAGATTGATATGTTATATGCAGAATCCTTATGAACTATATGATTATGTTACATTCCATAGATGATACTTGGCCTAATCGTGTGAATCGTGACTTTCTGTGATAAAGTTAAGATAGAATGTGTGTAGTGTGCTTAGAATAATATAGTGCCCATATTATTACAGACACATGATACATGTTAGAACTTAATGGAATCATGAAGATTCTTGTGAATCAGGTGAGGGGTACTTGTAAGAAGATAGTATGCTTGAGAATATAAGTATAACTACAATGCCTTAGTATGCTCAGAAATACTTTGGAATAAAAGATAAGGTATACTGAATTGATAGATACATGAGTACATTATTGTTAGAGGATGGTGCGATAGAGCTACCTATTTACCTTAACGCTTTATTTATACTATCAGGATGGTTAATACAAGAGGATCTCGCGTAGCAAATAGGCCTGAGGGTAGTCCTAGTTGTAGACCCGAAGGCGTAGAAACCAGTGTTACTGGTGAACAGATTCCTGTTAGAGCCCAACCGAATGTGAATGAAGGAGCCCCTAATCTCAATGAGAGGGTAGTAGAATCTACGGTACAAGAGATAGTTACCAGGGAGATTGGCAAGGCATTAGAGCAAAGTATTCCTTTCATTGTCACACAAGTGGTAGAACAGATGAAGGATCAGAATCGAGATATGATCAGACAAGAATTTCCAACAAGGTTTGTTGCGGGTGTTGAAGGATTTAATCCTCAACCACAAGTAATTATTCGTGATGCTCCAAAAGTATGTTCGTTCAGATATTTTTCAGCATGTCAACCCCCGTTGTTCCATGGGTCTACGGATCCGGTTATAAGTCACAGGTGGATCTCTGAAATAGAGGGTGCATTCCATACATGTTCTTGTGCACCTGAGTTCAAAGTAAGATACGCAACCAATCAGATGCGCAGTGCGGCAAAGGATTGGTGGGATATGGAGATCAAACAGAGGGGTTATGCCGGGATTGAAGCTATGACTTGGGAAGAATTCAAGGAGTTGGTTATCAAACAATTTGTTCCTCAATCCGAGTTGGATGAATTTCATAGGTTGAAACAGACGACAGAGATGGTTCCTAAGATCAATGCAAAATTCTTGGAACAAGCAAGTTTTTGTCCAGATTATGTGGCGAATGAGAAAATGAAGATGTACCGGTACATGATGGTACTCAAACCCAACATCAGAGAATTCATTGATGCAAGTAAACACCAGACAGTCTAGTCCATGATGGACTCAGCCAGACCAAGGGAGTTAGAGTTGGAGAGGCAAGATAAAGAGAAGAAGTATGTGGAGAAAGCTACACCTGTTTATAAGAAACAAAAGGTTGAACAGTTTGAGAAGAAAGGGGTGCAGAAAACCTACCCAGTTTACCCGACTTGCAAGAAACATCACCTGGGGGAATGCCGATATGGTCCTCCCACGTGTTATAAATGTGGGAAATCGGGTTACGCAGGGAAAGATTGTAGAACACCACTGCATGTATGTTTTAACTGCTACCAGCCAGGCCATCAGAAGTCAGAGTGCCCGAAATTATCTTCAAATGCACCGTCTGCAGGAATCAAACCTACTCCAGCCTTACCTCCACCATGAAGCTCAGGAACAAAAGAAGTGAAGATAGAGGAAGCTCAGAAACCCAAAGGGAGAGCTTTTTAGCTCACAGCTGAAAAAGCTAAAACTGAACCTGACGTAGTTACAGGTACATATCTTGTCAACAATTTGCCTGCTCTAGTGCTATTTGATTTTAGTGCAAGTAAATCCATCGTATCTGTTTCTTTCTGCAAGAATTTCAATCATATATGTGAAAAGCTAGATTCTCCTCTTGAAGTTGAAATAGCTGATGATAAATCTGTAATTGTATCAGATGTGTATAAACATAATGTGCTAGAAATAGATACAGTTAGATTTCCTATAGAACTTATACCCATGACTATGGGAGAATTCCAGGTAATAGTTGGAATGGATTGGTTAGGTTATAACCAGGCTACCATTATGTGTGGGCAAAAGGTGATACAAGTTCATACCCCAAGTGGGGAAGAACTATCTATATGTGGTGATAATAAAAAGGGAATGTCATATGTGTGTTCAGTGTCCAAAGCTCAAAAATATTTACAGCATGGGTATACAACTTTCTTAGCTCATGTGATAGATACAAAATTAGAAAAGAGGCAAGCGAGTTTTGAAGATGTGAAAATAGTATGTGAGTATCCTGATGTCTTTCCTGAAGACTTACCTGGGGTACCGCCAGATAGACAAGTTGAGTTCAGAATCGATTTAGTACCGGGAGCTTCGCCAGTTGCAAGGGCTCCGTACAGACTTGCTCCACCAGAGATGCAGGAATTAATGAAGCAACTTCAGGAACTGCTAGACAAAGGGTTTATTAGTCCCAGTAGTTCACCCTGGGTGCTCCAATTTTATTTGCCAAAAAGAAGGATGCTACTTTTCGTATGTGCATTGATTACCGTGAACTTAATAAAGTGACCATCAAGAACAAATATCCTTTACCCAGAATAGATGACTTGTTTGATCAGTTACAAGGAGCATCGTGGTTCTCAAAATCGACTTAAGGTCGGGGTATCATCTGTTAAAGATTAAGAAGGAAGATAAAACCGCGTTCAGAACTCGATACAGGCATTTTGAGTTTGTGGTGATGCCGTTTGGTCTTACGAATGCACCAGCAGCATTTATGGATCTGATGAACAGAGTTTGTAGACCAATGTTAGACAAATCGGTGATTGTGTTTATTGACGACATCCTTATTTATTCAAAGAATCCGGTGGATCATGAGAAACATCTCAAAGAGGTTTTGGAAACTTTGAGGAGAGAACGGTTATATGCCAAATTCTGCAAATGTGAATTTTGGATTCAGGAAGTGCAATTTTTGGGCCATCTAATTAATCAAAGCAGAATCAAAGTGGATCCTACGAAGGTAGAGGCTGTGATGAAGTGGGAACCACCAAAGAACCCTACTGAAATTCGATGTTTTCTAGGATTGGCAGGTTACTACAGGAGGTTTATTCAGAATTTTTCAAAAACTGCCGTTCCTTTGACTCAACTGACGAAAAAGAATGCTAAATTTGTGTGGGGAAGTGAGCAACAGTTTGCCTTCTCAACTCTCAAAAAGAAGTTATGTGAGGCACCAGTTCTTGCATTACCTGAGGGGGTTGAAGATATGGTGGTATTTTGCGATGCTTCATATCGTGGATTGGGTTGTGTATTGATGCAGAAAGGTAAAGTTATTGATTATGCTTCACGGTAGTTGAAGCCACATGAAAGTAATTACCCAACACATGACCTGGAGTTGGCAGCGGTGGTGTTTGCACTTAAGATTTGGAGACATTATCTATATGGGGTGAGATTCGCTATTTACACTGATCATGAAAGTTTAAAATATTTCAAGGATTAGAAGAGTCTTAACATGAGGCAAAGGCGTTGGTTGGAATTATTAAAAGATTATGATTGTGATATTCTATATCATCCGGGAAAAGCAAATGTGGTAGCTGATGCGTTAAGCAGAAAGTTAGGAACAGTTTTAGTAAGAATCAAACTTTAAAAATGACTGTTACTAAACCTATTATTGATGTGATACGAGCGTCTCAGCTTGAAGCAATCAAATATAAGAATCATAACTCTGAGCGAATAAAAGGGCAGGTGGCCTATTTTACTAAAGACAGTCGTGATATTTGGACCCGTTATGGTCGTATTTGGGTACCGATTTATGGTGATACACGTCAGATACTTCTTAGTGAAGCTCATAAATCCAGATTTTCTATTCATCCAGGAGCTACTAAAATGTATAAGGATCTAAAAGTTGATTATTGGTGGCCGGGCATGAAACGTGATGTAGCAAAGTATGTGGAAAAGTGCACATCAGAAACCTCACGGGAAGTTACAGCCCTTAGAAATTCCAGTTTGGAAATGGGAAAACATTACAATGGACCTGATTACCAAATTACCCAAAACCCCACGTGGTTATGATGTAATATGGGTAATTGTAGACAGGTTAACTAAAAGTGCTCATTTTATTCTAGTGTATCAGACAGAGACACAAGATTTACTTCTAGGTTCTGGAGCAAGTTTCAAGAAGATCTCGGAACTAAACTACATCTCAGCACATCATATCATCCTCAGACTGATGGTTAGAGTGAAAGAACTATTCAAACCCTGGAGGACATGTTGCGGGCATGTGTTATAGATTTTGGAGGGAGCTGGGATTCTTATTTACCTTTAGCAGAGTTTTCATACAACAACAACTATCATTCCAGTATTGGGATGCCACCATATGAAATGCTATATGGTAGGAAGTGCAGAACTCCGGTATGCTGGGGTGAAGTGGGTCAGAAAGAATTGGGTAGCACAGAAGTGGTACATCGAACCACTTAATAGATACAGCTCATCAGAGATAGATTGCTTACTGCCCAAAGTAGACAAAAGATTTATGCGGATAAACGTAGATCACCACTTGAGTTTCAGGTGGGGGATTATGTGTTGTTAAAAGTGTCACCGTGGAAAGGCGTGATCAGATTTAGAAAGATAGGGAAACTCGGTCCAAGATTTATTGGACCATTCAAAATTATTGCACATGTGGGAAAGGTGGCATACAGATTGGAATTTCCAGATGAATTGTCTCATATTCATAACACCTTCCATGTTTCACACCTCAGAAAATGTCTAGCAGACGAGTTTGCAATTATACCGTTGGAAGATGTTACTATTGATGCTAAACTAAACTACGTGGAGCAACCTATAGCTATATTGGAGAAAAAGGTCAAGACCCTACGTAATAAACAGATTGGACTGGTTAAAGTTTAATGGAAGCACAGAAAGGGCTCAGACTTTACATGGGAGCCAGAATAGGAGATGAGGCATAACTATCCGGAACTCTTCAACAGCTGATTTCGAGGACAAAATCATTTGAAGTGGGAAGAGTTGTAACACCCAAGGTTCAAAAATCCTTATATTTAATAATTAAATAGGATGTGATATACTCGAGTTATAAGTTACCGTTATGAGATTAGATGTGTTTATAAAACTAGAGGGGTTAAAACCGCCAAAATATAAGTATTACAAGTCTAGGGACTAAATATGCTATTAAACCATACTTAAATATATATATATATATATATATATATATATATATATATATATATTTGCTTCTTTAGAATTCTATAACACATATATGTTCAAGAATTCAAAACACAGCATATAAACCTTTGTTCCAGGTGATTTTTAGAAGCACAAACAACAGCAACTTCAGTTCCCTATCATCTAAACCGACATTGCTTGTTAAAGGTATGATTAAACCTTTAGTTCTTAAGGTTTTATGAGTTTAGAAGCTTGATTCTATGGTGAATCATGTTAGAATTATGTCTTAATGTTTGGATTATGTTCCTTTATTGTAAGGGGTCTAGGAAACACTCCCAACATGATTTCCTTGAGTTTTTAGCGAAAATCCGACACTTTTTGGATGAACTGTCGGAATGTCAGTTAGATACACGGCCTGTGTAGAGGTACACGGCCCGTGTAGTATGAACTTGCGGATTTTGATCCGTCGGATTGTCAAAGGTGGTCACAAGGCCATGTAGGGTTACATGGTCGTGTAGTATAATATGTACACGCCCCGTGTAGTAGGACTAGATAACACTGGCCATGAAGCCAACATAGGTCGTGTATTATGAGGGACACGACCCATGTAGAGATACACGGCCCGTGTAGGCCCTATTTCAGATCAGTTTTCAAGTGTTGTGACACTTTATTATATTATTCTTATAGGACGGTGATTGAATTACTTATCTGAGTTATCATTACCTGTGGATCATTACATATCATAAATATCATAAGGTGAGTCTTCTAGACTATTAATCATATCTACAGCATGTATTCTATCATAACAGATTCTAACGTGTAATTCATATGTGTATATATACCGAACTGCTATGTGCAGTAAGGTTCAAAGGTGATGCAGTACTGTTACAAAGGTGGCTGCCCTGGGTCTAGAACCAGTGGTTAGCAATGATTATTTGTCATACGTGTATTATCTTTATATGATTCTATACGTGTGTTTATATGTTATTAGTTTGGAATACTCACTAAGCTCTCGTAGTTTATTAGATACTGCTTTTTAATCTTTTGCAGGACGCGGCAAGGATAAGGGCAAGGCTCCTGTTTGACTACTTTTTGGGTTAATCTTTTGAAACAATTTTAACGCCCAATTCTGTAAATATTTGACTTTTGAATTACACTAAGTATGTACTCTTGTATATATCTTTTGGCAGTAGCTTGGTTTTATAGTAAAATGCTTCCGTGTACGTTTTAAACTAAATATGCATTTTATAAATGAATTTTATGTACTATTGTGGTTCTTTTTAAATTTGGGGCGTTACATCTACAATGCCGTTCAGGTGAAGTATTAACGGTGTTTTACCTCTTACACCTCCTCGCACCCACATGATATTTAATAAGGTACAACCTCTAGTACCAAACATAATTCCAATGAGTATAAGTACATCATCACGTTGTCCCGGACTTGTCATGAACGTCCGGTAACCCACAAATGACTAGCACTTTTCCTAGAAGGTTCAACCTACTACGCATCATTAATAAGGATAGGACTACCCCCATCCCAAGGTCTCATAAATCAATATTATGTTAAAACTCATAACTTCATAACATAGAATAATCATCATACAATTTCATAACACGTAACAGTCATACATATGTCACATATTTCTTGCATAGGTAATATATAAACACATATTACCATTGTATAGTAAATCATTAATTTTGAAAATATATCATTTTTGTCTAGTACTTGGTTTTGAGAAATATTGAACTCACCTCAGTCCCGATAACAGCACACACGATCCCGAAAAGACAAACGACACTTCCAGATCGTCAAAAACGCAAACTCAAACGCCTCGAACAACCTATGAATATCACTACGTTAAAAACATGATCCAAAGACCCTAAACGAGTCAAAACTAGCTTATTGTACTTAGACATGCAAAATAACTACTCCCAACCTAAGATTATCGCTTCACGTGCTTAGAAACTTCATAGACACGCATATACTCGACATGCATGTAGCCTAAACATCTTCATAATCGAAATAGAAGGGTAAGATTAAAGAAATATACCTCTCGGGTTCACCCACGTGAAGCCTTGGTCAAAACCACGCCCGTGACGGTGTTTCCGATCTCTCGGAACTACGAATATGCTCAAAAATAAAACCCGACACTCACGGGGCTCAAAGATCTCGGGTCGGCTCGGAATTTCGGCAGAGTAACGACTCTTGGGGTGTTGTGTGTGAAAAATGGCTGCCAAACACCCATATATATAGAAATCCCGGAACGCGTCGCGTCGCGACCGCCTTCAATCTTACCAATCGTGAAGCATGCAAATGCTGACACCTGCAACTCTTAGCGTCTGGCACACACAATCTAACTGACACACGCGACAGACGACGCGTCGCGTCGCGATGAATTTAGAATTTTGTATTTTTCTTTTATTTTCCAACTTTCAATATTTTATTAAATTAATAATAATATCCTTAATTATCATTAAAATAAATAAACTCCATAAATAATATTTATTTCTCGGTAAATAATATTACGATAATTATTTCGAATTTTCGTTCGTTACAATTCTCCTCTGCTTAAAAAGATTCTGTCCTTGGAATCGACTAAGAAAACAGCTGGGATACCTAGTTTTCATCTCATCTTCAGTTTCCCATGTCATATACCCACCGTGCTTATTCTTCCATTGTACCTTCACCAAATTTACCTGTTTCTTTCGGTGTTGTTTGATCTTAGGATCCAAGATTGCGACGGGTTCCTCGATCAACTTCTTACTTTCGTCAACACGGAGTTCGTCCAATGGTAGTATACTCGGTTCCTCGGCGAAGCATTTTCGTAAATAGCATACGTGGAACACATTGTGTATTCCTTCCAGCTCTTGTGGCAACTCAAGTTTGTAAGCTTGCTCTCCAACACGTTCAAGTATCAAAAACGGACCGATAAAACGGGGTCCAAGCTTACCCCGCTTCCCAAAACAAATAATACCCTTCCAGGGCGAGACCTTCAACATCACTTTCTCTCCGACTTCAAAAGTTTTGGGTCGGTGCTTATTGTCGGATTATTTCTTTTGTCTCTCTCGAGCTACCCTCAAACGTTCACGGGCCACTTTTACCTTATCTGCAGTGAGCTGAACAATTTCAGGACCTGCAAATTGTTTTTCACCCGGTTCTAACCAACTGGTAGGAGTGAGACTTTTTCTACCATAAAGCATTTCGAACGGAGCCATACCAATACTTGCATGATAAGTGTTGTTATATGCAAATTCTACTAGAGGTAAGTGAGAATCCCAACTACCACCATACTCTATCACGCAAGCTCTTAACATATCTTCCTAAGTTTGAATCGATCTTTCGCTCTGGCCTTCCGTCTGAGGATGATATGCCGTGTTCAAGTGCACTCGCGTACCCAATTCCTCCTGTAATTTGTGCCAAAACCTTGATGCAAACTGGCTATCTCGATCCAAAACAATTTATAATGGTATCCCATGTCTCGTGACAATCTCGCGAATATACAACTTAGCCAAGTTCTCTAACTTTTTGTTCTCCTTGGTGGCTAAAAAGTGAGCACTTTAGGTTAGCCTATCAACAACTACCCAGATCATATCGTTTCAACGAGTAGTCTTGGGCAACTTGGTTACAAAATCCATGGTGATTTTGTCCCATTTCCATTTTGGTATCTCAAGTTGCTGCAATTCCCCATACGGCTTCTGGTGCTCTGCCTTGATTTGAGAGCACGTCATGCACCTTGCAACATAATCGGCAATATCTACTTTCATACCCGGCCACCAATAGTTGGCTTTTAGATCAAGATACATCTTAGTATTTCCTGGGTGGATAGAATATTTAGAACGGTGAGCATCGCGTAACAAAGTGTCACGAACACCACCGGCTTTAGGAACCCAAACACGACCCTTGAAGGTCTTCAACCCATGGTTATCCTCAGCTAAATCCGCACGTTGTTTAACCATAACTTCGTCTTTTAGCTTCTCTTCCTTCAATCCTTCAATTTGAGCGTTTCGGATCTGCTCAAAGATGTCGGATCTAACAATAATACCCATAGATTTAAGTTGGTAGGATGACCTCGGTTCTTTTCGGCTCAACGCATCAGCTACCACGTTAGCTTTACCTGGATGGTAGCTAATCTCGCAATCGTAATCTATCAAAAGTTCCATCCATCTCCTCTTTCTCATATTCAGTTCCTTCTAATTCTGAATATATTGTAGAGTTTGTGATCGGTGTAGATGACACACCTTCTCCCATACAAGTAATGACACCACAATTTAAGAGCAAAAACCACACCTGCAAGCTCTAAATCGTGAGTCGGATAATTCAATTCTGGATCTTTCAATTGCCTTGAAGCGTAAGCAATCACCTTTCCTCGTTGCATAAGAACACATCCCAAACCCGAGTAGGATGCATCACTATATACAACAAAGTCTTCATTACCTTCTGGTAAGGATAAAATAGGAGCTTCACACAAACACTTCTTTAAAGTTTGAAAAACATTTTCTTGTTCTCAGTCCACTTGAAAAGTTCTGTCTTCCTCGTCAAACGGGTCATAGGGGTCGCTATCTTTGCGAAATCTTTAATAAACCTCCTATAATAACCGGCTAGACCCAAGAAACTTCGAATTTTAGTTGGAGTTTTGGGCGACTCCCACTTCTCGACCGCCTCAATCTTAGCTGGATCTACCTTCACTCCATCCCGACTAATCACGTGTCCTAAAAACTGGACTTCTCGCAACCAGAAATCACACTTCGAAAAATTGGCATAGAGTATTTCTTGGCGAAGAGTAACAAGAACTTCACGCAAATGCCTGCGACGATCATCCTCACTACGAGAGTAAATAAGAATATCATCGATAAATATAATAACCGATTTGTCCAGAAAAGGACGAGAAACTTGGTTCATTAAATCCATAAACACAGCCGGAGCATTAGTCAAACCAAAAGGCATTACGAGAAACTCATAGTGGCCATAGCGAGTTCTGAATGCCGCCTTTTGAATATCTTCATCTTGGACCTTCACTTATTGATATCCCGAACGTAAATCGATCTTCGAAAAGTAACAAGCACCTTGCAATTGATCAAAAAGATCATCTATTCTTGGTAAAGGGTACTTATTCTTAACAGTAGCCTTGTTCAACTCCCGATAGTCAATGCACATCCGCATGGTTCCATCCTTCTTTCTAACGAACTAAACTGGCGCTCCCCAAGGTGAGGAACTTGGTCGAATGAAACCCTTATCCAAAAGTTCTTGTAGTTGGGTCATCATCTCCTTCATCTCGGACGGAGCTAAACGGTAAGGTGCCTTAGCAATCGGTGTTGCACCCGGAACAAGATCAATTTGAAATTCAACATGACGTGTCGGCGGTAATCCGGGCAAATCTTCGGGAAAAACGTCCGGATAATCCTTTACCACCTCCACATTCCGTAATTCGACCTTCTTTGCAGAAGATATGACGTAAGCAAAGAATGTTGAACAACCTTTGGATAAGCACTTGCGTGCTTTCATCACTGAAAGTAGAATCGGACTTCCCGGGCACCTTTCCCCAAAGGCAATAGCAAACTTTCTAGTAGAAATAGGTATGCGTACAAGCTTTTTAGAACAAATAATTTCAGCCTTAAGACTAGACATCCAGTCCATACCTATTACTACATCAAAACTCTCTATCTCCAGAGAAAGTAGTGTCACCATGAAATCATTATCATCAATAGAAATAACACAATCATTAAACTTATCACAAATTGTGATGGGTTTTCAACCGCAATCTCAACAACTAAAGCCGAATCCAAAGTAATAGGGGGTTTATCAAATTTAGCATAGAAGGCATGCGAAACAAAAGATCGACTAGAACCAAAATCAAATAGTACTTTAGCAGGCATAGAATTTATCATAAAAGTTCCAGAAATCACCCCATCATTCTTGCGAGCATCATCAGTAGTCATCTTGAAAGCTCGTCCGGTAGGTTTACCCGCAGCAGGCTTCTTGCCACCATCAGTACTCTTGTTTTTCAGTTTCGGGCAGGCAGAAGCCATGTGCTCCATCTCCTTGCAGTAATAGCACATAAGTTCAGAACTTGTGCACTCGAAACTACTGTGCCCCATCTTACCACACCTCCCGTAACTCATAGTGCTTTTAGTGTAGGGACCCTTATGCGAAGAGTGACAAGTCTTGTAGAAATTTGGGTCCTTCTTCTTGCCCTCGGACCCAGACTTCTTTTTCTTTGAGGACCCAGACAGCCCCTCCCACTTTCTCTTCTCTCCGCTGACGGGATTCTTCAGACCCAAATCTTCTTCAATATTCCTCGCTTCCTCCTTTGCCGCATCCAGGGTAGACTTATTATGGATAGCAGACCGGTACTCAAACGGTAAACCTCCCATATATAGGTTTACCAAAGAAGCTTCATCAGGACAAATTCTCCTGGCAAAAGTAAGCTTATCCGAGAAAGTCGTGTTGTACTTGCTGATCGACATCGTCCCCTTCTTCAACTCCAAAAATTCTCTCTCAGCTCGCCTTTGTGCACCCAAATTGCAGAAATGGTTCTACACTTTCTCAACAAACTGGGACCAAGTAATCTCTTTCCGAACTATCTCAGAAAGGTTTTGGTAGACAGAGTTCCACCATTCAAGAGCCTCTCCCTCAAACATCCGAATGGCATAACGGACCTGTTGTTGATCAGTAAAATCCCCCGAATCATAAACTTGCTCCATCTTCATCAAACATCGAGAACAAATCAATGGATCCTCACCTCCTTTAAAAACTGGAGGTTTGCAGCACATGAAAACTCTAAACGAACTACCCTCTGCCTTTGCAGTCCTTTGACGAGGTTCAGGACCATGGGGTTTTTCCTTACTGCTTGCTTCACTTTCATCGTTCTGGTCCTGTTCAGTGGTATCTTTAAGGAGACCCGCAGCTATCATAGCCTCCCTCATTTGTGCTATTTGATTATCTTGAATCTTCAGTTGTTGCTCCAAATAAGCAAATTTGATTGTGCTAGCCCCACTGTAGCTACTCCTTTCCGTATACTCCTTAGTAGACGCAGTCCCTTCGATAGTAGTTGGAACTGTTTCAACATGTGGTTGTGAGTGAAAGCTTCCCACATCCTCATCCTTGTGCTGTGGACGTGATCCACCAGCTCCACTCTGTTGATTAGCACCTTGTTTACCATTGTTCTTGCGTGTAACCACCATCTTCTATGGAAGACACTAGAAATGAGTCGAAAATATACTTCGTAAGATCGTAAATATGTACAAGAATCCTTATAAGAAAAAGAGGTAGATTTAAACTATAAGGAAAAGATCTAGAATTCCTATAACACTCAGCACACACCCTCCCCCCCCCCCCTTTAGAAGTCTTGTTCTTTCTTAACGAGCCGTTAACAATTGTAAGTCTAAGCATCGGACTCAATGCTTAGTTCGTTCACAACGCGGCTTTGATACCAACTTGTGACGACCGCGATTTCCCAAAATTTACCATTTACAAAAATCTTGCCATTTTATCAGAAAAACATGCAATGGAAGTCTTTAGTCATAAAATACATCTTACCGAAACGATAAGAGATTACATTAGTATGAAAATCATGACATCACGTTCATAAACATTAATCAGAAAGACATGAACTGTTTAATGCAATTAAACAAAATGGTATCAACTAAGACAGTACACTACCCAAAGTCCCTGTCTCACAAGCAATCTCTAAGCAACCTGCACGAGTATAAGACACATTTCAAGAAACAAGTGTCAGCTTAAAGCCTCGTGAGTGAATAGAGTTATGAAAAGATTCAATTAAAAACATAACATACTTTAGGCGGTAATATCAGAATAAATAATAATCCATTCCCGCCCATTCACATAGTTGACCAACCCATCATTTGACATTTAGCACATAACAGTCAACTAATCATAGTATCTCATAACAGTCATTTCATATACTCCGTTATCGTAATTCTTTAAATCATAATTATCATCATCATCACAATCATCATTAATGGTCTAGGGATATTATCTTAACCCGAGATATAGACCCGATTCACGAGTTACGTTATTACCCGTCTAAGAATCATTAGAGCACGACTTCAAATAATTCTTAGACTGTAACATCTCCTGCTATCGCTACTCCGGCAACGTGGTATACAACGTATTCCACAATGCCATTCAGGTGAAGTAATAACGGTGTTTTACCTCTTACACCTCCTCGCACCCACATGATATTTAATAAGGGACAACCTCTAGTACCAAACATCATTCCAATGAGTATAATTACATCATCACGTTGTCCCGGACTTGTCATGAACGTCCGGTAACACACAAATGGCTAACACTTTTCCTAGAAGGTTCAACCTACTAGGCATCATTAATAAGGATAGGACTACCCACATCCCAAGGTCTCAGAAATCAATATTATGTTAAAACTCATAACTTCATAACATAGCATAATCATCATACAATTTCATAACATGTAACAGTCATACATATGTCACATATTTCTTGCATAGGTAATATATAAACACATATTACCATTGTATAGTAAATCATTACTTTTGAAAATATATCATTTTTGTCTAGTACTCGGTTGTGAGAAATATTGAACTCACCTCAGTCCCGATAACAGCACACACAATCCCGAAAAGACAAACGACACTTCTGGATTGTCGAAAACGCGAACTCAAACGCCTCGAACAACCTATGAAGATCACTACGTTAAAAACATGATCCAAAGACCCTAAACGAGTCCAAACTAGCTTATTATACTTAGACATGCAAAATAACTACTCCCGACCAAAGATTATCGCTTCACGTGCTTAGAAACTTCATAGAAACGCATATACTCGACATGCATGTAGCCTAAACATCTTCATAATCGAAATAGAAGGGTAAGATTAAAGAAATATACCTCTCGGGTTCACCCACGCGAAGCCTTGGTCAAAATCACGCCCGTAACAGTGTTTCCGATCTCTCGGAATTACGAATATGCTCACAAATAAAACCCGACACTAACGTGGGCTCAAAGATCTCGGGTCGGCTCGGGATTTCGGTAGACTAACAACTCTTGGGGTGTTGTGTGTGAAAAATGGCTGCCAAACACCCATATATATATATATATATATATATATATATAGAAATCCCGGAACGCGTCGCATCGCGACCGCCTCCAATCTGACCAATCATGAAGCATGCAAATGCTGACACCTGCAACTCTTAGCCTCTGACACACGCAATCTAACTGACACACACGACAAACGACGCGTCGTGTCATGATCTTCAACGCGTCGCGTCACGATCTTCAACGCATCGCGTCGCGACGATTTCAGAATTTCGTATTTTTCTTTTATTTTCCAACTTTCAGTATTTTATTAAATTAATAATAATATCCTTAATTATCATTAAAATAAAGAAACTCCATAAATATTATTTATTTCTCCGTAAATAATATTACGATAATTACTTCGAATTTTCGTTCGTTACAGTTATCTGGAGTGAATGACCTGTTTCCCAAGTCTACTTGTGTTGCTTAGGTTCGGTGGCTCGTCACCAATTGAACCCACACGGTTATAATGGGTACTATCATCCCCCTCAGAAAACAGCTATTTTAGTGATAATTCAGATTTAGCAGCGGAAAATTTTCTTTTAATACTAACAAACTGTTAATTACATTTTCATCTTTTCAAAACATACACAGGTCTTACCTATTACAGGAACCGACCATAGAGTATCTTATTACAACATACATATATAAAGTGTTCCAAGCCACAGGGTGTATTTACATCAAAAGCCACCCGCCTTACCAGGCCTTCTAGTCTTTACCTGAAAAGGGGCAACATAGCACCATTAGCTAACAACTTAGCTAGTGAGTACATACGTATCATAAGCATCAATACAGTAAGTCATGCAACATACATATCATACATAAGCAATCATTGCTAGCTTAACACATAGCGGTGTGCTGACAAGATCAGTGAGAGTCATGTCTTGCAGGGTAATCAATCTCACTCAACAACTCAGACCGGGGGATCAGACACGACCAATCGTGCTAGTGGGGGAGGGTAAAGCAGTCCACCAAACATCATTCACAGAGCCAGAGGCTCCTCAAGTAATCCAGCTACAACCGGCTGATTACCACTCACGTTAAGGCACGACGGTTCTGTAGAACCTACGATCCGGGATGCCTCCCGAATCACTGTGAAATCCCGAAGTACTCATGGGATCCAGTTACAACCGATTGACCTTAACCATGCTTTAGATAGTCTGTAGACAGTGCACATACACACATACATACATATGATCCCACAAGGAACCATCATCTTACATGCAACATCATACAGTTATTCATTCGTACATATCATCAAGTATTACTAAGCGGTTCCAGTCTGGACCCGCTAGCATGCAACTAATTAACATCATCTAAGTCATACACTTACCTCCTTGAGCATACCTGTAAAAACAAGTTAGATATACATAATACAATCATGTAGTCATCATGCATACAAGCCTTACTCTACTGAGTCTCATGCAAGCAGGCACTCACCTGAGTGGTTTATAACGTACAGATATCTTGTTTCGACTTTGCTAACACGACAAGTTCACCTAGAATGTCATTACTCACATCAATCATTCATACATCAATAACAGAACAAAAAACACATAAACTTAACTATGGACTTACCACAAATCCGCCAAGACTGTCGGATTTGGGGAAATCCGATGGTTCTTGCGGATTTTGAGAAATCCGACACTTTCATGCGGAATCCGACACTTAGGAAATCGGACAACTTGCGGATTTTGGGAATTCAACAATTTGCGGATTCCAACACTTGGGAATCCAACATGCATATGGAATCCGACACTTGCGGATTCTGACACTTAGAAAGTAAGTTTTCATATTCTTCAAGGTGTTCTTGCATGAATTTGTGTTTATAACATAACAATACATGAATCTAATCTTCTAAACATACTTAAATCATATTGCTAACCTTTAAAATCAATAACCGTGAATTCCTCTTCTTCCTTCTTCAAAATCCGAGAGTAGCGAGAGTGAAAAGAGAAGTGTGTTTGTGTTTTGTATTTGTCGCCTTTGACTTGTATAAGTCAAACATGACACACACATATATATAATTACTTATCCAGAGGCGGTTGTGCCTCTGGATTACTTCCAATATGGTTTCCTCTTAATTTCTCAAACTATTTAATATATATATATATATATATGTATATATATACACTTAACATACATATATACGTACACACTAAAACACACTTAAAATATACAAATATACATACATTCATTCTGACTCAACAAGTACATACAAATAAACACTTCCCTATTACATTAATTACGCACACGTACATGGTATTTATAACTAGGCCCAGGTTGAGGATATTACAAATCTACCCCCTTAAGAGGATTCCGTCCTCGGAATCCGCTCAGTGATAAACAGGTGAGGGTACCTTGTCTTCATTTCGTCCTCAACTTCCCAAGTCAGGTTTGGACCTAAGTTGTGCTTCCACTTCACAAGGACTAGCTTGATTATCTTCTTACATAGCTTATTAACCTTCATGTCAAGAATTTCAACAGGTTCTTCAACTAGTCGCTTTGAAGAGTCAACTTTCAACTCCTACAGTGGAATGATTTGCTCCACTTCAACATGGCATTTGCGTAAGTAGCACACATTAAAGGTGTCGTGAATACCAGCTAGCTCAGGTGGTAACTCTAGAGTCACAGTCTGATCATTCACTTTACGTACCATTCTGAATGGGCCGATGAAACATGGACTTAGCTTCCCCTTGCGCCCAAAACGAATGACGCCCTTCCAAGGAGAAACGTTGAAGAACACGCGATCACCAACTTCAAATGTAGCGGGGCGACACTTAGGATCCGCATACATCTTCTATCGGTCCCGAGCTGCTTTCAGCTTTTCAAGAGCCACATTCACTTTATCGGAGGTTATATGGACAATCTCAGGTCCAGCGAACTGCTTCTCACCAAGTTCCAACCAACAGGTCGGAGTGCGACATCGTCTTCCGTAAAGCATCTCGTATGGTGGCATTCCGATGTTGGAATGATATGAATTATTATAAGCAAATTCAATCAATGGGAGATGAGAATCCCATGATCCACCAAACTCGAGTACACACTTACGAAGCATACCTTCCAACGTCTAGATCATACGCTTAGATTGGCCATCAGTCTGTGGATGATAGGCAGTGCTAAGATGAACACGGGTGCCAAGCTCACGCTGCAGATTTTGCCAGAAATTCGAGACAATCCGAGAGTCATGATCAAAAACAATCGAACAAGGAAGACCGTTACGTGACACAATCTCATCGATATACAACTGAGCTAAACGAGTCAGCGAAGAAGACTCATTTGTTGCCAAGAAATGAGCACTTTTTGTTAATCAGTCAACGATGACCCATATCATGTCATGCCCTTTAAACGTTTTTAGAAGCTTCGTCATGAAATCCATCGTAATATTATCCCATTTCCACTACGGAATATCCAATTGCTGAAGATTACCATAAGGTCTCTGGTGTTCCGTCTTCACTTGTGCGCATATTTGACATCTCTCTATAAATGAAGCGATGTCCTTCTTGAGAGTCAGCCACTAGTATAACATCTTCAGGTCATGGTACATGTTCATAATTCCCGGATGGACGGACATTTTGGATTTATGGGCTTCTTGTAGAATCAGCTCTCGGTTACCTCCAACAAGAGGTACCCAAATCCTGGATTGAAAAGTCTTCAACCCACGATTATCTTCATTTAGCTGGTCCTTCAACTTCTTCATCGTCTCAGCTTTGAGATTGTCTTCTTGCAATGCGGTCTGTTGGGCTTCCTTTAACTTAGAAATCAAATTTGGCACCATCACGATTCTCATAAACTTTGCTTCTGCTGTCGGTCCTTTACGGCTTAAAGCGTATGCTACAACATTGGCTTTACAAGGATGGTAACGGATATTACAATCGTAGTCTTTAATTAACTCCAACCAACGGCGTTACCGCATGTTGAGTTCTTTCTGAGAAAAGACATACTGTAGGCTTTTGTGATCTGTGCATATCACACACTTCGTGCCATAAAGGTAATGCCTCCACAACTTCAATGCAAACACAACAACAGCAAGCTCCAGATCATGGGTTGGGTAGTTCCGTTTGTGTGATTTCAACTGCCTAGAAACGTAGGCAATCACTCTATCATGCTGTATCAAGACGCAACCCAAACCCACGTACGAAGCATCGCAATAAACTGTAAAGTCTTCCGAACCCTCAGGCAAAGTAAGGACCGGAGCTTCACATAACAATTGTTTCAAGGTCTGAAAAGCTTCCTCTTGAGCTTCCGACCAGACAAACGCCACCTCCTTACGAGTCAGTTTGGTTAACGGACCCAAAAGCTTGGAGAAATCACGGATAAACCGCCGATAGTAGCCAGCCAAGCCAAGGAAACTTTTAATTTCGGAAGGAGTTCGAGGAACCCCCCAATTCATCACAGCCTCCACCTTAGCCGGGTCTACTTTGACACCATCTTTGCATATGACATGGCCCAGGAAATGAACTTCCCTAAGCCAGAATTGACACTTGGACAACTTGGCGTACAATTGTTCTCATTGTAGAGTTTCGAGAACCTGACGAAGTTGAAGCTCGTGATCAGCTTCCATCTTCGAATAAACAAGAATTTCGTCAATGAATACAATCACGGATCTATCAAGAAATGGATGACAAACGCGATTCATTAGATCCATGAAGACGGCAGGGGCATTGGTTAAACTGAACGGCATAACCAGAAATTCGTAATGACCGTAACGAGTTCGGAACGCAGTCTTCGGAATATCTTCTTCGTGAACTCATACTTGATGGTACCCCGACCGGAGATCAATCTTAGAGAAGCATGTAGCTCCGTGTAATTGATCAAAGAGATCATGGATTCAAGGAAATGGATACTTATTCTTTACAGTTCGCTTATTAAGCTCCCTGTAATCTATGCACATACTCATCGTTCCGTCCTTCTTCTTCACAAACAATACAGGAGCTCCCCACGGTGAGGAACTCGAACAAATGAAACCCTTGTCGAGCAACTCCTGAATTTGATTCATCGTCTCTCTTATTTCAGAAGGTGCAAGACGATACGCAGATCGAGCCATGGGTGTAGCTCCTGGAATAAGTTCAATCTTGAATTCAACGTCTCTGATTGGAGGCAAACCCGGAAGTTCTTCAGGGAATACCTCAGGGTAGTCAGACACCACCTAAATATCTTATACTGGTCATTTCTCCATTGTAGCATCAATAACATATGCTAAATAAGAGTCACAACCTTTGAAAATCGATTTCTGAGCTTTAATCATGGAGACAATAGGTATATCAGAATCCCGTCATTCTCCACGAGCAACAGCATAAGATCCATCAGAAAGAGGGATCTTGATCATCTTTTTGGAACAGAGAATCTCAGCATCACGCTTGCTGAGCCAATCCATCCCGATTACAACATCGAAGCCCGCAATAGGCATAATGAAAAAGGAAATAGGGATACTACTCCCGTCAATATAAATCACAGCGACAGACACTTTCTCTGTAACAGAGACTACTTTTCCATCGGCAACCTCTACTTTGAGTGGCCCGGTTAATGGAACGACAGGTAATTGCAATCTTCTACGACACGCCACAGATACAAAGGAGTAGGTAGCTCCAGAATCAAACAATACACAAGCAGGGATATAATTAATAAGGAAAGTACCCGTGATGACATCCCCTACTGCTTTGGCCTCTTCTGCAGTCATCTGGAAAGCCCTCCCTTTTGCGCGGGGCGCATCATCTCTTTTCTGGCCTTAGAAGACCCTTTGGTTCCAACACCCTGTCTCTCAGGGCAGTCGGTCATCTTGTGCCTAGGATTGTGGCACCGGTAACAGATATCTTCTTTGAAACCACACTCGGTACTAGCGTGGCCCTTCTGCCCGCACCTCTAGCATCGTCTGGTAGCGCTTGAACACTCACCAGAATGGTAAGTACGACACTGAGAACACCAAGGAGTGTCAGGTCTCGGCTTCTTTGTAGTCTCAGTCTTCCCGCATGCAGAGGATTGTCCTTTAAAAGGACCCGATTTATCAGACGGCTGAAACTTTCTCTTCAACCCCCCACTGGCAGATTCACCCTTGCAATAAATGTGATCTCCCTCCAATTGTCGGGCTATTTCAAAAGCCCGATCCAGATTAACAGCAGCTCTTACGTGCGGACGAAACTGCAATGGCAGAGTTGCCACAAACCTCCTTATCTTGGTGGTCTCATCAGGGATCAGATGGGGAACAAACCTTATCTTATCAGTGAAAGAGGTGATATGTTCTATTGGTTTATTCCCTTTTTGGAGATCAGTAAACTCCCTCTTCATTCTTTCCATGTCATACTCTGTGCAGTATTTCTTTAACAACTTCTCAGAGAATTGCTCCCAAAAGAGAGCACTCAGTACCTCTTTACTAACAGAGGCCTTCATAGTGTCCCACCAGAAAATGGCGTGACCTTTCAGCATACGTACTGCGTATTTCACACAGTACTCCAGTTCACACTCGCATGATTCAAACGTTTGCTCCATTTCACGGAGCCATTGGATCGTAATGTTGGGTTATCACTCCCCTCAAACGTTGGAGACTTGCAGGACAGGAACTTCTTGTAAGAACAAGTCTTGCGGGGCTTGTTCAATGTATCCTGCAATAAGAGCTCTTTTGCTACTCGCAGCTCTTCCTCCAAACGTCTGATATAAGCAGCCTGATCTGGTTCAGGCCTGCCACCGCCAGCACTGTGCTGAGAACGTTCATCCTCACCCTGATGAGGCATATGAGAAGCCTCATCTTCCATCTCTTTCAACGCTTGTTCAGTGTTGTCAGCTCGGCAGACATCTTTTCTAACTTTCTATATAACAGAGAAAGAGCAGTTAATACTCTATCTCACTTACTTACCTTACTAACAAGTCATCTTACAATAATAGCATACATATAACACTCTCACTCAATCCCCCCCCCCTCATAGGAACACTTATTCATGGTCGGGCCCGAGTTTGAGATCGAATACTCTTACAAGTACCCAATTCATTCAAACTTAGTCTCTGACACCTAATTGTAACACCGCCACAGAAAACAACTATTTTAGTGATAATTCAGATTTAGTAGCGGAAAATTTTCTTTTAATACTAACAAACTGTTAATTAAATTTTCATCTTTTCAAAACATACACAAGTGTTACATATTAACGGAAGCGACCATAAAGTATCTTATTACAACATACATATATAAAGTGTTCCAACCCACAAGGGGTATTTACATCGAAAGCCATCCGCCTCACCAGGCCTTCTAGTCTTTACCTGAAAAGGGGCAACATAACACCATTAGCTAACAACTTAGCTAGTGAGTACATACTTATCATAAGCAACAATACAGTAAGTCATGCAACATACATATCATACATAAGCAATCATTGCTAGCATAACACATAGCGGTGTGTTGACAAGATCAGTGAGAGTCATGTCTTGCAGGGTAATCAATCCCACTCAACAACTCAGACCGGGGGATCAGACATGACCAACCGCGCTAGTGGGGGAGCGTAAAGCAGTCCACCAAACATCGTTCACAGAGCCAAAGGCTCCTCAAGTAATCCAGCTACAACCAGCTGATTACCACTCACGTTAAGGCACGACGGTTTCGTAGAACCCACGATCTGGGATGCCTCCCGAATCACCATGAAATACCGAAGTACTCATGGGATCCAGTTACAACCGTCTGACCTTAACCATGCTTCAAATAGTCTGCAGACAGTGCACATACACACATACATACATATGATCCCACAGGGATCCATCATCTTACATGCAACATCATACAGTTATTCATTCGTACATATCATTAAGTATTACTAAGCGGTTCCAGTCTGGACCTGCTGGCATGCACCTAATTAACATCATCTAAGTCATACACTTACCTCCTTGAGCATACCTGCAAAAACAAGTTAGATATACATAATACAATCATGTAGTCATCATGCATACAAGTCTTACTCTACTGAGTCTCATGCAAGCAGGCACTCACCTGAGTGGTTTATAACGTACAGATATCTTGTTTCGACTTTGCTAACACGACAAGTTCACCTAGAATGTCATTACTCACATCAATCATTCATACATGCATAATAGAACAACAAACACAGAAACTTAACTATGGACTTACCACAAATTCTGAATGGCCCGATGAAACGTGAACTTAGCTTCCCCTTGCGCCCAAAACGAATGACACCCTTCCAAGGAGAAACCTTTAAGAACACGCGATCACCAACTTCAAATGTAGCGGGGCGACGCTTAGGATCCGCATACATCTTCTCTTGGTCCCGAGCTGCTTTCAGCTTTATAAGAGCCACATTCACTTTATCAGAGGTTATATGGACAATCTCAGGTCCAGCAAACTGCTTCTCACCAAGTTCCAACCAACAGGTCGGAGTGCGACATCGTCTTCCGTAAAGCATCTCGTATGGTGGCATTCCGATCCACCAAACTCGAGTACACACGCACGAAGCATACCGTAAAGCATCTCGAAGTTCAATCAATGGGAGATGAGAATCCCATGATCCCCCAAACTCGAGTACACACGCACGAAGCATACCTTCCAACATCTGGATCGTACGCTATGATTGGCCATCGGTCTGTGGATTATAGGCAATGCTCAGATAAACACGGGTGCCAAGCTCACGCTGCAGATTTTGCCAGAACTTCGAGACAAACCGAGAGTTATGATCAGAAACAATCGAACATGGAAGACCGTGACGTGACACAATCTCATCGATATACAACTGAGCTAAACAAGTCAGCGAAGCAGACTCATTTGTTGCCAAAAAATGAGAACTTTTCGTTAATCGGTCAACGATGACCCATATCATTTCGTGCCCTTTAAACGTTTTCGGAAGCTTCGTCACGAAATCCATCGTAATATTATCCCATTTCCACTCCGGAATATCCAATTGCTGCAGATTACCATAAGGTATCCGGTGTTCCGTCTTCACTTGTGCGCATATCTAACATCTCTCCACAAATGAAACGATGTCCTTCTTGAGAGTCGGCCACCAGTATAACATCTTCAGGTCATGGTACATTTTCGTAATTCCCGGATGGACGGACATTTTGGATTTATGGGCTTCTTGTAAAATTAGCTCACGGTTACCTCCAACAAGAGGTACCCAAATCCTGGATTGAAAAGTTTTCAACCCACGATTATCTTCATTTAGCTGATCCTTCAACTTCTTCATCGTCTCACCTTTGAGATTTTCTTCTTGCAATGCGATCTGCTGGGTTTCCTTTAACATAGGAATCAAATCTGGCACCATCACGATTCTCATAAACTTTGCTTCTACCGTCGGTCCTTTACGGCTTAACTATGGGCTTACCACAAATCCACCAAAACTGTCGGATTTGGGGAAATCCGATGGTTCTTGCGGATTTTGAGAAATCCGACACTTTCATGCGGAATCTGACACTTAGGAAATCGGAAAACTTGCGGATTTTGGGAATTCGACAATTTGCGGATTTCAACACTTGGGAATCCAACATGCATATGGAATCCGACACTTGCGGATTCCGACACATAGAAGGAAATCCGGGACATGAAATCCGACAGACATGCAGAATCCGACACTTCTATCGGATTCCGACAAATCCTCCGGATTTCAACAATATCGGATTCCGACACCTTCATAGGTCTCGGAATCCGACACATTCATACCATGGAATTTTGATAGACACTTTAATCCAATCTAAGGGTTACATTTTTGTTGTTCTTTCACCCAGAACACCTTAGAACATCATGTTCTATTCATATAACCATCATAAACACATCAAATCCAAACAAGAACACCAACTATGCAAAACCCACTTAGAAAGTAAGTTTTCATATTCTTCAAGGTGTTCTTGCATGAATTTGTGTTTCTAACATAACAATACATGAATCTAATCTTCTAAACAAACTTATATCATATTGCTAACCTTTGAAATCAATAACCGTCAATTCCTCTTCTTCCTTCTTCAAAATCCGAGAGTAGTGAGAGAGAAAAGAGAAGTGTGTTTGTGTTTTGTATTTGTCACCTTTGACTTGTATAAGTCAAACATGACACACACATATATATAATTATTTATCCAGAGGCGGTTGCCTCGGGATTACTTCCAATATGGCTTTCCTCTTAATTACTCAAAATATTTAATATATACATATATATATATATATATACACACTTAACATACATATATATGTACACACTAAAACACACTTAAAACATACAAATATACATACATTCATTCTTACTCAACAAGTACATAGAAATAAACACTTCCCTATTACATTAATTATGCACACGTACAAGGTATTTATAACTAGGCCCAGGTTGAGGATGTTACATCGAGGTTCCTTAATTGCCGAAGCCACATGAACCGGTACACGTCTCAATGGTTAGAAACCATCATGGTACAAAGTACTATATCTCAACACTGGTCCGGACCACAGCACATATCACAAGGGTCACATATATCACATGTCATAAAGGCCAAATAACTCAAGCAATTAAGCTTGCAATATCCACATAAGTGTCACATAATTCAAAGCTCTTGAGCATAAATGCTCAACAAACAATATCACATTTGGCATCTCAATGCCCATAACACACACTTGGTGTAAACATAATTTCATTAACTTAAAACCATATGTGTTATTACAAAATCATAGCTTACTCCTTAGTAGAGTATCATTTTCAAAAAAATCATCAAGTAAAAACACAACATTAACATAGACCATCTCTTAAATGTAGCAATGGTCTTATTTTGAAAAACCGTTCTTTTTAAAACACATCATATAATGAGTTCACAATTTCCACATCCTTTAAATTCAATAAGCTTCATAAAACATTTGCCAAACATATAAAACACATTATAAAATAAATCCATAGTTTCCATATCATTTGATTTAACAAGTTCCATAAAACATTTGCAAAACAATCAAAACACAATCATGATGACTTGTAAACTTTAACAAAATTTGGGTATTCGCAAGGTGTACTCACCCGAGGGTGTGATGAGGATCACAACCCTAACCAAGCCAAAGCTCAAAAACTTGCTCAATAGCCTATGGTCACAAAACACAAGGCCAACTTACATAAGTTAGCCAAAAAAACAAGATTCCTTAAGACTATAAACTCAATTCGAGTCTTAGACACTCGTTTGGGTCTAAAAAGACTCCATTTTAACCTTTTATAACCAATAGAAACAAACCCTAATCAAATACAAGATCAAAGGGGTCAAAAAATCACATGTTTTGAGGTTTTAGGGTAACTCGCGCAACGAGACAAGGGGTCTCGCGCCAGGAGAAAATCCCTGGAATCAAGTGTACGCAGAAGAGGCAGCCTCGCGTCGCGAGCTTCCGTAAACGGTAACCATTTGTTGTTTTCTTGCTGCAATTTCAACCCATTCAAAATCTTTCAAACAAAACTCATAAATGACATAAAATGAAGTTCAAGATACTACAAAACAACCTCAATATCACTATATGACTTCAATCCATCATGACTTGGGTAATTAAACCCTAATTCAAAGATTTGACCCATTTACTAACAATAATCACAAAATCAACAATAATCAACCATACATATCATATATTGTTGAAATCAAACACAAATCAAAGTTATCACTTACTTGATCGTCAATCCCCAACTAGTGTTAGCTTTCTCCTTGCTCAAAATCAACTTTGGATGCTTGAATATATGTAGAAGAACCAATCAACAAGATTTTTCCTTTGATTTCTTCTTTCTTTTCCAAGTTCTTATTCTAACTCTCTCTCTCTCTCTTTCTTCTCATTCTCGATCCTTCCAGCCTTGGGGCTACACAATTGACTCAATTGAGTCAAATTTGGGATATTTATACCCAATTTTACACCTTCAACCCCTCCAATTCCAAGCCTAGCACTTTTAACCCTTAAAGTTTATCCAATTTACACATATAACCCATACTCCTAACATCTTTAATACCAATTATCTAAAGCTTTAATCCATGGTACTTTGTTCTTTACTATTTGTACTTCATAGCCAAATGTCATTAGATAGCTTTAATCACTTTCATAATTGATAAATTTTTCCCAAATTATCTATAATATGTTATAATTTCTTTTACCCTTCATTTATAAAATACATTATTAAATAAATCTAAAATTAAAATACTAAAGCAAATAATTTGTCAAGATTAAAACCCAACCGTGACCACAACGAAGTCACCGTGACGTTAAGAACATCTCGTGATATTCATCGCATATGAACTTGTGCTGTGACGAGATGAACGTCACACCGCAAGATTCACCATGAACCCATGCTAAAATTGACACCATGAACCAAATTATTTAAATAAGTAAGTTTAAATGATATTGCCTTATACAAAAAAAAGTAGCAACAATTTTGAAAAGCCTCTGAGGTTTATCATAGGCAAAACACACATAATTAGATAAGTAAGTTTCTTTATCTTTAATTCATGGAATCTGATCTGTTTTGTGATCTATGCATTGATGATAGGATCTGTATATTCATGTTGGTTGGTCTCCCGGAAGTATGACCATGCGTTTAAGGAATTGTTACAGTATGGAACAAGGCCATAATATTTGTCATTATAAATGTAAGATTAGCTAGCCTAAAATTCAGACTACAAAACTAGTGTTTGAATCGTTTAGCTTCTACAAAACTGAATTTTGAATGTAACCAAATGGTCCAAATATTTATGCACTTTATTAAAGCCAAAACATCGTTGACTGGCCGGGTCACATTTGGGTCAAATTAGTTGCTAGACGTACCATTCAGGTATTTTGCTTCTCCTATGATATTAGTGTTGCAGGAGCGATGGGATGTGGTGGGGTTTTTATACAATGAGTAATCTGAAGTGATGATCAGGTATGTGCAAGTAGTTACAGTTCTGGTCATGCTTTGTTTAGATCTACCCTTTGTGGCTTTGTCTTTCTCATTTTTTTTAAGATAATAAAACATATTTTACATAATAAAGACTAACAGTTTTTCACATCAGATGATTAAAACATATGTTACATAATAAAGTATTTTGTAGTCTTTCTGCTATTTTTCCCCATCTTCTTCATGTTAAACAATGGACTATTTGATAAACTATGCCTTTGTGATGGTGTATGAATCTTAGGACAACGAAATCGAAGACATGGGGTAGGAAATTAACGACTTCATAGGAAAACTTCGTATTTTCCAAAGTCTATTTTAAGACAATTATGTTACTCGTACGGGTCCCAAATGAATTCGTGTCCGATTGAGAAGCAGATCAAATAGGTTTGGGGCATATCAAGTATGCATGGTCTAGTTGGGGCGACCCCTAGACCTCATATGATTCCACTTTAGTATAAATGATGAATAGATATATCTGACCTTAAAATATGTAATACAATTTGATATTATTTGAATGTGAAAAAATGATTTAAAAGCTCAAACTTTAAAGTGTGAAGTTTTGCTTCACATACACTCAAAAGTCTAAGGAATTATTTAAAATAACTTTACACTTAAAAGTGTTTAACATTTTGTGACAACTACTTTTTCATGCATGAGACAAGTGTGAACTTTATATTTCCACACGCTTTAAGTGCGTAAATATGATTTAATAAGCATTTACAATTAACAGCTTTCTTGTAGTGCTTGCTTGTTAGACTTTGAACCGAGAATTGTACTATGCATGTGTGTTAAAGTTGATTTGTGAACCGAGGCTTATTAGCTTTCATCTTAATTCTAGCCTTTAATAACTACACTTGGTATCTAAAATAGTAAAGCATATATCAGTGCTTTCGAAACATAATTTTTAATTAAATCATAATTACATATGTTAAAAAGCTCAAGTGTGGTTATTGCTGCTAAAGTAATATTTAGAGGAAACATGTGCCAGTGGGTATAGATGAAGAATTGCAGGTTAAAAGAAGATGTAAAAGTTATTTTGTACTGGTTTATAGTACACAATTCTCAAAATTAGATGTACTCATTTGTATGCCCAACACACAAGTACAATATGGCAGGCTAGCATTATTCTCTTGTTATAATTTAGAGGGTTAAATGCATCGAAATGTAATAAATTATCCCTAATTTAATATTGTATGTAACAATCTAAACTTTCTTCGCTAAAATGCATTAAACTACACGAAATTTACATTTAATGCAATATGACCTTCAATTGAAGGTTACCCGGTCACTATAATTTTTTTATATTTTTCATTATTTTATTATCATTTGTTATTATTATTATTATTATTATTATTATTATTATTATTATCTTCATCAAATTCGTATCTGAAACTTTGTACAAGTCGGCTCACTCCGCCGACTGTCATCATCACCACCACTGTGACTCCGCCTCCTCAACTACCGCCGCCATCGCCGGAGTAGAAGACCGTCACCGTCGCCGGAGAAGTGACCTCCGGCACCTGCTTGACCTTCAACTACCACCGTCGGTAACACCCCCAAACTTTTCTAATGTTTAAATCGAAATTAGTAACTCTCCCAAATCTAACATCAAACATCGTAATCTAGAAACCACAAACCCTAATTTTGTGGCAAAATTCTTATCAGAAGTCGGATTTGTATTAGGGTTGCACATGGTGGTGGTGGTCGGTAGTAGTCGGAAGAAAACCCTAAATCAAATATATGGACAAAACCCATTTGAAACAAACTATGAACTTCACACCTCCTCCTCAATCACTGCAACAACTATCTCCGTCTTTTGTCTTTAAGAACATTCATTTGTGTGGGTGTACTACAAAACAAAACCTAAGAAAGTTGAAAAAAATCGAAACCCATAACTAAACAAACAAATAAAAATTTAAATCACAAATTGAAATGATCATACAAATCGATTTTTGAATGAATGGAACAGAAATCGGAAACCCTAAACAAAACCTAAGCATCAAAGTGCTTGAAGACGGAGGCGGCGGTGGTCGAAGAGGAACCAAGAAAACCCTAAATAGCGGTGGTGGTCAAAGTCGGAGGCGATGGCGGCGGTGGTTGAAGTCGGAGGCGATTGTGGCAGCGGTGGTGGGTGCAGACTTCGTACGAGGCTATAAGGTGACGAAGAAGGCTGTGAGGAGGCGGTGGTTTTGTTCTCCGACGTCTTCACGTTAAGCATTCACTTTTGAATAATAATAATAATAATAATAATAATAATAATAATAATAATAAATATAAATATTAATGACAATAAAATAATAAAAAATAGAAAAAAATTATGGTGACCGGGAAACCTTCAATGGAAGGTCATATTGCATTAAACTTAAATTTCGGATAATTTAATGCATTTTAACGAAAAAAGTTTAGTTTGTTACATACAATAATAAATTGTGATCGAGTAGTTCATTACATTTCGGTGCACTTAACCCTATAATTTATTAATGGTTCTTTTTTTCCTACACCTTAATCTATTTTCATGTAATACCTTCTTCTATAAAAAGATAAAAATCCAACAAGTGAAATCATCTCTAAACCTATGTTTAAGCAATGATGATAAAAACATACTATGACCACTACCATCAAACTAAAAAGGAAAGAGGCTCCAATCATTTTTGAACCTTTAAATTTTCTTAATCAGACTTGACCCTCTAACACTCTAACCTTCGTTGCTTGCTTAATCTATTCTTCAAACTCCTGATGATATTCATCTTTATATTTTTAATGTTTGTTGCTTTCAAAGCTCACTCTTGAGAACATTTATGTAAAGCAGTTCATCCCAATCACCAAAACACTTTGGAAACATCCGTCATTTATAAGTGAAGCATTCACTTAAAAGCATAGCCGCATAGGTAGTAATAGAGAGACTAATCATATGTATGTATATTAGAAGTTTAAACATGGGCAACATATTTATTTTAAGAAAAGAATGGTAATATATATTTTATTGCGTTGTCAATTCTATGATAGCCTATTCGGCTTGATGATGTTTTGAAAATGAAGCGTGAGTTGAGATAGCCGAGCGGGACATCGATCCACATATGGAGGTTTGGATACCCATCATCTCCTTCCTTGCTATTCTTTAATCTTTTGCTGTTATATCATATGATAAACCATGTGACTTTTCACCTTTCAACGGTCATAATACCAACATAATTAAGATCTCTAAAACTCATGCCTCTGACAAACGACATCCATTTGAGCTTTAGTTTTCAATCCTCGTTAGGTCATTATCATTCGACCATCATCACCTGGATAATATTCCGTTGGTATGAATTCATTATCATTCGACCTTTCACTTGTATTCTAAATTATACATTTATGTCTAAAACAATCCTAAGCTCATAAGAATTTAAATAATTATAAGAAACATTGTTAAGATGATAAGAACAAAAGAAAGAAACTCGTGCAGGCATATACATGCATGCAATTAACATAATGAGTTCAATAGTACTACTATGCTAGCACAATTGAACTAGGGCTACAATGTTAAAGTACAACTATACTTTGTCTAAAAGGTAAGTTTTGACTCTCTCATAGAATAAAAGATAGATCATTTTCCTCTATATTATTATGTCATGATTGTTTGCAGGGAAGTGCACTCGCACATAAATCATTACTTGAAATACCTCAAGACGAGTCATGTGACTTGATATAATGTTCGCAAGACCAATATAATCTATTTCATACATGTTGGATCGAACCACCTCTGCATGCAATGTACAACTTGAACCCGAAGCTGATCCTAAGAACATGGGATAGAGTGATGCTAAGAAGATGTCATATGTACCGAAAATTTGATTTACGTCATTACGTTAGTAACAAGTCAGGTGAATGAATTAAGGTATGTTAGTTGATACTATTCAATTTATTCATCACATACAATATATTTACTCATACAAAATCAAACCTTGTACTCGGATCCCCTTCTAACTTTCTTCATATTTGAAGCATGATCCAAGCTGGCCGCCTAGCCGGGGATAATGAAGAACGACATAAAACAATCATTAAAACCAACCGAGCAGATCCATGTAACAAAAGTTAGTTAAACACTTTCATAATCACTACAAGAAAAACAAGTTTTTGCTGCGATACTTTTTTGCGGCGACATATGTCACCCGCTAAAAGACAAAATTCCAGTTAAGGATGTTTGACTTTCAACGAAGACTATTTGCGGCAACATATGTCGCCACTAATACTCTAATGATTTCATATTTATTTTTTTATTTTCGCGAAAATAATGGCGGGATATTTTCCCACCTAAAATATTACATGTCGCCGCAAATACTGTCGCCGCAAATGAATTTTCCTTTTTGTAATACTAATTAATTAATGGTCGCCGCAAATAGTATTATGTCGCCACAAATAATGTCGCCGCAAAAAGGTTTACGAGTTATTAGGTTACAGGTTTCTATTTTTTTACTCATTCTGTGCTCTCTCTCTCTCGATCAGCCGCCCCCCGCCTCCCACGAGTTCTCGCCGTCGCCCCAAGCCGTCGCCGTCGACCTCACGAGCTCTCGACGTCGCCTCCTCTCTTCTCCTCCGCCGGCCTCCTCCTCCGCCGCTGCCGCCGAGAGCCACCGCCGGGAAGTAAGTTTTTTTGTTTCTTTTTGTTTTTTTTTTTGCTGTTTTTTTGTTAATATTTGTTGTTAATATATGGTTTTTTGATTTGGAGGTTGTTTGTTCTCTTCCTCTCGATCCATCCGGTCACCTCCCTGCCGCCAGTCACCTCCTTGCACCGCTCACGTACCACCGGTAACTCTAGTTTTATTTTTAAATATTTTATCTGTTTTTTAATATTAATTTGATTTTAGTATGTTAGATTATATTTTTAGTTTTTATTAGCTTTGATATTAATTTGTTTCTTTAATTATGTTAGATTATAAATTTAGTTAATTTAAAGTTAGATTATATTAGTTTTTATTAGTTTTAATATTAATTTGTTTTAGTTGATAATGTTAGATTATTATTTAGTGTTAATAATGTTAGTTTATTGTTGATTTATGTTAATCTTTAATTATTGTTAGTACACTAGCTAATAATGTTGAATGTTAGATCAATGTTACAATACTTGATTATATATATAATTATGTGTTAAATAATTTATTTGATGATTTTAGATTATTATTTAGTGTAAATAATGCTAGATTATTGTTAGTTATTGTTAATCTTGAATTAGTGTTGATCTTCAATGTTAGTGTTTTTATTAGTTTTAATATTAATTTGTTTTAGTTGATAATGTTAGATTATTATTTAGTGTTAATAATGTTAGTTTATTGTTGATTTATGTTAATCTATAATTATTGTTAGTATACTAGCTAATAATGTTGAATGTTAGATCAATGTTACAATACTTGATTGTATATATAATTATGTGTTAAATAGTTTATTTGATGATTTTAGATTATTATTTAGTGTAAATAATGCTAGATTATTGTTAGTTAGTGTTAATCTTGAATTAGTGTTGATCTTCAATGTTAGTGTTTTTATTAGTTTTAATATTAATTTGTTTTAGTTGATAATGTTAGATTATTATTTAGTGTTAATAATGTTAGTTTATTGTTGATTTATGTTAATCTTTAATTATTGTTAGTTTAGTGTTAATAGTGTTGATCTTCAATGTTAGTGTTTTTATTTAATTGATGATGTTAAATTATTATTTGGCTTTAATAATGTTAGATTATTGTTAGCTAGTGTTAATCTTTAATTATTGTTAGTATACTAATAATGTTAGAAATTAGATCAATGTTAGCAATTAGATTAATATAATTTATAACAATGTTAGAAATTAGATTAATGTTAGTTTTAATTTATATGATGTTAATTATTCCTAGTAATTTTGTTAAAATAATTATTCATTTAGTGTTAGTAATTATACTAATTGTTCATTTGCGTGTGTGAGCTTAGAATTCCCGCTCGAAATTAATTTAGAAATTAATTTCGGGTTGTTCCCATGTTGGGACGGCTTTTTGAATACTTTATCTTATTTAGGATGTGAATGCTTGTTACATGGTTGGGTGTTTACGAAATATTCGGTTGTCATTACTCTATGCTTCCTGGGTATATATTATTTATATACTTGGGAGCTAAGGGTAAATGCTGCCGAAGTTTTCTTAAATGACCGATCATGTAATATGTATTCACATATGAGATAAGGTATTCAAAAAGTGGGTTAAGACAGCCACCCTGCTACAAACAACTCGCATTCCTTAGGAAAAAAATTAATACGTGATTTGTATTCTTAATAATTATGTTATGCTTTGAATGCAGTTATGACGATCGATAAGAGTTGGACTACTTTAGCAAATCGTAATACTCGTGAATTTTTTAGTGGTCTTGAAGCATTCCTCAATAGGTGTAAGGACTACTTAAATAGCTATGGTAGATGTCGTTGCCCATGTGAGAATTGTGATAACCACGTATTTCTCCCGCTTAGTGGACTCAGGGTTCACATACATCAATATGGGTTTAGCGAGGCCTACACAACGTGGAGGTTTCACGGGGAGCCATTAGTTCCTCGAGCAGCACATGGCAATATTGGTCAAACGAGTAATGAGTTGCATGATTACCTTAACGATGTTCGTCAATAGAATACTATCAACGAACACAACACATATAACGATGAGCCAGCCGAAGGCCCTAGTGATACAAACGACGAACTTGGTGAATTATACAAGTTAGCCGCCACAGAGTTATACCCTGGTTGTGACTGGATGTTTGCGCTTGACTTTTTGGAAAAGTTGAGTCACATGAAGGTCATAAAAAATGGACCGATACTTCATTTGACCAATTGTTACAATTGCTTAGGGTTGCATTTCCGACAGCTAATATCCCATCATCACACTATGAAGCTAGGAAGATAATGAGAACGGTTGGGTTAGGATACGTACCTATCCATGCTTGTCTGAACGGCTGCTGTTAATTTTGGGATGAATACAAAGATTTACAAAGTTGTCCGATCTATTTTGAGAGTAGATGGAAAGACAAAAATAGTAAGGGCAAGAAAGTACCTAACAAGGTGTTGCGTTACTTTCCTTTGACGCCTAGGCTAAAACGAATTTATAGCTCAAGACACACTGCAAAGACTATGACTTGGCATGCTACTGGTCAGTGTAAGGAAGATGGTAAGATGCGTCAACCGGTGGATGGTACATCATGGAAACATTTCGATGCCCAGTATCCTGATTTTGCGGCAGAACCTAGAAATGTCAGATTAGGGTTGGTTGCCGATGGTTTCAATCCATTTGGCAACATGAGTACCTCTTACAGCATGTGGCCGGTCATATTGACAACGTACAATACGCCTCCATGGTTATGTATGAAAGAGTCTTCATTCATGTTGACTTTGTTAATTCCTGGCCCTAAATCACCTGGGAAGGATATTGATGTTTTTTTAGGCCGTTGGTTGATGAGTTGAAGAGTCTATGGTCTAACGGGGTTCGAACGAAAGATGCCGCTACAGGAAATTTCTTCACAATGCGTGCGATGCTTTTATCACACAGGCTGAGGTAGATGAAATGTTTGAGTCTCAACGTTCCCAGATTCAAAATCTGACACGTGTTCAAGAGTGTAATACACAGGCAATGTATCAAGCCTTAGTACACGCAGGTATTAGTGTCAATCTTCCATCTTCCACTCAATATCAGAATCAGCACAACACCAATATACCTCGTGATGAAGAGTCTAACGATGAAGACAGTAGTGATAATTAGTTTGTTAACAAACATGTCATTTGTTTTAAAACATTTATGTTGACATTCAAACTATTGTTTGTTTTGTATCAAGTAGCTATTTGACCTCTTTCATATGGTGTATTGTTTTATTTTAGTTGCTTATCGTATGGGAATGTTTGTGAATATAGCAGGTTTATGATTATTAACTCGGAAATACCAGGTGGAAACACAAATTACAGCAAGCTGCTGTAAAAAAAAATATGACTTTTTGCGGCGATATGTCGCCGCAAAAGACCTTTAGCGGCGACTCTGAGAAATTCCATTTTAATTATTATTTAAAAAAATATCGTATATGTCGCCGTAAAAGGGTATCTTGTCACCGCAAAAGGATTAAATATAAAATGAATTTTAAAAGAATTAAATAATAGATGTCGCCGCAAAAACGAAAATCGTCGCCGCAAATAGTGGACACGTGGCAAATTGTTGGTCCGTTGTGTGTCGTCGATAATAGTTACGTATGTCGTCGCAAATAGGTTTTTGGCACAAGTTTTTTGCGGCGACATGTCGCCGCAATAGGTTTTATGAGGCTACATTTTGACCTTTTGCTACGACATATGTCGTCGCTAAAGGTCTTTTTTCTTGTAGCGAATAATTATTTCTACTCATGGTATATAAACAATCTGGATTAAACCTGCACGATGCAGTGAAAAACAAATTTAAAACATTCAAACATAAATAAATATAATTAAATAAATAATAATAAATATTTATAATAAAGTGTAAAAAATATATAGAAATTTGAAATTGAAACATGGCAAAAACTAATTTCGAAAAAATCTTATACAGTTATGCGGTTCAGACTTCAAACTACAATCAATTGTTCAAATTATATTTCTTCATATTATCTCTAACACCACATTTAGTAATATTTGTTGTAAAAAGAGAAAACGAAATAAAGGGAATAAATACAAACGGGATTCCTAAAAAATCCCAAAATTCAAAAAGAAAACGTATTTGAGTAAACTATAAATTTACAAGGAAAAATTGAAAAAGTAACTTTTATCACATTGCCTCGGTACTTAAATAAATTTTATCGGTTTATGTATTAAACTTCAAACTTTGGTAGGTATCCGGTATTTTTTTTAATTTTATTTTAATTTTTTGTTTTAAATTCATGTGTTTTTGAGTGTCCTCCATATGTATAAACACCGTGAGTATAATGTTAGGTTTTAATATTATATAGAAATAGAAGTTTACATTGTATGTAAAATTTGTATTAATTACAAACGTAGGACCGAAATTGTAATATAGTTCAAGGAGTATATATACAATATGGCTAGATGTATGGTGGATGATTGCCTTTTTGAATGCTATGAGATCTACACTCTTATGTGTGTATTTTCATATTCTCTCTAGATCTTACCTTGCAATCGTGTGTTATTCATTGAAGCTTGAATCACTTGGGACATACAAGTGATATCAGAGCTTAAAGGAGTTAAGATTTGATATGATATATCATTGTTTATCGAAGATTTGGAGATTCTTTAAAAAACCGAGAGTTTTTGAGTTGTTCTTCATGAATTTCAAAATTTCATCGCGAAATCGTGTTTTTAATTGAGAAAATGCTTGATCTACGATCGGTTTATGTTCTAGATTCATTTCGAATTGATTTGAATCAAATTGAACCGCAATTAGGTGATAAATTTTTGAATCTGAGATGTTTTGGTGTTCATCGTGTTCTTATTTTCATCAAATTAGCCTCTGATTTGAAGTTATTTTGCATAAGAAATGCATTAGAAGTTGCCTATTAAGGTAGGCGAATCAATTGTGAAAGATGTAACGTCCCAAAATATTTATTTTTTTTGCAAATAAACATTTACCAACGTGTACGATCAAAAGTCTACCATAATTAAAACATTGTATAAGTTAATTACAACCCCGGGTGAAAACCCATAAAACCATAATTTCAATCGTAGTAATTTCAGAATACATCAAAAATTCAAAGTAGTTAAAACATTGCGGAAGCTGATTGGAGATGAGCTATCAAACACGTGCTCGAGTCCCGCCGTGGCCATCACCTGAAAAGAAGGTTAAACAATAACCGTAAGCACGAAGCTTAGCGAGTACACTTACTTTCAATCAACCATATGACATCAAGTCATCTGTTTCATAATCATGTTACATCTTTCATTCCCGCTATCATAGTAGTCGGTCCCACATTCTTGTCACCGGAATGAACGGTCCCATCATACCCGTCACCGAAGTGAATGGTCTAATTATTCCCGTCACCGAAGTGAACGGCCCGGTCCGGGACTTGTTTTTTATAGATTTCGGGTTTCGGTCCGGTCCAGGCCGGTCTGGTTTTTTTTAATATAGTGTATAAAACAAACAATAGACCGAAAAACCAACTAACCGGACCGAAACCGGTCCAGACCGGGACTGGTCGGTCTGGTCTTCGGTCCTAGTTTTTTATAGATTTTGGGTTACGGTCCAGTCTTTTTCGGTCCGGTCCGGTTTTTGAACCGTGCTCACCCCTAGGTCCAATCATTCCTGTCACCGAAGTGAACGGTCCCATCATTCCCGTTACCGAAGTGAACGGTCCCATCATTCCCGTCACCGAAGTGAACGGTCCCATCAATTCCGTCACCGAAGTTAACGGTCCCATCATTCCCGTCACCGAAGTGAACGGTCCCATCATAAGCATAGTATAACACATTATCAGTTCATCAATTCATTAGTCATCATTTCATCATTCATTAGTTCATCATTCATCAATCATCAATTCATCGTTTCATAGGTTCATCAAATCATATAGCATAGAGCACATTAATCACATCCATCATAGGGTTTGGATGGTAAGTAAGAATACTCACCTGTCTACATTTCTCAGTTTCTCAAACTTAGTTCAATAACTTACTTGTGATTACTTGCCAATAGACCGTCACCTACAATAGGTCTAATTAATCAATACCGTGTACGAACCCCTGTTTGTTTGCTCACGTACATCATTCGGGTCTCACTGTGGATCCCGTTACTAAGTTCATAAGTCGGACCATATAAAAGTTGCATGGCCACTTGGCCATATGAAGGTTGCATGACCCTACTCAAAATTAAGTCGCATGGAGGGTATTTGTGTAAGTATGAAAGTCGCATGAAGGTTTATGAAAGTCGCATGGACCATGTGAAGGTCGCATGGGATAACATGCGAAAGTCGCATGAAGTAGTGAAAGTCGCATGGTGGTGTGTTGATGGTTTGATGAGCTCTTGGTGTTTGTTTGAGCACAGTTGCTATGAAAGGGCTTGTAGTGACCAGCTGCTGTGGAAGGGCTGGTCAAGGTCAGCTGCCGTGAAGGGGTTGCGCCTGTTTGCTATTGGTTGAGCAGTTGTAGAGCTTCTGATGCATGTTTTGTATCAGAGGGGACTTAACTGTGACAATTAGCGAAGGGCTATCGCTAAACTTTGCTTTGGCCCGCATTGGTTGTAGGTTCGGCATAACCGCCGGTCCTCTAGATTTGAGAGATTGTTGGTTTGTCTGATTGTTGGTGGATTGTGTTGTTTGTTGCTGATGGCTGTTTGTTTATAGCTTCCATTCAGTTAGCTTTGTGCTAATTCCCTACTGTTGAACCTTTTTGCAGATTCGGTAAGTACAACTGTTTAGTTGGGGTTTGTGTGCGAAAGGAAAATTGACCAACGCTCTAATATTGTGTTTTGATTAGATACGAGCCATGTTTTGTAACTCTTTTGTAACACAACGGATACTGTGATTTTGTAAAAAGTGTATTGTATTTGTGGGTTATTGTAATTATGAAAATTAGTAACGCTTCCGCAACGATTTTAAAAAAATAGCTTGAGAATTTTGGTGTTACAAGTTGGTATCAGAGCCTTGGTTTGGCGATGTGAGCACGGTTAGAAATGTTGCATTCCCAAACTTTGGCTCGTGTTGGGTCAAATATTCCTTGTTTGAGGAATTAGAGTGATTGGAGACAGTGTGTTAGTTAGTATGTTATGTACTAACGGTTTATCTAATGAGATTGTGAGATGATGCGATTATACAAATATGGATGACAGAGATACCCCTACTAACACTCCTGTGACCTAAGAAGTGGCTGGAACTTCAATAGATAATATTTTGGATATAACAAATCAAACTGGTACTTCGGGTTGTGAACTTGGAGCTGATCAGAGTGAGTATATTTTCAAGTTAGAAAGTGAACTTCGAGAACTCATAGATACTATGTGTAGCATGGAACGAGAGAAGATTATTCAGAATGAACAGGTTAAGAGTCTGATAGCTATTACAACTCAGTCTATAACTTTACCGGATACGTTTACGTTTCCTCCAGTATCACAGATGACACAACAACCGTTCTTCCATCCTTTTTCTACTCAAGGAGTCTATCCTTTTGCGTATCCAGGATTCAAACAACCATGTACATATAAGCAATTCTTGGACTGTAAACCTTCGGAGTATCGTGGAGGTACTGACCCTAACATAACTTTGAATTGGCTGCGAGAGATGGTAAAAGTTTAGACATGTGCAATTGCGAGGATGAATCAAGAGTTAAATTTACGACTCGAATGCTTAAAGGAGATGCTATGGTTTGGTGGGATTCCTTTATCAGTCACTTTACCAAACAACAACAATATAACTTGGGAGCAGTTTTAGGAGAAATTATGTGAACAATATTATAGTACTTTTGAGATAGCCCGCATCAAAAGTGAGTTTATGGAATTGCAGATGATTGAAAACATATCTATTGATGATTTAATTAGAAAATTTAATGAGAGATTGTGTTTTGTGAAACAATGGGTGCCTGATGAGGCATCATAGATACAACATTTTGTAGGAGCTTTGCTTCCCATTTATCATGGTGTTACCCGGTGGGCTAACACATTATCACAAGCTTTTACCTTAGCCAAATCGGTTGAGGGAGATGCAAAGGCTATTGATGATTTAATTAGAAAATTTAATGAGAGATTGTGTTTTGTGAAACAATGGGTGCCTGATGAGGCATCATAGATACAACATTTTGTAGGAGCTTTGCTTCCCATTTATCATGGTGTTACCCGGTGGGCTGACACATTATCACAAGCTTTTACCTTAGCCAAATTGGTTGAGAGAGATGCAAAGGCTAGAGATAGAATGAACCGATATCGAATTTCTCAACAGAAGTCCAGATTTGAACATTTTACTGCTTAGCAGCGGCTGAGTGGGCAAGATAGTCGGAAACAAGGGAATTTGAATCGTAGACCTGCGTTTGGTGGATCCAGTTAACAAGCACCGCGGTGTGGAAAGTGTAAGTCTTACCACCCAGGACCTTGCACACCCCAAACTATGCGATGTATTACATGTGGCCAGTTTGGTCATGAAATGAAAGACTGTCATTTTCCTCAGAAAGTTTGCTGGATTTGTTATGTGGAAGATCAACGAGCGAGAGATTTTTGTGCTAAAAGGAAAAGTGGGTCAGGATTAGGAGCTGGGGCGGTTAGGGGATCCTCTTCGGCAAGTGTACAGAAAAGAAAGAACCCTACTCGGCCAGAGGGTAGGACTTTCAGTATGATGGTAGATGATGCTACCCTGACTGATGATGATGTAAAGGGTATGTTTTGATGAACTCCATACCTGTATGTGTACTATTTAACTTTGAAGTTAATTGTTGTTTATTCTGTGACTTTATGTGCTAAGTTGATTGTGCTTACTTCTGATGATGATGATTCTCTAGAAGTAGAGGTAGTTGATAGTAAATGTTTTTTTTCAAATCTTATTCTTTTGATGCCTGTATCGGAAATTGATGTGGTATTAAGTATGTATTGCTCGAGCTAATATAGAATGGGTATAGAGTACCATAAGAAGATGTTTTCAGATTGATTGAGTTGCATGTTATATAGTGTACTGTAAGACTTGTCTTTGTATTCTGAGCATGTGTGAATTTAAACTTGTGTAAAGAAGAAGAAAAAAGAGGAAAAGTGAACTATTTTTGATATTTGAGTGGATTTGAGATACCTAGAAACATTTTTTTTTGATAAAGATATATTTGAGATTGCGAGTTGTTGTCAAATTTAATCCGTAAAGATGTTCGATGGTGATGGAATGATGAATAGGAAATGACATGTCAGATTCTGAAACGATTGTTAAATCAAGTTTTCATTCTTGTACTACTTGATAGATCCGAAGATTTTGTAATATACTGTGATACTATATTCGTTGGTTTGGAATGTATGATAATGCAATGGGATCAAATGATTGTTTATGCTTAATGGTAATTGAAACCTTACGAGAGAACTTATTCAACCCATGACTTGGAATTTGCAGCAGTTGCGTTTGCTTTAACATTGTGGAGACATTAACTATATGAAAGGAAATGTGTGATTGTATTGACCATTAGAATTTCTAGTAAATGTTTATACAGAAAGACTTGAACATGTCGCTGAGACAGTGGTTTGAATGATTGAGAGATTCAATATCACCTTGGAAAGCTAATAAGGTGACAGATGCGTTGAGCCTCAAAGGAACTAGTGATAATATTTGATTCATGCGAATTGAAAGTGTGTTTAATTTAGTGGATGAATTGAAATCTTCTCAACTGGAAGTTTTGACGGCTGAAAGATTGAAGTCATCGAGCATGAAGAAGAGAAAAGAGGAATTAATTGTCAAATCATGTGGATTGAGGACTTGTAGGTCTCATGCATAAGTGCCTTTGCTTGGAGTTTTGGAATTAATTTTAACAAAGACTCATGAGTCTGGATTTCCAGTACATCCTGGAAGTACTAAAAGATATAACGATTTTAAATTACTGTAATTGTAACAATAGTGAGATCGGGTATTGCACAACTCGTGGAATTATGATTTATTTGAGTACAGGTTAAAGTAAAGCACGAGAAACCTTATGAATCTTTGAGATGATTAGAGATACAAGAGTGGAAATTAAAGCATGTCATGATAAAATTTGTACCAAACTTTCATGTACACAGAGAGATCCTGATGTGATTATTGATAATTTAACAAAAGCTCCCGTTTTCTTGCCACCGGTGAGATGACATATTTTGCTAGATTAGCCTGACTATATGTTGATGAGATCATTCAAAGACATGGTGTTCCATATTCAATGCTTTCTAACAGAAATTTCAGATTCATTTTAACTTCTAGAATAGTTTACAACAAGAGTTAGGGACGTGAGTTGAGTTTAGTACAACTATAATTCCAAATTAGATGGTTAGACTGGATAAAATATACAGGCATTTGAGAGTATATTGCGTTCATATGTGTTAGAGTAGGGTGGTTCGTGGGATTCATACTTACCCTTGATTGAGTTTGTGTATACTAACTCTGTCATTTGAATATCAATATATTATTTTATGAGACGATATGTGATTGACACATAGTACTCCAACATGTTGATTAGTAGCATGCGGAGAAACAATATATATATATATAATATATATAGGTACTTTTGTATGACATACAGTGGATAAGTAAAAAGGTTACTCTAGATTTCTATCTGAGTTAAGTAAGTATTCAGGACACGTTTGATGTTGATTATATGTGAAAGTGTAAAGGGAAAGATTGAAAGTCAGATTCTCCCAAATAGTGAGTTAAAAGTTGATTCGAAAAAGAGACTAGTAAAAGAAATTGTTGAACTCTTATGATCGCAAGATGATAAAGTTTTGTAAGAAGCATATTCCTTTGGTATTGATTAATTGAAAGCACGGTCTAGATTCTATTTGACTTGGCAAACAGAAGTGGATATGAAGAGTTGATATATTCATCTAAATGAATGCTATGAGATTCCGAGAACGGAATCCTCTAAAGGAGGGAAGATCTGTAACATCCGAAAAATCGGCTTAGTCGTAAAGGGGTCGGCGGTAAGTGAATTGTGTTTGTTTACGTGTATTTACATTTAATTATGTGATTAAAATAAATATTTTATATCGCATGATTTTATGAGTTAGATAAATTTGGTTTTGTACGAGTGTTGTAGAAAATATCTCGTTGTATGTTAATTGATTATGGATAATTTGTTTAATTGGATTTCTGTATGCTAGAAAGCAGTATAGCACACTGCGTTTGCATTTATCTAGAAAGGATAAAGTTGCCATCTCATTTGAATAAATCAATTGTTAAATTGATTATGAGTGTATGTATGTATGTGTGTATGTATAGAACCCACCTCATGCTTGGTTAACTCAATTGATAATTGTATTGTGTGTATGTACTTGTGTTGTGAGTATATGTATATGCATATACTTGAACCACCTCCTCATTTGAAGACTTATCTAGTGTTTGTTTGTGTGTGTGTTTACCTACACTTGAAGAAAGTTCAAGAGTTAACAAACTTGAAACCTTGAAACTTTGATTTAGTGTTTGATAATTCAAGATAAAGGTTGGCACAAGTTTATGTTATGATTCTTGTGTATATTTGATGAACTCATGCTGAGATTTATGACAAAAGTTTGAACTCCATTAATTGAATTTCTAAAGAAAAATTGACATGTGGGTTTTGTTTATTTTGAAGTTATAATTGGATTTGATGAGTTTATGTTGATTGTAAAAGTGTTATATGAAGTTCTTGATGCTTTAGAACAGTTAGAAATCGAATTCCAGATTTATAGTTGTGATTATATTGATGTTATGAAGCTGGAAAATGAATAGAAACATAAAAGTTGTAGGACTGGTTGCGCGATGCGACGCGTCCAAGAAGGTGAACTCGACGCGTTCCCGGTTTGATCTAACATTTGGTCCGACATTGGTGGTCCGACTTTTGGTGTTCCGACCTTGCATGATCTGACTTTTGAAGGGTCCGACTTTGGGTTATTCGCGACGCGATGCGTCCGGGCAAATTTCATATTGGAGCTTTAGTTTGCTGATTCGATTATGTAGCATGTTATATGCTTGCTTATGTGTGATTCTAACCTGATATTTATGGTTGTGTTAGTTATAAATATATGTTAATATACATTTATGAATCGAAAACTGATTTCGGTTTTGTTGTGTTCTCAGGAACTGCGAAGACTTGGTAACATTAGACAACTGAGCGGTGTAATTGGGAACCGAGGTGAGTGGAGGTTTACTCACGACTGGTGTTGGTGGTAACTGCTATGATTACTTGATATTGAGATGATTGATGTTATGACACACTGTTTAGTCTGATAATTGTTGATTAAGAATTGGATGACTGCTTGTGTATTATCTGATCGAGTTTTGTGATATGTGTTCATGGTTTGATGAGTACTTGGTGTTTGTTTGAGCAAGTAGTGACCAGCTGCTGTGAAAGGGCTAGTAGAGGCTAGCTGCTATGAAAGGGCTAGTCGAGGTCAGCTGCCGTGAAGGGGCTGGGCCCGTTTACTATTGGTTGAGCGGTTGTAGACCTTTTGATGCATGCTTTGTATCGGAGGAGACTTAACTATGCCAATTAGTGAAGGGCTATCGTTAAACCTTTGCTTTGGCCCGCATTGATTATAGGTTTGGCATAACCGCCGGTCCTCTGGATTTGAGAGATTGTTGGTTTGTCTGATTGTTGGTGGATTGTGTTGTTTGTTGCTGATAGTTGTTTGTTTGTAGCTTCTATTCACTTATCTTTGTACTAATTCCCCACTGTTGAACCTTTTTGCCGATTCGGTAAGTATAGCTGTTTAGCTGGGGTTTGTGTGCTAAGGGAAAATTGACCAACGCTCTGATATTGTGTTTGATTAGATACGAGCCATGTTTTGTAACTCTTTTGTAACACAACAGATACTGTGATTTTGTAAAAAGTGTATTGTATTTGTGGGTGATTGTAATTATGAAAATTAGTAACACTTCCGCAGCGATTTTAAAAAAAATGGCTAGAGAATTTCAGTGTTACAGAGTGAGGGAGTCTACTTCTATGGTCAAGCCAGAACCAGAAGGACCCGCCCCAGGATTTCACCTTATCATAGAAGAGGTTATAAAAGTCTATACGTCAAATAGGTGAGCAGAATCAGTTATCACAGGATACTGATTGGTGTGTAGAGGTAAAATGAAATAGAGAGGGATGGAAAAGGAAATGGAGGTGCATATGATCGACAAATTTCTTTGAGCTTTCTTGATAAAATCATTTATCAGAAATTTTTGAATGTTCATATTCTCTGATTGATCAAATCTAATTTAGTTGAGATTTCGTTTTGAAGAAGACATCATCATCATCATCATCCCAATGATGAAATGCACTAACTCTACCCAACTACTCAATTATCTCTTAAAAGATGATTGTTTCAACTTCACACGGAGAATTAACACATCTCTATTGACATCTTATTTGAAAATTGTTGAAATTGAAATAAGGAGGACAAGCAGCTCCGGTCCCCGACTTCTATCATGCTCTAATAGAGTCTAGAGCTTATTTGAATATATTTCATTTCATATGACACATTGTGGAAATATCACAGGTATCTAGTCTTTGGGACTGATGCCAAGACATCTTGGAGTGATATCTTATGTGATATTCACAATGATTAGATGGAAATCCTACAAGTAATAACATTATGCCAGTTATGAAAGTAGGTCACACAGTTTTTACTGTAGTGTTAACAAGCAATCTATAGGAACTTGGAGTTATTTTTCACTGTTATATCATTGTTGTAACACCTTCAATACTTCATACTTTTCAACTGACGTCATGATGAGGATTACAATTTTAGAGGGAGAGAAATTTATTGAGCATGATGTTCATGAAGATCCTGATTATCATGAGGGAGAGACAAATTTGTATAAGGGGGAGAATTATCTAAAAGATGGGGGAGAATTATCTAAAAGATCCATGAATATAGGGAAAGAGAGAAAAATATTCATTTAGTTGATTTTGTGTTGATCAAGAAAGATAAGATTCATGTATTAAGGAATGGGGAGTCAAAGAAAAGAAAAGTTAAATGAGCTTAAAAGGATTAATACATATCAAGTCAAGGGGTAGCAGAGAAAATATTTTTTGTACAAGATTGAAAGAAAAAATAACAAGATCAAGAGCTACATTCTAGAGGGGGAGATCAAAAGATTCTTCCTAAAAGAAAAGCTTATGTGAATTTAAAAGCCTCAAGATCAGAAAGAAAATCACTTGAATAATGAAAGAAAATTCTAAAAACCGCTACATGCTAAATTGTTCATACAACCAAAGTTTGAAAAGCTTTACGTTGCCAGCAAAGATAGAATACAGAAGATAAAGGATGTTATTGTATGCTTTCAAGATCAAGTTCTCATTAAGACTTTGAAGTGGACATTATTCTTAAAATTGAAGAGTCTGTATTTCAAGATGAGAAGACATTCTGAAGACATTAAGACAAAGGCTGGAGATTCAAAAAGAATTTTTTCAAGTCTTATTCCCAAAAAGCTTCAAAAGAATGCAAAAGGAAAAATAATATCTACATACTCTAAAGGGGAAGATTGTTAGAGATTTTGAATGTCAAAAAGACGTAACAACTTCTATTTCAATACAAAGGGGGAGATTGTTAGGTTTTAATATTGTATAGAAATAGAAGTTTACATTTTATGTGAAGTTTGTATTAATTACAAACATAGGGACTGAAATTGTAATATACTCCAAAGAGTATATATACCATATGCCTAGATGTATTGTGGACGATTGCCTTTTTGAATGCTAAGAGATCTACACTCTTATGTGTGTGTGTTTTCATATTCTCTCTAGATCTTACCTTGCAATCATGTGTTATCATCAAAACTTGAATCACCTGGGACAAACATATAATCTGTACAAACAGACCCAAATTTGTACAATTAAGATTAAAAAACACCATCAAAGAAGATAAAACCCAATCTAGATCTAGAAACAAGATTACAAACCCATTCAAACTGTGTATTTGAAGGCAAAGTGCAATTTTGAAACCTAACTCAGATATGAAAACCAAATTACAAACCTATTCAGATCTATAAAAATGTGAGTTGCCTCTCCTCAGGTTTATAACTCCCAAATCCACAATGACAAAATGCAACCTTAAAACGCATTCAAACTAGAACATGAAAATTCATTTGAACAACAACAAGAAATCAAACTAGATGAAGCAGAGGAACATGTGTAGATAAACAAACCTAATATACAAAATCTCACATGAAAAATTAAACCCTAGATCTGTAACAAACCCCAAATCTCAAAACTTTAACCTCTTTAACAAAAATTGCACATGAAAAACCTTTATACAATTGAAAAAACTAGTTCTCCAAACCTTGAAGCTACTACAGTGATGAAGCTAGACAGTGATGATGGATCTTCAAGGCAACGTTGGTGGTGGTGGATCTTTAAGGCAGCGGCGCAGGTGATGGTGGTTTGGACCACAAAACCGGCGGCGATGGTGGTGGTCGGAGAAACCCACAAACAACACCAGATTTTGGACCACAAAACTAACAAGATTAGTGGCGGCGATGGTGGTGGTTGGAGAAACCCACAAACGACACCAGATTTGGACCACAAAACCGGAGAGATTAGCAGCAACAATGGTGGTTTGGATCACAAAACCACCGGCGATAGTGGTGGTCGGAGAAACCCACAAATAATACTAGATTTGCGTGGGTGTTTGTGTGTGGATCTTGGCAAGAATTGTAGGTGTTTGTGTTCTTAAATCTTCATGTTAAACTCCATTGGCTCTTCAAGAATCCTTACTTATCATGATTGGAAAGTGGTTGGAGAATGTAATTTTATTAAAATTATTGAAAACAAAAAAATAAAAAATAAAATAAGGGTGACCGGTTGATAAAATGGGATGTCACTTATTATAACAAGTGACTTGTATAAAATAGTTGAATTTTGTAACTTTGTTGTATTAATTAAAAAAATATTCGTTTTATACAATGGTAACTTAGCCAAAATTTGTTGTATTTTGAAGTAGTATGTTATCTGTAAATTAAAACACAAAATTGTAAGACTTTACCACTTTACGTGCATTATAAGTCTTGAACCCATAAGCATAGTGATCAACTTACACGGGTTATACCGTTAGATTATAAGTCATTTGGTAGCAAAGCATCATTTTTTTTGTATTATAGTTTCAAAACACATTTTTTTCATAGATATTATAGTAAGATAAAACTTATATCAAAATATAAATAAAAATAATATGATCACATACCACCAGGTTTAGGGGCTTCTCTCTTCTCCTTATTTTTCTCCACACACACTCTATTTACTCTTAATAGTTTAGTGACCTTCTATATACATAAACCAATATTAAATTAACCGTCGGAGGGTGGATCCGAGGTTTCGTCCTCGAATCCCCTTATAAAGGGTTGCTTTATGTTTATAGCATAATCCAAGCTTGGAACAATGGCCGGAGAACAACATAAACCAGTCATCTAAACCAAGTAGATCAATGTAGCAAAAGTTTACATATTTATAATAGCAATAGTTAACATTTTTATTATAATTCTTTCTGCTCATGTATATAAACGAGTCGGATCAAACCAGCGCGATATGCAACAAATTTAAGAATGAATAAAACATAAAAATAACATTCAAACATAAATTAATATAAATATAAATACATATTTATAATAGAGTGTAAAGAAATATAGACATTTGAAACTGAAACATGGCAAAAATTAATTTCAAATTTTTTTTGTACAGTTATGTGGTTCAGAACTTCAGACTTCAAAATAAAATCAATTATTAATATTTTATTTCTTCATATTATGAGGAACACTACATTTAGTAGAGTTATGTTCCATAAATTTCATGTAACAAACATATTTTTTAAATTTTAATATTCAATCACAGTTAATTCGGTTTACAATCAAATATGATTTATAAAAGCATCATATGTAAATTACGAAAATACCACTCGATCCAAAATTTTAAAATGCAATTTGGACCATTGATGTCATTGATATAAAGACTAAAATTAGTCATTTAAAACTATAAATTAAGTATGGACTATATTAAAAATTCTTTAGATTTAGTACTATAAATCTTTACAACAGAATACTAATTAGTAGAAGGAGAAAACAAAATGAAGGGAATAAATACGGGGTTGCTAAAAAAATCCCAAAATTGAAAAGAAAAAAAAACGTATTAGACTAAACTATTTACAATGAATAGTCGAAAAAGTATCTTTTATCAAATTGTCTAACTAAATGAAAATACTAATATTTACCATTTGTTAATACTATTCCTAAGCACTATTAATCAATAATAACTATATGTTTTTTAACTCTTAAGATACCATTCATCTTTAAGGGCCATTTATCTATAATAAACGTATTTTTTTTACTCCTAAGGTACTATCCATACGTGTGTTAGGGCAGTCAATTCGGATCAGGTTCGAGTTAACAGGTCATGTCATTTTCGTGTCGACGTATTTTCGTATCATTTTCGTGTCGACCCATTTTTTACCCAATTTAATTTCGTATCGAGTTCGGTTCGTGTCACTCTATTTCGTGTCAGGTTCAGGTTGTGTTTCGGGTTGACCCACTTTTTCGCAAAATTAACGCATCAACAACTTTCGTTAAACTCGTTAAGGAATATTTGTACCCGAAGAATCCGATTGGGTTGTGATCAATCGGTATTCCATTTTTCGGTTACTAATTTGGTTTTAGTAGGATAACCCAAAATTTGATCCGTTCGGGTTTTCGGTTTGAAACTTTCGTATTCAGTTCCGGAGAACAAATAACCTAAATAACTTATGGAATTCCCTTTTAATGTCAAATGCGATTAACAATATGAAAATTTAGCTATATGCCAAATGCGACTAATAGCGCGCTTAGAAACAAAGAATAGGGAAGCAAAATTACTTATGGTACCCCCTTTTGATTGTCCACTGAATTTTCTTGCAATAACGATGGATATATAGCTTTACGTTTATGCAATAGTATTGTTCTTTTTAATGACAAAATTTGTGACACAGTCCATATGAAAATTAGAAGTGTCGACAGTGGTGGCGAGTATTATTTGAGACAAATTTGGTGGAATAGAAGGGATAATTTTTTTAAAAGTTTAGTTGAAGGAAAGAAATAAATTTGAATATGTGATTAATGCGTTTATGGTAATTAAAATTTCACAAGTATATAAAAAAATAAAATGCGGCAAAAATTAGCTCAATTATTTTAACAACAAAAATAACATTTTTAGACATATGACCTAATCTAATGGGATTTAGAAAACAAAATATATTCATTAGTAATATTATTGTTGTTAATTTGTTACAAGAGATTTTTTTCAATTAGAGTTTATTCGGAGGTGCAACTTTCTTGAATAAGGCTTCATAATTTTATCTTGACCTCTTCTATGAGAGTACGTAGACTATCCTATAGACCACCAAAGTGATGATTTAAATTTTTTATATTATTTCATGTAAAATAAAAAAATATTTTAGTCTATCATCGTGATTTGTGGCTTAGATTCTAACAAAAAATCAATATTTATTTTGTTTAAAATAATCTAAAATCATATAAATAGGTAAAAGTAAAAATCATTACACCATTGTACTTTATAACTGCAATTCTACTTTAACCACAATTATTTTTAATATTAAACATAAAAATGGTCCATCATCATTAGTATCTGTAATCATGCTTTTCATTTATAGTGACAAAAAAAGCCTTATGATGGTAATTTTGACTCTATGTTCTTGGTAAAAATGAAAATAAAATCTCAAAAATAGCGGTTAAAATTTTGTTATAAAATTTTATTGAGGGTATGGAATATATTTGGAGTTGTTAAATTCTATAAGTTTAGATAAAGCAAATGTTTTAAAAGGGGTAAAGTGTCATTTTACAAAATAAAGATAATATTAATTATATTTTTTTAAATGGTGTTTTTTATCTTATAGTAAATTTGGGGCGGATGAAATAATAATTATATAAGTAAACGGGTTAAATGGGTCAATTTCGGGTTTATCAGGTTAACCTGAACCGGACCCAAAAAAATTCGTGTCATTTTCGTGTCGACCTTTTATTGACCCACCTTGTTTTCGTATCGGGTTCGTGTTAACTCACGTCGGGTTAGGTTCGTGTCTGGTTCCAGGTCATGTCAAGGATTGTCAGCCCTACGTGTGTACACACTAAGGTCTAAGGTACCATTAATCTAAATTAAGAGATATTCATCTATAATAAACATAGTTTTTTTAACTTATAAGATACTACCCATAGGTTATAGGTATATATTTTGAATATTCCTATATTTTTTTTAGAAAAAACTTCTATCAAACCTTGCGGCTATGCATGGCTAGAAAAAACTTGTTAAGTTACTTTTTATCGGTTTAGGTAATAGTTGTTTTCACTTACAAGTTATTAATATATAGTGTTTTATGTAAATTAAACGGTTTAGTTTACCAAAATATATTTAAGTTGTCATGTTTTGCTATTGTATATATTGGACTTAAAAAATTTTTATTGTATGTATTGAACTTTAAATTTGTCGCTATTATGTATATTAAACTTTCTATTTTATTTACTAAACTTGTAATTTTTTTACTTCTTTATATATGTTACCAAAATAAATACAATAGCAACAAATTAAAAATTTAATACACACAATAAAAACTTTTAAAATTCAATACACATAATAGCAAAACATGACAACTTGAATATATTTTAATGAACTAAACCCTAAATTAAAATACGAAATTGTAGAACTTTACATTTTATATCTATAAGTCTTGAACCTACAACCAGGGGGTATCACCTGACACCGATTATAGTACTAAGTTATAAGCCATTTGATAACCAAACGTATTTTTTTAGTATTATAATTTCGGAAAAACATTTTTTTGCATAAATATTGTATATATTAAGATAAAATTTATCTTAAAATATAAATAAAAATAATACGGTCATATGTATATTTCTATATTTAAAACAAACATGATATGCCAAATATTACAAAAGAAAACCAAAAAAAAATCTAAAATTAATTATTTAAAATAATAATATAATAATAATAAAATACAATACTAACTTTAACATACATCTTCTAGCGCATGGGAATAAAAAGAAATTCTCTGCTTTCAGCTTAGAGGGAAAAAAAGGAAAACCATGGATGCAAGGTTGCAAACCATTTGACTTTAACATTTGATGATTAAAATATAAAATTAATAGTGTGCGGCTTATAAAATAAAAGAATAAAAGTCTTTCTAAAATAAAGGACTAAGGGACTGTTAGTTTGGTGTTTAATATAATCATTCAGCGCGGAATGCCGAACCGTTCATCATTCAGCGCTGAATGTCGAATCGTTCAACATTCAACGTGTTTGATTGTCGCCTCTGAACGAAGATTGTACTAAATGAAACAGAAGAACACATTAATTCTACATTGAAGTATATACTGAATCATTAAGCACAAGTATTTTACCCTAATACTCCTTTTTTTTACACTTTGTATTGTTAAACAATCATATTATATCATATCATATATTATCTTTTTTATAATATAATATATCACTACTAAAGTTAACATGGTAATCTGCATTATTTAGACTGTTCATTCAGAACCTTTATCAAACAGCATATCATATTCAGAGGCATATTCATACAAAGCCTTTGAATTATTCAGGTCTCATAATTAATTATTCGGTACTTAATTATTTTATTTTAATAAATAACTCGGTTGCAATTTTTTTGCTTAAACGACAAATTGTGAAATAACATCAATCTTACAATAATTTTAATTTTAATTTTAAGAGCTTAAAATAATATGATAATTACCACAAAAGTTATTGTTTATATATTGAATCATAACCTTTCCTGCACATTGTTAGTATATGTAATTTCTACTTTCGTTTGACGTTAAAAAGAACATAATAATTAAGAAATTGAAACAATAACATTTAACCGCCTAACTAGTTTATTAAAAAACTATCAAAAAAGTGGTCTTGTGGTAAGACGATTTGTTGCTCTCCTAAAGGTCATGTGTTCGATTTGTCCCTAGGTAAACATCTTGTGAATGGTATATGTTGGATATATGCTCACTGATACATATATATTGGATCACTGCCAATGAGGCACGAGCCTATTGGGTCACACGCCAAGCGATGAATCCGGCATCACAAATCAAGAGAGAGTAAATTTGTATGATTAGGGTTTCTGTCGACCTTCACGAGCCCTCACGGGTCGTGAAGAGGTCGTGACGTAAAGGTCCTCACGAGGCTTCATGGGCCGGTCAAGGGATCGTGGGGGTGATGCCTTCACGACTTCTTTAACGGGCTGTGAGAACCCGTGAAGGCAGAAGTCAAAGTGACACTTTAACTTTATTGGACCTTTTGATTGGTCCAATGGGGGATAGCCATTTTGGCCGAGTCTGGTGCCATTTAATCTCCCTTATTGCTTATATAAGCCCTTCTATTTGCTCTCTAAATGACATTTTGCCAATATGACATAACCTACACACTATACACCACAAGAAACTCTCTTTGAGTTGGAGGTTGAGTGAGCAAGGGCAAGAGATCTATTGGTGTTGTTCTTGAGTGCAAGTAGTGTACCTCAAGCTTTAGCAAAGGAGATTCACAGAAGGCTTGGTGTGGATACCAATAGAGGAGCTCGTTTTGGAGTTCAAGTATTGCATCTACAACATCACAACCACTAGACATCAAGGGTATTGTCTCGTTTTCTGGTTTCCTTTGTTCTTTTTGTTGCTATCATCTTTTGTAGCTAGATCTCACTAAGTGAATCATGTGCATGTGTTTTTTAAACCCGAAAATCTTTTGTTTTAACTTCTCGCTTCCGTTGTGCTTGGGTTTTTGATGTGCATGAGATTCCTTCAGTGGTATTAGAGCCATTGCTACATGATGATAGCACAAAATGGCTCGAAAAAGTTGTTTTTTGGAAGTTTTGGTAAACTGTCCGGTAAGTCTTCACGGGCCGTGGAGTTCTCTTCACGGGCCGTGAAGGCTACACGACCAGTGTAGTTTGGGGTCTGGTCGTGAAATGGCTTTTGGTGTTCACGAGTTCTTCCGGGCCGTGAGTGGTCGTGAAGCTCTCGGGCTTCACGAGCCGTGAAAGGTCGTGAAGGAGCTCGTGAACAGTGATTTTGACCTTAAAAGAAATTTTTTGGTTTTTCGAGTCATTGATGTGCTTATGTTTTAGTTCAGATGTTTCTGGAAATCCCCAAATAATATTTTGATACCACTATGGGTATGCATGGTATGGTCATGGCATTAGATGCATACATGCATACACATATGTGTGTGTATATATGAATATGGGTTTTAAAAATTGGTTTTATGCCCTAAGGCATATGTACAAGAATTTCCCTTGTGCCTTGAGTGTTTGTTTGGGAAATTCTTATCAAAATATTTGCTTATTGCGGTTTTTGGCACACCGCTTGTTTTGTGGTTGTTTGCCTTGTTCTTGGTTGGTAACCTTAGCCTTAAACATTGTGGTTGTTCCTTAATTTGGTGACCTTGTGTCACATGGTTTGTAATAATAATTTATTTATTGACTAATTGTAATTATTATTGCGGTTTGCATGCTGTTTCATTTATCCGTGTACTTGTATTAGATGATAGAATTTTCGTGGCTTGCATGCCATTTATTTCATGTACTTGCATTCATAGAGCATGGAGACCACAATCAAGAATCAAGATGATGTCTTGAAGATAGAGAATCCGGAGATACCCGTTGGAGGTGGTGGATCAAGTGGGAGCTATGACTTTATTTGTATTGTGTCCCTAGTTGACCATGTTCTTCCCGTAGGCTCACGGGTAGAACGCATAGGTTTTTGGCTTGGTTACCAAACCCTTGCTATGCTTGTGTTGTGATTTATTTCTTACATGGTTGTTTAGGATTTCGCATGGTAGAAAATTTTTCAATAAATTAAATCACAAGAGTTTTATAAAATTGGTTTATATTTCTCTCGCGCGTGCACACGATTAACAAACCAACTAAAAGTGAAAAATCGAATTTTGTCACTTAAATATGTTAATCAGAATTAATTGGAAACAAAAGCCCGTTTTTCCATAAAACAAAAATCACGCACCATCCGTAAGACAATGCCATCCAAATCTAACAACACAATGATTGGTTGTCGAGCTTAGCACGAGCCAATCTTTGTGAAGTTGTGTGGAAGGTGAGCGTGGTAACTCACAAACTTGGTTGTCGAGCTTAGCATAAGCCAATTCTTGTTGAGTGTACTTACCGCATGTCTTGACGGACGATTTATAATTTCAAATTAGAATTCTTGAAAGACTGTTGAGCTTAGCATGAGTCAATCAACAATTCTAACTTGGGATTGGTGTAAGAAGGAATCAAACATGTCAAACGACCGGTGCTTGTCGTAGGATCCCGCAAAGACCAAAGAGTTGCAATAATGGATTGCAATTGACAATATAGTTGTCAACCCGAAATAACTTCCTTGTATGATCCGCGGTAAACCCGTCATATATGGAAGTGAAATAGGGTTCTTGGCTTTGTTAAAATAATTATTTTTGTTCTTTGGGTAAATTGTTTTAACAAACTTAAATATCAAACTAACCAAATCTACTTTGCTATTTTAGATGGCATCTTCAAGTACCACCACCATGAGCAACATTTCTCTAAAGTTTTCCTTGAGAAGGAGAAACTCGACGGTAGCAACTTCATGGATTGGCATAGGCAACTTCGGATTGTCCTACGCCATGAAGGGAAATTGCATACCATTGAGGAAGCCTTGCCTAAAGCCCCTGTGACTACGGCACCTAGGGCTGCCCGAGAGGCGTATGAAAAATGCCTCAAGGACACGGAGGAAATAACGTGCCTCATGCTAAGCACAATGAGCTCCGATTTGCAAAAGCAAATGGATCATTTAAGTGCTTACGACTTGCTCGCGCAGCTCAAGGACATGTTCCAACAGCAAGCGAGGCAAGAAAGGTACGAATGCCTCAAGGCCGTCCTAGGTTGCAAGCTCCAGGATGGCGGGAACGTAAGCGCTCATGTGTTGCGTATGAAAGCAAACATGAAGCGCATGGAGAGGCTAGGGTTCACCATAGGGAAGGAGATGGCGGTTGATCTCATCCTCCAATCCTTGCCCAATGCATATGATCAATTCACCATGATACCAACTCGTGTGTGTGTCAGTGGGCATAATCCAACAGACTCCCACTTGCACATGACAAACTCACGAAAGGCGTCACCAACATAGAGCGGCCTCTAGCAAGGCATCTATGCCCCCAAGTCAGCACAGGGTTTGTCTTCCCAAAACAAATACCTAACCAAAAGGAAAGGTCCTATAGATAAGTGATTATATACCCCTTCATTCACGATATCCATTGTGAATGCAGGTCATGGAACATGGTCAACCCTAAGTCATTCACGATTATGTTTCTCGATATAGACTAACTATGACTAACAAAAGAAGTTGCACAATTGATCCACTATCAATTCAACTTGAGCACGGCCATACATCTTTGATTTGTCATCAGATTAGTCAACGAGGGGCCCAAGGATATCTCTCAAAAGAGGAACGAATACCTTTGACTACACCGCCCTATCATAATAACAAGTTCTTGCCTGAAAACTTTCCTTATAACAGCCAGTTACGAACTGCGTTAGAAAGCAATCTAAACAAGTCCAAGTTAATAATCAAGCAACGCGTGCATCTCCAGTAGAAGGATAAATAATATTATCATCCTGATTTACTCGTGATAATATCCATGAAGTAAACTCAGGTACGGGTCATCCAATTACTTAATCACCATTAAGTACAGGCTAGTGTTACGTAAACAAGTATTCAATCCAAGATTAAAACTTTACCAACCACTCGCCTCGATCTTAATTCACTTCTTCCTCCCAATGAAGAACGACCGATCGTGGAGTATTTAGAATAAACAAATTTATTCATGGAAGTATTAAACATGCAAAGATAGAACACAATAATCTTTCATAGAGTAATCGCACCATGCGTATATTAAATCCCCATTTAATAGTCATTACAATAAGAAATACATTATTGCTTTAATGTTCTCAATAACAAATACAACTAAAATAATTAAACCAAGTCACTTGCAAATCTAATACCAATAGACTTAGCATGAGAATCATGCTTAACTTGTGACAAAGGTTTGGTAAGTGGATCTGCCAAGTTCCCCTCAGTCGGTACTCTACTAACCACAATGTCACCATTCTCGATGATATCACGAATAAAATGATATTTCCGACCAATGTGTCTCGTACGTCGATGCGCTCTTGGTTCCTTAGCTAGAGCTACTGCACCCTCATTGTCACAGAAGATCTCAATAGGGTTAGTGATGCTAGGAACAACTCCAAGGTCATGAATGAATTTCTTCATCCAGACGGCTTCCTTAGCACTCGCTTGCATCAATATACTCTGACTCCGTGGTTGAATCAACCACGATATCTTGCTTGGAACTTCTCCAACTTATTGCTCCACCATTTAACAAGAATACAAATCCCGATTGAGACCAGAAATCATCCTTGTCCGTTTGGAAGCTAGCATCAGAATATCCAGTAAGGCAGTAACTCTGAGACTTGCTCAACGCCATACCATGCAACATAGGCAAATTCCCTTTCATGGAATCTTGCATCTTGAACCTCTTCAAGACTTTATCTATGTACGTACTCTGGCTCAAACCAATGAGTCTCTTAGATCTATCTCTATAGATCTTTATCCCCAAAATATATGCTGCTTCTCCCATGTCTTTCATAGAGAAGCAACTCCCAAGCCAGGTTTTCACTTCCTGCAAGGTAGTCACGTCACTTCCTATGAGTAGTATGCCATCTACATACAAGACTAGAAAAACTACAACACTCCCACTAGCCCTGACATACACACAAGGTTCATCCTTGCTTTTAGAAAAGCCAAACTCTTTGAACTTTTCATCAAAGAAAATGTTCCAAATCTGAGATGCTTGCTTAAGTCCATAAATGGAACTCTTAAGCTTGCAGACTCTATTAGGATATTTGGGGTTTACGTAACCATCAGGTTGTGCCATGTAAACCTCCTTTGCCAACTTCCTATTAAGAAAGGCAGTCTTGACATCCATCTGCCATATTTCGTAATCGTAATATGCAGCGATAGCCATTAGTATCCTAATAGACTTCAAAATAGCCACCGGAGAAAAGGTTTCATCATAGTCTACACCATGAGTTTGAGTGAAACCCTTTGCTACCAGTCGGGCTTTGAAGGTGTCTACTTTTCCATCCATGTTAGTCTTATTCCTGAAGACCTATTTGCACCCTACTGGCTTGTGGCCGGGTACCGGATCAACCAAGTCCCAGACTTGATTATCCGCCATGGATTGCATCTCACTGTCCATTGCCTCCTTCCACCTAGCAGACTCAGGGCCCGCTACGGCTTCCCGGTAGTTGGTTGGTTCACTATGATTCACCAATAGTTCGTCGCCCTCGGATATGAGAAACCCATATCTTTCCGGCTCATTACGAACTCTACCAGATCTACGGAGCTCTAATGGTTGTGTATCAGGTACCTCATCCACCAATGTTTGAGGTTCCACTTCTTCCAGTGCACCGACCTCAGAAGCAGTACTAGTGCCAACATCTGGTTGATCATTGGTGTCATCTAGAATTTCTTCTAGATCGACTTGCCTCCCACTGGCTTCTGCAGATATCAGCTCCCTTTCAAGGAAGACCGCCCTTCGAGCAACAAACACCTAGTTCTCTGAAGGTTTGTAAAACAAATATCCCATAGAACCAGCTTGGTAGCCACTGAAAATACACTTCTCGGCTCTCGGTTTAAGTTTGTCTTGAGCTTCACGTCTCACGTAAGCCTCACAACCCCAGACCTTGAGATAGGCTAGCGAAAGAACCCTTCCATGCCACATCTCGAACGGTGTACTTGCAACCTTCTTTGTTGGTACAAGGTTTAAGGTCTTAGAGTGGTTTCCAAAGCATAACCCCAAAAACTTGCGGGTAGCTTTGTACGACTCATCATGGGCCGAACCATATCCAATAAAGTTCGGTTCCTCCTCTCAGCGACCCCATTTAATTGTGGTGTCCTGGGTGGAGTAAGTTGTGAAATAATTCCACAACCCCTAAGGTGATCAAGAAACTCAGTACTAAGATACTCACCACCCCTATCGGATCTGAGAATCTTAACCCGCTTGCCCAATTGATTCTGCACTTCGTTTTGGTATGTCTTAAACACCTCAAAGGTTTCAGATTTATGCTTAATTAAATAAACATAACCATACCTACTGAAATCATCAGTAAAAGTAACGAAGTACCTATAGTTGTTTCTTGTAGCAGACCTGAATGGACCACACACATAAGTGTGAATAATATCCAACAAGTCTTTGCCCCTTTCAATAACGCCGGTGAAGGGCGGTTTAGTCATCTTGCCTAATAAACAAGAATTGCATACTTCGCTTGACCCGTGGTCAAACGATTCCAAAATCCCATCCACTTGGAGTTTGGCGATACGTTTCTTGCTTATATGGCTAAGACGAATATGCCACAAAGACAACTTGTCCAATACACCTTTGGACTTATAATCAATGTTCATGATTGATTTATTACCATCCAAACACACACTTGTTTCATATATCCCACGACATGGATAAGTAATGAACATCATTTCTCAAAGAAGAGATAATTCCATTATTAAAACTAAACTCATATCCATCGTCATACAAAGCGTGAAAGGAAATAATGTTTCGTGCCACGCAGGGCGAAAAGCAAACATTCAATAAGGTAATAGCAAGTCTTGAAGGAAAGGTGAGATCAACACTCCCTATCCGCTCCACGGGAACCACATCCTTGTTTCCCATGACCAGGTCAAGCTCTCCAGCACCCAGCGCCCTACTTCTTTTAAGCACCTGCACATTATTACAAATATGAGTGCCACAACCGGTATCAAGTACCCAGCCGTTAGAAGTAGCGGTATTGTGGAGTTTAATCATAAACATACCTGAGTTACCCGCTCCCTTCGGTTTTACCCGTTTGAGCTCCTCAAGGTACTTTGGGCAAGAACGCCGCCAATGCCCCTTTTCCTTGCAGTGGAAGCACTCGGCTTCCGCAGGGTCCTCGGCCGTCAAGACACACGTTGGTACCCTAGCCCAATCATTGGTTCGTGCTTAAGCTCGACTACCAATATTGCGGGTTGCCACACTCACCTTCCACACAACTCCACAAGGCATGACTCGTGCTAATGCTCGACAATCATCCAAGTTTTGTTAGATTCGGGTGGTGCCGTCTTACGGGTGGCGCGTGACTTACTTTTCGAAAAACAGGTTTTTGTTTTTCCGGTTAAAATAATATTTTAACAATTTTGACGAATTAGCAATTTAAGTGACAAAAACTCCTTTAATCACCGTTTAATATAAACACCTTTTATATTAATGTTTGCCAATTCTTATGCGCGTAGAAATATAAACCCATTTATAAATCTCTTGTTTTATATATTTTTCAAAAATTCTCTAGCATGCAAATCCTAAAGAATTCAAATATAAAACAACCACGCATAAATATAAATAAAGACCCGGTAACATGCCCAAATCCTAAGTGTTTTCCCCGTGAGCCAAAATGGGGAAAACATTGTCAATCTAGGGACAACACCAAAGGATGCTCCGTCACGATCTCCACACCGGCGAATCTCCCGGATTTGGTTCGACTATACGCCAACACCGTGTCTCCCGGTCGGTTTGGTGCAATATTACGTATTTGAAATAAACTAGGTACGAGTACATAAAATAAGAAAACAACATGCAAGTCGCGATCCTAATAATCTATTACGAGTACAAAGATTTAAATAAACGACATGCAAGTCGCACCAAATATAAATATTACAACATTACGGCACGCAGGCCAAAACCAATACCAACCCCAAACATCACAAAGTCTATGGGCATATCAAGTTACCGGGCTACCACAACAAACACAACCAAACGAAAGCAATGGTGTGCCACAAAACCATGTCCAACAAAGATATATATATATATATATATATATTTGATCAAGATTGTGAAATAACACTTAAGGCACAACAAGCAATCCTTGTACATATGCATTAACAATTTTAATACAACTTTAAAATTGCATATTCATATATACACCTAAAGATATATGTTTTTGTGAACTTCATGCCAAGTCACATAAAAACATATAAAATTAGGAATCAAAATATAGTGGGGATCAACAGAATCAAGACTAGTCTAACATCCGGATTTTAATATATATATTTAAACACATTGTTTCAAAAACCAATTATGACAAAAAAATCATAAGGCACGGGCGTACCCCAGAGGGTACGGGCGTGCTTGCCAATTTTGTCAGTGTATAGTTTAAACAATTTTAAACAGTTTACGAATTCTGCCGGCACGGCCCGTACCCCCACTGGTACGCCCGTGCCCCGGCCACCGGCACGGCCCGTACCCCTAGAGGTACGACCGTGCCCGGTCACCGGAAAACCATTTTTGACAGAAAACACAGAAAATCCGGTTAAACTCCAAAGTGCAAAGCCATGTTAGAGATGGCTCTGATACCACTGTTGGGTTTTCGTGGTCTAAAATCGCAACGGAAGCAAAACGAGTAGAAAAATATTTTCAAAATTGACCACGAATACGCCCACAGAATGGACCAAAACTCTAGACATGACTAAGCAACAAAATAAAATATACAAAGAGATAAAGTTATACCCTTGATGCTATCTTCTTTGTACCCGCGAGTTTGGAGTTTGGAAGCCTCGTGTACTAACGTGTACACCTCTATCGAAGTCCACACCAAGTCTTGATCTTTTCCCACTTGCTAGAGTGTTAGGTATGCCAACCTAAACACCACAAATATAGTCTACACAATAGAACCAAAGCCTAGGAACTACTAGTGCTTGAGAGAGTTGTTATATGCAAATATATATATATATATATATATATATATATTCTAGTAAACACAATTCTTGGAACATGACCATATTAGCATCATGGCACTTATATAGAACTCAAAATTCAGTTCAAAAATGTGCACACTAATGTCATTTTCAGTTTCTAGAATAATTACAACAAACACCACATTTAACTAGCTTTCAAAGCCTAGTTAAGTGGCTGTTACTGCATGAGGCACGGCCGTGCCTCATAAGGTACTGGCGTGCTAGCCCAAGAGGCCACGCCCAAGTCACGCCCGACTTGGGCTCGTGCCTGTCCACTAGGCACATGGCACGGGCGTGCCTCCTAGAGGCACGGGCGTACATAGCCACAGGCCACGCCCAAGTCACGCCAGACTTGGGCTCGTGCCTGCCCGTAGGGCACGACCGTACCTCATAGAGGCAAGGGCGTGCCTTGGCCCACCAGAACCACTTTTTGGTTTTCTCTCTCATTAGACGATCCGTGATGCCGGAATCGATACTTGGCGTGTGACCCAATAGGCCCTTGCTTCATCAGCCATGATACCAACTCGTGTGTGTGTCAGTGGGCATAATCCAACAAACTTATATCCAACACATCGAGGCAAAAGGAAATAGATCTTGAAGAAGTTCAAGAATCACCCGATAAAGAACTTGATGTTGGCACTAGCAATCAACCATCAATGGTTGATACCGAGCAAAGTGAAGCTGTAGTACCTGACACACTTCCATTTCCTCCCCACGTAGATCCGGTAGAGCTCATCAAGAGCCAAAGAGATTTGGATTTCTCATATCTGAGGGCAATGAGCTATTGGTGGATCAAGATGAACCAACCAACTACCGAGAAGCAATGGCAGGCTCGGAGTCTGCCAAGTGGAGCGAGGCAATGGAAAGCGAGATAAATTCCATGTCAGATAACCAGGTTTGGGAACTAGTTGATCCAACACCCGGGTTTCGGCCCATTGGGTGTAATTGGGTTTTCAAGAAGAAAACCAACATGGACAATACCTTGGACACTTTCAAAGCCCGATTGGTGGCAAAAGGCTTCACGCAAACACCGGGTGTTGACTATGATGAAACCTTTTCACCAGTGGCCATGTTGTAGTCTATTAGGATCCTCCTTAACGGGAAGCTTTCTGAAGAGGTGTATATGACACAACCTGAAGGTTTCTTACATCCTAAGTATCCTAACAAGGTATGTAGGCTTAAGAAGTCCATTTATGGACTTAAACAAGCCTCTCGTAGTTGGAATATTTGTTTTGATGAAAAGATAAAAAAATTTGGATTTTTGAAAAACGAAGATGAACCATGTGTGTATGTCAGGGCTAGTGGCAGCTCAATAGTTTTCCTAGTTTTATATGTAGATGATATTCTACTCATAGAAAATCATATCCCAACCTTGCGTAGTGTCAAGGCTTGGCTTGGGAATTGTTTTTCTATGAAAGACTTGGGAAATGCGGGATGAATTCTCGGAATCAAGATCTATAGGGATAGATCTAGGAGGCTTATTCGCTTAAGCCAAAGTGCATATGTGGATAAAGTCGTTAAACGATTTAAGATGTAGGATTCTAAGAAAGGGGATCTCCCCATGATGCATGGGTTGGCATTAGGAAAGGCTCAATGCCCCAACTCCCAAAAGGAATTGAACATGATGAAGCGAGTCCCATACGCCTCAGCTGTGGGATCGATCATGTATGCCATGTTATGCAAAAACCCCGATGTCTCATGTGCCTTGAGTATGACTAGTAGATATCAGGCGAATCCGGGAGAAGCTCACTGGAGGGCTGTAAAGAACATTCTAAAGTACCTTAGGCATACAAAGGATATGTTCTTAGTATTCGGTGGTAAGGAAGAGCTTAGAGTAAAGGGTTACTCTGATGCTAGCTTACAAAACGATAGGGACGACTGCCGATCTCAATCGGGGTTCGTGCTCCTATTGAATGGTGGTGCAGTAAGCTGGAGGAGCTCAAAGCAAGACACAGTTGTTGCTTCAACAACCGAGTCAGAATATATTACAGCAAGTGAAGCTGCTAAAGAAGTTGTTGCGGACCCATTCACTAAGCCGTTATCACAAGCCGCTCATGATTCTCACGCTAGATCTATAGGTGTTAGATTCGCTAGTGATTTGGCTTGACCTATGTATTTGGTTTATTTGATTTGTAATTGTATTTTGGGAACATTGAAACGATATTGTTACTTATGTTTGTTTCGATATATGAATGGAGATTTATATATACACTTGTTGCAGTCACAATCATCATGTCCATACCGTGTTCCATCTTAGCATGTTTAAACACTTCCTTGAATGTTTATCATTCTAAAACCTTCTGCAATCGGTCATTCTTCATATGGAAGGAAGAATGAAGTAAGATTGAAGTAAGTGGTTGACCCAGTGTTCAAAATGGTTGAATAAGGGTGCAACACTCACTTGTGCTTGAAACGTGTTTCAAGTGACCAGAAGACCCACACCTAAGTTTACTTCATGGATCTATAGTCACAAGTATCTCGGGATGATAATATCATTTCATCCTTAGACTTGAGACACATGGGTTGCCAGAGTATGAATATGCCTTACTCTAATTATCTTCAAACACAGTTCATAACTAGCTGTTATAAAGGAAATAATTGGGTAAAGTATGAAACATATGATGGGACTATGTGGTCAAAAGGATTTGTTCCTCTAATAAGAGAGATATCCCTGGCCCCTCGATGATTGGGAGCTGACAACAAATATGCATGGCCGTGCTCAAGTTACATTGATTCTAGATCAGATGCAACTTGTCTACTTGGTCACCCCCAATCTATAATCGAGAAACATAATAGTGAATGATCTGGAAATTCACATATTCCATGTCTTGTGTTCACAAGGATATCGCGAACAAAAGGATGCACATGGTCACTTATCTATAGAACCTCATAAGCCCTTTAAGGCTATAAGGTTTTGTCGAGGATGACAACCCGTGCTGACTTGCGGGCATTGATGCTTAGCTAGAGCCGCTCTTTGTTTGTGATCAATATATGACGATGTATCATGTGCAAGTGGGATTCTGTTGGATATATGCCCACTGATACACGTATATTGGATCACTGCCGATGAGGCACGAGCCTATTGGGTCACACGCCAAGCGAGGAATCCGACTACACAAATCAAGAGAGAGTACATTTGTATGATTAGGGTTTCTGTTGACCTTCACGGGCCCTCACGGGTTGTGAAGAGGTCGTGACGTGAAGGTCCTCACGAGGCTTCATGGGCCGGGCAAGGGATCATGGGGGTGATGCCTTCACGACTTCCTTCACGGGCCATGAGAGCCCGTGAAGACAGAAGTCAAAGTGACACTTTAACTTTATTGGACTTTTTGGTTGGTCCAATGGGGGCTAGCCATTTTGGCCGAGCCTGGTGCCATTTGATCTCCCTTATTGCTTATATAAACCCTTCTATTTGCTCTCTAAATGACCTTTTGTCAATTTGACATAACCTACACACTAAACACCACAAGAAACTCTCTTTGAGTTGGAGGTTGAGTGAGCAAGGGCAAGAGATCTATTGGTGCTGCTCTTGAGTGCAAGTAGTTTACCTCAAGCTTTAGCAAAGGAGATTCACGGAAGGCTTGGTGTGGATAACAATAGAGGAGCTCGTTTTAGAGTTCAAGTATTGCATCTACAACATCACAACCACCAGAGACATCAAGGGTATGGTCTCGTTTTCTGGTTTCCTTTGTTCTTTTTGTTGCTATCATCTTTTGTAGCTAGATCTCACTAAGTGAATCATGTGCATGTGTTTTGTAAACCCGAAAATCTTTTGTTTTAACTTCTCGCTTCCGTTGTGCTTGGGTTTTTGACGTGCATGAGATTCCTTCACTATATTCACTCACCGCAAATGTTTTGTCAGTCTAGTAAGGGTGTACTTTACTAAAATAGTCTAGGGTTTTATTCTAACTCCTTGCTCGAATAGTCCCAAGACATTTGATCATTGCCTATGAGCCTATGCTTGGGTAGGGGTCAGTTTGGATCCATAGGATTCCGAACGCATGGTTGGCCTGACCTAAACAACTGTTTACTAAAGTAGTTTATTAAAGAATCACAAAATTTAAGAAAAAAAAAGGAAAATAATATTTCCTCATACTAAACACTCCTACATCACATGATGAAATGTAAAATCTACTAATTATGTTTCTTTATATCCTCTTTTTATTTTAACATTTGTGTTCATCTTGTAAGTATATGATGAATATGAATACAAATTATAACCATAGGAGGATATAAAACCTTTTAAAAAATAGAATTCTAAAACTCCATTTGTTTTAGTTCTTCAGACATCCAATAACGCGTTTAAGTGCCCGATAAACCAGGAAAATAATGTGACGTCTGGAGAAACAATGCTAGCTAATGGTGTGTTCATGGAACCCACACGCAGATTGCTTTCTATTTTTATCGTGTATAGCTAGCACTGATCGCACTTTAACTTATTCGTCTTTTTGCTCTTTTTTTATTTTGTACTTTGTTGACTACGTTCATGCATTCCCAGCCATCTGAAGGTTATCTAGCCTTCTTTCTATAGAAAGAAAGTGGTGTGAAACGAAGAATAATGGTAAGATTCTTCTAGTTCACAACTTACCTGGACTTGAAGCAACCCTTGTTAATTTTTAAAAAAGGAGTCTTTGGATGAAAGTCAAGATAGTGGAATTGGTGATATTAAGTAGAACATATGTATTTGCTTAATAATTAAGCTGTGATGTAATCATGTTTGAATTCATATATAGTAATTAAAATGGGATATGTACTTGCAATATTTATTAGATTAAATATCTCTATAGTATATAGGTTGGTTTAAAAATATTAAGTATTAAGCATTAATAGGAAGATATTAAATAATTATAAGTCGTAAAAGAAATAAAAATTTAAAAGAATAGTAAATAATAAAAATTTAAAAATAATATGTTTAATTGTAAAGAAATATTTACATTTTATATAATTTAAAATCAATTAAATTATTAAGGGACAATTCATATTTGATTATTAAAATGTGATTGTATAAATAATTCCACTACCGAAAAATGTAATTATTTGATTATTGTGATTTTACTCTTTAAAAATTAATTAATCTACTTTACTAAGCACTCAAAAAACTGAAAATCTGATTATTGTAATATGAAGAAGCATAATTAAATCCAAACACTATTATTTATTAGTACGTTCTCTTCTATTTGATTATTAAAAAAGTTTAAGAGTTCCGAAATGTAATGAACTATGTCATTTTAATAATATGTGTAACGAACTAGAAAAGTTTAGTAAAAATGCACTAAACTACCCGAAATTTACGTTTAATGCAATATTACCTTCTATTGAATGTTTCCCGGTCACCGAAATTTTGATCTTATTTTTTATATTTTGTTGTTCATCATCATCATCATCATCATCATCGTCATCATCATCGTCATCGTCATCGTCATCGTCATCGTCATCGTCATCGTCATCGTCATCGTCATCGTCATCGTCATCGTCATCGTCATCATCATCATCAGTAGTAGTAGTAGTAGTAGTAGTAGTGCAAAATACATGAAAATACGATTAATTTTGTCTTAATTATCATTGTATACAACTAACTTTAAATTCTTAAAAATAGGGTTTAGTTACCGAAAATGTATCCAAGTTATCACCTTTTGCTATTGTAGGTACTGATCTTTCAAAGTTACCATTTAATGTACCATACTTTTCAAACTTACCATTTTATGTATCTAACCTGCTATAGCAAGTTACATGCTGACGTGGCGCCGGTTTCACTAACGTGGCAGGTGACGTGGAATCTGACATGGATTTTTCATGGTTTAAAATAAAATCATTGTTTTATGAATATTAAAGTATTATTATAACTATAATTATTAATGTTTATATGTTTTTCTAGCTTATCTACAGATGTAAACCAATAAGATAACTCAAATTAAAACCCATGTAGAAGCTCGTAAACCAAAACCCCTGTAGAAATCAAAACCCCTTGTAGAAAACAAAACCAAACCCCAATTTGAAATCGGCCCTATGAAGAAATTGAAGGTCTTCTTGTTCAAGAATGGTGCAACTTGCAGTTTCATTGAAGAATCGATTTGCAGGTTCATTGAAGAAATCGATTTGTAAGTTCATTGAAGAAATCGATGGTTTCAGTTTCATTAAAGAAATCGATGCCTTCAGTTTCTTGATCTGTTCAATCTCAATATTATAGGTCCGATTGTTCGTTCTCCTCTAAAGTTTCTTGATTCTCGTTTAAGGGGTTACGACTTCTGAGTTTACACCTCTGATTTGGTTTAGGGCTTGCGATTCAAGATGAGTTCTTGTTCTTGTTTTTGGTTCGGATTTAAGTTAGGCTTCGGATTTGAGTTCTTCTTCTTGGTTCAGATTCAAGGTAAGTTCTTGATTCAGATCTGAGTCCGTGTTCTTGTTTTTGTTTCAGATTTGAGTTGTTCTTGGTTAAGATATGTGTTTTTGGTTCGATTTGGTTCGTATTCAAGATCACCTTCTCATTTGAGTTCTTGTTCTTGGTTATGATCTTAGTTAGGGTTTCATTTGTTTGAACCGAGATCTTAGGGTTCATTGAATATAGAGATCTGTTTATGTTTCCATATCCATTGACATGGATTTGTTCCGGATTGAACGAGCTTAAGGTTTTTTGTATTCATGAAATTGAATGAGCTTAAGGTATTGTGTAATTCATGAAATCAAATTTTGTCCAGATCTTAATGTTTTGTGTAGTCTAGATTTTGGTTCAGATTTGAAGATGTTCATATGGTTTTTCTATTGTTCATTAATTTTTCTCATTTTTTAAACCTAATGATGATGTGGCTTTAGAACAAAAATAGAGTATTGAAAAAGTTACAAGCAACCTATTAAATAGGTAACACAATACATAAAATGGTAACTTTTAAGGGTATGATACATTAAATGGTAACTTTGAAAGTTCAATACCTATAATAGCAAAACGTGACAACTTGGATACATTTTCATGAATTAAACCCAATTAATACAACCAACTTTTATAGTTATCCCATTGTATGCAAACAACTTTATTCTGTGTCAAATATTTAGCTACCACTATATACAATGAACTTTTCCATAATTTTCGTAGTATATACAACTTGCATATAATAGGAGAATTATAAAAGTTGATTGTATTATTTTTATTATAATATCATCTGTCATTATCTTCTTCAACCATCATCATCTTGTTCATCTTCATTTTGAAACAAAAACAAAAACCCTTTGAATGCCCTAAAACCGATCATCTTGTTCATCTTCGAATTCTCTAGTCATCATGTCATTAATCGAATCCTGTTCTTCTCATCATCATCTTGGTTACTGACATCGCGTTTATTAGATATATATTTTAAGCGATATCTGTTTTATTTTAGCCTATTATTGTTCGTAAATAAGTAAAAGATACTTAATTATCTTCATTTATTAAATTTTAGGTCAAAAAGGCGGACGATGAAAAGCTTTGAGCAAAAACCGAAAAAATTAGAAAAGCTGTCAGCGGCTTAGCACCAACACACCTCCACTGTTTTGATCATATCTCACTGTAACACCGGCTTTGCAAAATGACAAAATTAGCAAAAATTTGCGTTTTTTCATAAACGTGAACTCATTCACGATTAGTTATCATTAAGTTAAGCAGCGGAAACTCTTAACTAAAAGGTTATACATAAAATATTTACATTAAAAATTCTGTATCCACTGATTGGAGTTACTCTATCACAACAACCAACCATAATATCATATAAACATTTATAAGTGTTCCATCCCAAAATGAATATCCAGCATAGGCAACCCCGCTCACCAGGCCACCTAATCTTTATCTGCACAAAGGGTCAACATGACACCATTAGCTATACAACATAGCTAGTGAGTATAAACTTAACATAAGCATCAATAAAGCAAGTCATGTATCACAGGAATTAGCACTGAATGCTATCCTATCACATTGCGGTGTGCTGATAAGATAGGTATGAGTCATATCTTGCAGGATAGCTAGTCCTACTTAACAACATTAAACCGGGGGATCAGACACAACCATCTACGCTGCTGGGGGATCATAAAGCAGTCCACCAAGCATTGTTTATGGAACTGTAGGCTCCCTAAGTAATCCAGCCATAATAGACTGATTACACCTCATGATATAAGGCACGACGGTTCCGCAGAACCTACGATCCGGAATGTTACCTCGAATCACCGTTAAATCCCGAATCACCTGATCAAGGATCCCTGGGATCCAGCTATCCGGCTGACCTTAACCATGCTTTGAGTTGTCCGCGAACATTTCACGTACACATAGCTGATCCAATCAAGATCATTCATTAAGCATGCATATTCATTCATTTCAATGAGGCGGATCCAATCTGGATCCTTAGCATGCATATCATCAATTTTCACATAGTTGATCCAATCAGGATTAGTATCGTACATATCGTTTAGCTTAATTAGGCGGCTCCAATTCTGGATTCCACTAGCATACACTCAACATACGTTTAACGAGTATTTAACATGGCATAGTGAAATAAAGTAGCATGGCAAGACTTACATCTTTACTTTTAAGCATACATGCAACATTAACATATTTGTATCACATATAACACACTCGGCAAGCAAGTCTCCCTTTACTGAGACTTATGAAAGTCAGTACTCACCTGAGTAGCTTATAATACTGTTTACTTTAACTCTGATTCAGCTAATTCGGATAGTTCACCTAGAATTATCATTCGCGTTAAGCGTTTACATTTATGGGATTCTATTACTAGACCTCTTACAAGAACAATCTAAGGCTTATTACACCTTAGATTAACCTCACATGAATTAGCACAGCATGTGCCTTCAAAACATTCAACTTTGAAAAATGAACATTTCTGAATTTCACCTCGCGTGTCGCGTCCAAGCATTGGACGCATCGCGTTTCTTTATGCGACAGTCGCATGGAAAAGTCGGATGAACTATTGATCCGAAGGTCAGATAAGAAGTTTGTCCGAAAGTCGGACCAAAGAGTTAGATCAAAGGTCGGATGGGCCAAAAAGTCGGATGAACAACAGTCGCACGACTTAGCCGGGAACGCGTCGCGTTCCCCTTCCCGACGCGTCGCGTCGCATGCAGACCTGCATATCATCATCTTCTTGTTCATCAACCAACCGACTTATTTCTTAAACTTTTCATTTTCCAGATTCACAAACTCGTTAGTTTTACTTTTAAAATACTTTTAAACTTCATATTACATCTATACAAACTTCATAAACTCATCAAATCCAAATAAGAACACCAAACATGCAAAACCCACTTGTCAAGTAAGCTTCATATGTTCCTCAATGGTGTTTTCATTTGAACTTGAGTTTCTAGCCATAACACAACTCATATCTATTACCAATCATGCTTAAACTTCATAACAAACATCATACCAACCTTTGTTTGATTCAAAGAACCACAAATCTTCCAACTCTATCTTTCAAGAACCTCTCGAGAGAGAACTAGTGTGTGTAAGTGTGTGTTTTTCTTATCAACTTTGACTAACTTAGTCAATTACTTTGGTGGTAGTCGAGGCCAACAAATAAATAACCCTTTTAATTCTAGCACATTTTATAATGTATAATGGCAAAGGTGTAAAATCCACGAAGACTGGTTCAATTTGTTTTTTATGCAATCTAAAAGTTTAGGTGATTTTGCAACAACAATAAAATAAAATAAAAAAAGGGGGTTTTGAGATTTTGATTAATTAAAACTAGAACTTGACAAGTAAATAAAAGTTGCAATTAAGCAAGATGGTTTGAATCAATGGGAAGTGAATTGATCAACATTGGCTTCATCACATGGACTACTAGCTAGTTTATCATCAAGGAATATGGTGCAATACTTATGCTTCAATTTAATTTGGCTATACCAATTTAAAAGCTTAAATTGCCTAGATTCTTCTATGTTAACATAGAGGTTGGAACAGTTCCTAACACACCTTCTTAATCAAAGTTATGAACCAAAAAAGCATCTAATTCACAAAAATTGATTAGCATTACAATCTAAGAATCACCAAATCCAAGAGGAGTTAAAACCTTACACTACCATGTTGGAGAATATCATTCCATGGTTTGAGAGATGCATAAACATTCATGAAACCATTTGTTACTTGTTGTTTTGAAGATCTATTACGTAATCAAGATAACAACTAACATAAATCACTCAAATACTTGTACTCATGATATACAAACACAAGAATGATATAAGGATTAGATTAGGAACAATATTCATAAATCATAAGCATATGTTCATAAACCCTTCAAAACCTAGCTAACAATCCAAGGATTTACCAATGTTAACCAAAAGTGGGGTTTAGCCACACATGACTAAAGCAAAATAGAAGAGTTTAATTGTACCAAACATGTAAACAAATGATTTGGAGGAGAGAAATCTTGAAAAATCTTGAAAAACCCTTGAAAATGGCTTCTTCCTTGCTCCAAAATCGTAGCCCCTGTTTTCTACACTGAAACTGCTGGGTTTCTGCCCTAGATTCCCTTTAAAATGGTAGATTCAGCTTAAAAAGTCAGTTTTGCTCTCACAGGCCCGCTACGTGGGCCGCGTTACGGGCTGGAATTTTTTCTAGACTTTTTTGGGCCAGACAGTTAAGCCCAACTTGCTTCTTTTTTAGCGCAGCATGTTTTCTGCATTTCTTTGGTCCAAATGGCTAGCCCACATGCCTTAAGTCCATATCTCCCTTTCTTGTCTTATAATACCCAACGGACATCCTCTCCGCCATAGTCTTCTAAAAATCTGAAATTAAACATGAAGACTCAAGAGCACCCGAAATAGGCCAGAATAAATAGAATATGCAAAAATGGAATATGAAACATATGCAAAACAACTAGAAAGCTAAAAAAAACTACTAAAAGAAATAAATAAAATGAACCTATCAAATCACCCCAAGCTTAGACTTTTCCTTGTCCTCAAGGAAAACAAGAAAAAAAAAATAATAAGTTGGGAATGACTAAAACACAAGAGAGAAAAAGAATGAGCACCCTAAATAGCAAACCAAGGCATTCCATCACAATCAAAAGTAGGGTAGTTTGAACTCTATACACACCACATTAGGTTCACTTTCAAAACTAAAGATCACAATTAGGAACAACCACATGTTAGGCAATAGCATGAAAGTGGTAGAAATAAAGCGTTAGCATGGCCTATACATTTTACGGCTAAGCACGACAAACATGGCACAATCCAAAGGGCGGGCTCACAGTTGCACAAACGCTCGTGTATGCACTCGTATCACAAAAGATGTGTAATGTCCTCGCATTAGGCTTTCTCTCATTTATAGTGGGGGACACTCAGGCACCGGTGTAAGGACAAATAAGGATAATATGACTTTGCAACAAAACTTTAACTGAGAGAACTTTGCATAAGTGTACTAAGCTCAAAGAAGACACAAAAAGAAAGAGACACCAAAATAAATGCAAGAATACCACTCGAGCAATATCAAAATGGACTAACGAAACTATTTATTAACTTGAATTTCTAACATGTGACCGGAGATGAAAAAAAATGTCCACATGTAAGGAACGGTCACACGACTATGCAAAAAGAAAGACTTAAGCGCATATACGCGTGTAAGTCTACAAAAGGGGTAAGGTAACCCAACAACTACTTATTTCTATATTTTTGTGTGTTGTTTTACAAAACTTTTCTACGAGTCTACTCACAATCAACAAGGGTAATGTTCTGTTTCTTTTTCTTTTCTTTTTTTGTTTTTTTTTGTTTTTCTATTTTTCTATTTTTTTATTTTATATTTTTTTTGTTTTTTTAATATTACCCGTAATAATTTCTGGAATTTCACCATAATAATAAAGACTCAAGTGGATACAAGAAGATCACTAAATGGTGTAAAATCAAACGGGTCAAAATGAGGTAGAGAGTGTGACCCTAAAACATGACATAAACTAACACATAACAAAAATAAGTCACAAAATGTCTCGTAAATGGGGCGAGAAAAATCATAAAGATAGAACTAAGAAGACAAAGAACATACAAATCTCAGACAAGACAACAAAAGCACTCGCAAAAGAGGCGAGATAAACACAAAGGAACCCTTATGACAGCTGTTATCTGTATTCAAGTTCCAAATCAAAGCCTATAGCACAAATACATCCTAACCGGTTACACACATTGATAGAGTACTCACAGGTAGTAATAATTACGCCCTTTGTTTGACATAATTCATCGTGACTAGTTTCATTTGTATAGGTCATTTTCTGGTGCACACATACTATCACAGTTCCATGTAAAAAGTTCCTATTGGTGATCCAAAGTTTCAAAAATAAACGTGGTGTGATAGGCATAGAGGTCAAAGAATCCTAAATCAATTATGAAGTAATATTATGGCTTGCATTTAAGGGTGATCGAGATGAGAAGAAAGAGAGAACAAAATATGCCATGAAATGCAAACAATCTAGTCTAAATGCAACTAATATGCAAAAGAAATGAAAAAAAAAGTAAGCAAAATAACTAAACATGCAAATATATATAATCTAAAATGGATGCAACTAATAAGATAAAGTACCCCACCCCAAGCTTAAAATCAAGCATTGTCCTCAATGCTTAGGGAGAAAGGGTATAACTGGCAACTATAATGGGGCTTAGGGAGAGAGGGTACAAAATATGCCATGAATGAACTATTGATCTAAAGGTCGGATAAGAGGTTGGTCCGAAAGTCCGACCAAAGAGTCGGATCAAAGGTCGGATGGGCTAAAAAGTCGGATGAACAAAAGTCGCATGAAACTTGAAGGTCGCACGACTTAGCCGGGAACGCGTCGCGTTCCGCTGCCCGACACGTTGCGTCGTGTGCAGGCCTGCATATCATCTTCTTCTTGTTCATCAACCATCCGACTTATTTCTTAAACTTTTCATTTTCCAGATTCACAAACTCGTTAGGTTTACTTTTAAAACACTTTTAAACTTCATATTACATCTATACAAACTTCATAAACTCATCAAATCCAAATAAGAACACCAAACATGCAAAACGCACTTGTCAAGTAAGCTTCATATGTTCTTCAATGGTGTTTTCATTTGAACTTGAGTTTCCACCCATAACACAACTCATATCTATTAGCAATCATGCTTAAACTTCATAACAAACATCATACTAACCTTTGTTTGATTCAAAGAACCACAAATCTTCCAACTCTATCTTTCAAGAACCTCTCGAGAGAGAACTGGTGTGTGTAAGTGTGTGTTTTTTCTTATCAACTTTGACTAACTTAGTCAATTACTTCACATACACATCTATATATATATTCTTATCCAGAGGCAACTGCCTCTGGATTTTCTTTTCTTTTAATTCTTTTAATTACTTTCTTAACTTTTATATATATAACTTTAATTACTAATACACATAATATATATATATATATATACTTCATTAACACGACTTTATTTATTCAATTAATACATACATATATACAACCTGGACTATTTACACAGTTTACTAGCTTACGTATAATTACAAACAATTTACAACTAGGCCCAAATCGAGGATGTTACACTTACACATACGAACTCGGATTGAGGTTATTCAAAAGGCCACAGAAACTAGACTCAGAGGGCTACAATTTCACCTTTATGGTCATATAGTAAAAAGGCAAGCTCGCTGCGCGACCACAGGGCCTATCCAAAGGATTGTGATGCCCTGTGCAAAGCGGGCTACTAATGCCCCTATGTACGAAATTTACTATGCACAAACAAGATATGTAACACACACACACACACACATATATATATATATATGATTTAAAATTATAACATAATTTTACTTAAAATGTAACAAAATTTTAAAGTTGATTGGATCTTCATTAATATTAGAAATATCTATTGGATCTTCACTAATATGAACATGTTCATTTTCTTGTCTAACAATATATTTATTTAGTGATCCTTGTAATGAATTAACAAGTTGTTCTCTTTTTTTACGTTTCTATTTTGAGCACCAGATGGTTGTGATCGATGAGACATGTTAGTGGTTAAATCAAGCAAGTAAGCAATCAAATCACAGAATACAAAATAAAGTCAAGCTTAGAAGGATAAAACCTGATTAAACTTTAAGCCTTCAAACTTCAAATGTTGTAGAATTGAACTTTGACCCTTTAGGTAGTAAGGTAGATGTACTTCGATTAAGCTGTAATTGTAACATCCTATATTTGGGCCTAGTAATTATTTAGGCTTTGGTATGTTAACCCGTGATTATTATATGATTATGGTTATTTAATTATTAGTAATATACTTTAATTAAGTTTTCTATATATATATATGTTGGTTTATATTTATATATATATGTACGGATGTGTGTGTGCATGAAAATTATTTGGGGTTATTAGGAGTTTAACACCTCATGCTTCTCCTTTTGAGAAACTCATACGTGGGTATTAATTGCTTAAATTCAGAATTAAGAAACACTTTGAAATCTGAAGTGTGTGTTGTGTGTGTTTTGAGAGAGAAAGAACAAGAAGCATAAACTTGAAATTTGGAAGTGAGAATCTAGTGTTTGTTAACTGAAACTAAAGGTATGATTATGTTCCTTGTTTGATTCTGATCATATTGATATGATTTACAGATTGGTTTATGCTTGTAACATGGAAATACCGTGGGCTTTGGGCCTACACGGCCGTGTTGATGAACACGGGCCGTGTATGTGCTCTGTAACAGCAGAATTGATTTGCTTTAATACTCATTTTAATGGGGTTAAGTGGCATTCATTTTTGGAATACTCAAGGGCCACGAAAATACAGAGAGTCTGAGTGTGAAGAACATGAGTTAGAACATATGAACTCTTAAGATTATTCTCTCTAATGATCATCACTTTGTGATCAAGTTTTGATGCACTAAAGTGTTATTTGTTCTTGTATTGTGTTGTTTTGGTGGCTACACCAACTTACGAGCATTTGGGAATCAACACAACTTGGGGTGGACTTCACTAGAGAAATCCTAGCTTGGGTTTTTGAAGCTTGACTTGTTTTATTCTTGAAGCTTGAAGAGAGGGAGATTGTGGTACTTGCATAGTGGTACATTCCTATCCATCTTGTTCTTATTTTAGTTGCAATTTCATGTATAGATATTGGTCCATGGCATGTGTGTTTGTTTGGCTAGTTTGGTTTTTTATTGTATCTTGCTTCCGTTGGTACTCGATTATGCCAAACAAATACCTTCAATGTATACATGTTAGATGGGAAGTCAGTTTCGGCTGGGCATATAGGCTGGGTTTGTTTGCTATTAGCTAATCAGTATTGGGACCTTTTGATGCATTTGTCGCAACTTAAGGATAATACTGTGTGAGAATAGCAAATGAACTGTCGGTAAACCTTTGCTTTGGCCGGCATTGGTTGTAGGTTCCTGCAGAATTGCCGGTCTTCCCGGGGCACGATTATCTGTTATTTGTTGTTGTTGATATCATGCGGTTGTGGCTGTTATATCTGTTATGGATTTACTCCATTGACTTAGCTTTGTGCTAATCCCATACCTCTCATTCTTTTTACAGGTTTTGGTAAGTTAGTGGCTCGGCTGAGAGTGGTTAGCTTGGGGAGTAATTGCCTAAGCCTCTGATGTGTTTATTTGTGACGAGCCGTTGTTTTGTAATACTGATATTTTTAAACTGGTTGGCTTTGTAAACAGTTGTTTGTGTGCAGTTGTAAATACTTTTAGTATTTAATCGCTTCCGTAGTGTATTTTAAAATGAAAATTTTGGGTTGAAAATACGGTGTTACAAGTTTGGTATCAGAGCCTGTGTTTGGCGATGTGAGCACAGTTGAAAGTGTTACATTCCCAAATCTTGGCTCGTGGTAGGTCGATTACTCCTTGGGTGTAGGATTGGGATGAATTGGAGTGTTGTGGAGTTTTGTATGTTTTGTACTAACGGATTTATCTAATAAAACGTGAGATGATGTGATAGTTACAGAAAACAATGGCTGATCGTGATTACTCAACAGGTGCCCCTACTGTCCCGTCTACTGCCAAAATTGCTACAACAACAGTGGAATTTCTGCAAAACGCTGCTACATCTGGTACAGCTGGAGATGAGAGGGATGAATACATCTTTCATCTTGAAGGTCAGTTACAAGATTTGAGAAAGGAACTAAAACAACAAAGACAAGTTCATGCAACACAACCACCGTTTACTACCATGACTTCAACTACACTTGAGATACCACCGATCTTCCCAACAATTACTACTCTGGCTGAGATTCCTCCGGTATCTATACCGTTACCACCAGTGTGTCAACCGACGTCTTAACCGTTTTTCTATCTGTTGTTTCCTCAGGGATCTTATTCTTATCCTTACATGGGATTTCCTCCGAATATGGGATACAGGCAACCATGTACTTACAAACAATTTTTGGATTACAAACGTGACGAATATCATGGAAGCACTGATCCTAATGTTACTTTGAATTGGTTGCGAGATACTGCTAGAATTCTGGATGCTTGCAATTGCGAGGATGAGATGAGAGTTTATTTTGCGACTAGGATGTTGAAAGGGAAAGCGATGGTCTGGTGGGATTCCATTACTACACATCTATCCAGAACTCAGATGGATGCGATTATATGGGATCAATTTCGAAATAAACTGTGTGAGCAGTACTTCAATGCTTTTGAATTGAATAAGATAAGGCAACAATTTATGGAGTTGCGTATGATTAAGAAGATGTCTGTGGATGAATTAATAGAGCAGTTTAATGCGAAACTGAGGTTTGTGACTCAGTGGGTGCCTGATGAACCTTCCTAGGTTCAACATTTTATTGGAGCATTATTGCTAGACTACAGTAGCACGACTCGATTGGCTGGATCCTTCTCCCAGGCATTGACCTTAGCAAAATCTGCGGAGGGGGACATCCATGCTAGAGACAAACAGAATCGAGATGAAGCGGATTTGCAGAAGACAAAGTATGATCAGACTGGTAGCCAACAGAAGAAGAAATGGCAAGGTAATCAGTCGTAGGGAAGTCAGAACAGGAAGGTAACAACGGGGGATTCGAGTGTAAAATCGCAATGGTGTACGAGATGTAGATCTACTCACACAGGGCAGTGTACTACTCAAACCATGCGATGTGTACGTTGTGGAACCCATGGGCACGAGGCGAAGGATTTTAGGTTCCCTCGGAACATATGTTGGAACTGTCAAAAGGAAGGGCACCGAGCTGGTGATTGTCCTTTGGGAAGGAAGGCAGGGACAGGGCAGGAGTAGTTGGGGGATCATCCTTAGTGGGGCAAAAGAGAAAGAATCCTCCAACACCGGAGGGTAGGGCGTTCCGAATGACAGTAGACGAGGCTACTACCACCGATGAGGTTATCACCGGTATGTTTCTTATAAAATCCATACCTGCTCGTGTGTTATTTGATTCTAGAGCGAATCGCTCTTTTGTTTCTTTGGCATTTTGTGATAGATTAAAATTGCCTACTACTGTTATTTTTATACCACTTTAGATAGAAGTAGCAGATGGTAAAATAGTTCCTGTTAAAACTTCTGTGACTGGAGCTGAAATTGATATTGATGGTAGATGCTTCCTAGTGTCGTTCCTTTTAATGCCTTTGGCTGGTTTTGATATGGTTTTGGGGATTGACTGGTTGAGTAAGCATAAAGTAAGTATTAAATGCCATAGGAAGCTGATTTCTTTTCCGTTGTCTGATGGGTCGCATGTGGTGGCTCGAGGGGAAAGAAATAAATTTGTGTTTCCTATCATTTCTTTATTGAAATCTAAGAAATCCTTGAGTAAGGGATGTGAATGTTTTCTGGCATATGCTATTGATGTTAGAAAGGAAAAGCGGGCAGTTACTGATGTGCGAGTAGTATCTTACTATCCTGAAGTATTTCTAGATGAGTTACCTGGGCTACCTCCCGTTCGAGAAGTGGAGTACAAAATTGATTTGATACCAGGTTCTAATCAATTAGCAAAATCTCCTTATAGATTGGATCCTTCTGAGATTAGGGAGGTGATGACACAGATTCAGGATTATTTAGATAGGGGCTTTATTCATCCAAGTTCATCACCATGGGGTGCACCGGTTCTATTTGTGAAAAAGAAAGATGGCACGCTACGGATGTGTATTGATTACAGAGAATTGAACAAGAGGACAGTTAAGAATAAATACCCTCTGCCCAGGATTGATGATTTGTTTGATCAGTTGCAGGGTGCTTCTTATTTTTCTAAGATTGATATGCGATCGGGTTATCACAAGGTACGAGTTTCTGACGAAGATGTTGCCAAAATTGTTTTCCGTACCCGGTATGGCCATTACGAATTTTTAGTCATGTCGTTCGGTTTGACTAATGCACCTATTATGTTTATGGATTTGATGAATCGGGTTAGTCGACCGTTTTTGGATAAATATGTGATTGTATTTATTGACGACATTCTGGTTTATTCTAAACCCGAAGCTGATCACGAGATACATCTGGGACAAGTTCTTGAAACTTTGAAATGGGAGAAATTGTATGCCAAGTATTCGAAATGTGAATTCTGGATGCGATAAGTACATTTTCTGGGGCATGTCATTTGCAAAGATGGGGTTAAAGTTGATTCGGCGAAGGTAGAAGCTGTAATGAATTGGGATGCTCCAAAGTCGCCTTCTGAGATTAAAAGCTTCTTGGGATTGGCAGGTTATTACAGACGATTTATTAAAGGCTTCTCTAAAATTGCGAATCCAATGACTAAATTAACTCGCAAGGAGGTTCCCTTTAAGTGGAATGAGGAACAGGAAAGGGCTTTTCAGATGCTGAAATGACTCTTATGTAAGGATCCTATTCTTGCTCTACCGGATGGCTCAAATAACTTCATAGTTTATTGTGATGCGCCATTTGCAGGGTTGGGTTGTGTATTGATGAAGCGGGATAGAGTTATTTCATATTCTTCTCGTCAATTGAAACCTCATGAGAAGAATTATCCAACCCATGACTTAGAGCTTGCAGCTGTGGTTTTTGCTTTGAAATTATGGAGACATTATCTTTACGATACAAAATGCGTTGTATGTACTGATCACAAAAACCTACAGTATGTGTTTTCCCTGAAAGAACTTAATATGCAACAGAGACGATGGATAGAACTTGTTAAAGATTATGATTGCGAAATTCGTTATTATCCAGGAGAAGCCAACGTGGTAGCCGATGCCTTGAGTCGCAAAGGAACTGGGAGTAGTATTTATTTTATGCGAATTGAAATAGTTTCTTATTTAATTGATAGATTAAAGGCAGCTCAGTTGGAAACCTTGAAGAATGGAAATCTGAAGTCAGAGATTATGATAAAGAAAAAGAATGATTTGAATGATGATTCTCAAGGATTGAAAGTGTATCAATATCGTGTGTGGGTGCCTTTGCTTGGAGGTCTCCGGAGTTTGATTTTAACTGAGGCACACAAGTCAAGATTATCTGTTCATCCAGGTAGCACAAAAATGTATAACAACTTGAAAGTGCTATATTGGTGGCCTACGATGAAGACAGATGTTGCACAGTTTGTGGAGTCTTGCCATATTTGTGCACAGTTTAAGGCAGAGCACCAGAAACCCTATGGATCATTGAAACAGTTATAGACTCCAGAATAGAAGTGGGAGCACATAACAATGGGTTTCATAACTAAACTTCCACGTACATAGAGGAATCACTCAGCAAGTTGGCTCAGTTGTATATTGATGAAGTTGTTTCCCGACAAGGTATACCACTTTCGATTGTATCTGATAAAGATTCCAGGTTTGCGTCAAATTTCTAGAATAGTTTACAGCGGGAGTTGGGTACACGTGTTAATCTGAGTACAACTTATCATCCTCAAACAGATGGCAAACTGAACGAACAATTCAGACACTTGAGGATATGCTACGTTCATGTGTGTTAGAGTATGGGGGTTCTTGGGATTCCCACCCGCCGTTGATTGAATTTGCGTATAACAATTCTTATCATTCGAGTATTGGTATGCCACCCTATGAGATGTTATATGGGCGTCGCTACCGTACTCCTACGTGTTGGTTAGAGGCGGGTGAAAAACAGTATGCAGAGCCTGATATTGTACAGATCACTGCGGATAAAGTGGCTATTGCGCGAGAAAAGTTGAAAGCTGCGAGAGACCAACAAAAGATGTATGCTGACCTACGTCGTAGATTTGTTACTTTTGTTCAAGGTGAACTGGTTTATGTGAAGGTTTAGCCTTCGAAGGGGGTTATCCGTTTTGGGAAGCGGGGAAAGCTAGCTCCTCATTATATTGGGCTGTTTCATGTCCTACGGGTGGTTAATGATTAGACGGTTACTCTTGATCTTCATGCGGAATTGTCAGGTATTCACAACACATTCAATGTTTGTTACTTGTGGAAATGTAAAGTGGAGTACGAGAGTCAGATTCTTCCTTTACATGATCTTAAAGTGGATTTAAGCAAGAAATTAGTGGAAGAACCCATTGAACTACTAGATTGGAAAGTGACTAAACTGCGTAAGAAACAGATTCCGATGGTTCTGGTTAAATGGACACACAGTTTGGGTTTAGATTTGATGTGGGAAAACGAGGCAGATATGAAGGCTCGTTACCCTTGATTGTTTGAAAGTGAATAGATTCCGAGGACGGAATCCTTTTAAGAAGGGAGGATTTGTAACATCCTATATTTGGGCCCAGTAATTATTTACGCTTTGGTACTTTAACCCGTGATTATTATATGATTATGGTTATTTAATTATTAGTAATATACTTTAATTAAGTTTTCTATATATATATGTTCGTTTATATATATGTACGGATGTGTGTATGTGCATGAAAATGATTTGGGGTTATTAGGAGTTTAACATCTCATGCTTCTCCTTTTGAGAAACTCATAGGTGGGTATTAATTGCTTAACTTCAGAATTAAGAAACACTTTGAAATCTGAAGTGTGTGTTGTGTGTGTTTTGAGAGAGAAAGAACAAGAAGCATAAACTTGAAATTTGGAAGTGAGAATCTAGTGTTTGTTAACTGAAACTAAAGGTATGATTATGTTCCTTGTTTGATTCTGATCATATTGATATATGATGTTTATACATGTTATTAAAGTTTCCATAGTTGATTTCGAATGAAAATAATGGATTTTGGAAAGTTAAGTCGGCTGGATTTTTGAAGAAGATGATGCAGGTATTCATCGGATGCGACGCGTCATTTGATCGGACGCGCCGCGTCCCTGACAAAGTGGCGGATTCTTGAGAATCCGAAGGTGAAATCTGATGGGTGAAATCCGAAACCCAAAATCCAATACACTGTAATCCCAGAGATCCATAATCCGACAAGATGGAATTCGGGACTTGAAATCCGACATTGAGGTCCGGATTTATGGAAATCCGATAGTTTGGGTTCGACACGACGCGTCGGTTTCTTAGACACAACGCGTCCGCGGTTTTGTGGATTTTCATGTTTGTTTGCATTCTTTAATGCTATGTGTTACATGTATGTACATATGTGAATCTAACATATTTATGTTTGATCAAGGGAGATATAAATATATGTGATTGATATATATTTATGAATCAGTTACTAATTTCAGTTTGTTGTGTTCTCAGGAACAGACAAGGCTCAGTAAAATTAGACCACTAAGTGGAGAGCTGAGAACTCAAGGTGTGTGGATGTTTAATCATAGATGATGTTATTTGTAACTGTTTTGGTTGCAACTGTTTATGGTTTGACGCATGGATGAATTTTATATCTGATAATTGATTAACTGGTTGATTGTTAATTGATTGTTGCGTCAGTGATATGTATACATGTTGGATGGGAAGTCAGTTTCGGCTGGGTTTGTTTGCTATTGGATTATCAGTATTGGGACCTTTTGATGCATTTGTTGCAACTTAAGGATAATACTGCATGAGAATAGCAAATGAACTATCGGTAATCTTTGCTTTGGCCGGCATTGGTTGTATGTTCCTGCAGAACCGCCGGTCTTCCCGGGGCACGATTATCTGTTATTTTTTGTTGTTGATATCATGCGGTTGTGGCTGATATATCTGTTATGGCTTTACTCCATTCACTTAGATTTGTGCTAATCCCCCACCTCTCACTCTTTTTACAGGTTTTCGTTAGTCAGTGGCTCGGCTGAGAGTGGTTAGCTTGGGGAGTAATTGCCTAAGCCTCTGATGTGTTTATTTGTGACGTCTAACACAAGAAAACTCAAGCCATTTTTTTAATACGCATTGCGGAAGCTTAATTACATTAAATAATTGTACATACAAAAAAATATTTACAAAGTAGAAATATTTGTTCTTAAACATCAAAGCATCTGTTTTGGGTGTTACTAAACAAACTGGCTCGTTTCATTTTATACAAAATACGTATCAGAGCGAGGTCAACTTCTCTTTCTACAAAACCAACAAACATAAACCTGCAAAAGCAACTACAGCGGGGAATTAGCACAAAGCTAAGTGAGTAGAGGCTAAACACAAACGCAAACATCACATCAATAACATCAACCATAATGTTTACCATCCGCGGTTAACATTCACTCACCTCTAAATCAACGCGAACTCGGATGTCTAATATCACTGAGTCTTTGGATTGCGTGAAAACACAGCAACAACCAAATCAGTCTCGAATATATAAATATATCTGTCCACATACATTTATATATTTATCATTCACGAACACAAACTAAATCTCATAAGATAGAATAAACAATCAAACAAATACAAGTCAAAAAACAATTGTCGGAACTCCAAACTATCGGATTTCTAGGAATCCGCCAGATTTCAAGTGTCGGATTCGGGGCATCCGATTTCCAAGTGTAGGATTCTGGGTATCGGATTTGTTATATATCGGATTACAATATTTTGGGTTATCCAGATTTCAAAGCTTCCGGATTTCATGACCATCAGTTTATCGGATTCTGGTTTCCATCGGATTCATGGTTTCTTTCGGATTTAGGCTTGTTGGTTTTAAGGTTATCGGATTTAGAAGTATCGGATTTCATACAAGGTCGGTTTTCATCATCTTCTTCCTCACTCATTTCCGACAACATCATCATCATCATTTAAACCTAGAACTTCTAAAATTATCAAAAATTACCAGAAACATGTTTAAACATATACAAACATGTATTCATGTATCACAAACACTTCACAATCATATAAATCTCCAAAACAAACATAATCCACTTTGTAAAATTTCTTCAAAGTTCATTCATGGTGGTACTTCATATAATCATGTTATTCAACAGAAATCATCCCAAGTTAATACTAAAACATGTTAAGAACAAAAATCTAACCTTTACTTGAATTTAAGAACACAAACTTCAAAATCCGATTCCTTGTTTTTCTTCTTATTTTCGGCAGAGGATTTACACACAAAACACACACTACACCTTCACTTTTCTTTTTGATAAATGAGTTGGAAGGTAACTGCCTATACAAGTAGAAATACATATACATTCATACAATATAAGCAGGAGGTGGCTAGTCCACCTCTTGTTTCACATATACACATACACGTATACTTATTTATCAATATACATACATACATACGCATATATACATACTAACACATGCATGCATACAATAATCCTTTTCTAGTTAATTTAATTAACCATATAATCACATTATAACAAATAAACACATATCGCTAATCCGCTAATCTACTAGCCCATGTTTGCGGGTGTTACAAATCACCCCTCCTTAAGAGGATTCCGTCCTTGGAATCCCTTCTTGTATAAACAACTGGGGTACCTATCTCTCATATCTGCCTTAGTCTCCCAAGTTAAGTCAGAATCTAAACTGTGTTTCCACTTGACCAACACCATTAGAATTTGCTTCTTGCGGAGCTTGGTAACCTTTCGATCCAATAGTTCAATAGGTTCCTTTATCAATCTTTCTTCGAATCAACTTTCAAATCGTGTACCGGGAGAATTTGACTTTCATCTTTAACCTTACATTTTCTCAGATAGCAAACGTTGAACGTATCATGAATACTTGCAAGCTCTGCTGGAAGATCCAGTGTAACTGTCTGATCATTCACTATTTGACGAATGTGGAAGGGACCAATAAAACGGGGAGCCAACTTCCCGCGTTTGCCGAAACGAATCATGCCTTTCCATGGAGAGACTTCAGATACACCAACTCCCCCACATCAAACGTTACTGGATGACGTCGTGGATCTGCATACATTTTCTGTCTATCTCTGGCCGCTTTCAACTTTTCTCTGGAAATAGCAACCTTGTCAGCAGTTAACTGAACAATCTCGGGCCCTTCAAACTGTTACTCACCAGCCTCTAACCAACAAGTCGGAGTACAGCAGCGACGCCCGTACAACATTTCATACGGAGGCATTCTAATACTGGAGTGGTAAGAATTGTTATACGCAAACTCTATCAATGTCAGGCGTGAATCCCAAGATCCACCATACTCAATTACACAGGCACGTAACATATCTTCGAGTGTCTGTATGGTTCGTTCCGTCTGACCATCACTCTAGGGATGATAAGCAGTACTCAAGTTAATTCTTGTCCCCAATTCTCTTTGTAAACTCCTCTAGAAGTTAGAAACAAATATGGAGTCTCTGTCAGATACAATAGACAACGGTATACCATGCCTCGCAACAATCTCATCAATGTATAGTTGAGCCAACTTACTCAAAGAAGCCGTCTCACAAGTAGCCAGAAAGTGAGCACTCTTCGTCAGTTGATCCACGATCACCCATATCATATCATGATTCCTCTGAGTATGCGGAAGTTTTGTTACAAAATTCATTGTTATGTGTTCCCACTTCCATTCAAGAATCTCTAACTGTTTCAAGGATCCGTATGGTTTCTCAAGCTCTGCCTTCACTTGCGCACATATATGACATGATTCCACAAAGTTCGCCACATCCGCTTTCATCGTAGGCCACCAGTAAACCACTTTCAAGTCGTTATATATTTTAGTGCTTCCTGGGTGAACTGATAGTCTCGACTTGTGTGATTGAGTTAAAATCAATTTTCTCAATTCTCCAAGCATAGGCACCCACACACGAGTCTTGTATAACTTCAATCCACAAGAATTGTTAATAACTTCATCCTTACGTTTCTTCATCAATCCAGTCTTCAGATTTTCCTCTTTTAAAGCTTCAAACTGAGCAGACTTCAGTCTCTTTACTAAGTCAGATACTATCTCCATACGCATAAACTTGATAGAACTCCCAGCTCCCTTGCGACTCAGGGCATCTGCCACTACATTTGCTTTTCCAGGATGGAATCTGATCTCGCAATCATAATCCTTTATCAATTCCACCCATCGCCTCAGTCTCATATTCAATTCTTTCTGGGTAAATACATACTGTAGGTTCTTGTAATCAGTGCAGATTACACATTTAGTTCCATACAAGTAGTGCCTCCAAAGTTTGAGTGCAAACACAACAGCTTCTAGCTCCAAATCGTGAGTCGGGTAATTCTTTTCATGAGGTTTCAACTGCCTTGAAGCATACGCAATCACCGGATCCCTCTGCATTAACACACATCCCAATCTAGCAAACGATGCATCGCAATATACTATAAAATCATCTGATCCACTTGGCAAAGCAAGGATAGGAGCCTGACACAACAATTGCTTTAGCATCCGAAAAGCTTTATATTGTTCATTACTCCATACAAACTTCATGTCTTTCCGAGTCAACTTAGTCAACGGACCCGCAATCTTAGAGAAATCCTTGATAAATCTGCGGTAGTATCCGGCTAATCTAAGAAAACTCTTTATCTCAGATGTTGTCTTTGGAGCATTCCAGATCATCATTGCCTCTACCTTTGAAGGATCCACTTTCACTCCTACACTACAGACGTGCCCCAAGAACTGGACCTCTCTCAACCAGAATTCGCATTTTGAGAACTTCGCATACAAATGTTCTTTCTTTAGAGTCTCTAAAATTTGTCTCAAATGTTGTTCATGTTCCATCTCAGTCTCTGAATAAATCAGGATATCATTGATAAAAACTATCACAAAATTATCCAAAAATGGTCGACAAACTCTGTTCATAAGATCCATGAATATCACAGGTGCATTGGTTAAGCCGAACAGCATAACCAAGAACTCGTAATGACCATAACACGTACGAAAGGCTGTTTTTGACACACCTTCCTCATAAACACGTACTTGATGATAACCCGTTCTCATGTCAATCTTAGAAAAGAACGAAGCTCCCTGTAACTGATCGGATAAGTCATCAATTCGGGGCAACGGATACTTATTCTTTATTGTTCTCTTGTTTAATTCACGGTAGTCAATACACATACGTAACGTACTATCTTTCTTTTTCACAAATAATACCGGTGCACCCCATGGAGACGAACTTGGACGAATAAAGCCTTTATCTAACAGATCCTGAATCTGCGTAATCATCTCTCTAATCTTTGAAGGTGCCAATTGTTGGAATATGCTCGCTGACACGAATGAGTTAATGGCACTACCGATGAGGTATAGGCCTATTAGGTCACACACCAAGTATTGATTCCGGCAAGACGATCAAGCAAAAGAGAGGGAAAGGCCAAAATGGGTTTTGGCAGGATGGTACACGGGCCGTGTTCCTGAACACGGGCCGTGTCCAGTCCAACGTACACGAGGCGTATTGGCCCAATCCAAGGTCGTGTAGTTTGGGCCTACACGGGCCGTGTAGATGAACACGGGCCGTGTAGTGCCTGTTAGACACGGGCCGTCTTAGCCCAATTGGGGCCGTGGACTTTGGGCCTACACGGCCGTGTAGACCTACACGGCCGTGTAGACCTACACGGGCCGTGTAGACCTACACGGGCCGTGTAGACCTACACGGGCCGTGTACGTTCGCTGTAACAGCAGAATTAATAGCCTTAAAAACTTGGTTTAATGGGGTTAACTTCTCATAATTGTGGTAGACAAAGAGACCACGAGTTATCTGCTCTAGGAGAGGCTTTTGGCTCACACTTTGTCCCTTGGTTGACATTAAAAGTCTCTCTCTCTTGTTCTTGGTGTTCTTGAGCACAAGAAGCAAACATACACACACTTGATTGTTGTTTTGGTGGTTGTACATCAACTTGCTAGCACTTGGGAATCAAGAAAGATTGGGGTGGACTTCATTGGAGGAGTTATTTGTTTGATTCTAAGCCACTTGTCAAGGAAGGTTATTTTGTGTTTTGCACCATTGAGGTATAACCTTTCTTCTCATCTTGTTTATATATTTTAGTTGCAACTCCTTTGTTAGTTTTTTGTCCATGGAAAGTATTCGTTGTTTGGCATCGATTTTTGTTATATACTTTTCTTCCGTTGCTACTTGATTTTGCCAAACGAATACATTCAGTGGTATCATAGCCGTATCTAACATGGCTTTGCACTATTGAGTCTAGAAAAACCATAAAAGTGTTTTTGGATAAGAAAAGTGTTTTCTTAAAATTGGTTTTTCCATTGAGACTCTTGTTGTGCTAGAATAGATTTATTCGTAGACGTGTTAATTTATTCTAGTTTTTATATTTATATATTTGTTGTAACTTGGCATGAAGTGTACACAAATATATACTTATAAATGTATATATGAATATGTGTCTCAAAATGTTTGATACACTAATGCATATGTACAAGGATTTTCCTTTTAGTGCCTTTGGTGTTTTGACAATCATAACTAAAATATAGATATATATTTATATATCATGGTTATGTGTGGCACACCATGTTTCTATTTGATATACTTTGTTTGATTCCGTAACAAGATATGCCCCTAGACCTATGTGTTGTGATGATTGATTATTTTTTGGTTTTTGGCGGCCTGCGTGCTGTATTGTTGTAACAATATTAATTTATATACTTATTGGTGCGGCTTGCACGCCGTTTCTTTTAATCTATGTATTTGTATAAATAGTATAGGATTGCGACCTGCGTGTCGTTTATATATATTCTATGTATTTGTATATAGTATAGATTTAAAACCAAAATAGTCATCGGGGGTCATGGTGATGACGTCTTGGCGAGAAGGAATCAACATGCTATTGGAGGTGTTGGATTCAGTGGGAGCTTATCCAACGAGACCATATCTTGTCCTTAGATTTTTGGCCTCGTTTCCCCGTTGTGGCTCACGGGGAAAACGCATAGGAATTATGGGCATGTTTCTGAATCGTATGTATAGATATTTGAGTGGTTGTATTTTATTATTCTACGCATGGATTAGGATTCACATGCTAGATAATTTTTGTATAAAAATTAAATAAAATACAATGTTTGTTAAAATGGTTAACAATTGCGCGCGAATAGAATTGACAAAGGAAATATAAAAATGGTATTATATTAAAAGTGCTTAAAATCGTTTTGACACTTACTTTGTTAATTCACAAAAGGGTTTTATAAACTGGAAACAAAATCCCGTTTTTCAAAATGTAAATCACGCACCATCCATAAGATGACACCACCCGAATCTAACGAAGCAAGGATGATTGTCGAGCTAAGCACGAGTCATTCCTTGTGTAGTTGTGTGGAAGGTGAGTGGGGTAACTCACATGATTGGTTATCGAGCTAAGCACGAGCCAATTAATGGTCGAGAGTGCCACCCGTGTGTCTTGTCGGACGATTTACAATTTTAGTATATAATTTGTGGTTAGTTGTTGAGCTAAGCACGAGCTAAACAAAAAATATATTTTAAGATTGGTGTAAGATAGGGATCAAACATGCCAACCGACATAATGGATGTCAACGGATCCCGCAAGTATCTAAGAGTTGTAATAGAGATTACAATTGGTAAAATGGTTGCCGGCCTAAATAGCTTCGCCACGTGATCCGTGGTAAACCCGTCACGGTGTGAGGTGAAATAAGGTTCTTAGCCCTTGTTACAAATAAATTGTTTTGTTTAAAACTATGGGTACTTATTTTAACAAGGATTTCCAAACTAATTAAAACTACTTTGCTATTTTAGATGGCGTCTTCTAGCACCACCAACCATTTTTCACTTAGAGTTTTCCTTGAGAAGGAGAAACTCAATGGTAACAACTTCTTGGATTGGTTTAGGCAACTTAAACCTGTCCTACGCCAAAAAGGGAAGATGGTTACTATAGAGGAGGCCCAACCCGAGGCTCCTGCTGCCAATGCCACACGGGTTATCCGAGACGCTTATGAGAAGCGTGTCAAGGATACCGAGGACATTACTTGCCTCATCCTAAGTACTATGATCCCCGAGCTCCAAAAGCAAATGGATCATTTGAGTGCTTTTGACTTGATCGCTCAGCTTAAGGAAATGTTCCAGCAGCAAGCGAGACAAGAGAGGTTTGAGTGTCTTAAGACGGTACTTGGTAGCAAGATGGCCGATGGCGGGAATGTGAGTGCACACGTGTCGCGCATGAAAGCAAACGTGGAGCGCATGGAATGGCTCGGATTTACCATAGGGAGGGAGCTAGCAGTGGATTTGATCCTATGGTCCATGCCTACCGCGTATGATCAATTCGTCATGAGTTATCATATGCATAGTATGGATAAGTCCATCATGGAGCTTCATGGTATGCTTAAGACAACGGAGTCTAGCATGACCAAAAACAAGCCCTCCGTTCCAAATCCCGTTCTTGCTATAAGGGAGGGGCGAATCTAGAAGAAGAAGAGGACCGCTTATACCCCTAAGGGTAAAGGGAAGGGAAAGATTGGCGCTGCCAAGTCTGGCCCCGCTTTGGAGGGTAAAGGCAAGGGGAAGATGGTTCCCCAAGCTAAAACTCCGAACGAAGCGGAATGCTTCTTCTGCGGGAAGAAGGGCCATTGGCGCCGTAACTGCCCGGGGTACCTAGAAGGTCTTAAGAAGCTCAAGGGGTTGAGCATCGCAGGAACTTCCGACTCAGGTACGTACATGATTAACTCGATCATACTTCTACATCTGGCAGTTGGGTATTAGATACCGGCTGTGGCACTCATGTTTGTATTATTGTGCAGGTGCTAAGGACAAGTAGAAGGATGGAGAATGGCGAGCTTGACTTGATTATGGGAAACAAGGATTTTGTCCCGGTCAAGGCTCGAGGAGAAGTTGAATTATCTTTTAATTCCAGTTTTTCCATATTATTATTGAACGTATGCTATTCGCCGCTTGTGGCACGAAACATTATTTCTTTTCATGCATTACACGACAATGGTTTTGGTTTTTCTTTTGACAATGGGGTTATTGTTTGTTTTAAAAATGGTATTTGTTATTTTAAAGCTTATCCTTGTCGTGGTATTTATGAAGTAGATGCGTACGTTAGTGATAATCGTTCAATCATGAATATTGATTCAACGTCTAAAAATGGTTTAGATAAATTGTCTTTGTGGCATGGTCGACTTGGCCATATAAACAAGACTCGTATCGCCAAGCTCCAAGCGGATGGGATCTTGGAATTATTTGACCACGAGTCGAATGAAGTATGCGAATCTTGTTTATTAGGCAAGATGACTAAAGCACCCTTTTCCGGCGTGAATGAGAGGGGAAAAGACTTATTGGACATTATACATTCCGATGTGTGTGGTCCGTTTAAGCACATCACAAGAGACAATTCTAGATACTTCGTTACCTTTATAGATGATTATAGTAGGTATGGGTTATGTCTACTTGGTTAGACAAAAGTCCGAGACCTTTGAGGTCTTTAAGACTTTCCAAAACGAAGTAGAAAATCAATTGGGCAAAAAGATTAAGATACTTAGATCCGATAGGGGTGGTGAGTATCTTAGTCAAGAGTTTCGTGATCATCTTAAGGGTTATGGAATTATCTCACAACTTACACCTCCTAGGACGCCACAATTAAATGGTGTCGCCGAGAGGAAGAACCGAACATTGTTAGATATGGTTCGGTCTATGATGAGTCACACCCAAGTGCCTATAAGCCTTTGGGGTTATGCTCTTGAAACGGCAACAAGAATCCTTAATCTCGTTCCAACGAAGAAGGTCGAGAAAACACCTTTCGAGATGTGGCATGGGAAACCTCCCGTTCTTGCCTATCTAAAGGTTTGGGGTTGTCAAGCCTACGTACGACGTGAGGTAGATGACAAGTTGGAGCCCCGATCCGAAAAGTGTTATTTCATCGGATATCCAGTTGCGGGTATTGGATATATATTCTATAAACCTTCCGAGAACAAGGTATTTGTTGCTCGGAGGGCGGTCTTTTTAGAAAGAGAATTAGTATCCAATCAGCATGGCGGGATTAAGATTGATCTTGAAGAAGTTCAAGAGTCAACGGATGAAAGACCTGACGTTGGCACTAGGCAACAACCTAGTGAGGTTGAGTCTGAGCATGACAATGCGGAGACTAACGTACATCCGTTACCTCCCCGTAGATCCGGTAGAACTCGCCATGAGCTAGAGAGATATGGGTTTCTCATATCTGAGGGCGACGAGTTATTGGTGGATCTTAATGAGCCCACCAACTATCGGGAAGCGGCAGTGGGCCACGAGTCTGCTAAATGGAAGGAGGCAATGGATAACGAGATGCAATCCATGGAGGATAACCAGGTTTGGGAATTGGTTGATCCCACACCCGGTTGTAAACAAATAGGGTGTAAGTGGGTCTTCAAGAAGAAGACCGACATGGATGGGAAAGTAAACACTTTCAAAGCCCGACTAGTGGCTAAAGGTTTCACCCAGACACATGGTGTTGACTATGATGAAAATTTCTCCCCAGTGGCTATGTTGAAATCTATTAGGATACTTTTGGCAATCGCCGCATTTCATGATTACGAAATATGACGCAGCCTGAGGGTTTTGTGCATCCGAAGCATCCTAATAGAGTGTGTAGACTAAAGAAGTCCATTTATGGACTTAAACAAGCATCTCGTAGTTGGAATCTATGCTTTAATGAGAAAATCAAAGAGTTTGGTTTTTCGAAAAGTGTAGACGAGCCATGTGTATACGTTAGGGCTAGTGGGAGCGCCGTTGTTTTCTTAGTCTTGTATGTGGATGATATCCTACTAATTGATAAAGACATTCCAACCTTGCAAAGTGTCAAAACTTGGCTTGGAAAATTCTTTTCAATGAAAGACTTAGGAGAAGCGGCATACATTCTGGGTATCAAGATCTATAGAGATAGATCTAGAAAACTTCTCGGGTTGAGTCAAAGTACATACATTGACAAAGTCTTGAAGCGGTTCAAGATGGAGGACTCCAAGAAAGGAAATCTTCCAATGTCGCATGGACTAAGATTGAGTAAAACTCAATGTCCTAGTTCTCAAGAGGAACTAGAAGTAATGAAGCGAGTACCATATGCCTCGGCCGTGGGCTCGATCATGTGCGCCATATTATGTACCCATCCTGATGTGTCATGTGCTTTGAGCTTGACTAGTAGATATCAGGGAAACCCGGGGCAAGCCCATTGGGTTGCGGTAAATAACATTCTTAAGTATCTTAGGAGGACTAAAGAGATGTTCTTGATCTTTGGTGGTGAGGAAGAGCTCAAAGTAAAGGGTTACTCTGATGCTAGCTTCCAAACTGATAGGGATGACTGCCGATCACAATCGGGCTTTGTGTTCCTATTGAATGGTGGGGCTATTACTTGGAGAAGTTCAAAGCAAGACACGGTGGCTGATTCTACTACAGAGTCAGAATACATTGCGGCAAGTGAAGCTGGTAAAGAAGCTATGTGGATAAGGAAGTTCATCCGAGACCTTGGAGTGGTTCCTAGCATATCCGACCCTATTGAGATCTTTTGTGACAATGAGGATGCGGTAGCCTTGGCGAAGGAACCGAGAGCTCACAAGAGAACGAGGCATATAACTCGTAAGTACCACTTGATTAGAGAGATGGTTGAAAGTGGTGAAGTCGCTATTAGTAGAGTAACCTCGGAAAGCAATTTGACCGATCCGTTTACTAAACCATTGTCACAAGCTTCTCATGATTCTCACACTACGGCGATAGGTGTTAGGTTTGCTCATGACTTGGTGTAGATTTAGTTTTAATTTATTTTTGGACCATTATGTATTTGGGAACATTAAGCAATAATATTACTAATGTTTGTTTCGATTTATATAGTAGAGATCTATATATACGCGTGTTGCGGTTACTCACATTTAGTCTTTATTGTCTTCTATCTTTGCATGTTTAACTTATTCCCTAGATTGTTTTACAATCTTTAAGTCTCCACAATCGGTCATACTTTGTGGGAAGAAAGTATGAATTAAGATTGAGGTAAAGAATTGGTTTTGATAAAATGTGATTTTTCCCTATGCTTGAAAGGGGTTTCAAGTGATTGGAGGACCCGCACCCGAGTTTACTTCATGGTTTTAGTCACAAGTAACTCGGGATGGTAATGATATTTCATCCTTAAACTAGAGATACATGTGATCCCAAAGCATAGGTCTGCTTTGCTTTGATTGTTTTCTAACGCGGTCCGTAACTGGTCGTTATAAGGGAGAGTATTGTCTATGTGGCGGGACTATGTAGTCGAAAGGTATTTGTTCCTCTATGTATAGAGAGAATATCCATGGGCCCCTCGATGATTGAGTGCTGACGTTCATATGCATGGCCGTGCTCAGGTTACATTGATGATGGATCAATGTTAACTTGGTTTGTTGGTCACCACTAATCTAGAATCGAGAAACATAATTGTGAACGATCTGTAGGTTGACTATATTCCATGCCTTGTGTTCACATTGGATATCGCGAACAAAGGGATGTACATGTTCATTTATTTTTAGGACAATCATTTCATGATTGGGGATCTTGTCAAGAGTGGCATACCCTATACTGACTTGGGAGCATAGATGTCTTGCTAGAGGCCGCTCTATGTTTGTGTTATTTTTCGTAGTCATGTCACGTGCAAGTGGGAGTCTGTAGGAATATGCCCGCTGACACGAACGAGTTAATGGCACTACCGATGAGGTATAGGACTATTGGGTCACACACCAAGTATTGATTCCGGCAACATGATCAAGCAAAAGAGAGGAAAAGGCCAAAATGGGTTTTGGTAGGATGGTACACGGGCCGTGTCCAGTCCAGCGTACATGAGGCGTATTGGCCCAATACAAGGTCGTGTAGTTTGGGCTTACACGGGCCGTGTAGATGAACACGGGCCATGTAGTGCCTGTTAGACACGGGCCGTCTTAGCCCAATTGGGGCCGTGGACTTTGGGCCTTCACGGCCGTGTAGACTTACATGGGTCGTGTACGTTCGCTGTAACAGCAGAATTAACAGCCTTAAACACTTGGTTTAATGGGGTTAACTTCTCATAATTGTGGTAGACAAAGAGACCACGAGTTATCTGCTCTAGGAGAGGCTTTTGGCTCACACTTTGTCCCTTGGTTGACATTAGAACTCTCTCTCTCTCTTGTTCTTGGTGTTCTTGAGCACAAGAATCAAACATACACATACTTGATTGTTGTTTTGGTGGTTGTACATCAACTTGCTAGCACTTGGGAATCAAGCAAGCTTGGGGTGGACTTCATTGGAGGAGTTATTTGTTGGATTCTAAGCCACTTGTCAAGGAAGGTTATTTTGTGTTTTGCACCATTGAGGTATAACCTTTCTTCTCATCTTGTTTATATATTTTAGTTGCAATTCCTTTGTTAGTTTTTGGTCCATGGAAAGTATTCGTTGTTTGGCATCGATTTTTGTTATATACTTTGCTTCCGTTGCTACTTGATTTTGCGAAACGAATACTTTCAGTGGTATCATAGCCGTATCTAACATGGCTTTGCACTATTGAGTCTAGAAAAACCATAAAAGTGTTTTTGGATAAGGAAAGTGTTTTCTTAAAATTGGTTTTTCCATTGAGACTCTTGTTGTTCTAGAATAGATTTATTCATAGACGTGTTAATATATTCTAGTTTTTATATTTATATATTTGTTGTAACTTGGCATGAAGTGTACACAAATATATACTTATAAATGTATATATGAATATGTGTCTCAAAATGTTTGATACACTAATGCATATTTGTCGTGACCGAAACCATCATGCCATCAGCTACTTCTATTTCTAAGACATTAGCAAGCTTAATAACAGGTACGTTCGGTTTATCACAGAATTCCACGGAAACAAAGGAGCTATTTGCCCCAGAGTCAAATAATACTCTAGTAGGAGTAGAGTTTATCAGAAATAAACCCGTAATGACATCGTCAGTGGTTGTGGCATCATCCACCGTCATTCTAAACGCCTGACCCTCAGCAGTGGGTGGGTTCTTTCTTTTCTCACCGGCTAAAGATGACCCCCCCAGCCACTCCGCTCATGTCCCAGATCCTGTCTTCTTATTTAGTGGACACTCACCAACTCTGTGCCCTTCCTTCTGACAATTCCAGCATACACTCTTCTAGAATCTACAGTTCTTAAAATCGTGGCCGAACTGACCACACTTCACGCATCTCAGTGTCTGTGGCGTACACTGATCATTATGGAACGACTTGCACCTGCCACACCAAGGTGCCCGTTCGTTAGACCTACCCGAAGTAGGCCTCCTACTCTGTTCTCCCTTCCTGCTACCACTGCTCTGCCATCCCTGCTTATGATGTGTGCTGTAATGTTCAAATCTTGACTTTTGTTTGGAAATCCTCTCCCCACTCAACCTATTTCTCGCAAGTATATCCCCTTCAGCCGATTTGGCTAAAGTGAAAGCCTGGGATAGGGTGGTAGCCTACTTAGTGGCGCTATGGTAATCTGGATGCAAAGCTCCAACAAAGTGAGCAATCTTTGATTCTTCGTCTGGAACCCATTGCTTAACAAACCTCATCTTCTCATTGAACTGATAGATTAAATCATCCACATTCATATTCCCCGTCATTTGTAAATCCATAATTTCCTTCTTGATTTTAGCAGTCTTAAAGGAACTGCAATTTTGCTCGCACAACTTTTCCTGGAATTGACTCCAGGTGATACTTTTCTGCTGCTTAGTAAAGTGCCCAGTTATCGAATCCCACCACACCTTCGCGTCTCCCTTCAACATTCTCGTCGCATATTTCACCTTCAAGTCATTCTCGCAATTACAAGCGTCTAGCGCCTTCACCATTTCTCTCAACCAGTTCAAAGTAATATTGGGATCAGAACTCCCTCGATACTCAGAAGGCTTACAATCCAAGAATTGTTTATATGTGCATGGTTGTTTGTATCCGGGAAACGCAAAAGGATATGCTCCCTGAGGTGCAAACGGATAATAGAATGGTGGTTGCATCATCTGTGTTACTGGTGGTAGGGTTATTGTTACTGGTGCTGTAGTTGCTTGAGTAGGAATCGTAGTTTGTACCGGGGTTGGTTCAGGTTGGGTTTGTTGCTACTGCTCCATACGATGAATTTTATTCCTGAGTTCAACTAGTTCATTTTCCAATTGGTAAACATACTCACTTTGGTCTTCTTCGTGAACTTGACCTGATGTTCGTGCATTTGCTGAATCCAAATTCTCAATCACTGGTGCCTCTGTCGTACTTGGGTCACAGGAGGAAGGATGGGGGTTTCTCTGTCAGACATAATTTGTTACAATCACATCACCTCACAACTCATTAGCATAAACCGTTGGTACACAAAATACTAACTACTACAAACATCTCTAACTCACCCTAATTCCCCCGAAGGAAAGCTTGACCCGTCACGAGCCAAGATTTGGGAATGCAACACTCTAGCCGTGCATGCATCGCCAAACTAAGGCTCTGATACCAAACTGTAACACTAGAAAACTCAAGCTGTTTTTTTAATACGCATTATGAAAGCTTAATTACATTATATAACTGTACATACAAACAAATATTTGCAAAGTACAAATATCTGTTCTTAAACATCAAAGCATCTGTTTTGGGTGTTACTAAACAAACTGGATCGTTTCATTTTATACAAAATACGTATCAGAGCGAGGTCAACTTCTCAACAAACACAAACCTGCAAAAGCAACAACTAAGAGGAATTAGCACAAAGCTAAGTGAGTAGAGGCTAAACACAAATGCAAACATCACATCAATAACATCAACCATAATCTTTACCATCCGCGGTTAACGTCCACTCACCTCAAAATCAACGCGAACTCAGATGTCTAATATCACCAAGTCTTTGGGTTTCTTGAAAACACAACAACAACCAAATCAGTCTCGAATATATAAATATATCTGTCCACATACATTTATATACTTATCATTCACGAACACAAACTAAATCTCATAAGATAGAATAAACAATCAAAAACATACAAGTCTAAACACAATTTTCAGAATTCCAAACCATTGGATTTCTAGGAATCCGCCAGATTTCAAGTGTCGGATTCAGGGCATCGGATTTCCAAGTGTAGGATTCTGGGTATCGGAATTGTTATATATCGGATTACAATATTTTGGGGTATCCGGATTTCAAAGCTTCCGGATTTCATGACCATCGGTTTATCGGATTCTTTGTTCCATCGGATTCATGGTTTCTTTCGGATTTAGGCTTGTCGGTTCTAAGGTTATCGGATTTAGAAGTATCGGATTTCATAAAAGGTCGGTTTTCATCATCTTCTTCCTCACTCATTTCCGACAACAACATCATCATCATCATTTAAACCCAGAACTTCTAAAATTCATCAAAACTTACCAGACACATGTTTAAAGATATTCAAACATGTATTCATGTATCACAAACACTTCACAATCATATAAATCTCCAAAACAAACATAATCCACTTAGTCAAATTTCTTCAAAGTTCATTCATGGTGGTACTTCATATAATCATGTTATTCAACAGAAATCATTCCAAGTTAATACTAAAACATGTTAAGAACAAAAATCTAACCTTTACTTGAAATTAAGAACACAAACTTCAAAATCCGATTCCTTCTTTTTCTTCTTATTTTCGGCAGAGGATTTACACACAAAACACACACTACACCTTCACTTTTCTTTTTGATAAATGAGTTGGAAGGTAACTGCCTATACAAGTAGAAATACACATACATTCATACAATATAAGCAGGAGGTGGCTAGTCCACCTCTTGTTTCACATATACACATACACGTATACTTATTTATCAATATACATACATACATACATACATACGCATATATACATACTAACACATGCATGCATACAATAATCCTTTTCTAACTAATATAATTAACTATATAATCACATTAAAACAAATAAACATATATCGCTAACCTGCTAATCTACTAGCCCAGGTTTGCGGGTGTTACATGACGAGCCGTAGTTTTGTAATACTGATATTTTTAAACTGGTTGGCTTTGTAAACAGTTGTTTGCGTGCAGTTGTAAATACTTTTAGTATTTAATCGCTTCCGCAGTGTATTTTAAATGAAAATTTTGGGTTAAAAATACGATTTTATAATATTAAAATCAAATTTTTATAAAAAAATCATATTGGTAATCATTCATTAATTCATTTGAAAAATCAGATTTCTATAATAAGAACAGAGTTATATATATATTTGCAATAAAAAAACTGATTGATAAAAAGAGAAAAAACATATTGATATATTTGCATATTTCATTAATTCATATACATATTGATAAAAAAAAAAGCATGATAAAAACAGAAAAAAACAGATTGATATATATTTGTTGTACAAACAGATATCATTCTGCATTCATGATTCATCATAAACATAATACATACATGATAATTGATACAATGATATATTTTTCATATAATTTTACAAAAAAAAACAGATTGATATATATAGTATATTTCATATTTGCGTGTACAAACACTTAAACAGATTTCATGATTTCATTCTACAATCATGATTTATCATTCATATAAGTCATATAAAAAATATCATATATTCAGGTTTCATATACAAATATGAAATATACAATCGACTGTCGACAAACGATGAAACGAATGAACGATTAGTACTTCAAAGAATCAAAGAACAAGCGGTACAATTACAAACCTTTAGACTTTCGGTGAATGACTGAACGGCCGATGACCAACGTGGTGAATTGGTGCTTCAAAGACGACAGTTCACAGTTGACAAACGACTAAATGAGTAGCCGACGACGATGGGATTGGGGCATGATTGCAAGAACTTAGGGCATGAAAATGAAACTCAAGAGGAGAGAGGAGATTATACTGTATACGGTGCCACACTGACACGATGGATCTGATCTTGTCGAAATCGAGATGACAGATAACTATATCGCCATTTGTGTCTCGACTCTTGAAGTCCATCATTCGACTTCGCCTTTGCCTCTTTGGTTTTTTTCCCTACAGCCTGCCCTGTTGTCGACTAACGAAATAATGCCTCTTCGGTCTTCGGTTCTTCCCCTTTTGATTTCTCCGCCCTTTCTCCAGCTCCCAAGCCCAAGGCCTAGATCTATAAATAAAATAAACCTATGTATACATATATAGTGGGCTATATATTTGATGCCTTTAGCCCAACTGTTTCCCTGAGCTTGTGCACAGCCTGCACGTGCATTAGGCCGGCCCTGCGCGACCATCAAATAGATCGGGACGTGACGAGACGAGACGTTGACATCAAAATTTCAAACTTTAAAAGAGTTTCGGATCGCGTCAAACTCACCTATCGCGATGCGACGCCCCTGTTTTCAGTTTTTTATATAAACGCAACTACAGATCTGTTTTAGGGTTAACAACCCAACTTATACTACCCAAACGCTGCCAAAACTCGTCCAAAAGCATTCCGGGGGCTGCGGAGCTCACCTCTTGAGGATTGAAGCTTGTTTATTGAAGGATTTAGCTTTTGATCATTCCGGTTCTATCATTCTATCCATTTATCTTCTGTTTACAAATTTTTCTTGATTTCCAGCAGTATTTTATAATGTTTCTTGGCTGATTTTTCATGTATTCCTCCGTAGAGGAGATGGATTCTTTGAAAGTTAATTGCTTTTTGTGTTTATGATGCTAGATTTCATATATTTATCAATTTTAGTTCTACCAAAGATCCACATGTATTCTAGATCTTTTTTGCATGTTTATATTCTGAGTTTGCATGAGTAGGAGGACCAATCCGCTTGTGTGGCTTTTATCATGACTATTTAGGACCAATAAGTAGTTTTGACTAGTGATGGACCAAATCCTAGGCTTAAACATGAAAACAAAGGAACTTTAATGTATGTGCAATTGCATATGATGACCTTTATATGTTAATTGAATGGTTTGTTGATTTAGACAATCATTAAAGATAGAATCTTGATTGATACGAACTAAAAAGACTAATCTTGCTTTAAATTGATTCCTTGACCATAGGGTTAGTTAATTGTACGATTATAGGGTTAGATATTCGGACCAAGAGTCTAATCACTATAGGAATCAGTATATAATATTTAGTTGTGTGTGCACTTAATTGATTGACTTGAAGAGATTTTCATTAAATCTAGGGAGGGAATCTTTAAATTATAAGCTTAATTCCAATAGAGTTTGTTGCTTTTCACTTTCTTTGGTTTCTTCTTGGTTGTTGTTGCATTATTTAGTGAGTTTGATCATAAAGTTTGGATCTTTATTACTAAGATTCTAAATACCCCCTTTTATTGTTTTAAATTAGTTTAATATTTAATTAGTAGAGTTATATTTAAAATCATACTCGTTGCCCAAGTATTCGACACCCGTACTAATTTACTATACTACGATACGATTAGGTCATCTTGCCTATTTGTGTTGTAGTCGTGCTAAATAATTTGGATTTTATAAATTTAAAACCGGTACGCTATACGCACATCCGTTACTCTTTTGATTTCATCACCGAACATGGATTAAAATCGAACAAGGGTTAGGGTTAGGGTTTGTTCTAAACTGGTGGATGAGTTCATCCAAATAGAACTCAAAATCGCCGTTTCCATATCTTCAAATACCACCACCGCCACCATCTTCTTCATTATCAACCACCACCATTGAATCACCACCACTTGATGTGAAAGTGCCGGCCACCACCATCGATTTTCAGGTTTCTTACGAAACATCAGCCATCGCTTGATGTGCGAGCGCTGGCTACCACCACCTTCAAACATCAAGGCGTCAAGCTACTCCAGGTACCTCATACTCGCCGATTTGATAAATAGAGGAGAGAAAATCCTAAAGTGAAGAACTCATAAATCCCAAATCCGGATTGTTTTTTCTTCTTAGTTGATCAGATATGTGGTTGAATTCTTGTTAGGGTTTAGGCAGCGTCGGTGGTGGTTGAAAATCAGTGGAAGTGGTCAAATTCATGTTAGGGTTATCGTGGCAGCGTTGATGGAGGTGTTGATGGTGGTGGTTGAAGATGAAGGAGATGGTGGCAATGGTGGTGGTGGTGGTTGAAGATAGAGGTGGCGGTGGTAGTGGTGGTTGAAGATGGAGGTGGCGGTGGTAGTGGTGGTTGAAGATGGAGGTGGTGGTAGTGGTGGTTGAAGAAGGCGGTGGTGGTAGTGGTTAAAGAGGTGGTGATGGTTGTCACACCCCGCTAAAGCGGAAATACGAGGTGTCACAGCACAAGATATCATCGCACAAGGTAAATAGATAATAACCATTAGATTAAATTAACAAAATATGTAGTTCGGATGAAACATAAATAAAGGTTACATATCTGAATAATATTTAAAGGACATTGTCTTGTACGATGCGTAAATGAAATAGATAATGTTTATATAAAATGTGACGATGAAGATGAAGATGCCACATATCATGTTTGCAAGCATAAGGTACCTAACGGCGGTCACCTGAAAGCACGGGTAAAAGAAAAGGGTCAACTACTAGAGTTGGTGAGTTCATAGGTTTTAATGTATGCACAAAACATCTTTTAAATGAGAAAAGTTTAAATAATTGATGGAAGTTTTTGGATAAAAATTCAAGTATGAAATAATGATAGAAGATGTATTATATTGCCCAATACGTTGCACATGGTAGTAATAGACTATGATGATTGTTGCTTGAGCCATTATCCAACCTAGCCGACAACCAATTGCCCATGATAAACCCAACGCCTATATTAAATGACGTTAGTAGTGGTAAAGTACATCTATAGTTCGTCAACCATAAATGGGAGACGTCGGAATCTCCAAATAGCGCTACTTACAAATACCATCGGCTCACTAGCGGAGTTAAGGAATAATGTCCAATGAAAGGGCCTTACAACGATCACCCAAGCACATCAAAGAATAATACCATAAGTGCTCAAAATAATATTTGAAATAAATAAGAAGATAGGCAATAAACTTTTCATGAAACGTATACACATGCTTTCACCCCAAAATAATATAAAATACGGTAAAAAGGGGCTATGATACTCACTTGGTATGCAAAGGTGTTTACTTGTAAGGATTTCTTGTTCCTACCGAAGCTCCTTTCCTAATATAAGAGGTATGTAGCTCTATTAGACTTATTTTATTTATTATTTTGTATTATTTATTTGTTGTTAACTTATTTATTTAAATAGTTAAAGGTTGTCTCTATTTTTCCATAAATCATAAGTGTTCACTGGAATTTTTAGTTCTTTAAGTTGAACTTTAAAAATTAAAAACTGTAATTTAGGAGTCATATTAAGGCTTGATATTTTAATATAATCTTAATACATGTTTCTAGAATGTCCAGTAAAAATATAGGAATTTATAATCCATGTTTAGTATTTTTAATAATTAAAAGTGTATAGGATGTCCACTGATCAGTGTCTGGATGACATGTTGTTACTAAAACGTCTGTTTAGGTCTCATACGACCTCCTTTTTACATGATTCAAAATGGGAAATAACCACGACTCAAAGATTAAACTTTTAAAAAAAACTAGATGTATTTTGACCCAAGAATGAGTAAGTTACACGCGTTTAAAGTGTACCCTTCTAAATCTGCCAGATTTCCAGATTCAACATATGGGTCTTTTTAAATATGTTTTAAGGATCAAACGTTCATGAAAATTAGTGAATCCAGGTTTAAATGAAAGGTAACACTTTAAACTAAGATTAGCAAAAAGAATCAACTGATTTTGATACCTAGAACTCCAGATATAACAAAAACAAGTGGAGAGTTCTAGCATCAGAATCTGCCAGATTTATTATTCTTTTTGCTTATGGGTCATAACTTTAATATAACATGTTTATATTCATGATTAATCATCTTGTATGAGTATAAGCTTTGATAATCCATGTGTTCTTACAACAATGGTAGGATGATACACATTTTATGTGTTCCTTACAACATTTGTTAAGATGAAACACATGCATGATCAAAGTCTTATTTTCTTGATTTTTAGTTGATTAAGTTCCATACAACAATGGTAGGATGATGCACATTTCATGTGCTCCTTACAACATTGGTAGGATGTTTATATTTACATGATTATAGATATATATAAAAGAAATAAGATGAACATCAAAGAAAAAAAGAAGAAAGAAGAAAAGAAGAAAGAAGAAAAGAAGAAAAGTAGAAGAGTAGAGATGAGTGTGTTATGATCATCTTACCAACTCTTTTCTTTGATTATGTGTTTGATCTTTACAAGATAAACAAGACTTGGATGTTCTTGGGAGATTTTTGTTGGTGAAAGAAGAAGAGAGAAAAGAGAAGAGATGGAGTGTGGTGGTGAAGGAAATGATGAAGAGTAGTAGGGGGCTTATATAGAGCATGGGGGAGATCAAGTGGTGATTCTTGGGAAGAGAAGGAGGCAAGAGAAAAGAGATGGGGGGTTTCTTTTATTTTTTTATTTTTTATAAATTATGTGTAATTAGTTTAAATAAATTTGTATAAATGGTGATTTTGTTTAAATCTTTTAATTAACAAAGTTTTAATTATTTTGATGAGTTTATATATATATATATGTTTTATATTTTAACTTATTTATATTTATTATGATGTATTTAATTATTTTTTATTGTTATTATTATTATTATTGTATATGATTTGTAATTCTTGACTTTTAATAATTCGATTTTTTGAGCTCGGGAAGGTTCTAACCATATAGGCGGGATTTCTACGAAATCTAATATTATTATGGATGTATTTAAGTCATAAATACTATTTTTAGTCATACTAGGCTTAAAATTAGAATTTCTAATGGCTAACGTGGGAAATTTGTTGCCGAATGTCACAATGGTGGTGGTTGAAGATGAAGTAATTGATGGTTTTTTTCATGCATTCTTCTTTTATTCATCAAATAATAATAATAATAATAATAATAATAATAATAATAATAATAATAATAATAATAATAATAATAGAAAAAAATGTGGTTGACTAGTAAACTTGTAATCATAGGTCATATTACATTAAACGTAATTCCGGGAAGTCTAATTCATTTTTGCGAACTTTCTTTAGTTTGTTACACGGAATATTAAACGGGATAGTTCACTGCATTTCGATGCACGTAACCCTATTAAAAACGCATAATTTATTTTCAAATCGCAATCCAAAACACCCCCTTAGAGGGTGTTTGGGATTGTGTTTAAACATTGATTATCTTATTATTGTGATTTGAAATTGTAAATAATTAGTTTAAAGTGTTTAGGGTTGTGTTTACAAAAATCAATTATTTGTGTTTTGGAGACTATAAAAAGCAGTTTTGAGAATCTACTTTTGAGTTGATTTTTCAAAGTGATTATTTGATTATTGTGATTTTACTCTTTAAAAATAAATTAATCTACTTTTTAAAGCACTAAAAAAACCGATTATCTGATTATTATGTTATGAAGCAGCATAATAAAATCCAATTACTATTATTCAATAGCACGTTCTCTTACAACTGATTATGTGATTGTTGTTGTTGTTGTTGTTGTTGTGTGTCCCTTGTGATCCAAGCCCCGATGAATTGCAATAAAAACTATGAAGAATATAGAGAGAATCTCGATTTTCACACTAAGAACACATATTTATTTCTATTAAACTTCGTAATCCATACCTAATACATTAGGTCATATTCCTATATATACTCCTAAGAGTATATTTACATTTTCGGTCCCTTAGCTTGTATTTAATACAAGCTTCACACATAATGTAAACTTATATTTTTATACAATATTTAATCCTAACAATCTCCCCCTTTGTATAGAAATAAAAGTTGTGTCTTTTTAGCATATGATGAACATAACAATCTTCTTTTTTTACTGCATTTCTCTTGAAGCTTTTTGGGAATCTTTGGTCTTTGTCTGAATGTCTTCACCTCTTGCAGTGTTCAAAGTGCTAACGAGAGTTTGAACTTGGAAGCGTGTTTTGATATCCTTGTTTTATCTCTGTCTTTGTAAACATATATTTCTTCTTTGTATACATCAATATCCTCCTTTGTACACATTGGACGATCTTCCCATTTATCTTGCACCAGTAACCAAGAGTGAAAAAACCTTTGGTTGTATTGATCAATTTTATATGTAGTGGTTTTCATCATATTCTTTTTCTGATCTTGAGTTATCTGAACTTCATATAAGCTTTGCTTTAGGGAAAATCTTTTGTTCTCTTCCCCTAGGATGTAGCATCCTCTAAAATGTAGCTCTTGATCTTTTATCTCAATTATGTCAATTTTGTACAACAATTATTTTTCTTTTTCTTTTCTTCTTTTCTCTTCTTTACCACCCCTTGACTTATCATATACTAAATACATTTAAACTCAGCTTTTCTTTTAGCTTCTCCTCAATACTTGAATCTTATCCCACTTGACCAACATAGAATCAACTAAAATTTTCTTCCCTCATGTGATATTAATGAGAAATTGTCTGTAGAATATTTTGTTGGAATATGCCCTCAGATACACGTGCACTAGCATCACTGCTGATGAGGTACGGGCCTATTGGGTCACATGCCAAGGGTAGATTCCGGCAGCACAACCCAAACATGAGAGAATATGAAATTAGGGTTTCCGGCGACCTTCACGGGCCGTGAAGAGGTCGAGAAGATAAACCATCCACAAGGCTTCACCACCCGGACAAGTAGTCGTGGGAGCAGTGCCTTCACGAGTGCTTCACGGCCCGTGAGAGCCCATGAAGGCAGGCGCCATACTTTTATTGGACCACTCGTTGGCCCAATGGGAGTATGCGGTGGAATCCGGCCTATAAGGCCTTCACGAGTGCTTCACGGCCCGTGAGATCCCGTGAAGACAGAAGTCAAAGTGTCACCTTGATTTTATTGGACCTTTGTCATGGTCCAATGGATGAGCGACAATTTGGCCGACTCTGGTTGCCTTAGAACGAATTCCAGCCCTTATAAAAGGCACATATGACTCTCAATCAAAATCTCTTGCTGCTTGATACACATAACACTCCTATATGGTTCTTGAGCTTCTCGTAAGATGGATGAGTGTGTAATCTCGTAAAGGCAAGTGGTTCTTGTGGTAGTGGCTGCTCCAGATTCACGAAGACAACGTGTGGTTCGTGTCTCGGGTCGTTAGCAAGACGGAATCTCGGCTACTTGGTGTGGACTATCAATAGAGGAGCTCGGATTCGAGTTCTTGAACATCTTCCTAGCTCGGTGGATAGCTCCAGCCCCGTGATGGTATATTTCTCCTCCCTCTCGTTTGTTTTTAGTTGCTATATTCATTTGTAGTCATGATCCCCACTTGGGGAATACATACATGTCGCTTTTAATACCCGAAAACCACGGTTTTTGATGTCGTTGCTTCCGCTGTGTACGGGTGTTGGCATGCATGGATCTCCTACAGTGGTATCAGAGCCTAGGCTACAAAGATATAGCACGAAAATGGCTCAAAAACCCGTTTTTGGAATATTCGTTTTTCTGACCAGTAGGCCTTCACGGGTCGTGAAGGTTTCTTCACGAGTCGTGAAGGCCACACGACCAGTATTCATGAGGGGTCTGGTCGTTGGAAGTGTTTTCAGGCTTCACGAGTCTTTATGGCCGTGACCGGTCGTGAAGCTCTTGGGCTTCACGAGCCGTGAAGGGTCGTGAAGACTCTCGTGAACAGTATAGTCGTGAAACTTGGTTTTTAGGCTCACGAGCCCTTTCTGTCCCGTGAACGGTCGTGATGCCCTTGGGCTTCACGAGCCATGAGGGGTCGTGAAGGAGCTCGTGGGTAGTTTTTGTCCTTAAAAGAATTTTTTCTGGTTTTCCGGGTCATGGAGGAGTTTCTGGCAGATTCCGTTTGGTTAACCCCTCGTAATATTTTGGTACAAATATGGGTATGTAAGGTATGGTCTTGGCATGAGATGCATACATGCATACACATACGTTGTGTATATATGAATATGGGTATAAAAGTTGGTTTTGTGCCCTAATGCATATGTACAAGAATCTCTTTGTTGTGCCTTGAGTGTTTGTGTTGGAAATTCATACCGAAATATTCCTTTGGTCACGGTTTTGGCACACCGTGTTTTGTGGTTGTTGTTTGTTGCTTTTAGTTGGTAACCATCGCCCTAGACCTTGTGGTTGTGCCTTGTGGTTTGTTTGGTTGTTTGGATTTATTTGGTGACCTTAGTGTGACATGTGATGTAATTAATTATTTATTCATTTAGTATGTAATTTATTATCGCGGCTTGCATGCCGTTTCATTTATCCATATGTACTTGTACTAGATTGATAGGAAGCGCATGGTTTGCATACCATTTCCTTTATTTTGTACTTGTGTTTTGAAGACCACAATCAAGAGTCAAGAAGAGACGTTTTGAAGACCTTGGATCCGATTAGTCCCGATGGAGGTAGCAGATTCAGTGGGAGCACTCCATGGTCTAGGTTTGTGTCCTTAGTAGACCTAGTCCTCCCGGCTAGGCTCGCGGGTAGGGAGCATAGGTTTTTTGGCATGGTTACCAACCCCTTTGTATGCGTGTGATGTAATTTATATTTCTTGCGTGGTTTTTTATGTTTCTTCGCATGCTTGATAACTTTTCTAAGTTAATAAAATCACAAGAGTTTCTAAATTGGTTAACAAACTCTTGCGCGTACATGATTAACAAGACAATATAAACTTGGTATTATATTTAAAGTGAAAATCGTTTTTGTCACTTACTTTGTTAATCAATTATTAAAACTCGGTTTTAATCAAGAAACAAAAGCCCGTTTCCTAAAACGTAAATCTTGCACCATCCATGAGATGACACAACCGATTCTAGTGAAGCATGGGATAGTTGTTGAGCTTAGCACGAGTTATTCCATGCGGATCTGTGTGGAAGGTGAGTGTGGCGACTTGGGGTTGTTGGTTGTCGAGCTTAGCACGAGCCAATGATTGTCGAGTTTTCTACCATGTATCTTGTTGGACGATTTACAATTGCAAACTAAAATCCTTGTGTGATTGTCGAGCTAAGCACGAGTCAACCAAGAATTTTAATTTGGGATTGGTGTAAGTAGGGATCAAACATGTCAACCGACCGTTTTTTGTCATTGGATCCCGCAAGTTTCTAAGAGTTGGAATAGAGATTGCAATCGGTAAAATGGTTACCGGCCTAAATAGCTTCATGAAGTGATTCGCGGTAAACCCGTCATGTAGTGGAGTAAAATATGGTTCTTAGCCCTTGTTAAGATAATTAAAACTTTATGGGTAAACGAGGATTTTATCAAACTAACTAAAACTTGTGTTCTTGTGTTAATAGATGTCAAACCATAATAACACCACGTCAAACAATTTGCTTCGTATGTTCCTATATAGGGAGAAACTCACGGCAGTCAACTTCGTTAACTGGCTTAGGCAATTGAGAATTTTTCTTCGCTGTGAGTCAAAGTTCCACATCCTTGAGGGACCTCTTCCGGAGCCATCTGCTACCGACACAACTTGGTCTGTCTGATACACGTATGAAAAGCGTGTTGAGGACACACACGATGTTGCCTGCCTCATGTTGTCAACTATGAGCTCGGAGTTGCAAAAGCACTTTGAGCACATGAGTGTGTACGATATGATGAACAAGTTGAACGACATGTTCCAACAACAAGTTAGGGAGGAACACTATGAGTGTGTTAAAAACCTAGTCAGTTGTTGAATGCAAGAAGGTAGGAGTGTGAGTGCCCACGTCCTTATGATGAAGGCGTACGTGGACCAAATGGAGAGATTAGGTTTTCCCATTGGGAGGGAACTTGTTGTGGATATAGTACTCCAGTCCCTACCTGCATCATATGATCAGTTTGTCATGAACTATCACATGCATAACATGGTGAAAACCTTAGGTGAATTACATGGTATGTTGAATACTGCGGAGTCTGACATGGCCAAACATGAATCCACCTCTTCCATTCCTACCATGAGTTCTAGGGAACAAGAGAAAAGGAAGAAGAAACCGACACAAACAGAAAAGGTTGGAGTGTCTGAGCCTATCCTCAACGTTGAATCTAAGGACATAGGTTATGTGCCTCATGAAGAGATTGAAGGAGTGGTTTGCTACTTCTGTGGAAGATTTGGAGATTGGGGCCGTCACGCATACCGAACGTGCCGAGAGGATATTAAACTTCTAAGGAAAGAGAGAGTTAATTTCCCCTCTCAAGGTACATTCATGATTCATTGCCAATTCTTCAATTTCGCTGGGTTGTTCACCCAAGCTAATTAACTCACGTTTGTCACAAATTTATTTTGTTACAAAGTGTAGGTACCATTTAAAAGAATAAATAAGAGCATGAAGAACCGGATCTCTAAAAGTGGAAACTTGATAGATCGACCTCTAAAAGAGAATTGGGAGTTTTGATCTCACCTATTCTTACCGGTTTAATTATTACTTTATTTTGATGCCCTGCGAGGCAAGTTAAGTTTTTGTTGTATGTTCATGAAGACGATGGATGAGATTTTGAATTTTGGGTTGTAAAAGATTTTTCCGCTTTACTTATTCGATTTCGAAGTTTGTTCATGTCATAGCTTATGTTTTATTTTGGCCTTCAAGGCGCATCATTCTACATTTGATGACGATGAATTCATACTTGAAATTTGAATCTTGTTTTTGAAAAATATTTGTTGATTGATAAAAAAAAATTAAAAATTATCCATGTCACGACATACATGTTACAAGTAATAATTAATCATGAATGATTGATTCTAAGTCCAAAATAGTTTGGATTAGTTGGCTATTTGTCATAATCTACATAACGATATAAATAAGACAAGTATCGCCTAGATCCATGTGGTTAGGATCTTGGACTAGTTTAACCTCGGGTTAAACATTTGATGCTAGTCTTATCTATTAGGGTAAGATGATTATGAAACCTTCACGGTATATGAGAGAGGGATGCTAGCTTGTAAGAATTGATCACCTTTGGTGGATAATCTGTACAAGCACATAACAAAGAGAAACTAATTAAAAGAATCAATTGGGACATAAAGATAGGATGCTTAGATCTAGTTGAGATGCTAAGATACCTTTAATCTATATCAATGACCACATTATGAATTACGGGATTATCTCACAATTCATTCCTTAACATAGACACATTTATACATGGTGTCACGTTGAAGGAAACCGGATATTGTTGAAAATGATCCGGTAAATAATGGGTCAAATATGTGTATTCGACTTGTTAGTATACACATTCAATGTGACGAGCCAAGTCCTTAATCTTAATCCAACTTGAAAGTCTATTTAGCACCTTATGAGATATATCTTGAAAGAGTTATTTGCTTGTATATATCAAAGTTTGGAGATTTTCAATCTACATATGGTGGGAGATTGAAGAACTTAAATGGTGCTAATACATTTAAAAGGTTCTTATAGGTTTTGGATATTTGACCTTACGAGAACAATGTTTTGTTGCTCCAAAGGAAGATAATAACTAAAGCATTCCAGTGGAAGAACGTGCAACTTAAATGAAAGAGTTGATGTTGGCACTAGCATATAATCAAATATCGGCATGAGAATTCCGGTTATCCTGACCATGAGTAATTACTTTCAAGGCTGATAGAAGTCATGTAGCCAAAGAGATATGGGTTCCTCACATCTAAGTGGCAATGACTTGATGGTGAGTCTTGTTCATATCACCATCTATCGGAAGACATAGTGGGTCCTGTGTTCACTAAGGTTATAATAAGTAATTAATCATGAGATGAAATCCATTTTAAGTATGCGAATACTTTTCTTAGTTCCATACCAAGGTGCAAACCGAGATGGTGTAAATGGAATTAACATGGATTGTATTGTAGACTACTTCAAATACCGACTACGGGTAAAGGTTTCATGATGGTTATTGTAGAAACTGTTGGGGTTTGTTCTGTTTTTCAAAATATATTTTAGCAACGGAAGCATGAAAAACAATTTTAAACTTTTTAAAACTCCCCACCAATGATCCATATGCAAGCCTTAAGAAACAAAACAACCATAGGGTGTTTAGAACTACAACCTTTGTAGCGTGATAAAACCGTTGGTGAAGTGGTTGATCAATGAGAAGCCAAGTAGAGACTTCCTCCAAGGTATCCACAAATCAATGAGTCCAACACCTCCAAGATACTAGTCTCTCCAACCCTTGAAATTCAAGCAAGCAAGCAACAACCTCTTGTTCTTCTTCTTGAACTTACTATGTATGTATATGAGTATGTATTCTAGTATCACACTTTGCCCACTTGAAGAACACCAATACTATAAAGTAAGGATGTTTTTAAGTATCTTAGAAGACTTAGAACTTTTCTTTTAAGAATAGCAAAGGTGGTAGCATGTTCATCTTTATAAAAAGGACCATACATGTATATAAAACCAAGAAAAACACAACAAGAGGGAGGCCCCTCCTTTGGCCTATTGTTGGCCGTAAATTGGGAGGGGGAGGAGGGTCCACTCTTGCTTGTTTTGGTTGAAGATATCTTAGCTCCAATCTTGGTTAAGATACATGCAAGAAAGTCAACATGGCCCCCTTTATGATTTATGTGTGGATTTCTAGTTATTCTTTTAAATACATAAAAGAGTATACTATATCTACCATACATAGCATAAAATACATCTACATATATTTTATATACATACTTGATTGTTACTAGTAACTCTTTACTTGTAACAAGGATATACATACATTTATATAATTTGTTACTAGTAACAATTTACTTGTAACAAATATATATATATATATATATTCATGCATATATATAAAATCATATGTTTATATTTATGAATTTGGTATGCATTACCTTATATCAATATATAAGGGTGATATTATTATTTCACATAAATAATAATATGCAACAATGCATATATACTTATATATATAATGAGTTGGAAACATATTTAAATCATATTCAAATATGTAATTGGTGTCCATTGATGGTAAATGTGTGGCCCTATGGGTTTATTTATTATCAGTAATATCGTATTAATTTGTGTCTTGTGCACATAGAACCAACAATCTCCCACTTGCACAAGTTACAACTTCAGCCGATATAGACAATGGTAAGAACGTCTAGCAACATCACATTGCCCCTAATAATAAATAAAGTGTGTTGATCAACACTTTCACCATCAAAATTAACTCACTAGCTACAAATCGTTTTTATAGGTAAGTCATCAATTATCCCTTTGTTTTAACATCTAGTTGAACATGAGACATGGATCGTCATCAATTCTCATATAATGTTCAACTTGTTTTAGGGCCCAGAGATATTATACTCCCAATTAAATAAGAGAAACAAATTCCATCTTGGCCACATACGTCTCTTATAAGACTCATATCATACCTAATAATGGCCTTTATAACTACCCGGTTAAAGATAGCATTTAACCACATTAAAGCATGATACTCCTCATACTCGAGTCCCAATATGTGTCTCAGGTCTAAGGATACAAAGATACCACCTTTTTCTCAAGATTTACTTATGACACTGATCCATGAAGCGATCTTAAGAGCGGGTCATGTCCAATGTTCGTTCCCTAACAAACATTAGTGAATTTGGCTGCAAACCCTTTTGCCTACTTTCATCACGAATGAAAGTCAACCATCCATTCACATTAGTCTTAATTCATAACTATTTCCATAGTTATAACCGACTATGGACGTTTTAGAATAATGAATTATTCATGGATTTAAACATGCTAATAAAGAACACAATAAATATTAATGAAGTGATCATATCCCATACATCATTCAGATAAAATAGATATTGTCATAATGTTCCAAAATATCCAAATACTAAATTACAATTCAAATCCAATCCCTTGCAAAGAGAAGACCTATTGCCCTAGTATGAGACTCATGCTTAGTCGAGGCAAGAGGTTTCGTAAAAGGATCTGCAAGATTCTGATCTGTATGAACTTTGCGAATACACACATCTCCTCTATCCACTATATCCCGTATGTAGTGGAAACGCCTGAGGATGTGTTTGGTGCTGTGATGTGATCTAGGTTTTTTGCCTGGGCAATAGCACCTTCATTATCACAAAATATCTCTATGGGGTCTTGAATGCTTGTTAATACCCCAAGGTCAGCAATGAACATCTTCATCCATGCAGCTTCTTGTCCAGCCTCAGAAGCAGCAATGTATTCAGATTCTGTAGTGGATTGTGCAACTACACTTTGCTTAGAACTTTTCCAAGCAACTGCGCCTCCATTCATAACGAAGACATAGCCCGATTGTGAACGAGAATCATCTCGATCCGTTTGGAAACTAGCATCTGTGTAACACTTTACACAAAGATCTTCTTCCAAACCCCCATAGATCAACAAAATGTCTTTGGTTCTTCTGAAGTATTTTAAAATATTCTTAACTGCCATCCAATGGCTATCTCCTGGGTTTTGCTGGTATCTGCTCGTCATGCTCAAAGCATACAAGACATCTGGCCTAGTGCATAGCATGGCATTCATGATGGATCCAATTGCAGAAGTATATGGGATCTCACTCATTCTATCTAGCTCTTCTCCTGTGTTAGGGCTTTGAGCTTTACTCAAAACCGTGCCTTGTGCCATTGGCAAGAATCCTCTCTTAGAATTCTCCATCTTGAATCGTTTCAAGATCTTGTCAATATATGCATTTTGACTTAGGATAATAAGACGCCTAGATCTATCCCTATAGATCTTTATTCCAAGAATGTAGGCGGCTTCTCCCAAGTCTTTCATTGAGAAACACTTCCCAAGCCAAGACTTGATGTCTTGCAAGGTCGGGATGTCGTTTCCAATGAGTAGTATGTCATCAACATACAAGACAAGGAATGCTACTGCGCTCCCACTAGTTTTTTTGTAAACACACGGTTCATCTTCTGATTTGATAAAACCAAACTCTTTGATTTTCTCATCAAATCGAAGATTCCAACTTCGAGACGCTTGCTTTAGTCCATAAATGGATCTTTTAAGCTTGCACACCTTGTTAGGATACTTAGGATCTACAAAACCTTCGGGCTGAACCATATAGACATCTTCACTTAAGTGTCCATTTAGAAAATTCGTTTTGACATCATATTTGCCATATCTCATAGTCATAATATGCAGCTATGGCAATAAGTATTCTAATAGATTTAATCATGGCTACCGGAGAGAAAGTATCATCATAGTCAATACCATGAATTTAAGTGAAACCTTTCGCCACTAGCCTTGCCTTAAATGTGTGTACATTTCCATCCATGTCTGTCTTCTTCTTGAGGACCCACTTGCTCCCTACAGTCTTACTATTGGGTGGAAGATCAACCAAGTCCCATACTTGATATTCATACATGGACTGCGTCTCAGTGTTCATGGCATCAAGCCATTTATCGGATTCCGGATCCGATATAGCGTCTTGGTAGTTAGTAGGCTCAGAAGAGTCTACCAAGAAAATCTCATCATTGGACACGAGAAATCCGTATCTCTCGGGTTCTTGACGAGGTCTACCAGATCTACGAACACTTTGTGTTTCAGTAGGTTCTTGAACAACCAATTGTTCAGGTTCAACAACCGTTTGTTGAGTGCTAGTGCCAACCTGACTTTTATTTTGTGGTTCTTGAATTTCTTCAAGGTCTACATTGCTCCCACTTGCATCTTTAGAAAGAAACTCCTTTTCTAAGAAAGTGGCATGCCTAGAAACAAACACTTTCTTCTGAGCTGGGTTGTAGAAATAATATCCTAATGAATCTTTAGGATATCCCACAAAATTACATTTGATAGATCTAGGATCGAGTTTGCTTGAAGCTTCTTGTCGTACATGAGCCTCACAACGCCATACTTTCAAGTAAGATAAGTTTGGAACCTTTCCATACCACATCTCATACGGTGTCTTATCTACCTTCTTGGTTGGAACCATATTCAATATGCGCACAACAGTTAATAAAGCATAACTCCAAAAGGACGAGGGTAGAGTGCTTTGGCTCATCATAGACCGAACCATATCTAGTAGAGTTCGGTTCCTCCTTTCAGATACACCATTATGTTGTGGTGTTCTAGGAGGAGTAAGTTGTGAGATAATCCCACAATTACTAAGATGATCCATAAACTCTTGGCTTAAGTACTCGCCACCTCGATTGGAATGAAGGGCCTTGATTGTTTTGTTGAGTTGATTTTGTACTTCGTTTTGAAACAAATTGAACATTTCAAATGTTTCATGTTTATGTTTCATCAAATAAACATAACCAAATCTACTATAATCATCGGTGAATGTAACGAAGTATCTATCACCATCCCTAGACATTGATCTAAAAGGACCGCATACATCCGTATGTATGATTCCTAATAGATCTTTGGCTCTTTCACTTGAACCGGAGAAAGGAGCCTTAGTCATCTTCCCATATAAACATGATTCGCAAACTTCAAATGAGCTAGAATTGTTTGATTTTAAAATTCCATCCTTTTGAAGTTTTGCAATGCGTTTCTTGTTTATATGACCAAGTTGACAATGCCATAGATATGTTTGACTTAAGTCATGCTTAGGTCGTTTGGTGCTAGTGGTATATATAGAATTATCATCAAGAGATCTTTTAAGATTAACTTCATATATTCCATTAAGAGGGCGAGCCTCAAAATACAAAATGTTGTTTTTGAAGGCACGAATGCCATCATCAACGAAACCAAAAGTGAATCCAGATTCTCTTAACCGAGCTACTAAAATAATATTCTTAGGTAAACTAGGTACATAACAACAATTGTTTAGTATTAAGTACAGACCATTTGGTAATAATAATTCAAAAGTTCCAAGGGCTTCAACAGCAACATTTGCTCCATTGCCCATGTGGAGATCCAAATCGCCTGGCTTCAGCAACTTACTTTTTCTCAACCCCTGCACATTGTTACAAATGTGAGTTTCACAACCGGTATCAAATACCCAGGAATTTATAGAAAAAGTATACATTTCAATCATATATATACCTGAAGTGCTGGCCTCGCCAGCCTTCTTCTTTTTCAACTCTGCGAGGTAGGTTGGACAATTGCGCCTCCAATGTCCTACCACCCCGCATTCAAAGCATGGGTCATTCTTGGGAACCTTTCCTGCCGTCTTAGGTGTAGGAGCCTTGGCAACTTGCTTGCCTTTGTCCTTTCCCTTTGCCTTCGCTTTTCCTTTCCCTTTTGAGTTGTTTTTCTTTTTCTTCTTGATTTCCCCTTCTTGAATCATCAAGACTTGAGGTGTTTTGCTAGGAATCTTACTCTCAGCAGTTTTAAGCATCCCATGCAACTCTGAGACAGATTTCTCCCAATTTTTCATGTTATAATTCATGACAAATTGATCATAGCCTTTGGTCAACGAGTTAAGGATCATATCCTGTGCAAACTCGTTGGTAATGGGAGATCCAAGCCTAGAAAGCTGGTCAATGTATCCTTTCATCTTTAGCACATAGTCGCTAACGGATTGACCTTCCTCCATCTTGCATGCATGGAAGGCTCGAATGACCTCAAAGCGTTCTTGCTTCGCTTGCTTTTTGAACGTTTCCTTAAGCTTGCGAAGCATCTCATATGCTCCATGCTCCTCAAGGTTCTTTTGAAGATCCGGAGACATGGTAGCAAGCATGAGGCATGCAACTTCGACCGAGTCATCGGAATGCTTCACCCAAGCATCCATAACGGCTTTGGCCGCAGTCAATGGAGGTTCCTCAGGAATGGGATCCTCAAGTACGTACAATTTTTTTCATGCTTAAGAACGATTCTCAAGTTACGATACCAGTCTAAGAAATTTGTACCATTGAGTTTTTCTTTCTCTAAGATTGAACGAAGACATAAGTTGTTAACGGGCGTAGTTGAGTTAGGGGCCATCTACAAAATTAACAAAGTTCGATTTAGTATTTTCGATATTTAATCCTTTAATAATTAATACCCTTTAGAATTATAAAATATTTTAACTTTTAAAGTCTAGGATCCAAGTTGAACTTAACCTTGAATGTTTGGCTAATGCTCTCTCCATCAAGTTAAAACAACAAGGTAGGTAACGTTTACCAATTACATCTCGTACGTAATTCCTAGATCTTTATGGGATCCTAGACAACGATTGTCAACTTTGGCATGTTTGATCCCATCTATGCCTCGGGCTTCCTTACGTTTGGCTAATGCTCTCTCCGTAATAAGATTCTGATTAAGTCGTCCTATTTCAAGACGGTGAATTTCCGGCCCAAGACGTTCATGGAATTCGCGGAAAAACACCTCAGTTGTTACAAAAACAATCCACGCGTTTGGCTAATGCTCTCTCCACGTGAGTGTCGTTGCAACAAGCGAGTGTCTTAAAATGGGATGTCATAGAATTACGTTTTGAAAAAGGGATTTTACGGTTTTGTATATTTATTAAACAAAACAAAACGAGTCGTGTGACTAGTATTGCATGCATACAATAATAAGTCCACGTTTTGATAAAATCATATTTTATATATATATTGGTCTTGAGTATTCTTAAAATCCATATTTTACGAACTCTCAACGCGTTCAATTTTAAACTAGTATTAATATCCTATATTAACGTGTGTAGTTTCGAGCGCGCGAATACGACCAATTTTAGCTTGTAATAAAACCATTTTATTATTAAGCTTGAATGGAGTTTGGTTGAGTTTTAAAATCTCTATTTTATAAAACTCATATATATATTTTTTGACATAATGAATTTTAATCTTTACAAAACTCCTTTTTATATAAAATTCATTTTACATCTTATGTTATGTCAACTTAAAATACCAAACTCCCATTGTGTGATTTATATTATGTCAAAAATATTATCTAGCATGCACAGATTCTATTTTCAACCATGCATAATAATATAAACATAAACACACACAAATAACATGTATAAGTGCATAACCAAGCCATTTATCCTATGTAGTATTTTTGTGAGCCATACAAAAATACCAAGTCATAATTAAGGACCAAATATTCCTCTTGTGATGAATTTGAAGCTCCCACTTGCCAAAACAACTCCTTGTAGTTCAAATGATTCCAAGCCTTTATGGTTAACTCCACCACACTTGAAAACTCCAACTTGGTCATTTTTTCATCTTGTTACATTTTTATAAAAGTAAACGAGTCTAAACTATTCTACTACTTACAAAATACAACAAGATGAAACAAAACTAAAATTATTATTACATAACAAATGAAAGAATAATTTTACAACCAAATCGAATTTCCAACACATCATAAAAGGTCTATGGCTTGTTATGCACAACATACACTCAAACAAACATATATATCAACACTTGATATTTGGGCAACTTTTATAACCAAAGATGCATGTGGTTTGGTTGTTTCCCAAAATAAATATATAAACATATACAAGTTGCCAACAAGAAAATCCACAACTTTTCTAACAAAAGAAAAATTGTCCATTTTCTTAAACAATACATACTCAAAATAAAGTTTCTTAAAATTATACATAAGTGGCTCTGATACCACTGTTGGGGTTTGTTTGGTTTTTCAAAATATATTTTAGAAACGGAAGCATGAACAACAATTTTAAACTTTTTAAAACTCCCCACCAATGATCCATATGCAAGCCTTAAGAAACAAAACAACCATAGGGTGTTTAGAACTACAACCTTTGTAGCGTGATAAAATCGTTGGTGAAGTGGTTGATCAATGAGAAGCCAAGTAGAGACTTCCTCCAAGGTATCCACAAATCAATGAGTCCAACACCTCCAAGATGCTAGTCTCTCCAACCCTAGAAATTCAAGCAAGCAAGCAACAACCTCTTGTTCTTCTTCTTGAACTTACTATGTATGTATATGAGTATGTATTCTAGTATCACACTTTGCTCACTTGAAGAACACCAATACTATAAAGTAAGGATGCTTTTAAGTATCTTAGAACACTTAGAACTTTTCTTTTAAGAATAGCAAAGGTGGTAGCATGTTCATCTTTATAAAAAGGACCATGCATGTATATAAAACCAAGAAAAACACTACAAGAGGGAGGCCCCTCCTTTGGCCTATTGTTGGCCGTAAATTGGGAGGAGGAGGAGGGTCTCCTCTTGCTTGTTTTGCTTGAAGATATCTTAGCTCCATGCTTGGTTAAGATACATGCAAGAAAGTCAACATGGCCCCCTTTATGATTTATGTGTGGATTTCTAGTTATTCTTTTAAATACATACAAGAGTATACTAGATCTACCATACATAGTATAAATACATCTACATATATTTTATATACATAATTGATTGTTACTAGTAACTCTTTACTTGTAACAAGGATATACATACATTTATATAATTTGTTACTAGTAACAAATATATATTTATACATATATATATATATTCATACATATATATAAAATCATATGTTTATATTTATGTATTTGATATGCATTACCTTATATCAATATATAAGAGTGATATTTTTATTTCACATAAATAATAATATGCAACAATGCATATATACTTATATATGTATAATGAGTTGGAAATATATTTAAATCATATTCAAATATGTAATTGGTGTCCATTGATTGTAAATGTGACCCTATGGGTTTATTTATTATCAGTAATATCCTATTACTTTGTGTCTTGTGCACATAGAACCAACAGAAACTTTTCCTAGTGGTCATGTTCAGGGTCATTTGATACTCGTTGCTATTGTTGCCTTGTTATGGCAATAAAAGATAGTACACGGATATGCAAGACCGTGTTCCTTTATGGAACTATGTATTAAGGAAGTGCTTACCACACTCTTCGAGGGTCTTAGATATCCGTAATATCCAAATTAAGTCTACAAGTATGAATAAGTCCCTTGGACTTATACTAACATCCTAAAAGTAAGATCTTTGCTTTCATAAGAGGATCAAAGCATGAGTCTTCTAGAAGCATATATTAGACTTTTACATATGTTAGGGTTAGTGGGAGCTATTGTTGTATACATAGAAGTATTTATCGATTGAAAATAAGGTCCCATTGTTAAGCGTTCTATGAACCTAAAATGTGGAATTATTGCTTCATGATAATACTTAATGATACAAAAATTTGAAATTTTGAAAGTTCAAGAAATATTAGAATATGTTCTTGATGTTTGACGACAAGAAATAAGCCATGGATTAGGTTTATACTCTAATACTAATTTCTAGTAGGATAACTGTCGATCTTGATCGAAGTCTATGATCCTACTTTGTGGTGTTGATTATTGATTAGAGAAGTTCTTAGGTATCACTGATCCTATTGTGAACTTTCGTAACAATGAGGATATGAGTACTTTAGTACTTCGTTATATGATCTCTTTGACGGATACTTTGAATAGTAGTTTGGTCAAAAGATAATTGTGAGGATAACAAGAATATAAATGGATGTTGCATGGCAAATCCATTGAATAAGCCGTTGTCATAATGACTAGTGATGTTTGTCATACTAGGTCATGTAGCATTTCCTATGCATATTATTTTGCTTGAAATATTGTTTTAGTAGTTGATTATTTTATGTTAGCTTTGGGAACTGCAAGCAGTATCATTACTTTTGATTGCTTTCGATATATAGTGGGGACTATATATACGTAGATGCGGTTACTTTCATTAGTCTTTACTGTGTTCCATCTTAGCATGTTTAACCACTTAAGTGAGTGCTTATGCATTCTAGATTTCCACAGTCAGCCATTCTTCAACGGAAGGAAGTTTGAACTAAGACTGAGGTTAGGGTTTGGTCATGCATTAATCAAGGATTGAATGTAAGTGATGCAAAACTAACCTGTGCTTGAAATGAGTTTCAAGTGATTGGAAGACCAACACCTGAGTTCACTTCATGGATTATGGTCACAAGTGACTCGGGATGATAATATCATTTCATCCTTAGACCAGAGATACATGTGTATCCAAAGCATGAGTCTGCTTTATTTTGATTGCTTTCAAACATGGTTCGTAACTGGCCATTATAAAGGGAGTTTTCAAATAAAGTATGAAACATGTGGCGGGGCTATGTAGTCAAAAGGATTTGTTCCTCTTGTAAGAAAGATATCCCTCGCCCCTCGATGATTGGGCGCCGACACCAAATATGCATAGTCGTGTTCAAGCTGCAATGATTTTAGATCAGTTGCAAACTTGTTATTTTGGTCACCACCAATCTAAAATAGAGAAATGGAATCGTGAACGATCTGGAGATTGACATTTTTCCATGTCTCGTGTTCACACGGATATCGCGAACAAAGGGATGTTTATGATCACTTATCTATAGGACCTTTTAGCCTTTCTAGGCTTCCATTATTTGTCGAGGATGACGTAACTCGTACTGACTTGGGGGCAAGTATGCTTTGCTAGAGCCGCTGCTTGTCTGTGATGTTAATAACGATGTATCATGTGAAATTGGGAGTTTGTTGGAATATGCCCACAGATACACGTGCACTAGCATCACTGCTGATGAGGTACGGGCCTATTGGGTCACACGCCAAGGGTAGATTCCGGCAGCACAACCCAAATATGAGAGAATATGAAATTAGGGTTTCTGGCGACCTTCACGGGCATTCACGGGCCGTGAAGAGGTCAGAAGAAAAACCCTCCATGAGGCTTCACCACCCGGACAAGTAGTTGTGGGAGCAGTGCCTTCACGAGTGCTTCACGGCCCGTGAGAGCCCGTGAAGGCAGGCGCCATACTTTTATTGGACCACTCGTTGGCCCAATGCGAGTATGCGGTGGAACCCAGCCTATGAGGCCTTCACGAGTGCTTCACGGCCCGTGAAAGCCCGTGAAGACAGAAGTCAAAGTATCACCTTGATTTTATTGGACCTTTGTGATGGTCCAATGGATGAGCGACAATTTGGCCGACTCTGGTTACCATAGAACGAATTCCAGCCTTTATAAAAGGCACATATGACTCTCAATCAAAACTCTTGCTTCTTGATACACATAACACTCCTATATGGTTCTTGAGCTTCTAGTAAGATGGATGAGTGTGTAATCTCGTGAAGGAAAGTGGTTCTTGTGGTAGTGGCAGCTCCCGATTCATGAAGACAACGTGTGGTTCGTGTCTCGGGTCGTTAGCAAGACGGAATCTCGGCTACTTGGTGTGGACTATCAATAGAGGAGCTCGGATTCGAGTTCTTGAACATCTTCCTAGCTCGGTGGATAGCTCCAGCCCCGTGATGGTATATTTCTCCCCCCTCTCATTTTTTTTTACTTGCTCTATTCGTTTGTAGTCACGATCCCCACTTGGGGAATACATGCATGTCGGTTTTAATACCCGAAAACCCCGGTTTTTGATGTCATTGCTTCCGCTGCGTACGAGTGTTGGCGTGCATGGATTTCCTACATATTCTCCCCCTCATGATGATAGGTTTGGTCATGAACATCATGCATAATGAAATTTCTCTGCATTAAGGTTAGTTGAAAACGTATGTAGTATTGAAGGTGTCAAAAAGGTAAGAAATCCGAGATCACATAGATTTCTCGTTAACACAACTGTAAAAACTGTGTGTCCTACATTCAGAACTGGCATAGCGTTAATTTTGGTAGGATTTTCATCTAATTACTATGAATATCATATAAGATATCACTCCAAGATGTTCCGGTATCAGTCTCATAGACTAGATACTTGTGATAATCTACAACTTGTCCTTGGAAATGAAACTAATTTTGCAAATAAGCTCTAGACTCGATTAGTGCCTGAAAGAAGTCAGGGACGGGAGCAGCTTGTCCTCCTTGTTTCAGTATCAACAATCTCCAAATGAGATGTCAATAGAGATGTGCTAATTCTCCGTGTAAAGTTGAAACAATCATCTTTTAAGAGATAATTGAGTAGCTGGGTGGGGTTAGTGCATTGCATCATTGAGATTCTGATGTCTTCTTCAATACCAAATCTCATTAAATAGAATCAGTAACATATGTGGCTTCCCGGTTTGATATTGTTTGGTAATGATCTTTCTATTCTTTTGATCCTGTCTCACCCACAACTCTTTAAGTATTTTTCAACTTCTCTCTCAAACTCTCTTTTCAAATTGAAGTAAGGACACTTATTTTTGATGATATGAGCAATCATAGTGATTTTCAACAAGAATGATGTTCAAGAAAGAATCTGTTGAAAGTGATTGTCAAGAAATATTTGATCACTCAAAGAATATGAACAATCAAAATTTTTTGATGAATGACATTATTATGAAAGCTTAAAGGATTTTGTTGATCATTTGTACTCCCATCTCCGTTCCATTCCGTTCTTTTTTTCATTTTACCTCTCAAATATAACTAATTCTACTCACCTAGATAATCTAGTAAGTAACCCTTACTATCTCTCTCTAGTTTATGGTGAGCTCCTAGGACATGTCCTTCCAGTTCTGGATTAACCATAGGAGTATAAAATATATACATTCCCTCACTCATAGTGCCTTTTTGATCACTTTATTTTATGACTAATATGGTAGTGACACATAAATGGATTGTTTCTTGGAAGGATTATAGAATGATATAAAGAAATGGAGACAAGAATCGAAAGATGAATTTACAAAAGGTCATCAAGAAACAAGAAAAGTATGAGAGTGAATCAAAGAATACACATCTTCTTGCAAAAATAATTGAAAAATATTTTTATATATATTATAATTTTATAAATGTTTTTGGATTTTTCAATATGTATATTATTGAAAACAAAGTAGAAACTCCCCCTAAATTGATGCGTAAAACTTGTCTATCATCAATTAGAAGAGAGAAAAGACTATTGCTCCCCTAAAAGGTTTAAGCATTAGCGCACAAGCAATATCAACAAATGATAGAGTGTGTGATGCAAGGAGCGACATATTATCTTCATCTTGCTTGCATAAGATCACAATAGATTATTGTTAGAGTGGTAATAGATGTGTTTAAAAAACATCATGGAAATCAGGTAAAAAAATTGTGATAAAATTTGAAGATATGATCGAATTTAGGTAAAAAATAATGTAAGGATTAAGAAAATGTGATGACCGGATTTATGTGATTTTGAAAACATTATTTCAAGATCCGGTTGTGATCTTGATAGATATCGGGTCAAGAAGGATAAGTTTTGGTTAAGAAATGTGTTGACCGATATCAGGAGTTAACAACATTTAAAGCTTGACGGAAAATGTTAACCGATATTTAGTTTGAAAGGTTATGAAATTCGGTCAAAAAGTTGTAAATAACCGAATATCAAACGATTTTCAAACTTTGACAGATATCGGATCTTGGTGACAAATAGGTTAGATCAGATAGGACCGAATTAGAGCAAGGTCAAGTGTTGACCGAATTTAGTCGAGCATAGTAGGTTCTTGTTGGTTGAAGAGGGTTATTGGATGTTTCTAGTGAAGGAGAATTTTTAAAAAGTAAAAAACCACAGGTGACCGATATTGGCTGTTGACTGAAATTGGTTGACTTTTCCAAAAAAAAATGTTTCTTAGTCTCTAGAATTTGAATCCTTTGAATATTCAAGGGATTAACTCGGTTGTTCTTCCCGATGAACTCCCATATCTGTTCTTCAACCAAAGTGTTTGGAATCAAGGATTTCTTTCTTCAATAGGTTCGCCTACCTATCTAAACACTTTCAATCCTGAAATCTAACCTAAACAATAACAAATCAGCTCTAATCGATTGATTTTTCTCAAGAACACTTCCAAACTCAGATTTATAAATTGACCCACTAAATGCTATCCGTTTGTATTAAAACACTTTGTAATGGATATATGAGTTAAGGCGACTACAGATCGAGCAAAAAATCAAACAAAACAAAAGTTTTCACAATAAAAATTGAATCCGAGGTGTACAACTCTCGGTATAGATCTTTAAAAAATTCAACTTAGATGATGTTTTTAAGCCATATCTTCACTCTATTCGGCTCTGATCCCACTTGTTTGTCCCTTGTGATTCAAGCCCCGATGAATTGCAATAAAAACTATGAAGAATGTAGAGAGAATTTTGATTTTCACACTCAAGAACAAATAGTTATTTCTATTAAACTTGGCAATCCATACCTAATACATTAGGTCATATATCTACATATACTCCTAAGAGTATATTTATATTTTTGGTCTCTTAGCTTGTATTTAATACAAGTTTCACCCATAATATAAACTTATATTTGTATACAATATTTAATCTTAACAATTATTATAATAATAATAATAATAATAATAATTATTATTATTATTATTATTATTATTTTGAAAACATAACCTATTTACTTTTCTATTTTTCATTTATTTCTTCTTATACTCTATTTTCAAAACATTCCAAATTTTTGAATTTATTTTGCAAGCAAATTAACGTCTTAACGACAACCATTTCTCATAAATAGCAAGTATCTCATGAAGAATTTTACCTAATTATACATTATATTATTTAATCTTTAATGTAATTATAGTTTACTAGCATCTTATCCGCGTAATGCGGTGACGATAAATAGTTTCTATTTTACAACATGTTGCTTTGCGCGATTCAATGCCATGAAAAATAACTAGGAGTAGTTCCATTATGAGTCCATATAAGATTGCTCTTTAAGTCATGACTACCAGGGGTATATGTAAGAGGGTGGAGGATAGGAGACTATACAGAGCTCGTGTTTATAACAGGGCCTATATATAGGTCTAATGTTCTCATTGTGTAACATCATTTTTCCTGTTTTAACTCATAACATCATTTTACGAGTTAGCACCCAAAATATATTAGACTTTTACAAAAAATGGTTTCTATGTACACACCTGCTAATCATTTCACAAAAGTAATATTAAAGTTGTTCTTCTCAAAACCAGGAGATATCCGGCTGATCACTGCGCTGGGGCTTACCCTTGCTAGAACCTGTGCCACCTACAACATAAAATATTGAAACATAAGCTAACGCTTAGTGAGTATACTAGCTGAACATAATTAAACGTATAACAGTAGTAAAATCTCTCCAGGATGTCTCACATCCACGCTATAACACCTACAAACCTACACAAAATGTTACTGTTTTGGGGCGTATCTACACTTCTCGTGTAGCCTGGCCCCTTACACTGCTCTTTGATACACATCTCGATGTATACCCTGTCACTTCTTTTGGTACAAAGCCACACCTCACGTGTAGCTATGTACCCGCTGTTAATGGTACAAAGTTACACCTCATGCGTAACTCGATACCTTGCTGCTTTTCTTGTGCGTAGCCATACCTCAGTATTACTATGCACCTTTTGCTACACAATGAATATATATATATATATATATATAATATATCACTTAACACAGATATCATATTGTTCATTTTGTGCATACTCACCTGTTAACCGAGTAATATGCTAACAAGTAACAAGTTCTGTCAAGTATCGAGGCACCTTCCTACATCAGTGAATTAAGATAGGCGTTACAAACTATACAAACTTCTTTGTAAAATGATCTGGAAACTGTTATGAAAGTTGTTACGATAAATGATCTAAAAACTGGACAGTGCAGGAACATGCCCGTGTGTTACTAGGTACGTTTATGCTCAACTTAGACATGGGCGTACCAAGGCACGCCTGTGCCTTGACCAGGAACGCCTATGCCTTATCCCCAAAGCACGGGGGTACCTCAAGAACAAGGATGTTCCACTGGGTGATACGCCCGCCCGTACCCTCCATGGGCATGCCCGTGCCTCCGCTGGTCTGAACTAGTAAGCCGGCTAGAACACTGCTTTTCCGACCAAAACTCAACCAAACCCATTTCTAACCGATTTTTAACATCATATGGGTGTTTTCCTACACCCCTAACAGCTACTAACATCAACATAACAACAAGAATCCTACTTAACACGTTTTGATCCTTTAACCATTCATTTGACTCATTAGAACTTCAAAAGCTACAAACTAATCTTACCTTGAGCTACTATGGATTAATGTGTTGATAAAAAGACACTAGTTTCTGTTGTAAAACCTTGCTCCAAGCTTCCCAAAATCCGAGCTCTCTTCTCTTGAAGTATAAACATGTTTATGGTCATATTTGACTAGAAAAGTCAAATATATATATCTATAAGTATAAACAAATAACAAAACAGCCCTTGGACTTCTTTCACTTTCATTTTGGAAATTCTAGCCTCACTAGTTTTATAACACCTCTAATATTTTTATAACACTTAGTCATAAAGACCTTTGAACTTTAGGGCGTTACAACTCTTCCCCACTTGGAACGATTTCGTTTCCGAAATCTTCTGCACAAATAACTCTGGATCATATCAACCTGAATGCTACTGTAGCGCACTAGAGTTTGTCTTACATCTCCTCATCTCTGAATGCTATCACAATGCACTAATGATAGTCTTACATCACATATCTATCCATTACCGAAGCAAACGGTCTGCAACATACTGAACATAAAATCTCATATCAAATACATAACATGGCACACATACACCCAAGTATAATCCGAACCTTTTTTGTGCTTCCATTGTATAGTTACAAGTCTCATATGTTATTTTCCACTATGTATGTTACTTTCCCCACCTTTGCAATAATCTTGAACGAACTACTAACATAGAGGCTTAACTTACCCCTCTTTGTGAATCTACTAACTCCCTTCCATATGGACATCTTCCGGTACACACAATCCCAAACCTGGAACTCTAACAGTGATCTCCTCTTATCTATATAGCATTTTTTGTATATCTTGTGTAGCTTTAAACTACTCACATATCTACTGTATACACTCGCCATCTATTGTACTATCTCTGTACTACTAAACTTTCTTTGACCAACTTCACCAAGCAAACAGGGGTCTTAAATTTTTTACTATTCAACATCTCGTATGGTAACATACCAACACCCAAATGGCAACTGCTATAATACAAGAACTCTTCTAATGGTAGATAGGTATCCCAACTACCAGTGAAATCAACAACACATGATCAAAGCATGTCCTCTGGTGTCTGTATATTTCTCTCACTCTATCTATCCGTCTGAGGGTGGAATACTGTGCTAAGGTGTAACTTCATCTTCATATCTTTATAAAACTTACTCTAGAACCTGGAGGTAATTCGAGTATCTATAGTTGAAACAGTAGAAATAGGGACTCCATTTCTAGCTACGATCTCTTTTAACTTAAACATTTGCCATTCTGTCAGAAGAATACACTTCTTTTATTGGAACAAAATGTGCACTCTTCATGAGTCTAACAACTACTTCCCATATAGCATCAACCCCCCCCAAGAGTTTTAGGTAGTCTAGCAATCAAATTCACTATAATATTCTCTTACTTCCCCACTGATATCAACTTTCCGTGTGGCTTCTGGTGCTCTGTTGTTACCTCAAGACAAGTTAGACATCTTTCTATATGCCTCGCTATATCACGTTTCATTCCTAGCGACTAACTCTGACTAACTTTGACACTTAACTTTTAATACGCTGCTTCTGATTGCTTTCTTTATCGGGTCAATCTAAGCTACTTTAAACTTATAAAGTGTAGGACTAATGGTTTTTGTTCTTACTGTATGCATCTGAATTTTTATATTACCTGTCTTTCTGCTTAAAACATTTGTAACCACATTGGCTTATTTGAGTGGTTTAAAATCTCACAATCACAATCTTTTAAAAACTCTAACCACTATCTCTGAAATATGATCATGTTCTTCTACATCAAAATAAGCTTTTATGATATGAATAAGTAGTACATTTAACTTCATAAAGACAATTCTGCCCTATCTTAAGAGAAAAAGCAACTGCTGTCTATTCTAAATCATGAGTTGGGAGTTGCTTTCATGTATCTTTAACTGGCGAGAGCATAAACAATAACCTTCTTTTTCTGTACAACCTAACCCTTAGTAAAAGGCATCACTATAGACTATCATGCCTTCCTTTCCATCTGGAAATGTTAGTACTAGAGCATTACACAAATTATACTCCAACGTATAAAACACTTGCTACTAATTATCTTTCCACTTGTATTCTATGATCTTTCTAGTCAAATGGGTTTGGGATACTGCTATCTAAGAAAAGCCTTGTATAGATCATCTATAGTACCCTGCAAGCTCAAGGAAACTTCTTACTTCTATAGGATTCTGAGGCGGCTCCCATTTCATTACTGCTTCTACCTTGGCTGGATCTACTTTAATCCCTTTATGATTAATGAGGTAACCCAATAATTGCACCTCTCATAACTAAAATTCACACTTGCAAAATTTCGCGTACAATTTCTCTGTGTGTAGAATTTCTCATACTTCTCTCAAATGAACACCATGTGCTATTGAAGTATTGGAGCAAATAGCATATCATCAATAAACACAATTACCAATTAATCGAGTGTAACGACCCGAATATTGTAATAATATTTAATAAGAAATAAATACTATTTAAGAAAGTTCAACTTGGTAATAACAATAAAGGAATATTATTATTTAAAAGAAAAGAAAAGAAAAGTAATAGAAAAGAAGAGAAAATAAAATAAAAGAAAAAGAAAATTATGAAAAAGTCGAGGTCGCGGCGCGACGTGTTAGGGGTCGCGGCATGACGCGTTGGGCGGCAAGACACGTGTCGGTGGCATGTGTCGGGCTATGGCGTGTGTCAGGCGATGGCGTGTGGCAGACCGATAGCGTGTGTCAGAAACGTCGCGACGCGACGCGTTGGCAGAAATCTGGGCCTATAAATAGAAGAGCATTACCATCCGATTTTCACACACACACTTCTACCATTTCGTTACTCTGCCCAAATTTCAAGAGAAATCAAGTTTAGTGAACGTTTAAGGGTTTCGGGTTTCGTTAGAACTCGTATTCGAGGTGCTGGGTGAACGGAGATAGCGTTTCGGGCGTAGTTTCGACTGTGGTTTCGCTTTGGTGACCCCGAGAGGTATATTCTTCTAGACTTAAGCTAATATTTCGGTTGTGTGGCTTGATATTCTACATGCATGTCATTCTAGCATGTTTTGATGAACTATCTAAGTTCGCAACGCGTATATCTTTGATCGAAAGTATATTGTTGCATGTCTAGGTTACTCGAGTCGGTTGAGATCGATGACGATCCGAGAGTATAGTTCGTCGAATTTAGATCGTGGGTTTATTTTTGGATTGAGGTGAGTTCAGCAGACTTTTACAAAACCGAGTACATAGACAAAACCTTATTTTCAAAATAAAGATGATTATACATATATCTATTTAGTGATGGATGATACATGTTATGTGTTCTAAGTTAAACACTCGTTGCATGCATGATCAAACACGAAATACGCATGTTACGATTATTCACGATTTTACTGTGATTTACATATGACTACTTACGAATTATTGCATGCATGTGTTTTAGTGGCGGGGGTAGAATGCGATATTACCCATATTGCGGATTTACGGGCCTAGTTGGCATGATTGACCTTCTAGGATTAAAATGCTAGCCAACAAGAGTCATTTGGTCTTTCTAGACGACTATATTGACACGTGGTATGCGGACACTTCGGTGTTCAAGTACTGGAGTGATGTAGGCCAAGGAGGCTAGATCATACATCACGTGAGTGTGAGGAGAAGCTAAAATACGATCGGCTTTGTTTGGACTCGTACTAGAACGACAACGCAGTACTTGTACTCGCACCGTCGGAGTAGCGAAAGCGGAGTCTCAGGATTTATGTTCTCGGGTGGGAGTCGAACCCCCGCTCGAAAACATAGGTTGGCTGGGGCACGCAAGTAGTGAACTTGGGTTTTTCTAGTGTGGGTTTAGACTCTACAATAGAATCATCCTATTGATATGATCTATGCGATATGATTTATGCGATTACGATGCGATATGATCTAAGAAATATTTGCGGTATGATTATGATTATGTGTGATTTACTTCATGAAATGACTTGTGAATATTTGTCCCATTTGGTGCTATGTGATCTGTGGGTTCTCGGTACGGGTCAAATACGTTAAGGGTGGATTTGGTATTTATTTACATGTCATATTCTACTTACAAACATGTTTTATGGTTTTTGATTACAACTCCTATTGACTCACTTAGCGTAAGTTGACACTTGTTTCTTTCGAAATGTGTCTTGTACTCGCACAGGTGGCTTAGAGGTTTTGGTTCTGCGAGGAGGGTAGTATTAGTTCTGGTTTATATTTTGGTATCAACAAACAATCCGGTTATGTAATAAATTCATAAAATTGAACATGTACTGACTTTTTGAATGACTACGGTCATAACCCCGTGGTTTATATTACGAATGATTCTGTAATCGCCTCTATGGCGAAAATGTAACACCGTAAAACTTAAGCCATTTTTTTTTAAAAACGCTCTCTAATTTCATTTAACATAAACATTCACAAAGTACAAAGTACTTTTACAAATCACAACATCCGTTTGTGTTATAAAAGATTATAAAACGTTGCTCGTCTCTTCTCAAAATACAATATCAGAATCTTGGTCAAATTTCCCTTCCACAAACAAAGCTAAACAGCTACACGCCAAAAACCTGCAAAAAGCAATCAATCGTGGGGGATTAGCACAAAGCTAAGTGAATGGAAGCTACAGACAAGCACATAACAATCACTGTTCCCAACGGAACCTCTGAACATCAATCTCAACATTCAATCCGTCAATTCAACAATCTCTTCCATCCCGAGGACCGACGGTTCTACCGAACCTACAACCAAAGCTGGCCAAAGCAAAGGTTTACCGATAGCTCCTTGCTGATTGGCACAGTAAACTCCCCTCTGAGCAACAAATGCAACAGAGGAGCTACTACTGTTCAACCAACCGCAAGCGAGCCCAGCTCTTGCATCAGTAGCTGACCCCAACCAACCCTTACATAGAAGCTGATCTCTTCTGACCCGTTACACAGAAGTCGGTTCTCAACAAATCAATTACTCTTTTAGTCACAATCACAATCATAGCTCTTTCACATATAACATATATGAACATGTAATTCTCATTTAGCAAATAACAGACTTAACAACCTATCATGGCATGACAATCAATCTTTCTTCGCATAACGAACTTATCAGTCAAATATCTCATATTCGAATTAACAAACAATCATTGCATTCAAACAATCCTTCAATCATTCAATCAATTCATAATGATACCCCAGAACCACCCGTGAGTAAACTTCCACTCACCTCAGTCCTTGTATCACGCGTGCTCAGTTGTCTAATATCACTGAGTCTGTGGTTTGCCTAAAAACATAGCAATAACCGAATTAATCTCGAATATATAAATATATCTTTCAACATATATTTATATCTCATAATCATGTAAATAACTTGATCTAATTATATAATTAACAATACAACTTTTCCTAAACGAAACATAAACAAAACAAACAACATTTCTGAAACAGGCCCCGTCGCGCCACGACACACCATTGTGTCGCGCCGCGACACCATCGGATTTTGAAATCCGGATCTCAAGTCTCGGATTCAAGCATCGTATTTCGTTCCCGGATTTTGGTTGTCAGATTTGGAGTCGGATTTCATGCTCTCGGATTTCTAGTGTCGGATTTTGAGGATTAGGATTTACAACTCTCGGATTCCTCCACAAACCGACTCAATCTGTCGGATTTCATGAAGGTCGCGCCACGACCTTCAACGTAGCGCCGCGACGTGTGTTCATCGGCATATCATCTTTTCTAAATCCGATTTCCAGCCAACTTAGCTTCTTGTAAACATTACCAACATCATTGTTCTTCATTCTAAACTCATATATATCGTATATAATGTATACTTAACATCAAAACATCATTTTAATCATACACAACAACAATTCATCAAAACCCATTTCATCCATTTTTCTTCAAAACTCAACAATGGTGTTCAAGCTTTGTACATGCAACTTCTTACAAAATTAATCATGAATCATACACAGAATCAACAAGAAACACTTACCCAAATTTTATCTTGATTTATTAATTCTCAATTTGTCACTTTGAAGATTTCAAGTTCCTATTCTTCTTGTTCTTCTTTTTACCAGAGAACACACATGCACACACCCACATTCACTTTTCTTTCTTTCTTTTAAATGCCAACAACATATTTACACATACACACACACGTGTAACACTTTTAAACAATTTCACCACATGAGGTGTCATCACCTCACATACACCCACACATATACATACATAATATCATACATACATAAAATCCTTTTTCTTTCATTAGTAAACTAACATACCACTTTATATACTTAATTAAACTAATTAATTTAATTATTCTCAATAATGTCTTAACCAGATAACTTATCATACAATCGAGGTATTTTCTACAACCTCGTACCAAACTCAATCTTTATTTAATTATAAACACATACGATATCAAATACTCGTTTAATCAAATAACAAATCTTTAAATATACATAATTAAACACGTTTCAATTTACCATCTGCCCGCCTACTACTAGGCTAGGTTTTCGGATGTTACAAATCTTCCCTCCTTAAGAGGATTCCGTCCTCGGAATCCTATACCATATCTCAACGGAAAACCCATTCTTCATATACATTCATTTCAGGTTGTCGAATCCTCTGTAACGCATATCTATATCCATCTTATTACCATTCACTAACATTCATTTCTACTTATCTTTTGTCATCTCATAATCATCAGAGTTTAACAACTCTTCTTCAACTCAATCATATAACTCATAAACTCGAGACACTTATCTTTCAATCATTTTCCTTCACACTAATATCTTTAAACTATATCAACACGTTTCTTGAATACTTGTTCACATCAATCTGTTTATCTCAATTAGCAAATTCCACATATCTGTTATTCTCTATCTGTCATCTCTTCTCTCTTGTTTCTAAATAATATGTCAAATATTACCACTTTATTCACATATCAACTCACCACTGATATCTTAATTCTCTATCAGATAGAAACCCAATCACGTTTATCTACTCAGTATAATTATGAATTCTACGAATCATCAAAATTTCAACACAAATCACAAGTTCATTACCATTTATCTATGCAATTCTTTCTGCCCGACCATCCCATAAAATTCAGTTGTACATCTCATTTCTCATTTTAACTCTTGTTATATGTTCTTCCAGAAGTTTAGTCAATATCTTCAATTCTCATCACAACCTCCAAGTATAAAAATATTTATACCTCCAAATCATCTCATCAATGTAATTCTTCTCAAAAGATCACGTTCCACAAGGGTAGTATGTAACACCCGCAAACCTAGGCTAGTAGAGTTAGTGGATTTACGATATGTGCTTATTTGTGTTTTGATTGCTTTAATTTAATTATGTGATTAATTAAGTGAATTAGTTTAAATAATTAATTAATTGGAATTTGAATAAGTATGTATGTATGTATGTATTCATGACCATATGTATGTATGCATGAGTTAGTGGGTTTTACACGTGGGGTGTGTATGAAAGAATGGTTCTACCTAACATTGCATGTACACAAGTGTGTGTGTGTGTGTTATCTGTTTCATTACTTCAAAGTTCAAGAAAGTTTGTGTGTGTGTTTGCTTAGAAACCGAGAGAAAAGAAGAAGAAAAGAAGAACAATCGGAATTCATTTTGATTGTGTGATTTAATCCAGATTAAGGTTGGTATATATAATTAAATTATGTTATTACTTATCATTGATATGTTTTTTTCATATGAATCTGTAATCATAAGTGATTATATGGGTCTTTGCATGATTAGAATGAGGAACATCATAATCGGTTTAGGTAGAAAAGGATTTTTATGATTTTGTGTATTCATATGACTTATATGTTAATATGATGTTCATTACATGAGAATATGTTTAATGTGTTCAAATTATATTTCTGGAATAAAGTTATGAGATTATGAAAATCTGGGTTTGGAATACAATGTTTTGAAGTTGGCGGATTTGTTATATATGATGTTCTCGGATTTTTGGAAATCCGATTATTTGTGGAAAACCGATATTGTTGAAATCCGGAACCTTAAATCCGAAGGAAGCAAGAAGAAAACCGATACTTGGATTATGACAACCCCAAATCCGATTACTATATATATATATATATATATATGAAATCCTAAACTTGGAAAATAACAAGTCAGAATCTGATACATGAACTCCAGAACTTGAAATCCGGGACTTAGTGAAATCCGATACTTTTGATTTTGGAAACTTGAAATCCGATTAAAGAAAAATCAGATAGATTGGAACCCATCGGATTCCTAAATCCGATGGTTTTGGGAAATCCGATACCTTAGTTGCGGATTTTCGAGAATCCGAGTGTAAAATCCGATAGTTTCTTGAATCTGACACTTTTGAGTTTATTTATATTTTTTTATTGATTGTTGATGTTATGAATGAATTATAAATATATGTCAGATATATTTAAAAGACTTGAACTGATTAATTGTTATTGTATTTTCAGGCAATCCAAAGACTCGGTAATATTAGAATTCTGAGGGCTTCCTCTGAAATTGAAAGGTGAGTGGATGTTGGATACGAATGGTAAAGATTGTGTTTAATATTACTGATGTGAGGCATAATTGTATGTGAAGGTTGATATTGGAACTGTTGATTATGTATATTATGCATTGACGACTGTTGCATGACTATTTGTTCGATACACACTCTTAGTATGATTTTGAGGTACGTTTGAGAAGACAGCTATACGTGGAATTGGGCTGGGCTCGTTTACTGCTTGGTTGAACAGTGGTAGCCTTACTGTTGCATATGTTGCTTCAGAGTGAGATTTCACTGTGCCAATTTAGTAGAGGGCTATCGGTAAACCTTTTCTTTGGCCGGCATTGGTTGTAGGGTCTGCACCGAACCACCGGTTTTCTTAGAGTTATGATTACATGATTAGTATTGACTTGATGTTTGCTTTTGGGTTTAGCCTCTACTCACTTAGCTTTGTGCTAATTCCCCACAGTTGTTGGTTTTTTTGCAGGTTTGTGTTTGAGAGTGCTCGTGGAAGGAGAAGTTGACCTAACTATGATGTTAAGTTTTAAAAGAAACGAGCCAGTCATTTTGTAACATAGAGTTTATGTTTGATGGATTGTAAAGAACAGATATTTTGTTTAAGTAAATATTTGTTAATGTAATGAATGTTTAATTAACTAAAGCTTCCGTAGCGCAATTTATAAAAAAATGGCTTAGATTTGATGGTGTTACAGTTTGGTATCATAGCCTTGGTTTGGCGATGCATGCACGGCTAGAGTGTTGCATTCCCAAATCTTGGCTCGTGACAGGTCAAGCTTTCCTTCCGGGGGAATTAGAGTGAGTTAGAGTTGTTTGTAGTAGTTAGTATTTTGAGTACTAACGGTTTATGCTAATAAGTTGTGAGATGATATGATTGTAACAGATATGGCTGAAAGAGAGACCCCTATCCTCCCTCCTGCTACTCAATCATCTGTAGCGGCACCGGTGATATAAGATTTGGATACTGCTAATCGAGTAGGAACATCTGGGCAGGAACAGGAAGAAGATCAGAGCGAATACATATTCAAATTAGAGAATGAACTGATGGATCTTAGATCGAAGATAAATAACTTGGAACAAAGATTAACCCAAACAGAGCAAACTCAAGTATCAACTGCGATCTTTACTCAGTCAACCATACCACCGGTATCAATGCCCCTACCACCAGTGACACAGGTGATGCAACAACCGTTCTACTATCCGTATCCACAACAAGGAGCTTACCCTTTTGCGTTTCCTGGGTTTAAGCAGCCTTGCACATATAAACAATTTCTTGACTGTAAGCCATCTGAATACAGTGGAAGTTCTGACCCTAACATAGCTTTGAACTAGCTGAGGGAAATGGTAAAGGCACTAGATGCCTGTAATTGTGAAAACGAATTGAAGGTGAAATACGCATCAAGAATGCTGAAAGGTGATGCAATGGTTTGGTGGGATTCAATCACAGGCCATTTTACTGAACAACATCAAGAGAGCATTACTTGGAGTCAATTCCAAGAGAAACTTTGTGAATAATATTGTGGTACATTTGAAGTTTCTAAGATCAAGAAAGAATTTATGGACTTGCAAATGACCGGAAACATGACAGTGGATGATCTCATTAAGCAATTTAATCAGAAGACGAGGTTTGTGAAGCACTGGGTACCAGACGAAGAATCTAAGATTGCTTTCTTTGTTGGGGCATTGCACCCTTATCTCCTTAGCGCCACTAGGTGACTTTGTTGCAAGCATTTATCTTCGCAAAGATAGCAGAAGGGGATTTAATAGATAGGAATAAGTGGAGTGGGGAGAAGATTGCCCAACAAAATTCGAGGATCGATCATTATAATTCCCAACAGAGGCAGGGTGGGCAAGGCAGTGGATATAAGCAGGGAGACCAAAATAGGAGGTCGAATGTTGGTGGGTCAACACAAAGGGCACCGTGGTGTGGTCGTTGCAAATCATATCACAATGGGCAGTGTACGCCCAAAACTAAGAGGTGTGTTAAGTGTGGCCAGTTTGGCCATGAACTGAAGGATTGCAGGTTCCCACGCAGTGTCTGTTGGAACTGCCAGAAGGAAGGGCACAGAGTGGGAGAGTGTCCGGTGGGAAAGAAAACTGGGCCTGGAACAGGAGCGGGGATAGCTGGGGGATCATCTTCAGCTGGTCAGAAATGAAAGAATCCACCTACTACTGAGGGTAGGGCCTTTAAGATGGCAGTGGAGGATGCCACCACTACTGACGATGTCATAACCGGTATGTTCCTAATTAACTCTATCCCTGCAAGAGTGTTGTTTGATTCTGGAGCTAATCGCTCGTTTGTGTCTGTGAAGTTTTGTAGTAGATTAAATATACCTGTTATTAAACTTGCTAGTATGTTAGAGATTGAAGTAGCGGATGACATGATGGTTCCAGTCACGACTGCTGTGGCTGGAGCTAAAATTGATATTGATGGTGTGTGTTTTCCTGTATATTTTCTTGTTATGACTCTCTCTGGTTTTGATGTGGTATTGGGTATGGATTGGTTGAGTCTGAATCAAGCAAGTATAAAATGCCACAAGAAGTTGATCTTGTTCCCATTAGCGGATGGTACAAGGGTGATAGCAAGGGGTGAGAAATTCGGGTCTGCAATTTCAGTAAGTTCATGTTTAAAGGCAAGAAAGGCATTGAGTAAAGGTTTTGAATCGTTTATAGCGTATGTGATTGATGGAAAGAAAGAAAAGCAAGCTATGACAGACATCCGGGTGGTAACAGAATACCCGGAGGTGTTTCCAGAGGAATTACCTGGGCTGCCTCCTGTTCGAGAGGTAGAATTCAAGATAGATCTGATTCCTGGATCTCGACCACTGGCTAAAGCACCGTACACACTGGCACCTTCAGAAATTCGAGAAATGATGACACAGATTCAAGACTTGTTAGATAAAGGATTTATCCGTCCAAGTTCTTCTCCGTGGGGTGCACCAGTGTTGTTTGTAAAGAAGAAAGATGGTATTACGTATGTGCATTGATTATAGGGAATTGAACAAGAGAACGATAAAGAATAAGTACCCGTTACCCAGAATTGATGATTTGTTCGATCAACTACAGGGAGCTTCCTTTTTCTCGAAAATTGATTTAAGATCGGGTTACCATCAAGTACGAGTGTCAAAGGAGGATGTATCAAAGACAGCTTTCCGCACACGATATGGTCAATATGTGTTCCTGGTTATGCCATTCGGTCTAACCAACGTGCAAGCAATATTTATGGATCTCATGAACACAGTCTGTCGACCATTTCTTGATAAATTTGTTACTGTCTTCATTGCTAACATATTGATTTATTCGAAGACTGAGATAGAGCATGAGCAACATTTGAGACAGATCTTGGAAATTCTGAAGAAATAACAGTTGTATGCAAAGTTCTCAAAATGTGAGTTCTTGTTAAGAGAAGTTCAGTTTTTGGGGCATATAATTTGTAAGGAAGGGGTAAAGGTAGATCGTTCGAAGGTAGAGGCAGTGATGAGCTAGAATGCTCCAAGAACACCATCAGCGATAAAGAGTTTTCTGGGATTGGCTGGATATTACCGCAGATTCATCAAGGATTTTTCTAAGATTGCGGGACCGTTAACCAAGTTAACTCGGAAGGATGTAAAGTTTATGTGGGGTAACGAACAAGACAAGGCCTTCTAGATATTAAAAGAACTGTTGTGTCAAGCTCCAATCCTTGCTTTGCAAAGTGGATCTGAAGATTTTACAGTATATTGTGATGCATCATTGGCTGGTTTAGGGTGTGTATTAATGCAGAGAGATCGGGTAATTGCTTATGCTTCCAGACAGTTGAAACCACATGAAAACAACTACCCGACTCACGACTTGGAGCTAGCAGCAGTGGTATTTGCGCTCAAATTGTGGAGAAATTACTTGTACGGCACCAAATGTGTGATTTGTACAGATCATAAGAGCCTGCAGTATGTGTTCACTTAGAAAGAATTGAATATGAGACAGAGATGCTGGGTAGAATTGATAAAAGATTATGACTACGAGATCAGATATCACCCTCGAAAGGCGAATGTTGTGGGAGATGCCTTGAGTCGAAAAGGAAATGGAAGCCCTATTCCGTTTATGCGAATTGAGATAGTATCTGATCTGATAGATAGATTGAAGTCTGCTCAGTTGGAAGCTCTAAAAGAAGAAAATTTAAAGACTGAGTTAATGAAAAAGAGAAAAGATGAATTGAATGACGATTCTCGTGGATTAAAAACATTCAAAGCTCGTGTGTGGGTGCCTAAGTTTGGAGAATTGAGACAATTAATTTTGATAGAAGCACACAAGTCGAGACTATGTGTACACCCAGGAAGCACTAAAATGTATATCGATCTGAAAGTCCTATACTGGTGGCCTATGATGAAAGCGGATGCGGCACAATTTGTGGAATCATGACATATTTGTGCGCAAGTGAAAGCGGAACATCAGAAGCCTTATGGGTCTTTGAAGTAGTTAGAGAATCCTGAGTGAAATGGGAGCACATCACAATGGATTTTGTAACGAAACTACGACGAACTCAGAAGAATCATGATATGATATGGGTGATAGTGGATCGTTTGACAAAAAGTGTTCATTTTCTAGCCACCTGTGAGACAGCTTCGTTGAGTAAACTAGCACAACTATACATAGACGTTTGCAAAGAGAGTTGGGAACTAGGGTTAACTTGAGTACAGCCTATCATCCTCAAATAGACGGTCAGACTGAACGAACCATACAGACACTTGAGGATATGTTGCGAGCTTGTGTATTAGAGTATGGTGGATCTTGGGATTCCCACCTGCCATTGATAGAATTTGCGTACAATAACTCTCACCACTCCAGTATTGGAATGCCTCCATATGAAATGTTGTACGGTCGTCGCTACCGTACTCCGACTTATTGGTTAGAGGCGGGTGAGAAATAGTTTGCAGGTCCCGAATAGTATAGTTGACTGCTGACAAGGTTGCTATAGCCAGAGATAAATTGAAAGCAGCCAGAGATAGACAAAGAATGTATGCTGATCCGAAACGACGTCCGGTAAAGTTTGATGTGGGGGAGTTAGTATACTTGAAAGTTTCTCCGTGGAAAGGTGTAATTCGCTTCGGCAAACGTGGGAACTTGGCTTCCCGTTTCATTTGTCCTTTCCGTATTCGTCAGGTTGTGAATGATCAAACAATTACCCTAGATCTTCCTACAGAGCTTGCAGGAATTCATGATACATTCAATGTCTGTTATCCGAGGAAGTGTAAGATTGATGATGAAAGTCAGATTCTTCCGGTACATGAGTTGAAAGTTGATTCTAAGAAGAGACTGATAGAGGAACCGATTGAATTGTTAGATCAAAAGGTGACCAAACTTCGAAAGAAGCAAATACCAATGGTATTGGTCAAATGGAAACACAGTTTAGGTTCCGATTTAACCTGGGAGACTGAGGCAGAAATGAAAGAAAGGTATCCCTAATTATTTGAGCCGGAAAGGATTCCGAGGACGAAATCCTCTTAAGGAGGGGAGATTTGTAACACTCGCAAATCTGGGCTAGTAGAATTAGCGGGTTTACGGTATGTGCTTATTTGTGTTTTGATTGCTTTAATTTAATTATGTGATTAATTAAGTGAATTAGTTTAATCAATTAATAATTGGAATTTGAATAAGTATGTATGTATGTATTCGTGGCCGTATGTATGTATGCATGAGTTAGTGGGTTTTACACGTGGGGTGTGTATGAAAGAATGGTGCCACCTAACATTGCATGTACACAAGTGTGTGTGTGTGTGTTATCTGTTTCATTACTTCAAAGTTCAAGAAAGTGTGTGTGTGGTTGCTTAGAAACCGAGAGAAAATAAGAAGAAAAGAAGAATAATCGGAATTCATTTTGATTGTGTGATTTAATCCAGATTAAGGTTGGTATATATATATAATTAAATTATGTTATTACTTATCATTGATATGTTTTTTTCATATGAATCGGTAATCATAAGTGATTATATGGGTCTTTGCATGATTAGAATAAGGAACATCATAATTGGTTTAGGTAGAAAAGGATTTTTATGATTTTGTGTATTCACATGAATTTTATGTTAATATGATGTTCATTACATGAGAATGTGTTTAATATGTTTAAATTATATTTCTGGAATAAAGTTATGAGATTATGAAAATTTGGGTTTGGATTGCGATGTTTTGAAGTTGGCGGATTTGTTATATATGATGTTCTCGGATTTTTTGAAATCCGGTTATTTGTGGAAAACTGATACTGTCGAAATCCGGAACCTTAAATCCGAAGGAAGCAAGAAGAAAACCGATACTTGGATTATAACAACCCCAAATCCGATTACTATATTTTTATATATATATGAAATCCTAAAATTGGAAAATAACAAGTTAGAATCCGATACATGAAATCTGGAACTTGAAATCCGGGACATAGTGAAATCCGATACTTTTGATTTTCGAAACTTGAAATCCGATTAAAGACAAATCAGACAGATTGGAAATCCGATGGTTTTGGGAAATCCGATACCTTAGTTGAGGATTTTCGAGAATCCGAGTGTAAAATCCGATAGTTTCTTGAATCCGATGCTTTTGAGTTTATTTACATTTGTTTACTAATTGTTGATGTTATGAATGAATTATAAATATATGTCAGATATATTTAAAAGACTTGAACTGATTAATCGTTATTGTATTTTCAGGCAATCCAAAGACTCGGTAATATTAGAATTCTGAGTGCTTCCTCTGAAATTGAAATGTGAGTGGATGTTGGATGCGAATGGTAAAGATTGTGTTTAATATTACTGATGTGAGGCATAATTGTATGTGATGGTTGATATTGGAACTGTTGATTTTGTATATTATGCATTGATGACTGTTGCATGACTATTTGTTCGATACGCACTCTTAGTATGATTTTGAGTTGCGTTTGGGAAGTCAGCTATACGTGGAATTGGGCTGGGCTCGTTTACTGCTTGGTTGAATAGTGGTAGCCTTACTGTTGCATATGTTCCTTCAGAGTGGGATTTCACTGTGCCAATTCAGTAGAGGGCTATCGGTAAACCTTTGTTTTGGCCGGCATTGGTTGTAGGTTCTGCGCTGAACCGCCGGTCTTCTTAGAGTTGTGATTACATGATTAGTATTAACTTGATGTTTGCTTTTGGGTTTAGCCTCTACTCACTTAGCTTTATGTTAATTCCCCACAGTTGTTGCTTTTTTTTGAAGGTTTGTGTTTGTGAGTGCTCGTGGAAGGAGAAGTTGACCTAACTCTGATGTTAAGTTTTAAAAGAAACGAGTCAGTCATTTTGTAACACAGACTTTATTTTTGATGGATTGTAAAGAACAGATATTTTGTTTAAGTAAATATTTGTTAATGTAATGAATGTTTAATTAACTAAAGCTTCCGCAGCACAATTAATAAAAACAAATGGCTTAGATTTTACGGTGTTACATAGTAATACCAACACTTCTTACTACTTAGTCCATAATCACTCGTGATACATCAATTTCCTTCTCATGCAGTACATCAACTCCATCATAACTTGTTATTATTATAATTCTAGTATCTCAAATTTTCTCAATAGTTTGTAAATCTCTGATACTTTGCTTTAACTCCAACACGCTCAAATCATAACTCCACGAAAGTATATATATCATATTCATTCCTTTCTATGTGTCGTTCATTAATTACTTCATATGGCATTATACTATTTAGTCCTTCCAAGTGCATTGGCAACATAGTTCTGTGAGCCTTGTTTAAAAATAAATTTCCAGTTCCAAGCACAGGTACTGCTCAGCAAAGGCAATTCATACATTTGATCTACAAATCTTCATTCCATAAGCTTAGGTCATTACATTTCTCTTTTCTCATTATCTCATAAATCCATTCTGTCATTCTTCAAATCACATATATCTTCAGTTTATAAGTATCAATCATTATCATAACTAGTTCTTTCCCATATATATCTCCTTGTAAGTAGGCACCATTAACACCTTTATCCAAACAATTCTTGCAGATTTCAGACTTGCCCAATCTGTAGCAATCTACCTCTTTCTTTTACTTGATAATCTCAATCATCCATGTCATTAATTTCTAATAAGGATAATCTCAATTTCATCCATCAAATTATGTGCGCGTTGACTCCCATAATCTTCAAGGTTACCGTCACAATTTCCCTCACATTCCCACATATCCGACAATAATGATCTTCCCAATATAATATCAACTTTTTCAATTACAATCTTTGATTCATCCTAACCATCATCTCTATCACATGTTGATTTCATTCATATTTATGAACATCTGTTATTCCTTTTAATACTCAGACCAATTTCACATGTCTTTCTTTATAATGAATATCTTCATATTATCACTACAAACGCCTCTGCTGCAATTCCAAGCGCATAGATTAAATTATTCCTCTCAAGAATCTTCAGTTGTCACAAGACATAGACTATTCCTCTATTTTATAACATAGTAGCTTTTACATCAATCCGACAAACGCAGTATTTCAACGAATCATCGATCTCCTCAAGTTCATTAATCGATATCAAAGATTATCTTCAATCATTAGCTTTACCCATACTCGCAATCTCAGTTATACATTTATCAACAATATCTCTTAATCGTCACAAAACCTTCTAAACTTCGTTTACTTATCCATTTTCCTCCTTCTTTGTACAAACACATACATATACATATAAGCATATATAAACACAGAAGGCAAAACAACTCTTGCAATACATAACTTAGCATGCAATTCTACACATCTACAAACATCGTTCGAGGGTACTTCATACCCAATTCACGTCATATCATGCATTTCATCATTTACCGTCATATTTACTTACTACCATACGCATCAAACAGTTTTACATTCAAATATCTCAATTTTCTAAAGAATCATACTCTTTAGAAACAATCAAACACACTTAGCACACATAAGCATCATACATTCTTGTTTAACTCTAAAGTTAATAAGCATACGCACAAATATAAAGGTTATCAAAACGTACCCGTTACATCATCAGTAGCGGCAATATCATCAGCCATCATGTTGAAATTTCTACCCTCTTGCTTAGACAGGTTCTTTCTCTTTTGCCCACTTGCTGACGAGGATCCCCCACCTGCCACAGCTCCTAACCCTGACTCTAATTCCTTGCTAACCTTACAATCTCTTGCCCGATGAGCTTCCTCAAAACAAATCCAGCATACCTTTCGCGAGAAACGACATTCCTTCATTTCATGGCCAAACTGCCCGCAAGTCAGACACCGCATAGTCTGAGTCGTACATGGTCCTGTGTGGTGAGACTTACACTTCCCACACCGTGACACTCGTTGGTTAGATACATCAAACGCAGGTCTACGTTTCAAATTTCTTTTACTCTGACTACCCTGCCCTCTTTGCTTTTCAACATTAAACTGTTCCAATCAAAATTTCTGCTGAGATGTCTCATCTCGATTCGTTCTATCTCTAGCCTTCAAATCATCTTCAGCCGACTTCGCCAATGTAAATGCGTGCGACAATGTACTAGCCCATCTGGTAGTACTTCGATACTTAGGAAGCAAAGCTGCCACAAAGTGTTGTATCTTAGACGCCTCATCAGGTACCCATTGCTTTACAAAACGCAATCTTTCATTAACTTGCTTGATTACTTCATCCACAGTCATGTCTTTAGTCATACGCAACTCCGTGAATTCTCTTTTGATACGAACTATCTCAAAAGTATTGCAATACTATTCACACAGTTTCTCCTGAAACTGATCCTAGGTCACACTATCTTGCTGTGGTTTAGAAAAATGTCCTGTAAGGGAATCCCACCAAACCATTGCATCTCCTCTTAGAATATGAGTCGCAAAACAAACTCTCAGTTCATCCTCACAATTGTATGCTTCAAAAGCCTTTACCATCTCTCACAACTAATTCAAAGTTATATTGGCGTTTGTACTTCCATAGTAGTTTGAAGACTTACAATCCAAGAATTGCTTATACGTACATAGTGGTTTAAATCCTGGATACGCAAAAGGATAAACTCCTTGAGTAGTAAAAGGATGAGAACTCGATTGTTGTACCACTTGTGATATTGGAGGAAATGGAACTGTAACTTGCACATTTGTAGCTTGAGTTGTACCAAACATAGGGTTCTGAATTCGTTCATTCTGGATAATCCTCTCTCGTTCCATATTGCCCATAGTATTTCTAAGTTCCCACAATTCATTTTCAAATTTGGAAATATATTCCCTCTGATCCATTCCATATTCAAAACCTGAAGTACCAACCTGACCTGTTACATTCCATACATCCGCTGATGAAATTCCAGTCACATCTTGGGTCATAGGAGTGTCAACAGGGGTATCTCTGTCAGCCATATCAACCGTGGGGGATTAGCACAAAGCTAAGTGAATGGAAGCTACAGACATGCACATAACAATCACTGTTCCCAACGGAACCTCTGAACATCAATCTCAACATTCAATCTGTCAATTCAACAATCTCTTCCATCCCGAGGACCGGCGGTTCTGCCAAACCTACAACCAAAGCTGGCCAAAGCAAAGGTTTACCGATAGCTCCTTGCCGATTGACATAGTAAACTCCCCTCTGAGCAACAAATGCAACAGAGGAGATACTACTGTTCAACCAACCGCAAGCGAGCCCAGCTCTTGCATCAGCAGCTGACCCCAACCAGCCCTTACACAGAAGCTGATCTCTTCCAACCCGTTACACAGAAGTCGGTTCTCAACAAATCAATTACTCTTTCAATCACAATCACAATCATAGCTCTTTCACATATAACATATATGAACATGTAATTCTCATTTAGCAAACAACAGACTTAAGAACCTATCATGGCATGACAATCAATCTTTCTTCGCATAACGAACTTATCAGTCAAATATCTCATATTCGAATTAACAAACAATCATTGCATTCAAACAATCATTCAATCAATTCATAATGTTACCAACAGAACCACCCGTGAGTAAACTTTTACTCACCTTAGTCCTCGTATCACGCGTGCTCAGTTGCTAATATCACTGAGTCTGTGGTTTGCCTGAAAACACAGCAACAACCGAATTAATCTCGAATATATAAATATATCTTTCAACATATATTTATATCTCATAATCATGTAAATAACTTGATTTAATTATATAATTAACAATACAACTTTCTCAAACGAAACACAAACAAAACAAGCAACATTTCTGAAACAGACCCCGTCGCGCCGCGACACCATCGGATCTCGAAATCCGGATCTCAAGTCTCGGATTCAAGCATCGGATTTTGTTCCCGGGTTTTGGTTGTCGGACTTGGAGTTGGATTTCATTATCTCGGATTTCTAGTGTCGGATTTTGAGGATTAGGATTTACAACTCTCGGATTCCTCCACAAACCGACTCAATCTGTCGGATTTCATGAAGGTCGCGCCGCGACCTTCAACATAGCGCCATGACGTGTGTTCATCAGCATATCATCTTTTCTAAATCCGATTTCCAGCCAACTTAGCTTCTTGTAAACATTACCAACATCATTGTTCTTCATTCTAAACTCATATATATCATATATCATGTATACTTAACATCAAAAACATCATTTTAATCATACACAACAACATGAGGTGTCATCACCTCACATACACCTACACACACACATACATACATACATACATAATATCGTACATATATATAATCCTTTTTCTTTCATTAGTAAACTAACATACTACTTTATATACTTAATTAAACCAAATAATTTAATTAATCTCAATAATGGCTTAACCAAATAACTTATCATACAATCGAGGTATTTTCTACAACCTCGTACCAAACTCAATCTTTATTTAATTATAAACACGTATGATATAAAATACTCATTTAATCACATAATAAATCTTTAAATATACATAATTAAACACATTTCAATTTACCATCTGCCCGCCTACTACTAGGCCAGGTTTTCGGATGTTACAGAAAACAACTATTTTCATTTATGACTTTTAAGACTTCCACTGCATGTTTTCCTATTAATTAAAGGTTTTTATAAATGGTGAAATTTTGAAAAATCATGTGCGTTACAAGTTGCACGTCGTGAGTGAACTGAGTGTTGTGACCGGCATTTAGACTCATGACTAGATTGGCTCGTATAGGAATGAACAAGACTTTAAGTGGAGGGAGGTGTGTGACTGAGTAATTTTAAGGATTACTTGTCTATTACCTATAGGACTCTTCTCTTCACTATTCGATTTAGAATCTCTCGATCTTCACCCGTGCTAACTTTCTGAATTTCAACTCGTCATCGTGTTGTCTTGTAGAAGAAATGGTGGGTACTCGTAGAAACAACAACAACGTCATACCTGAAGCTGGTCAGGGAAGCGGTGGAGCGGGCGGTGATGCCCCAATTATTAAAGATATTCCCAATGCCGAGGATACCTCTTCGATTTACCGCTTGAACCACAATTTAGCTGAGAACGAAGGTCCCAATGATGAGCTAGAGAGGACTCATCAAAGCCAACGCAGTCGTGGTAGTATTGTGCGCCAGGGGCACTTGGAGGAACAACTACGAGCAAGGGATGCTGAGATTGCTCGATTGCGAAGAGAGGCACGAGGTGGAGGAGGGGACGAAAATGAGGAACGGTCGGTGCATAGTGAGGCAGACAGTATCTCACGCCCCGTGTTGGAGCATGGAAAAGCGGGAGGTAAAGGAACCTCGTTTGAAAGTTTTATGAAATGCAAACCGCCAGCATTCAAAGGGGGTGAGGACCCACTAGGATGCCTACGGTGGATCATGAAGATGGAGCAAGTGTTTTGCGTTGGGAGTTACACTACTATGCGGTTATGCGATTCGAGGGAGAGGCCTTGGAATGGTGGCGAACAGTTAAGCGGACACTTTCTAAAGCCGTGTTAGACAACTTGACTTGGGAGATGTTTACTTATAAGATCAAGATGAGATTCTGTAGCTTGGGAGCAAGGGAGAAGGCAAAAAGGGAATTTTTGGAGTTAACAAAAGGAAACATGGCGGTGGCAAAGTACAATGCTGCTTTAACTGATAACCTATAGTTTGCTGGTAGCTATTGTATTATTGAGGAAGAACAAATCGGAAGGTATGCTGTGGGATTGCCTTTTGATTATCAAGTGGCTATGAGGATGAGGAGAACTTTGGGGGAGGCAATGGATGAGGCAAGTCGGGTTGAGCATGACTTAACCAAGCATGAGAAGACTGTATTCAAGAGGGAGGAGAAACGAAAACGGGAGGGACCATCTGGATCCTCTAAGAAGAAAGATTTCCCTCCAAGGAAATGTCAGCAAGGGGACAAACCCCGTTACTGTACAACTTGCCACTCTTCTCACAATGGAGAATGTAGCAGCCACACTCTGAGTTGCAGACGATGTGGAAAGACTAGCCATAGGTTTGAGGATTGTATGAGTACCGAACCTATATGCTACAACTACAGGGAGATGGGGCACATCAGTACCAATTGCCCAAAACCAAAGGTTCGAGGTGGAGCTCCAGAGAGAAAGCAAGAGGCACCTAAAGCCAAAGGACGTTCCTTCAATATGACTGCGGAGGAGGCCAAGCGCAACGATGAGGTTATTTTTGGAACCTTTCATATAAATTCTATGCCTGCTAGAGTATTATTTGATTCGGGTGCAAGTAGGTATATAGTGTCTACTTCTTTTTACTCTCGTTTTATGTTACCACAAAGTCCGTTAGAGTTGGTGTTGGAAATTGAGATGGCGGTTGGAAAACCCGTCACTGTCAAGGAAAAATACGAAAATTGTGCGGTTGAAATTAATGAAAATATCTTCCCTCTAACACTGATTCCAATGGATCTCGAAGGATTTGATGTGGTTATCGGAATGGATTGGTTATCGTTTAATCGTGCGGAGATCCTTTGTGCCAAGAAAATCGTTCGTGTGCCTCTTACATCGGGTGGTTATGCCATCGTTTACGGGGAGAAATCCTCGGGGACTCTGTCCCTAATCTCGGTTCTCAAAGCACGAAAGTGCTTATCGAAAGGTTGTTTTGCGTTCTTGGATCACGTAGTCGAGACTTCTAGAAAGAAAGCGCTTTTATCCGAAGTGGAGGTGGTCCGGGATTATGCGGAACTCTTTCCAGACGAGTTACCTAGGTTGCCACCACCACGACAAATAGAGTTTCAGATCAACTTGTTCCTAGTGCGGCGCCCATTGCTAAAGCACCGTATTGGCTAGCTCCATCGGTGACGAAGGAGATTATGACGCAGCTTCAAGAGCTTCTCGAGAAATGTTTCATCAGGCCGAGCTCCTCGCCTTGGGGAGCCCCGGTCCTGTTCGTTAAGAAGTAATACGGTTCCATGCGGATGTGCATCGACTACCGAGAGTTGAATAAAGTTACGATCAAGAATAAGTATCCGCTTCCGAGGATTGACGATCTTCTCGAAAATCGACTTGCGGTCTGGCTATCATCAAGTGAGAGTGAGAGATCCCGATATTCCTAAGACGGCATTTAGAACTCACTATGGTCACTACGAGTTCATTGTGATGCCATTTGGTCTTACCAACGCTCCAGCAATTTTCATGGACTTGATGAATCGAGTTTGTCGTCCTTCCTTGGACAAATCGGTTATAGTATTCATTGATGATATTCTTGTATACTCTCGCACTTCACAAGATCATAGGCGACATTTGCGTGAGGTTCTTGATACTCTTCGAAGGGAGGAGCTCTATGCCAAATTCTCCAAGTGTGAATTTTGGTTGCGGGAAGTTCAGTTTCTCGGTCATTTGGTTGGAATGGATGGGATCAAAGTAGATCCTACAAAGATTGAAGCGGTCAAAAAGTGGGAGACCCCGAAAACCCCTACGGAGATTCGGAGTTTCTTAGGTTTGGCGGGTTACTATCGGAGGTTCATTCAGGACTTCTTGAAAATAGCTACGCCTTTGACAAAGTTGACAAGGAAGACGGAGCCATTTGTATGGTCGGGTAAGCAAGAGGAAGCGTTCCTAACGCTTAAGAACCTTTTGTGCAAGGCCCCTATTCTTTCCCTACCTGAGGGAAATGAGGACTTTGTCGTGTATAGTGATGCATCATATTTTGGTTTGGGGTGTGTCCTTATGCAGCGAGGGAAAGTTATCGCATATGCCTCGAGACAGTTGAAGGACGCGGAAAAGAACTACCCTGTTCACGATTTAGAACTAGCAGTGGTGGTTTTCGCTTTGACGCTTTGGCGACATTACCTTTACGGTAGAAGATGTACAATCTACAGGGATCATAAGAGTTTGCAACACATTCAGAACCAAAAGGAGCTAAACATGAGGCAACAACGATGGATGGAATTGCTAATTGATTACGATTGCGAAATTAGCTACCATCCGGGTAAAGCAAATGTTGTAGCTGATGCCCTAAGCCGTAAGGAGCCTCGAGCGACTTATCGGCTAAAATATATGGGATTGGTGGTTATACCTGATATAATTGAGCTGATTCAGGTAGCTCAAAGTGAAGGGTTAAAGGATGAAAACATAAAGGATGAGGTCATGGTTAAGCAGAAAATGCTGCTTGAAAAGGATAATCGCGGGTTGAGGACTTTCAAGGGACGAGTTTGGATCCCTAAGGTTGGAGGAGTTCGTGACAAGATATTGCGGGATGCCCATCGGTCCAAGTATTCTATACATCCGGGCAATGCAAAGATGTTTCGTGACCTGCGACCGAGTTATTGGTGGACGGGAATGAAGTTATATATAGCAGATTATGTGGCTAAGTGTGTCACTTGTTCGCAAGTGAAAGCGGAGCACCAGAAACCATACGGGGAGCTTCAACAGCTTGATATCCCAGAATGGAAGTGGGACAAAATCACGATGGATTTTGTTACAAAACTACCAAGGACGCAGCGGGGAAACGATATGATTTGGGTGATTATAGATCGTTTGACTAAGAGTGCTCACTTCCTAGAAACGAAGGAAAATGAGAAGCTAGAAAACCTAGCTAAACTTTACGTACGAGAAGTGGTTACGAGGCATGGAGTTCCCGTATCCATTGTCTCTGATCGTGACAACCGGTTCGCTTCACGATTCTGGCAAAAGTTGCAAGAGGAGATGGGTACCAGGGTACACTTGAGTACAACTTATCACCCTCAAATGGACAGACAAACCAAACGAACGATTCAAACGCTTGAGGACATGTTGAGGGCCTGCGTGATTGAGTACGGTGGTAGTTGGGATACACACCTACCACTAGTGGAGTTCGCTTACAATAATACCTACCATGCAAGTATAGATATGGCACCATACGAAATGCTCTATGGAAGGAACTATCGTACCCTTACATGTTGGTTGAAACCAGGGGAAAAGAAGTTTGTTGGGCCTGAGATAGTCCAGTTGACAGTAGACAAAGTCACGGTTGCTCGCAAACAGTTACGAGTAGCCCGTGAACGACAGAAAAAGTATTCTGATAAAAAGCATAGACCAAAGATGTTCGAAGTAGGCGAGAAAGTGATGGTCAAAGTTTCGCCATGGAAGGGCATCATTTGGTTTGGGAAGCGTGGTAAACTAGGATCTCGGTTTATTGGTCCATTCTTGGTACTTGAAAGAGTTGGAGATCAGGCATACAAGTTAGAGTTGCCAGCAGAATTAGAGAGCATCCATAATGTGTTTCATGTTTGCTATTTACGAAGGTGTTTGGCAGAGGAGCTGAGTTTACTACCTCTTGAGGAACTTCGAATAGATGAACATAAATGGTTGATTGAAGAACCAGTGGCGATTCTAGATCAAAAAGTTAAGAAATTGAAGAAGAAACGGGTCAAGTTGGTGAAAGTCCAATGGAAGAATAAGCACGGAGGGGATATGACTTGGGAAACCGAAGAGGAGATGAAACCTATATATCCCAAACTTTTTGTTTAATAGATTCCGAGGACGGAATCCATTTAAGAAGGGGAGAATTGTAACGACCCGAATATTGTAATAATATTTAACGAGAAATAAAAACTATTTACGAAAGTTCAACTTGGTAATAATAATAAAGGAATATTATTATTTAAAAGAAAAGAAAAGTAATAGAAAAGAAGAGAAAATTCTGAAAAAGTCAAGGTCGTGGCGCGACGCGTCTGGGCGGCAAGACACGTGTCGGTGGCGTGTGTCAGGCGATGGCGTGTGTCAGAAACATCGCGACGCGACGCGTCGGCAGAAATTTGGGCCTATAAATAGAAGAGCATTGCCATCTGATTTTCACACACACACTTCTACCATTTCGTTACTCTGCCAAATTTCAAGAGAAATCAAGTTTAGTGAACGTTTAAGGGTGTCGGGTTTCGTTAGAACTCGTATTCGAGGTGTGGGGTGAACGGAGAGGTATATTCTTCTAGACTTAAGCTAATATTTCGGTTGTGTGGCTTGATATTCTACATGCATGTCATTCTAGCATGTTTTGATGAACTTTCTAAGTTCGCGACGCGTATATCTTTGATCGAAAGTATATTGTTGCATGTCTAGGTTACTCGAGTCGGTTGAGATCGATTTCTTGACGATCCGAGAGTATAGTTCGTCGAATCTAGATCGTGGGTTTATTTCTGGACTGAGGTGAGTTCAGTAGACTTTTACAAAACCGAGTACATAGACAAAACCTTATTTTCGAAATAAAGATGATTATACATATATCTATATAGTGATTGATGATACATGTTATGTGTTGTAAGTTAAACACTCGTTGCATGCATGATCAAACACGAAATACGCATGTTACGATTATTCACGATTTTACTGCGATTTACATATGACTACTTACGAATTATTGCATGCATGTGTTTTAGTGGCGGGGGTAAAATACGATATTACCCATATTGCGGATTTGCAGGCCTAGTTGGCATGATTGACCTTCTAGGATTAAAGTGCTAGCCAACAAGAGTCATTTGGTCTTTCTAGACGACTATATTGACACGTGGTATGCGGACACTTCGGTGTTCTTGTACTGGAGTGATGCAGGCCAAGGAGGCTAGATCATACATCACGTGAGTGTGAGGAGAAGCTGAAATACGATCGGCTTCGTTTAGACTCGTACTAGAACGACAACGCAGTACTTGTACTCGCACCGTCGGAGTAGCGAAAGCGGAGTCTCGGGATTTATGTTCTCGGGTGGGAGTTGCGCCCCGCTCGAAAACATAGGTTGGCCGGGCACACAAGTAGTGAACCTTGGGTTTTTCTAGTGTGGGTTTAGACTCTACAATAGAATCATCCTATTGATATGATCTATGCGAAATGATTTATGCGATATGATATATGCGATTATGATGCGATATGATCTAAGAAATATTATGCGGTATGATTATGATTATGTGCGATTGACTTCATGAAATGACTTGTGCATATTTGACCCATTTGGTGCTATGTGATCTGCGGGTTCTCGGTACGAGTCTTGGTATTTATTTACATGTCATATTCTACTTACAAACATGTTTTATGGTTTTTGATTACAACTCCTATTGACTCACTTAGCGTAAGCTGACACTTTTTTCTTTCGAAATGTGTCTTGTACTCGCGCAGGTGGCTTAAAGGTTGTGGTTCTGCGAGGAGGGTAGTATTAGTTCTGGTTTATATTTTGGTATCCACAAACAATCCGGTTATGTAATAAATTCATAACATTGAACTTGTACTGACTTTATGAATGACTGCGGTCGTAACCCGGTGGTTTATATTACGAAGGTTTCTATAATCGCCTCTATGGCGAAAACAACTATTTCCATTTATGACTTTTAAGAATTCCACTTCATGTTTTTGCTATTAATTAATGGTATTTATAAATGGTGAAATTTTGAAAAATCATGGGCGTTACATCGAGCATGGGTCGACAAACTCTACTCATTAACTCTGTAATCTGTACACATTCTGAATGTACAATTTTTATCTTTTTTCACAATTAAACTCAATGCACCCCACGGTAAGCTACTGGGTGAGATAAAACTTTTATCCGTCCGTTCTTACAAATGCTTCATCAATTCCAACATTTCAAGCAGTGCCAATCTATACGAAGCTTTAGCTTTTGGTTCTGCTTCTAGTACTAAATCATTCTTGAATTCCACCTATCGAGCTGGTGGAATCCTGACAAGTCATCGGGAAATACATCAGGGTTGTCATGACTACCGGTAAATCTGGAATCTGCTATAGCTTTTTCTTCTTGCTACGATCTCCGACATAACCTAATAATACTGTACAACCAAGGACTAGATACTTGCTTACTTTTGCTAACGAACAAACATGAGTATTGTCTCTCTTACTTTCATCTTTACTTATTCTTGACATAACCAATTAGATTTCCCGATTCATAATTCAAAACTAAACACTTAGCCACATAAATGTGCTGCTCATGCATAAACAAGGTATCTCATGCTCAAATTGCTAAAACAAATAGCAATCAAAAACTTCTACTACTCATATGCTCACCAAGGTCTACTGCCCCAGGGATAGCTCCACTTAATCTCAAAACCACGGCTTAAGTTCAAACATCACACTCATGTGTGCTCGAATACCTTAAACCTTGACTCTTATACCAAGTTGTAACACCAATTTTCCAGTTTTAACTCAAAACATCATCTTACAAGTTAGCAGCAAATAGATATAAGAGTTTTACAAAAATATAGTTTCTATGTACACACGAGCTAATCATTTCAGAAAAGTAGTGTTAAAGTTATTCTTCTCAAAACTAGAAGCTATCCAGCTGATCACTGCGCTAGGGCCTTACCCTTGTTGGAACATGTGCCACCTACAACATACAATACTTAAACATAAGCTAACTCTTAGTGAGCTTACTAGTTGAACGTAAGTAAACATATAACAGGAGTAAAGTCTCCCCAGGATGTCTTGCATTCAAGCTGTAACACTTGCAACTGCATAAACTGTTAATGTTTTGGGGCATATCTACAATTCTCGTGTAGCTTGGCCCCCTTACACTACTTGTAACACCATAAAGTCCTAATCATTATTTTTCTAAAACACGCTGCGAGAGCATAATCAAAACTGTAACATAATTACAAATAGTTACAATCGTTCACAAAGTACAAACATCAAATCATCTGTTGTGTTACAAAACAAAACATGACTCGTCTCAATTTAAAACATATATTAGAGTGATGGTCAATCTTTTCTTTAACAAAAACCCACCTAAATGGCTGCGAATACAGAACCTGCAAAAACAGTTCAACAGTGGGCTAGCAATCCCGATAATTCATTAGGGAACACATCCGGGTATTCCTCTACCACCCGAATATTCGTCATCGTCTGCTTCTCTTTCGTAACATCAATTACATATGCCATGAAAGATTCACATCCCTTAGCCAAAGCTTTTCTAGCCTTCAAACAAGATATCATCGAAAAGACAGACCCAACTTTCTCAACTCGAGCCACAATTCTTGACCCATCATCCTGTAGAAACGAAATCAGCTTCTTGTGATACTTTATACTTGCTTAGTTTAAACTCAACCAATCCATGCCCAGTATGAAATCAAACCCAGATAATGGCATAACAAAAAATAAAACAGGAAAACATGTAAAATCTATATCAATACTAGCTCCAGCCACAGCAGTTGTGACTGAAACCATCATGCCATCGGCTAATTCTACCTCTAAGGGGTCAGTAAACTTAGAAGTAGGCATATTAAATTTAGCACAAAATTCCAAAGATATAAAAGAGCGATTAGCTCTAGAATCAAACAATACTGTAGCGGGAATAACGTTTATCAGAATCATACCAGTGATAACATCTACAGCTGTGGTAGCATCATCTACCGTCATTTTGAACGCCCTACCCTCAGGCTTAGGAGGGTTCTTTCATTTTTGACAAACGACTGAAGAATATCCCCCAGCCACTCTCGCCCCTGACCCCGATCCAGTCTTCTTATAAGATTTGCACTCGCCCGCTCGGTGCCCCTCCTTCAAACAATTCCACGATACACTCCTAGGGAAGTGACAGTTCTTGAACTCATGGCCAAACTAACCACATTTAACACAACGCAATGTCTGAGGCATACACTTCCCCGTATGGTATGAATTACATTGGCGCACCATGGCGCTCGTTTATTAGACCCACCTACAGTAGGTATACGGTTCAGGTCTCCCTGTTTCTGACCACTGTGTCCTCCCTACCTTTGTTGGGTATTGTAATGTTCAAATTGGGAATTCTGCTAAGAAATCCTGTCTCGTGACATTTTATCTCTTGCAAGGATATCACCTTCAGCTAACTTGGCCAAAGTAAAAGCTTGGGACAATGTGCTAGCCCACCTAGTAGCACCACGATAATCGAGGAGCAAGGCTCCCACAAAATGCAGAATTTGCGATGCCTCATCAAGCACCCATTGCTTAACAAAATGCAATCTTTCATTAAATTGTCGGATCAAATCATCAACCGATATGTTTCTCGTCATTTGAAAATCCATGAATTCTCTTTTAATTTTGGTAATATCAAACATACTGCAGTACTACTCATAAAGCTTATCCTGAAATTGTTCCCATGTAATGTTATCCTGCTGTTGTTTTGTAACGTGACCAGTAAGGGAATCCCACAAAACCATGGCATCTCCCTTCAACATCCATGCTTCCAACTTTACTCTCGATTCATCTTCACAGTTACATGCATCCAACGCCTTTACCATCTCCCGTAACTAGTTTAGGGTAATATTAGGATCAGAGCTTCCACGATACTCTGATGGTTTACAGTCAAGGAATTGTTTATATGTGCAAGGCTGTTTGTATCCTGGATAAGCAAAGGGGTAAACTCCTTGAGAAGTAAAGGGATAAAAAAATTGCCGCTGCATCCCTTGTGTCTCTAGAGGAAGCAGAACTGTAACTGGCAGGGTTGTCGATTGAGTTGTAACAAAAGTAGGAATTTGGACCTGCTCATGTGTATGCTTTTGATGCTCCAAACTATGGATAGTATCCCGAAGTTCCTGTAACCCGCTTTCTACCTTGTAGATGTATTCGTTTTGATCAGCTTCATACTCAGGACCCGAAGTTCTTGCCTGGTCTAAAACATTAACCGTTGGTGCTTTAGTTACCGCTTGGGTCACATGAGTTTGAGTGGAGGTATCTCTGTCAGCCATATCTGTAACAATCACATCATCTCACAACTTATTAGTACACAACAGATAACTACCACAGAGCATCTCCAATCACTCTAATTCCCCCAAAGAAAAGTTTCACCTAACACGAGCCAAGATTTGGGAATGTAACACTCTAACTTTGCTCGCATCGCCAAACCAAGGCTCTGATACCAAACTATAACACTACAAAATCCTAAGCCAATTTTTTAAAAACACGTTGCAGAAGCATAATCCAAAACTTTAACATAATTACAAATATTTACAATCATTCACAAAGTACAAACATCAAATCATCTGTTGTGTTACAAAAAAAACATCGCTCGTCTCAATTTAAAACATATATCAGGGTGTTCGTCAATCTTTCCTTTAACAAAAACCCAGCTAAACAGCTACAAATACAGAACCTGCAAAAACAGTTCAATAGTGGAGAATTAGCACAAAGCTAAGTGAGAGGAAGCTAAACCACAATAGCCAACGGCAATAATCAATACAAAAGCATGAAATCACATAATCTAGAAGACCGGCGGTTCGGCGTAGTACCGACAACCAATACGGGCCAAGGAAAGGTGTACCGATGGCCCATTGCTAATTGGCACAGTTAGATCCCCTCCGATACAAGGCATGCATGAGAGGGTCTACAAGTGCTCAACGAATAGCGATCGGGCCCAACCTAATTCTAAATATAGTTGACTTCTCAAACGCAACTCAATATCATCCAAAGAGCACGTATCGGTCAAAAAATTCACAAGCATTTACTCAATCAACAAACATCAGACTAAACAGTCTATCAACCACAATCACATGCATCACATCAATCATATCAATCATAACGTTTACCATCCGTGAGTTTATATCCACTCACCTCTGTTCTCAATCGTAGCACTCAGATATCTAATTTGACTAAGCCTTTATGTTTCGTGAAAAACATCGAAATCAGTCTCCGATACATAAATATATATATATATACACACATATATTTGTATCTCTAGTGCTCATACACAACATCCCATATTCACATATAAGCATGTACAACACATGCATAAAACGAATAACAAACAATAGCTTCCAATCATAAAAACCACCAGATGCGTTGCGTCTAGAAGCTTCGCGTCCCCTCCCGGGACACATCGTGTCAGGCAAAGAACAGTCCAGACCTGCAAGTTTTCTTCTTCTTCCAGCATCAACCAAATCTTTTCTTCTTCTTCTAGCTTCAACCAAATCCATACCAATTTACATACAAAGCTGGAAAACGATCATCAAAATCACATCAAATCCAATTAAAATTATCAATCTTACAAAACCCATTTATCAAGTAAAGCTTCAAGCTTCAACAATGTTGTTCTTCCTTTTCCAAGCATAAAACTCAACATACAATTTAACAAGACTATCATGAATCATGCTTATAACCCATAAGGAACACATACCAATCTTTCACATGAATTAACAACCACTAAATCTTCAACCCAAGATTTCAAGTTTACTTTCGCTTGAGGTTTCTTCACTTCAATCGTACTTACACACATATTTGCACACACTTAAGATGTTTACGATATGAGGAGGTGATTCAATATATCATAGCACATGTACATCGCCTTACTTTTCTAATTTAAGCATGAGATGTTTAAGCTCATAAGCATGCATACATACATACATACACATACTTACATATTAATTACTCAATAACTAGTTAATTAATCATGAGATATTAATTTAATCACACAATTAAACTAATCACACAATTAAATATTAAAACACACATAATACTCCCCGCCAACCCGCTACCGACTAGTCCGGGTTTACGGATGTTGTACTGATCTTTGGTACACATCACACTATATAACCTATCACAACTTTTGGTACAAAGCCACACCTCAGGCGTAACTATGTACCCTGCTGCTTTTCTTGTGCATAGCCATACCTCGGTATTGCTACACACATTTGCTACACAATGAATATATATATATATATATATACATATATATATATAACAAATATATCACTTAACACATATATCATAGTGCTCATTTTGTGCATACTTATATGCTAATCATACTAAAGGAATAGTACACTCACCTTGTAACTGGGTAATATGCTAACAAGTAACGAGTTCTGTCAAGTATCAAGGCACCTTCCTACATCAGTGACTTGAGCTAGGCATTACAAACTAGGGTTAATAATGATTTAATTATCAAAGTTTAAGTTCATTTTCAGTTTAATCATCAAAGTGTTTTTCAAACGGTTTTACCATAAAGTTTAAATTTATTATGATTTAATCCTCAAATTTACAGTTTTTTCTTGAAACCTTAAAGTTTTTTCTAAACGATTTAACCCTTAAATATTTTTTTAAAAATGGTTTAACCCTCTACGTTTGGTTAAGTTTTTCATAAAAACTAAAATGCATAATAAGTAGAGAGGTTAAAATCGGAAACCATAGAAAACTTAAATGATTAATCTGTTTTTTAACAAAACTTCAATGTTTAAACCATTTTAAAAACATTGAGGTTTAAATAATAACAAATTCAAACTTCGTGGTAAAATCATTTAGAAAAAAACTTTGATGGTTAAATCATTATTAACCCTACAAACTTCTTTGAAAACTGCTTTGGAAACTATTATGAAAACGGTCCTGATAACTGATCTAAAAACTAGACGATGTTTAGGCACGCCCGTGCCTTACTAGGTATGGATGTGCTTATCTCAGACATGGGCGTACCAAGGCACGCCCGTGCCTTATCCCCAAAGCATGGGGGCATCTCAAGATTAAGTCGGCCAGAACACTGTTTTCCAACCAAAACTCAACCTAACTCATTTCTTTCCGAGTTTTAACATCATAGGGATATTTTCCTACACCCCTAATAGCTACTAACATCAAAATAACAAGGAACATACTTAACATGTTTTGATCCTTTAATAATTCATTGACCCATTAGAACATCAAAAGCTACAAACCAATCTTAACTTGAGCTACTATGGATTAATGTGTTGATAAAAAGACACTAATTTATGTTGTAAAACCTTGCTCCAAGCTTTCCAAAAATCCTAGCTCTCTTCTCTTGAAGTGTAAACATGTTTATGGTCATATTTTACTAGAAATGTTAAATATATATCTATAAGTATCAACAAGTAACAAAACAGCCTCTGACTTCTTTCAATTTCGTTTTGGCAATTCTATCCCCTCTAGTTTTATAAGCACCTCTAATCTTTTATAACACTTAGTCATAGAGATTTTTGAAATTTGGGGCATTACATATTGTTGATCAAGTTGGTGCTTTTATTAAAACAAAATTTGAACACTTTGTTTAGAGCCGATGACACAAAATCTAATCTATTTTTTTAAAACTCACATTTACGGAATAAATATTTGGTTTTTGGTTTTCTAAAAAGTTGAAAGAATCTAACTGCAAATATCTTAAGTCGTAGTAAACCTGTACTTGTGTATGATTGACAATCTGCTAGGGAACTTTATACGGAGTCAAATCGGCATGACACGTTTTAAACCAATGAAACAATTTTACCTACATGACACGTTTTAAACCAATGAAACAATTTTACCTACCATTGTGTTAAAAAATTTGAAAGAAGTTGATTGTTTTCCTTATTGCCCAATGAGTATTGTTGACTATTCTAGTAATGGTGGCATGTGTAGAAGTAAGTTTCTCAAAACATAAGTTGTTGAAGTTCTACTTGTGATCCATAAAGTCACAAAAAAGAATTAATTGATTTATAATGATAGCTATTGAAAATGATATATTTGAGAGTATTGATTATGAAAAGTGATCCACAACTTTGTTTCCAAGAATATTATGAAAACCTCAAAATTAAAGTAACAATGCAAGATAAATTATTTTACTATTTTTCTTTTGCTTTAGTTATTTTTATAACAAATATCGTTGTTTGTGTGCTTATATATACTCACATACATATTCTGAGGATGGTTCATTTGAGAACTATTCTTTTTGCGAAAGCAGCAAGAACCAATCTTGACCATTAATAAAAACAAATCAATGATTGATAATGTTAATTGCTCATTAATGAGGGGTATTTTACAAAATCTAAATCTCCTAAAATAAAAAATCATCTACGGAGATGCAATTCATGGTTGGGTAAATATATAAATGATCAAAATGCCACTACAAATGAGTAGTTAATGAACATTAATGATGGTTACAAATGATTCTTTTGGTTCTCGCATTAAAAGTGGTTCTCTAATGAACTTATCTATACACACACACACATATATATATATATATATGTATATATATATATATAACAAACATAGGGTTGAATAACATACCTTCACTTTTCTGAAGCTTATGTAGACCGACTACCTTAGCTTGAAATTTCTTAGCTTCATCATCATTGATCTCATCGAATGGGAAATGTATTGATTCTTTAGTAAGATTTCTCCTTGTGTTATAAACTCTATAAGCCTTGGAGATTGAGGAATATCCAACAAAAATACCTTGCTCATCTTTAGGTTCCAACTTATAAAGCCGATCCCTTTGATTCAACACTTAGCATTTTCAACCAAAGATGTAGATATAACATATATTGGGCTTTCCAGGATTATACATCTCATAAGGTATTTTGCCATGTTTTTTTGACTATGATTGACCTATTCCGAGTATAACATGCCATACTAATAACATCATCCTAGAAATAGAGTTTCAATCCCGTCTCACACAACATTGTCTTACTAACCTCTACTAAGGTTCTATTCCTTCTCATAGTAACCCTATTTTGTTGGTGAGTTCTAACTGATTAGAAATTTTGAACTATTCCCCTTTTTTCATAAAAGCCTTCCAAGGTTGAGTTCCTGAACACAGTCTCATAGCCACTTCTGAGTTTCTTTATATAAAGATGTTTCTAAACTTCTTCCTTTTTGATAAAAACGTATTATCTCAAAGGCCGCTTCACTTTTGGCTTTTAAGAATATTACCCATGTGAATATAGTGAAATCCCAACATATTACTATGGTATACTTCTTGCCACATAGGCTAAGGGTGCTTATGGGTTCCAACAAGTCCATATGTGTCAGGATCGGATAAACGCTTAGATCAAGAACAAATAAAACATAACCCAAAAACCAATCAAAGAAGTTTGCTGAATAACACTTTGATCGAACAAGGATTAACACGTAATCAATTGATTTAAGAAAACTGTTTAACAATCAAAGTCCCAATCTATTTATTCAAGATGAATCAATAGTCGTCCAATACTTTTTATAATGTAGGGATCACAGACGATCTTGAGACTAAGAATTACAGAGAAAACATATGATAAACCCTAATGTTACGTACAAGTATTTATAATATCTAGTAACATACCAGATCCACTTTCCATGCTAATAGAATCATCTAATTTTGGAGAGATATTCGTGATCAATTATATCCATAACCATCATCCCTAGAATAAAGGAGTTCATCATTATCTCGAACATGGTAGTTGAAAGTGTAACAGCATTATCTTCTTCACACTAGCATTAACCGTGAAACTCAGATAGCAGGACTAATACCAACTAGCATTATATACCTACAACCAGCATTAACTACAACAATCTCCCCCTAAACTTATGTTGTCGGTACAACTAGCAATAAGTTTCTTATTTCCAAAAAAATTGTTGGAGACATCCCATTTGCTCTACCCCAACCATCATCCCTTAGTTCCTTTATGCTCTACCTTATGCTTCCAACTTGCCTATCTGGTCCCTAATTTTTTGAAAAAGATTTTGGGCTAGTGGAGACATCCCATCTGCTGTAAACTTTGCAACAAGCATAGTTTTCGTCTTGTTTAAAGTGTGATTATATTCCTTCTCAACCAAATAAAATTCATAATTACCATTTGCCTTGGTCAAGGAATATACTCCACAATTTTCTTATAGCTTATCTGTAAGCTCATAAACCTTCTCATGATCAAACATGATGCATAGGTACTCCATAGCCATCTTAGTGGTAGAGTAAGTTTTGGGGTTTGTTCGGTTTTTCAAAATGTATTTTAGCAACAGAAGCATGAAAAATTTTAAACTTTTTAAAACTCCCCACCAATGATCCATATGCAAGGCTTAAGAAAACAAAACAACCATAGGGAGTTTAGAACTACAACCTTTGTAACGTGAGTAAACCGTTAGTGAAGTTGTGATCAATGAGAAGCCAAGAGAAGACTTCCTCCAAGGTATCCACTAGCCAATGAGCCTAACACCTCCAAGATGCTAGTCTTTCCAACACTTGATGTTCAAGAAAGCAACCAAAAACCTTTGTTCTTCTTCTTGAACTAACTATGTACATATATGAGTATGTATTTTAGTACCACACTTAGCCAACTTAATGCACCAATACAAGGATGTAAGGATGCATGTAAGTCTTGCAATAACATTTGAAAGAACAAGCAAAGGTGGTAGTATGTTCAAGTAGCAAATCAACCATGGATGAACACTTAAAACAGCAAGCAACAAAGCACAAGAGGGAGGCCCCTCCCTAGGGTCATTTTTGGCCGAAAATGGTGAGAGGGGAGGGCCCCTCTTGCCTTGATTCTTCACTTGGTGAATGATTCCCCTGCTTTGGTCAAGTGTAATGCAAGAAGCATTACATGGCTCCTTTTGAGGATTAATGTGGGATTTCTAGCTTTTTCTTTTAAATACATAAAAGAGTATACTAGATATACCATATGTTGGGGAGATAATCACTCACCCTAATAATCAACTCTGCCTATCCTAAAACATAGAATTTGATGATAACCAAACTCTACATTCAGTATGGCTTAGAAAGAATTCAAACATGTGTTGTTTAAATCAGTTTATGTAAAAATATGCTAAGTATGGAACCATTAGCTGACCATCAGCTGAGCATCAGATCCTACTCATTGTATCAGCCAAGGGATATCAACCAAGGAGCATCAGATGAAGAAAACAAGTAAAGAAGACCATCAGCAGAGGAAAATAAACCATCACCTGAGTGAAGAAAGTTGATCAGCTGAGTGCCTACACCATCAGCTGAGTGAACAAATGGATTAGCCGAGGCCCTGAGCATCAGCTAAGTAAGTCTTCTCTTACACAAGTCATATCTCCACATAAACTGATGTATTTGAATGATCAACTGATCATACAAATACATGAGCTTATGCCCTCCGAAGCTTAGTATTGATCAGCTGAGCATCTATATGATCAACTAAGCAATATGTATTAATTGAGTCCTAGCAAAAAGTGATCAACTAATATGTTTTTTCAACTGAATAGTGAATATCAGAGTTCCTAGTACAATCTGTTAGCTGAGTCGTGCAAAATGTCACATCTGCACTATCTTTTCACATTGTAAGTCATATGTAAAAGGAAGAACATGTGTTGTTCTATTATGCCTTAGATCTTTGTTTGTAAAAGTAAAAATGCACTTTTTGGATCAAGTATGAGACAAAAAGGTTTGATCTTATCCTCTGGAAAAGGATAATGATACCTCAAACAGACGAAGATCTTGAAGATTTGTTCAAACAGCTAAGTATGGCTGGCAATCCCGTAATTGGTAAAGTCAAATCAAACAGAAGCATGGTGTTGATTAAAGTACAAGCATGGAAAGGGAAAGAAACTCCTACACGACAGTAGATGTGGGTTTTAATATTTTATATTGTGAGTGGGTTGCACTTTTGCAGAAAAGTACAATTACTTTTATCAATCTATTGATTAAAGTAACTTTACTTTTCACCCACTACCTTTACAAATAAAATATTATATTTCCACATCCTCTTTGTCTCTACCTTCATGCAATCGGATACACCAAGATTTCTATATATACTCATGCATGGTGGACATGCAAACACAACACAGTGAAGTCTCTACTCCACAGAAAGAAAATCTCATCAGTTGAGAAATTCGTAGAGTTTAAGCATTGTGTAGAATCAAACTTGTTCATGTGTTGAACACTCTATATACATTAGTTGTTTTAGAGTTAGCTTGTCTATGTGTTAGACGAATAGATTGCCACCTTTTATTATACTTAGAATTTTCTGCTTCAAGTACATGTAATTCTTGATTCAATATCAACATGAATTATAAAAGTATATCAGTGTGTCTTTAAATTTTAAAAGCTAAAGTTTGTATTCAACCCCCCCTTCTACAAACATTTGTTGTTGTGTACTCAATCTGGGACTAACAACTAGTATCAGAGTAGGTTAGATAATCAATATCTAGATCTGTTTTGCTTACTCTACAACTGATTCTACCCTTCTCAAAATGGCCTCATTAACAAACAACATGAATATCTCAAACACTGGGTCCTTAACAAGATGTCCTATGTTTGATGCAGAAAGTGATGTGGAGAATGGTTGTGATGAGAGTAACCTGGAAGAGTTGGTTGAAGGTGTTGCAATGCTGGTTAAGAAGTTCAGACCTTTCAAGAAGGGAAAGGGTGTCAAGAGGTTCAGGAAGAGGTCATCAAAGTTTGTCAAGCCCAAATCTACATTTGATGCCTCCATAGCAGAGTGTTATAAGTGTGGCAAGATTGGCCACATAACCAGTGACTGTAAGTCAAAATATAACACTGGTTCTTCATCTGTGCAAAAGCAGGAGGGAAAAATTGATTATGAAGCCAAGTATAAGAAACTTCTTACTGATGTCCTTGACAAGAAGAAGAAGAAAGCCCAGGGCCAAGTTCTTGTTGCTGAAGAAGAAGATTGGGCAAAAGAAGATCTCTCCTCAGATGAAAATGAGGTGATCTCTGCTCAGTTCTGCATGATGGCCAACAATAATGATGGTAGTTCCTTTGATGAAGACATGAAAAGGCTGCAAAAGCTTGTTCAACTACCAACTGGGATCCTTCTTCTATGTATCAGGTTGGAAAATTTATTAACTATGATGATAATGAGAAGAATGCTATGTTTGATTACTTGTGTATTGATTTCCAGTATGCTATTCAAAGAGAGAAGAAGCTAAAACTAGAAGTAGAATCACTAAAGGAAAAATTAATTCTTAAGGATGAGGAACTTAAGAAGATAACTATCTTAAATGATGAGCTAGCTAATCAAAAGATACTTAACGAGATCTTAGTAAAAGAAACTAGTAAAGCAACCAGAAAGTTTAATGACCTCCAAAAAGTAGTAAAGTCTTGGTGTGTATCTGCAGAAAAGACCACTCAGTGTGTCATGGAGCAGATACCCAAACAAGTTCAAGCTATTATTGGTGGAAATTACTCTAAGGCTGCTAACTATGTTGATTCTAACAAGAACCTTAATATCTTAGACAAAGCTGACATTTTGCTACGGACTTTTCAGAAAACTGTTAAAGGCAAAAGTGTGTTCACAAATAAATTCGTTAGAAGCAAAAGTTCCCACTCAAAAGAATCAATTATTTCTTCTGTTGAATCATCCTCTAGTCAGATTTCAGTATGTAAAAATTCTAATAATCTAAATTCAAAGGATGTGAGTAAAGGAAAGGAATCATTGGTTGAAACCTCAGAGACATTATGTTGTCAAACCTTGAAAACAGATGACTTAAGTATTAGTATTTCACAAACTGAATAATCATTAGCTAATACTACTCCATCACCTGATAGGTTAGTAGATGATAGATGCTCAGCTGATAACCTGTCAGCTGATCATAGCTCATCTTCTAAACAATCAGCTGATCTAGAAGTAATCAACTCTCTTTCAATAGAAGAAACTATGAGTAAAAAGAATGATGTTCACATTGTTCCCATTTCTGCCACTCCAAAGATTGGTCAAAAACTTTCTAAAAACAAAGATCAATCTAAGGTGCCTGTAAATAAAGACCTACGAATTTTACAGGATAAGCTTCATAAGCTGAATGGTCAAGTTAGTCAAATGATGACTGATAAGAAAACTCATAGGCATTCAAACAGTGTTGTTCAATGCTCCAAAGCCACAAAATCCCAAAAATGTTATAAATGTGGAAGCAAAGAGCATAAGGCATTTGAATGTTCTTTAGAAGGGAATTCAAGACAGCGGACTTGTAATGATAACACAGTCATTCCTCTCATACATAAGAAACCTGAGATGAAGTGGAAAGCTAGGTGCATTCCACAGGGATCCACTAAGTAGTGGATTCCTACTTGTGTCACTAACTCTTCTTTCATTCAATCTGTGTAGGGTGTTGGTTCTTGGTTTCTTGACAGTGGATGTTAAAGAACTATGACATGTAACAAGGCTTTGCTCAGTAACTACAAGAAAGAGAAAGGTCCAAGGGTGACCTTTGGTAACAACAACCATGGGCAAACAAAAGGCTATGGTGAACTTCATAATGGGAACCTCAAATTGTCCAAAGTTTCATATGTCAAAGGGCTGAAATACAATCTCATAAGCATAAGTCAATTGTGTGATGGAGATAATGAAGTCTACTTCACAAAGACAGGAGGCTCCATAATAAATAAAGAAGGTAATACAGTGTTTAGTGCCAAGAGAACCAAGGATGTGTATACACTTGACATCTCCTCTGGTGATCCTTCAAAGGAAACATGTTTGTACTCCAAGAATAATGAGGATACAAATTGGTTGTGGCACAAGAGGCTTTCCCACCTTAATTTCAAAAATATCAACAAGTTGAGCAAGGGTGAACTAGTGTCAGGACTACCTTCTCTGACTTATCCTAAGCCTAAACCTTGCACTGCTTGTGAGAAGGGAAAGCAACATAAGACATCATTTCCATCCAAGCAGGTCTTCTCAATTACAGAACCTTTCTATATGTTGCACATAGATCTCTTTGGTCATGTTGCAACTGCTAGTATTGGTGGAAGTAAGTATGCTCTTGTATTGGTTGATGAATTCTCAAGATACACTTGGGTTTTATTTCTTAGAGTGAGGTTGCTGAAAAAATTATTTGTTTTATCAAGAAGATGGAAGTGTTGAATGGCAATCTGGTGAGAAATCTTAGAAGTGATCATGGAACTGAATTCAGAAATGAAACTCTAGAATCTTTCTGTGATGTGAAAGGGATATCTCAAAACTTCTCTGTTCCAAGAACTCCACAACAAAATGGTGTAGCTGAAAGAAGAAATAGAACATTGATTGAAGCTACCAGAACCATGTTGTGTGAAAGTGGGTTACCCTTTAATTTATGGGCTGAGGCTGTAAGTTATGCATGTTTCACTCAGAACAGGTCCCTTATTATCAAAAGGCACAACAAAACTCCATATGAAGTACTCAAGGGAAGGAAGCCAAGCATCAACTTTCTGTATATTTTTGGTTGTCGGTGTTTCATACTCAATCAAAAGGATCAATTTCAGAAGTTTGCTCCTAAAGCTGGTGAACGAGTGTTTGTAGGTTACCCAATGATTTCTAAAGCATACAGAGTATACAAACTTAGAACCAAAGTCATAGACGAATCCATCAATGTAAGTTTCAATGAAAATTACTTTGTTGCTTCCTGTTCTTCTAATCATGTTTCAGGTGAAGAATTTAATGATCTCATGCAAACTGGAGAAGACACTCCAGAGCAAGTAGATCCCTCTCCACCAGCTGCTCATGATGTAGATGAACCTGTTCCTATCTAAATCTTTAACCATGTACAATCATCCTCATCAAATCCTATACCTCTACTAAATCATGTGGAAAATGACTCAACATCATTGGATTCTAATTCCATATCACACATTCCCTCTTCAGTAGAGATACCTACAGATTGCAACAATGAAGATATATCAGCCACTAAAAATGAACTCATTTCTACTGCTGATAACTAACATTTAAATTCTTCTCCCCAAATCCAAATGAATCCCAATTCCCAAGCAATCTAAAAAGCCTTCAAAGACCTCAAGCACCATCCTTATAATTTGGTGATAGGCAACGTAGATGATCCAGTTAGAACAAGATCAAAAGCTTGCAACATCTGCTTGTATTTTAGATTTGTCTCAATGATTGAACCAAAGAAGGTTGATGAAGCTCTCAATGATCCCCACTGGGTGTCTGCAATGCAAGAGGAACTAGCAGAATTCAAAAGAAATAATGTATGGACTTTGGTACCCAAACCAAAGGATAAATCCATCATTGGAACAAAGTGGGTGTTTAGAAATAAGCTAGATGAAAATGGGCAAATCATAAGAAACAAAGAAAGGCTAGTGGCACAGGGGTATTGTCAAGAAGAAGGTATTGATTTTGATGAAACCTTTGCCCCTGTTGCAAGACTGGAAACTATCAGAATGTTCCTAGCCTATGCTGCCTTCAAAGACTTCATGGTGTTCCAAATGGATGTGAAGAGTGCATTTCTGAATGGAGATCTGAAAGCAGAGGTGTATGCAAAACAACCTCCTAGTTTTGAGGAGTCAAGCTTACCTGATCATGTTTACTTTCTAAACAAAGATTTATATGGTCTTAAGCAAGCTCCAAGACCCTGGTATGATACCCTCTCTTCTTTTCTCATTAACAAAGGTTTTACAAGAGGATGCATTGATAGAACTTTATTTATAAGGAAGTACAAAGGTGATGTGATACTTGGGTAGATATATGTGTTGGGTTTTCGTGGTCCAAAATCGCAGCGGAAGTAAAACGAGTAGAAAATAATTTCAAAGTTTGACCACGAATACGCCCACCAAATGGACCAAAACTCTAGACATGACTAAGCAACAAAATAAAACATACAAAGAGAAAGAGATATACCCTTGATGCTTTCTCCTTTGTATTCGCGAGTTTGGAGTTTAGAAGCTTCGTGTACTAACGTGTACACCTCTATTGAAGTCCACACCAAGTCTTGATCTTTTCCCACTTGCTAGAGTGTTAGGTATGCTAACCTAAACACCACAAAGATGTCTACACAATAGAACCCAAAGCCTTGGAACTACTTTGTGTGTTTGAGAGAGAAAAGTGTGCAATGTGTGTTTTTGCCTTTCAAGAACTTGTAAAACCACAAAGGAATCAAGCATCACCTTTTATAGACTCTTCAAAAGAGAATAAAAACGTGCATGCATTGATAATCCATCAATAAGCAATAAAACACCATAATCTCCTTCATAAACAGCTTTGAAAGCTGTTTAAGAAGACTGTAACTGCACGGGGCACGGTCATGCCTCACAAGGCACAGGCGTACCAGCCCAAAAGGCCACGCCCAAGTCACGCCCGACTTGGGCTCGTGCCTGTCCACTGGGCACAGGGCACGGGCATACCTAGCCACAGACCACACCCAAGTCACGCCCGACTTGGGCTCGTGCCTGCCCGTAGGGCACGGCCGTACCTCAAAGAGGTACGGGCGTGCCTTGGCCCACCAGAACTAGTTTCTGGCTTTCTCTCTCATTAGACCATCCGTGATGCCGGAATCGATACTTGGCGTTTGACCCAATAGGCCCTTGCTTCATCACCCATGATACCAACTCGTGTGTGTTAGTGGGCATAATCCAGCAGACTCCCACTTGCACATGACAGACTCACGAAAGGCGTCACCGACATAGAGCGGCCTCTAGCAAGGCATCTATGGCCCCAAGTCAGCACAGGGTTTGTCTTCCCAAAACAAATACCTAACCAAAAGGAAAGGTCCTATAGATAAGTGATTATATACCCCTTCGTTCACGATATCCATTGTGAATGCAGGTCATGGAATATGATCAACCCCAAATCATTCACGATTATGTTTCTCGATATAGACTAACTATGACTAACAAAACAAGTTGCATAATTGATCCACCATCAATTCAACTTGAGCACGGCCATGCATTTTGATTTTTCATCAGCTTAGTCAATGAGGGGCCCAAGGATATCTCTCAAAAGAGGAACGAATACCTTTGACTACACTGTCCTATCATAATAACAATTCCTTGCCTGAAAACTTCCCTTATAACAGCCAGTTACGAACTGCGTTAGAAAGCAATCTAAACAAGTACATGTTAATAATCAAGCAACGCATGCATCTCCAGTAGAAGGATAAATAATATTATCATCCTAATTTACTCGTGATAATACCCATGAAGTAAACTCAGGTACGGGTCCTCTAATTACTTAATCACCATTAAGTACAGGCTAGTGTTGCGTAAACAAGTATTCAATCCAAGATGAAAACTTTACCAACCACTCGCCTCGATCTTAATTCACTTCTTCCTCCCAATGAAGAACGACCGATCGTGGAGTATTTAGAATAAACAAGTTTATTCATGGAAGCATTAAACATGCGAAGATAGAACACAATAATGTTTCATAAAGTAATCGCACCATGCGTATATTAAATCACCATTTAATAGTCATTACAATAAGAAATACATTATTGCTTTAATGTTCTCTATAACAAATACAACTAAAATAATTAAACCAAGTCACTAGCAAATCTAATACCAATAGACTTAGCATGAGAATCGTGCTTAACTTGTGACAAAGGTTTGGTGAGTGGATCTGCCCAGTTCCCCTCAGTCAGTACTCTACTAACCACAATGTCACCATTCTCGATGATATCACGAATAAAATGATATTTTCGAGCAATGTGTCTCGTACGTCGATGCGTTCTTGGTTCCTTAGCTAGAGCTACTGCACCCTTATTGTCACAGAAGATCTCAATAAGGTTAGCGATGCTAGGAACAACTCCAAGGTTTTGAATGAATTTCTTCATCCAGACAGCTTCCTTAGAAGCCTCGCTTGTAGCAATATACTCTGACTCCGTGGTTGAATCGGCCACGGTATCTTGCTTGGAACTTCTCCAACTTATTTCTCCACCATTTAGCAAGAATACAAATCCCGATTGAGACCGACAATCATCCTTGTCCGTTTGGAAGCTAGCATCAGAATATCCAGTAACTCTGAGCTCCTCCGATCCACCGAACACTAAAAACATTTCCTTAGTTCTCCGAAGATATTTAAGGATGTTTTTAACCACAACCCAATGACTTTGACTAGGGTTAGCCTGATATCGGCTCGTCATGCTCAAGGCATACGACACATCAGGCCGAGTACATAGCATAGCATACGTGATCGATCCCACTACCGAAGCATACGGGACTCGACTCAATTCCTCTAGTTCCTTTCTATGTACGTACTCTGGCTCAAACCAATGAGTCTCTTAGATCTATCTCTATAGATCTTTATCCCCAAAATATATGCTGCTTCTCCCATGTCTTTCATAGAGAAGCAACTCCCAAACCAGGTTTTCACTTCCTGCAAGGTAGTCACATCACTTCCTATGAGTAGTATGTCATCTACATACAAGACTAGAAAAACTACAACACTCCCACTAGCCCTGACATACACACAAGGTTCATCCTTGCTTTTAGAAAAGCCAAACTCTTTGACCTTTTCATCAAAGCAAATGTTCCAACTCCGAGATGCTTGCTTAAGTCCATAAATGGACCTCTTAAGCTGGCAGACTCTATTAGGATATTTGGGGTTAACGTAACCATCAGGTTATGCCATGTAAACCTCCTCTGCCAACTTCCCATTAAGGAAGGCAGTCTTGACATCCATCTGCCGTATTTCGTAATCGTAATATGCAGCGATAGCCATTAGTATCCTAATAGACTTCAACATAGCCACCGGAGAAAAGGTTTCATCATAGTCTACACCATGAGTTTGAGTGAAACCCTTTGCTACCAGTCGGGCTTTGAAGGTGTCTACTTTCCCATCCATGTTAGTCTTCTTCCCGAAGACCCATTTGCACCCTACTGCCTTGTGGCCGGGTACCGGATCAACCAAGTCCCAGACTTGATTATCCGCCATGGATTGCATCTCACTGTCCATTGCCTCCTTCCACCTAGCAGACTCAGGGCCCACTACGGATTCCCGGTAGTTGGTCGGTTCACTATGATCCACCAATAGTTCTTCGCCCTCAGATATGAGGAACCCATATCTTTCCGGCTCATTACGAACTCCACCAGATCTACGGAGCTCTAATGGTCGTGTATCAGGTACCTCATCCACCATTGGTTAAGGTTCCACTTCTTCCGCTGCGCCGACCTCAGAAGCGGTACTAGTGTCAACATGAGGTTGATTATTGGTGTCATCAAGAATTTCTTCTAGATCGACTTGCCTCCCACTGGCTTCTACAGATATCAGCTCCCTTTCAAGGAAGACCGCCCTTCGAGCAACAAACACCTTGTTATCCAAAGGTTTGTAAAACAAAATATCCCATAGAACCAGCTGGGTAGCCAATGAAAATACACTTCTCGGCTCTGGGTTCAAGTTTGTCTTGAGCTCCACGTCTTACGTAAGCCTCACAACCCCAGACCTTGAGATAGGCTAGCGAAGGAACCCTTCCATGCCACATCTCGAACGGTGTACTTGCAACCTTCTTTGTTGGTACAAGGTTTAAGGTCCTAGCAGCGGTTTCCAAAGCATAGCCCCAAAACCTTGCGGATAGCTTTGTACGACTCATCATGGGCCGAACCATATCCAATAAAGTTCGGTTCCTCCTCTCAGCGATCCCATTTAATTGTGGTGTCCTGGGTGGAGTAAGTTGTGAAATAATTCCACAACCCCTAAGATGATCAAGAAACTCGGTACTAAGATACTCACCACCCCTATCGGATCTGAGAATCTTAATCCGTTTGCCCAATTGATTCTGCACTTTGTTTTGGTATGTCTTAAACACCTCAAAGGTTTCAAACTTATGCTTAATTAAATAAACATAACCATACCTACTGAAATCATCAGTAAAAGTAACGAAGTACTTACAGTTGTTTCTTGTAGCAGACCTGAACGGACCACACACATCCGTGTGAACAATGTCCAACAAGTCTTTGCCCCTTTCACTAACGCCGGTGAAGGGCGCTCTAGTCATTTTGCCTAATAAACAAGAATCGCATACTTCGCTTGACCTGTGGTCAAACGATTCCAAAATCCCATCCACTTGGAGTTTGGCGATACGTTTCATGCTTATATGGCCAAGACGACTATGCCACAAAGACAACTTGTCCAATACACCTTTGGACTTAGAATCAATGTTCATGATTGATTTATTACCATCCAAACACACACTTGTTTCATAAATCCCACGACATGGATAAGCTTTAAAGTAATGAACATCATTTCTCAAACAAGAGATAATTCCATTATTAAAACCAAAATCATATCCATCATCATAGAAAGCGTGAATGGAAATAATGTTTTGTGCCACGCAGAGCGAAAAAAAACATTCAACAAGGTAATAGCAAGTCCTAAAGGAAAGGCGAGATCAACACTCCCAATCCGTTCCACAGGAACCACATCCTTGTTTCCCATGATCAGGTCAAGCTCTCCAGCACCCAGCGCCCTACTTCTTCTTAGCACCTGCACATTATTACAAATACGAGTGCCACAACCGGTATCAAGTAACTAGCCGTTAGAAGTAGCGGTATTGTGGAGTTCAATCATAAACGTACCTGAGTTACCCGCTCCCTTCGGTTTTACCCGCTTGAGCTCCTCAAGGTACTTTGGCAAGAACGCCGCCAATGCCCCTTTTCCTTGCAGTGGAAGCACTCGGCTTCGCAGGGTCCTCGGCCGGTGGAACCATTATGGCTTTCCCCTTTCCCTTCGGGGCCGGACTCAGGTTAGGTCTTGCAACCTTCCCCTTACCCTTTCCTTTAGAGGAGGGAGCGCCTTTTCTTTTGGTTCCGCCTCCCTGGATGGCTAGGACAGGTTTGGAAGAGGAGGGCTTCTTGGACATGGCAGACTCGACGGTCTTTAACATTCCGTGAAGTTCCATTAGGGACTTGTCCATGCCATGGACATGATCTTTCCACACAAATTGTGAAAAGGAACTAGGAAGAGAACGGAGGATCATATCCACCGCCAACTCCCTCCCTAACGGGAATCCCAACCTCTCCCAGCGATCAACCAATGCTTTCATCTTAAGCACGTGAAGGCTCACATTTCCGCCCTCCTGCATATGGCAATCGAAAAGGGACTTTAGGCACTCGAAGCACTCTAGCTTAGCCTGCTGTTGGAACATTTCCTTCAGCTGGTTAAGCATATCATATCCTCCTAAATGTTCCATTTGCTTTTGAAGCTCAGGAATCATTGACGAGAGCATAATGCAAGCCACTTCGTTTGTTTCCTTGACACGCTTGTCATACGCGTCTCGGACCGCCCTACTCGCATTAGCCGCAGGTGCCTCCGGCAAAGGCTCCTCGATGGCCCATATCTTTTGTTCATACCTAAGGGCTATCCTTAGTTGCATGAACCAATCCATGAAGTTTTGGCCATCGAGTTTGGCCTTTTCGAGGAACAACTTTAGGGAAATAGAGTTCGATGAAGATGTAGAAGCGTTGTTGGATGCCATCTACAAAATTTAGAGTACCAATTTTAGTTGTGAATCCTTGTAGAAATAATTACCCAATAGTTATAAAACTTAATTATTTGAACATGGCTAAGAACCATATTTCACTCTATCTCATGACGGGTTTACCGTGAATCATGAAATAAGTTATTTAGGCCGGTAGACAAATTACTAATTGCAACCATTGCAACTGTTAGATCCTTGCGGGATCCTTTTGACATCAAATGTCTAAGGCATGTTTGATCCCTTCATACACCAATCCTTTTATTATATCTTAAATGACTCGGCTAGAGATCGACATCATTTAAGCAACATAAAAGAACTTGTAAGTCGCCCGTCAAGACACACGTTGGTACCCTAGCCCAATCATTGGTTTGTGCTTAAGCTCGACTACCAATATTGCGGGTTGCCACACTCACCTTCCAGACAACTCCACAAGGCATGACTTGTGCTAATGCTCGACAATCATCCAAGTTTCGTTAGATTTGGGTGGTGTCGTCTTAAGGGTGGCGCGTGACTTACTTTTCGAAAAACGGGTTTTGTTTTTCCGTTTAAAATAAAATTTTAACAACTTTTGACGAATTAGCAATTTAAGTGACAAAAACTCCTTTTTATTCACCATTTAATATAAACACTTTTATATTAATATTTGCCAATTCTTATGCGCGTAGAAATATAAACTTATTTATAAATCTCTTTTGTTTTATATATTTTCAAAAATTCTCTAGCATGCAAATTCTAAAGAATTCAAATATAAAACAACCACGCATAGATATAAAAAAAGACCCGGTAACATGCCCAAATCCTAAGTGTTTTCCCCGTGAGCCAAAACGAGGAAAACATGGTCAATCTAGGGACAACACTAAAGGATGCTCCGTCACGATCTCCACACCGGCGAATCTCCCAGATTTGGTTCGTCAAGACGCCAACACCGTGTCTACCGGTCGGTTTGATGCAATATTACATATTTGAAATAATCTAAGTACGAGTACATAATAATAAGAATACGACATGCAAGTCGCGATCCTAATAATCTATTACAAGCACAAATATTTAAATAAACGACATGCAAGTCGCACCAAATATAAATATTACAACATTACGGCACGCAGGCCGAAACCAAAACCAAAACCAACCAACACAAAGGGCTATGGGAAAATCAAGTTACCGGGCTACCACAACAAACACAACCAAATGAAAGCAATGGTGTGCCACAACAAACACTCAAGGCACAACAAGCAATCTTTGTACATATGCATTAACAATTTTAATACACCTTTAAAATTGTATATTCATATACACACCTAAAGATATATGTTTTTGTGAACTTCATGCCAAGTCACACAAAACATATAAAATTAGGAATCAAAATATAGTGGGGATCAACAGAATCAAGACTAGTCTAAAACCCAGATTTTAATATATTTAAACATATTGTTTCAAAAACCAATTCTGACCAAAAACCATTAGGCACGGGCATGCCTGCCATTTTGTCAGTGTACAGTTTAAACAATTTTAAACAGTTTACGAATTCTGCTGGCACGGCCCGTACCCCCACTGGTACGCCCGTGCCCCGGTCGCCGGCACGGCCCGTACCCCTAGAGGTACCACCGTGCCCGGTCACCGGAAAACCATTTTTGACAGAAAACTTAGAAAATCCGGTTTAACTCCAAAAGCGCAAAGCCATGTTAGAGATGGCTATGATACCACTGTTGGGTTTTCGTGGTCCAAAATCGCAACGGAAGTAAAACGAGTAGAAAATAATTTCAAAGTTTGACCACGAATACGCCCACCAAATGGACCAAAACTCTTGACATGACTAAGCAACAAAATAAAACATACAAAGAGAAAGAGATATACCCTTGATGCTTTCTCCTTTGTATTCGCGAGTTTGGAGTTTAGAAGCTTCGTGTACAAACGTGTACACCTCTATTGAAGTTCACACCAAGTCTTGATCTTTTCCCACTTGCTAGAGTGTTAGGTATGCTAACCTAAACACCACAAGGATGTATACACAATAGAACCCAAAGCCTTGGAACTACTTTGTGTGTTTGAGAGAGAGAAGTGTGCAATGTGTGTTTTTGCCTTTCAAGAACTTGTAACACCACAAAGGAATCAAGCATCACCTTTTATAGACTCTTCAAAAGAGAATAAAAACGTGCATGCATTGATAATCCATCAATAAGCAATAAAACACCATAATCTCCTGCATAAACAGCTTTGAAAGCTGTTTAAGAAGACTGTAACTGCACGGGGCACGGTCGTGCCTCACAAAGCACGGGTGTACAAGCCCAAAAGGCCACGCCCAAGTCATGCCCGACTTGGGCTCGTGCCTGTCCACTGGGCACAGGGCACGGGCGTGCCTCCTAGAGGCACGGGCGTACCTAGCCACAGACCACGCCCAAGTCACGCCCGACTTGGGCTCGTGCCTGCCCGTAGGGCTCGGCCGTACCTCAAAGAGGTACGGGCGTGCCTTAGCCCACCAGAACCAGTTTCTGGCTTTCTCTCTCATTAGACCATCCGTGATGCCGGAATCGATACTTGGCGTGTGACCCAATAGGCCCTCGCTTCATCAGCCATGATATCAACTCGTGTGTGTGTCAGTGGGCATAATCCAACAATATATAGATGATATATTATTTGGGTCTACTAATTTGGAACTATGCAAAAAGTTTTCTAAACTCATGTCTAATAATTATCAAATCAGCATGATGGGTGAGTTAAACTATTTTCTTGGATTGCAAATTAAATAAGAGGTTGATAGTATTTTCATCCATCAAACAAAGTATGTCAAAGATTTACTCAAGAAGTTTGATTTTGAAAAATTTTCCTCAATGAAAACACCTATGTCTACTTCTATCAACTTAGGTAAGGATACTGATGGCAAATCAGTGAACATTACTACTTATAGAGGAATGATTGGGTCACTTTTATACCTCACTGCAAGTAGACCAGATATAATGTTTTCAACATGTCTCTGTGCAAGATATCAAACAGATCCTAAGGAATCACATCTTGCTGCTATTAAGAGAATATTCAGAGATCTCAAACGAACTCCTAATCTTGGTCTTTGGTACCCCAAAGACTCAGATTTTGAGTTAGTTGGATATTTTGATTCTGATTTTGCAGGGTGTACATTAGACAGAAAAAGTACTCCAGGTGGTTGTCAACTTCTAGGAGGAAGATTGATTAGTTGGTCTAGTAAGAAACAGAATTCAGTGTCAACATCCACTGCAGAGGCAGAATACATTGCTGCAGGAAGCTGTTGTGTTCAAATTTTGTGGTTACAAAATCAACTACTTGACTATGATGTGAAGTTTGAAGACAACCCAATTCTATGTGACAATACAAGTGCAATCTCCATCTCAAATAATCCAATCATGCAATCAAAGACAAAGCATATTGAAATCAGACATCATTTTCACAGAGACAATGTGCAAAAGAAGAAGGTAACTTTGCTTTACATCAACACTGATTCGCAACTTGCAGATTTATTCACAAAGCCATTAGATGAAGCAAGGTTCAATTTCCTAATATCCAAACTAGGTATGCTTAATTTTTAGTTTAGAATAGTGGTAATTTAGTTTGTGTTCATTTATAAGTGTTGAATATCATAAGTTACTTATTTAAGAATATCTATGTCTTACGTAATCTGTGTAAACTGAGTAACTATGCTCAGCTGATACCTATCAGCTGATCAAACTTACTCAGTTGATGTAACACCGTGCTTTTGAGAACCAAAATTTTCTTTTTAAAATACTATTTAAGTTTTCAAACCGCGTGGGTTTGACTGTAAATAGAATATTTAAACCTGTCTTATAATTTTAAAAATGCAGCGGAATTAAAAACACGTGGCAAACTGTGTAAACAGTCAAAATGTTGCCACATACGACATTTGGTGTTACGGATACATAACCGGCCGACCATTATCTTTAAAAAAACATAATCATATTATAACATAGTGAAACAAATCCAGTGTTCCTTCTAAAAACATACAACTACCCGCAGGCACTCGAGCTCACAGCCTAAGGAACACCAACACATGTGGACAGTAGTATCTGTTAGCTATAATAGCTAGTGAGTACACGATAGCATGCAATCAATATAAACATATCACATATCATCAATCATGCTCAAATAGTTCTATCCTAGCATCTCGCGATGTGCTGGCGTAGTCAGGAGGTAGCATATCTCATAAAGTAGCGAACCCGACTCAATGCACCAAACTAGGGTACGAGACACATCAACCGCTCCGGTGAGGGAGCTGTTAAACGTCCACCGTGGCGTTTTGGAATCAAACGATTCCTCTGTTGTACAGCCGCAGCTATACCCGAAAAGGACAGCTTTATCCGGGGCAAACCTTGCCCAATAGGTAGGACAGCTTTGTCCGGGGCAAACCTTGCCCAACCACAAACACATAATCTCATTCAACCGAATCATCAATCAATCCATAATCATTTCCACATAACATACACCAAAACAGATGCATATTATTTATACCAATCAAATATCTAGCATCATCATGCCATTCATTGTTTACCTCATTGCGCGCACGCAATAATGTATATATATCCATCATCATAACATACACCTAATCAAGTGCATACTATTATGTATATCAATAAGTTAAGTCTAGCATCATCATGCTATACAATCTACACTTAAACAAGTGCGTATCATACCGTGTCAACATGTTAAGCCTAGCATCATTATGCTATACAATCTACACTTAAACAAGTGCGTATCATACTGTGTCAACATGTTAAGTCTAGCATCGTCATGCTTTACAAACTACACTTAATCAAGTGCATATAATATCCTGATAATCATTTATCATACATACTACAAGGTATACAACCTTTCAACAACATACTCAAACGCTTAAACAATTTTTTACAAATCTGGGTATTCAATTCAATTCATTGTTAATATATGTTATAGATATATTAATCGTTATGTTATCAGGCACTCACCTGTTAGGATAGAATAAGCGAAGACTTTGCTTTGGCGCTCACGGATTGTCAACTCGACCTATAATACCAAGACTTACGCTTCAATCATTTGAACACGCGTGGATCATCTAGGATACTTGAAACAATACCCTAATGGTGTTTTTAAACCATTTATTAACTAACTATAGCAGCCCAAGCAACAACACGCGAACACGTGCCACAAAACAGCACTATTGGCTGTGTGCAGGGGCATCGCGCCGCGACCAGCCTGCAGTGGCTGCAGCAAGTGTTGTTTTGTGCACAGCAACCCCATTTTGGCTCATTTCAATTCCAAATCAATTTTGGTAAAATTCTAGTCTTTCATAGGACCATTTGACACTTGTGGAAGCTTTCTAACATCAAAAACTGCTATCCAATTAATTTCTACGAAAATCCCATTTAAATGGACAAAGACGTGCGCATAATGGCCAAAACTTGGTGTAGACCAATTCCAACACTTGCAACACACCATATACACATAATATGATGTATTGAAGGTGTTGCAACTGACCAAAACCTTTAAACTCATTGTTTGGTATCATTTTCCAATTTCTTGCCTATTTAAGGCCTATTTTTCACTATTTTAGTCAGTTTAAGCAAAACAACCATTCCAATTCAAAACCAATGTTCTAATCAATTCATACAAGTCATATGAACCTATTAGAACCTTAAAAATCAGTTCTTTATGTGTAAAAACAGATTTAGGCCATTTTGGCCATTTTGATCCATTTAGGCTAAATATTGGATTTGTGCAAAAACACCACTTCTAATGCACCAATTGAGTTCTTATCAATCCTAAAAAATTATAGGATCATTTAGAACACTAAATTTCAGTTCTTGAAGGTCAAAATCAGTTTGACACGTATTTGACCATTTTTGACCCATTTGAGCCAAAATTCAAAACTCATCAAGAACACCACTTTAATTCATGGAATTGATTCCTATACACTTATAAATGATATTAGAACCTATATCAATCATAAATTTCAGTTCTTGATTGCTAAATCAAAGAACCCACTTGAAACCTAGAATTTCAAGTCTTGAAAGAGCAAAATCAAGAACAAAGATGAATTGGAACTTACAATGATCAAATGATGATTAGGAACTACTTGTAAGACCAATTAGAAGCTTAATTCTCTGCTGGAACAAGGGTTTATGAGTTTCTCTTCAAAACCCAAAAATCAAGATTGAAGAACAAACCATAGATATGGAACTTACTAGGTTAGAGATGAAGAAATGATGTTCTAGGATGGATTAGGACTTCAATTTTCTGCTGGAACTTAGCTTGGTTAATCTCTCTTGACTTCTTCTTCTTGAATTTGCAAGAACAGGAAGAAAAGTAAGGGTGTGTGTGTATACGTATGTGTGTGTAGTCAGTGTATTTCAAAAGCCCAATACCGACTTGTGGGTATTATTATCCACAAGTGGGTATTTTGTTCCCCTTTTAAACTTACAACTCATCTCCCGTTTAACCGTTTCAACTAACGAGGATATTTCTGGAATCATCGTTTGAAACCGTTCGATATTTTATAACCTTTATCTATTTTAATTAATATTTTTAATAACCCATTTATCTATTATTTTCATATTTTATATCATTTTCTAAAAAATATATATATATATATATTATTTTATTTAAATAAATACTCGACGTATCATATTCGGACACGTTTAGGCCCGTTTTGAGGATGTTACAAATCTACCCCCCTTAAGAAGATTCCGTCCTCGGAATCCGCTTTTCAGAAAACAGATGGGGATAGAGTGCCTTCATATACTCCTCGGTCTCCCACGTAAGGTTCGATCCGAGATTATGCTTCCATTTGACCAAGACAAGCTGAATTGTCTTCTTCCTTAGCCGCTTGGTCTTTTTGTTCAAGATTTCAATTGGTTCTTCCACGAGCCGTGCAGAAGAATCCACTTTCAAGTCTTGTAGAGGTAAAATACGATCTTCATCCACCTTGCACTTTCGAAGATAGCAAACATTGAAGGTATTATGAATACTCGTTAACTCTGGAGGTAATTCTAAAGATACTGTCTGTTCATTGACTTTTTGAATAATTCTGAAAGGATCAATGTGTCATGGGCTCAACTTGCCCCCTTTCTGCCAAATCTGATAACACCCTTTCCATGTAGAAACCTTCAAGAATACCCGATCACCTATTTCAAAGGTAACCGGCCTGCATTTCGGATCTGCATACTGTTTCTCCCCTGATTCAAACCAACAGGTAGGTGTACGACAACGCCTACCATAAAGCATCTCATACGGTGGCATACCGATACTGGAATGATATGAGTTATTATAAGCAAACTCATTCATAGGCAATTGAGAATCCCACGAGCCACTGTATTCAAGTACACATGCGCGCAACATGTCTTTTAAGAGTTTGGATAGTCCTTTCGGACAGTCCATCTGTCTGTGGATGATATGCGGTACTCAAATGAACACGAGTACCAAGCTCCCATTGAACACTACTCCAGAATTGTGAACAAAGCGTGTATCTCTATCAAAGGCAATAAATAATGGAACACCATGTCAAGCAACAATTTCATCGATATAAATCTGAGCAAGTCTAGGCATACAAAATGATTCATTCACAACTAGGAAGTGTGCACTCTGGGTGAGTCTATCAACAATCACCCAAATCATGTCATGCCCTTTTGAGGTCCTGGGCAATTTAGTAACAAAATCCATAGTGATGTTGTCCCATTTCCATTCAGGAATTGGTAATTATTGCAAATTACCATAGGGTCTTTGGTGCTCGGTCTTCACCAGTGCACATATCTGACATTTCTCCACATAGGAGGCAATGTCACATTTTTATGTAGGCCACCAGTATTGTGCCTTAAGACCATGGTACATTTTAGTGCACCAAGGTTGAGTAGATAAACGAAAACTGTGCGCCTCCTTCATGTAGCTGCTCCTTCATCTTGGACATAACTTCAGCCTTTAGGTTAACTTCTTCTAAGGCTTCATGCTAAGCCTCCTTCAATCGAGTAATAAGATTAGAAACAATAATGATCTTCATGAATTTGATGGTATCTGTGGAGCCATTCCGGCTTAATGCATCAGCCACCACATTAGCCTTGCCCGGGTGGTATTTGATTTCACAATCATAATCATAATCGACTCGATCCACCTGCGTTGCCTCATATTGAGCTCCTTCTGTGTATAAACATACTGGAGGCTCTTATGATCAGTGAATACCACGCATTTGGTGCCATACAAGTAGTGGCGCCATAGTTTCAGAGCAAAGACAACAGCTGCCAACTCCAGATCATGAGTCGGATAGCTCTTCTCATGTGGCTTCAGTTGGCGGGAAGCATAAGCTATCACTTTGTCCTTCTGCCTAAGGACACTTCCCAAACCTGCGTAAGAAGCATCACAATAAACGATAGAATCTTCTGACCCATTTGGCAGAGTCAGAATTTGAGCTTGACATAGTAATTGCTTCAATGTCTAAAAGACATTATCTTGTTCATCAAACCACGAATAGGCAACATCCTTTCGTGTAAGCTTCGTCATAAAACCTACTATTTTAGAAAAATTCAGAATGAACCACCGATAGCAACCGGCAAGTCCTAGAAAGCTGTGAATCTCTGATGGAGTTTTGGGAATTCCCCAATTCACTAACGCCTCGACCTTTACTAGATCAACCATAACACTATCCTTGCATATAACAAGACCAAGGAAGTGTATTTCTTCAAGTCAGACTCATATTTGGAGAATTTTGCATATAAGCGTTCTCGTTTTCTACTTCAAATCTAGAATAAATCAGAATGTCATCGTTGAATACAATGACAAATTTGTCAAGAAACGCATGACAGACACGGTTCATAAGATCCATAATTATTGCTAGAGCATTCATCAATCTGAAAGGCATATCAAGAAACTCATAATTCTCATATCTCGTTCAGGAAGCCGTCCTTAGAACATCTTCATCGCGTACACGGACTTGATGATAACTAGAATGAATATCTATCTTTGAAAAGAAAATAGCACCCTGAAGTTGATCAAACAGATCATCAATACATGGGAGAAGGTACTTGTATTTTACAGTTCGCTTATTCAGCTCCCTGTAATCAATGCACATCCGCATCGTCCTCTTTCCTTTTTACAAATAAGACTGTAGCTCCCCAAGGTGAAGAGCTGGGACGAATGAATCCTCTATCAAGAAATTCTTCCCTCACTACGAGCCACATCATATGACCCATCGGACAAAGGAATTTTAACCATCTTTTCGAACAAAGAATCTCAGCATTTCAGTTGCTGAGTCAATCCCTTCAAATTACAACATCAAATGCCACAATGGGCATAACAAGAAACGAAATGGGAAAACTATTCCCGTCAATATCAATAACAACCACAAGAACACTATTAGTGCTTTACCGCTAACAACTTCCATTGTTAGTGGATCAATCAACGCGAAAACAAAAATTGCTTTTAAGCACGAAAAGACACAGAGATAAAAGAATACGTAGCTCCTTGCTTTCACCGGTTTTGAATACCAAATCTATATCCCGTATCCATCTCTCGGTCACCGCCGGATCCGTTGTACCCTCAAAGGTATATATGGTTCACATGACAGAAAAATCCTTAAGACATGTGGTCATTCTGTGCTATGGATTAGGAACAACTAGCATATTTTCCTCAATTGTCATTAATCGTTTTAGATTCCATCATTTACTATATGCTACTTTCATAGGAACTGAGGAGAGTTCCCTTGTTTACCTTAATACTTGTAATCCACAAGACTACTATTACTTCAGCTATTCTTTTGGCATCAATTCTTATCTAACATTATCAATATGATTACATCAGATTGATCTAAACATCTCTTGATTCTATTAGACCATTAAAGTCTTAATATACTTAGTATACTTATTATACTTAATCAGTCATGTTAAGCAAATAAGGAATTAAGCAACAATCATGTTAGTCATATTAATCTCTCTCACACCCCAATACCTCCCAAGGAACACTTTAAATAATGGTCGAGCCTGAATTTGAGACTGAGTACTCTTTCAAATACCCAATTCACTCAAACTTAGGCTCTGATACCAGCTTGTAACACCGTGCTTTTGAGAACCAAATTTTTCTTTTTAAAATACTATTTAAGTTTTCAAACCGCGTGGGTTTGACTGTAAATAGAATATTTCCTGTCTTATAATTTTAAAAATGCAGCGGAAGTAAAAACACGTGGCAAACTGTGTAAACAGTCAAAATGTTGCCACATACGACATTTGGTGTTACGGATACATAACCGGCTGACCATTATCTTTAAACAAACATAAACATATTATAACAGAGTGAAACAAATCCAGTGTTTCTTCTAAAAACATGCAACTACCCGCAGGCACTCGAGCTTACAGCCTAAGGAACACCTGCACATGTGGAGAGTAGTATCTGTTATCTATAATAGCTAGTGAGTACACGATAGCATGAAATCAATATAATCATATCACATATCATCAATCATGCTCAAATAGTTCTATCCTAGCATCTCGCGATGAGCTGGCGTAGTCAGGAGGTAGCATATCTCGTAGGGTAGCGAACCCGGCTCAATGCACCAAACTGGGGTACGAGACACATCAACCGCTCCGGTGGGGGAGCTGTTAAACGTCCACCGTGGCGTTTTGGAATCAAACGATTCCTCTGTTGTACAGCCGCAGCTATACCCGAAAAGGACAGCTTTGTCCGGGGCAAACCTTGCCCAATAGGTAGGACAGCTTTGTCCGGGGCAAAAACCTTGCCCAACCACAAACACATAATCTGATTCAACCGAATCATCAATCAATCCATAATCATTTCCACATAACATACACCAAAACAGATGCATATTATTTATACCAATCAAATATCAAGCATCATCATGCCATTCATTGTTTACCTCATTGCGCACACGCAATAATGTATATATATCCATCATCATAACATACACCTAATCAAGTGCATACTATTATGTATATCAATAAGTTAATTCTAGCTTCATCATGCTATACAATCTACACTTAAACAAGTGCGTATCATAACGTGTCAACATGTTAAGCCTAGCATCATTATGCTATACAATCTACACTTAAACAAGTGCGTATCATACTGTGTCAACATGTTAAGTCTAGCATCGTCATGCTTTACAAACTACACTTAATCAAGTGCGTATAATATCCTGATAATCATTTATCATACATACTACAAGGTATACAACCTTTCAACAACATACTCAAACGCTTAAACAATTATTTACAAATCTGGGTATTCAATTCAATTCATTGTTAATATATGTTATAGGTATATTAATCGTTATGTTATCAGGCACTCACCTGTTAGGCTAGAATAAACGAAGACTTTGCTTTGGCGCTCACGGATTGTCAACTCGACCTATAATACCAAGACTTACGCATCAATCATTTGAACAAGCGTGGAACGTCTAGGATACTTGAAACAATACCCTAATGGTATTTTTAAACCATTTATTAACTAACTATAGCAGCCCAAGAAACAACATGCGAACACGTGGCACAAGACAACACAATAGGCTGTGTGCAGGGGCATCGCGCCGTGACACCCTTATGGGTCGCGCCGCGACCAGGCTGCAGTGGCTGCAGCAAGTGTTGTTTTGTGCACAACAACCCCATTTTGGCTCATTTCAATTCCAAATCAATTTTGGTAAAATTCTAGTGTTTCATAGGACCATTTGACACTTGTGGAAGCTTTCTAACATCAAAAACTCCTATCCAATTAATTCATACGAAAATCCCATTTAAATGGACAAAAACGTGCGCATAATGGCCAAAACTTGGTGTAGACCAATTTCAACAATTGCAACACACCATATACACCTAATATGATGTATTGATGGTGTTGCAACTGACCAAAACCTTTAAACTCATTGTTTGGTATCATTTTCCAATTTCTTGCCTATTTAAGGCCTATTTTTCACTATTTTAGTCAATTCAAGCAAAACAACCATTCCAATTCAAAACCAATATTCTAATCAATTCATACAAGGCATATGAACCTATTAGAACCTTAAAAATTAGTTCTTGATGTGTAAAAACAGATTTAGGCCATTTTGGCCTTTTTGACCCATTTAGGCTAAATATTGGATTTGTGCAAAAACACCACTTCTAATGCACCAATTAAGTTCTAATCAATCCTAACAAGTTATAGGATCATTTAGAACACTAAATTTCAGTTCTTGAAGGTCAAAATCAGTTTGACCCGTATTTGACCATTTTTGACCCATTTGAGCCAAAATTTCAAAACTCATCAAGAACACCACTTTAATTCATGGAATTGATTCCTATACACTTATAAATGATATTAGAACCTATATCAATCATAAATTTCAGTACTTGATTGCTAAATCAAAGAACCCATTTGAAACCTAGAATTTCAAGTCTTGAAAGAGCAAAATCAAGAACAAGGATGAATTGAAACTTACAATGATCAAAGGATGATTAGCAACTACTTGTAAGACCAATTAGAAGCTTAATTCTCTGATGGAACAAAGGTTTATGAGTTTCTCTTCAAAACCCAAAAATCAAGATTGAAGAACAAACCATGGATATGGAACTTACTAGGTTAGAGATGAAGAACATGATGTTTTAGGATGGATTAGGACTTCAATTTTCTGCTGGAACTTAGCTTGGTTAATCTCTCTTGACTTATTCTTCTTGAATTTGCAAGAACAGGAAGAGAATTAAGGGTGTGTGTGTATACGTATGTGTGTGTGTAGTCTGTGTATTCAAAAAGCCCAAAACCGACTTGTGGGTATTATTATCCACAAGTGGGTATTTTGTTCCCCTTTTAAACTTACAACTCATCTCCCGTTTAACCGTTTCAACTAACGAGGGTATTTTTGGAATCCTTGTTTGAAACCGTTCGATATTTTATAACCTTTATCTATTTTTATTAATATTTTTAATAACCCATTTATCTATTATTTTCATATTTTATATCATTTTCTAAAATATATATATATATATTATTTAATTTAATTAAATACTCGACGTATCATATTCAGACACGTTTAGGCCCGTTTTGAGGATGTTACAGCTGATCACCCTAAGATAAGAAGGAAATGCTCAGCTAAGTACTTTACTCAGCTGATACTCCAAATTTTCACTATCAGCTGATAGTTTTTCATCAGCTGATACCCCTCAGCTGATACATTTCTATGATCAGCTGATGGTTCAACACTTAGTAAATTCTCACTTTTTACGTTCATTTAATGCTTTTTAACCCTAGTTATTTACTCCGTTTGTCAGATTTCATTTAATAGCTAATTAATTTGTTTTCCGTTAGAATTTTTGTTAGTATTTAATGATCTCGGTTAACTAACCTTCATAAATATCCCACTTCCTCTCTCATTCACCTTTACCCATTCAAACTTTCTAAATTCCCTCTCTCTCTACAAAGAACTACCCTAACTTCTCTCTCGATACTCACTGTTCATCATCCATACCAAATGGCCACCTATATTCCAGACCCCGCTGTCAACCCTGGTGAGAATGTTGCACCCAACCAACCAATGAATATAACTCCAAACAACATTCTACTCTACACCACCATCCTTGCCTCGCGAGAAAACCAAGGTTATGAGCCAATGGTTCAGTTTCTTCAGGCTCATTCTTTATTCGATAGTCTCACTGCTGATCCACACTACATATACCCTACAATTATTGGTGAGCTGTGGTACTCCGCAACCTACAACCTAAACGACAACACCATCCACTGCACCCTAGCCTAAGGAAACTACCATCTCCAAATCACCATAGAAACACTTCGAGAAGCCACTGGTATTCCTCACTTCCCACCTTACACAACTTTTCACTCGAGAGTAGAAGTTCAAACCATTTTGCAAACCATCGGCTACAATGAACCTATAGTGCATGGTCAAGTAAAAGTCTCTGCTCTTTCTCATCCGTGGAAGTATTTGGCCAACGCGGTCATACGTTGTTTTGGTCGAAAATCTGGAAGCCACCATCTCATCAATCAAACTGAGCTTTTGGTGCTCTATGCCCTAGTCTTTGGGGTAAACATCGACTTTGCTCAAGTTATATTTTCTGATCTTATTGATAAAAAAACACTCAGAGCACAAACAAGAAATCATCAAGGTCTCAGGTGCCCTACATTCGATTCTTAAGCCTGATAGCTATGAGGGAGATTGGAGAAAATGATTATGTGGGCTTAACTGAACATCAAGGGCATATTCCTGTCCCTCCCATGAGTGAAAAGGTATTCCACTTTATTAAGGCAAACAGAGGTCCTCCAATCACTGCCCAAATGCAAGAGCTGATTGATGCTGCAAATGACAATGCTAATGCTGGTGATGATGATGAGAATGATGATGATAATGATGGTGATGATGCTGAGGAATGTCACACTGGCACTAATAATGAAGATGATGATGCTGGTGATGGTGATGCTGGTGAATTTACTCCTATCAGTCTAATGGAATTAAGTCCTCTTGGTGGTGATGGTAATGCCCAAGAACAAGAAATTTCTGAGCAACTTCTGGAGCTCATTGACAGGAGCAGGCACATCATGTCCCATGGTAAGGACAGTTCTGATTCCACCTCGGAGGATATTCAAATGGTAGTCCCAACCTTTGATAGCCCATCCTCCTCTCCAGTCCATACACCAATCCAACAGCCAAGCTCTAGTGAACCTCATGTGGTCACTAGTTCTACTCCAATTCGTAGCACCATATATACAAGGTCACCAGAAGTGACTCATTATGAGCACTTTGAGAGAGTGCAATCCACACCTCCGACCTCAACTCCAATTACCCTTCCTCATATTGAGGGGGAGCAATCACAACGGGATACATCTGTAAAAATGGGATCTAAGCCGCTAGCTGAGACAACCTCTGTTGGGTTTTGGCGGCATCTAGAAAACGCGGCGGAAACAAAAACGAGTATAAAACAATTTCATTTTATGCCACCAACACACCACCCAATGGACCACACTCTAGACAATAGCAATGCAACAAAAGAAGGAGAACAAGGACAAGAAATTATACCATACAAAAGAATTTCTCCTTGTTACCTTGGAAAGTTTATACACAAAATAGTGTACCACTATTGGTATCCACACCAAGTGTTGATGATCCCCACGTGCTAGCTATGTTTGGACACCGCCAAAAGGGTCACCAATGGTCTAACACGATCTTGAAGATTGATATGCCAATCCATCTTCTAAGTATGTGTTACTTGAGAGAGTATGTGAACCAACTTAGAGTTACAAGTTCATATGTCTAGAATTCAACCAACCAAGTTCCATAAGCATATTTGGACTTATATAGACTCCAAAATGAAGCCTAAAACGTCCATAACCGACTTAGGAATTAATGGCTATCAATGTCCATGAATACCCCATTAAACTAGTATTAAAAAGCTAGTTTAATAAGTTGTTTCAGCATGAGGCACGGCCGTGCCTCACAAGGCACGCCCATACCAGCCCACTGGCACACCCAAGTCATGGGTACGCCCTAGGCACGCCGGCCTTGGGCCCGTACCTGGCATAGGGCACGCCCGTACATTCATAAGGCACGGCCGTGCCCAGCCCAACCAAAACCCATTTTGGTATTTTTCTCTCTCTTGTTCAAAGGTGTTGCCGGAATCAATACTTGGCGTGTGACCAAATAGGCCTATGCCTCATCGGCAGTGATACCAACTCGTGTGTGTCAGTGGGCATATTCCAACAAACTCCCACTTGAACATGACACACCCACGAAAGGTAACACCGACATAGAGCGGCCTCTAGCAAGGCATCTATGCCCCCAAGTCAGCATAGGGTATGTCGCCCATGACAAGTACCAACCTGTAAAGAATGGTCCTACAGATAAGTGATTATTCATCCCTTCGTTCACGATATCCATTGTGAATGCAGGTCATGGAACACCGTCAACCTCAAATCATTCACGATTATGTTTCTCGATCTAGACTAACTATGACGGACAACACAAGTTGCAAAATTGATCCACTATCAATTCAACTTGAGCACGGCCATGCATTTTGATGTCATCAGTTCAGTCAACGAGGGGCTAGGGATATCTCTCTGAAGAGGAACGAATACCTTTGACTATATCGTTCCGTTATAGCAACATGTTCTTGCCTGAAAACTTCCCTGATAATAGCCAGTTACGAACTGCGTTAGAAAGCAATCTAAACAAGACCATATCATTATTCAAGAACCAATGTATCTCTTGTAGAAGGACAAACAATATTATCATCCTGATTTACTTTTGATCATGTCCATGAAGTAAACTCAGGTGCGGGTCCTCCAATTACTTGATCACTATCAAGCATAGGCTAGTGTTGCGTAAACATGTATTCAATCCACTATGAATACTTTACCAACCACTTGCCTCGATCTTAATTCACTTCTTCCTTCCAATGAAGAACGACCGATCGTGGAGTATTTAGAATAAAAAAATTTATTCAAGGAAGTAGTTAAACATGCTAAGATGGAACACAATAAAGGCTAATGAAAGCACCCGCTCTGCGCGCATTATCAAATCTCCATTTGATAATCGATACAATCAAAGCACATTATTGCTTTAATGTTCCCAATTCAAAATATATCAAATTCAACTAAACAAACCCAAGCTAAAGCCACTTGTAAACCAAGTGTATGCAAGCCTAGTATGAAAACTCATCACTAGCTCACAACTAAAACTTAGTAAGTGGATTCACAAAGTGACATCCATACATACTCTAACAATCACTATATCTTCTCTCGACCAAACACTTATAAAGTGTGCGCCAGCAAGATCATGGTCCTTTGTCCAAGCCTTCGTGCTCTCATAGTTCCAAGGAACCAAATGGAGTCACAATGCATAAGACTATGGTTCATATAAGCCATCATACTCTTATTTTATCAAAAGAACCCAATTAAAGTCAATGATGCTTAAAGAACCATTGTAGTCGATAACGCTCCACTTAACAACACAACAATAACAATTCACCAAGAGTAATATATTACTCAAATTTCCTTGTTACCATGGAACATCAACTTGAAGAACAATGTACCAAGAGTTCTTCCAAGTATGTCAAAATTGAGAGAAAATAAACCATGTGATAAACCAAGTTGCTAATTAAATTAACACACTAGTCTATCATGTTTCAATGTCACTCTCTTAGTTTTTCACTCCGAAAAATCCAGGTTCGTATCCTCCCAATTCTTCTTATAAAGCAATAATTCCTCAACCCCGGTTTTATAAACCGCCAAATTAGGATATTATCCGTAATAAGAAGTATATCATGGATACACAATATTTGGAACGTAAGCGCTCCCACTAGCTCTGGCATACATCCAAGTTTAATCGTCCCTTTTCGAAAACTCAAATCTATGATTTTCTCATTGAAGTGAAGATTACGACCTTGCGATGTTTATTGAGTCTACGAGGATACTTTCAATGTACAAGACCTTCGGAAAGTGTTGAAACACTCTTCCTCAAAATTCCCATGAAGGAATACGATCTTTACATTGTAGTGATAAACACATGTATCCGAGTAACCTTCAACATAACCACTAGGACAATTTCCTTATGGTACCATCCTCATGGTCAATCATAACGGAAAATTTATCATTAGTCGGCATTTAAGGTTCAAGTCCATGAATAGACTTATTGGGCTCATAGACCTTACGAGGATACTAATAATGTACAAGACTCTCGGAGAGTATTAAAACACTTCCTCAAAATTCCTATAAAGGAATAGAGTCTCTTCATTTCACTATCATACCTTCATAATCAAGAAAAGGTAGTGATACACCATAAGTCATCCAATTAGGCTTCAACATAACCACCAAGGAAAAACTCTTTTATGATACCGTCCTCGTGGTCAATCATATTAGAATTGTTACCACCGGTCGGCATTTGAAGTTGTCTACATCTCAATCCATGCATACCCTTAGATTTACACCAAGGCATCGGATCAACCAAGTCCAATACTTGGATATCCTACATGGATTGCATCCCATTCTCATTACCTCTCTCCTTCTAGTAGACACTAATCTCAAAGGTTTCAAACATACCTATCCCTACTACCACCACGGGTAAAGGTAACGAAGTGCAAGTAGTTATCCCCATGTATTTGCTTGAACAAATTAAACACACAAGTGTGAACTAATTACAACAAGCTCTCAATCCTCTTACATACGCCGATGAAAGATGTACAAGTCATTTAGCCTAATAAACAATTCTCACACTCAACATTTGATCAATTATCAAATGCATCCAAGATTCCAAAGCACACGGAACTTGGTGACATAAATCTTGTTTACATAGCTAAATAATCTTGTCACTTGGATAACTAATCCAAACCATTTTTAGATTTAAACACATTATTCATGATTACTTTATTAATTTTAAGCAAAAGCTTATGAATGCCATGACATGGATAAACTTTGAAATAAACCACTAATATATATATATATATATATATATATATATATCAAATACAAAGTAATATCCATCGTCAATCAATGCATAATAGACTTAATATTTCTCTCGCCACGCAGGGCAGACAAAATATTAATCTAATAAATTAATAAAATAGCTAGATGAAATGGCGAGATCAAAACTCCCAATCCTCTCAATCGAGACAACGTCCTAGTTTCCCAATCTTGAGCTCTAGCTCTCCATGTCTTATCAGCTACTTCTTCCGTTTAACACCTACACTTTGTAACAAAACCTTTTGATAGTTTTTGATAAACTCATCATAAGATGCGGGCAGGGACTGGAGAATCATATTCACCGCAAGCTCCCTCCCAATAGGAAATCCTAGTATTTCATTTGGTCAATGTATGCCTTCACATGAAGCACATTAACACTAACCTTCCCACCTTTCTGCATCCGGCAACTAACAAGGGCCTTGACACACATAAAGTGTTCCTCTCTAATCTGATGTTGGATCAAGTCCTTCAACCGATTAATCATGTCATACGCACTCATATGCCCGAGTAGCTTTCGCAGCTTATAGTCGATAACATGAAAGGAGAAACATCTTCCGCGTCCTCGATACGCTTTTCAAAGGCATATCTAGTGGCCCAACTTGTGTTAGCAGCAGGTAGTTTCAGAAGAGGTTCCTCGAGGATGTGCAACTTAGATTCATGGCGAAGGACAATTCGCAATAGCCTATACCAATCCACAAAGTTCACGCATACGAGTTTCTCTTTTCTAGGAACGAACGGAGAGATAACTTCGGTGTTGCGTTGTTAACGTTTTTCATCTACAATTATAGAGTACACACTTTAGTGAATTTAGATATAATCCTAGTATAAATAATTACCCAAATAGTTTTCAAAACCAATTATTTAAACAAGGCTAGAAACCATATTTCACTTTACCTTATGATGGGTTTACCGCGGATCACAAAGCAAAGCTATTTAGGCCGGTAACCATTTTACCGATTGCAAACACCTTGCAACTTCTAGATCCTTGTGGGATCCATTGACAATCAAAATGTCTTTTGGCATGTTTGATCCCTTCTCGCACGAATTCTAACTTGATCCCCTTAAATGACTCGGCTAGAGCTCGATGCCACCTAAGTGTCACAAAAGAATTGTAAACCGCCCGTCAAGACACACAGTGGAACTCTCGCCAATAATTGGCTCGTGCTAAGCTCGACAACCAATATTGCGAGTTACCACACTCACCTTCCACACAGTTCCACTCGGCATGACTCATGCTAAAGCTCGACAATCATCCAAGTTTCACTAGATTCGGGTGGTGTCGTCTTACGGATGGCGCGTGATTTACCAAAAACATGATTTCGTTTTTCCGGTTAAAACAATTTTAACCCATTTTGCGAATTAACAAATCAAGCGATAAATACAATTTTTATCCACTTATAATATAATACAAATTTATATTATCTTGTTAATTCTATATGCGCGGAAAGAAATATTAACCAATTTTATAAATCTTTGTGTTTTATATATTTTGGAAAAATTATCTAGCATGCGATATCCTACACATCCATGCAAAATAATAAATATATAAAACAACCACCCATACATAATAGTTCGGTAACATGCCCAAATCTATGCGTTTTCCCCGCGAGCCACACGGAGAAAACAAGGTCAACTAAGGAATCCAAGATCCAAAGTACCCAGTCGGGTGTGCTCCCACTGAAGCCGGCATCTCCAAAAGACAATACGGACTCCACGTTGCCGAGACATCAACGCCATGATTCCCGCTGGTTTATTACATACAAAATAAACTTCTATACCGTTTTACAAATACATAGAAGAAGAAATGGCATGCAAGCCACAATCCTATGCTACTAATACAAGTACAAAGGAATAAATAAGCGGCATGCAAGCCGCACCAAATAATAATAATAAAAATTACAACAATACGGTACGTAGGCCACCAAAACCAAATAACCAAACACCACAACACATAGGTCTAAAGGGCATCTCGTTACCGAACCACAACCAAACACAACCAAAGCAAAACCATGGTGTGCCACAAAACCATGTCAAACATATTTTGATTAAGATTGCCAACAAAACACCCAAGGCACAAAAGGCAATCCTTGTACATATGCATTAGTAATTTTAATACACCTTTAAAATTACATATTCATATATACACCTTTAAATATATATATTTTTATGCACTTCATGCCAAGCCATACAAAATATATAAATTCAAGGAATCAAAATATAGTGGGGGAAAACTAGATCCAAGACTAGTCCAACCAACAAATCCGGAATTTAAATATAAATTTAAAACACTGCTTCAAGAACAAAACTCTGACCAAAAACCACAAGGCATGGGCATAACCCAAAGGGTACGGGCGTGCCTGCCTTTTTGTCAGTGTACAGTTTAAACAGTTTTAAGCATACGAATATTCCGCCGGCACGGCCCGTACCCCCACTGGTACGGCCATGCCCCGGCCGCCGGCACTCCCCGTACCCCAAGAGGTACGGCCGTGCCCGGTTACCGGAAAATCAGATTTTGACAGAAAACTCAAAATTCCGGTTTCAGTGCAAAGCGAAGTTAGAGATGGCTCTGATACCACTGTTGGGTTTTGGCGGCATCTAGAAAATGCAGCGGAACCAAAAACGAGTATAAAACAATTTCATTTTATGCCACCAGCACACCACCCAATGGATCACACTCTAGACAATAGCAATGCAACAAAAGAAGGAGAACAAGGACAAGAAATTATACCATACAAAAGAATTTCTCCTTGTTGCCTTGGAAAGTTTATTCACAAAATAGTGTACCACTATTGGTATCCACACCAAGTGTTGATGATCCCCACGTGCTAGCTATATTTGGACACCGCCAAAAGGTTCACCAATGGTCTAACACGATCTTGAAGATTGATATGCCAATCTATCTTCTAAGTATGTGTTACTTGAGAGAGTATGTGAACAAACTTGGAGTTATAAGTTCATATGTCTAGAATTCAAGCAACCAAGTTCCATAAGCATATTTGGACTTATATAGACTCCAAAATGAAGCCTAAAACGTCAATAACCGACTTTGGAATTAATGGCTATCAATGTCCATGAATACCCCATTAAACTAGTATTAAAAAGCTAGTTTAATAGGCTGTTTTAGTATGAGGCATGGCTGTGCCTCACAAGGCACGCTCGTACCAGCCCACGGGCACACCCAAGTCACGCCCGACTTGGGCTCGTGCTTTAGCACTAGGCACGGCCGTACCTCCGCGAGGCATGCCTGTGCCGGCCTCAATATGTAACACCCATAATTTTATTATTAAGTTTATGCAAGAAATGTATAAAGTGTTACAAGAGTTATAAATGGATATACGTGATAAGATGTGGTTTTAAACTGGAGAGGCTAAAACCGTCAAACTATAAGTTGTTTAAGTGCAGGGACCTGTTGTGTCAATAGATGAAAGTATATATATATATATACCACCACTTTTGACTATAGAAGTCAAAGGTTTGCATATTTTTCCCTGCAACTCACGAATTCAAGTACAGAACCTTAGCTACTCTCCTTTCCTTGGATGTAATCAGTAGAACAAGAATCTATGGCAAGAACATAGCAAGTGTACAACTTGAGGTAAGGTTTCAAACTTTGTTTTGATGTTTTTTATGTTAAAACACATGATTCTAATGGTGGAATCATGTTAGAATCATTTTATATGGTTTAATTTATGTATATCAGTGTTAGGAGGTGTAGGAAAACACCTCTAGTCGATTTATGATGAAACTAACGGATTTGTTGGTGAAATCCGACAGTTCTTGATAAGAACAGTCTGCTGGTCTGTAGTGTACACGGCCGTATAGTAGTTAAGGCGGTCACAGGGTCATGTAAGGTTACATGGTCGTGTAGCATGAGATGTACATGGCCTGTGTAGGATGACTAGACCACACTAGCCATGTTGCCAGCTTAGGTCGTGTAGCTTATAAGGGACACGGCCCGTGTAGGCCCAATTTCAGATTAGAATGCCTTATGTAGTATTTATGTATTGTTTATATAGGAGGTGATTGGCATATTACCTGTATCATTGACATCCGTGGATCAATTCATGATATTATAATTAGAAGGTGAGTCTTCTAGATTTCACTTCATATCTACAGCATGTATGCTATTATATTAGATTACTGACATGTCATGTTATTCATATGTGTGTATAAGCTTGCTGCTATGTGTAGTAAGTCTCAGAGGTGGGGTGCTTACTGCTACGTCCAGTAAGGCTCAATTATGGTACAGTACTGTCACCTATGTTGCTGCCCAGGGTCTAGAACCAGAGGCTAGCATTGTTTGCCTGACATACGTATATTATCTTCATATGATTTTATACATGGGTTTATATGATGTTTAGTCCGGTTTACTCACTAAGCTCTCGTATCTTATCAGATACTATTTTTAAAATGTTTTGTAGGTTTTATCAAAGGCAAGGGCAAAGCTTCGGTTTGACTACAATTTGATAAACTCTTTGAAATTAACGTCTGGTTTGTAAACATCAAGTTTTTAGTACCAAACTTGTGACAGTATTTATATGTGTATCTATTGATACATCAGGATTTCAAATCAGTATTGCTTCCGCTTTTATTTCAAACTTTCAGATGCGAACACTCATATGTGTTTGATCTTAATATTTCAAATTTTGGTTGGGGCGTTACAACTTGGTATCAGAGCCACGGTTTGAGGGATCTGGATGTGTACAAGACACATTCTGGACTTAAACCATGGTTCTACGGATTTTGAAAATTGTCAAACTGGAGGCTTGCAACTTGGTGAGTATACTAACAATTATATTGAATATGTATTATGTGAGCATTGTATGCGAGTACAGGATATGCTTAAGACGGATATGTTATATGTGTATACAACTGTTAGGAGTTGGTTTTGTATGTGCATTCATGATGAATTAATTGTTATATGAATATACAAGAGCATGATGTATAAACCTTGGCCTAAGCCTGTGAATCGGGACTTTTTGTGATAAAGTTAAGATCAAACGTGCGTAATGTGTTTAGAGTAATATAAGGGCCCATATTATTACAAACACATGATACATGTTGGAACTTAATGAAATCATGAGGAATCTTGTGAATCGGGTGAGGGGTACTTGTAAAGGTAGTACACCTGAGAATATGTAGAATGCCTTAATATGTATAGAAATACTTTGGATCAGATGATAGGTGTACTGATATGTGGATATACAAGTAACTGTTTGTTATATATAGGATAGTGTGATAAGGCACCTTTTGCTTTAATGCTTTATCTATACTACCAGAATGATATATACAAGATGTTCAAGAGTAGTGTATAATCCTAAGGGTGATTTTAGTCACAGACATGAAAGGATAAATATCAGTATTACAAGTGAACGTATCCGTATAAGGATATAATATGATGTGGTGTATGGAGCCTAGATTTAATTCGTCAAGTAATAGAATCTATATTTGGAAAAATTTAGTGCCGAAAACTTAGTAAAGTGATGAAGTAGAGTTTATGCCAGATATTATCGTATGAGTTGCAGCACAGATGTAAAAACAAGGAAGTGATTAGATAAGAGTCAGTATCAAGATTAGCTATACAAAGTGAAAGGGTTCATTATTAACCCTAAGTTATTATTTGTGAAGTATCAGAAGGTTGTACGTTTAAGGATTTTCCGCGTGTCAACCAACGATGTATTAAAGGATAGCAAATCGACTGTTAATCATAAGTAAATTTTAGAGATTGAGGGTGCATTTCATATATGTAAGTATGCACCTGGAGATAAAGTGAAATATGTAATAGATTAGATGAGGAGTGTAGACGAATTGAGAGCATGACGTAAAAAGAGTTTAAAGACATTATAATTGGGCGGTTGGTGCCACAGTCAGAGATAGACAGAGTTATGGATGAACTCCACAAGTAGAACAGACATGAAAGACAATTTCAGAAATTGATACAAGGTTTCAGAAAAATGCATATTTTATTCAGATTATCATAGTAATGAAAAGATAAAAATATATAGGTATATGGTAGCATTCCAGTCCAACATATGAAAATTTATAGACATTTGTAAACACCAAGATGTGAAATCCCTGATGGAGGCAGCCAGAATTAGAGTAACAGGAAAGAAAGGAAACCGATGGAGAAAGTTGTATTGATGTTTAGGAAAACAAGAATGGAGGTTCGAAAGAAGAAAATGATGCAAAAGGTCTACCTATCTACTCAACATACAAGAAACGTCGACTGGGGAAAGCAGGTTTGATTCACTAATATGTTTTAAATATGGAAGCCGGATCATATGAGTAAGAATTGTGGGAACCCAAGAAAGTGAAAAAGAAGAGTATGTCAATAATCAGAAGTGAGAGTTTTCTAGACACCAACCTAAGACGCTAGAACAGAATCAAGTATTGTTACAGGAAGATAGGATGCGTATAAGTATAATGTGACAAAAATGAGTATTATCAAATTCCTTAGTGAATTTGTATCTGTGAATATGAGTGAGTTCCAAATAGTGGTTAGAATGGACTGGTTATATTATAACCAGGTTATGATATTATGTGATAGAAGTGATACGAGTTCATATCCCAAGTGGGGAAGAACTAATTATATGTGCTAAAATCAAAACAGGTAGGTTATATGGGTGTACAATTTCAAAAGCTGGGGAGTGCCCTCAGTATGGATTCATTATTTTTCCCAACCTATGTTATAAATATTAACTTATAGAAGAACAGATGAGCTAGAAAAATATGAAAGTAACATGTGAGTATATTGATATGTAATTCAAGAAATTGCCAAGGTTATTGCCAGACAGACAGAGTATGTTTAGAATTTGTGTGGTGTTGAAAGCTTCACTGATTACGAGAGCTACGTACAGACTTGCTTCTTCAGAGATACATAAATTATTGAAACGATTTCAAGAATTAGTAAATATGGGGGTTTATAAGACCCAGTAGCTTTTCATGAGATGTACTTATGTTATGTGTATTAATTATTATAAGCTCAATAGAGTGATCATGAATATATGTCCGGTGTCCAGAATATGTGAATTAGTTGATTAGTTATAACGGGGTAAAGTGGTTGTCAAAGCTGACTCAAGGTCGGATTTTCTTCAGCCTAAGATCAGAAGGGATGACATTCCTTAAACTGTGTTCAGAAATGTTTAGGTATTTTGAAGTGGTTATGATGCTTTTTGACCTTGCTAACGCACCAGCAGTGATTATGCATTAGATGATAGGGTGTATAGGCCAATGTTAAGTAGGTCAGTAATTGTGTTCATCAACGATATACATATTTATTTCAGAGGTTTATCAGATCATGAGAATCATGTTTGAAAAGTTCTAGTGACACAAAGCAGAAAATAGTTATATGTTAATTTTTCAATGTGAATTTCAAGATATAAGGAATGCAAATCTTTAGACAATTTATTAGTAGAAATGGGATTGAGAGGAATTCTGAAAAATAGAGAAGGTGATGAATTGGGAGCCGCCAAAGAACCCGACAACAATCAACAGTTTTATGGGATTATTTGAAGAAATTATGTGAAGCAACAGTTTGCACTACCTGAATTGATTGAAGAGATGATAGCATTGTGTGATGCCTGGTACAGTGGTCTGGATGAATGCAGAGGGGCATAATTATTATTTACGCTTCTAGACAGTTAAGATCGTATGAGAATGAATATACAAACTCGCACCTGATAGTAGTATATGTGGCATGTTATTATATGAAACGTGAGGATTATACCTCGATAGTGAGTGGATATGTGGATGTAAGACTATTGTTGGTGCGCCGCAATAGCATTCATAGGTGGTGCAAGACTACCGCTTAGTGCGCTACGGTAGCATTCAGTATGATATGATGAGATTATGTGTTTATATGTGAAGTATTGTTTACACGAAATTATAAAAGTTAGAAATAATTGTTGAATGAGAAAGACCTTTCAAGGCGACAGAAACACTGGTCATAATCAGTGAAGGATTATGAGTAGAATATTATATTATTCAAAGTAAGGCTAATAATATAACCGACAGTTTGAACAAGAAATCAAAAATAATACATGTGTGAGTTAATTATCTAAATGACAGTTACGACACTCTTACTCAGAGGTGATAAGAACAGTTCAGTGAAAAGTGATCAAAGGTGAAAAGTATCTTAAAGACTGAATAGAAGGGGACAAGTAGTTAATCTGTTTAAAAACAGTCGTGATATATTAATTGAATATGATCGTATATGAGTATCAGGTTACGGGGAGGTGTATAAGACACATCTATATGAAGTTCATAAGTTTATAATGTTGGTGTAGCCAGAAGTTGATAAGGGTATGAATACCTAAAGGATAGATTATTGATAGCTGGAGGTGAAACTAGATATGGTGAGACAAGTGGAGGAATATCATTAAAGGTATATAGATTGTTTCCATTAGAGAAATTTATTAATCAGAACAGTTAACAGAGGTGTATGTGAAACAGATTGTGTTATGTCATAGCATATCAGTGTTTATTGATTCAGACAATGATATCAGATCCACTTCTAGAATTCGAAATAGATTTCATATAAAGTTAAGGATTAAGCTTCATCTCAGTACAGACAGAATGAAAGAAATATACAAATGATCGAAATCATATTTTATGATTGTGTTATTAATTCAGAAGAAAACTAGGGTATATATTCGCTTGATAGAGTTTCGTATTTAAACAGATACCAGTTCAGCACCGAGATGCCAATGAATGAAATTTGTATGATATTACTGTCAAACATCAGTGTATTGGGTGACGTGGGTTAGAAAGTGTGGGGTAGCACATAAATGATACAGCGAAAGACAGAACAGATTCAGAAGGTATGTAGTAGATTGTTTGATGCCCAGAATAGACAGAAGGGTTATACAGATAAACAGAGGTTACCACATCAGTTTTAGTGGGGGAGTATGTATCATTGGCAATAACACTATGGAAAAGCATGATCAGATTTAGAAAAGAGAGAAAACTAAGCCTGGAATTTAATCAGTAACTCAGAATTATTGTATATGTGGGTAAAGACTATTTATAGATCAGAGTTATCAGAAGAATTATCATATATTCCTAACACCTGTTGTGTATTATATTTCAAAAAGTGTTTATCAGATGGGTCTGCAATCGTGTTGTTGGAAACCTTTAGTAATAATGATAAACTATACTATGAGGAACAATTTATAGCAGTTTTCAAAAGATGAGAGCATATAAGAGGTTCAGGTTACATCTAGAAGCCTGAACAGATTATGAGGTTATGAGGAGTAATTATTCAGAACTCTTCGGCAGTTGATTTCGGGGACGAAATCATTTCAAGTGGGGAAGAGTTGTAACACCCAGAATTTTATTATTAAGTTTATGCAAGAAATGTATAAAGTGTAACACGAGTTATAAATGGATATACGTGATAAGATTTGGTTTTAAACTAGAGGGGCTAAAACTGTCAAACTATAAGTTGTTTAAGTGCAGGGACTTGTTGTGTCAATAGATGAAAGTATATATATATATATATATATATATATATATATATATATACCACCACCTTTGACTATAGAAGTTAAAGGTTTGCATATTTTTTCCTGCAACTCACGAATTCAAGTACAGAACCTTAGCTACTCTCCTTTCCTTGGATGTAATCAGTAGAACAAGAATCTATGGAAAGAACATAGCAAGTGTACAACTTGAGGTAAGGTTTCAAACTTTTTTTGATGTTTTGTAAGTTAAAACACATGATTCTAATGGTGGAAACATGTTAGAATTGTTATATATGGTTTAATTTATGTATATCAGTGTTAGGAGGTGTAGGAAAACACCTCTAATCTATTTATGATGAAACTAACGGATTTGTTGGTGAAATCCAACAGTTCTTGATAAGAACAGTCTGCTGGTCTGTAGTGTACAGGGGCCGTGTAGCGGTACACGGCGGTGTAGTAGTTAAGGCGGTCACAGGGCCATGTAAGGTTACATGGTCGTGTAGCATGAGATGTACATGGCCCGTATAGGATGACTAGACCACACTGGCCATGTTGCCAGCTTAGGTCGTGTAGCTTATAAGGGACACGGCCCGTGTAGGGATACACAGCCCGTGTAGGCCCTATTTCAGATCAGAATGGCTTATGTATTGTTTTATATAGGAGGTGATTGGCATATTACCTGTATCATTGACATCCGTGGATCAATTCATGATATTATAATCAGAAGTTGAGTCTTCTAGACTTCACATCATATCTACAGCATGTATGCTATTATATCAGATTACTGACATGTCATGCTATTCATATGTGCGTATAAGCTTGCTGCTATGTGTAGTAAGTCTCAGAGGTGGGGTGCTTACTGCTACGTCCAGTAAGGCTCAATTATGGTACAGTACTATGACCTATGTTGCTGCCCTGGGTCTAGAACCAGAGGCTAGCATTGTTTGCCAAACATACGTGTATTATCTTCATATGATTTTATACGTGGGTTTATATGATGTTTAGTCCGGTTTACTCACTAAGCTCTCATAGCTTATTAGATACTATTTTTAAAATGTTTTGCAGGTTTTATCAAAGGCAAGGGCAAAGCTTCGGTTTGACTACCATTTGATAAACTCTTTGAAATTAACGCCTAGTTTTTAAACATCAAGTTTTTAGTACCAAACTTGTGACAATATTTATATGTGTATCTATTGATACATCAGGATTTCAAATTAGTATTGCTTCCACTTTTATTTCAAACTTTCAGATGCGAACACTCATATGTGTTTGATCTTAATATTTCAAATTTTGGTTTTTGGGGCGTTACACAATAGGTACGCCCTAGGCACGCCGGCCTTGGGCCCGTACGTTCATAAGGCACGGCCGTGCCAGGCCCAACCAAAACCCATTTTTGTATTTTTCTCTCTCTTGTTCAAAGGTGTTGCCAGAATCAATACTTGGCATGTGACCCAATAGGCCTATGCCTCATCGGCAGTGATACCAACTCGTGTGTGTTAGTGGGCATATTCCAACAACCTCCCAACAAGTTGACCTCATTGAAAGACAGACCTCCACCCAAGGTCATACTATGTCTATCCCATTATTGAGTCAGCCTATACCATTCACATTCTCACAACAGAATGTGGATCCAATAAGGGATTCCCTATTATTGAGTGCATCCCACACTCAATCCACTTATATTGCACCTCTTATCAATTCAATTCTTACACAAGCACAACCTGCCAATGCTAGTGGTACAAACAAACCACTTGTACAGGGCTCAACAATCCTTCCCAATGAGTTTGAGATAATACACCAAGGCTCAAATGAGGGGACACAAACCTTACCTAATTTTTTTGAACCTATCTCCACCCCTTACAATTCTCAACCATCTACCTCTACTCAAACACCAAACCTTACCCTTGTCCAAACCATAAACCAAAACCTTGATAACCTAACCCAAACCTTCCAAGCCTTCCAAACCCAAACCTTTACTCAACTGTCTAGACTTGCAAAAGACATTGAGTCCCTCAAGACCCCACCCCAACCCTCCCCTGCACCTACTGCCTCTCCCATTGATCTTACCCCCATCCTAACCAAAATAGACCATCTCTCTACCCTTATACCATCTCAATCACACATTCCCATCCTTCCTCAATCCACTATCTCTTCCCTCAACCAAACCATCTCAAACCTACTATCCCAACTCCAAACCCTACGCCCAATAAACCCAAACATTTCTGTCCCTATCCTAGAACAACTCCTACCCATGACTTCCTACCTTAAAGGCATCCTTGATGACATTGAAGCCCTTACTGAACTATCCAGAATGAGTCATCTCTCATTGTGGAAAGCCCTAAAAGATCTCCAGGATGACCTCTCCCTTCAACTCTCTAAACTTACCTCTGCCCCATCCTATACCCCTTCCTCAACCCGTGCACCTACCCCTGCCCCTACCCCATCCCCAAAGCCAACCACAAGTGACTCCCCTCCTCCTTTTAATGATGCCAAAAAGGGGGAGAAATTCTCAAGTTCATCTAGGGAGGATGATCCCGATTCTAAAGAAGTGGATGCTGCTTATAATGAAACTGCTACAAAGATCTTGTAGAAAGAACTACCCAAAGCAACAGCTCCTCCTCCTCTCAAAAGAAAAGCACCTTCTGAGGGGGAGCAAAGGTTTCCAAAGAGATTAAAAAGAATGGCTACCAGGCCAAAGCCAAGAAGGAAAGTTGCTAAGGGTTGCTCTCCACCAATAGCCATTGAGTCTGATTCTGATGATGAGGATGATACTTCACTCTCTAACATCCTCAGAAGAAGAAGACAGAGCCCAAAACCATCTGCTCCACCAGTCCAATCAACTCCATCAGTCCAAAAGGCTTCAACCTCTGCTCCTAAAGACAAAGGCAAACAGAAAATGACATCTGAGCAAGTTGAAGCAGATGAACAAATGCAAAGGGAGCTTGCACTTAAAGAACAAGAAGAAAGAGAAAATGCCCAAATGGCTCAAGCATTGGGTGTTCCAGTTGCAGAGATCTACCAAGCCAAGGAGCTAGCATATCATCAGGACCAAGAACAAGTTCAAAATCAAGCTGCTGCTCAACACAAATTGGCAAGGGAGAAATCTCAGTCTGAACTGCTCCAAGCTAGATCTCATGCGGAGAAATCTAAGTCAACAAAGGCTTCAAAGCTTCAGAGAAAAGATCAAAATTCTAAGAAATAGAACAGAACCAACTCCAATCACAAGAGCCACTGTCTACAAAGATGATGGTGAACCCTACCTCAAAGCTATAAGGCAGAACAACTTCAATAGCTGTGAAGTTGTATCCTATGAGAGGTGTCATGTCTATGGATTCACAGAGTTAGTTGAGATCATGTACCTTCTTTTCAAATCGAAATCCAAGCTCAAAGTTCAATTCATTCAGAAAATTAAAAATTGGATAGCTCTAGCTGTGTCACAAGGGGCCTTCACTCCAGATGACTATTATAGACATGTGCACACAGTTGATAATCTTCACAAGAAAGGTTGCAAACCTTTTAAACCATTTGAGCTAAGAGAGGTACTACCCAAGCATGAGTACTTGTATGATTTTGAGGGTCTCAACACAACTCTACCACTGAACATCACCCCTGAGCTTTACAAGTTTATATCCATGCCTGTTGAAGGCTTATTTTTTCTGGACAGAGTTGCTACTTGGAGGTTCTTTAGACAGTCTGAAATTCCTAAAGCTGGCAAGAGCTTTCTTTTTGGGCTAAGAATATCTACAAGAGGTAGAACTGGAAATGAACATTTTGAAGCCCTTGTACAAGCCTAATGTGAAGTCTTAGCTGAAGTAGATCCCCATGCCAAAGACTTTGAAGTAAAAGAAGAACCATGGTGGGATGATTGAAGACTGATCTAACTCTGAAGATTTGTTAATATCTAGTTGATTGTATATTATAGACTAGTTAGTTAGTAGTTAATCTATGTAAATACTTCTGTACATTTCTTTATTCTGTTATTTCAAGTGATGTTTATGTATATCAGAAAATCAAAAACATATAAAAAAGGAAAAATGAAAAGATACCACAAATACAGAACAAAATGGTACAACAAAGAAAGGGATTCCACAAAAACAGAACAAAATGGAACACTAGAAAATAAACCAAAAACAGAACAAGGTTCAAAATAAAAAGAGCTACCAAAAACAGATAACTAGGTAGCCAAATGTACTTAAAAGTTCAAATCTTTTGTATTTCAAGTCAAACCGATTCTTCAAAAAGAAAAAGGTTTTGTCATCATCAAATAGGGGGAGATTGTTGGGGAGATAATCACTTCACCCTAATAATCAACTCTGCCTATCCTAAAACGTAGAATTTGATGATAACCAAACTCTACATTCATTATGACTTAGAAAGAATTCAAACATGTGTTGTTTGAATCAGTTTATTTAAAAAATATGCTAAGTATGGAACCATCAGCTGAGCATCAGATCCTACTCATTGTATCAACCAAGGGATATCAGCCAAGGAGCATCAGATGAAGAAAACAAGTAAAGAGGACCATCAGCTAAGGAAAATAAACCATCAGCTGAGTGAAGAAAGTTGATCAGCTGAGTGCCTACACCATCAGGTGAGCAAGGACTTTGCTCAGCTACTCCATCAGCTGAGTGAACAAATGGATTAGCGGAGGCCCAAAGCATCAGCTAAGTAAGTCTTCTCTTACACAAATCATCTCTCCACATAAACTAATGTATTTGAATGATCAACTGAGCATTCTTGATCAAATGATCATAAAAATACGTGAGCTTATGCCCTCCTAAGCTTACTATTGATCAGCTGAGCATCTATATGATCAGCTGAGCACTATGTATCAACTGAGTCCTAGAAAAAAGTGATCAACTGATATGTTTTGTCAACTGAGTAGTGAATATCAGAGTACCTAGTACAATCTGGTAGCTGAGTCGTGCAAAATGTCAAATCTGCTCTATCTTTTCAGATTGTAAGTCATATGTAAAAAGCAGAACATGTGTTGTTCTATTATGCCTTAGATCTTTGTTTGTAAAAGTAAAAATGCACTTTTTGGATCAAGTGTGAGACAAAAAGGTTTGATCTTATCCTCTGGAAAAGGATAATGATACCTCAAACAGACGAAGATCTTGAAGATTTGTTCAAACAACTAAGTATGCCTGGCAATCCCATACTTGGTAAAGTCAAATTAAACAGAAGCATGGTGTTGATTAAAGTACAAGCATGGAAAGGGAAAGAAACTTCTACACGACAGTAGATGTGGGTTTTAATATTTTATATTATGAGTGAGTTACACTTTTGCAGAAAAGTACAATTACTTTTATCAATCTATTGATTAAAGTAACTTTACTTTTCACCCACTACCTTTACAAATAAAATATTATATTTCCGGATCCTCTTTGTCCCCTACCTTCATGCAATCGGATACACCGAGATTTCTATATATACTCATGCATGGTGGATATGCAAACACAACACAGTGAAGTCTCTACTCCACGGAAAGAAAATCTCATCAGTTGAGAAATTCGTAGAGTTTAAGCATTGTGTAGAATCAAACTTGTTCATGTGTTGAACACTCTATATACATTAGTTGTTTTAGAGTTAGCTTGTCTATGTGTTAGAGAAATAGATTGTCACCTTTTATTGTACTTAGAATTTCTGCTTCTAGTACATGTAATTCTTAATTCAATATCAATAAGAATTATATAAAAGTATATCAGTGTGTCTTTAAATTTTAAAAGCCAAAGTTTGTATTCAACCCCCCCCCCCCTTCTACAAACATTTGTTGTTGTGTACTCACTCTGGGACTAACACCATACCTTGTATAAAATACATCTACATATATTTTATATACGTACTTGATTGTTACTAGTAACTCTTTACTTGTAACAAATACATATATATAAAATCATATGTTTATATGTATGTATTGATATGCATTATCTTATATCAATATATAAGAGTAATATTGTTATCTCACAATAATTATATATAACAATGCATATAAACTAATATATATATATATATATTATGAGTTGGCAACATATGTAAATCATATTCAAATATGTAATTGGTGTCCATTTACTGTAAATGTGTGACCCTCTGGGTTTATTTAATATAAGAAATATCGTGTTAATTTGTGTCTTGTGCACATAAAACCACTAGTAAGGGCGTGTCTGATATTTCCATACTTCCTCATCCCCACTTTAAAATGTTCATCTAGCTTATCCCTTGTCACACTCTGAATCATCATCACAAAACTAGGATAGATTAATTCACTGTTATTGGTCTGATCAATCTAAACACTTCAAGATTGTTTTTAGGTACAATATCCTAACCAACTATTTTGGGAGGTTTTAATTGCAATGGGTTAGCACTCACAACTTTTCTAGTGTCAATAATGAACTGATTTACATCTATTAAACTTTCAACACCTTGAACACTTACCTCCTGATTCTTAGTTTTCTCATAATCATTATCTCTCACTTGTCCCGGCTTATCCTTTGAACCTTCATCCCTACTTGATCTCTTCATTTTTTTCATTCTTGGACTTGATCTAACCATCTGATTTCACCTCTTCATAGTTTTCATCTCTATTTCATCCTTCTTCTTGTCCATCTCTTTTCCTCCTTTCCTTCACATCTCTAAACACTTTGAGTAGACACATTATGAATACCTTTTGACCTCTTTTCTACCTCAATCCTCAATTTATTCATTTGCTCATTCCAACTCATCATCTGTTTCTTTCCTAATTCATGTTGGTGACTTGTTTCAATACTAGTACCCTCCGATTGAAGAGCCAATAGTGTATGTGTTTTATCTCCGTGCAATGAAACAATAACTGTAACATCCCAAAATAGGCCTAGTTGTACTATGTGTTCACAAGGTTGTAACCTTGTGAATTAAATAAGAAATAGTAATTAAAGAATGAAGTTGTAATATGATGTTAAAAGAAAATTGGTGAAAAATAAATAATAGTTGTTATTTATTAAATGGTTTTAGATAAGGATTCTAGAAATATCACCTTTACTTAAAACGGGTAAACGAATATGGAGTTGTAAGTTAAAAAGGGGAACAAAATACCCCTTGTGGATAATTGAGAACTCAAAGTCGGTTTAAGACTTTAAGTCTCAGATATATACACACACCTACACGTTTATACACACACAACTCTCATCTCTTGCTTTGCTCTTGAAGAAGAAAACCACACAAGATTATCAATGGCTGGAATCAAGTCTATAATTTGTTCTTAAACTCTTCATCATCATCTTCCTCTAATTTGTAAGTCCTTCTTCTTCTTGTACTTCATTTTGAAGCTTTAGGCAAATGGGTTAAGATTTCAAATTGGCTTCAATAGTTGATTTCCTTGATTCCAATAAGTTCCTTGTCCAATCCCAAATATATAGGAATCAATTAGTTGAACTGAAATGATGTTTATTGCTGAATTTGGAGAAATTGATTAAATGGGTCAAAATTGAGAAATTGATCCCAAATCTTGAATTGGTAGTTAAAGTGCATAAAAGTGGTGTTTTTGGCTTAGTTATATAGTGTAACTTCATATGTGAATAAAAGGAATTGACTGAAATTGTTTTGGTGTAAGTTAGAATGGGAAAATAGAAGGTTCTAGTCGAACCTGCTGCTGTAAGTCGAAAGGCACGGGCGTGCCTCTCAAGATCCAGCCGTGCCTTTGGGTGTACCCAGGGAGGCACGGGCGTGCCTAACCCTAGAAGGTCCGGGGGAGTGCCCTGTGGTCATGGGGGTACCTGTGAGTAGGTTACGGGCGTGCCCTGTCCTTTGACAGTTCTGTTTGAGTGACGTACTAATATTTGGAAACTTTATTTAGGTAAATCCATTGATCAAGAAGATTCAGTACTTTATTTCATCTTGTATTAGCTCGTCAGGTGAGTACTGACTTAACTCATAATCATTACGTAGTATGTACGGACTTGTTGATTGCCATTAGATATGTATGAGACGTGATAGTTATGATTATGATTATCATAATTGTAATATTGATTATGAACATGTGTAAGCTAGTTGTATTGTTGTTAGAAGGTTCACCTGAACATGAGTAAGTATTGAGGATTGTTTAGAAATTAATCAATACCCTCAAAGATAATATTAAAGATGATTAAAGGTGCTCTCAGTTAAAAGGAGCTAATATTACCAATAATGGTGTGATATTCCATTGAATGTGCAAGAGACAATAATTCAAGAATGTGTGTTTATATAAACACAGAACTTAAAATGCCAACAAAACATAAGAAGATAGTTTAGGAATACTTTAAGTTGAGGTGTACCTAATATGTTTAGGATCATGATGATATAATCGATATGATGCATGTATTGCTTAAGTTCACAATGATAGTGAACAAATACGTATTGTATGTTATGCCGTGCATATTATTGGATCCTGTTTGCATTAGTGTAGAGCAATAAACGAGCACAATATAGAATCAAGATGAGGGAATATGTAGAAACACCTTTAAGTGTGTGTAGTATATTTGAATATATGTCAAAGGTTACATTGAAACAAAGCCTAAGTCACCTTATATGCATATCATTAAAGGTGACATTCTAATTACAAAATTAACTAGATAAGCATTAAAATGTATCTAGACCAAAAACACAAATATGGTTCTAACAATTTCCCACTTGTTTGTGTCTAGCTTGTATTCCTCTGCCCGATCTTTCTTTGCCAATGTCTGATCATCTTTCATTCATCGCGTTTGGCATCAAATAGTTTGATAACTTCGGTAAGTCTAACTCTTGGCGCTTGATCAACTTCTTCCTTCAAACTCATACTATATTCTTTGATTTTTAACGTCCAAACTTTGAGAGATCCAACTGAGTAAGCATTGACTTGATTAAACCTTAGAAAGAACTTTTCTCCTTTACTATTGAACAAAACGATTCCCTCATCTCCTTCGAATTCTTCATCACAACTCCAGACAACTTGATACATCTCCAGTTGGTCTATTTTAGAATGATTCGTGTTTGGCTTCAACAAATTAATTTTAGCTTTGTCAGATTCAGCTCCAAACTGAAGATCAGTATATTCTGCTATTTGACATCGATGGCTGATGAACTCCCTGAGCTTTTGATAGCCAGCTGAATCCTCGAAATTCTTTTCTAACTTTATTTCGGGTTGCTCTAGCAGAAAGTTGACATCACCAAGGTTTACAAATTTTAGGTCCACATGCCCAATGGTATAACTCTTCATATTTGACCTTGTGACGAGAAAGCTGATCATATCTTTGAATAAGAATTTTTGAATCCCAACATTGTTTAGCTTTATGATCTAACGTGCTGACTCAATCTCCTCTTTCTTTCTAGTGTGCATATTGAGAATCATTTTTGTTTTGGCTTCATTTTCATTCTATGCACCCATAACATTTATATCTAACATCTCTTCAATTTCATCAGTGTAGATGTTGACAAACTTTTCTTCTAGGAAGGCCACTGGAATATCTTGGTACCTCCAATTTCTAACGGTCTTTTTCAGGGCCTCCCTAGTCAGCACCTAACTTTTCTTCACATTCGGTAAAGACCCAGTGTGAACCGGATCTATTTGAGCAGTTTTAGGAATTTTCCATTCAGAATGTTTTGATAACTCACTGATTTGTGTTTCTTTTTGTTGTTGTTTTCTGATGTCAGCAGGAGTTGTTATAAATTTACCAGGAGATGGAGGAAACTATTTTGTTACTTCTTCATGTATTTGCATTACACTTTCTAATTTGTACTTTTCAAGACCAGATTCAGCAATAGTTTCAACAGGCTTTTCAACCTCTTGTTTGCTCAGCCACAAGGCTAGCGTCAAATCCTCATCCTCTGCCTCAATCCCAGGCACATTTGTTTCCTCAAACTCAACCATCTTAGTTTGCTTGCCCTTATATTTATGTTTGAAAGAAGTTTTCTCTAATCTGGCAGCAATTGCACCGATTCACTGAGTAGCCGGGGTATCAAAATAAGTCTTTAATCTTTTCTCCCCCTCAGGACGATCGGTGTCAGAGTCATTGTCGTCATGCCTAGGTCTTTTTGATAACCCGGTAGTAGTTTTGCATGTTGACTCGACTTCTATTCTTAACAATGAAAGAATATCCAAATCCTCTGACGCACTGTCACTTTTTCCAATCAGCTTTACCACTAACAAACTTTTCAACTCATCCACGGATAAGGCATCAGTAACCTTATCCTTCATTTCAGTTTCTTTCTTTTCAACGAAATCATCCAATTTCTTTTCAATTTTGGTTAATCTGTAAAGTTGTAATCTTTGGATATCGTCAAATCGTACTTGAAGGTGCTCAATAGCAACTTCAAAATCAGCCTTGGAAACAAATTCCTTAGCAGATTCAGATTCAGTGTGTGTAAAACCAGGATCACATAGATTACCTGTTGAGGTTCCATCACCTCTAGAAATGAATTCTGAAGATAAAGGACCACCCACATTCACAGCTGGATTGACGTTGGCTATGGTGGGATGTCCTACTAATCCTCGGATATGGCATGTTAAGGTTTAACCTATAGTAGTTCCAGCTGGTCCATCTTTGAATAAACCAGTTAGTGACTCAAGTGTTTGCTTGTGTTTAGAAAGAAAGTCAACAATCTGTTGATAGTTATCAATGTGCAAAGAAACAACAGGCGTGGCTTGGAGAGGAGTGCCACTGGTTTCAATAACAGTAACCTCCGAATGAGGAACCGTTAGATTATGTGCTATATCTCCGTAAAATGAAACAATATTCTTTTGAGAGAATACTGAGTGGTGGGGTGGGGTTTGTGCGTGCTATGGTGTAACACCGCCTTTGCTATATTAAAAATCAGTATAAATTCGAGTTTTTAAACTGCATGGGTCCGTTTGTAAATTGAACATTTACCTGTTTGTTAACTTAACCGAATTTCAAAAACATTGCAGCGGATTTTTAAATAACAAACAAACAAACCCAAGTAGCTATTACAGTTTAAAAACACATGTTTGGCGTATATACAATTATACAATACAAAAATTGCCAAACATGGCAACCGGTGTTACATTAATCTAAACCGACCATTGCATTATAATACCGAAAGAAGTGTTCCTTCAAAAAGGCATGTATATCAGCCACGAGTGTCCCAACTCAGCAAGCGTACCTATTCCTTATTTGCAAAAGGGTTAACATCAACAACATTAGCTATTTAAAAATAGCTAGTGAATACTAACAATCATGCATGGCAATAAGGCAAGTCATCATCAATAAAGCAAGTCATATAGCAGGAATAAGCAAACATTGCTATCGTATCACATAGCGGAGTGCTGACATGTCCAGCGAGTGAATTATATTGCCGGGTTGCAAGTCCAGCTCAAACCACTACCACCAGGGGAATCAGACACTACCATCCGTGCTGGTTTCATCACCTAAGTGAATCACCGTGCTGGTTAAGGAGCCAAGGCTCATTAGGCTTAGCCATTTAAGGCACTCACCTCAATTGCTGAAAGGAACGGTACTCGAGTACCGTTAGTCCAGAACATTATGCCCGTGGGCCCAGGACCCAGCCGAAGCTGACCTTAATTACATACTAGTCCGGACATACAGATAATTTTATCAATCACCCTTTTCAGGGACAAGTGCATGCATGCTTATTCATATAACATATATTCAGCACAGTGTGCACATGTACTTAAATACATGTCTTGCACATCAATTATCAAGGCATATCATAACTTCTTTATCATACTAGCATACATATGGCTTTCATAATACAAGTTGTGGCATGTCATAATCATATAACTTTTCTTGCATTCAAACCTTCCTTAATTGAAGTCATAAGAGTCAGTATGCACCTTGTGTGTTTATAAACAACACAATATGGACTCGGCTCTCCTTGATGGCTTAATTACCTATTGCATATACATTGAAGTTCATTTAGATTACCACACAACAAGTACATGTATTATTGTTCTAGTTTTAACCCCCATACATCCATTAAAGTGCTAAAAACGATCAAACCATAACCCATGTACCCAAAACATTGAACGAAAACATGATAGCAAGCTGCCCAGAAGTTCACACCATGAACTGCATCCAGCAACTCGAACAGCAGGTATGTTTGCTGTGTATTCCATCCAAACCCAATTCCAAGCCTTTCTTAATTATTTCCAGGTTATGTACTAAGTTTGGGACATCATTTGGACTCTATAAACATAAACATATCATGCGTTAACATCAGATTCATGTTTGAATCATCAATTCACCATTAAAGACCCATTTGGTCAAATTCATGAAATTCAATCTAATTAGCTTCTAAAATTCATAACATGAGTTCTAAACTACGTATAGATGATACTAGAACTGATTGCAATCCAAAAATCTAAGCTTTATTGACTAATCCCGTGTTACCCATTTTTGACCTAAGCTTAGATTGAAGAACAAAGATGAAGAAAGCTTACTAGGAATGAGGAAGTAGATGAAGATGCTTGATGGAGCAGAACTTGTGTCTTGAATCCTAGCTTGAATTCCAGCCTTGAATGATCTTGTTTAAGCTTCTTCATCAAGAACAAGTTTGAGAAACGTGAGGTGAGTGTGTGTTTTTGGTGGGTGTGAGTGTGTGTGCTGATATGACAATAAGAGAACCGACTTTGGTTCTCTATTATCCACTTGGGGTATTTTGTTCCCCTTTTCAACATACAACAGGACACCCGAATAACCGTTTCAACTAACGAGGATATTTTTGAAAACCTTGTTTGAAACCAGTTAATATTTTATCATTATTATCTGTTTTTATTACTATTTTCAAATTCACATTTAACTAGCCAATTACATATTTTCTATTAATACTTAACATATATATTCATTTAATTCATTTAAATAAATTTCACATACCAAATGTAGCGCACGAATATGCCCGATTTGAGGATGTTACAACTCTACCCCCCTTATGAAGATTTCGTCCTCGGAATTTGCTCAGCTGGAAATAAATGAGGGTAGCATGCTTTCATGTCATCCTCAGTTTTTCATGTCATGTTGGGACCTAGGCTGTGCTTCCACTTGACAAGAACCAGTCTGATCATCTTCTTACGCAACTTCTTTGTCTTTGCGTTAAGAATTTCAACTGGCTCCTCTACAAGACGTTTAGTTGAATCAACCTTCAGCTCTTGCAGAGGTAGAACTTGATCTTCATCAACTTTACACTTTCTTAGATAACATACATTGAAAGTGTTGTGAATACCAGATAGCTCAAGAGGTAATTCAAGAGATACAGTCTGCTCGTTGACCTTTCGGATAATCCTAAATGGACCAATTTAACGTGGACTCAGCTTGCCCTTACGTCCAAACCGAATTACCCCCTTCCAAGGAGATACCTTCAAGAATACCCTATCGCCTTCACAGAATTCCACAGATCGGCGCTTTGGGTCTGCATAAATCTTTTGACGATCACAAGCTGCTTTTAATTTCTCTAGAGCTATTTTGACTTTATCAGAAGTGATCTGCACAATTTCGGGTCCGACATACTGCTTCTCACCCGGTTCAAGCCAACAAGTGGGAGTGCGACAACGCCTCCCATATAACATCTCATATGGTGGCATACCAATACTAGAATGATAAGAGTTATTATAAGCAAACTCTATCAACGGAAGATAAGAATCCCAAGGACCACCATACTCAAGTACACATGCCCTCAACATGTCTTCAAGAGTCTGAATTGTTCTTTCAGACTGACCATCCGTTTGTGGATGATAAGCAGTACTCAGATGAACCCGTGTACCAAGCTCACGTTGCAAGCTTTGCCAGAAGTTAGACACGAAACGAGAGTCACGTTCAGAAACAATAGAACAAGGTAAACCGTGACGTGTGAAAATCTCGCTAATATAGAGTTGAGCTAGGCGTGTCAATGATGCAGATTCGTTTGTAGCAAGAAAATTAGCACTTTTGGTCAATCGATCAACGATGACCCAAATCATGATTTGCCCCTTCAGTGTCCTTGGTAACTTTGTAACAAAATCCATAGTTATATGATCCCGTTTCCACTCTGGAATATCAAGCTGTTGCAAATTGCCATAAGGCCTTTGGTGCTCGGTTTTGACTTATGCACAGATTTGCCACTTCTCCATGAATGAAGCAATGTCTCTTTTAAGTGTAGGCCACCAATACAGCTTTTTGAGATCATAATACATTTTGGTTATACCTGGGTGAATAGACAACCTGGAATTATGTGCTTCCTGTAATATCAAATCACGGTTGCCTCCAATGAATGGTACCCAGATTCGGGATTAAAAAGTCTTCAAACCCTGGCTATCATCAATAAGCTGATCTTTCAGCTTTCTCATAGTATCTGCCTTTAGATTCTCTTCTTGTAGAGCCAATTGCTGTGCTTCCCTCAATTTGGAAATAATATCAGGAACCACAGTAAGCTTCATGAACTTGGCTTCAGTTGAAACCCCTTTTCTGCTCAAGGCATCAGCTACTACATTAGCTTTGCATAGATGATAACGGATCTCACAATCATAGTCTTTAATCAACTCAATCCAGCGTCGTTGCCTCATATAGAGTTCTTTCTGAGAAAAGACATATTGCAAGCGTTTATGATCCGTACATATAACACATTTTGTGCCATATAAGTAATGCCTCCACAGCTTCAATGCAAATACAACTACTACGAGTTCAAGATCGTGTGTTGGGTAGTTCTTTTCGTGTGATTTTAATTGCCTTGAAGCATAGGCAATCACCTTATAGCATTGCATTAGAACAGATCCCAAACCTGAATAAGCAGCATCACAATATACTATGAAATCCACTAACCCATTTGGCAGAGTAAGAATCGGAGCTTCACAGAGTAGCTGCTTTAAAGTTTGAAAGGACTGCTCCTGTGCATCAGACCATACATAAGCAACATCCTTCCGTGTCAATTTAGTAAGAGGACCAACGAGTTTAGAAAAATCACAAATAAATCGCCGATAATAACCAGCAAGACCAAGGAAACTCTTGATCTCTAAAGGAGTTTTAGGAACCTCCCAATTCATCACTGCCTCTACTTTAGTAGGGTCTACTTTCACACCTTCCCTGAAGATAACATGACCAAGAACATGCACCTCCCCAAGCCAAAACTCACATTTAAAAAGCTTGACATAAAGTTGTTCTCGCTTAAGAGTTTCGAGAACTTGACGAAGATGTGATTCATGTTCAGCTTCGGTCTTCGAATAGATCAAGATATCATCAATAAATACTATCACGAACTTGTCCAGAAATGGACGACCAATTCGATTCATAAGATCCATAAAGATAGCTGGTGCATTGGTAGCGCCGAATGGAATCACCAAGAATTCATAATGGTCGTAGCGTGTACGGAAGGCCGTCTTCGGAATATCTTCAGCTTGAACCCGTACTTGATGGTACCCTGATCGGAGATCAATTTTAGAAAGCACGTTGCCCCCTGCAATTGATCAAATAAGACATCTATGCGAGGGAGTGGCTATTTATTCTTTATAGTTCACTTGTTAAGCTCCTTATAATCTATGCACATTCGCATAGTCCCATCTTTCTTCTTGAGGAAAAGAACTGGAGCTCCCAAAGGAGAAGAGCTCCGGCGAATAAAGCCCTTGTCAAGTAGTTCTTGAATTTGATTCATCATCTCGCGGACTTCAGAAAGAGCGACACGATATGGAGCTTTAGCCACTGGAGTAGCTCCGGGAAAAAGATCAATTTTATAATCTACATCCCTGACTAGAGGCAGTCCGGGTAATTCATCTGGAAAGACTTCAGGATATTCTGACACTACCCTGATATTTTCTACTGGTTGTTTCTCCATCTGAGTATTAATAACATACACAAAGTAGGAGACACAGCCTTTTGTAACAGATTTCTGAGCTTGAATCACCGAAATGATAGGAATACCAGACTCCCGTCCTTGTCCCCTCGCGATAGCATAAGACCCGTCGATTAGAGGAAATTTGATTATCTTCTTAGAACACATAATCTCAGCATCTTGACTGCTGAGCCAATCCATCCCGATCACAGCATCAAATCCCGCGATAGGCATAATAAGGAATGAAATTGAAAAGCTATGCCCATCGATATAAACAAGTGCTATCGGGACTTTCTCGGTAAAGTGAACTACTTTACCGTCAGCTACTTCTACTTTAATTGGATCAATTAATGCGGTAACAGGTAGTTGCAGCTTCTTACGACAAGATATGGAAATAAAAGAGTAAGTAGCTCAAGTATCAAACAGTATACATGTTGGGGTAGATTCAATAAGAAAAGTACCCATTATCACATCACCTGCAACTTTTGCCTCTTCGGCCGTCATCTGGAACGTACGCCCCTTTGCACGTGGAGCGCCGTCTTTCTTTTGCTCAGTAGATGATCCACCGGCTTGGGTACTTGGGCTTTTAGGGCATTGGGCTATCTTATGCCCTGATTGATGACATCTAAAGCAGACATCATCTTTGTACCTGCATTCCTCCACTGAATGCCCCTTGGTTCCACATCTGGCACACCTTCTGGTTGCCTTAGAACAATCTCCATAGTGGTAGGTGTGGCATTGATAGCACCATTGACTATCAGATCTAGGCCTCTTAGAGTCGCCGCCTTTGGTACCTGCAGAAGATTGTCCTTTTAAAGGACTTGGGTTAGAAGAGGATTGAAATTTCCTGTTGTTGCTTTCCCCTGCAGATTCACCCCTACACTGGATACGGTCACCATCCATCTGTCGAGCTACCTCAAAAGCTCAATCCAAATCTGTAGGTGCTCGGACATGAGCCCGAAATTCTAATGGTAAAGTGGCAAGAAACTTCCGTATCTTCAGATTCTCATCAGTTAATAAATGAGGTACAAACCTCATTTTATCAGAAAAAGCACTCATATGTTGCTCCATTGATTTATATCCTTTTCGGAGATTGTTAAACTCACGTTCCAGCCGTTCCATATCATACTCTGTGTAGTACTTCTTTAGCACTTTCTCTGAAAATTGCTCCCAAGATAAAGCTTCAAGTACCTCCTTTCTGACAGAGACTTTGACCGTATCCCACCAGAATATGGCACGGCCCTTCAACATCCGAACTGCATACCTGATGTGGTACTCGGATTCACATTCGCAGGACTCAAAGGCCTGCTCCATCTCTCTGATCCACCTCATGGTAACTATGGGGTCATCACTCCCCTCGTAGGTAGGTGGGTGGCACGACAAGAATTTCTTATAAGAACATGGTTTACGGGTTGGTTTACCCAAAGCAGAGTTGAGTAGAAGCTCCTTTGCAGTACAGAGCTCCTCCTCAAGGTGTCTGATGTACGCCTGTTGCACGTTATCGGCTGGAGTACCATCAGTATGGTGCTGAGACTGCGCGTCTCCAGCCTGTTGCGGTATATGGGAACCTTCGTCCTCCATTTCTTTTAGAGCCTGCTCAGTAGCATCATGCGGTGCAGACATATTTCAACTTTTGCTATATGAAAGAAGGATCATTCATTATAGCACTTATACTTACATATTAACATATACACTAGCTATTAACAAGTACTATCATATTACTCTCATACTCAATGCCCTTTACCTAATAAGGAACACTTCATAATGGTCGGGCCCGAGTTTGAGATTGAATACTCTGTTAAGTACCCAATTCCCTCAAACTTAGGCTCTGATACCTAACTTGTAACACCGCCTTTGCTACATTAAAAATTAGTATAAATTCGAGTTTTCAAACTGCATGGGTGCGTTTGTAAATTGAACATTTACCTGTTTGTTAACTTAACCGAATTTCAAAAACATTGTAGCGGAATTTTAAATAACAAACAAACAAACCTAAGTAGCTATTACAGTTTAAAAACACATATTTGGCATATATACAAATATACAATACAAAAATTGCCAAACATCCTAACCGGTGTTACATTAATCTAAACCGACCATTGCATTATAATACCAAAAGCAGTGTTCCTTCAAAAAGGCATGTATATCAGCCACGAGTGTCCCCAACTCACTAAGCCTGCCTATTCCTTATCTGTAAAAGGGTTAACATCAACAACATTAGCTATTTAAAAATAGCCAGTGAATACTAACAATCATGCATGGCAATAAGGCAATTCATCAGCAATAAAGCAAGTCATATAGCAGGAATAAGCAAACATTGCTATCCCATCACATAGCGGAGTGCCGACATGTCCAGCGAGTGAATTATATTGCCGGTTTGCAAGTCTAGCTCAAACCACTACCACCAGGGAATCAGACACTACCATCCGTGCTGGTTTCATCACTTAAGTGAATCACGGTGCTCATTAAGGAGCCAAGGCTCATTAGGCTTAGCCATTTAAGGCACTCACCTCAATTGCTGAAAGGAACGGTACTCGAGTACCGTTAGTCCAGAACATTATGCCCGTAGGCCCAGGACCTAACCGAAGCTAACCTTAATTACATACTAGTCCGGACATATAGATAATTTCATCAATCACCCTTTTCAGGGACAAGTGCATGCATGCTTATTCATATAACTTATATTCATCAAAGTGTGCACATGTACTTAAATACATGTCTTGCACATCAATTATCAAGGCATATCATAGTTTCTTTATCATACTAGCATACATATGGCTTTCATAATACAAGTTATGGCATGTCATAATCATATAACTTTTCTTGCATTCAAGCCTTCCTTAATTGAAATCATAAGAGTCAGTACTCACCTTGTGCGTTTATAAACAACACAATATGGACTCGGCTCTCCTTGATGGCTTAATTACCCATTGCATATATATATATATATATAAATATATATATATATAAGTTCATTTAGATTACCACACAACAAGTACATGTACTATTGTTCTAGTTTTAACCCACATACATCCATTAAAGTGCTAAAAATGATCAAACCATAACCCATGTACCCAAAACAACAAACGACAACATGACAGCAAGCTGCCCAGAAGTTCACACCGTGAACACAGGGGTGTTCACGCCGTGAACTGCATCCTGCAGCTCGAACAGCAGGTCTGTTTACTGTATATTCCATCCAAACCCAATTCCAAGCCTTTCTTAATTATTTCCAGGTTATGTATTAAGTTTGGGACATCATTTGGAGTCTATAAACATAAACATATCATGCTTTAACATTAGATTCATGTTTGAATCATCAATTCACCATTAAAGACCCATTTGGTCAAATTCATGAAGTTCAATCTAATTAGCTTCTATAATTCATAACATGAGTTCTAAACAACTTATAGATGATACTGGAACTAATTGCAATCCAAAAATCTAAGTTTTATTGACTAATCCCGTGTTACCCATTTTTGACCTAAGCTTAGATTGAAGAATAAAGAATATTAAAGATGAAGAAAGCTTACTAGGAATGAGGAAGAAGATGAAGATGCTTGATGGAGCAGAACTTGTATCTTGAATCCTAGCTTGAATTCCAGCCTTGAATGATCTTGTTTAAGCTTCTTCTTCAAGAACAAGTTGAGAGAAACGTGAGGTGAGTGTGTGTTTTTGGTAGGTGTGAGTGTGTGTGTCTGATATGATAATAAGAGAACCGACTTTGGTTCTCTATTATCCACTTGGTGTATTTTGTTCCCCTTTTTAACATACAACACCACACCTGAATAACCATTTCAACTAACGAGGATATTTTTGAAAACCTCGTTTGAAACCAGTTAATATTTTATCATTATTATCTATTTTTATTACTATTTTCAAATTCACATTTAACTAGCCAATTATATATTTTCTATTAATACTTAACATATATATTCATTTAATTCATTTAAATAAATTTCACATACCAAATGGAGCGCACGAATACGCCCGATTTGAGGATGTTACATCTGGTGGGAAGCCAGAGTCTTTTTCAATGTCAGGTGTAAACCCGATAGTAGATGTGGTGTCCCTGCTTGAAATGGCTAGAGGAACCTCAGCACTCACTTTTTCTTTTCTCACCTCTCTCACTCCCTCACTTTGTTTTTGCCGCTCAACATCTTCTTCTACGTTAAGCACGCTAACATCATCATACAATAGTTGAGTATCAATATTTTCAAATTCATCTGAAAATCCATCAGTTGGTCATCAAATGTAGTTATACTTGGATGTACTTTTTGACCATCAGGACCCAACTCCTCCTCTATTTGTTCATCCTCATTTTCAACCATTTTCTGAATATGCGTTTGAAACGAACCAGTTTCACTGTCAGATGTGTCCAGAGCAACTCCCTCTCTAACCTCACTTACACCTTCACTTTCTTCTCTACCCCTCTCATTAATTTTTTCACTTTGCTCGTCCCTGTCAGCTTCTGCCATAGAAGTCTGACTCCTAGTTAAACTATCACTTGGGGAATCTAGCATTCTCGGGGTAGAATTAGCAGGCTCTTACCGATCCATAAGAACAATATTATTACTTCTCACATACTCCTAGACAACCTCACTTTCAAGATCCAATAAATGTACCAATTTTGCAGGCATTATGAAGGTTTAAACATCTGGCATCGCCGGAAGTTTGTACATTTTCATCATCATTTGAATTTGCACTGCTGGCTCATCAACACGCCTAGAGATATCAGTATCCCCGGCCATCACCCTTTGGATAATCATTGAAAGAAACCGTGGGAACCGTAGAAAATTTTGTCTTTTTCCAGGCATCACCTTCTCTCTGACCTCCTTCGCTATTTCAATAAATATCAACTTTGCATAATTAAAATGCAAGTGTTTAGTCATTCCAACAAAAACTTTCAGTGCAAAGGCATTGGCACCGTCAATTCCTTTCGTTACGTTTGTCAAACATCTCATGATAATCGCCTAAAGAGTTTGCCACTAGGGAACGAATCTAGAACGTTTGAATTTGGACATCCCTGTCAGTTCATCTCCCCTCCATCCGAGGTCCATCACATTTTTTAGGATTTGTTTATTAGTGGGTATGGGATCAAAAGTAGATTTGGATGGGTAAGTGTTTGGTTTGGGTAGTCTGAGAATTCGGCATATACTTTCCAGACCCATTTCAAATTCAACTTGGTCTATTTGGCCTGCAAGCACTGGGTGACCTTCTACACTTTCAGTTAAGGTAAGAGAACCCCCTAGTTGTTGTACATAAACCTCTGGAACATGAGGTGTGGATTTAGTAGGGTTGAAAGTGTAAACATGGTTTAAAGGATGGGAAGTGATAAGTTTAGTTATGATTGGGTATTCAATTTTAGTAACATGAGGTAGGAAGTAGGCATTGTTAAGTTGGTTTTGAAGAAAATTGGCTCGGGGGTACAAGGTATTCGAGGGAATTTGTGCCATCTGTAAGATAAAACAGTTAGTGAACAATTCAAAATTTTCAAAAATTTTGAAAATTCCTAAGTTTTGGATAAAATCTGACACTTAGAAATCCGACAATTATGTTTTTAGCAAAATCCAACACTATTACTTCCAAAATCCGATACCCTTGAAAATCCGATAGAAATGAAATTCCGACACTCATGTTTTTTCAAAATCCGATGAAATTGAAAATCCGAAAGTCATGTATTTTCCAAATCCGATGAAATTGAAAATCCGACACTCATTTATTTTCAAAATCCAATATTTTGAGAATCCGACAAATCAAAATCCGACACGACATCCAATAAACTTGAAATCCGTTTGTTTTAAAATCCGACAAACTTCACAATTTGAACAAACACTCTGATTTAACACAAAATCCGGCAACCTTGAAATCCGATAAACTATCGGATTTACATGAAATCCGACAGTTCATACATAATAACACACTTCAAGATTTTCGACAATCCGATACTTTCAAAAACACCCATTTCGTTCACTTATTAGTTAATACCCAAAATATTTATGCAATTAACCCTAAACTAAGAACTCCTTTCGACTCAAACAACACATTCAACAACTAAAAACATTCATCGTTAAGTTCAAAAATTCCGATTAAACTTTGGAAAACCGACAATTTCAAATCTAAGAAATACACAACCCAAAGATCGATTAACTTGAAATCGAAACACACCCCACTAATCTATAACCAAAACTGAGTCTAACAATATAAACAAAACACTTGATTTCATGGATTTGTACATCGAACATTTTGAGGGTTTTACAGTCAAAGAATCCGATTAAAAACTATTTAAACGTTGATGAAATCTCAAAAGATTTATACCTTTAGAATCATGAAAGAATTGCGATCAAGGATCTGTGATTTGTTTGTACAATCGAACACTTCAAAAATTTTCGATTTTATGAAGAGTGTAACATCCTCGATTTGGGCCTAGTTGTAATTTGTGTGTGAATGTAAGTAAGATAGTGGTTAGTAGAGAGGATCCATATTGTAAGCCAATTATATTAATGAGGAGAGTTAATTGTATATTTATGTGTTATGTGTTTTATGTGTATATGTATACGAATATATATATATATATATATATATATATATTAGAAAGTAATTAAAAAGAAATGAAGAAAAGAAATCCAGAGGCAACCGCCTCTGGATATGTTTTTGTGTGTGTACCTATCATTCTGGAGAATGCTCTGCAGCAACCAGGAGATGTGGCAGGTGTGCGAAAAAAGGGCATGTTGTGGATGAATACCGATATAAAGAAGATGTGTGCTACCGGTGCCGCAAGCCCGGACACAGGATGGTAGAGTGCCCTGACCGACAAAGCTCTAGAGCGGGTGGGTCTTCTTGAGCGGGTAGGTCCTCTGCAGGGCAAAAGAGAGATAATGCGCCTCGTGCCAAGGGGAGGGCATTTCAAATGACGGCTGATGAAGCAAAGGCAGCAGGGGATGTCATCACTAGTACATTCCTTATCAATTATATTCCTGCAAGTGTGCTATATGATTCAGGAGCAACATATTCTTTTGTTTCTGTTGCTTGCCGTAAAAGACTTCAATTACCTGTTGTGCCATTAGACGAGCCTCTTAATGTAGAAGTTGCTAATGGCAAAGTAGTCTCGGTTACTGAGAAAGTCCCTATCGCGTTATTTATATTGATGGGAGTAGTATCCCTATCTCATTCTTTATAATGCCTATTGCGGGCTTCGATGTCGTAATTGGAATGGATAGGCTTAGCAAGCGTGATGCTGAGATTCTCTGTTCCAAGAAAATGATTAAGATCCCTCTTGCTGATGGGTCTTATGCAGTGGCTCGAGGAGAACGACAGGAGTCTGACATTCCTGTTATCTCCGTAATTAAAGCCTAGAAGTCTATTTCCAAAGGTTGTGAGTCCTTCTTATCATATGTTATTGATGCTACGATGGAAAAGCGGCCAGTTCAAAATATCATGGTGGTGTCTCGTTACCCTGAAGTCTTTCCTGATGAATTACCGGGTTTACCTCCGGTAAGAGACGATGAATATAAAATCAAACTGATTCCTGGAGCTACACCTATAGCTAGATCTCCATATCGTCTCGCTCCTTCTGAAATCCGCGAGATGATGACTCAAATCCAGGAATTACTTGACAAAGGTTTCATTCGTCCAAGTTCCTCACCTTGGGGAGCTTCTGTACTATTCGTTAAGAAGAATGATGGAACCATGCAAATGTGCATAGATTACAGGGAGCAGAATAAGCGAACTGTAAAGAATAAGTATCCTCTCCCGCGAATTGACGATCTCTCTGATCAGTTCCAGGGAGCTACGCATTTCTCGAAGATTGATCTCCGTTCGGGGTATCATCAAGTACGAGTTCACGAAGAAGATATTCCGAAAACCGCTTTTCGAACTCGTTACGGTCATTACGAATTCTTGGTTACGCCATTCAGCTTAACCAATGCTCCTGCTATATTCATGGATCTAATGAATCGCGTTTGTTGTCCATTTCTTGATAGATCCGTGATTCTTTTCATTGATGACTTTCTTTTCTACTCGCAGACTAAGGCTGATCATGAGCTTGATCTTTGTCAGCTTCTCGAAACTCTCAAACGAGAACAGTTGTACAATAAGTTTTCAAAATGTGAATTCTGGCTTAGGAAGTACATTTCCTTGGCCATGTTATCTGTCAAGAAGGCGTTAAAGTAGATCTGGCTAAGGTGGAAGCGGTGATGAATTGGGGGGTTCCTCGAACTCCTTCTGAAATAAAAAGTTTCCTTGGCTTGGCCGGCTACTATCGGCGATTTATTCACAACTTCTCTAAACTTGCGGGTCCGTTGACCAAGATGACTCATAAGGAGGTAGTGTTTGTCTGGTCGGAAGCTCAAGAAGTAGCGTTCCAGACCTTAAAGCGATTGTTGTGCGAAGCTCCGATTCTCGCTTTACCAGAGGGTTCGGAAGACTTCGTCGTCTATTATGATGCCTCTTATGCGGGTTTGGGTTGTGTCCTCATGCAGAGAGATAAAGTAATTGATTATGCCTCTCGGCAACTGAAGTCTCACGAAAGGAACTACCCAACTCACGATCTCGAATTAGCTGATGTTGTCTTCGCACTGAAATTATGGAGGCATTACCTTTATGGCATAAAGTGTGTGATATGCACGGATCACAAAAGCTTACAGTATGTCTTTACTCAGAAAGAACTCAACATGCGGTAGCGCCGTTGGTTAGAGTTAATCAAAGACTACGACTATGAGATCCGTTACCATCCAGGTAAAGCCAACATTGTAGCGGATGCTTTGAGCCGTAAGGGGCCAACAGCAGAGGCAAAGTTCATGAAGCTTATAGTAGTATCAGATTTGATTGCAAAGTTAAAAGACGCCAAGCAGTTAGCCTTGCAAAATGACAATCTGAAAGTTGAAACGGTGAAGAAGTTAAAAGACCAGCTGGGTGAAGATAATCGTGGATTGAAGACTTTTCAATCAAGGATTTGTGTACCTCTCATTGGAGGTAATCGTGAGTTGATTCTACAAGAAGCTCACAAGTCTAAATTGTCTATCCATCCGGGTATCACCAAGATGTATTATGACCTAAAAAGGTTGTATTGGTGGCCCACTCTGAAGAAAGACATTGCTTCATTCGTGGAGAAATGTTAGATTTGTGCCCAAGTCAAAATAGAGCATCAAAGGCCTTATGGCAGTTTGCAACAGCTTGACATTCCGAAATGGAAATGGGATCACATCACGATGGATTTCGTGAAAAAGCTGCCAAAGACGTTCAAAGGGCACGATATGATATGGGTCATTGTTGACCGACTAACTAAAAGTGCTCATTTCTTGGCAACCAACGAGTCTGCTTCGTTGACTCGTTTGGCACAGCTTTATATTGATGAGATAGTATCACGTCACAGTCTTCCTTGCTCGATTGTTTCTGATTGTGACTCTCGATTTGTGTCTAATTTCTAGCAAAGTTTGCAACGTGAGTTAGGCACTCGTGTGCATCTGAGCACTGCCTATCACCCATGGCCAATCTGAACGAACGATCCAGACACTTGAAGACATGCATCGGGCGTGTGTACTCGAATTTGGTGGTTCATGGGATTCTTATCTCCCATTGATTGAATTTGCTTATAACAATTCATATCATTCCAGCATTGGAATGCCACCATATGAGATGCTCTAGGGGAGACGTTGTCGCACTCCGACCTACTGGTTGGAGCCCGGAGAGAAATAGTTTGCTGGACCAGAGATTGTCCAAATAACTTCACATAAAGTGAATGTGGCTCTAGAAAAGCTTAAAGCAACCCGTGACCGACAGAAGATGTATGCGGATCCTAGACGCCGCCCGCTACATTTGATGGTAGTGATCGTGTATTCTTGAAAGTTTCCCCTTGGAAGGGCGTTATTCGTTTTGGGTGCAAAGGGAAGCTAAGTCAACATTTCATAGACCCATTCAACATCGTGCATAAAGTCAATGATCAGACGGTGACTCTTGAGTTGCCGCCTGAACTATCTGGAATTCATGATACCTTTAACGTGTGCTACTTATGCAAGTGCAACGTTAAAGAGGAGCAGATTGTTTCGTTACAAGAACTGAAGGTTGACTCCTCTAAGCGACTCGTAGAAGAACCCGTTGAAATTCTTGACACGAAGGTCAAGTAGCTACGAAAGAAGATGATCAAGCTGCTTCTTGTCAAGTGGAAGCACAGCTTGGGTCCAAACCTGACATGGGAAGTCGAGGACGAGATGAAGACAAGATACCCTCGCCAGTTTATCACTGAGTAGATTCCGAGGACGGAATCTTCTTAAGGGGGGTAGATTTTTAACATCCTCGATTTGGGCCTAGTTGTAATTCGTGTGTGAATGTAAGTAAGATAGGGGTTAGTAGAGAGGGTTTTGATTGTTTGGTGTTAATGTTTGGGTTTGATGAGTTTATGAAGTCATACTAATGAAAATAGATGTTTTCGGAATGAATAGATGTAAAACCCATGAATGAAATTCTGGAAATAAGCCAAGGATGAAGTTGGCGGATTTCCAGTCCTTGCATGTGTCGGATTCCGAGACTTGAAGGTGTCGGAATCCACATGTTTGTCCAAATCCGCAAGTCGCCCAAAATCCGCTAGTCAGATCTGATAAAGTATCGGATTTCCTCATAAGTGTCGGAATCCGAGTGTCGGATTTCTTTGTAAATATCGGATTTCATGAGTGTCAAAATCCGATAGTGTCGGATTTCATTCAAAGTACCGGAATCCGGCGAAGTGTCGGATTTCTTCAAAGTGTTGGAATCCGATAGAATGTCGGATTCCATTATTGTGTCAAGTCAATATGATGACTAAGTGTTGGAATCCGATGATGTATCGGATTTCCTCAAAAGTATCGGATTTCCCAAGTTGGATTTCATGTAATCCGCATGATTGTCGGATTTTCACAATCCAACAGTTTTGTCGGATTTCCCTAAGTATCGGACATCCTAGACAAAGCAGAAGTAAAATAACTATCTATTTTAAGCCATTAAGGTGAGTACCAACTTCCGTAAGCCTTAGTAGAGGAAGATTTATTTGCTAAGTGTTTTAAGTGCACTTATGCTTATAAGTAAATGAATAAGTGTTGCCATGCTATTTAATGCACAATGCCATGCTAAAATACTTGTCGTATGTAAGTTAAGTGCATGCCAGCGGAATCCAGAATTGGAACCGCCTAGTTAAAAGAAGGCTATGTATGATACTGATTCTGAATGAATCAGTTAATTGAAAGCTTAATGATATGTATGCTAAGGATCCAGATTGGATTCATAATGAAGTAAATGAACGTAAATGTATGCTAAAAGAAGTAAATGAATATGCATGCTAAATGAATGATCCAGATTGGATCAGTATGTGTATGTGAAAGGTTCGCGAACATCTTCAAGCATGAATAAGGTCAACTCTGTAGTTGGGTTCCAGGGATCCTTGATCAGGTGATTCGAGACTTAACGGTGATTCGAGGTAACATTCCGGATCGTAAGTTCTGCAGAACCCCCGTGTCTTATATCATGAGGGGTAATTAGCCGGTTGTAGCTGAGTTGCCTAAGGAACCTATGGTTCCGTAAACGATGCTTGGTGGACTGCTTTATGCTCCCCCACTAGCACGGAGGTTGTATCTGATCCCCCGGTGTATTGTTGTTGCGCGGGACTGGCTATCCTAATGATGGGATAGCATTGTATCCTAAGAAACGACTTACACCGATCTTGTCAGCACACCGAAATGTGATAGGATAGCATTGTATGCTTATTATTGTGATGTATGCCTTACTCTAATGATGCTTATGTTAAATTTGTGCTCACTAGCTAAGTGTAGCTAATGGTGCCATGTTTACCCCTTTTGCAGATTGAGAATAGGTTGCCTGGTGAGCTGGGTTGCCTCCTGCTATTGGATATTTTGTTGGAACACTTGTAATGTAATAGTATACATTATGGTCGGTTGTTTTGTAGAGTAACACCTGATACTTGATACAAAGCTTGTTTGTAAATAACTTCCGCTACTTAACTTTAATGTTATTTAATCGTGATTAAGTTCACGTTTGTTAAAAACGCAAATTTTTGGTAAAATCTGGTAATTGCAAAACCGGTGTTGCAAAGAGAGTCTCGGATTCTTGAATATTTGGAAAACCGTTAATGTAATCGGATTTTACCTTTTATAAGAAATCCGACCCATTGAAATCCGAATAGTAAAATCCGAAACCCACAAAAACAGACAAAACACTCGGTTTGTCTAAATCCGATAGATGTATCGGAATCCGATAAAAGTAGCGGATTTTGACTTAATCCGACAACTTTTGCGGATTTTTAACACTTGACATCAAAAATTTGTTCTTCCAAAGCATTTCACTCCCCCTTAACACCACATTTCATCTTGAATAATAATTCATTGATCATGAAGATGAAATTTACAAAATTTGAAATTTTAATTCAAAAACAAAAATAAAACTCCCCCTCAAATCATGTACAAATGTACATCAATTTGAGATGAAGAAAAAAATATTTTTGAATTTTCTTTGTTTTGTAAATGTTTTTGATTTTTCATTGAATATTTACAAAACCTGATTTGATTTCTCCCCCTACAAGTATGAACCGTCAGTGATTCATAACTTGTATTTGATTTCTCTATCCTTCGACTGAATTTGACCTACACAACTAACACATACCGTGTAAGATCTGTTGATTCAGAATGATATGTTAAACTGTCAAATTCAACATTCCTAATCTTGACACTAAAGCATTAAAACGAGATTCGTCTAACGCTTTGGTGAAAATATCAGCAAGTTGATTATCTGTTTGAACATATTTTAATTCTACTAGGCCTTTTTCTGCATAGTCTTTGATAAAATGATATTTGATGTCTATATGTTTTGTTTTTGAATGATGTACCGGATTGCATGTAATTGCAATGGCACTCTGAGAATCACACGTTATAGGGATTTTGTTTTATACCAGACCAAAGTCAGAAAGCTGAGTCCGAATCCAAAGACATTTTGAGCAGCAGTTAGCAGCAGCAATGTACTCTGCTTCAGCTGTTGATGATGAAACACAATTTTGCTTCTTGGATCCCCGGCAGACCACTCTGTCTCCCAAAAAGTGTGCACTCCCAGATGTGCTCTTTCGATCTAGCATGCATTCGGCATAATCTGCATCAGAATAGGAATTAGTTCAAACCCCGAATCCCTAGGATACCACAAACCTAGATCTAGGGTACCCTTAAGATATCAAAAAATGCGTTTTACCGCCAGAAGATGGGATTCTTTGGGATTTCCCTGAAATCTGGCACAAAGGCATGTATAATACATAATATCAAGCCTACTAGTTGTTAAATATAGCAATGAACCTATCATCCCTCTATAGGTTTTCAAATCTACTGCTTTTCCTTCCGGATCTGCAAATAGTTTCGTTCTTGAAGCCATCGGTGTTGCTATTGATGAACAGCCAGTCATATCAAATCTCTTTAACAGATCTTTGATATACTTAGCTTGATTGATAAAAATTCCATGGCTAAATTGTTTGATTTGCAATCCAAGAAAAAAATTAACTTCCCCCATCATGCTCATTTCAAATCTCTTTTTCATAGTATTTAAAAATTTATTGCCATACTTAGGGTTCGTAGAGCCAAATATTATGTCATCGACATATATTTGTACCAATACCTAATCATTTCCCATTTCCTTTTAAAACAGTGTGGTATCCGTTCTCCCTTTGATGTATCCCTCATTTAGCAAATGTTCTGACAGCTCATCGTACCAACTCTCAGGGCTTGTTTTAATCCATATAGAGCTTTGTCCAGAATATAGACGTCATTGGGTCTGTTAGGATCTACAAAACCTTCAGGTTGACTAACGTACACTTCCTCTTTCAGTTTACCATTGAGGAAGGTAGTCTTGACATCTATTTGGTAAACTGTGAAGTTTTTGTAGGAGGCATAGGCTAGGAAAAGTCTAATAGCTTCTATCCTTGCTACAGGGGCGAATGTCTAGTGATAATCAATCCCTTCCTGTTGATTTTACCCGTTAGCCACTAACATAGCTTTATTCCTAACCACCACACCATCTGAATCCTTCTTGTTCTTGAAAACCCACTTTGTTCCGACAATTTATTTTCCATTTGGTCGCGGAACTAGTCTCCAAACTTTGAGTCGGTCAAATTGGTTAAGCTCTTCTTGCATAGCTATAATCCAATCAGGATCAGCTAGAGCTTCCGACACTCTCGTGGGTTCGACCATCCTTAAAAAGCTTGAGTGTTGGTGTATATTAGTAGTAGCAGATCTAGTTTGAACACCGGCATTCAAACTGCCTATGATTTGTGTCTCAGGATGACTTTTCAGCCAAACAAGTTCGGGGGATTGAACCTGAATGTAGTCATTTATATTTTGAAGGTCGTTGGAGTTAATATCTTCTATTGATTGATCGTATCTTGGACTTTGTTCAGCTGCAGGAAAATTCATAGCTTCAAACTCTGAGTTGTCACAATTTGTAGTCTGTTGAACTGTAGATACACTAGGTGGCTCAGTTATTGACACAGACTCTTGCTGAATATCCAGTAAAACATTAGAGGAGTTATCATTCTTTTTAAATAAATCAAACATAAAGTCCAAGCTTATATCTTCTTCATGACTGAATGATTCATCTCTTTTGTTAATTTTAAAATTTTGTTCTTTAGATGAGCTAGGTTTACTCGTTAAAGAATTTAGATTGACTAAATCATCAAACGTAACATTCATGCTTTTGACAATCATGTTAGTTCTACGATTCAGTATTCTAAAAGCCTTTTTGTCCATTGAGTAACCTAAAAATACTACTTCGTCAGCTTTCGAATCAAACTTTGACAGTTTGTTCGATTCATTCAGTACGAAGCACCTATTACCAAATACATGAAAGTATTTGATATTAGGCACTACTCCATTACATAATTCGTATGGAGTTTTATTGAAGCGATGATGTATTAAAGACCGATTTTGGGTGTAGCATGCAGTATTCACGTCCTCAGCCCAGTAAGATGGTGGTAGCTTCGAGTACTGTAACATCGTTCGGGTAGCTTTAACCGGGGTTCTGTTTTTCCTTTCCACCTTCATTATGTTCCGGAGTATATGCTGCCGAGAACTGATGTGTTATTCCTTCAAAGTCCAAGTAAGAGTCTAATGTTCTGTTTTTGAACTCTATTCCATTATCAGTTCTAATACTCTTCACCGGTTGTCCGTTCTGAGTCTTGTGTTTCGTCAGAAACAAAATCACTTGTTGTGGTACTTCACTCTTGTGACTCACAAACCGGACCCATGTGTACCGGGAATAATCATCCACCATCACCAGAATATATCTCTTCGCGTTTCTGGACTGAACTTTCATTGGTCCTCATAGGTCCATACGGATCAACTGTAAAGGTGCGGTAGTTGAAGAAATCTTACTAACTTTATGTGAGACTCTCTTCATTTTACCCGCTTTGCAGTCCTTACACAGATGATCTTTCTCAAATTTCAGTTTCGGTAGACCTCTGACCAAATTACCATTCACCAGCTTGTTCATATTCTTGAAATTCAGATGCGACAACTTGCGATGCCATGCCCAATTTAGATCTGATGAAGCTTTTGATAGCAGGCATACTGGTGCGCTGGAACCTTTCTCAAATAAGTCAATTGTATACAAATTTGACTTTCTGTTGCCACCCAAAATTTCTGCTCCATCTTCTGTCCTTAGAGAACATGAGCTTTTCTTAAAGACGACCTCCATTCCTTTATCACAGAACTGTCCTATGCTAAACAGATTATGCCCTAAGCCTTCAACATAGGACACCTTTTCTATCTTTAAATTGCATGTCTCTATCACTCCATGGCCGAGAATCGGTGAAACTTCGTCGTTCCCAAACATAACATTTCCCGTATACTTGCTCACAAAATGTTTGAGAAGACTTTTGTTACCCGTCATATGTTTCGTGCAGCCAAAGTCCATGTACCAGAGATGATCCTTCTGCACATGGAAAAGAAACTTGTTTGATCTTTTCTGTTAGAAACTTTAGTTGTTGTATCAGGATTTCATCTTTTCACAATCCATTTCTCAGTCAAACTTGTTCTTTTGTTTAGAGACAAGGTTGTTTTATCATTCTTTTGTTTGTATACTGGAGGAAACAATTTTGCTTTTTCCACATATATTGTTTTCACATTGGACTTGTTTGTCACATGTGTATTCATCATTGTGTTATGTGGTTTTGTTGTCATTGATGAAACAACTCTCATTAAAACCCGTTTGGTTGATGTGAATTTTTTTGTTGAGTTTGTTTCAACGGAGTTGTTGGAAGTTTTTGAATTACGTTCATTATATTGAGATGTTCCTTCCATTGTCCTGGCCGGACTGGTATCTTTCTGTTAGCATACCTTTTCAACAATCCAACTCTTTGATGTTTGTGAATCCATTGGTGAATAATGAATCCATTCTTGTTTACAAACCAAAACATAATTTTATCTTCATTAGGATTCTTCCAGTTTCTGCTCAATTTTAATCCTCTTTTCATTTGATTTTGATGATACTCACACTTGGACTCACAATGTCCTTCAGGACAGCCAACTCCTGCACAAAACATGTTTTTCTCAGTAATTTGAGTTTTTGAAATTTCATTTTTGGCTTTCCATGCAAACGAAGATTCAAAATTTTTATTACAATTTGATTTGTGAATATTACAGAAAGGTTTCACTTTTGCTTTTGATACAGATTTTTCAGTCTCCACTTGTTTGTCTTTCAATCTTTCCTTTTCAATCCACCTCATCTGAGCCGTTGTTGCTCATCTAATCTTCACATCTGATTTGCTTGGCCCTCCTTTTCTTGGTTGTTGATCTGACTTTAAATTAGAAAATGGAGTTTTGTCAGTGACATGAATTGGTTTCAGTGACATGAATTGGTTTAATCTTCTTGGAAACTTGTGGAGATGACGAATTTTTTATTTTAACATTCAACATTTTAGTAACTTGTTTTGTTCCTGAAGACGATCCTTTCTCACGAATGCTGTTGGAATCATAAAATTGATTGCATTTATGTGACATGAACTCCCTGCATGATTTTGGACATTGAGGATATTTAACACTAAGATGTAAGTCCAAATCATCTAACAACCTTCCAATTTTCTCTTCTTGCATCCTTCTCTCAATAGCATTTGAGACAAATTGGGGTATCAAAAATTGTGCTAAATCAAAATTGTTTATTAATTCATCGTTCATTTCAATCTTAATCTTAGTTGCAGCGGAAGTTAACTTTTTGCTCAAGTTAAAGATTGTTTCTTTTAGAATTAGATTTTCAATTTCAAAATTGATTTTCTGATCTATGCACGCCAACTCAAACAGTTCCTGCCTCCTTTGCAATTCCATGTGTGGAATGTAAATTTTTGCAGTTGGCTTTTCTTCTTCAACAACTTTCTTCACTTCAGGCGGGATAGGAATGAAGCACTCTTCTGAAGAACAACCACCACTCTTCTCAGAATCTGTATATGACACATTCAGTTCATCATAATTAAGTGAGTTTTGCATTTTGGTTGTGGTTTTTCTTTTCAGTCCTTCTTCCTGTTTGATTTCTTCCTCTCCTACAAACACCATTTTGGATGTCCATCCTTGATTCATTCTCTCTAATTGGTACAGTTGTGTGCAATTAATATTTGAGAAAAAGTTATTTTTGTCAGAACCTAAACCTTTATATCTTTTCATAACATCAGGTTGAAGGTTTTTGAAGATTGTGTGACGAGTTGTGACTTGTTTCTTCACTATTTCTTCAAGGTTTTGTACCTTAATATCCAAATTCTTTTTCTCTTTCATTATTAAATTAAGATTAATCTCTGCAAACAATTTTGATGCATTCAAATCATGCACTTTCAGTTCTGTTTCTTTTTGCAACTTAATGAGTTTGTTTTCTTTGTCGTTTATTTCCTGTTGAAGTTGTACTAATTTTGATGTTTGATTTGATTGTTCGACTTCAGTTTTGGATGCTTGATCCATTTTCAGACTTAAGTTCTTCTGCTGCAAGTTTTGGTTCTTGGAAGTTAAGTGCTCCACCTGTTGCATGAGAGTTGGAGCATATTCGGTAGGAAAATCAAAATCATCGGTCATTACCTTCTCTCCATTGTCTTGTTGATCAGCAACAGTTGGATTTTTGCTTTCAGTAGCAACTTCAGCTTCTATTTCTTCTTATTCTTCATACTCACTTTCAATATCTGACTCATCAAATCTAGCTATGAATCCAGAGTCATCTCCCACAACTTCATCTTCACTTTCACCATCGGTTTCCTCGAACTCAAATTCTTCTACCTCAGGCATCAAGACAAACTGGGCATGAACATTGGGATCTTCATCACTGTTATTAGTGTCAGAAAGGAATTGATCCTCTTCAGCAAGTAATGCCTTCCCATTGTTTCTTTGTTTAATAAGGTTGAGTTTAGCCTTGTAGTACTCTGAATCTTTCACCTTAGGCTTTTTGCAGTCTTTAATGAAATGCCCAGTGCCACCACAGTTGTAGCACTTGCGTTCCTGGGCAGTTTCTACCTTCCGTTCATATCTCCTTTCCAATCTCTGGCCATCCTTCTTCTGGAATTGGACTTCCATTCGTCTCGATCCAGATGTAAACCTCTGTATGTTGTTTGTCTTGTTTTTAAGAAACTTATTTTGCATCGTATTTGTGAGATAGGCCATAGCCTCCATGATTTTATCATTATCTATTTGAGTTTCTTCTTCTAAATCTGAACTTCCAGTCTCTTGTATTTGTTTCAGTATGACTGATTTAGAAGAACTCTTGACCCTCTTATCATTCACCACCAAAGCCAGAGGATCTACAGTTTCCTTCTGTGCACCAAGACCAACATCATCTTGATATTGTTTTAGTTCCTCAAAGATCATATGATGAGTAACTTTGTTAAGGTTCTTCTGGTTCATCTGTCTTTAGATGGCCACTTGGGACTTCCATTTTGACCCAAGAGAGTTAAGAAACCTTGTGTTCTTTGTTAGATTAGAATAATCATCCAGCTTCTGGTTTCTCAAATCATTCAGTAGCTTACAGTATCTACTATAGGTTTCAATTAGTGCCTCACCCTCTCTGGCTTCGAAATGGTCAAAAGAGTTGACCAAAGTTGTCTCTTTGATCCAGACCCCAGACTCAGTGCCTTCCGTCTGACTTTTTATCTCATCCCATATCTCCTTAGCAGTGTTCAGGCCATTGACCTTAATATAAAATTCTGATGAAAGGCCATGTTTCAAGTAATATTTCGCTTTTCGATTTGCAATGGCCCTATGCTTTTCTTCAGCTGTATATTCAGATGGAAGCTTTTCATTGTGAATTTCATCCAAAGGTGGATTATGGTTAGAGTTTGCTTCTTGATCAATACTGAAGATACCATTTCCTTCTAGTATACTTTTCTTCATCTCCTCACCATACTACTCATTGTTATCTATGAAGTCCACGAAACATCCCTTCCAGACATGATACTCACCTTTGTACAAGACATGTGATTTAGTGTCAGAACCAAATGAAAGGGTTTCACTGTATGTACTCATTCTTGCTTCAGAATCTTTTCTTTGAAAGATATTGATTGAAGAATCAGCAGTGTTAACACAAATCCGATACTATCAAATTTCCAAAATCCGAGACTTGAAATCGAAGAAGGTTGAAATCCGATTGAATTTGAAATCCGATTGATTCAAATTCCGACAATTTGAATTTCGATTGTAGAAATCCGACAATCTTGGAAATCCTCAAGTAATCAAATCCAAGAACTTCAAAAATCCGATGAATTGGAAATCCGATTGTGCAAATCCGAGACTTTCCAAATTCTGATACGTAGAAATCCGATTGATGTGAATCCGGAACTTAAATCCGATAATTCCCAAATCTTTGGAAATCCGATACTCAAATCCAATCCAATCAGTTTGCAACCAATCCTTGTAATCCGATAGTAGCCAAATCCACTCAACTCTAATTCCAAATCCGCAACTTCAATTCCGCAACTCAACCTTTGTAATTCCAAAATCCGCAACCCTAATTCCGATTGTTAAAATCCCACAAATATCATCTTTGGAAATCCGATTGTATAAATCCTTCAACAGTGCAATCCGCCAAGTTCCAAAATTCAAATTTCTTCGAATTTTGATCAAATTTGAGAATTTCTTCTTCCATAAGGTTCGTATACTATCAAATTACAGTTTAGAACCAACTTTACAACAAAAATCAACCACTAGAATACATTTCGATCAAACTTATCTCAAACTTGAAAAATACAAAATTTCCAATTCAGTACAAACTGTTGTAATACTCGATTGCGGACTTACACGGACTTAATCCAATGATGAATGTGAGTCTAATAAGCTACTAATCTTCCATTTTCAGTCTTGAATTGATTGAAATCCGAATTGTCCAAAAGTCGACCAAAACCTTCTCAAATCCAATAATTTGAATTGAATGTTGCTGTTTTCGCTTGAATTCTTCAATCAAGAGCCATATCTTAGCAAAGATTAGGCTCTGATACCAAATGTAGAGCAATAAACGAGCACAATATAGAATCAAGATGAGAGAATATGTAGAAAACCCTTTAAGTGTGTGTAGTATATTTGAATATATGTCAAAGGTTACATTGAAACAAAGCCTAAGTCACCTTATATGCATATCATTAAAGGTGACATTCTAAGTACAAAATTAACTAGATAAGCATTAAAATGTATCTAGACCACAAACACAAATATGGTTCTAACAATCAGTTATGTTGAAAATATTGCTATGCATGCTATTGGACCCTGATGGGATCCCCATGTTGAAATTATTTATATGCTAGACATGTATTTAAGTACACGTGCATGAATTGTGATATATTGATCAATATGAGTTATTGGTAAATGCATGCATGCTATTGTCCCTAAAAAGGGTTATTGATGAAGATATTTGTATGTCCGGATAATTTATTAATTAAGGTCAACCTATGGCTGGATCCTAAAGACCCTCGGGTAACGAGCAGGATCAACGGTTACTCGAGTACAATTCCTTAGATTACCTGGGGGTTATTGGCTGTTTGCTGAGCCCTAACTGAGCCTTTGGCTGCGGAATATGCACAGTGAATCGTTTTATGCATTCTAACCAGCACGGATGGAAGTTTCTGATCCCCCGGTGGAAAGTTGTTGAGTTGGTTTAGCTATCCTAAAAGATATAATGCCTGTCGGACTTGTCAACACTTCGCTATGTGATAAGATAGCTTTGATTCCTGATTCTTGTCTTATATGGCTTGCATGTATCTATGTTGCCATGCTTATGATGTGAAGAATATGATGCCCTATGTACTGCATGATGTTTAGGGTTAAGTTTGTATTCACTAGCTTTTACAGCTAACCCCCTCCTAGTATATATGTATGTTTTTGAAGATGTATGCTTAGCCTATGCCCGGGATTGCCCTTGTTGTGTTGGGACATTTATTGCTTATTGAAGGTATGATGGTCGGTCGGTATTGATATTGGTAACAGCAGTTTGTAAATAAAGAAAAATGTTGTCAATATTTCCGCTATTTTGATTATCAAACTAATATAAGTTTGAATATAGGTTTTTATAAGTGAAAATCGCGGTGTCACAATCAGAGTTGTTATTTATTAAATAGTTTTAGATATGGATTCCAAAAATATCCCCTTTAGTTAAAACCGGTAATCGGATATGGAGTTGTAAGTTGAAAAGGGGAACAAAATACCCGTTGTAGATAATTGAGAACTCAAAGTTGGTTTAAGACTTTTAGTCTCAGATATATACACACACACACCTACACGTTCATACACACACAACTCTCATCTCTTGCTTTGCTCTTGAAGAAGAAAACCACACAAGATTATCAGTGGCAGGAACCACACACAAATCAAGTCTAGAATCTGTTCTTAAACTCTTCATCGTCATCTTCCTCTACTTTGTAAGTCCTTCTTCTTCTTGTACTTCATTTTGAAGCTTTAGGCAAATGGGTCAAGATTTCAAATTTGCTTCAATAGTTGATTTCCTTGATTCCAATAAGTTCCTTGTCCAATCCCAGATATATTGGAATCAATTAGTTGAACTGAAATGATGTTTATTGTTGAATTTGGAGAAATTGAGTAAATGGGTCAAAATGGAGAAATTGGTCCCAAATCTTGAATTGGTAGTTAAAGTGCATAAAGGTGGTGTTTTTGGATTAGTTATATAGTGTAATTTCATATGTGAATAAAAGGAATTGACTGAAATTGTTTGGGTGTAAGTTAGAATGGGAAAATAGCAGGTTCTGGTCGAACCTGCTGCTGTAAGTCGAAAGGCACGGGCGTGCCTCTCAAGATCTAACCGTGCCTTAGGGAGTACCCGGGGAGGCACGGGCGTGCCTAACCCTAGAAGGTTCGGGGGAGTGCCCTGTGGTCACGGGGGTACCTGTGAGTAGGGTACGGGCATGCCCTATCCTGGCACGGGTGTGCCTTGTCCTTTGACAGTTCTGTTTGAGTGACGTTCTAATATTTGGAAACCTTATTTAGGTAAATCTATTGATCAAGAAGACTCAATACTTTAATTCATCTTGTATTAGCTCGTCAAGTGAGTACTGACTTAACTCGTAATCATTATGTAGTATGTATGGACTTGTTGATTGCCATTAGATATGTATGAGACATGATAGTTATGATTACGATTATCATAATTGTAATATTGATTATGAACATGTGTAAGCTAGTTGTATTGTTGTTAGACCATTCACCTGAACATGAGTAAGTATTGAGGATAGGTTAGAAATTAATCAATACCCTTAGAGATAATATTAAAGATGATTAAAGGCGCTCAAAATTAAAATTAGCTAATATTAACAATAATGGTGTGATATTCCATTGAATGTGCAAGCGACAATAATTCAAGAATGTGTGTTTATATAAATACAGAACATAAAATGCCAACAAAAGATAAGAAGATAGTTCAGGAATACTTTAAGTTGAGGTGTACCTAATATGTTTAGGATTATGATATAATTGATATGATGCATGTATTGCTTAAGTTCACAATGATAGTGAACGAATACGTATTGTATGTTATGCCATGCATATTATTGGATCATGTTTGCATCAGTTATGTTGAAATTATTGGTAGGCATGCTATTGGACCCTGATGGGATCCCCATGTAGAAATTATCTATATGCTAGACATGTATTTAAGTACATGTGCATGAATTGTGATATATTGATCAATATGAGTTATTGGTAAATGCATGCATGCTATTGTCCCTGAAAAGGGTTACTGGTGAAGCTATCTGTATTTCCGGACATTTATTAATTAAGGTCAGCCTATGGCTGGATCCTAAAGGCTCTCGGGCAACAGGCGGGATCAACGGTTACTCGAGTACCGTTCCTTAGATTATCAGGGGGTTATTGGTTGTTTGCTGAGCCCCAATTGAGCCTTCGGCTATGGAACGTGCACGGTAAATCACTTTATGTGTTCTAACCAACACGGATAGCAGTGTCTGATCCCCGGTGGAAAGTTGTTGAGCTGGATTAGCTATCTTGCAAGATATATTGCATGTCGGACTTGTTAGCACTCCGCTATGTGATAGGATAGCATTGATTGAGGATTCCTGTGTTATATGGCTCGTTTGTATCTATGTTGCCATGGTTATGATGTGAAGAATATGATACCCTATGTACTACATGATGCTTAGGGTTAAGTTTGTATTCACTAGCTTTTAAAGCTAACCCCCTCCCAGTATATATATGTATTTTCGTGCAGATGTATGCTTAGCCTATGCCCGAGATTGCCCTTGTTGTGTTGGGATTGTTTCTTATTGAAGGTATGACGGTCGGTCGGCATTGATATTGGTAACACCTGTTTGTAAATAAAGGAAAATGTTGTCAAGACTTCCGCTGTTTTGATTATCAAACTAATATAAGTTTGAATATAGGTTTTTATAAGTGAAAAAAATTGACTCTGAAATCGCGGTGTTACAATTAGAGTTGTTATTTATTATATGATTTTAGATAAGGATTCCAGAAATATCCGCTTTAGTTAAAATGGGTAATTGGATATGGAGTTGTAAGTTGAGAAGGGGAACAAAATACCCCTTATGGATAAATAAGAACTCAAAGTCGGTTTAAGACTTTGAGTCTCGGATATATACACACACACCTACACGTTCATACACACACAACTCTCATCTCTTGCTTTGCTCTTGAAGAAGAAAACCACACAAGATTATCAGTGGCAGGAACCACACACAAATCAAGTCTAGAATCTATTCTTAAACTCTTCATCATCATCTTCCTCTACTTTGTAAGTCCTTCTTCTTCTTGTTCTTCATTTTGAAGCTTTATGCAAATGGGTCAAGATTTCAAATTGGCTTCAATATTGAATTTTTTTATTCCAATCAATTCCTTGTCCAATCCCGGATATATAGGAATCAATTAGTTGAATTGAAATGATGTTTATTGTTGAATTTGGAGAAATTGAGTAAATGGGTCAAAATGGAGAAATTGGTCCCAAATCTTGAACTTGTAGTTAAAGTGCATAAAAGTGGTATTTTTGGCTTAGTTATATAGTGTAATTTCATATGTGAATAAAAGGAATTGACCGAAATGGTTTTGGTGTAAGTTAGAATGGGAAAAGAGCAGGTTCTGGTCGAACCTACTACTGTAAGTCGAAAGGCACGAGCGTGCCTCTCAAGATCTAACTGTGCCTTTGGGTGTACCGGGGGAGGCACGAGCGTACCTTGAAAAGGTATGGGTGTGCCTAACCCTAGAAGGTCCCGGGGAGAGCCCTGTGGTAATGGGGGTGCCTGTAGGTAGAGTACGGGCGTGCCCTAGCTAGACACGGGCGTGCCCTAGCTAGACACGGGCGTGCCCTAGCTAGACACGAGCGTGCCCTGTCCTTTGACAGTTCTGTTTGAGTAATGTACTGATATTTGGAAACCTTATTTAGGTAAATCAATTGATCAAGAAGAGTTAGTACTTTAACTCATCTTGTATTAGCTCGTCAGGTGACTACCGACTTGACTCGTAATCATTATGTAGTATGTATGGACTTGTTGATTGCCATTTGATATGTATGAGACGTGAATAGTTATGATTATGATTATCATAATTGTAATATTGATTATGAACATGTGTAAGCTAGTTGTATTGTTGTTAGACCGTTCACCTGAATATGAGTTAGTATTGAGGATTGGTTAGAAATTAATCAATACTCTCAGAGATAATATTAATGATGGATTAAAGGCGCTCTCGATTAAAAGGAGCTAATATTACCAATAATGGTGTAATATTCCATTGAATGTGCAAGCGACAATAATTCAAGAATGTGTGTTTATATAAACACAGAACTTAAAATGCCAACAAAAGATAAGAAGATAGTTTAGGAATACTTTAAGTTGAAGTGTACCTAATATGTTTAGGATCATTATGATATAATCGATATGATGCATGTCTTGCTTAAGTTCACAATGATAGTGAACGAATACGTATTGTATGGTATACCATGCATATTAATGGATCCTGTTTGGATCAGTTATGTTGAAATTATTGCTATGAATGCTATTGGACCCTCATGGGATCCCCATGTTGAAACTATTAATATGATAGACATGTATTTAAGTACATGTTCATGAATTGTGATATATTCATCAATATGAGTTATTGGTAAAATCATGCATGCTATTATCCTTGAAAAGGGTTATTGATGAAGTTATCTATGTGTCCGGACAATTTATTGACTAAGGTCAGCCTATGGATGGATCCTAAAGGCCCTCGGGCAACAGGCGGGATCAACGGTTACTCGAGTACAGTTCCTGAGATTATCTGGGGGTTATTGGCTATTTGCTAAGTCCCAATTGAGCCTTTGGCTCCGGAACGTGCACTGTGAATCACTTTATGTGTTTCAACCAGCACGGATGGCAGTGTCTGATCTCACGGTGGAAAGTTGTTAAGCAGGACTAGCTATCCTGCAATGAGTCTCAGGATGACTCTTCAGCCAAACAGGTTCGGGGGAATGACCCTGAATGTATTCATTAATATTCCTTATTTCATCAGAATTGATATCTTCCATTGATTGATGAAATTGATCATATCTTGGACCTTCTTGAGTAACAGGATTATTTGTAGCTTCAAACTCAGAGTTTTCTGAATTTTCTGTCTGTTGTTGAATTGTAGACACACATGGTGGCTCAGTTAGCGTCACCGACTCCTGTTGAAGCTATTAATTATCCTGTAAAACAGTAGCAGTGTTATCATTCTTTTTAAAGAAGTCAAACATAAAGTCCAAACTAATATCCTCATTTTGACCGAATGAACTATTAGTACCGTTACTTTTGAAAATTGATTCTTTTGATGAGGAAGGTTTACCCGTTAAAGAATTTTGATTTACCAAATCACCAAACGTAACATTCATGCTTTCAACAATCATGTTAGTTCTCCGATTTAGAATTCTAAAAGCCTTTTTGTCCATTGAGTAACCTAAGAAAATTCCTTCTTCAGCTTTAGGATCAAACTTTGACAGTTTATCCGTTTCATTCAGCACAAAGCACCTATTACCAAATAAATGGAAGTATTTGATATTAGGGACTACTCAATTACATAGCTCGTAAGGAATTTTATTAAAGTGACGATGAATTAAAGAACCATTTTGAGTATAGTAGGCTGTGTTCACGGCTTCAACCCAGTATGATGGTGGCAACTTCGAGTATTGTAGCATCGTTCGTGCAGCTTCAACTAAAGTTATATTCTTTCTTTCAACGACTCCAATCTGCTCCGGAGTATATGCTACCGAAAATTGATGCGTAATTCCTTCAGAATCCAGGTAGGAATCTAATGTCCTGTTCTTGAATTCTATACCATTATCAGTTCGTATAGCCTTCACCAGTTGTCCTTGTTGAGTCTTGTGCTTCTTCAGAAACAAGATAACTTGTTGAGGAACTTTACTTTTGTGACTCACAAACCGGACCCAAGTATACCGGGAGTAATCATCCACCATCACCAGGATATACCTCTTTGCATTTCTCGACTGTACTTTCATTAGTCCACAGAGGTCCATATATATCAACTGAAAAGGAGCTATAGTTGTAGATATCTGACTGACTTTGTGAGGCACTCTCTTCATTTTTCCCGACTCACAGTCCTTGTATAAATGATCTTTCTCGAACTTTATTTTTGGTAGACCCCTGACCAAATTCTCATTAACCAGCTTGTTCATGTGCTTAAAATTCAAATGAGATAATTTTCGATGCCATGACCAATTCAGATCTGACGAAGCTCTCGTCAATAGGCATACAGGTGAACCGGAACCTTTTTCAGATAAATCAATTGTATACAAATTTGATTTTCTATTCCCACCCAAAATCTCATTTCCTTCCTCTGTCCGTAATGAACATGAAGTTTTCTTGAACACAACCTCCATTCCTTTATCACAGAATTGTCCAATGCTAAACAAGTTATGCCCTAATCCTTCTACGTATGACACCTTCTCTATCTTCAAATTTCCGGTTTCAATTACTCCATGGCCCAATATTGGTGAGACTTGGTCATTCCCAAACTTGACATTTCCATAATACTTACCTACGAAATTTTTAAGATGTCCTTTGTTCCCAGTCATATGCTTTGTGCAGCCAGAGTCCATCTACCAAATATTATCTTTCTGCACATAGAAAAGAAACCAGACTGAGGTGCCCACGAAGATTTGGGACCTTTTGAGTTAGAAAATTCAGACAATGCATCAGGAATTAAACTTTCTGTCTTTGCAATTCTTTTAACTATCCATCTCTCACTTGGATTTGTTCTTTTGTTCTGTGATGAATGTACTGTTTTGTGTTGTTTGATAGTTGTTTCAAGAATTTGTGGTGAAAACTGCTTTGATTTTGCAATGAATTTGCTTGACTTTTGGTGTTTGTGAAGCAGATGAATTCATTCCTTGTTTTTTATTATTCTTTGAAGTTGTTGTCTTTGACAAATATGAACCCAGATTTCCATTGAAATAACTTGAGTGTTTGATTGATGTGACATTTCCTTTTGAATTTTCAACAGAATTCACATCGAGTTGTTTTGGATATACGGATAAATTTTCAGCTTTTTGACTGACTTGCATTATGTACAAATGTTCTTTCCATTGTCCTGGCCGTATTGGTATTCTTCTGTGAGCATATCGTTTTATAAACCCAATTCGTTCATGTTTGTGAATCCATTGATGAATAATGTATCCTTGTTTATTTACAAACCAGACCAAGATTTTATTCTCATTTGGATTCTTCCAATATTCTTTGCTTTTATTCCTTTTTTCATTCTCTTCTGATGATAACAACAATTAAACTCACACCGGCCCTCTAAACATCCAATTCCAACACAACTTATCTATTTCTCAAGTATTTTTGATTTTGAACTTTCACACTTGATTTTCCAAGTAAACAATGATTCACAATTTTTATTACAATATGATTTGTGAACAATACAAAAAGGTTTAATTGTTTTCTTTGAATAAGATTTGTGTGCATTTACAAAAAACTTTTCTTTTTCTTTCAACTTCTCTTTTGCTATCCACTTGCCTTAGATGCACCACCTTTCTTCACTCCTTTCTAGATTGCCTTCATCACACCTTTGCTTGGAACTCCTTGTCCTTTTGTGTGATCTAGTTTTAATCCAAAAACAGAAGTTTTGTTAGTGGCATGAAGTGTTTTGAAATTTTTAGAAACATGCGGAGTTGATGATGTTGTGAATTTTGGCATTTTTGTAATCTCTTTTGTTCCAGAGGATGATCCTTCCTCCCTAACACAGTTGAGATCACAATAACGATTACACTTGTGTGCAACGAACCTCCTACATGCTTTAGGACACTTTGGATACACAATGTTGAGATAATCATCCAATTCTATTAATAATCTCTTAATCTTCTCTTCTTGCATCCTCTTCTCTATTGCATTAGAAACAAATTGTGGAATTAAGTACTATCCAAACTCGGAATTGTTTAATTCACTTTTAGTTGTTTCAATCTTTTGTTTCTCAACTTTATCCGATGTAGCGGAATTATTTAACTTTTTGTTGAGATTCAAGATCGTTTATTTTAAAACACAATTTTCCACTTCGAAGAGGATCTTCTGTTTCATGCGTGCCATCTCAACAATTTCTTGTCTCTTCTACAATTCCATGTGAGGAATATAGATTCGTGCAGTTCCTGTTGGCTTTTCTTCTTGACTTTTCGACTCTTTCTTCTCTTCTGGTGGATGAGGAATAAAAAACTCTTCTGAAGACGTAGAGTGTCCTCCACTGTTCTCACAAACTTCATACGATGCATTTAATTCATCATAGTTCAATGTATTTTCAAGTTTGGTTGTTGTTTTTCTTTTAAATTCCTCTTCTTGTTTTATTTCCTCTTCTCCCACAAATATCATCTTTGAAGTCCAACCTTGATTCATTCTTTCCAATTGATATAATTACCCCAAACCTTTGTATCTGTTTTTAACATCCGGTTCAAGATTTTTAAAAAGGGTATGATGAGTGGTTACTTGTTTCTTTACTCTCTCCTCGAGATTTTGTACATTCACATGTAGACTTTTATTCTCTTTCATGATTAAATTTAGGTTTATCTCTATACTCAGCTTTGCAGCATTTAAATCATGAACTTTCAACTCTATTTCTTTTTGCATTGTGAGTAATTCATTGTTGAACTTGGATTATTTTTTATGAATGATTGATTAATTCAACTTCACTTCTAGCTACTTGATCCATTTTAAGATTTAAGTTCTTTTCTTGCAGCTTTTGATTCTTAGTTGTGAGTGATTGATTCTTCGATGTTAGATGCTCCACCTGTTGCATAAGAGTTAGTATATACTCTGCAAGAAATTCAGATTGATCCAACATTACCCTTTCTCGTGCTTTATGTTGATTAGCAACATTCTGGCTTGAGCTTTCAGCAACAACTTTAGCCACTTCCTTTTCCTCCTCATACTCACTCTCAACATCAGACTCATCAAATTTGGCCATAAAATCATAATCAACCCCCATAATCACATCTTCTTTATCAGCTAGAGGTAGTTCTTTAGGGAAAACATTCACCATCTCATCATCACTTTCAGCATCAGCATCTTCAAAGTCAAACTCCTCAACATTAGCCATGAGGACAAATTGTGCATGGACATTTATATTTTCATCATGATTGTCCATGTCTAATAGAAATTGATCTTCCTCGGCTAGCAAAGCATGTCCACTGTTTCTTTGTTTAATCAGGTTAAGCATAGCTTTGTAATACTCTGAATCTTTGACTTTAGGTTTCTTACAGTCTCGAATGAAATACCTAGTGCCACCATAGTTATAGCTTCCATTTTCTTAGGCAGATTCAACTTTTCTTTCATAACGTTTTTTGAGTCTTTGACCATCGTTTCTCTGGAATTGGTCATCCCTGCGTCTAGATCCAGATGTAAACCTCTGCTTATTGTTAGTTTTATTCTTCGAGAACTGGCTTTGCATCATGTTTGTAAGATATGCCATTTTTTGCATAATCTTTTCATTATCCACTTGACGCTGATCATCTGAATCTGAAGAATCTGTCTCTTGTATTTGTTTCATTTTGACATATTTTGATGAGCTTTTCCCTCTTTTATCATTTACCACCAAAGCCAATGGATCCACATTCTCCTTTTGTACACCCACACAAACATCATCTTGATATTGATTTAATTCTTTGAAAATCATATGATGGGTGACTTTCTTCAGGTTTTTCTGATTCATTTTCATGTCAATTGCTACTTTCAATTTCCACTCAGGGCCTAAAGAATTCATAAATCTTGTGTTCTTTGTTAGATTGGAGTAGTCATCCAACTTTTGGTTTCTAAGATCATTTAGTAGTTTACAGTGACGACTATATGTGTCAATCAATGCTTCACCATCTCTAGCTCTAAAATGATCAAAAAATTGACCAATGTTTTTTCTTTAATCCAAACTCCGGATTCAGTTCCTTCCATCTGACGCTTTATTTCATCCCAAATTTCCTTTGCTGTATTCAAGCCATTGACTTTGATGTAAAGTTCAGATGACAGACCATGCTTCAAATGATATTTGGCTTTTCTATCTGTAGTAGCCCTGTGTTTTTCCTCTACAGTGTACTCACTAGGAAGTTTTTCTCTACGGATCTCATCTACTGGTGGGTTATGGTTAGGATTAGCTTCCTGATCGATTCTAAAAACCCCATTACCCTCTAAGATACTTTTCTTCATTTCTTCTCCATATTGTTCATTGTTTTCAATAAAATTCATGAACCTTCCCTTTCATACATGATATTCACCTCTATAGAGTACAAGTGACTTTGGATCCGATCCAAAGGATAAGATTTCACTGTATGTACCCATATTTGCTACAAGATCTTTTCTTTGAAAGATGTAAATTGAAGAATCCGCAACTTTGTTGAAATCCGATATCAGCAACTTTGAAATCCTATAGACCCAAATCCGATATCACAAAACCGATACAATTCAAATCCGTAAGTGACAATCCGATGATTTTGAAAATTTCACAATCCTTGAATCTGATAAAAAGCAAATCCGATGTTTAGAATCCGATATACAAACCGGTAACAAAATCCGCAACTCTCAATCCGGTTCCAAAATCCGATGATTTCAAATCCCGATGGTTTTCAAAACTCTTCTAAGTCTGACACTTTAAATCCGATTACTTAAAATCCGTCAAATACTTCAAGTCCTTTGAACTTCAAATCCGATACATCAAAGATTGTCGGAATCTGATAACTTTTCTATCGGATTTGACAAAATCCGCTAGTTCTTCGGATTTATCTACAAATCCGATTGTTCTTCAAAACTTGCAATCCGCCGCCTTCAAAAATTCAAAAACCTTCAAATCTTGTTCAAATTTGAAAATTTATTCTTCCTTTAGCTTCGTCTAAGTGCGAATTACAATCAGAATACAAACTTACACCAGAAATCAATCAAACGAATACATTTTCGATCAAAAAATCAAGAACTCCAAAACAATGAAATTCAAAATTCAATACAATCCGATGTAAATCAAGATCACGGACTATTACAGATTGAAAGTACTCTTGAATGCGAATCTAAAGAACTACAAACCTTCCATTTGATAAATTGGCTTCAAATGTTGCTGTTTTCTCGTTGATTATTCAATTTAGAGCCATCTTTGAACAAAGATTTGGCTCTAATACCAATTGTTAATGCAAAATGAGTACTTTGATAAGAATCTAGTAGAGAGAAAGAAACCTTTATGTGTGTGTTTATTATATTCAATATGGCAAAGGTTACATAGAAAATATGCATGAGCCACCTTATACACATACTACTAAGGTAACATCTAAGTACAAAATATGAACTAGAATACAAACATTAAATTTATTTCTAACAGACTTATGATTATAGCTATTGGATGTATATTGTTTAACATAACTTAACAACACAGTCTAAGTTGAAACTGGATTGCATGATTAGTAATGACGATGAATTTTAGTTTGATTGTTAATTTTCTTATAAAAAATTATGAGGACTTCTTTGCCCGAAGTTTATAAACTTTTTTATACAAATAATTAGTGTTTCACTATATTATATGCTATTTTTGAATTCCGAGGAGTTATATATGCTAATAATAATACTACTACATTCTCAAGGTAATGTCATATTACTTTCTATGTTTGGAAGTGTTGCCCGCTTACACCGTTGATTTAAATGACAATTATATTAATCTATTGAATCATCTTTGTAATACAGAATGCTTTAGTGCATAAGCTTAGTTTACAAACTGAACTCTTTGCCTCGTCGAGTTATATAGTGCTTATGTTAGTTGTTTGGTTATTCAATGGTTTGCTACGTTGTTTAAGGGTCATGACGAGTTATAATGGGTCACATGAACTTGAACGGGACGTTATGAATTATACAGGGCTTATTTTGGTTGTTTGGTTATTCAATTGTTTGCTTTGTTAGTTTAAGGGTCATGATGATTTATAATGGGTCATATGAACTTGTAACAGGTCATAATGAGTTATACGTAGCTTATTTTAGTTGTTCGGTTATTCAATTGTTTGCTTTATTAGTTTATGGGTCATGATGAGTTCTAATGGATCACATGAACTTGGAATGGGTCATGATGAGTTATACGAGGTTTATTTTAGTTGTTGGTTATTCAATGGTTTACTTTCTTAGTTTATGGGTCATGACGGGTTATAATGGGTCACATGAATTTGAAACAGGTAATGATGAGTTTGTTACTATGTAAATTGGTGCTTTGGTTTATTGTTTTAACTTATAAGTTACTAATGTATATATTTAATAATTTTGCAGCCCAATCAACCTAATGTCATGCTTCGTAACCTGGCATTTAGAGCGGCAATGGAATCTGTAATAGCAAACATGATTCAATTGTTTTCGACCCAAAACGCTAATGTGGATAACAATGAGAATGCGGACGAAGATAGTGACGAGTAGTTATGTATTATGCTTTGTGTGTTAACAAACAACTTAACTAAAACATAATATGTATATATTAAGGATTTTGTAATAGCTTATGCGGTTCAATATAAATATTAGTTTTTTTTTTGCATTTTTGGATGTATTAAATTATAAATAAAACAGCTTATTGTTATTTTTGTAATGGATTATTAAAAAATGGAAAAGAACAATAGCAGCGATATCAATAGCAGCGACAATTAGCAATTGCAGTGATGTCAGTAGCAGCAAAAAGTAAGCATTAGTGACAAGGCAATAGCAGCGACATTTGAGGGTATCAGCGACATATGTCGCTGCTAAAGCTCGATTTTTTTGTAGTGAATAAGCACATCGAGCCTAAAATCTTTCTTGAGGCTTCTCAAGATAACAAATGGATTGAGGCAATGAATAAAGAAATTGAGGCATTATAAAGTAACAACACTTGGGTATTAACTGATCTCCCCCCCCCCCCCCCGGAAGAAAAGCTATAGGCTGCAACTGAATTTATAAAATCAAATATTAATCCATGGGAGAAGTGGAAAGATATAAAGAAAGGCTTGTAGCCAAAGGCTCAGTCAAAGGGAGGGGGTTGATTATGAAGAAATTTTTTCACTTTTAGTGAAACTAACAATAGTTAGGTGTATAATTAATCTTGCTATCCAAAAGGGATGGAATAAGTTGTTTACATGAGTCTTCCCTGGTTATTTTCCTAAAAATGAGAGCAAGGTATGTAAACTTGTGGAATCTTTATACGGTCTCAAACAAGCTCCTAGGAAAGGGAATGAAAAGCTAACTACTACCTTATCCGAGAACAATTTTGTTCAAAGCAAACATGATTATTCTTTGTATACCAAATCTAAAAATGGTGTATTCATAGCTTTACTTATGTATGTGAATGATATAGTTATAACAACTAACAACATAAATCAAAATTGAAAATTTTAAATCTTATTTAAGTTTAAATTTTATGATCAAAGACCTTAGAAAATTAAAGTACTTTGTTGGTGTAGAAGTCTTAAAATTAAAATTACTGATCTTTGCTTGTCTCAAAGGAAATACTACCTTGAACTTCTTCATGAATTTCGCCTTCTTATGAGCAAACCAATGAGTACTCCTTTGGAAGCTTAAGCCAATGAGTACTCCTCTAGTATGAAAGCCAATGTAGTCTTAAACAATAAGCCCATTGAAAAGGACCCTTACATTACTAATGCCACTGAATATCAAAAACTAATTGGCAAACTTATATATCTGTCATTAACAAGACCTGACAGTTCTTACTCTGTTCAATGCTGAAGTCAATACATGCATGCCCTTTTACTCTCTCACTTTAAAGCTGCTTTGAGGGTGCTAAGATACCTCAAAGGATCTCCTTGAAAAGGTATAAATATATCAAAAGATGATGGGTTCAGACTAGATGTGTATGTTGATGCGGACTGGGGTAAGTGTCTATCCTCTCGAAAGTTGGTTTTTGTTTATTGTGTGTATTTATGTGGCTCTTTGATTTCTTGGAAAGGTAAATAATAGCCTACAGTATCTCGGTCCTCTACTAAATCAAAGCATCAAGCCATTGCAGTTGTCACATGTGAAATATTATGGCTTTTAAACTTGTTAAGAGATCTAGAAATTGATAATCTAATGCTTGTCCATCTTCATTGTGATAATAATGCAACCTTTCAAATTGTTGCCAACCCAGTTTTCCATGAACGTACCAAACACTTTGAAATAGACGTTCATATCGTAAGAGAAAAACTTTGTGCTAGTGTTATCAAACTTTCAAAAATCTCTTCTACAAATCAAATTTCTGACATATTCACTAAAGGCTTGGGTGTTGTTCAACATCATTCTTTATGTTCAAAATTAAAACTTCTTGATCTATTCCAGAATTAGATTGAGGGGGATATTAAAATATCAATCTAAATTTGGAAGTTATTTATTATTTATTATAATTGTTTTATGTTTTATGTTTGTTATATAGGCTACTTATAAATGGAAAGAAGAGGGGCTATTTTTTTCACCTATTAGACTAATCAACTTTGACATATGTTCATTTGTGAATGTGACATCTTTTAAATTGTTGCCTTGGCCGCCAGCAGAGATGAGGGTGTGGCAGTATGATTGCTTGAAATGTTTCTTGAAAAACTTGTAGTTTTCTTTATATATCCAGGAGTATAAAACAATTTCATAACATCTATCAATTGTATGAACCAATTTGTTACATTTTTCACATTTTAAGTTGGGATTTGGTCTTCAGTTAGTCCTTTTTCTTTATCATCAACTTGAGAAACAAAGGCCGAATTTTGAAGTTTAGAAGAAGAAGTGATATTATTTAAGAAGGCACCATATGAGATTCCTCTCTTAAGATAATTGCAAAATTAGATTTCAAATTAGGTAGGGGTCCCTTGTAAGGATATTGTTTCTAATTGGTAAATAAACTTCATCCAAACCCATTAAAATTTGCATAAGTTTTAACAACCGATTATGTTGTTGAAAATCTTTGGCTGCATAGCAATTGCAAGAGGGTAATTTAATCAAAGCATCAAATTGTTTCCACAAGGAGTTTAATTTGTGCTAGTATTTAGACAACGAGACCCCATTTTGACTTAGGGAATTTATTTGATAATGTAGATTAATGTAACATATCCATCAACCTTATCGTATGTTTCCTTAAGTTCTTGCCAAATGATTGAGGCATTTTTTGAAAAGATTTGACCCAAGTATAATTCCATGGTGAGACACCCCAATATACAAGTTAAAACCACTAAGTTACATCTGTCCCATTGTTTTGAAAGAATCTCATTTTCTTCAAGTTTTTCACACGTGCTGTTTATAAAACCAAGTTTAATTTTTGTTTCAAGAGCAAGTTCCGTAGCACATGCCTAAGTTTTGTAATTTTCGGTCCGTTTGAGTTTTATATTTATAAGGGGTGAACTACTAGTGTCACTAGCATGAAGATATAATGGGTCTCCAAAATCAAGTTTGCTAATAGAAAAAACATTTTCATCATAACTCATTTTAGTGAGCAAAAAAACACACAAGGGACAAGTCAAAGGTTTGTAGGTATCTATTCTTTATATAGAAAAACATAAACACGGGAAACAACTAGAAATTCTATATCATAGAAAATGCATAGAAAGAAGATGAGATAAGCATATAAGAAAGCTAGGCTACTAAGCCCTAAGCCAATCCCAACCAAAATATTAAAAATAATTATAAAAGTGGCAAAAGGAATAAAAAATAACAGGGTGTCTGTTTATAGACCAAAAACAACCTTGATTCAAGTTCAATTTCCTACAAACTGTGTATGTTAAAGAAGACTTACATAACCCTTGTAGACAGTAAATTCAGACTTACCACCTTTACAGGAAATGAAGAGCAAGACCACTTCAATAACTTGTTCTTTGCAGCGGAAGAGAATGATTAAGCTTTGTGTAAAAAAATTGATCTAACCTGATTAGACGAGAAGAACTAATACATTGTAATCTCAAATTATGTCAATTGGAACTGAGAACAGGTATCAATCAAGAAATTCTTGGATCTGTGACAATGGTTTGAAAAAAAAAACGATCAAAACCCTAGATGCAGAATAGGTTTTGTAAAGAAGATAATACCTGTATCAAGTCACCATGGCTCTCATACCATGAACAAAAAACTAAAATTATAAGTTTATTACCACCGAACACGTCAAAGATTGCAATCTTAAAGTAATCGACTACAGTCGGATGATTACAACCAATAAATGATAAAAGGAAGAAGAAGAATCAAATGATTACACCAATAAGAACCAAATGGTTCTTGTTCAAGAAGAAGGGGAAATCCCTAAACCAAGAAGCCCTTTTTGGGAGAGAAGAAGAGAGATTTTCTTGTGAGCTCGTTGCTTTCTTTGACTACAATAATAGGACTATTTATATACCATCAGCCTTTGATAATTCAGGCAACCAAAAATAGCCCTTCTTTCCATTTATAAGTAACCTATATACCAAAAATAAAACAATTAAAATAAATAATAAATAACTTCCAAATTTAGATTAATATTAATTTTAATAAAATGTGTCTTGAATTCTTATATTCTTAATTTGGAGGAAATGAGCTCCATGCCTATTTATAGGCATCTCCACCTCCCAATATAAAAAGTTTCTAAACTTTCCTTTCATACATAGAGCTTTCTATAATACTCTTTTAACTCTTTAGTATGTACATGTACCTTCTATAAAGTTCTAGAGTATTCTAGTATAATCTATAAAGGTCTATATATGACGTTTTAGAACATTCTACCATGTTCTATAAAGGTCTATGACCTTCCACATCTTTTAGCTCAAGGTATACATCAAAGTGTACTAGTAAATATGCATAACCTACATAGAACAATAATCTTTTAGCTCAAAAAGCCCTCAAAACAAGAGTAAAAACCACAAAATCCTCCTTTGTATAGAAAATTGGTTAAAAAGCTTATTTACCTCAAGGGGCGCTATTCAAGCAAATGTTCCTATTCTAAACTTGATGCAACTCCTTGATCCAAACCCTACATTAAAACTATCACACACATATGGAGAACAATTACAAGATTCTAGGTTCAATACAAAATTGTTGTGTAAGGTCATATACTTCAATATATATAATTAGGCCATATGTAGCTTCTGCCGCACAAACTTTAAGTCAATTTTCACAAAATCATACAAGTGTCACACACAAAAACATTATTTAGAATACTAAGGTACATTGACTTATGCCCTGGTCAAGGACATTTCAAACCTAAACAAACTCCACCCTCACAACCTTCCGCGCGTGATAGTGATTGCTTACCGTTCCAAAAGGTCCATGTTACAATATGTCATGTTTCTAGGGGCAAGTCATATTTTCTGGCAATCAAAGGAACAAACACTAGTCTTATTTCATAGTTACGAGTGCATGGCTTCAAATTCTGTCCACCTTACAAGAGCAAAACACATATATCTTCATTGTCAAATTGTAAGGGATAATAAAAGTGGAAACATTTTACCAGAATTCATTCCCTCACAAACTCAAACAGTAGATATTTTAACCAAAAGGCTAAAGACAACTTCAATGCAATTGTTTATCCAAGTTAGGCAATTGTAATCCTTACACAATGCCACAGGGGAGAAAGATACACATCACCAAATTTATCAATAGCGCATATTCTTACAACATAGTCTTTTACCATGTAGCAAAATGTGATCGAATTAGTTAATTACTTATGCTAGCTTCACTTTGCTTAGTTGAGCTTAAAACCTTCTACGCTCTTGTATATATACTTCATTTCTTGGTATGTAAAGTTAAATTTTATTACACTATAGAAAATTCCCAAGACTCTATATTCATCTACATTTTGTAAATACATATTACACAATAGCCATCTAAGAATATAATTAGCTTACTATATCGATACACCTGGGTGTTGTCACAAAAAGGGAAAAAATATATTAAAAAACAGGTGGATGATGTTCTTTATGTGTTTATAGTTTTTGTCGAGTATAAGAATGGAGTTCTTGTGAAAGCGATAGGGAAATGCAGTTGGCAACCAGATAAAAAGACAAAAATATTACTAGGGTTATGTGTAGTTGGTTGGAAGAAACAATGTTGTCAAACAACACTTGCTTGATATTCCAACGTTATGTACTAAGTTTTCCCTCAATTCTTTCTTCCTTTTTAAGCAAACCCTTCGTTTTAACAACCTCAAGCTTTTCCCTCCATTCTTTTAACTTTGGAGCTCCATCTCTCGTGTTTTGCAACCATGGTATGTCATCACCTCTCTCTCTCTCTCTCTCTCTCTCTCTCTCCCTGTGGTGTATCTATCTCTGTACATTCACTCTCTTTCGTATGTTAACTTGTCGATCCATGCATGCAGGGGGAGGAGAAATCAACCGCGAACTATAAGCTACTTAGTCGGTTCAGCTTCAAGTCGACTGATCGTAAGGGTGGCTTCAGAGCTTCGGGCTTCATCTATGGTAAATAGTGATTGTTACATTCTTATATATATGAGCCAAAATTAAAGTCTAAATTTCAGTTATATACTCAAACAGAAAGGATTATATAGCTACATTATCATTTTGAAGATATAGTAGTTTACAATTTTAGCCTCAAGTTCGTCATTAATTGAATGAGAACATTAAAGTGGCAATTAGTAAAGTAAAAGATAGCTAGCCGTAACTAACTATTAAGTAAAAGTTATACTGGCAGACTGCAATTTGTGACGAAAACTTGTGAGTCTCCATAAAATGAACACTTTTTATTTATCCAAATAAAGCACACATGTCTCTTCTATGCCATACCTTTTCTTGTTGTCACATTTATGAATAGCTTTAACTTTCCTAAACAGCACCAAAATGAAGGCGTGATTAACAGAAATTATACTAATAAAAGAGTCCAGATACCGTGGTTTTTAATCACATTTTCGTCAACTGATTGTAAAAAAGATCTTATATTTTAGCTATGGGAAGTGATTCTTCGAACGATTTTACATTTTACACGTACTATAACGAAAAAGATGATGTCATCAAATTGTGAAATTATATTCTAACACGTAATGTTATTGTCTCACCATGACTTATTAATGGTCACTTAAAGGCAACTTTCTTGTAGATCTGGTATTTTTGTCAAATCATTTTCAATTGCAAAAACATTTATTTATTATGAATATGAGAATATATAAACCAAAAGGTGCGAAGCCATGAACAACACAATATAGACCACTTGTAGTGCTGATAACGAGGATGTCTTGACGAGCATATCATAGGTGTCATTTAATGACACATCACCGTGGGTGTTTAGTCATCAACTCGTCATTGTTTGGCTTGTCATTTTGGTGACAACCTCGCAACCATTTCTTTTTTAAATTTTTTTAAACCAATGAAAATTTTTCAAAGCAATATAATGTAGGTCTAGTAATGGTAGTGACATTGATGTGGAGATTAGTCGTGATAATCATCACCAGACCTACTTAGTCGCGGGATAGTTTTAGGCCGGAAAAGATGATGTAGCAGTCAGTCATAACAGTCATGCATGTTATAACTATGAGTGGTCATAATTAGCTTTAATTGGCTTATCCACCGATCGAAACTACAATAATATTTACTTATAATAACCAGTTTAAATTTTGTTTTTATTAATTTTCAGGTTTGGTTGCATTGGAGAACATGGGATTCATATCAAATGTATTGATTATGTTCACATACTTCATGAAGGATTTGAGTTTTAACATCCCTGGTGCTGCAAACACAGTCACAAACTTCATGGGCACAACTTTCTTGCTCTCAATCGTTGGTGCTTTCATTTCCGACACTTACATCTCAAGGTTCCATACTGTTATGATCTTTGGAGTTGTGGAAATAGTGGTAAGCAAACAGAAAACCATCATAAACTTAATGATAAGTTTTTATGTTTTGCATGTAAAGAAGATAATTTAAAAGAATTGTGATATCAGGCTTTCATGATGATGACTATTCAAGCTCATGACACTAGTCTGCATCCAAAACCTTGTGGTGGTAAGGAAAACTGCATGGAAGGGGGGATTGGGATAATGTTCTACACCTCACTAGCATTGTTAGCCTTAGGGTCAGGTGGTGTTAGAGGTGCTCTAGCAGCCTTTGGTGCAGACCAATTTGATATCAGCAAACCAAAAGGACTCAAGGCCCAAGGAAGCTATTTCAACTGGCTTTTACTTAGCACCACCTTGGGTGCCGCTGTGGGGGTGACCGGATTTGTATGGGTTAGCACCAATCATGGCTGGTGGTGGGGTTTTTTCTTAGCCACCATAGGTAGCTTCTTGGGGTTCAGTTTATTTCTACTTGGGAAGCCATTCTACAATATTCAAATTCCATATGACAGCCCCTTCCTTAGTATTTCTCGGGTATTCTCTCTCTCTCTCCCTCACTCTCGATCTCATTCTCGATAAGTAGATCTTTCATAAAAGATCTTGAGGGGGCTACCTCTCTCCTTATCCATCTCTCTTTTATATAATAATTGAGAATGCTCTCTTAAAGATTTTTTTTTATGTTCAAAACAGGTAATAGTAGTAGCTTTTAACAACAGAAAGTTAAAGCTCCCAGAGAATGCTGAAGAGTTACATGAGAATAAAACAAATAAGACATGGGTTGGTAAAAAACTCACTCGTACAAGACAATTCACGTACGTATTACTACATTCCAAAAGTGAATTTGAAATCATTTCCTAATATTTTGATTAAAAAGCTAGTTGCAACTTTCTATGAATAGAGCTGTCTAACAAAACTGAATCTTGCTGTTATTGATATGATCTTGTGCAGATGGTTGGACAAGGCAGCAGTTGTGCCAAGTACTTCAATACCAAGTGAGCTTGGACCATGGGAAATATGCACTGTGACACAAGTTGAAGAAGTTAAGATCATAATAAGGATGCTCCCCATCATACTGAGTACAGTAGTTTTGAACACATGCTTAGCCCAGTTACAAACATTCTCACAAGCCCAAGGCAACTTTATGAACAGAAAGCTTGGCAAACTTGAATTCCCCGCAGGCTCAATTCCTGTAATTCCACTTGTCTTCATGTCCATCCTCCTTCCTGTTTATGAGTTAGTCTTTGTACCTTTTGCGCGAAAATTCACCAAACATCCTCAAGGCATTACTCAACTCCAAAGGGTTGGGGTCGGGCTTGTTTTATCAGCAATTTCGATGGCAGTTGCAGGCATTGTGGAAGTAAAGAGGAGAAACCAATCAAGAATAAATCCACTTGAGCCTATTAGTCTGTTTTGGCTCTCATTTCAGTATGGTATTTTCGGCATTGCAGATATGTTCTCATTAGTGGGATTGCTTGAGTTCTTCTACAAAGAGGCTCCTGTAGGAATGAGGTCTCTTGCCACTTCCTTCACATGGATATCTATGTCCCTTGGTTACTTCTTAAGTAGTGTTTTGGTGGATATTGTGAATGATGTTACAAAGAAAGTGTCCCCGAGCAAAAAAGGTTGGATTAATGGTCTCATTCTAGACAACAACAATTTGAATTTGTTTTATTATTTACTGGCCATTTTGAGCTTGATAAATTTCGCAATTTACTTGCTTTCGGCCTCATTGTACAAGTATAAAAAGGAAGAAGATGGCATATTGTTGACAGAAATGGCTTCCACAACTACTAGTATTGCCATGGTTAGTGCAAGTGAAGATGAACTCCAAAAGAGCAAAACTCAAGTCGACAACGCAGAAGCTCAAACGACTGATGAGCCAAAATGATAATGTTAGGATTTGATCAAGAACATGAAGCTCCTCCACAGATATAAATGCCGACTCCTGAAGGGCCTTAACAAGGTAGATAACTGATTCGAGTTCGCTTGATGCTTCTATCAATCCCTTGTTCTCTTTTTGTATTTCGTTTTTTGCTTATGTTTTAGTAATTTTTGTTCTGGTGGATTGTTTCAAGTTCTTGAGGGATGCCTCAATATTGTTTCTTTTTTATTTTTGCTTATGTTTTACAAATTGTTTGTTGTATTCTCAAACAATCCACCCTAACAGTCCACCCATATCCGCCTTTACTGTGCTTTTGTGGGTTTATTTAGATAATTTTAATCCTGCATACATAAATGTATGCATCATTTGGTCGTCAAGATCTTTAATTGTATGCTACATATTCATATTTATGGATTTTTATGTCATAACTCTATGCTATTAATCAACACACATATCAATGGACTATTGGACTATGGTTTAACTATATAAGTGTTAAATAAAATCAAGTTTACTTCGTAACCTACAAGATAAACTTTAAAATAACCAAACGATTTTAAATTTGGTTACTATTTTTAGGTGAACTAGAAGTATCTATAAAGTTATTAAAACAACAATTAAAACTTAATTACTGTTATATAAAATTCAGCCTTTTAAAAATATATTACTGGAATGTTGAAATGTACAACATAAATGCATTAACTTCAAGAAGTACATTAGAAGGGAATTACGAATTTTGACATTTTGATATGTTAATAAGTTACACTGTATTATAAATTATAAATTATTCCATTGACATGCAACCTATGGTATTTACATTAATTGGAATATTTATATATGGTAATTAATAACCGTTAGACCATCCCACATAAGTTATATTGTTTTACAATAGTACGGTAGCTTTTTTTAATTGGTCTAACAGATTTTCGTAGAAAATAATTTTAGATAACTAAAGACAATTAAATATAGAATTAACAAAAGGTAAAGAAAGTCTCATTAGCCGAGTTTTTGAATATTAATAAGGTAGAGAAATGTTTAATATAGTCCTAATTTAATTTATATTTTTAAGGGACAATTTATAGCTATTAGATTTTAAGATTCGATTGTACATATTCAATTTTAGATTATAATTAAAATTGATATATTTGTATAAAAAGGGCATTTATGACTTTTTAACTATTAGTCCTCACTTTCTCTTTCCTCTAATTTATTTAAAATTAATTATCTCACAAACCGTTAATCGTTAGACGAAACGAATTATAGCGTTGCGATCCTTGTGTTCCCCTCTTTTATTAGAGAGGTCACTTGATATATTTTCGACAAAAAATTTTTTTCTCATTTTGTTAGATTGGATTTAAATTTTATTAAAGTATAATCACATGTAATTCATAGAGGTGTGATCAATATAGTCTTTATAAAATTATAGTTTGGTGTTTGATAATCCGGCAAAGTTCTATGGTTTAGTAACAAAAAATCAACAATTGAAAGTGATTCTAAGTTATTAGTTGTTTCATAAGATATGTGATTATCTATATCTTATACATGCACATAATTATAGGTGATTAGATTAAATGTAGCATTTTTATGTCACATATTTGACAGAATCAATCACATGTGATTGCGTATTCAATCACATGTGATTTTGTATAGAATCACATATGATTGAATACCAAAAACATAAGATTTGGTATTCAATCACATGTGATTTTGTACAGAATCACACGAGAGTTTGTACAGATTCAAATGTGAATGAATACCAAAAAACATGAGATTTGGTATTCAATCATATATGAGTGCATAGAGGATTGTTCAAACGAGAACCATTATTATTACGAGAACCAATATAAAAGACATCGAATTCGAAGGAGAACACATCTAGACCTTTGATAGAGGGGATAGGGTGTTGCTAGTACACAATATATGCATTCATGAGTAGACAATGCAATTGGATTGGGTGAAATTGAATATGTACATACATGTATAAACGGTTTTAAGCAAACGTTGATTTATTTAAGCAAACATTCAAAATTAATAAACGTTAAATGATATACAATTTAAGAAGATAAAAAAATTAATAAAACAAGACATTGAATATTGTTATAAATCACATGTGATTATACATTAATAAAATTTAAGTCCAACCTAAAAAAATGAAAAAAAAAAGTTTGTTAAAAGTATATCAAGAGACCTCTCTAATAAAAGAGGGGAACACGAGGATCGCAACGGTATAATTGGTTTCGTCTAACGACTACCGGTTTGTGAGATAATTAATTTTAAATAGATTAGAGGAAAGAGAAAGTGGAGACCAATATGCAAAAAGTCAGAATTGGTATTCCTTAAATCAATTTTAATTATTATCTAAAATTAAATTTAGACTATTACTCTTGAAATCTAATAGTTAAAAATTGTCCTTCATGACTATGCTTTTATTAAGGGCTATATTGAACAAAATTATAATAAGATAATAAGGTAATTTTCAGTTCATTTTCATGTTCGATATTTTTATCTGTTTAATAATTAGATAAAAGAATGCAAGAATAAAAACTTTGATATTTTTCCAAAACCAAGTTTCATATATATATATATATATATATATATATATATATATATATATATAAAATAAGGTTTATTTAAAAATCGTTTTTATTATTAGAACCGATAACCATTATGGATTATTAATTATTATCATGTCTTAATTAATTAAATAAAATAGAAAATGGCATATTTATAATATAAAAAAATTGTTTGGCGGCTGTGCGCTGATTTTACAATAACTTTAACTTTGTTTTCTTTTATACTTGTAGTAATTAAGCTGCCTTATTTTTTTACTTTGTTTTTTTTTCAATTTTTTTCCTTTTTTATAGATAACAAATAATATATTTTTATTTCTTTTTTCTTTTCTTTTCTTTTTTTTTCTTTACTTCTTTCTTTGTTTATTAATCACAATTTGTTTTTCCTGAAAGTGAATAAAACTAACTATGAATAAAATCAAAGTGCGGAAATAGTTTTAACGCAACGAACACACGAAAGTTTTTAAAATAAGATTATATTAATAACTAAACTTCAAAGGGTTCACAAGAACAAACTTGAGCACCGAGTACAAACTAAACAAGAACAAACTTGAATACAAATTAGCGAACAAACGCTTAACCTTTACTCGTTAATCGAGCAGGTATTTATAAGCTAAGTAAACTAATCCTGACCATCTAATTTATTTACACGTGTACCGTTCTACACTTAATTAGGAACATAAAACAAGATTGCCGTTTCGAGCTCCTTCAGAATGCGCAGATCGTGCACTTTACATAACAGGAAGATCCTGGTTATCAAATGTATATTCAGTTCAGAAGACCCTTGATGACTGAAGACAAACTTCAGTTGACGTTCACTTCAGAACTAATCTTCAGATGAACTACAGGCTTCTTTCTTCAGATGCCGTCAGAACAGTTTACAAAAGAATGATATATTACACCTTCAGTCGCTTTCTTCGAAAGCTTCTTCAGGAATGGAATATATACAAATAAAAGGTCTAACAATCTCCCCCTATTTGTTTATAATCCATGACTATGTACAAAATGAATAAAGAATAGAAAGAATAAAGAATTACTATTCTACAAATCAGGTTTGAACTCTTCAGGAGAGGATTCCTTTGGAGCTTTGAGCTTTAACTGCTTCAAGTATTCCACCAAAATGTCTTTGACACTTGGATCTTTATTGTCTATGAAGTATCGAAGGGATCTCAGATGAAGCCAGTCAGCTTTGGCGAAGTCTGAAACTCTCTGAAAACGAATCTTGTCATAAGCATCAAGAAAATAAAATCCCCTCGGATTCAAGAGAACTTTACCCACTTCAGGAATGAGACCAGGAGGCAACATGGTGTCGAAGCCTTTGCAATTTGGAAGCTCTCCAATAGATATCAGCTCCAAAATTTGTTGCTAAGATTTCTTGAGAGTAAGCCTCCTTCTCTGAAACTTTAACTTTTCAGCTCAAGTGGGTTTCTCTTTCTGTGGCATAACAGTTGCATCAGATCTTCTCTTCTTTACTTCCTCCTCGTAATATTCAATAACTTTGGTGATCTCTCGTTGAATGAACTTGACATCATCAGTCTGCTTTTGTTTTGATAAACAAGCAACTATTTCGTTCCATTCAGACACAACATAGTTGAGTTGAACATCTTTGACAGATTGTATGCCGAAGATAGGAAGATTTTTGCGCTGAACTGTCAGAAAGGTTTCATTATTCACTTTCTTCAGCTTGATAGCAGTGATTTTATAAGGATGCCTTCTTTGATGTTGAGAGCTTAGCCACTTTTCTGCCTTTTGTTCCATGATTCTTTTCTTTTCCTCAATTAAAGCTTTTTCGGCTTCAATGTCTGCATGAATCTGTTTTTGAAGATCGAAAGGATCTACATCAATTTTGTTGGCAGCAAGCTCTTCGAGTGCAACTTTTTCTGCTTCTATTCTGCCAAGTTAATCAGCCACTTTCAAGTCTTTTATTCTTGGATTTTCGTCATCTGAGTCACTTAAATCATATATACCTTTACTCATCTTATCATCCGAAGAGACTATCACCATTTTTCCTTTACCTTTGTCAGCTTGGCTTGGCTGACCACTGGATGAAGGAGCAGCTGATTGAATGGGAATCTGAGAGGCTTTAGCTTCAGTAATTATTTGCTGACATTCAGCTCCATCAAGTTCTGATCTGAACAGATCAGCTTCAGCTTTTCTTTGATCAAGGAGACTTTTGAGCTCCCCCTCAGCAAGTGCCTTAGCTTCCTCAGCTTTGGCTAATTTGGCCTCGAAGTCGATCAAGGCTTTATTCTTGTCTTCTTCAGTGGCTTTGAGGTGTGCCACTTCTTCTTCCAATCTTTGTAGGTATTCAACACGTGAATACTTTTTATCCCATTTGATTATTTTCCGATCGGCGGTGGCCTTCCTTCTTATGATCTGACAGATTTTGAACTGTCTTCTTATTTTCTCCCCCTTAAAAGCTGCAGAGATTCCTGAAGCTTCTACCGAGTGAGACAAGGCCGAAATCTCCCTTGAAAGTCCAGAGAAGGAGGGAGCAAAAAAATCTTGCAACTGACGAGTTGCACTTTCAGAAAGATTGACAGCATGGATGTTGTCAACCTTGGAGGAAAGGGAATTTACAGTGGTGGAGAGAGAAGAGAGTTGAGTGTTCAGCTTAGAAAACTCAAGAGTGGTGGAATCAGCTATTGTTTTGATGAGATGGTGAAGGGTCTTATACATCTCATGAAAAATCAGATTTTTACGATCAATGGTTTTGGTGAGGGTGGTGAACTGAGTGTTGATAGAGTCAACAAGAGACTTTAGCTCAGATTCAAGCTTCGCTTGATTATTGGCTACACACTGACCCTGAAAGGTATTGGTCTTAACCGAATTAGACACAGAAAGAACGAGTTCAAATAGACATTCCAAAGAGGAAGCAATGTCTATTGAAGGCTCAGAGGTTTGAGAATGTACAGACTTGGGGGATTGAAGAAAATCAAAAGCATCACTGTCATCAAAAGGATTGACAGTTGTATCAGAAGAAGGAATGTTAAACAAGGTGTTTAGGAGAGATGGGGAGGCCATAGCACCAGGAGGAGTGACTGATGCATCAGGGGCTTGAGGCTCATTTGCTTCAGTTACAGTCTGGTTTAAGACTGTGTCTTCATTAGCATTAGGAATCTCGACTGAAGGAGGTTGAACTTCAGTGTCAGTGATGAGGGAAGGTTGGGCATCACTCTCAGTTTGGTGTGAATCTGATAAATCATCTGCCCTGGTAGAATCCATAGTGTCAATGGGGATTTCTGACACATCAAGGGATTTGGGTGCAGTCTCATCTTCAAGGTGAACTAAAGATTCATTAACTTGTTGGACCTCCGAAACTAAGGGAATAGTAGTCTCATCATTGGTGATAGGCTGAGCATTAGTGTCAGCCGGTTTGGGTGCTGACTCATCATGTGCTTGGTCAATATCCATAGTCTCAGTTGGGTTTACTGATACATTAAGGGACAGAGGGGGAAGTTCAGCAGAGACAGGAATGGATGTTCCCTGTTCTGGTGGTACCTGAGTTGCAGTAGGTTTGCTGGCAGACTCAATGGTGGGTAAAGAAGAAGTCTCGGGTGACTGGTGTTTCTCAGTGTCCTGAACTTGTGATTGTAGAGGAGGGACTTCAGGAACAACTTGGTTTTTTGCTGTCTCTTCATCGGTCAAACTGGGTTTAAAGACTTTAAGTAAAGCAGATCTTACATGAACCGCGTCTGTGGAGGTGGATGATTGAAGCTGAGTTTTGCGAAGAATCAGCGGGGTATCGTCAGGCGAATCCTTACTTGAAGCATAGTGAGATATGATGGGACTGGAGGGCATGGTGGGTTTGTGGCGTTTAGAGAGTGATCATAGCGGGTGAGTAGTAGTTGGTTGTTTAGAGGTGGATTTGGGTATGGCAGAAGGGTTGGTGGATGGCTTACATGTGGTGGTCATTAGCTTCCTTTTCTTTGTCTTTGATGGAGAAGACTGAGGGATTTGTGGTTGAGGTTTAGAAGGGGCAACTTCAGAGGATAGACCTGAATATGGTGGTGGAATGGCAGGAGATGGCTTCAGCGAGACTATTACGAGCATTGGAGCAGTCAGTGCTGGGTTGAAGGCAGATGAGGAACCAGTCCATACTGAACCCGGTAGGGAAGGAGATGGAAGTAGAACCGAAGCAGAGTTGTATGCTTCAGGTGTTAACAGCGAGTAGATAACCAATGAAACAAACCTTGGAAAAGGGATATGTTGAGACCTAGTTTTTGCTGTCAGTGAGACCACAAGACTCTCCATGATAAGTTCAGCGAAGTCAATGTTATGACCATGGATAATGGCATAGGCCATCTTCAGAACAGCTTCATTGACTTGGTCAAGACCACCAGTTTTGCTCGTCATACAGAAATTCAGATGAGCAATCAGACAGTTCCACTCCTTTGGAAGACGAGTGCGAACCATAGAGTTACCTTTGACCTTGTGCTCATCAGCATATTGAAAGAAGGAGAAGAGCAGCTCCTTAGCATTAGCAGTGAATGAGGTGAGTTCCCGGCGAGGAAGATGAAGAACAGATGCAAGAAACTTCGTGGTGATTTCAGCAAACTTGCTACCAGAGAGCATACTGAAGTGAATACTTTGGCCGGAGGTTTTGGGTTTGATGACTTCAGCGGTCATCCAGAACTCACAGAGGTGTTCTTCAAACATTTGAACCTTTGCAGAGAGAGCAAAGTTCAATGGGCAGTTGCGAAGATAGGTCATGATTTGATGAAGTGGTGAAGAAGATGAAGGGATGGCTAGGTCAGCGGCGAAGTTGTTGTCTTTGAAACAGATGGATTCCAGTGGGATTTTGGGGACAACATCAGAAGGAAGGTTGACCTTTGCGGAGGCAATTTTGGGGGCCATTGATTCAAGCACAAGAGTTGATTTTGCTTTTGAAGAAGGGAGATCGCCGGAGAAGATGAGTTGCAGGTAAAGAACTTGAAGAGGCGATATTGGGTTTTAAAGGGGTTTCAACTGAATCAATCTTGGCGGTTGAATAAATCTAGGGTGAAAATAAGCACGTGAAGCCGGAAATTACGCAAGCATAACTTTTGTGATGTCAAACAGTTATTGGGTAAACTAATTTATCCCAGAGTTATCTTGGAACTAGCTATACTTCAACAACACACCATTAGCAGGAAGATAAGAATTTTACAATACAAAGGAACAAAAATTATCCAAACTTTGCATTCGAAATTTTTATCTAAATAAACAAACGAAATGAGAAAAAAAAAGAAGAACACAATGCCAATAAGAATAATAGTCAAGCTTGGAAATTTCTAATACCATATCTGAACAAAAGATTACATGATGTTAATCATAAGTTACATAGACTGACAAAAGAAAAATTACATCATGTTTATGATAACACAAAGATTTGAGATGAAACTTCAATCCCAATCCCTTCATCAGGGATGCGTACTGTGATGACATAGCATACTGGGAAGAAAACGAAGGTAATTGTGAATTCCATGAGTTGTTGAGAAAGTGAAAGATTTTCGTTGAATCGGATTTTGATTTGCAGAAGATGAAAAAGGAAAGAAAATATTTGGATGTTTATAAATAAATTTACTCATGATTACGCTTTAGAGATGATTTGACAGTCAGAGAGAGGCAGGGTAAAAGTAATTATTCAAGCTTAGCTATTAGGGTGGCTGGCATTAAATGTGATAAGAAAGAATGAACAGTAACAATCAAACTTACCTGAAATAGCTATATTATGGAAGTTTAGCATTCCTATTTCTGTAATCAGCTGATTGAACCGGTTTTCATCTAAGGCTTTTGTGAAGATGTCAGCCAGCTGATGTTCAGTGGAGATGAAGCGAAGCTCAATTTCATTTTTGGCTATATGATCGCGAATAAAGTGATGACGAACATCAATGTGCATTGTGCGAGAATGAAGCACTGGATTATTGGAGATGACAATAGCACTTGTGTTATCACAATAGATAGGAGTGCGCTAAAATGTATTCAGCTTCAGCGGTGGATAGAGAAATGGAGTTCTGTTTCTTGCTTTGCCAACTCACTAGTTTTCCACCTAGTAACTGACACCCACCGGTGGTACTCTTCCTATCAATCTGACATCCGGCATAGTCTGAATCTGAAAATCCAATTAACTCAAAGCCGGAGTCTCTAGAGTACCATAGCCCAAGTTCAGGAGTACCTTTCAGGTATCTAAAAATACGTCTGACAGCCGTCAGATTTGATTCTTTTGGGTTCGCCTGAAATATTGCACAAAGACATGTAGAGAACATAATATTAGGGCGACTGGCTGTCGGATATAGTAAGGATCCTATCATCCCTCTTAAGGTAGGAAGACCAACTGATTTCCCGTTCGGATCTGCAGTAAGCTTGGTCTTTGGAACAATGGGAGTCTTCATTGGGGAAGAGTCTAAGAAGTGGAATTTCTTGAGTAAGTCTTTGACGTATTTACCTTGATTAATAAAGATACCTTGGTCAGAGTGCTTTATCTGAAGCCCAAGGAAGAAATTCAGTTCTCCCATCATGCTCATTTTGAACTTTTCTGACATTATTTTCTCAAATTTCTTGCATAAGCGATTGTCAGTAGAGCCAAATATGATATCATCGACATAGATTTGAACTAGAATGAGTTCACCTTTTTCTCTACATTGAAATAGAGTTTTATCGATGTTTCCTCTCTGAAATCCATTTTTCAGAAGATGAGTGGACAAAGTATCATACAGGAACGTGGAGCCTGTTTCAGTCCATAAAGGGCTTTGTCGAGCTTATAAACGTGGTGTGGAAACTTGGGATTTTCGAATCCATGGGGTTGCTGAACAAATACTTCTTCTTGGAGTTCCCCATTCAGAAAGGCGCTTTTGACGTCCATCTGAAAGACCTTGAATCCCTTGAAGGCTGCAAAGGCTAAGAACATACGTATTGCCTCCAAACGAGTAACATGAGCAAACGTTTCATCATAATCTATTCCTTCCTCTTGACAGTAGCCTTTTGCAACTAGTCTAGCTTTATTTCGCACAACTGACCCAGTTTCATCACGTTTGTTCCTGAAGACCCATTTTGTGCCAATAATAGACTTGTCTTCAGGTGGGTCAATCAGCGTCCACACTTTGTTCCTTTCAAATTTATTAAGCTCATCTTGCATAGTGACCACCCAGTTAGGATCCTTCAGAGCTTCATCGACTTTCTTTGGCTCGACTTGTGATATAAATTCAGAGAACATGCAGAAAGCAGACATGGTTGCATTTCGGGTTTGCACACCAGTGTTTGGATCACCAATTACATTAGTGATGGGATGAGCTCGAGTCCATTTTGTGACCCTTTGTGGTTGATCCTGTTGTTGATCAGCAGAGGGACTATTTATTTCCAAGAGATCTTCAGTGACCTGATTCACATTAACAGAAACAATATTATTGTCATTATTTACCTCCTGAGAGTAGTCATCCAAATCATCATTAAATGACTCTTGTAGAAGAGCATCAAATTCATCGGAAACAATTTGATCAGTATGATTGGAGGTTGACTCTGCATTGAATTCATCAAAGGTAACATTTATTGTTTCAACCACAGAGTTCTTTTTGGGAAGAAAAACTCGATATGCTTTAGAGATATCATAATAGCCTAAGAACACTCCTTGTTCTCCTTTAGGATCAAACTTGCTTTTCTGATCTTTGGTGTTCAGGATGAAGCATGTACTTCCAAAGACTTTGAAGTATCCAACATTGGGTGACTTCAGATAGAGTAACTCGTAGGGAGTTTTGCTGTGGCGCTTCACAATAATAGACCTGTTCTGTGTATAGTAAGTAGCATTAACAGCTTCAGCCCAGAAATGGCCTTTCAGAGATGCTTCAGCTAGCATCGTTGTGGCTACTTCTATCAGGGTCCTATTCCTTATTTCAGCGACCCCATTTTGTTGAGGGGTATATGGAGCTGAAAAGTTTTGGATGATGCCATTTTCATCACAAAAGTCTTGGAGGGTGGAGTTTCTGAACTCTGTCCCATGATCACTGCGGAGTTGTTTAACATGTGTGTCAAACTGTCTTTGAACACGACGAATAAAGCTCATCAGAACTTCAGCAGTATCACTTTTGTTACGCAAGAAGAATACCCATGTGAACTTGGTGTATTCATCAACTACCATCAGAGTATACTTCTTGCCTCCCATGCTTGGAGAGCTGACAGGACCAAAGAGATCCATATGTAAGAGATGAAAGGCGGAGTTAACTTGGTTGCAATGTTTTGATTTGAAAACCGACTTCTTTTGCTTTCCTTTCTCACACGCATGACACAGCTTGTCTTTCTAAAACCGAACTGACAGTAGACCTCTGGTAAGCTTAAGCTTAGAGAGTTTGCTGATATTTTTGAAGTTGAGATGAGATAGCTTTTTGTGCCATAACCAGTTAACTTTTGAATCAACTTCAGAAAAGAAGCAGGCATCTCTTTCAGAAGTGGCAGAGTTGAAATCGACAACATACATGTTACCCTGCCTTTTTTGCTTGTAAGACTTCTTTTCCTTTCTTATTAAAGATTGAACCTTTGGTCTTCTTAAAATGCACTTCATAATCTGCATCACACAGCTGACTGATGCTGATCAGATTGTGTTCAAGTCCTGTCACATGGGAAACATTCTTGATGTTGACTGAGCCTTGGTTGAGATAACCATAGCCATCAGTTTTTCCACATTTTCCTCAACCAAAAGTAACCTTGGGGCCATTTGCTTCTTGAACCCCATTCAGTAGGGACTTACATCCGGTCATATGCCTTGAGCATCCACTGTCAAGGTACCAAATGTTATCATGTTGACTGCCCTACATAGATAATCGAGGAGATTAGTTCATTTGAAGAGCCCAAACTTTACTGGGATCTAAGACACACTTCTTAGAAGAGCAACTCGAGATCTTCTTTTCATTAGAACAAGAAGTAGCTTCATGACCTCTTACTCCACATTTATAACATTTACGAGTGGATTTTGAATTCTTTGCCTTAATCTTTTTATTTTTCTTCTCTTTTTCACCGATTAATTTTAAAACTATGAAAAGATAATCCTTAACTTCTTTGAGTTTGGATACGGGCAAAGCAAAGGTTTCATCATTATTTTTGGTTTTGGAGGATTTTGAATTTTCAGCTTTGGACGGTAAGATCTCAACTGATGATTCTTCAGTTGAAGAAACCATGGGAATAATAATGTCGTAGAAGACACTGGCTTCAGGAAGAAAGCTTGAGTTGGATGACTCAGCTATTTTGATTTCAAAAGATATTTCACTAACTGAATCAGTACAGGTTTCAGTCACGACTATAGGTTGGGTTTCAGTTGGGGTTACAGAAATAACTTCAGGAAGGGTTTCGGTAGGACTTGATGTAATGGGTATTTCAGTGATTGGTTCAGTAGTTTCATTGGCAGGAGTATCATACTCAGTAGGAAGTTGAAGATTTCTAATTTCAGAATTGTTCTTTCAGAAAAGCTTGGATTAACAACTTCAAATTTGGTAAATCTCTTTTTGAGCAAATTTTGATTTCCAATGTCATTAAAAATCATTTCATCGACATTTTTACACTTTTTGCTGAAATCAGCAACTTGTTTAATGTGTCCTATGCCCACTCTTTCTCTTTGAATAACCATCCGATGGTTGATACTCTCAAATGCTAGTTTATTTGGACTCAACCAAAGATCAATAATCAACTGACGATCTTTCACTTTTTCGTTAGAGTCTTGCAAATCTATTTTCACATTCTTGAGTTCATTTGTTAAAAATTAGAGATGATTCTTTAAGGCATAAGGCTCTTGAAGAAATTGCTCATTTTCTTTTTCGATGACATTTATATCAGAGGTGAGCTTGGTGATAGTTTGTTTAGATTTGTTTTGATTGTTATGTGCAATTGTCAGATCAGAACACAAATAAGCAAACGTATCATCCTTCTCATTCATTGAATAATCTTTGAAATTTGATACCTTATGGTGGGGTTCCATCCTTCTGCTGAGCTAAGTTTCTCAGCTTCAGCCAGATCTTTGCTGAACTTGCTTTTAGTAGCCATCAAACACATTTCAGGATGTGTAGTTCCAAGGATTTCTTCAGCCACCAGACATTTACCTCTGACTTCATTTTCTTCTTCTTCATCTGAAGATGTTTCTGAATCAGTGCAGCCCAGGTCATCAGCTATCATCGCCTTGTCCTTCTTCCTTTCATTTGAGGCTTTGAGGGCTTTATATTTAGCTTTATACTTATCAGCCTTAGAAGGAAACCCTTTCTTAGGATTTGAGGAGGTTTCCTTCACATAGCAGTCGGCTGCATAATGACCAGGCTTCCCACACTTGAAGCATTCATTCTTGGACCCTTCAGATGAGCCTTTTTTCTCTGAAGAGAACTTCTTATCAAATCTTCTCTTCCCATCAGACTTGAACTTTTGAAACTTTTTGTAATTTTTCATGATGAAGGATTTTTCGGTACCTTCATCATCAGACCTTTCCTCCTCCTCAGCTTCATTAACCTGAGACTCATCGTCAAAATCAGAGTCCTCAGTTTGCTTGTACTTGGCTCTTTGAGGATTTTCAGCAACAAGGGCCAGAGTTTTCTTGAAGGCCTTCTGCAGATCAGTTTTCTGAATGCGAGTCTGTTCATCATTCAGCATGATTCCATATAACTTATGAATGTTCATGTCCCTGAGCATATTATTGGCTCTCAGGATCATGCACATGGTGTCCCATTCAGATGGGATGGAACCCAGAAATCTGTTTACTATTTGGATTTGCTCTCTGACAACTCCAACTTCAGTCATGTCGTTCAGTAGACATGTGAACCTTGTGTAGACCTCAGTGAGAGACTCTGAGTCTTTAGCACAAAAACTTTCATACTTGCGTATGATGTTAGTCTTCTTGTTCTCACGAACTTCAATAGCTCCTTCGAACGATATGCAGATGCTCTCCCACATATCCTTTGCTGTTTTCAGATTACAAACAGTATGAAATATTTCGTTAGGTAATGCAATGACTATACTGCTTCGTATCTTAGCATCAAGACCCACAAACTTCTCCTCTTCCTCTGTCCATTGAGATCTTGGTTTATGACGAGAGGGAATGGAGGTTTCAGCAGAACCAGTCTCCATGGAGATGGTTTGAGGAACATAAGGACCTTCCTCCAAAACAACAAGTGAATTGCAGTCAAGATTTTCTAAATACAAAAGCATTCTATTTTTCCAACTGGAAAAATGTTCGATTGAAAACTTTGGTGGTTTGGCAGAGGAGCCATTATCGATGTAATCAAACTTCGACATGTTGCACAGATCACTAATTTATAGATAAAATTAGAACCTGCTCTAATACTAATTGTTTTTCCCGAAAGTGAATAAAACTAACTATGAATAAAATCAAAGTGCGGAAATAGTTTAAACGCAACGAACACACGAAAGTTTTCAAAGTAAGATTATATTAATAACCAAACTTCAAAGAGTGCACAAGAACAAACTTGAGCACCGAGTACAAACTAAACAAGAACACACTTGAATACAAATTAGCGAACAAACGCTTAACCTTTACTCGTTAATCGAGCAGGTATTTATAGGCTAAGTAAACTAATCCTGACCATCTAATTTATTTACACGTGTACCGTTCTACACTTAATTAGGAACAGAAAACAAGATTGCCGTTTCGAGCTCCATCAGAATGCGCAGATCGTGCACTTTACATAACAGGAAGATCCTGGTTATCAAATGTATCTTCAGTTCAGAAGACCCTTGATGACTGAAGACAAACTTCAGTTGACGTTCACTTCAGAACTAATCTTCAGATGAACTACGGGCTTCTTTCTTCAGATGTCGTCAGAACAGTTTACAAAAGAATGATATATTACACCTTCAGTCGCTTTCTTCGAAAGCTTCTTCAGGAATGGAATATATACAAATAAAAGGACTAACACAATTATTTATACTTTCTTGATCTTTTTTTAGTTACATATTAAGTACTTGTATCCCATAATTTCTTTTAAATTTTTTTTGAGTTGGCAATGAGTTTAACTAAACCAACTTTGAGTTACACATGTACTAGAGTTATAAATGAACCGAACAAACATGAATGGTGACTTGTTCGTGTTCGTTCGTTTAACTTTAGCTAGAAAAAAAATAACACGAATAGATAAATGAACAAATATTTGTGTTCATGTTCGTTTGTTTAACTTTATCCGAACATAAACTAACGCAAACGAACAAACACATATACAATTATAATACAAACCTAACATTATTAAATTTAAACGAACACTAAGTACGTGTGTATAGACATGTGTGTGAGAGAGAGTGCGTAGGTATCTATATGTATATACATATATATATATATATATATGTACACGCACGTATATGTACATACATATAAACGAACATAAACAAACGGATAAACGAAAGTTTACGAACATAAATGAACGAACAAGAGTCATTATTTGTGTTCGTTCATTTAACTAAATGAACAAATATTTTTGTTCGTGTTTGTCAGTCTCATGTTTAGAATAGTTAGATTTGATTAGACAAACCATAATTATGTATAGATGATAGGGTAAATATTAGGAATTATGTAAGTCTGTTATAGACTGACTAGTCAGCTTAGGCCGAGTAGTCAGCGTATAAACAGATATAGAGTTTTCTATGTAAGTACTAGATAGCTCAGTGACTTCTAAGCTGAGATAGGTTTCAAGAATGAAGACTTGAAGATTTGAAGATCCAAGAACTCAGCTTGATAACATCAAGACTGAGTAAGTCAGCTCAGCGCCAGAAGTCAGTTCAAGAATTTAAGTAAGTTTTAAATTATGTTATAAACTCTCGATATCTACGACATTTAAATTAGGATATCTGAACCTAATTTAAACTATCTATTAGTTAGATAGAGATCTCAAACAAAATTAATTAGATATGTTCTAATTAAGGAGTTTGTTCGTCATACTTGATACGCGTGTGTTGCGATAACTTTGCGAGTTCAAAGTTCGAGAGAGTTTTCCAGAGTTCTTGTTAATCAGTTTTAACAAGGAGTTCGATCATCAATTAGTTTGTGATACAAGAGTGTTTAAGAGAGAGTTGAGTTTATAATCAGTGTAACATCAAATCATCCTATTGATTTGATTAGAAAGTGATATTGTAATATCTTGATTGATTATTGAATATATTCTTATTGAATTATTTTAAGTGTATTCAACCCCCCCCCTTCTACACTATATCGGTTGCTTATTTACCCTCTTTGGGACCAACAACTGGTATCAGAGCAAGTTTTTTCATTAATTGAAGATCAAGATCCACTGTCAAGAGGCCAAGATGTCTACTAAAAAGCAATCAAATCATATTCCAACAATGACGGCGAAAGGGTGTCCTATTTTTTATGGCAATGACTATCCTATATGGAAGTTCAGAGCCATGCTGTATCTGAAGTCAATGGATCACAGGATGAGTACCATGATTCAAGATGGCCCAATCATACCCATGATCCATATTACTGCCACTGACAAAACTGTTCCCTCTAGAGAAACTCCCAAGCCTGAAGCATCATGGACTGAGGAAGATCGCAAACTGTTCAATCTGGATGATAAGACACAAAGCATTATAGCAAATTCTTTAACAAACCCTCTTCTGCATATTGTGGCTGGGTGCCAAACTATAAAAGAGATGTGGGATACTCTTAGTGTCACTTATGAAGGCACTGACCTAGTCAAGCAACATAAGAAGACAAATTTGAGTCGTTCTTATGAGACTTTCTTTGCTAAAAAGAATGAAACTCTAGCTGATCTGTTTACCAGATTTCAATGCTTGATAAATGATCTGCTCTTGGTAGGTGTCAAGAAAGATGAAAATGAGTTGGTACTCAAGTTCATGGATGTGTTACCAGAACAATTCAATGAGATTACCATTGCTCTTCATGCTGGAGGAGCCTTAGGAAAATATGATGTCAGATCTATCTATGGTTTTCTTCTAAATCGTCAACAGATCATGGAACAGAAGAAAGTGGCCCAACAACAACTAAAAGAATCTATCAATAGTGTTGGATCTGCATTGATTATAGAAAAGAAGAAGAAGGGATCTAGAAAGTCTCAAGCTAAGACTGACTCTGAATCTGAATCTGAGGAGGTAAGTCCTAACTCTGACTCAGATGATGAAGAGATGGATGCTCTTACTGAACAAATGGCAATGTTAACAAGAAATTTTAGATAGTTCAGAAGAGGAAGGGGTCAATCTGACAAAAGCAAAAGTGGTAAGTCTACTTTTGATCCTAATAAAGCTAAGTGCTGCAACTGTCAGAAGATAGGACACATAGCTGCTGAGTGCAAAGCTAAGAAAGGAGAATCAGCTTCAGTGGCTGACAAGAATGCATACAGAGCTGACAAATATAATAAGAAATATCAGAGACTCAAAGCTAAGCCAGATGAAAACACCAAAGGTCTTCTTGCTGAGACCTGGGATACTGAATCATCTACTTCAGATGATGATGAGTCAAACAGGTGTTTGATGGCCATTGAGGATGAAGAGGAACAAGTTGATTATGAATTAGAAGAAAGTTCCTTTGATGAGGATCTAGCAGAAGCGGCTAACCTGAGTAAGCAAACCAGCAACTGGGATCCTGCCTCAATGTATAAGGTAAACAACTTCAGCTCTTACACTTATGAACAAAAATGTTTAATGTTCAACTATTTGTTGAATGACTTCAAAACCTCTCTTACAGTCCAATCTAATTTGAAAACTGAGATTTCAAAATTAAAAGATGAACTTAATGAAGGTATTCATTTGGCATAATCAAGTAGCAACGGAAGCAATATGTATAACAAAAATCAAAGCCAAACCAACGAATACTTCCAAGGACCAAAATCTAATCATGAACTTACAACCAAATATATAAACAAGATAGGAAGAAAAGATTATACCTCAAAAGCAAAACACAAAGTAAATCCTTCTTGTCAAGTTGTGAGAATCCAACAAAGAACTCCTCCAATGAAGTCCACCCCAAGCTTGTTTGATTCCCAAATGCTAGTTAGTTGGTGCAAACACCAAAACAACAATCAAGTATTTGTTTCTTGCTTTCTTGTGCACCAAAAAATCACCAAGAACAAGATGAACAAAGAGTGAGTATTCTTGTGCATGAACTAACTCCAAGAACACCCAAAAGTCTGTTCTTGAGCAGAGAATTCGATGACTCTTTGTCTACCACAATTATTAGACATAAACACCATTAAACCAAGTGTTTAAGGCTGTTAATTCTGCTGTTACAGCGAACATACACAGCCGTGTTGATCAACACGACCGTGTAGGCCCAAAGTCCACGGGCCCAAATGGGCTAAGACGGCCCGTGTCTAATAGGCACAACACGGCCCGTGTTCATCTACACGGCCGTGTCGGCCCAAACTACACGACCTTGAACTGGGCCAATACGCCCCGTGTATGTTGGACTGGACATGGCCCGTGTTCAATCACACGGCCCGTGTACCATCCTGCCAAAACCCATTTTGGGCTTTTTCTCTATTTTGCTTGATCGCGTTGCCGGAATCAATACTTGGTGTGTGACCCAATAGGCCTATACCTCATCGGTAGTGCCATTAACTCATTCGTGTCAACGGGCATATTCCAACAGACTCCCACTTGCATGTGACACCACTACGAAAAATAACACAAACATAGAGAGGCCTCTAGCAAGACATCTATGCTCCCAAGTTAGTATAGGGTATGCCACTCTTGACAAGATCCCCAATCATAAAATGATTGTCCTAAAGATAAATGAACATGTACATCCCTTTGTTCGCGATATCCAATGTGAACACAAGGCATGGAATATAGTCAACCTTCAGATCGTTCATGATTATGTTTCTCGATTCTAGATTAGTGATGACCAACAAACCAAGTTAATATTGATCCATCATCAATATAACTTGAGCACGGCCATGCATATGAACGTCAGCACTCAATCATCAAGGGGCCCATGGATATTCTCTCTATACATAGAGGAACAAATACCTTTCGACTACATAGTCCCGCCACATAGATAATACTCTACCCAATCATCTCCCTTATAACGACCAGTTACGGATCGTGTTAGAAAACGATCAAAGCAAAGCAGACCTATGCTTTGGGATCACATGTATCTCTAGTTTAAGGATGAAATGCCATTACCATCCCGAGTTACCTGTGACTAAAACCATGAAGTAAACTCGGGTGCGGATCCTCTAATCACTTGAAACCCCTTTCAAGTATAGGCAAGAACCACGTTTTATCAAAACCAATTCTTTACCTCAATCTTAATTCATACTTCCTTCCCACAAAGTATGACCGATTGTGGAGATTTAAAGATTGTAAAACAACCTTAGGAAGTAATTAAACATGCAAAGATAGAACACAATAAAGACTAAATGTAAGTAACCGCAACATGCGTATATATAGATCTCTACTATATAAATCGAAACAAACATTAGTAACATTACTGCTTAACGTCCCCAAATACATAATGGTCTAAACATAAATTAAAACTAAATCTAAACCAAGTCATGAGCAAATCTAACACCTATTGCCATAGTGTGAATCATGAGAAGCTTGAGACAATGGTTTAGTAAACGGATCGGCCAAACTGCCTTCCGAGGTTACTCTACTAATAGCGACTTCACCACTTTCAATCATCTCTCTAATCAAGTGGTACTTACGAGGTATATGCCTCGTTCTCTTGTGAGCTCTCGGTTCCTTCGCTAAGGCTACTGCACCCTCATTGTCACAAAAGATCTCAATAGGGTCGGATATGCTCTGAACCACTCCAAGGTCTCAGATGAACTTCCTTATCCACACAACTTCTTTAGCAGCTTCACTTGCCGCAATGTATTCTGACTCTGTAGTAGAATCAGCTACTTTGAACTTCTCCAAGTAATAGCCCCACCATTCAATAGGAACACAAACCCCGATTGTGATCGGCAGTCATTCCTATCAGTTTGGAAGCTAGCATCAAAGTAACCCTTTACTTTGAGCTCTTCCTCACCACCAAAGATCAAGAACATTTATTTAGTCCTCCTAAGATACTTAAGAATGTTCTTTACCGCTACCCAATGGGCTTGCCCCGGGTTTCCCTGATATCTACTAGTCAAGCTCAAAGCGCATGACACATCAGGAAGAGTACATAACATGGTGTACATGATTGAGCCCACGGCCGAAGCATATGGTACTCGCTTCATTACTTCTAGTTCCTCTTGAGAGCTAGGACATTGAGTCTTATTCAATATCACTCCATGCGACATAGGAAGATTTCCTTTCTTGGAGTCCTCCATCTTGAACCGCTTCAAGACTTTGTCTATGTATGTACTTTGACTTAACCCAAGAAGTTTTCTAGATCTATCTCTATATATCTTGATACCCAGAATATATGCCGCTTCTCCTAAGTCCTTTATTGAAAAGCATTTTCCAAGCCAAGTTTTAACACTTTGCAAGGTTGGAATATCTTTTCCAATGAGTAGGATATCATCCACATATAAGACTAAGAAAACAACGGCGCTCCCACTAGCCCTAACATATACACATGGCTCGTTTACACTCTTCAAAAAACCAAACTCTTTGATTTTCTCATCAAAGCATAGATTCCAACTACGAGATGCTTGTTTAAATCCATAAATGGACTTCTTTAGTCTACACACTCTATTAGGATGCTTTGGATGTACAAAACCCTCAGGCTGCGTCATATACACCTCTTCGGAGAGCTTCCCATTAAGGAAGGTGGTTTTGATTTCCATTTGCCATATTTCGTAATCATGAAATGCGGCGATTGCCAAAAGTATCCTAATAGATTTCAACATGGCCACTGGGGAAAAATTTTCATCATAATCGACACCATGTGTCTGGGTGAAACCTTTAGCCACAAGTCGGGCTATGAAAGTGTTAACTTTTCCATCCATGTCGGTCTTCTTCTTGAAGACCCATTTAAACCCTATTGGTTTACAACCGGGTGTAGGATCAACCGGTTCCCAAACCTGGTTATCCTCCATGGATTGCATCTCGTTATCCATTGCCTCCTTCCATTTAGCAGACTCGTTGCCCGCTGCCGCTTCCCGATAGTTGGTGGGCTCATTAAGATCCACCAATAGCTTGTCGCCCTCAGATATGGGAAACCCATATCTCTCTGGCTCATGGCAAGTTCTACCGGATCTACAGGGAGGTAATGGATGTACATTAGTCTCCGCATTGTCATGCTCAGACTCAACCTGACTAGGTTGTTGGCTAGTGCCAACGTCAGGTCTTTCATCCGTTGACTCTTGAACTTCTTCAAGATCAATCTTATTCCCACCTTGCTGATTGGATATTAATTCTCTTTCTAAAAATACCGCCCTCCAAGCAACAAATACTTTGTTTTCGGAAGGTTTATAGAATATATATCCAATACCCGCAGCTGGATATCCAATGAAATAACACTTTTCGGATCGGGGCTCTAACTTGTCATCTACCTCACGTCTCACGTAGGCTTGACAACCCCAAACCTTTAGATAGGCAAGAACGGGAGGTTTCCCATGCCACATCTCAAAAGGTGTTTTCTCGACCTTCTACGTTGGAACGAGATTAAGGATTCTTGTTACCGTTTCAAGAGCATAACCCCAAAGGCTTATAGGCACTCGGGTGTGACTCATCATAGAACGAACCATATCTAACAATGTTCGGTTCTTCCTCTCGGCGACACCATTTAATTGTGGCGTCCTAGGAGGTGTAAGTTGTGAGATAATTCCACAACCCTTAAGATGATCACGAAACTCTTGACTAAGATACTCACCACCCCTATCAGATCTAAGTATATTAATCTTTTTGCCTAATTGATTCTTTACATTGTTTTGGAAAGTCTTAAAGACCTCAAAGGTCTCGGACTTTTGTCTAACCAAGTAGACATACCCATACCTACTATAATCATCTATAAAGGTAATGAAGTATCTAGAATTGACTCTTGTGATGTGCTTAGACGGACCACACACATCGGAATGTATGAGGTCCAATAAGCCTTATCCCCTCTCATTCACGCCAGAAAATGGTGCTTTAGTCATCTTGCCTAATAAACAAGATTCGCATACCACATTTGACTCATGGTCAAACGATTCCAAGATCCCATCCGCTTGGAGCTTGGCGATACGAGTCTTGTTTATATGGCCAATTCGACCATGCCACAAAGACAATTTGTCTAAACCATTTTTAGACGTTGAATCAATATTCATGATTGAACGATTGTTACTAACGTATGCATCTACTTCATAAATACCATGACAAGGATAAGCCTTAAAATAACAAATATTATTTTTAAAACATACGATAACCCCATTGTCAAAAGTGAAACCAAAACCATCGTCATGCAAAGCATGAAAAGAAATAATGTTTCGCACCACAAGCGGCGAATAGCATACGTTTAACAATAATATAGAAAAACCGGAATTAAATGATAATTCGACTTCTCCTCGAGCCTTGATCGGGACAATCTCGTTGTTTCCCATTATCAACTCAAGCTCGCCATTCTCCATCCTTCTACTTGTCTTTAGCACCTGCACAATATTACAAACATGAGTGCCACAGCCGGTATCTAATACCTAACTACCAGATGTAGAAGTATGATGGAGTTCAATCATGTACGTACCTGGCTCGGAAGTTCCTCCGATACTCAACCCCTTGAGCTTCTTAAGACCTTCTAGGTACCCTGGGTAGTTACGGCGCCAATGGCCCTTCTTCCCGAAGAAGAAGCATTCCGCTTCAGTCGGGGTTTTAGCTTGGGGAATCATCTTCCCCTTGCCTCTACCCTCCGAAGTAGGGCTAGGCTTGGCAGCGCCAATCTTCCCCTTCCCTTTACCCTTAGGGGTATAAGCGGACTTCTTCTTCTTCTGGATTCGCCCCTCCCTTATAGCAAGAACGGGATTTGGAACGGCGGGCTTGTTTTTGGTCATGCTAAACTCCGTTGCCTTGAGCATGCCATGTAGCTCCATGATAGATTTATCCATATTATGCATATGATAACTCATGACGAATTGATCATACGCGGTGTGCAGGGACCATAGGATCAAATGCACGGCTAGCTCCCTCCATATGGTAAATCTGAGCCGTTCCATGCGCTCCACGTTTGCTTTCATGCGCAACACGTGAGCACTCACATTCCCGCCATCGGCCATCTTGCTACCAAGTACCGTTTTAAGACACTCAAACCTCTCTTGTCTCGCTTGCTGCTGGAACATTTCCTTAAGCTGGGCGATCAAGTCAAAAGCACTCAAATGATCCATTTGCTTTTGGAGCTCGGGGATCATAGTACTCAATATGAGGCAAGTAATGTCCTCAGTATCCTTGACACGCTTCTCATAAGCGTCTCGGATAACCCGAGTGGCAATGTTAGCAGGAGCCTCGGGTAGGGCCTCCTCTATGGTAACCATCTTCCCTTCTTGGCGTAAGACAAGCTTAAGTTGCCTAAACCAATCTAAGAAGTTGTTACCATTGAGTTTCTCCTTCTCAAGGAAAACTCTAAGAGAAAAATGGTTGGTAGTGTTGGTGTTGCATGAAGACGCCATCTAAAATAGCAAAGTAGTTTTAGTTAGTTTGGAAATCCTTGTTAAAATAAATACCCATAGTTTTAAACAAAACAATTATTTGTAACAAGGGCTAAGAACCTTATTTCACCTCGCACTGTGACGGGTTTACCGTGGATCACGTGGCGAGGCTATTTAGGCCGGCAACCATTTTACCAATTGTAATATCTATTACAACTCTAAGACACTTGCTGGATCCATTGACATCTATTATGTCGGTTGGCATGTTTGATCCCTTCCTTACACCAATCTTAATATATAATTTTTGTTTAGCTCGTGCTTAGCTCGACAACTAATCAAGAATTATATACTAAAATTGTAAATCGTTCGACAAGACACACGGGTGGCACTCTCGACCATTAATTGGCTCGTTCTTAGCTCGAAAACCAACCATACGAGTTACCCCACTCACCTTCCACACAACTACTGAAGGAATGACTCGTGCTTAGCTCGATAATCATCCTTGCTTTGTAAGATTCGGGTGGTGTCATCTTACGGATGGTGCGTGATTTACATTTTGAAAAACGGGATTTTGTTTCCGGTTTATAAAAACCCTTTTGTGAATTAACAAAGTAAGTAACGATTTTAAGCACCTTTAAATATAATACCATCTTTATATTTCCTTTGTCAATTCTATTCGCGCGCAATTGTTAACAATTTTAACAAACATTGTATTTTATTTAATTTTATAGAACAATTGTCTAGCACGCGAATCCTAATCCATGCATAGAAAAATAAATTACAACCACGCAAATATGTATATAATTCGGTAACATGCCCAAAAAATCCTATGCGTTTTCCCCGTGAGCCACAACAGGGAAAACGAGGCCAAAACCTAAGGACAACGTATAGACTTGTTGGGTGAGCTCCCACTGAATCCAACACCTCCAATAGTGTGTTGATTCCTTCTCGCCAAGACGTCATCACCATGACTCCCGTTGACTTCTCCGGTTCTAATTCTATACTATTTACAAATACATGGAATATATATAAACGACATGCAGATCGCATTCCTATACTATTTATACAAATACATAGAATGAAAGAAACTGCGTGCAAGCCGCACCAATAAATAAATAAATAAATATTGTTACAACAATACAACACGCAGGCCGCCAAAAACCAAAATAATCAACCACCACAACACATAGGTCTAAGGGCATATCATGTTACCGAATCAAACCAAAACATTTCACATAGAAACATGGTGTGCCACACATAACCATGATACATAAATATATATATCTATATTTTAGTTAAGATTGTCAAAACATCAAAGGCACCAAAAAGACAATCCTTGTACATATGCATTAGTGTACCAAACCGTTTTGAGACACATATTCATATATAAATTTATAAGAATATATTTGTGTACACTTCATGCCAAGTTACAACAAATATATAAATATAAAAACTAAAATATCAACAAGACTACAAATATATCAATTCTAGCGCAACAAGAGTCTCCATGAAAAACCATTTTAAGAAAACAATTTTCTTATCAAAAAAACTTTTATGGTTTTTCTAGACTCAATAGTGCAAAGCCATGTTAGATATGGCTCTGATACCACTGAAGGTATTCGTTTGACATAATCAAGTAGCAACGGAGGCAATATGTATAACAAAAATCAAAGACAAACCAACGAATACTTCCAAGGACCAAAATCTAATCATGAACTTGCAACCAAATATATAAACAAGATAGGAAGAAAAGATTATACCTCAAAAGCAAAACACAAAGTAAATCCTTCTTGTCAAGTTGTGAGAATCCAACAAAGAACTCTTCCAATGAAGTCCACCCCAAGCTTGTTTGATTCTCAAATGCTAGTTAGTTGGTGCAAACACCAAAACAACAATCAAGTATTTGTTTCTTGCTTTCTTGTGCACCAAAAAATCACCAAGAACAAGATGAACAAAGAGAGAGTATTCTTGTGCATGAACTAACTCCAAGAACACCCAAAAGTCTGTTCTTGAGCAGAGAATTCGTTGCCTCTTTGTCTACCACAATTATTAGACATAAACACCATTAAACCAAGTGTTTAAGGCTGTTAATTCTGCTGTTACAGCAAACGTACACGGCCCGTGTTGATCAACATAGCCGTGTAGGCCCAAAGTCCACAGCCCCAAATGGGCTAAGACGGCCCGTGTCTAATAGGCACAACACGGCCCGTGTTCATCTACACGGCCGTGTCGGCCCAAACTACACGACCTTGAACTGGGCCAATACGCCCCGTGTATGTTGGACTGGACACGGCCCGTGTACCATCCTGCCAAAACCCATTTTGGCCTTTTTCTCTCTTTTGCTTGATCGCGTTGCCGAAATCAATACTTGGTGTGTGACCCAATAGGCCTATACCTCATCGGTAGTGCCATTAACTCATTCGTTTCAGCGAGCATATTCCAACACTTAAACACTCTGAAACTCTCATAAATGCTGGTAAAAAGACTCAAAGTGATTATGAGTGTCAGCTTCACATAAACAAACTTCTAAGTGAAGAATTACAAGAATCAAAAGAGCAAGTTGATAATCTAAGAAAGATCTGTGAATCTTGGTGTAAGTCATCAAGAGAAGCAGAAAAATGTATCAACCAGCAGATACCAAATCAAGTAAAAGCAGTGCTAGGGGAGATAATAGTGCTGCTGCTGACGAAATCAATAAAGAACAAGTCAATCTTGAAGATAAAAATGTGGAATCTGATGATATACTCCCAAATACATTTTTAAGAAACAAAGATGGAAAGCAGGTCAAAACCAATAAGTTTATGAGACCAACCCAAAGCCCCCAGGTTATTTATACAAATTATCAATCTGAGTGTTCTAGATCCAACAGAAACTATAAGTCAGTTTTCAAAAGATTGGATTACAATCCTGTGAGAACAACTGTCTTTGACATAATAACTCACATCAACTCAAAAAGACAGAACTCTCAAGTCAAAAATGAAAGGAAGTTATCTGTAAGTCAGACTTCACCAAATAAGGGTAACCATAAAGCTGACAAAGGTAAGTCCAAAGTCAGAGAAAATCAAATAGACAAATTGTCTAAAAAGATTGAAAGGTTATCCACATCTTAGATCCTAAAACAGAATCCAAATTTAATGTTGGAAAACTTAAAGAGATCACCCAAACACCTCTTTTTAGAAGAAAATGTTATAAGTGTGGTGACAGAGGTCATGAAGCCAAGGATTGTGTAAGTTCCAATCCGAGGCCTGAGAAAATAGATAACGATAAGTCTAAGAAGGACTCAGAACCTGTCCAAGCTGATCGGTCAGTCTCTAAAGGATTAGCTAAGTGCTCATCCTCAGAACCCACCAAACAGTGGGTTCCTCAAAGAAACTAATATGTTTAGTTGATCATGTGCAGGACTCCTACAAGTGGTACTTAGACAGTGGATGCTCAAGGCACATGAAAGGAAACAAAGGGATTCTAAGTGAATTCCAAAACAATGAAGGACACAAGGTGACATTTGGGGGATAATTCTCAAGGAAGGACTAAAGGTTATGGAAAGATAACTGCTGGAACAGTCACTTTCAGAAAGGTAGCATATGTTGGAGGCCTTAAACACAATCTGATAAGTATCAGTCAATTATGTGATGAGGATTATAAAGTCACTTTCAGAAAACATGGAGGAACGATTTATGATAAGAAGGGAAAGCCAATACTAATGGCAAAAAGAGAGAGATATCTATCTATTAGATCTCAGCTCCGCAGATCCTTCAACCGAAACCTGCCTGTATTCTGACTCAACTCCCAAGCTGAGTCAGATGTGGCACAAAAGACTGTCAGACCTGAGTTTCAAATATATTAAAAAACTGTCTATCAAAGAGTTAGTCTCTGGTCTGCCAAAGATCACATTTGCCAAAGACAAACTTTGCTCAGCTTGTCAAATGGAAAAACATCATAAAGGATCCTTCAAGTCCAAACATAAATTTTCAATTACAGAACCATTGCATATGTTGCATTTGGATCTATTTGGACATATAAGCACCCCAAGCCTAAGTGGTAAAAAGTATACTCTAGTGATTGTTGATGAGTTCACAAGATTCACTTGGGTAGTTTTCTTAAAAGCCAAAAGTGAAGCTGCATATGAGTTAATCAGCTTCATAAGACAAGAAGAGTTGCAAAAAGGTAAGTCTATCAAGCAGCTCAGGAGTGATCATGGGACTGAGTTTAGAAACTCAACCCTTGAAGGCTTTTGTGAAGAGAAGGGAATTATCCAGAATTTCTCATCTGTAAGAACTCCACAACAAAATGGAGTTGCTGAAAGGAGAAATGTAACACCGCTTCTGAATACAGTTACTTTAATGACAAATCAGGTTTTAGCAGCAGAAATTTTTTCTTTTTAAACTATAACAACTATTAATTACATTGTTGTCTTTCAAACATCCAAGGTGTTACCTAGTAACAGGAACCGAACATAATGTACATTACATATCGTATCAAAATAAAATCATGTGTTCCACCCACAAGGGGCATGGTACAACAAAAGCTACCCGCCTCGCAGGACATCTAATCTTTACCTGAAAAGGGAAAACACAACATCATTAGCTAACACTTAGCTAGTAAGTACATACAATCACAAGTATCAATACAGTAAGTCATGCATCATATCATATTCAATCATTGCCAGCTTAGCACATAGCGGTGTGCTGACAAGATAAGTAAGAGTCGTGTCTTGCAGGGTAATCAATCCCGCTCAACAACTCAGACCGGGGAATCAGACACCACCAATCCGTGCTGCTGGGGGAGCATAAAGCAGTCCACCAAGCATCGTTCACAGAGCAAGAGGCTCCACAGACCGGCTGATCACCACTCACGTTAAGGCATGGCGGTTCTGCAGAACCTATGATCCAGGATGCCTCCTGAATCACCGTGAGATCCCGAGGGATCCGGTTACAACCGACTAACCTTAACCATGCGTCAGATAGTCTGTATACAGTTCACATACTCATATATGTACATTTGATCCCACAGGGATCTATCATTTTACATATAACATCATACAGTTACTCATACGTACATATCATCATATACTAACTAAGTGGTTCCAATCTGGAACCACTGGCATGCACATGATAAATATTCTAACATCATGCAAGTCATACACTTACCTCCTCGAGCGTACCTGCAAAAGCAAGTTAGATACATACAAAACATTCACACAGTCATTTAGCATACAAGCCTTACTCTATCGAGTCTCATGAAAGCAGACACTCACCTGAGCTATTTACTATGCATAGGTATTTGGTCTTGAGTCCTCAACTACGACAAGTTCACCTAGAATACCATTACTTACATTAATTATTCACATGTGCATACAAGACTTACAAACAACCATCTAACTTGGGACAAAACACAAATCCGCCAGAACTGTCGGATTTGGAAAATCTGATGGTTGTGTCGGATTCATGAAATCTAACACATTCAAACCATGAAATCTGATACTCACTTGATTGGATTCCAACACTTAGGAATTTCATTATGCATATGAAATCCGATACTATCGGATTTCAACACTTAAGGAAATCCAAATCATGAAATCCGATAGACTTGCGGAATCCGACACTTCTATCGGATTCCGACAATTCCTTCGGTTTTCCTATACTTGCGGATTCCGATAACTTCATCAACTCGAAATCCGACAACCTCATAGACTGAAATTCCGATACACTCATAATTCATTCTGACAACTTTGAATTCGTTAGTTTCAAGCCCAGAACTCATTAGAACATTATAACATCATCATCTAATCATCATAAACACATGAAATCCCAACAAGAACACCATTCATATAAAACCCACTTATGAAGTGAATTTCCATATTCTTCAAGGTGTTCTTGCATGGATTCATGTTTCTAACATTTTATACATATTTCTAATTTTCCAAACATCTTTGAATTATATTGCTAACCTTTGAAGACTAACAACCGACTTCTCTTCTTCTTCTTCTTTTCTGGAAATCCGAGGGAGAGAAAGAGAGAGAGCAGCGAGAAATAGAGAGAATTGTGTGTGGGTTTTGCTTTCTTTGACTTTGGTCAACTAACCACACAAATGTACATATTTTCATATAACAGAGGCGGTTGCCACCTTACTTCATTAGAGGTTTTCCTTTTCTTTAATTAATTACATACATACTTAACATACCTACATACATTTAGCGTACATGCATACGTACACATAAACACATACTTAAACATATACTTATATTCATTTAACTTATCAAATACATACAATAAATACTTCCTATTACAATAACTATGTACTTACGTACTATTTACAACTAGGCCCAAGTTGAGGATGTTACAAATCTACCCCTTTAAGAGGATTCCGTCCTCGGAATCCGCTCAGTGATAAATAGGTGAGGGTAACTTGCCTTCATCTCGTCCTCAACTTCCCAAGTCAGGGTTGGACCTAGATTGTGCTTCCACTTCACAAGGACTAGCTTGATCATCTTCTTGCGTAGTTTCTTGACCTTCGTGTCAAGAATCTCAACAGGTTCTTCAACTAGTCGCTTGGAAAAGTCAACCTTCAGTTCCTGCAAAGGAATAATCTGTTCTTCCTCAACGTGGCACTTGCGTAAGTAGCACACGTTAAAGGTGTCGTGTATTCCAGATAGCTCAGGCGGCAGCTCAGAGTCACCGTGTGATCATTCACTTTGCGTACAATCTTGAATGGGCCAATGAAACGTGGACTTAGCTTCCCTTTGCGCACAAACCGAATGACGCCCTTCCTAGGAGAAACTTTTAAGAACACGCGATCACCGACTTCGAATGTCGCGGGACGACGCTTTGGATCCACATACATCTTCTGTCGGTCCCGAGCTACTTTCAGCTTTTCAAGAGCCACATTCACTTTGTCAGAAGTAATCTGGATAATTTTAGGTCCAGCGAACTGCTTTTCACGAGGTTCCAACCAACAGGTCGGAGTGCGACATCATCTTTCGTAGAGCATCTCGTATGGTGGCATTCCAATACTGGAATGATATGAATTGTTGTAAGCAAATTCAATCAACGGGAGATGAGAATCCCATGATCCACCAAATTCGAGTACACAGGAACGAAGCATATCTTCCAACGTCTGGATCGTACATTCAGATTGGCCATCAGTCTTCGGATGATAGGCAGTGCTCAAATGAACACGAGTGCCAAGTTCGCGTTGCAGACTTTGCTAGAAATTCAAGACAAACTGAGAGTCACGATCAGATACAATTGAACATGGAAGACCGTGACGTGACACAATCTCATCGATATATAGTTGGGCTAAACGGGTCAGCGAAGCAGACTCGTTCGTTGCCAAGAAATCGTCAGTCGATCAACGATAACCCAAATCATGTTGTGCCCTCTGGACGTCCTCGGTAGCTTTGTCACGAAATCCATCGTAACATTATCCCATTTCCACTCCGGAATATCCAATTGCTGCAGATTACCATAAGGTCTCTGATGCTCCGTCTTCACTTGCGCGCAGATCTGACATCTCTCCACAAATGAAGCAATGTCTTTCTTGAGAGTCGGCCACCAGTATAGCATCTTCAGGTCATGGACATCTTCGTGATTCCTGGATGGATAGACAATTTGGACTTATGGGCCTCCTACAGAATCAGCTCACGGTTACCTCCAGCAGAAGGTACCCAAATCCTAGATTGAAAAGTTTTCAACCCATGATTATCCTCAGCAAGCTGATCCTTTAACTTCTTCATTGTCTCAGCTTTCAGATTCTCTTCTTGCAATGCAGTCTGCTGAGCTTCCTTCAGTTTAGTAATCAAGTCTGGCACAATCGCTATTCTCATAAATTTAGCTTCTACTGTCGGTCCTTTACGGCTTAAAGCGTTCACTACAATATTGGACTTGCGAGGATGGTAACGGATCTCACAATCGTAGTCTTTTATTAAATCCAACCAACGACGTTGTCGCATGTTGAGTTCTTTATGAGAAAAGACATACTGAAGACTTTTGTGATCTGTGCAAATCACACAATTTGTGCCATTAAGATAATGTCTCCACAACTTCAGTGCAAAGACAACAACAGCAAGCTCTAGATCATGGGTTGGGTAGTTCCGTTCGTGCGATTTCAACTACCTAGAAGCGTAGGCAATCACTCTATCACGTTGCATTAGGACGCAACCCAAACCCGCGTAAGAGGCGTCACAATATACGTGAAGTCTTCCGAACCCTCAGGAAGAGTAAGGACCAGAGCATCACATAACAATCTTTTCAAGGTCTGAAAGGCTTCCTCTTGAGCTTCCGACCAGACAAAAGCCACATCCTTGCGAGTTAGTTTGGTCAACGGACCCGCAAGATTAGAAAAATCTCGGATAAACTGCTGATAGTAGCCAGCCAAGCTAAGGAAGTTTTTAATTTCGGAAGGAGTCTGAGGAACCCCCCAATTCATCACAGCCTCCACCTTAGCTGGATCTACTTTGACACCATCTTGACATATAACATGGCCCAGGAAATGAACTTCCCTAAGCTAGAATTCACATTTGGACAGCTTGGCATACAATTGTTCTCGCTTTAAAGTCTCGAGAACCTAACGAAGATGAAGCTCGTGATCAGCTTCCGTCTTCGAATAAACAAGAATGTCGTCAATAAAAACGATCACGGATCTATCAAGAAACGGACGACAAACCGGATTCATCAGATCCATGAAGACGGCAGGGGCATTGGTTAAGCCGAACGGCATAACCAGAAATTCGTAATGACCATAACGACTTCGGAATGCGGTTTTCAGAACATCTTCTTCATGAAACCGTACTTGGTAATACCCCGACCGAAGATCAATCTTAGAGAAGCATGTAGCCCCCTGCAATTGATCAAAAAGATCATCTATTCGAGGAAGCGGATACTTATTCTTTACAGTTCGCTTGTTAAGCTCCCTGTAATCTATGCACATAAACATTGTTCCGTCCTTCTTCTTCACAAATAATACAGGAGCTCCCCACGGTGAGGAACTCGAACGAATGAAACCTTTGTCTAGCAACTCCTGAATTTGAGTCATCATCTCTCTTATTTCAGAAGGAGCAAGACGATACGGAGAACGATCCATAGGTGTAGCTCCTGGAATAAGTTCAATCTTAAATTCAACATCACGAATTGGAGGCAAACCCGGAAGTTCTTCTGGGAATACCTCAGGGTAGTCAGATGCCACCCGAATGTCACGAACTGGTCACTTCTCCATCATAGCATCAATAACATATGCTAGATAAGAGTCACAACCTTTGGCAATCGATTTTTGAGCTTTAATCATGGAGACAATAGGAATATCAAAATCCCGTCGTTCTCCACGTGCAACAACATAAGATCCATCAGAGAAAGGGATCTTGATCATCTTTTTGGAACAGATAATCTCAGCATCACGCTTGCTGAGCCAATCCATCCCGATCACAACATCAAAGCCCGCAATAGGCATAATAAAGAAAGAAATAGGGATACTACTCCCGTCAATGTAAATCACAGCTATTGGGACTTTCTCTGTAACAGAGACTACTTTGCCGTCAGCGACCTCTACTCTGAGCGGCTCAGTTAATGGAACAACAGGCAACTGCAATCTTTTATGACACGCCACAAATACAAAGGAGTAGGTAGCTCCAGAGTCAAATAAAACACTAGCAGGGATATAATCGATAAGAAAAGTACCCGTAACGACATCTCCTGCTGCCTTAGCTTCGTTAGCTGTCATCTGAAAAGCCTTACTTTTTGCGCGGGGCGCATCATCTCTTTTCGGGCCTCGAGAAGAGGAAGACCCCTTTGCTCCAATGCTCTGTCTTTCTGGGCAGTCAGTCAGCTTGTGCCCGGGCTTGTGGCACCAGTAACATACGTCTTCTTTAAAACCACACTCAATTGTAGCGTGGCCCTTGTGCCCGCACCTCCAGCAACGTCTGGTAGAGTTGGAACACTCACTAGAGTGATAAGTTCGGCATTGAGAACACCAAGTAGAATTAGGCCTCGGCTTCTTGGAGGAATCAGTCTTTCCGCCTGCAGAGGGTTGTCATTTGGAAGGACCCAATTTATCAGACGGCTAGAACTTCCTCTTTGACCCTGCACCGGCAGATTCGCCCTTGCAGTATAAACGGTCACCTTCCAATTTTCGGGCTATATCAAACGCCCAATCCAATTCAGCAGCAGCCCGCACGTGTGGGTGAAATTCCAGTGGCAGAGTTGCCACAAACCGCCTTATCTTGGTGGTCTCGTCTGGGATCAGATGGGGAACAAACCGCATCTTATCAGTGAACGCGGTTATGTGTTCTTCGATTGGCTTATCCCCTTTCTGGAGATCATTAAATTCCCTCTCCATTCTTTCCAAGTCATAATTGGTGCAATACTTCTTCAGCACCTTTTCAGAGAACTGCTCCCAAGTGAGAGCACTTAGTATTTATTTCCTAACCGAAGCTTTTACAGTCTCCCACCAGAAGATGGCACGGCCCTTTAACATACGTATTGCGTATTTCACGCAATACTTCGGTTCGCATTCACAGGATTCAAACACTTGCTCCATCTCCCGGAGCCATTGGATAGTAACAGTTGGGTTATCACATCCCTGGAATGTCGGAGGATTGCAAGTTAGAAATTTCTTATATGAACAAGTCTTGCGGGGCTTTTTCAATGTAGCTTGCAATAAGAGCTCCTTTGTCACTCGAAGCTCTTCCTCCAATCGCCTAATATAAGCAGCCTGATCTGGCTCAGGTCTGCCCACTCTGGCATTGTGCTGAGATCTCTGATCTTCAGCCTGATGAGGTATATGAGAAGCCTCATCCTCCAATTCTTTAATAGCTTGTTTTGTATGGCCACGTTCGGCGGACATTTTTTCTGGATTTCTATATGACAGAGAAAGAGAAATTAATACTCTATCTCACTAACATATCTTACTAACAAGTCATCATATACTACTAGCATACATATAACACTCTCACTCAACCCCCCCCCCCATAGGAACACTTCTTTATGGTTGGGCCCGAGCTTGAGATCGAATACTCTTACAAGTACCCAATTCGCTCAAACTTAGGCTCTAATACCTAATTGTAACACCGCATCTGAATACATTTACTTTAATGACAAATCATGTTTTAGCAGCGGAAATTTTTTCTTTTTAAACTATAACAACTGTTAATTACATGTTGTCTTTCAAACATCCAAGGTGTTACCTAGTAACAGGAACCGACCATAATGTACATTACATATCATATCAAAATAAAATCAAGTGTTCCACCCACAAGGGGCATTGTACAACTAAAGCTACCCGCCTCGCAGGACATCTAATCTTTACCTGAAAAGGGAAAACACAACATCATTAGCTAACACTTAGCTAGTAAGTACATACAATCACAAGTATCAATATAGTAAGTCATGCATCATATCATAAACAATCATTGCCAGCTTAGCACATAGCGGTGTGCTGACAAGATAAGTAAGAGTCGTGTCTTGCAGGGTAATCAATCCCGCTCAAAAACTCAGACCGGGGAATCAGACACCACCAATCCGCGCTGGTGGGGGAGCATAAAGCAGTCCACCAAGCATCGTTCACAGAGCAAGAGGCTCCACAGGTAATCCAGCTACAACCGGCTGATCACCACTCACGTTAAGGCACGGCGGTTCTGTAGAACCTATGATCCAGGATGCCTCCTGAATCACCGTGAGATCCCGAGGGATCCACTTACAACCGACTGAATTTAACCATGCATCAGATAGTCTGTAGATAGTTCACATACACATATATGTACATTTGATGCCACAGGGATCTATCATTTTACATATAACATCATACAGTTACTCATACGTACATATCATCATATACTAACTAAGTGGTTCCAATTTGGACCCACTAGCATGCACCTGATAAATATTCTAACATCATGCAAGTCATACACTTACCTCCTCGAGCGTACCTGCAAAAGCAAGTTAGATACATAAAACATTCACACAGTCATTTAGCATACAAGCCTTACTCTATCGAGTCTCATGAAAGCAGGCACTCACTTGAGCTGTGTACTATGCACAGGTATTTGGTCTCGAGTCCTCAACTACGACAAGTTCACCTAGCATACCATTACTTACATTAATTATTCACATGTGCATACAAGACTTACAAAACAACCATCTAACTTGGGACAAAACACAAATCCGCCATAACTGTCGGACTTGGGAAATCCGATGGTTCTGTCGGATTCATGAAATCCGACACATTCAAACCATGAAATCCGATACTCACTTGATCGGATTCCAACACTTAGGAATTTCATTATGCATATGAAATCCGATACTATCGGATTTCAACACTTAAGGAAATCCAAATCATGAAATCCAATAGACTTGCGGAATCCGACACATCTATTGGATTGCGACAATTCCTTTGGTTTTCCTATACTTGCGGATTCCGATAACTTCATCAACTCGAAATCTGACAACCTCATAGACTGGAATTCCGATACACTCATAATTCATTATGACAACTTTGAATTCGTTAGTTTCAAGCCCATAACTCATTAGAACATTATAACATCATCATCTAATCATCATAAACACATGAAATCCCAACAAGAACACCATTCATGAAAAACCCACTTAGGAAGTGAATTTCCATATTCTTCAAGGTGTTCTTGCATGGATTCATGTTTCTAACATGCTATACATAATTCTAATTTTCCAAACATCTTTGAATTATATTGCTAACCTTTGAAGACTAACAACCGACTTCTCTTCTTCTTTTCTTTTCTTGAAATCCGAGAGAGAGAGAGAGAGCAGCGAGAAATAGAGAGAATTGTGTGTGGGTTTTGCTTTCTCTGACTTTGGTCAACTAACCACACAAATGTATATATTTTCATATAACAGAGGTGGTTGCCACCTTACTTCATTAGAGGTTTTCCTTTTCATTAATCAATTACATACATACTTAACATACCTACATACATTTAGCGTACATGCATACGTACACATAAACACATACTTAAACATATACTTATACTCATTTAACTTATCAAATACATACAATAAATACTTCCTATTACAATAACTATGTACTTACGTACTATTTACAACTAGACCCAAGTTGAGGATGTTACAATAAATACTTCCCATGTATGTTATGGATGATTCTGATGATGAGGATGGTGGTAAATCTGACAAACTTGTATCATCGAAAGAAACTATCATTGTTGAAGATGATCACATAATTGAGACTATTAACACTAATACTCAGCCTGAGAATCTAGGTGACTCATCAGGCACAAGTCAGACTGAAAATCTAAGTGATTTCTCAATCCCCACCCAGACTGAAGAAATATGTCCTATTCAGCCTGAAAGACACTACTCGGATTCAGATTCAGACTCAAAACCACAGTGTCCTACTACAACCTTCAAAGTATTAAAAGACCATCCTCTTGATGATGTTATTGGTAATATTGAAGATGGTGTGTTAACTAGATCTAAGGCAAATGCAAACTATGTTGCCTACTCTAGTTTTCTATCTCAAATGGAACCAAAGAAGACTGAAGAGGCTCTAAAAGATGAAGATTGGTTTGAAGCTATGCAAGAGGAGCTGACAGAATTTCAAAGAAGTAAGGTCTGGACCCTTGTCCCTGCTCCCAAAGGAAAAACAATTATAGGCACTAAGTGGGTCTACAGAAACAAAATGGACAAGGATGGAGTAGTGATCAGAAATAAGGCAAGGCTAGTAGCTCAGGGGTATCGACAAGAAGAAGGTATTGATTATGATGAGACCTTTGCCCCTGTTGCAAGGATTGAAGCTATAAGATTATTTCTAGCCTATGCAGCCTTCAAAAATTTTAAAGTTTATCAAATGGATGTTAAAAGTGCTTTCCTAAATGGATCATTATAGAAGGAAGTCTATGTGAAACAACCCCCTTGTTTTGTTGATCCTAAACATCCAGATTATGTCTATAAGTTGGATAAGGCTCTATATGGACTCAAGCAAGCTCCAAGAGCATGGTATGAAACACTATCCACCTATCTGCTTTCAAATGATTTTATTAGAGGAAGTATTGACAAAACTCTATTTATAAGAAAGAGTAGAGGACATGTTATTTTGGTTCAAACCTATGTGGATGACATTATCTTTGGTTCTACAAGCCAAGGTCTAAGTGATTGGTTCTCTAGGATAATGTCTAATCAATACAGAATGAGCATGATGGGTGAGATGACTTATTTTTTAGGACTTCAAATTAGTCAGAAAGATGATGGTATATTTATTAATCAGAGAAAATATATTTTTGATCTGATTAAGAAATATGGATTAGACTCAAGCCATCCTGCAACGTCCCCAATGTTACACAATGTCAAGTTGCACAAGGACATTGATGGGAAGTCTGTATGTCAGACTACATATAGAGGAATGATAGGTTCATTACTCTACTTGACAGCAAGCAGACCTGATATAATATTTGCTACATGTGTTTGTGCACGATATCAAGATGATCCAAAGGAATCCCACTTGAAAGCTGTTAAAAGAATACTCAAATATTTGAAGGGAACACCAAATGGTATCCCAAAGGATCAGGATTTGAGCTAATAGGGTACTCAGACTCATACTTCACAGGTTGTGGCCTAGACAGAAAGAGTACTACTGGAGGCTGTCAACTATTGGGTGGAAAATTAGTTAGCTGGACAAGCAAGAAACAAAACTCAGTGGCAATTTCCACAACTGAAGCTGAGTATGTTGCAGCAGGGAGCTGTTGTGCTCAAATATTGTGGATGCAACATCAGCTTAAAGACTTTGATTTACATTATTCAAAGTCTCCCATATTCTGTGACAATCAAAGTGCTATTGCCATCACACACAACCCAATGTTTCACTCAAGAACAAAGCATATTGAGATAATACATCACTTCATCAGAGACATAGTAGAAAAGGGAAAGATAGAGTTAGTCTTCATTGAGACTGAAGATCAACTTGCAGATATCTTCACTAAACCAATTGAAGGCACAAGATTCACAACTCTACTTGGCAAGCTTGGCATGCTCAACCCTTAATTCGGTATGTCCCATTATTTCTCTATCTCTGTTTAATATATGGTAAGTGCTAACATTGACTAAGTGTCAAAATCTGAGCTGAGTGCTCAATCTGAGCTAAGTGATCAGTTCTAAGGTGTGGTCAGTTCCACATGTCTAAGTTAGTCCTAACAAATGGTAAGTCCAACACTATGGTAAGTATAAAATATGTATGGTGTGTCCTTTAAAAATAAACGTTAGTCGTTTACAAATTAATTATTTAAAAGATGTTTCTGATAATAATCCTTTTCATATTGGAAGAATTCGGATCAATGTAATAGTGTGAGTCTAGGTAAGTTACATTAAATATAGCCATTATAACAAACTGCGTAGTCGGTTGTTACTGTAACGGTCATATTTATTACCATCCGATAACGGAAACTTTTCTCTCACATTGAAAAGGTATAAATAAGAGAGACTCTTTACCATATTTCGTTTACTCTTCCAATTCTTTTACCTCCTTCTCTATACTCTAAAAACCTACATTGCTTTATGCAGCATCAAACTGTCTGTGCGAAACCCTACAACTGCTAAGTTCAACTTAATACAATCAGTTCAAAATCAATTGAGGGATACACTCTAAATTTAACTGCTCAAATGTTCTGTGGTGGTACTTTCAAGAATAATGCACTCCGCATCTACAAACAAAACAATGTCGTAGCCTGTATCGACATTCCCAAATCAAAGATCGGCAGGGAATATGAGGAGTGGGTCTCCTACATTTGAAAGGGGCCCCTGGCACACGCGTTTCTTAGTGGTCCTGCTATGCTCATCCCACAACTCCTCACAGAGTTTTGGTTCACGTGCAGACTGGATGCCAATCAACACGTTATAAGAGGTACAGTCCTAAGTGGATAAGTGGCGATAGACGTAGATGCAAACTGTCTCCGACGAATTCTACATCTCCCGGTTCACAATCAGTATGAGGCCACGGTTTCTAGGGAAACGTCAAGGAGTGTATTACCCTTGATGGGTCATCCTCAAGTCATTGGGGTAATAAGGAAATCCGTTTTCCAGACAGCATGGGGATTCATGGCGTCCACGGTGGTTCGTTCACTCGGATACAAGGTGGGTGGACTGGATAATGTTAATGATTTTGAAATGAAACTGCTATATAACATATTCTATGATCGGATTTTGGACTACGCTGAGTTAATCTTTGAGGCTCTCAAGTCTCTTGTGACTAAGAATGTGAGGGATACCATTGTGCTTTTTGTAAGATTTTTATCAATGGTGATTGAGGACAGGTTGGGTAGAAGATACACTGCACAATATGAGTCAACCCCTACTCCTTTTCTCAGCTCAAGAATGTTCGCCCATGATATTTTCCCTGAGCACCCCACAATGAGTGCTCAAATGAGGGTGTATGCACAGCTTCCGACTTTAGAGTCAAGTGGAGCTGAGGAAAGTGAAAATGATGAGGAGGAAAGTGAAAATGATTCTGAGGCTGAGTCCTCCAAAGTTGAACCTCAAAGGACTCAGCTCCGATCGCGCATCCAACAGATTTCCTCCACCTCTAGCTTTGAGCAAGAGAGTATCTTCCCTAGCTGAGAGTCACCACTGATAGGCACAGCAGGTATAACGTCTCTTCCTTCATCTCCTTATTTGTCTCGCATTTCTCCATCTCCTATACAGGGAGATAAGACTGAGTCAAGCCTATCTCAGTCTAACCCCTCTCCCCCACCACTAACATCTCCATATACTTTCCAATCTACAACCAACCTTGGTCAGCCCACTGCTACCAAGGATATTTCCCAAACCTACACTCGCAAAACTGCCAAAGGTGGTCCTATACCTAAAAAGGACCATGGAGCTAATGTCACACTGACACCTCCACCGGCAGGAGCTAAGGGGGAGACACCTTCTCTTTAGGTGCCAACCTCAAGGCTCACTTCACCAAGTCAGCCTAAATTGGGTATGGTGTCTACTCAGCCCATACCTATTCTAGCCATGGGAGAACCCATTTCTGTGCCTTCTCAGACACATGAAGGTAACATTGAACTTATGACCTCTCCCCAGGGTCAACTACCCCCTCCTCACCACTCAGCCCAACCTACCCTACCACCAAAGCACACGCCCTTGGTCATTCTTCTTCTCTTCTATTCTTACACACTCTAGCATAACCTGCCAATGAACCTTCCATACACCAGGAAAGTTTATAGGGTCCCAATTCTAGCCCTCTTGTTTCCTTAGGTAAGCACCAACCTTTGGATATGGGCCCACATTCTCACCTAATGAGGAACACTCAAGAACCTCTCCTATAGTGGAAATTCATTCTTCCACTAGTCAAGAGGAATTTGAGATTAAACAACGCCTAGAGGAGCCCAAGCTGATGGCAAATGATGCCCAAACCATTATGAAGTATTTACAAACTCAGTTTGAGCTCTTGCACAAGAAGAGGAAGAGTGATAAAGCCAAGCTGATGTACAAGCTGAATGATCTTTCAAACACAATGGCCAATGTGGAAAGCATCGTGCTTAAATCAAGACCCTCCCCTATTGATGATGACAAAAAGGGGGAGGAAGAATCAAAGAAAGTTGATGATACAGTTGAGGGGGAGCATACAGAGGAAGTGCAAATCGAAGAAGAAGCACATGATCAGTTCATGAGTATAGTAGATCAACCTCCTCAACAAAAGACAGCTCAACCAAACATTCCAGATATTCCACTTGCTGTGATCCCTCAAGCTGAACCTCTTCAAGTGCTACAAGCTGAATTGCCAAAGATTGTTGAAGCTGAGTTGGTTCCAGCCACTTATAAAGGGAAAGGGAACGATATTGAGACTGTGAAAAGAAAAAGGAGAACAAGTGCTATGTCTCTAGCCAAAAGAAGGAAAGTAATCATTGTTGAACTTGAGCCAGAGCAACAAGGTCAGTCTTAACTTGTTGCATATGACTCTGACTCAAGTGATGAAGCTGATGCAGTCCAAAAGGCCAGTGACATGCTAGCTGAGCAAATGTTACAAGAAATGGCCAAGGAACTGGGTATGTCTGTGGAGGAAATGAAAGAGAAACAAAGACAAGCAGAGCTTCAAAGAGAAAAGGCTAAAGCTGAGGCTGCCAGAGCTGAAGCTGAAGCTGACTATCATGGACCCAGAGCTTACCCAATTCCCTACTCAGATGTTGATCTAAGGCATTGCTATAAACGAACACACTTTGATCACAAGATTGAATCTAACACGCTGAGCAGAAAAGGAGAATTGGTGCTAATCAACTTTGTACTAGACAACAAGCATGAAATTGGTCTAGATATGAGATGTCTGTACAAGTTAGGCTTTTCAGAGCTAAAGATTGTAGCCACAACTATCAAAAGAGTCAAATCAGACAAGAGATAGTTGATGTGCTCAAGACACTCTTCATAAGAATTGATCAATTAGGAGAAATTCCAGCTGATGAAATTGATACCTTCCTAAATTGAAACAAAGCTGCAAGAGTCAGAGCAGCAAGTCAGTGTGCTAAACGAAACATCAGTTTACAAGTTCCAGAGGGAGTTGAATTTAGAGAAAATACTTTTATCACTCAACCTTTGGAAGGATTTTTGTACTTGGATGTGGAAGGCAATCATTGTTTCTTGAAGATAGCAGATCTTCACTTGGTAAATCTGGAGTTGATTTTGTACTTGAGAGTTCTATGTGATAACTCAATTCAGAACTCAGTATTCAGATATCATTTAAACAAAGAAATTAGATCAAGAAAAGCTGAGATGAAAGAGCTGCCAGAGGGTGAATATATTTTGAATGATGCTATCAAAGAAGCAGCAATCTGGGAGCTTAAATGTTCAGATATGTGGTTGGAAACTGGAGATCCTATTGATTAAATAGATTAGTTCTATAATTTTGTAAGCACTAAGTGTGCATAAGCTGATCAAAATGATCAAGCAGAATGTAAATAATATGTTTATTAATGAAAAGTTAAGTTTGATATGTTCAACTGTTTGATATGTTCAATTTTGTATTTATATGTTTGAATAAACAACTTTGTATTGATAAGTTGAGTATTGATACGTTCAAGTATAAACTGATAAGTTCGGTAATATAAGTTTTGTAAGTTCAAAACTTAAATTAATTATGATAAGTTCAGTATTTGAGTAATTGTATGTTCAAATACTTAGAATAAAAGTTTTAAAATAGATTTGTAACCTAAAATCTTGTAAGTTCAATAAATGATAAATAGGTATAGATCAGTTCAATACTTATTTCAAGAACTAACTTAGGTCAGTCCCGAAGTTGTTCAACATAATTCTGTTAACCTATAATTACTTTGATTCAATATTTTGTCATCATCAAATAGGGGGAGATTGTTAGTCACATGTTTAGAATAGTTAGATTTGATGAGACAAACCATAATTATGTATAGATGATAGGTTAAATATTAGGAATTATGTAAGTCTGTTATAGAATGACTAGTCTGCGTATAAACAGATATAGAGTTTTCTATGTAAGTACTAGATAGCTCAGTGACTTCTAAGCTGAGATAGGTTTCAAGAATGAAGACTTGAAGATTTGAAGATCCAAGAACTCAACTTGATAACATCAAGACTGAGTAAGTCAGCTCAACTCTAGAAGTCAGTTCAAGAATTTAAGTAAGTTTTAATTTCTGTTATAAACTCTCGATCTACGACATTTAAATTAGGATATCTGAACCTAATTTAAACTATCTTTTAGTTAGATAGAGATCTCAAACGAAATTAATTAGATATGTTCTAATTAAAGAGTTTGTTACGGTTTTAAAGAAAATATAAGTTCTATCCTTAAAGTGAGATTTGTTCGTAGATATATCAAGTATAAGTATAAACCTTCTTATGGGTTTCAACACACTGAAAAGAGAGTTCTACATAAGTTGCAAAACGTACATGTGTTCGTCATACTTGATACGCGTGTGTTGCGATAACTTTGTGAGTTCAAAGTTCGAGAGAGTTTTCCAGAGTTCTTGTTAATCAGCTTTAACAAGGAGTTCGATCATCAATTAGTTTGTGATACAAGAGTGTTTAAGAGAGAGTTGAGTTTATAAACAGTGTAACATCAAATCATCCTGTTGATTTGATTAGAAAGTGATATTGTAATATCTTGATTGATTATTGAATATATTCTTATTGAATTATGTTAAGTGTATTCAACCCCCCCTTCTACATTATATCGGTTGTTTATTTACCCTCTTTGGGACCAACAATGTTCTTTTGTTTATTAAATAAACGAACATAATCGAACTTCCCGCCAAACAATTAATGAATGGTTGACCGAACATTCGGTTCGTTTACAACCTTAACATGCACACATGAATCTAGGTGTACATGTGCATATATGCACGGGATGCACACGTGCACGGTGCATATATGCACCCAGACGCACCTATCCTAGAATTAAACGTAGAACAAGTTGTTCATATATGCACTGTGCATATGTGACTTTATTGTATGTGCTGGAAAAATATATAGTGTAATATTGATATCGCGTTAATAATATATAAATATTGTGCGATATCAGGTTGATTTTAGCCGGAAGATATGTAATTAATTGTAAAAAGATGCGTTTATTGTTTCTTTTTTGTTTTGCAGGCTAATAAGGTGAAAAGATAAATTTATTGAAAAAAACAAGTCCAAGAAAGAAAATAAAAGAAAGCCCAAGAAAGGAAAATTTGAAAAGAAGGCCCAAAACAAATCAGGCCCAAAGAAAAGAAAAAGAGTCCACCGGCTGGAAAAGAAAGGATCACGGCGCGATGAAGGACTTCAAGATAAGGTCAAACCGGCCGCCACGTGGGATCGCGGCGCGACCCATAACTTGGTCACGGCGCGACGCGTCAAGATAACAGCAGACTTGAATGTAACATCCTGATTTTGGGCCTAATTGCTACGTAGGCCAAGATATGTCTATACGTGATTAATGTTTGATTATTTGCTTGTTAGCATTTAATTAAATGATTTTAATTAATGGTAGTAATTAAACTTAGTAAATTAATTAGAATTTATTATATATATATGTGTGTGTACAAATATATATATTCAATTGTATGTATGCAAGTATGTGGATATGTTTGCATGTGTAGGAATTTTGTAATACATGGACACCTCCTGCTTTGTGTTGTGTGTCTTGAATACGTGGGTTGGCATGAGGGTCTGTTCATTTGAATTTCAAATTTACAAAAGTGTTTTTGTGTGTGTGCGTGTTCTTGAGAGAAGAAGCAAGAAGGAACACAAACTTGAAAAGGTGAAAGATTGGATTTGTGGGTGTTAATTCAAAACAAAGGTATGGTGATACTCTTTGCATGATTCTGATCATATTGGTATGCTTTTCTGATGAAACACATGTTTATATAGTGAAACACCATGAATGGAGCTTGAAGCTCCATACTTGACAAATGGGTTTTATGTGTTTTTGTGTTTTAAATGGCTATGATGTGTTCTTGATGTTGCTTACATGTTATAATATGTTTATACATGTTTTAGAAGTGTTCTGATGGGATTTCAAGTGTTTAAATCGGATTTTCAAATTGTGAGTCGGCTGGAAATCCGACGAGAAAGGAAAAAGATGATCTGAAATCCAACGCATCCCGGCGCGACCCCGAGAATCCGGGTTTTGTGAGAATCCAACAAAAGGCGAATCCGGAACCCAAGAATCCGCAACCCAAATCCGATACTCAAAATCTGGAACTCAAATTCGGTAGTGTCGCGGCGCGACACAGGGGTTGGTCGCGGCGCGACAGGGCAATTTTAGGAATTTGATTGCTTTGATTGTCACTTGTTTGGGATGTGATGGATTACCATTTATATGGTTATTTTACGTTGTTTACAAGTTATATAGAGATATAAATATATGTGTGGTATATATTTATGAATCGGTTACTGATTTCAGTTTATTCTGATCTCAGGAAAAGACAAGGCTCAGTAACATTAGACCACTGAGTGGGAGTTCGAGAACTCGAGGTGAGTGGATGTTTACTCACGGGTGATATTAGTTGTAGATGTTTTGGTTGCAACTATATGTGAATTGATGCATGGATAGACTGTTTGTCTGCTAATTGATTAACTGTGATATGTTAATTGATTGTTGCGCCTATTGTTAAGTCAGCTGACGACTGGGCATACTAGGTTGGGTTTGTTTGCTATCGGCTAATCAGTATTGTGGTCTTTTGATGCATTCGTTGCAACTTAAGATAATACTGTGTGAGAATAGCATATAGACTATCGTTAAACCTTTGCTTGGCCGGCATTGGTTGTAGGTTCCTGCAGAACCGCCGGTCTTCTCGTGAGGCAAAGGGTGATTATGTGTTTACTATTGTTGATATCATGCGGTTATTTGCTAGTATATCTGTGGTGGTTTACTTCCATTCACTTAGCTTTGTGCTAATCCCCCACCTCTCACTACTTTTACAGGTGGCTGGTGAGTTCTGCGGTTTAGTTGTAAGGGGGTGTAGTCTTGGGAATAATTGACAGGCACTCTGATTGGAATTGTGATGAGCTGTAGTTTTGTAATACTGTGTTTTAAACTGATTGGTTTTTTTAAACACAGGGCTGGTGAGTGTCCTTCTGGGAGGAAGACTGGGACGGGGACTGGGACTGGGGCAGAGGCGATTCATGAAGATGAATGATGATTTTAAAAGAAGTTTGTAGTATGACGGGAAATCACATTTGTTGGTTTGAAATGTGATGCTATGCTTTGAGATTGGATGTATAGTGGATATCTTGTGTTAATTGAGATATCACGAGACGAAATTTTACCATGACTTGGAAGTTGCAGCTGATATAAGTGCAGTGATGATATATTAACTGTGAGAGAAGACATTTGTAATTGACTTGGTCAATGAGAGATGTATTAAATGGCTAACTAGAAGAAGTTATCTGAACGATTGAGACGGTGATTGGATTAAATCAGAGAAAGTGATAGCGGAATTTGATGTTATCTTGAAAGACGACGTGATGACAGATGTGTTGATCTGTGAAAAAAAATTAGTGATGATAACATCCTGTATATGTGAGTTGGAAGTATCTCTGACTTAGTGGATGAATCAAGATTTCTTTTGCGAGAAAGTCTTGAAGAATGAAAAGGTTGAAACCTTTGAGATAGAGAAAGAGAGAAGAGGATTGCAATGGCATGAACTTATGGAGTGACAACTTGTGGATCTTGTGTGTGAAGGTGCCTTTGCTTGGAGATGCCTTTGCTTGGAGATACCTTTGCTTGGAGATGCCTTTGCTTGGAGATGCCTATGCTTGGAAATTGCCTTTGCTAGGAAGTGCCTTTGCTAAAACACTAGAGTTGAACTTTTCAGGGATTTATAAATTAATTGCCAATGCTATATTATGGAGTAATAACCTAAGGGTTGAGTACTGATGGTATACTATGTGGATAAAGATAGTATGTGATATGAGATATGACACATGGAGTATAAATTGAAGTGGTATACCAGAAACTTGTGTAACCTTGAGATATTTGAGATATCTGAGAGGTGATGATGATAAGACGAGATGGAAATTGTATTTGACTTGATCAAATAAAGAGAAAGCAGAATATGTAACGAGTGGTTATTGACTGTTCAGTAATTTTATTACCAGTGAGATGGCATCTATTGGACAGATGGACTTGATTGAATAAATTGAAGGGATGATTTGAAGATCTGAGGATTCATATTCTGATGGCTTGTGATGAAAAGTGGAGATTGGTTTAAACTTATGAAGAGTTTACAAACGAAGATTGAAACGAGAGTTGGACGATGTGACAGGATTTTTTTTCTGATGGATAACCAAAGGTGGGATTGAAACACAATGATTTTGTGGGTGAATTAAATTCTGAAGACGGGATATCAGAATACTTTGTGTGAAGTTATGAGAATGTGGTGATGATACTTCAACCTGTTGATTTGAAGTAAGTGATAAAACGATATGTGAATGCTTTGGCATGACAAATGATAAATGATTGGAAGCTATTGGGATTTATGACTGAGTTAGACATAAATTCAGAGAATGCTTGAAGACAAGACTTATGAACTAACTATTGGTTTGAGGATAAGCTGCAAAGCTTGTGTTGTTATATATTAACAGTTGAAAGTGCGATAGGGTTTATCTTGACATCGTGATTGATGTGTGTGCAGTGAGATTCCGAGGACGGAATCCTTTTAAGGGGGAAGGATTTGTAACATCCTGATTTTAGGCCTAGTTGTTACATAGGCCAAGGTACGTCTATACGTGATTAATGTTTGATTATTTGCTTGTTAGCATTTAATTAAATGATTTTAACTAATGGTAGTAATTAAACTTAGTAAATTAATTAGAATTGATTATATATATATATGTGTGTGTGTGTGTGTACGAATATATATATATATATTCAATTGTATGTATGCAAGTATGTGGATATGTTTGCATGTGTAGGAATTTTGTAATACATGGACACCTCCTGCTTTGTGTTGTGTGTCTTGAATACGTGGGTTGGCATGAGGGTCTGTTCATTTGAATTTCAAATTTACAAAAGTGTTTTTGTGTGTGTGCGTGTTCTTGAGAGAAGAAGCAAGAAGGAACACAAACTTGAAAAGGTGAAAGATTGGATTTGTGGGTGTTAATTCAAAACAAAGGTATGGTGATACTCTTTGCATGATTCTGATCATACTGGTATGCTTTTCTGATGAAACACATGTTTATATAGTGAAACACCATGAATGGAGCTTGAAGCTCCATACTTGACAAATGGGTTTTGTGTGTTTTGGTGTTTTAAATGGCTATGATGTGTTCTTGATGTTGCTTACATGTTATAATATGTTTATACATGTTTTAGAAGTGTTCTTATGGGATTTCAAGTGTTTAAATCGGAATTTGAAATTGTGAGTCGGCTGGAAATCCGACAAGAAAGGATAAAGATGATCTGAAATACGACGCGTCGCGGCGCGGCGTTTGAGGGTCACGGCGCGACCCCGAGAATCCGGGTTTTGTGAGACTCCAACAAAAGGAGAACCCGGAACCCAAGAATCCGCAACCCAAATCCGGAACTCAAATTCGGTAGTGTCGCGGCGCGACACAGGGGTTGGTTGCGGCGCGACAGGGCAATTTTAGGAATTTGATTGCTTTGATTGTCACTTGTTTGGGATGTGATGGATTACCATTTATATGGTTATTTTATGTTGTTTACAAGTTATATAGAGATATAAATATATGTGTGGTATATATTTATGAATCGGTTACTGATTTCAGTTTATTCTGATCTCAGGAAAAGACAAGGCTCAGTAACATTAGACCACTGAGTGGGAGTTCGAGAACTCGAGGTGAGTGGATGTTTACTCACGGGTGATATTAGTTGTAGATGTTTTGGTTGCAACTATATGTGAATTGATGCATGGATAGACTGTTTGTCTGCTAATTGATTAACTGTGATATGTTAATTGATTGTTGCGCCTATTGTTAAGTCAGCTGACGACTGGGCATACTAGGTTGGGTTTGTTTGCTATCGGCTAATCAGTATTGTGGTCTTTTGATGCATTCGTTGCAACTTAAGATAATACTGTGTGAGAATAGCATATAGACTATCGTTAAACCTTTGCTTGGCCGGCATTGGTTGTAGGTTCCTGCAGAACCGCCGGTCTTCTCGTGAGGCAAAGGGTGATTATGTGTTTACTATTGTTGATATCATGCGGTTATTTGCTAGTATATCTGTGGTGGTTTACTTCCATTCACTTAGCTTTGTGCTAATCCCCCACCTCTCACTACTTTTACAGGTGGCTGGTGAGTTCTGCGGTTTAGTTGTAAGGGGGTGTAGTCTGGGGAATAATTGACAGGCACTGTGATTGGAATTGTGACGAGCCGTAGTTTTGTAATACTGTGTTTTAAACTGATTGGTTTACTTAAACAGTGGTTTTAAACCTAGTTTGCAAGGTAACCTTTGCATTTCTCAGATTAATAAAAACAAATACATCTGTGTTTTCTCTCAAGCAAAGTGTTCTTCTTGTGTTCATACATTGTTCTTCATATCTTATACACAAGAATCATCAGATTACTCATCTTTGGACCTTCAAGTGGTATCAGAGTCAACTCCTTGTTGGATTGGTTCAAAATAATCTGTAAACAACTCTCAAAGTGTTAAAAATCAACTCTGAAAACTTCTCTGTTCTTCACGTGAAAACCCACAAACTTGAAAAACCATTTTACCAAAATCTTGTTGTTTTTCAAAGTTTGTTGGTTGTTTTAGAAGCATCTAAGGTGGAGAAATCATCTGGGTATCACCATTTTCAAAAACAAACAACATTAGTGAGCTAAATTTGAATTTAGATTTTTTTTTTCATGTTTTTGGTGTTCTTCACTGTTCTTGCAAAAATCTAGATCTGTTGTTGTTGTTTGTGCTAAAAGTTGATTTGCAAAAGTATTTCAAGAGTGGAGAAAGCCGCCATCCGACAGTCGCATCAAATCCATCCGACAGTCGCATCATATCCATCCGACAGTCGCATCAAATCCATCCGACAGTCGCATCAAATCCATCCGACTTTCGCACCACAAGGCCATCCGACTTTCCACAAAACAAACCATCCGACTTACATTTTAAACAGATCGACCCAGCCAGGGGCTCTGCCCTTGGACCCCGCCAGGGGTTGCCACCCCTTGGACCCCGCTACCAGGGGTGCTGCCCCCGAACCCCCGTTGTTCCGAATTAGAATTCTTGATCTTAAAATCATTTTTCACTCTAATTCGGTCAACTAAAGTCTGCCAACCGATTTTCAAGTGTTAACTGAAAATCACAATTAACAGAATCGGTCATTCTTACAACTCTATTTTTCACACGATCAAGTTTCTAGAAAACTAATTCATTTCAAGGAAAGATCCAATTTTAAAGATGAGTTCCTCAAATTTAAATGCACTTCAAAAGGAATTAACTGCTAAAGAAAATGAGTTAATCACCTTAAGAAAAGAAAATGAGGTAATCATTCACAATCTCAAAGCAGCAAAAGTGTCAGTAGAGGAAGACTTTAAATTCCTACAAAAGGAGAGATGTCAACTCTACTCCAAAATCAAAAGTCTTGAAGATTTGCTCATCAAACGAGACCAAACCGCACAAACTATTTTCTTGAACAAACCTAAAGACAGGAAATTTTCCAAATGGACATACGAAGGTCTAGGTTTTGTTAATCCACACATAAGTGATAAGATTACTGCTAAACAACTGTACGATTTTGATAGCATGAATCTAGGATTAACCAGAAGAATGGTATTTGTGGGACACGCTGCCGAATATGAGGAGGAGGAGTACAAAAGACGCACATCCGCAAAAGCCTCCACCTCATATAACTACGAAAGTTTAAATAGATCATATGAAACAACCGAAATTGAAACAATTCTTTCAAATGACTACTTTCATAGTTACTCACAATCCGAAATGGAATCAATGCCGAATGTTTCTGAAACTCGAACAAAACCGCACGTGTATATTCCTCACATGGAGTTACAACGCCGATTTGAAATTGTTGAAACCGAACTTTTTAATAAGTCAATCAATCACGAGTTAGAAACTGAGATTTTATATGATAAAATTGGCGAACTTGAATCTGTAAACTCTCTTATATCAAATTCCGCTGCAACAAGCATATCTGATACAAAAACCTCCCCCTACAAGCACACACACGAGTGTTTTTCATGTTCGGATTCCATCACCATTGACATCACAGATGAATCGTCCCAAACCAAATCTGAGTTAACCAACTCGGAAGAGAGATGCCAAGAGTATAGAGGGGAGTGTATAAATCTTGAAACCGAACTTTTCAAACTTCAATCAAAACTTAATGTATTTGAGAATGAGTTGTTCATATCTCACATACCTCAATCAACAGCTTTAAAAGGTAAAGCTAAGATCAGTGAACCTAGCTCGTCCATACCCCCCCAATCAAAGGCACAACGAACCAATCAACATACAACAAAACCCCACAAACATTATACCAAAGATGATATGTTAGCGTGCTCTTCATCTAACGTATATATCCATCTAGGTACAGGGGTGACGGGGGTACTGAAGCAAGTGCTAGGGTGGCGGAAGAAGAAGACAGAGACGGCTGATGAAGGAAGCCAACAAGAAAATTTAGTTTATCCTGCTAACTTTTCAAAACAAACAAACTTAATGTTTTGTAATGATTCGTCTGTCATTCGTGTTAATTCCGTTAAACCTGAAATGTTTTTCATGAGCGATGGTTGTATCGAAGGACATTGCTCCTATCATTGTGCGTATGACCAAGATCGCAAGAACCGCGGGATTAAACCGGATCCGTCCTATAGGCCGTTTGAATCGCAACACGAAAAAGCTTCCTTCATAAATCGAAAAGGTTACAAGATTACCTATTGGCGAAAGAGATGCTCAAGCAGAGCACGATTCCAATCAATTGACAAGACTTCGTCAAAATTGAGTAACTCACAGTTGGTTTTCCAATAAAGACAAATCTAATCAACTTTTCACAAGAAATTGCACTCCAAACTGTAGATATTACAACAATTGGAATCACGCCAATCATGTGGCTGCAACAACTGGTCCACACTCACCGAATCAAAGCGCGACACCCCGACAAAGATGGATTCCCAAAACAAAATCCATCCAAGAATCAAATCAAAGCGCCAAAACGACACAGAGATGGGTTCCCAAAATAAATGAAGAAGCCGTGAGGAATCATCCTCATCAAACCAATCAGAGAGCTAAACCCAAGCAAGCTCATATTCCACAATGGCAGTACCAATATATCAATCACTCAAAACCCAAAGTCCAACACACCACTCCAACGTCATCCAAGTCAAGGAATGGAGAAGCGGGAGGCCAACAGAAAGTATTTGAATACATCCAAGATGATGTGTCTCTTCCAAAGGGCTTCAAACGAGTGGTGATCGAACAACCGTTGCACCAACCCCCGCCATATCCAAAAGATTTTCAATCAATTCACCAACCCAACATCCATCCACGAAACAAATATGGGTTCCCAAAATGAAAACAACGGAATCATTAACTGCAAAAGTAGTAGACCCTGTTGCTTGTGCTAACACTCAAGGACCCACCTCAAAATGGGTATCTCAACGACTCTTATTCTCACTGTGCAGGTATCTAACCAGTGGTACTTGGACTCCGGCTGTTCAAAGCACATGACTGGAGAAATGAGTCTTCTCTCGAACTATGTCCCAGGTTACTCTGGAAATGTTCGGCTCGGGAACAATCATATGGAACCAATAATGGGAACTGGGGATATTATCAAAAAAGAATAAAGACACTTGGTTCTAGGGGGAGTGTCTTTGTCATGAAACTACACGAATACATTTTCATGCATTCGCGTAGGGGGAGAAAATTCGACAACTCTCTGCCTCGCTCGTATCAATGAAACAAGCACTATTCGAGGGGGAGTTTGTTGTAATTTTGTCAATGCGCTAGTGTACACGAATACATTAATATGCATTCGTGTAGGGGGAGAAATCAGAAAATTTAAAAACATTCAAAAAAAATTCCAAAAACTCAAAAATATTTTCCTTTTCAAAGTTTATTTTTGCTGCAAGAAGGTATACACTTATTGATCAAATCCTATACCTTACTTGTTCCTTGTTGATCTTTTGCAAGATCCTTTCTCTTTGCATCTCTTATAGCATTGTGTTTTCCTTCCACATAAACCGTTCATTAGTGTGTCACTGTCATATTTGTCAAAGTACAAATGATCTAATGGCACTATGAGTGAGGGAGTGTAGGCATTTTATACTCCTATGGTCAATGCAGAACGGGAAGGACATGCCCCAGAAGCTCAGCGTACACTAGAAAGTGATAGTAAGGGTAACTTACTAGGTCATCTAGGTGAGTGGAATCAGTCATCAAGGGATACTGATTGGTGTGCATAGGTAAAATGAAAAAGAAGGGATGGAACTGGAGATGGGGGTGCAAATGATCAACACATTTATTGAGCTTACTTTTTCAAATCATTCTGAAATTTTTGTGCTACACAAATCCATGATTGTTCGTATACTTTGATTGTACAAATATTTCTTGACAATCACTTTCAACAGATTCTTTCTTGAAAATCATTCTTGTTGAAAAGCATTCATTACGATTGCTCATACCATCAAAGAACAAGTGTCCTGGTGTATCCAAACAGAGATACAAATATTTCATTATGGAAAGAGAGATCGAGGGAGAAGTTGAAAAATAAGAAGAGAGCTGAGGGTGAGACAGGATCAAAAGAAAAGAAAGATCCTCACTAAACAGTGTCAATCTGGGTAGCCACATCTACTACTAGTTTTATACTGGTATTGAAATAGTCATCATGGACCCAGTGATGCAATGCACTTACCCCACCCAGCTACACAATTATCTCTTAAAAGATAATTGTTTCAATTTTTCACGGAGAAATAGCACATTTCTATTGACATCTCATTTGGAGATTGTTGATATTGAAACAAGGAGGACATGCAGCTCCGTTCCCCGTCTTCTTTCATGCACTTATTGAGTCTAGAACCAATTGTAATATTATTTTCTTCTAGGACACATATGGAATCAATTGTCTGTCTATGACAGTGCCGAAACATCTTGAGTAATATCATTTGATATTTACGGTGATAGATGGAAATCCTACCAGTGCTAACATCTAGCCAACACCGAACGTAGGTCACTCAGTTTATTTAAACTTACGTGTTAACGGGAAATCAATGTGATCCCGGTGTTACAAAGGATGCGTTAATTGTCATAATTTCTGATATACTCTTGTAAAAATGATGCTGAAAACCACTAAATACAAAATTGTTCAAACAACCAAAGGTGTTTTACCTTAGGTTACTGGTGCGAGATGGAAGACAGAAGAAAAAGGATGTCATTGCATGCTTTAAAGATCAAGGTTCTCATCAAGAAATTGAAGAGTCAAGACTTCAAGATGAGAAGACATTCCAAAGTCATCAAATTTTATTTCCATAAAGCTTCACAAGAATGCAGAAAGAAAAAGAATATCTGCATTATCAAAATGGGAGAGATTCAACAAAAGCCAAAGAGGCAGATGAACACGCACAAGGCTACAAAAGGGGGTGATTGTTAGGACTTATTTGTGCTTGTAGGCCTTGTGCAACTATCTTAATTATCTTGCTATTATTGCTTTGTTAGTATAGTTCATCTTGTGTAAGGGCTTAGCTCATTTAATATTAATTGTCTAGTCCATTAGTATGTAATAGACTATCCCAAATGTTAGATTAGTGAAATCCATCATGAAAGCCCATGAGGCTTGAGGCCTATGTGCCTACTTGTATTTAAACCCTTGCAAACCTAGTTTGCAATGTAACCTTTGCATTTCTCAGATTAATAGAAACAAACACATCTGTGTTTTCTCTTAAGCAAAGTGTTCTTCTTGTGTTCATACATTGTTCTTCATATCTTATACATAAGAATCATCAGATTACTCATCTTTAATCTCTTCTTTAGACCATCAGAAAGTCTCGGTCGCGAAGCGACACTTACCTGTCGTGGCGCAAACCCCCTGTTTTCAGAGTTCTATATAAACTCAACTCCAGATCCATTTTGGGGTTAACACCCCACTTTTTGCACCTAAACTCTGCCAAATATGTTCCAGAAGATATCACAGGAGGCTTAAAGGCTGATTTTGAAGATTGAAGCTCAATTTGGAGGCTAAAGGCTTGGATCTCTAGCTTTATTACGGTTCTATCATTCTTCTTCTATTTTTAATGTATTTATTTGATTTCCAGAAGTTGCTTATGCTAGTTCTAAGCTAGTTTTCTTTGTTTTCCTCCCTAGAGGAGATGAAACCGTTTAAATCTGAGTTCAATGTAAATCAAAGATCCTTGCATGTTTTAGTTCTGTTTTTGAGAAGTTTATAATCTGAGTTCATGTAAATTAGAGGACCAATCCATTTATATAACTTTAATCATTGCTAATTAGGACCAATAATTAGTTTTGACTATTGATTGATCAAATCCTAGGCTTAAACAATCAAGATAGGAACTTTAATGTGTTAGAATTAATATATGATGACTTTCATGTGTTAATTAAATGATTTGGTAACTTAATCAATCATTAAAGATTAGATCTTGTTAGATACGAACTTAATTGTGCTTAATTGTGTAGTTAATTGATTTAATGACCATAAAATTAGTTAATTGCATGATTAAAAAGGTTGGATACTCGGATCAAGAGTCTAACAACATAGGAATCGGTATAGTGTTAATTAATTGTCTAATGCACAACTTAAATTAATCAAATCAACTTGAAAATGGTGGAATCAAGTCTAGGGAGGGAAAGTCTTTTAATTGATAGTTAATCTTATAAAAATCTTTGCTTTTGGCTACTTTTGGTTTGATTTTGAGTATTTGCGAGTGTTAGGAGTAATTTAAATAATAAAGTTTGAATCTTGCATCAAAATTCCCCTTAATTAGTTTAATTGTTTTTAATTAGCATTTAATTGTCTTTATTTGATTTTATTTAGTTTAAAGTAGTTTAAATTAGTTAATTCTAGATTAATTTGATAAATTCAGTTTAGCTCCCGTTCCCCAAGAGTTCGACACCCGACTTACTAACTATAATACGAAACGATTAGGTTCACTTGCCTATTCGTGTAGTTCTTGGTAAATAAATCGGTAAAATATAAATTTAAAACTAGTACGTAAAACGCACATCAAATATGCACATGTGCACTTATCCGCACCTGTGTTGGAAAAAAAGTGAGTGGTACGTGCACATGTTCACATATTTGATGTTGTGTTGGAAAAAAAACTCAATAAAAACGAATTTATTTTCTTTGAAAAAAGACGAGTGGTACGTCTACAGATGCATATGCATATGTGCACGAGATGCACACGTAGACGGTGCATATATGCATCCAGACGAACCTAAGCAGTATGAACAGATCATGCACATATGCACCCGTGCTTGAAAAAATTCAAGTGTTATCTGCACATGTGCATATATTTCATACTGTGGTAGAAAAAAAAAACCCGGCAAATATGAAAAAAATTTCTTTGAAAAAGTATAGCAATATGGATGTCATATTAAAGAGCATATTTTTCTCGTTAATTTGGTATAATTTTCGTATTTTAATAACTTTGCATTTGGGAGATATTTTAGTTTTAAAAAAGTGGGGGTAAGTGGTCCCCCCTTTATTTAGGCAATTTACCTTAAACAACCCTCAAAGTGAAAATGACGGTTGTGTTTTGAATTAATTACATGTTTGCCACAATTAATATTAACCCTTGATTAATTATGATCAATAACCACAAACGGTTCTCGCGGTTCTTTAATAAAATTGGTTCTCAAATGAACCTTCCCCTTATATATATATATATATTGAAAAATTCATTTGAGAACCGTTTTTATTGCGAAAACCGCGAGAACCATTATGCACCAATCATTTATTACCTTGTCTTATTTAAATAAACAAAATAGAAAAGGGCATATTTGTCATATAAAAAATTGTTTGGCTCCGGCGCTGATTTTACAAAACAAATTAACAAAGTTAAGTTTGATTTTTTTAGTTGTAGTAATTAATATGGTTGTCTTTTTTTTACTTTCTTTTCTTTTTTTTTCACTTTTTCACTTTTTTTACATATAGCAAAAGATATTTTTTTATATACGGCAAAAAATATTTTTTATTTTTTTATTTCTTTATTTTCTTATACTTTATTCTCTGTTTACTAAATTACAAGCATTTACATTTTTGTTTTGAGCTATATATATTAAGTACTTATACCTCACATATCCTTCTTTTTAGAAAATTTTGAGTTGGCAATGAGTTTAACTAAATCAACTTTGAGTTGCACGTACACTAGAGTTGTAAACGAACCGAACGAACACGAACGGAGGCTTGTTCGTGTTCGTTCGTTTAACTTTAGCCGGAAAAAAACGAACACAAATGGATAAACGAACTAATATTTGTGCTCATTTTTGTTCGTTTAACTTTAGCCGAACATAAACGAACACAAACGAACGAACACATATACAAATATAATATAAACCTAACATTATTAAACATAAACAGACACTAACTACGTGTGTGTATATATATATATATGTGTGTGTGTGTGTGGGAGAGAGAGGAGAGAGAGTGTATGTGTGTGTATATGTATATATATATATATATATATATATATATATATGTATGTATACACACCTGCATATATATATACATACATATAAACGAACATAAACAAATGGATAAACGAACGTTTACGAATATAAATGAACGAACGGGGGTCTTGTTTGTGTTTGTTTCTTTATCTAAACGAACAAATATTTTTGTTCATATTTGTTTGTTTATTAAATAAACGAACATTAAAGGAACTATTCACCAAATAATTCACAAACGGTTCACCGAACGTTCGGTTCGTTTACAACCCTAACGTGCACACATGAATCTAAGTGTACATGTGCATGTGCATATATGCATGAGATGTACACGTGCACCGTGCATATATGCACCCAGACGCACATGTGCTAAAACAAAACCTAGTAGTATGAACAAGTTGTTTTATTATATGTGCTGGAAAAAATATTATAATATGCACATATGCACATATCTGATGTTGTGTTGGAAAAAAACCTAACAAAAACAAATTTATATTCTTTGAAAATAAGCAAGTGGTACGTCTACATGAGCATATGCGTAGCTGCATGAATTGTACATGTGCATGGTGCATATATGCACCCAGACGCACATATGCAGTATGAACAGGTGGTGCACATATGCACATGTGCTTGAAAAAAATCGAGTGTTATATGCATATATGCATATATCTCATGCTGTGCTAGAAAAAAAACCCGATAAAAACGAATTTTTTTTTCTTTGAAAAAGTATAGCAATATGGATGTCATATTAAAGAGTATATTTTTCTCGTTAATTTGGTATAGTTTTCGTATTTTAATACCTTTGCGTTGGTAGATATTTTAGTTTAAAGAAAGTAGGGGTAAATAACAAATGTCCAAATTACCCTCATTAACTACCTTAAACATAAGATTTAATTTGGAAAATTTAAGGTTATCCACTAATAACTATTTAATCTGGACCTTTCATTTTTTTGATCAATGATTATAATTAGTTCTCGCGGTTCTCGCAATAAAAATGGTTCTTAAATGAACCTTCTCCTATATATATATATACATATATAAACAAAGCTGTAAACTTCAATCGGTAAAAAGATCAAAACTTGATCTTGAACCGAAAAACAAGTTTCACACAATATATATAGGGGAAGGTTTTTACTGCGATAACGGCGAGAACCAATCTTAGCCGTTCATTTTGGATAATAGAATTCATGGATGAAGAGCGTAAGGGATTGAGTGTGGCAGTGTGCATGTAAGGAATTCATGGGTGCGCAATCCAATTAAAGGAGGGGGAATTAGACGGCTAAGATTGGTTCTTGTGGTTCTCACAATAAAAACGAATCTCAAATATTTCAATATATCAATTTAAATTGTCCCCTATCGAGCCTAGAAGTGGCGCTGATACCACTGTAGGGTTTTGAGAGGTACAATATGCACAGCGGAAAAATAACCAAAACCCAATCATAGAGATCTCAACTGGATCAACTAGAGAACAAAAAGGATATATATATATATATATATTATAAACATATATTAAACCGGCCAATATAGATATAGATATAGATATATATTATAGAGTTTAAGGGTTAGAAAATATACCCTCGGATTGATATAGGGAATACACAGCTACTGCATCCGGAACCTGGTTGCTAGACCGCCTAGAAAAATACCCACGTGTGTGCTACGTGATAACCGCCGCCACCCTACCTTGGAGTCTCGCCACCGTCGACCTAGCCGCCGCAAGGGGCTGTTGACCGAGAAGGGAGGGGGGCCGCCGAGAAGGAGGTAGGCTGCCGCATGGGGCCGTTCGCCAACCGCCGTGAACCACCGCTGCCTGTAGTTGTGGTCTTGATCTTTGGCCGAGGAACACAAAGGGAGAGAGAGAGGGAGAGGAGTTGTTTGTCTAACTTGTGGGCATAACTATTAATGTAATTAACAAGTTAATCACCTTTATATATATCTTTAGGTGGATTAGGCTTTTAAGCCCAGCCTGGGTTAACACTTTAAACCCTTTACAGAAACTACCCTCAAGGTTTGACTATTATTAATTAACTTACTAATTAATTAATAATCTTTTAATCAAACCTTTAATTAAATATTAAACTTAATATTTAATCTCCCAAATAATAAATAACTATTTATTATTTATTTCCTTGATAATTAATTAACTATTAATTATCAATAGAAACATAATGTATTTTTCTATTAACTTGGTTCGAGTTGGGTGTGTAGCCGTGTGACCCTTTAGTATCTTATAGTGCTCGGATATGATGACATGTGTACACTATCTATGCATAATAATCTATCATTAAGGTGCCAACCTTAAGGCTTACTTTTACAACACTTAAGCCTAGCCTGGGTGTGGTGTCTACTCAACCCACACTCTCTAGAGCCATGGGAGGGTCTATCACTTTGCCTTCATAGAGCCATGAAAGTAACACTGATGATCTGGCCAATCCCCACAGTTAACTACCCCCTCTAAAGCCATAGATATGGCCCCATCCCCATTCAACTCACCATACAATTCCACGACTCGAGCCATACACATTTGTTTCACTTGTCATACTCCCTTTCACGACCTACCTATGAGTCTCTCATAAACCACGGAGACTTACAGGGTCCACAATCTGCAACCCTTGACACTAAAGATAGACACCAACCTTTAGTTATGGTGACTACAACCTCACCCTCTAAAACTCATGTCACTTCTCCTGAGGTAATACCTTCGGTATCCGTAAAGGGTGTTGATATTGAGTTCCCTAAAAGGAGTTAGTCTCCTACCAACTCTAAGTCAGCTTCAACTCAAAATTCTTCTGGGTTTTAACTGATGATGACGTTCATAGGCATCCAATTCAGGTTATTGAATCAAAAAAGAAAAAAGGATAAAAAGAAATTTTATAAAAAAGATTGATGACCTGCCTAATGATATAAAGGAATTAACGGTAATGGTGCTTCAAATTTTACAACCAGCTACACAACCCCTATTGATGATGACAAAAAGTGGGAGAAGGTTGCGAAGGAGATTCAAGCTTAAGCTGATCCAACACAAGTGATGAGGGATTAAGCTGAAGAGAGGGAGGCACGGACTGTGGGAAGCCTATGAAAGAAACACAAATTAAGGCTAAACTAATAGAGAAAGCCAAAGAAAACAGTCTAATGATCTCTTTAAGGAAACCAAGGCCCGTAGCAAAGGAAAAAATCGGTTACACAAGAGGAGTAAATTGAGAAACAAACTTACTCTGACTCTGATAATGATTTTGATGCTGCAAGGGCAACAAGGGATTTAATTAAAGATGTTGAGATGGAAGAGGCTAAAAGGAGATATAATAACTCTAAGTGAGTTAAGAAGAAGAAAGACCAAGCTAATTAAAGCTACAGAGTTTGAAAGGATAAAGAAAGTTGAAGCTAAGTGCAAAGGTCCAAGAGTTGAGCCTATTGAATACACAGATAAGGATATCAAAGAGAGCCACTTGAGGAGGTACTATGAAGTGGAAATTGAGAGCCTGGCCCTAAGCAGATCTAGAGGTGCGGTCTACTTAAACCATACTCTTGCTAATAAGTCAACAGTCGGTGTATATTAGAGATATGTTCACAAGATGGGATATCAAGAATGGAAGAGAATAGATTTCCTTGTCAACAAGCTGAGTAGAAGTCAAATTAGAGATGAGGTTATAGCTAAGCTGGCAAAGTTGATGGCAAAAGCTAAGGAACTGATTCCTACTACAGTCTCTAAGCTCATGCCTATATAGGTTGAGTTCAGAGATAACGTATAAGGATCAAAATGGCAATCTACAATTTCTGAATATGTCTAATGTGATGACATTAATGGCCTTGGATGCTTTGAGACTGAGGAGACTCTGTGGCAGATCAGACTCCGTTCAGATTCCAAATCAACAAATTAATTAGAATGAAGAAGGATGAGATCAAGCACTTTCAATCCTATGCTCAGATCATGGAAAACTAGTTAAAGAGATTGCGGAGTGTTAAATTTGGATAGTAATTATTTTATATCTTCTTGTAATTATGTAAGCACTAAGTATGCAAAAAATGATCTAAGTGATCATTTATTATGTATTCAAAGTGATAAGTTCCTTAATAAATACAGTACTCTTTTGATTTGTTCAAAGTTTTAATATATTCATATTTACAGTTTGATATGTTCAAGATGAATGTTGGTATGTGTAACATTATTTTGATGTGTTCATTTAATATTGATACGTTCAGTTAACTTGATATGTTCAAAATAGTTTAATAGGTTCAACTAAATATTGGTAGGTTCAACTAAATATTGGTCGGTTCAAGATTTAATCACATGATTCAACTAAGTGTTTTCAAGCTGAACATAGATTTTGTCATTATCAGGGGGATTTTGTTTGTCAAATTATCTCATATGTTTAGATTTGATGAGATAAAATAAAGCTCAAAACAATAATAGTACTCAATCCCGCTACAGCGGGCTTTGAGGGAGATAAAATGTAAACAATTATACCTTTACTCATAGATAGAGAGATTACTTTCCGAGAAAGACCTCCGGCAGCACAAACGATAAAAGAAAAGAAAATTAGAAAATAAATGAATAAATAAATAAACATATAAAAATAATAAAAACAAAATAAAAGTAATAATAATAATTAAAAAACTAAGGCTTAAAATCAAAATATAGCTTGAAAGTTAAGGTTTAAAAATAAAGTTTGAAAGATAAGATTTAAAAGAGTTAAATTGAATTATGTTTAGTCTGTCACACTGAGTAATCAACTTCAAGACAGAAACATAGTTTCTAAATATGGTTTAAAGAACTTCAATAACTTCCTAATTTAAGTCAGACTATTTATGTGTGTGTACACGTAGAAAACCAAAGTTTGGTTAAAGTACTCTACTTGATGAGTCTCAAGCTGAGTAACTAAGCTTAACAAGAAAGTCAGCCCGGTAAGCGTTACGGTTAGATAAGAAAATTCAAAATTGAAGATTCAAGTTTGAAGACTCAAGATAAAGATAGAGTTGACCAACTTATCTATGCGGACATCTATTAGAAGGTCAATTTATATAGTTGTTCCATGGATAAACATTTAACTAGGTTTTTGTCCTATTGGAGTTTTATCTTAGTAAGGTTTTAATGAAACATAATACTTTTAGTGAACATCTAAAGCGAAATATTGTGAATAATTATTGATAGATGTTCTTATCCCCTAATATTAGATAGATAAGATTCAGTAGATTTATGTATTATATATTATATATAAAATATTTAAATCATAAATACTTATCCTCTTATCTATTGTACACCTATAAATCCATAATTAGTTATACATAATTAACTTCTTATTCTCCATTCTCTCTATCTTGTTTTCTCTATAACTCATAAAAGTTGGAAAAAAAAACAAGATATAAGCTTCCGTTGACTCAAGAACAATCAATTTGCTTCTCTAAAAATTAATATTCAAATCTTTGAAACTTTTAATTAAAACACTTCCTTTTGAATTAGTATATCAAATCGATACTAATGTAACGAAAATTCAACAAAATCACAAAGATTAATATAATGAATCACGTATCCAGTAAGCCCAAGTTTACATCTGATAGCAACAGGCTTGATCCATTGACAACGTCTCACCGGCCTATAAAGTACAAACTAACATGTTGATCCATGGGCCCAAGTGCAGCAAACAAGGCCCAAACGAGCTGCAAGAAGGCCGTTTCGTCATCTCAATTTGGAAGAGGTCAAGATGACCGAACCGCCCCTTACGCCACCATCCTCCTCTAATAAGTAATAACCCACATCCGCCTCCGCCACACACACCTCCCCCACCACTCAAGCCACCAAATATCATAAAATTGCTCCAAAAATCACTCTTCCCATGTTTGACAGGTCCAATGCGTTGGACTGGCTCTTCCAAGGCGATCACTATTTCACGTTCTATCGAATTCCACCGGCTCAAGAGTGTCCATTGCTGACTTTCATCCCACTGGCGACGACTTGAGCTGGTACAACTACTTGCATAACGACTGATATATATATATATATATATATATATATATATATATATATATATATATATATATATATATATATATATATATATATATATACGGGACGGTTTAAATGAGAATTGTTTTTCATACGAGAATTACGAGAACCAATCTTAGCCCTTGATTAAACTTAATCAATGGCTAAGATTTTTTGACAGCTCGACGCATTAATGAGGGTTATTTCGGAAAATCAAGCCTCGCAAATTAATGACGGCTCATCGTGACGAAATTCATGGTTGGGTAAATATATAAATTATCAAAATACCCCTATTAAATGAGTCATTAATTACATTAAAAACAATTCTTGCAGTTCTCGTACGAAAAACAGTTCTCGTTTTAACTTTTGCCAACGTAGGGGACACTACTAGAAAAATCTATTTTTGCGACGGCAAAAACTGTTGCTAATCCGTCGTTAATCGGGGTTGCGACAGAAATAAACTCTCGCTAATACATTCCTCGCTAACACTTAATGACAGAATATTAGCGAGGGATTACCGACATCTTTAGCGACGGATTAGCGATGGTTTTCATCAAACGCCTATGACATGACTTAGCGACAGTTTAGCAACGGAATTTGTAGCGACGGTTTGGCGACAGAATTTGTAGCGAGGGAATTTGTAGTGATTACAGCCGGATCAGCGACGGATCTAAAAAATAAATTAAATGAGAATGGGAGACTCAATCTCAGCTGTCCGATCTGGACGCAGATCTAAAAAAACGCGGTGACATTTTTGTAATTAATCGCAACTTTATAATGTTTAACATGTTTCATATCTAAAATGACATATGTTTGATTTTTATTTCTCTTATCATGTTTCATATTTGAAATATCACTCTATGTATGTTTCTGCTCCACCGCTTTACTTTTTTCTTTCATATTTAAGTCATGAAATACTACTGTTTCATTACTGAAATATCAAAGAAAAAAGGTCACCGATTCACTTTTTTCTTTGATATTTCAGTCATGAAACAGTACTGTTTCATGACTAAAATATTAAAGAATTTTTTTCTTTGATATTTCAGTCATGAAATACTACGATTTAATGACTAAAATATCAAAGAAAAAAGTCACCGCTTCACTTTTTTCTTTGATATTTATGTCAGAAATACTACTGTTTTATGCTGAAATATAAAAAAAAGTCACCGCTTCACTTTTTTTCTTTCATATTCCAGTCATGAAATACTACTGTTACATACACTGATATTTCAGATATAAAACATGTCAAACATTATAAATTACGATTAATTATAAATATGTCACCGCGTTTTTTTATCTGCATCCAGATCGGGCGTCTGAGATTAAGTCTCTCAATCTCATATATTTTTCTATTCTCGTTTGAACATCCGTCTATATATATATATATATATATATATATATATAGAAATAGGATCAATATAGAACCTACTCTTAATTATAGAACCTAAAGAACAAATCTGGACCATTTGTTAGTCCTAGATTGAGTACGCAACAACAAATGTTTGTAGAAGGGGGTTGAATACAAACTTTAGCTTTTAAAAATTAAAGACACACTTATATACTTTTATATAATTCTTATTGATATGAATCAAGAATTACATGTACTAGAGCGGAAATTCTAAGTACAAGAAAAGGTGGCCATCAATTTGTCTAACACATAGACCAGCTAACTCTAAAACAACTAATGTATATAGAGTGTTCAACGCATGAACAAGTTTGAATCTACACAATGCTTATACTCTACGAAATTTCTCAATTGATGAGATTTTCTTTTAGTGTAGTAGAGACTTCACTTTGTTGTGTTGTGTAGTATTTCTTTTTTGCATGTCTACCATGCATGAGTATATATAGAAGTCTTGGTGGATCCGGTTGCATGAAGGTAAGAGACAAAGAGGATGTGGAAATATAATATTTTAATTGTAAAGGTAGTGGGTGAAAAGTAAAATTACTTTAATCAAAAGTATGATAAAAGTAATTGTACTTTTCTGCAAAAGTGCAACTCATTCACAATATAAAATATTAAAGACCACATCTACTGCCGTGTAGAAGTTTCTTTCCCTTTCCATGACTGTACTTTAATCAACACCATGCTTCTGCTTGATTTGACTTTACCAAGTATGGGATTGCCAGCCATACTTAGTTGTTTGAACAAATCTTCAAGATCTTCGTCTGTTTGAGGTATCATTATCCTTTTCCAGAGGATAAGATCAAACCTTTTTGTCCATACTTGATCCAAAAAGTGCATTCTTACTTTTACAAACAAAGATCTAAGGCATAATAGAACAACACATGTTCTGCCTTTTACATACCACTTACAATCTGAAAAGATAGAGTACATTTGACATTTTTCACGACTCAGCTAACAGATTGTACAAGGAACTCTGATATTCACTACTCAGATGACAAAATACATCAGTTGAACACTTTTTGCTAGGACTCAGTTGATACATATTGCTCAGCTGATCATATAGATGCTCAGCTGTTCAATAGTAAGCTTAGGAGGACATAAGCTTGTGTATTTGTATAATCAGTTGATCAAGAATGCTCAGCTGATTAATCAAATACATCAACTTATAAGGGGAGATGACTTGTGTAAAGGAAGACTTACTTAGCTGATGCTCTGAGCCTCAGCTGATCAATCTGTTCACCCAGCTGATGGAGTAGGTACTCAGCTGATCAAATTCTTCACTCAACTGATCAATCTGTTCACTCAGCTGATAGAATATTTTCATCAGCTGATCAACAATTTTGCTCAGCTGATAGACTGTTTTCCTCAACTGATGGTCTTCTTTACTTGTTTTCTTCATCTAATGCTCCTTGGCTGATAGCCTTTGGCTGATACTAAGAGTAGGATCTGATACTCAGCTGATGGCTTATTTTCCTCAGCTGATGGTTCCATACATAGCATATTTTTACATAAACTGATTCAAACAGCACATGTTTGAATTCTTTCTAAGTCATACTGAATGTAGGGTTTGGTTATCATCAAATGCTATGTTCTAGGATAGGCAGAGTTGATTATTAGGGTGAAGTGATTATCTCCCCAACAATCTCCCCCTATTTGATGATGACAAAACCTTTTTCTTTTTGAAGAATCAGTTTGACTTCGAATTACAAAAGATTTAAACTTTTAAGTACATTTGGCTACCTAGCTATCTGTTTTTGGTAGCTCTTTTTATTTGAACCTTGTTCTGTTTTTGGTTTCTTTTCTAATGTTCCATTTTGTTCTGTTTTTGTGGAATCTTTTTCTGTGTTGTACCATTTTGTTCGGTTTTTGTGGTATCTTTTCATTTTTCCATTTTTATATGTTTTTGATTTTCTGATATACATAAACATCACTTGAAATAACAGAATAAAGAAATGTACATAAGTGTTTACATAGAAACAACTAACTAACTATTCTATAATGTACAAACAACTAAATAACAGCAAAAACTTCAAAGTTAGAATCACTCTTCAATCATCCCACCATGGCTCTTCTTTAACTTCAAAATCTTTGGCATGGGGATCAGCTTAAGCTAAGACTTCACATTGGGCTTGAACAAGGGCTTCAAAGTTTTCATTTCCAGTTCTGCCTCTTGTAGATATCCTCAGCCCAAATAGAAACTTCTTGCTAGCCTTAACGATTTCAGACTGTCTAAAGAACCTCCATGTTCCAGCTCTGTCCAAAAAGAATATACCTTCAACAGGCATAATTATAAACTTGTACAACTTAGGAGTGATGTTCAGTGGAAGAGAAGTGTTGAGACCCTTAAAATCTGATAAGAATTCATGCTGGGGTAGTACCTCTCTTAGCTCAAGTGGTTTGAAGGGCTTAGAGCCTTTCTTATGAAGATTATCAACTGTGTGCACATGCCTGTAATAATCATCTGGAGTGAAGGCCCTTTGTGACACAGCTAGAGTTATCCAATTCTGAATTTTCTGAATGAATTGAACTTTGAGCTTTGATTTAGATTTGAAGAGAAGGTACAGGATCTCAACTAACTCTGTGAACCCATATATGTGACACCTCTCATAGGATACAACTTCACAGCTGTTGAAGTTGTTCTGTCTTATTGCTTTGAGGTAGGGTTCACCATCACATTTATGGACAGTGGCTCTTGTTATTGGAGTTGGTTCTGTTCTGTTTCTTAGAATATTAATTCTTTCTCTGAAGCTTTGAAGTCTTTGTTGACTTAGGTTGATGGGAGCAGATAAATCAAGGTTGAAGAGGGTTTTGATGGCATCAGCATGGGATCTAGCTTTGAGTAGTTCAGCCTGAGATTTTTCCCTTGCCAATTTGTGTTGAGCAGCAACTTGATTTTGACTTTGTTCTTGCTCTTGCTGATATGCTAGCTCTTTGGCTTGGTAGATTTCTTCAACTGAAACACCCAACGCTTGAGCCATTTGAGCATTCTCCCTTTCTTCCTTTTCTTTAAGAGCAAGCTCCCTTTTCATTTGATCATCTGCTTCAACTTGCTCATCTGTCATCTTTTGTTTGCCTTTATCCTTAGGAGCAGAGGTTGAAGCCTTTTGGACTGATGGGGTTGATTGGACTGGTGGAGCAGATGGCTTAGGGCTTTGTCTTCTTCTTCTGAGGATGTCAGAAAGTGAAGTATCATCCTCATCATCAGAATCAGACTCAATGGTGATTGGTGGAGAGCAACCCTCAGCAATTTTTCTTTTAGGTTTTGGCCTGTTTGCCATCCTTTTCAACCTTTTTGTAAACCTTTGCTCCCCCTCAGAAGATGCTTTTCTTTTAATGGGTGAGGGAGCTGTTGCTTTGGGTGTTTCCTGCTGCATGATTTTTGAGGCAGTTTCAGCATATGCAACATCAATATCCTCTGAGTTAGGATCATCCTCCCTGGAAGAACTTGAGAATTTCTCCCCCTTTTTGGCATCATCAAAAGGAGGAGGGGATTCACATGCTGCAGGCTTATGGGATGTGGAAGGGGCAGGGTAGGGGTATGGGTGGAGGAAGGGGTAGAGGTAATTTTAGAGAGCTGAAGGGAGAGGTCATCCTTGAGATCTTTAATGGCTTTCCATAATGAGAGATGACTCATTCTGGATTGTTCTGTTAAGGTTTCTATGTCATCAAGGATGCCTTTGAGAAAAGAAGGCATAGGGAGTAGTTGTTCAGGAATGGGTACAGAAATGTTTGGGTTGATTGGGCGTAGAGTTTGGAGTTGGGATAGGAGGTTGGATATGGTTTGGTTTAGGGTAGAGATAGTATATTGAGGTAGGCTGGGAATTTGTGATTGAGAGGGAAGAAGGGTAGAAAGATGGTCTATTTTGGTAAGGATTGGGGTAAGGTTAATGGGTGCAGGGGAGGGTTGGGGTGGAGTTTTGAGAGACTCAATGTCTTTGGTAAGTTTAGACAATTGAGCAGAGGTTTGGGTTTGGAAGGTTTGGGTTAGTTGATCAAGGATTTGGTTAATAGTCTGGATAAGGATAAGGTTTGGGGTTTGGGCAGATATAGATGGGGTAGAGGTGGAAGGAGTGGATAAAGGTTCAAAGAATTTGGGTAAGGTGTGTGTTCCCTCATTTGAGCCTTGGTGTATAAGCTCAAATTCATTGGGAAACAGAGTTGAGCCCTGTGCAAGTGGTTGGTTTGTACCACTAGCATTGGCAGGCTGTGCATGTGTAAGAATAGAATCAATGATAGGTGCAAGGTAAGTGGACTGAGTGTGGGATGCACTCAATAACAGGGAATCCCTTATTGGATCCACATTCTGTTGGGAGAATGTAGATGGTATAGGCTGACTCAATTAAGGGATAGACACAGTGTGACCTTGGGTTGAGGTCTGTCTTTCAATGAGATCAACCTATTGGGAGGTTGTCTCAGCTAGCGGTTTAAGTCCCATTTTTACAGATGTATCCTGTTGTGAGGATACATCCACTGGCTCAAAGGTTGCAACATCCAATTGCTCCTCTTCAACATGAGGAAGGGTAATTAGAGTTGAGGTCAGAGGTGTGGATTGCACTCCCTCAAAGTGCTCATGATGAGTCACTTGTGGTGACCTTGTATATATGGGGCTGCGGATGGGAGTAGAACTAGTGACCACATGAGGTTCATGATGAGTCACTTGTGGTGACCTTGTATAATGTCACGTGTCATTACCAGATTTGTTCTTTAAGTTCTATGAATAAGCAATGTTCTATGTATAACTTCACCATATATATATATATATATATATATATATATATATATATATATAGGGGAGGGTTCAAATGAGAACTGTTTTTTGTACGAGAACTGCGAGAACCGATCTTGGCCGTTCCTTTTGGATAATGGAATTCATGGATGAAGAGCGTGGGGGGATTGAGTGTGGCAGAGTTCATGTAAGGAATTCATGGGTGGGCAATCCAATTGAAGGAGAGGGAATTGGACGGCTGAGATTGGTTCTCACGGTTCTCGTACGAAAAACAGTTCTCGTTTGAACTTTTGCCTATATATATATGTATGTATGTATATGTATATAAAGAGAGAGAAAGAGAAAGTTCATTTGAGAATCCTTTTTTATTGTGATTGCCATGAATACCACCATTAATACTCATTAATAACTTACTTGTAGAGGTATTTTTGTCCTTTTATAAATTTACTCATCTATCCGGGTGAACTGTTTGATTTTTCCAAATACCCATCATTAATTTGTCATTGATGAGTCATTCATTAATAACCTAGTCATTGTCATTAATGATCCGTCACTTTTATTGGCCACTGATTTATTTTAATCAAGAGCCATGATTGGTTCTCACACTACTCGTAATAAAAATGGTTCTCAAATAAACACTCTCTTGTATATATAGGGGAGGGTTCAAATGAAAACTGTTTTTTCATACAAGAATTTCGAAAACCAATCTTGTCATTTGCTTAAAATAAATCAATTGATAATAATTTTGGTGGCTAATGATTGGCTCAATAATGACTAATGTTATAACGCCGGGTTTTCTTGAAAATCATGATTAACTTTTTTTAATTCTAACCGTTGCAGCGGAAAACATCATTAATAACACCGTGTTAGCCGGAGCCATTTGAACCATTAAAAGAAACATGACATTACGAACACATAAAATCATTTACATATTTAATACATGTCGGTAACAGTCTACAAATAATCCTTCTAACTACCAAGCAAAGCTTCCCACCTCATGAAGCAACTCCAAGCACCTACACGAGTACTAGACATCATTTCAAAAGAACAAATGTTAGCCTCTTGAGTCAATAGTAAGCTTAGATATAAAACATCATATTAAAAACCATTTAAAATCATTTTTAGATAAGCTTACTGTCGACCTAAACTCGAACACGCAATCATGTAACACTAAGTAGTCAAGTATATCGGTTCATATTATGGTTACGAACCATATCAATCAAATAATCATTAAAACCGAATCAAGCGCAATCAGTCATCAAATATCATAATCATATCTTTCGTATATAATCCATATCAACCATTATATCCTTATTTTTTTTTATTAATCAATCATTATCAATTGTCATTAACATTTTTTATCATCAACCATATGTCCTTAGAGTTCACCTAGTTGGTGTTTAATCCCTCTAAAGAAAACTCAATCCACTACTTGTGTGACTTACCCAACTCGTGCAATGATCCCTTCTGTACACGAACCCCTAAGAATCCAACCGCTTTAGCTACTCCGACTGCGTGAGGTATAAGTAATTCGCGTTGTCGTTTAGTGTACAAGTATAAACGGAGGCCAACCGTCCATCTCCTTCTCACACACTCATGTTGTTTTGTTACTTTTGTATACGACCCCAACCGTATGGTCACACATCACTCTAGTACGAGCCGGTAAGGACCCATACCACTTGCCACCAAAGCCTCTAGAAGACCCGTTGACCCGTCTGGCTAGCACTATTATCCTAGAAGACATCAACTACCTACTAGGCCCGTATCATATCCTTAAGTAGGAACTATCCCCGCTCAGTAAGAAAATCAAACATTCATTCGTTATTATCGTTCGTTAAATACTCATTCGGTTCATATCATAGATCATGTTCCTAATCCGTAATATAGTAATCATCATCCATATCCGTAAATAGAACATGCAATCACACACCATGTTCACATAAGCATATCATATTTCATGCCAATTATATACCACAAATCACAATTCCACAAAGATTTCTCACGGCATCCACCTCCTAAGCCTCGTCATTTTCAGTCTCTGGACTCGCCAACTTTATGTTTTACAACCCTCGCCATCTTGAAGCACAATATCCATCATCGAAGTCCACATCTTTTGAATCGTAAATCACCTCTGCCTCACAATTGCAAAGCACTTCCTTACTTCACAATCACAAATCGAACCCCTACTCAAATAGAATCGTGAATCGTAATTCACCAAATCACAAGTCATAAGTACCCCAAATCGCAAATCTATTATTTCCCAAGCACATCACATATCAATAGAACAAGAGCTTCTAGATTGAAATTTCACAGTCTAAGCATAAGGAATTGTAGTCGATGACCCGATTCAAAATTCGAACAATAAACCTTACCAAGTGTTGTGATTTAAGCATCAATATTATTAGGAATCACTAAGGATCAAAACCCCAACCTAAACTTCAACTTCCATAACGGATTACCCATTCAATTAAGGCTGCAAAACTCAAAAAGTCAAACCCTTTGGGTCTCTGTTTTCGTTCAGCACCAAATGGAGAACAATTTCAATGATTTCAAGTTCTAATATTCATAGTTAAAAACATAGATCAAACCCCTAATATCAATTTCATTCTTGAATCATCAAAACCGACTTGATCAAGAATTGCAGCAACAAAAAAAACATCGAGAACACATGATTACGGGTCAAGGTACTTGTTTGATTTGCCACAAAAAAAAACACGATGAAATCGAGTCCCTTCCTTCCTCTTGTTTGCTGCCGTCATGAAGCCCAAGAACCCCCTAACAGCCGACGTTTTTTTTTTCTTTAGCTACCGTATGAACCTTAAAAGGCTTCTAATTAGGTATTAACTCTAATATCAATTTACCTTTAATCACCTTAGGTTTTACTTCTTAATTATACTTAGCCCTTGGGTTTATTTCTTATTAAAATTCTCCTAAAATAGTTATTAAAAATCCTTAAACATGATCAACCAATCGCATTTATTATTCAACAAAACTAATCTAACGCGTTAACGAAACTATATCTATCTTATTAAACATTCGCGGGCATTTATAATAAATCCTTATTCAAACCGTGTTTAATTATTTTAAATTAAATTGTTTCGTTAATCGTATTAATATATTTAAATTTCCCGAAATGTGGTCGATACAAACGATCGGCTCATTAATGATGCATTAAAAATTGGTATTTCGGGCAAATCAAGTATCGCGCATAAATGATGGTCTAACCAAACGCAAGTCACGTTTGTGGAAAATATATAAATGACTAAAATACCCTTATTAATGATGTTATAAACAACTCTCATAGTTTTGGTACGAAAAACAATTCTTATATATATATATATATACACACACACACACATATATATTAAATCAATATAGGTCATACGCTTAAACATAGATCCCAAAGGCCAAATCCAAACCATTAGATTTTTTAAATCAATGATCAAGATCTAATAATGACATTATTGTAATTAATTAAACAATTATAAGATGTAACTATAGATGGGAGGGTATTATGGAAATCTCCCAACTCATAAATCATGTCTTTTCTTTTTTTTTCCTCTAAGTCTCGTCCAACAAAAATAATAACCTTTTCAGCCAAAAATGAAAACATTTTGCAGTTGAAAATGATAACATTTTTCAGTTTGCAAATGATATTTTTCTAAATGAAAATGATATCAATATACAACATTCAAAATAATAACATTATCAAGATGAAAATGATACAAAATAGACTCCTTATAGCCGAAAATGATAACAATTTCAGTTAAAAATGATAACATTTTTCGGATAAAAATGATAACAATATACAACATTCAAAATGATAACATTATCCAAATGAAAATGATAAAAATAGACTCATTTTCAGCCGAAAATGATATAAATACACATGTTTCTAGCCGAAAATGATATATATACACACACCTTCCAGCTGATATATATGAACATGGTTACAGACGAAAAACATAAAAAAATCACATGATTCAAAATGATAACATTTTGGTATCATTTTCATATGGTTTGCATTCTCAAAATAAAATTTTCATAGAATATGGGAAGTGTGGTCTTGTTTGAAAAGGGATTAAAAAATAAGTAGATTTGTATAGTTTTTTTCTCAAATTCTCAAAATTGAAATAGTTATGACCATTCAAAGACTTAAGGGGTAAAAAAAAGAAAGATGTGGGTTTTTTAGGGAGGTGCGTGAGATGGCATTTTTCATTTCCAATTCCTATTTTGCGGTTTTAAATGAATGGTTGCGATTTGACTTTTACAATCTATATTTAAGGGCGAGACTACATGAAACCTTACCCTTATATAGTATAAGGATCATATACGAACGCCTAAATCGTTCGCAAATTGCCAACGCACCAAAAAGTCAAAAGCTAGCTGTAACGCTCGAGTTCGAAATTTGTAAAAGATTATCGTTATTATAATTGTTTGGAATATTAATATACTATGTTGGAAGTTATGAAATAAAGTTTTGGCCTCTAGGGCCTATTTTGGCTATTTTTATGATAATTAGATAGATGATGGATTTAATGGTTGTGGACTTGGGCTTGGGCCTTATGAGTTACATAGGTATAAATAGGAAATTAGGGCGCAACCCCCAAGAATCACTACACTATTCCAACATTCAGACCGCTGTGTTGTGTGTGTGTGTAGTGAAGAACAAGAGTAGAGGAAGCAAGGAATCACACCATTAACACCAAAAACTTCAAAGAAGTGGAAAGAAAAGCATCAGGTAATCATCCTTACTTCATTGTGATCATAAGGGAGTAAATTATTTTAAGTTTTAGTATGTTCTGGGGTTAGTAGGTGCCCTAGGTGCGTGTGTTCTTCGTAAGTTCTTAAGCTGGGAGAAAACAAGGTGGGTTTGGATTGGAAACTTGTTAAAACACCAAGATATTGATAAGGGTTTGTTTTCGTAAGTGGAGAAGTGTTTTGCAACAAAAATAAAACAATTTGGTTAAGTTTTATGAAGCTTGAATCATCAAAAATGGTGTCTGGGAAGTTCAGTGTTCATCCAACCAAGAAGATTGACTTTAGTGTTGGTCCGACTTTCGCTTTGGTCCGTCTTTAGTGTTGGTGCGACTTTCGTCTTGGTCCGACTTTAGTGTTGGTCCGACTTTCGCCTTGGTCCGTCTTTAGTGTTGGTGCAACTTTCGTCTTGGTCCGAATTTAGTGTTGGTCAGACTTTTACCTTGGTCCGACTTTAGTGTTGGTCCCACTTTCGCCTTGGTTCGACTTTAGTGTTGGCCCGACTTTCGCCTTGGTCCGACTTTTGTGTTGGTCCGACTTTCCCTTGTTCCGACTTTCTCCCTGGTCCCACTTTAGTGTTGGTCCGACTTTCGCCTTGGTCCGACTTTAGTGTTGGTCCGACTTTCACCTTTTTGTCCGACTTAGTTGACTCATAAGATTAATGCATTGTAGGTTCGTGCCACGGCTAGTGAGTAAGTGATTTTGTGAATTTCGCTAACAAAGACCGAGTCTAATGGCAGGTGAGTATGCTCACTTATATACCATTTGTAACGTCCCAATTTTTTTTTTCAAAACACACATAAATATAATATCGTTTAATATCAGAGTAGATTGCGGAAGTATCATAAGGAATTAAAAGTTGGTTACAATGTCTAAGAATTTAACAGCAACACTAATTAAGTTGAAACAAGTTTTAGAAATAATTTAAAGTCCTTGGCTGTGAGCTGTCTCTACCGCCCTGGAGCCCGACCTGAAAGAATAGAATTTAACAACGGTAAGCGCGAAGCTTAGTAAATAAGTTACTGCAACGTACGACAATTTACAGTAGCTACAATCACGCAATTTCTACCCGCCACCGAAGTGGTCGGTCATATCTACCCGATGCCAAAGCATACGGTCATGCTACCCGCCACTACAGCGGACGGTCATACTACCCGCTGCAGAAGCAGACGGTCATAACTACCACCGCCGAAGAAGACGGTCATAACTACCCGCTGCCGAAACAGACGGTCATAACTACCCGCTACCGAAGCAGACGATCATAACTACCCGACACAAATGCCGGTCATCATACGTTCACATTCACATTCACTACTGGTTTGGTATGCAAGTAAGAATATTCACCTAGCAGTTGTCCTCGCCACTCGGTTCTTACTGAAACTTCACTTGGTTACTCTATAAGTTAACTGTCATTCAAGTCCGAAGTCCGACAAGTCAATACCGGGTAGTAACCTTGGCTTATTAACACAACTTCTACAAGTCGGATAGGTACATATCCATGCTAAGTCGTATGAGCATAAATATAGGTTCACATATGCATGTAACAATAAAGAATGCAAATAACATCAAAGTCCACAAAAACCACGGACGCGTCGCGTCCAACAAGCCGACGCGTCGCGTCGAGGTAAAATGTCGGATTTCACAACTCTGGACTTCAAACTATCGGATTTCACACTCTGGATTTCAAACTGTCAGATTTGGGCCTTGAGTCACAAAACTATAAGTCGAATGGCACAAACATGTGTAAGTCGCATGGAACCATAAAATATAAGTCACATGGCACTAAATAAAATCCATCAGGAAGTCGCATGGTACTACATAAGTCACATGGCACTACATAAGTTGCATGGCACTACCTAGAATCCATCAAGAAGTCGCATGGCATCATAAAAGTCGCATTAATGTATGTATAAAGTCGCATGATACAAAACTTATAAGTCACATGATACAAAACTATAGGTCGCATGAATGTGTAAAAGTCGCATGGCACACTATATGAAAGTCGCATGTGGCATATACAAGTCGCACGACACATATTACTTCCCTGTCAGTTCATTTTCTTGAAAAACCAGACTCCATATCCAAGATCAAGCTTTCTCAAAACTCAACCAAATCAACTCATTCTTGTTGCAAAACATTTCTCCACTTAATTAAAACTTTCTTCTAACACAAAACCGTATGTTTATCAGCTTAATAAGTGTCCTTCTTCAAGTATTTCCCCTGGGTTTTTCTCAGACATTCAAAACCCCAAAAACCCAGATTTCAAGCATCTAATCATTACCTTAACATAGCAAGAATTGGTGTCTACAAGATTCTAAAGGGTTGGGGAGTATTACTTGATGATTTTCTTGCAAAATCTTAAGCTCCACAAGAGACTTTTGGCTTCCTTCTTCCTTGCTTCTTCGAGAATGGCACTTCAACCCATACACACTTCTCTCTTCGATGGAACGGTGATTTGATTGTAAATGTTGGAGGATGTGCCCTAATTCTCTATTTATACCCATGTGTGACACCTTTTGTGGGCCTAGGCCCATCACAAAGTCTCAAGTCCAATTCCAACTAAACCTTTATGGATTAGTACATAAGCCCAAACACTTAATAAATTCCCATTCAACCAATTATACATACACACATACACAAATAAAATCACTACTAAATTCCAAATATTTTCATAAATTTTTGGATTTCGGATATTACACCATTTGCGTTTTATCTGAGAACGTGTTGTATGTTCGACAGACACTTACATGCTGGGCATGACGAATGGCTCTTTTAAGTCAGGTATGTGCGACTGCTTGCTTCGGCAACGGGTATGTTTCGACTAGCTCTTATGAGTCGGGTATGTGCGACCATTTGCTTCGGCAACGGGTATGATTCGACCGACACTTAGGTTCCGGGTATGACCGACTGATTTCCTAATCAGATATGTGTGGCCGTTGCTTCTGCAACGGGTACGATGCGACCGACTACTGCGGTAGCGGGTATGGAAAGTGGGATATGTGATTTTGACCATGTTGAACTGTCTTGCTATGTAAGTATGAGATGTAGTATTTTTAGACAAGATGAAGTGATTTTATACTGGTTATTAAATGAGAATCCATCTATTAATACACGCATGATGGACTATTTTTAAGATAACTTCATGTTTTAATTTTTAGATAAGATGTAATGATTTAACATTGGATGCGGTGATTTTATATACATGATGCAATGTTCCTAGCGTTCCTATATTAATACTGTTCCTATTGGATCATCACCATACATACATACATACATATATATATATATATATATATATATATATATATAAATTTGTTAGAAGCAAACTATACAACCAAAAAAGGATGTACTAGTGGTTTTATTACATTATTATAGAATATAAAAGTTGCCAAGAAGAAATCTACAAATTTTCTAGCAAAAGAAAAGTTTTACATTTCTCAAAATAAAGACTATTTTAGTAAAAGCTTTTTAAAACTTGCATAAGTGGATATGATACCACTGTTTTTTTTGTTCGATTTTATAAAATAAGTTAGCAACTTACGCATGAATAACAATTTTAAACCTTTTAAAGTTCCCCGCCAATAATCCATATGCAAAGCTTAAGAAAATAATACAACCATAGGAGGTTTAGAACAACAACCTTTGTAGCGTGAAAAACCGTTGAAGAAGATAATAATCAACTAGGAGCCAAGGGTACACTTCCTCCAAGGCATCCACAAGCCAATAAATCCAACACTTCCTAGATACTTGTGTCTATCCAACAATATAAGTTTCAAGCAAGCAAGACCACACAATCTCTCCTTCATGGAATTTGTATATATCTAAGTATATGTTGTATCACCAATTTTCTTACTTAGTGCACTAATAAACAAGTGTATAAGTGACATTAGTTCATGTAAGAAACATTTAGGAGCCCTGAGAGAAAGTGGTGAAAAGTTAGATGATTGAATGACCAACCTATCCGACCTAAAAAACAACCAACACAAAACCAAGAGGGAGAGGTCCATCCTCTTTGCTACATCTCTTGGTCATGGTAGCCCATGGTTGATTGTTTTAAGTCTATCTCTTTTCAACCAGGGCCCTTCGGCGATTTTTATTGGAGTTTCTAGTTTCTTTAATATCATTTTTATATATGTATACTAGTCATACCATATTATGTAGAAAATACATCTACATGTATTTATATACAACACATAAACTTATAGGTTACTTGTAACACAATTAAAGGTAACATATATATATATATATATATATATATATATATATATATATATAGTGAGAGGATCACTTGCGAACAGGTTCGCACGCTGCGAACGAATTCATCAAACAAATATTACAATTACTTGGTTAGAATTAATTGGGAAGGCAAACCAAAAAGTCAATATTGTGTGCTGTGAATATGTATTTATATTCTTATTCTTATTATATATATATATATTTATTATTATTATTACTATTATTATTATTATTACTATTTGTGTGTGTAAAGATGAGATGCAACGTTTTTAGACAAGATACAATGATTTTATGCTAGATACAGTGATTTTTAAAACAAGATGTATTGGTTCTTAAATGAGAATCCATCGATTAAGTCGTGCACGATGAACTAGTTTTAAGAGAATTTCATGTTTTTTAGATATTATGCAATGATTTAAGTTGGATGCAATGATTTTATAGACTAGATGCAGTGGTTCCTAGAGTTCTCATTTTAAGGCGTGTTCTCATTGGATCATCACCCTATATATATATATATATATGCATTCGTTTATATCTAGATATAAATGTAATATTATTATTTTACACAAATAATAACACATAACAATGCACAAAAATATATAAATGTAATGTTATTATTTCACATAAATAACAATATCTTTATATATATATATATATATATATATATGTGTGTGTGTGTGTATGTGATGGAAACATAAATATGTAATTGGTGTTCATTGACTATGTATGTGTGATCCTATGAGTTTATTTATAACTAGTAATATCGTCATAAGTTACGTCTTGGCACACATAACCAAACACATAAAATAATTCAAAAATAGAATAAAAGGATTAAATAAAATATCAACAAAGATATGTAACATCCTTAAAAAAGGCCTAGACGCGCGCAAATGTGGTATGTTAGATATTTTAAATTAATATATATATATATATATATGTTAGTTATTGGTATAAAGTTATTAAAATAGCTAGTAAAGGAAGTTTTACAAATATTAATACAAATAGATAAAAATAATAAAATATTAAACGGTTCCGAATAAGGATTCCAAAAATATCTCAGTTAGTTAAAACGAGTAAACGAAAAATGAGTTGTAAGTTGAAATGAGGAATAAAATACTCAGTTGTGGACAAATGAAACCCACAAGTCGGTCTTCCCTCACGTACACATACACAGACTCACATACTCTTCTTCTTGTTTGTTTGGCTATTCTTGAAGGAGAAAACATTGAGGAGATCATCAAGCTTTCTGATTTCAGTTGCTAATCCAAGTCCAATATGTTCTTGAGCTTCATCTTCATCATTTGTAAGTCCATGTTCCATGTCTTCTCCTCCTTGTTCTTCCATTCTTGACTTTTAGGTCAAATGGGTAAAAAAAAACCAAATTGACATCTACAATGGAAGTGAATAATTTCAATATGTTCCTTCATCTATTCTAAGTGTTTAAGAATCATTTTCTTGAGTTAAAGTGATGATTTTAGTTGAATTTGGAAAATAAGCTCAAATGGGTCAAAAATTGTGATTTTGATCTCAAAGCTTGAATTCAATGTTAAAGTAAGGTGTAAGAGTTGTTTCTAGTTTAGTTGTGATGTATATTTCATATGTGAACACTGGAAATTGGATTAGAGTTGTTTGGATAAGTTTTGGTATTGAAATGGGTCAAAACAGGGGTTGGAAATCGTAAATGTCTTTGCTGGATGTTTGGCTTTTGTAGGCCAATTATGATATGCTATGGCTTTTGTAGGCTAATGTGTGTTAGTACCGGTACTTTGTTGGTTGTTTAGGGCCAGCTTGTCTGGATCTAGTTGGGGCCTTGTGCCGTCAACTATGATGTGTGGTGATTCGATGATCACGAATCTTGGTTCCTGCAGAACCTCCGTCCCTCAACACTATGATGGACTCTCAGTTCCCACTTATCCCGATAGAGGTGAGTTGCCCGTTAACGCAATGGTGGACAGCTACCCGCTTCTCCATTAGCACGGAAGAAGTATCGGTTCCCCAGTCATGATCATTGAGCCGGGCTAATTACCCTGTAAGACGTGGTACCTGCTGACTAACCGGTGCTTCATAATGTGCTAGGGTAGACTTGTTTGTTGATATGTTATGTATATGATATGTATATGATATTTTTGTTATGATGCTTCCGCTTAACTGTTATTCACTAGCTATTTATAGCTAACACTCTCATGTACATTCCATACGCAGGTAAATAGTTTGGCTGGTGAGGACGGGTACCTGCTATGGAGTTCATGTTTGTTTTGGGGAGCACACTTTTGAATACTTTGTTTATATGTTCATATTATGTAATGGTTGGCCGTGTCGGTAACACCTTGGTTTATGTTTTGTTGTAACTTATGGTTTGAGTTGCAAATAATGAATTAGTTATTAAATATACTGTGACAGCTGTAATATTTTATAAAAACAGTTTTTGAAATATTGTATTTACAATTGTATCCACGCAGTTTCAAAACTCGAACGGAGTTTATTATTAAAACATAAGCTCCTCTATTTTGGGCGGCATTACAAGTTGGTATCAGAACATTGGTTTGGGGGAATTGGGTACTTTAAATAGTATTCACTCTCAAACTCAGGCTCGACCATTACTATGTATTCCCTGGGTGATATTGGGGTGTGATGAGTGATGTATATGATTTGTTATGTGTTAGGAAGGTATAGGTATTGTTAAGATAGCAAGTTATATGATATATACTAAATACTCTACTTTTGATATATATAGAAAGCTAACTTGAATGCCTGGTTCTTCGGGAGACGGTAATAAGGATGCTTATATCCTACGGTTGGAGGCTCAGTTGCAACAAGCAAATGAGCGTGAGTCTTCACGTATTACCAGGGAGACTCAAAAGCCTACTACCTTTAAAACCTTCCTAAGCTGTCAGCCTCCTACTTTTGCTGGCACTACTAATGATCCTTTTGCTATGGAGACTTGGATCAGAGAAATGCAGAAAGCCTTTGACTCCAGTGAATGTGATGAGAGTAAAAAGGTGAATTATGCTAAACGAATGTTTAGAGGGCGTGCATTAGCCTGGTGGGATACTGTTATTGGTATTACACCACCAACAACTCTGGAAGCAATGAACTGGGATAGTTTTAAGGAGAAGATCAGGGGTAAGTACTGCTCTAATTATGATATACTACGAGTAGAGAATGAGTTCAGAGCATTACAAAAGGGTGATAAACCCTTGGAGGATCTTGCCACCAAATTTTCTGACAAGATGAGGTTTGTTCCTCACCTTCTACCCAATGAAAGGGAAAAGATCACCTACTTTGCCAATGATTTGCCCATTGAGTATAGATCTGTTGTGAGGTCTGCAGCAACCTTGGTTGCGGCTTTTGATAATGCAAGACAGACTAAGGATGACTACAGATAGAGATCGAATTCTCAGTCACAACAACAACAGCACTCGGGTGGAGGAAAGAGGAAGTATGATCAGCCGCCAAGTTATAAGAGGGGTATTGGTGGATCTGGGAGTAATATGCGAATAGATTCATCCCAGAAACCGGGAAGCTGGGATTTACTCAAGTGTGGCAGGTGTGGGAAAAAGGGGCATTAAACACATGATTGCAGGTTTAAAGAGAATGTCTACTTTAAGTGCCATAAACCTGGGCACCGCATTTCAGGATGCCCTTTATGGCAAAGCTCAGGTGTTGGGGGCTCGTCAGTAGCCACTGGTCAGAAATAGGGAGGCGCTCCTCGTGCTCAAGGGAGGGCTTTGCAGATGACGGCTGAGGAAGCAAAAGATACAAGTGATGTGATTACTAGTACTTTCTTAGTGAATTCTGTACCAGCATGTGTTTTATTTGATTCTGGTGCTACCTACTCCTTTGTATCTTCTGCTTTTTGAGATAAATGGCAACTACATATTGCTTTGGTTAGAAATCCTATAAAAGTGGAAGTTGCTAATGGTGGTCATGTTTTTATTACTTCACACGTACCTTAAGGTTCCATTGCCATTGACGGGCATTGTTTTATAATCTCTCTACTTCTTACGCATATTGCTGACTTTGATATTGTTATTGGCATGGATTGGCTAACTAGTCAAAATGCAAAAAATCCTTTGTTCCAAAAAGTTGATAAAGATTCCTTTATGTGGCGGTTTCTATGCTATGGCGCGAGGAGAAAGGCGTAAATCTGATGTTCCATTGATAACTGCCATTAAAGCCCAAAAATTTGTTGCCAAGGTTATGAGTCCTACTTAGCATAAGTCATTAATGCTGAGATGGGAGAAAAGAATGTTGATGATATCAGGGTTGTTTCTGAATACCCTGGTGTATTTCCTGAAGACTTGTCGGGTTTATCTCCTATTAGGGATGTAGAATACTGGATTGATCTTATTCCTGGAGATACACCTGTAGCAAAATCTCCCTATCGTCTCGCTCCATTTTGTTAGTCCTTTATTTGTATATATTCCATTCCTGAAGGAGCTTTTGAAGAAAGCGACTGAAGGAGTATTCTTTATTCTTTTGTAAACTGGTCTGACGCGCATCTGAAGAAAGAAGCCTAAAGTTCATCTGAAGATTTGTTCTGAAGTGAACGTCAACTGAAGTTAGTCTTCAGTTATCAAAGGGTCTTCTACACTGAAGATACATCTGACTACCAGAATCTTCCTGTTATGTAAAGTGCACGATCTGAGCATCTGAAGGAGCTTGAAACGGAAATCTTGTTTTCTGTTCCTAATTTTGTGGAGAGCGGTACACGTGTAATTAATTTAGATGGTCAGGATTAGTTTACTTAGCCTATAAATACCTGCTCGTTGTTCGAGAAAAAGGTTAAGCGTTTGTTCGCTAATTTGCATTCAAGTTTGTTCTTGATTAGTTCGTACTCGGTGCTCAAGTTTGTTCTTGTGCACTCTTTGAAGTCTGGTTATTAATATAATCTTCCTTTGAAAACTTTCGTGTGTTCGTTCTTTAAAACTATTTCCGCACTTTGATATTAATCATTGTTAGTTTTATACTTAATTGGGAAAAACACATTTGAAATTCGGGAGATGATGACACAAATCCAGGAATTGCTTGACAAGGGCTTTATACGCCCAAGTTCTTCACCATGGGGAGCTCCTGTTCTGTTTGTTAAGTAGAAGGACGGGACTCTCCGTATGAGTATCGATTACAGGGAGCTTAATAAGCGAACTGTAAAGAACAAATATCCACTTCCTCGCATAGATGATCTGTTTGATCAATTGCAAGGTGCCACATGCTTTTCCAATATTGATCTTCGTTCTGGCTATCATCAGGTCCGTGTTCGAGATGAAGATATTTCAAAAACGGCGTTTATAACTCGATATGGGCACTATGAATTCTTGGTTATGCCATTCGGCTTAACCAATGCTCCGGCTATTTTCATGGATTTGATGAATCGTGTATGTCACTCTTTTCTTGATAAATTTGTTATCGTGTTCATCGATGATAACCTCATTTATTCTAAAACAGAAGCGGAACACAAGCAACATCTCCGCCTAATTTTGGAAACTCTTAAGAGAGAAAAGCTCTATGCAAAACTCTCTAAATGTGAGTTCTGGCTTAAGGAGGTGCATTTCTTGGGTCATGTTATCTGCAACGAAGGTGTTAAGGTTGATCCAATGAAGATTGAAGCTATTATGAACTGGGAAACTTCTCAGAATCCATTAGAAATAAAGAGTTTCTTATGTATATCTGGCTACTACAGGCGATTCTTACAAGAATTTTCTAAACTTGCTGGCCCGTTAATTAAATTGACCCGTAAGGATGTTGCCTATGTATAGATTGATGAACAATAGAAAGCATTTCAGACTCTTAAGCAATTGTGTTTTTCCCAATTAAGTAAAAAACTAACAATGATTAATATCAAAGTGCGGAAATAGTTTTAAAGTAACGAACACACGAAAGTTTTCAAAGTAGGATTATATTAATAACCAGACTTCAAAGAGTGCACAAGAACAAACTTGAGCACCGAGTACAAACTAATCAAGAACAAACTTGAATGCAAATTAGCGAACAAACGCTTAACCTTTTCTCGAATATCGAGCAGGTATTTATAGGCTAAGTAAACTAATCTTGACCATCTAATTTAATTACACGTGTACCGTTTTTCACAAAATTAGGAACAGAAAACAAGATTGCCATTTCAAGCTCCTTCAGATGCGCAGATCGTGCACTTTACATAACAGGAAGATTCTGGTAGTCAGATGTTGTTGGTCCCAAAAAGTGTGAACAAGCAACCGATACAGTGTAGAAGGGGGAATTGAATACACTTTAAACAAATAATCAAATTAATCAATCGTATATTCAATTATAAAATAGAACAATAACTATTATCACTCTCTAATCAAATCAATAGGATGATTTGATATTACAATGATTATAATCTCAACTCTCTCTAAACACTCTTGAATCACAAACTAATTGATGATCGAACTTCTTGTTAAACTGATTAACAAGAACTCTTGAAAACTCTCTCAAACTTTGAACTTACAAAGTTATCGCAACACACGTGTATCAAGTATCACGAACATACGTACGATTTGCAACTTATGCAGTCGTCTCTCTGTTCGGTGTATTCGTTCACGTATGTAAACGTACGTATACACGTAAAAACGTATGTAAAACCCATAAGAAGGTTTATACTTATACTTGATATATCTACGAACAAATCGCAGTTTAAAGATAGAACTTATCTTTTCTTTAAAACCGTAACAAACTCCTTAATTAGAACATATCTAATTAATTCCGTTTGAGATTTCTATCCAACTAATAGATAGTTTAAATTAGGTTTAGATATCCTAATTTAAATGTCGTAGATATGGAGAGTTTATAACAGAATTTAGACCTTACTTAAATTCTGAACTGACTTCTGACGCTGAGCTGAACCACTCAGTCTTGACCTTCTCAAGCTGAGTTCTTGAGTCTTGGGTTCTTGAATCTTTAAGTCTTCAAGTCTTCACTCTTAAAACCTATCTCAGCTTAGAAGTCACTGAGCTATCTAGTACTTACATAGAAAACTCTATATCTGTTTATACGCTGACTACTCAGCTTTAGCTGACTAGTCAGTCTATAACAGACTTACATAATTCCTAACTCTTAACCTATCATCTATACATATCGATAGTTTGTCTCATCAAATCTAACTATTCTAAACATGGGACTAACAATCTCCCCCTATTTGATGATGACAAAATATTGAATCAAAGTAGGTATAGGTTAACAGAATTATGTCAAACCACTCTGGAACTGACCAAAGTTAGTTCTTGAAATAAGTATTGAACTGATCCATACTTATTCACATATTTTGAACTTACAAGACGTTTATGTTACAAATCTATTATAAGACTTGTATTCTAAGTATTTGAATATACAACTACTTAGATTCTGAACTTATCAGAAATAATTTAAGTTCTGAACTTACAAAACTTATACAACTGAACATATCAGTTTATAATTGAACATATCAATCATTAGCTTAAACTTACAAAGCTGTCTGTTTGAACATATCAAACATAATTTTGAACATATCAAATAATAAAACAGTTGAACATATCAAAATTGAGTTTGTATTAATGAACATGTCATTTACATTGTAGCTTAATCTTTATGATTAGCTTCTGCACACTTAGTGCTTACAAAATCATAGAACTAATCTATTTAATCAATAGGATCTCCACCTTCTAACCACATATCATAATATTTAAGTTCCTAAATTGCAGCTTTCTTGATAGCATCATTCACAATCTCTTCACCTTCTGGCAGCTCTCTCATCTCAGTTCTTCTTGATCTGATTTCTTTGTGGAGATGATATCTGAATACTGAGTTCTGAGTTGAGTCATCACATAGAATTCTCAAGTACAGAATCAATTCCAGATTTGCCAAATAAAGATCTGCTACTCTTAAGAAACATTGATTACCTTCCACATCAAGATACAAGAATCCTTCCAAAGGTTGAGTGATATAAGTGTTTTCTCTAAATTCAACTCCCTCTGGAACTTGTAAACCGATGTCTCTTTTAGCTCGCTGGCTTGCTGCTCTAACTCTTGCAGCTTTGCCTCGGTTCAGGATAGTATCAATTTCATCAGCAGGAATCTCACCTAACTGATCAAGTCTTATGAAGATTGTCTTAAGCACATCAACTATCTTTTGTCTGATTTGACTCCTTTTCATCTGCTTGATAGTTGTGGCTACGATCTTCAATTCTGAGAACCCCAACTTGTACAGACATCTCATATCTAAACCAATTTCTTGTTGGTTGTCTAGTACAAAGTTGATAATTACCAATTCTCCTTTTCTACTCAGTGTGATTGATTCAATCTTGTGATTAAAATGTGTTCTTTTATAACAATGCCTTAGATCCACATCTGAGTAGGGAATTGGGGCAGCTCTAGGACCAGAGTAGTCAGCTTCAGCTTCAGCTCTGGCAGCCTCAGCTTTAGCCTTTTCTCTTTGAATTTCAGCTTGTCGTTGCTGCTTTTTTATTTCCTCCAATGTTATGCCTAGTTCTTTAGCCATCTCTTGTAACATTTGTTGAGCAAGCATGTCACTGGCTTTCTGTGCTGCATCAGCTTCATCACTTGAGTCAGATTCATATGCAACTATTTGCGACTTACTTTGTTGCTCTGGCTCAGGCTCAGCAATGATGACCTTTCTTCTCTTTGCTAGAGGCACAACACTTCTTTTCTTTCTTTTTACCATCTCAAACACCTTACTCTTCCCTTTATCTATTTGTGAAGTTGGAACGGACTCAGCTTCAACAAATTTTGGCGAGTTAGCTTGAGGAAGGTTGGTGTGAACAGCTTGAGATGTTTCTTCATGTGGAGTTTCTGGTTGAGCTTGTGAAGTTGTGGTAATTTGAACTGTTGGAGCCTGTTGTTGTTGGGAAGGCTGATCTACAGTACTCATAAACTGATCATGAGCTTGTTCAAATTGTACTTCCTCTGTATGCTCCCCCTCAACCTTATCGTCACACTTCTTTGATTCTTCCTCCCCCTTTTTTTCATCATCAATAGGGGAGGGTCTGAATTTGAGCATAAAGCTTTCCAAGTTGGCTACTGAGGTTGACAAATCATTAAGTTTGTGCATCAACTTGGCTTTGTCATTTTTTTCTCTTCCTGTGTAGGAGCTCAAACTGAGTTTGTAGATAGTCCATAATGACTTGAGCATCGGTGGTCATCAGCTTTGGCTCCTCAGTTCTTCTTCTTACCTCAAAGTCCTCCTATCCAGTGGAGGAATGTATTTCCACCGTAGGAGTGGCTGTTGAGTGTTCCTCAATAGGTAAGGATGTGGGTCCCATACCCAAAGGTTGGCGCTGACCTATGGAATCAAGGGGGCCAGAATGGAGACCTTGTAAACCTTCCTGGTGTATGAAAGGTTCTTTGACAGGTCGTGCTAGAGTGTGTAAGAATGGAAAAAAAGAATGATCAACTTCGTGAGGTATGGTAGTGGGGTGAGCTAGGCTTAGTGGTGAGGAGGGGGTATTTGACCCTGGGGATTGGTCAGTATTTCAATGTTACCTTCATGGGGCTGTGAAGGCACAGAAGTAGGCTCTCCCATGGCACTAGTAAGTATGGGCTGAGTAGACACCATACCTGGTTTAGGCTTAAGGGTTGAACTGAGCCTAGAGGTTGGCACCATAAGAGAAGGTGTCTCCCCCTCAACTCCTACCGGTGGAGGTATCAATGTGATATCAACTCCAAAGTCCTTTTGAGGTGAAGGACCACCTTTGGCAGTTTTCCTTGTATAGGTGTAGGATATATCCTTGGTAGCAGTGGGCTGACCAAGGTTGGCTGTAGATTGTAAGATAAATGGAGATGTTGGATGTGGAGGAGAGGGGTTAGACTGAGTTGGGCTTGACTCAGTCTTATCTCCTAATTTTGGAGATGGAGAAGTAAAAGAGAGAGAAGGAGATAAGGGATGCGAAAGTATACCTGCTGCACCTAGCAGTGGAGACTCAGAACTAGGAAACAGACTCCTTTGCTCAGAACTCAAAGTGGTAGATGAAATTATTTGTGCACTGGGTTTGAGCTGAGTCCTAGGTTGATCAGCTTGAGGGCACTCAGCCTCAGAACCAACATCGTCACCCACTTCTTCCGTAGCTTCCTCCTCTGTTTCAGCTTTACTTGACTCAGGAGTCGGAAGCTATACATACACCCTCATCTGAGCACTCATTGTAGGGTGCCCAGGGAAAATATCATGGGCGAACATTCGGTAGCTGAGAACAGGAGTAGGGAGTGACTCATATTGAGCAGTATATCTTTTACCTAATCTGTCCTCGATGACCATGGATATAAATCTTGCGAAGGGCACAATGGTGTCCCTTATGTTCTTGGTCACCAATGACTTGAATGCCTCAAAGATCAACTCAGCGTAATCCACTCGTCGATCATAAAATAAGTTGTATAATAGTTGCATTTCAAAGTCATTCACATTATCCACGCCACCCACCTTGTATCCAAGGGAACGAACCACAGTGGATACCATAAATCCCCATGCCGTCTGGAAATCAGATATCCGTAAGACGCCAATGACTTGAGGATGACCCATTAAGGGTAAAACGCTACATGACGTTTCCCTAGAAATCGTCGCCTCATACTGATTATGAACCGGGAGATGAAGGATTCGGCGTAGACAGTTTGCATCGACTTCTATCGCCACTTGTCCACTTAGGACTGTACCCCGTATAACCGGTTGACTTACATCCAGTTTACACGTATACCAAAATTCCGTGAGAAGTTGAGGGATGAGCACAACAGGACCACGAAGAAATGCATGTGCCAGGGGTCCCTTGCGAATGTAGGAGACCCACTCCTCATATCCCCTCCAAATTTTGGACTTTGGAATTTCGATACAGGCGATTACATTGTTTTGTTTGTAGATGGGGAGTGCGTTTTTCTTGAAATTTCCACCATGGAAAATTTGTTCAGTCAGATTAAAAGTGTAACCTTCCTTTGAAATCGAACTTATCATATTGAATTGCACTTAGCAGTAGTAGGGTTTAGCACTGAGCAATGAACTCTGCACACAGCAAGATTAGGGTTTAAGAGAGTAGAGAAGAATATTTTGGAAGAGTAAACGAAATATGAAAGATCACTCTTATTTATACCTTTTCAATGTGAGAGAAAAGTTACCGTTATCGGAGGGTAATAAATATGACCGTTATCGTAAAAACTTCTACTATGTTTGTTACAACGGCTAAATTTATTGTAAGTTACCCAAGCGCACACTGTTATATTGAACTGGTATTTTTATGATCAAAAAAAATTTCTAAACGACTGACGTTTATTTACCGGACACAGCGTAAATATGTTGGTCTTACCAAATTATTGGACATACCATTTGTTAGGACTAACCTAGACATGTGGAACTGACCACACTTTGGAACGGAGTACTCAGCTGATCCTGAATGTTCAACTTAGATGAAGTACTTAGCTGATCCTAAATGTTCAGCTTAGATGAAGCACTTAGCTTCAAATATAGCACTCAGCTTAGATTGAGCACTCAACTCAGATTTAGACACTTAGTCAAATATAGCACTTAGCAAAAATTTAACAGAGATAAAGAATGGAACATACCGATTAAGGGTTGAGCATGCCAAGTTTTCCAAGTAGAATTGTAAATCTTGTGCCTTTAATTGGTTTAGTGAAGATATCTACAAGCTGATCTTCAGTCTCAATGAAGACTAACTCTATCTTTCCCTTTTCTACAATGTCTCTGATGAAGTGATGTCTTATCTCAATGTGTTTGGTTCTTGAGTGAAACACTGGGTTGTGTGTAATGGCAATATCACTTTGATTGTCACAAAATATAGGAGTTTTTGAATAATGCAAATCAAAGTCCTTCAGCTGATGTTGCATCCAAAGTATTTGAGCACAATAGCTCCCTGCAGCTACATATTCAACTTCAGCTGTTGAAATTGCCACTGAGTTTTGTTTCTTGCTCGTCCAACTAACTAATTTTCCACCCAAAAGTTGACATCCTCCGGTAGTACTCTTTCTATCAAGACCACATCCTTTGGATCAGCCTGATATCGTGCACAAACACATGTAGTAAACATTATATCAGGTCTGCTTGCTATTAAATAGAGTAATGAACCTATCATTCCTCTGTATGTAGTCTGACATACAGATTTTCCATCAATTTCCTTGTGTAGCTTGACATTGTGTAACATTGGAGACTTTGCGGGATGGCTTGAATCTAATCCATATTTCTTAATCAGATCAAAGACATACTTGCTCTGATTAATAAATATACCATCTTCTTTCTGATAGATTTGAAGTCCCAAAAAGTACATCATCTCACCCATCATGCTCATTCTGTATTGATTAGACATTATCTTAGAGAACCAATCACACAAACCTTGGTTTGTTGAACCAAAGATAATGTCATCCACATAGATTTGAACTAGAATGACATGTCCTCTACTCTTTCTTATGAATAGAGTTTTGTCAATACTTCCTCTGAAAAAATCATTTGAGAGCAAATAGGTGGACAGTGTATCATACCAGGCCTTTGGAGCTTGCTTGAGTCCATATAAAGCCTTGTCTAACTTATAGACATAATCTGGATGTTTAGAATCAATAAAACCAGGGGTTGTTTCACATAGACCTCCTCCTGTAGTGCTCCATTTAGGAATGAACTTTTAACATCCATTTGATACACTTTAAAGTTTTTGAAGGCTGCATAGACAAGAAACAACCTTATAGCTTCAATCCTTGCCACAGGGGCTAATGTCTCATCATAATCAATACCTTCTTCTTGTCGATACCCCTGAGCTACTAGCCTTGCCTTGTTTCTGATCACTACTCCATCCTTGTCCATTTTATTTCTATAGACCCACTTAGTGCCTATAATTGTTTTTCCTATGGGGGCAGGGACAAAGGTCCAGACCTTATTTCTTTGAAATTCTGTCAGCTCCTCTTGCATAGCTTCAATCCAATCTTCATCTTTTAGAGCCTCTTCAGTCTTCTTTGGTTCCATTTGAGATAGAAAACTAGAGTAGGCAGCATAGTTTGCATTTGCCTTAGATCTAGTTAACACACCATCTTCAATGTTCCCAATGACATCATTAAGGGAATGATCTTTTAATACTCTGAAGGTTGTAGTGGGAGAGTGAGGTTCTGGGTCTGAAACAGAGCAGTGTCTCTCAGGCTGAATAGGACTTACTTCTTCAGTCTGAGTAGGAATTGGAAGATCCCAACTTAGATCTTCAATCTGACATGTACCTGAAGATTCACCAAGACTCTCAGGTTGATTATCTTCAATATTGATAGTTTCTTTCGATGATTCACACTTGTCAGATTTATCAACATCATCATCATCAGAATCATCCATAACATACATGGGATTTGATGTGAGATCTTCTTTTCTCCTCTCAAGCTCACTCAGACTAACCGGGTCAGCTTGAGCTCTGTTGGATTCATCAATACTTGTGTCGTCAAATGTAACATGTACTGACTCTTCAATTACCTTTCTTTTAAGATTAAAGACTCTGTAAGCTTTGGATATTAAAGAATATCCAACAAATATACCTTGATCAGCTTTAAGTTCCAACTTATGGAGCTGATCTCTTTGGTTTAGCACATAGCATGTTGAACCAAAAATGTGGAAGTATCCAATGTTGGGTTTTCTGCCATGATACATCTCCTAAGGTGTTTTACCATGTCTTTTAACTATTATTGATTTATTCTGGGTATAGCAGGCTGTACTTATAGCTTCTGCCCAGAAGCTCAGCTTGAGCTTTGCCTCACATAGCATGGTTCTGGCAGCTTCAATTAAGGTTCTATTTCTCCTTTCAGCAACTCCATTTTGTTGTGGAGTTCTTACAGATGAGAAATTTTGGATAATTCCTTTCTCTTCACAAAAGCCTTCAAGGGTTGAGTTTCTTAACTCAGTCCCATGATCACTTCTGAGTTGTTTAAGAGACTTACCCTTTTGCAACTCTTCTTGTCTTATGAAGCTGGTTAACTCATATGCAGCTTTACTTTTGGCTTTTAAGAAGACCACCCAAGTGAATTTTGTGAACTCATAAACAATCACTAGAGTATACTTTTTGCCACTTAGGCTTGGGGTGCTAATAGGTCCAAATAGATCCAAATGCAACATATACAATGGTTCTGTAATTGAAAATTCTGTTTAGACTTGAAGGATCCCTTATGGTGTTTTCCCATTTCACAAGCTAAGCAGAGTTTGTCTTTAGCAAATGTGATCTTTGGCAGACCAGAGACTAACTCTTTGCTAGACAACTTGTTAATATATTTGAAGTTTAAATGAGACATTCTCTTGCGCCATAACCAACTCAGCTTGGGAGTTAAGTCAGAATACAAGCAGGTTTCAGTGGAAGGATCTGCAGAGCTGAGATCTAACAAATAGATATCTCTCTCTCTTTTTGCCATTAATATTGGTTTTCCCTTCTTATCATAAATTGTCCCTGCATGCTTTCTGAAGGTGACTTCATAATCCTCATCACACAGTTGACTGATACTTATCAGATTGTGTTTAAGGCCTTCAACATATGCTACCTTTTTGAAAATGACTTTTCCAGCAGTTATCTTTCTATAACCTTTAGTCCTTCCTTGAGAATTATCCCCAAATGTCACCTTGGGTCCTTCACTGTTTTGGAATTCACTTAGAATCCCTTTGCTTCCTGTCATGTGCCTTGAGCATCCACTGTCTAGATACCACTTGTAGGAGCCCTGCACATGATCAACTAAACATATTAGTTTCTTTTTGGAACCCACTGTTTGGTGGGTCCTGAGGATGATTGATCAGCTCGAACAGATTCTGGGTCAGTTTTGGACTGATCATCCTTTTCGTTTTCAAGTCTAAGATTGGTACTTACATAATTTTTGGCCTCATGACCTCTATCACCACACTTATAGCATTTTCTTCTAAAGATGGGTGTTTGGGTGATTTCTTTGAGTTTTCCAACATTAAATTTGGATTCAGTTTTAGGGTCATAAGATGTGGATAACCTTTCAATCCTTTTCGACAGTTTGTCTACTTGATAATCACTGACTTTGGACTTACCTTTGTCAGCTTTATGGTTACCCTTATTTGGTGAAGTCTGACTTACAAACAACTTCCTGTTTTTAGATATCCTTTCATATATGGCTTGAGAGTTATGTCCTTTTGAGTTGACGTGAGATATTCTGTCAAATACAGTTGTTCTCACAGGATTGTAATCCAATCTTTTGAAAACTGACTTACAGTTTCTGTTGGATCTGGAACATTCAGCTTGATGGTTCATGTGAATGACCTGAGGACTTTGGGTTGGTCTCACAAACTTATTGGTTTTGACCTGTTTCCCATCCTTGTTCTGTAAGAATGTTCATGGGAGTATATCATCTGATTTCATCGTTTTGTCTTCAAGACCGACTTGATCTTCGATGATTTCATCAGCAGCAGCACTATAATCTCACCCTAGCACTACTTTTACTTGATTTGGTATCTGCTGGTTAATACACTTTTCTGCTTCTCTTGATGACTTACACCAAGATTCACAGATCTTTCTTAGATTATTAGCTTGTTCTTTTGATTCTTGTAGTTCTTCACTTAGAAGTTTGTTTATATGAAGTTGACATTCCTAATCACTTTGAATCTTTTTACCAGCATTTAAGAGAGTTTCAGAGTGTTTAAGTTCATCTTTTAATTTTGAAATTTCAGTTTTCAAACTAGATTGAACTGTTAGGGAGGTTTTGAAGTCATTCAACAGATAGTTGAACGTTAGACATTTTTGTTCATCAGTGTAAGAGCTAAAGTTATTTACCTTATACATTGAGGCAGGATCCTTGCTTGCTCAGCTTAGCCGCTTCTGCTAGATCCTCATCGAAGGAACTGTCTTCTAACTCATAGTCAACTTGTTCCTCTTCATCCTCAATGGCCATCAAACACCTATCTGGCTCATCGTCATTTGAAGTAGATGATTCGGTATCCCAAGTCTCAGCAAGAAGACCTTTAGTGTTTTCATCTGGCTTGCCTTTGAGTCTTTGATATTTCTTTTTGTATTTATCAGCTCTGTAGGCATTCTTGTCAGCTACCGAAGCTGATTCTCCCTTCTTAACTCTGCACTCAGCAGCTATATGTCCTATCCTCTGACAGTTATAGCACTTAGCTATCTTAGGATCAAAAGTAGACTTACCACTTTTGCTTCTATCAGATTGATCCCTTCCTCTTCTGAACTTTCTAAAGTTTCTTGCTAACATTTCCATTTTTTCAGTAAGAACATCCATCTCTTCATCATCTGAACCGGAGTTAGGACTTACCTCCTCAGATTCTGATTCAGAGTCAGTCTCAGCTTGAGACTTCTTAGATCCCTTTTTCTTCTTTTCTGCAATTAATGTAGATCCAGAATTATTTATAGATTCTTTTAGTTGTTGCTGGGCAACTTTCTTCTGTTCCATGATCTGTTGATGATTTAGAAGGAAACCATAGATAGATCTGAGATCATATTTTCCTAAGGTTCCTCCAGCATGAAGTGCAATGGTGATCTCATTGAATTGTTCTGGTAACACATCCAAGAACTTGAGTACCAACTCATTCTCATCTTTCTTGACACCTACCAAGATCAGATCATTTATCAAACATTGAAATCTGGTAAACAAATCTGCCAGAGTTTCATTCTTTTTAGCAAAGAAAGTTTCATAGGAACGACTCAGATTTGTCTTCTTATGTTGCTTGACCAAGTCAGTGCCTTCATACGTAACACTGAGAGTATTCCACATCTCTTTTGCAGTTTGACACCCAGCCACAGTATGCAGAAGAGGATTTGTCAAAGCATTTGTTATAATGCTCTGTGCCTTGTCATCAAGGTTGAACAGTTTACGATCTTCCTCAGTCCAAGATGCTTCAGGCTTGGGAGTTTCTCAAGAAGAAACAGTTTTGTCAGTGGCAGTAATATGGATCATTGGTATTATTGGGCCATCTTGAATCACGGTACTCATCCTGTGATCCACGGACTTCAGATATAGCATGGCTCTAAACTTCCACATAGGATAGTCAGTGCCATCAAAATAGGACACCCTTTTGCCGCCATTGTTGCTATATGACTTGATTGCTTGCTAGTAGACATCTTAACCTCTTGACAGTGGATCTTGATCTTCAACTTATGAAGAAACTTGCTCTGATACCAGTTGTTGGTCCCAAAGAGGGTGAACAAGCAACCGATACAGTGTAGAAGGGGAGGGGTTGAATACACTTTAAAAAAATAATCAAATTAATCAATCGTATATTCAATTATAAAACAGAACAATAACTACTATCACTCTCTAATCAAATCAACAGGATGATTTGATATTACAATGATTATAATCTCAACTCTCTCTAAACACTATTGAATCACAAAATAATTGATGATCGAACTTCTTGTTAAACTGATTCACAAGAACTCTTGAAAACTCTCTCGAACTTTGAACTTACAAAGTTATCGCAACACACGCGTATCAAGTATCACGAACATACGTGCGATTTGCAACTTATGCAATTTTGCAACTTATGCAGTCGTCTATCTGTTCGGTGTATTGTTCACGTATGTAAACGTACGTATACACGTAAAAACGTATGTAAAACCCATAAGAAGTTTTATACTTATACTTGATATATCTACGAACAAATCGCAGTTTAAAGATAGAACTTATCTTTTCTTTAAAACCGTAACAAACTCTTTAATTAGAACATAACTAATTAATTCCGATTGAGATTTCTATCCAACTAATAGATAGTTTAAATTAGGTTTAGATATCCAAATTTAAATGTCGTAGATATGGAGAGTTTATAACAGAATTTAGAACTTACTTAAATTCTGAACTGACTTCTGACGCTAAGCTGAACCACACAGTCTTGACCTTGTCAAGCTGAGTTCTTGAGTCTTGGGTTCTTGAATCTTTATGTCTTCAAGTCTTCACTCTTAAAACCTATCTCAGCTTAGAAGTCACTAAGCTATCTAGTACTTACATAGAAAACTCTATATCTGTTTATACGCTGACTAGTCAGTCTATAACAGACTTACATAATTCCTAACTCTTAACCTATCATCTATACATATCGATAGTTTGTCTCATCAAATCTAACTATTCTAAACATGGGACTAACAGATGTATCTTCAATGTAGAAGACCCTTTGATAACTGAAGACTAACTTTAGTTGACGTTCACTTCAGAACAAATCTTCAGATGAACTTTAGGCTTCTTTCTTCAGATGGAGCGTCAGACCAGTTTACAAAAGAATAATGAATACACCTTCAGGCGCTTTTTTCGAAAGCTCCTTCAGGAATGGAATATATACAAATAAAGGACTAACAATATCCCCCTATTTGTTTATAATTCATGACTATTTCCAAAATAAAAAAGGAATAGAAATAATAAAGAATAAATGAATTACTATTCTAAATAATCGGTTTGAACTCCTCATGAACAGTTTCACTTGAGTTTTGAGTACCATCTAATTCATTTATTCATCCAGAATGTCTTTGATAGCCAGATCTTTATGGTCTATGAAGTATCTGAGAGATTTCAGATGAAGCATATCAGCATTGGCGAATTCTGAAACTCTCTGAAAATAAATCTTATCGTATGCATCAAGGAAGTAGAATCCCCTTGGATTAGATAGAACTTTTCCTACTTCGGGAATGAATCCATGAGGTAAGGAAGTGTCAAGACCTTTGCAATTTGGAAGCTCCCTAAGAGATATCAGCTCCAAGATTTGTTGCTGAGACTTTTTGTGTGTGAGCCTCCTTCTTTGAAATTTTAGCTTGTTAGCCCTTGCGAGTTTTTCCTTCTGAGGCAAGACTTCAACATCAGATCCCCTCTTTTTCACTTCCTCTTTGTAAAATTCAATTACTTTGGTGATTTCTCATTGAACAAACTCAACATCATCAGTCAGCTTGCGTTTAGATAAACACGCCATTATTTCAGCCCATTCAGAAACCGCACATTGGAGCTTGACTTGCTTGACTGTGTAGATACTAAAGAGAGGGTGATTTTTTTGTTGAATGTTCAGAAAAATTTCATCCTTGAATCTCTTCAGTCTTACTGAAGTGATTTTATCTGGATGTATTCTTTGATGCCGAGAGCACATCCACTTTTCTTGTTTGGCATCTTTGAGCTTTTTCCTTTTCTCTTGTAAAGCTTTTTCAGCTTCGATCTCATCTTGAAGTTGTTTTTGATGTTCCAAAGGAGATAGACCAATCTTATTTACAGCAACTTCTTCTAGTGCCAATTTCTCTGCTGCTAATCTTCCAAGTTCATCAGCCACTTTCATCTCTTTGGCTTTCGGATTTCATCATCTGAGTCATCTAAATCATATGTACCCTTACTCATTAGATCATCCGAAGAACTTATTATTGCTTTCCCTTTACCTTTATCAGCACAGCTTGGCTGACCACTTGATGATGGAGCAACTGATTAAGTGGGAATCTGAGAGGCTTTAGCATCTCTTATTATTTGCTGACATTCAGCTCCATCTAACTCTAAACTGAAGAGTTCAGCTTCAGCTTTCCTCTGATCAAGGAGACGCTTGAGCTCCCCCTCAGCAAGTGCCTTAGCTTCTTCAGCTTTGGCTAGCCTGGCCTCAAAATCTATCAAGGCTTTATTCTTATTCTCTTCAGTAGCTTTGAGGTGAGCCACTTCATCTTCTAATCTCTGCAAGGCTTCAACTCTTGAATATTTTCTTTGCCATATGAGAAATTTTCTTTTAGCAACAGCTTTCTTTCTCATGATCTGACAGATTTTGGACTGTCTTCGAACTTTCTCCCCCTTAGAAGCTGCAGATATTCTTGAAGCTTTTATCGATCCAAAATCTCATTGGAGAGGCCAGTGAAGGAGGGAGCAAATAAATTCTGCAACTAACCTGTTGCTGTTTCAGAGAGATTGACAACATGAATGTTGTCAACTTTGGAGGAAAGAGAATGTACAGAAGTTGAGAGAGCGGAGAGTTGGAAGTTAAGCTTAGAGAACTCAATGGTGGCAGAATCAGTCATAGTTTTCACAAGACTCTGAAATTGTTTGAACATCCCATGACGTGTCAGATTTTGGTGAGAGTTGTGAACTGATTGTTGAGAGAATCAACAAGTGAGTTGAGCTCAGTTTCGAGCTTGGTCTGATTATTGGCGATACAAGACCCTTGAAAAGTATTAGTCTTGACTAGTTGAGAAACGGAAAGAACAATTTCAGATAGACTTTCTAGGGAGGAAGCAATGTCTATTGAAGGCTCAGTAGGTTGGGAATGTACAGACTTGGGGGTGTGAAGAAAATCAAAAGCATCATTTTCATCCAAAGGATTGACAGTTGTTTTAGGAGAACTGAGATGAAAGAGTTTGTTAAGAAGGGATGTGGAGGCCGTAACATCAGTAAGAGTGACTGATACATCAAGGGCCTTGGGCACAGTTGCTTCAGTTACAATCTTGTTTAAGACTGTGTCTTCATGAGCATGGGTAATCTCAACTGAAGGAGGTTGAACTTCAGTCTCATTGATTGTGGAAGGTTGGGCATCACTCTCAGTTTGGTGTGGAACTAATAAATCATCTGCCCTGGTTGAATCCATAGTGTCATTTGGGTTTTGTGACACATCAAGGGATTTAGGTGTAGTTTCATCTTCAGGGAGGATTGAAGAGTCATTAACTGGTTGGACCTCAAAAACTAGGGGAATTGTAGTTTTATCAGTAGTAGTAGGCGGAGCATCATAGTCAGCTGGTTTGGACTAATCTTCATCATCAAACCATTAGCAAGGAGATAAAATTTCACAAGGCAAAGGGATAAAAAAAATATCCAAACTTTGCATTGGAAATTTTTAATCTCAAAAAAATTAAAAGGAAACGGAAGTAAATATTAAAAAGAAACATAATGCCAACAAGAATAAGAACTAAGCTTGGATATTACTAATTCCATATAAACAAAAGATGATTACATGATTTCGATCATGATTTACATAGACTGCCAAAAAGGAAAATTACAACCATGCTTAAGATAAAATATATATTTGAGATGATACTTCAATCCCAATCCCTTCATCAGGAATGCGAAGGATGATCACGTAGCAAACCGGAAAGAAAACGAACGTAATCGTAAACTCCATGAGTTTTCAAGAAAGTGAAAGATTTTCTTTGAAATTTTGTAGAAGATGAAAAAGGAAAGAAAATCGTTGGTTGTTTATAAAGAAAATTACTCATGATTATGCTTCAGAGATGATTTGATAGTCAGAGAGAGACGGGGTAAAAGTAATTATTCAAGCTTAGCTGGCATTAAATGTGACAAGAAAGTATGAATAGTGACAATCAAATTTACCTGAAATAGCTACATTTCTGAAGGATTTAGCATTCCAATTTCCACAACTAGTAAGTTGAACCAGTGTTCATCCAGGGATTTTGTGAAGATGTCAGCAAGCTAATGTTTAGTAGAGATGAATCGAAGCTCGATTTCATTCTTTTCTATGTGATCTTGAATGAAATGATGGCGTACTTCAATGTGCTTTTTGCGAGAATGCAGCACAGGATTATTGGAAATTGCAATAGCACTTGTGTTATCACAATAAATGGGAGTGCGCTGAAAAGTAATGCCATAGTTAGCTAGCTGATGTTACATCCATAGTACTTGTGCACAACAACTCCTAGCTGAAATGTATTTAGCTTCAGCGGTGGATAAGGAGATGGAGTTTTGCTTTTTGCTTTGCCAACATACTAACTTACCACCAAGTAACTGACAACCACAAGTTGTGCTCTTTCTATCAATCTAACATCCGGTATAATCTGAATCTGAAAATCCAATTAGATCAAAGCCGGAGTCTCTAGAGTACCATAGCCCTAGTTCAGGTGTACCTTTCAGGTATCTGAAAATCCTCCTGACAGCTGTCAGTTGTGACTCCTTTGGATTCGCCTGAAACCTTGCACATAGGCATGTGGAAACATTATTTCAAGATGACTAGCTGTCAGATATAGCAAGGATCCGATCATCCCTCTGAACGTGGGAAGATCAACTGCTTTCCTGTTTGGATCAGATGTGAGCTTGGTTTTTGGTACTATGGGAGTCTTCATTGGGGAGGAGTCTAAAAAGTTGAACTTCTTGAGTAAGTAATTGACATATTTCCCTTGATTGATGAAGATGCCTTGGTCAGATTGCTTAATCTGAAGCCTAAGGAAGAAGTTCAGTTCTCCCATCATGCTCATTTTGAACTTCTCTGACATGATTTTCTCAAACTTCTTGCACAAACGATTGTCAGTAGAACCAAAAATAATATCATCAACATATATATGAACTAGAATGAGTTCAACTTTTTCTCTACATAGAAATAGAGTTTTGTCGATGTTCTCTCTCTGAAATCCATTCTTCAGAAGATGAGTGGAGAGTGTATCATACCATGCACGCGGAGCTTAATTCAGTCCACAGAGAGCTTTGTCGAGCTTATACACATAGTTTGGAAACTTGGGACTTTCAAACCCAGGAGGTTGTTGAACAAATACTTCTTCTTGAGGTTCTCCATTCAGAAAGACGCTTTTAACATCCATCTAAAAGACCTTGAATCCCTTAAAAGCTGGAAAGGCCAGGAACATGCGTATTGCCTCCAAACGAGCAACTGGAGCAAACGTTTCATCATAGTCTATTCCTTCCTCTTGACAGTAACCCTTTGCAACTAATCTGGCCTTGTTATGCACCACTGACCCTGTTTCATCACGCTTGTTTCTGAAGACCCATTTTGTGCCAATAATGGACTTGTCTTTAGGTGGGGCAATTAGCTTCCAAACTTTGTTCCTTTCAAATTCGTTAAGTTCATCTTGCATGGCGACCACCCAGTTAGGGTTCTTCAGAGCTTCGTAAACTTTCTTTGGCTCGATTTGTGATAAGAATTCAGAGAACATGCAGAATGCAGAGGTAATAGAATTTCGGATTTGCACTCCAGTGTTTGGATTACCAATCACATTTGTGATGGGATGAGCTCGAGTCCATTTGTGACTCTGGTTGGTTGCTCATGTTGCTCATCAGCAGAATAGACGTTTGATTCCAATAGATCTTCAGTGACCTGATTCACATCAACAGACACAATATTATCGTCAGTTTTTACCTCTTAAGAGTAGTCATCCAAGTCATCATTGAATGACTCTTGTAAAAGAGCATTAAAATCTTCAGATACAACTTGATCAGTATGATCTGAGGTTGACTGAGCATCGAATTCATCAAAAGTGACATTTATTGTTTCAACCACAGAATTTTTCTTGGGAAGAAACACACGATAAGCTTTAGAGATGTCAGAATAGCCCAGAAACACCCCTTGTTCCTCTTTTGGATCAAATTTGCTTTTCTGATCTTTGGTGTTCAGGATGAAGCATGTGCTTCCAAAAACATTGAAGTATCCAACGTTGGGTGACTTCAGATACAGTAACTCATAGGGAGTTTTACTGTGTCGCTTGACAATTATGGATCTGTTCTGAGTGTAGCAAGCAGCATTAACAACTTCAGCCCAGAAATGCCCTTTCAGAGATGCTTCAGCTAGCATAGTTTGGGCTGCTTCAATCAAAGTTCTATTTCTCCTTTCAGCATCCCCATTTTGCTGAGGGGTATATGGAGTTGAGAAATTTTGGATGATACCGTTTTCATCACAAAAGTCTTGAAGAGTTGAGTTTCTGAACTCTGTTCCATGATAACTGCGAAGCTGTTTAACTTGCGTGTCAAACTGTCTTTGAACACGACGAATGAAGCTCATCAGAATTTCAACAATATCACTTTTATTGCACAAGAAAAATACCCATGTGAACCTGGTGTATTCATCAACAACCACCAAGGTATATTTCTTGCCTCCCATACTTGGTGAGCTTACCGGACCAAAGAGATCCATATGAAGTAACTGAAAGGCGGAGTTAACTTGGTTTCAGTGTTTGGATTTGAAGACTTACTTCTTTTGCTTTCCCTTCTCACACGCGTGACATAGCTTGTCTTTCTGAAACCGAACTGACGGTAGACTTCTTGTAAGCTGAAGCTTAGAGAGTTTGCTAATGTTTTTGAAGTTGAGATGGGATAACCTTTTTTGCCATAACTAGTTAACTTTGGAGTCGGCTTCTGAAAAGAAGCATGCGTCTTTTTCAGAGGTGGCAGAGTTAAAGTCAAAAACATACATATTTCCCTGCCTTTTTGCTTGTAAAACTTCCTTGCCTTTCTTGTTGAGGATTGAACCCTTGGTCTTCTTGAAATGAACTTCATAATCTGCATCACAAAACTGACTGATGCTGATAAGGTTGTGTTCAAGTCCTTTGACATGAGCAACATTTTTAATGTTGACAAAACCTTGATTTAGATAACCATAACCATTTTTTTTGCCACATTTTCCTCCACCAAATGTAACTTTAGGGCCATTTGCTGCTTGAACCCCATTCAGTAGGGACTTTGTTGGGTTTTCGTGGTCTAAAATCGCAACGAAAGCAAAACGAGTAGAAAAATAGTTTCAAAATTTGACCACGAATACGCCCACCAAATGGACCAAAACTCTAAACATGGATAAGCAACAAAATAAAGATACAAAGAAATAGTGTCATACCCTTGACGCTATCTTCTTTGTACGCGCGGGATTGGAGTTTGGAAGTTGCGTGTACTAACGTGTACACCTCTATTGTAGTCCACACCAAGTCACTATCGCCTCCCATTTGCTAGAGTGTTAGATAAGCCTATCTAAACACCACTAAGATGTCCAACGCACAAAGTATCAAAGCCTTGACCATCTTTTGTACTTTAGAGAGAGAGAAGTGTGCAATATATGTTTGTATATTCTTTTCATAGCTAGTAACCTCTCAATGGAATCATGCACCACATTATATAGACTCTACAAAAGAGAATAAAAATGTGCATGCATTGATACTCCATCAGTTACCAATTAAATCACCATTATCTCCTTCATAAAGAGCCTTGAAAGCTATTTAAGAAGACTGTTACTGCACGGGGCACGGGCGTACCAGCCCAAAAGGCCACGCCCAAGTCACGCCCGACTTGGGCTCGTGCCTGCCCGTAGGGCACGGCCGTACCTCATAGAGGCACGGGCGTGTCTTAGCCCACTAGAACCAGTTTCTGGTTTTCTCTCTCATTAGACCATCCGTGATGTCGGAACCGATACTTGGCGTGTGACCCAATAGGCCCTTGCTTCATCAGCCATGATACCAACTCGTGTGTGTGTCAGTGGGCATAATCCAACAAACTCCCACTTGCACATGACAAACTCACGAAAGGCGTCACCGACATAGAGCGGCCTCTAGCAAGGCATCTATTCCCCCAAGTCAGCACAGGGTTTGTCTTCCCAAAACAAATACCTCACCAAAAGGAAAGGTCCTACAGATAATTGATTACTTATCCCTTCGTTCACAATATCCGATGTGAATGCAGGTCATGGAACATGATCAACCCCAAATCATTCACGATTATGTTTCTCGATATAGACTAACTATGACTAACAAAACAAGTTGCACAATTGATCCATTATCAATTCAACTTGAGCACGACCATGCATTTTGATTTGTCATCAGCTTAGTGAACGAGGGGCCCAAGGATATCTCTCAAAAAGAGGAACGAATACTTTTGACTACACCGCCCTATCATAATAACAAGTTCTTGCCTGAAAACTTCCCTTCTAACAGCTAGTTACGAACTGCGTTAGAAAGCAATCTAAACAAGTCCATGTTAATAATCAAGCAACGCGTGCATCTCCAGTAGAAGGATAAATAATATTATCATCCTCATTTACTCGTGATAATATCCATGATGTAAACTCAGGTACGGGTCCTCCAATTACTTAATCACCATTAAGTACAGGCTAGTGTTGCGTAAACAAGTATTCAATCCAAGATGTAAACATTACCAACCACTCGCCTCGATCTTAATTCATTTCTTCCTTCCAATGAAGATGTAACGCCCCAATTTCAATAAAAGATATAAAAGTTGAATTTTCATAATAGCACGCATATCATTTAAAATTCATAAGCAGAAACGTTTTCATAACAAAACTGTGCTAATACCAAAAGTAACACCCACAAGTACAGACTTAGTGTACTGTCAAGGTTAAATATTTACACAAACGGGCGTTAATTGTTTATCGTTCAAAAACTGAAAGCAGTCAAACAGGAGCTTTGCCTTTGCCTTTGCTGCATCCTGCAAAACATTTTAAAAACAATATTTGATAAGCTACGAGAGCTTAGTGAGTAATCTAAACAAATCATCATATGAGCACACGTATACAATCACATGAATATAATACACGCATGTCTGGTAATCAAAGCTAGCCTCTGGTTCTAGACCCAGGGCAGCAACATAAGTCACAGTACTGTACCGCATCTGAGCCTTACTGCACATAGCAGTACGCTTACATATACACATGTATAACATAGCATGTTAGAAATCTGATATGAAACTACACATGCTGTTGATATGAAGTGAAGTCTAGAAGACTCACCTTCTAGACTGAGGGGAACTTGGCAGATCCATTGAAGTTTGTGGATCTTGGGCGTGACTTGGGGTTTACGTAACCATCAGGTTGTGCCATGTAAACCTCCTCTGCCAACTTCCCATTAAGGAAGGCAGTCTTGACATCCATCTGCCATATTTTGTAATCGTAATATGCAGCGATAGCCATTAATATCCTAATAGACTTCAACATAGCCACTGGAGAAAAGGTTTCATCATAGTCTACACCATGAGTTTGAGTGAAACCCTTTGCCACCAGTCAGGCTTTGAAGGTGTCTACTTTTCCATCCATGTTAGTCTTCTTCCTAAAGACCCATTTGCACCCTACTGGCTTGTGGCCGGGTACCAGATAAACCAAGTCCCAGATTTGATTATCCGCCATGGATTGCATCTCACTGTCCATTACCTCCTTCCACCTAGCAGACTCAGGGCCCGCTACGGTTTCCCGATAGTTGGTTGGTTCACTATGATCCACCAATAGTTCGTCTCCCTCGGATATGAGAAACCCATATCTTTCCGGCTCATTACGAACTCTACCAGATCTCCGGAGCTCTAATGGTTGTGTATCAGGCACCTCATCCACCATTGGTTGAGGTTCTACTTCTTCCGGTACGCCGACCTCAGAAGCGGTACTAGTGCCAACATCAGGTTGGTCATTGGTGTCATCTAGAATTTCTTCTAGATCACTTGCCTTCCACTGGCTTCTGCATATATCAGTGCCCTTTCAAGGAAGACCGCCCTTCGAGCAACAAACACCTTGTTCTCCGAAGGTTTGTAAAACAAATATCCCATAGAACCAACTGGATAGCTAATGAAAATACACTTCTCGGCTCTAGGTTCAAGTTTGTCTTGAGCTTCACGTCTCACGTAAGCTTCACAACCTCAGACCTTGAGATAGGCTAGCGAAGGAACCCTTCTATGCCACATCTCAAACGGTGTACTTACAACCTTCTTTGTTGGTACAAGGTTTAAGGTCCTAGCAGCGGTTTCCAAAGCAGAACCCCAAAAACTTGTGGGTAGCTTTGTACCACTCATCATGGGCCGAACCATATCCAATAGAGTTCGGTTCCTCCTTTCAACGACCCCATTTAACTGTGGTGTCCTGGGTGGAGTAAGTTGTGAAATAATCCCACAACCCCTAACATGATCAAGAAACTCGGTACTAAGATACTCACTACCCCTATCGGATCTGAGAATCTTAATCCTCTTGCCCAATTGATTCTACACTTCGTTGTGGTATGTCTTAAACACCTCAAAGTTTTCAGACTTATGCTTAATCAAATAAACAAAACCATACCTACTGAAATCATCAGTAAAAGTAACGAAGTACCTACAGTTCTTTCTTGTAGCAGAACTGAACGGACCACACACATCCGTGTGAACAATGTCCAACAAGTCTTTGCCCCTTTCACTAACGCCGGTGAAGGGTGCTTTAGTCATTTTGCCTAATAAACAAGAATCGCATACTTTGCTTGACCCTTGGTCAAACGGTTCCAAAATCCCATCCACTTGGAGTTTGGCGATACGTTTCTTGCTTATATGACCAAGACGACTATGCCACAAAGACAACTTGTCCAATACACCTTTGGACTTAGAATCAGTGTTCATGATTGATTTATTACCATCCAAACACACACTTGTTTCATAAATCCCACGACATGGATAAGCTTTAAAGTAATAAACATCATTTCTCAAACAAGAAATAATTCCATTATTAAAATTGAACTCATAACCATCGCCAAACAAAGCGTGAAAGGAAATAATGTTTCGTGCCATGCAGGGCGAAAAGCAAACATTTAATAAGGTAATAGCAAGTCTTGAAGGAAAGGTGAGATCAACACTCCCTATCCGCTCCACGGGATCCACATCCTTGTTTCCAATGATCAGGTCAAGCTCTCCAGCACCCAGCGCCCTACTTCTTTTTAGCACCTGCACATTATCACAAATATGAGTGCCACAACCGGTATCAAGTACCCAGCCGTTAGAAGTAGCGGTATTGTGGAGTTCAATCATAAACATACTTGAGTTACCCGCTCCATTCGGTTTTACCCGCTTGAGCTCCTCAAGGTACTTTGGGCAAGAACGCCGCCAATGCCCCTTTTCCTTGCAGTGGAAGCACTCGGCTTCCGCAGGGTCCTCGGCCGGTGAAACCATCACGGCTTTCCCCTTGCCCTTCGGGGCTGGACTCGGGTTAGGTTTTGCAACCTTCTCCTTACCCTTTCCCTTAGAGGGGGGAGCGTCTTTCCTTTTGGTTCCGCCTCCCTAGATAGCTAGGACGGGTTTGGACGAGGAGGGCTTCTTGGACATGTCGGACTCGACGGTCTTTAACATTTCATGAAGCTCCATTAGGGACTTGTCCATGCCATGGACATGATAGTTCCACACAAATTGTGAAAAGGAACTAGGAAGAGAACGGAGGATCACATCCACCGCCAACTCCCTCCCCAACGGGAATCCCAACCTCTCCAAGCGATCAACCAATGCTTTTATCTTAAGCACGTGAACGCTCACATTTATGCCCTCCTGCATATGGCAATCGAAAAGGGACTTTAGGCACTCGAAGCGCTCTAGCTTAACCTGCTGTTGGAACATTTCCTTTAACTGGTTAAGCATGTCATATGCCACTAAATGTTCCATTTGCTTTTGAAGCTCAGGAATCATTGACAAGAGCATAATGCAAGCCACTTCGTTCGTTTCCTTGATACGCTTATCATACGCGTCTCGGACCGCCCTAGTCACAGGTGCTTCCGGCAAAGCTCCTCGATGGCCCACATCTTTTGTTCATACCTAAGGGCTATCCTTAGTTGCATGAACCAATCCACAAAGTTTTGGCCATCTAGTTTGGCCTTTTCGAGGAACAATTTTAGGGAAATAGAGTTCGATGATGATGTAGAAGCGTTGTTGGATGCCATCTACAAAATTAGAGTACCAATTTTAGTTGTCAAATCCTTGTAGAAATAATTACCCAATAGTTATAAAAACTCAATTATTTGAACAAGGCTTAGAACCGTATTTCACTATATCTCGTGACGGGTTTACTGCGGATCACGAAATAAGTTATTTAGGCCGGTAGAAAAATTACCGATTGCAACCATTGCAACTCTTAGATCCTTGCGGGATCCTTTCGACATCAAAAGTCTAAGGCATGTTTGATCCCTTCATGCACCAATCCTTTTATTATTCTTAAATGACTCGGCTAGAGATCGACATCATTTAAGCGTCATAAAAGAATTTGTAAGTCGCCCGTCAAGACACACGTTGGTACCCTAGCCCAATCATTGGTTCGTGCTTAAGCTCGACTACCAATATTGCAGGTTGCCACACTCACCTTCCACACAACTCCACAAGGCATGACTCGTGCTAAAGCTCGACAATCATCCAAGTTTCGTTAGATTTGGGTGGTGTCGTCTTACGGGTGGCGCGTGACTTACTTTCGAAAAACGGGTTTTTGTTTTTCCGGTTAAAATAATATTTTTAATAAGTTTGCGAATTAGCAATTTTAAGTGACAAAAACTCCTTTTTAATCACCGTTTAATATAAACACCTTTTTTATATTAATGTTTGCCAATTCTTATGCGCGTAGAAATATAAACTCATTTATAAATCTCTTTGTTTTATATATTTTTCAAAAATTCTCTAGCATGCAAATCCTAAAAAATTCAAATATAAAACAACCTCGCATAAATATAAATAAAGACCCGGTAACATACCCAAATCCTAAGTGTTTTCCCCGTGAGCCAAAACGGGGAACATATAGTCAATCTAGGGACAACACCAAGGAAGTCTCCGTCACGATCTCCACTCCGGCGAATCTCCCGGATTTGGTTCGTCAAGACGCCAACACCGTGTCTCCCGGTCGGTTTGATGCAATATTTACATATTTGAAATAATCTAAGTACGGGTACATAATAATAAGAAAACGACATGCAAGTCGCGATCCTAATAATCTATTACGAGTACAAAGATTTAAATAAACGACATGCAAGTCGCACCAAATATAAATATTACAAAATTACGGCACGCATGCAAAAACCAATACCAACCACAAACAACACAAAGGGCTATGGGCAAAACAAGTTACCGGGCTACCACAACAAACACAACCAAACGAAACCAATGGTGTGCCACAAAACCATGTCCAACAAATATATATTTTGATCAAGATTGCAAAACAACATTTAAGGCACAACAAGCAATCCTTGTACACATGCATTAGCAATTTTAATACACCTTTAAAATTGCATATTCATATATACACCTAAAAATATATGTTTTTGCAAACTTCATGCCAAGTCACACCAAACATATAGAATTAGGAACCAAAATATAATGGGGATCAACAAAATCAAGACTAGTCAAAAACCCGGATTTTAATATATTTAAAAATATTGTTTCAAAAACCAATTCTGACCAAAAAACCAGAAGGCACGGGCGTGCCCCAGAGGGTACAGGCGTGCCTGCTCTTTTGTTAGTGTACAGTTTAAACAATTTTAAACAGATTACGAATTCTACCGGCACGGCCCGTACCCCCACTGGTACGCCCGTGCCCCGGTCGCCGGCACGGCCCGTACCCCTATAGGTACGACCGTACCCGGTCACCGGAAAACCTTTTTTTGACAGAAAACTCAGAAAATCCGGTTTAACTCCAAAAGTGAAAAGCAATGTTAGAGATAGCTCTGATACCACTTTAGTTTTTCGTGGTCTAAAATCTCAACGGAAGCAAAACTAGTAGAAAAATAGTTTCAAAATTTGACCACGAATACGCCCACCAAATGGACCAACTCTAAACATGGATAAGCAACAAAATAAAGATACAAAGAAATAGTGTCATACCCTTGAATCTATCTTCTTTGTACGCGTGGGATTGGAGTTTGGAAGTTGCGTGTACTAACGTGTACACCTCTATTGTAGTCCACACCAAGTCACTATCGCCTCCCACTTGCTAGAGTGTTAGATAAGCCTATATAAACACCACTAAGATGTCCAACACACAAAGTATCAAAGCCTTGACTATCTTTTGTGCTTGAGAGAGAGAGAAGTGTGCAATATATGTTTGTATATTCTTTTCAAAGCTAGTAACCTCTCAATGGAATCATGCACCACATTATATGGACTCTACAAAAGAGAATAAAAACGTGCATGCATTGATACTCCATCAGTTACCAATTAAATCACCATTATCTCCTTCATAAACAGCCTTGAAAGCTGTTTAAGAAGACGGTTACTGCACGGGGCATGGTCGTGCCTCACAAGGCACGGGCGTACCAGCTGAAAAGGCCACGCCCAAGTCACGCCCGACTTGGGCTCGTGCTTGTCCACTGGGCTTAGGGCACGAGCGTGCCTCCCAGAGGCACGGGCGTACCTAGCCACAAGCCACGCCCAAGTCACGCCCGACTTGGGCTCGTGCCTGCCGGTAAGGCACAGCTGTACCTCATAGAGGCACGGGCGTGCCTTATCCCACCAGAACCAGTTTCTGGTTTTCTCTCTCATTAGACCATCCGTGATGTCGGAACCGATACTTGGCGTGTGACCCAATAAGCCCTTGCTTCATCAGCCATGATACCAACTCGTGTGTGTGTCAATGGGCATAATCCAACAGACTTACATCCGGTCATATGCCTCGAACATCCACTATCAAGGTACCAAATGTTATCATGTTGATCGCCCTACACAGATAGTTTAAAAATTAGTTCATTTGATGAGCCCAAACCTTACTGGGCTCCAAAACACAATGCTTAGAAGAGCTAATAGAAACTTTGCCTTCATTTGAACAAGAAGTCGCTTCATGACCTCTTACTCCACACTTATAACATTTTCTAGTTGATTTAGAATTATTTGCCTTAATCCTTTTATTCTTCTTGTTTTTCTCTTTTTCACCAATTAACTTGAAAATTTTGAAAAGAGAATCCTTAACTTCTTTGAGTTTTGATACAGGCAGTGCAAAGGTTTTATCAAGATTTTTGGTTTTGGAGGGTTTGGAAATTTCAGCTATGGATCTTGAAGATTCAACTGATGAATCATCATCTGAAGATATCATAGGGATAATAATGTCATAGAAGACAGTGGGTTCAGAAAGAAAGCTAGAGTCAGATAACTCGGCTATTTTGTTGTCAGAAGATATTTCACCAACTGATTCAGATGAAGACTGGTTGAGGGTTTCAGTACTGGCTTCAGACACAACTTCAGGTTGGGTTTTAGTAGGAGTTGGCGTAACAGGTATGTCAGGGATTGGTTCAGGAATTTTGCTGGCAAGGGAATCGTACTCAGTAGGAAGTTGAAGATTTCTTATTTAAGAATTTGTTCTTTCAGAAAAACTTGGATTCAGAACTTCAGATTTAGTGAATCTCTTGTTAAGGAGATTTCAATTTCCAATATCATTAACGCTTACATCGTCAAAAATCATTTTATCGACATTTTTACATTTCTTGCTGAAATCAGCAGCTTGTTTAATGTGTCCAATGCCTACTCTCTCTCTTTGAATAACCATATGATTATTTATACTCTCAAATGCTAGTTTATTAGGACTCAACCATAGATCAATAATCGACTGACGATCTTTCACTTTTTCGTTAGAGTCTTGCAAATCCATTTTCACATTTTTGAGTTCATTTGTTAAAAATTCAAGATGATTTCTTAAGGCATATGATTCTTGAAGAAACTTTTCATTTTCTTTTTCTACAACATTTATTTTAGAAGTGAGCTTGGTGATAGTTTGTTTAGATTTGTTTTGATTGTTATGAGTAACTGTCTGATCAGAACACAAATAAGCAAACATATCATCTTTTTCATTTATTGAATAATTTTTTAAATTAGATACCTTATACATCATGGTGGGATTCCATCCTTCTACTGAGCTCAATTTTTCAGCCTCAGCTAGATCACTGCTGAACTTGCTTTCAGTAGCCATTAAGCACATTTCAGGATGTGCAGTTCCGAGGATCTCTTCAGCCACTAGACACTTTCCTCTAACTTCATTCTCTTCTTCCTCATCTGAAGAGGTTTCAGAATCTGTCCAGTTAAGGTCATCAGCAATCATGGGCTTTTCTTTCTTCTTCCTCTCACTGGTAGCTTTCAGGGCCTTATACTTGGCTTTGTATTTATCAGCCTTAGATGGAAACCCTTTCTTTGGATTTGAAGAGGTTTCCTTCACAAAGCAGTCAGCTGCATAGTGACCAGGCTTCCCACATTTGAAGCATTCATTTTTGGACGCTTCAGATGAGCCCTTTTTCTCTGATGAGAACTTTTTATCAAACTTTCTTCTTCCATCAGATTTGAACTTCTGAAACTTTTTATAGTTTTTCATGATGAAGGCTTTTTCTGTGCCTTCATCGTCAGATCTTTCTTCCTCCTCAACATCATTCATCTGAGACTCATTTTCAGAATCAGAGTCTTCAGTTGACCTGTACTTGACTCTTTGAGGATTTTTAGCAACGAGGGCTAGAGTTTTCTTGAAGGCCTTCTTCAGATCAATTTTCTGAATGCGGGTTTGTTCGTCATTCAGCAGAATTCCTTATAGTTTACGCATGTTCATGTCCCTGAGCTTGTTGTTGGTTCTCAGGATCATGCACATAGTATTCCATTCGGACGGAAGAGAATCCAGAAATCTGTTTAGGACTTGGAATTGCTCTCTGACAACTCCAACTTCAGTCATGTCATTCAGTAGACATGTAAATATTGTGTAAACCTCAGTGAGAGACTCTGAGTCTTTAGCACAGAAGCTTTCATACTTGCGTATGATGTTTGTCTTCTTGTTCTCACAAACCTCAGCAGTTCCTTCAAACGATATGCATATGCTCTCCCACATATCCTTAGCAGTTTTCAGATTGCAAACAGTATGGAATCTTTCATTAGGTAAAGCAATAACTATATTGTTTCGTATCTTGCCATCTAAACCAACAAGCTTCTTCTCCTCCTCTGTCCATTGAGATCTTGGTTTCGGACGAGAGGGAATAGAGGTTTCAGCAGAACCAGTCTCCATGGAGATGGTTTGAGGAATGAAAGGACCTTCCTCCAAAATAATAAGAGAGTTGCAATCAAGATTTTCCAAATACAGTAACATTCTATTTTTCCAACTTGAAAAATGTTCGATTGAAAACTTTGGTGGTTTGGCAGAGGAGCCATTTTCGATGTAATCAAACTTCGACATCTTGAACAGATTACTAATTTATAAATTAAATTAGAACCTACTCTGATACCAATTGTTTTTCCCAATTAAGTAAAAAACTAACAATGATTAATATCAAAGTGCGGAAATAGTTTTAACGTAACGAACACACGAAAGTTTGCAAAGTAGGATTATATTAATAACCAGACTTCAAAGAATGCACAAGAACAAATTTGAGCACCGAGTACAAACTAATCAAGAACAAACTTGAATGCAAATTAGCGAACAAACGCTTAACCTTTTCTCGAATATCGAGCAGGTATTTATAGGCTAAGTAAACTAATCCTGACCATCTAATTTACACCTGTACCGTTCTTCACAAAATTAGGAACAGAAAACAAGATTTCCGTTTCAAGCTCCTTCAGATGTGCAGATCGTGCACTTTATATAACAGGAAGATTCTGGTAGTTAGATATATCTTCAGTGTAGAAGACCCTTTGATAACCGAAGACTAACTTCAGTTGACGTTCACTTCAGAACAAATCTTCAGATGAACTTTAGGCTTCTTTCATCAGATGGCGCGTCAGACTAGTTTACAAAAGAATAATGAATACACCTTCAGCCGCTTTCTTCGAAAGCTCCTTCAGGAAAGGAATATATACAAATAAAGGACTAATAAATTGTTATGTCAAGCTCCTATCTAACATTGCCTAATCAATTGGAAGACTTTATTGTCTATTGTGATGCTTCATATGCAGGTCTAGGTTGTGTTCTAATGCTACGAGACAAGATGATTGGATATGCTTCACGTCAATTGATGCCACACGAGAAAAATTACCTAACTGATGATCTGGAACTTGCAGCTGTGGTATTTGCTTTAGAGCTATGGCGTCATTACTTGTATGGCACCCAATGTGTTGTATGCACGGATCACAAAAGTCTACAACACGTGTTCACATAGAAAGAGCTTAACATGAGACAACGACGTTGGTTGGAGTTAATTGAAGATTATGATTGTGAGATCAAGTATCATCCTTGCAAGGAGAATGTGGTAGCTGATACATTGAGTCGAAAAAACTCTTTTGGAGCAGCTAAATTCATGAGACTGACTGTAGAATCTGATATTATTACTCAGTTTAAAGTAGCACAACAAGAAGAATTGCTGGAAATTAACTTGAAAGCTGAGACAATGACTAAGTTGTCAAAGCAGTTAGAAGAAAACAGCCGGGGTCTGAAGACATTTCAATCCCGAATCTGGGTACCAAGTCTTGGTGGTAATTGAGAGACAATCCTACATAAAGCACAAAAATCTAGATTGTCTATTCATCCCGGATGCACAAAAATGTACCAAGACTTGAAATCATTGTATTGGTGGCCTACATTGAAGCGTGACATAGCTTCATTTGTAGAAAAGTGCCAAGTCTGCATACAACTTAAAACCGAACACCAAAAGCCCTATGGTAATCTTCAAAAATTAGAGATCCCGGAGTAGAAATGGGATCATATTACCGTGAATTTCATTACCAAATTACCCCGAACTACAAAGGGGCACGATATGATTTGGGTTATGGTTGATCGCCTTACTAAAAGTGCTCATTTTCTCAAGACTAACGAATCTGCACCTTGGCTCAGCTGTATATTAATGAGGTTGTATCATGTCATGGTATACCTCTATCTATTGTCTCTGATCGAGATGCACGGTTCACATCTAAATTCTAGCATAGTCTTCAACGTGAACTTCGTACGAGAGTTAATCTTAGCACAACATATCATCCTCAAGCTGACGGTCAGTCCGAAAGGACTATTCAAATTTTTGAATATATGCTATGAGCTTGTATTCTTGAATTTCGTGGTTCTTGGGATTCTCATCTTCCCTTGATTGAATTTGCCTATACAAATCCTATCATTTGAGTATAGTAGGCATGCCACCATATGAAATATTGTAGGGTAGGTGATGCCGTACACCTACATGCTGGTTAGAAACTAGAGAAAAGCAATATGCAGGTCCTAACATTGTACAAATTACCGCCGATAAGGTGAAGATGGCACGTGAGAAGCTGAAAGTTGCGCGAGATTGGCAAATGATGTACACGGGTCCTAAAAGGAGACCCATTACTTTTGAAGTGGGTGACCGGTTGTTCTTGAACGTTTCACTCTGGAAAGGGGTGATTCGATTTGGTCGCAAGGATAAGCTAAGCCGAAGATATATTGGTCAATTCAGAATTCCACAACGGGTCAATGACCAGATGGTATCACTTGAACTTCCTCCTGAATTATCTGGTATTCATAACACATTCAATGTATGCTATTTGAGGAAGTGAAAAGTTGATGATGATCAAATCCTACCTTTACAAGAATTGAAAGTTGATTCAGCTAAACGCCTTGTAGAGGAACCTGTTGAGATATTGAACACCAAAATCAAGAAGCTACATAAAAATATGGTCAAGTTAGTTCTCGTCAACCGGAAGCATAATTTGGGTCCTAACTTTACAAGGGAAGCCAAGGATGAAATGAAAGCACGCTACCCTCACATGTTCAATACTAAACAGATTCCAAGGACGGAATCCCCTTAAGGGGGGTAGATTTGTAACATCCTTAAAAAGGACCTAGACGCGCGCGAACGTGGTATGTTAGATATTTTAAATTAATTAAAATAAATATATATTTGTTAGTTATGGTATAAATTTATTAAAATATCTATTAAAGGAAGTTATAAAAATAGATAAAAATAATAAAATATTAAACGGTTTCAAATAAGGATTTCAAAAATATCCCCGTTGGTTAAAACGGGTAAACGAGTGATGAGTTGTAAGTTGAAATGGGGAACAAAATACCCATTTGTGGATAAATGAAACCCACTATTCGGTCTTCCCTCACGTACACATACACAGACTCACACACTCTTCTTCTTGTTTGTTCTTGGCTATTCTTGAAGGAGAAAACATTGAGGAGATCATCAAGCTTTCTGATTTCCGTTGCTAATCCAAGTCGAATCTGTTCTTGAGCTTCATCTTCATCATTTATAAGTCCATGTTCCATGTCTTCTCCTCCTTGTTCTTCCATTCTTGACTTGTAGGTCAAATGGGCTAAAACAACCAAATTGACTTCTACAATGGAAGTGAATGATTTCAATCTGTTCCTTCATCTATTCTAAGTGTTTAGGAATCATTTTCTTGAGTTAAAGTGATCATTTTAGTTGAATTTGGAAAATAAGCTCAAATGGGTCAAAAATGGTGATTTTGATCCCAAAGCTTGAATTGGATGTTAAAGTAAGTTGTAAGAGTTGTTTCTATCTTAGTTGTGATGTATATTTCATATGTGAACACTGTAAATTGGATTAGAATTGTTTGGATGAGTTTTGGTATTGAAATGGGTCAAAAACAGGGCTGAAAATCGCAACTGTCTGTTCAAACATGCTTGCAGGCGCAAGGGTTTTTGCTTGCGGGTGTAAGCAAATTCAAGTCCTTGTGGGTGCAAGCAGAATTGCTTGTGGCCAGAATGAGGTGTTGTTTTCTATACGTTGACTTATGGGAAGTCTGTTTAGACTAAAAAATAGATTAAAGACATCATGAGGGGATTAATTCTAGTGTTCTAGTTGTTATTCGTGTGTGTTAATTGTCTAAATGTAAATAACGTGTTATAGGTGCGCATGATGATCAAGATGTTAGTCCTAGATTGAGTACACAACAACAAATGTTTGTAGAAGAGGGGGTTGAATACAAACTTTAGCTTTTAAAAATGTAAAGACACACCGATATAGTTTTATATAATTCTTATTGATATTGAATCAAGAATTACATGTACTAGAAGCGGAAATTCTAAGTACAATAAAAGGTGGCAATCTATTTGTCTAACACATAGACAAGCTAACTCTAAAACAACTAATGTATATAGAGTGTTCAACACATGAACAAGTTTGATCCTACACAATGCTTAAAATCTACGAATTTCTCAACTGATGAGATTTTCTTTCTGTGGAGTACAGACTTCACTGTGTTGTATTTTGCATGTCCACCATGCATGAGTATATATAGAAATCTTGGTGAATCCAGTTGCAGGAAGGTAGGAGACAAAGAGGATGTGGAAATATAATATTTTAATTGTAAAGGTAGTGGGTGAAAAGTAAAGTTACTTTAATCGACTGTTTGATAAAAGTAATTGTACTTTTCTGCAAAAGTGCAACCCACTCACAATATAAAATATTAAAACCCACATCTACTGTCGTGTAGAAGTTTCTTTCCCTTTCTATGCTTGTACTTTAATTAACACCATGCTTCTGTTTGATTTGACTTTACCAAGTATGGAATTGCTAGCCATACTTAGTTGTTGAACAAATCTTCAAGATCTTCGTCTGTTTGAGGTATCATTATCCTTTTTCAGAGGATAAGATCAAACCTTTTTGTCTCATACTTGATCCAAAAAGTGAATTTTGCTTTTACAAACAAAGATCTAACGCATAATAGAACAACACATGTTCTACCTTTTACATATGACTTACAATCTGAAAAGATAGTGCAGATTTGACATTTTGCACGACTCAGCTAACAGATTGTACCAGGAACTCTGATTTTCACTACTCAGTTGACAAAAACATATTAGTTGATCACTTCTTGCTAGGACTCAGTTGATACATATTGCTCAACTGATCATATAGATGCTCAGTTGATCAATAGTAAACTTAGGAGGACATAAGCTCATGTATTTGTATGATCAATTAATCAAGAATGCTCAATTGATCATTCAAATACATCAGTTTATGTGGAGAGTTGACTTGTGTAAGAGAAGACTTACTTAGCTGATGCTCTGGGCCTCGGCTAATCCATTTGTTCACTCAGCTGATGGAGTAGTTGAGCAAAGTCCTTGCTCAGCAGATGGTGTAGGCACTCAGCTGATCAACATTCTTCACTCAACTGATGGTTTATTTTCCTCAGCTGATGGTCTTCTTTACTTGTTTTCTTCATCTGATGCTCCTTGGCTGATATCCCTTGGCTAATACTTTGAGTAGGATCTGATGCTCAGCTGATGGTTCCATACTTAGCATATTTTTACAGAATCTGATTCACACAACACATGTTTGAATTCTTTCTAAGTCATACTGAATGTAGGATTTGGTTATCATCAAATTCTATGTTTTAGGATAGGCAGAGTTGATTATTAGGGTGAAGTGATTATCTCCCCAACAATCTCCCCCTATTTGATGATGACAAAACCTTTTTCTTTTTGAAGAATCAGTTTGACTTCGAATACAAAAAGATTTAAACTTTTAAGTACATTTGGCTACCTAGCTATCTGTTTTTGGTAGCTCTTTTTATTTTGAACCTTATTCTGTTTTTGGTTTCTTTTCTAGTGTTCCATTTTGTTCTGTTTTTGTGGAATCTTTTTTTTTTGTTGTACCATTTTGTGCTGTTTTTGTGGTATCTTTTCATTTTTCCATTTTATATGTTTTTGATTTTCAGATTTACATAAACATCACTTGAAATAACAGAATAAAGAAATGTACAGAAGTATTAACAAAGATTAACTATTAACTAAGATAGTCTAAACATAATATACAAACAACTAAGTCAACAAGTCTTCAAAGTTAGATCAGTCTTCAATCATCCCACTATTGTTCTTCTTTAACTTCAAATTCTTTGGCATAGGGATCTGCTTCAGCTAAGACTTCACATTGGGCTTGTACAAGGGCTTCAAAATGCTCATTTCTAGTTCTACCTCTTGTAAATGTTCTTAGCCCAAAGAGAAACCTCTTGCCAGCTTTAGAAATTTCAGACTGTCTAAAGAACCTCCAAGTGCCAACTCTGTCCAGAAAGAATATACCTTCAACAGGCATAACTATAAACTTTTAAAGCTCAGGGGTGATGTTCAGTGGTAGAGATGTGTTGAGACCCTCAAAGTCATATAAGTATTCATGTTGGGGCAGTACCTCTCTTTGCTCAAATGGTTTAAATGGCTTGAAGCCTTTCTTGTGAAGATTATCAACTGTGTGCACATGCCTATAATAGTCATCTAGAGTGAAGGCCCTTTGTGACACAGCTAGAGCTATTCAATTTTTAATCTTTTGTATGAATTGAACTTTGAGCTTGGATTTGGATTTGAAGAGAAGGTACATGATCTCAACTAACTCTATGAACCCATAGATGTGACACCTCTCATATGACACAACTTCACAGCTGTTGAAGTTGTTCTGCCTTATTGCTTTGAGGTAGGGTTCAACATCACCTTTGTGGACAGTGGCTCTTGTGATTGCAGTTGGTTCTGTTCTATTTCTTAAAATGTTGATCTTTTCTCTGAAGCTTTATAGCCTTTGTTGACTAAGATTGTAGGGAGCAGATAAATCAAGGTGGAAGAGGGTTTTGATGGCATCCGCATGAGATCTAGCTTTGAGCAGTTCATACTGAGATTTCTCCCTTGCCAGTTTGTGTTAAGCAACAGCTTGATTTTGAACTTGTTCTTGTTCTTGCTGATATGCTAGCTCCTTGGCTTGGAAGATCTCTTCAACTGGAAAACCCAATGCTTGAGCCATTTGGGCATTCTCCCTTTCTTCATGCTCTTTCAGTGCAAGCTCCCTTTGCATTTGTTCATCTGCTTCAACTTTCTCAGATGTCATTTTCTTTTTGCCTTTGTCTTTAGGAGCAGAGGTTGAAGCCTTTTGGACTGATAGAGTTGATTGGACTGGTGGAGCAGATGGTTTTGGGTTTTGTCTTCTTCTTCTAAGGATGTCAGAGAGTGGAGTATCATCTTCATCATCAGAATCGGACTCAATGGCTATTGGTGGAGAGCAACGCTCAGCAACTTTCCTTCTTGGCTTTGGCCTATTAGCTATTCTTTTCAATCTCTTGGGAAACCTTTGCTCCCCCCTCACAAGGTGATTTTCTTTTGAGAGGAGGAGGAGCTGTTGCTTTAGGAGCTTCCTGCTGCAAGAATTTGGTGGCAGTTTCATTGTAGGCAGCATCAATCTCCTCAGAATCGGGATCATCCTCCTTGGAAGAATTTGAGAATTTCTCCCCCTTTTGGCATCATCAAAAGGAGGAGGGGAGTCACCTGTGGTTGGTTTAGGGGATGGGGTAGGGGCAGGGGTAGGTGTATGGGTTAAGGAAGGGGAATATGAAGGGGTAGAGGTAAGTTTAGAGATTTGGAGGGAGAGTTCATCCTTGAGATTTTTTAAGGCTTTCCACAATGAGAGGTGACTCATTCTGGATTGTTCAGTTAGGGCTTCAATGTCATCAAGGATGCCTTTAAGGTAGGAAGGCATGGGTAGGAGTTGGTCAGGTATGGGGACAGAGATGTTAGGATTGATTGGGCGTAGGGTTTGGAGTTGGGATAGGAGGTTGGAGATGGTTTGGTTAAGGGAAGAGATGGTAGATTGAGGTAGGATGGGAATTTGTGGTTGAGATGGAAGAAGGTTAGAGAGATGGTCTATTTTGGCTAAGATGGGGTAAAGATCAATGGGAGAGGTAGTAGGTGCAGGGGAGGGTTGGGTTGGGGTTTTGAGGGACTCAATGTCTTTGGTGAGTCTAGACAGTTGAGTGAAGGTTTGGGTTTGGAAGGCTTGGAAGGTTTGGGTTAGGTTATCAAGGTTTTGGTTTATAGTTTGGATAAGGTTAAGGTTTGGTGTTTGGGTAGAGGTAGATGGTTGAGAATTGTAAGGGGTGGAGATAGGTTCAAAGAAATTGGGTAAGGTTTGTGTTCCCTTATTTGAGCCTTGGTGTATAAGCTCAAACTCATTGGGAAAGACTGTTAAGCCCTGTACAAGTAGTTGGTTTGTACCACTAGCATTGGCAGGCTGTGCTTGTATAAGAATTGAACTGATAAGAGGTGCAAGATAAGTGGAGTGAGTGTGGGATGCACTCAATAGTAGGGAATCCCTTATTGGATCCACATTATGTTGGGAGAATGTGAAAGGTATTGGTTGACTCAATAATAGGGTAGACACAGTATGACCTTGGGTTGAGGTCTATATTTCAATGAGATCAACCTTTTGGGAGTTTGTCTCATATTGCAATTTAGATCCCATTTTTACATATGTATCCTGTTGTGAGGATACATCCACTGGCTTAAAGGTGGCAACATCCAATTGCTCCCCCACAACATGAGGAAGGGTAATTGGAGTTGAGGTCAGAGGTGTGGATTGCACTCCCTCAAAGTGCTCATAATGAGTCACTTCTGTTGACCTTGTATATATGGGGCTACGAATGGGAGTAGAACTAGTCACCACAGGACTTTCACTAGAGCTTGGCTGTTGGATTGGTGTATGGACAAAAGAGGAGGATGGGCTATCAAAGGTTGGGACTACCATTTGAATATCCTCCGAGGTGGAATCAGAACTTTCCTTACCTTGGGACATATTGTGCCTACTCCTGACAATGAGCTCAAGGAGCTGCTCAAAAATTTCTTGTTCTTGGGAATCACCATCACCACCAAGAGGACTCAATACCATTGGACTTATGGGAGTGAATTCACCAACAGCATCATCATCATCATTGTCATTTCCAGTTTGACTTTCCTCAACATCATCACCATCATTATCATCATTACTTTCATCATCATCACCAGCATTGGCATTGTCATTTGCAGCATCTATTAGCTCTTGCATTTGAGCAGTGATTGGAGGACCTATGTTTTCCTTAATAAAGTGGAATAACTTTTCACCCATGACAGGGACAGGAATATGCTCTTGATGTTCAGTTAAGCCCACATAATAATTTTCGCCAATCTCCCGCATAGCTATCAGGCTTAAGAATCGAATGTGGGGCACCTAAGACCTTGATGATTTCTTGTTCGTGCTCTGGGTGATCTTATCAACAAGATCAGAAAATATAACTTGAGCAAAGTCTATATTTACCCCAAAGACTAGGGCATAGAGCACCAAAAGCTCCGTTTGATTGATGAGGTGCTGGCTTCCAGATTTAGGACCAAAACAACGTATGACCACGTTGGCCAAATACTTCCAAGGATGAGAAAGAGCAGAGACTTTTACTTGACCATGCACTACAGGTTCATTGTAGCCGATGGTTTGCAGAATGGTTTGAACTTCAGCTCTAGAGGAAAAGTGGTGTAAGGTGGGAAGTGAGGAATACCAGTGGCTTCACGAAGAGTTTCGGTGGTGATTTGGAGATGGTAATTTCCTTGAGCTAGGGTGCAGTGGACGGTATTGTCGTTTAGGTTGTAGGTTGCGGAGTACCATAGCTCACCAATTATTGTGGGGTAGATATAGTGTCGTACAGCAGTAAGGCTATCGAACAGAGGATGAGCCTGAAGAAACTGTACCATTGGCTCATAACCTTGGTTTTCTCGCGAGGCAGGGATGGTGGTGTAGAGTAGAATGTTGTTTGGAGTTATGTTCATTGGTTGGGTGGGTGCAAAATTCTCTCCAGGGTTGACAGCAGGGTCTGGAATATAGGTGGCCATTTGGTAGGGATGTTGAACAGTGGGTATCGAGAGAGAAAAGTTAGGGTAGTTCTTTTTAGAGAGAGATGGAATTTAGAAAGTTTGAACAGGTAAAGGTGAATGACAAAGGAAGTGGGATATATATGAAGGGTAGTTAACAGAGATCGTTAGATACTGACAAAAATTCTAACGGAAAACAAATTAATTAGCTATTAAATGAAATCTGACAGACGGAGTAAATAACTAGGGTTAAAAAGCATTAAATGAATGTAAAAGATGAAAATTTACTAAGTGTTGAACCATCAGCTGATCATTGAAATGTGTTAGAACCTAGAGGGGGTGAATAGGTTATATGCCCACTTTTTAAAGTTTTTTAACAATATTTGCAAATAATTAAAGAGTTTAAGGAAGGAAGATATCACCAATGAAGTAGTTTGGACACAATGATTTATAGTGGTTCAAGCAAGGGTTAACAACCTTGCTCTACATCCACTCCTTGGCCTCACCCACCAAGAGTTGCTCCACTAACTTCTCTCTTTGAAGGTAGAGATAAACCTTTTATAACTTCTCTCTTTAGCTTACAAGAATAACACTTCACTCTTGCAAACAAGGTTAAGATAAACCTCACTTCACTCTAATTGGAAAGGCTAGAGTTGATCCTCACTTCTCTCTAATTCTATAGGCTAGAGATTATCCTCACACTATTACAAATGTATATGAATGTAAAGAACTATATGAACTTGAAGGCTTTCACTCTTGCTTGATTCTTGATCTTGAAAGATTGAATTATCAAGGAAAATGAGCTCACAAGATTTTTATGTATTCTGTGTTTTTTCAGATTTCAAGAGGTGAGTAAAACACAAAACTTGAGTTGCTTTAAATAAGGAAAAAGTTTGATGCTCAAAAAGTGTCCAGACGATCCACGGTCGACCGTGGAATCGACCGTCGCACTGCTGGAGATTTTTGAGCCTTGTGCATATAGACGTTGGGCTTTTACCAAAACCACACACAACCCATTTTTACTATAAAATTGCACTGAAAAGAAGCTTTAGAAAATTTGGGTAAGTGTCATACTTCTTAAGTTTGAATTTAATCATGAAAGTGGTAGTTTGGAAACCAAATGCACAAAGCATGTTGGAAGTTTACCTCTTTGGGAGATTCCTTTTGCTAAATATGGTTTTGGCTTATTTCAATATAAGATTGTGCTTAGTATTTGCCAAAATGGGAATTTATGTTTTGACTTCCAAGCTTGTGATTTTTATAAAAATTGTCTTAATTTTTATAAAGGTTTTTATAAAAGTTATTTTATAAAAATTTAAACTTATTTGATTATTTATTTTGTAAGCTCATAGACTTTGAATGTTTATTTGTAGGAGTCTTCAACATCGACTTCTACTTGAACTCAGATCTTGACGATTGAAGCTTGGCCATTTGATGAAGCTTATTTTGTAGATTATGGATTAGAATATATTTAATTGAATATATATATATATATGTATATGTGCACATATGTTAATGTTAATACATACAATTATATAAACAAGTTGTATACTTTTGTGTCAACAAAAGAGGATTTATTTATAAGCCTATTTTTTCCAACAATCTCCCCCTTTTTGTTGAAGACAAAAATTTATAACTTGTATAAGAATTGTATATGTAACTTTAACATGTTAACATGTGCATATATACACACATATGTATATATTCTACTATCTTCTCCCCCTTTTTTGTCTTAACAAAAAGGAGACTCCCCCTTGGCATAAGCTCCCCCTTGAATGTAGATCTCCATATCTTGATTTGGATGAGCTAGAGTACATACAAAATTCTACCGAGGACTTGCACGAGTGATGTGAGCATAGCCAATATTAATCACAATATATGTTAGATGGAAAGCATGCATATCCAACCACAAAACGTACATCATAGCATAAAATATTGTAGCACATGACCAACATAAATATCATATTGTGTGAATACATAGAAATAAATTGTTTGAAAGACAAATGTGGTAATCATAAAACATCGACTCATGATTGAGACGGCTCACCTCCATCGGTTCCGGAATTACATTTAAGAGCATTCATAATTGATCTCAACATGCCCTTTACCCCTTTCATTTCTTTACGGAGAGAGCGAGTTTCATTCCGTAAAGCATTCACATTGCGATTTAGTGCCGCAATTCGTTCATCGGTAGTGCCTTCAACCATGCCGAAATCCGGAGGAATTGAACTCTCCGCTTCACCTTCCTCCTCTTCACCAAAGGTGAATTTGTCAATCTCGGCTTCCGTATCTCCGGAAGAGGAAGAGTGTGCCTGTTTCATCCCCTTATGGGAAGACATATTGCGAAGTGTCGCAAGGTCGATAGGCATGGAGGATCCCGGAGTTGAGACAATGCGAGAAACATCCGGTAGATTTGTAAAAAGAAGAGATAGAAGACGGCCATAGGGAAGATCCCTACGACTTGTCACGAGACCACTCATGCATTTAGCAAGAATGTGCATGAGGTTGATCTCGGTCCCCGTTTTAAGAGCATGAAGAAGAACAGCTTGAATAGCACTTATTTCAGAATGATTCCCAGATTTGGGAAAGATATTGGAATCAATGATTTTGTTCCAAACGGCACATTCAGGAAGAAGATCTCGTCCGAAAAGGTTGGTTGTGGTGTGGGGAACATTTGGTTTGCAAATTGACCCAATGATTTCAGGAATGGTGAAGGCGGGTGGAAGGTTTGTGAGACTATGACCGGTATGATAGTATTTAAGGCCGGAGGATGGGATGTGTAGAATCCTACCTATTTGGACAAGAGTGAAGGTAAAGTCCTTACCTTCAATGTTGAAGGTGATGACTTCATCATCCTCATTATAGATGAAGGAGGCATAAAATTCATAAAGACGATTTTTATAAATGACATTTGAGAGAGAAAGGAAAATAGTCCACCCAATAGCCTCAAAGGTGGCTTGGGTCCTATATTGGTCAAGTTGATTGACCCCAACTACACGACCCTCGTTTATGGCCCGTTTCTTTAGAGCATTGGCGGATTGACGAGGGGTAGGGTTGTCGGGTTTTCTTGAAGCCGATGTGCGAACACGTGGCATGATTATCTATAGAGACAATAATTATATGATTAAGTACAAATATATAGTATTAGCACTAGTGTGTGCCTAATGTGTACGACATGTTCAATTTATCTAGTCATGACACGAAAAAGAGTTTGGTTTTGGAAATTTATAACTAGATATATGATATTTCAATGTAGATGAGACATATTTGAAAGTGTGCTTAAAAAAATATAGCAAACTCTTTGAGAATATGTCCATACGATATTGTTGTGTCCTAGGTGTGAGAAAATTTTGAAAATTTTGATGAATCATGCGATGTCAAGTGTTTGTTGGAGTATATGAAGCATGAATAAAGTGAATTTGAGCATTAATAGTTGAAATACTAAAAGATGAAAAGTTCAAAAATTTCCAGATTGCTGACGGTCGATGCACGGTATCGACCGTGGATCGACCATGGTTGGACTGGATTTTTGTACAATAGCTACGGTCGAGTTACGGTCGACCGTGATATCGACCGCCGGACGATTTTCAAAATTTTTGGTTTTGTTTGTCCTTTTTGAAAGCTCTGATTTTATTACTTTAAGATACATCAACAAACCTATGTATAAGAAAACTACTATAAAAGTTAAACCAAACCCAAACAAAACCTACTTTATCATCCTTAAGCCATTTATAACAAAAACTACTAAATAATCTTCCCAAAATCAAGCCCAATCATGAAAAAAATAACAAAAATCTTGAGATACACATGATTCATTGGTGCAAAAAAAATAGAATCCTAAGGAGATGAAGAAGAAAGAAAAAAAAATTATACCTTTGAGAGAGAGAAAACCGTGGATCGACCGTGAAGGAAGGAGGAAATCGTGTTCAACCGTAGATCGACCGTGAGCAGAACCGTGCCTTCGACCGTAAGTGAAAATTTTTGCTTGTAATGATTTTTTTAAGCTTTTTAGAGAGTAAAATGGTAAAATGGCGGCTAGGGTTTGATGAGGAAGATGAGGAGGATGAAAGTGGGAGGAAAGAGAGAGGAAAAAGGGAAGGTAGGGTTAAATTTCGTCAGGTGTATAACGGTCGATACACGGTCGACCGTGGTATCGACCGCGTGTTTCTCAAACTTTTGGCTGTGCCCCGACGGTCGATACATGGTATCGACCGTGGTTCGACCGCGGAGCCACTGGATAGCATTTTTTGCTGTTTTTCAGTTTTTAGGTGTTTATCTCTTAAGGTACATGTTCCATCATTCCCAAACCAAGTCTTAATGTGTCAAATATTTCCTTTTTTAGTGGTTTAGTGAATATGTCAGCAATATTTTCACATGACGTAACTTTTTCTAAGCTTATATTGCCTTTTTGCACATTATCACGTAGAAAGTGATGTCTAATTTCGATGTGTTTAGTTCTTGAATGCAATACAGGATTTTTACTTAAATCAATGGCACTTTTATTATCACACATAATAGGAATTTCGGATAGATGTACCTCATAGTCCAATAAAGATTGTTGCATCCATAAGACCTGAGCGCATGCTCTTCCGGCGGCTACATATTCGGCTTCGGTTGTTGACAAGGCAACGGATGTTTGCTTTTTCGAGAACCATGAGGTAAGTGCCAATCCAATAAAGGCACATACTCCACTTGTACTTTTTCTATCCAAGTAGCATCCACCAAGATCCGAATCCGCATAGCACATTATATCTAAGCCGCTCCACTTTGGATACCACAATCCCAAGTTGATTGTTCCTTTAATGTATCGGAATATTCGTTTGACGGCCTCATAGTGTGATTTCTTTGGATTTTCCTAAAAACGAGCACACACACATACACTATACATGATATCGGGACGACTTGCCGTTAGATAAAGCAAGCTCCCAATCATACCACGATATCTTGTACTATCAAATCTTTCACCCTCTTCATCTAGTGTCAAGTGTGTGTTTGTAGCCATAGGTGTACTCATTGGTTTCACATTTTCAAAATCGAATTTCTTAAGCATGTCTTTAATATACTTCTGTTGATTTATGAATGTACCATCTTCATATTGTTTTATTTGAAGTCCAAGAAAGTAATTCAATTCACCCATCATACTCATTTCAAATTCATTATGCATAAGTTTTGAAAATTCATCACACAAGTCTTGGCATGTTGATCCAAATATGATATCATCCACATAAATTTGTACAAGCAAGATGTCATCTTTTCTTTTCTTTGTGAACAATGTATCATCAAATTTACCCATATTATATTCATTTTTCAACAAGAATGATTTTAATCTATCATACCAAGCTCTAGGAGCTTGTTTAAGGCCATACAATGCTTTTCTAAGTTTATATACATAAGATGGATGAATGGGGTCTTCAAAACCGGGAGGTTGACATACATAAACTTCTTCATTTATAAACCCGTTTAAAAAAGCACTTTTGACATCCATTTGATATAGTTTAAAATTTTGAGCACAAGCATAAGCAAGTAGAATCCTTATGGATTCTAATCTAGCAACCGGAGCAAAGGTTTCATCATAATTTATCCCTTCTTGTTGGTTATATCCTTGGGCTACTAGTCTAGCTTTGTTTCTAGTGATATTTCCATTTTCATCAACTTTGTTTCTAAAAACCCATTTAGTTCCAATTATTGTGTGACCACTAGGTAAAGGTACTAAGTCCCAAACTTGGCTTCTAGTGAATTGATTTAACTCTTCTTGCATTGCCATTACCCAATTTTCATCTTTAATTGCCTCTTTAATATTTTTGGGTTCTATGTGTGACACAAAGGCAAAGAAAGTATTAAGGTTTTGGGCTTGAGATCTAGTGAGTCTTTGATTCAAGTTTCCTATGACTTGAGTTATTGGATGGTTCCTATTTTCTTTAATTTCATTTTCATTACTTGTGGTTTTGTTATCTATTATTGGGATTTGAACACTATGATGATTTATGTCTAATTTTGAGAGTTGTTGTTCTATGGCTTCTTCTTCTAATTTGTCATCATCTACTAAGGGTTGAGTCTTAGGAGGAAGTGGAGATTCATCAAATGTGACATTAAGGGATTCCTCCACAACCATAGTCGATTTGTTTAATACTCTATAGGCTTTACTATTCAAGGAGTATCCTAAGAAGACACCCTCATATGCTTTAGGATCAAATTTCGTCAAGTAGTCTTTGGTATTAAGGATATAGCATTTACTACCAAATACCTTAAGATGTCCTAAGGATGGTTTTCTACCTTTGATGATTTCATAGGGTGTTTTATTTAGCATTGGTCTAATCAAGACTCTATTTAGGATCTATGTAGCCGTTGAGACCGCATCGCACCAAAACTTTTGTGGAATGGATTGTTCATTTAGCATTGTCCTACTCATTTCTTGTAAAGTCCTATTTTTCCTTTCAACAACCCCATTTGATTGGGGAGTGCGAGGAGCCGAAAAGTTATGAGACACTCCATGTTTTTCACAAAATGCTCCAAATTGCGCTTCATTGTCAAATTCTCTTCCATGGTCGGTACGAATTGAAATGATCGTACAACTAAATTGGTTTTGAATTTTCTTGCCAAGAGTTTTAAATTTGTCAAAAGCTTCATTTTTGTTTTTCAAAAATAGTGTCCATGTATATCTAGAAAAGTCATCTACAACAACTAGTGTGTAGAAGTTTCCCCCATAACTTTGAATTGATGAAGGGCCAAAAAGATCCATATGCAATAGTTCAAGACATCTCCTTGTAGTTATAGCATTTTTAGATTTATGAGATGAATGCACTTGTTTTCCTATTTTACATGCATCACAAAAATGATTATCGAATTTAATATTTGGTAAGTCTCTAACAAGCTCATTTCTAGTCAACGTTTGTAGTAGTCTCATGTTGGCATGACCTAGTCTTCTATGCCATAATGTTGAATTATCAATTATAGATGCAAGACATACTTGTGTGTTAGGATTATCACCAAGTCTACATGTATATAGTCCATTTCTCCTAACACCTTTTACTAAAACTTTATCATCTTTGCATATTAAGCTTTCATGTTTGGTGAATTTAACATTTAGATCTTTATCACATAGTTGACCAATACTTATTAAATTGTAAGCTAAACCACTAACATGCTCAACATTCAAGAATTTCATATTGTCATGAAGAATGTTACCTTTACCAATGACCTTTCCTCTTAGATTGCTTCCAAACACAACATGTCCTCCATCATACTCCTTGTATGAGGTGAAGAGTTCTCTATTACCGGTCATGTGTTTTGAACAACCACTATCAAGAATCCATTCATGAGACATATTCTCACTTTTACTGCAGCCCTCACTTGTCTCAAAGGCCATGAGACATTTTTCTTCTTTTGTTTCTTCTTGGTTTTCATCACCACTATCACTCCATGCACCTCCTAGGAAGGCTTTGTGATTTTCCTTTTTCTTTGAAGCTACCTTTGGAAAATCACTTATGAGATGTGAAGGGTCTCCACATCCATAGCATTCTCTAGATGATTTCTTTTCTTTCTTGGCATCCATGGCTTGCTTGTACTTCTTAGGATCAAATGGAGCTTTCACATGCTTGCCTTTTCTTTTGAAGAACTTTTTAAAATTCCTCACCATCATGGCATACTCTTCATCCTCATCACTATTTGTTTCATCTCCTTCATCACTAGAGGAATCTTTGACATGTTTGGCTTTAAGTGCAATGGACTTGCTCTTCTCTTTCTTTAGCTTGGCAATCTCATCATCCTTTTGCATGATCACTTCATACACCTTGAGATTTCCTATTAGCTCATCCATTTGAAGTATGTTCAAATCTTTTGACTCCTCAATAGCCGTCACCTTTGCCCTCCATTTTGGTGAAAGAGCCCTAAGAAACTTTCTTACAATCTTTTTGTTAGAGTAAGTAGTCCCAAGTGACTTGAGACTAGTAACAATAGTATTAAACTTTGCAAAAGCCTCATCAATTTTCATATCATCTAGTATTTGAAATTGTTCATATTGTTGCACAAGTAATTCAATTTTGTTATCTAGAACTTGGGCATTTCCTTGATGTGTGGTGACAAGAGATTTCCAAATAGCATTTGCACTTTCACACATAAACACTCTTTCAAATTCTTTTCTAGGCAAAGCATTGTAAAGAAAGAGTTTTACTTCAAAATTTTTAGAAACCATTTTCTTATCCTCTTGATCCCATTTTTCTTTAGGAAGTGGAACAAAGGCATCTTGTTTGGAATCAAAGGTTTTTGGTACATAATCCCCTTCTTCAATAATATCCCAAAGATCAACATCTGTGGCTTTGACATAAGTCATGAATCTTTGTTTCCAATAACAAAACCCTTCTTCTTCAAGAAGTGGAGGTCTAACCATAGAATTCCCCTCTACATAATTTTGTCCCATTTTGTCAACTCCAAAATTTTTGAAAAAAATATTTTAAAAAGATTTAAAACGACTTTTCAAAAATTATCTAGAGCAACTTGCTCTGATACCAATTGTTAGAACCTAGAGGGGGGTGAATAGGTTATATGCCCACTTTTTAAAGTTTTTTAACAATATTTGCAAATAATTAAAGAGTTTAAGGAAGGAATATATCACCAATGAAGTAGTTTGGACACAATGATTTATAGTGGTTCAAGCAAGGGTTAACAACCTTGCTCTACATCCACTCCTTGGCCTCACCCACCAAGAGTTGCTCCACTAACTTCTCTCTTTGAAGGTAGAGATAAACCTTTTACAACTTCTCTCTTTAGCTTACAAGAATAACACTTCACTCTTGCAAACAAGGTTAAGATAAACCTCACTTCACTCTAATTGGAAAGGCTAGAGTTGATCCTCACTTCTCTCTAATTCTATAGGCTAGAGATTATCCTCACACATTACAAATGTATATGAATGTAAAGAATTATATGAACTTGAAGGCTTTCACTCTAGCTTGATTCTTGATCTTGAAAGATTGAATTATCAAGGAATATGAGCTCACAAGATTTTTATGTATTCTGTGTTTTTTCAGATTTCAAGAGGTGAGTAAAACACAAAACTTGAGTTGCTTTAAATAAGGAAAAAGTTTGATGCTCAAAAAGTGTCCAGACGATCCACGGTCGATCCACGGTCGACCGTGGAATCGACCATCGCACTTCTGGAGATTTTTGAGCCTTGTGCATATAGACGTTGGGCTTTTACCAAAACCACACACAACCCATTTTTACTATAAAAATGCACTGAAAAGAAGCTTTAGAAAAGTTGGGTAAGTGTCATACTTCTTAAGTTTGAATTTAATCATGAAAGTGGTAGTTTGGAAACCAAATGCACAAAGCATGTTGGAAGTTTACCTCTTTGGGAGATTCCTTTTTCTAAATATGGTTTTGGCTTATTTCAATATAAGATTGTGTTTAGTATTTGCCAAAAATGGGAATTTATGTTTTGACTTCCAAGCTTGTGATTTTTATAAAAATTGTCTTAATTTTTATAAAGGTTTTTATAAAAGTTATTTTATAAAAATTTAAACTTATTTGATTATTTATTTTGTAAGCTCATAGACTTTGAATGTTTATTTGTAGGAGGCTTCAACATCGACTTCTACTTGAACTCGGATCTTGACGATTGAAGCTTGGCCATTTGATGAAGCTTATTTTGTAGATTATGGATTAGAATATATTTAATTGAATATATATATATATGTATATGTGCACATATGTTAATGTTAATACATACAATTATATAAACAAGTTGTATACTTTTGTGTCAACAAAAGAGGATTTATTTATAAGCCTATTTTTCCCAACAAAATGTATCAGCTGAGGGGCATCAGCTAATGAAAAACTATCAGCTGATAGTGAAAATTTGGAGTATCAGCTGAGGGAAGTACTTAGCTGAGCATTTCCTTCTTATCTTAGGGTGATCAGCTGATAGGTATCAGCTGAGCACAGTTACTCAGTTTACACAGATTAAGTAAGAATTAAAGATGCTTAGATAAGTAACCCATGATTTTCAACACTTATAAATTAACACAAACTAAATTACCACTATTCTAATCTAAAAATTAAGCATACCTAGTTTGGATATTAGGAAATTGAACCTTGTTTCATCTAATGGCTTTGTGAACAAATCTGCAAGTTGCAAATCAGTGTTGATGTAGTGCAGAGTTACCTTCTTCTTTTGCACATTATCTCTGAGAAAATGATGTCTGATTTCAATATGCTTTGTCTTTGAATGCATGACTGGATTATTTGAGATGGAGATTGCACTTGTATTGTCACATAGAATTGTGTTGTCTTCAAACTTCACATCATAGTCAAGTAGTTGATTTTGTAACCACAAAATATGAGCACAACAGCTTCCTGCAACAATGTATTCTGCCTCTACAGTGGATGTTGACACTGAATTCTGTTTCTTACTAGACCAACTAATCAATCTTCCTCCTAGAAGTTGACAACCACCTGAAGTACTTTTTCTTTCTAATGTACACCCTACAAAATCATAATCAGAATATCCAACTAACTCAAAATCTGAGTCTTTGGGGTACCAAAGACCAAGATTAGGAGTTCCTTTGAGATATCTGAATATACACAGATGTTTCAAGCTTTTGATCTTGTTCTAACTGGATCATCTATATTGCCTATCACCAAATTATGAGGATGGTTCTTGAGGTCTTTGAAGGCTTTTTGGATTTCTTGGGAATTAGGTATCTTTTGGATTTGGAGAGAGGAAGTTATATATTGGCTATCAGCAGTAGAAGTGAGTTCATTTTGAGTGGCTGATATAACTTCATTGTTGCAATATGTGGGTATCTCTACTGAAGAGGGAATGTGTGATATGGAATTAGAATCCAATGATGTTGAGTCATTTCCACATTATTTAGTAGACGTATAGGATTTGACGAGGATGGTTGTACATGGTTAAAGATTTCGATAGGAACAGGTTCATCTACATCATGAGCAGCTAGTGGAGATGTAACACCGTATTTTTAACCCAAAAATTTTCATTTTTAGTAATCATTGCGGAAGCGAGTTAAATAACCAAAGTGTTTACAACTGTACAAACACAACTGTTTAAATATCAGTATTACAAAACACGGTTCGTCACAATTAAACTATCAGAGTCCTAGGTGATTACTCCCCAAGCTAACCACTCTCAGCCGAGCCGCTGACTTACCAAAACCTGTAAAAAGAGTGAGTGGTGGGGATTAGCACAAAGCTAAGTGAATGGAGTAAAACCACAACAGATATATCAGCAAATAACCGCATCAATATCAACAACACAAAACAGATAATCGTGCCCCGGGAAGACCGGCGGTTCTACAGGAACCTACAACCAATGCCGGCCAAAGCAAAGGTTTTACCGATAGTTCATTTGCTATTCTCACACAGTATTACCTTAAGTTGCAACAAATGCATCAAAAGATCCCAATACTGATTAGCCGATAGCAAACAAACCCAGCCCATATGCCCAGCCGAAGCTGACTTCCCAATCCTCATGTATACATATCACTGACGCACAATTAATTAACAATCAACAGTTAATCAATTATCAGATGCACAATCTATCCATGCGTCAAACCAATAACAGTTGCAACCCAAGCCAGTTACAACTAATAACATCTATGAGTAAACGTCCACTCACCTTAAGCTTTCAGTTTCTCTACTCAGTGATCTTATATTACTGAGCCTTGTTTGTTCCTGAGAACACAACAAACTGAAATCAGTAACCATTCATAAATATATGTCAAACACGTAAATTTCTATCCTTTTAATCAAACATAAACATGTATGATTCACATATGTATAAACATATATCACTTAGAATTAAACAATGCAAACAAACAAATAATTCCACAAAAGCCTCGGACGCGTCGCGTCCAAGGCCCCGACGCGTCGCGTCGCTTCCAAGTATCGGATTTCTCAAATCCGATACCCATATGTCGGATTTTCAATTTCGGACTTCAAGTCTCGGATTCCAACTGTCGGATTTGCCTTGTAGGATTACTAGTTTCGGATTTTGAGTCCCGGATTGCACTTTCGGATTTCCTCCAAGAATCCGATAGTTCTGAAGAACGTGTCGCGTTTCTCGCATACCTGCATCATCTTCTTCATTTTGCCAGCCGACTCCAACTTTCCAAATCCGATTCAAACACTCCAAATCCATTATGAACACTTCTAAAACATGTATAAACACCTTATTACATGTATAGAACAACAAGAACACATCAAACCCTATTTAACATAGCAAATCATGCAAAACACATCAAACAAGTTTACATATAAACTTCTACCATGGCAACTTCATAATCTTAGCACATCTTTACCAACTAAACATATCACAATGATCATAATCATGCTAGGATCACAACCATACCTCTAATTTGAATTAACACACAACAAATCACAACTTCCAACTTTCAAGTTTGTTTGCTCCTTTTTGCCTTTTCTCCCAAGAACACACACAATAGCAACTATCGGTTTTCTAATTGAGAGGATTCAGATGATAAGTCATAAAACCCACATATGGTTGTCTAGATTTGTGTAGTATGAGGTGTCATTACACCACCATGCATACTAGTACATATATAAATATATATTTCTATACCTAACCGTACATGCATATATATTCTAAACATATTTCCTCATTTATCCTTTAATTAGTTAACAATTAATTAAAACCATATAACTTATAAATAACAAGTAATTAATCAAAACTAGTCACAAGTTATCATACCAAAGTCATTAAAACTACTAGGCCTGATCTGAGGATGTTACAGGAGAGGTATGAACTTGCTCTGGACTATTTTCTCTGGTTTGCATAAGATCATTAAATTCTTCACCTGAAACATGATTAGAAGAACAGGAAGCAACAAAGTCATTTTCATTAAAACTTACATTGATGGATTCTTCTATGACTTTGGTTCTGAGGTTGTATACTCTGTATGCTTTGGAAATCACTGAGTAACCTACAAACACTCCTTCATCAGCTTTTGGAGTAAAATTCTGTAATTGATCTTTTTGATTGAGTATGAAACATTGACAACCAAAAATATGCAGAAAGTTGATGCTTGGCTTCCTTCCCTTGAGCACTTCATATGGAGTTTTGTTGTGCCTCTTGATAATAAGGGACCTGTTCTGTGTGAAACATTCACAACTTACAGCCTCAACCCAGAAATTAAAGGATAACCCACTTTCACACAATATGGTTCTGGCAGCTTCAATCAATGTTCTATTTCTTCTTTCAGCTACACCATTTTGTTGTAGGGTTCTTGGTGCAGAGAAGTTTTGAGATATCCCTTTCTCATCACAGAAAGATTCCAGAGTTTGATTTCTGAATTCAGTTTCATGATCACTTCTAAGACTCCTCACCAGATTGTCATTCAACACTTCCATCTTCTTGATAAAACATATAATCTCTTCAGCAGCCTCACTCTTTGCTTTAAGAAGAAAACCCAAGTGTATCTTGAGAATTCATCAACCAATACAAGAGCATACTTACTTCCACCAATACTAACAGTTGCAACAGGACCAAAGAGATCCATGTGCAACATATAGAAAGGTTCTGGAATTGAGAAGGCTTGCTTGGATGGAAATGATGTCTTATGCTGCTTTCCCTTCTCACAAGCAGTGCAAGGTTTAGGCTTAACATAAGTCAGAGAAGGTAGTCCTGACACTAGTTCACCCTTGCTCAACTTGTTGATATTTTTGAAATTAAGGTGGGAAAGCCTCTTGTGCCATAGCCAGTTTGTATCCTCATTATTTTTGGAGTACAAACATGTTTCCTTTGAAGGGTCACCAAAGGACATGTCAAGTGTATACACATCCTTGGTTCTCTTGGCACTTAATACTGTATTACCTTTTTTATTTATTATGGAGCCTCCTGTCTTTGTGAAGTGGACTTCATTATCTCCATCACACAATTGACTTATGCTTATGAGATTGTATTTCAGCCCTTTGACATATGAAACTTTGGACAGTTTGAGGTTCCTATTATGAAGTTCACCATAGCCTTTTGTTTGCCCATGGTTGTTTTCACCAAAAGTCACCCTTGGACCTTTCTCTTTCTTGTAGTTACTGAGCAAAGTCTTGTTACCTGTCATAGTTCTTGAACATCCACTGTCAAGAAACCATGAACCAACACCCTGATACATAGAATGAAAGAAGAGTTAGTGACACAAGTAGGAATCCACTACTTAGTGGATCCCTATGGAATGCACCTAGCTTTCCACTTCATCTCAGGTTTCTTATGTATGAGAGGAATGACTATGTTATCATTACAAGTCCGCTGTCTTGAATTCCCTTCTAAAGAGCATTCAAATGCCTTATGATCTTTACTTCCACATTTACAACATTTTTGGGATTTTGTGGCCTTGGAGCACTGAACAACATTGTTTGAATGCCTATGAGTTTTCTTATCAGTCATTTGAAAATTATAAGTCATCATTTGACTAACTTGACCATTCAACTTATGAAGCTTATCCTGTAAATTTCTTAGGTCTTTATTTACAGGCACCTTGGATTAATCTTTGTTTTTAGAAAGTTTTTGACCAATCTTTGGAATGGCAGAAATGGGAACAATGTGAACATCATTCTTTTTACTCATAGTTTCTTCTATTGAAAGAGAGTTGATTACTTCTAGATCAACTGATTGTTTAGAAGACGAGCTATGATTAGCTGGCAGGTTATCAGCTGAGCATTTATCATCTACTAACCTATCCGTTGATGGAGTAGTATTAGCTAATGATTCTTTAGTTTGTGAAATACTAAGATTTATGTCATCAGTTTTCAAGGATTGACAACATAATGTCTCTGAGGTCTCAACCAATTATTCCTTTCCTTTACTCACATCCTTTGACTTTGTATTCTTAGTATTTTTACATTCTGAAATCTTACTAAAGGTTGATTCAACAGAAGGAATAATTGATTCTTTTGAGTGGGAACTTTTGCTGCTAACAAACTTATTTGTGAACACACTTTTGCCTTTAACAGTTTTGTGACAAGTTTGTGGCAAAATGCCAGGTTTGTCTAAGATGTTAAGGTTCTTATTAGAATCAACATAGTTAGCAGCCTTAGAGTAATTTCCACCAATAATAGCTTGAACTTGTTTGGGTATCTGCTTCATGACACACTGAGTGGTCTTTTTTGCAGATACACACCAAGACTTTACTACTTTTTGGAGGTCATTGAACTTTTTAGTTGCTTCACTAGTTTCTTTTACTAAGATCTCATTAAGTATCTTTTGATTAGCTAGTTCATCATTTAAGATTGTTATCTGCTTAAGTTCTTTATCCTTAAGAATTAATTTTTCTTTTAGTGATTCTACTTCTAGTTTTAGCTTCTTCTCTCTTTGAATAGCATACTGGAAATCAATACACAAGTAATAAAACATAGAATTTTTCTCATTATCATCATAGTTAATAAATTTTCCAACCTGATACATAGAAGAAGAATCCCAGTTGGTAGTTGAACAAGCTTTTGCAGCCTTTTTCATGTCTTCATCAAAGGAACTACCATCATTGTTGTTGGCCATCATGCAGAACTGAGTAGAGATCACCTCATCTTCATCTGAGGAAAGATCTTCTTCTGCCCAATCTTCTTCTTCAGCAACAAGAACTTAGCCCTGGGCTATCTTCTTCTTCTTCTTGTCAAGGACAGCAGCAAGAAGTTTCTTATACTTGGCTTCATAATCAATTTTGCCCTCCTGCTTTGGCACAGATGAAGAACCAATGTTATATTTAGACTTACAGTCACTGGCTATGTGGCCAATCTTGCCACACTTATAACACTCTGCTGTGGAGGCATCAAATGTAGATTTGGGCTTGACAAACTTTGATGGCCTCTTGCTGAACCTCTTGACACCCTTTCCCTTCTTGAAAGGTCTGAACTTCTTAACCAGCATTGCTACACCTTCAACTAACTCCTCCAAGTTACTCTCCTCACAACCATTCTCCTCATCACTTTCTCCAGCACTCTCCTCTTCATCTCCTTCTTCATCAGAACCAGAATCAATAGCTGCAAAGCTTCTCATCTTTGTATCTCTTGATACAAGGGCAGTTGGTGCAGCTTTCACGGCCTCCTTCATCTCCTTGGATGACAACTTCCTTTGCTTGAATGATTGCTCATGGTTTAGTAAGTTACCATAGAGAGCAACCAGAGACATTCCCTTTATCTTCTCACTATGTCTTAGAATAGTGACAAAGTTATCCCATGTTTTAGGGATGGAGTCTAAAAACTTATTCACCAAAACAAAGTTACTCTTGGTTATGTCTGCCATTTTTAAGTCATTAAATAGGCAGTTAAACCTGGTGTATGTCTGTATAAGACTCTCACCTTTCTGAGCAAAGAAGAATTCATACTCTCTGTTGAGGAGGAGCTTCTTGTTCTCCTTCACCTCTTCAGTCCCTTCATATGCAACAGTGATTGTGTCTAACATCTCTTTAGCAAAAGTACAGTTAAGCACTTGATGATAGATCTCATTAGGTAGTGCAGAGACAAGAGTTGATCTAGCCTTAACATCTAGGCTAACCAACCTCTTATCTTCATCTGTCCACAGATGCATGGTTTTGGTTATGATTCTTTCTGTTGTAGAGGTTTGACTTCCAGATTCTGATGGAATGGATAACACTGATGTTGGTACATAAGGACCATCAGTGACTATTTCAAGCATTTGGATATCAAGGATGGATAAGAAAAGATGTGCTCTACTTTTCCACATGGAGAAATTTACTGCATCAAACATGGGACATCTTGTTAAAGACCCCGTGTTTGAGATATTCATATTGTTTGCTGATGAGGCCATTTTAAGAGGGGTAGAAGCAGTTGTAGAGTAAGCAAAACAGATCTAGATATTGATTATCTAACATGCTCTAATACCAGTTGTTAGTCCCAGATTGATTACACAACAACAAATGTTTGTAGAAGGGGGGTTGAATACAAACTTTAGCTTTTAAAAATTTAAAGACACACTGATATACTTTTATATAATTCTTATTGATATTGAATCAAGAATTACATGTACTAGAAGCGGAAATTCTAAGTACAATAAAAGGTGGCAATCTATTTGTCTAACACATAGACAAGCTAACTCTAAAACAACTAATGTATATAGAGTGTTCAACACATGAACAAGTTTGATCCTACACAATGCTTAAACTCTACGAATTTCTCAACTGGTGAGATTTTCTTTCTGTGGAGTACAGACTTCACTTTGTTGTATTTTACATGTCCACCATGCATGAGTATATATAGAAATCTTGGTGAATCCGGTTGCATGAAGGTAGGAGACAAAGTGGATGTGGAAATATAATATTTTAATTGTAAAGGTAGTGGGTGAAAAGTAAGTTACTTTAATCAACTGTTTGATAAAAGTAATTGTACTTTTCTACAAAAGTACAACCCACTCACAACATAAAATATTAAAACCCACATCTACTGTCGTGTAGAAGTTTCTTTCCCTTTCCATGTTTGTACTTTAATCAACACCATGCTTTTGTTTGATTTGACTTTACCAAGTATGGGATTGCCAGCCATACTTAGTTGTTGAACAAATCTTCAAGATCTTTGTCTGTTTGAGGTATCATTATCCTTTTCCAGAGGATAAGATTAAACCTTTTTGTCTCATACTTGATCCAAAAAGTGCATTTTACTTTTACAAACAAAGATCTAAGGCATAACAGAACAACACATGTTCTGCCTTTTACATATGACTTACAATCTGAAAAGATAGTGCAGATTTGACATTTTGCTCGACTCAGCTAACAGATTATACTAGGAACTCTGATTTTCACTACTCGGTTGACAAAAACATATCAGTTGATCACTTCTTGCTAGGACTCAGTTGATACATATTGCTCAGTTGATCATATAGATGCTCAGTTGATCAATAGTAAACTTAGGAGGACATAAGCTCATGTATTTGTATGATCAGTTGATCAAGAATGCTCAGCTGATCATTCAAATACATCAGTTTATGTGGAGAGATGACTTGTGTAAGAGAAGACTTACTTAGCTGATGCTCTGGGCCTCAGCTAATCAATTTGTTCACTCAGCTGATGGAGTAGCTGAGCAAAGTCCTTGCTCAGCTGATGGTGTAGGCACTCAGCTGATCAACATTCTTCACTCAGTTGATGGTATATTTTCCTCAGCTGATGGTCTTCTTTACTTGTTTTCTTCATCTGATGCTTCTTGGCTGATATCCCTTGGCTGATACTTTGAGTAGGATCTGATGCTCAGCTGATGGTCAGCTGATGGTTCCATACTTAGCATATTTTTACAGAATCTGATTCAAACAACACATGTTTGAATTCTTTCTAAGTCATACTGAATGTAGGGTTTGGTTATCATCAAATTCTATGTTTCTGGATAGGCAGAGTTGATTATTAGGGTGAAGTGATTATCTCTCCAATACAAGAAGAGCCGGAACATTATATTTTCTTGTTATAGCTCAATAGGTGAGTACCGGTTAACCTAAGCATGGTATCAAGAATGTTATATAGTTGCTTGCATGTTAGAAACCAAAGACTTGATAATTATGCATGTTAAAGGCTTTTGTAGGCCAATTGAGTTGTAATTTGATATGTATGCATGTTAATGGTTTTTGTAAGCCCAACTTGATATGTTATGGCTTTTGTAGGCCAACCATGATGTGTTATGGCTTTTGTAGGCCAATTTGATATGCTATGGCTTTTGTAAGCCAATTTGATATGTTATGGCTTTTGTAGGCCAATTATGATATGTTATGGATTTTGTAGGCCAACTATGATATGATGTGGCTTAAATAGGTCAATGTGTGTTAGTACCGGTACTTTATTGGATGTTTGGGGCCATCTTGTCTAGATCTAGTTGGGGCCTTGTGCCGTCAGCTATGATGTGCGATGATTTGACGATCACGAATCTTGGTTCCTACAGAACCTCCATCCCTCAACACTATGATGGGCTCTCAGTTCTCACTGATCCCGATATGGGTGAGTTCCCTGTTAGCACAATGGTGGACCGTTACCCGCTTCTCCACCGGTGAAGAGAAAGTATCGGTTTTCCAAGTCAGGATCACTGAGTCGGGCTAATTACCTTGCAAGACGTGGTACCTGCTGACTAACTGGTGCTTCACAATGTGCTAGGATAGACTTGTTTGTTCATATGTTATGTATATGATATTTTTGTTATTATATTTCCGCTTAACTGTTATTCACTAGCTATTTATAGCTAACACTCTCCTGTACATTCCATGCGCAGGTAAATAGTTTTGGAGTTCATGTTACCTACTATGGAGTTCATGTTTGTTTTGAGGAACACACTTTTGAATACTTTGTTTATATGGTTATGTAATGTTGGCCATGTCGGTAACGCCTTGGTTGATGTTTTGTTGTAACTTATGGTTTGAGTTGCAAATACTGAATTAGTTATTAAATATACTTCCACTGTGACAGCTGTAATATTTAATAAAAGCATGTTTTGAAATATTGTATTTACAGCTATATCCACGTAGTTTCAAAACTCGAACGGAGTTTATTATTAAAAAAATAAGCTTCTCTATTTTAGGCGGCGTTACAAGATATATTCCAAAATGAACTTTATTAATTTATCTTTCATGTTTTCTTTTCTATATATAAGTCATTTCATTTTAAGGTTTTCTATCATCAAACTGGAGGAGATTGTTGGGGAGATCACCATTTCAACCCAATTATTTGAATCTTAGGATTTTATGATCACAAAACTGTATTCTTATATTAGACTAGGAAATATCTTAACATGCATAGTCAAGATTAGACTTGTATTATATAAGTTAGTTTGATAGTTTAGCGGTAAGATGAGTAACCAAAATGAGGTAGGAGAGCATCAACTGATCGAGCATTTTGTTAGATCAACTGATCGAGTTCTCTTAATCTATTTGATTAGCTGAGCAAGGTTTACCCAGCTCAACTAAGCAACTTTCTGCTTAGCTGTGTGAAGATTTTAGTTGTGCCTAGTCAACCATTCAACTCAGAGTTATGTTGCTTACTATACTTTCTAATGTAATAGTATATTAGTCAATGTTAAACCTGTGTTGTTTATATAGCCTTAGGTCTTCTCAATGTAATATTCCAACACACTAAGCCTTTTCAAGTAGGACTTAGTGTATGGAATTCAAATATGATAAAAAGTATTTAAATTAGAAAAAAGATATAGAAAATCTTGTTTTAATCAAGTGTGAGTGACAACTTCATATTTGGTTAATGCTATTGGAAAAAAAATACTTAATGCAAGATCACAACTGCAACACACAATCTCATATAAGCGGTGTATGAGGAAAGTAAGATGTAGACAACATACTTCTATCCGTAGGTAAAGAAATTGCTTCGTGAAAAACCTCGAGCTGTGAAAGAGAGAAAAAAATTTAAATAAATAAATAAATAAAATATTTAAAAAATGAAACAAAATAAAAAATAAAAATAAGACAAAAAAAATAAAAAATAATAGAATAAATTACAAAGAAACAAATATAATAAAAGGAACCAAAGGAAAAACCAAAAAAGAAATATATAAAAAAGGGCATTTCTATTCAATTATTATTATTTTTTAAAACTTAGTTCCTACCCTTTTATGTGAAGATTTTAAATTGAGCAATTTAACTCAAAATAAATATAATATTAAAGTATTTGGTTGGTACATAAAAGTAAAATTAAGTAAATAAACTTTTTACACAAAGGAGGTGATTTTGTAAAACAAGTTTTGTCAACTTTTATTGATCTTATCAAAGATGCGACATATTCTCGAAAGTCAATATTTCTCTCCTTTATAAATTCAAGGCGGTTGAGCAAATTATACTTCTCACAAAAACAAGAATTTAGCATTTTGAGAGAGTAATATTCAAACTTGTCAATTTGTTAAAGACCTTTAAATATAAGTTGTGTTTAGTTTAGTTATATACGTGTGTTAGACTACATTAGTTTTCAATCTTTTGTAGTGCTAGCAATTTCCATATTTAATCACTTGCAATTTTTTATTTGAAATCAATAAAAATTATATTAAAAATACTTGTTTGTTTAACAAATTTAAAGAAACTTAATTTGTATTTAACTCCTACCCCTTGTATAAACAATTGTGTTGTATAGTATCTAATATGGTACTAACAATAATAAACAAAGACAAACCCACAAAATTTGAATATATGTAATATTTTATTAGTAAGCAGTCTAAGATTTAATAAATTTATTTATAAATTAATATAGTAGATAAGAAATTTGAATTAAATAAATAATTTAGTGCAAATTAAATTGATTTATAGTCAAAATTAAGTTTTAATTTTGACCGAATAGATAGTTAAAATGATAGTTTACAAAAATGTATTTACGTTGTCATGTTTTATTATTGTATTTATTAAACTTAAAAAATGTCAATTATGTGTATCGAATTTTTAATTTGTCGTTATTGTGTGTATTAAACTTTCTATTATATGTACTAAACTTGTAAAGTTTTTACCTTTTTATGTAACCAAAATACATACAATAGTAAGAAATTAAAAGTTTGATACACACAATAAAAAATTTTAAAGATCGATATACATAATAATTAAACGTGACAACTTGGATACATTTTAGTGAACTAAACCCTAATTTTAATTAAATAAAAGATTAAAATTCTTTAATAAAATTGATTAACCTTTTATTAATATTAAAAGAAAAGATTGATATATACATAAATTTCTAATATTTCTTTTAATTTCCAAAAAGAAAATGACGATGCTTCCAGTCACATCTTCAAGACTTCCAACCCTTTGGTCACTCCAATACTTTAATTGAGTACGCCTGCCGACAATATTAATGGACAGTTTAGCAGAACGCAGATTATCACTATTTTCTCTTCTCACGCGAATGATGTTTTACAATTTAGTGGTGTCATCCTTTCAAGAGGTGAAGTCTTTTTCAAAATAATGGTCACGATGTTGTCTTCCCCCTTTCAATGTTAATATTGATTAAATATATTAATACAGACATATAGTCAAGACGGACACAGGATTTGAAATGAGTGGTGGCATCATTGAAATTGGTGGTAGTACCGTCTTAAAAAAATCAGAATTTACACTACGAAAAATAAAAATTTACATTACGCGGACAAAATTGGTTGGTGTCCCGTGCCACAACTGCTGTAGGCATAGGTCCGCCCCTACATATAGTGATTCTATTTGAACCCTTTATAAATCTAAATTAACCATCTGTGATGTGATGTATGTAAATGTATAACCTGAATTGAAACTGAAATTGATTGATGTTACGTTTCTAGTATATAAGAAAGGATAATCCAAGTAGTAGCACTCATTTTATATACATATCTTACTCATTTATAATACATTTACAAACTTAAAAACTCTTAATTTTTAACAACTTGAATGTACTAAAATACCTCTTCTTAACCATTTCATTCTATCTCCTAATTTACTTTAACTTTTAAAATACCAATTTTAACCATTTCATTCACTCTCCTAATTTACTTTAACTTTTTATCTATTTAAAATATCTCTCTAACAATAAAACACCCTCTCACACAAACACAATTATCCACCCACATCAACATAAATTTTAAAATCTTATTAACTTCTTCATCCTTATTTCATAAATATAAATCTTTTTCTTATTTTAATGTTTTATTAGAATTTATTTTTAAAATTAATAAAATAGTTGATACAAATAAAAAACTGACATTGTACGATACTTTTTCGTGACATTGAATTGCGCGAATAACATATTATTACATTTTTAAAAGCAACATGATGTAAAATTGAAATAATTTGTCGTCGCAGCATTGCCCGGATACCTTGCTAGTATATCTAAAATAGGTGCTACTATTTGGATTTTCTGTTTCAAATACTAGAAATATCACATAACTCAATTTCAGTTTCCAATTCGAGTTATACACTTACATAAATCATATCACATATGGTCAATTTAAATTTATAAAAGCTTTAAATCGAATATCCATCTAAAATTTAGTGGTGTCATCCTTTCAATATTAATTCTTTCACATGTAACAAGTACTTTTAAATTTACTCTTTCTGAAAACAATATTTCATGTTTAATCATAGTTTTATTAAATCAGTGATTAATACAACTAATGATATAGAAAAGCTTGGTGTTAAAACTATAGAAAAGGTATTGAACTTTTACAATTTATTTGTTTAAAATTCTAAATTTATTTTAAATCTGTAAGACATCAAAAAAAATTTACTCAAAAAGATAAAAACTGGTCTATTTTATAAAGTCATATGGTCGTCCTATTAAAAAGGTTGTTATCTCTTAATAATAAGTTTAAAGTTGCTCGAAGATAAATAACGTTTCTCAAATGTTTTATTATGGGACGTGAAGTTTTTTTTATGTTCACATATACTCATTAATATTTATAAAAGGGTTTTGTAAGTGTAAAAGTTTGGAAAAAAAAATTCATGTGCAATAATGGAATATTGGGGAAACGTCATTTGTGTTCAGTAACTTTAACCCATAAATTCAATTAGATATTAATGTTATAGAGGTTCAAGTTGGTATAAAAATGTCATTGCTATTATCACTAAATCTTTGTCTAATTTTTCAACCGCTTACCGAGTGTTTAGATAAAAATTATGTCTACGGACTACGGTCACCTTTTGCATGGCGTAACTTTTTTTTTCGAACAGCTCCTGAATCTACCACAAATTTGTTTACGGCGGGACTCGAACCCATGATCTTAAGTCATAAGCTACACCAAACCTAAACTACCACATACCACTATCCTAGAAGCTTTAGGTTGGTGTTCAAATATATGTTGATGATCGATGGTAATTAATCTCTTGACTAATATTCTTGATTGTGCTTTCCGAATATGTGAGGTTGAGTATGAGGCCCTCTATTAATTTGTTTCCACATGCACAAGTTGGATGAAGACCTAATTTGATGTTTGGTGTACTATGTAGGCCTACATGAATGGCATGTAGATATTATACCAAGAGGTAGACGTAGATTGTAGTCTCGACGACAACCTCTAAAAATTCTTCGAAAAGTATTAATGTTTGGTGTACTATGTGTGCAACCCGTTGTCTGGTTAAACAGTTGTACCTTTTTTACAAATTTTAAAAAATAAATTAATTTAATCAGAGATTAAACAAGACCCGTACACATTAATCAAACCCCAATATGCCTAGCCATTTTGTTCTTGGTTTAGTGGCATGTGGCCGCAAGGATTTCTCTCGGTTGAAGCAAGACTGCAAGGCTTCTCGATTTTAAGGCAAGGTCGCAAGGGCTTCTCAATGTAGGCAATTAGGCGAAGTAGGAAGAAAAGATCGATCAAGGCTGGTCACTGTTGATCTTTTGTGTCTTGATTTGAAGCAAGAAGCAAAGCAACATCTACTAGCTTGAGTACTCTCCCGAGTCCTAACTTTTACTTAGTGTGTTAGTTTTTTAGCTCATTAATTTGTTCTTCACTTTAACTTTAGATCTTTTATAATATCTTAATTTAAAATAATTTAAAATTACTAATTTATCCTTAATATTAAATTAAATAGAGAATATTAAATAAACTAACTATTTAATAGAGTTAATGACAATCTTATATACAATTTTAATGACTAAATCTTCCAAACTAAAAAATATTTAAAAAATCATATCAATACAAATTAAATTAATAATTAAATTTTTCATATTAAATATTATATCGTATAATAAATATTGTAACTTAACTATTAAAAATTGCGTTTAACTAAAAGTATTAAATCTAAATAACATACAACCTAAATTTATAAAAAATACTGAATTTTTTTAATGAGTAATATAATTACAATAGAATAGAGTTATAATGTCAACATTCTTGCTAGATTTTACTATCAATATGAAATTTTATTGACCCGTTATAATATAGAAAATAAACACGTCATCCCTGTTTTAAAACAAACAAGTTGGTGGGAAAAGATATTCATAAACGCTTCATTGCGTGGATACAATGCTAGTTTAATAAAACATAGATATTTAACTACATCTAATGTGTAGAAGTAAACTAGTAGAGTGTGGTACACTTTCATCTAAGGCGGTCAAATTCGGGTCAATTACGTGTCGCCCAATATTAATTCATTTATTTTCGTGTCAGGTTCGGGTCGTGCATTTTTTTTTGTCGACTCATTTAGGCCAAATGTAATCGAGTATTTTTTTTCCAGTTTTTTACTACAGTTTCCGTTTCAAGTACGATTTTCATATTCATTTTTCGAATAAGTCTATTAAACAACCGAAACAAAATCATAACAATTATAAAACCAACCCAAAATAATAAAATACCAACCAAAATGTCAAAATCATTATGCGTCAAGAAGTGCAAAATCGTATGAATACGACCTTTGTTGTGTATCTTGATTGATTGGATTCTTTCTTTGTGAATTCACTTATAGTCAAAATATCAGATACCAACACAATATAATAGTGTAGTAGTAACTTTAATACAAAACCAAGTACAAACTAGTGAACAAACCTTAATCAACCTAAAGGAAATTATCCAAAGATCAATAACACTAATTTAGACTACTTGAATTTGTAGTCTTATAACTCACTGCATCGGTTTCATCAACGTAACTATCCGAAGCCATGATATTTTGGACGATTTCATCCAACTTCATTTATGTGACAACTGCATATAAAAAAATAATTATTGAGACACTAATGACTTATAACATGTAATAAGTTAAAAAAGGCTTTATACGTTACCTATTTCTCCAAACTTCTAATCTCCTGTACATACTAAGGCTTCAATAGTAGTCGGAATTAATGACCTACTATATGATCGAGAATTCTACCTCTAAGGCTAAAAGCCAATTCGAAGCTAAGGCTTCAATAGTAGTCGGAATTAATGAGCTACGATATGATCGAGAATTCTACCTCTAAGGCTAAAAGCCAATTCGAAGCAACAGTAGAGATGTGGACACAGTGAACATACATAGCTAACTTAGATAGGACCATGTATGTAAGGTGAGACTTCCAAAATTCAAGCACATCAAATTCTATGGTTATGTCCATAGATGGATCGTCCACATACAATTCTATTTGACTTCTTTGAGTATTATCAACGCCACCACGCTCATTACTCTTGAATTGCTGAAACTCCTATCAAAATAATGTAATAAACAACTTAACAACATATGAAACATAAAAAATGTAAAGAAAAATACATAGTTACATACTTTCTTATAGGGGTGAGCATGGTTCGGTTTTGGCATAAAACCGAAACCAAACCGAAATTTCGGTTTTTGAAAAACCAAAACCAAAACCGTTCGGTTTTCGGTTTTGAAGTCGGTTTTTAGTTTTTGATTTGGTTTTACAACTTTTCCATTTTTACCATCAAGATTTGAAGTCATACGACTTTCATTGTAAAGCTATGAAATTAAACGAAATTGAAGCTATATAAAAAACATCAAGATATGTGCCACCTATTCAAGCTATATATATTTCAATTGATACAAGTAAAATGACTGTCATATGTTTAAATTTTAAAGCCAAAGTTAAAATAAATCAGTATTCAAAGAAAATCGATAAATAACATATTAACAAAACTGAAAATCGAGATGAACAAGCAACTCTAGATGAACCGCATACAATTCAGAAAACTAGAATATGAAAATCGAGATAAATAACTAGAATTGGATTTCTATATTAAGTGGAAATGGATAAAATCGAAAAGAAGTGAACCCGTCGACTCGAGTGATGTTGGTGAACTCAGCCGAGTAGTCCAATGACCAAACAAAGTTTCAACTGCGAAGGTTATTTGAATTAGTGTGAAATCTCTTTGGTGAAACCCTAATGTAAATGTAAGGTGGCTAATAAATGACAAAATCATAGAGTATTTACTTTTTTGGACATGTATATTTACATTGTTGTCCCTTAGAATGGTTCGGTTCGGTTTTTTCGGTTTTTGAAATTGTAAAAACCAAAACCAAACCGAAAAAGTCGGTTTTTGAAAATTTGAGAACCAAAACCGTCGGTTTCTATATTGGTTTGGTTTTTCGGTTTCGGTTTTTTCTGCTCACCCCTACTAGTTTCTTACATAGTTACATACCTTACCTATCAAAGATGAAAACTTTGTTTTTTCCACTTCCTAGACCTATGGTCTCGTTACTACTTCTAGGACGTGTAGATAATGTTCTATTGCTAGACGAAGTCTTCATATACTCATAAAAAATATTAAAAAGTGTGGTCTTAAACTTTTACAATTCTGTTAATCGATGACCATAAAGCTTTGCATAGCTAAACTCAAGAAATACAAACTTGTAACAATGATCGAACACCATGACAATAGCTAACAAAATATTGAAGTGCGCCAATATTTGTTAAACTTTTGAAACATCTGTTCAGTTACTTTCTAAATGTAAAGATCCGGCCTTTTAAGTTTTTCACCCAATGTCAATTGAATAAAAAAACTTGTAGGAAGATGTTAGATCTGATTTAGATGTATTCATCATGCGATGGGAGAGGAAATGATGTTGAGTTTAAAAAAAGGACCGGGAAAGCATTTAAAACATATAGCTAGTGCTCTGACAATATCGAAGAGTTAAGAAACCTTTCTAATATACCCATGAAGAAAAACAACATGCTAAAATCCGATAAACTAGCTCGATATTATCTCAGACAATGTATTTTCTCAAACAAGGTTTGACTCCTAAAATTTACACAAACAAATAACAAAATGGTTAGAAAATTAAAAGATGAATCAGACAATAATGCGAAAGTAACGGTTAAATATGCTACATAACTACATAAGTACAATATGCAAAGAAAGAGTTGGCAGATTTAAAAATAGAAATTAACGATCTTTATATACAAAAACAAGAATGTGAAAAATATGTCTTTGAAGCAACAAATAGACTTAATAGTCTATAAGCACAAAAATATAGTATTTCTTAAGACTATAGACTTAGTTATAATAAACGTGTTGAACTTTATTCTAGAGTTAAAACATTAGAAAATCAACAAACAAAGAAGTGTCAAATTGAATAGACTATTTTCTTAAATAAACCCAAGGAAAGTATATTTTATAACACAAAAGGTCTTGAACTTGATAATCCTTGTTATCTTAATAAAATCATGGCAATTTAATTGTATGACTCTACCTTGGTATACTAATTTAATGAAATTTGTTGGTTCTCAAGAGGAGTTAGAATCAGAAGATAACAAAAGAAAAACAACTGAAAAGATGTAACTTCCCTGTGATTATAAAAAATTAAATGATTCTTATGAAACAAGGGATGGTCCTATCTTGACAGATTATTTCCGTAGTTATTCGGAAGAGGAAATGATGTATAATTTTGTTAAACTACAAGAACAAACTTTCGATACTTATATTGTGCACAATGTACTTCAAAAACGATTTGAAGATCTTGAAAGCATGTTAATTCAACAAACAATTATTTTGGAAATTGAAAAAAAAAAGTTCTTATTGAAAACGAAAAGACTTCCTATTGATTCAAATTCTGATAAAACTAATGTTTTTCAATTAAGAGTTTCTAATATTGTCATAATTACTTTTCTTCTAATGAAGTTCCAAAACGTAAAACTTCGAACAAACTGTTCGATTAGTGATTTCGAGAATCGTGTTTAAGTGGAGAAGAGTTGTAATATCTATTCCCGAATTGTAATTGTATTATTAGAAGGTGAATATTAATGAAATGTGGTTAGTTATTTATTTAATATTGGTTGGTGTTTTAGTCATTTTATAAAGAGTAAGGACTTTTAATGTTAACAGGAAGAGTATTTAAATGAAATTAGGGTACAAACCCTAGGTTAGACACTATAGTCGCTCAATATTGCATGGATGAATTGAGAGTGTGTGTGTATGTGTGTGCGCGCATTGTTGCATTGCCTAGAGAAAAAAGAAGGATCGGAAGGCCATTTCTCTACCGAATCGATTGAAATCGGTTGTAAAACATTTAGGTATGATTCCCTAACTCTCTATGATAATTTAAATGTTGGTTTCATGAGTTATGGTTAGGATCTAGTGAAGTTTGAATCTTTTCTGGTGTTCATTAGACACACACGAGTTGGTATCACTGCAGATGAGGCATAGGCCTATTGGGTCACACGCCAAGTATTGATTCCGGCAACACCTTTAAACGAGATAAAGAAAAATGCCAAAAGTTGGTTTTGATGGGGCCGGGCATGGCCGTGTCTGATGAAGGTACGGGCGTGCCACTCGGCCAAGTACGGGCCCAAGACCTGCGTGTCTAGGGCGTACCTTTTGGGGCCAGCACGGGCGTGCCTCGTAGAGGTACGGCCGTGCCTAGTGCTAAGGCACAAGCCTAAGTCCGGCGTGACTTGGGTGTGCCCTGTGTGGCACGGGCGTGCCCTGTGAGGCACGGCCGTGCCTCACGCTGTAACAACTAATTTAATTAGACTTTTAAGTCTATATTGAATGTGGTACTAAGCACACTTAACTCTAACTTTATGAGGATGTTTTTTGCTGGCTTTTAGTGGCAAGAGAACTACTCAAGAGGTAGGAGGCACTTAGTGGAATATGATGATGATCACATGAACATGTTAAGAAGCCATATGAACTTGTAGCTTCAAGTTGGTTCATATTTCTCTCAATATACACACTTGGAAGATTGATTGGTACATCAATCTTTAAGTTGGTGTTAGACCTTGGTGGTGCTTTTGGCGGCGTCCAAACATAGCTAGCACACGAGAATCATTGACACTTGGTGTGGATACCGATAGAGGAATACAATCTTGTATTCTCAAATCCATTCCATCTCAATCAAGACAACAAGGAGAAATTATTAATGGTATAATTTCTATCCTTGTTCCTTTCTTTTAGTTGCATTGTCATTGTCTAGAGTATGATCCATTGGGTGGTGCGTTGGGGGCATAAAATTGAAAATTGTTTTATCCGTTTTTACTTCCGTTGCGTTTCTAGATGCCACCAAATCCCAACAGTGCTAGCTTTAGCAGCATCTTTTAGACCCTCTTCAAGAGTCTTAGCCATTAAGCAAACTTAGCTAAGATTCCTCATCACCATAGGAGAGGTCTTTATCAGCCCAATCATAGTTTTCAACTGCTAGGACTTTGCTCTTTTGCATCTTCTTCTTTGCATAGCATCAAGGAGCTTTTTGTACCTGGCTTCATAATCAACTTTCTCACCTTGCTTTGACACAACTTTTTAGTCTACTTCTTTCTTAGATAAACATTCAGCAGAATGTGGCCAGTTTTTCCATGTGCAAAGCACTCAGTTTTGGAAGGATCAAAGGATGATCTTGGCTTTGGATGTATCGCCCTTGTATGCATTCTTGCTATACTTTTTCATACACTTCCACTTGTTGAAAGAGTTGAACTTTTTCCACCAGCATGGTAATTCCCTCAACAATCCTTTCAGCTCCACATTCATCTCCTCAGTAGCTACTTCATCCTCATATTCCAAACAATATTCCTCTTCTGACTCATCTTCATTTGAAGAGTCCAAAATAGCAGTCATCGCTCTCAGCCTTGAGTCTTTAGAAATGAGAGCAGTGGTAATAGTTTTCACCACATTCTACATTGAAATCTTTTTTTGCTTGGATGATTGCTCATGCTTCAACATAATTCCATAAAGTTCAACAAGAGTTATTTTAATTTTCTTATTGTGTCTTAAAACCATGACAAAGTTATCCCATGATTATAGGAGAGAATCAAGAAACTTGTTCACAAGCACATAGTTGCTCTTAGTGATTCTAGTATTTCTCAAGTCATTGATAAGACAGTTGAATCTGGTGTAGGTCTGAGTAATACTTTCACCTTTATGAGCAAAGAAGAATTCATACTCACGCTTGAGGAGAAGCTTTTTGTTCTCCTTCACTTCTTAAGTGCCTTCATAGGCAATAGTGAGAGTGTCTAGCATTTCTTTAGCTGACTCACAGTTTTCCACTTGATGGTAGACTTCATTTGGAAGAGCACAGACTAGAGCAGATCTTGCTTTGACATCAAGATTGACTAGAAGTTTGTCTTCATCAGACCACTAGGAGAGTGGTTTCTTCACAAGTCTTCCAAGAACAGTAGGTTCATCTGTTGCACCAAAAGAACCAAGAACAAAGGTGGTGACAAATGGACCATTGGTGATGATTCTAGCATTTGAATGTCAAGAGAGGATAAAAACAAGATAGTTCTACTTTTCCACGTAGAAAATTTTTCACCATCAAAAGTGGAACACCTTGTGAGTAAACCACTGTTTGATCCATGGTTGATAGAAGAGCATGAGCCCATTTAGTTAAAAAAAGATATTTGCAATACTGGTTTCAAATGAAAGAGCATAAAATATTTTTTAAATGGTGTAATTGTTTTAAAAAATAATTATATAAAAGATATTATAATTTAATTTTGAGTTGTTTTGGGTTTTATACGAATGCCACTCTCTTTTAAGAGAGTGACCATCACTCTCAGCATGCTTTTACAAAACTACCCCTCCAGCCACTTTTTACTTACACCCTTGCTGATTTATATTCAAATTGATTACTAAACCGTCATCAAGTATCTTAACCATTTTGACCAATGGCTAAGAGCTTTGTACACTTCTTATAATAAGTGTCTTCTTCCTTTATTCCTAATATATATATATATATATATATATATATATAGAAAACTTTAAACGAGAATCTTTTTTGTACGAAAATTACGATAACTAATTTGTAGTATTATTAATCACTCATTAATAGACGTATTTTGTTCATTTATATATACCCAACTATGAATTGTGTCCATATGAACCGATATTAACGAGTGAAACTGATTTTCACAATATACCCCTCATTAATCCGTCATTAATGAGTCATCCACGTGTTATTGAGTCATTACCATAAATAGTCACGATTGACCAAGGTTTATTCTCGCAATTCTCGTTGGAACCCTCGCATACACACACACACACACATATATATATATATACACACACATACATAACCGTTCTTTGTGAGAGAACCACCATTAATGATCATTAATTTGAGAATCTTTCTTAGTGCGAGAACCATTTATAACCACCGTTAATACTTATTAATGACTTATTAATAGAAGTATTTTGGTCATTTATATATATACCCAAAATAAGTTGGACGAGTCTTTATTTAACGAGGCATGCTATTCCTAAACTACCCCTAATTAATGAGTCATTAATGAACCATCTTCATTATTTGCCATAGATTTATTTTAATCAAGATAAATCAATGATTATTAATGTTACATGCTCATTAAAAAGGGGTATTTTAGAAAAATCAAGTCTCGCTAATTATAAATGACCAAAATATCTCAATTAATGAGTCATTAATGATGTTAGAAACAATTTTCGTTTGAACATTTCTATGTATATATATACACACACATACATACAAGCACTTTACCCGCGCAATGTAGTGGTGGCTCGCACATATTTTTTGTTTGACAATTTGTCCATTTTCAAAACAAGGGTGGTGTGTTTTTTCTAAATTATCATGGGTCAATAAAATTTCACATTGATTTGTAAAATCTAACAAGAGTTTTGGCATCATAATTATATTTTATTTAACTTAATACTCATTTAAAAAATCCAGAAAATTTATAAATTCATGCTATATGTTATTTAGATTTAGGAAAATTGTACGAAAATACAACAAACTATACTAATATTGTCATTGTATGCAACCAACTTTATTTTGTACGTAAAAATACACATAACTTACAAATTTGGTTCATTGTATGCAAGTTACCTAATAGGTAACTTATCGGTAACATAGAAAAAAAATAAAAGAACTTTGGCACCTGAAAATGCAAACAACTTTGAAAATTTGTTCATTGTATACAATCGGTAACCGGTAACAAGGTCACCGATTGTATATAGTGAATCAAAATTGTAAGTTGTTTGTATTTTTAGGTACAAAATAAAGTTGGTTGCATACAATGACAATCTTGACATAGTTTATTGTATTTTCATGCATTTTGCCCTTAGATTTATTAGCTCTAGTTATATGTAATTTCTAATAGTTAAGTTAAAGTATTTATTATAGGGCAAATTGCACGTAAATACAACAAACTATGCCAATATTGTCATTGTATACAACAAACTTTATTTTATACCTAAAAATACATATAACTTACAAATTTGGTTCATTGTATGTAAGTTATCTATGACAATAGGTAACTTACCAGTAACCTAGCCAAAAATAAAAAGAACTTTGGCACCTAAAAATATAAACAACTTTCAAATTTGGTTCATGTATACAATCCGTAACTGGTAACCTGGTAATCAAGTTACCAATTGTATATAACTAGTGGTTAGCTTACCCGCGCTTCGCGTCGGGGATTAATTACTTTTTAATTGAGATTGATTAGATTATTTATTTACTATTTTTTACTAAAACCCCCAAAAAAAATTAAACCACTTACGGAAAAATGTTAAATTGGAATTTAGATATGAAACTTAAAACAATTGAATCGCTTGAATTTTTTAAAAGTAAGGCTCTATCCAACGGCAAGTACTCGTATAAAAAAGAACTACATAAACTTAACATAATAAAGAAAATCCACACCTTAAGACCCTATTATATCCAACATCTAAGACCCTGATTTTATTTTGAAACCTACATAAAAAGAACTCAAAAACTTATTTGGATAAATGGAAAACGGTACATCTACATTAAAAATTAGTGACTTAAAGTTTACAATAAACCTTTCATACTCTAAAGAATTACAAATAATATAGACAAGCCTTGTAATACAAAACAATTTTTTATCTTGTTATAAAAAAATAAAAAAACAAAACAAAAAAAATTATGTGAGATGGAGTATAAAGAGGGTGACAAAATATTAAGCAATAGTATTATAAAAATAATAATAAATAACTAATTTAGTTGACAATATACAACTATAGCAATATGTAACAAAAAATAATAATTTATAGTAATAGTAAATAATATAACATAATTAGCATATTAAAAAAACATGCTAGAAAATAAAAAAACAAAAATGGAGAAGCGAAGACTAGAAACCTAATCTTGAGCATCAAGTACAAGTCCCTTTACCAATCCTTCTAGACACCCTTTTGAAATTATTTTGTAAGTTTAAATATATAGCCATTTCATAGTTTAAAGAATTACAAATAATATAGAAACATTTTGTCAAAAGAGTTTATTACAAAACAATTTTTTATATTATTAAATAAATAGAAAAACGAAACACATAAAATAATGCGAGCTAAAGTATAAAGAGTGTGAATACAAATAGGCAGATTAAATTATTTATTGCAAGTATCAGTGTACGTTATAAAACCTCCCAAACCATTTTCCGCTGTAGTCCCTACGTATAACTATCTACTTCCCATTTTTTGATGTGTATCTAACGGGTTTAAGAAGTTGAAATAACTATATGTCCTTAAATTAACGTCATGATATTTAATGTCTACAATTAGTATAATACTCGAGCTCGAGAGCCTCAAACCTAATGTTGTCGGTTCGGGTCGGGTTCGATTCAATTTCGACCCACTTATTTTCGTGGCAAGTTCGGGTCAAGTCATTTTTCGCGTTGATCCATTTAGACCAAATGTGATCACCATTTTTTTGGATTTCGATTACGGTTTTCCGGTCTAACTACGAATTTCATTACCAATCTTTCTTTCTTTGATAAAAAAATCGATACGATCTTTATAAGGCTCCTCCTCCGAATGAAATTCAATGGGATCCAGTTCATCCATAGGCCCCCAAGTACCCAGATCGATCGAAAGTTCGATTCTATCTAAATAACAAAATTATGAAAAATATTAATAAAAAAATTAATATTGATAATTTTTATTAGAAAAGTTTGTATGAATTTATGTCATTTAGTTATACTTAATTAGTTGTAAATACATGCATTATTAATAATAACTCAAATACATAGACTAATTTTCTAACTGTGAAGATTTTTTAGATTAATATAAAAAATGTTTCTCTTATTATGTTTTTGAATCATAACTCCAAATGACATAATTAAAAAAAGTTCTATCTAGAAAAATCTTATATCTATATAAATGTTACAATTTATAACTCTTAATATATTAAGTTAAGTGTAAATATGATTATATATGTAACAGTCTCATTCTTATCTACATGCTAGTAAATTTATAAAATCTTATAATTGGTAGCTTATATGATTAGTGATGTAGGAAGATTAGTAAGACAAAATTTATATTTCATATTATTTTACTTTTTAAAACTAGTATTCTTAATCGTAAAGTTTGTAATTAATTTTTGTGATTACAATTCTTAAAAGAAATTAAACTTATTGTTTAAAAAAATTAATGTTTTCTTTTATTTTTAGTTAAATATTTTTATTTGTATTATTATTTGTTTGTGAAAATTGTTAAAGAAAGAAAAAAAGAACGAAGTAATTGTTTGTGAAATTTGGAAAAACAAAAAAAAAGGGGGAAGAGAAGCATTGTGGGAGTCGAACACTAGACCTTTCATATAGATTGCTAATGCACTAGCCATTCCAGCTATCTCAAGTTTGGTTTATAAGTGCCTTGGTTAATATTTATTCATAAAATGTTTTTTTTCCTGCAAGTTGTATGGTACTATGAACAAAATTTGTAAGTTGAATGTATTTTTAGATACAAAATAAAATTACTTGCATACAATAGCAATATTGGCAAAGTTTTTTTTATATTTTTTCGCATTTTGCCCTTTATTATATAATAGAATATTTAATATGAAAGGTATAATTACTAATTTTTTAAATATTTATTTTATTTTATTGACTTTATTTTTTTATGTTATAGATGGTTTAGTTATTAAAATAGTATATAAGATTGTTATTAACTCCACATAATAGTTACATCATTTAGTAGTTTAAACTTTCTAATTATGATTTTCATGCTTTATTCATAGTTTGCTATAATTGTTTGTACACTATGCATAAATATGTACTAGTTAGAATTAAGAGATTAAACTTTAGTAGAGAGTGTTAAATGTATTATATATTAGTGTATACACACACATACGAGCATGGTAACCATGCAATGCTACGGTGACGAACAGTTTCTGACCGAGAACATGTCGTTTTGTAAAATATAGGGGTATAATATTAGGTGAATAATTTCTAGCTGGTAACATACTGTTTCATTTCTCTTTTCTTATCCACTATTTTCTTTACTTTTAGAAAAACAACAAACAACTCATTTTTTTCATTTATGTGAGTGGGAACCGTGTAGTAATAAAAGAATGTATTTATTAGTGATTGTGTAAAGTAGGAGAGAGAATATATGATTACAAAATAAAGGTTATTTAAGGGGTATTACTAATTTCCGATTGTTAAAATTTTAAGTGATTAAGTAAAGCAGGAGAGGGTGTTAAATGTATAATAATGCAGTGTATACACACATATATAAATATATACAATTATATATGTGTATATATACATATATATGGAAGGGTTCAAATGAGAAATGTTTTCTGTACGAGGATACGATAACTAGTTTTAGCCCTTGATTAAAGTTAATCAATCGCTTAGAATTTTTACGGCTCATTAATGATTCATTAATAACTCATTAATGGCAACCGGATGCAATTCACGCTTGGATAAATATATAGGACAAACTGTATCAAAATACAACCAACTTTAGCTACTATTGTATACAACGAACCTTTTTTTAATTAATATAACGAAATTACTTGTTTCTCCCATTCTATACAATTTCTAACCTGCTTAGCAGGTTACTGGTTAATTTATATTTTTTTCCTAATTTTTCTTTTTTATTATTATCTTCATCATCTTTGTTCTTGGAGAATCCAAGAAGATTCAAAACCATTTAAATCTAGAATGTGTTAAAAGAGATTAGCAAAACTGACCAAACATGTTAAAAGACTAATATGAACAGGAATCAAATATGAAGAATAATGAAAACTTAAAAGTCAGAATCAATCATGTTAAAGATCATAACCAATATAAAGATGAAGAACAATGAAACTCTAAATCATGAAATTGCATATCAAAATCAAAACCCAAAACCCAAAACCCAAATTTGGAACTCTTTTACATATAAATCGATTTGAGCAAACGAATGATGAAAACCCTAAATTAAAATCGTAATAAAAAACTCCCGAACCTGCTTCATTGAATTATGGTGGTTTGAAGGCGACGGAGATGTGGTGGTTTGATGTCGGCGCTGAGTATGGTGGTTTGAAGGCGGCGACGGTTGTTCGCTTCAAATTTTCACATCTCGGGCCTGCTTCATCGAACCAGTGGTTGGGTTAAACAAAAACGCATAAAGTTTAAGATTTGAACTCGGCGGTGGTGGATTTTGAAGGCGACGATTGTGGTGGTTGTTTGAAGGCGACGACTTTTGGTAGTGGTTCGAAGGCATGGTGGTGATTTTGAAGGGAAGGTGGCGAAGGAGACAACAGTGGTGGTGGTTGAAGGTGACGAAGGTGACGAAGGTGGTGGTGTTTGAAGGCTTGAGACGGCGGTGGTAGCGTTTGAAGGCTTGAGACGATGGTGGCGGCGTTTGAAGGCCTGAGACGGCGGTGGTGGCGCTAAAGGCTTTGGACATTGGTGGTGGCACTAAAGGGTTGTTTAACGTTTGAGGTTTGTTTGACTAGGTGTTTGAACTTTTGAAGGAGGTAGCACAAATCTTTAAAGCATCTTCATACTTTGGAATAAAAAAAATCAGAAAATAAAAAGAAAATAAAAATAACCAGAGTTTACTGGTTTTTAAAGGTAATTTGCATACAATAAGAGTTACAAGAGAGTTGGTTGTATTTTTTTTTAAAAGTTGGTTGTATACAATGACAACTTAGCCAAAATTGGTTATATTTTGAAGCAGTTTACCCAAACATATAAATGATTATAATACCCTTATTAATGAGTCACTAATGGTGTTACAAACAACAGTTTTGGTAGGAAAAAACATTTTTCAATTAAATTTCTCTCTCTCTCTCTATATATATATATGTATGGTTCAAACGAGAATTGTTTTTCATATGACAACTACGAGAATTATCTTGGCTCTTGATAGAAATAAGTCAACAACTTATTTTTTTAGTGGTTCATTAATGTGTTTTTAATGATTCATTAATAATTCATCCACGACACAATTTACGGTTGAGTAAGTATATAAATGATCAAAATACTTTATTAATTAGTCATTAATGATGTTATAAATAATCTTACGGTTCTGGCACAAAAAATAATCATCGTTTAAACTTTCGTATATATATATATATATATATATATATATATACTAGCATCATACCCGTGTAATGCTGCGGCGGTAAATAGTTTTTGGTTTAAAATATTTCGCTTTCAAGAATGTAATGATATGTTATTCGCGCGAGTCAATGTCACGAAAAAGTTCTCTACAGCAACATGTCCGTTTTTTTTTCAAAATTTTCTTTTATTTACATTTAACTATTTTATTAATTTTAGAAATAAATTCTAAAAGACAATAAATAAGAAAAAATATTTATATTGATGAAATAAAGAGAAGAGTTAATAAAATTTTAAAAATTATGTTGATGTGGGTGGATAATTGTGTTAGTATGAGAGAATATATTTTGAATAAAGTTAAAGTAAATTAGGAGAGAATAAAATAGTTAAAGATTGAGTGGATCAGATTAATTTAGATTAAATGAAGCGTCAAGATTTTATATTAATTGAATTTTAAGAAGTCTTAAAATTTAAGAGGAGAGAAAATGTTAAATGCTTTATATAGTAGTATAGATGTACTACTATATAAATCATTTAAAAATTTTTCTCCTCTTTAATTTTAAGAGTTCTTAAAATTCAATCAAGACAAAATCTTGACCTTTCATTCTATTTAAATTAACCACATCCACTCAATCTTTAACTATTTTACTCTCACTCCTAATTACTTAAACTATGTATTCATTTTAAATATACTCTCTCACTATTATAACACACTTTCTTACACAAATATTATTATCCACCCACATCAATATCATTTTTAAAATCTTATTAACTTCTCTCTTCATAAATATAAATCTTTATCTTATTTTAATGTCTTTTAAAATTAATAAAATAATTGATACAAATAAAAGAAAAATTGAAAAAACGGACATGTTGTCGAAAAATTTTTCGTGACATTGAATCGCGTAAATAACATATCATTACATTCTTGAAAGTGACATGTTATAAAACATAAACTATTTACCGTCACAGCATTGCGCTGGTATAAGGATAGTATGTATGTGTGTGTGTATATATATATATATATATATCATATACGTGTGTGTAAATTTTAATGGGTAATATGTGTAAAATATAAAGTTACAAGGATAAAAACAGTTAAGAAAGAAAGTGTAGGGGGCAGAAGTTCTAAAGACATTGATTTTCACAAAGATTCGTAGCGTAGCTCACGCAAAAATAGTATAATACAGATTAAAAAGCAGTAGAAAAGCATGTCATCTCGCCTTTGTCCCGGCAAAAACATAATTTGCCTCTCTTTCTCTCTCCTTCACCTTCTCTCTCCCGCCCATGCTTATGTAATTTACTAAACATAGATCCTGCTTCTATTTCAAGAAGATTTGATTTAGAACACAGCATTTTTAGTTGAAGAACAAATTCTATCTAGTATACAACATTCTTTACTGATTTCAGAATGAGGAATCAATTTTATGAATGGTTTTTGATTATTGCTATTGGATTTGTTGTTTTGGGGAAATGGGTGTGTGCATTTGAGTTCGATGAGTTCCATTTCAACACATCTGAAGTGATTTCGTACATGGAAGCCTCTTCGGCTGCTGTTGCTCCTAACGCTCTTCTTGTCGGTCTTACTCTTATTCCAGGAGCTGCTGCTAAAGGCGCTGGTACTCTCCCTCTCTCTCTCTCACTCTGTATCTTTATCTCTCTCTGTATGTCTGTACGTATAGATTGTGCGTATCAGTGTGTGAAATTTTATCAAAGTTCAGTGATTTTAGAGTTCTGTTTGATGGGGATTTGCTAGATTTGTGTGTGGATTTGTGTGGGTTTTCTTGTTTATGTGTTTTATGAAGTGGGAATCTTCAAAATTGATAAACCCATGTGAGATCAAGTTTATATTTGCAGATTTAATATTAGACTTTGCTTTATATAGCCTTTTTCTGCTGATTTAGGGGGTTTGGCTGTTTGGGGCTACCACTTTATGTGCTGTTGGCTGTCTAAAAATTAAATTTTTATATCATACAGTTTGCTTGATTGTGTTGTACAATTTAGAATTTTTCTTAAATTAATTGCTGCTTAAATTGGTTTCTTTCTAATTTCCAGTTTTCCACCCCTTCACCCCAAAAGATATGAACATTGAACATTGTATTTCATCCTTACAGTTACAAGAACTTGAAGTAAATAATATTATATGGTTTTCATCTCCAAATTTCCTTTATTTCTATAAATTTTAGTTCTTTATTATTAATTGTCACTTTTTCACCTAATTTGTGTTGAAATTTTACTTGAAATAATCTTTGTTTTTGTTTTTCTGCTTCAATCTTTCTATTGCATCTTGTGGTTATATATATATATATATATATATAATCAGAAGTTTATCTAATCTTGTGGAAGTATTTTAAAGATTATTATTGTGTTGTTTCACTTTTTACAGTGTGCTTAGATGGAACATTACCTGGGTATCATTTGCACCGTGGATTCGAATCGGGTGCAAACAGTTGGCTCATTCAATTGGAGGTTTGTGACAATAAAATGGATTGTGACATCTATATTTAATAATGACTTAGAATTACTTCCACAATTTAAACATCTTAAAGTCTTGATGTTAACTTTCATTGTCTTGAATGCTACCTTTAGCATCTATCCACTTTTTAAATTTTTTTATTTTTTATTTTTTTATACAAAATCTACTTTATTTATCATTACTGCTTCCAATTTAATCTAATGAAACCTCAAATTACAGGGTGGAGGATGGTGTAACACGATTAGAAATTGTGTTTACCGCAAAACAACAAGGCGTGGATCATCACATTATTTTGAGAAACAACTGGCCTTCACGGGAATTTTGAGCAATAAAGCGGAAGAAAATCCAGGTTTTTCCTTGATGCATAATCACAAATGAGAATTTTAGCATTCATTTGTTGCCACAATTTTTCTGAAATAATTGGAAAACGGGCCGGGTTGGTTAATGGGTCAAAACATACAATCTTTTGGTGCTCGCGAATATAAAAAAGCATGTTAGCTCAAATTGACCTCAATCACCTTTTGGCCAAAGCTTTTAAATTTTCTATTAGTGTGTCAAATATGATTATGTATATTACATTATAGTCTATTTTTTTTGGGGTAATACAATATATGCTCTAGGCTATTCTTGACCCGTTTCTTTTATAGATCATCTCTTTTTTTTAAAAAAGTTTCATTTTGTATATGATAAAGATAACATAAATTGGAGTTTCTTGTTCAGATTTTTTCAACTGGAACCGAGTAAAGGTTCGTTATTGTGATGGTGCCTCTTTTGCCGGGGATGGAGAAGATAAAGTGGGTAGCTGCATTTTCTCGCTATGATTCACAGTTCTGATCTTTTCATATGTTTCCTAATTTTTTCTTAACAGTTTAACACCATTTTTTTTGTTAATTTGGTACTTAACAGGCCAATAACCTACAATTTAGAGGGCAAAAAATATGGTTAGCTGCAATGGAAGACTTGATGTCAAAGGGAATGCGAAATGCTAACCAGGTATTCTTTAATCAACCAGTTCTCTTTTCATTTATTTCCAGGAAATTTGTGTTTTGTTGAAAGATTCACATACTGTACTTGTATTAATGTATTCTGTTACTAAGAGTAACTTATAACTTGTTAAAGGGTGATGTGGCATTGGTTGAATGCCATGTTGGCGCCAAATCATGTGCCAAATCATTTTGTTTTTATAGAAAATTCAAAACACCTTTTTAACAAGTCACAAGTCAAATAACACTGCCATCTGCCTTTATCAGCATACTCTTCTAATTCTCATTATTTTTCTTTGTTATTCTACATCTAGTTTTAGATCTAGGTGTTTAGGTGATGTTTTTGTGTGTGATGGTGTTTAGATCGAGGTTTTGTTGTGTGTGTAAGTCGACGTTGGCATATGTGTTATTATGTTTGTGTGTTTTGAGTTTTTGTCAATGTATGTGCGTTTTTAAAGGTGGTGGAAGGCGTTGTATGTGTGTTTGAGTGCGTGAGGGTGATTGTGAGTTTTGTATTTGAATGTGTGATCAATGTTGTAAAACTTGGCCTAGTAGGCTGTGTAATCGCTGTATAGTCACTATTAGACATTGAAAAGTTGATGAGTGAAATCGGACCAAAACATTGTAATAGTCAAAATCAATGAGAATTTGGTGACAAACTCGGGTTTGAAGGGAGAAGAGAAAACGGGATTGATATGTTCTTCCAGGGACGAAAAATAGACCAAACTTTAGGAGCAAGAAATTAAAGCTAGATGGGAGAAACGTTGAGTGGCCAAAGAACATTGTTGAGACGATGGTCAAAGTCAAAGTCGAAGTCGTGGGAGCCGAGGAAGCTACATGGGGGCTATGTTTAGTTTGAGGAGAGGGACATTGTTTAAATTAGGATTTTAAGGTTGGAATTTCGTCTGCTTTAATTAATGGAGGAAGATAAAATAGTCGATTAATTAAATTAAAAAACCAATAGGTTAATGTAAATAAGGTAATAGTTAATATGTTAAGAGCTAGTATATTGTTTTAACATAATAGAGTAAGCAAATAGAAAAATATTTAAATTATATAGAAATTCCAATCGAAGTACAGAAGTACTCCATGCCATGGGCCTAGGCCAATTAGGCGTTACACCCTAGATGACTGTTCGACTACCAACTAGCGAGTTTTACAACATTTTGTGTGGTATGTGGGTCTCGGAGTTTCAATGTGTGTATTATATTCGTATTTATTTGTTGAAAATCTGGCTCTAAATGGGTTTCTTTGGCGGTGGCCGGAGGTAGTGGATGGTAGTATCTTCAAGAGTGTTCAAACATGTTCAACAACAATCTTTGAAGAACATTCAAACCAAATTTAATATATTTTGAAATAGTTCAAGGGTATAATTACAATAACACTAATTTTACTCAATTTTATAAAATTATGGGTTTAATATTTTTTTATGTGTAATTAATTATGATTAATATATACCTTTCTACCGGCTATACAGGTAGCTAAAATTACCAACCCGGGAACCTACTCGACATATAATCACTAAACCAAACAAAAAACATATAATTACGAAAGCGGAAGAAACTAGAAAAGTACATTACTATTCTATGTCATTAGCCCTGATGTTTTTAGATATAAGTACGTAACTTTCGGGTAACTTTTAGTATATCAGTTAAAGTACAGTATACAGTACCTATATTATGTAAAAAATTGGAAAGTAGATAAGTAATATGGTGAATTATCCCTTGTTTCCCCAATAAAGACTCGTTACTAATAATATTTTGATTCGATTTTAGGCCCTTCTTTCTGGGTGCTCAGCAGGTGGTCTTGCATCTATTTTACATTGTGACCAGTTTCGGTCTTTATTCCCAGAAAGCACCAAAGTCAAATGCTTGGCTGATGCTGGAATGTTTATGGATGCGTAAGGATATATTTTACAGTGTATAACACTATTTTTTTTAATTGTTTATGCTTATTTTCTAAGGTTATTATGTTGGGTTTTTATAAAATTTTAGGACCGATGTAGCAGGTGGACATACACTAAGGAATATGTATGAAGGCGTTGTTACTTTGCAGGTACTTTAAATCGTTGTTTCCCTTTCGATTTATATATATTTTGTGAATGAAAATTTGCAAATATGAAGGAATATATAGTTAATTACTACTACAACAATGAACCAATCCCGCTTGAACAGTATATGTAAAATGTAGACGGTCATACCTCTAACAGTTTAAAGTTTAAACTGATTATCTGATTATGTCAACAGGGGGTTGCTAAAAACTTGCGATCGGAATGCACCAACCAACTAAACCCGACTTCGGTGAGTAATCAAAATCCAGTATTTTATGCTTATCAAGACTTAAAAAAAAATTAATTCTAATGCTTCTTTTTTCCTTTTTTTAGTGTTTTTTCCCACAGAACATTGTTTCTCACATCAAAACCCCTATGTTTATCCTCAATGCGGCCTACGATTCTTGGCAGGTATATGGTTCATCTCTAGATTTTATCATCTTCAAGTAATCGATATCATATGTTTATTTATTTAATTTATTATTATTTTTTTGTTTTATTTTTTGTTTGTCAGGTTGTTTCCAGCTTATCTGCTCCTTCAGCTGATCCTAATGGTGCTTGGAAGGCATGCAGGAGCAACCCTGGCAACTGTTCACCGTCTCAGATTAATTTCTTTCAAGGTTAATATTAAAAGACCAAACAATCAGTTTCTGATTTGGTTCAGTTATTTTGAGTCGGTTATTTCTGTTAATTCGGTTAAATCGGTTGTCGGTTCACTTTTTGCAAACCCTCTTCTCATTATCAACTACATTGTCGTGGATTGACTAATATACATCTAGAATAATAAAATCCCTGTAGGTATTCTCATATTGTTAAACACTAATCTATAGGTTCATGGGTTCAAATCACCTAATATTTCCAAATAATTAAATATATATTGTAAAATTTGCAAACAAGTCTAATAATATAATTTCTTAACAGTATCCATGCTGTGTTTCTTATGAGCAGATTTCAGAAACCAGATGTTAGATGCACTTAAAAGCTTCTCTACATCCACACAAAACGGATTATTCGTAAATTCTTGTTTCGCACATTGCCAAACAGAGAGGCAGGACACATGGTTTGCAGATGATTCTCCAGTTATTAACAACAAGGTACGTCTTTGTCCTAAATAATATTCAGTAATCAGAAATACATAATCTGGTTTATTAATAAAATTGGTTGTAGAAAATACGGTTTTGATGTGCTTTTGCTAAAGGTTTAGTTCACCAAAATGTATCCAACTTGTCACGTTTTGCTATTGTGTGTATACGACTTTAAAATTTTCTCTTGTGTATATCAAACTTTTGATTTGTCGCTATTGTGTGTATCAAACTTTTATTGTATGTATACTAAACTTATACATTTTTTCCTTTTTTATGTAATTAAAATACATACAGTAGCAACAAGTTAAAAGTTTGATACACGCAATAGAAACTTTTAAAGTGCGAAACACACAATAGCAAAACTTGTTAAGTTGGATGCACTTTTGTGAACTAAACCCTATTAAGAAATGGTTATGTATAATCACATAATCAAGAAAGAACATTGTATAGTTTCACGAACCAGCTGTAATAAAAAAGAATGACGCTTATACACTAATAATATATATAAACACAATTCGACAGGCTATAACTTTTACGGTTATAAGTTATACATAATATACAGTAATGTTTATTTTTATTTTTTTACTAATATTTTTTTGTGAATATGATGCAGCCGATTGCATTGGCTGTGGGAGACTGGTATTTTGATCGATCGAGTGTCAAAGAAACCGATTGCCCATATCCATGCGACAAAAGTTGTCACAATCTGCTATTTAGATCATAAGGTTATTGATTATTTTCATTTATTATTTGAATGGAAGGCAGCCTCAGACATGAATAAACTGCATTTCCCACTTTCTAAAAAAAGAAAGGGGGATTATTATGCAGATAATTGTGTGTTGTAACAGTAATTAAAAGCATATCAGTGATTATGGTATTGTTTGTCATTTCTATCTTTCTGTAACGCAAAGTATGTGTTATGAGTACCCGTGATGGTTGTCTAGCGGTTGAAAAACATGAAATCTATATTGAAGATCTAACGATCAAACCCTAACGCATGATATTTTGCTCTGGGTTAGGTACTTTGTTGCCTCTAAGTTAGTTGTGTGGGTCAGTGATTGAACATGGATTACAAAGTGTTATGAGTTGTAGTTATAAAATAATTAAAGCAATAGGGACTTATAGGCGTTTGGGATTCTAGTTTTTATAATCCTTAGCTTTGTTCGGGTGTTAAAATCTTGAGGGGATTATTAAAAACATAAGCCCTCATAAGTCCTAAAAATAAAAACCTTTTCAAGTAGCTTATGGCTTGGGCTTGGGATTATTAATTAATCAGCTCCAGCCAGTCTCTTTCGCCAAACACACCCTATGGATACAAAATTAGATCACATTCTTTGTAGACTCTTTTCTAATGGCATTTCTGTGCTGTTTTTTTTCTCTTGTTTTTTAAACTTTATTGTAGTAACATAAAGTTAATCATATACCATAAATTTCAAAATAATTTGCTCTAACTACACCTAAGTTCATCACGAGACTTGAACCTTTTATTTTATATAGACTTTGGGTAGTTTCATTTAAGTTTTTCATCATCTTCCCTTCTGTTTAGTCTTTTTTCTTTCAAATTTTCATGAATTGTTTTAATCAAACATAATGTTCCAATTTGGTCAATGAATCATGTATCTTCTCAGTTTTGTAGAGTTTGAAGTTTATCTTTGAATTATCATTTTCTGAACAAGATTTTGCCACATGTATGTTTCAATGTGTGTGTGTTTAATAGTCTTAAACTAATCAAGATTTTAAATTCATGGTTCTTATGGACTGACCCAAATTGGTATGTGGATAAATGAAACTTGATCATTATTTTAAATTCTCTATTACACCTTCTACAAGTGTTTTTGATGGATTTAGATTTAAAATTATGGGCATGCCAATTTAAGAGACCCTTTATTCATCATTTGCATTTTAGTTGTGTTGGTTCTAGATAGTCAATCAACAAGCTGAAATGTACTACTGTGGCGTAGCCTAGTGGTATAGGGGTTTTACCCCATAGCTCAGGTTTTGGGTTCGAGTCTGGGCAGTGGGGTTTTTCTATAAAATGGTGAAGGGTATTACTCCCTCATGGTGCGTGGCTTGGGACTCGTATACTGCCCTATATGGATATTACTGCGGACCCAGCTCACTAAATACGTTGTTTAAAAAAACAAGCTAAAATGTGAAGAAGTGGGGGTATAATTAAAAATACTATGAACAAAAATCAATCAAAGTATAAACTATGTCGAATGCTAATTTTGATTAAGATTAAATTTTGATTCAAACACTAATTGCAATTTACTTGTTCTCACAAATTAATTGTTAGACCTTATTTACTTGTTCAACTTAATGAAGTCTCAAAATAGGAACTCTAGACATGCTAGATTGCTAGACACACCAAATAGTTTTGACTAACAACATAACCTCTAAGCACATTTTGAGGTTAGCTTAAATAAATATTCCTACGGATAACTACTAAAACTAGAACTTATCCTAATCTAATAACAAACTGACTTATCTATTCTTTTGAATGAAGAGATAGCATGGATAACTTGAATATTCCAATCTTCTTATCTAATTGTAGGCTTAGAGAGTTTTAATCCTTGAAACAACTTGAAATAGATTCAAATTCTTCCGGCTAACTTCTTCTCTAGAGCTGGGATACTCAGCTTAAAAACCTTAAAGCTGACTTGTACTTACAATGTAGAAACCTTCTTAAGAAGTCATTGAGTTATACACATAAAACTATATATTTGTTATGGTGGATTGCCATAGGGCGGCGGCAGTGGTCGGTTTGGGTTATGGTGGAGAAGAAGTCGGAGTTTTGCTCGTATTAGGTGGCAAGTTGTTTGATGATGATATTGATTTGGGTTTGGAAATCTTTATGACTAAGGACGATCTTTTCGGTGAGCTTGTTAATGTAGTCGACCATGGTAGCCATGGTCTCTTAAAGGGGTGGTAGTTTTTGAAAGGAAGCATGGAGAAGACGAGGATGAAAGCACCAAATGATAGAAGCTGGTTCAAGTTGGCTAGGCTCCAAGAATTAGAGAGGGAAGATTAGAAGTTTGCAACCAAAATTTCTGATTAATTTTTCCAAATGCAATATATGAGATGTTAATACTTTCATTGGTCAGTATGACTGTCAGATGGTTGTTGACATGATGACGCAGAAAAAGAAGGTTCTCCCTGATTTTTCATTTGATTACTTCACTGGATCTGATGGTAGATTAGGTGGGCTTTTTTGGGCTGATGAACATGCAAAAAGGAATTATTTTGCTTTTGGTGATGTTCTTTCATTTGATGCAACATACCATTCAAACAAGCAATGTACTTAGCCATCTAAATGTATGTTACCATACATTCTTCCTTTAATTTTATTTACTTATTAACAATTATGCTCTCTTATTTAGGTATTGCATGGTTTTTATTCGATTTACTAAAATTGACAATCACCGAAAGTGTGTTACATTTGGTAGTGTAATGTTAAGCAAGGAAGATGTTTTCTCTTATACATGGCTGCTAGAAGCATTTGTAAAGGCATATCCAACTGAACCCAAGCTTGTTCTAAGTGACCAAGATCCATCGATGAAAATTGCAATTGAAAAAGTCTTTTCTACTGCAAGACATAGATTATGCATGTGGCACATTATGGAGAAAGTGTCATCTAAGGTTATTTCACAAGTTTCACACTACTTGCTACTTGATTGTATTGTTTATTGCATCTGTTTATAACGTATGCCCAAAATACTTTTACCGCATCTATTTCAATTGCATGTTAACGCATCTATTAACAAACAGTTGGTATCTGTTCAAATTTCTTGATTGCATCTTATACACTAATGTTATATATGTTATATAGTTTTACTTCATTTATTAACCTGCTGCTATATATTTATTCATACTAGGTTGGTGTTTCAACTTGCAATAAGGGTTTTAAGAGAAGATAAGCAGAATAGTTTGGACAGATAAGTTAGACACATCAGAGTTTGACAGGAGATGGGCCCAAGTAATAAATGAATTTGATTTGAATGGAAACAAATGGTTAACTGATATGTTTAGTCTTAGATACTATTGGATACCATCTTATTTTAGAGATTGAAATATGTCGGGCTTAATGAGAACTTCTTCTCGTTCAGAAAGCGAAAATCATATGTTTTCTCAACTAATAAGTTCTAAATCTACACTTGTGGAGTTTTTTTCACAGTTTGATACAGCTATGCAAGTTCAACGGTTTGAGTAGTCAAGGAATGATCATGTCACAGCTTATACTACTCCTCAAACATGGTCTGTTTATGGATTTGAGAAAGAGGCTGTTATGATTTATACAAGGCGCGTTTTTTGGGCATTAAGAAGGAGATAAATCATGCTATTAATTCTTGCATGTCGCTGGTTGTGAAAGAAGAAAATGGATACAAGATGTTTGTGATCATTGATAATAGTGTTTCTTCTACAAATATTGATGAAACCATTGACAGAGTTGCTGACCCGGAGTACTTTGATGAGTTATTTCCAAATGAAAGTCAGGTAATTCATATTCTTTCAAAATGATGCATTTTTTAATAAATGCATGATGATATCATCCATTTGAATTTTTTTTATTTCAGGTGTTCTTTAAACATGAGAGTGAGGAATTTTGTTGTTCATGCAAACGTTACGAGCGATTTGGTACCCTTTGTCGTCATATTGACTATGTTTTAAGGATATACAAATTTAATCATTTTCCCAAGAAATACATCTGTAAACGTTGGACTAGGGATGTCATTCCTCCAAGCTCATATCATACCGCTTTACGTTTTGGGCAAGATTTGGGTCAAATGGGTGAGCTGATGAGACAGATTATTATAAAGTAGATGTTGCAGTTAGACGGTTAATGGTTAACAAAGACAAGATGCAGGAATATCTTGATACATAAAGGTTGTTGTTTGATACAGTAGATGCAAATATGGGTTCTGCACCTACAATGGGCAACAAAGAATTCATTCAAGCTTTTTTAGGTATATCACAACCAAAGGATGTTACCGTTCAAAATCCTCAAGGTATTCGTAACAAGGGATCTGGCACGCGCAAGCGAATAAAATCATCTAAAGAGCAATGTATGAATAAAGCAAAGAAAACTAAAAGAAACTGTTCATATTGTGGTAAATACGAGGAGCACGACATTAGGACATGCAAAGAGAGACTAGAAAAAGAAGACAAATTACCTCAATGACTTTTTCATTTTGTATTTTGATTGATAGCAGCTTCTTTTTTAGGTGAGGATTGTAATCAATTTCTTTAGCAGCACTTATACTCTTACAATAATACATTCTTCAACTATAGTCTTACAATAATTCATTTTTCATTTATGTTTTGTCGAACGTTATATTCATTAAAAATCATAACCTTTTTAGATCCATATTAACGAACATCCTATAAAAAATAATACAAAGGTTATTTGGTATTTTCTTTTGACATTTGCAAAGGAAAACATATACGTACACAATACATTAATTAGACGCATTAATATCAATAGATGCAATAACAATGCAATCAGATGCAGTACACTTATAGCAACAGATAGATGATGTAAATTTTAGGATCGAATACTAGTAGTAGTTGCAAATAAATATCTTCAAAATTGTTATGGGATAATTACACTGCATCTTTGATATATACAATGAAACTAGTTAGATACGATAAATATAAATGATGTAAGAATGCAATACTTATAGCAACAGATAGATGATGTTAATTTTAGGATCGAATACACCTTCAACCAAAATACAAAAGCATTTGAAACCAAAATAGGAATTCATGTTCCAAAAGTATTACATCTTACTAATCCATCTTTTTCTAATTGCATATTGCTACCTAACAAGTTCTACACATTTTTCAGATTTTGAATCCTTCCCAAAATTCTTTCCAAGGCATCATGTGAAATATCAACTTGTTCAGATCTATCAAGTTTATGGTACAGATCAACTTCAGTAGTCACATACGATTTGAACTCATTGATTTCTGCCAGTAGAATCTTTGTTGCATATTTTTCTCTAAGGCTTACAAGCTGATCTTCTTGTCCATTTTTTTCAAAGTTGAAATCATAATTCCAATCTTTTCCAGTTTTTCCTTTAAATGTCTCCATGTGTCTCATGAGGAATATCCCACAGTCAACATTGTTATTTCTTGGTTGCCACTTCATCATTACTTTAGTAGGCTTGATAATACCCAATGTACATTCCTTCACTATTCTTTCATCATCCAGAAATCTTTTGATATACTTTATCTGTTCACATAAAATTCTAAGTTTATTAGTAATTGATCATGAAGTTGAAATTACATGTTTTGATGCAACATTATAAATAACTACTACCTATATGTAACAAAATGTCAAATAATTGACACAAGAACATCATTATCTATTTGCTTACCAGTTTATTTGTTGCATTCTTGTATCTTCCAAGTCATCATTCCCATAATCCACATTGTCTATGACATATAGATTTACACTGTTGAGATCTACGCAAAAGAGATAAAAGTGCATCCCGTCTAAGACCGGGAAGAAGACCTAAGTAACAACAACACAATTTAATATTACTGTTTACACATTAAAGGTAAAAAATGTGTAAATGCAGTTTTATCAATTAACGAGATATATACCAAGCTTGCATCTCTTAATGTTATAGTGGTCGTTTGCAAGCTTTGTTTGAGATTTTTTACAAAAAAATCACATCCTTCTTGGTTTTTCCCCAGACAGAAAAGTTTCAAAAGTTAAGTATCTTTTGTAGATGCACCATAAAACTTACAATTTAAATTCATTAAATAAGGAAGTAGTACGTACCAGTATTGTTGAATAACAAAATACTCTCTTGAGTGATGCTACACTTGTATATCTTTCTTCATGATTCAACAAAACAACCCAAGCATCAATTACTCTTACATGTATATGGCATTCTAGTATTAGGCTCTCAGCTAAAGCTCTTTTTAATTTAATTTCAGGGCACACCTCAAAAAAACAGTGTTACTGAAAGAAGAGAACATTAAATTAATGGTTGTCAATACCGGAAATATGTAACTAAAAATTAAAGAACTATTATTTTAAGGTAAACGATCTCACTTTATTGCTCCTGCTCCAGAAAATAACGATGAAGCCAGTTTTCATTCTGCTTTCGTCACTGATCTTTTCATGTTGATAGCTTTGTTGATGTAAGGTGATTTAAGTGCAGCTGATGGTTTCATTATCCTCTTACCTTTTGTGGCAAAATCTTCTGTTTTACCGGTTGTATCTACAACATGGGCTTCCTTTTCAAAATGGGCTTCCTTTTCAGATGCACTAACAACTTCAACGGTCTTTGACTTAATCTTCACCGAATCACCCATTTCTGTAGAACTTTTTTTAGAAACAAAATTTTTTAAAAGAGATGCTTCTTCTGCCAGTAAATACTCCCAACCTTGTGAGCTAAAAAAAACTTGTGTGTGTGAAGGTGTTGAGGTATCTGTTGCAACTTGTTTATCTCTAACTAGTGTATTATCACCTACAATATGCTCATGCACCTCACTTATTTGCTCTTGCAACTGAGTTGTTTGCTTTTCAAATTGATCACATGCATTGTTCCCCAAATTTTCTTTTAACTCTTCCTTCTCTTCAATTAAAAATTCTTTCTTCAAAGACTCTTTTACTTCCAACATTACATTTCTCAATATCTTACTTACCGGATACTTGTCAACTGTGATTTTCATCAGATGTTTTAACTCAACAAATCCTTTCAAAAGCTGGATTCCACTTTCTTTTATTTGAGTTGCATATTCCTGGTCCAAAGATAACATAAATTTAAAGAAATGATTTTAACAAATTTCAATGCATCTAATAGATGCAGTAAAAAGATTGTATGCAGTAAACATATATAAAGAAAATCAGTGAAAGTTATTAACAAATCTCCAAATATTAATTAATTTAAAGTCATATAAATACTAGTAGTAGCGAATAAATATCTTGAAAATCGTTATGTGATCATTACACCGCATCTTTGATATATACAATGAAACTAGTTAGATGCGATAAATATAAATAATGTAATAATGTACAAAAAATTTAGAATTTATAAATTTTTACTTGCCTTTTCAGTGAACTCATTTTGAGTCACGTTTTGTTCCATCTCCAAAGCATCATGTACTGCCAAGTCTTCATGCAATTCAGTCATTCTATCAGGTTGCACATCATCTATTTGATCATCATTATTTCCAGGATCACTCATGCCATTCTTCTCATCTCCAACATCACTTTCCTCATCACCAATATTACCATCATCTTTTTCATTATTGCCTTCATCTTTAAATTTAAGATTTTCATATTCTATACAATATATTCAAATATAAATTCATAGCAATCTATGTTTTTTCATTATAGATGCAACAAAGTATATTATACGGTATTAGTTTAATACATACATCAATCGCTATTGAAATTTATATTCTACTATCAAAACTTCTCAAAACAAGTTAAACATATTTTCTACCTTTTACTGTATTATAAATATGAAAGGTATTCAAAGCTGCATTGGTTTTCATATAACTATATAAATTAATTTAGATACACAACATGACATTACCTGCAACATTCTTTTTTAAAGTAACATGGGTCTTTCGTCCTTTCTTTTTGCTGACTTTTTATGAATGTTTCTCACCTTTCTGCATCAGCTTCATCTTATCAAACCCTCCCATAGAAATCATTTTCTTTTCCCAATCTCTAAGTTTATCAGTAGTCCAGTAATCAATTGCTGGTATTACTTTCTCCTCGTCTTTGTCCATGCATCTCAACATGTCAACAAACCACACCTACAAGTTTATGCAATCATTAGTGAAGGAATAAGAAAACCATGTTCATTCAAATTAATAAAAATAAATTGATTATGTATTTAACTTACCACTAGAAAGAGCAAAGGACCCGTGTACCAACATTTGGAATCACTTCTTCTCCGGTTATCTTTACTTCTACGTAGACAGTCAAAAACATATCCACACCAGTCCATATTCTTTATATCATTGACACTTTTTATACTTTGACGGAACCTTTGATTCACCGTACCACAAGTTATGCCTTCTCCCACTAAAGACATTATGAGAACAATGATGTTTAATTTGAACACATCTCCTCTAGTTTTATCCTTACTTATCATATATATGACACTTGTAATGTATATACTTTGAGTTCCTTTTGTAGGTACAGGATACTGCTTCCTCCAGTCTAATATTACATTATTCTCTCCAACTCCAGCCCTTTCAACTGAACTAACACTTATGTTACCCATTGGGAATCCCAATATTCGACCAATATCTTCTTTTGTTATTTTAATTTTCTTTTTCCCAAAGCGCGTCTCACATGCTGATGCATCGAAGTTATCAACAATCCAATATGCTAATTTACTCGTTATTGCATCAACCTTACAACTCACCATTGAACCAAACCCCATCAACTTTACTACTTTTTTAGATTTCTCATCCATTGTTAAAAACAATGTAACCATCTTTGATGGAGATTGTCTTGACATTATTCCTTCAAAAGTAGTTTTCTTATTCTCTGTTTTATCTTTATGATTCATTTCCTGTTTTTTTCTCTTTGAATCATTTTCTTCTTTCTTCTTTTCAACCAACACAACAGATTCAATTCTTTTTTTTCCTTTTTCTTTGAGTTATGATTTCTTTTTGTATTTTTAGAGGCAGATTCACAAAATCATCATATGTGTTTACATATGCAAAACTTGTTAAAAACTTGATGAGATGAAGTGAAAACATTTCATTGACAAATTACATGCAGTAATCAAAACTTGATAAAATGCAGCAAAACCCTCGCAAACAAAGCATATGCAATAACAAAATTTTTGTCAAATGCAGTGAATCAATTAGATAAGATAGAGCATACAATAAAACCATTTCATATACAAATTAGATGCAAATTTAAATTAGATATTGTGGACACAAGAGGGAGAACTATATTTAGATGCAGTAAAACATAATTAAAAAGAAAATATTACCTCCACTGACTTCATTTCCAACATTTACATTTTCAGCAACTGGTTCTGGTTCTTCTTCATTAATATCATTTTCATTTTCACCATCCAGTTGCAATCCTTCATTGATCTCATTTTCAGAATTTATATTATTAGCAACCGGATCTGGTTCATCAATTTTTATAGGTCAATCAACTCTAGGATCCTACCTTTTGCTTTTGGTTTTATATATCCCTTCAGCTAGCCTCATGCTCTTCCTTGGACCATCTAATTAATCATTAGATGCAGTTAAAATTAGAAAAGACAGCGAATCAAATCAACTACAACTAGTCTAATTGGTTTTATATATACACTTTTGCTTTTGATATCATAATTTGCTTTTGTTTTGTTTAAATTGAGAACTACAAGTATTCATGGCAATATGTTAGTCACAAAAGCATAAACCTAAATAGAATATGTTTATAGTACTGTAGTGTTGATGAATTAATCACAAAACATAAGGAATCATATGTAGTAATCATACAAATATGTTCTCATTTGAATATTAGTAGGTTGCTGCCAATAACTATGGCACAAATATTTTCTCATTGAAAATTTAGGAAGCTTTTACCAATGTTTCTACAAATTAGCTTTCCTTGTGTTTTGGGATCTAAGCTAACTTGAATCTACTCATGAGTCTTCATCAGATACACCATATAGTCATGATTAGTTGATACAATAGCATAATTATCAATTTTTAAAGAAACTCAAAGATGCAATAAATTAGTAAAGACACTGAATCAAATCAACGGTAACTAAACTCGAAAAAAAAGAGTAAGTGTCAAATCCATAAAATGAGATCAAATCCGAATAATCAGTTGTTTTCTAAGATAAAAAACGTTGAAATATAAATAATGAGATTCGGTAATCTCACACATATGCAGTAATTGTTTTCCTCTGAAACACATATGTGGTAATCACAATTGGAATGTATGAAATATGATGATAGAACTTACGAAATTGCTCCATTTGTTAGATTTTGGTTCAGAAATCTCTTCAAATTTGATGCAGTAATCAAACTTGCCATAAGCATCTCTTAATCGAACTTTGATGCAGTAATCGAACTTGCCCTAAGCCCTAAATTGAATGCAGCAATTGAACGGATTGTTGCTTAGTGACTAATGTGAGGTTAAAGGGAAGGCCGTCGGTGTCAAAATTTGATTAGAAGGTTTGCTATTTCAAACTTTCACGAGTGAAGTTTGAAGGTAAGAGATGATGGGGAGAGGTCAATCGGGAGTGTAGACGTTGAGATTGTGAGGGATGGCGGTGGCTAGATGGTGAGGGATGACGGTGGCTAAATGGTGAGGGATGGCGGTGAGGGATGGTGGTGAGAGTCAAAACCTTCGATTAGGAGTAACGGTGTTGAGGTGAGGAATGGTATCGGGAGTTTGGTTTGGGGATACTAGAAGGGAATGGTGTCTGGAGTGAGGTTTGGAGAGATGACCTTTTTTTTGTAATTAGATGCATCTGAACCGTAGAATGTTTTTTAAATCCGACGGTTGAGAAGTGTTCCTATTGTTCTCATTTTCTTAAGGGTTTTCAAAGGATCTTTACCATATATATATATATGTATATATATATATAGATAAAACACTGAATCTTCTCAATTAATTACAATTAACACATACAAACACACCTATTTATACTACTAATGAAGGGTGGTTATTAGCAGTTGGTTGCCGCCAACTACTCTTAGTTTTTCCCTCCAGAATTAATTGCCATCAATTAAAAATATATCCCAAGTACAATTATTAAATTACTAACATAAGTATAAATATTAACAGGTCCTTTAATCAAATAATAAACACTATAACTAAGTTTTGTATTCGATTATATGCATTATTTCCAACATTCATCAGAGACACACCAACGATCGATTGTCTCCTAATCGTGCTCCACAATGGTACTATAAAGCCTCGATTCCTTTTGGTTACATTTCCATTCACCTTTTTCCATAGCATGTAAGTTTTCTTGAGATCAAATAAAAGTTCTATGTGGATGTTATTGAATCATTCTTATATTCATCTTCGATTTTTCGGTTCATGTTATCATCTTTCCACACTCAAAAATTTCGATTTTGATTGAGGTTTTGGTCTATGATATCAGTTGGGGTAAAAACTTTCAAGTGGCTAAGAGTTCGATCTAGAATTTTGATTTGTTGTTATGATCTCATGGTGTGTTTATGTTTGCCCTATTTTTCTTATGATCATATATAGGAAAGTATGCTTTAATGAAAAGAAGGATTAACATATCTGGATCCATATTTTACCCATTAAGCACTCGTGAGTTACAACTCGTCATTCGTTTGATTTACAAAATATTTGAACAAGTTGCTATTGGTTTGCTTCATTTCTTGATATAATAAATCTTCAACTTGGGTTGGCCTAATGCTGTGTTCCCGAGTTTTAGATATGAAAGAAAAGAATAGAAAAGAAAATTAAGGTGAGAAAAGAAAAGAAGATACATGATAATTGTTTTAGTTTTCGCGTTCCCAAGTTTGAAAGAAAAGAAAATAAGAGAAAGGGTATTGTTTTTATTTTGTGTTCCCGAGTTGGAGAGAATGGGAAAAAAACGAGGTATATCACAATAATACCCTTATTTTCTAAAATTATTAGTCATTAAGAGTAATTTAGTCACTAATGAAAAATCATAAATTTTTCCTTTTCTTTCCATCCAAATCTTCCCACTTTTGAAAGGAAAATTTAGAAGGAAAAGTTAATGAAATTTTCCTTTCAAACCATTTCTCTTCTCTCCTTAAAAAAGCTCCAAAACACATTTTTTTAGTTCTTTCTTCCTTCTTTCCAAATCATTTCAAGATGAGGTACAAAATGTTTAACAGAGTATCAAAGCACAGAAAGAGCTGACAAGGTGGATGTATCATGTTATTTCATATATTTTTCTTGCATTAGTTTTGTTATTTGTCAAATTCTAAAATTATTTATGCATCTTTGTAGCATACAATGTAGCCCTTGAAAAAATGGTTTTGAAATTCAGCTTGTATCGTTTATGATTTTCTATCTTTAACTATTGCTTTGCTTATTGAATTATTTATAAAGAGTTTAGAGTTGAATAGTCAGATTGTATTATTTTTCCTCTAGTAAGTGTTGTCCTTTATCATTTGATTCACAATAAAAAACAAGAACTTGCTGAAAAATACTCGTATATATCACCATAGAATCTGTTTACATGATATGTGTATTTATTACTAATGGTGATAACTGGCGGTTATCGGTGGCGGCCTACGGTGGCCTTCTAACTCCACCTCTACTGTGTGTCATACACACTTATACTAAGGTATTACATAATACAAATAATAATAAAGCACCGAGCGGGATTAGGTCCACATTCTCCCCTTAATCTTGATCGTTGCTTTGTTCTAGATCTTGAACTCCAAGCATCTGCCTCATGGTGACAAATTTTAGTCTTGGTAGTGCTTTATTGAATATATCTGCCCTTTGTACCGATGTGTTCCACATTGATGTGTCCATTCTCTACACATTTATGAATGAAATGATAACGAATGTCGATATACTTACTTCTTCCATGAAACACGGGGTTCTTGATTAGTGCTATTGCTGAAATATTATCAACCTTCAGCGTTATCCTTTCCTTTTTCCAGCTTGTTAATTCACTAAGTAGCCCCTTTAACCATAGAGCCTGACATGCTGCTCCAGTAGTTGTCATGAATTCTAATTCACATGATGAGAGTGCTACTATTGGTTGCTTCTGAGTTCACTAGGTAGTAGGTGATTCTCCAAAATAAAATACTATTCCATTAGTACCTTCTCTTTTGTATATAATATCATGCTTCTTGGTTTCTTTAATGTATCAGATTACTTGTTTTATTGCCTTTAGATGATGATCCTTTGGTTCTTGCATGAATCTGCTGAGTAATCTGACCGAGTAACTTAGATCTGGTCTAGTGTGCAGCAAATACCTGTGACATCCGATTAAGCTTTTGTAATAAGTTGCATCCACTGGATTTCCATCTTCTGTTTTGACCAACTTTGTTCCTGGGTCCATAGGTATCTTTGTGTCATTACTATCCATCATACATACATCTTTCAAGAACTTGTTAATGTAACCTGTTTGCTTGATTGTAATCTCACCTTTTGTCCAAGTAACTTCTATCCCGAGGTAATAAGCCAGCAATCCTAGATTGCTCATTTCAAATTTGTCTTCCATCTAGATTTTGAACAAGTCTATTTCCCTCCTTAGAGTGCCTGTGACTATCAAGTCATCCACATAAACTCCAACTATTAGTGTGGAAGTCTTACTTCTCTTTGTGTAAACCGCTTGTCTGAGATTACATTTCTTAAAGTCTAATGACTTCAAAGTTTGATCAAGTTTTATATCCCAAGCTTACGGAGCTTGCCTTACGCCATATAATGCTTTTGTGAGCTTGTAAACTTTCCTTGTACTTCTTCGTTGTACAAAACGTTCAGGTTGTGCAACGTAGACTTCTTCATTTAATTCTTCATGTAAAAATGTTGATTTGACATCCAAATGATGTACTTGTCATCCATGGTATGCATTTAGTGCCAAGATTAAACGAACTGTCTCAATATGTGCAACTGGTGCAAATGCTTCGTCAAAGTCAATTCCTTGTTCCTACACATATCCTTTTGCTACTAGTCTTTCTTTGTACTTGATGATTTCTTTGCATCCTTCTTAGTCTTAAAAAACCCACTTGATTCCTATTGCCTTATGATTTGTAGGCAGAGTAGTAAGGGTCCATGTGTTATTCCTGTTAATCAAATCCAATTCAGCTTGCATGGCCTCAAACCATTTCTTATCTGATGATGCTTCCCTATAGTTACGTAGTTCCTCTTCCGTAATTAGCAGGCTTTCATTTTCAACTACATGTGCATTTGCGTATACTGCATTTAAGTCTTTGAAACCTTGTACTGGTGTATCATCATAGTTATCTAAATTCCTTACTGGACTAACAGTTGCTTGTCCCTCATCCGAGTATGGATTGTAAGTATATGTCTGTGGGGGTAACCAAAGAGTTTGGAGCAATGATTTGTTCCTGTTCTTGATATGCATCTTCATTGCTTTCTGAGTTGATTGATGTAGTATTTCCATCATCTATTCCTCTAACCACAAAATGTCCATTCTAAGTCTTATGTACTTGTTTCCTCACTATTGTTATCCCATTTCCATGGTTTGGTTTCCATAAACTTAAAATCCTTGCTTACACATTTTCTACCCTTCTTTGGATCATATAATTTGTATGCTTTTTATCCTTTCTCTACACCTAAGTAAATCATGGGAACACTTCTATCATCAAGATTTTGCAAATGAGGTATTGTTACCTTGGCATAAGCTGTGCACCCAAATATCCTTAGATTTTCCAGATTTGGTTTTCTGTTGTAGAGTGCCTCATATGGAGTCTTATCCACCAGGGCTCTTTTTGGTACCCTGTTTAGTATGTATACGGCGTGTCTAACTGCTTCCGCCCAGAACTTCTGTGGCAACTTCATTTCTTTCATCGTACTTCTAGTAGTAGATAACACTGTTTTATTTCTTCTTTCGATAACTCTGTTTTGTTGTGGTGAGTAAGGTGCTGTCAACTGCCTTGCTATTCCGTTTTCCTTGCAGTACTTTGTGAATTCATTAGATGCGAATTCACCTCCTCTGTTTGTTCTCAGCATCCTTAATTTTGTCCTTATTTCCATTTCAATTTTCTGTTTGAATTCCTTGAAAGTATCAAATGCCTGATCTTTTGCAGTAAAAAAATAGGCCCACATGAAACGTATACAGTCATCCACTAACAAGAAAATGTATTGCTTCCCGGAGTGTGTGACTTGGATTATAGGGCCACAAAGATCTCCATATACTAGATCCAGGGGTTTCTCTGATCTAAACTTAGCATGACTTGGGAATGGAGTCCTACTGTGTTTTCTTAATAAGCAGGCATCACAAATTTGTCCTTTGTGATTTATTCTTGGTATACCTTCCACTAGATTTTTTCTTTTCATGTTCTTCATGTCCTCAAAGTTTAGATGACCTAATCTAGCGTTCCACAACCATGCTTGATTATCTACATTTTCTAGGAGACATATGGGTGCTCCAATTTTCAATTTGACGCTGTAAAGTCTATTCTTTGATCTTTCAATCTTCATGAGCAACCTCTTATTCTTGCCATGTAAAGTTAGTTGTTTTCCTTCCATGACGACTTTACACCCAATCTCTATGATTTATCCCAAACTCAGTATGTTTCTCTTGAGGTTTGGTATGTAGCATACATCTGACATAACCTTCTATTTGCGATTCCTACATCTGAATAAAGTAGAACCTCTTCCTTTGATTTCTACATACGATCCATCTCCAAAATGAACACACCCTGTTATGTTTTCATCAATATCCTTGAAGTAAGTGTTTGTCTTCGTCATGTGGTTGCTTGCACCATTATCTAAATACCAGATGCTTTCATCTGTTGTAGCATATCTTCTGGGTTAAAATTGTCCTTCATTTAATAGTATTTCTTCGTGTTTAGATTTGTGTATTACCTTAACAATGATGGCTCTTCGTCTTCTTGGATAAGGTTTGATTGTTCCTGTCATGTCTGTAGTTGATTGCAGTCCTTTCTGTAATTTCCAAACTTCCTTCATTTTTGACATTGTATCTTGCTCATGTCCTTTATTTTCTCACTCCACTTTGTGTTTGTTCTTGCCTTGTGAGTAGAGCCTTCCTCTTTCGAGTCTTGTTTATTTTTGTTGCTATGCCATTTTCCTCGTGAAGAGTTAAATCTACCACGTCCGCGATTACCGAAATGTCTTCCTCTTCCAGAGTGTTCATTTTGTGAAAATAATAAATTTCCTGCCTTTCTCTATGCCCTCCTTTCTTGAGTTTAATTCTTTCCTCAAAGGCTTTTAACTTTCCAATGATCTTATCTAAAGTGATCTCATCTAGATCACAGTTTTGTTCTATGGATGCAACAATTTGGATGAATTGATCTGGCATGGAATCCAAAAGTTTTCGTACAAGTAATGGTTGATATCTCCTCTTCTAATGATCTCTCGGATGAGGTGATATTTCCTGAGTACGTGCCTTGTCCGTTGATAATCTCTTGGCTCATTAGTTTGCGCCACAACCCCTAAGTTATCATAGAATATATCGATCGGTCTAGAGATACTAGCAACAACTTTAAGATCCGAGATAAATTCCTCAGCCAGACAACTTTCTTTGCCACATCGTTTGATGCAATATACTCTGCCTCTATAGTGGAATCTTCTATTGTATCTTGTTTCTGACTTCTCGAAGATATAGCTCCTCCGTTTAGGGTAAAAACAAACCCTTACTGTGACCTAAAGTTGTCTTTGTCAGTTTGGAAACTCGCATCAGTATAACCAGTCACACTGAGCTCATCCACCGAACCTCCAAAGATCAAGAACATATCTTTAGTCCTTCTCAAATACTTGAGAATGTTCTTCGTAGCCTACTTATCGGATAAGAAACTGTCCTAGTACGTAACATGGCATACATGATTGATCCAATTGTCGAAGCATACGGAGTCAATTTCATTCTTGCCTGATCTTCACTAGATATGAGCACCAAGCCTTTAGTCAAAATTGTGCTAGATTGCATCAGGATAAACCCTTTCTTGGATTCATCAATCTTGAATCTCTTCAAGACTTTATCTATATATGTACTTTGACTAAGTCCGATAAACCGCTTAGATCTATTTCTATAGATCTTTATATCCAGTATATAAGCGGCTTCTCCCAAGTCTTTCATCCTGAAACATTTACCTAGCTAGGATTTAACTCCTTGCAGTACTGGTATATTATTTCCTATTAACAGAACGTCATCAACATACAAGACAAGGAAGGTTACCTGCTCCTACTAAACTTAGTGTAAACAAATGCCTTGAAGTAACTTTTGGCAAAGTCAAATTCTTTAATTCGTTCATCTAACTAGCTTTGCGTGAAACCTTTTGCTACCAAATTCTTAAGCATCATGACTGGTGAGAAGGTTTCATCATAGTCGACAACATGAGTTTGCATGAAACCTTTTACTACCAAACTAGCTTTGAAAGTATGCACTTCTCCATCCATGCTCGTCTTCTTCTTGAAGATCCACTTGCATCCAACAACTTTACTGTGTTGAGGCAAGTCTACTAACTCCCAAACTTGGTTTTCATACATGGATTTCATCTCTTTCTTTATGGCTTCGAGCCATCTTTCAGACTCTTTACCAGTAGTAGTGTCTTTATAGGAAGTGGGTTCTGAGAGATCCCATTCATCTTTCATACATGTGTTGTTTGAATCAGACTGAAGAATTTCATTAAGTACGGAGCATCAGCTGAGGATCAGCCCCTTTACTGAGTATCAGACGAAGGACATTAACTGAGGAGAGCCATGAATAAAAGACCAAGTGTAGAAGACCATCAGCTGAGGAATTACAACCATCAACTGAGCAACAACCTTGATCAGCTGAGCACCTATAATCATTAGCTGAAGATTTACTTTGATCAGCTGAGCAATGATATTGATCAGCTTAGACCATCTTACGTAATCTAAGTAAGTCTTACAAAAATACAAGTCTTTGTCTTACATAAGCTTATCTCTTTGGATGATCAGCTGAACATATTTGATCAACTGATCATCTAGATAGGTGAGCTTACATATTTTTCTAAGTATAAATGTTTGATCAGTTGAGCATCTCTATGATCAATTAAGTATCTGTTATCAATTGAGTCCTTGTAAATGATCAACTGATCATCTCCTTAGGCTGAGCAATCTTATTTTAAGAACTTAGCATATTTTGTTAGCCTAGCCGAGCAAAATGATATATCAGCTCACTGTTTTACTTTGTAATTTCTTGAGTCAAAGGCACAACATGTGTTGTTCTATTACGCCTTTAGATCTTTGTTTTTAAAGTTTAAATAAATTTTTGTATCAAGTATGAGACAAAAGGATCGATCTTATCCCTGGAAAAGGAGAAAGGTACTTTAGAAGATGAAGATCTCGAAGATTTGTTTCAACAACTAAGTATGGCTGGCAACTCTATACTTGGTAAAGTCAAATCTAAAAGAAGCATGACTGTTGTTTAAAGTACAACATGGAAAGAGAAAGTTAGTCTTACAAGGCAAAAGATATAGGATTTAATATTTTATATTGTGAGTGGGTTGTACTTTTTTTAGCAAAGTACATTTATTTTTATCAATCATTGATTAAAGTAACTTTACTTTTCACCCACTATCTTTACAATTAAAATATTATTTTCCTTTGCACTATTTGTCTTCTTCCTCTTTGGCAACCGGATACCACGACTTTTATATATACTTATGCATGGTGGACATGCAAAACACCTCTACACAACACTACCATCTCATTAGTTGAGATATACAGTTCTAGAGTTAGCAAGTGTGTAGACACAAACTTGTTCATATGTTGAACATTCTTAAACATTAGTTGTTTTAGAATTAGCTTGTATATATGTTAGACAAATTGTTGCTAGCTTTATTGTACTTAGAATTTCCGCTTCTAGTACATGTAATTCTTGATTTATAATCAATAAGAATTATATAAAAGTATAATCGTGTGTCTTTAATTTTTAAAAGCTAAAGTTTGTATTCAACCCCCCTTCTACAAACATTTGTTATTGCGTACTCAATGTAGGACTAACAAAAGGTATTATTCGATTTGGAAAACAAGGTAAGTTAGATCAAGTATATAGGTTAGAGTTACCTGCTGAACTGGAAGGTATTCATAACGTGTTTCATGTCTGTTATCTAATTAAAATGCTTAGCTGAGGAACCCAGTATTTAACATTGGAAGAACTTCGAGTTGATGACCACAAATAATTGATTGAGGAGCCGGTAGCTATACTTGGTCAGCAAACGAAGCAATTGAGAAAGAAGCGCGTCAAGCTAGTGAAAGTTTAGTGGAAAAACAAACATGGTTCAGATGTGACGTGGGAGACAGAAGAAGACATGAGAGCTCAATACCCCCAATTGTTCATTGCGGTGCCTGATTTTAGGACGGAATCTTCGTAAAAGGGGGAGAAGTGTAACGACCGGAATTTCCGACTCTTAATATTAATATTTTATGTGAAGAACTTTGTAAACGTTACTCGAATTTATTTTGATATTAATGAAGATTAATAAATGTGGAATGATGTTACTTATTTTATATTGAACAAATGAAACTTTAAGGATATTAAAAGAATATTTATCATGGATTTACGGAAGTAGAAGATTATATAACTAATAGAGATCATTAGATTTAAACTAAACACAAACTTACGTGGGTCAAGAATTATTGAGCGGTTGTTTTGGGGCCTCCCTACACTCTCGACGGCAGCAGAATTAGGGAAGAAGAAAGCTACGGTTTTGACTGAAAAATCCAAGTAAGTACTCTATGTCGATAGCTAAGTCTTCCTCGTTGATCTTGTGGTGTTTATGGGGGTTTAAGGACGTCGAACAGGGAAGGTTTGGGGTTCGACAGGTTTGAGTTAAAGGACAAAATTGATTGGGTTTTAGTAGTTAAATCTTTAAATTGACATTAGGGGTTTATCTGTTGATGATCTCCGAAAGCATTAGTGTTGGAATTTTGGCATTTGATTAAGATTTAGGAAGGATGAGTCAACTGCTTTTGTACTCTGTTTGTCGACGTCCACTATGGGTGGTGAATCCATGCAACCAAATGTGTAAATCTTTATTTTTATTTGAAAAATGCATTCCTTAGGATAGTATGGTTTAAGAATTTCAATTTTTAAGCATAAATTACAATCATTAAGTTCGGTTAAGAGTAATCTACGATTCTCTGTTTTGGTTGAAAAAGTCGAATGGTGAAGCTGGGAATAATGGCGATTCTTAGATCTGATGGAGTAATCAATTGGCGATTTCCTTTCCATGTTCAATCTGTGATTCGTGATAGTACAGCTATTTACTGATTCAGTTCTTGGTGAAATTTGTGATTCTGGTTGAGGTGGAACTCGGGAATGGCGAGATCGGAAAGGAACTGCAGATGGCGAGGCTTCATTCTGGGGGACGTGACCAACATTAGTTGGTGTGAAGGAATTTGTTTTTGGGTTGAGCTCAATCAAAATTTGCAATGCATAGTTGGCTGCAAATCTCAATCTTATTATTATGAACCAATTTAGTGATGTAATGTTGATTAAAGTAAACTTATTAATTAATTAATACTTGTAACAAATTGTGAGTAAGTATTATCCTAAGTTACGGATTGGTTCTATTAGTTGTGATTTGTGATGTTAGGCTTTTATAGTTTAGGGTGGTGATTCGCTATTTATTTTATCTTGTTTCCGGTCTTCGTTATTCGATAATTCATTAGGACTCTTTTCTGTTTAGGTTTCTCGGTTTATTGTTCAGTTTTTACTTTCAGGACTTCAGGGGAGTTCGATAGTTTTCTAATTTTCGAAGGGTTTTCATTAATTTAACTTGATTAATTATTTGATGACTACTTAATACATGATTTACATTACTTGGTATCATATGCATGTTTACATGATTTGATTAATAATTTATGGTTATAATATGCATGTTCGAACTTAGAGGGCGGGGTAGTTGCCTTACATGCTCTAATTATGATTATGGACCTAGTTGGAACCTAAACCTTCTAGGATAAAGTGCTAGCCAATATGAGTCACCGGGTTTTCTAGATAACTCGTGTGGTACATGGTACGCGGTACCTCGGTACTCGTGTGTTGGAGTGATGTGTGACCAACGGTTGAGGTCATATGTAGGGGTGTAATCGAGCCGAGACAGCTCGCGAACTACTCGAGACCGACTCAAAAAATAACCGAAATCGACTCGAGCTGAACCGAGTCGAGCTGGAGCTCGAGCTACTCGAGTAGGGTGTCGAGCCGAGTTCAAGCTTAGAAATACTCAGCTCGCCAGGCTCGCGAGCCTAATCGAGCTTGTACTAAATTACCATTTTACCCTTTTACATATACACCATTTACTTTTATACCCTTAGTAGCTAGTTGTTAATTGTTGTTCAAAAGTGTGAAATTTGAATTCCGGAATGTATTTTAACATTTGTTGCTACAAAATTTTGTTAATATAATTTTAGTCGAGTCGAGCCGAGTCGAGCTCGAGAGTGTTAATTACTTACTCGAGTCGAGCTCGAGCTTGAAAATTAAAGCTCGACTAAGCTCGAGTCGAGTTTCGAGCCTCGAGCTTTGGAACCGAGTCGAGCTCGAGCTTGGCACTGTGTCGGCTTGGCTCGGCTCGATTACACCCCTAGTCATATGCAGAACATCACGAGTGTGTGAGGAGGAGATGGACGGTTGGCCTCCGTTTGTACTTGCACACTAAACGGCCATGTGTTGTACTTTTACCGTGCACAGTCGGAGTAGCGAAAGCAGAGATATTCTCGGGATCAATGTTTCAGGTGGGAGTCGCGATCCATTTGGTGCAAGGGTTGGTCAAGCACGTGAGTAGTGAATTTGTGGGTTTCCTAGTGGATTTAGACTTTACAATAGGGATACCTTCTCGATATATGATATGATACATGAGATGATTACTACTAGGATTATGATGATTATGGTATGATTATATGATTGATATTTGACCCGGTAAGTGTTATATGATTTTCGTTATACGTTCGGGTCAAAGACATGATGGGTTGGGTGTAGTTAACTCACTCGATCTAAACTGCTGTTTTACGGTTTTTAGTATTCTAACTCCTATTGACTCACGAGGCGTAAGCTGACACTTGTTTCTTGAAATGTGTTTTGTACTCGCGCAGGTGTCTTAGGTGTTCGTGCTTGCGAGAGGGGTTACTTGAGTTGACTTCTAGTTCGTTAATTATTTAATTGATTTGATTGATTTAATTGGTTTATGTAACGGATTTGATCAAGACTTACGAGAGTGGCACTGTGGTTTAAACGGTTTGGTATTGATTATAGTTTTAATTTAAGACTTCCGTTGCTACTGATTAATTAATTATGAAGAATATTTGTAAGTTGAAATTTTAAAAATCACAGTGTTATACTCTCCAAGCTCATTTAACCTGTCATGGTCTTCCATAGGGTTGACTTATGTTGGTCCAAGAACCTTTAGATTCATATCATCGCTAATGCACATTAAGATCTTGTGCAAACTTGCGACAGTCATATCAAAATCTCCAATGATGTCCATTAACTTAGTCTGGTAATAGTCGGATAGAGAACCAAACATGAGCATAATTAGCTCATGTTGTTTTGATTTAGATCCAAGGGTGACATAGCAATCTAATAGTCGTCTCATATTAATGAGATGATTGTTAAGTGACTGTCCCTCTTTTATCTTCTGTGAAAGAATTTCCTTCATCAGCCGAAAACGTCCCGCACGTTTGAACTTACCCTCCAAAGACTAAACAACCGCGTAAGATGACTTCTACCAGAGATCATCCGTGAACTCGGATGAAGCTGAGAGAACGAGAATCAACATTACATCAAATTCATCATCCAAGCATCATACTCACTATCATGGGCATCTATGCGCGGTTGTCCTAGAGGTAAGGTCAAGATGATGTACAACTTTCCCTGTGCATCTAGAATATTTCTAAAATGCAACTTCCAATGAGCAAAGTTTGGTCTTGAAAGCTTCCAATTTCCAATGATGAGCTTAGAGACTATTAGGGTGAGAAAAACAGAATAACGGATAATAAAAACATCTACTGGAAAAGAAGATAAGCCGATTCTGTAAATAGATTATATATTCTAATCATTATTACCTTTTAAAAATAAGTTATTAGACTTGGATCCATATTTCATATTTTCAGATGCAAGGTTTGGGCACTTCCCACCAGCAGAATGCTATTTCTAGTACGTAAACACTATAACAATCTCATCCTAACTAAACACGACTCCTAGATCCGTGGGATATCGGCTACAAGAAACTGTGCATGCTTTAGTCCCTCTAGGGCATTTTGGGCCGGGACTCCCGATTATCACCAAAATAGATCGCACCTCCTAAGAAAATGTGAACTCTGGCCTGGACTTCCGATTATCGTAGAGTCTTTCACACCCTTTCCCGTAATGGTTTGAACCCGGATGCCTAAGGTTTGGTCACTTCCGACACCCGAGTACCGTTTAACAACAAAGGTGTACCACTAGATGAGTAGCACACTGATCTACGATTTTTCAAAAAAGGATTTAAAAACTTTTGCAAGTTTTTAATAAAAAACTCTTGCCAGTTTTTAATCAAAAACTCTGTTTAATAATAACTATTATTAAAATCTTGTTTTATTTCATCGTGAGAATCACAACCACACATATATCAATAATATGTAAAGAAATAGAACAACACATGCCATAGCCTTTCCCTTGTCCTAATGTTGGTTTCGTGAGCCCCACGGAAAAACACGATGGTCAAAAACTAAGTGGGAAAAAGACAACACATATGGCATGAACTTATGGTGCTCCCAGTAGATCCAGCATCCAAGCTTACTCCTTGCTACGGCTTCAATACTATTTTAATGACTAAAAAAACTAAAAGATAAAAATTACATAGAATAATCATAGGCCCGCAGACCCACTAATCTAAAATGTTTACAATTTAGAATAGAGGTTGTAAATGACACGCAGGCCTTCCCACACAAAAGATAATAATTGAAGGTAATAAGCACAATAAAGCAGTAAAAAAGCCAAAGGGTCTAGGGCACTGGCTATGACATCCCAAACAAGAACTAGCAACACAAATTGATTTCTATCAATGTGTAACTTGATGAAAACTTGATTTTAATAAACTATTAAAATCACTAGTCTTGACATATATTAATCTATATTTTATTATTTGCAATTAATAAATAATTAAAAAGAATTATATATATATATAGGTTGTACTTTGATAATAAATCAAAACCTAAATAATATTTTTTAGACCTGAAATGAGAATACAAACTCATATCCTAAAAAACATATCGACCACGAATACCCGAAGCACAACCGGGCCGAATATCATAACTGGGCCGAGAAAACACCCCGGGCCGGATGCTCTGGGCCTAGAACCGCCCCGGGCCGAGACTCGATGGGTTGGTTCCGCCCCGGGCCGAGCCCTACGAAATTAGGCTACCCAAAACACAACTAGGCAGGCCGTGCATGTGTAGGCCGGTGCCAGCAATGGGCTGCCGGTTGGCATTGTCTCAACAAGGCCGAGTGCCACTGACCATCCACCGCTACAGCCGTCCACCATCGACACCATTGTCGTTGATCAAGTTAAGTTTAATCGCATAAAACTAATAAATACTTAGAATTTAATTTAAAAAATTACATCATTAATAAAAATCAAACCTTTGATTTCTATGAACTTTGAATAATCAAAAAGTTTCCAACTTTGATAAAAATCAAACCCTTTTCACCACGAATAATAGAAACCTAAAACTGTCCCCTATTGAGATTAGAAGGGGGCTTTGATACCACTGAAGGGTTTTCATAGAGTACAAACATGCATATTGAAAATTATAAAAAAAACCCCAAGAGTGATCTCATCTAATCTGTAGGGATACAAAAACAAAGCAAGATAAAAGATTTAGCTTTCTTGAAGAAACCTCGAATCCAGAAAGCTAAAGATAAAACACTACTACTCCACCACCTCGAACAAGCTAGACCGCGACTAGGATTTACCAAACAACGAACTTGGTGTGTGTGTGTGATGTTCGGTTTTCGGCCGACGCAAACCTGGAGAGGAAGGAGGAGACAAGGGTTTTCTAAATTTCAATGTAACTTATGATTCAACTTGAGGTTAATAAGGTTTATATATCCTTTAAACCAGATCAAGCCCATAACTGTTTAATTAAAGTCTAACTATAATTAAACTTTGAAAAATTACAAAACATACCCCGTAGTAATTAATTAATAAATATTAATTAATATATCTATTAAATATTAAACTTAATATTTAATTAACCTTTAAAATAACAAATAACTATTTTTTATTTATTCATTCAATAATTAATTAACTGATTAATTATTTTCACATAATAACCAGGTAATACCCAATTGGTTCTAATTGGGTGTGTAGTAGTGTGAACCTTTAGTATCTATAGAATTGGATACGATGCTACGTGTTATTTATCTGTACACATAATCTACCAGAAAACTCATATCATTCATAACCCTTACTTATAGGGATTTTCAAACTTTGGGACATTACATCCGTTCCCTAGAAATCCATTAAGGAAGAGTGCTTACATGAATAATCTTGAAAGGATCAAAGGAATGTTAGACCCCAATCCTATCTCAAAGCTCAATCTTTACAAAAAGGATGGTGGTCCTTATCTCAAGCTCTGAAGGAAGAATGACTCATCCAGCTCAGAAACCGTGACCTATAAAATATTCCATCTTTATGGATTTATTGAGATGATAGAGATTATGTACAAGTCAAGTAACAAGAAGTTGAAAGGTTACTTCAAAAACCTTCAAGCTTGGATTGATCTTTCTATGAGTGAAAGCTTGTTCTCCAATGATGAATATCAACGACATGTACAACAAGTGGAACAACTGCATAGAAAAGGCTCAAAGCCATTTGATGGGTTTGAAAATCTTAATGCCAAAATACCAAAATGCCACTCAACATTTTACTGGAGCTTTAAAGATTTATTCCATTCCCCGAGGAAGGCATATGCTTCTTAGATAGAAGTGGTATTTGGAGATTCTTTAGATATTCTGAGATCAACACAACCAAACTTGAATTCCTCTTTCCACTAAGATGGACGATTGAATGCAGAACAAGAAACTCAGCCTTTGAGAAGTTGGTGCATGACCAAGCCTCTAAGCTACTGGATGAAACTACTAAGCCTGTCCCATATATCAAAGAAGAAAAGTGGTGGGAAGACTACGGAACAGACTAGTCTTTAGGATAGGATATGTATAATAGCTTATATAGCTTTTGTTTAGCTCTGATTCTCTTTGTAAATACTTTGCACTTTCTCAGTTGTTGTTTGTAATATAGCTTAATACTTTGATCATAGACTACTTGGCAATTGCAAGTATAGATGACTCTTAGAGATAGCTAACTTAGTGTAAAAACATAAAATATAAAAATTCTAAAACAGAAAAAGGATAGAAAGATACCACTAAAAACAGAACAATATGGTACCACAAACAAAAGATTCTCAAAAAACAGAAATAAAAGAAAACATCGGAAAAGAAACAAAAAACATAACAATGTTCAAAATTAAAAGGGCTACCAAAAACAAAAAGATAGGTGCCAAACTGAATTTATAAGTTTATCGTATCTCTAGAATTTGAAGTCAAACTAATTCTTGATTCTAAAAGGTTTTGTCACCATCAAATAAGAGGAGATTGTTGGGGAGATAATCAATTTAACCCAACAATCAAATCCATCTATTGAAATAAAAACAAATCCATCTATCAAATCCATCTATCCAAATAAAAAGGATTTGATGATAACAAAACCGAAATTTCAGTAAGACTAAGAAATCCATCTTAACATGTGTTATTAAGATTTTGACTTATAGTTTTCTAAGTATAAAAGTAACAACTGAGATAAGCTAAATACTTGATGGGTCAGCTAAAGCCTTCTTTATCAACTAAAGCCGCCATACTTTTCTATATATACACATGATGTTCCAGCTTACTACTCGTTGAACATACACCGGAATTTCACTTGAAAAACAAGCTCAAGCTTTTAAGCGAAGCAAGTTAATAGAGTTAGCATAGTGTAGAAACTTGTTCATGAGTTTAACCTCTTAAACATTAGTCGTCTTGGAAAAGCTTGTTTATGTGTTAAACAAGTTTATTGTCATCTTTTATTGTATTTGGAATTTCCGTTTCTATATACATATAATTTTTGATTTACATCAATAAAAATTATATTAAAGTATTTGTTTGTGCACTAAATTTAAAATAACTTAATTTTGTATTCAACTCCTCCTTTCTACAAACATTCGTTGTTGTGTACTCAATTTGAGACTAACAAAAGTTGATTTTATAAAATGAGTTGTGATAGATATTTTTTAAAAATTAAAATTATTTTCTGTTCTTATTCACATCACTAACGGTTGTGATAATCATTCAAGATAGAAAGAATACTTGTTAGATGATAAATAGATAACATGATACATCATCCGGTAATTCTCAAGAGTACTTGTTACATTAAATAATAAATTTAAATGTTTGATACTAACAATATCAAAAATTGATAACTTGAATATATTTCTAGGAAGTACCCCGTTTTTATAAAAGTAAACAAATTAATATCTAACTAAATGTATAATAACATACCTAGAAAAACTGGTAACGCTTGGAAGCTCTCTAACTTCCATCGTCATGAAAATAATATACGCAAAAATCAAAACCTCCATTTAAAGTTTTGTGAATATAGGAATTTACCTTATATTTTTAAACAAAAACTCATACATGTGCATACAAAATTAGTATGTTATTTATGAAAAAACATGTATAGAAATGAATTGAAAACATATTTCTATAATAACAACAAAATCCTCTAATTCATAATTAATTATACAAAAATGATATAAGCGTTATGTTACATATATTATATATATGAGCTAACTTATGTTTAAGCATATAAATTAACTCAAAAATTCAAATATTCACATAAAAAAGTGAAAATGAAAAATCAAAGAAGAGGTTGTAAATTGGTTTGGCTTTTGATCCTTCTAATAACTGAAACCATGCAACCACTGCAATTAATAATGAAGCAATTAATACCCGAGGAGAGAACCTTCGAAATCAAAGGCCAGTTCCTTCACCTTCTGCGCGAGATTTCTTTCACCGGAAAGGATAACGAGGATGCCAACCAGCATGTTGAGGCCGTTCTCGAGATTGCTGACTACTTCCACATCCCGGGAGTTAGTTGTGACGCTGTTATGTTGCGAGTGTTTCTGATAACACTCCAGGGTGCAGCCAAACGTTGGTTACGATCCGAGCCCACCATCCGTACATGGGAGGCGCTCAAAACTCGCTTCATTAAACAATTCAGTCCTCCATCAAAGATTGCCAAGATGAAGATGCAAATCCAAAACTTCATGCAATCTGAGGACGAAACCCTCTACGACGCCTGGGACAGATATAAGGAGATGCTCCAAAATTGTCCACAGCATGATCTCAATACTCACCAGGTTGTCCAGACGTTCTATAATGGTATTAATGTCTGCACTAGACAGATGGTCGATTCTCAGGGACCAATACCAAAGAAAACACCCGCCGCTGGGTACACCCTGATTGAGGAGATGGCTCAGCACTCCCATAAGTGGCATTCATCTAGAGATTCTTCCTACCGGAGGAAGACTGCAGCTACAACCGACTCATTTGATAGCATAGCGGCCCTTAGTGCCAAGTCTGATGCACCAGGGCAACATTCACGCTATGCAGGTCGGTTGTGATAACTGCAGTAGACCTCATCTTGCGAGAGATTGCCCATATGACGAGAATGGGGATCTCAAAGAATCTGCGTGTTATTCAGCTGGAGATAAATATGATTATCCAGAGGATGAGGCTTTCTTCCGCAATAGAAAGCCAAACTGGAAACCATATCCTAAATACCGCAAGAAGATGGAGGGGCGATTCAGGCAGTCTGGCCCAGGATTCTATCAGAGAGACTAGCCAAAGGGGCCACTGCCAGAGAAGAAGCCCAATTTCGAGGATATGCTCACGCGTTTCGTAGCAGCATCAGATCAGAGGCATAAGGAGACTGAGGAGTTAGTGAAGAAGATAGGCGTTTCTATTGAGGCCGCACTGAGGAATCAACAGGCGTCTATCCACAACATAGAGACCTAGATTGGGCAGATCTCTAGGGTTCTCCAGGACCGTTTTCCTGGCACACTTCCTAGTAACACTGAACCGAACCCAAAGGCCGAAATTAAAGCTGTGACCACCAGGAGTGGAAAAGAAGCTACAGGCCCACCACCTTCCAGCTCCCATCCTGATCCTATCGAGCCACTATCCACTCAGCCAGATAAAGGGAAGGGGAAGGAGAAGGAGGCCACTCCTGATCCAGAACCTATCCCACCTACTCCATCCGTTCCATCTGTTCCACCTCCAGTTAAACCTTACCGTCCTCCTATACCTTATCTGCAGCGTCTTCGACAAGACAAACAGGATGAGCAGTACCGGAAATTTCTGGAGCACCTGAAATCTCTTCACATCAATATCCCGTTTGTTGAGGCTATGGCACAAATGCCAAAATATTCTAAATTCATGAAAGACATTCTTACCAACCGCAAGAAAATGGAAGAAGTGTCGAGTGTCACTCTCAACGATCAATGTTCAGTAGCCATGCTCAATAAGATCCCAAAGAAGATGACTGATCCTGGGAGTCTTACTTTGCCATGCCAGTTTTGCAATCTACCCGTGAGTCATGCACTTGCTGACTCAGGAGCGAGCGTGAACCTGATGCCATATTTTTTCTTCGCCAAACTAGATTTGCCCGAGCCTAAACTTGTTCGCATGGCTATATATTTGGCAAACAAGTCCGTCACCTATCCACGCGGGATAGTGGAGGACTTGCTAGTTAAAGTAGACAAATTCATCTTTCCTGCGGACTTTATCGTTATAGATATGGAGGATGATACAGTTCCCATCATCTTGGGCAGACCCTTCCTGAATACAGCCCGTGCATTATTCGATATTCATGAGTCACAGCTGACACTCAGGGTAGGCACAGATGCTATCACATTTGGGATTGATAAATCCATGAAACATTCCAAAATCTGTGATGATTCTGCCTTCTTTGTGGACATAGTTGATATTCTTCTAGAGAGCGAGCTGCAGAAGTTCGACACACATGGAGATGAAGGGCAGATGCCACTAGGGGAAGGTCTCTTGGATGCTGAAAGAGACCTGGAAGAGTTGGAGAGGCTGCTGGCAGAAGGGCCAGAGCCAAGTTCTGATGTGCAGAATTTTCAGCCGTCACGGCGCGCAGCACGATGAACGCGTCACGACAGATTGCATCATCGCACATAGAGGCTGTTGAAGTAAAGGAGGATCCAGAACCTCCAGACATATCCAAGGAAGCACCTCCACTCTTAGGTCCCACTCCTGAGCTCAAGGTATTACCTCCACACTTGGAGTATGCCTATGTAGGGGAGAATTCTACATTCCCCATTATCATATCATCGGCACTATCCGAGTCTGAGAAAATCAAACTTGTCGATATCCGGAAACAACGGACAAATGCGATCGCCTGGTCCATCGACGACTTCTCGGTATTCGGAAATTCTTTCGACTCGTGCTTATCTAATCTGGACAAAATGCTCGCCCGTTGTGAAGTAACCAACCTTGTGCTAAACTGGGAAAAGTGCCATTTCATGGTACGAGAAGGCATAGTGTTGGGACACAAAGTTTCACAAGCAGGCATAGAGGTGGATAGAGCTAAGATAGACAATATCTCTAAATTACCACCGCCTACTAATGTGAAAGGGGTGAGGAGTTTCTTAGGCCACGCGGGATTCTATCGCCGCTTCATCAAAGATTTCTCAAAAATCACAAGGCCTCTGACACAACTCCTATTAAAAGACGTTAAATTCGAGTTCTCCGACGAGTGTTTAACGGCTTTTAATACATTAAAGGAGAAACTCACTACTGCCCCGATCATGATTGCTCCAGACTAGACCCTGCCGTTTGAGCTTATGTGTGATGCCAGTGATTACGCGGTAGGGCCAGTCCTAGGCTAAAGGGTTAATAATCGTTTCCAACCGATTCATTACGCGAGTAAAACCCTGAACCCAGCTCAGGAGAACTACACTACTACTGAGAAAGAACTCCTAGCTGTGGTTTATGCCTTTGATAAATTCCAATCTTATCTGATTCTATCCAAAACTATCATCTTCACTAATCATTCTGCTTTGAAGTACTTGTTTGACAAACAAGATTCCAAGCCTAGGCTTATCCGATGGGTCTTGCTTCTGCAAGAATTTGACATCGAAATCAGGGACAAGAAAGGAGCAGAAAACGTGGCAGCCGACCATTTGTCGAGATTAGAAAATCCACATCTAGACGAATTACGAGAGTCAGACATCTTTGAAAACTTCCCAGACGAGCATCTCATGAAGGTCAGCGATGAGCCTCCCTGGTTTGCAGACTTCGTGAACTATCTTGCTACAGGGGTTCTCCTGAAAGGTATGACACATCAGCAAAAGAAGAAATTCCTGGCAGATGTGAAGTACTATTTATGGGATGAACCCTATCTATTTCGACACAGCGCATACAACATTATCCGGAGATGCGTTTCGGGAGATGACGCGAGGGAAATACTAAGGGATTGCCATAGTGGGCCCACCGGGGGACACCACGGTGCGGTCTACACCGCAAAGAAGGTATTTGAAGCTGGATTTTATTGGCCCACCATCTTTAAAGACGCACACACCCTCGTAAAGGAGTGTGATGCCTGTCAGAGGGCCGGTAATATATCTTCCCGAAACGAGATGCCCCAACACAACATCCAAGTCTGTGAAATCTTCGATGTATGGGGTATAGACTTTATGGGTCCGTTTCCTTCATCCCGCGGAAATAAATATATCTTAGTAGCTGTCGACTATGTGTCGAAGTGGGCCGAGGCACAAGCCTTACCCACTAACGATGCTCGTGTCGTGGTGAAATTCTTAAAGAAATTATTCTCTCGGTTTGGTATCCCTAAAGCCTTGATTAGTGATAGGGGTACGCATTTCGCTAGCAGACTAATGGAGAAAGCGCTGCAGAAATATGGTGTGAACCATAGATTTGCAACGCCATATCATCCGCAAACAAGCGGGCAAACCGAGGTTACCAATCGCGCGCTGAAACGAATTCTAGAACGATCGGTAAACGGGAACCGTAAGGAATGGGTAGATAAACTCGATGACGCACTTTGGGCGTTTAGGACTGCCTATAAGACTCCGTTAGGTACTACACCCTTTAGGTTAGTCTACGGAAAGGCATGTCACCTGCCAGTCGAGGTAGAGCATAAGGCATACTGGGCATTGAAGGCATGCGATCCTGATCTAGATAAGGCACGTGCCAACCGTTTCTTACAGCTAAACGAGTTAGATGAATTACGAAACGAAGCATACGAGAATTCATTGATCTATAAAGAACATACGAAAAAATGGCACGATGCACATCTGAAAGATATCAAACACTTCGAACCTGGCGACAAAGTTCTTCTATTCAATTCTAGGTTGAAGTTGTTTCCTGGAAAACTCAAAACCTGATGGTATGGCCCATACGTGGTTAGTAAGGTATTCCCATATGGCACAATCGAACTACTTAATTCAAAGGGAATTTCCTTCAAAGTCAACGGGCACCGAGTGAAGCATTACTTGGAAGCAATGCCCGAGGAAAGGGAAGGTGAGGATATCAACCTCACCGTACTAAAGCCCTAAGTGTGGGGTGGAGTCCAGCTAAAGACTCATTTAAAGAAGCGCTTCCGGGAGGCACCCCGTATTCCAGCTTTATGGGTGTGTTGCCTAAAACCCTCACGAGACTATAACTCGTCCACTCGGGCTACCGAGGGATTTAAAGGCTTGTTGCATACGCTAAATGCAACCGTGATTCCTACGAAAGTGAGTTAGGATTTCCTTTGTTTTCATTTTTCGTTTGTTTTGTCATGTTTCGAGATTCCTAGCCTTAGCCGATTTTCATACACACTCATATCTAATATTTTGAGCCGTAGGAACTATCCGTTGTCGAATCTCGCGCGCGAGATCTCTAAACGAACAAATGTGGAAAAAGCCCCTATCGCGGCGCGACGGCTTATTGTCGCGGCGCGACGGCTTATTGTCGCGGCGCGACATTCTTTTTTGCCCGTCACTCCATTAGCGGCCAAGTGTCGTCGCGCCGCGACGAAGAAGCCTGTCGCGGCGCGACGAAGAAGTTTGTCGCGGCGCGACGCAACTTTTTCAGACACCATCCAAAGCGTACCACGTAGCGTAGCGGCGCGACGCTTTTCCCTATAGCGGCGTGACACGTGATTTTCCAAAACCAACGCTTTTTCGCCACACGTCGTAGTGGCGCGACACGTGTTTCCGTAGCGGCACGACGTGGCAGTGTCGGTCCATGCACCTTTTGTCACGTGTCGTAGCGGCTCTACACCCTAAATTGTCATGGCGCGACGAAGTTCCAGGCCATTTTAAAAGAGCTCTTTCTTCCAGTCGTCTTCTCAACACCAAGATACATTCTCGCGCCGCTACACTCGTATTTTCTCCGGTTTTCAAGCTTCTAACGTCGGATCTTCTAATTTTCGACCGAAATCTTCACCATCTAACAAGATAGTAAGTGTTTCTCCTCCTGCATTGCGTTTTCTTGTTAGTTCCAGTCACCATATCCGACTAATTTCTTGGGTTTCTCGATTTCTTGAGTGTTCTACTGTTATCATGTTAAATATCTTTCAAGATTCATCCATAAAACGATTATTTTCAGCCATGCATGGGAAATTTCAAGATTCTTGTTCAAGAACAGTTGGGGTTTTCAAGACCCGAAATTAAATCTGATTTTTTTTCAAATTCTTGATGATTAATCTGCTGATTCTCGTTAACATATCATTTCCAAACACTCATGCATCGTACATCTGTGTTACATTCGGTTATTATCATCTCTTTTTTTGCAACATTATCTTCCGAGTATGGGTTTTTGCCAAAACCGGGGTTTCTGCCATTGTAATGGTTTTTGGTGAATATTTGTAGTAAGTCTGCGTGTTTTCTGATAATTTGGGCCTGATCTGATTTTTGCCCTTGTACACAGCTATGGCAGCCCGTGGACGTGGACGTAGGGGTCGTCAAGAAGAGGTGATTGAGGTTCCAGAGGGCCCTGCGGTATACCACCCGTGGTTGGTCTTTGCGCCAACTCTGCCTGCCCGGCTGCGCGCAGATTATATCTCTCGGCTGCAGCAGAATCTTCGTAGAGAGGTGGACATCCCCCATTCTCTCGATTGGGAGATTACTGATGGAGTTGGGCTTTCAAACCAACTCCTTGGACTTTTGCCACAGAAGTTCCGTGCTGCAGATGGGACTGTAGTGTTTACTTGCAACGCATGGGAGTGGTTAGTCCGCTTGCGCGAGCCAGTCTTCCGAGAGTTGTGTTTGGAGTTCTTCTCTACCGTCTAGCTCAGCTCTGTCACTGCCGACGTTACCGATCGTCGGTTTCTGTCCTTCCATCTTGGAGGAGTTAGCCACGAGTGTAGTCTCGCGGATTTCAGTCGCCACATGGGGCTATACTCGCCCGTGGAGGCCACCAGCCCGTTCTTTGAGCAATTCCTTTCGAGTTGTGTTCGGATGATCCCGAGGGTTTCTCCCCTGCGGAGATGTGGGCGATGGTCGCCAGCGGGGGGTACGAGCCCCGTAGAGCCGTCGAGAGCAGCATCCACCTTCCTATCCACTGTCTGCTCCACCGTCTTATCTCCACCTCCATTTCTCATCGTCGAGGTGGTGAGAAGGTCACGGCAGTTGACCTTATCTTTCTGTACACTATTCTTACTCCTGGTGTGTTGTTCAACGTTCCGTTCCACCTAGCCTTCTATCTTGCTCGCCGGGCTACTGGATCCAAACCGGCGAGTCCTATCTGTGGTGGACAGTTTGTCACTAGGTTGGCCCGTTCATACGGGATTCTGTCACTGCAGGAAGAGGCAAGGCAGGTGCAGTACGAGCCGCGCCTGATGAGTATCGGATACTTAGAGACAATGCGGGTCCTGGAGAGGACCTACGATTGGGGCTACCGAGTTGTACCCGTTGAGGGTCCTAGGCCTGAGCCAGAGGTTAAGCAGGGGCCCGAACAAGAGCAACAGTCGCGCCAGCGCCATAGGAGACGGGCGCCTGAGCCCGCAGATGAGGGCCCGCAGCCTTACTCGCTGCAGCAGATATCCGGGTCGATTGAACGTCTTTCTGAGCAAATGGGAAATATGTCTATGAGAATAGATACACTGGGGTACTATCATGATCATTTGCAATCGCGCCTGTTGGTGCACGAGCAAAATCAGCAGTATATGCACTCTAGTATATCTAACATCTTCAACCATTATGGATATCCGCCCCCGCCATTCACGCCATACCCTCCCCCATATCCAGACTGGCGTTCGCACTTTCCCCCATCGGATACTCATATGCCGGGGCCGTCCTCGTAGTAAATTATTGATTGTATTTGGGTGTTAAATTTTAAATTTTTAGTATCATTCGAGTTAAAAGTTAGATATTATTTAAGATTGTCAAGATTGTTTAAATATTATGCGATATCGGGTTGGTTTTAGCCGGAAATCGTGTATTTAATTGTAAAAAGGTACGTTTACCGTTTATTTTATGTTTTGCAGGCTAAAATGGCGAAAAGATGAATTTATCGAACAACCGGTGCAAAGAAATCAAGAAAAATAAATGGGCCAAAGAAAGAAATCAATAAAATAAAAGAGCCCAAAAGAGAAAAGAAGGAAGAAAGAAAAAGAAAGAAAAAAGTCTAAGCCCAATAGGCCTAAGGCCCAAAGAAAAAAAGAATCAACCGGGGCGAAAAAGAGGTTATCGCGGCGCGACATATATTTTCGTAGCGGCGCGACGAAGTGTCCGGATGAGGCCTATCTCCTTGCCACTTGCCGTCGCGGCGCGACCAATATGCTTGTCGCGGCGCGACGCGTCTAGATTACGTCAGATTCGAATTTTAAAAGAAGAAGGATCGGGGTAAAACTCCTCGTCGCGGCGCGACACTTGCTCGTCGCGGCGCGACACCCCTGTTTTCAGAAATCTATTTAAATGAACTTCCAGATCTGAAAAGGGGTTAACCAGTCGATTTCTTCCACTATTACTCTGCTAAACACGTCCCTTAACATATCCCAGAAGGCTTGAGCTCGGATTTAAAGGATTAAAGCAACAATTGAAGATTGAAGGGCTTGGATCTATTGCTTTTTACGGTTTTTCTACTTCTCTTCTGTTTTTAATGACTTTAATGAATTTCCAGAAGTTGATTATGCTTGTAATAGGCTAGTTTTTCTGTTTTCCTCCCTAGAGAAGATGAAACTCTATCAAGTTGGTATATTTTACATAGTTTTGACTTTAATGGCATTATATTTATCTTTTAAGTCTAATCAATGATCTTAGCATGCTTTAATTCTGTTTTTGATATGTTTAGAATCTGAGTTAATGTAAATTGGAGGACCAATCCATTTATATGACTTTAATCAATGCTAATTAGGACCAATAATTAGGGTTGACTAGTGATTGATCAAATCCTAGGGTTAAACAATCAAGATAGGGACTTTAATGTGTTAGAATTGATATATGATGACTTTCATGTGTTAATTGAATGATTTGGTAACTTAATCAATCATTAAAGATTAGATCTTGATAGATAAGAACTTAAAGATGCTTAATTGTGTAGTTAATTGATTTAATGACCAATTGGTTAGTTAATTGCATGATTAGAAAGGTTGGATACTCGGATCAAGAGTCTAACAATATAGGAATCGGTATAGTGTTAATTAATTGTCCAATGCATTGATTTTGATTTATAAAACCAACTTGAAAAGGGTGGAATTGCATCTAGGGAGGGAAAACCTTTTAATTGATATTTAATCCATAAAGTTTCTTGCTTTTTGCTTACTTGGGTTGTTTTTGGTAATTTAGTAGTGTTAATGGTCATTTAGGATAATAAAGTTTGAATCTTGATTACAAATCCCCTTTAATTTAGTTTAATTGCTTTAGTTTAGTATTTTATTGCATTTGTTTTATATTTATTTGGTTTATTTGTCTTTAATTAGTTTATTTTAGTTAATTCTAAGTTAATTTGATAAAAATCAGTTTAGCTCCTGTTCCCCAAGAGTTCGACACCCGACTTACTAACTATATTACGAAACGATTAGGTACATTTGCCTATTCGTGCAGTTTTTGGTAATTAATTCAGTAAAAATATAAATTTAAAACTAGTATGTAAAACGCACATCAGTACCATGTGGAAATTCCCAAAATTCTAATTCCTAATCACACTAGGAAATCCAAGTGATTAGTTACACTTGGCGATCCTTAATTTCATTTAACTTACTTATTTAAGTCATGGATTCATCGCCATTCGTATGATGTAGGCCCATGGAGATTTGGGGGAATCCCAGCAGGGACTCAACCCCCCAAACACTTGACGATTTACATATGTCACTTGGATTCGTTGAGTTTGGCTATTCATCAACTTAGGCTATTCATACAACTTGGCTATTCATACAACTTGGGTATTCATTCTACTTGACTATTCATATGACTAGGCTAGTCATACAACTTGACTATTCATGCAACTTGGATATTCATTAACTTGACGATTCATATAATTTGGCTATTTGTGCAACTTGGCTATTCATACAACTTAGATATTCACTAAGCTTGGGGATTCCTAAATGTTAGCTATTCATGCAACTTGGCTATTTATACAACTTAACTATTTGTTATACTTGGCGATTCATATAACTTGGCTACTCATTCAACTTGGCTATTCATTAAACTTGGAGATTCATATAACTTGGCTATTCATGCACCTTAGCTATTCCTTAAACTTGGATATTGATATAACTCCTAGTTGAGGGATTTCAAATTCAAACTCACTATTTCTTAATCAAATTAAAATGACTTTCTTGCAATGGGTTCATAACACCATTTAAGAAATGCTTTTTAGTTAATTCCATTTTAATCAAGTTTTAATGGATCAAAATCAATCTATTGTTCTCGGTTTTGCACCACTTGAAGAACACACACAAAAACTCTCAAGACCTCATTAAAATATTAACCAATTAATATAAAATCGATGTCTAAATGATCACAGAGGCTTAAGAATTCATACCTAGATATTTTCCAACCCTCTTCTAGGGTAGGATTATGCACCATGATCACAATTTGATGTTCTAAATGTCATAAAAGTAATTTATCAAAACACCATCAAACACTCACCACCATGCATAATCAATTAATAACCAATGACTATGATTAAGAATGAGAAATAGGGTTCTAAGAACATAATACATGCCTATAGAAAAATGTGAGCACAAAGAGTAGAATGATGAAGGATTCAATCCAACACCTTTTAGGCTTTCAATCTTCAAGAACTTATTATAAATCCAAGCTCCAAAGCAAAAACATTCTCAAAACTCTATCTAGGGTTTAAAGCTAACATAAGGGTTTCAAATGAGACATAAGAGAGTTAAATCCTAGATTTTAAGCCTAATGCTTGATTAGAATTGTTACAATGACTCTTTAGGTTCTCGTTCTTTAGCAAATTTCATCCTAACTCATATACCTTTAAGGTCAACTATCTATCATTATAGACCATCTACTAATCATTTTCATGTGTAAAGTGTACTGAAATGTACAAAGAAGGGTCAAAGTCCATAACCCTATCAAAAGAAAGAATTTCATGTCATTACAAGATGTAAAACATTAATGGACAATGTAAATTATAAACATCTCAAACATGGCCAGAAGAGAGGTATCTATGATCCGAACAATGGCGAAACCATGTAAATAATTGTGAACAATGACAATGGAAGGTTATTATCATGGTTTAATCATGTTCTTGTGTGCATTTAAGTTATAGTGGATGATTCATGTTTCATGGTTATGGTGTGATGTTAGGGTGGTAGCAACATAAACAGACAATGAAATTTGATTTGGGGTGGGTTGTCTACTTAAACATGCTTGTGGTGGTAGTTAATGTGATGATATTATAGTTCGTGACAATGTTGTGATATGTGCTTTCGATATAAAAATAAATTAGCGAGAGAAAAAGGGATAGACAAGGTCAAAACCAAACTCTCCCCTTCTTTAACCCTTTATTGGTCAAATGTTTATGATTAGTTCAATTTTCAAAAAAAAAATGAAGTGTGGTCAAAAGATGTTTTTGTATGTAGTAATAGTACTATGTTGGTTGGGGGTGTTTTTTTAAAAATAAATATGCTATTCGAGGGGGTATACCGGTCATTTCCTATAACTTAAATTTATAGAGTTCAATTAAATTAGGATATAAAATGTTAAATGGTCATTTCCTATAACTTAAATTTGAAGAGTTGAACTAAATTAGGAAATAATGCTTTATATGTATTATAATGTTGTATTTGTATGTTTGTTGGCCCATAGGGGAACGGGTTCCGGGAGCCGGGGAGTCTTTTGATACCTAGGCTTCGTGTTACATAGGGCAAGGATGATTTGATACCAGCTATATTTAGTCGGGTTGGCAGAAGTGGAGGGTGACTACACAAGTTCTTTGCAACAAGAAGGTTCTGTTGAAGTTGAAAGAAAATTTTTACAAAGTGGCTGTTAGACCAACTTTGTTATATAGATTTGGGTCTTAGCCGTTAAAAAATACTCAAGCAGGGAGAAGATGGAAGCGGCTGAGATAAGGATGCTGATGTGGACATGTGAGAAGACTCTGTTAGATGGAATTCCAGTTGGAGTTTTTAGATATAAACTAGGAGTGGCATCCATTGCCCACAAGCTGAGAAAGGGGAGACTGCTTTTGTTTGGGCACGTTAAGAGGAGGCAACTAACAGCCCGTCAAAAGAAGCAAAGAAGGTTTTCTTTCTGGGCAAAGTTCACTAGTTACTTCATCCTGATGCATGCGATGCCTTCTCTGATTCTAGTGCATGGGAATTGACGTGGGCTTCTCATCCTTCTGTCAGTCGGTTGGCCCACCTAAGATATTAAAAAACTGTCGATCGATTTCATCAAATTTGAAAAAGTCTTTCTCACTATTCAGAACAGTGGAGCTTTTATGAGTCCGGAAAACCTCCTCAAAGGGGGATCTTTACCCGGAGTAGAGCATAAACCTAAAAAGATTAAAAAGACCCATTTAAGAACAAGAAAATGACATCGTGAGGGGTTCATCCGCAAGGTTCGTCCATGGAGGGTGAGTCAAGGCCTAAGATCAGGCCAAAAGTGTAACACCCGCAAACCTGGGCTAGGAGATTAGCGGGTTAGGGGTATGTGCTTATCTGTTTTAATGCGATTAAGTGGTTAATTAATTAAATAAAAGTGTATATATGTATGTATGAGAGTATGTTTGTATGTATGTATATAAATGTATACGTATGCATGAGTATATATATTATTAACACCTCATGCTTTGGTAAATTAAATAAGTATGTGTACGTGTATGTATATGATTAAAATGAAAGTTTACCTGCTCATTATTATCAAAGAAAAGAAAAGTGAAGTGTGTGTTTGTGTGTATTTGCTTTCGGCCGAAGAAAGAAAAGAAAGAAGAAGAATCGGATTTTTGAAGAATTTGTGTTTTCAAATTCAAAGTAAAGGTTGGTTATCAATTTGAGTACAGCTTATCATCCCCAGATTGACAGTCAGACTGAACGAACCATACAGACACTTGAAGATATGTTACGTGCTTGTGTAATTGAGTATGGTGGATCTTGGGATTCACACCTGCCATTGATAGAGTTTGCATATAACAATTCTTACCACTACAGTATTGGGATGCCTCCGTATGAAATGTTATACGGTCGTCGCTGCCGTACTCCGACATGTTGGTTAGAGGCTGGTGAGAAACAGTTTGCAGGGCCCAAGATTGTTCAGTTAACAGCTGACAAGGTTGCTATTGCAAGAGAGAAATTGAAAGCTGCTAGAGATAGACAGAAAATGTATGCAGATCCATGACGTCGTCCAGTATCGTTTGATGTGGGGGGAGTTAGTGTATTTGAAGGTCTCCCCGTGGAAAGGTGTGATCCGTTTTGGCAAACGCGGGAAGTTGGCTCCCCGTTTTATTGGTCCTTTCCGCATCCGTCAGATAGCGAATGATCGGACAGTTACACTGGATCTTCCTGCAGAACTTGTAGGTATTCATGATACATTCAACGTCTGTTATCTGAGGAAATGCAAGGTTGAAGATGAGAGTCAGGTTCTCCCAGTACATGATTTGAAAGTTGATTCAAAGAAAAGACTGATAGAGGAACCTGTTGAACTGTTGGATCGAAAAGTGACCAAGCTCCGAAAGAAGCAGATACCGATGGTGTTGGTCAAGTGGAAATACAATTTAGGTTTTGATTTGAGATGGGAGACTGAAGCTGAGATGAGAGACAGATATCCTCTTAAGCAGAGGAAATTTGTAACACCCTCAAATCTGGGCTAGGAGATTAGCGGGTTAGCCGTATGTGCTTATCTATTTAATGCGATTAAGTGGTTAATTAATTAAATAAAAGTGTATATATGTATGTATGCGAGTATGTTATGTATATAAATGTATACGTATGCATGAGTATATATATTATTAATACCTCATGCTTTGGTAAATTAAATAAGTATCTGTACGTGTATGTATATGATTAAAATGAAAGTTTACCTGCTCATTATTATCAAAGAAAAGAAAAGTGAAGTGTGTGTTTGTGTGTATTTGCTTTCGGCCGAAGAAAGAAAAGAAAGAAGAAGAATCGGATTTTTGAAGAATTTGTGTTTTCAAATTTAAAGTAAAGGTTGGTTATTGATTCTTGTTTATTGATATATAACATGCAATGTTTGTTGGGTTGTTATAGTTAAAACTTAAGAATCACCATGTATGAATTTTGTAGGAACTTGATGTTGTGGGTTTTGTAGGTTCTTATGGTTTATATGTTTATAAGTGATATGATGCATAAATGCATGTTTTTATATGTTTAAACATGTTTCTGCTAAGTTTTGATGGACTTGTTAATTCTGGAAATTGTATGATGTTATGAAGTTGTCGGATTGTGCTAAGTAAAGAAGATGATGAAATCCGGAAGTCTTAAAAACCGACACTTATGAATCCGAGATTGAAATCCGGATACCTTAAAACCGATTCATGTAGAATCCGATACTTTATGGAAGCCTAAATCCGACATTCTCTTAAATCCGATTGTTGTGAATCCGGTACTTTGAAAACCGATTTATATAGAAATCCGACAACCCCAAATCCGGAATATAGTGAAATCTGATAATGTGAAATCCAGCGGATTCCTAGAATCCGACAATTTGGAAATCCGACATTTTGTGTTTGGACTTGTAATTGTTTGTTGTTTATATTATGAATGATTAACTTATAAATATATGTGGGTAAATATATTTATATATTCGAGACTGATTTGATTGTTGATGTGTTTTCAGGCCATCAAAAGACTCAGTGATATTAGATATCTGAGTTCGTGCTGTTTTTGAGGTGAGTGGACGTTAATCGCGGATGGTAAAGATTTCGGTTAATGTTATTGATGTGATGCATGATTGTGATTGGAAGATTGATTGATTGAACTGTTGATTGTGATTATTAATTGTTGATATCTGCTGCATGACTATTTGGTCGATACGCGCTCTTTGGATGATATTGAGTTGCGTTTGAGAAGTCAGCTATACGTGGAATTGGGATGGGCTCGTTCACTGGTTGGTTGAACAGTGTTAGCCTTACTGGTGCATATGTTGCACCAGAGGGGGATTTTCACTGTGCCAATTCAGTGAAGAGCTATCGGTAAACCTTTGCTTTGGCCGGCATTGGTTGTAGGTTTTGCGCCGAACCGCCGGTCTTCTTGGATATGTGATTACATGCTTTGATATTTACTGTTGATGTTTGCTTTTGAGCTTAGCCTCTACTCACTTAGCTTTGTGCTAATTCCCCTCAGTTGATGTCTTGCAGGTTTGTGTTTGTGGTGTTAGCTGAAGGAGAAGTTGACCTGACTCTGATATTTTGTTAAAAGTGAAACGAGCCAGTTTGTTTTAGTAACACCAAATAGATGTTGTTGTTTGTTTATGAACAAGTTTATTGTACATTTGTAATTATTGTTTTGTATGTAATGAGTTTGTTTTATTTTGCTTCTGCAGTGCAATTTAAAAAAATGACTTGGATTTTCCGGTGTTACAGAAAGGCGTAGTCGATGGACATCAGGTGAATATTCCTGTACTACCCCTTATTGGGCTTGTGTAGAGGGAGATGCGGTATTATTTGAATCCTTATCTAAGTATTTACAAAAAAAATTCTTTCAACAAAGATTCAAGTGATTGAAACACATGACCTTCTCCACAGTTACAGGACCGTTGCGACAGTGATGTGTGAAGTCCAAAGTTGATGCTGCAGAATTCATTTGGTTCCTCTTATCGAGTCGGCTCATCTGAAATAAGTGTTTTCAAAATTTGAGAATCCCAATGAATCCCTAATTTTATTGTATTTTTTTTATTCTATACATAATAAAAATAGCCATTTTTGTACATATAATGTACTCTACGGATAGAGGAATACATAGAGTTGAACATAGTATAATAAGAAATTGAAAGATTTCGGTAAAATTTTTCGTATGGAAATTTCCCCCGGTGGAGTCCAGACCCTAGAATAGAACTACTTAGTGACTAGGAGTGGAGAGACCTTTGCTTGGACCCATAATCGTTTTGCAAACTCAAGAGCGTCCTCAGCCTCCTGGGCAAGTGGGAGTAACACACTAAATGAACCAACTCCAATTGAGCAACTACAAGCAGAGGTGGAAGCCAACTTCCGGATTGAGTGGTCCAAACTTAACATCTTCAAGAAAGACAAATTAGTTTGGCAATGAGCTAATAGAATAGATGGAAAGATTCGTCTGTTTAGTAGTAGGCGCCAGTCTTCTTCATGTGGCCGCATTGCATCAATATGGATCATATAATCCATTGGGTGTACATTCACACATGGGTAAAATTGTTTCTTAACCTCATTTTTATGTAAAGGATCTAGTAGGTTGGGTAGCTACCTAGTCCGTAGCTATAGTTTCTTCGGAATATATTCATTTCTCATTTTAGTAAAAAAAAAAAGGCCTCTGGGCAAGGCTATCTCATATGGCGTGTAATTCAACTTTCTATTGAATGGGGCGAGTTGTTGCTGGAGGTACACATCCCTCTTTCGGTGCCTTTCTTGGTCGGACCAAGCCAACTGGCGATTTCCTGCTTAGTACCAACTTTATTTCAATTACTAATAGGAGGAAAAGCTTTATCAATTTTACATATATTTTTTTTTCTTTTTCTATAGTTGAAAATAACCTTCTTGGGAGGACACGTCTTTCATTTCCCTTCCCGTCGAGTAAGTAAACGATTTCCTTCGCGGATCCAAACGCGCTCACAAGGCGCACAATAAGAATAAGACAATATTATGATGAAAGAGACTATCAGAGAAGGTCCCACTCTGCTTGTGTTCGCTAGATGACGACGTGTGTATCGCATTCGAAACTATGGATCATTTCATGTCACTGCTTCAATCCATGATCTAAAAAGTGATTGCTCCCAACCCTTTTACAGTTCCAGAAGCAGAGGGAGCTGCTTCAGTAGTTCCATCTCTCTAGCCCGTAGGAGTTTAGCACTCATAGGGCTCTCTACTATAGCTCGAGGTTGGTTAACTCAAGACAATTTACAGGCTTTCTCGAATCCCCTTTTGGATGGTCGGCTAAGAGTGAAAGCATATTGAACAAAGTGCATGTGTTGTTGGTTAATGTTAATAAAAATATGACTTCCTTCCCTCTTTTTCGACATATGCTACGAAGGGGGGGCCTCAGCCCGGGAAGGGGACAGTGGCCGAGTGGTCAAAAGCGACAGACTCTACGTAGGTTCGAATCCTGTCGTAGCCGAATTCTGCTTCAAAAATGTATGAATGAATTGAGGTTGAGTAAAAGCCATTCGCTTGAGAACAATTCTGCGATTGGAATTTGATCTGCGCCCTATCGTATCAGTACGTCTCTGTGATTTTTCCGCGCTAATAAAAATCATCATCACGAGCAGTAGCTTGCTGATTCGTGATCTCGACAAAGAGATTTCAAAAGGCTAGCAGCCGAGTCTGTTACCTATCTCAAAGAGAAGTCTTTGAATGTCATATTACTCCATCACTAAGGGATGAAAGCACCCTCGCTATTGGTTCATCTTCTATTCCCTGAGTCTTAAGGGTTTCATCTCAAGCATTCCAAGTCGGTAGTCTTTTCTTAAACTCTTGGGAGAAAGGCAGTCACCCGGGCAAACCAACCCTCCTCAAAGAAGAATTTTGCTATGCCCCGGGGGTACCTACCGCTTTCGATTCGAACTCGTAAATTCAGACCTTTTCGCATAGACTTGTTATCTCTCATAGTTCCTTCTCTGTGTTGGGTTATATTACGCTATCGATAAGTGATAGAGTAACTTGATACCTATTCCCTATCGGGGGCCAGGTCTATTCGATCTGATTTCAGTTCTTTGAGTCGAAGAAGCAGTAGCAGAATTCGATATAGGCGAAGACCGGCTTTTACAGAACTGAGATTCCATAGGCCGAAACAAAGCCCTTTAAAGGTAGAATTAGGAGTTGAAGCCGCTAAGTTTGAAAAGTCCAAAGAGCGTAGACTAGCCACGTAGCTTGGATATGGAAATATAATTAAATCTAAAAAACTTAATACTTATTTGCTTTAATTATGGGTTTAGTTTCTGAAAATATATTTGCTATCGTGTGTATTTAACTTTAAAAACTATCATTTAATGTACTGAAGTTTCAAAATATATCATTTAGTGTATTGAGAAACTTGTTTGGTAAGAAAAAGGTAATTTTCTTATTTTGATTTTTTTAATACTAAATTATTATTGAAAACCACCGTTTAATGTACTAAAGTTTAAAATCTACCATTTAGTATATGGAAAATCATGGTGACCTGCTAGTAGGGTTGTCAATTGAGCATATCGGATCAGATCTTTTAAATATCTTGCCTGACCCGTCGACCAATTTAGTTGGATTTGGATCAGATCCAATAACCTGGAGATCCATTTAATTGGATTTGAATCAGATCAATTGCTATTAGATCTTGACCCGGATCGACTCATTTAATATTAATTATTTATTATTATTAATGATAAGTAAATCAAATATTTTCCTTCAGTAGGTAGTTCGGATGGCTGGATACATGCTACGCCGCACCACACCACACCTTACCCTACCCCCACCCCCACCAACTCTACCCCACCCCACCCCCACCCTACCCTACCCTACCCTACCCTACGCCACCCCACCCTACCCCCACCCTCCCTACCCCTACCCCACCCATACGCTACCCCCATCCTACTTGTAACACCCTGATTTTCAGTCCAAATTTAAACTTTTTTCAAAACTGATTTAAAACATATTTTATATAAATCTCCTTTACTAATAGCATAAGCATTAAAACTCATTTACAGTATTTCTACAAAATACAGTACATTTTTATAAATATATTTCATTTTCGATTACAACCCCAAAAGCTTTTGGTGTTACCATAGTCAATCTCACGACCATAAGCAAACAAACAGAAAATCCAATATTACCGAAAGCTAACTCAAGCCAGAGTAATGCCCAAAGCATCTACCTGCCTCACATAGGCCACTAGACAACCCGTGGATACAAAAACATTTTATACACCAAGTTATCTATAAACATAGCTAGTAAGTACAACCAGAAACTTTATTCTTTCACAACCAAGTCATCATCATTAAAAACACAAGTTTTGCAATATACATACTATAATAGTATTCACATAAGCACATAAGGATGCAGGTCTGTCCATTGAGCCACACTATCTCCACGTGGTAGCTAGCCACGGTCAACATGTGCCCACATGGGGGATAACCACATCTCCCCGTCAAGGTGGGGGAAGCACGAAGCAGTCCACCATACAATAGTTATCTGGAGTGAATGACTTGTTCCCCAAGTCCACTCGTGTTGCTTAGGTTCGATGGCTCGTCAGCTTATTAAACCACACGGTCATAATGGGTACTATCATCCCTTTCACCAATTACAACATCCCTTAACTATACCATACACGTGTCACATGGTTTGGTTCGCCGCAACCTTTTGAACCACACACATGCCCAAAGTGGTTAGAGACACAGTTGGATGTGCAATTGAAACCACACTAGTCCGGACTAAAACTCATACCACAAGGGTCACATAAAACACATGCCATAAAGGCCAAGTAACTCAATCAATTAAGCTTATCATAAAACAAGAAAGTGTCACATAACTCATAAATCTTGAGCATAAATGCTCAACAAACAATATCACATTTGGCATCACAATGCCCACAATGCCCACAATACACCCTAGGTGTAAACATAATTTTCATTAACTCAAAACCAATGTGTTGTTACAAGAACATAACTCACTCCTATGTGGAGTATCATATCTCAAGAAATTATTAAATACAAACTCAACATGAACATAGACCTTCTCTTAAGTGGAGTATTGGTCTCATTTGAAATCCATTGTTAAACACAATATAATATAAATTCACAATTTTCACATCCTTTTATCAATAGATTTCATAAATCGAATTGCCAAACATATAAAAACACAATTATGATGACTTATAAACTTTAACAAAAGTTAGGTATCCACATGGTGTACTCACCTGAGGGCGTGATAAGGATCATAACCCTAACAAACCGAAGCCTGCACACTTTGGAAAAGGCCTTATAGCTGAAACAAAAAGTCAATATAAATTCTATAAAGAGTACTCGCTCAAAATCATGTTTAAAGCATTTTTTCAGGTCATGAAAGACTCAATTCTTCCCCAATTATCATTAGAAACAAACCCCCAATCAATAACAAGGACAAAAGGGTCAAAAATAAGGTTTTTGGGGGCAAACAGGGTATCTCGCGTCGTGAAGGATGGCTGCTCATGCCGGAAGAAAAACTTTGGAAATAAATACTTGTTAGACACGACGTGTTGCACCGCGAACCCCCTCTACACATCATTCATTTTCCTTTTGTTCTTCTATTTTTTACCAATTCAACCATTTCTTTTTTGTAACTTTCAATTTACTCATTTAAACATCAAACATACTCAAAATAGCAACTTAACTTGAACATATTATGTATTGGAGTAGTCAAACTTTATCTTTGCTCAAACCACACAAATTTGACCTATTTAGTTCAAAATCAAAATAACTCACTAATGGATCCAACCAATTCATAATTTTAACTTCCAGGAATTATTTCAATTACTAAATCAGATCCAAAAACACCTTAAACAATAATCTATCATAAATCAAATGAATCTAACCCAAACTTGATGGGTTTTGACCCATTTCTTAAGGATTTCAACACTCATCATCAATTTGCTATCAATTTCATCACATATCAATTAAACCAAACACAAATAAGGGTTGAGACTTACTTGAAATCAAACCACTTCTGTCCAACCTCATATCATTCTCAAATCAAAGTTTCAATGATGATTTCCTCAAGAAAACTTCTCAAGTTTGACTTCAAAGTCAATCTTCTTGATGTAGCTTGAATTCCTCATCCTTGCTCCTCCTCTCCCTTTCTATGGATTATTTTGCCTAGCCAAAGACTCAAAATGAGTCAAAATATCTAGACTCTTCATTTTATATATCATATCTTCATGTATGGCCCCTCTAGTTTCAAACTTGACATAATTAACCCTCTAAGTTTCATCCAATATACATATATAACAAGTCACTCAAGCATTTATAATACCAATTATTTGAAGCTTTAATCAATTGTACTTTGTGCATTACTATAAGTACTACATGAGCAAATATCATAAAATAACTAAAATCACCCTAAAAACAATAAATTTCCAATTTTAACTATGATATACCATAAATTATTTTACCAATATGAAACACAAATTATTTTGAACAACGTAAACACCTATTTAACCAATAACTGTGTCATATTAAATTTCGGAATATTACACTACCCTACTCCCACCCCATCCTACCCTAACCCACCCTACGCTACCCACACCCTATATTCTACCTAGGGCGGTGGTGGCGACGGTAGCGAGTGCAAGTGGTGGTCGGTGGCAGGGGTCGGTGGTGTTGATGACTGTGGCGGCAGTGGCGGTGATGGAGACGGTGGTGACTACGGTGGCGGAGGCGGGTGGTGGGGGCAATAACGGGAGGCGGCGGCCGTAATTGTGGTCGTGGCGGTGGGTGGTAGGAGCGTTAACGGTAGGCGGAGGTGGTGACGACAACGGCCGTGACGGTGGTGGCGGCGACGGGTGGTGAGGGAGTTTACGGGCGGTGGCGGTGGCGGTGGCACTCGATGGTGAGTGGTGGGTGGTGACAGTGGTGAATAATAAATTGATGATGATAGTTGGTTGTTAAAATAAAATTGTAATTTAATATTAAGTGGATCAACCCCACAAATCTTGGATCGATCCACGTAGCGATCCAATTAAATGGGTCAACCTATTGGATCACTTATTGGGTCAATGGATCTAGTTTTTTGACCCGTTGGACCATATAAATGGAGTAGATCGGATCTAGATGAAGATCCGACTCATTGACACCCCTACGGACTGCTAGTAACCTACTATTAAAGGTCCTGATACATTAAATAGTATATTTTGAAGCTTCAGTACATTAATTTTTATTTTATTTTATTTTATGTTATTTTTACTTTACTTTTTTTTGTCGGAAATTTATCAAAAAACAGTCTCTCTATCATTATAAAGTATGATTGTTTAGATGTTATCTTTTCCATACCCGTCCTAATAGGATTAGGTATGTACTGTTATTGTATTTATACGTGTATATATCCGAAATAGGAAAAAAGAAAAGAAAATGGCTGAACAATCTATTTCATATGGAAAACGATGTTCTTTTCTAGTTTTAAAGGCCAATATCCTTTATAAGATTGTGAAACATGACAACGGAAAATAAATAGAGAAACTCGTGCATACATCCATCATTTTCTACATTTTATAAGGATGAATTTGGTTTCACATATAGAATGATATATCATCAACTAATTTTGGTTTATACATAAGGGGGACTTTGATCTAGCGGTATAAAATGTGACTAAGGGGTTTCTCTACCTTAGCGATTGACGGTTCTAAGTAAACTTAAGAACATCATAAGGTGTAGATTATGTGGGTATGTGTGTTTATTGTTAAAAAAACTAATTTTAGTTTATAAAACATTATATATATACATATATATAGTGAAATATCATTTGAAAACCATTTTTATTATGAGTACCGCGAGTACTATTTATAGCCGTCATTAATGCTTATTAATAGCGGTATTTTGGTCTTTTATATAATTTTCCAACCGTGAATTGTTTCCGAGTGAGTTGTCATTAAAGATCGAGCATTGATTTTTCCGAAATACCCCTCGTTAATGCATTATTAATGAGTCACTAATGTGTCATTAATGAGTCATTAATTCATCATTAATAAGTCGTCATTTTTATTGGTCATTAATTTATTTTAATCAAGGGCCAACATTGATTCTCACAGTACTCGCAATAAAAATGGTTCCCAAATGAACCATCCCATATATATATATATATATATATAGTGCAAATGTCATTTGAAAACCATTTTTATTACGAGTACCGCGAGTATCATTTGTAACCTTCATTAATGCTCATTGATAGGGGTATTTTGGTCCTTTATATAATTTCCAACCGTAAATTACGTCCAGGTGAGTTTTCATTAAAGATCGAGCCTTAATTTTCTAGAAATACCCCTCATTAATGCAACATTGATGAGCCATTAATGTTTCATTAATGAGCCGTCATTTTTATTAACCATTAATTTCTTTTAATCAAGGACTAAGAATGGTTCGCACGGTATTCGTAATAAAAACGGTTCTCAAATGAATTATATATATATATATATATGGGAGGGTTCAAACGAGAACTGTTTTTCGTACAAGAACTGTGAGAACCAATTATAGTCATTGATAAAAAAAAGATGGAGGATCCAGATTAAATAGTTATTAATGGATAATCTTAAACTAATCAAACTTATCTTTAATTAATTAAGGGCAATTTGTATATTTTTACATTACCCTCACATTTTTTAAACTAATATATCTATCAAACGAAAAGATGTTAAATTACGAAAATTATACCAAATTAACGAAAAAATTATGATCTTTAAATTGAGACCAATCTTGCTATAGTTTTTTTTAGAAAAGAAATCGCATTTGCTAGATTTTTTTAACACGGGTCTTAACATATACACATGTGCATATCTACATCCGTGCTGAAAAAAACTAGGCGCATCCGTGCATATTTGCACATGTGTATATGTCGAGACCCATGTTAAAAAAACCCAATAAACGCGAATATTTTTTTTCGAAAATATATAGCAAGATCGGTCTTAAATTAAAAAGAATAATTTTCTCTTTAATCTCGTATAATTTTCATAATTTAACACATTTTCATTTGATAGATATATTAATTTAAAAAATATGGGGGTAATGTAAAAAATTTCAAACTACATTTTTTATTTAAAGATAAATAAAAAAGACATAAAATTAAATGATTGGTCCACATTGGTTCTTATAGTTTTTGTACGAAAAATAGTTTTCGTTTGAACCGCTTTCTATCTATCTATCTATCTATATATATATATATATATATATATATATATATATATATATATATATATATATATATATATATATATATAGGTTAAGGATTCACATAGTCTCACCCTTAAACATAGAACTCAAATGCTAATTCTCAGCTACTCATTTAAAAGAACAAAATATGAATAACAAAAAAAAAAATTCAAACTCACGCTTTCTATGAGACTTCCCCATAATTTCCTTTTTTTATTTTGTATTTACCCCTAAAATCTTTAAATGGCCATAACTATTTCAATTTTAAGAATTTGAGTAAAAAAATTATACCAATCTACTCATTTTTAATCCTCTTTCAAACAAAACCACCTTTCCCATATTTCTGAAAATTTTATTTTGAAAATGCAAACCATATGAAAATGATACCAAAATGTTATCATGTTAAATCATATGAATTTTTATAATTTTCAGTTGTAATAATGTGTATTGTTATCATTTTTGACTGAAAGTTATCATTTTCGGCTGGAAAGTTATAATTTTCGCGTGGGTGGAATTTATCATTTTCGGGTGCCTGAAAGTTATCATTTTCAGTGGTTGGAAGATCATATTAAGCTGAAAGTTATCATTTTTGGAAATGGAAGTGAAAAATAAAGGAAGGGGCGAAATTTATGAGGCGGAGGATTCTCATAATACTCTTCCTTCTATAATTAATTCTAATAGTTGTTTACTTAATTACAATAATGTCATTATTAGATCTTAACCATTGATTCAAAAAATCTAATGGTCCAGATTTGGCCTTTGGGTTTCATGTTTAAGCATAAGACCTTTATTGATCCATTATATAAAGCATTTAACATTCTCTCTCCTAAATGTTCATTTGAGAACCGATCTTATTGTGAGTACCACGAGAACCAATATTAGCCGTTTATTTGGTATGTGAAATTCATGGATGGAGAGCTTGGGTATTAAGTGTGGCAAGGTGCATGAGATGAATTCATGGGTGGGTGATGACATTGAAGGAGGAGGAATTGGATGACTTAGATTGGTTCTCGCTATACTCGCAATAAAAATAGTTCTCAAAATGAACCATCCCATATATATATAGTGAAAAGTTTATTTGAGAACCGTTTTTATTGCGAGAACCACGATAACCAATTTTAGCCGTTCAATTCCACTCCTTCAATTGGATTTTCCACCTATGAATTCCTTACATGCACCATGCCACACTCAATCTCCTCACGCTCTTCATCCATGAATTATATTATCCAAAATGAACGGTTAAGATTGGTTCTCACTATAAAAACGGTTCTCAAATGAACCTTCCTCTCTCTCTATATATATATATATAATGACATGTCTTTAACAATCATAACTACAAGACTAAGTAAATAGAAACATTATTAAAATTTAGAATTTTAATCACGGGATACGAATAAGAAGTGTATTATGAATATAAATCATATTATTTGCGCAATAATTTCGTTATATTAAACTATATCAATAATCCGTTTGGTCAAAAGAATCCGACAGAGAATAATTTGATTAGAATGCTAAAATAACTTATGTCCGTTTTATATATATAACTAATTTAAAATTTAGTAAGAATGAAAGGATTAAACATTAAATTTCAGAAGTAAAAATAGATGACCGTTAAACATTTATATAATCTTTCTTATAATAATTAATTAGTTTAATTTTTTTATTAATATAAATAAAAGACTAATTAAAAAAAAATTATTAAGCAATCAAAACCCTTTATTTAATAAAATATTAAATTTTAGTCATTCATTCTTTTAATTCTAACAAATTAATTTTAACTTTTTTAAAATCAAACTAAATCTTACTAATAGTTACGTACATTCAATATTTATTAATATATCCATTCAATTGGATAAATTTTCAATTATATATATAATTGTTATTATTTATTAACATATACATAAATTGAATATTAACTAATGTGTACCTACATTGGATAATTTATTATATATTATCATTTTATAACTACATTTTAATCAACATTATTCGTAACAGACTATATAATTTTCTTCTTTAATATCAATTTTTTTTTAATTACGTTACTATTTTGTATTAGTTATTTATATTTTTTACATCTACTATTTATTCTCATCCGTATAGTATACGGGTCACTAATCTAGTTACATTTATATAAAACTAGTCTTGCAAGGGAAATGGATATATGAAAATATAATTACATTTTTTCTTCATAGTAGGAGTGGTAAAAAGATCACCTGCGTGATCATTGCATTAGGACCGACGTGGTAGGCCGAAGTGATGGTGGTGATACTTAGTGACAGATCCAGAAAATATTTTAGTAGGTCATAGTGAAAGATAAAATACGTACGTTCTACAATAGGTTCTTACGATTATTCATTTTTTTAAAGCGTATCGTCATTTGAAACATTACTAAATAACTATTACCACATAAATACAACAATCGTTAAAAGTCATCTCTCATCTCATTGCGTAAATAGGTCTTCACAAACTTCATTACACAAAACACCTTTTAACAAATACAATTGCAACAAGTTAAATCAATGCAAGCTTCAATAAACGAGACCAAATAAAGCCTGACATTGTACCCAGTTTCCACCATCAATTTAGCAAGATCCGATATACCATTTAATCTAGCAAACCTTTCATCTTCTCGAACATGGACAAAGTAGGTTTATTTGATACTCAAGAGTCGTCTTTTTGACAAAAATCATTAGGTAGAATTCAGCTAGCCTCATCAACTTAACGTTGATAAATCAAAGTCCCGAAAAGAATTGCACGGATTAAAAGCAGATATACATACAAGCAATCAGAACATACCTCGTTAAAATGATCACCGAATTATTGAGGTGGAAAGAGAAGAATGTATGTGTTCTTGTGGAGGATAAACGATTTTGGGAATCATGGAGGTGTGAGAAACCGAAGTTAACTTATGTTCTAAGCTCAAAATTTAGATGGGTTCCCACATATGGTTTTTACAACTTTTACATACTACTAAACTAAGTTTTTAAAAAAAAGGTTCATTGTCACCTAGTGTTTATTGGCTGGCTCCTTCCCTGGGTCATACTGTAGATTTGAGTTCTTTTTTGGTTTTTTCTTATATTGGTGATTAAGTATAATAATGTTAAAAAATATGTGACAGAAGTAGGGTATAATGTAATGTTTAATTAATTGGTGTTACTATTTGGATCTCCTTTCTCTTCCATAGCAGACATGTAACATTAATCAATTATAGTTTGGGTTAAGATACTCTCATGTTTGGGTCAAACATGATTGATCATGTTCTCTCACAAGCATGAGAGTGACCCCTACAAAGGGAACATATTATTGACTAAGATAAGCGACTCGCTCTCATTTTTGTGAGAGAACTTAATAAGTCATGTTTGACCCAAACATGGGAGGATCTTAACCCTTAGGCCGTATGTTATACCCTTCCTTTTCCTTTCCCTTATCCAATGTCACGTCGGCGCCACATCATTCACTCTTCCATTTCCTTTTCCCTACCAAATCAAGTGTTATACCTTCCCTGAGCTACCTGATGGTACTCGACGGTAATTTTTTTTAAGAATGGACGTTGGAGAGGGGGTGGGGGGGGGGGGTTGGCATGGCTTCTCGATCGAGTAACGGTACCCGAGTCATCTACCCAATGACACTACCCGAGACTCGCGTTTTAGTGTTCCTAAGCTACCCCATGGTACCCGATCTCCATCGGGTGTACCATAAGTTATACATTACATACATCATATTACATGAGGTTAATTTAAATTTGCAAAGGATTCAAATATAATCATCCTTAATTAATAACCAGAAAAACCAATGTAACATTAAATGATAAAGTGATAAAAGTACCATGAAAAATTTCATTACATACAAGTATAAAGAATGATATTGATCAATGATGATTACAATCAACAATCAATAATAATTTAATAAATATATATATATATATAATATTGAACAGATTTATCATAAGAAGAAGATTAAAATACCATGAAAAATTATCATTTGTTTGGAAAATAAGCAAAACGAAATAAATTTAAAATAAATTGACAAATCCATGGTAACCTATTTACATTAATTTAAATTAAAAGAAAGTAACAAAAATTATAAAAAATAAAATAAAAATTCTAGTAAGCTCACAGCAGAATGAATTGATAATTTTCTGAAGATCTATGAAAAATTACCATAACTTGTTGAAATCCTCTGAAAATTCTTGCTGTAATTATCAACACTTTGCTGTCCATGATACAATTCCTGGTTGACCCCAAAGTTGACTTCAGGTTTACTCTCAATTGATGGTTTCCCCATCAGAAATGGAAGATATTGATCATTCCATTTTATGTAATCTTGTTCCCCTTGAACACCATGAATTTGATTTTGACTTTTTGTGCTTTCAGTCAAACCCCATGGATGGTACCCACTGTTGGTCTGAAAGAAACCAACGTTGCTACCATTATTCCAGTTATTCTGCTGGAAATTGGTGGTGTTGCGCGACGGCGGCGGAGCTGAAATTAAAGGACTTGAGATAGTAGTCGTGTATTCTGGAATCAAATCCGAAGATGACTTTGAATCAGTGAAAAAAAAGTCAGCAGATTCCGTCGGTGGCGGTTGTTGTTGGGTGTAATTGAATTGAAATAATCCGGCGAGCTGATGATTTTCCGGCGGCTTGGTTCCGGTCTCGTGAGTCGTTATAAATCTGTTGAGGAAGAATTCGTGAGTGGCAGGTGGTGGGTTGTCAATGAGCGAGTAAGATCCTGCCGCCGCCTCCACGGCGGCAGTTGACGGTGGTTTCTGGTCAAGATTATACGAGCCCTGTGAGTTCTTATCGTTACTCCCTGACGGAGCTTTATGATCATCAGTCACCTCTGAAAGTGGTTTATGCGTGTTTGGATCAATCCCTCTTTGTCTTAGCTTCTTCTTAATCGATGAATTCCACAAGTTTTTGATTTCATTATCAGTTCTTCCCGGCAATTGAGCTGCAATTTGCGACCACCTGAAAGAAATTAATTCCAAATTAATCAAAACCCAGATAGAATCATACCAAATGAATCAAAATCAAGAATTAGCAACTGATTAATTACTTGTTTCCAAGAACAGCATGTAATTCGATAATGAGTTTCTCTTCTTGTTGAGAGAATGTGCCTCTTTTCAAATCAGGCCTTAAGTAGTTAATCCATCGAAGTCTGCAACTTTTGCCACATCTTTCAAGACCTGCAAGTTTAGGAACAGAGCTCCAGCATCCATGGCCGAATTTAGTGATATGTTTGATGAGTTTTTCATCTTCTTCAGGGGACCATAACCCTTTTCTTAGCTTTTGTTTATAACAACAAGAATGCCTCCCCATGTGGATTTTTATGACGATGACGACCCAGAATTTTATTTAAGATTACTTTTTTGTCACCCAAAAAGGAAGGCTTGTTATGTTATCTATAGCTACTTCTTCTTCACCTTTATGTGTGTGTGTGTGTTCGTGTGTGTATGATAGAGAGAGAGAGAGAGAGAGAGAGGCTTTGAAAATGGAGGGGCAGGCTGGAGGGTGAGGGTTCAAATTAATAGAGGAAGGGGGAGCCCTCATGAAACTCGATTCATATTTTATGGTGGCTTTAACACAAACGGGTTAGTCGGTGATTGGTGAATTCTTTGATCACTTTGCATAATTTTTGTAAAAAGATTACGTATCCTCCTACTTTGTATTTCTACTTATTCTTCTACTTGCATAGTCACATATCAAGACATATGTTAAAATCAAGAAAGTGATATAAAGAAAGATAATTAATTAATTTTACACGTCATCATTTAGTAACTATTAGGAATGATGAAGTTGGAAGATTTAGTACGAGAAAATATAATTTTCCCTTTTCATATGGTTTTTCATATACGATTATATCATAATATAGCATCTTTTACTGAAGTGATTATAGAAACCGTAATTTTTAAGATTATCATAATACAGTAATAAATTAGATTATTTAATAACACACATTTTAAAACCCTTTGTAGATTGGAGTATAATCATAAATATTTGATTCGTGTCATTTTTAAGTTAGTATGTTAAAGGATGGCAATTTACTTTGTGATTTTAGTTGCATATTCATATATGTAATCACTCTTTAATGCATAATTTCCTTAATTCTATATAGAATATAATTTAAAAAGATCACACTAAATTTTGTATTTACATAAAAAAGTGAAGTAGAAAATTTATCAAGATACATACATACATATATATATATATACATACATACATATATATATACATACATATATATATATATATTTAAATAAAGTAAGACAATATGTGAAAATTGTTGAGTGATCTACAATCTTTAATTTGACAAGAGACTAGAGCGAAAAAAAGAAAAGAAAGCTGCTTTATTAATACCATTTGTAGACGACTTTGATTGACAAACACTTAATTTTATCTGCTTATAAGTTGAACGTTATCCATAAAAACCTGCATGTCTTGATTCAAATTTTACTTATTTTAAAGAGACAACATTATAATTTAAAATACATATAAGAAAAGACATTGATTTTCAACACTTTGAACACAAAAATGGAAATAAGAAGACTTCAATACAATGTGTATATATAATATCTACCCTATCATCATATGCATTTTCCATAGAGAGTTTATTCATCACCTCCAACTTTTTTTTTCCGATACATACTATCATATTCCTTTTACGTGTTAAAAGAGTGTTACTATTTAGACCTCGTTCCTCTCACATACCTGACATGTCATATCAATCAATTACAGTATTCAATACAGATCATACACTCATATCCGTTAGGGAAACGCGTACAAGGACCGGAATCGTTGAGGTGAAGAGTAAAGGGGTTAAAGTGAAAGTTGAGAGGGAAAGGGGGCAGTTTCTTGAGTGAAATATTTAGGAATCAATGAGTTGTGACTAGTGACAGGAGTGGTGGGGTGGGGTTCGAAAAATGACAGATATCTTTTTGGTATATACGAACAGGAACTCCAAGAACAAATCCTTTTCCCATACACTCCACGTCAAATATAAAAGCTTAACATGAACACATTTTAAAATATATATAAGTTTTAATAACAAAAAAATGGCCAAGAAAAAGGGTAAGAGATTACTAGCTTGCACCAAGCGGCCGCCAACAACTATTTTACTTTCACAATTTTATTTTATTTTTATAAATACAATATAAGAGAGAGTTCATTTGAGAACCATTATTAGTATGAGAATCGCGAGAACTAATCTTAGTTGTTCAATTGGTAAGTGGAATTCATGAATGAATAGCGTGAGGGGATTGAGTGTGGCAATGTGCATGTTAGTAATTTATGAGTAGACAATCCAATTGAAGGAGGTGAAATTGGACGGCTAAGATTAATTCTCACAATAAAGACGTTTCTCAAATAAACTTTTCACTACAATATAATATATTTGAAACAACATATATCAAACATTAATTAATTTAGATATTTAACTATTAAACTTTTTTATATTGATTTTAACCATTAATATTTTCTTATTTTATTCAAAATAGGTAAATTGATTAACTATGATGATTTTTTTCAAATAAAAGATTGACATGTTAATCAAATTATTTTCCAAGAAGATTTATCAAAAAGGGTAAATATATGAGCCTAAATGTTAAGAAGGTAAACTCATTAAATAACTATATCGTAGAAATAAAAATAGTTTAATGGTTGAACCGATAAATTTGTGAAATATTATTAGTTAGAATACATGATACTTGTTATATTATATTAGTGTTCTTGAAACATCTATTGACAATAAAATTTGTATACGATACATGTTAGTCACTTCATTACATCCTAAATTATTATATATACAAAAGATTAAATGTGTAATGGAACAATTACAACTAATATGAAATTAGACTGATTTGCAAATATTTTAGTAATAAGTGGTCTGAAAAATCTTAAAAACCGATTCGAGATTTAATCTTTACTATATAAACATCTTAGATGACATGTGACAGTATAATAAGTGACCACGATAACAATTACATAAGAGTATATGTAATAAATGCTTTTCGAATATATATTTTTATAAATGTTGTAACAAAGTGTTAGAATATATAATCGGATGGAGAGTACTTGGTAGTTATTAAAACAGCTTTCTTTAGAAAAACTAAAAGAGGGTGTGAGTAGCTTAGAGTCGACATTAGAGGTATGTGGATAAAAGACGATTAGTTTTGGAATTTCAAGTTTGTGACTACGTGTTATTGAAAGTGTCGCCTTGAAAAGGAGTCATTCGTTTTAGAAAGAGGAGCAAACTGAGCCTGAGATTTATTGGATCATTTAAGGTCATAGCTCGCGTTAGAAATGTAGCTTACCGGTTGCAATTGCTAGATAAGTTGTCTAGAATTCACGACACCTCTCATCTATCATATTCAAGGAAGTGTCTAGCGGATGAATCCACTTTTGTGCCAAATAGAAGATATTGAGGTCGGTGAGAGGTTAAACTATGTCGAGAGACTGGTTACGATTCTAGATTGGAAGGTCAACAAGTTAAGGAATAACGAAATTAGTATCGTCAAAGACAGTTGGAGCCTCGTCATGGCTTTGAGTAGACATGTGAACTAGAAGAAGAGATATGAGAACTACCTAAAGTTATTCGAGTTGAAGAAATCAAAATAAGTAGGAGAGAGTTGTAATACGTGTTTTTTAGTATATATATTTATAAATATTGTAATGAATTGTTAGAAAATATATTGATTGAATATATCAAGAATGTTTTTTCTCTAAATGTTAAATCAGATCAAGAATCAATGAAAACGCTAAATACGAATGACGTGATGCGTCATAGTGCATGGAGGAGACGCGTCAATACACACGGGTGATGTAGCGTGTTGCCAAGAACTTGGATGCGACGTGTATGGGTCAATTATTGAATCAGAGCGGAATCTCAGTGTGATCTCGGATCATGTGCACTAAAAGTATCCACTCTCGTTTCTTGGTAAAATGTTACACGATGCGATACATCGGTTAGTATGGACGCAAAGCCTAGACCTAAGCTCAACAACTATGATTAGAGTGCATTGTCTAGACTTTTTGAAATTATAAACTAGCACTAAGTCAGTCCTTAGGTTATTTTGAGGCATTCCAGAGGCTGTGAAATTGTTTAGAAGGGCTAAGAGGCTTGTTTGTAGAAGAATCAAATCTATGAAGCTTGTGGCGTTGTCCTTGGGAGTTTTGGTTCATTTTTAGCCATTAATCAGGGTCTATCATAGGTGAGAGTACTGTCTTTTGAACTTGATAGTCTTTCATAAGCTATAGATGTTATATGCATGAGAATTATGATGGAATACTTAAGACTATTTAGTGGTTTGATGATTTAACCGGATTATACGACATTAGATCATCATATACCGATTATAATGCATGTTAAGTTCAAAAGGGATGGCTAAATGGGGACTAGTTTGTACATGTGTAAACTCAAAATGCATTTTCGAATGAGTATGGACGTGACGTGTAGCGTGCATAGACGTGACACATCATGGGATATAAGCCCAATGGATTTGTGAATTTAGTGCATAACGCGACGATGGACATGTGTTATCTTCTGGATCTAAACTGTTGTGTCTTCGTAATAACAGTGATTATTACTATCAAGTGACTTTTCAATAACCTACTTATTATACCGTGATATGTACATACATTTTATCTATAAGTGTGTAATTTCTATATGTTAATAGATCATGATGATGTTACGATGAAATCTATGAGGTTATGTGTTTGTGTAACCTTATGTGTTGACTGTTGATGTGCAAACCTGTGATTGATCACGATCGACCTGTCAACTTGATGGTTTGTGAAGAATCGGGGTTATTTGGAACCAGTGTTAGTTCATGACGATATGACTACCGAATTATGATGTGTCCCTTATGTGTTAATATGATGTGATACGTTATACATACGTATGTGCTATTCCTTATAAGGTGTAAGTAATGTGTTAGTTCACTAAACTTTATACTCATCTATTGATGTTTACTCTTTTTCATGTTGTTCAAGCAAGGACAAGAGGACACTTCCAGCATGACAACAGTTTTTTCACAAAAGTATTTGAATAAATTCTCAACTCTGATTATAAATGTTGTTTGTAAACTCTGATCTTGTGTTTCATAATAATTATTTTGAACAAAGGTTTGAAGTTAAATTTTATTTACAAAAAATTAGAACGTTACAAAGCTTGAATTCCCGTTCAACACTTGTTAAAACAAGAAATCAATTTACAAAAAAAAAAAAAAAACCTAAGATAGATAGGAAAACAATGAAAAAAATTACATTTTAAACACATTAAATTTATATATTAATTAAATTAAATATAATAATAAACCACTATTCATTTTTAATCATACGTATCATTTTTTAACATATATTAATGTGATTATTTGCATTTGTGTATGTTTGTGACCCATAACAAGATGACTGTTTTAATACGAAAATTGGCTTTAAAAGACACAAAATCATCAAAAAGATTTGAAAGTGTTTCCGTGGAGATAAGAATGCATGATAAGTCAAGTCTTGCAATAATAGAGAAATGAAATACTTAATATAAAAATATATTTTAATATTAATTTAAAAAAAACCGTATATTAATTAATTTAAAATTATTTTAAATATTTTAATTAATTTAATGGGGTGTACAGTTCGACATTCTCTTGTCTTTTCTGACAGCCTGCAGACCTTTTCACTTCGTAACTTCTATTCATGGAAATTTACTGCAGTGGGTTGTTGTACGGTACAACCTTTGATGCTTGTTTTCTCTCTCTGACTTTTATGTTCGGACATAGGTGCCAGAATATTATGCATATATAATACGATCCTTTTAATCAACAAGTAATGATTGTTTAAAAAGATTAAATTATATTTTTATTTAAGTTGAATAAAAAGACTTGTGGTTCTACCAACTTCCCTGGATGATTCCTCTTGTGCATATTGGCTTCATACAATTTGTAATAACTTAGTTTCTGTTTGGTTTATTGTATTTCGTAAAATTTTATAAGAATAAGATTTTAAATACGAAGAAATGTTGTGTTTGGTTGGAAAAAAAAGAAGAAATTTTAAATATTGAGAATTCTTTAAAATCCCTCAAATTCTTTTACTCAAGGGATTTTACAAATGCATCCACCCCCTATGGTATTTCAAAATGCTTTGTATGAAGGATTTTCCATTTTACCATTTTGCCAAATGTAAATCCATTTTACAATCCTGTCAAATGCAAATCCTGCGAAATGCAAATCCTTTGACATAATGCAAATCCCATAAAAAAAATCTGCGAACCAAACGCCCTCTTAGTATTTATGAAAAATCTATATATTTCTGCTATACAATTGTATTTCATCTTTAACTCGCTAGAAGATGACAGATTAATCTACTAATTCTCTTTTTTCGTCTTTTTTAATGATTTTAACATAATAACACTTGTCTTGATTTTATAAGTAAGAAGATAAATAACAATATTTTGTATGATGATATAGTAACATCTCTTATAATAATGAGGATTGACGATATGTGTGGCTTTTTTATTTTATATTCATCTTAACAAGATCTTGGTAGGAACTATATCTTACTCCTTTATAATACATTTACAACCTTAAAAACTCTTAATTTTAAGTAACTTGAATGTACTAAAATACTCATTCTTAATCATTTCATTCTCCCCCTAATTAACTTTTAAAATACCTATTTTAACCATTTCATTCTCTCTCCTAATTTACTTTAACTTTTTATTTATTTAAAATATCTCTCTAACACTAAAACACCCTCTCACACAAACATAATTATCCACCTACATCAACATAATTTTCAAAATATTATTAACTTCTCCTTTCTTATTTCATAAATATAAATCTTTTTCTTATTTTAATATCTTTTAGAATTTATTTTTAAAATTAATAAAATAGTTTATACAAATAAAAAAAATAAAAAACTGATATTGTACGATACTTTTTCGTGACATTGAATTGCGTGAATAACATATTATTACATTTTTAAAAGCAACATGATGTAAAATAAAAATTATTTCCCGTCGCAGTATTGCGCGGGTACTTTGCTAGTTTATATTTGTGTGTGTTGTTGGTACAATTTCTCTTAATACCTTAGTCTCTGACATTTATTGATGTTCGGAAATTTTACTAGATTTATAATATGTATTAGACATCTTTAATCTATAATCTATATTAAAAAAAGAGTTATGATGTCATAATTTCATTTTAAAAATTTTTCACCAATTCTCTATGTTTATTTTCTCATATGGCTTACGCCTTCTGATAGGTGGTTTCTTACGTCAAAGACCTTATTCTCAAAATGGGCCAACCGATTCATAATTTTTGGATCCGAAAGAACACAACGACTTCTTTATGATGACCTTCTCTTTCATGAAAACCATAATTCACCATCTCCTGTTGCGATGTGCAAGTCTTCACTTATTATTTTTTGAAGAACACCATACTCGATTTCAAATTCCTATGACCTGCTTATTATTTTTCCTTCCTTCTTCTATTTTTCATGTTTCGATTTGAAGGAAACCTAAATAGGTATCTTTTTTTGAACTTCGAATTTAGCCAATATTAATCACCATTATGCAAGTATTGGTAAAATGACTTTGAGGCTTCTAACTAAGGTTTTTTTTTAAATTTTTCTTAATGCATTTGTTTCTAATTCTCTCTGTATCTCTCTCTAAATAGTCTCTTCAACAGTCATTTAAATAGTCTCGCACAAAAGAAACCCTATGGGGCGTTTGGTTCATTGGAATTGAACGGAATCAGAATTGAGCATTCCTAAATCTTGTTTGTGTTTGGTTCGCAGAATTTATGGAATGAAATTTGACCATTCCAATGAATTTCTTAAATCAAGGAATTGGGAATTCCTTCCCCGAATGGATGGAATTCTTCAAATTCATAAGAAATCTCAAAACATAATTGTTGTCTTCTATCCCACTCCACCCCCACCACCACCCCAACCCACCCTACCCCTATCCTACCTCATCCCACCCTACTCTACTCTTCCCTACCCAACCCTACTCCACCCCCACCCCTACCCTACTCTACCCTACCCCACCCTACCCTACTCTACACCATCCCACCACCACCACTGCCGCAACCGCCACCTCCACCACCAATATTGTTGCCACCGCCACCACCACCACCACTGCTGTCGCCACCACCGCCGCCGTTACCACCATCGTCACCACCACCGCTGCCGCCGTCATCAACACCATCGATCCCCGCCGCCGACCATCACTCACTACCACCCCCCACCCCCACCCGCACCCACCGCCGTCGCCACTGCCGCCCTAGGTAGACTATAGGGTGGGGATAGGGTGGGGGTGGGGTAGGGGGTGGAGAGGGTAGGGGTGGAGGGCGGTTGATTGTATAATTTATTTTGGTTTATACGTATTAAATTAATTTATTTCTAGCTAGATTTCAATTCCGGTCTTACTAACCAAACAATATATAGTTTTTCACAAATTTCAGTTACTATGAATTTAAATTCCTATGAATTCCAATTCCTTGTTCAAATTCCAATTCCTTCATATATATTCATTCCACGAACCAAACAGACCCTAAATGATTTAGGCAAGATTGGTAAAATACCATGTCTTTACGAGACTTTTTACTCAATTTTTGATCTTCTCCACTCGATCTTCACCCTTTGTTGTTTCAAATCAAATTTTAGATGTATGTGTGATTTTGATGTTAGTAAAATCATTAGGGAATCTTTAATGAATGGTGGTTTGAATATAATGGTTCATCACCGATGAGAAAAGTAATGAAATCCAATGCTACAAGGAGAAAAACGTAAAAACGTTTATCTTTCTTAAGTTTTTTTTTTCCTTTTTAGAATTTTGGTTCGAGGGGATAACATGTTGCAAGTGAAAATTCATTGGCTATATTTTCCATTTCATTTTGTAGAAGAATGTTTAATATAATCTATAATTAATTCATAGTCCTAAGAAACTAATTTTAGTCTTTGGATCAATGACATCAATGGTCCAGATTAAATTTTAAAAATTTGGGTGGAGTGACATTTTCGTAATATTTCGTAATTCACATGTGATACTTTTACAAATCACATGTGATTGTATATTGAATCACCTGTGATTGAATATTAAAATTTAAGACTATGTTTTTTAAATAAACTTTAATGAACACAACTCTTTAAAGTTTATTGTTTGGCTTGAAATTCCAAGAGTTGTTATGTTAAAAATTTAGTAAACCTTTATTAATTTGTGTATCTATTTTAGTAACTTTTATTCTTGTGTTATCAAATGTTTTGCATTCAATTACACGTGTTGCTTCGTTAGCAAAAGAATCAGTAAAATTCATGCTACAAATTAATAAGATAAAAGAAGAAGAGATGTGTTTTGACTTTTATCGAAAATACAATAAAATATGTTAATATTGTTATTATATGTAATCAATTTTATTTTATACCTAAAAATACAAACAACTTATAAATTTGGTTTATTATGCAAGTTACCTATGATAATAAAAGAACTTTCAAATTTTGTACCTAAAAATAAAAGAACTTTAGTACCTAAAATAAAAGAACTTTAGTACCTAAAAATACAAAAAAACTTTCAAATTTTGTTCATCGTATACAATCGATAACTGGTAACCTGGTATACAATAAACAAAATTTGTAAGTTGTATGTATTTTTAGATACAAAATAAAGTTAATTGCATACAATGGTAATATTGGTAAAATTTTTTATATTTTCGCGTATTTTGTCCTTTCTTCTATCCTATATGAATTGATGAGGTACTTATATTGAAATAATGTTCTTTCCTATGTTAGTGTATAAAATGTAAGTGTTTCCTACTAGGTCAAATATTTTTATTTTATAATCATGTTGTTATGTATGAACTTTAGAATTTTAATAACTTTAGCCCTTTAGAATTTTATTAATATTTATATACACATGTCATTAGGTTAGTTACAATAAAAATGACTATTAGTGTCGAAGTTAATTGTGATTGTAAGTCTATATAACTTTTTTTTGACCAAAAAAGAGGTACGAAGGATCTTATAAGAGTTACCAAAAGTAAACAAAATACAATCGACTGTTTAAAAGCTTTAGGTCTCGCTAGTACAAAATATCGACAATAGTCACGGTTCAAAACCATGACTAAAGGGTTTTAGTAAGGGGTTTTTTATTTGAAGAGCGACCTATATTGCGTCACTTTTGATACCTTAGGGCTACATTTAGTTTCCGTGATTATGGCATTAAAAACCGTAGCCAAAGGATTAAACCGTCAAGAAAAGGTACCAATTTTTGTAATTGGAGACCAAAACCTCCGTCACTATAAAATGCATATCGTCATGTTTTTTTTATCATTATACTTTACTTGTTGACACACATAACAAAAAAAACCATCACCATAAAATATTTATAGTGACAGTTTCTTTTGCCAAAACGGTTAATACTTTTAGAGACATAACATATTAAACGTGACCATACACTACATACGATCACAGTTTTAATTATTTATCATTACTATCATCTATTTTTCATTTTCTACGACACATAATCAAATAAATTGTGACCATTTACAATACTTTTAGTCCAGTTAACTACTTTTATTATTTTCATAGGTTAGTCTATAGAGATATATAATCAATGAAACAATCATTGTAAAATACTTATAGCCACAATTTTTTAAACTTTAGACACGCTTAACCAATAAAACCATGACAAAAGAACTAATAGTCACATTTTATTTATTTTAATCATGTAAATTTGAACTTTTACACACAAATTAATATCTTAGAATCTATGACCATAAAATACTTACAGTCTAGTTTAAATCTTATTACATGACAATTACTTATTTTTAGACACACATAATGAATAAACCCCTGATCGTAAAACACCTATAGTCATAGTTTTTTTTTCATTTATCATTATTGGTTATTAACTTTTCACACACTTAACAAATTAAGCTGTGACATTAAAGTACTTATAATCATACTTTTTTACTTGAACCAAAATTATTGTTTAACCTCTAGACACTCTAAACAAAATAAATTATGACCATTACATGCTTTTAGTCACATGTTAATTATTTTTATGATTGAAAAACTTTGGATTTTATACGCAAATAATCTTATAAGGCGTGATCATAAACTACTTATAGTCACAATTTCCAGTTTTTTACATTACAATTATTTACTTTTATACGGATGTAATCAATATGCCCATGACCATAAATCGCTTATAGTAACAGTTTTTTTCTTTTATCGTTATTGTTGTTTACTTTTCAAGACACATAACCAATTAAGTTACGACGGTAAGTTACTTAGAGTTATAGTTTTTTAACTTTATAGTCACATTTTTTAGTTTTACCATGACTATTGTGTAACTTTTAGACATGTGTAACCAATTAAATCGTGACCCTAACATACTTATAATCACCGGATATTTATTTTTATCATGACAAATAGTCACTTTTAAATACCAATAATCTTAGAAAGCGTGACATAAACTATTTACAGTCATTGTTTCAATCCTTTTACATGACATTTCTTTACTCTTAGATGCAAATAATATAAAAAAGTGTGACCATAATCTACTTGCAATCATTGTGTAAATCTTTTTACATGACAATTTTTTACTTTTAGACACTTAAACAATAACCCCGTAACCATAAACCACACACATACACACACATTATATTCATTTATCGTTAGTGTTCTTTACTTTTCCAGACATATAACCGATTAAGCTATGAGTAAAGTACTTATAGTCATTGTTTTTTACTTATAATATAACTATTGTTTAACATGTAGACATGTGCAACAAAATAAAATGTGACCATAACATGCTTATAGCCACATGCTAATTATTCTTATCATGAAAATATTAACGTTTATACGCAAATAATCTTATAAGGGTGACTAGAAACTAGTTATCACATTTCAATATTTGTACATGACAAATGTTTACTTTCAAACACACACGTATTGTAACATCCTCGATTTTGACCTATCTGTTAATCGTATCTAAGTGTATTTAAGTTAGTAATCTTGTAAGAAATTCAAATTGTAAGTTAATCATATTAATGAGGAGAGTGAATTGTATATTTATGTACTATGTGTTTTATGTGTTATGTGTAGTAGATATGTATATATGTATATATGTTAATAAAGAAAAAAAAGAAAGAAATACAATTCCAGAGGCAACCGCCTGTAGATGTATTTTCGTATGTGTGTATATATTGACATAGAAAGTCAATATGGTGAAAGTGCTCAAAAGCAAACACACACACAAACTCTTGGATTCTCTATATTCTTTCTCGGTTTTCTCTCGATTTTCTTGAAGTGAAGGATTTGGGTGTTTTGATTTCAAACAAAGGTAAACATATGGTTATTATAGAGATTTAACATATATGAAACTGTTTTTATGTTTAAAACATGATTAAATACTCAAATTCCTTGCAAAACACCACTTAGAACATTCAAAGCTTACTTTGCAAGTGAGTTTAGGTTGTTTGGTGTTATTGTGTGGGTTTGATGTGTTTTCAAAGTCATACTAATGAAAATAAGTGTTTTCAGAATGTGAAAATGTCAAACAAATGAATGAAATTCAGGAAATAGGCCAAGTTTGAAGTTGGCGGATTTCCAGCCATGAAGCTATCGGATTCCGAGACTTGAAGGTGTCGGAATTCGCAAGTTGTCCAAATCCGATAGTGTCGGATTCCAAAACTTGATATCGGAATCCGCATGTGGTCTAAATCCGCATATTTGTTCTAAATCCGATAGAGCATCGGATTCCTAAGTTCACATTCGAGTCCGTAAGTCAAATCCGATTGAGTGTAGGAATCCGACAAAGTGTCGGATTTATCCTATGTGTCGGATTCTGATAAAGTATCGGATTCCATTGTTATATCAAGTCTATGAAATGACCTAAGTGTTGAAATCCGATGATGTATCGGATTTCCTCAAAAGCATCGGATTTCCAAGTTGTCGGATTTCCCTAAGTGTCGGATTTCCCTAAGTGTGGTATCCGGATTTTGGGATTTCCTTTGTTGATTTTAAGCTATTCTTTGTATGTGAAGATAATTAATGGAAGCCCTAATGTTCTAGGTGAACTTGACACCCTAGACAAGGCAAAAATAAAATAACTATCTGTTTTAAGCTACTCAGATGAGTACCGACTTCTATAAGCCTCAACAGAGGAAGAATTATGTGCTAAGTGTTTTAAGTGCACATGTGATTATAAGTTAATGAATAAGAATTCCCATGCTACTTAATGTACAATGCCATGCTAAATACTTGTCGTATGTAAGTTAAGTGCATGCCAGCGGAATCCAGAATTGGAACCGCCTAGTTAAGTGAATGTTATGCATGATACTGATTCTGAATGAATCTGTTAAATGAAAGCTTAATGATATGTATGCTAGGGATCCAGATTGCATCCATAATGAAGTAAATGAGTATAAATGCATGCTAAAAGAAGTAATTGAATATGCATGCTAAGTGAATGATCCAGATTGAATGAGTATGTGTTTGTGAAAAGTTCGCGGACATCTTAAGCATGGTTAAGGTCAGCCGGATAGCTGGATCCCAGGGACCCTTGATCAGGAGATTTGGGATTTAACGGTGATTCGAGGTAACATTCTGGATCATAGGTTCTGCAGAACCGCCGTGCCTTATATCATGAGGGGTAATCAGCCGGTTGTAGCTGAGTTTCCTAAGCAGCCTCTGGTTCCGTAAACGATGCTTGGTGGACTGCTTCATGCTCCCCCACCAGCGTGGATGGTCATGTCTGATCCCCCCGTGTATTGGTGTTGAGTAGGACTAGCTATCCTGCAAGAAACAACTTATACCGATCGTGTCAGCACACCGCAATGTGATAGGATAACATTGTATGCTTATTCCTGATATGCATGACTTACTCTAATGATGCTTATGCTAAGTTTGTGTAACACCGGAAAATCACAAGCCATTTTTTTATAACGCTGCGGAAGCTTAATTAAACAAACATATTACATATAATTCAATATTTACAAATGTACAATCACCGTTCACAAACAAAAGTATCATCTGTTTTGGTGTTACAATATAAACAGACTCGTTTCTTTTCAAAATCAAATATCAGAGTCGGGTCAACTTCTCCTTCAGCAAACCGCACAAACACGAACCTGCAAAACATCAACTGAGGGGAATTAGCACAAAGCTAAGTGAGTAGAGGCTAAACACCAAAAGCAAACATCCACAGTCAATATCAAAGCATGTAATCACATATCTGTAACACCGTGCTTTTGAGAACCAAATTTTTCTTTTTAAAATATAATTTAAGTTTTTAAACCGCATGGGTTTGACTGTAAATAGAATATTTAAACCTGTCTTATAATTTAAAAATGCAGCGGAAGTAAAAACACGTGGCAAACTGTATAAACAGTCAAAATGTTGCAACATACGACATTTGGTGTTACGGATACATAACCGGCCGACCATTATCTTTAAACAAACATAAACATAATATAACAGGGTTAAACAAAAATCCAGTGTTCCTCCTAAAAACATGCAACTACCCGCAGGCACCCGAGCTCACAGCCTAAGGAATACCTGCACATGTGGAGAGTAGTATCTGTTAGCTATAATAGCTAGTGAGTACACGATAGCATGCAATCAATATAAACACATCACATATCATCAATCATGCTCAAATAGTTCTATCCTAGCATCTCGCGATGAGCTGGCATAGTCAGAAGGCGACATATCTCGCAGGGTAGCGAACCCGGCTCAATGCACCAACTGGGGTACCAGACACATCAACCGCGCCGGTGGGGGAGCTGTAAAGCGTCCACCGTTGCGTTTCAGAATCAACAGATTCTTCTGTTGTACAGCATAAGCTATACCCGAAGAGGACAACTTTGTCCTTAAGTAGAACAGCTTTGTTCTTATGTTGGACAGCTTTGTCCATAAGGATCCGTACCGATCACAAACAGATAATCTGATTCAATCGAATCATCAATCAATGCATAATCATATCCACATAACATACACCTAAACAGATGCATATTATTTATATCAATCAATATATCTAGCATCATCATGCCATTCATTCTTTACTTCATTGTGCGCACGCAATAATATATCTATCATCATAACATACACCTAATCAAGTGCATGCTATTGTATATCAATAAGTTAAGCCTAGCATCATCATGCTATACAATCTACACTTAAACAAGTGTGTATCATACTGTGTCAACATGTTAAGTCTAGCATCGTCATGCTTTACAAACTACACTTAATCAAGTACGTATAATATCCTGATAATCATTTATTATACATACTACAAGGTATACAACCTTTCAACAACATATTCAAACGCGTAATCAATTGTTTACAAGTCCGGGTATTCAATTCACTTCATTGTTAATATATGTTATAGATATATTAATCGTTATGTTATCAGGCACTCACCTGTTAGGGTAGAATAAGCAAAGACCTTGCTTTGGCGCTCACGGATTGTCAACTCGACCTATAATACCAATATCTACGCATTAATCACTTGAACACGCGAGGAACGTCTAGGGTACTTGAAACAATACCCTACTGATGTTATTTAACCATTTATTAACTAACTATAGTGGTCCAAGCAACAACACGCGAACACGTAGCACAAAACAACAAAGCAAGCTGTGTGCAGGGGTGTCGCGCCGCGACACTGCCTTGTGTCGCGCCGCGACCAGTTTGCAGAGCTGCAACAACTGTCTGTTTTGTGCACAGCAACCCCATTTTGGCTCATTTCAATTCCAAATCAATTTTGGTAAAATTCTAGTGTTTCATAGGACCATTTGACACTTGTGGAATCTTTCTAACATCAAAAACTCCTATCCAATTAATTCATACGAAAATCACAATTAAATGGACAAAGACGTGCGCATAATGGCCAAAACTTGGTGTAGAGCAATTCCAACACTTGCAACACACCATATACACCTAATATGATGTACTAAAGGTGTTGCAACTGACCAAAACCTTTAAACTCATTGTTTGGTATCATTTTCCAATTTCTTGCCTATTTAAGGCCTATTTTTCACTATTTTAGCCAATTCAACCAAAACAATCATTCCAATTCAAAACCAATGTTCTAATCAATTCATACAAGTCATATGAACCTATTAGAAACTTAAAAATCAGTTCTTGATGTGTAAAAACAGATTTAAGCCATTTTGACCCATTTAGGCTAAATATTGGATTTGTGCAAAAACACCACTTCTAATGCACCAATTGAGTTCTAATCAATCCTAACAAGTTATAGGATCAATTAGAACACTAAATTTCAGTTCTTGAAGGTCAAAATCAGTTTGACCCGTATTTGATCAATTTTGACCCATTTAAGCCAAAATTCAAAACTCATCAAGAACACTACTTTAATTCATGGAATTGATTCCTATGCACTTATAAATGATATTAGAACCTATTTCAATCATAAATTTCAGTTCTTGATTGCTAAATCAAAGAACTCACTTGAAACCTAAAATTTCAAGTCTTGAAAGAGTAAAATCAAGAACAAGGATGAATTGGAACTTACAATGATCAAAGGATGATTAGAAACAACTTGTAGAACTATTTTGATCCTTATTTAGCTGCTGGAACAAAGCTTTATAAGTTTTCTTTCAAAAACCCAATTTCAAGAATATGAAGAACATGAGATGGAGACATGGAAGATGAAGCTTACAAGGAAGAAAGTGATGATCTAGGGCAGAATCAATCCTCAATTTGTAGTAGAAATCAAAGCTTGAATGATCTCCTTAAGTCTTCTTCTTCTTCAATTTCTTGCAAGAACGGAGAGTTTGTTTGAGGTGTGTGTGTATGTACGTGAGAATGTATCTGTCTGTGTATTCAAAAAGGGCTGGTCCGACTTGTGGGTATTATTATCCGCAAGTGGGTATTTTGTTCCCCTTTTCAACTTACAACTCATCTCCCGTTTAACCGTTTCAACTAACGAGGATATTTTTGGAATCCTCGTTTGAAACCGTTCGATATTTTATAACCTTTATCTATTTTTATTAATATTTTTAATAACCCATTTATCTATTATTTTCATATTTTATATCATTTTCTAAAATATATATATTTTATTTAATTCAATTAAATACTCAACGTATCACGATCATACACGTTTAGGCCCGTTTTGAGGATGTTACAATATCCGAGAAGACCGGCGGTTCGGTGCAGAACCTACAACCATTGCCGGCCAAAGCAAAGGTTTACTGATAGCCCTCCACTAAGTTGGCACAGTAAACTCCACCTCTGAAGCAACATATGCAACATAAGGGCTACTACTGTTCAACCAACCAGTAGACGAGCCTAGTCCAAGTCTACGTATAGCTGACTTCCCAACGCAACTCAAAATCATACTAAGAGCGCGTATCGACCAAATAGTCATGCAGCAGATATCAACAATCAATATCACAAACAACAGTTCAATCAATCAAACCAATCTCAATCACAATCATGCATCACATCAATAACATTAACTGCAATCTTTACCATCCGCGATTAACGTCCACTTACCTCAAAATCAGCACGAGCTCAGAGATCTAATATTACTGAGTCTTTTGATTGCCTGAAAACACAACAACAATCAAATCAGTCTCGAATTTATAAATATATATTCACATATATTTATATCCAATAAAACCATAACCAATATGCTAAATTTCACTTTTGAAAAGAAACATAAAAAGTTGGGTCCGTTCAAGTCGCACGGGGCCTAACCCGGACTCTTTTTAGCTTGCCCGGGGCCTAAGGTAGGATGACCCGGGGCCGGGGCCTAAAAGTCGGATGACCGGGGGCCGGGGCCTAAAAGTCGGATGACCCGGGGCCGGGGCCGAAAGTCGGGCGACTTTCACAAGCCCGGGGCCAAAAGTCGGACCCCTTTTAGCACCCCACAAAATTCATCTTCTTCTTCCCTGTTCTTCTTCTAGCTTCAAACCAACTTTGATTTCTGAAAATCATTTATAACACTTCCAAAATACTTTTAAACATTTACAAACATCATATAACATGTCAAAGATCATCAAAAACACATCCAAACTAATTAAACACCAACATATATCAATACCCACTTTTCAAGTTTCATATCATCAACTTTCATGGCTGTGTTCATCATGTTAAGTATCAAAACCCCATCAAAATCAGTTCAAAACAACATGAATCATATCAGTAAACAACAAGGAACAAGCATATACCTTTGTTTTGTAATTACACACTCTAAATCAAGACTTCAAATATTCAAGTTTAGTTTCTTTCTCTCCTTGAGTTCTTCACAACATACACCAACACACACACATACACATACACATACAAATGACTTCATAATGAAGTTTCAAGATATTTTAAAGTAACCATGTGTTGATAAGTTGAAAGCTGCCAGAGATAGACAGAAAATGTATGCAGATCCACGTCGTCGTCCAGTTAAGTTTGAGGTGGGAGAGTTAGTATACTTGCAGGTTTCTCCGTGGAAGGGTGTGATTTGATTCGGTAAACGCGGGAAGTTAGCTCCCCGTTACATTGGTCCCTTTCGCATACGTCAGATTGTGATTGACCAGACGGTTACACTAGATCTTCCAGCAGAGCTTGCAGGAATCCATGACATGTTTAACGTCTGTTATTTGAGAAAATGAAAAGTTGACAATGAAAGTCAGATTCTCCCAGTGCCAGAACTGAAAGTTGATTCTAAGAAAAGGTTAATAGAGGAACCTGTAGAACTGTTGGATCGAAAGGTGACAAGCTCCGTAAGAAGCAGATACAGATGGTGTTGGTCAAGTGAAAGCACAGTCTTGGTTCTGATTTAACGTGGGAGAATGAGTCAGAGATGAAGGATAGATATCCCCATTTGTTTGAGCAGGAAAGGATTCCGAGGACGGAATCCTCTTAAGAGGGAGAGATTTGTAACACCCTCAAACCTGGGCTAAGAGATTAGCAGGTTTGTGGTATTTGCTTATGTGTTTTAATTTTGATTAATTGAGTAATTAGTTAATTTAATTAAAAGATTAAAATTAATTAACTTTATGTATGTATGAAACCGTATGTATGTTTCTTTGTTTATGTGGGTGTGCACGTGTATGTGTGTTAAGAGTGTGTGTGCCACCTCTTGTTTTCTAATTGTATACGTGGGGTTTGTCAAAATTAAGCATGCATTATTTTCAAATTAAACTAAAGTGAAGTGTGTGTTTGAGTATTTTTCTCTGCTAAGAAGAAACCGAAGAAGAAGGAAACAATCGGAATATCATACTTGTGTGAATTTAATTCAAGTTTAAAGGTTGGATTCGGTTCTATACATGTTTAAATGATTTCTTGCTATGATTTCTAATAGAAATATCATGTTCATATGAAGATCATAAGAATCGGTTTTGATGAAATATAAGTTTTATGGGTTTTATATGTTCATATGATTTTTGTGTTTAAATAATGATATGATGCATGGAAATATGTTTAGATAGATAAAAACATGTTTCTGGTATGATATGATTAAATTATGAAAACCTGGATTTGAGTCATGAAGTTTTGAATATGGTGGATTTAATGAAAACATGAACTATCGGTTTTGGTGTTTGGGAAGAAGAGGAATTCCGATTGTGGTGAATTCCGATAGATTGAATCCGGTACTTGAAATCCGATTAATGCTAGAATCCGAGATATGAAATCCTATACTAGGTAATCCGAGTGTAATGAAAACCGATACTCTTAAATCCGATGCATTTGAACTTTTGAAAACCGATGACCCTAAAATCCGATTCATTTATTAATCCGAAACCTAGAATCCGACATGATGTAATCCGAAACAAGTGAATAACCAAGACTTAATGAAATCCGATTGAGATGATCCGGTTTAAAGGTGAAATCCGACATTTGGCAAGAATCCGACACTAGGTAGCGGATTTGTAAGAATCCGACAGTTTTTTGTAAAATCCGATACTTTGGGTTTTGAACTTGTATTTGTTTATTGTTTGATGTTTGTTTGATGAATGATTTATAAATATATGGATAAGATATATTTATGAGATTGAGACTGATTTGGTTATTGCTGTGTTTACAGGCAATCCAAAAGCTCAGTAAAATTAGATATCTGAGTTCAAGCTGAAACTGAGGTGAGTGGACGTTAAACACGGATGGTAAGATTGCAAATTAGTTTTATTGATGTGAAGCATGACTATTTGGTCGATACGCGCTCTTAGAATTGAGATTGAATTGATTGAACTGCTGATTGTGATAATGATTATTGATAACTGCTGCATGACTATTTGGTCGATACACGCTCTTAGGATGATTTTGAGTTGCGTTTGAGAAGTTAGCTATACGTGGACTTGGGTTGGGCTTGTCTAACTGGTTGGTTGAACAGTAGTAGCCTTTCTGTTGCATTTGTTGCTCAGAGAGGAGTTTACTGTGCCAATCTAGTGGAAAGCTATCGGTAAACCTTTGCTTTGGCCGGCATTGGTTGTAGGTTCTGCGCCGAACCGCCGGTCTTCTCTGGATATGTGATTACATGATTGATGATTGATTGTGAATGTTTGCATTTGATGTTTTAGCCTATACTCACTTAGCTTTGTGCTAATTTCCCTCAGTTGTTGTTTTGCAGGTTGGTGTTAGATTTGAAGAAGGAAGAGTTGACCACACTCTGATACTAGTTTTAAAAGAGACGAGCCAATATTTTGTAACACCAAACAGTTGATGTTATTGTTGTCTTTTGAACAAATGATTGTATATTTGTGAATATTGGTTTTATGTAATTAAGTTGGTTTTAATTAGCTTCCGCAGCGTATTTTTAAAAAAATGGCTTATGAATTTCCGGTGTTACAGTTTGGTATCAGAGCCTAGGTTTGGCGATGCATGCACGGCTAGAGTGTTGCATTCCCAAATCTTGGCTCGTGACGGGACAAGCTTTCCTTCGGGGGAATTAGGGTGAGTTAGAGTTGTCTGTAGTAGTTAGTATTTTGGATACTAACGGTTTATGCTAATGAAATATGAGGTGATGTGATTGTAACAGATTATGGCTGATAGAGAGACTCCCATCCTACCTCCTGTGACCCAATATACAGCAGAGGCACCAGTTATCGAAGATTTGAGTAATGTAAACCAGGCAGGAACATCTGGCCAGGAGCAAGAAGAAGACCAGAGCGAGTATATATTTAAACTAGAGAATGAATTGATGGATCTTCGAAATAAAGTCCTTAACATGGAACAGAGATTGAATCAACCTGAACCAACCCCTGTACCAACTACGATATCCACACAAGCAATAGTACCACCAGTGCCAGCACCTCTACCACCAATGACTCAGATGATGCAACAACTCTTCTTCTATCCGTATCCATAACCCGGAGGTTATCCGTTTGTGTTTCCAGGATTTAAACAACCATGTACTTATAAGCAGTTCCTTGACTGTAAACCATCTGAATATCGGGGGAGTTCTAATCCCAGTATGACGTTGAACTGGCTTAGAGAAATGACGAAGACATTAGATGCTTGCAATTGTGAAAACGAGCTGAAAGTAAAATACGCATCGAGGATGTTGAAAGGGGACGCCATGGTCTGGTGGGATTCAATTACCGGCCACTTTACAGAGCAACAGCAAGAGAGCATCACCTGGAGTCAATTCCAGGAGAAGTTATGCGAACAATATTGTGGAACTTTTGAGATTGCTAAAATAAAGAAGGAATTTATGGAATTGCAGATGACTGGAAACATGACTGTGGATCATTTGATTAACCAATTCAACGAGAAAATGAGATTTGCTAAACACTAGGTGCCTGATGAAGAATCGAAGATTGCCCATTTTGTGGGGGCACTACATCCAGATCTTCGTAGCGCCACTAGGTGGGCTACCACTTTATCCCAAGCCTTAACGTTAGCTAAGTCGGCTGAAGGGGATTTAATAGCAAGAAACAGGTTGAGCGGGGAGAAGATTTCCCAACAGAAATCAAAATTTGAACACTATAACACTCAACAGAGGCAAGGAGGGCAGGGCAGTGGAAACCGACAAAGTAATCAGAGTAGAGCAACTACTGAAGGTGGGTTTGCTCAGAGGGCACCTTGGTGCAATAGGTGCAAGTCATATCATCATGGGCAGTGTTTGCCCCGATCCATGAGATGCATGAAGTGTGGTCAGTTTGGCCATGACTTGAAGAATTGCAGACTGCCGAGGAGTGTCTTCTAGAACTGTCAGAAGGAGGGGCACCGAGTTGGTGATTACCCATTGAGCAAGAAAATAGGACCAGGGTCAAGAGGGGGAGGTGCTAGGGGATCATCTTCAGCAGGACAGAAAAGAAAGAACCCACCCACGGCTGAGGGTCGGGCATTCAGGATGACTGTGGATGATGCCACCACCACAGACGATGTTAGAACTGGTATGTTTCTGATAAACTCTACTCCTGCTAGAGTGTTATTTGATTCAGGGGAAAATCACTCCTTTGTATCTGTAGAATTCTGTGGTAGGTTGAATGTGCCTTTAACTGAACTAGCTACTGCTTTAGAAATAGAAGTAGCTGATGGTATGATGGTTCCGGTCACGACTGCTGTGGCTAGAGCCAAGATAGATATAGACGGTATTTGTTTTCATGTTTATTTCCTTGTAATGCCTTTATCTGGGTTTGATGTGGTGCTCGGGATGGATTGGCCGAGTCTGAATCAGGCCAGTATCAAGTGTCACAAGAAGTTGATTTCATTCCCGTTGGCTGATGGCACAAGAGTGGTAGCAAGGGGTGAGAAGGCTGGGTCTGTAATCCCGATTATCTCATGTTTGAAGGCTAGGAAGGCATTAGATAGAGGTTGCGAATCATACTTGGCTTATGTAATTGATGGAAAGAAGGAGAAACAGACAATGAACGACATCCGGGTGGTAACGGAATACCCGGAGGTGTTTTTAGAGGAATTACCACGGCTACCTCCAGTTCGTGAGGTAGAGTTTAAGATAGATCTGATTCCTCGTTCCCGACCAGTGGCAAAGGCACCGTACAGGTTGGCACTGTCAAAGATCCGGGAGATGATGACTCAGATACAGGATTTTTTAGATAAAGGCTTTATTCGTCCAAGTTCATCTCCGTAGGGAGCGCCAATGTTGTTTGTGAAGAAGAAAGACGGTACATTGCGAATGTGTATAGACTATCGTGAGCTGAATAAGAGAACCATAAAGAACAAATACCCACTGCCAAGAATTGATGATCTGTTTGATCAACTATAGGGAGCTTCGTTCTTCTCTAAAATTGATTTGAGATCAGGGTATCATCAGGTGCGTGTTTCAGAGGAAGATGTATCAAAAACGGATTTTCGTACGCGCTACGGGCATTACGAGTTTTTGGTTATGCCGTTCGGCTTAACCAATGCACCTGCAATTTTTATGGATTTAATGAACAGGGTCTGTCGACCATTCCTTAATGATTTTGTGATAGTTTTCATAGATGACATCCTGGTATATTCAAAGACTGAGGTGGAGCATGAACAACATTTGATACAGATTCTGGAGACTTTGAAGAGAGAGCATCTGTTTGCTAAGTTCTCAAAGTGAGAATTCTAGTTGAGAGAGGTTCAATTCTTAGGGCATGTGATCTGTGACAAGGGAGTAAAAGTAGATCCTTTGAAAGTGGAGGCAGTTATGAATTGGAACGCTCCGAAGACACCGTCCGAGATCAAAAGTTTTCTGGGGTTAGCTGGATACTACCGCAGGTTTATAAAAGACTTCTCCAAGATTGCGGGTCCGTTGACTAAGTTGACTCGAAAGGATGTGAAGTTTGTTTGGGGTAGTGAACAAGACAAAGCCTTCCAGATGTTGAAACAGTTGTTATGTCAGGCTCCTATTCTTGCATTGCCAAGTGGCTCAGAGGATTTCATAGTTTATTGCGATGCATCGTTTGCAGGATTGGGCTGTGTACTTATGCAGAGGGATCGGGTGATTGCATATGCTTCAAGACAGTTGAAACCCCATGAGAAGAATTACCCGACACATGACTTAGAATTGGCAGCTGTTTTTTTTGCCCTGAAGTTGTGGAGACACTATCTGTATGGCACCAAGTGTGTGATTTGTACCGACCATAAGAGCCTACAGTACGTATTTACACAGAAAGAGTTGAACATGAGACAGAGACGATGGGTGGAATTGATTAAAGATTATGATTGCGAAATCAGATATCACCCAGGGAAAGCAAACATAGTAGCAGATGACTTAAGCCGCAAGGGAACGGGAAGTTCTATCCAGTTTATGCGAATAGAGATTGTATCAGATTTAGTGGATAGACTAAAGTCTGCACAGTTGGAAGCTTTGAAAGAGGAACACTTGAAGAATGAATTGATGAGAAAACGTAAGGATGAACTTGTGAATGATTCTCGTGGATTAAAAGTATATAAGACTCGTGTGTGGGTGCCTATGCTTGGAGATCTGAGGAAGCTGATTTTGACAGAAGCACACAAGTCCAGATTATCAGTACACCCAGGAAGCACTAAAATGTACAACGACCTGAAAGTGCTTTACAGGTGGCCTACTATGAAAATAGATGTGGAACAGTTTGTGGAATCATGCCATATCTGTGCACAGGTGAAGGCGGAGCATCAGAAGCCCTACGGGTCTTTAAAACAATTGGAAATCCCTGAGTGGAAGTGAGAACATATAACGATGGATTTCGTGACTAAACTTCCGCGAACTCAGAAGAGTAATGATATGATTTGGGTGATTGCGGATCGGCTGACCAAGAGCGCTCACTTCCTAGCTACATGTGAAACGACTTCTCTGAGTAAGTTGGCTCAACTTTATGTTGACTAAATTGTTGCGAGGCATGGCATGCCATTTTCAATAGTGTCTGACAGAGATTCTAGATTCGTTTCAAATTTCTGGAGGAGTTTACAGAGAGAATTGGGGACGAGGATTAACCTGAGTACTGCTTATCATCCCCAGACTGATGGTCAGACTGAACGTACCATACAAAAACTTGAAGATATGTTGCGAGCTTGTGTAATTGAGTATGGTGGATCTTGGGATTCACAGCTGCCATTGATAGAGTTTGCGTACAATAATTCTTACCACTTTAGTATAGGGATGCCTCCGTACGAGATGTTATACGGTCGTCGTTTCCGTACTCCGACGTGTTGGTTAGAGGCGGGTGAGAAACAATTTGCAGGGCCTGAGATAGTTCAGATGACAGCTGATAAGGTTGCAATCGCCAGAGATAAGTTGAAAGCTGCCAGAGATAGACAAAAAATGTATGCAGATCCACGTCGTCGTCCAGTTAAGTTTGAGGTGGGAGAGTTAGTGTACTTGAAGGTTTCTCCGTGGAAGGGTGTGATTCGATTCGGTAAACGCGAAAAGTTAGCTCCCCGTTACATTGGTCCCTTCTGCATACGTCAGATTGTGAATGACCAGACGGTTACACTAGATCTTCCAGCAGAGCTTGCAGGAATCCATGACACGTTTAACGTCTGTTATTTGAGAAAATGCAAAGTTGACAATGAATGTCAGATTCTCCCAGTGCAAGAACTGAAAAATGATTATAAGAAAAGGTTAATAGAGGAACCTGTAGAACTGTTGGATCGAAGGTGACCAAGCTCCGTAAGAAGCAGATACAGATGGTGTTGGTCAAGTGGAAGCACAGCCTTGTGTGGAGGTGGAGTCAAGAGAAGATGCTCAGTCTGATTGAGATATTCTGGAGTGTCTCGCTGACCTGCTTGAGGTAGTGGTTCTGAATTGTACGGTTCAGGACTAACATGTGGTTCATCAGGAGAGCCAATCGGGTGCTCATTCTCATCATCTTTTGGGATAAAATTGTAATCATCCCGTTTGATGCCATTGTCGTAAAAGTCATTCAACAAATCTTTAAGGAAGGAATCCCAACAGATCGGATGATCCTCGGGCCAATACATATTCACAAAAAAGACATCGACAGAAAACCAAAATAGCCCGTGAAACGACTAGACTAGGTAAAAACTAGAGATTAACTTCCTTTTCAGCCAAAACTCGCGGGAAGGATCGTTTAATAAAGAAGTAGTCAAGTTATACCAAAATAAAACCGTTCCCCGGCAACGGTGCCAAAAACTTGATGTGCGTATAGCGTACCAGTTTTAAATCTATAAAATCCGAATTATTTAGCACGACTACAACACAAATAGGCAAGAGAACCTAATCGTATCGTAGTATAGTAAATAAGTACGGGTGTCGAACACAAGGGGAACGAGTATGATTTTGAATATAACTATACTAATTAAATATTAAACTAACTAAAACAACTAAAAAGGGGGAATTAGAATCTTATCAATAAAGATTCAAACTTTATGACTCTAAAATCACTCCGAACACTAGCAAACACTCAAAAGCAAACCAAGAACGACAAAAGCAAAGATTTTTATGGATTAAACTTATCAAATTAAAGTTTTCCCTCCCTAGATTTGATTTCTACTTTTTCAAAACATTTAGTTTCCATTTAATTATGCAATGAACATTTGTTTCATCTCATACCGATTTCTATAATTGATAGACTCTTGGTCCGAGTTATAACCCTATAATCATGCATTTATTCAATTCTATGGTCAAGAAATCGTTTAAATACATAATTAGACATATTTAAGTTCGTGTCAAACAAGACTCAACCTTTAACAATTGTTTTGGTTATTAAATTGTTAAATTGACAAATAAAGGTCATTACATGCCAATCGTACACATTAAAGTTCCATTCTTGATTATCTAAGCCTAGGGTATAATCAATCACTAGTCAAGATTAATTATTGATCCTAATTAATCATGATAAAAGCTATAAAAATAGATTGGTCTTCTAATTTTTATAAACTCAGAATATAAACAATCAAAAAAATAGATCTTTAACACATATGAATCATTGGTGAGCTTATAAGACAAATTATGAGATGAAAACATGTTCTAATCAATGGAAATCAAACATATTTACAAAGTATCATCTCCTCTAGGGAGAAAAAGAAGAAAACTAGACAAATGGCTGATGATTGTAATAGAGAACGATTTGTATGGAATATAATTGTAGTTTAGATACACCTAATGATTAGTTAGGATACACCTAATAATTTTGTTGTTAATCTCCTATCTTTAAGGAGGAAAACCTGTGCTAGCTTAAATGAATCTCCGATTGTTACAGATGGAGAACAAAATGTTGAAAGCTAAGAGGATGCAAGAAACCGAGAAGATAAGGCAAGAGCAGCCAGGAAGAAAGAATGCACCTATAAGACCTTATTAGATTGCAAAACCCCTTGAGTTTGAAGGGTCAAACAATCCCACGGATACTGTCAATTGGATAAGAGAGCATTAAATTGGTGGGACACTTTGTGCTACAACTCCTCAAGAAACGAATGACCAACTGTCATGGGAAACCTTTATGGTCAAAATTAAAGAATAATATTGTTTGAAAGGTGATTTGAACAAAATTGAATGGGAGTTTCTTGCAATGAAAAAAGGGGATGTATGGATCGACAACCATGTGGAGAGATTTTTGGAGAAACTTAAATTTTTGAAGCGTTGGTCTGTGGATGATGAAAATGTTGTACACCGGTTTAATGAAACCCTACCCTCAGTTGGCAGTTGTTCAAGCAAAAACTTGAATGCCACAATTCAAATATCATAAAGAGTACAAGAAGTGTAAGATTTGGATTTAGTGGAGAAAAAGATCCTTGGAGACAAACGCAAGGGAGAGGGCTCTAGTGGACCTAGTGTAAAGAAGAAACAAAATCAAGGCAAAAGGTGGAACCAAAACAAAAATGGAGATTGGTGCAAAACTTGTAGATCCTCTCATGTAGGAGAATGTTCATCAAAGACCTGAGCTTGTATTAGCTATGGTATAAAAGGACATGTGGTGGAAGATTACAGATTTAAGGAAAATGTGTGTTATATCTGTAAACAACCAGGGCACATGAGTGTCGGGTGTCAAAATAGGAAAGGCAGAGATGGTATCAGTGGATCATCAACAAAAAAAAGAAAACCCTCCTAAACCAAAGGGACGTGTTTTACAAATGACTACTGAGGAAGCAATGGAGCCGAAAGATGTTGTTATGAGTATGTTTCTTGTGATCTCCATTCCTGCACGTGTCTTATTTGTTACAGAAGCCAACCGTTCTTATATGTCTTCTCGATTTTGTGCTAAATTTCCCATGAATCCTTTTAAATTACCCAAACCCGTGGAGGTAGAAATAGCTGGTGGGAAATTATTATTAGTAACTTACGAGTACCATGATTCTTCATTAGAAATCGATAATGTGACCTTCTTTATTTGATTATTACCATTTACTTTGGATGAATTTGACGTAGTGTGTAACACTGCCATTTTGAGATCCAGAATTTTTTTAAAACTATTAATTTAGGTTTTCAAACTACGTGGGTTCATTCATAATCATAACTTATAAAACCTGGTTTCAAATTAATACAAACAGCGGAAGATTTAAAGTGGCTATTAATTACAATAAAAACTTGCCACAAGATACTAGTCCGTTGGTGTTACAGTGTTCAAACAACCAACCATTATCAGAGTAAAAGTTACAAACATAAAATAGCATACAAAGTGTTCCTCCCAAATATACAAAATCCAGCAAGTACCCGTGCTCTCAAGCCTAAGGATCACCTGCAACATAGGGGAAAGTATCTGTTAGCGTTTTAAAGCTAGTGAATGCAAGATAGCATAAAGATCAATATAAGTACATCACATATCGGCAACAATGATCAAACAGTTCTATCCTAGCATCTTACGATGAGCTTGCGTAGTCAGAAGGCAACATATCTTGCAAGGTAGCTAGCTCGGCTCAATGTATCAAACTGGGGTACTAGACACATCAACCGCCGGTGGAAGAGCGGGTAGCGGTCCACCATTGCGTTATGGAATCAATCGACTCCATTGGGTACAGCGGGAAGCTGATCCCCACAACCATTCGAGGAGCATTGGGCTTGCAAGACCCTAAATACCTATCGAGGTACCGCTGATGCTATTATTGACCCCCAGGCCTGAAGGCAATCCCAGTACATCGCTGGCCCCGATAATGGATTATACAGTCCCCAAGTCCGGATCCATTTACAAACACATAACTAATCCATTCCGGATCTCATTGCGCGCATATAATCACATATCATCATAATAATTTATATCATACATTAATCAAGTGCATATCATATCATATCAACAAGTTACACATGCATACAATAAGGTATTCTACCTTTCTAAACATATTTCTTATTTGTGATAATATATAATATAGGTATATTAATTTTTATGTTATCCAACACTCACCTGAAATCTACAACAGGCAAATGTAATGCTCTAGTTCTTCCTGATCGTCAGGCTCACCTAAACAAATATCCCAAATATCAGTACTAAGAATTACAGTAATTTGTTTGCTGTAACATGGCACCTTGCCGCCACAAGCATCATGCTGACAAATATTAACTTTTGACACAAATAATCTTATAAAGCATGATCATAAACTACTTACGGTTACAACTTCAATATTTTTACATGACATTATTTAACTTTTAGACATATGTAACCAATTATTCTGTGACAAAAACTTAGTTATCGTCACATTTTATTTCTTTTAATCCTGAACAATATTAAGGTGTTTGTTTTTGAAGACATAAATATCTTATGTCTTATTTCATGTCTTCAGGAGAAGATGTGGTTTAGAAGGTCTTAAGATTGAGAAGGTCTGCGAAAAAAGTTACAGATTTTAGCTTCTCAAAATAAGCAAAAATAAGACAGAATAAGGTCTTATGTCTGCGAAAAAACAAACAACCTTATTAGAAATGTCTGCGGGCGCGCAGACGTTTCTATGAAAAAACAAACAAGCTTATTAAAAACGTCTGCGCACCCGCAGACATTTTTTTAAAATAAGACCTTATTTAAAAAAACAAACAAAGCCTAAATTTTTTACCACAAATAATCATATAAACTGTGACCATAAACTAATTACACTCACAATTTAAATCTTTACAATGACAATGTTTTACTTTTATACACGCAATCAATAAACATGTGACCATTAATTGTTGTTGTTGTTTAATTTTCGAGACGCATAACCAATGAAGTTGTGACCGGAAATTACTTATAGCCAAAGTTCTTAGTATTTAACATCATTATCGTTTAGTTTTCAACACACATAACAAATTAGTGTAATACCCAAACGATGTACGGGTTGTAATTGTGATAATCATGCAAGTAAAATGAAAACCTAGTTTAAAAGTACACAATCTTCTAATATAAATAAACGATTAACATGCATCAAATTTATTATACAATCCTAACCCCTCATTTAATAAAATAAAATTAATCGTTCGATCTTGACTATTTATTTGATTAAAATTGGAATTTCAATTTTGACTTTTGTTATTCAAAATTATTAGAGGAGTTTCATATACTGCCCTCTTAAAACTTAAATTATCACATTTGTCCACTACAATTTACAAGTATCATATTTAGTCTTTATAACGTTTCATAATATCATATTTTACTAAAATTTTAATTTTATTAATATATTTTATAATCATTTTAAATTCTTTTTAATTATAAGCAATACAAACTTAACCTTATTGCCCTAATTGTAATAATAATGATAGATGGTTTAGATAATATGCAATTATGTATATTCCTATCATGATATCACGTTTCCGCTGTCACGTCTGTCTTCGATCTCATGTCAATGTTTCCACTTTGCTTTAAGTGTTGACATTGTGTATCAACATTTTTAAACTATCATTTATCTCATATCTTATACTTATTAAATATCTTTTTATTAATTTTTAATATTTATTATTTATTAAATTAAACCGTGTATCACAAAAGAATCTAATATAGTAAAACATAATATACTAACAACAATCAATTAATCAAAACATTAAAATGAAGTTTAATACAAAAGACATAATAAGTATATTTTATACCCAACCATATCATATTATAATAAAATTTATAATCATAACATAGATAAACACCTTATATTAAATTACACTAATGATAGTATGTTAAAATATTTTTTTTTTGTAAAACCCCCTCTCCTTTCTTCCACTCACTTTTCTTATAGCCGTATTTTTCTAAACGGTCTCTTGTTAAAACCTCCCACTACCACTGCTAAGGTAGTTATAGAAGTAGTTTTATTTACTTTATGAATGGCTCGAATTATACATGAGTTTGATCAAACGGCTATATAAAATCAGGACTTTATACGGCTGAGATTAATTGTTAGCATGATCTAACGGCTGAAAATACAAGCTTTATGTTGACGGATACGCAACCACACACACACACACATATATATATATGTATATATATATGTATATGTATATATATATATATATATGAAAAGGTTCAAACGAGAACTGTTTTTCGTACGAGAGCCGCAAGAACCAATCTTTGCCGTCCAATTCCCTCTCCTTTAATTAGATTGGCCACCCATGAATTTCTTACATGCACCCTGCCACACTCAATCCCCCACGCTCTTCGTCCATGAATTTCATTATCCAAAATAAAAGGCTAAGATTGGTTTCGTAGTTTTCGTATAAAAAACAATTTTCTTTTAAACCGTGCTCTCTCTCTCTCCCTATATATATATATATATATATATATATATATATATATATATATATATATATATATATATATATATATATATATATATAAACCGTGCTCTCTCTCTCTCTCCCTATATATATATATATATAATTAATCCGTGACCGTTAATCTTTTATTATCACCGTTGTCAACTTTTAGACACTCATAACAAATAAAACCGTGACCATAAATCATGTGCAAGATGAAAATGTACAATATCAATTGTGGCTAGAAATGGGAATATACAATCAAATGTAAAAAAAATGAAATTTTCCTAAATAATAATATAAGCGAATTAATAATTGTTAACTAAAATTAATTGTTGACTAAATTATTAACAAATGCAAATCTATCTTTCATGATTCATTTCTATATATAATCAAACACAAAACTTCAAAAGATTAATTAGAAAATATATATAAGCAAAAAATGAGAACTTCTATGTTGTTTTCTTATGTAGATTGCTCCTTGTTTGCTTTACTAACCCATCAAACGGTGTGTAGGACTTTTTTCTCTTCTTAGAATTATATAGTTCTTTTTTATCTGAATTTAGTTGTAGTTATGTAGACTTGATAAATCTTGACATATATTAAAAAAGTTTTAAATTCATTCATAAAATACTTAATTAAGCAATAAAACTACCTCAAGGATGACAAGTTCTTTAGGCATGCCACAAAAGCACCTACTGGATCCTCTAAAGTTATCAAAGCACGGAAACTCTATAGCAATCATCCGGTAGTGGAAGTCCATGTATCAGCGTTTCTGTAAAGAATAATCAATAGTACGTACTGATAGCAATGGTTTTTCTCGTTGTTTGATTCGACAGTTTACATACCCCGGTCTTCCCAGTTTATGAGGGTAAATGAACTTTGGTCCTGATTTTCCCATTTCCTGCTTAATAGTTCCAACAATTGAAATAAATATTGTAAAGTACACTGGCATGGTACCCGTATAATGCGACGGCATCGAATAAATTTTATTCGATAACTTGTATGTTTTCGGCATTCGCGTAATACGGTGACAACAAATAATTTTCCTTTGTTAAATTGAATACTTTCTTTATCTTTTTTCAATTTTCTTTTATTTTTTTGTTCTCAAGCAACTCTTTTATTAATTTTTAAAACAAATTTTGAGAAGAATAAAATAAGAAAAAAAGTCTCTTCTTTATAAAATAGGGTAAGTTGCATGTAAATATAGAATATAAATTAGTAATTTAAAATTATTTAAAATTAAGGATTAAGAAATAGAGTAAACTAATTTCAAACTATTGAATGTATGAGCTATTTAAAAAAATAAAAAATATATGATTATAAAGGAGAGGAGAAGAGAAAATTTTCTTTGGATAAAATCATCTCATCTAAAATAGGATAACAACTATAAGTTTAATTTAGAATTTGAAAACCCTCTAATTTAATCATTATACTAGCCAATTTTCACAAATACACATATGCGTCCGCGCGTACGTACACGCGCGTACACACATATATATAAATCCTAAAAACCGATTAGTAATTAAATAAATATAAACCAAAAATTTTAACGATTTTACACTAGAATCATTTAAGTAATTTTCGATCAACTTAACTAAGTTATGTATATTTATTAACCAATAAATATACATATATAATTAAATATAACCTTAGTTGATAATATTTTCTCTTGTAAGTTAAATTTAATTTATTACTGATGATTTACAGACACTCACGTGTGTGACCCTTGAGTATCTCATGATATTGGATTTGATATCATTGTGTTGCTAACTGTGTTGGGTTTTAACTATCAAAACAACCTCGCGAATCACAAACCGGACCATATGAGTTTTAATAAAAACATGATCTTTATTTAATAAAGTATGTAAAAGTTGAAACTTTAATGACATAACACAGCGAAAACGGATTTTAAACAAAATAAAAGTTAAGACTTTAAAACCCGGAATAATGATCTTTATTAATCTCAAATATTTAATACATACAAGAACAAACAAACAAAGTTAGAAACATTTTACCTTAAATGCTCAAGCGTTAGTACCCATAACGATACCAACGAGATCCTTTTAGCCGGAAACAACCAAAATACGAAAATACAGGAATTTGTATTGTATGTATTGTACTCAACACACGAAACCCGAAAGTACACCCTATAGGGGCGTTCGGCTAAATTGTTTAAGAGCTGGAAAGAGAGTTCTCTTCAATATCTCTTAACCTTTATTAAATGGATTAATCATGTATATACTAATTAGAAAATTATCTAATTAATAATATATATTATCCAAAATAATAAAACTTGATCACCAAGTTTGAAATTCAAAATACATTATTTATTTATTTATTATTATTATTATTATTATTATTATTATTATTATTATTATTTTTATTATTATTATTATGGGCCGATATATATATAAATTTTAGGCTAAATACATATATAAATATTATATGTATTTTCGGCCCTAAATATAATAATAAATATGAAAAACTATATAGTTTAAACTAAAACATTAAATCTGTTTTTAAGTGCTTTAATTGATTATGTGTATAGATTTATTAACTAATATATATACTCATCATTAGTTAATACTTGGCATACAAGATCTCTTATTTAAATACTGATTTATAATAACTATTAAAATATTCCCTTTAAATATGGTTGTATTACTACTTGAATTATAGGCACTTACAGTTGTGACTTTTGAGTGTCTTATGACGTTGGTCGCGACATCACTAGTTTCCCGACCTTGCACATTTATCTAATAAACTCACACTTATGCACATTAGCAATACTGCCTTGATGACATTGGCCTAAGGCAGCCCCTAGACATGCGCTTAGGATAACTAGGGCACTATAGGTGATAAGAAACAAAAACAAAAGCAAAGAACTTTCATGAATAGGTTTTCCCTTTTGCAACGCGATATTCCAATTTTGAGTATGAGCATGGATAGAGTCAACTCTAATACTTAAAAATTATGCTTCTTGACTGTCGGGTCTTTACTGAGTGATAAAGGACAAAGAACAAATAAGTTCATTTGGGCAAGACCATGAAGGGGCCTAGGAATATCTCTCTTCATATGAAGATGTGCAAATCAAATCTTGCATATTTGTATTTGGTAAGACAGCTTTCCCTAAATCTAGATACTGATCACCTTGCTATGTGCTAAGAGCGCCGGTCTTCTTAGGGTGTTTATTTGTGGTTGTTGATATCATGCGGTTCAGGCTGATATATCTGTTGTGTGCTACTCCATTCACATAGCTTTGTGCTATTTCTCCACCTCTCACTCTTTTTACAGGTTTTGGTAAGTCAGCGGCTCGGCTGAGAGTGGTTAGCTTCGGGAGTAATCACCTAGGACTCTGATAGATTATTTGTGACGAGCCGTGTTTTGTAATACTGTTATTTTGAATAAGTATTTTGTAAACAGTGGTTTATGATTAGTTGTAAATACTTTTGTATTTAATCGCTTCCGCAGTGTATTTAAAAGTGAAAATTTTTGGTTAAAAATACGGTGTTACAAGTTTGGTATCAGAGCCTTGGTTTGGCAGCGTAGGCATAGTGGAAGTGTTACATTCCCAAATCTTGGCTCGTGGTAGGTCGATTACTCCTTGGGTGTGGGATTCGGGTGAATTGGAGTGTGGTGGAGTTAGTATGTTATGTACTAACGGATTTATCTAATAAATCGTGAGGTGATGTGATTGTTACAGATAACAATGGATGGACATGATTTCTCAACCGATGCCCCTACTGCCCATCTTCTGCTAAGGTCGCTACTGCAACAGTTGAAGTTCCTACCAACGCCGGTACATCTGGTATAGCGGGTGATGAGAGAGATGAGTACATTTTTCAATCAGCTACAGGATCTAAGGAAGGAGCTAGAGCAGCAGAGACAGGTTCCTGCAGCACAATCACCGGTTATGCCTATAACTTCAACTACTGTTGAGATACCACCTATCTTTTCGGCAGTCACTACATTGCCAGAGGTTCCTCCGATGTCAATGCCAATACCACCATTTACACAACCGATGTCTCAACCCTTCTACTATCCATTGTTTCCTCAAGGACCCTATCCTTAAGGATCTATTCCACAAGGGTCGATGCCACAAGGATCTTATTCGTGTCCGTATATGGGATTTCCACCTAGCATGGGATACAGGCAGCCGTGTACCTACAAATAGTTTTTGGATTGCAAACCGGATGAATACCATAGTAGCACGGATCCCAATGTTACACTAAACTGGTTAAGAGATACTGCAAGGATTTTGGATGCTTGCAACTGTGAGGAAGAAATACGAGTATGCTTTGCTACCCGAATGTTGAAGGGCAAAGCGAAGGTCTGGTGGGATTCCATTACCACCCATTTATCGAGAGCACAGATGGATTCGATCACGTAGAATCAACTTCGGGATAAACTGTGTGAACAGTACTGCAACGCCTTTGAATTGAATAAAATAAGGCAGGAGTTCATGGAACTAAAGATGAAGAGGAAGATGATGGTGGATGAATTGATTGAGCAATTCAACGCAAAACTGAGGTTTATGACTCAGTGGGTGCCTGATGAACCTTCCCAGTTTCAACGTTTTATCGGAGCGTTATTGTCAGAATACAAGAGTACAACACGATTAGCTGGATCTTTGTCCCAGGCTTTCACCTTAGCAAAATCTGCTGAGGGGGACATCCAAGCTAAAGACAAGCAGAACAAAGATGAGGCAGCTTTGCAGAAGCCGAGGTATGACCAGGCTGGGGGTAGCCAGCAGAAAAAGAAGTGGCAGGGTAACCAGTCCTAGAGTAACCAGAACAGGAAGGTATCCACGGGAGATTCGGGGATTAAATCTCAGTGGTGCACGAGGTGCAGGGCTACTCACACTGGGCAGTGTACTGCTTAGACTATGCGTTGTGTGAGATGCGGAACTCATGGGCACGAATCGAAGGATTGTCGGTACCCCCGAAATGTCTGTTGGAACTGTCATCAGGAGGGGCATAGGGTAGGTGATTGCACTACAGGGAGAATACCAGTGGCTTGGACAGGGTCAGGGACAGGGGCATGGGCGGTTGGGGGTTCGTCAGCGACAGGAGTGCAGAAAATAAAGAATCCTCCGACTCCGGAGGGTAGGGCGTTCCGGAGGACAGTAGATGATGCTACTGCCACTGATGATGTTATCACCGGTACGTTCTTTATGAACTCCCTACCTGCTCTTGTATTATTTGATTCTGGAGCGAATCGCTCCTTTATTTCTATAGCATTTTGTGCTAAGTTGAATTTGCCTACTACTATTATCTCTGTGCCGATTGAAATAGAAGTAGCAGATGGTAAGATAGTGTCTGTTACGAATTCTGTGACGGGTGCTGAGATTGACATAGATGGTAAGTGCTTTCCTGTATCATTCCTATTGATGCCATTAGCAGGATTTGATGTGTTTTTAGGGATGGATTGGCTGAGTAAGCACAGGGAGAGTTTTAAGTGTCATAGGAAGCTGATTTCTTTTCCGTTATCTGATGGGTCACACGTGGTGGCTCGTGGAGAAAGAAACAAATCTGCGTTTCCTATCATTTCTATGTTGAAGGCTAAGAAATCTTTGAGTAAGGGATGCGAGTGTTTTCTAGCATATGCTATTGATGCTAGAAAGGAGAAACGGGCCGTTACTGATGTGCGAGTCGTATTGGAGTATCCTGAAGTGTTTCCGGATGAGTTGCCTGGGCTACCTCCCGTTCGAGAGGTAAAGTACAAGATTGATTTAATACCAGGTTCTAATCCAGTAGCTAGATCTCCTTACAAGTTGGCTCCTTCTGAGATAAGGGAAATGATGACACAGATTCAGGATTTGTTGGATCGGGGATTTATTCGTCCGAGTTCTTCACCGTGGGGTGCACCAGTCTTGTTTGTGAAAAAGAAAGATGGTACTCTACGTATGTGTATTGACTACAGAGAACTGAATAAGCGGACAATGAAGAATAAATACCCTCTGCCCAGGATAGATGATTTGTTTGATCAGTTGCAGGGTGCTTCGTATTTCTCAAAGATTGATTTGAGATCGGGTTATCACCAGGTAAGAGTTTCTGACGGGCATGTTGCCAAGACTGATTTCCGTACCCGGTATGGCCATTATGAGTTTTTAGTCATGCCGTTTAGTTTGACTAACGCACCTGCGGTGTTTATGGATTTGATGAACCGGGTTTGTCGACCGTTCTTGGATAAATCTGTGATAGTATTTATTGACGACATACTGGTTTATTCTAAATCTGAGGCTGGTCACGAGATTCATTTGAGACAAGTTCTTGAAACTCTGAAACGGGAGCAATTGTATGCCAAATACTCAAAGTGTGAATTCTGGATGCGAAAAGTTCACTTTCTGGGGCATGTCATTTGCAGTGATGGAGTCAAGGTTGATCCGGAAAAGATAGAAGCAATGATCAATTGGGAGGCTTCCAAGTCGCCTTCTGAGATTAAAAGCTTCTTTGGATTGGCAGGATATTACAGACGGTTTATCCAAGATTTTTCTAAAATTGCGAATTTCATGACTAAGTTGACACGCAAGGAGGTTCCATTTAAATGGAGTGATGAACAGGAGAGAGTTTTCCAGACGTTGAAACGACTCTTGTGCCAGGCTCCTATCTTGCTTTACCGGATGGGTCGGATGACTTCATAGTTTACTGTGACGTGTCATTAGCAGGGTTGGGTTGCATGTTGATGCAACGGGATAGAGTCATTGCGTATGATTCTCGTCAGTTAAAACCTAATGAGAAGAACTATCCAACTCATGATTTAGAACTGGCAGCTGTGGTTTTTGCGTTAAAATTGTGGAGACACTATCTTTATGGTACAAAGTGCGTCATTTGTACGGATCACAAAATCCTACAGTATGTGTTTTCGCAGAAGGAACTCAATATGTGACATAGACGATGGCTGGAACTTGTTAAAGATTATGATTGCGAGATTCGCTATCATCCAGGGAAAGCCAATGTGGTAGCCGATGCTTTGAGTCGCAAGGGAGTTAGTGAACATATCAAGTTTATGCGAATTGGAATAGTCTCCGACTTTATTGATCAATTGAAGGAAACTCAGTTGGAAGCCTTGAAGGATGAAAACGTGAAGTCTGAGATTATGACTAAGAAGAAGAATGACCTGAATGATGATTTTAGGGGATTGAAGGTTTATCAATCTCGTGTTTGGGTGCCTTTGCTTGGAGGTCTTCGGAATTTGTTTATGACTGAAGCTCACACGTCTAGACTATCTGTTCATCCAGGTAGCACAAAAATGTATAACGATCTAAAGGTGCTGTATTGGTGGCCTAAAATGAAGACGGATGTTGCACAGTTTGTGGAGTCTTGCCATATTTGTGCACAGGTTAAGGCAGAGCACCAGAAACCCTATGGATCACTGAAACAGTTGCAGATTCCAAAGTGAAAGTGGGAGCACATAACGATGGATTTCGTAACTAAACTTCCACGTACGCAGAGGAATAATGATATGATTTGGGTGATCGTAGACAGATTAACCAAGAGTGCTCACTTCTTGGCTACCAGTGAGATGGCATCACTCAGTAAGTTGGCTCAGTTGTATATGTTGGAATATGCCCGCTGACACGAACGAGTTAATGACACTACCGATGAGGTGTAGGCCTATTGGGTCACACACCAAGTATTGATTCCGGCAACACGATCAAGCAATAGAGAGGAAAAGGCCAAAATGGGTTTTGGCAGGGTGGTACACGGGCCATGTTCCTGAACACGGGCCGTGTCCAGTCCAACGTACACGAGGCGTATTGGCCCAATCCTAGGTCGTGTAGTTTGGGCCTACACAGCCGTGTATATCTACACGGGCCGTGTACGTTCGCTGTAACAGCAGAATTAACAGCCTTAAACACTTGGTTTAATGGGGTTAACTTCTCATAATGATGGTAGACAAAGAGACCACGAGTTATCTGCTCTAGTAGAGGCTTTTGGCTATCATTTGGTCCCTTGGTTGACATTAGAACTCTCTTTCTCTTGTTCTTGGTGTTCTTGGTGTTCTTGAACACAAGAAGAAAACATACACATACTTGATTGTTGTTTTGGTGGTTATACATCAACTTGCTAGCACTTGGGAATCAAGGAAGCTTAGGGTGGACTTCATTGGAGGAGTTCTTTGTTGGACTCTAAGCCACTTGACTAGGAAGGTTACTTTGTGTTTTGCACCATTGAGGTATAACCTTACTTCTCATCTTGTTTATATATATATATATTTTAGTTGCAATTCCATTGTTAGATTTTGGTCCATGGGAAGTATTCATTGTTTGGCATCGATTTTTGTTATGTACTTTGCTTCCGTTGCTACTTGATTTTGCCAAACGAATACCTTCAGTGGTATCAGAGCCATATCTAACATGGCTTTGCACTATAGAGTCTAGAAAAACCATAAAAGTGTTTTTTGGATAAGAAAAGTGTTTTCTTAAAATTGGTTTTTCTATTGAGACTCTTGTTGTGCTAGAATAAATTTATTCGTAGACGTGTTAATATATTCTAGTTTTTATATTTATATATTTGTTGTAACTTGGCATGAAGTGTACACAAGTATATACTTATAAATGTATATATGAATATGTGTTTCAAAATGTTTGATACACTAATGCATATGTACAAGGATTGTCCTTTTAGTGCCTTTGGTGTTTTGACAATCTTAACTAAAATATAGATATATATTTATATATCATGGTTATGTGTGGCACACCATGTTTCTATTTGATATACTTGGTTTGATTCGGTAACAAGATATGCCCCTAGATCTATGTGTTGTGATGATTGATTATTTTTGGTTTTAGCGGCCTGCGTGCTGTATTGTTGTAATAATATTAATTTATTTACTTATTGGTGCGGCTTGCACGCCGTTTCTATTATTCTATGTATTTGTATAAATGGTATAGGATTGCGACCTGCGTGTCGTTTATATATATTCTATGTATTTGTATATAGTATAGATTTAAAACCAAAATAGTCAACGGGAGTCATGGTGATGACGTCTTGGCGAGAAGGAATCAACATGCTATTGGAGGCTATGGATTCATTGGGAGCTCATCCAACGGGACCATATCTTGTCCTTAGATTTTTGGCCTCGTTTTTCCCGTTGTGGCTCACGGGGAAAACGCATAGGAATTATGGGCATGTTACCGAATCGTATGTATAGATATTTGCGTGGTTGTATTTTATTATTCTACGCATGGATTAGGATTCGCATGCTAGATAATTTTTCTATTAAAATTAAATAAAATACAATGTTTGTTAAAATGGTTAACAATTGCGCGCGAATAGAATTGACAAAGGAAGTATAAACATGGTATTATATTAAAAGTGCTTAAAATCGTTTTGACACTTACTTTGTTAATTCACAAAAGGGTTTTATAAACCGAAACAAAATCCCGTTTTTCAAAATGTAAATCACGCACCATCCATAAGATGACACCACCCGAATCTAACGAAGCAAGGATGATTGTCGAGCTAAGCACGAGTCATTCCTTGTGTAGTTGTGTGGAAGGTGAGTGGGGTAACTCGCATGATTGGTTGTCGAGCTAAGCACGAGCCAATTAATGGTCGAGAGTGCCACCCGTGTGTCTTGTCGGACGATTTACAATTTTAGTATATAATTCTTGGTTAGTTGTCGAGCTAAGTACGAGCTAAACAAAATTATATATTAAGATTGGTGTAAAATAGGGATCAAACATGCCAACCGACATAATGGATGTCAACGGGTCCCGCAAGTGTCTAAGAGTTGTAATAGAGATTACAATTGGTAAAATGGTTGCCGGCCTAAATAGCTTCGCCACGTGATCCGCGGTAAACCCGTCACGGTACGAGGTGAAATAAGGTTCTTAGCCCTTGTTACAAATAAATTGTTTTGTTTAAAACTATGGGTACTTATTTTAACAAGGATTTCAAACTAATTAAACTACTTTGCTATTTTAGATGGCGTCTTCAAGCAACACCAACACCACCAACCATTTTTCGCTTAGAGTTTTCCTTGAGAAGGAGAAACTCAATGGTAACAACTTCTTGGATTGGTTTAGGCAACTTAAACTTGTCCTACGCCAAGAAGGGAAGATGGTTACCATAGAGGAGGCCCTACCCGAGGCTCCTGCTGCCAATGCCACTCGGGCTATCCGAGACGCTTATGAGAAGCGTGTCAAGGATACCGAGGACATTACTTGCCTCATCCTAAGTACTATGATCCCCGAGCTCCAAAAGCAAATGGATCATTTGAGTGCTTTTGACTTGATCGCTCAACTTAAGGAAATGTTTCAGCAGCAAGCGAGACAAGAGAGGTTTGAATATCTCAAGAAGGTACTCGGTAGTAAGATGGCCGATGGCGGGAATGTGAGTGCTCACGTGTTGCGCATGAAAGCAAACGTGGAGCGCATGGAACGGCTCGGATTTACCATAGGGAGGGAGCTAGCCGTGGATTTGATCCTATGGTCCCTACCCACTACGTATGATCAATTCGTTATGAGTCATCATATGCATAGTATGGATAAGTCCATCTGGAGCTTCATTGTATGCTTAAGACAACCGAGTCTAGCATGACCAAAAATAAGCCCGCCGTTCCAAATCCCGTTCTTGCTATAAGGGAGGGGCGAATCCAGAAGAAGAAGAGGACCGCTTATACCCCTAAGGGTAAGGGGAAGGGGAAGATTGGCGCTGCCAAGTCTGGCCCCGCTTCGGAGGGTAAAGGCAAGAGGAAGATGGTTCCCCAAGCTAAGACTCCGAAAGAAGCGGAATGCTTCTTCTGCGGGAAGAAGGGCCATTGGCGCCATAACTGCCCGGGGTACCTAGAAGGTCTAAAGAAGCTCAAGGGGTTGAGCATCGCAGGAACTTCCGACTCAGGTACGTACATGATTGAACTCCATCATACTTCTACATCTGGTAGTTGGGTATTAGATACCGGCTGTGGCACTCACGTTTGTAAAGTTGTGCAGGTGCTAAGGACAAGTAGAAGGATGGAGAATGGCGAGCTTGACTTGATTATGGGAAACAAGGAGATTGTCCCGGTCAAGGCTCGAGGAGAAGTTGAATTATCTTTTAATTCCGGTTTTTCCATACTATTATTGAACGTATGCCATTCGCCGCTTGTGGCACGAAACATTATTTCTTTTCATGCATTACACGACAATGGTTTTAGTTTTTCTTTTGACAATGGGGTTATTGTTTGTTTTAACAATGGTATTTGTTATTTTAAAGCTTATCCTTGTCGTGGTATTTATGAACTAGATGCGTACGTTAGTGATAATCGTTCAATCATGAATATTGATTCAACGTCTAAAAATGGTTTAGACAAATTGTCTTTGTGGCATGGTCGACTTGGCCATATAAACAAGACTCGTATCGCCAAGCTCCAAGCGGATGGGATCTTAGAATCATTTGACCACGAGTCGAATGAAGTATGAGAATCTTGTTTATTAGGCAAGATGACTAAAGCACCATTTTCCGGCGTGAATGAGAGGGGAAAAGACTTATTGGACATTATACATTCCGATGTGTGTGGTCCGTCTAAGCACATCACAAGAGACAATTCTAGATACTTCGTTACCTTTATAGATGATTATAGTAGGTATGGGTATGTCTACATGGTTAGACAAAAGTCTGAGACCTTTGAGGTCTTTAAGACTTTCCAAAACGAAGAAGAGAATCAATTGGGCAAGAAGATTAAGATACTTAGATCCGATAGGGGTGGTGAGTATCTTAGTCAAGAGTTTCGTGATCATCTTAAGGGTTGTGGAATTATCTCACAACTTACACCTCCTAGGACGCCACAATTAAATGGTGTCGCCGAGAGGAAGAACCGAACATTGTTAGATATGGTTCGGTCTATGATGAGTCACACCCAAGTGCCTATAAGCCTTTGGGTTATGCTCTTGAAACGGCAACAAGAATCCTTAATCTCGTTCCAACGAAGAAGGTCGAGAGAACACCTTTCGAGATGTGACATGGGAAACCTCCCGTTCTTGCCTATCTAAAGGTTTGGGGTTGTCAAACCTACGTACGACGTGAGGTAGATGACAAGTTGGAGCCCCGATCCGAAAAGTGTTATTTCATCGGATATCCAGCTGCGGGTATTGGATATATATTCTATAAACCTTCCGAGAATAAGGTATTTATTGCTCGGAAGACGGTCTTTTTAGAAAGAGAATTAGTATCCAATCAGCATGGCGGGATTAAGATTGATCTTGAAGAAGTTCAAGAGTCAACGGATGAAAGACCTGACGTTGGCACTAGCCAACAACCTAGTGAGGTTGAGTCTGAGCATGAAAATGCGGAGACTAACGTACATCCGTTACCTCCCTGTAGATCCGGTAGAACTCGCCATGAGCCAGAGAGATATGAGTTTCTCATATCTGAGGGCGACGAGTTATTGGTGGATCTTAATGAGCCCACCAACTATCAGGAAGCGGCAGCGGGCCACGAGTCTGCTAAATGGAAGGAGGCAATGGATAACGAGATGCAATCCATGGAGGATAACCATGTTTGGGAATTGGTTGATCCCACACCCGGTTGTAAACCAATAGGGTGTAAGTGGGTCTTCAAGAAGAAGACCAACATGGATGTAAAAGTAAACACTTTCAAAGCCCGACTGGTGGCTAAAGGTTTCACCCAGACACATGGTGTCGACTATGATGAAACTTTCTCCCCAGTGGCCATGTTGAAATCTATTAGGATACTTTTGGCAATCGCCGCATTTCATGATTACGAAATATGGCAAATGGATGTCAAAACCGCCTTCCTTAATGGGAAGCTCTCCGAAGAGGTGTATATGACGCAGCCTGAGGGTTTTGTGCATCCGAAGCATCCTAATAGAGTGTGTACATTAAAGAAGTCCATTTATGGACTTAAACAAGCATCTCGTAGTTGGAATCTATGCTTTGATGAGAAAATCAAAGAGTTTGGTTTTTTGAAAAGTGTAGACGAGCCATGTGTATACGTTAGGGCTAGTGGGAGCGCCGTTGTTTTCTTAGTCTTGTATGTGGATGATATGCTACTCATTGGTAAAGACATTCCAACCTTGCAAAGTGTCAAAATTTGGCTTGGAAAATGCTTTTCAATGAAAGACTTAGGAGAAGCGGCATACATTCTGGGTATCAAGATCTATAGAGATAGATCTAGAAAGCTTCTCGGGTTGGGTCAAAGTACATACATTGACAAAGTCTTGAAGCGGTTCAAGATGGAGGACTCCAAGAAAGGAAATCTTCCTATGTCGCATGGAGTGATATTGAGTAAAACTCAATGTCCTAGTTCTCAAGAGGAACTAGGAGTAATGAAGCGAGTACCATATGCTTCGGCCGTGGGCTCGATCATGTACGCCATGTTATGTACCCGGCCTGATGTGTCATGTGCTTTGAGCTTGACTAGTAGATATCAGGGAAACCCGGGGCAAGCCCATTGGGTTGCGGTAAAGAACATTCTTAAGTATCTTAGGAGGACTAAAGAGATGTTCTTGATCTTTGGTGGTGAGGAAGAGCTCAAAGTAAAGGGTTACTCTGATGCTAGCTTCCAAACTGATAGGGATGATTGCCGATCACAATCGGGGTTTGTGTTCGTATTGAATGGTGGGGCTATTAATTGGAGAAGTTCAAAGCAAGACACAGTGGCTGATTCTACTACAAAGTCAGAATACATTGTGGCAGGTGAAGCTGCTAAAGAAGCTGTGTGGATAAGGAAGTTCATCCGAGACCTTGGAGTGGTTCCTAGCATATCCGACCCTATTGAGATCTTTTGTGACAATGAGGGTGCGGTAGCCTTGGCGAAGGAACCGAGAGCTCACAAGAGAACGAGGCATATACCTCGTAAGTACCACTTGATTAAAGAGATGGTTGAAAGTGGTGAAGTCGCTATTAGTAGAGTAACCTCGGAAGGCAATTTGGCCGATCCGTTTACTAAACCATTGTCACAAGCTTCTCATGATTCTCACACTACGGCGATAGGTGTTAGATTTGCTCATGACTTGGTTTAGATTTAGTTTTAATTTATGTTTGGACCATTATGTATTTGGGAACATTAAGCAATAATATTACTAATGTTTGTTTCGATTTATATAGTAGAGATCTATATATACGCGTGTTGCGGTTACTCACATTTAGTCTTTATTGTGTTCTATCTTTGCATGTTTAACTTATTCCCTAGATTGTTTTACAATCTTTAAGTCTCCACAATCGGTCATACTTTGTGGGAAGTAAGTATGAATTAAGATTGAGGTAAAGAATTGGTTTTGATAAAACGTGATTCTTTCCTATACTTGAAAGGGGTTTCAAGTGATTGGAGGACCCGCACCCGAGTTTACTTCATGGTTTTAGTCACAAGTAACTCGGGATGGTAATGACATTTCATCCTTAAACTAGAGATACATGTGATCCCAAAGCATAGGTCTGCTTTGCTTTGATCGTTTTCTAACGCGGTCCGTAACTGGTCGTTATAAGGGAAATGATTGGGTAGAGTATTGTCTGTGTGGCGGGACTATGTAGTCGAAAGGTATTTGTTCCTCTATCTATAGAGAGAATATCCATGGGCCCCTCGATGATTGAGTGCTGACGTTCATATGCATGGTCGTGCTTAAGTTACACTGATGATGGATCAATGTTAACTTGGTTTGTTGGTCACCACTAATCTAAAGTCGAGAAACATAATCGTGAATGATCTGTAGGTTGACTATATTCCATGCCTTGTGTTCACATTGGATGTCACGAACAAAGGGATGTACATGTTCATTTATCTTTAAGACAATCATTTTATGATTGGGGATCTTGTCAAGAGTGGCATACCCTATACTGACTTGGGAGCATAGATGTCTTGCTAGAGGCCGCTCTATGTTTGTGTTATTTTTCGTAGTCATGTCACGTACAAGTGGGAGTCTGTTGGAATATGCCCGCTGACACGAACGAGTTAATGACACTACCGATGAGGTGTAGGCCTATTCGGTCACACACCAAGTATTGATTCCGGCAACACGATCAAGCAATAGAGAGGAAAAGGCCAAAATGGGTTTTGGTAGGGTGGTACACGGGCCGTGTTCCTGAACACGGGCTGTGTCCAGTCCAACGTACACGAGGCGTATTGGCCCAATCCAAGGTCGTGTAGTTTGGGCCTACACAGGCCGTGTAGTGCCTGTTAGACACGGGCCGTCTTAGCCCAATTGGGGCCGTGGACTTTGGGCCTACACGGCCGTGTATATCTACACGGGCCGTGTACGTTCGCTGTAACAGCAGAATTAACAGCCATAAACACTTGGTTTAATGGGGTTAACTTCTCATAATGATGGTAGACAAAGAGACCACGAGTTATCTGCTCTAGTAGAGGCTTTTGGCTATCACTTGGTCCCTTGGTTGACATTAGAACTCTCTTTCTCTTGTTCTTGGTGTTCTTGAACACAAGAAGAAAACATACACATACTTGATTGTTGTTTTGGTGGTTATACATCAACTTGCTAGCACTTGGGAATCAAGGATGCTTGGGGTGGACTTCATTGGAGGAGTTCTTTGTTGGACTCTAAGCCACTTGACTAGGAAGGTTACTTTGTGTTTTGCACCATTGAGGTATAACCTTACTTCTCATCTTGTTTATATATATATTTTAGTTGCAATTCCATTGTTAGATTTTGGTCCATGGGAAGTATTCATTGTTTGGCATCGATTTTTGTTATGTACTTTGCTTCCGTTGCTACTTGATTTTGCCAAACGAATACCTTCAGTATATAGATGAAGTTGTTTCCCGACATGGTATACCGCTTTCGATAGTATCAGATGGAGATTCCAGGTTTGTGTCGAACTTCTGGAACAGTTTATAGTGAGAGTTGGGTACACGTATGAATCTGAGTACAACTTACCATCCTCAGACAAACGGGCAATCTGAGTGAACTATTCAGACACTTGAGGATATGCTGCGGGCATGTGTGTTAGAATATGGAGGTTCTTGGTATTCCCATCTGCCGCTAATCGAATTCGTGTACAACAATTCTTTTCATTCGAGTATCGGTATGACGCCTTATGAGATGCTATATGATCGTCGTTGCCATACTCCTACGTGTTGGTTAGAGGCGGGTGAGAAAAAGTTTGCAGGGCTTGATATTGTGCAGATCAACGTAGACAAAGTGGCTATTGCGCGAGAAAAGTTGAAAGCTGCAAGGGATCGACAGAAAATGTATGTTGATCTTACGTCGTAGGTCTGTTATGTTTGTTGAAGGGGAATTGGTTTATCTGAAGGTTTCTCCATGGAAGGGGGTTATCCATTTTGGGAAGCGGGGAAAGTTGGCTCCTCGTTATATTGGGTTGTTTCGTGTCCAATGGGTGGTTAATGATCAGACGGTTACTCTTGACCTTCCGGCAGAATTTTCAGGTATTCACAATACTTTTAACGTTTGTTACTTGCGAAAATGTAGAGTTGAGGATGAGAGTCAGATTCTACCTCTTCATGATCTTAAAGTGGATTCCAGCAAGAGGTTGGTGGAAGAACCCATTGAACTATTAGATCGGAAAGTGACGAAACTGCGAAAGAAATAGATTCCGATGGTTCTAGTTAAGTGGAAACACAATTTGGGTTTAGACTTGACGTGGGAAACCAAGGCCGACATGAAAGCTTGTTACCCGCAGTTGTTTGATGATGAATAGATTCCGAGGAGGGAATCCAGTTTAAGGGGGGAAGATTTGTAACATCCTGCAGTTGGGCCTAGTAGAAACATAGGCTTGGGTATGTTACACGTGAATTATAATTTGGTTAATGTTTAATTGATTATTAATCATTTAATTAAATATTATATATGTGTTGATATGTGTGTATATATATATATACGGATTTGGTGTGTGTTTGTGTGCGCGCATGTGCTTAGTTAGTTAAATCATGCCATCTCCTGCTTAAGTTTATATATACGTGGGTTTGGAAAGGATTACTTCACTTTGAAGTATTGCATGTGTGTGTAAACTTGTGCGTAAACCAAAAAAGAAAGAAAGAAAAGAAGAAGCAATCGGATTGTTGGTTTCTTGAATTTGTGATTCAAAGTTAAAAAGGTTTGTGTTTCTTGTTTGATTCTTGCTAGTATATGCTTCGGTTTGATGATAACATGCTACGCCTTGGTTATGAGAACCAATTTTTTTTTTAAAATACAATTTAAGATTTCAAACTGCATGGGTTTGACTATAAATAGAACAATCAAACCTGTCTTATAATTTAAAAATGCAGCGGAAGTAAAAACACGTGGCAAACTATATAAACATTCAAAATGATGCCACAAACGACAGTTGGTGTTACGGAATACATAACCGGCTGACCATTATCTTAAACAGACATAAACATAGTTCAACAGAGTTTAAACATAAAAGCAGTGTTCCTCCCAAAGCAATTAACTACCCGCAGGCTCCCGAGCTCACTGAGGATTACCTGCACATGTGGAGTGTAGCATCTGTTAGCTATAATAGCAAGTGAGTACCAAATAGCATGCAATCAATATAAGTACATCACATATCATCAATCATGCTCAGATAGTTCTATCCTAGCATCTCGCGATGAGCTGGCGTAGTCAGGAGGTAGCATATCTTGCAGGGGAGCTAACCCGGCTCAATGCACCAAACTGGGGTACCAGACACATCAACCGCACCGGTGGGGGAGCTGTTAAGCGTCCACCGTTGCATTTTGGAATCAACAGATTCCTCTGTTGTACAGCCGCAGCTATACCCGAAGAGGACAAACCTTGTCCAATTAATTCATAAGAAAATCACAATTAAATGGACAAAGACGTGCGCAAAATGGCCAAAACTTGGTGTAGACCAATTCCAACACTTGCAACACACCATATACATCTAATATGATGTATTGAAGGCGTTGCAACTGACCAAAACCTTTAAACTCATTGTTTGGTATCATTTTTCAATTTCTTGCCTATTTAAGGCCTATTTTTCACTATTTTAGCCAATTCAAGCAAAAGAACCATTCCAATTCAAAACCAATGTTCTAATCAATTCATACAAGTCATATGAACCTATTAGAACCTTAAAAATCAGTTCTTGATATGTAAAAACAGATTTAGGCCATTTTGACCCATTTAGGCTAAATATTGGATTTCTGCATAAACACCACTTCTAATGCACCAATTGAGTTCTAATCAATCCTAACAAGTTATAAGATCAATTAGAACACTAAATTTCAGTTCTTGAAGGTCAAAATCAGTTTGACCCGTATTTGACCAATTTTGACCCATTTGAGCCAAAATTCAAAACTCATCAAGAACACTACTTTAATTCATGGAATTGGTTCCTATACACTTATAAATGATATTAGAACCTATTTCAATCATAAATTTCAATTCTTGATTGAAAAATCACCATAACCCATCAAAACCTAAAATTTCAAGAACATGAAGAACTCTAGCATGAACAAGGATGAATTGGCACTTACAATGATCAAAGGATGTTTAGGAACTGATCTTGGAGTGATTCTCAGCCTTAATTCACTGTTGGAACAAAGTTTAGTAAGTTTTCTTTCAAAACCCAAAAATCAAGAATATGGTGTTTTCATGGAAGGAAGCTTACAATGAAGGTTGAAGATGATGAAGATGAAGTGTTACAGCAGATTACAGCTTGAATTTGCAGCAAAGATATAAGCTTGAGTGATCTTCTTGGTGAATTCTCCTTCAAAGCCAAAGTAGGAACAAGAGATAAGCATAAGGAAAATGTCTGTGTTTGTGAAGGGGTGCTCACGTGAGTATATAGATGATGCCTACTTGTGGGTTGATAATATCCACAAGTGGGTATCTTGTTCCCCTTTCCAACTTACAACTCATCTCTCGTTTAACCGTTTCAACTAACGAGGATATTTTTGGAATCCTCGCTTGAAACCGTTCGATAATTTATATTCTTTATCTATATTTATTAATATTTTTAATAACCCTTTTATTTATTATATTCCATATTTTATATCATTTTCTAGAATATATATTTATATTATTTAATTAAATTAAATAATTGACGTACCATAATCGGACACGTCTAGGCCCGTTTTGAGGATGTTACAAATCTACCCCCTTTAAGAAGATTTCGTCCTTGGAATCTGCTTTTCAGAAAATAAGTGGGGATAGCGTGCCTTCATATCCTCCTCGGTCTCCCACGTAAGATTCGATCGGAGATTATGCTTCCATTTAACCAATACTAGCTGAATTGTCTTCTTCCTCAGCCGCTTGCTCTTTGTGTTCAAAATCTCGACGGGTTCTTCCACGAGCCGTGTAGAAGAATCAACTTTCAGATCTTGCAAAGGTAGAATCTGATCTTCATCCACCTTGCACTTACGAAGATAGCAGACATTGAAGGTATTATGAATACCTGATAGCTCTGGAGTTAACTCCAAAGATACTGTCTGCTCATTGACTTTCTGAATGATTCTGAAAGGACCAATGTATCGTGGGCTCAACTTGCCCTTCTTACCGAACCTGATAACACCGTTCCATGGAGAAACCTTCAAGAATATCCGATCACCTATTTCAAAGGTAACCGGCCTGCGTTTCAGATCTTCATACATCTTTTGCCTGTCTCTGGCTGCTTTAAGCTTCTCCCGTGCAAACTTGACTTTATCAGCAGTAATCTGGACCAGATCAGGTCCAGCATACTGTTTCTCCCTTGGTTCAAGCCAACAGGTAGGTGTGCGACAACGCCTACCATAAAGCATCTCATACGGTGGCATACCAATACTAGAATGATATGAGTTGTTATAAGCAAACTCAATCAAAGGTAAATGAGAATCCCACGAGCCACCGTATTCACGTACACAAACATGAACACGAGTACCGAGCTCCCTTTGAAGACTGCTCCAGAAGTGTGAAACAAACCGTGTATCCCTATCAGAGACAATAGATAGAGGAACACCATGTCGAGCGACAATTTCATTGATATATAACTGAGCAAGACGAGGCATAGAAGAAGATTCATTAACTGCTAGGAAGTGTGCACTCTTGGTGAGTCTGTCAACAATCACCCAGATCATGTCATACCCTTTTGAAGTCCTGGGCAATTTAGTAACAAAATCCATAGTGATGTTGTCCCATTTCCATTCTGGAATTGGTAATTGTTGCAAGTTACCATAGGGTCTTTGGTGCTCGGTCTTCACCTGTGCATAGATCTGACATTTCTCCACATAGTAGGCAATGTCACGTTTCAATGTAGGCCACCAGTAAAGTGACTTAAGATCATGGTACATTTTAGTGCACCCAGGATGAACAGATAAACGAGAACTGTGCGCCTCCTTTAAGATTAGATCCCGGTTCCCTCCGATGCTAGGTACCCAGATTCGGGACCTGTATGTCTTCAATCCCCTGCTGTCATCTTGTAGCTGCTCCTTCAATTTAGCCATAACTTCTGCCTTTAGATTAGCTTCTAATAAGGCTTCTTGCTGAGGCTCCTTCAGTCGAGTGATAAGATCAGAAACGATAGTAATTTTCATGAATTTAACGGTTTCTGTGGAGCCCTTTCGGCTTAATGCATCAGCCACCACATTAGCCTTGCCCGGGTGGTATTTGATTTCACAATCATAGTCCTTCATCAATTCCATCCACCTGCGTTGCCTCATATTGAGCTCCTTTTGGGTAGAAACATACTGGAGGCTCTTATGATCAGTGAATACCACACATTTGGTGCCATACAAGTAGTGGCGCCATCGTTTCAGAGCAAAGACAACAGCTGCCAACTCCAGATCATGAGTCGGATAGCTTTTCTCATGTGGCTTCAGTTGGCGGGAAGAATAAGATATAACCTTGTCCTTCTGCATAAGGACACTTCCCAACCCTGCATAAGAAGCATCACAATAAACAATAAAATCTTCTGACCCATCTGGTAGAGTCAGAATTGGAGCTTGACATAAGAGTTGTTTCAATGTTTGGAATGCTTTATCTTGTTCATCAGACCACGAATATGGAACATCCTTTCGTGTAAGCTTCGTCAAAGGACATGCAATCTTAGAGAAATTCTGGATGAACCGCCGATAGTACCCGGCAAGTCCTAAGAAACTACGAATCTCAGATGGGGTTTTGGGAATTCCCCAATTCATCACCGCCTCAACTTTGGCTAATTCAACCATTACACCATACTTTCTTATCACATGCCCAAGGAAGTGTATCTTTTTGAGCTAGAACTCGCATTTAGAGAATTTAGCATATAATTGTTCTCGCATCAGAGTGTCAAGAACTATGCGAAGATGTGTTTCGCGTTCTGCTTCAGATCTGGAATAAATAAGAATGTCATCGATGAATACAATGACAAATTTGTCAAGAAAGGCACGACAGACACGGTTGATAAGATCCATAAATATTGCTGGAGCATTCGTCAACCCGAAAGGCATCACAAGAAACTCATAATGCCCATATCTCGTCCTGAAAGCCATCTTTGGAATATCTTCATCGCGTACACAGACTTGATGATAACCAGAACAAAGATCTATCTTTGAAAAGCAAGTAGCACCCTGAAGTTGATCAAACAGATCATCAATACGAGGAAGAGAGTACTTGTTCTTTACAGTTCGCTTATTCAGCTCCCTGTAGTCAATGCACATCCGCATCGTCCCGTCTTTCTTTTTAACAAACAAGACTAGAGCTCCCCAAGGCGAAGAGCTGGGACGAATGAAACCTCTATCAAGAAGTTCATGTATCTGAGTCATCATCTCGCGGACCTCGGATGGTGCAAGACGATAAGGAGATATTGCTACAGGCGTAGCACCTGGTACAAGATCTATCTGATATTCTACATCTCTTAGCGGTGGCAAACCCGGTAATTCATCAGGGAAAACACCCAGGTATTCAGAAACTACCTGAATGTCATTTACAGCTTTCTTCTCCATGTGGGTATCAATAACATAAGCCAAATAGGATTCACATCACTTAGCTACAAACTTGCGAGCTTTCATAGGAGAAATCAACGGAGTTTCAGAAGTTCTTCCTTCACCACGAGCCACAGCATATGACCCGTCAGAGAAAGGAATTTTAATAATCTTTTTAGAGCAAATAATCTCAGCATTTTGATTGCTGCGCCAATCCATCCCGATTAATACATCAAACCCAGCAATCGGCATAACCAGAAAAGAAACAGGGAAACTAGTCCCGTCAATATCAATCAGTGCAATAGGAACTCTATGAACAACAGAGACTATCCTACCACTAGCAACTTCAACGCTTAACGGATCAGTCAGTGTGCAGATAGGCAATTGCAGTTTAGCACATAAGAATGCGGAGATGAAAGAATATGTTACTCCTGAATCAAATAAAACACAGGCAGGAGAATTATTAATAAGAAAGGTGCCAGTGATAACATCACCTGCAGCCTTAGCCTCATCGGCTGTCATTTGAAAAGCCCTGCCTGGTGCACGAGGTGCAACATTCTTCCCCCGACCCGAGGAAGATCCACCAGCTCCTCCTGATCCGGTGTTGGAACCCGACCTACAGTCAACCGATCGGTGTCCCGGCTTGAAACATTTGTAGCACACATTATCTTTATATTTACAGCTTTCAGCTGTATGCCCCTTTTGCCCACATTTAGGACACCTTAAAGTATCTTTGGTACAATGCTTAGTATGCCTAGATCGACACGCAGCACACCATAGATCATCTGAAGGACTATACCTCGAACCCCCTTGTTGCTGTTGGTGTTGTTGTGGTTGCCTTTGCCACGATCCTCCACCTGAAGCCTTCAACCCAGAAGACTGTTCAAACTTCCTTTTGGAAGTTCCCCTAGCTTGTGAAGCATGATCAGTCTCATATCGGCGTGCAATATCAAATGCCCTATCCTGAGTAGTGGCAAAACGGATGGATGATCGATACTCCGGTGGCAGAGCAAGTGCAAAGCGGTTAATCTTTGCTTCTTCATCAGGTAAAGAACCCTGCACGAAACGGACCAATTCGGTATACCTGGTGATGAGTTCCTCAACAGATCGATTGCCTTTAGACAAGGCTCGGAACTCATTATCCACAGCTTCTACCGCCTGGGCTGAACAGTATTTAGCCCTCATAATCCTCAGAAAATCAGGCCATGTCATAGAGTTGAGGACAGCAGCCGGTGTAGAAGCTATCACCGTATCATACCAAGACACCGCTCTACCTCGCAGCATCTTTCGTGCATATGCCACCTTTTTGGATTCATCAGCCTCACATGTCTCGAAGGCCAATTCAGTATCGCGGATCCACCGCTCTGCGATCACCATGTCCATATTACCTTCAAAGGTCGGTAGTGAACACATCATGAAAGCCTTTAATCCCAAGGCCATCTTCTTCTCAGGAACACGCTCCTCAGAGTCTTTAAGACGAGCCTCCATGTCGCGAATATACGCCTCCCGATCATCATCACTTCCAGACATAGTCAATCTCTAAGTTCTGTTAGATCATTAAAGTCAAACATACTTAGTATACTTTTCCATACTTGATTAATCATGTTAATCAAATAAACAAATAATCAACAACTGTGTTAGTCATGTGAATCATATCAATCTCTCACACACCCCAATACCTCCCGAGGAACACTTTAAATAATGGTCGAGCCTGAATTTGAGACTGAATACTCTTCCAAGTATCCAAATCACTCAAACTTAGGCTCTAATACCAGCTTGTAACACCGTGATTTTGAGAACCAATTTTTTTTAAATTACAATTTAAGATTTCAAACTGCGTGGGTTTGACTGTAAATAGAACAATCAAACCTGTCTTATAATTTAAAAATGCAGCGGAAGTAAAAACACATGGCAAACTATATAAACATTCAAAATGATGCCACAAACGACAGTTGGTGTTACGGAATACATAACCGGCTGACCATTATCTTAAACAGACATAAACATAGTTCAACAGAGTTTAAACATAAAAGCAGTGTTCCTCCCAAAGCAATTAACTACCCGCAGGCTCCCGAGCTCACTGAGGATTACCTGCACATGTGGAGTGTAGCATCTGTTAGCTATAATAGCTAGTGAGTACCAAATAGCATGCAATCAATATAAGTACATCACATATCATCAATCATGCTCAGATAGTTCTATCCTAGCATCTCGCGATGAGCTGGCGTAGTCAGGAGGTAGCATATCTTGCAGGGGAGCTAACCCGGCTCAATGCACCAAACTAGGGTACCAGACACATCAACCGCACCGGTGGGGGAGCTGTTAAGCGTCCACCGTTGCGTTTTGGAATCAACAGATTCCTCTGTTGTACAGCCGCAGCTATACCCGAAGAGGACAAACCTTGTCCGGGGCAAACCTTGCCCAATAAGTAGGACAACTTGGTCCGGGGCAAACCTTGCCCAATAGATCCGTACCGATCACAAACAGATAGTATGATTCAACCGAATCATCAATCAATCAATCATCAATGCGCGCGTATATTCATTTATCATCATAGCATACACCTAAAAAAGTGCATACTACATTGTGTCAACATGGTAAGTTCTAGCATTATCATGCAATCCTACACTTAAACAAGTGCGTGTACAAATCATGGTATACAATTTTGTGATCATTGTTAATATATGTTATAGGTATATTAATTGTTATGTCATTCGTCACTCACCTGATAGGCTAGAATAAGTAAAGACCTTGCTTTGGCACACACGGATTGTCAATTCAACCTATAATACCAAGACTTACGCATGAATCATTTGAACATGCGAGGAACGTCTAGGATACTTGAAACAATACCCTAATGGTGTTTTTAAACCATTTATTAACTAACTATAGCAGTCCAAGCAACAACACGCGAACACGTAGCACAAAACAGCAAAGAAAGCTGTGTGCAGGGGTGTCGCGCCGCGACACAGCCTTGTCGCGCCGCGACCAGTGTGCAGCAGCTGCAGCTGGTGTTGTTTTGTGCACAGCAGGCTCATTTTTGCTCATTTCAATTCCAAATCAATTTTGGTAAAATTCTAGTGTTTCATAGGACCATTTGACTCTTGTGGAAGCTTTCTAACATCAAAAACTCCTATCCAATTAATTCATACGAAAATCACAATTAAATGGACAAAGACGTGCGCAAAATGGCCAAAACTTGGTGTAGACCAATTCCAACACTTGCAACACACCATATACACCTAATATGATGTATTGAAGGTGTTGCAACTGACCAAAACCTTTAAACTCATTGTTTGGTATCATTTTCCAATTTCTTGCCTATTTAAGGCCTATTTTTCACTATTTTAGCCAATTCAAGCAAAACAACCATTCCAATTCAAAACCAATGTTATAATCAATTCATACAAGTCATATGAACCTATTAGAACCTTAAAAATCAGTTCTTGATATGTAAAAAAACATTTAGGCCATTTTGACCCATTTAGGATAAATATTGGATTTGTGCATAAACACCACTTCTAATGCACCAATTGAGTTCTAATCAATCCTAACAAGTTATAAGATCAATTAGAACACTAAATTTCAGTTCTTGAAGGTCAAAATCAGTTTGACCCGTATTTGATCAATTTTGACCCATTTGGGCCAAAATTCAAAACTCATCAAGAACACTACTTTAATTCATGGAATTGGTTCCTATACACTTATAAATGATATTAGAACCTATTTCAATCATAAATTTCAGTTCTTGATTGAAAAATCACCATAACCCATCAAAATCTAAAATTTCAAGAACATGAAGAACTCTAGCATGAACAAGGATGAATTGGCACTTACAATGATCAAAGGATGTTTAGGAACTGATCTTGGAGTGATTCTAAGCCTTAATTCACTGCTGGAACAAAGTTTAGTAAGTTTTCTTTCAAAACCCAAAAATCAAGAATATGGTGTTTTCATGGAAGGAAGCTTACAATGAAGGTTGAAGATGATGAAGATAAAGTGTTACAGCAGATTACAACTCGAATTTGCAGCAAAGATGTAAGCTTGAGTGATCTTCTTGGTGAATTCTCCTTCAAAGCCAAAGTAGGAACAAGAGATAAGCATAAGGAAAATGTCTGTGTTTGTGAAGGGGTGCTCACGTGAGTATACAGATGATGCCTACTTGTGGGTTGATAATATCCACAAGTAGGTATCTTGTTTCCCTTTCTAACTTACAACTCATCTCTCGTTTAACCGTTTCAACTAACGAGGATATTTTTGGAATCCTCGTTTGAAACCGTTCGATATTTTATATTCTTTATCTATATTTATTAATATTTTTAATAACCCTTTTATTTATTATTTTCCATATTTTATATCATTTTCTAGAATATATATTTATATTATTTAATTAAATTAAATAATTGACGTACCATAATCGGACACGTCTAGGCCCGTTTTGAGGATGTTACAATGAGTGTGGCGGATTTGGTCTTCTTGGGTGTTAAAGTGTTTAGGATGCATGAATTGATGTTTAAATCATGTTTCTATATGTTTATGGATGTTTTGATAAACTTGCATATGAATTGTATAAACTAGAAAGTTGAATTATACAAGTTATGAAGCTGTCGGATTTCTTGAAGATGAATGTGACGGATTGTGGAGGAGGAGATAGAATCCGAGACTTTGAAAACCGAGAGGTGAAATCCGGAACTTAGAATCTGAAATATGGTTGAATCCGATACTCTTGAATCCAATGGTTTCAAATCCGATTATGGGTGCCAAGTTAAGATACAAGTGTGGAAATCCGACTAAAGTTGCAGATTCCTTCAAATCCGATGGATGTATTGGATTTAGAAATCCGATAGAAGTGGCGGATTCCGATGGTAGTGTCGGATTTCCTATGAAATCCGACAGTTTTGATTGTTGATTGCATTGTTTAATGCTATGTGTTATATGTGCATACATATATGAATCTTACATGTTTATGTTTGATTAAATGGATATAAATATATGTTTGATATATATATATATATGAGTTGAATACTGATGGTTGGTTGTTGTGTTCTCAGGATCAGACAAGGCTCAGTAAAATTAGATCACTGAGTGGAAAAGCTGAGAACTAGAGGTGAGTGGATGTTTACTCACGGGTGATATTAGTTGTACTGGTTTGGTTGCAACTATTGATGGTTTAATGCTAGTTGATGATTGATTAACTGTTGAATGTTAATTGTTGTAACTGTGATATGTATACATGATAGAAGGGAAGTCAGTTTTCAACTGGGCTTATGGGCTCGGTTCATTTGCTATTGGCTAAGCAGTATTAGGACCTTGGGATGCATTTGTTGCTACTAGAGGATAATATTTTGTGAGAATAGCAAATGGACTATCAGTAAACATTTGCTTTGGCCGGCATTGAATGTAAGTTCCTACAGAACCGCCGGTCTTCCCAGGGTGTATATTTGTGGTTGTTGATATCATGCGGTTCAGGCTGATATATCTGTTGTGTGCTACTCCATTCACTTAGCTTTGTGATAATCCCACACCTCTCACTCTTTTTACAGGTTTTGGTAAGTCAGCGGCTCGGCTGAGAGTGGTTAGCTTGGGGAGTAATCACCTAGGACTCTGATAGATTATTTGTGACGAGCTGTGTTTTGTAATACTGTTATTTTGAATAAGTATTTTGTAAACAGTGGTTTATGATTAGTTGTAAATACTTTTGTATTTAATCGCTTCCGCAGTGTATTTAAAAGTGAAAATTTATGGGTTAAAAATACAGTATTACACCTTCAAAATTCCCATCAATTATATATTCCTTTAAAATTAAGCAAGTTAATATCTCACTATACTCCCCAAACACTTTTAACTTCTATGTTACTTAATTATTCATACTCGTTCTCAAACTCGAAAACTAATAAATAATTTGTTTTCAATAAAACTTTAATATAGAACTAGTGCTCTCACTAACCTTTATGAAAACTTAGCTCTTACTCAAATTATCTTATTGACTCGATCAAAGCCTTGACTTTGTAGTAAAAAACTTGATTTTAAGTAATAAGTCTAAACTTCGACTTTATTCAATAATTTTAGAGTTTGTGAAACTAAACAGGATTTTACATATATCTTTAATTTCAATTATAGAATTTTATTTTACTAAACTCCACAAGTATAACACACTTGATTATCATGCACTTGATTCTAAATACTTTTATAATATATATTATGAAGAATGTTTAGTATAGTCTATACTTAATTCATAGTCGTAAGTGACTTATTTTAGCTATTGGATCAATAAGATCAATTGTCCAGATTGCATTTTAAAATTTTGGGTGGAGTGACATTTTCGTAATTCACATGTGATGCTTTTACAAATCAAATGTGATTGTATATTGAATCACTTGTGATTAAATATTAATATTTTAGTACTATATATATGTTATACATGGACTTTATTGAACACAACTCTATATATTATACTAAAAAATGTTATATTTTGATAAACATGTCCTTTAATAATATCTATTATTTCATGTGTTTCTATCCGTTCCTAGTGTATTTGACAATGTTCTGAGTATATTCGGCAACGAACTTATGGGAGATTATAGGGGTTTGTGATTATAGTTTTCATAATCTCCAGCCTTTTAGTATCGTTCGGGTGTTAAAATCTTGAGAGGATTATTAAAAACATAATCCCTCTTAATATCCAAAAAAATAAGTCTTTCCAAGTAACTTATGAATAGGACTCGAGATTATTAATTAATCAGCCCACTTACAATCCCAGCCCCAACTAGTTTTGCTAAACATACTACTTATGATTTTAAAATCTAGAATCTCAAGCTACACTATATTCCATGATGAACCAAGCATTAAAATTTCTAAAAATTAGAATCCAATTTCCATAAAATCCTATAAAATCCTATAAAATCCCATAAAATTCCTTCAACCAAACACCCCTAAATGTATAGATATTGCCGGTGGATTATATGCAACATGTCATTGGCAGGGTAGTATCCGTAACGCAGCCTTTGTATATTCTCTTGTCTTATCCAACAAAGCCTAAACGGTCAAGCCTTGATATATATATATATATATATATATATATATATATATATATATATATATATATATATGGTAATACCAACTCATTCTCGGGTTTTGTGTTTTCAATGATCAATTATGTTTTATATACTTACTTATAATATAATTATACCAATCCATCATTAATTTGTCACATTTTAATAATTCATTAAAATCAAATATGATATATAATTATTCAATATAAAATAAAAGGCCGAAATTATGTTGTTCTACTAAAATTTTTTGCGACCAATCATTGCCGATAGACTCTTATGAAAGAATCGAATCAAAATATTAAACCAAAGAACAATCGCCTTTGATTAGGGATTTTATGTATTAAGAAAATAATAATTTAAGAAAAGATACCATGGAGTTGTGTCTACATTCAAGCTCAAATGAAAACACAAAATATGTCTATTAAAATAGCAAAGAAATGGAATACTACCGACAATCTTAATAATTAATGCAGCTGTCTTCCTTTGAATATATATAAATAAATAAATAAATAAATATATATATATATATATACACACATATACATACATACATACATATATCTATATCTATTATAACTAGCATGGTATCTGCGTAATGCGGCAACGACAAATAATTCCTACTCAATATTGTCTGTTATTTGCTAACCTAGGGGTATGGTATTCACGCGCTATAACGACATCAAATAATTTCTATTCGTAACGTGTCCATTTTTTCCTCCTTTTTCCATTTCATTTATTTCTTTTTTTCTCTATCAACTATTCTATTAATTTTATAAAAGCTTTTGAACAATAATAAAACAAGAAAAAATTTATACTTATTAAATATGATGATGAAATCATATCATAACTTTAGGAATCATGGTGATGTAGATGAAAATTTGCGTTTGTATAAGAGAATGTATTGGTAGATTTTTGTTTTTTAAAAATGTAAGCATATATAAGCGTATATTGGTCATTTTTCATTACTTAAATTTTAAGAGTTTAAATAATATAAAAGATAAAATGTTAAATATATTATATATTAAAATTTTTATTTTAATTATATGAATCATTTATAAAAATCTAGAAATATTTATGAATTCGGATTACATGTTATGATTTCTATTTATAAAAAATTGTTAATACTTAGTAAGAGAAAACTACTACTCTACCATTCTTCATCATACTAAATAAATGTGACGTTAGAAACTAAATTTAATTGGCGTGCAAATTTAAAAAAAGAAACCCAAGAAACTCAAAAAAAAAAAAATAAACAGAAAACTAAATGAAAAAAAAAGAAGAGAAATATGCCTTTACTACTTCATATATTCTAAATTATGTAAAAAACAAAAGTATCAGTTTTCTTCCATTTTCTTGGTGTATAAGGAGATACGTATTTTGAAGATAAAAAATCTAAGCATAATTAAATGTAGTGCTTAATGACTTTTTCTTATTTATTTTAAAATCAACAATTTATCAACCAAGATTCCATCATATCAAACCAAGCATGTAATTTTTTTTATTTTTACATAAACCACAAAAAACACAATTATATATAGCCTACAAATTCATCCACAGTTCCACACTAATAATACTGTAGTATAATAGTATTCATAACACCCGTATAATAATATAATAATATTACGAAAAATATTTTTTTTATTAATGATGGTTTATTGTTATTAAGATATTGAGACACGAGAGTTGTTTTAATAATTTGAAGTTATTGATTTGGTGAATTTATTTCTTTTATATGTCGACAACCAATCACTTAGATATTAATTTAAATTAATGTCATTCATATTTTTGTGACTTTTAGCGAGTAGATAATTAACATAAGGAATGTTATTCATTAGTATGCGATATCACTAACAATATATATTTTTTTTGGGAAGGTGGTGATATATTAACCCAACTATAATACATTCAAAGGTAATTTTTATAGTCTAAACTTAAATCACACTTTTTCTTTAATTTATTTTACCATGTGAATCCAAATATCACTTTTAACAAAGAAAAAACCCTAACAAATCAATCATAACATAGAACATTTCATACGAATAAGTAATTATCAATTATAGAAAATCATAACATAGAATATTTCATACGAATATGAAAATAATAACAATAAAGACTAACAAATAAACAATAATCCACACTAATGAACACAAAACTTAAATTATACCAATTAATTAATCAAGAAATGCACAAAACACAAACACATCAGGTAATTCAAGAAAAAAAAACAATACACTTTACATTGACCGAAAAATATATAAAACATACTTTCCTTTGCACTTTCCCATATCAACATAATTCATCACCTAAATCAATACAATTCTCAAGACCACACTATATTTCTCTCATCTTATTTTATAAATAGAGATTTTTCTTATTTTATTGTTATTTAAAAACTATTTTAAAATCTCTAAATAGATGATAGAAAAAAGAGAAGTAAAAGAAATGGAAAAGGGAGAAAGAAAACGAACATGTTGCTCAACAAGAACTATTCACCGACACAGTAAAGATTCTTGACAACTGATATGGACATGTTGTCGAACAGGGGTAGCAGTTGGATCTCAATGTGAAGGTGTTGAAAGTACTTCATCGAAACAAAGAAAAGAAAGGAAAATTAACTTCAGATGTTTGGAAGAGTTTTCGTTTGCTACCCTAACAACCAAACCAGCCCCTGGTTCAAAATACCAAGCATCTGGTAAACATGGTACTCGTAATTTACTCCATCATAAAAATCATGCATTAAGACAACAATAAAAGATATTAATAAGCTTATGATTTCTTCTAGCAATGGTATTTTAGACACAAGAAATCCTAAATTTAATCAAGGAAGTTTAGGGAATTGCTTAGGGCAGACTACTTCAAAATACATTAAACTTTTGCTAAGCTACCATTATATACAACGTATTAATTAATAAAACGACTGACTTTGTTTTTAGGCACATTGAATGCAAAATTACCCGGTCAACCGGTTACCATCTCATTTAAACCCAATTAGCGTAATTCCTTCATCTTCATCACTGTAAGCAGATGTCAACTTCTTCATCTTTAAGAAAAATTGTGAGACGGAATGGGGAAATGTACTGCGATTGTGGTGACATTATGTATGTCAAGACTTCGTGGACCAAGCTTAACCTTGGTAGAAGATTTGTGAGCTACCCCAATTATGTAAGACTAACCCTAATTTTGCTTCTGTTGTAATTGTGTGTGTAATGTAATGGTGCATTTTTGAAATGGTGTAACACCTTAAATATGTTAGTTTAATTTAAATACAATTTAATTAATATTGAAATTTACATGCTTAATTTATATATATGTGTGATCATAAATTTTTAATGGAAATGCCTATATGAGTATAGGTACACTTAGGAAGAGATAGAAAAGAATGGGGGATATATAGATATAAATTGTGAGTGTAAAGGTTTGATTTAGGGGTGAGTTTTGTAACAAGCAAACTAGAAGTGGGTAATATGTCAAAATTCTTATTACTTTGGTTGTTAGACTGTTTAAAGTCAAATGGAAGTGTGTGTGTGTGTGTTCTGAGCATTTGGAGAAAACGAGAAACAGAGAAAGGAGCTGCCGTTTCTGTGTCTTCTCCATTTTAAAGGAAGATTTGAAGTTCTAGACTTGAATTCAAATAGCAACGTATGTGTTTTTGACCCAAACCAACATTAGAAGTAGTGTAATTCTTCCATTCTTGTGAGTATGATTGAGTTAGTGAGTCACAATCATCATGGTGATGATTTTATTGAGTTTTGAATATCATTTAAATAATAAAAGGGTGATAACCCATAGTTGGATGTTAAATTGTTGATGATTTGGTGAATTAGTGTGCAAATGGGTCTAAAGATAATTGTGTTCTTGAAATTGATCAAAGGATGATCGAAATAGATTATTTGTTGTTATTATAGTGTTTGTAGTGTTAATTGAGTTGTAAACAAGTGCTGGAAAACGGGTATTGGAGTTTGGCTATGTATTGGCCAGAATTGAGTCAAGTAGTTCGTTCTGCTATAGACCAGGGGAAGGCATGAGTGTGCCCAAGGAGTGTACCGGTGTGCCTATGGCCCCGTGGAAAACCCTAGTTCACATGGTACCCCCGTGCTTTGGAGTTAAGGCACGAGCATACCCGGTCAAGGTACAGGCGTGAGGTCAGGTATGCCCATGCCTGAGAAAGGCTCAACCGTTTTTAAGGGAGGGGCACGAGCTTGTCTATACGCAGGTACGGGTGTGCCTAAAGGGGGTGTCATGTGTATAGTTATCTAGTGGGGTAATATTTGATACATTTTGGATATATTATCTGTAGGTATCAATTATGAATGTGTAAGAGAATTTTATAATCAACATTTGATTTGTTAGAGAACCGTATTGAATACCGAGGTGAGTTACATGATCTCTACTTTAGAATTTTACATACATGTGTTTTATATGCTATATGTATTAAATGATGATGATGATGAAATGTTGGAGCTCGAGAGGCTCATGTGCTAGTCAGTGAGACTAGTAAGATGCTGATGTAGCATCAAGGATTGATGTGATCCTAGAAGTTAATGTGTCTTCCAGAATTTGAGGACTACTAGTGGTCGGAGACCAAAAGTGTGATGATGATGCAATAATTTGTTGTGTGATACATGTTTGTATTGTATTGGTGATTGATTATGTGCTCACTAAGCTTCGTGCTTAATTTAGTATGTTGATTCTTGCAGGTAATGTAAAAGGGATGGCTTGAGTGTCAGTTTAGTCGTCCGTCTACGCTACCCTTTAAATCATCATATACCGATTTCTTATGTGATTAGACTCTTGGTCAGATTATCTAACCCTATAATTATGCAATTATCTAACCCTGTTGTCAAGAAGTCAATTTAAAGTACAATTACGTGTTTAAGTTCAAACCAAGAAAGACTTAATCTTTAATAATTGTTTAAGTTAATAGATCATTAGATTAGCACACAAAGGTCATTATATGCAGTTGCACACACGTTAAAATTTCTATTTTTAGTTGTTTAATCTTAGGAGTGGACAATCCCTAGTCAAAATCATCTATTGGTCCTAGATAATCAAGATTCAAGTTATATAAATAGACTGGTCCTTTAATTTATGAAAACTCAGATTCTAAATATCAAAAAACATAATCCTTAACACATATGATTCTTTGATTAAGCTTGAATACAAATATATGATGAAAAATAACCTAAATCATTAAAATTTATCAACTTTAACAAGGTTTTATCTCCTCTACGGAAGAAAACAGAAAGTTGTAGCCAAGAATCATCATACTAACATCCTGGAAATCATAAAGAATCATGAATATAATATTAGAAAGAAAAACCGGGAAGAAACTAATGATTAAAGTCTTGTATCTTCATTCCTAAGCCTTGATTTTCAAGCCCAATGCTCCAATCTGGTTCGCCTCTGTGGTGTTCTTAGAGTTGTGATGGTGATAAAATTCTGGTGGAAGATCTCTAAACCAATCTAGGATTGGGTTTATGTAGATAGGCAAAAATAGGGAGATCGTGCCGTGATCCTGTATTGGTCGCGTTGCGATACCTGAAGTCATCTGTAATGCCCCAAACTCCAAAAATTTGTAATAAATAGATCAAACACCTATAAGTGTTCGCATCTGAAAGTTTAACATAAAAGCGGAAGCAATACTTGTTCGAAATTTTGACGTATCAATAGATACTCACATAATACTGTCATAAGTTTGGTACCAAAAACTTGATGTTTACAAACCAGGTGTTAATTTCAAAGAGTTTAACAATTGGAATTCAAACCGAAGCTTTGCCCTTGCCTTTGGTAAAACCTGCAAAACATTTTAAAAATAGTATCTGATAAGCTACAAGAGCTTAGTGAGTAAACCAGACTAAACATCATATAAACCCACGTATAAAATCATATGAAGATGATACACGTATGTCTGGCAATCAAAGCTAGCCTCTGGTTCTAGACCCAGGGCAGCAACATAGGTCATAGTACTGTACCGCATCTGAGCCTTACTGCACATAGCAGTACGCTTACATATTCACATGTATAACATAGCATGTTAGTAATCTGATATGAAACTACACATACTACTGATATGAAGTGAAGTCTAGAAGACTCACCTTCTGTTCAATACTACGCAATGATCCACAGATGTCAATGATACAGGTAATATGTCAATCACCTCCTATATAAACAATACATAAAATCACATAAGGTCAATCTGATCTGAAATAGGGCCTACACGGGCCGTGTATCCCTACATGGGCCGTGTCCCTTATATGCTACACGACCTAAGCTGGCAACATGGCCAGTGTGGTCTAGTTACCCTACACGGGCCGTGTACCACTCATGCTACACGACCATGTAACCCTACATGGCCCTGTGACCGCCTTACACACTACACGGCCGTGTACCTCTACACGGGCCGTGTACGCTACAAACCCAGCAGACTGTTCTTAACAAGAACTATTGGATTTCACCATAAATCTGCTAATAACATCATCAAATTGCCTAGAGGTGTTTTCCTACACCTCATACAGTTGATATACATAATCTAAACAATAACAAACATCCCTAGCATGATTCTACCATTGAAACATGTATTTAAACTTATAAACTTCAAGAAAATGGTGAAAGTTCTTACCTTAAATGCATACAATTGCTATGATCTTGCTAGAGCTGCTTGTTCTACTGATTTGTTCACTGAAATGAAGAAGCTAGGGTTTGATGTGAATGTGTTCGTGAGTTGCAGATGAAAAATGAGAAATTTGACTCGAGTCAAAGTTGGTGTTATATATGCATAAGTTTCAACTATTGCATAACTGGCCCCTGCACTTGATCAACTTATAAGTTGGCAGTTTTAGCTCCTCTTGTTTAAAACCACATCTTATCACATATATCCATTTATAACTCGTATATTACTTTATACATTTCTTGCATAAACTTAATAATAAAATTCTGGGTGTTACAACTCTTCCCCACTTGAAATGATTTCTTCCCCGAAATCAACTGCTGAAGGGTTCTGGATAATTACTCTTCATAATCTGTTCAGGCTTCTATATGTAATTTGTACCTCTTATACGCTTTTACTGATTCTTGACCAGTCTAGTCTGACTATTGAGTAAAACCTCATCTTTTCAAAATTGCTGTAAACTCTTCCTCATAATACAGTTTATTATTATTACTAAAAATTCCAACAATACGATTGCAGAGTCATTTGATAAACACTTTCTGAAATATAATACACAACAGGTGCTAGGAATATATGATAATTCTTCTGATAACTCTGATCTATCAACAGCTTTTACCCTCATATACAATAATTCTGAATTACTGATTAAATTCCGGGCTCAGTTTTCTCTCTTTTCTGAATCTGATTACGTTTTTCCACGGTGTTACTGCCAATGATATATACTCCCCCACTAAAACTGATGTGGTAACCTCTGTTCATATGTATAACCCTTCTGTCTATTCTGGGCGTCAAACAATCTACTACATACCTTCTGAATCTGTTCTGTCTTTCGCTGTATTATTTCTATGCTACCCCACACTTTCTGACTCACATCACTGAATACACTGAAGTTTGGAAGTAATATCATACAATTTCATACATTGACATCCCGGTGCTGAACTTGTATCTGTTGTAATACGAAACTTTGTCAAGCAAATATGTACCCCCGTTTTCTTCTGAATTAATAACACAATCATAAAACATGCTTTCTATCATCTGTATATTTCTTTCATTCTGACTGTACTGAGATGAAGCTTAATCCTTAACTTTATATGAAATTTGTTCCAAATTCTAGAAGTGGATCTGATATCATTGTCAGATCAATAAACACTTATATGCTATGACATAACACAATCTATTTCACATACACATCTGTTAACTGTTCTGATTAATAAATTTCTCTAATGGAAACAAGCTATATACCTTTAATGATATTCCTCCACTTGTCTGACCATATCTAGTTTCACCTCCAGCTATTATTAATCTATCCTTTAGGTATTCATACCCTTATTAACTTCTGGCTACACCACCATTATAACCTATGAACTTCATATAGATATGTCTTATACACATCCCCATAACCTGATACTCATATACGATCATATCCAATTAATTTGTCATGACTACTTTTAAATGGATTAACTACTTGTCCCCTTTTATTCATTCTTTATGATACTTTTCATCTTTGATCACTTTTCGCTGAACTGTTCTTATCACCTTTGAGTAAGAGTGTCGTAACTGTCATTTAGATAATTAATTCATAAAAGTATTATTTCTAATTTCCTGTTCAAACTGTCGGCTATATCATTAGCCTTACCCTGAATAACATAATATTCTACTCACGATCTTTCACTGATTCTGACCAGTGTTTCTGTCACCTCTAAAGGTCTTTCTCATTCAACAATTATTTCTAACTTTTATAATTTAATGTAAACAACACTTCACATATAAACACATAATCCCATCATATCATACTAAATGCTACCGTAGCGCACTAGCGGTAGTTTTACACCACCTATGAATGTTATTGCGGCGCACCAACAATAGTCTTACATCCACATATCCACTTACTATCGAGGTATAATCCTCACGTATCACATAAATAACATGCCACATTTACTACTATCAGGTGCGAGTCTTTGTATTCATTCTCATACGATTTTAACTGTCTAGAAGTGCAAACAATAACTCTGTCCCTCTGCATCCATCCAAACCAATGTACCAGTCATCACACAATGCTATCATCTCTTCAATCAATTCAGGTAGTGCAAACTGTTGCTTCACATAATTTCTGCAAATAATCACATAGAACTGTTGATTACTGTTGGGTTATTTGGCGGCTCCCAATTCATCACATTCTCTATTTCTCAGAATTCATCTCGATTCCATTTCTGCTAATAAATTATCTAAAAAATATTTCATTCCTCATATCTTGAAACTCACATTAAAAACTTAACATATAACTATTTTCTGCTCTGTGTCACTAAAACTTTTCAAACATGTTTCTCATGATTTGATAAGCCTCTGAAATAAATACGTATATCGTTAAAGAACACAATTACTGACTTACTTAACATTGGCTTATACACCCTATTCATTTAATACATAATCACTGTTGGTGCGTTAGCAAGGCCAAAAGGTATTATAACCACTTCAAAATATCTGAACGTTTCTGAACACAGTTTAAGGAATACCACCCCTTCTGATCTCAGGTTGAAGAAAATTCGACCTTGATTTAGCTTTGACAACCACTTTACCCTGTTATAACTGATCAAGTAATTCACATATTCTGAACACCGGACATATATTCATGATCACTTTATTGAGCTCACAATAATTAATACACCTAACATAAGTACACATCATGAAAAGCTACTGGGTCTTATAAACCCCCACATGTAATAATTCTTGAAATTGTTTCAATAATTCATGTATCTCTGAAGAAGCAAGTTTGTACATAGTTCTCGTAACCAGTGAAGCTTTCAACACCACACAAATTCATAACATACTCTGTCTGTCTGGCAGTAACCTTGACAATTTCTTGAATTACATATCAATACACTCACATATTACTTTCATATCTTTCTAGCTCATCTGTTCTTCTACAGGTTAATATTTATAACATAGGTTGGGAAAAATAATGTATCCATACTGAAGACACTCCCAGCTTTTGAAACTGAACACCCATACCACCTTCCTGTTTTGACTTTAGCACATATAATTAGTTCTTCCCCACTAGGGATATGAACTCGTATCACTTCTGTTCACATAATATCATAACCTGGTTATAATATAACCATTCCATTCCAATTACTATTTTAATCTCACTCATATTCATAGATACATAATATTTCTAACCCATACTACAACCAATTAACACAAAATCTTCTTTGATTCTGCCTCCTTCAACATTTTATTATCTAAGGAAAGTACATACCATTTCTACATAATTTACATACATGATAAAAGAAACCTCACATCGTATCCACTTATTTATTTAATATCTCTACTGAAAAATTCCAGCTAGTTAGGACATTCTGAGGACTCATGCCCGTACTAAGCACAGTCATAACAAAACTTTCCCAAGGATAAACAATCCTTATAGTTATGTCCTACTTCTCCACACATATAACAACCTTTAGTTTTATATTTACACTGGCCCGTATGATTCTTACCACAAGTCTTGCATCCTGTTCTTCTATGGGATCCCTAAGCTTTTATCTCCATCTTATCCTCCTTTATCTCGTTAATCATTTCATCCTTCAGTATATGAAATTCTTCTCAGAGTACACTTCGTATCTCATTCTTCATTTCTGTCATAATAACCGGCATAACTGACTTAATACACTTTCCAAACTCATCCTAGACGACACCCTTAAGGTGTTTAGTAGGTATGGCTCCACGCCTTTCCCCATAAAGGGAAATATAGTCTTCAACCTCTCCTATGGTAATCATGTCAGGGTTTCCTTCTTTTGTTACTTCATTTCCTGTTCTAGAATTTGCATTAGGATCCATTACAATGTAACAAACAATTCTTGGTTAGTCATAATATCAATCACATCTCGCACCATTATACTTGCCTTTATTTCACAAACACTCTACTCATTTACCATCTTTGAATAATATCGTAGATCATACCAATACATACCTTTTTCCTTTTTGTGTTAACTTACTTCCCTTAGTTCTAATAATAACTTCATGTACATGACATCTATAATTTTGCTTTATTACCACTCCTTTTACAATTAATCTTGATACTAACTCTTATCTGATCATTTCTTTGTTCTTTTATCTGTTCTACAACTCAAACAACAACATATGGCATAAACTCTGCCTCACCACTTTACCAAATTTTCTGTACTGGATTCTCCAAATGTAGGTTCTGATATTTTAACAATTTATATCTGGGGCTCAAACACCCTATCATGTTATATTCTTATAAGAATACACCCACTTGTAATACAAATTTTTATCCCTTCATGTCTGTGACTAAACTCACCTTTAGAGTTATACACTACTCTTGAACCTCCTGTGTTTACCATTCTGGTAGTATAGATAAAGCATTAAAGAAAAAGGTGGCTTTATCACACTATCTTATATAACAAACAGTTACCTGTATATCCACATATCAGTACACCTATCATCAAGTCCAAAGTATTTCTATACATACTAAGGCATTATATATATATATATATATATATATATATATATATATATATATATATATTCTCAGGTGTACTACCATTACAAGTACCCCTCACCCGATTCATCAGATTCCTCATGATTCCATTAAGTTCCAACATGTATCATGTGTTTGTAATAATATGGGCCCTTATATTACTCTAAACACATTACACACATTTGATCTTAACTTTATCACAAAAATTCCCGATTCACAGGCTTAGGCCAAGGTTTATACATCATGTTCTCATATATTCATATAACACTAAATTCATCTTGAATGCACATATAAAACCAACTCTTAATAGTTGTATTCACATATAACATATCTATCTTAAGCATATCCTGTACTCGCATATAATGCTCACATAATACATAATCAGTATAATTGCTAGTATACTCACCAAGCTACAAGTCTCCAGTTTGACAATTTTCAAAATCCGCAGAACCATGGTTTAAGTCCAGAATGTGTCTTGTACACATCCAGATCCCTCAAACCGTGGCTCTGATACCAAGTTGTAACGCCCCAAACTCCAAAAATTTGTAATAAATAGATCAAACACCTATAAGTGTTCGCATCTGAAAGTTTAACATAAAAGCGGAAGCAATACTTGTTTGAAATTATGACGTATCAATAGATACTCACATAAATACTGTCATAAGTTTGGTACCAAAAACTTGATGTTTACAAACCAGGCGTTAATTTCAAAGAGTTTAACAATTGGAAGTCAAACCGAAGCTTTGCCCTTGCTTTTGGTAAAACCTGCAAAACATTTTAAAAATAGTATCTGATAAGCTACAAGAGCTTAGTGAGTAAACCAGACTAAACATCATATAAACCCACGTATAAAATCATATGAAGATGATACACGTATGTCTGGCAATCAAAGCTAGCCTCTGGTTCTAGACCCAGGGCAGCAACATAGGTCATAGTACTGTACCGCATCTGAGCCTTACTGCACATAGTAGTACGCTTACATATTCACATGTATAACATAGCATGTTAGTAATATGATATGAAACTACACATGCTGCTAATATGAAGTGAAGTCTAAAAGACTCACCTTCTGTTCAATACTATGTAATGATCCACATATGTCAATGATACAGGTAATATGTCAATCACCTCCTATATAAACAATACATAAAATCACATATGGTTAATCTGATCTGAAATAGGGCCTACACGGGCCGTGTCCCTTATATGCTACATGACCTAAGCTGGCAACATGGCCAGTGTGGTCTAGTCACCCTATACGGGCCGTGTACCTCTACACGGGCCGTGTACCACTCATGTTACACGACCATGTAACCCTACATGGCCTTTGACTGACTTACACACTACACGGCCGTGTACGCTACAGACCCAACAGACTGTTCTTAACAAGAATTGTTGGATTTCACCATAAATCTGCTAATAACATCATCAAATTGCCTAGAGGTGTTTTCCTACACCTCATACAGCTGATATACATAATCTAAACAATAACAAACATCCCTAACATGATTCTACCATTGAAACATGTATTTAAACTCATAAACTTCAAGAAAATGGTGAAAGTTCTTACCTTAAATGCAAACAATTGCTATGATCTTGCTAGAGCTGCTTGTTCTACTGATTTTTTCACTGAAATGAAGAAGCTAGGGGTTGATGTGAATGTGTTCGTGAGTTGCAGATGAAAAATGAGAACTTTGACTCTAAAGAGTCAAAGTTGGTGTTATATATGCATAAGTTTCAACTATTGCATAACTGGCCCCTGCACTTGATCAACTTATAAGTTGACGTTTTAGCCCCTCTAGTTTAAAACCACATCTTATCACGTATATCCATTTATAACTCGTATATTACTTTATACATTTCTTGCATAAACTTAATAATAAAATTCTGGGTGTTACATCATCGCGTTATCCTGACTCTTTTGAACTTTGAATTGACCGGTTATCCCTTTGGTTGCATCGCGATCTCTATCTTCGTCGCGATTGACATTAGCTTTTGAACTTCGACCAGGCGCGATCTATCCATTTGACGCGGCACGATCTACAAATGATCACGTCGCGATCTCTCATTTTCTAGAATCTTTTATTTCTTTTTCCTTTATCTTTTCTCTTTATTTATTTTATTCTTCATTTCTTCTCGATTTTCTCTCAATAACGCTTTACATTATTTCTTCTATAGCCTTTTAGCTTGAAAAAGATAAACAATGGTAAAAAACACCTTTTGAACAATTTTGCATAATATTCGGCTAAACTCAAACATATATCGTATGAAATATATATAATAAATGTGATATAACCTGACACGAGGGCTCACGACCTGAATTGGAAATCGTGGAGACTCTTTCTTCATGAGCACTTCACATCCCGTGAAAGACCATGAAGTAAGAAATCAAAGTGACCCTTTTATTTTATTGGACCTTTTTATTGGTGTAATTAGAATCTAGGCATTCAGCCGACCCTAGATCTTTATAAGGGTTATATTGAAGGCTGGAATATTAACTCTCTCACATAAGAATTAGGCTTTCCTTCTACTCTCTAGAGATATGAAAATATACATATACATAAACTAAAAAGTAGTAGTGATTCTTGAGTGTTCTTGTATGTGGCTAAAGAGAGAGGTTATTGTTGATGTTCCAAAAGGTGAGTTCAAGTCGTGAAGCCCACTAGTGGAAGACTATCACCATGGGATTGAACTAGCTTGGTGTTGATTACTACAATAGAGGAAGCCAAACTTGGTGGATTTGATCATCCTTCTTCCTACACAATTCCAGCCTCTTTGTTGGTACAATTCTATCCATTTGTTCTTTCTTTTTTCAATAGCTATTTACTTGCATGTAAGTTGATGGTCCCTTTTTGGGTTTTATGTGCAAATCTTCTTTTGATCTTGTATGTTTCTTGTGTTCATGGTCCGTGAGTGGCCGTGAAGCTCTAGTGATTCACGAGCCGTGAAAGGATGTGAACTAACTCATGAACAAATTTTTGTCCATTAAACATGTAACATGTTTTTAGGCTCACGAGTTCTTAGTGGTCCATGAGTGGTATTGAAGCTTTATGTCTTCACGAGCCGTGAAAGGTCGTGAAGGAGCTCGTGAACAGTTTTTGACCTTTAAAAATAAGAAAATTTCAGTTTTGGCCATTTTGTGAGATTCTTGAATTTTTCCAAATTCTAAATGTTTGGTTGTGAAATCCCCAAGTATATTTTAGTTCATACACTTGTATATATGTTATGATTTTGGCTTGAAATGCATACATGCATACATTTGTGATGTATATATATGAATATGGATGTCAAAATTTGGTTTTGGTCATCCTAATGCATATTTACAAGGATTGTTTTTGTTTGTACCTTGAGTTTGTTTTAACAATCCTTACCAAAATATATTTTCATGGTTTGTGTTGCACACCACATTGTTTTGTTGCTTCTTATGTGTTACTTGAAATTCAACAACTACATGCCCTAGACTTATGTGTTGGATGGATTGGTTGTTAATTGTATGTATTCATTCATTTGGTGACTTCGGTCACATTGGTTTGTAATAATTAATTTCATTATTCGGTTTGTAAAATTTAATTGCGGCTTTCATGCTATTTTATTTTATTTGTATATGTACTAGAAAATTAGGAATTATTGTGGCTTACATGCCATTTCCTTTCCTTATGTAGTCATAATTTTGGAAGACCGACGGCAACCAATGGGAATCATGGGAAATGTTTTAGCTAGCCTAAATCCAGGGAACCTAGTAGAGGTGGCGGATTTAGTGGTTGGTCATCCGGTGAATCTCTAGATGTTTCCCTAGTTGACTTAGTTTTTCCCGTTTTGGCTCACGGGAAAAATGCATAGGAATTTTAGGCATGTTACCGAATTTTGTTTGTATATGCGTGTATGTGATTTTTTTATGTCTTGCATGGTTGTTTACGTTTCTTCCCATGCTAGATAACTATTTCAAAATTAATAAAATTACAAGACTTTTAATATGGTTAACAACTCTCACGCGCACGATTACAAAATGAAATATAACCTTGGTATTACATTTGAAAGTGAATTGGTTTTCACTTATTTTGTTAATTAAAATTAAAAATATGATTTTTAACCGGAAAACAAAAGCCCGTTGTCTAAAATGTAAAATCACACGCCATCCATAAGATGACACCACCTGAATCTATTGAATCATAGGATGATTGTTGAGCTAAGCACGAGTCGTTCCATGTGGATCTGTGTGGAAGGTGAGTGTGACAACTCGCAATTATTGGTTGTCGAGCTAAGCACAAGCGAATGGTGGGTCGAGAGTATCACCGTGTATCTTGGTGGACGATTTACAATTTCAAACTAAAATCATTCCGTGATTGTCGAGCTAAGCACGAGTTACTTTAGAATTATATTTTTGATTTGGTTTGAGAAGGGATCAAATATGCTAACTGACCGATGGATGTCATTCGATCGCACAAGTGTCTAAGAGTTGCAATAGGGATTGCAACCGCTAGAATAGTTACCAGCCTAAATAACTCCATGAACTGATCCGCGATAAACCCATCATGTAGTGGGGTGAAATATGGTTCTTAGCCCTTGTTAAGCTAATCATAGTTTTTCTAAAAAGTTTATGGGTAATTATTTAACGAGGATCATATCAAACTAACTTAAACGCGTACTCTTGTTTTAAATAGATGGAAAACAGTAATAACACCACATCGAACTTTTCACTCTTTATGTTTTCTAGAGAAAAAACTCACGGGAGTGAACTTTGTTGACTAGAATAGGCAATTGAAAATTGACCTTCACCATGAGACAAAGGTTGCAGATCCTTAAGGAACCTCTTCCAGAGCCACCTGCTACCAACGTGACATGGGCCATTCAATATGTGTATGAAAAACATGTTAGAGATACAAAAGATGTTGCCTGCCTCATGCTGTCAATTATGACCTCAAAGCTGCAAAAGCTGTTTGAGCATATGAGTGTGTACGACATGGTGAACCGGCTAAAGGACATGTTCCAACAACAAGTTAGACAGGAACACTATAAGTGTGTCAAAGGCCTTATCGGTTGCTTGATGCACGAAGGAGGGAATGTGAGAGTCCATGTTTTTAGGATGAAGGCGTATGTGGACCAAATGGAGAGACTTAAATTTCCCATTGGGAGGGAGCTCACAATGGACATTGTCCTCCAGTCCCTGCCCACATCATATGATCGGTTCATAATGGACTATCATATGTATGGAATGAAGAAATCACTGGTAGAACTACATGGCATGATGAAGACTGCTGAGTCTGACATTGCCAAACATGAACCTACCTCATCCATTCCGGTCCTAGATTCAAAGGATCAAAACATTATGAAGAAGAAATCAACCTCAAAAGGGAAGGTTGGAGTTCGAAAGCTTATCCCAGTCTTAGAGTCTTAGGACATGGAGCATGTGCCTCAAGATATGACTACACAATGGGTGGTTTGCTACTTCTCCGGAAAATTTGGAGATTGGGGGCGCCACGCCCGCCTTAGTTACCTAGAGGAGATGAAACTTCTTAGAAGAATGAGAGTTGTCTTCTCGTCCTAAGGTATATTTATGATTAAACTACGCTGCTATTGTTCTTAATACAGGGTTTTAGACGTGAGCTATTGTACTCATGTTTGTTAAAAATTTGTTTTGTTGTAAAGTATAGGTGCTAATTGGAAATAAGAAGGCAGAGCATGGAGAACCGGATCTCATACAACAAAACTATGAAATTGTCCCTAATGATAGGAACAAAAGTATATATCTTGCCTTTGTTTTGGCTCATTTTATGTATATTAATTTGCCGTGTGTGGCAAACTTTATTATACTTCTACATATGCCTTTGATGACAATGGATGTTACTTTGAAAATTTGTTATGAAAATCTATTTAGAATTGTTTATAATTTAAAAACTTATCCATATCATGGAATTTACAAACATTTGTTTCAAATAATCATGAATGCAGATTCTGAGTCCATAATGGTTTGGATAAATTATCTTTATGGCATAATCAGCTTAACCATATAAACAAGACACGTATCATCAGGATTTATCTCACCACGGGTCAAACACTAAAAGTGAGTCTTGTTTATTAGGCAAGATGATTAAGACACCTTTCACGGGTGCTTGTAAGAGGGATGAAGGCTTGTTGGATATTGATCACATTTTTGTGTGTAATCCATTCAAGCATACCACGAAGAGTAATTGAAGGAAACTTCTTTACCATTAGCAATGATGGAATTTGGTATGGGGTTGTTTACTTGCTTAGGAACAAGTCTAAAACCTTGGGTGTTCAAGACTAACCGAAATGAGCTACAGAATTAATAGGGCATATGCATCAAAATACTTCGATCTAGTAAAGATGCTAAGTTTCTTGTTTCTAAATTAAGTGACCACATTCTAAATTATGGGATTATCTCATAATTTATTTCGTCCTAAGAGACATTTGTGTATGGTGTCGTTTAGTGGAGGAACCGGACATTGATAGATATGGTCTGGTACATGATAGGTTGCACTTATGTAACCAATCTTTTGGTGTATACATTTAAAGTGGCAAAGTACTGAATCTCATACCAACAAAGATGGTTTACATGATACCTACTGAGATGTGACTAGAAAGAGTTTTGCTTGTCTATCTTAAAGTTTGGAGTTATTCAATCTATGTTTAGCAGAAGATGGATGAACTTGAAATCATAAGATGTTAGTAAATTAAGGCGTTGGTCTAATTTTTTTTGGGATATTTATTAAGAACCTTTTGGGAACATGGTTTTGGTTGCTCGGGAAGTGTTTTTCCTTGAAAGGAAAATAATATCCAAACATTCCAGTGGAAGAACGTGGACCTTAAGTAAAGAACCTGATATTGGCACTAGCACACAATTAGAAATGAGTGAAACACAACATGAATATGTTGTTGAACCTGACAAAGAGCTATAGCTTCTTTCAAAGATCTCATAGGAGTCATTATGGGGCCAAGGAGATATGGCTTTCTTGTATCTAAGTGGCAATGACTTGATGGTGGATCATGATGAGATATGGCTTTCTTGTATTTAAGAGATATGGCTTTCTTGTATCAAAGATCTCATAGGAGTCATTATAAGATGCAATCCATGTAGGATATCCAAGTTTTATACTTGGTTGATTCCATACCTAGGTGTAAACCTGGTAGGTATGAATGAGTCTTTAAGAAAAGACTAACATGGATGGAGTTGTAGACAGCTTCAAATACCTATTAGTGGTAAAGGGTTCATGGTGGTTATGTGGAAACCTTTCTTAGTGGATATGTTGAAGATAATTTGGATACTTGTGGCTATTTCTGCCTTTTCATGGCGATGTAGTATGTCACATGGGTATAAAGACCGCATACCTTATGAAACAATTTTTGAGGAAGTGATTACAACATTCTCCTAGAGTCTTATATATCCATAGTATCCTTATAGAGTCTACAAGCTCGAAGAAGTCCATTAAGGGACTTAGTTTTGCATCTTATGAAGGGGATCTTTGCTTTAAAGAGAAAATCAAAGGGATGAGTTTTCGAGAAACAAAGATTTAAATAATACAAATGTCAAGTCTAGTGGGAGTGTTGTTGTAAATAATGCAAATGTCCTGACCTTGCGTGGATTTTGGATCCAAATTTAAATTTTTCCAAAACTCAATTTAAAGCATAGTTTATATAAAACTCTTTAACCATTAGCGGAAGCACTAGGATTTCTTTAAAGTATTTCAACAAAATACGATATCATTTTAACAATAAATTGTATCGTCTAATACAACCCAAAACTTTTGGTGTTACCATAGTCAATCTCACGAAAGCTAACTCAAGCCAAAGCAATGCCCCAAAGCATCTATCCGCCTCACAAAGGCCATTAGACAACCTGCGGATACAAATCATTTTAACACCAAGTTAGCTATAAACATAGCTAGTGAGTACAACCAAAAACATTAATCTTTCAAAACGAAGTCATCATCTTTGAAAACACAAGTTTGGCCACATACATACTATAATAGTAACCACATAAGCACATAAGGATGCGGGTCTGTCCATTGAGCCATAGTATCTCCATGTGGTAGCTAGCCACGGTCAACATGTGCCCACATGGGGGATAACCACATCTCCGCATCAAGGTGGGGGAAGCACGAAGCAGTTCAGTATACAACGGTTATCTGGAGTGAATGACCTATTCTCCAGGTCCACTCGTGTTGCTTAGGTTCAGTGGCTCGTTAGCCCATTGAACCACAAGGTCATAATGGGTACTATCATCCCCCTCCACTCTTTGCACCAATTCCTCAACCACCCCTGCATCTAGGTTCCCAATTACCGAAGCCACATGAATCAGTACACGTCACCCAATGGTTAGGAACCATCATGGTACAAAATACTATATCTCAAACACTGGTCCGGACCAAAACTCATACTACAAGGGTCACATAAAGCACATGCCATAAAGGCCAAGTAACTCAAGCAATTAAGCTTAACAATAACCACATAAGTGTCACATAACTCATAGCTCTTGAGCATAAATGCTCAACAAACAATATCATATTTGGCATCTCCTATATGGAGTATTATGTCTTAAGAAATTATAAACATTAAGCCTAACATTAACTTAGACCTTTTCTGAAGTGGAGCATTGGTCTCATTTGTTTCACTGAAACAAATTCATCAACACATACAGATTACACAAGTTACACATCCTTTAACTCAATAAGTTTCATAAAACATTTTGCCAACCATATGAAACACATTTATGATGACTTATAAACTTTTAACAAGAGTTAGCTATCCGCAGGCTGTACTTACCTCAGGGTGTGATGAGGATCACGACCCTAGCCAAACTAAATCTCAAATGCTTGCTCAATAGCCTATGGTCACAAAACACAAGGCCAACTTGCATAAGTTAACTAAAAACAAGATTTCTAAAGAGTATAAGCTCAATACTATGCTTAGACACCTTTTGGGTCTTAAAATACTCTATTTAAACCTTACATTTCTAGTAACAATGACATTTCTAGTTCCATTTGTGGTGAAAGTGGAAATAGTAGTAAAAACGAGGATGCTAGAACGAGTACTCAAACTATACGACAAAGTTCTACTGATCTGGATGTAACTCAAAAATACAGTCATTTGTAGGTTCAATGCGAAAATTGTTATGGATTAAATTATAAGAAAATTTTTAAATAAAAAATGAATCTTTGTGAACAATGTGGATATCACTTGAAAATGAGCAGTTCACATAGAATCGAACTTTCGATCGATCCGGGTACTTGGGAACCTATTGATGAAGACATGGTCTATCTGGATTCCGTTGAATTTCATTCAGAGGAGGAGCCTTATAAAGATTGTATCGATTTTTATCAAAGAAAGACAGGATTAACCGAGGTTGTTCGAACATGCATAGGGCAACTAAATGGTATCACCGTAGCAATTGGGGTTATGGATTTTCAGTTTGGGGGGGGGGGTATGGGATCCGTAGTCAGGGAGAAAATTACTCGTTTGATTGAATACACTACAAAAGAATTTCTACCTCTTATTATAGTGTGTGCTTACGGAGGGGCACACATGCAAGAAGGAAGTTTGAGCTTGATGCAAATGGCTAAAATATCTTCTGCTTTATATGATTATCAATGAAATAAAAAGTTATTCTATGTACCAATCCTTACATCTCCTACTACTGGTAGGGTGACAGGCAGTTTTGGTATGTTGGGGAATATCATTATTGCTAAACTCAATGGCTACATTGCCTTTGCAGGTAAAAGAGTAATTGAACATCCATTGAATAAAACAGTACCTGACGGTTCACAAGCAACTGGGTATTTATTCTAGAAGGGCTTATTCGATCTAATCGTACCACGTAATCCTTTAAAAAGCGTTTTGAGTGAGTTATTTCTACTCCACACTTTCTTTCCTTTGAATCAAAATTAGAACATTAAGTTCAATTATTTGTTTTGAGCAAAAAGTAATTAGTTTATCAGAATCCAAGTCAAAATTAGACGAATGGGGTTTTCTTTGTTGACACAAGATCTAATTGTATAAAGAATCAAAAGTTACAGAAAAATCGAAAATCCACCCCTTTTTCAATATTCCAAATTATTGATCAAGAAGCCTTTATCAACAAGATAATAAAATAAAATTCTTAAAATTAGGAGAATAAAAAAAATATCTTCTTCCTGTCATATATAATTAAAATCTATAAAATATAGAATTTTTTATCTTTCTATATCTTACGATAGTCCTATTTTGACTAAGAATCGCTGCTGGATAGGATTCTAACAAACCCTTCAATATAAATAGAATCTAATTGATTTTTAAGAAACTTTTTGCTTAGTAAATGAAATTCGAAGACAAGAGCAAAAAATTAAGAAAATAATATTTCATCCATATTCTTTCAAATCTTTCATGTAGAAAGTTAAAAACTAGATTATAGACTCACTTAGATATATACTTATATCTATACTTAATAGCTATTAAGTAATAATAATTCCAATTTAGAATTATCAAATTATAATAAGATATCTTTATATATAATAAGAGATCTTTATATTATAAATAATAAATATAAATAAAATCTAAATAATAAATAATAGTAATAGGTACAAATAGTAAATTGAGGTACCCATTCTATGACAACTCTTAACTTTCCCTCTGTTTTGGTTCCTTTAGTAGGCCTAGTATTTCCGGCAATCGCAATGGCTTCTTTATTTCTTCATGTTCAAAAAAACAAGATTGTTTAGAGCCGATGGCACAAAATCTCATCTATTTTTTGTTGAAACTGATGTTTGTATCATAACAGAGATATCCATTTAGCAAAATATGGTATAAGTGGCTTCTGCTGAAAAACTCTTACGTCTCCAGAAAATGCTATATTCTAGCTATTTTCAAATAGACTCGAATCGGCGGATGGCTGATAGTAGTAACAAGGATGCCAAAACGAGTAGAAACATCGTTTCTAGAGCCAATAGGGCTCCTCGCGCCGCGAGCAAATCCCTGAAAAATAACACTACACAGTGTAGGCGGCCTCGTGCCGCGAGCTTTCGTGAAGAGTAACTTTTTGCTGTTTTTCTTGTGTTCAATCGGCCAAAACTCAAATCTTTTGGAACCAAAGTTAATTTGCAGCATCCAATGACTCAAATAACACCCCAAAACACTATAACATCAACACATCACATATTCTTGATGATTCAAACCCTAATTTCACCTCTCATCCAAATTTTACCCATTTGCTAACATTAATCACATATTTCAATAATTCATCACCAAATACACTATGTAAAGCTAAAATCAAACATAAATGATAACCAAAACTTACTTGATTAAGAACCAATTTTTTTTTGCTCTTTATTGCCCAAAGACCCAAGCTTTGATGATGAGTTAAGTGTTAAAACACAATATCAACTAGAAACACCATAAGCTTCAAGATTACGCCTTGATTTCTTCTTTAGCCTTGAAAACTCATCTCCTACTCCTCTTCCTCGACCCCTCTCCAGCTTTATGGTTGTGCAAAATGACTCAATTGAGTCAAATGGAGATATTTATACCCAATTTTCATATTTAGCCCCTTTAGTTCCAAACTTGACACTTTTAACCCATAATATTTCATCCAATTCACACATATAACCTTTAACTCATAACATCTATAATAGCAATTATTTGAAGCTTTAATCAATAGTACTTTGTGCATTACTATAAGTACTACATGACCAAATATTATAACTAAAATCACCCTTAAAACAATAAACTTCCAATTTAAGTATAATATACCATAAATTATTTTACCAATATGAAACACGAATTCTTATAAACAATGAAGACACCTATTTAATCAATACTTGGGTCATAATAAATCTCGGAATATTACAAAGAAATATTGAGATATGTTGTTGATGTTCGATGGTGAGAAACGGCATAAATTAAATATTTATTTTAATGCTAGTTTCTATAAGGATAACTGATGATCTTGATCGGAGTTAGTGATCCTGATATGTGGTGTTAATTATAGGTTAGAATGGTTCCTGAAGCATCACTGACCCTGTTGGAAATAAGGGCATGATGGCTTTTGTGTAAGAACCATAATCCCAAATATAGATGACCCTATTGAGTTCTCTAGAAACAATAAGGGTACAATAGCGAAGGTATGAAAACTATGGTCTCCCTAACGGACACTTTGCAAGTGATTTGGTCAAGAGAGGAGAAATGGTCATCACAAAAGTATGTATGGATGCCATTTTTCAAATCCATTTACTAAGCCATTGTCGTAGACTAGTGACGACTATTATACTAGGTCAGCAAGCATCCTTATGCAAATGACTTGGCTTGAATATTGTTCTAATGTTTGTTTGATTAGTGTTTAACTTGGGAACTTTAAGCAGTACTGTAACTTTTGATTGCTTTCGATTATATAGTAGAGACTATATATAAGCAAGATGAGGTTACTTTCATTAGTCTTTATTGTGTTCCATCTTAGCATGTTTAACCACTTCCCTGAATCTTATGCATTCTAAATTTCCACAATCAGCCATTCTTCAAGTGAAGGAAGTTTAAACCAAGACTGAGGTTAAGGGGTTGGTCATGCATTAATCTTGAATTTAATGCAAGAGACACAATACTTACGTGTACTTGAAAGGAGTTTCAAGTGACTGGAAGACCCACACCTGAGTTCACTTCATGGACTATAGTCACGGGCCTATTGGGTCACGTGCCTATTGGGTCACACGCTAAAGATTGATCCCGACAGCGCACCTCGAAAAGGAGAGAATATGGACTTAGGGTTTGTGAGGACCTTCACAGGCCCTTACGGGTCATGGAGAGGTCGTGAAGCATAGAACTTGCACGAAGGCTCACTACCCGGATTCATGCATTTGGCCGACCCTAGATCTTTATGGGGGTTGTTTTGAAGGCTGGAATGTGAACTCACTGTCACAAGAATTACGCTATCCTTCTACTCTCTAGAGATATGAAAATATACATACATATACACTAAAAGGATAGTGACTCTTGAGTGTTCTTGTATGTGGCTAAGGAGAGGGGTTATTGTTGCTATTCCAAAAGGTGAGTTCAAGTCGTGGATCTCACTAGTGATGTAACGTCCCAATTTTTTTTTTGCAATTAAACAAACACGAGAGCGTACGATTCATACTCAACCATAATTAAAACATTGTATAACTTTAATTACAACCCTGAGTGATAACCCGTAAAAGCTTGGATTCAATTGTAATTGTTTTTGGAATAAATCGGAAAAATTGAAATAGTTAAAACAATGCGGAAGCTTGTGGGAAATGAGCTATCAACTGCGTGCTGGAGCCCCACCGTGGCCATCGCCTAAAAATAAGGTTAAACAACAACCGTAAGCACAAAGCTTAGCGAGTACTTTTACTTACAATCAACCATGTGACATCAAGCATTGATTTCCATCATCATGTTACATCTTTCATTCCTGCTACTGTAGTAGTCGGTCCCACATTCCCGCTACCGTAGTAGTCGGTTCCGCATTCCCGCTACCGTAGTAGTCGGTCCCACATTCCCGCTACCATAGTAGTCGGTCCAATCATTCCCGTCACCGAAGTGAACTTGCTGGAGCCCCACCGTGGCCATCGCCTGAAAAGAAGGTTAAACAACAACCGTAAGCATGAAGCTTAGCGAGTACTTTTACTTACAATCAACCATGTGACATCAAGCATTGATTTCCATCATCATGTTACATCTTTCATTCCCGCTACCGTAGTAGTCGGTCCCACATTCCCGCTACCGTAGTAGTCGGTTTCGCATTCCCGCTACCGTAGTAGTCAGTCCCACATTCCCGCTACCATAGCAGTCTGTCCAATCATTCCCATCACCGAAGAGGACGGTCCAATCATTCCCGTCACCGAAGTGAACAGTGCAATCATTAAGCAAAACATAACTGATAATCAATTCATCATGTTCATAGATTCATCAAATCATAACACATCATCAGATCATCAATTCATTAGGTTCATCAGCTATTTAACATACAACACGTCAAACACGTACATTATTAGGTCTAGATAGTAAGTAAGAATACTCACCTGTCTTGCAGTTCGATCACACAGTCTTATTTCACTAGTACACTTGTGGTTACTTGCTAGTCAACTGTCACCTACAATAGGTCTAATAAATCAATACTGTGCACGAATTCCTCATTCATTTGCTCATACAATTATTCGAGTCTCACATTAGACCCCGTTACTAAGTTTCATGCGTTGGACCATGCAAAGTCCCTAAGTCGGATGGATGGTTTAAAAGTAACATGAGTCCACATGCACACACCAAAAGTCGCATGGACATACATCTATATCCGAAAGTCGCATGATAGGTTTGGTTAGCATGTGAAAGTCGCGTGGTATCCAACATAAAAGTCGCATGTATAGATTGGTGAGCATATGAAAGTCGCATGGTATACATACTTATACATGTAAGTCACATGAAATCACATATGTTAACTGGATACCCCATGTGAAAGTCGCATGGTGCCCCATCCGAAAGTCGCATGGGCATACTCAATAGGTCACATGACCCTCTTCTTGTGTAAGTATCGCATGGAAACTCATATGTCACGTGGAGTAAACACAAAGGTCGCATGAGGGTTTGACGCAAGGTCGCATAGGCATATCATAAAGTCGCATGAATCATAAGGAAGTCGCATGGTTACCTATCTTCTTTATCAGTTTGTCGTTTTCTAAGACCCAGACTCCATAGCCAAAATCAAACCCCTTTCAAATCTTAACCAAATCATTTTATTTTTATTACAAACCATTTCTCCACTCATTTAAACACTTCCTTTAAGATTTAAACACATTTCATCAAGTTTTAAGAGCTCACGTCTCAATTCTTTTCTCTGGTTCTTTCATAAACCCAAAACCCCAAAAACCCAGACTCCAACTTGCTTTATAATCATTCAGACAAGATAAAATTGATATCTTTAATACCATAGTGAGTTACGAAACATTACCTGATGATTCTCTTAACAATTCTTTGAGTCCACATATGAATCTTGGCTCCTCCTTCATTTGTTCCTCGTAAGGGTTTTTGCACACACAAACACACACTGATTTCTTTGTTTGAATGAATGAAACAGTAGTAAGGTGTTGGGGGTTGTGCCCTAGCCACCCTTTTATACCTTCCTTAAAAGGCCTTGGTGTAACACCGGAAAATCATAAGCCATTTTTTTAAAACGCACTGCGGAAGCTAATTAAAACCAACTTGATTACATATAACCAACATTTACAAATATACAATCATTTGTTCAAAGGACAACAACAACATCATCAATTGTTTGGTGTTACAAAATAACTGGCTCGTTTCTTTTTCAAAATAAGTATAAGAGTGTGGTCAACTCTTCCTTCTTCAAATCAAACACGAACCTGCAACATCAACTGAGGGGAATTAGCACAAAGCTAAGTGCGTAGAGGCTAAAGCATCAAATGCAAACATTCACAATCAATCATCAATCATGTAATCACAAATCCAGAGAAGACCGGCGGTTCAGCGCAGAACCTACAACCAATGCCGGCCAAAGCAATGGTTTACCGATAGCATTCCACTAGATTGGCACAGTAAACTCCCCTCTGAGCAACAAATGCAACAGAAAGGCTACTACTGTTCGACCAACCAGTTAGACAAGCCCAGCCCAAGTCCACGTATAGCTGACTTCTCAAATGCAACTCAAAATCATCCTAAGAGCGCGTATCGACCAAATAGTCATGCAGCAGTTAACAATAATCAATATCACAATCAGCAGTTCAGTTATTACAATCTCAAACCATAATCATGCTTCACATCAATAAAATTAACTGCAATCTTTACCATCCGTGTTTAACGTCCACTCACCTCAGTTTCAGCTTGAACTCAGATATCTAATTTTACTGAGCTTTTGGATAGCCTATAAACACAGCAACAACTAAATCAGTCTCAATCTCATAAATATATCTTATCCATATATTTATAAATCATTCATCAAACAAATATCAAACAATAAACAAATACAAGTTCAAAACACAAACTATCGGAATTCCAAGACTATCGGATTCCAAGAATCCGCAACTCAGTATCGGATTCTATCAATTGTCGGATTTCCCTTCACTCGGATTCTGAGGCCCGGATTTGAGACTATCGGATTTCATCAAAGTCCCGGATTTGACTTCATCGGATTTGGGTATAGGTTTTGGGTATCGGATTCTATTATTCGAATTTCCTGGCTTCCGGTTTTAAAGTTCTGGTTTGCAAGAGTATCGGATTATAAGTACTTGGTTTGCAACAATCGGATTTATAAGTGTAGGATTCAAAAGTATCGAATTCTCATGAATCAGATTTAAAGTCTGGTTTCGAGTATAGGATTTAGGACTATCGAATTCACAAGTGTTAATTTAGTGAGTACCGGTTTTCAACACTCCCAAACTTTCGGGTTTATCCACATTCTGAATCCACCTTCTTCCTCAATCTCCAAAACCGATAGTGTAACACCGGAAAGCTCACAAGCCATTTTTTTAAATATGCTGCGGAAGCTTTTAAATAAAAAACCCATTTACATACAACTCCAAATTAACAACTGTACAAACATTGTTCACCAAAATCAGTATCATTATTGTGTTACAAAAGCTACTGGCGCATTTCATTCAAAATTAATATCAGAGTCAGGTCATCTCTTTCCTTCTGCCAAACTCACAACATGAACCTGCAAAATCAACAACTGAGGGGAATTAGCACAAAGCTAAGTGAGTAGAGGCTAAACACCAAAAGCAAACATTCACGATCAATATCAAAGCATGTAATCACGTATCCCGAGAAGAGCGGCGGTTCGGCGCAGAACCTACAACCAATGCCGGCCAAAGCAAAGGCTTACCGATAGACTTCCACTGAATTGGCACAATGCACTCCCCCTCTGGTGCAACACCAGTAAGGCTAACACTGTTCAATCAATCAGTGAACAAGACCAGCCCAATTCTACGTATAGCTGACTTCCCAACGCATCTCAAAATCATACTAAGAGTGCGTATCGACCAAATATTCACGCAGCAGATATCAACAATCAATATCACAATCAACAGTTCAATCAATCCAATCCAATCACAATCATGCATCACACCAATAACATTAACCGAAATTTTTATCATCCGCGATCAACGCCCACTCACCTCAAAATCAACATGGGCTCAGAAGTCTAATTTTACTGAGTCTTTGGATTGCCTCAAAACACAGCAACAATCAAATCAGTCGTGAATATATAAATATATATCTTCTCATATATATTTATATCTCAAATTTATCAAAACATCTCATTTAAATCACATAATAAATAAACTAACTCAAACCAAGAAAATATATAAAAAAAGAAGTCAACATTCGGATTTAGGCCTGTCGCGCCGCGACGAGCATCGGATTTCAAATCCGGGAACTACAATCGGATTTCACTCAAGGATCGGTTTTTGGTGTCGGATTTATCATAGATTCGGATTTCAAGGTCGGTTTTCAGTAACTTTTGGATTTCCCATGCCCAAATACATTAACAATCGGATTTCTCTCAATCCGAAACCCAAATCCCGATTCTTTTAAATGTTGCGTCGCGACAAAAGGGCGTAGCGCCACTACGTTCATATTTCCAGATTCTCATCTTCTTCAAAGTGTCGGATTTTCAGTCCAATTTCTCCAAATCTCATTCCAACTTCATAATACTTCCACCAAAACACATATTTAGCATTTACCAAGCATATAGATCATCAAAAACATCATTTTACTCCTTCATAACAACAAATCTTTCAAAACCCATTTACCAAACTTTTTTTCAAACTTCAAAAATGGTTTAACAATATAAATTCATGCTTTTGAATATCTAAACATACTAACATGAATTATAACAAGATACACTTACTTCCTCGCCTTCCTTTTGAATCAAAACTCACAAGATCTTGATTTTAGAAGTTCAAGTTGGTAACTTTTCTCCACAAATGGTTTTTCTTTTAAAACACACACACTAACACCTTTTCACTTTCAAAGAACAAACAGAACTATACACGTATACATACATAATTGTCTAAACAAGCAGGAGGTGGCAAAACTAAGAATCCTATTCTTTTATTAATTTTCTCATGCATGCCTACATACATACATATTAACATACATGCATATACATATTACTTTCTTGTCTTTCTAATTCCACCAATAACATATTTATATTTATAAATTCATATTTAAATTAATTTCATTTAACATTTAATAAACAGACAATCAAATAAAGCAACCCCATCACGTACCGCCAACCCGCTAATCTCCTAGCCCAGGGTTGCGGGTGTTACAAATCTCCCCTCATTAAGAGGATTCTGTCCTCGGAATCCTTTCCGGCTCAAACAATTGAGGGTATCTATCCTTCATTTCCGCCTCAGTCTCCCACGTCAAATCAGAACCTAAACTGTGTTTCCACTTGACCAATACCATCGGTATCTGCTTCTTTCGGAGCTTTGTCACTTCGCGATCTAACAGTTCAACGGGTTCCTCAATCAATCTCTTCATTGATCCACTTTCAGTTCGTGCACTGGGAGAATCTGACTCTCGTCTTCAACCTTGCATTTTCTCAAGTAGCAGACATTGAACGTATCATGAATACCTGCAAACTTTGCTGGAAGATCTAATGTAACTGTATGGTCATTTACAATCAGACGAATTCTGAAAGGACCAATGGAACGGGGCGCTAACTTCCCGCGTTTGCCAAATCGAATCACGCCCTTCCACGGAGAGACCTTCAAATACACTAACTCCCCTACATCAAACGATACTAGACGACGTTGTGGATCTGCATACATCTTCTGTCTATCTCTGGCCGCTTTCAACTTCTCTCTTGCTATAGCAACCTTGTCAGCTGCCATCTGAACAATCTCAGGCCCTGCAAATTGTTTCTCACCAGCCTCTAACCAACATGTCAGGGTACGGCAGCGACGACAGTACAACATTTCATACGGAGGCATCCCAATACTGGAGTGGTAAGAATTATTATACGCAAACTCTATCAATGGCAGGTGCGAATCCCAAGGTCCACCATACTCAATTACACAGGCACGTAGCATATCTTCGAGTGTCTGTATGGTTCATTCAGTTTGACTGTTAGTATGGGGATGATAAGCAGTACTCAAATTAATTCTCGTCCCCAACTCTCTCTGTAGACTTCTCCAGAAGTTAGAAACAAACCTGGAGTCTCTGTCAGATACTCTCGACAACGGTATACTATGCCTTGCAACGATCTCATCAATGTACAATTGAGCCAACTTGCTCAGAGAAGCCGTCTCACAGGTAGCCAGAAAATGGGCACTCTTCGTCAATCTATCCACGATCACCCAAATCATATCATGGTTCCTCTGAGTTCGCGGAAGTTTAGTTACGAAATCCATCGTTATATGTTCCCACTTCCACTCGGGAATTTCTAACTGTTTTAAGGATCCGTAGGGCTTCTAATCCTCTGCTTTCACTTGAGCACAGATATGGCATGACTCCACAAAATGAGCCACATCTGCCTTCATAGTAGGCCACCAGTAAAGCAGTTTCAAATCGTGATACATTTTAGTGCTTCCTGGGTAAATAGACAGTCTCGACTTATGTGCTTCAGTTAAAATCAACTTTCTCAATTCTCCAAGCATAGGCATCCACACACGAGTCTTATACACTTTCAATCCGCGAGAATCATCAGTAAGCTCGTCCTTACGTTTCTTCATTAGTTCATTCTTCAAGTGTGCAGACTTTATTCTATCCACTAAATCAGATACAATTTCCATACGCATGAATTTAATGGAATTCCCCGCTCCCTTGCGGCTCAAGGCGTCTGCTACCACGTTCGCTTACCCAGGGTGGTATCTAATCTCGCAATCATAGTCTTTTATCAGCTCCACCCATCGCCTCTGTCTCATGTTCAACTCTTTCTGTGTAAAAACATATTGAAGACTCTTATGATCAGTACAAATCACGTACTTGGTGCCATACAAATAGTGTCTCCATTGTTTTAGGGCAAATACGACAGCTGCCAGTTCTAGATCATGAGTCGAGTAATTCTTTTCATGTGATTTCAACTGTCTTGAAGCATACGCAATCACCCGATCCCTCTGCATAAGCACACATCCCAATCCCGCAAACGACGCATCGCAATAAATAGTAAAATCATCCGTTCCACTTGGCAATGCAAGAATGGGAGCCTGGCACAACAACTGCTTCAAAGTCTGAAAAGCCTTGTCTTGTTCACTACTCCAAACAAACTTCACGTCTTTCCGAGTTAACTTAGTTAACGGACCCACAATCTTCGAAAAATCCTTGATAAACCTGCAGTAGTAGCCAGCCAAACCCAGAAAACTCTTTATTTCAGACGGTGTCTTTGGAGCATTCCAGTTCATCACAGCTTCCACCTTTGAAGGGTCTACTTTCACTCCTTCATTACAGATAACATGCCCCAAGAATTGAACTTCCCTCAACCAAAACTCACACTTTGAGAACTTTGCAAACAGATGTTCTTTCTTCAGAGTTTCCAAAACTTGTCTCAAATGCTGTTCGTGCTCCCGTTCAGTCTTTGAATAAATTAGAATATCATCAATAAAGACTATCACAAAATCGTCCAAGAATGGTCGACAAACTCTGTTCATCAAATCCATAAAAATCGTAGGTGCATTGGTTTAGTCCCATGTTTAGAATAGCTAGATTTGATGAGACAAATTATCGATATGCATAGATAATAGGTTAAGAGTTAGGAATTCTGTAAGTCTGTTATAGACTGACTACTTAGCTTCAGCTGAGTAGTCAGCGTATAAAAAGATATAGAGTTTTCTATGTAAGTACTAGATAACTCAGTGACTTCCAAGCTGAGATAAGTTTTAAGGATGAAGACTTGAAGACTTGAAGGCTCGAAGACTCGAAGATTCAAGAATTCAAGATTCAAGAAGTCAGCTTGACAAGGTCAAGACTGAGTATGTCAGCTCAGTGTCAGAAGTCAGTTCAGAATTTAAGTAAGTTCTAAATTCTGTTATAAACTCTCCATATCTACGACATTTAAATTAGTATATATAAACCTAATTTAAACTATCTATTAGTTGGATAGAAATCTCAAACGAAATTAATTAGATATGTTCTAATTAAGGAGTTTGTTACGGTTTTAAAGAAAAGATAAGTTCTATCTTTAAACTGCGATTTACTCGTAGATATATCAAGTATAAGTATAAACCTTCTCATGTGTTTTCAAATACGAATAGATGTTCTTACGTGTGTACGATAATAGATACGCGATACACAACGACGACTGCATAAGTTGCAAGACTGCATAAGTTGCAAAACGTACGTGTGATCGTGATACTTGATACGCTTGTGTTGCGATAACTTTGTAAGTTCAAAGTTAGAGAGAGTTTTCAAGAGTTCTTGTTGAATCAGTTTTAACAAGAAATTCGATCATCAATTAGTTTGTGATTCAAGAGTGTTTAGAGAGAGTAGAGGTTATAATCATTGTAATATCAAATCATCCTGTTGATTTGATTAGAGAGTGAAAATAGTTATTGTACTGATTCATAATTGAATATACATTTGATTAATTTGTTTGATTGTTTAAAGTGTATTCAACCCCCCCCCCCTTCTACACTGTATCGGTTGCTTGTTTACCCTCTTTGGGACCAACAACTGGTAACAGAGCAAGTTTCTTCATAAGGTGAAGATGAAGATCCGCTGTCAAGAGGTTAAGATGTCTACTAGCAAACAATCAAGTCACATACCAACAATGGCGGCAAAAGGGTGTCCTATCTTTGATGGCACTGACTATCCTATGTGGAAGTTTAGAGCCATGCTATATCTGAAGTCTGTGGATCACAGGATGAGTACCGTGATTCAAGATGGCCCAATCCTACCAATGATCCATATTACTGCCACTGGCAAAATTGTTCCCTCAGGAGAAACTCCCAGGCCGAAGCATCCTGGACTGAGGAAGATCGTAAACTGTTTAGTCTCGATGACAAGGCAGAAAGCATTATAGCAAATGCTTTAACAAACCCTCTTCTGCATATTGTGGCTGGGTGCCAAACTGCAAAAGAGATGTGGGATACTCTCAGAGTCACGTATGAAGGCACTGACCTGGTCAAGCAACATAAGAAGACAAATCTGAGTCGTTCATATGAAACTTTCTTTGCAAAAAAGAATGAAACTCTGGCAGATTTGTTTACCAGATTTCAATGCTTGATAAATGATCTGATCTTGGTAGGTGTCAAGAAAGATGAGAATGAGTTGGTACTCAAGTTCTTGGATGTGTTACCAGAACAATTCAATGAGATCACCATTGCACTTCATGCTGGAGGAACCTTAGGAAAATATGATCTCAGATCTATCTATGGTTTCCTTCTAAATCATCAACAGATCATGGAACAGAAGAAAGTGGCCCAGCAACAACTAAAAGAATCTATAAACGATGCTGGATCTACATTAATTGTAGAAAAGAAAAAGAAGGGATCTAAGAAGTCTCAAGCTGAGACTGACTCTGAGTCTGAATCTCAGGAAGTACGTCTTAACTCTGGTTCAGATGATGAAGAGATGGATGCTCTTACTGAACAAATGGCAATGTTAGCAAGAAACTTTAGAAAGTTCAGAAGAGGAAGGGGTCAATCTGACAGAAGCAAAAGTGGTAAGTCTACTTTTGATCCTAAGAAAGCTAAGTGCTATAATTGTAAGAGGATAGGACACATAGCTGCTGAGTGCAGAATAAAAAAGGGAGAATCGGCTTCAGTAGCTGACAAGAATGCCTACAGAGCTGATAAATATAAAAAGAAATATCAAAGACTCAAAGGCAAGCCAGATGAAAACACCAAAGGCCTCCTTGCTGAAACTTGGGATACTGAATCATCTACTTCAGATGATGATGAGCCAGATAGGTGTTTGATGGCCATTGAGGATGAAGAGGAACAAGTTGACTATGAGTTAGAAGACAGTTCCTTTGATGAGGATCTAGCAGAAGCGGCTAAGCTGAGTAAGCAAACCAATAACTGGGATCCTGCCTCAATGTATAAGGTAAATAACTTTAGCTCTTACACTGATGAACAAAAATGTCTAATGTTCAACTATTTGTTGAATGACTTCAAAACCTCTCTCACAGTTCAATCTAGTTTGAAAACTGAAATTTCAAAACTAAAAGATGAACTTAAACACTCTGAAACTCTCTTAAATGCTGGTAAAAAGATCCAAAGTGATTATGAATGTTAGCTTCATATAAACAAACTTCTAGGTGAAGAACTGCAAGAACCAAAAGAACAAGCTGACAATCTAAGAAAAATCTGTGAATCTTGGTGTAAGTCATCAAGAGAAGCAGAAAAGTGCATTAACCAGCAAATACCAAATCAAGTAAAAGCAGTACTAGGGGGAGAATATTGTGCTGCTGCTGATGAAATCATCGAAGATCAAGTCAGTCTTGAAGACAAAACGATGAAATCAGATAACATACTCCCAAGAACATTCTTAAGGAACAAGGAAGGGAAACAGGTCAAAACCAATAAGTTTTTGAGACCAACCTAAAGTCCTCAGGTTATTCACTCAAACCATCAAGCTGAATGTTCCAGATCCAACAGAAACTGTAAGTCAGTTTTCAAAAGATTGGATTACAATCTGGTGAGAACAACTGTTTTTGATAGAATATCTCATGTTAACTCAAAAAGACATAATTCTCAAGCTATACATGAAAGAATGTCTACAAACAGGAAGTTGACTGTAAGTCAGACCTCACCAAGTAGAGGGTAACCATAAAGCTGACAAAGGTAAGTCCAAAGTCAGTGAAAATCAAGTAGACAAACTGTCGAAGAGGATTGAAAGGTTATCCACATCATATGACCCTAAATCTGAAACCAAATTTAATGTTGGAAAACTAAAAGAAATCACCCAAACACCCATCTTTAGAAGAAAATGTTATAAGTGTGGTGATAGAGGTCATGAGGCCAAAGATTGTGTAAGTACTAATCTTAGACCTGAAAACGAAAGGATGATCAGTCCAAAACAGACTCAGAATCTGTTCGAGCTAAAAAGTCAAACTCCAAAGGATCAACTAAGTGCTCATCCTCAGGACCCACCAAACAGTGGGTTCCAAAAAGAAACTATTACGTTTAGTTGATCATGTGCAGGGCTCCTACAAGTGGTATCTCGATAGTGGATGCTCAAGGCACATGACAGGAAGCAAGGGTATTCTAAGTGAATTCCAAAACAATGAAGGACCCAAGGTGACATTTGGGGATAATTCTCAAGGAAGGACTAAAGGTTATGGAAAGATAACTGCTGGAAAAGTCACTTTCAAAAAGGTAGCATATGTTGAAGGCCTTAAACACAACCTGATAAGTATCAGTCAACTGTGTGATGAGGATTATGAAGTCACCTTCAGAAAGCATGCAGGAACAATTTATGATAAGAAGGGAAAACCAATATTAATGGCAAAAAGAGAGAGATATCTATTTGTTAGATCTCAGCTCCGCAGATCCTTCAACTGAAACCTGCTTGTACTCTGACTTAACTCCCAAGCTAAGCTGGTTATGGCACAAAAGACTGTCTCATTTAAATTTCAAATATATTAACAAGTTGTCTAGCAAAGAGTTAGTCTCTAGTCTGCCTAAGATCACATTTGCTAAAGACAAACTTTGCTCAGCCTGTGAAATGGGAAAACATCATAAGGGATCCTTCAAGTCCAAACAGAATTTCTCTATCACAGAACCATTGCATACGTTGCACTTGGACCTATTTGGACCTATCAGCACCCCAAGCCTAAGTGGCAAAAAGTATACTCTAGTGATTGTTGATGAGTTCACAAAATTCACTTGGGTAATCTTCTTAAAAGCCAAAAGTGAAGCTGCATATGAGTTAATCAGCTTCATAAGACAAGAAGAGTTGCAAAAGGGTATGTCTCTTAAACAACTCAGAAGTGATCATGGGACTGAGTTCAGAAACTCAACCCTTGAAGGCTTTTGTGAAAAGAAAGGAATTATCCAGAATTTCTCATCTGTAAGAACTCCACAACAAAATGGAGTTGCTGAAAGGAGAAACAAAACCTTAGTTGAAGCTGCCAGAACCATGCTATGTGAGGCAAAGCTCAAACTGAGCTTCTGGGCAGAAGCTGTAAGTACAGCCTGATATACTTAGAATAGATCAATTATAGTGAAAAGACATGGTAAAACACCTTATGAGGTGTATCATGGCAGAAAACCAAACATTGGATACTTCCATATTTTTGGTTCAACATGCTATGTGCTAAACCAAAAAGATAAGCTCCATAAGTTGGAACCCAAAGCTGATCAACGGATATTTGTTGGATATTCTTCAATCTCCAAAGCTTACAGAGTCTTTAATCTTAAAAGAAAGGTAATTGAAGAATCAATACATCTCACGTTTGATGAAACAAGTATTGGTGAATCCAAGAGAGCTCAAGCTGACTCGGTAAGTCCGAGTGAGCTTGAAAGGAGTAACGATGATCTCACATCAAATCCCATGTATGTTATGGATGATTCTGATGAAGATGACAGTAAATCTGACAAGCGTGCTTCACTGAAAGAAATTATCAATATTGAAGATAATCAGCCTGAGAATCTTGGTGAATCATCATGTACATGTCAGATTGAAGATCTAAGTGATCTTCCAATTCCTACTCAGACTGAAGAAGTAAGTCCTATTCAGCCTGAGAAACACTACTCTGACTCAAACCCAGAACCTCAATCTGTATGTCAGACTACATACAGAGGAATGATAGGTTCATTACTCTATTTAACAGCAAGTAGACCTGATATAATGTTTGGTACATGTGTTTGTGCACGATATCAGGCTGATCCAAAAGAATCTCACATGCTAGCTGTAAAAAGAATACTCAAATATCTGAAGGGAACACCAAACTTAGGTTTGTGGTATTCCAAAGGTTCAGGATTTGAGCTGATAGGGTACTCCGATTCAGACTTCGCAGGATGTGGTCTTGATAGAAAGAGTACTACCGGAGGATGTCAACTTTTGGGTGGAAAATTAGTAAGCTGGACGAGCAAGAAACAAAACTCAGTGGCAATTTCAACAGCTGAAGCTGAATATGTAGCTGTAGGGAACTGTTATGCTCAAATACTGTGGATGCAACATCAGCTGAAGGACTTTGATCTACATTATTCAAAGACTTCCATCTTTTGTGACAATCAAAGTGCTATTGCCATTACTCACAACCCAGTGTTTCACTCAAGAACCAAACACATTGAAATAAGACATCACTTCATTAGAGATATTGTCGAAAAGGGAAAGATAGAGTTAGTCTTCATTGAAACTGAAGATCAGCTTGCGGATATTTTCACAAAACCAATTGAAGGCACAAGATTTACAACTCTACTCGGCAAGCTTGGAATGCTCAACCCTTAATTGGTATGTTCCATTCTTTATCTCTGTTTAAAATTTGGTAAGTGCTATAACTAAGCTAAGTGCTCAAGCTAAACGTTCAGGATAAGCTGAGTGCTTCATATAAGCTGAACGTTCAGGATCAGCTGAATACTCCAAATAAGCTGATCGTTCAGAATCAGCTGAGTAATCAGTTCCAAAGTGTGATCAGTTCCAAAAGTCTAGGTTAGTCCTAACAATATGGTAAGTCCAACATATTTACGGTGTGTCTGGTAAATAAACGTCAGTCGTTTAGAAATTTTTACGATATATTCTCTTCATAAAAATATATTTTAATATAACAGTGTGTGTTTGGGTAACTAACAATAAATTTAGCCGTTGTAACAAACTGCGCAGAAGATTTTACGGTAACGGTCATATTTTTACCCTCTGATAACGGTAACTTTTCTCTTCCATTGAAAAGGTATAAATAAGAGAGATTGCTCATCATATTTCGTTTAAACTTCCAAAATATTCTTCTCTCTTAAACCCTAACGTTGCTGTGTGCAGAATTCATTGCTAAGTGCTTACTACTGCTAAGTGCAATTCATTTCGATAAGTTCGACTTCAATGGAGGGGGTATACTCTACATCTAACTGAACAAATGATCCGTGGAGGAAATTTCAAGAACAATGCACTCCCCACCTACAAACAAAACAACGTCATCGCCTGTACCAACATTCCAAAGTCCAAAATTGGAAGGGGATATGAGGAGTGGGTTTCCTACATTCGCAAGGGACCTTTGGCACATGCATTTCTTCGTGGACCTGCTATGCTTATCCCTCAACTTCTTACGGAATTCTGGTATACATGTAAACTGGATGCAACTCAACCGGTTATACGGGGCACAGTCCTAAGTGGACAAGTGGCGATAGAAGTCAATGCAAACTGTCTCCGCTGAATTCTTCATCTCCTGATTGATAATCAGTATGAAGCGATGGTTTCTAGGGAAACATCGAGAAGTGTTTTACCCTTAATGGGTCATCCTCAAGTTATTGGCGTCATACGGAAATCTGTTTTCCAGACGGCATGGGGATTTATGGTATCCACTGTGGTTCGTTCCCTTGGATACAGGGTGGGAGGCCTGGATAATGTAAATGACTTTGAAATTCAGTTATTATACAACTTATTTTATGAACGATGAGTGGATTACATTGAGTTGATCTTTGAAGCATTCAAGTCATTGGTGACCAAGAACGTAAGGGACACCATTGTACCCTTTGCAAGATTCATATCCATGGTCATCGAGGACAGGTTGGGTAGAAGATATAATGCTCAATATGAGTCAATCCCTACTCCTATTCTCAGCTACAGGATGTTCGCCCATAATATTTTCCCTGGGCACCCTACATTGAGTGCTCAGATGAGGGCGTATGCACAGCTTCCGACTCCTGAGTCAAGTGAAGCTGAGACAGAGGAGGAAACTGCGGAAGAAGTAGGTGACGATGTTAGGTCTGAGGCTGAGTCTTCTCAAGCTGATCAACCTAGGACTCAGTTCAGACCTCGTACTCAAATAAGTTCATCCTCCACTTTGAGTTCTGAGCAAAGGAGTTTGTTTCCTAGCTCTGAGTCTCCATTGCTAGGTGCAGCAGGTATGATTTCTCAACCCTTATCTCCTTCTCTCTCTTTTACTTCTCTATATCCAAACTTAGGAGATAGGACTGAGTAAAGCCCAACTCAGTCTAACCCCTCTTCTCCATCTCAAACATCTCCATCTATTTTACATTCTACAACCAACCTTGGTCAGCCCACTGCTACCAAGGATATTTCCTACACCTATACAAGGAAAACTGCCAAATGTGGTCCTTCCCCTCAAAAGGACACTGGAGTTGGTATCACATTGATACCTCCACCGGCAGGAGCTGAGGGGGAGACACCTTATCTTAAGGTGCCAACCTCTAGGCTCAGTTCAACCCTTAAGCCTATACCGGGTATGGTGTCTACACAACCCATACTTACTAGTGCCATGGGAGAGCCTACTTATGTGCCTTCACAACCCCATGAAGGTAACATTGAAATACTGACCAATCCCCAGGGTCAATTACCCCCCTCTCACCAATAAGCCTAGCTCACCCCAATATCTTATCTCACGAACTTGGTCATTCTTCTATTCTATTCTCACATACTCTCGCACGACCTGTCAATGAACGTTTCATACACCAGGAAGGTTTACAGGGTCTCCATTCTGGCCCCCTTGATTCCATAGGTCTACACCAACCTTTGGATATGGGACCCACATCCTTACCGACTAAGGAACACTCACCAGCTACTCCTACAGTGGAAATACATTCTTCCACTGGATAGGAGGATGTTGAATTAAGAAGAAGACATGCGGAGCCCACACTAATGACTACCGATGTTAAAGTCATTATGGACTATCTACAATCCTAGTTTGAGCTCCTGCATTAAAAGTGGAAAGCTGACAAAGCCAAGTTGATGCGCAAACTTAATGATTTGTGAACTTCAGTTACCAACTTGGAAAGCTTCGTGTTCAAACTAAGACCCTCCCCTATTGATGATGACAAAAAGGGGGAGGAAGAATCAAAGAAGCATGATGATAAGGTTGAGGGGGAGCATACAGAGGAAGTACAATTTCAACAAGTTCATGATCAGTTCATGAGTACTGTAGATCAGCCTTCTCAACAACAATAGGTTCCAACAGTCCAAATAACCACAACTTCACAAGCTCAACCAGAAACTCCACTTGAAGAAACATCTCAAGCTGTTCACACCAATCTTCCTCAAGCTAATTTGCCAAAATTTGTTGAAGCTAAGTCTGTTCCAACTTCACAAATAGATAAAGGGAAGAGTAAGGTGTTTGAGATGGTAAAAAGAAAGAAAAGAAGTGTTATGCCTTTAGCAAAGAAAAGAAAGGTCATCATTGTTGAACCTGAGCCAGAGCAACATGGTAAGTTTCAATTAGTTGCACATGAATTCGACTCAAGTGATGAAGCCGATGCAGCACAAAAAGCCAGTGACATACTTGCTGAGCAAATGTTACAAGAGATGGCTAAAGAACTAGGCATAACAGTGGAGGAAATAAAAGAGCAGCAACGACAAGCTGAAATTCAAATAGAAAAGGCTAAAGCTGAGGCTGCTAGAGCTGAAGCTGAAGTTGATTATTCTGGTCCTAGAGCTGCCCCAATTCCCTACTCAGATGTGGATCTAAGGCATTGTTATAAAAGAACAAATTTTAATAACAAGACTGAATCAATTACACTGAGTAGAAAAGGAGAATTGGTAATCATCAACTTTGTACTAGACAACAAACAATAAATTGGTCTAGATATGAGATGTCTGTACAAGTTGGGATTCTCAGAGTTGAAGACAGTAGCCACAACTATCAAGCAGATGAAAAAGAGTCAAATCAGACAAGAAATAGTTGATGTGCTTAAGACAATCTTCATAAGAATCGATTAGCTAGGTGAGATTCCTGCTGATGAAATTGATACCTTTCTTAATCGAGGCAAAGCTGCAAGAATTAGAGCAGCAAGCCAACGAGCTAAAAGAGACATCATTTTACAAGTTCCAGAGGAAGTTGAATTCAGAGAGAATACTTATACTACTCAACCTTTGGAAGGATTCTTGTATCTTGATGTGGAAGGTAATCAATGTTTCTTGAAAGTAACAGATCTTCATTTGGCAAATCTAGAATTAATTATGTACTTAGAATTCTATGTGATGACTCAATTCAGAACTCAGTATTTAGATATGATCTCAACAAAGAAATTAGATCAAGAAAAGCTGAGATGAAAGAGATTCCAGAAGGTGAAGAAATTATGGTTGATGCTATCAAGAAAGCTGCAATTTGGGAACTTAAATGTTCTGATATGTGGTTAGAAGTTGAAGATTACGTTGAGTAATTAGATTAGATCTATGTTTTTGTTAGCACTATGTGTGCAGAAGCTAATCGTAAAGATTAAGCTAAAATGTAAATGATATGTTCATAAATACAAAATTAAGTTTGATATGTTCAACTGTTTTATTATTTGATATGTTCAAAATCATGTTTGATATGTTCAAACAGACAGCTTTGTAAGTTTAAGCTGATGATTGATATGTTCAATTGTAAACTGATAAGTTCAGTAATATAAGTTTTGTAACTTAAATTTCTTCTGATAAGTTCAGAATCTAAGTACTTGTATATTCAAATACTTAGAATACAAGTCTTACAATAGATTTGTAACATAAATATCTTGTAAGTTCAAGATACGTGAATAAGTATGGATCAGTTCAATACTTATGTCAAGAACTAACTTTGGTCAGTTCCAGAGTGGTTCAACATAATTCTATTAACCTATAACTTATTTGATTCAATGTTTTGTCATCATCAAATAGGGGGAGCTTGTTAGTCCCATGTTTAGAATAGTTAGATTTGATTAGACAAATTATCGATATGTAGAGATAATAGGTTAAGAGTTAGGAATTATGTAAGTCTGTTATAGACTGACTAGTCAGCTTCAGCCGAGTAGTCATTGTATAAACAGATATAGAGTTTTCTATGTAAGTACTAGATAACTCAGTGACTTCCAAGCTGAGATAAGTTTTAAGGATGAAGACTTGAAGGCTCGAAGACTCGAGATTCAAGAAGTCAGCTTGACAAGGTCAAGACTGAGTATGTCAGCTCAGCGTCAGAAGTCAGTTAAGAATTTAAGTAAGTTCTAAATTCTGTTATAAACTCTCCATATCTACGACATTTAAATTAGGATATATAAACCTAATTTAAACTATCTATTAGTTGGATAGAAATCTCAAACAAAATTAATTAGATATGTTCTAATTAAGGAGTTTGTTACGGTTTTAAAGAAAAGATAAGTTCTATCTTTAAACTGCGATTTACTCGTAGATATATCAAGTATAAGTATAAACCTTCTCATGGGTTTTCAAATACGAATAGATGTTCTTACGTGTGTACGAGAACAGATACGCGATACACAACGACGACTGCATAAGTTGCAAAACGTACGTGTGATCGTGATACTTGATACGCGTGTGTTGCGATAACTTTGTAAGTTCAAAGTTAGATAGAGTTTTCAAGAGTTCTTGTTGAATCAGTTTTAACCAGAAATTCGATCATCAATTAGTTTGTGATTCAAGACTGTTTAGAGAGAGTTGAGGTTATAATCATTGTAAAATCAAATCATCCTGTTGATTTGATTAGAGAGTGAAAATAGTTATTGTACTGATTGATAATTGAATATACATTTGATTAATTTATTTGATTGTTTAAAGTGTATTCAACCCCCCTTCTACACTGTATCGGTTGCTTGTTTACCTTCTTTGGGACCAACAACTGGTATCAGAGCAAGTTTCTTCATAAGTTGAAGATCAAGATCCGCTGTCAAGAGGTTAAGATGTCTACTAGCAAGTAGTTAAGTCACATACCAACAATGGCGGCAAAAGGGTGTCCTATCTTTGATGGCACTGACTATCCTATGTGGAAGTTTAGAGCCATGCTATATCTGAAGTCTGTAATGGCACTGACTATCGATTCTCAGCAACTGATACTTGTTCTTTATCGTTCTCTTATTAAACTCATGGTAGTCGATACACATACGCAACGTACCGTCTTTCTTCTTTACAAATAATACCGGTGCTCCCCACGGGGACGAACTTGGACGAATAAATCCCTTATCAAGCAGATCCTGAATCTGCGTCATCATCTCCCGGATTTTTGAAGGTGCCAACCTGTACGAAGCTTTCGCTACTGGCCTAGAACCAGGTATTAAGTCTATTTTAAATTCCACTTCACGAACCGGAGGCAATCCCGACAACTCTTCTGGAAACACTTCTGGGTATTCCGTTACCACCCGGATATCAGTCATCGCTTCTTTCTCTTTCTTTCCGTCAATCACATATGCCAAATAAGATTCACACCCCTTACCCAACGATTTCTTTGCTTTCAAACACGACATCATCGAGATCACAGACCCTGCCTTTTCTCCCGTGGCTATTACTCGCGAACCATCTGCTAGTGGAAATGAGATCAATTTCTTGTGACACTTGATACTGGCTTGATTCAGACTTAGCCAATCCATCCCAAGCACCACATCAAATTCAGACAATGGCATAACAAGAAAATAAACAGGAAAACATACGCCATCTATATCAATTTTAGCCCCAGCCACAGCAGTCGTGACCGGAACCATCATACCATCAGCTACTTCTATCTCTAAAGCAGTAGCAAGTTCAATCACAGGCACATTTAATCTATCACAGAATTCCACAGAAACAAAGGAGCGATTTGCTCCTGAATCAAGCAATACTCTAGCAGGAGTTGAGTTTATTAGAAACATACCCGTGATCATGTCGTTAGTGGTGGTGGCATCATCCACTGTCATTTTGAACGCCCGACCCTCAGCAGTGGGTGGGTTCTTTTGTTTTAGACCCGCTGAAGACGACCCTCCAGCTTCTCCTCCTCTAGACCCTAACCCTGTCTTTTTGCCCATCGGGCAATCACCAACACGGTGCCCTTCCCTCTGATAGTTCCAACAAACACCCCTCGGGAATCTACAGTTCTTCAAGTCATGGCCAAACTGGCCACAGTTCACGCATCTTCTTGTCTGGGCCGTACACTGCCCATTGTGACAAGATTTGTACCTGCTACACCAAGGCTCCCGTTGAGTAGACCCACCAGAAGTAGGTCTTCGGTTATGATCTCCCTGCCTACCACTGCTGCTCTGCCCTCCCTGTCTCTGTTGAGCATTATAGTGTTCAAATCTCGACTTATTTCTCGCAACAATGTCCCCTTTAGCCAATTTGTCTTAAGTGAAGGTAGCACACCTGGTGGCGACTCTGTAGTCTGGGTGTAGTGCCGCCACAAAATGGGCAATCTTTGATTCTTCGTCGGGTACCCAGTGTTTAGCGAATCTCATTTTCTCGTTAAATTGTTTTATCAGCTGATCCACAGTCATGTTCCCCGTCATCTGTAGATCCATAAACTCCTTCTTAATCTTAGCCATCTCAAAACTCCCACAGTATTGTTCACATAATTTCTCCTGGAATTGACTCTAGTTTATACTCCCCTGTTGTTGTTCAGTAAAGTTGCCGGTAATGGAATCCCACCAGACCAACGCATCCCCTCTTAACATTCTTGACACATATTTAACTTTTAATTCATCCTCGCAATTACAGGCATCGAGTGCCTTTGACATCTCCCTCAACCAATTCAATGTCGCATTGGGATCAGAACACCCATGATACTTAGACGGTTTGCAATCCAGAAACTGTTTACAGGTGCACGGTTGTTTGTATCCAGGAAATGCAAACGGATAAGCTCCGGGTTGTGGATATGGATAGAAGAAGGGTTGCTGCATCATTTGAGTCATTGGTGGCAGTGGTGCTGTAACTGGTGCAGTTGTTGATTGTGTAGAAATCGCAGTTGGCACTGGGATTGGTTCTGGTTGCTGCTGTTGTTGTTGTTGTTCCATCCTTTGAATTTTATCTCGGAGTTCAACCAACTCATTTTCCAGTTGATAAACATAATCACTATTATCCTCTTCACGGGCTTGACCCGATGTTCCTGTAGTAGCTGTATTTCCCAAGTATTCAGTCGTTGGAGCTTCAGTTGCAGCTTGGGTCGTAGGAGGAAGGATTGGAGTATCTCTGTCAGCCATTATCTGTTACAATCACATCACCTCATAACTCATTAGCATAAACTGTCAGTATCCAAAATACTAACTACAACCGACAACTCTAACTCACTCTAATTCCCCCGAAGGAAAGCTTGACCCGTCACGAGCCAAGATTTGGGAATGCAACACTCTAGCCATGCATGCATCGCCAAACCTAGGCTCTGATACCAAACTGTAACACCGGAAAACTCACAAGCCATTTCTTTTAAATACGCAGCGGAAGCTTTTAAATAAACAAACCATTTACATACAACTCCAAATTAACAACTGTACAAACATTGTTCACAAAAATTAGTATCATTGCTGTGTTACAAAAGCTACTGGCTCATTTCATTCAAAATTAATGTCAGAGTTAGGTCATCTCTTTCCTTCTGCCAAACTCACAACACGAACCTGCAAAAGCAACAGCTGAGGGGAATTAGCACAAAGCTAAGTGAGTAGAGGCTAAACACCAAAAGCAAACATTCACGATCAATATCAAAGCATGTAATCACGTATCCCGAGAAGACCGGCGGTTCGGCGCAGAGCCTACAACCAATGCCGGCCAAAGCAAAGGTTTACCGATAGCCTTCCACTGAATTGGCACAATGTACTCCCCCTCTGGTGCAACATATGCACCAGTAAGGCTAGCACTGTTCAACCAATCAGTGAACAAGCCCAGCCCAATTCTACGTATAGCTGACTTCCCAACGCAACTCAAAATCATACTAAGAGTGCGTATCGACCAAATATTCACGAAGCAGATATCAACAATCAATATCACAATCAACAGTTCAATAAATCCAATCCAATCACAATTATGCATCACACCAATAACATTAACCGAAATCTTTACCATCCGCGATCAACGCCCACCCACCTCAAAATCAACACGGGCTCAGAAGTCTAATTTTACTGAGTCTTTGGATTGCCTGAAAACACAGCAACAATCAAATCAGTCGTGAATATATAAATATATCTTCTCATATATATTTATATCTCAAATTTATCAAAACATCTCAATTAAATCACATAATAAATAAACTAACTCAAACAAAGCAAAATATATGAAAAAGAAGTCAACATTCGGATTTGGGCCTGTCGCACCGCGACATACCCTTCGTCGCGCTGCGACGAGCATCGGATTTCAAATCCGGGAACTACAATCAGATTTCAATCGGATTTCACTCAAGGATTGGTTTTTGGTGTCGGATTTATCATAGCTTCTGATTTCAAGGTCGGTTTTCACTAACTTTCGGATTTCCCATGCCCAAATACATTAACAATCGGATTTCTCTCAATCCGAAACCCAAATCCCGTTTCTTTTAAATGTCAGGCCGCCACCAAAGGGCGTAGCGCTGCTACGTTCATATTTCCAGATTCTCATCTTCTTCAAAGTGTCGGATTTTCAGTCCAATTTCTTCAAATCTCATTCCAACTTCATAATACTTCCACCAAAACACATATTTAGCATTTACCAAGCATATAGATCATCAAAAACATCATTTTACTCCTTCATAACAACAAATCTTTCAAAACCCATTTACCAAACTTTCTTTCAAACTTCAAAAATGGTTTAACAACATAAATTCATGCTTTTGAATATCTAAACATACTAACATGAATTATAACAAGATACAATTACTTCCTCACCTTCCTTTTGAATCAAAACTCACAAGATCTTGATTTTAGAAGTTCAAGTTGGTAACTTTTCTTCACAAATGGTTCTTCTTTCAAAACACACACACTAACACCTTTTCACTTTCAAAGAATAAACAGAACTATACACGTATACATACATAATTGTCTAAACAAGCAGGAGGTGGCAAAACTAAGAATCCTATTCTTTTATTAATTTTATCATGCATGCCTACATACATATTAACATACATGCATATACATATTACTTTCTTGTCTTTCTAATTCCACCAATAACATATTTATATTTATAAATTCATATTTAAATTAATTTCATTTAACATTTAATAAACACACAATCAAATAAAGCAACCCCATCACGTACCGCTAACCCGCTAATTTCCTAGCCTAGGGTTGCGGGTGTTACAGATAGTTCTTTCATTCATCAAATCGTCCATCACATCTCAATACCCAGAAAATCTTAAATTCATTTAAACATTACACAGACATGCTTTAAACACATTTGAACATATATCCATGTATCTTTTCATCATATAAACATGTATCTCTTCTGAACATACAAAAACCTACCAAATCCCATGTTTCATTAAAGCCGACTCTTAAGTTCTTCATATAATCATGTTTCTCATATAGAAATCATTCAAGTAAAAATTTAATCATGATAGTAAAAACATCTAACCTTTAACTTGCTTTAATTCACACAATAATAAGAAATCCAATGCTATCCTCTTTCCTTCGGTTTTGCTTGGCAAAGAAAATGCTCTCAAACACACACACAACACTTTTCTTCAATTTGAATTATGCATGATTAATTTGACAAACCCCACGTATACAGGTGCAAACCCACATAAACATACATGCATACGGTTTCATACATACATATAAATAATTAAATTTAATCACACATTCAAAATTAACTCAATTAATCACTTAAACATAATTAAACAATTAAACACGTACCACAAACCCACTAATCTCCTTGCCCAGGTTTGAGGGTGTTACAAATCTCTCCCCCTTAAGAGGATTCTGTCCTCGGAATCCTTTCCTGCTCAAACAAATGGGAATATCTATCCTTCATCTCTAACTCAATCTCCCAAGTTAAATCAGAACCTAGACTGTGCTTCCACTTGACCAACACCATCGGTATCTACTTCTTTCGGAGCTTGGTCACTTTACGATCTAACAGTTCTACGGGCTCCTCTATCAACCTCTTCTTTGAATCAACTTTCAGCTCTTGTACTGGGAGAATCTGACTTTCATCATCAATCTTGCACTTTCTTAGATAACAGACGTTAAAAGTATTGTGTTTTCCTGCAAGCTCTGCTGGAACATTTAGTGTAACCGTCTGGTCATTCACAATCTGACGTATGCGGAAGGGACCAATGTAACGGGGAGCTAACTTCCCGCATTTACCGAATCGAATTAGACCCTTCCACAGAGAAACCTTCAAGTATACTAATTCTCCAACCTTAAACTTTACTGGGCGACGCCTTGGATCTGCGTACATTTTCTGTCTATCTCTGGCAGCCTTCAACTTATCTCTGGCAATAGCAACCTTATCAGCTGTTATCTGAACTATCTCGGGCCCTGCAAATTGTTTCTTACCTGCCTCTAACCAACACGTCGGAGTACGGCAACAACGGCCGTATAACATTTTGTACGTAGGCATCCCAATACTGGAGTGGTAAGAGTTATTGTACGCAAACTCAATCAATGGCAGGTGCGAATCCCAAGATCCTCCATACTCAATCACACAAGCTCGCAACATATCTTCAAGTGTTTGTATGCTTCGTTCCGTCTGACCGTCTGTCTGAGGATGATAAGCAGTACTTACGTTAATCCTCGTCCCCAATTCTCTCTGTAACTCCTCCAGAAGTTAGAAACGAATCTGGAGTCTCTATCAGACACTATTGACAACGGCATGCCATGCCTTGCAACAATCTCGTTCACATAAAGTTGAGCCAATTTACTCAGAGAGGCCGTCTCACATGTAGCCAGAAAGTGAGCGCTCTTGGTCAGCCGATCCACAATCACCCAAATCATGTCATTATCCTTTTGAGTTCGCGGAAGTTTATTCACGAAATCCATAGTTATATGCTCCCATTTCCACTCAGGAATTTCCAACTGTTTCAGGGATCTGTAAGGCTTCTGATGCTCTGCCTTCACCTGTGCACAGATATGGCATGATTCCACAAACTGTGCCACATCTGTTTTCATGGTAGGCCACCAGTAAAGCACTTTCAGGTTGTTATACATTTTAGTGCTTCCTGGGTGTATTGACAATCTGGACTTGTGTGCTTCTGTCAAAATCAGCTTCCTTAAATCTCCAAGCATAGGCACCCACACATGAGTCTTAAATGTTTTCAATCCACGGGAATCATCAGCAAGTTCGTCCTTACGTTTCTTTATCAATTCATTCTTCAAGTTTTCCTCTTTCAAAGCTTCCAAATGTGCAGACTTTAGTCTATCCACTAGATCAGATACAATCTCAATACGCATAAATTGGATAGAACTTCCCGCTCCCTTGCGGCTTAAGGCATCTGCTACCACGTTTGCTTTCCCTGGATGATATCTAATTTCGCAATCATAATCTGTAATAAATTCCATCCAACGTCTCTGTCTCATATTCAATTCTTTTTGAGTAAACACATATTGTAGGCTCTTATGATCTGTACATAGTACGCATTTGGTGCCATATAAGTAATATCTCCACAGTTTCAGGGCAAGTACAACTGCTGCCAGCTCCAAGTCACGTGTCGGGTAATTCTTCTCATGGGGTTTCAACTGCCTTGAAGCATACGCAATCACCCGTTCCCTCTGCATAAGTACACAACCTAATCCAGCAAACGATGCATCGCAATAAACTATGAAATCCTCTGAGCCACTTGGCAATGCAAGAATAGGGGCCTGACATAACAACTGTTTCAACATCTGGAAGGGTTTATCCTGTTCACTGCCCCATACAAATTTCATGTCTTTTCGAGTCATCTTAGTCAATGGACCCGCAATCTTAGAGAAGTCTTTATAAACCTGCGGTAGTATCCAGCTAACCCCAGAAAACTCTTGATCTCGGACGGTGTCTTTGGAGCGTTCCAATTCATAACTGCTTCTACCTTTGAAGGATCCACTTTTACTCCCTCGTCACAGATTACATACCCCAAAAACTGTACCTCTCTCAACCAGAATTCGCACTTAGAGAACTTAGCAAACAAATGCTCTTTCCTCATTGTCTCCAAAATTTGTCTCAAATGCTTCTCGTCGTTTTCCTCAGTCTTTGAATATACCAGAATATCATCGATGAAAACTATTACAAAAGTATCCAAAAATGGTCGACAAACTCTGTTCATTAAATCCATAAAGATCGCAGGTGCATTGGTTAAGCCGAATGGCATAACCAAAAACTCATAATGCCCGTAACGCGTACGAAAAGCCGTCTTTGACACGTCTTCCTCAGAAACACGCACATGATGATATCCTGATCTCAAATCTATCTTAGAAAAGAACGAAGCCCCCCGTAGTTGATCAAACAGATCATCAATTCTTGTGAACGGATACTTGTTCTTTATCGTCCTCTTGTTTAGCTCACAGTAGTCAATACACATACGCAATGTACCGTCTTTCTTCTTCACAAACAGAACTGGTGCTCCCCACGGAGACGAACTTGGACGTATAAACCCTTTATCCAACAAATCCTGTATTTGAGTCATCATCTCCCGGATCTCTGACGGTGCCAACCTGTACGGTGCCTTTGCCACTGATCGGGAACCAGGAATCAAATCTATCTTAAACTCTACCTCACGAACTGGAGGTATCCCTGGTAACTCCTCTGGAAACACCTTCGGGTATTCCATTACCACCTGGATGTCGTTCACTGTCTGCTTTTCTTTCTTTCCATCAATAACATAGGCCAAATACGATTCACAACCTTTATCCAACGCCTTTCTAGCCTTCAAACAAGAGATAATCGGGATTACAGACCCAGCCTTCTAGCCTCTTGCTACCACTCTTGTGCCATCAGCTAATGGGAATGAAATCAACTTCTTGTGACACTTGATACTGGCATGATTCAGACTCAGCCAATCCATCCCGAGCACCACATCAAACCCAGATAACGGCATTACAAGAAAATATACAGGGAAACAAATACCATCTATATCTATCTTAGCTCCAGCTACAGCAGTCGTGACCGGAACCATCATACCATCAACTACTGCTATTTCTAAAGCAGTAGCAAGTTCAGTTAAAGGAACATTGAACCTACCACAGTATTCTATACACACAAAGGAGCGATTTGCTCCCGAATCAAATAACACTCTAGCAGGAATAGAGTTTATTAGAAACATACCAGTTATCACATCGTTTGTGGTAGTGGCATCATCCACTGTCATCCTAAATGCCCAAACCTCAGCAGTGGGTGGGTTCTTTCTTTTCTGCCCGGCTGTAGATGATACCCCAGCTCCTCCCCCTCCTGACCCTGGCCCCGCTTTCTTGTTCAATGGGCAGTCACCAACCCGGTGTCCCTCTTTCTGACAGTTCCAGCAGACGCTCCTCGGCAGTCTGCAATTCTTTAAATCATGACCAAACTGACCACATTTTACACATCTCATAGATTGGGGCGTACACTGCCCGTGATGATAAGACTTGCACCTGTTGCACCAGACGTCCTATTCTGACCACCCTAACGGTTACCACTGCTCTGCCCTCCTTGCCTCTGTTGAGTGTTGTAATGTTCAAATCTCGATTTTTGTTGGGAAATTCTTTCCCCACTCAACATCTTCCTTGCTATTAAATCTCCTTCAGCCGACTTGGCTAACGTGAAGGCTTGGGATAAAGTGGTAGCCCACCTAGTGGCACTACGGAGATCTGGATGCAGTGCCCCCACAAATGGGCAATCTTCGATTTTTCATCAGGCACCCAGTGTTTGGCAAACCTCATCTTCTCGTTGAATTGACTGATGAGTTGGTCCACTGTCATATTACCAGTCATCTGCAACTCCATAAATTCCCTCTTTATTTTAGCAATCTCAAAAGTTCCACAGTATTGTTCACAAAGTTTCTCCTGGAATTGACTCCAGGTGATACTCTCCTGTTGTTGCTCTGTGAAATGGCCGGTAATCGAATCCCACCAAACCATTGCGTCCCCTTTTAACATCCTCGATGCGTATTTGACTTTCAACTCGTTTTCACAATTACAAGCATCTAAGGTCTTCGTCATTTCTCTAAGCCAGTTCAACGTGATACTGGGGTCAGAACTCCCCCGGTATTCAGATGGTTTACAGTCGAGGAACTGCTTATAAGTACACGGTTGTTTTTATTCCGGAAACGCAAATGGATATCCTCCTGGATGTGGATACGGATAGAAGAAAGGTTGCTGCATCATTTGAGTCATCAGTGGTAAGGGTACTGACACTGGTGGTACTGTTGCTTGTGTGGTTATCGCAATTGATACAGGTGTTGGTTCCGGTTGGTTTAATCTCTGCTCCATATTAAGGACTTTATTCCTTAGATCCCTCAACGCATTCTCTAGTTTAAAGATATATTCACTCTTATCTTCCTCTAGTTCTTTACCAGATGTTCCTGCTTGATTCACATCTTCAATAACTGGTGCCTCTGTAGATAGGGTCACTGGAGGTAGGATGGGAGTCTCTCTATCAGCCATAATCTGTTACAATCACATCACCTCATAGCTCATTAGCATAAACCATTAGTATCCAAAATACTAACTACTACCGACAACTCTAACTCACCCTATTTCCCCCGAAGGAAAACTTGACTCGTCACGAGCCAAGATTTGGGAATACAACACTCTAACCATGCATGCATCGCCAAACCTAGGCTCTAATACCAAACTGTAACATCAGAAAATCACAAGCCATTTTTTTTAAAACACACTGCGGAAGCTAATTAAAACCAACTTGATTACATATAACCAACATTTACAAATATACAATCATTTGTTCAAAGGTCAACAACAACATAATCAATTGTTTGGTGTTACAAAATAACTGGCTCGTCTCTTTTTCAAAATAAGTATCAGAGTGTGGTCAACTCTTCCTTCTTCAAATCAAACATGAAACTACAACATCAACGGAGGGGAATTAGCACAAAGCTAAGTGAGTAGAGGCGAAAGCATCAAATGCAAACATTCACAATCAATCATCAATCATGTAATCACAAATCCAGAGAAGACCGGCGGTTCGGCGCAGAACCTACAACCAATGCCGGCCAAAGCAAAGGTTTACCGATAGCTTTCCACAAGATTGGCACAGTAAACTCCCCTCTGAGCAACAAATGCAACAGAAAGGCTACTACTGTTCAACCAACCAGTTAGACAAGCCCAACCCAAGTCCACCTATAGCTGACTTCTCAAACGTAACTCAAAATCATCTTAAGAGCGCGTATCGACCAAATAGTCACACAGCAGTTAACAATAATCAATATCACAATCAGCAGTTCAGTCATTCCAATCTCAAACCACAATCATGCTTCACATCAATAAAATTAACTGCAATCTTTACCATCCGTGTTTAACGTCCACTCACCTCAGTTTCAGCTTGAACTCAGATATCTAATTTTACTGAGCTTTTGGATTGCCTATAAACACAGCAACAACTAAATTAGTCTCAATCTCATAAATATATCTTATCCATATATTTATAAATCATTCATCAAACAAATATCAAACAATAAACAAATACAAGTTCAAAACACAAAGTATCGGAATTCCAAGACTATCGGATTCCAAGAATCCGCAACTCAGTATCGGATTCTATCAATTGTCGGATTTTCCTTCACTCGGATTCTGAGGCCCGGATTTGAGACTATCGGATTTCATCAATGTCCCGGATTTGACTTCATCGGATTTGGGTATAGGTTTTGGGTATCGGATTCTATCATTCGGATTTCCTGGCTTCCGGTTTTAAAGTTCTAGTTTACAAGAGTATCGGATTATAAGTACTTGGTTTGCAACAATCAGATTTATAACTGTAGGATTCAAAAGTATCGAATTCTCAAGAATCGGATTTAAGGTCTGGTTTCGAGTATAGGATTTAGGACTATCGAATTCACAAGTGTTAATTTAGTGAGTATCGGTTTTCAACACTCCCAAACTTTTGGTTTTATCCACATTCGGAATTCACCTTCTTCCTCAATCTCCAAAACCGATAGTTCATTCATTCATCAAATCGGCCATCACATCTCAATACCCAGAAAATCTTAAATTCATTTAAACATTACAGAGACATGCTTTAAACACATTTGAACATATTTCCATATATCTTTTCATCATATAAACATGTATCTCTTATGAACATACAAAAACCCACCAAAACCCATGTTTCATGAAAACCGACTCTTAATTTATTCATATAATCATGTTTCTCAAATAGAAATCATTCAACTAAACATTTAATCTTGATAGTAAAAACATCTAACCTTTAACTTGCATTAATTCACACAATAATAAGAAATCCGATGCTATCTTCTTTCCTTCGGTTTTGCTTGGCAGAGAAAATGCTCTCAAACACACACACACACACAACACTTTTCTTCAATTTGAATTATGCATGATTAATTTGACAAACCCCACGTATACAATTTAGAAAACAATATGTGGCATACATACTCTTAATACACATACACGTGCACACCCACATAAACATACATGCATACGGTTTCATACATACATATAAATAATTAAATTTAATCACACAGTCAAAATTAACTCAATTAATCACTTAAACATAATTAAACAATTAAACACGTACCACAAACCCTCTAATCTCCTAGCCCAGGTTTGAGGGTGTTACACTTGGCCCATCAATAGTCACTTAAGCCCACCAAGTAATTAACCCAATTAAATTATTTACCTTTGTCCAATAAGCCAACCATTTATACATATATATATATATATACAGGCCCAATTAAATCAACTAGTCCACCATTAAATCCATAATTCAACACAATATTATTTTCTTAATAAAATATTCTTTTTATTTATTTTCGATGTTCGGGTATTACAAGTGAAAGGTTAGGACCTTGGGATTGAACTAACTTGGTGTGGATTACTATAATAGAGTTAACCAAACTTGGTGGAATTGATCATCGAGGTTCCTACACGATTCTAGCCTCTTTGTTGGTACGATTATGTCCCTTCTATTCTTTGTTTTGAGTTGTTATTACTTGCATGTAAGTTCATGGTCCCTTTAGGGTTTTCCTAGCACATCTTCTTTTGATCTTGTATGTTTCTTGTGTTGGTGCTTTCGTCGCGATGCCACTAAAACCCTACATAACTAATTTTTCCCTATGACGCAGAAACAACGTTTAGTGAGAAAGTGATTCTTCATTATCAAAAGGATTGAAAAGGAGAAAGGCATAGAATCAGAAGTGTCTGCACCAAAAAATCAAAGGCAAAGCCTACATCCACTTCTAGTCCTTGTTCTAGGCTACCTATCATGGATGCAAGAATTAGACAATAAAAGGTAAAAAAGATCCAAGGCATCTTGGTTAGATCAAAGCCACATCACATGCCTCGTGTGATAATGACTACTACATGATGGTAATTAGAAAGAATCAGGGTATCAACTTTTGTGAAAGAGTGATGATTGAGAAGTGCCATTCATATTGCTAAATTTAAATGATGGAGATCTTGCAGCAGTGTAACACTTATAGGGCAATAGTTTCCATTCTTGAAAAGTTCAAAAGTCATAGAGGAACCTTACAAAGGCTTATGATTTCTAAATCCTAATTATCTAGATCACTATCTCTACTACATCATAAATTTGTATATTTACTCTTTTTGTTATAGTACTTTCTAAATATTCCCTTTGATTGTAAAACATTTTGCTCTGATCAATTTTTATTTTTCATTTTGCTAGTTTGAGTGCCTTAGTAAGTGGTACAACAAAGAAAAAGGATAGAAAATATATAATGAAAACGGAACAATATGGTACAACAAAGAAAATATTTCAAAGAAAAGAAAAAGGAAAATCAATGAAAAGAAAAGAATCTAAAAATAAAACAAAATAATCAACTAAGCAACCAAAAGCATAAAGATAGGTGAAAAAAAGGGAATTTATCCGTTTATCTCCGCTGTTTTTATTTTTTTGGTCCAAGTAATGTAAGGTTTTCATCATCAAATAAAGGGAGATTATTCTGCACATAACCATTTCTATCCAATCAATTAAACCTAAAGATTTGATCATTACAAAAGCATTTTTGTTTAAACTAAAAAGTATCTTAACATGTGTGTTAAGATTAGACTTGCAATTTAGAAGTTAGGTTTTTTTTTAGTTTAGCAGTTAGCTAAGTGTACAAAATGTTTCAGCTAAGCTTCAGCTGATTAGCTTTTTTTAACATAACTGATCAAGTATCTTTGTGTTATTTTACCATTTGAGCTAATTTTCTTGCTTTTATATGCAAATTAAGCTGAGCGATGTTTCTACTTAGTTGTGCAAGCATAACTGAGGAATCCTTTGCTCTAGTGTGCATCATCATCTAAGTTCAGTGATGTGTTTCTTTACTATATTTCTAAAGCACGTGTTATTATTTCAAGGTTAAACATGTGTTATTTGTAGTAGCCTTATATTTTCTTTTTGTATTTGTACCACAAACACATAGGTTACGATAGAAGACTAAGTAGGAAGCATTTGAATCTAAGGGGGTATTTGGTTGGTGTCATTTGGGGGGATTTCATGGGATTTGGATTTCAAATTCCTCCAAATGTGGTGATTGGTTTGGCAAAATGGAATGGGATTTCAAATCTTAGGATTTTATAAAATCCCACACATGAGGGATTTCTAAATCCTTCCACCCCCTTGGTATTTTGAAATCCCTCAGATGAGGTATTCTCTCTGGCGACTCTCAGGCTAATATTCCGGTGAATCAACACCGATTTCGCCATCGCCGTCACCCGTCGCGATCACCCGTTCGCCATCGTCGTCACCCGTCGCGGTCACCCGTTCGCCGTCGTCGTCACCCGTCGCGGTCACCCGTTTACCGTCGCCGTCACCCGTTTGCCGTCGCGCTTTGTCGTAGCCGTCGGCCGTTCGCCGTTCGCCGTCACTGTCACCCGTTTGCGGTTGTCGTCATCTGTTCGCCATCGCCATCGCCATTCACCGTGCCGTCACCCGTTCGCCGTCGCACGCTCGCCGTCGCCGTCACCTGTCGCCGTCATCCGTTCGCCATCACCCGTTAGCCGTCGCCGTCACCCGTCCGCCATCGCCGTCACCCGTCCGCCACCGCCTTCGCTCATTCGCCATTACCTGCGCCGTCGCCATCGCCGTCACTAGTTCACCGTCACCCGTTCACCATCGCTGTTCGCCGTCGCGGCCACCTGTTTGCCCTCGACGTCACCAGTCAACCGTCGCCTCCGTCGTCCTTCCTCTTCGATGGTGGCAACAGGTGTGGTAGTTGGCTATTGATGGAGTTTAGTGGTGGTGGAAATCACACCTAAGAAACATAAACCAAACACAAGATGAGATTTTAAATCCCACCAAATGCAAATCCCACCAAATACCAATCCCATTATAAATGCAAATCCCACCAAATACAATACTTGAACCAAACACCCCATAATGGAATTGGTTCAAAATAAAGAAATAATCTTGAATTTAGCTTTAATTAAGCATGTGACAATACCATGCTACATTAACAAAGATGATGAAGAACATTATATGCAAGGATCCTTGTATTTAAAGAGAAGATATTGCTGCTCATGAAAGGGTATGGTCTCCGGATTAAATATTAGGTTATGTGTACTTAATGTACATAAACTAGAAAACACTTTTTCACTTTATTTTACATTTTACACAAAAGTAGATAAATGTTTTTTCAAAACATGTTTGTGTTTTACTAACTTTATACATGATTTTATCTATCCTCAAAAGTCAACATCTATCTCTTTTTATATATAAGCAAGATCAAATCCGTTGTTGGGGTTATCACTTCTCTTGGCATTTTAACTCTTACAAGAACTTAGAGAAAGTTTTCATGAAACTTGTTCGTATGTTGAACACGTTAGATATTAGTTGTCTTTGAATTAGCTAGGAATTCAGCATCTTACACTTATAATTCTTGATTCAAATAAATGAGAATTATATTAAAAAGTATTTGACTATGCAATAAGTTTAAAAAACATAGGATTGTATTTGACCCCTATTCTACAAACATTTTGTTTTTGAGTATATGATGTGGGACTAACAAGAATTCGATATCAATATGTCTACCATTGAAGTAGATTTTATGAATATAAGTATCTGTTGCGCACATATTCCATAGATGCAAAATCAGTTGCAAGATTATGACTTTTCATTTCTTGAGAGGAAATGTTAAAACCGATGTTCATTTCTTGAGAGACAATGTTAAAACTAAAGAAATTCATTAGAATATGTCAAAACACAGCTTTGATTGGCTCATTTGTTCACCAAACCCTTCAATGAAGCAAGATTCAAATTTATTTTGTGTGAATTACGGATACTTAACTTATGGTATACTTTTTGTTTTTATAATTACTGTTGTTAATGGGATGTTAACAAGAAATCCTTATTCACATACTTAGATGATCATTGTAACACCCGCAAACCTGGGCTAGGAGATTAGCAGGGTTTGTGGTACGTGCTTAATTGTTTTATTATGATTAAATGGCTAGTTGTTTAGTTAATTATTTAATCTAGACATATGTTAATTTATGCATGTATGTAACCATATGCATGTATGTATGTATTTTGTTGTACACGTGTTTGGGTCTAAGAAGTTAGATATAGGTTTTTGCGACCTCTTCCTTAATTTCATGTATACGTGTATAGGTTTTTGACTAAACCATTCATTATCTCAAAATCAAAGAAAGTATTGTGTGTGTAATTTGTGTTTCTCTCGGACGAAGGAAGAGAAAAAGAAGAACATAATCGGATTCTCTATTTGTGTGATTTTAATTCAAGATCAAGGTTAGATATCTACATGATGAGTTTGCATGTTAGTTTGATTAAGTTTGATGATTAAATAACATGAATATATAAAACACCATGACTGATTTTGTTGAAATATGAATTTTTATGGGTTTTATGTGTTCTTACGAGTTGCATGGTTATATGATGAATTGATACTTGAATCTGTACTTAATTATGTTTAAACATGTTTTTAGATGATTTTAATAAAACATTGTAAAATCTGGGTTTGAGATATGATATTATGAAGATGGTGGTTTGGATGAATCTATGAACTAATCGGATTTTGTGGAAGAAGGTGAAAGCCGATAGTTTGGAAAACCGATATTTTGAATCCGGAACCTCAAAATCCAATTGTTGTGAACCAAGATACTAAAACTGGGTGTTGAGAACCAATACTAGAATCCTGTACTCCAAAGTTCACTTGTTAAATCCGATTCATGTGAAAACCGAGACTTGAAATCCAATAGCCCAAAACCGGTACATAGTGAAATCCGAATGATACAATCCGACACTCAAAATCCTATACTTGGGAAAGAATGATTTAGAAACCGATACCTTAAATCCGGAACAATTAGAATCCAAGCATTTGAAATCCGACAAACCCAAATCCGATTGAAGTGAAATCCGATTGTGAGGAAATCCGATACTGAGTTGCGGATTCTTGGAATCCGATAGTTTTTGTAGAATCTGATACTTGTGTTTTGAACTGGTATTTGTTTATTGTTTGATGTTTGATGAATGATTTATAAATATATGGATAAGATATATTTATGAGATTGCGACTGATTTGGTTATTGCTGTGTTTTCAGGCAATCCAAAAGCCAGGAAATCCGAATGATAGAATCCAATACCCAAAACCTATACCCAAATCCGATGAAGTCAAATCCGGGACTTTGATGAAATCCGATAGTCTCAAATCCGGGCCTCAGAATCCGAGTGAAGGGAAATCCGACAATTGATAGAATCCGATACTGAGTTGCGGATTCTTGGAATCCAATAGTCTTGGAATTCCGATACTTTGTGTTTTGAACTTGTATTTGTTTATTGTTTGATATTTGTTTGATGAATGATTTATAAATATATGGATAAGATATATTTATGAGATTGAGACTAATTTAGTTGTTGCTGTGTTTACAGGCAATCCAAAAGCTCAGTAAAATTAGATATCTGAGTTCAAGCTGAAACTGAGGTGAGTGGACGTTAAACACGGATGGTAAAGATTGCAGTTAATTTTAATGATGTGAAGCATGATTGTGGTTTGAGATTGGATTGATTGAACTACTGATTATAATATTGATTGTTGATAACTGCTGCATGAATATTTGGTCAATACGCGCTCTTAGGATGATTTTGAGTTGCATTTGAGAAGTCAGCTATATGTGGACTTGGGCTGGGCTTGTCTAACTGGTTGGTTGAACAGTAGTAGCCTTTCCGTTGCATTTGTTGTTCAGAGGGGAGTTTACTGTGCCAATCTAGTGGAAAGCTATCGGTAAATCTTTGCTTTGGCCGGCATTGGTTGTAGGTTCTACGCCGAACCGCCGGTCTTCTCTAGATATGTGATTACATGATTGATGATTGATTGTGAATGTTTGCATTTGTTGTTTTAGCCTCTACTCACTTAGCTTTGTGCTAATTCCCCTCAGTTGATGTTTTGTAGGTTCGTGTTTGTAGTCGAAGAATGAAGGGTTGACCACACTCTGATACTTGTTTTTGAAAATGAGACGAGCTAGTATTTTGTAACACCAAACATTTGTAGATGAAGATGTTAACTTTCAAACAAGGTTTGTACATTTGTAATTAATGATTATATGTTATCAAGTTGGTTTTAATTAGCTTCCGCAGTGCATTTAAAAAAAGAAATGACTTGTGATTTCCGGTGTTACAGTTTGGTATCAGAGAGAATTGTGGTACGTGTTTAATTGTTTAATTATGTTTAAGTGATTAATTGAGTTAATTTTGAATGTGTGATTAAATTTATTTATTTATGTGTATGTATGAAACCGTATGCATGTATGTTTATGTAGGTTTGCACCTGTATGTGTATTAAGAGTATGTATGCCACCTATTGTTTTCTAAATTGTATACGTGGGGTTTGTCAAATTAATCATGCATAATTCAAATTGAAGAAAAGTGTTGTGTGTGTGTTTGAGAGCATTTTCTTTGCCAAGCAAAACCGAAGGAAAGAGGATAGCATTGGATTTCTTATTATTGTGTGAATTAAAGCAAGTTAAAGGTTAGATGTTTTTACTATCATGATTAAATTTTTACTTGAATGATTTCTATATGAGAAACATGATTATATGAAGAACTTAAGAGTCGGCTTTAATGAAACATGGGTTTTGGTAGGTTTTTGTATGTTCAGAAGAGATACATGTTTATATGATGAAAAGATACATGGATATATGTTCAAAAGTGTTTAAAGCATGTCTCTGTAATGTTTAAATGAATTTAAGATTTTCTGGGTATTGAGATGTGATGGCCGATTTGATGAATGAAAGAACTATCTGTAACACCCGCAACCCTAGGCTAGGAAATTAGCGGGTTAGCGGTACGTGATGGGGTTGCTTTATTTGATTGTGTGTTTATTAAATGTTAAATGAAATTAATTTAAATATGAATTTATAAATATAAATATGTTATTGGTGGAATTAGAAAGACAAGAAAGTAATATGTATATGCATGTATGTTAATATGTATGTAGGCATGCATGAGAAAATTAATAAAGGAATAGGATTCTTAGTTTTGCCACCTCCTGCTTGTTTAGACAATTATGTATGTATACGTGTATAGTTCTGCTTATTCTTTGAAAGTGAAAAGGTGTTAGTGTGTGTGTTTTGAAAGAAGAACCATTTGTGAAGAAAAGTTACCAACTTGAACTTCTAAAATCAAGATCTTGTGAGTTTTGATTCAAAAGGAAGGTGAGGAAGTAATTGTATCTTGTTATAATTCATGTTAGTATGTTTAGATATTCAAAAGCATGAATTTATGTTGTTAAACCATTTTTGAAGTTTGAAAGAAAGTTTGGTAAATGGGTTTTGAAATATTTGTTGTTATGAAGGAGTAAAATGATGTTTTTGATGATCTATATGCTTGGTAAATGCTAAATATGTGTTTTAGTGGAAGTATTATGAAGTTGGAATGAGATTTGAAGAAATTGGACTGAAAATCCGACACTTTGAAGAAGAAAGACGGTATATTGCGTATGTGTATTGACTACTGTGAGCTAAACAAGAGGACGATAAAGAACAAGTATCCGTTCACAAGAATTGATGATCTGTTTGATTAACTACAGGGGGCTTCGTTCTTTTCTAAGATACATTTGAGATCAGGATATCATCAGGTGCGTGTTTCTGAGGAAGACGTGTCAAAGACGGCTTTTCGTACGCGTTACGGGCATTATGAGTTTTTGGTTATGCCATTCGGCTTAACCAATGCACCTGCGATCTTTATGGATTTAATGAACAGAGTTTGTCGACCATTTTGGATAGTTTTGTAATAGTTTTCATCGATGATATTCTGGTATATTCAAAGACCGAGGAAAAGCACGAGAAGCATTTGAGACAAATTTTGGAGACAATGAGGAAAGAGCATTTGTTTGCTAAGTTCTCTAAGTGCGAATTCTGGTTGAGAGAGGTACAGTTTTTGGGGCATGTAATCTGTGACGAGGGAGTAAAAGTGGATCCTTCAAAGGTAGAAGCGGTTATGAATTGGAACGCTCCAAAGACACCGTCCGAGATCAAGAGTTTTCTAGGGTTAGCTAGATACTACCGCATATTTATTAAAGACTTCTCCAAGATTGCGGGTCCGTTGACCAAGTTGACTCGAAAAGACGTAAAATTTGTATGGGGTAGTGAACAGGATAATGCCTTCTAGATGTTGAAACAGTTGTTATGTCAGACCCCTATTCTTTTATTGCCAAGTGGCTCAGAGGATTTCATAATTTATTGCGATGCATCGTTTGCTGGATTAGGTTGTGTACTTATACAAAGGGATCGGGTGATTGCGTATGCTTCAAGGCAGTTGAAACCCCATGAGAAGAATTACTTGAAACATGACTTGGAGCTAGCAGCAGTTGTATTTGCCTTGAAACTATGGAGACATTACTTATATGGCACTAAATGCGTAATATGTACAGATCATTAGAGCCTGCAGTATGTGTTTACATAGAAAGAGTTGAACATGAGGCAGAGACGATGGGTGGAATTGATTAAAGATTATGATTGCGAAATTAGATATCATCCAGGGAAAGCAAACGTGGTAGCAGATGCCCTAAGTCACAAGGGAGCGGGAAGTTTTATCCAGTTTATGCGAATAGAAATTGTATCAGATTTAGTGGATAAACTCAAGTTTGCATAGTTAGAAGCTTTGAAAGAGGAAAACTTGAAGAATGAATTGATGAAGACACGTAAGGAAAAACTTGCTGATGATTCCCGTGGATTGAAAATATTTAAGACTCGTGTGTGGGTGCCTATGCTTGGAGATTTGAGGAAGCTGATTTTGACAGAAGCACACAAGTCTAGATTGTCAGTACACCCAGGAAGCACTAAAATGTATAACGAATTGAAAGTGCCTTACTGGTGGCCTACTATGAAAACAGATGTGGCGCAGTTTGTGAAATCATGCCATATATGTGCATAAGTGAAGGCCGAGCATCAGAAGCCTTACGGATTTTTAAAACAATTGGAAATCCCTGAGTGGAAGTGGGAACATATAACGATGGATTTCGTGACTAAACTTCCACGAACTCATAGAAATAATGATATGATTTGGGTGATTATGGACCGGCTGACCAAGAGCGCTCACTTCCTTGCTACATGTGAGACGGCTTCTCTGAGTAAGTTGGCTCAACTTTATGTTAACGAGATTGTTGCGAGGCATGGCATGCCATTATCAATAGTATCTGACAGAGACTCCAGATTTGTTTCTAACTTTTGGAGGAGTTTAGAGAGAGAATTGGGGACGAGGATTAACTTGAGTACTGCTTACCATCCCCAGACAGACAGTCAGACTGAACGAACCATACAAACACTTGAAGATATGTTGCGAGCGTGTGTGATTGAGTATGGTGGATCTTGGGATTCGCACCTGCCGTTAATTGAGTTTGCGTACAATAATTCTTACCACTCCAGTATAGGGATGCCTCCTTACGAGATGTTATACGGTCGTCGTTTCCGTACTCCGACGTGTTGGTTAGAGGCGGGTGAGAAACAATTTGCAGGGCCTGAGATAGTTCAGATGACAGCTGATAAGGTTGCAATCGCCAGAGATAAGTTGAAAGCAGCCAGAGATAGGTAGAAAATGTATGCAGATTCACGTCGTCGCCCAGTTAAGTTTGATGTGGGGGAGTTAGTGTACCTGAAGGTTTCTCCGTGGAAGGGTGTGATTCGATTTGGTAAACGAGGGAAGTTGGCTCCCCGATACATTGGTCCCTTTCGCATTCGTCAGATTGTGATTGACTAGACAGTTACATTAGATCTTCCAGCAGAACATGCAGGAATTCATGACATGTTCAATGTCTGCTATCTGAGAAAGTGCAAAGTAGAAGATGAAAACCAGATTCTCCCAGTGCAAAAATTGAAAGTTGATTCTAAGAAGAGATTGATAGAAGAACCGGTAGAACTGTTGGATCGAATAGTGACCAAGCTCCGAAAGAAGCAGATACCGATGGTGTTGGTCAAGTGGAAGCACAGTCTAGGTTTTGATTTAACTTGGGAGACTAAGTCAGAGATGAAGGATATATATCCCCATTCGTTTGAGCAGGAAAGGATTCCGAGGACAGAATCCTCTTAAGGGGAGAGATTTGTAACACCCGCAAACCTGGGCTAAGAGATTAGCTGGGTTTGTGGTACGTGCTTAATTGTTTTATTATGATTAAATGGCTAGTTGTTTAGTTAATTATTTAATCTAGACATATATTAATTTATGCATGTATGTAACCGTATGCATGTATGTATGTATTTTGTTGTACACGTGTTTGGGTCTAAGAAATTAGTGATAGGTTTTTGCCACCTCTTCCTTAATTGCATGTATACGTGTATGGGTTTTTGACTAAACCATTCATTATCTCAAATTCAAAGAAAGTGTTGTGTGTGTAATTTGTGTTTCTCTCGGACGAAGGAAGAGCAAAAGAAGAACATAATCGGATTCTCTATTTGTGTGATTTTAATTCAAGATCAAGGTTAGATATCTACATGATGACTTTGCATGTTAGTTTGATTAAGTTTAATGATTAAATAACATGAATATATAAAACACCATGACTGATTTTGTTGAAATATGAATTTTGATGAGTTTTATGTGTTCTTACGAGTTGCATGGTTATATGATGAATTGATACTTGAATTTGTACTTAATTATGTTTAAACATGTTTTTGGATGATTTTAATAAAACATTGTAAAATCTGGGTTTGAGATATGATGTTATGAAGATGGTGGTTTGGATGAATCTATGAACTAATCGGGTTTTGTGGAAGAAGGTGAAAACCGATAGTTTGGAAAACCGATATTTGTAATCCGGAACCTCAAAATCTGATTGTTGTGAACCAAGATACTAAAACCGGGTGTTGAAAACCGATACTAGTATTATGTACTCCAAAGTTCACTTGTTAAATCCGATTCATGTGAAAACCGAGACTTGAAATCCGATAGCCCAAGACCGGTACTTAGTGAAATCCGAATGATACAATCCAACATTCAAAATCCTATACTTGGGAAAGAATGATTTAGAAACCGATACCTTAAATCCGGAACAATTAGAATCCAAGCATTTGAAATCCGACATACCCAAATCCGATTGAAGTGAAATCCGATTGTGAGGAAATCCGATACTGAGTTGCGGATTCTTGGAATCCGACCGTTTTTGTAGAATCTGATACTTGTGTTTTGAACTGGTATTTGTTTATTGTTTGATGTTTGATGAATGATTTATAAATATATGGATAAGTTATATTTATGAGATTGGGACTGATTTGGTTATTGTTGTGTTTACAGGCAATCCAAAAGCTTAGTAAAATTAGATATCTGAGTTCAAGTTGAAACTAAGGTGAGTGGACGTTAAACACGGATGGTAAAGATTGCAGTTAATTTTATTGATGTGAAGCATGATTGTGGTTTGAGACTGGATTGATTGAACTGCTGATTGTGATATTGATCGTTGATAACTGCTGCATGAATATTTGGTCGATACGTGCTCTTAGGATGATTTTGAGTTGTATTTGAGAAGTCAGCTATACGTGGACTTGAGCTGGGCTTGTCTAACTGGTTGGTTGAACAGTAGTAGCCTTTCTGTTGCATTTGTTGCTCAGAGGGGAGTTTACTGTGCCAATCTAGTGGAAAGCTATCGGTAAACCTTTGCTTTGGCCGGCTTTCGTTGTAGGTTCTGCGCCGAACCGCCGGTCTTCTTTGGATATGTGATTACATGATTGATGATTGGTTGTGAATGTTTGCATTTGTTGTTTTAGCCTCTACTCACTTAGCTTTGTGCTAATTTCCATCAGTTGATGTTTTGCAGGTTCGTGTTTGTAGTCGAAGAAGGAAGAGTTGACCGCACTACTTGTTTTTGAAAATGAGACGAACCAGTATTTTTTAACACCAAACATTTGTAGATGAAGATGTTAACTTTCAAACAATGTTTGTACATTTGTAATTAATGATTATATGTAATCAAGTTGGTTTTAATTAGCTTCCGCAGTGCATTTAAAAAAAATGGCTTGTGATTTCCGGTGTTACAATCATGCTTAGATAAGTTATCTTGGTATAGATGACTTGCTCACCTTAGTTTTAGCTGCTCAGCTAATCATGCTTAGTTAAATGAAGTACATAGTTTAGCATAGAACTCTTCATATGTATGTGTTATTTTGTGTCAGCTATGTTCTTGCGTCACTCTGCAAAGCTCTTGCATCTTTATTAAACTGATCAACTTACTTAGATGAGCATGCTTAACTTTCCATATTTGATCGGTTCATGTATAGTAGATTAGCACTAAAACAAATTTTTCCAAGTGTTTATTTAATTAAACTTTAGTTGTATATAATATATATGGTTTCAGTTTATTTCCTTATGTTTTATTCTTGTATGTAACTGTTTTGTTGGTTTTCAATTTTGTCCATTATTGTCTAGGAGCTTATCATGCTTTAAATTCTGACACTTTCAAAGTCATGTTGCAAAATGTTTGATACCATGAGCTCATTATGATCAAGAAAACAAGGTTAACCTATTGATTCTTTATGGCTTAATGATGAGGGATGATTTAGTTATGCATGTAGCATCTTCACTAATATTCGAGTCAAGTTGACTAACACCAAGAAGCCTAAATCTTCAAAGGTACATGTTCCCAATATTAAGTTTCTAACTCTAATTTTTAGATGCTACATTTGTGCATAGAAGTATCACTCGTATTTCTCAAGATTTGACACTTCTCCTATCTCAATGGTTGGTGAAAAGATTTTCGATAAGATAAGTGCAAGTCAAGGTGTCCAATCACATCTCAAATACAATTTCAAATAGAAAATCTTCATAGGCATGGTCATGATGAAAGAAATGATGAGGAAAATAATGGTGATGGTACTGAAAAATGAAGAAGGGCTTGTGAAGCAAGTGGTGGTGAAATTTTAGCGATTATCATGATAGTAATGGTTATGACAAGGATGATAATGATGGATGTAATGGTGATGATAGGACTGTCGTTATTGGTTTGGGATGCCCAATATTCTAAGACGCATGCAGATGATCCCGCTTATCAAGGTATGGAAATTAAATAACAATAATCCAAAAAGGATACATATCTAGTAGACCCAATTGATGTGAACCCATCATTATCCCGGTCCAAAAACAAATCCAACTTCTAATCTCTAGTTGACTTCCAAAAGTCACTAGTTATCCATTCCTTCAACCTATAGTAGAAAGTAAAGGCACAAATGACAATGATAGCCTCAATGGTCCTGAAAGATGTTATTCACACACCTTCACAAGGTTCAATACCTATGCCTACTTCTTATGTTGACGGTGAGCCTATGTGTATTGATTTAAATGAATCAATAAAGCCAATGGACTTACCTCATAAAAGTTTGAGTTTGTAAAAGTTAGAAGCCTATAATTTTGTTTTTCTTTCCAAAAGGGTGATACCATTGCAAGATAAACCTTTACCTAAGGTTACATTGTGTATTTGCCCATGTGTAAGCCTAAACCATATGTTTTCTCACCATAGGATACATCACATTGGCAACCACATTTGGTGCAACCCACATTCACCTAACTCCTTTCTTTACTACTACGTTTTCTTTTCTTATACAATTGTAACACCACTTCTGAATTTAGTTACTTTAATGACAAATCAGGTTTTAGCAGCGGAAATTTTTCTTTTTAACATAACAAACATTTATTTACATTAAGAACTTATCAAAACAACGCTGGTGTTACCAAGTACAAGAACCGACCATTGTATCAAATTATATTACAACATATAAGTACACGTGTTCCACCCACAAGGGGCAACATATTTCCCAAAAGCAACCCGCCTCGCAAGACATCTAGTCTTTACCTGAAAAGGGAACATAGCATCATTAGCTACATTAGCTAGTAAGTACATACAGTCATAAGTATCAATACAGTAAATCATGCATCATATCATAAACAATCATTGCTAGCTTAGCACATAGCGGTGTGCTAACAAGATCAGTAAGAGTCGTGTCTTGTAGGGTAATCAATCCCGCTCAATAACTCAAATCGGGGGATCGGACACGACCAATCCGCATTGGTGGGGGAGCATAAAGCAGTCCACCAAACATCGTTCACAGAGCCAGAGGCTTCACAGGTAATCCAGCTACAACCGGCTGATCACCACTCACGTTAAGGCACGGCGGTTCTGCAGAACCTATGATCCAGAATGCCTCCCGAATCACCGTGAAATCCCGAGGGATCCAGTTACAACCGACTGACCTTAACCATGCATTAGATAGTCTGCAGATAGTGCACACACACATATACGTACATTTGATCCCATAGGGATCCATCATTTCACATATAACATCATATAGTCATTCATACGTACATATCATCATGTATTAACTAAGTGGTTCCAATCTGGACCCACTGGCATGCACCTGACATGTATTCTAACATCATACCAGTCATATACTTACCTCCTCGAGCATACCTGCAAGAGCAAGTTAGATACATACAAATCATTCACACAGTCATTTAGCATGCACGCCTTACTCTACTGAGTCTTATGAAAGCAGGCACTCACCTGACTAGCTTACAGTGTTCGTTTACTTAATGTTGTTTCAGCTGACACGTTCACCTGAAACAACGGTAATCACGTTAAGCGTTTGCACGCATTAAGTTATATTACTAGAACACTTACAAGACCTCTCTAATACTCATAAATCATTCATTAAACTTGTCTTTGACGCTACATAACCTATTCATCAAGAACATGTAAACAAAACACATTCTTGCAAAAAAGGCCCCGTCGTGCCGCGACCATAAAAGGTGTCGCGCTGCGACGCACGAAAGTCGGACGAATCTGAATTGTTCATGTGAAAGTCGGACAAGAGGTTCATTTGAACTATCTGACAGTCGGACCAACAAGTCGGATGGGTCATCCGACTGTCGGACCAAAAGGTCGGACGGTTCATACGTAAGTCCGAAAACCCGGCCTAGTAGTAGGCGGACTAATGGTAAATTGAAATGTGTTTAATTATGCATATTTAAAGATTTGTTATGTGATTAAACGAGTATTTGATATCGTATGTATTTATGATTAAATAAGATTGAGTTTGGTACGAGGATCGTAGATTATACCTTGAATGTATGTTAAGTTAATTGATTGAGAAAGATTATTTGTTTGAAAGTATTTGGACATAATAAATGATATTATGATATTTGAATAATCAATTGATGGTTAATTGGCATGTAGTATATGCTAGAAGAGTTAATATGGGTATTTATGTATGTATGATATCATGTATATATGTGTGTATGTGAGTTGGTGTGTTAGGTGATGACACACAATATTTGAGGAGTTTACACGTGTGTGTGTGTGTGTGCATATGTCCATTTGAAGAAATCTAATATTTTGAAAGAAGTAAAAGTGTTTGTGTGTGCTCTATGCAAAAGGAAAAACAAGAAAAGAGAAGAAGAACTTGAATTCTTGAAATTGAGATTTTGTGATTCATAATTCAAAACAAAGGTTAGTTCACGATCATTATATGTTACTGATGATTTGGTTGTGTTTTCATGTGTTTAAAGAGAAACACCATAGTTGGTTCATAAAGAAAATGGATGAAATGGGTTTTGATAATTTTGTTGTTTTGATGGATTAAAAAGATGTTTATGATGTTTTATATGCATGATATATGATATATATGAGTTTAGATTGAAGAAATATAATGTTAGAAATGATTACAAGAAATTAAGTTGTCCGGAAATCGAATTTAAAGAAAGATGATATTCTGATGAAGGCACGTCGCGGTGCTACTTTGAAGGTCGCGGCGCGACGTTCATGAAATCCGACAGTTGAGTCGGTTTGTGAAGAAATCCGAGAGTTTCAAATCCTAAACCTCGAAATCCGACACTAGAAATCCGAGTGCTGAAATCTGACTCCAAGTCCGACAACCAAATCCGGCAACCAAAATCCGATGCTCAAATCCGATTGTTGAAATCCGGATTCGAAATCCGGCACCGTCGCGGCGCGACGCATGTGTTGGTCGCGGCGCGACCAGACCTGTTTCACAAAGTTTACTTGTTTTGTTTGTGTTTCGTTTGGGATAAGTTGGATTATTAATTATATGATTATATTGAGCCATTTTCATGAATATAAGATATAAATATATGTGGAAAGATATATTTATATGGTCGAGACTGATTCGGTTGTTGTTGTGTTTTTAGGCAAACCACAGACTCAGTGATGTTAGACTACTGAGTACGCGTAAATCGAGGACTGAGGTGAGTGGAAGTTTACTCACGGGTGGTTTTGGTGGTAACATTATGAATTGATTGATTGAAGGAATGTTTGAATGCAATGATTGCTTGTTGATTCGAATATGAGATTATTGATTGATAAGTTCATTATGCGAAGATAGATTGATTGTTATGCCATGATAGACTGTTAAGTCTGCTATTTGCTAAACGAGAATTATATGTTCATATATGATATATGTGATAGAGTTTTGATTGTGCTTGTGACTGGAAGTGTAACTGGATTGTTTGAGAACTGACTTCTGTGTAACTGGTCGGTAGAGATCAGCTTCTATGTAATGGATGATTGGGGTCAGCTGCTGTTGCAAGAGCTGGGCTCGCCTGCCACTGGTTGAGCAGTGGTAGTCCTCCTGATGCATGCGTTGTATCACAGGGGAATTTCACTGTGCCAATCGGCAGGGAGCTACCGGTAAACCTTTGCTTTGGCCGGAACTGGTTGTAGGTTCGGCAGAACCGCCGGTCCTCGGGATTGAAAGGATTGTTGAATTGACGGATTCATTGAGGATTGATGTTCAGAGGTTCATTGGTGAACTGAGTTTTTTGTTAGCTTGTTTGTTGCTTCCATTCACTTAGCTTTGTGCTAACCCCACACGGTTGATTGCTTTTTGCAGGATTTTGTGAGTAGCTATTTACCTTTGCTTGTGGAAAGAGAAATTTGACCAATACTCTGATATTGTGTTTTGAGAAGAGACGAGCCACGTTTTATAAATCTTTTGTAACACAAACCGATGTTGTAATTTGTTAAAAGTACTTTGTACTTTGAGGATGTTTATGTTAATTGAAATTAGAGAATGCTTCCGCAGCATTTTAAAAAAATGGCTTGAGTTTTACGGTGTGGGTACATTGTCTTCATCTCGTCCGCAACTTCCCACGTCAGGTTTGGACCTCGGTTGTGCTTCCACTTCACAAGGACTAGTTTGATCATCTTCTTGCGTAGTTTCTTGACCTCCGTGTCAAGTACTTCAACAGGTTCTTTAACTAGTCGCTTGGAAGAGTCAACCCTCAATTCCTGCAAAGGAATAATCTGTTCTTCCTCAACGTGGAACTTGTGTAAGTAAGACACGTTAAAGGTGTCGTGTATTCTAGACAGCTCAGGCGGCAACTCTAGAGTCACCGTCTGATCTTTCACTTTGCGTACAATCTTGAATGGGCCAATGAAACGTGGACTTAGCTTCCCTTTGCGCCCGAAACGAATGACGCCTTTCCAAGGAGAAACTTTTAAGAACACGCGATTACCGACTTCAAATGCCGCGGGGAGACGCTTTGGATCCTCATACATCTTCTGTCGGTCCCGAGCTGCTTTCAGCTTTTCAAGAGCCACATTCACTTTTTCAGAAGTAATCTGGACAATTTTAGGTCCAGTAAACTGCTTCTCGCCAGGCTCCAACCAACAGGTCGGAGTGCGACATCGTCATCCGTAGAGCATCTTGTATGGTGGCATTCCAATGCTGGAATGATATGAATTGTTATAAGCAAATTCAATCAATGGGAAATGAGAATCCCATGATCCACCAAATTCGAGTACACAGGAACGAAACATATATTCTAACGTTTGGATCGTACATTCAGATTGGCCATCACTCTGCGGATGATAGGCAGTTCTCAGATGAACACGAGTGCCACGTTCGCGTTGCAGACTCTGCCAGAAATTCGAGACAAACCGAGAGTCACGATCAGATACAATCGAACATGGAAGACCGTGACGTGACACAATCTCATCGATATACAACTGGGCTAAGCGGGTTAGCGAAGTAGACTCATTTGTTGCCAAGAAATGAGCACTTTTCGTCAGTCGATCAACGATAACCCAGACCATGTCGTGCCCTCTGGACATCCTCGGTAACTTCGTCACGAAATCCATCATAATATTATCCCACTTCCACTCCGGAATATCCAACTGCTGTAGATTACCATAAGGTCTCTGGTGCTCCGTCTTCACTTCAGGTCAGCTCACGGTATAACATTTTCAGGTTGGCCACCAGTATAGCATTTATAGGTCGTGGTACATCTTTGTGATTCCCAGATGGACAGATAATTTGGACTTATGGGTCTCCTGCAGAATCAGCTCACGGTTACCTCCGACAGAAGGTACCCAAATCCTGGATTGAAAAGTCTTCAACCCACGATTATCTTCGGCAAGCTGATCCTTTAACTTCTTCATCGTCTCAGCCTTCAGATTTTCTTCTTGCAATGCAGTCTGCTGAGCTTCCTTCAGTCTAGAAACCAAGTCCGACACAATCGTGATCCTCATAAACTTAGCTTCTACTGTCGGTCCTTTACGGCTTAAAGCATCTGCTACAACATTGGCCTTGCAGGATGGTAACGGATCTCACAATCGTAGTATTTTATTAACTCCAACCAACGGCGTTGCCGCATGTTGAGTTCCTTCTGAGAAAAGACATACTGGAGACTTTTGTGATTTGTGCAAATCACACACTTCGTGCCATAAAGATAATGCCTCCACAACTTCAGTGCAAACACAACAGCGGCAAGCTCCATATCATGGGTTGGGTAGTTCCGTTCTTGTGATTTCAACTACCTAGAAGCGTAGGCAATCACTCTATCACGTTGCATCAGGACGCAACCCAAACACGCATAAGAGGCGTCACAATATACCGAGAAGTCCTCTGAACCTTCAGGAAAAGTAAGGATTGGAGCTTTACACAATAATCGTGTCAAGGTCTAAAAAGCTTCCTCTTGAGCTTCCGACCAGATATAAGCAACATCCTTGCGAGTTAGTTTGGTCAACGGACCCGCAAGCTTCGAGAAATCGCGGATAAACTGCCGATAGTAGCCAGCTAAGCCAAGAAAGCTTTTAATTTCGGAAGGAGTTCGAAGATCCCCCCAATTCATCACAACCTCCACTTTAGCTGGATCTACTTTGACACCATCATGACATATAACATGGCCAAGGAAATGAACTTCCCTATGCTAGAATTCACACTTAGATAGCTTGGCATACAGTTGTTCTCGCTTTACCGTCTCGAGAACTTGACGAAGATGAAGCTCGTGATCAACTTCCGTCTTCGAGTATACAAGAACGTCATTAATAAACACAATCAGGGATCTGTCAAGAAACAGACGACAAACCTGATTCATCAGATCCATAAAGACGGCAGGGTCATTGGTTAAGCCGAACGGCATAACCAGAAATTCGTAATGACCATAACGAGTTCGAAACGCAGTCTTTGGAACATCTGCTTCATGAACTCGTACCTGGTGATACCCCGACCGAAGATCAATCTTAGAGAAGCATGTAGCTCCCTGCAACTGATCAAAATGATCATCTATACGAGGAAGCGGATACTTATTCTTTACAGTTCGCTTGTTAAGCTCCCTGTAATCTATGCACATTCGCATTGTTCCGTCCTTCTTCTTTACAAATAATACAGGAGCTCCCCACGGCGAGGAACTCGAACAAATAAAACCTTTGTCTAGCAACTCCTGAATTTGAGTCATCATCTCTCTTATTTCAGAAGATGTAAGACGATATGGGGAACTAGCCACAGGTGTAGCTCCTAGAATAAGTTCAATATTAAATTCCACATCACGAATCTGAGACAAACCCGGAAGTTCTTCGGGGAATACCTCAGGGTAGTCAGACACCACCCGAATATCACGAACTGGTCGCTTCTCCATCGTAGCATCAATAACATATGCCAGATAAGAGTCACAACATTTGGCAATCTATTTCTGAGCTTTAATCATGGAAACAATGGGAATATCAGAATCCCGTCGTTCTCCACGTGCAACAACATAAGATCCATCAGAGAGAGGGATCTTGATCATCTTTTTGGAACAGATAATCTCAGCATCACGCTTGCTGAGCCAATCCATCCCGATCACGACATCAAAGCCCGCAATAGGCATAATAAAGAAAGAAATAGGGATACTACTCCCGTCAATGTAAATCGCAGCTATCGGGACTTTCTCTGTAACAGAGACTATTTTGCCGTCAGCAACCTCTACTCTAAGCGGCTTAGTTAAGGGAACAATTGGTAACTGTAATCTTCTACGATACGCCACAAATACAAAGGAGTAGGTAGCTCCAGAATCAAATAAAACACTAGCAGGGATATAATTGATAAGAAAAGTACCCGTGATGACATCTCTTGCGGCTTTCACCTCGTCAGCTGTCATCTGAAAAGCCTTCCTTTCGCGCGGGCGCGTCCTTTCTTTTCGGTCCTCTAGAAGAAGAAGACCTCTTTGCTCCAGTACTCTGTCTTTCTGGGCAATCTGTCAGCTTGTGCTCGGGCTTGTGGCACGGATAACACACGTCTTCTTTGAAACCACACTCAGTTGTAGTGTGGCCCTTCTGCCCGCACCTCCAGCAACGTCTGGTAGAGTTGGAACACTCACCAAAGTGGTAAGTTCGGCATAGAGAACACCAAAGAGAATTAGGCCTCAGCTTCTTGGAGGAATCAGTCTTCCCGCCTGCTGAGGATTGTCCTTTGAAAGGACCCGATTTATCAGACGGCTGGAATTTCCTCTTTAACCCTGCACCGGCAGATTCGCCCTTGCAGTATAAACGGTCACTTTCAAATTGTCGGGCTATATCAAACGCCCGATCCAATTCAACAGCAGCCCGCACGTGTGGGTGAAATTCCAGTGGCAGAGTTGCCACAAACTACCTTATCTTGGTGGTCTCGTCTGGGATTAGATGGGGAACAAACCGCATCTTATCAGTGAACGCGGTTATATGTTCTTCAATTGGCTTATCCCCTTTCCGGAGATCATTAAATTTCCTCTCCATACGTTCCAGGTCATAATCGGTGCAATACTTCTTCAGCACCTTTTCAGAAAACTGCTCCCAAGTAAGAGCACACAATATCTCCTTATTAATTGAAGCTTTCCCCGTATCCCACCAGAAGATGGCACGGCCTTTTAACATCCGTATTGCATATTTCACGCAATACTCCGGTTTGCACTCACATGATTCAAACACTTACTCCATCTCCCGGAGCCATTGGATAGTATCGGTGGGGTTATCACTCCCCTGGAACGTCGGAGGATTGCAAGTTAGAAACTTCTTGTATGAACAAGTCTTGCGGGGCTTGTTCAATGTAGCTTGCAATAAGAGCTCCTTTGTCACTCGAAGCTCTTCCTCCAATCGTCTAATAATAGCATCCTGATCTGGCTCAGGTTTGCCCTCTCGAGCATTATGCTGAGATCTCTGATCTTCAGCCTGATATGGCATATGAGAAGCCTTATCTTCTAATTCTTTAATGGCTTGCTCAGTATGGCAACGTTCGGCAGACATCTTTCTAGATTTCTATATGACAGAGAAAGAGCAGTTAATACTCTATCTCACTACTTTACTTACTAACAAGTCATTATATAGTGCTAGCATACATATACCACCTTACACAACCCCCCATAGGAACACTTCTTTATGGTCAGGCCCGAGCTTGAGATCGAATACTCTTACAAGTACCCAATTCACTCAAACTTAGGCTCTGATACCTAATTGTAACACCACTTCTGAATTCAGTTACTTTAATGACAAATCAGGTTTTAGCAGCACAAATTTTTCTTTTTAAAATAACAAACCGTTATTTACATTAATAACTTATCAAAACAACGCTGGTGTTACCAAGTGCAAGAACCGACCATTGTATCACATTATATTACAACATATAAGTACAAGTGTTCCACCCACAAGGGGCAACATATTTCCCAAAAGCAACCCACCTCGCAGGACATCTAGTCTTTACGTGAAAAGGGAACATAGCACCATTAGCTACACTAGCTAGTAAGAACATACAGTCATAAGTATCAATACAGTAAATCATGCATCATATCATAAACAATCATTGCTAGCTTAGCACATAGCGGTGTGCTAACAAGATCACTAAGAGTCGTGTCTTGCAGGGTAATCAATCCCGCTCAACAACTCAAACCGAGGGATCAGACACGACCAATCCGCATTGGTGGGGGAGCATAAAGCAGTCCACCAAACATCGTTCAAAGAGCCAGAGGCTCCACAGGTAATCCATCTACAACCGGCTGATCACCACTCATGTTAAGGCACGGCGGTTCTGCATAACCTATGATCCAGGATGCCTCCCGAATCACCGTTAAATCCTGAGGGATCCAGTTACAACCGACTGACCTTAACCATGCGTCAGATAGTCTGCAGATAGTGCACATACACATATACGTACATTTGATCCCACAGGGATCCATCATTTCACATATAACATCATATAGTCATTCATACGTAAATATCATCATGTATTAACTAAGTGGTTCCAATCTGGACCCACTGGCATGCACCTGACTTATATTCTAACATCATACCAGTCATATACTTACCTCCTCAAGCGTACCTACAAAAGCAAGTTAGATACATACAAAACATTTACACAGTCACTAGCATGCACACCTTACTCTACTGAGTCTCATGAAAGCAGGCACTCACCTGACTAGCTTACAGTGTTCGTTTACTTAATGCTGGTTCACGTGACACGTTCACCTAAAACAACGACAATCGCGTTAAGCGTTTGCACGCATTAAGTTCTATTACTAAAACATTTACAAGACCTCTCTAATACTCATAAATCATTCATTAAACTTGTCTTTGACGCTACATAACCTATTCAACAAGAACATGTAAAAAAACACATTCTTGCAGAAAAGGCTCCGTCGCGCCGCGACCATATAAGGCGTCGCACCGTGACGCATGAAAGTCGGACCAATTTGAATGGTTCATTCGAAAGTTGGACAAGAGGCTCATTTGAACTATCCGACTGTCAGACCAAAAGGTCGGACGGGTCATACGTAAGTCGGATCAAAAAGTCAAATAGGGAAATTTTGACGGGGTCGCGCCGCGATCATGTATTTTTCCAGATTTATCATCTTCTTCATGTGACATGCATGCGACTTTTACATCCATTTTCAAAACCCCAGATTTCAGAACATGTCATTTTCACTTTTTAAACACTTCTAAACTTCATATACCACCTATATGAACCTCATGAACACTTTAACACCTTTTAAAAACATTAAACATGAGAAACCCATTATAAAGTAAGCTCTCATGTTCTTCAATGGTGTTTTCAACTTTAACTCAATTTCCAGCCTCTATACACCCATGCTTCTAACATAATACATATGTAATTTATACTACAAACACCTTACTAACCTTGCTTTAGGTTTAGAACTTTAAATCTTTCAACTTCAAGAATTCTTCTTCAAAGAACTTACGAGAGCTTTATCTGAGTGTGTGTTTTTGTGTGTTTTAGAGTTTTGCAATCTTTGACTTTGGGAGTCAATTTACAAAACACAAACACATATTTAAATCTTATCCAGAGGCAAACCGCCTCTAGATAAAATACCTAATTCTTTTCTTTTCTTTCTTCTATTCTTTTCTAATTCATACAATTAGTACATATATATATATTTAATATATACATATAGGTACTTACATATAATTAACACACATAATACAAACATTAATTCATTCAATTTCACAAATACTTACAAATACATACAACAATTACTCGTCTATTACATTAACTACATACGCGTACGTACAATTTACAACTAGACCCAAGTTGAGGATGTTACAAAAATCTAGCGGTATAACTCTCAAAGAGTTCGTAGCACCACTTATGTTCCCCATGATCTTGGAGTTCCACAACCAATCCTAAGTGGGGGACTACCTACCATTCCTACTTATGTTCCCCATCACCCTTACCGGAATCTAACCCCCTATCCATCACCCTTACCGGAATCCTAAGTGGGGGACTACCTACCACTCCCACAGTGAGGCCACCCTAAACTATCTCATGATGTCAAAACCCTTAAAGCCTTTACTTTACTTAGAAACTTAATCCCTAGCCTCCACCTTTACTGTTGGGAAATTTGCTAAGTGATTGAAACTGTTAGACATGCAAAGGTAAAACTGTTAGGGTGTTTTTAAAGAAACAGTTGAAAACTGTTATATTGATTTGTGAAAAATAGTTGTAACTAACAGTTGTGGTGAATGTTGCAACTGTTAGTACAAAGAGCTCAGAACTGTTAGTATGATTATAACAACTGTTAGAAGAAGTGGAAGAGAAGACTGTTAGAAGAATCTCAGAACTGTTTAATAAACAAACAGTTTCTGTTGAGCTATTCATGGAAACCTCTATCTTTGTGGATTGGAAGGATATCTTATCAACTTAGAAGATTATCAAGATTATGTCATAAGATAGAAGATTAACCAACAGTCAACTATTCAAGGAAGATCAAGAGTTTATAAATACTTCTTTAGAATATTATGTTAGTGATCGATAAGTTTGTAATTTAACTCTATTAGAGTTCGCACTCATTCGTATTGTTTATTGTTTTTTAGAAAGTGTGTTAGCCTCCAAGTTTCTTTGAAACCTAAGAACAAAGTGTGTTCTTCGTCTAACAAAAGAGTTACATTGGAGGTGTAAGTGAATATTGTAATCATTTTTGGTTATTAATAAACATCTTGTGTTTTGAAGTATTTCATTGAGTTGATTAAATTGTTCTTGTGTTAAAACCTTTATAAATCAATTAAGTGTGATTCCGCAAATTCTTAGTTGATTGTGATCAAACTCAAAGGATTGTCTTTTATACAACTCTGATTTAAATTCAAAAGATAATTCTTGTTATTGATTTTGGCAATATCAGATCCTGATAAGTGGTATCAAAGCCTTAACATTAAGATTCCTTTGATCACCGGTTTAAGGTTTTACACAAATCTGCTGTGTTTGAGTTTTTAAATTCTTTCTAAAGTTTTATTGTGAGTTTTCAATCACTTTATTGCAATGGAGTCTGGTGGATCTTCTCATAACACTGGTTCTGGGTCAAATATTCGTGTTCCCATGCTCAAACCAACTGATTTTGAGATGTGGAAACTGAGAATCAAGCAGCATGTTCAACTAATGGACTATGTTGTTTGGGAAATCATTGAGAATGAACCCACAACTCCTATTGATTTAGATGAAACTGGAAAACCAAGGAAGAAACCACCACCAAAAACAGATGCTTGAGATGAAAGCTCTAAGCATTCTTCCGATTGCAATTCCCAATGAGTACCAACATCAGTTTAAAAAGTTTGATAGTGCTCATGAACTGTGGAATGCTTTAGAGAAAAGGTTTGCAGGGAATGCAAGCTCCAAAAGGAATCAAAGGGATCTTCTGAAACAGGCTTATGAGAACTTTTCTAGTGTAAAGAATGAGAGTATCACTCAGATTTTTGATAGGTTCTATAAGTTGGTGAGTCAACTTGAGAGTGCAAAAGTTAGAATAGAGCAAGATGAGATCAATAGAAAGTTTCTTAAGTCTTTAGGTGATGAATAGACAGTTTATGCTGCACAATGGAGAACTAAGGATTCTCTGGAAGATATAGAATTAGATGATCTATACAACAGTTTGATTGTGTTTGAAGGAGAAATTGAGAGAAAAAGGAAGTTTGTGACCCCTAGTCACAATGCTACTCTTCTTTCATCCTCTGGTATGGACTCAAACCATTCTTTAACCAATTCTGTTGATGGACTAGATGTGAACACTTCTGATGCAGTGCTTGAAGCATTTCTTGCTAGTCATGCACATTCAACTCTCACTAATGAGGATCTTGAACAAGTGCATCCAGATGATCTTGAGGAGATGGATCTCAAGTGGCAAATGGCTATGTTAACTGTGAGAGCAAAAAGATTTATCAAAAGAACTGGAAGGCAAAACATGAACTTCAGGGCAGATGGTCAAGCTGGATTTGACAAACTCAAAGTAAGATGTTTCAAATGTCAACAGCCTGGTCACTTTGCCAGGGAATGCAGATCTGGTGGACAAGGACAGCATCAAGGACAAAGATCAAATCCAACCTCATCAGCATTGGTGTCACAAGAAGGTCATGGATTTGATTGGAGTGATCAAGTAGAGGAAGCCTCTCACAACAAAGCATTGATGGCATTGACTGATTCTTCCATCAAATTGGATTCATCAGAAACAAAAGACATTCATGTATTTTCTAAACTATGTCCTGGTGAATGTAGAGCTATAGTTAAAAGGTTTAAGGAGCATAACAAAAAGGTATGTGCTGCTCTGAGCAAAATGGAAGAGAGAAGGTATGAAACGAGTGCTGTCATTGAAAGTTTTGAAAAGAAAATCAAAGATTATCAAGCTAATGAACTGCAAATGGACTATGATAGAAAGTATCATAAGTGGGAGAAGGAGCAACTTCAGGAAGAGATTGATAGACTTAAGGAGAAGTTGAGTGAGAAAGAAAGTAAGATAGATGAGTTAACCAAGAAATTGGATGGTGTGGACATTGATTTGAGCATGTTCAAAACTTCAACTCTTAAGCTTGAAACCTTGTTAAAATCACAGACCACAAACAAGGTAAAAACAGGCATAGGCTATAAACAAACCCCACCTCCATACAATCATAACTATATAACTCCCATGTCTGATGTAGTAGAAAGTTATGTTAATGAACCATTAAAAGAAGAATTAAAGTCAGCTGATCCACAGTTTGAAAGTGAAGAGGAGGGCGTTGTGTATGAGGTGATCGATGAGAAGAAGGAGGGATTTGTGAAGAAAGAAGAAATCATTCCAATTGAAAATCACATCTGTTGTGAACCTACAGCACCTAAATCTTCTTCATAACATGTGATGTTTGTAAAAGCATCCTCTGAACCCTCCACTAGTGAATCAAAACCCTTTAAATCTGTAAACTCTATAAATAGTTCCACTACTGTTGAAAACAGTCCCCACCTTTACACTAACAGTCCCAAAAAGAACCCAAACAGTTTTAACCCAAAAACCTCAACTGTTAGTGTTAAGACAAAAGGAAAGGAGAAGGTTGGTGAAGTTGCAGTTGCAAAGCAAAAGAAGGAAGCTTCAAAAATACAATCTCATTCCAAACATGTGAAGAGGCATACTGAAATGCCTGTTTGCACATGCAAACAGCATGGTGTGCAAAAGTTTCCTTCTTCAGCACCAGTGAGGGGAAATCAAAGAAATAGAAACCAGTTATGGGCACAAAGAAATGGGTTGCCTATAGTCAAAACCAAAAGGTGTTACATTTGAGGGAGAGAAAATCACTTGGCTCACAACTGTTATCATTACCCACAGTTCAATAGAACCCAGAAACTAAGTACCAGAAAACAGGCTAACAGTTCTCCAACTGTTAAGCCAAAACCAAAAGATGTTGGTCTGGCTTGGGTAAAATTGCAGAAACAAACAGTTTCTGAAGAAGCTAAAACTAATAATCCACCTGAAAGTCAAATTGAGCCACAAACTGACTCAACTGTTTTATCAAATTCAAAGGCTGATTGTTCCAATGTCTCAACTGTTAATCATAACAGTTGGAAACCACATGTTCTCACTGAATACTCTTCACACAAAATAGAGAAACATAACTGGGATGAAATTAAGAAAACTCAATCTGTGGTTAAGTATTATGACTTGCATGGTGTACCCAAGACCTGCATAGCCTGGGTACTTCCTTCTACTAACTGATTTTATTTTGTGCAGAGCATTCATAGGGCCAATCAAGGATCAATCTGGCATGTGGATAGTGGATGCTGAAGGCACATGACTGGAAATCCACACTGTTTGAAGGATTTCAAAAGAATCAATGGAGGATATGTAGCATTTGGAGGAAATCCAAAGGGAGGAAGAATCACGGGTAAAGGAGCTGTAGAGGCAGGTACCCTTACTTTTAATAATGTTTTCTTTGTTGAATAACTCAAGCACAATCTGTTGAGTGTGTCTCAAATCTGTGACATTGGAAACAAAGTCTTGTTTACGTATACTGAATGCATTATCCTTTCAAAAGATTTTAAATTAGCGGAAAAGGATATTCTCTTAAGAACACCAAGAAAGGATAATGTATACTATTTGGATACACAAAAAGTTGCTAAGCAGAATGTTTTAAGTTGTTTACTCTCAAAGGCATCTCATGATGAGTCTGCCATTTGGCATAGAAGGATGTGTCACATGAATTTTAAAACCATGAATCTGTTAGCTAAAAATAGTTTGGTAAGAGGTTTACCCCAAAAGGAATTCTCATGTGATGATCAATGTATTGCTTGTCTAAAAGGTAAGCAACACAAAACTTCTTTTAAGCCCAAATAAGTTTCTTCCATCTCTGCACCTTTACAATTATTGCATATGGATCTTTTTTGTCATATATCTGTGGTTAGTATAGGGAAGAAAGCTTATTGTTTAGTCATAGTTGATGACTTCACCAGATTCACTTGGGTTCAATTTCTTAGATCTAAGGATGAAACTGTTGAGTTAGTTAAGTCTCTTATTCTTAGAATAGAAAACCAATCTGATTTGAAAGTGAAATTCATTAGATCTGACAATGGTTCTGAGTTTAAGAACTATGAGTTAAACAGTTTTTGTGAGGAAAAAGGAATTGAAAGACAGTATAGTGCTCCTAGGACTCCACAACAGAATGGAGTGGCTGAGAGAAGGAATAGGACTTTGATAGAGGCTGCTAGATCAATGCTAGCTGATTCTAGGCTCCCAATGACAATCTGGGTAGAAGCAGTGAACACTGCCTGCTATGTTCAGAATAGAGTACAAGTAGTCAAATCCAAAGGGAAAACTCCTTATGAGTTGTTTCTTAAAAGAAAGCCTTTGATCAAATTTTTAAAACCATTTGGATGTCCTTGCACTATCCTTAATACCAAGTCACAATTAAGCAAGTTTGAGAGTAAAGCAGAAGAAGGATTTTTTGTAGGATACTCCACTCAAAGCAAAGCATATAGAGTTTTTAACAATGTTTCTATGATCATAGAACAGAGTATGAATGTGTCTTTGATGGTCTAAAGATGAGATTAAAGATGAGTAATTTGATGATTTTTGTGTATAAGATATGAAGAACAATGTATGAACACAAGAAGAACACTTTTCTTGAGAGAAAACACAGATGTGTTTGTTTCTATTACTCTGAGAAATGCAATGGTTGCCTTGCAAACTAGGTTTGCAAGGCTATAAATACAAAGAGGCACTTGGGCCTCAAGCCTCATGGGCCATAAGCCTTATGGACCTCTAAGCTATCCTAGACTATTACAAGAAGTGTGGGACAAGCCCATTACATTAATCTAGTCTAGTAAGTATTAATATCACAAGGCCTACAAACAAATATATGACTAACAATCTCCCCTTTTTGTAGCATTGTGAATGATCACCTGCTTCTTTGTCCATTTTGATTATGCAGATATTCTTTTTCTATCTGCATTCAGTTGAAGCTTTTTGGAATCAGACTTGAATGATTTCTTTTGAATCTTCAGTCTCTTTCTTGATGTGTTTGGAATGTCTTCTCGTCTTGAAGTCTTGACTCTTCAATTTCTTGATGAGAACCTTGATCTTCAAAGCATTGAATGACATCCTTTTTCTTCTGTCTTCCATCTCGCACCAGTAACCTAAGGTAAAACACCTTTGGTTGTTTGAACAGTTTTGCATTTAGTGGTTTTCAGCATCATTTTTACAAGAGTATATCAGAAATTTATGACAATTAATGCATCCTTTGTAGCACCGGGATTACATAGATTTCCCGTTAACATGTCAGTTAAAATTAACTGAGTGACCTACGTTCAGTGTTGGCTTGATGTTAGCACTGGTAGGATTTCCATCTATCACCGTAAATATCAAATGATATTACTCGAGATGTTCCGGCACCGTCATAGACATGCAATTGATTACATATGTGTCCTAGAAGAAAATAATATTACAATTGGTTCTAGACTCAATAAGTGCATGAAAGAAGACGGGGACCGGAGCTGCATGTCCTCCTTGTTTCAATATCAACAATCTTCAAGTAAGATGTCAACAGCGTATGTGATAAATCTCCGTGTGAAGTTGAAACAATTATCTTTTAAGAGATAATTGAGTAGCTGAGTGGGGTTAGTGCATTGCATCATTGGGTCCATGATGTCTATTTCAATACAAGTATAAAACTAGTAGTAGATGTGGCTACCAAGATTGACACTATTTAGTGAAGATCTTTCTTTTCTTTTGATCCTGTCTCACCCTCGGCTCTCTTCTTATTTTTCAACTTCTCCCTCGACCTCTCTTTCCAGAATGAAATTTTTTTATCTCTATTTGGATACACTAGGACACTTGTTCTTTGATGGTATGAGCAATCATAATAAATGCTTTTCAACAAGAATGATTTTCAAGAAAGAATCTGTTGAAAGTGATTGTCAAGAAAGATTTGTACAATCAAAGTATACGAACAATCATGGATTTGTGTAGCACAAAAATTTCAGAATGATTTGAAAAAGTAAGCTCAATTAATGTGTTGATCATTTGCAACCCCATCTCCAGTTCCATCCCTCTCTTTTTCATTTTACCTCTGCACACCAACTAGTATCCCGTGATAACTGATTCTGCTCACCTATTTGAAATATAAACCCTGGCGATCTCTTTTAAAGTATGGTGAGCTCCTGGGGCAGGTCCTTCCGGTTCTGGATTGACCATAGGAGTATAAAATGCCTACACTCCCTCACTCATAGTGCCATTTTGATAGTTGCAAAAGATCTTGTAAAACGCAATGCTATATGAGATGCAAAGAGAAAGGATCTTGCAAAAGATCAACAAAGAACAAGTAAGGTATAGGATTTCATCAATTAGTGTATACCTTCTTGCAGAAAAAATTAACTTTGAAAAGGAAAATATTTTTAGGTTTTTGAAATATTTGAATGTTTTTAAATTTTTTGATTTCTCCCCCTACACGAATGCATATTAATGTATTCATGTACACTTGAGCACTGACAAAATTACAACAAACTCCCCCTCGAATAGTGCTTGTTTCATTGATGCGAGCGAGGCAGAGAGTTGTCGAATTTTCTCCCCCTACGCGAATGCATGGAAATGTATTCGTGTAGTTTTAAGACAACGACACTCCCCCTAGAACCGAGTGTCTTTATTCCTTTTTTATAATATCCCCATTTCCCATTATTGGTGCCATGTGATTATTCCCGAGCCAAACATTTCCAGAGGAACCTGGGACATAGTTCGAGAGAAGAGTCATTTCTCCAGTCATGTGCTTTGAACAGCCGGAGTCCAAGTACCACTGGTTAGATACCTGCACATTGAGAATAAGAGTCGTTGAGATACCCATTTTGAGGTGGGTCCTTGAGTGTTAGCACAAGCAACAGGGTCTACTACTTTTGCAGTTAATGATTCCGTTGTTTTCATTTTGGGAACCCATTTTTGTTTCATGGATGGATGTTGGGTTGATGAATTGATTGACAATCATTTGGATATGGCGGGGGTTGGTGCAACAGTTGGTTCTTCGATCACCACTCGTTTGAAGCACTTTGGAAGAGACACATCATCTTGGATGTATTCAAATCTTTTCTGTTGGCCTCCCGCATCTCCATTCCTTGACTTGGATGAGGTTGGAGCAGTGTGTTGGACTTTGGGTTTTGAGTGATTGATAGATTGGTACTGCCGTTGTAGAATCTGAGCTTGCTTGGGTTTAGCTCTCTGATTGGTTTGATGAGGATGATTCCTCACGGCTTCTTCATTTATTTTGGGAACCCATCTTTGTGTCGTTTTGGCGCTTTGATTTGATTCTTGTATGGATTTTGTTTTGGGAATCCATCTTTGTCGGGGTGTGGCGTTTTGATTTGGTGAGTGTGGACCAGTCGTTGCAGCCACATGATTGGCGTGATTCCAATTGTTGTAATATCTATGGTTTGGAGTCCAATTGCTTGTGAAAAATTGATTAGATTTGTCTTTATTGGAAAACCGTGACTGTGAGTTACTCAATTTTGACGAAGGCTAGTCAATTGATTGGAATCGTGCTCTGCTTGAGCATCTCTTTCGCTAATAGGTTATCTTGTAACCTTTTCGATTTATGAAAGAAGCTTTTTCGTGTTGCGATTCAAACGGCCTATAGGATGGATCCGGTTTAATCCCGCGGTTCTTGTGATCTTGGTCATATGCACAATGATAGGAGCAATGTCCTTCGATACAAACATCGCTCATGCAAAACATTTCAGGTTTAATGGAATTAACACGAATGACAGATGAATCATTACAAAACATTAAGTTTGTTTGTTTTGAAAAGTTAGCAGGAGAAACAAAATTTTCTTGTTGGCTTCCTTCATCAGCCGTCTCTGTCTTCTTCTTCCGCCACCCTAGCACTTGCTTCAGTACCCCCATCACCCCTATACCTAGATGCATATATACGTTAGATTAAGAGCACGCTAACATATCATCTTTCATATAATGTTTGTGGGGTTTTGTTGTATGTTGATTGGTTCGTTGTGCCTTTGCTTGGGGGGGGGGGTATGGACGAGCTAGGTTCACTTATCTTAGCTTTACCTTTTAAAGCTGTTGATTGAGGTGTGTGAGATATGAACAACTCATTCTCAAATACATTAAGTTTTGATTGAAGTTTGAAAAGTACGGTTTCAAGATTTATACACTCCCCTCTATACTCTCTGCACCTTTCTTCTGAGTTGGCCAGATCAGTCATTACCTTGTGGTTCGAATCGATTAACAGCTCTATTCTTTCATTTTCCCCTTGAAGTTTAGATTTGGTTTGGAACAATTCATTGATGTTGTCGATGGTAATGGAATCGGAATATGAAAAACACTCGTGTGTGTGCACGTGGAAGGTGTTTGTATCAGACGTGCTTGTTGCAGCGGAATTTGATATACGAGAGTTTACAGATTCAAGTTCGCCAATTTTATCATATAAAATCTCAGTTTCTAACTCGTGATTAATTGACTTATTAAAAAGTTCGGTTTCAAACAATTTAAACCGGCGTTGTAACTCCATGTGAGGAATATACACGTTCGGTTTTGTTTGAGTTTCGGAAACATTTGGCATTGATTCCAATTCCGATTGTGTGTAACTTCGAAAGTAATCGTTAGAAATAAGTGGTACAAATTCAGTTGTTTCATACGATCGATTCAAACTTTCGTAGTTGTATGATGTGGAAGCTTTGGTGGAGTTATGTCTTTTGATCTCTTCCTCTGCAAGTTCTTTGGCTTGCCCCACGAATACCATTCTTCTGGTTAATCCTAGATTCATGATTTCAAAATCATACCGTTGTTTAGCAGTAATCTTATCACTTATGTGTGGATTAACAAAACGACCTTCATATGTCCATTTGGAAAATTTCTTGTCCTTAGGTTTGTTTAAGAAAATGGTTTGTGCGGTTTGGTCTCGTTTGATGAGCAAATCTTCAAGACTTTTGATTTTGGAGTAGAGTTGACATCTCTCCTTTTGTAGGAATTTAAAGTCTTCCTCTACTGACACTTTTGCTGCTTTGAGATTGTGAATGATTACCTCATTTTCTTTTCTTAAGGTGATTAACTCATTTTCTTTAGCAGTTAATTCCTTTTGAAGTGCATCTGAAGCAGGAATTTCATTTGAGGAACTCATCTTTAAAAAATTGGACCTTTTCTCCCTGAAATGAATCAGTTAGTGACTGGAAGTTTGAATCAGTTGTGTGAAAAATCGTATGTTTGAATTTAGTTGACCGAATTAGAGTGGAAAATGATTTTAAGATCAAGAATTCTAATTCGGAACAACGGGGGTCAGGGGGCAGCGCCCCTGGTTGAAGGTTTCGTTTGGCAAAATCAAGTAGCAACGGAAGCAAAGTACATAACAAAAATCGATGCCAAACAATGAATACTTCCCATGGATCAAAATCTAACAATGGAATTGCAACTAAAATATATAAACAAGATGAGAAGAAAGGTTATACCTCAATGGTGCAAGACACAAAGTAACCTTCATAGTCAAGTGGCTTAGAGTCCAACAAAGAACTCCTCCAATGAAGTCCACCCCAAGCTTCCTTGATTCGCAAGTGCTAGCAAGTTGATGTATGACCACCAAAACAACAATCAAGTATGTGTATGTTTGCTTCTTGTGTTCAAGAACACCAAGAACAAGAGAAAGAGTTCTAATGAAAACCAAGGGACCAAGTGATATCCAAAAGCCTCTACAAGAGCAGATAACTCGTGGTCTCTTTGTCTAACATCATTATGAGAAGTTAACCCCACTAAACCAAGTGTTTAAGGCTGTGAATTCTGCTGTTACAGCGAACGTACACGGCCCGTGTAGATCTACACGGCTGTGTAGGCCCAAAGTCCACGCCCCCCAATTGGGCTAAGACGGCCCGTGTCCAACAGGCACTACACGGCCCGTGTTCATCTACACGGCCCGTGTAGGCCCAAACTACACAACCTTGGATTGGGCCAATACGCCTCGTGTACGTTGGACTGGACACGGCCCGTGTTCAGGAACACGGCCCGTGTACCACCCTGCCAAAACCCATTTTGGTCTTTTCCTCTCTATTGCTTGATCATGTTGCCAGAATCAATATTTGGTGTGACCCAATAGGCCTACACCTCATTGGTAGTGTCATTAACTCGTTCATGTCAGCGGGCATATTCCAACAGACTCCCACTTGCACGTGACACGACTACGAAAAATAACACAAACATAGAGCGGCCTCTAGCAAGACATCTATGCTCCCAAGTCTGAATAGGGTATGCCACTCTTGACAAGATCCCCAATCATAAAATGATTGTCCTAAAGATAAATGAACATGTACATCCCTTTGTTCGCGATATCCAATGTGAACACAAGGCATGGAATATAGTCAACCTATAGACCGTTCACGATTATGTTTCTCGATTCTAGATTAGTGGTGACCAACAAACCAAGTTAACATTGATCCATCATCAATGTAACTTGAGCACGGCCATGCATATGAACGTCAGCACTCAATCATCGAGGGGCCCATAGATATTCTCTCTATACATAGAGGAACAAATACCTTTCGACTACATAGTCCCGCCACATAGACAATACTCTACCCAATCATTTTCCTTATAACGACCAGTTACGGACCGCGTTAGAAAACGATCAAAGCAAAGCAGACCTATGCTTTAGGATCACATGTATCTCTAGTTTAAGGATGAAATGTCATTACCATCCCGAGTTACGTGTGACTAAAACCATGAAGTAAACTCGGGTGCGGGTCCTCCAATCACTTGAAACCCCTTTCAAGTATAAGCAAGAATCACGTTTTATCAAAACCAATTCTTTACCTCAATCTTAATTCATACTTTCTTCCCACAAAGTATGACCGATTGTGGAGACTTAAAGATTGTAAAACAATCTAGGAAATAAGTTAAACATGCAAAGATAGAACACAATAAAGACTAAACGTGAGTAACCGCAACACGCGTATATATAGATCTCTACTATATAAATGGAAACAAACATTAGTAATATTATTGCTTAATGTTCCCAAATACATAATGGTCCAAACATAAATTAAAACTAAATCTAAACCAAGTCACGAGCAAATCTAACACCTATCGCCGTAGTGTGAGAATCATGAGAAGCTTGTGACAATGGTTTAGTAAACGGATCGGCCAAATTGTCTTCTGAGGTTACTCTACTAATAGCGACTTCACCACTTTCAACCATCTCTCTAATCAAGTGGTACTTACGAGGTATATGCCTCGTTCTCTTGTGAGCTCTCGATTCCTTCGCCAAGGCTACCGCACCCTCATTGTCACAAAAGATCTTAATAGGGTCGGATATGCTAGGAACCACTCCAAGGTCTCGGATGAACTTCCTTATCCACACAGCTTCTTTAGCAGCTTCACTTGCCGCAATGTATTCTGACTCTGTAGTAGAATCAGCCACTGTGTCTTGCTTTCAACTTCTCCAAGTAATAGCCCCACCATTCAATAGGAACACAAACCCCGATTGTGATCGGCAGTCATCCCTATCAGTTTGGAAGCTAGCATCAGAGTAACCCTTTACTTTGAGCTCTTCCTCACCACCAAATATCAAGAACATCTCTTTAGTCCTCCTAAGATACTTAAGAATGATCTTTACCGCAACCCAATGGGCTTGCCCTGGGTTTCCCTGATATCTACTAGTCAAGCTCAAAGCACATGACACATCAGGACGGGTACATAACATGGCGTACATGATCGAGCCCACGGCTGAAGCATATGGTACTCGCTTCATTACTTCTAGTTCCTCTTAAGAACTAGGACATTGAGTTTTACTCAATATCACTCCATGCGACATAGGAAGATTTCCTTTCTTGGAGTCCTCCATCTTGAACCGCTTCTAGACTTTGTCAATGTATGTACTTTGACTCAACCCGAGAAGTTTTCTAGATCTATCTCTATAGATCTTGATACCCAGAATGTATGCCGCGTCTCCTAAGTCTTTCATTGAAAAGCATTTTCCAAGCCAAGTTTTGACACTTTGCAAGGTTGGAATGTCTTTACCAATGAGTAGGATATCATCCACATACAAGACTAAGAAAACAACGGCGCTCCCACTAGCCCTAATGTATACACATGGCTCGTCTACACTTTTCGAAAAACCAAACTCTTTGATTTTCTCATCAAAGCATAGATTCCAACTACTAGATGCTTGTTTAAGTCCATAAATGGACTTCTTTAGTCTACACACTCTATTAGGATGCTTCAGATGCACAAAAACCTAAGGCTGCGTCATATACACCTCTTCGGAGAGCTTCCCATTAAGGAAGGCGGTTTTGACATCCATTTGCCATATTTCGTAATCATGAAATGCGGAGATTGCCAAAAGTATCCTAATAGATTTCAACATGGCCACTGGGGAGAAAGTTTCATCATAGTCGACACCATGTGTCTGGGTGAAACCTTTAGCCACCAGTCGGGCTTTGAAAGTGTTTACTTTTCTATCCATGTTGGTCTTCTTCTTGAAGACCCACTTACACCCTATTGGTTTACAACCGGTTGTAGGATCAACCAATTCCCAAACCTGGTTATCCTCCATGGATTGCATCTCGTTATCCATTGCCTCCTTCCATTTAGCAGACTCATGGCCCGCTGCCGCTTCCCGATAGTTGGTGGGCTCATTAAGATCCACCAATAACTAGTCGCCCCCAGATATGAGAAACCCATATCTCTCTGGCTCATGGCGAGTTCTACCGGATCTACGGGGAGGTAACGGATGTACGTTAGTCTCCGCATTATCATGCTCAGACTTAACCTCACTAGGTTGTTGGCTAGTGCCAACGTCAGGTCTTTCATCCGTTGACTCTTGAACTTCTTCAAGATCAATCTTAATCCCGCCATGCTGATTGGATACTAATTCTCTTTCTAAAAAGACCGCCCTCGGAGCAACAAATACCTTGTTCTCGGAAGGTTTATAGAATATATATCCAATACCCGCAGCTGGATATTTGATGAAATAACACTTTTCGGATCGGGGCTCCAACTTGCCATCTACCTCACGTTGTACGTAGGCTTGACAACCCCAAACCTTTAGATAGGCAAGAACGGGAGGTTTCCCATGCCACATCTCGAAAGGTGTTTTCTCGACCTTCTTCGTTGGAACGAGATTAAGGATTCTTGTTGCCATTTCAAGAGCATAACCCCAAAGGCTTATAGGCACTTTGGTGTGACTCATCATAGACCGAACCATATCTAACAATGTTCGGTTCTTCCTCTCGGCGACACCATTTAATTGTGGCGTCCTAGGAGGTGTAAGTTGTGAGATAATTCCACAACCCTTAAGATGATCACGAAACTCTTGACTAAGATACTCACCACCCCTATCGGATCTAAGTATCTTAATCTTCTTGCCCAATTGATTCTCTACTTCGTTTTGGAAAGTCTTAAAGACCTCAAAGGTCTCGGACTTTTGTCTAACCAAGTAGACATACCCATACCTACTATAATCATCTATAAAGGTAACGAAGTATCTAGAATTGTCTCTTGTGATGTGCTTAAATAGACCACACACATCGGAATGTATAATGTCCAATAAGTCTTTTCCCCTCTCATTCACGCCAGAAAAGGGTGCTTTAGTCATCTTGCCTAATAAACAAGATTCGCATACTTCATTCGACTCGTGGTCAAATGATTCCAAGATTCCATCTGCTTGGAGCTTGGCGATACGAGTCTTGTTTATATGGCCAAGTCGACCATGCCACAAAGACAATTTGTCTAAACCATTTTTAGACGTTGAATCAATATTCATGATTGAACGATTATCACTAACGTACGCATCTACTTCATAAATACCACGACAAGGATAAGCTTTAAAATAACAAATACCATTTTTAAAACAAACAATAACCCCATTGTCAAAAGAAAAACCAAAACCATTGTCGTGTAATGCATGAAAAGAAATAATGTTTCGCGCCACAAGTGGCGAATAGCATACGTTCTATAATAATATGGAAAAACCGGAATTAAAAGATATTTCAACTTCTCCTCGAGCCTTGACCGGGACAATCTCATTGTTTCCCATAATCAAGTCAAGCTCGCCATTCTCCATCCTTCTACTTGTCCTTAGCACCTGCACAATGTTACAAACGTGATTGCCACAGCCGGTATCTAATACCCAACTACCAGATGTAGAAGTATGATGGAGTTCATTCTAGGTACCCCGGGCAGTTACGGCGCCAATGGCCCTTCTTCCCGCAGAAGAAGCATTCCGCTTCATTCGGAGTTTTAGCTTGGGGAACCGTCTTCCCCTTGCCTTTACCCTCCGAAGCGGGGCCAGACTTGTCAGCGCCAATCTTCCCCTTCCCCTTACCCTTAGGGGTATAAGCGGTCCTCTTCTTCTTCTGGATTCGCCCCTCCCTTATAGCAAGAATGGGATTTGGAATGGAGGGCTTGTTTTTGGTCATGCTAGACTCCGTTCTCTTAAGGATACCATGAAGCTCCATGATGGACTTATCCATACTATGCATATGATAACTCATAACGAATTGATCATACGCGGTGGGCAGGGAGCATAGGATCAAATCCACGGCTAGCTCCCTCCCTATGGTAAATCCGAGCCGTTCCATGCGCTCCACGTTTGCTTTCATGCGCAACACGTGTGCACTCACATTCCCTCCATCGGCCATCTTGCTACCAAGTACCGTCTTAAGACACTCAAACCTCTCTTGTCTCGCTTGCTGCTGGAACATTTCCTTAAGCTGAGCGATCAAGTCAAAAGCACTCAAATGATCCATTTGCTTTTGGAGTCGGGGATCATAGTACTTAGGATGACGCAAGTAATGTCCTCGGTATCCTTGACACGCTTCTCATAAGCGTCTCGGATAGCCCGAGTGGCATTGGCAGCAGGAGCCTCAGATAGGGCCTCCTCTATGGTAACCATCTTCCCTTCTTGGCGTAGGACAAGTTTAAGTTGCCTAAACCAATCCAAGAAGTTGTTACCATTGAGTTTCTCCTTCTCAAAGAAAACTCTAAGTGAAAAATGGTTGGTGGTGTTGGTGTTGCTTGAAGACGCCATCTAAAACAATTTATTTGTAACAAGGGCTAAGAACCTTATTTCACCTTGCACCGTGACGGGTTTACCGCGGATCACGTGGCGAAGCTATTTAGGCCGGCAACCACTTTACCAACTGTAATCTCTATTACAACTCTTAGACACTTGCGGGATCCGTTGACATTCATTATGTCGGTTGGCATGTTTGATCCCTATCTTACACCAATCTTAATATATAATTTTTGTTTAGCTCGTGCTTAGCTCGACAACTAACCAAGAATTATATACTAAAATTGTAAATCGTCCGACAAGACACATGGGTGGCACTCTCGACCATCAAGTGGCTCGTGCCTAGCTCGACAACCAATCATGTGAGTTACCCCACTCACCTTCCACACAACTACACAAGGAATGACTCGTGCTTAGCTCGACAATTATCCTTGCTTCATTAGATTCGGGTGGTGTCATCTTATGGATGGTGCGTGATTTACATTTTGAAAAACGGGATTTTGTTTCCGGTTTATAAAACCCTTTTTGTGAATTAACAAAGTAAGTGTCAAAACGATTTTAAGCACTTTTAATATAATACCATTTTTATATTTCCTTTGTCAATTCTATTCGCGCGCAATTTTTTACCATTTTAACAAACATTGTATTTTATTTAATTTTTATTTAAAAATTATCTAGCATGCGAATCCTAATCCATGCGTAGAATAATAAAATACAACCACGCAAATATCTATACATACGATTCGGTAACATGCCCATAATTCCTATGCGTTTTCCCCGTGAGCCACAACGGGGAAAACGAGGCCAAAACTCTAAGGACAAGATATGGTCTCGTTGGATGAGCTCCCACTAAATCCAACACCTCCAATAGCATGTTGATTCCTTCTCGCCAAGACGTCATCACCATGACTCCCGTTGACTATTTTGGTTTTAAATCTATACTATATACAAATACATAGAATATATATAAACGACACGCAGGTCGCAATCCTATACTATTTATACAAATACATAGAATAAAAGAAACAGCGTGCAAGCCGCACCAATAAGTAAATAAATTAATATTATTACAACAATACAGCACGCAGGCCGCCAAAAACCAAAAATAATCAATCATCACAACACATAGGTCTAGGGGCATATCTTCTTACCGAATCAAACCAAGTATATCAAATAGAAACATGGTGTGCCACACATAACCATGATATATAAATATATATCTATATTTTAGTTAAGATTGTCAAAACACCAAAGGCACTAAAAGGACAATCCTTGTACATATGCATTAGTGTATCAAACATTTTGAGACACATATTCATATATACATTTATAAGTATATATTTGTGTACACTTCATGCCAAGTTACAACAAGTATATAAATATAAAAACTAGAATATATTAACACGTCTACGAATAAATCTATTCTAGCATAACAAGAGTCTCAATGGAAAAACCAATTTTAAGAAAACACTTTTCTTATCCAAAAACACTTTTATGGCTTTTCTAGACTCAATAGTGCAAAGCCATGTTAGATATGGCTCTGATACCACTGAAGGTATTCGTTTGGCAAAATCAAGTAGCAACGGAAGCAAAGTACATAACAAAAATCGATGCCAAACAATGAATACTTCCCATGGACCAAAATCTAACAATGGAATTGCAACTAAAATATATAAACAAGTTGAGAAGAAAGGTTACACCTCAATGGTGCAACACACAAAGTAACCTTCCTAGTCAAGTGGCTTAGAGTCCAACAAAGAACTCCTCCAATTAAGTCCACCCCAAGCTTCCTTGATTCCCAAGTGCTAGCAAGTTGATGTATGACCACAAAAACAACAATCAAGTATGTGTATGTTTGCTTCTTGTGTTCAAGAACACCAAGAACAAGATAGAGAGTTCTAATGACAACCAAGAGACCAAGTGATAGCTAAAAGCCTCTACAAGAGCAGATAACTCGTGGTCTCTTTGTCTACCATCATTATGAGAAGTTAACCCCATTAAACCAAGTTTTTAAGGCTGTTAATTCTGCTGTTACAGCAAACGTACACGGCCCGTGTAGATCTACACGGCCGTATAGGCTTAAAGTCCATGGCCCCCAATTGAGCTAAGATGGCCCGTGTCTAACAGGCACTACAGGGCCCGTGTTCATCTACACGGCCCGTGTAGGCCCAAACTACACGACCTTGGATTGGGCCAATACGCCTCGTGGACGTTGGACTGGACACGACCTGTGTACCACCCTGCCAAAACCCATTTTGGCTTTTTCCTCTCTATTGCTTGATCGTGTTGCCGGAATCAATACTTGGTGTGTGACCCAATAGGCCTACACCTCATCGGTAGTGTCATTAACTCGTTCGTGTCAGCGGGCATATTCCAACACTAGTAGCGGGGTCCAAGGGGTGGCAACCCCTGGCGGGGTCCAAGGGGCAGAGCCCTTGGCTGGGATGTTTTGAACCAAATTTTGAGCCATTTAAAATATAAGTCGGATGAGATGTTTTGTAGAAAGTCGGTTGGGTGTAAGTCGGATGGCTTTAAAGTTGGATGGACTAAAAGTCAGATGGATCCGAAGGTCGGATGGATCTGAAGGTTGATCCGAAGGTCGGATGGATGTGAAAGTCGGATGGACCAACCTGTCTTCTTCCTCGCACGTACTGTGTATGGACAGAAAATAAAAAACCTTCAAATCTTAATGAAACTTGGAATTTCCTTTTCCTAAAGCTTTCTCCAACCGAAAAACACTTTTCCAAATCAAGTCTTAGCACAAACAACAACAAAAGATCCAGATTTTTGCAAGAACAGTGAAGAACACCAAGAAACTTGGAAAATGTAAAATTCAAATTTAGCTCACTAATGTTGTTTATTTTTGAAAATGGTGATACCCAGATGATTTCTCCACCTCAAATGCTTCTAAAACACACAAAAAACTTTGAAAAACAAGAAGATTTGAAGAACATGATTTTTGACTCAAATGGGTTTTTCACATGAAGAACAGAGAGATTTCTCACACTTGATCTTTGTTTCCAGGTTATCTTGAACGAATCCAGCAAGGAGTTGGCTCTGATACCACTTGATGGTCCAAAGATGAGATTAAAGATGAGCAATCTAATGATTCTTGTGTATAAGATATGAAGAACAATGTATGAACACAAGAAGAACACTTTGCTTGAGAGAAAACACAAATGTGTTTGTTTCTATTATTCTGAGAAATGCAAAGGTTGCCTTGCAAACTAGGTTTGCAAGGCTATAAATACAAAGAGGTACTTGGGCCTTAAGCATCATGGGCCATAAGCCTTATAGACTTCTAAGCTATCCTAGACTATTACAAGAAGTGTGGGACAAGCCCATTACATTAATCTAGTCTAGTAAGTATTAATATCACAAGGCCTACAAACAAATATATCACTAACAGTCTTTCAATGAGAATAGGATCACTACTGCAGGTAATGGTCCTGAGTGGTTATTTGATATTGATGCATTAGCTAAATCTCTTTCTTTTGAGTTTTCTACAGAAACAGTTGCAGTTGTTCCTACAGCTGTTGGTTCAGACCAACAAACTGTCTCCATCAGTTCAAACAGTTTTGTAACTGTTAGCTCAAACCCAACAACTGTTGGTGAAAACAAGATTACTGAAGACTTTGTAGTGCTTTCCTTGGCTCAAAGTAATTCTTCCAATGTTGTTACTCAAATGAATGGTGATGCTGATCCTTCATAGAACATGGAATCTCATGTTCCTCAACAACACAGTGCAACTAAACATGAAACAGTTACAGATCAAGTATGTAACTAATCTGCAAATGAAAGTGAAGCTGAGATTGACATGTCAAATTTAGGGAATGTACTGCCTGAGGAACACATTCCTACATCAAGAATTCACAAGAATCATCCAATAGGGCAGATTATAGGGGATCCTACCACTCCCATTAGAACAAGAGCCATGCTACAAAGTGAAAATTGTGGTATGGATCTTGAACAGTTTGATGTGAATGTCTGCTTTCTATCTCAGATAGAACCAAAGAAAGCAGTAAAAGCACTAAAAGACCCTTTATAGGTAGAAGCAATGCAAGAGGAACTTTTACAGTTCCAAATTCAGCAAGTTTGGAAGTTGGTTGAACTTCCAAGAGGCAAAAGAGCAATTGTCACCAAGTGGGTGTTCAGAAATAAGAAGGATGAAAGAGGAATAGTCATCAAGAATAAGGCTACGCTTGTTGCACAGGGTTATACTCAAGAAGAGGGCATATATTATGATGATGTCTTTGCACCAGTTGCAAGAATATAAGCAATTAGATTGTTCCTTGCTTTTGCAAGCTTCAAAGGGTTCAAGGTGTATCAAATGGATGTCAAATAAGCTTTTATCTATGGAACTATTGATGAGGAGGTATATGTGTTGGGTTTTCGTGGTCTAAAATCGCAACGGAAGCAAAACGAGTAGAAAATATTTTCAAAAGTTGACCACAAATGTGCCCACCATATGGACCAAAACTCTAGACATGACTAAGCAACAAAAGAAAACATACAAAGAGATAGAGTTATACCCTTGATGCTATCTTCTTTGTACCCGCGAATTTGGAGTTTGGAAGCCTCGTGTACTAACGTGTACACCTCTATCGAAGTCCACACCAAGTCTTGATCTTTTCCCACTTGCTAGAGTGTTAGGTACGCCAACCTAAACACCACAAATATAGTCTACACAATAGAACCAAAGACTTGGAACTCCTAGAGGCACGAGCATACCTAGCCATAGGCCATGCCCAAGTCACGCCCGACTTGGGCTCGTGCCCGCCCGTAGGGCATGACTGTACCTCATAGAGGCACAGGCGTGCCTTGGCCCACCAGAACCAGTTTCTAGTTTTCTCTCTCATTAGACCATCCGTGATGCCGGAATTGATACTTGGTGTGTGACCCAATAGGCCCTTGCCTCATCAGCCATGATACCAACTCATGTGTGTTTCAGTGGGCATAATCCAACAATATGTGTGTCAACCACCTGGTTTTGAAGAATCAAAATATCCTGATAGGGTATATAGGTTAGATAAAGCCTTGTATGGGTTACATCAGGCTCCTAGAGCTTGGTATGAGACATTATCATCTCATTTGATTAAGAATGGTTTTAAGAGAGGCACTATTGATAAGACATTGTTTACAAAGATTGTTAAAACAGAGATTTTTCTTGTACAAATCTATGTTGATGATATAATCTTTGGATCCACTAATGACAATCTATGCAAGGAGTTTGAAGCCATCATTCATAAGAGATTTCAGATGAGTTCCATGGAGAACTTACATTTTTCTTGGGATTACAGGTGAAGCAGAAGCCATCTGGTATCTTTCTTAGTCAGTCAAAGTATGTCAAGGACATTTTGGACAAGTTTGGCTATCAAGATGTGAAGCTGGCAAGTACTCCAATGGAAACACACAAATAGTTGGGAGCAGATCCTGAGGGGGAGGATGTAGACATACACTTATATAGGTCTATGATAGGTTCATTAATGTACTTAACTGCTTTTAGACCATATATAATGTTTGTTGTGTGTGTTTGTGCCAGGTTTCAATGCAATCCCAAGATGTCACATCTATTTGCTATAAGAGGATCTTTAGGTACCTCAAAGGCCAACAAAAACTGGGTCTTTGGTATCCTAAGGATTCACCATTTGAATTGGTGGCATACTCTAATAGTGACTATGGTGGAGCTAATGTGGATAGGAAATCAACTTCTGGAGGAAGTCAATTCTTTGGCTCCAGGTTGGTATCTTGGTAGTGCAAGAAACAAACAACAGTTTCAACTTCAACAGCTGAGGCTGAATATATTGCTGCATCAAGTTGTTGTTCTCAAGTGTTGTGGATCCAGAATCAGCTTCTGGACTATGGTATGACTTTCTTGAATACACCTATCTATGTTGATAACACAAGTGCCATTAGCATTGTTAACAATCATGTGAAGCACTCAAAAACAAAGCACATAGAGATCAGGTTTCACTTCATCCGAGATTGCAATGAGAAAAAGTTAATCCAAGTTATGAAAGTCCATACTGATGATCAGTTAGCTGATCTGTTCACTAAAGCATTTGATGTGAGTAGGTGTAACTTTCTGATCTCAAATATTGGAATGATTAACTTAGAATAATGGTTTGTCAGCTTATTTTTCTGTGTTATTTTTGTGTTTTCACACTAACAGTTTGAAAATGTTAGGTTTAAGTCTAACAACTGTTTATGTAAGTGTTCAGGGAACAGCTGTACGAAATGCAACTAATAGTTCTCAACTGTTAGTACATGGTGTTCACAACTGTTAGGCTAACTGCCTGTTCATTTAAGGGGGAGTAATACGACCGAAGTTCATTAAGCAAACAGTTCTCAACTGTTAGTTCTTAGTTTTCCTTCAATTGTTAGTCAAGGGTATTTCAGTCTTTGCAGAAATTCTGAGGCATTTTGAATTGCATTTAATATGCATTACATATATAAGCCATTCCCTCCTCACAATTCTCATTACGCTTACTAAACTTCTATCGAACGCTAAACCCTAGAATTCTTCTTTGAAATCACCATGGCTCCTCTTCCATTTGTCAAGGAACACAACATGCTAGCATTTCTCTCAAAACCTACTGAGTTGCATGCCTTTCATGACATGATCGACTACATTGTGCTGTCAAACCTCAACACTGCTCTCACCATCAATCCAACCATCTACACTTCTCATATAGATCAATTCTGGAAAAATGCTTCTATCACAGAAGTAGATGGAGTGCAATGGATCGCTTCAAATGTTAATAATCATGCTGTATCTCTCTCTGAGAATACCATTCGGGAACACCTTCACCTTGATGATCTTGAGGGTGAGTATTCTGATTCTGTTTCATTGGAATTCTTGAACGATGAGTTGGTTAAACTGGGGTATGAAGGCCCTAGGAGAAAGGGTACCTTCTACAAAAGGCAATTTTGTGCACAATGGAAGTATTTGATTCACACTCTCCAGCAGTGCATCAGCCCCAAAAGAACTGGTTGGAATGAGTTCGGAAGTAACATTGCTTTGGCCTTAATCTGCTTGGCAAACAATCCTTGCTTCAACTTTTCTAAAATAATTTTTAATGGCATGGTAAAACATCTAGGGACCAAATATGGTCTCTTTTTGATGTACCCCCGATTTGTGCAAGCTTTTTTAAACTCTTTATTGCCAAATCTTCAAACTCACAAGAGGGTCTTGATTCCCTCTGCTCATGTGGCCTCCACATTGAGCAAACTGTTGATCAATGGCAAGAATTTTTCTGGTGCCATCACTCCGCCACTCTCTTCAATGGTGGAGTTTCTTTCAAGAAACATAGCTGCTAGAGTTGAGCATGAAGCCCAAATCATTGCTACACCACCAACTCTAGAACCCACAGCTCATGATACTCAAATATTCCCCTCTGCTACCATTTCTCAAGCTACAACACCAGCCCTCTCTCTCATAACATTCAAAAAGAGGAAGAGAACTATTGGTGCTCCTTCCACCACAGTCCTTATCACCCAAACTGTAAGCCCTGCACAAGTGCATTCACCAGTGCAGAATATCCAAAGGGAACCCACTGTGCTATCTCCCAGGCACAATGAGGAGCTGATCACTCCAAGGGAGAGTGATCATGTGGTTCTTGAGGCTAACACTACAGTTGCTCCAGAACAACAACAAACAGCTACAAGTGCTCAATCAGATGAAGATAAATTGATTGCAGTGGGTGCTCAAACACTTAATATCAGCACATTCAAAATGGCTCAAAAGATTGATGATGGCTGGCTTGATGGTAAAGTGTCAAAGCTAAAGCCAATTGCACCTGAGCCAGGGTTCAATGGCATTGAAATTTCAGAGTATAAGAAGGATGAGAAGATGTCTCCTGTGCTAGGTAAGGGAAAGGAGATTGTGGTTAATATTCCAAAGCTAAAACTATCAAAAGAACAACAAGAAGAGCATGATCATGAGCTAGCACAAAGATTGAATGCTGAGATTGAGCAACAAGAAAAGAGAGATCTTGAATTAGCTCAAAAGATGGTAGCTGAATTCACAAGGGAAATTGATGAAGAAGAAAAAGGAAAGAAGGCTGATAAGGGAGTAAAGAGAAAGAGAGTTGAAAAGAAAAAATCAACAACTCAGCCTCAACAATCTCAAACTATTAAGAAATCTTCAGAAAAGGCTAAAGCTAGTATGGTTCAAACCATCTTACAAGACAGACTCAAAGTGGAAGTTGAAAAGAAATTGGATAAAATTATGGAAGAGCATCTAGGTCAAAAATCCCACATCACTGAGTGGAGATTGGAAATGTTAAGGATTGAAACAGGAAAGCAAGGGGTAACAATTGTGAGAGAACTTGAACCAATTGAAAGCTATGCTAGCTTCTTACAGCTAATGGAAAGTGTGACAAGAAGGGATGTGCAAGAAATGTATGAGTACGGCACACGTCATTTTGGAGAAGCTGCTGGGATTGAAATCAAAGTTCTAATGAGGCATTTAACGAGCATATGTGATCCTCTGAAAGTTATGCCCATGCTGATAGATGAGGAAGCATTCCCAATCTATTTTGTAAAGGTATATGCTAAGTCAAGGACTTATCACGTGGTGATGGGAAATGCTATAACTCAATGGTTTGATATTGAATTTATAGAGCACAACAAAACAAAGCTCTTATATTTGATGAAAGCAAAGTTCTTTGGCCCTACTAAAGTTAAGGAAGATCTTATTCAGAGGTTAAAAGAAAAGTTGGAATCTTTACAGTCAAAGAAAGTGTAAAGATTGGAATCTTTCTTTATGTTTTGATTGTAACAGTTTGACTTTGCATGATTCATGTTTTCTTTGATTATGTTAATTTTTTTGTGGTTGAACCCTATAAAACAACTTAAGTGTATTGTTAAATACTTTAAGTTAGGGGGAGATTGTTGGGAAATTTGCTAAGTGATTGAAACTGCTGGACATGCAAAGGTAAAACTGTTAGGGTGTTTTTGAAGAAAAATTGAAAACTGTTATATTGGTTTGTGAAAAACAGTTGTAACTAACAGTTGTGGTGAATGTTGCAATTGTTAGTACAAAGAGCTCAGAACTGTTAGTATGATTATAACAACTTTTAGAAGACGTGGAAGAGAAGACTGTTAGAAGAATCTTAGAACTATTAATAAACAAACAGTTTCTGTTGAGCTATTCATGGAAACCTCTATCTTTGTGGATTTGAAGGATATCTTATCAACTAAGAAGATTATCAAGATTATCTCGCAAGATAGAAGATTAACCAACAGTCAACTATTCAAGGAAGATCAAGAGTTTATAAATACTTCTTTAGAATATTATGTTAGTGATCGATAAGTTTGTAATTCAACTCTGTTAGAGTTCGCACTCATTCGTATTGTTGATTGTTTTTCAGAAAGTGTGTTAGCCTCCAAGTTTCTTTGAAACCTAAGAACAAAGTGTGTTCTTCGTCTAACAAAAGAGTTAGATTGGGGGTGTAGGTGAATATTGTAATCATCTTTGGTTATTAATAAACATCTTGTGTTTTGAAGTATTTCATTGAGTTGATTAAATTGTTCTTGTGTTAAAACCTTTATAAATCAATTAAGTGTGATTCCGTAACTTCTTAGTTGATTATGATCAAACTCAAAGATTGTCTTTTATACAACTCTGATTTAAATTCAAAAGATAATTCTTGTTATTGATTTTGGCAATATCAGATCCTGACATTTACCCCATAACCATGTTCTACCCGCATCTATCTATACCGTTGAGCTTGCATTAGTTGAGCAAACTGAGAAAGAAGAACTCATGGAGGATATGGTCCATGGTCTTAAATGTCATCAACACCTTTTCCCTGCTGTCTTTGAAATTTTTTCTCTAAGTAAGCTTTAAGAATTGACAAATACCATTTCTGATGTCTACTACAACTTCTGCATCTTAGTCAAAGAGTTCTCCAAACTCGTTGACGCCTTCCCTAATCCTCACACTTCTACAATTCAATTTGAACCTTCAAATACTTCTACTTCCCAACTTCCTTAAGCTATCACCGATAATCTAAACCAAATTCCTTTTAACCTAATCTCATCCTTAACCAACATTAAATTCCCTTCCCATCTCTCACACTTAGACATGATATACTGTTGGATTTCAAACATTTCCCACCTTTATCAAAACTACATATGAGCATGTTCTTATCCCTCCCACGTCACATTTAAATACTCCTGCTATAGATGCTCCTATAAGATCTAATCATGATTTTATGACTCCCACACACTAACGATGACAAAAGGGAAGAATGATACACACACCATCATCTCACGGTGAGCACACTCAAAATATCCAAATCCAATCCGAAGTCAAATTCCTAAGTGTATGTAGAGTCCTCTTTATACTCTTGTTGGAAGGGTAAAACAACACATGATTAAGAAGATCTAAGGTGATTTTAAAAGAAACAACCCTAATCAGGTCATGGGTCGCTCTACCACTTCCATGGTGACTACCATATGATTGTAAGAAGAAACATTTCAAGATGTCACTACTTCAGAGATGGTCAAACTTGAAAGATCTCTCTTTTAATGTTATATTGAGATGTTGGAAATTCTAGACTACACAAAGAATTCAAGAAATATGAAGCTAATAGATAGATTCATCGCAAGAATTCAATGGTATTTGATCTTGCTGTTGAAGTTAGAAAGATCTTAGTTGAAAATTTTAAGATACATAAGCATGTTGTAGCAATATCCACAAGAAAGAAGCTAATGTGTCAATCTTTATAAAGAAAGAAGAAATCACAGATATTGTTGGTCATGAACAATGCAACACATAAATGCCAACTGGCTTATTTCCTCAACCACACATGGTGTTTAGTAAACCTGAGCGAGGAATATGCTTTCTATACCTCAAGGGTAACTGGAAATTAATTCTTAAGAGAAGCTAAGCTACACAAAGCAAAAAAACTCATTCTTAGTTTCCTTTAGAATAGTGTGTAGACCATAGTCACATAGATCGTGGATCGCCTCGGTACATGAACAAGGATCGAGAACGCGGTTCGCTAGGTTGGGTGTATCCGGTACGGACGGGGGTAGGTTCATTTCGGTACGCGTCCGGTACGATGTACCTTACGTTTTGGTATGTTGTACCCACTACCAAAAACAACTTTCATGAACCAAACATTAAATAACATTCTAGTATTAAAAACAAACCAAAAACATAACAATTAACAGAAAACATAAATTATTACATGTTGTAATTCATTAAAACATTGCAGAATTGCACAAAACAGTGTAGAATTGCACTCGACAGTGCAGAATTGAACTGCAGAAATACAGATTGCCCAAAAGAGTGCAGAATTAAAAAAATAAACACAAGCATACACAGTGTCGAATGCTGGAAAATTAAAACAGAAACATCCTAAGAAGAAACAAGACATCACTCAATCTAAACGTTGTCTTTTTCCTTTTCCATTCTCCACGTCTTCATCATCAAGATTCTCCCAAAATATTTCTTCCAATCGTGAACTTGAGCCTTCTATGTATGTGCTCTTGGGATTCATGTCCCATTTTTTGTGTGGACCAGATTTATATGAATCTGAAAAACGAAATTGGAGTCGAATGTTGGAGTGAATGAAAACCAATTTGTCGGCACTTTTGCAATTTAACCGATTTCTCTTGACATTATGAATGTAAGAATATGTACTCCAATTCCTTTCCGCCAAAGAGCTACTAATCGGTTGTGAAAGTACCTTCTTTGCTACTTCGGCTAATTCCGGTGTTTTTGGCACCATAGTTTGACCACCAATCTATTGCATCCATAGTCACATTATCCGCTTGTGTTGCCGCCATGGAATAGATCCCTTTCTTCATATAAAAACTTGCAAATTGCTCTCGTAACAATATTTCCATTTCTTCATTTTCTGCAATTCTTTTGAATACTTCCATAACACCAAGCACAACTTCTTTATCTAGATTTGGTGCTTTTCTTGCAATACCACTCGGAGCCCATTGTTCAAGATATCTTTTATCATAAAACCTTGGGTTTAATGCAAACCACAAACAATGTAGTGGATTGTCATCTTCTCCCACCTAGCTACAACTATTTTCTCAACTTCATAGTAATAGCTGGAATATGTATTTTCTTTCAAATGTCCTTAATTTCACCTAACATGTTATCCATCCTTTCATAAATTTCTCCCATTTTAGAACCATCACCATCACAAAACTTTACTAGTAGAAAAATAGGTTTAGTGATTGCCAACACATTTCCAACATCATCCCAAAAGTCATCATCCTTAATTGTATTGGTAATTTCAACCCCTAAATTTCTTGTGTTTTCATCCCCTTTTTTAACCCATTCTCTCCAAGAATTAAGGGCAATAGTGTGGTTAAGAAAATACTTAACCATCACAAAACCCTCTTTTATACGTACTTCGTAACCAATAAAATTCCTTTGCCATGTCGTTGAAAATCAAATTTAAAGAGTGAACGGAACAAGGAGACCAAAATATATGCTTGTATACCTTCTCGATCTCACGTCCGACCGCTTTACAATTAGCCGCATTATCCGTTACCACTTGCAACACATTACTCAGTCCAACGCTGTCAATAGCTCCAAGTAGAAATTTAGAAATCTCCACTCCCGTTTTTTCAACCCCCGAAAAATCCTCCACATACATGAACATTGCACCACGAGAATTCATGGCCAAAACATTGATAAGTGGCCTATTCTTCACATTAGACCATCCATCCGAGACAACTGAAACCCCGTGTGTGTACCAAATGTCTTTCACTTGTGTTAGATCTTTCTCCACGTCCCGAACGCATTCGTATAATAACACCGTCCTAGCCTTTTCACTAGATGGAGGTTTATATCCATCCGGTGCCTTTTTGATAGCATGCACCATTTCAATAAATTGTGGGTTGCGTAGCACATTGAAAGGTATCCCGTTTGCACACAAACCTCTAATGATCTTCAAGTCAACCACGTTTCTCTCCAACATCCCAAAAGATTCTTCAATCCGCTTCTTTGATGATACATTTTTCAAAAGCACCGAGGTCTTTAAAAACTTAGCAACTCCACCATTTCTGCTTCTTTTACTTTTTTCCAAAGGATTTCATATTTTTGCCTATCTTTAAGCAATGCTGGACACCTTCTAATTTCTGTCTTTTTCCCTACTGGTGCCCCAAAAAAATGAACATGTATTCTTGTATAAAAACTAGTATACTTGACTTTACAGTGTTTGCAAATCCATTGCTTTGCCCCTCCAGAATTCTTACTCTTTCCAGCACCAACAAATGTAACTTCTTCCAGCAATGGTTTGGTTGCATCTTTTTCTTCTAGTAGATTTTGTTGAGTTTGTGGTTCAACAAATCCTTCTGTATCACTATCTTCAGGATTTAAGGTATCTGGTATAAATGGTGACTGAGACCCAGACCCAAACACCATTTTTAGTGAAGAATAAAAAAAGAAAACACAGTGTCTAAACTCTAAATTGAAACTGGCAGTATGAGTAGAAGATGTGGAGAGGCAGAGAGCAGAAGAAATGAAGAATATGATATCATTAAACATATTAAGTCTAACAAATAGGAGTTAAAAAGCCAAATGGAATAATTAAAATTGTTGAGGAGTGTGTAAATTAGTTGACTGATATAACAGAAATCAGGTAACGAGGCTTTGGTACACTGGGTATTGCCAATTGTGTTTTATTTTTCCCGCCAGGCTGAAATACAACCAATTGATGGTCAATGGAGGCCAAACATATGAAATTTGTTTACTAGATTGTTCTAATCGATGATACAGTTGATGAATTAAAGAGAAATTCGACCAATTTTGTGTTCCAATCGATGATAGCGCTAGTTCCAGTTGACTGTAGTTCCGATCGTTCCAGTCCACTGTAGTTCCAATCGATGAATTAAAGAGAAATCTTGACCAGATCGTTCCAATTTGTGTTCCAATCGACGAATTGGAAGTGCAATTGATCGATTTGACCATCGATTGGGGTCGATTTGACCATCGATTGGGGTCGATTTGACCATCGATTGGGGTTGTGACCCTACTAACGACGGGAACGATAACGTACCACGATTGGGTACGGAACGACTGAAACGTAGATCGTGGCTTTAGGGGCGATCTATGTGACTATGGTGTAGGCAATACAAATGATGAAAACCTTGAACAAAAGACTTAATCAAGCTATTACAAAGATTGTATCTTAGAATGGAAATCTTGGTCCAACGGAAGTTAAAAAAGAAGAATGGTCGGTTTTAAAGTCTTCGCACAAAGTCTCGATCTCTTGTAATAATAATATCTCTTGTAATAATGTATATATGTACAGTTAGTTGTGTTTTAGTAGATGCTTTAGCTCTGATCAAATTGTATATCTTTTAGTTATGATAATTGTGAAAATTATGTTTCTTCATTGTTTGGTTGCTCTAATCATTGTGTGTTTGTGTTTTGCAAAACTGTAACTAGTAATTATTTGTAAATACTTTGCGTAAAAGTTAAAAATTAAAATTTTTTAAAAAATCATATGATATACACAATTCCACGAAAATGGAACAAAGAAAACTAATCTTAATATTGAACAAAAATGGAATACCAAATAGACAAATAAAAGAATAAAACGATTAAAATAAAAGAGTTATAAAAAATAGAAAGATATGAACTAAACCGACTTATTTAGATTATCTTTTTGTCATAAAAAGTAAGGTGAGATTGTTAAGGGATAACTATTTTAACCTAAATAATCGAACCTTATTATAATTCATATGAATCAATAATCGAAAAACTTTCATTGCTTAGCCTGAAAATTTAATTCTAACATGTTTTGTTAAGTTTAGACTTTTAATTTTCTATTAGAGCGTATAAAGTATGTTAGTTAAACCTTAGCTTGTTATTTTGTTAGCTCACTTGATCATATGCAGTATTTCGGTTATGGACTGTTTTTAGGATTCTTTTTTTCTCCACAAAATTGAAAGTGGTAATTATACAACTTAATTATGGAAAGAAAAAAAATATAGAAGTAAAGATGGCCAGAAAATGGCTAAAATCCTAATGAGGTTGCCTAATTGATATGTCACCACTACTTAACTTAAGGAAATTCTAACATAATTATTATCATTAATTGCCAGTCATAACAAAGAATTTCAAACAGTATGAAACTAAATCCTCATGAATGAACTAATTTAAGGGCCATAGTTTTGCTAATCATGCAATTCTGTCACTTGGATGACTACTTAAGAAAGTGACACATTTCATAATCCTAAACATTTTCATCAAATGCGTTTAATAACCCCAAAACATGATTATTACACATATATTCCATTATTCCAAGTCTTCTATAACATGCATAGGTCCCCACTAATTAAAAAGAGTCAAAAACAAAAGTGTACAAGTTGGATTTCCAAATATAAGCTGAGCTAGAAGAAGAGTCAGTGTCTAGAATGAGGTATTTCCACCACCTCAAAGATAAATAGGTTACACATCTTATAATATGAAAAACCAACCTTTACTAACATGAATAAATAAACCTAATCCTTCATTTACGCAAAAGTAATTCCTAATCATTTATTTTGATCGAACTTGAAAATCAATTATAACTTTAAATGATCAAATTTAAAACTATTTTGATTTTAAATCAATTTAATTTATATTCAAATATTTCTCTAACTTAAATTTCTTATCACTGATCTAAATAATTCATGTTTCACGTTAAGTTCAATAGCGTGAATATGTCCAACTGATTATGGTATTTCTTTAACTTGTCTATTATAGTATTATATTCCTCATTGAATATAATTTCACTTTATTAAATAAAACCACAATTATTAACAACACTAAACAGAGATATATAATTTATATATTATCCACTACATATTTAATCTTTAATCTTTCTTTATTTTTAATTTTTAATCTTTAATTTTTAATGTATATTAAAAGAAGAGTTAATTGTCAATTTCGTCCTTTAACTATCCAATTTCTTCCGATTTAGTCCTTTAACTTTAAAAGTGACCAAGATGGACCTTAAAGATCCACTTTTCAGTCTAAATAGTCCTTTCGTTAGTTGACTGTTAGTCAACTCTGTTAAGTCAAGATTAAATGACAATTTTACCCTTACTTTAATTATTTATTCATTAAAATTAAAATAATAATATTTATTAAAATTAAATTATTAATAGATATATATGAAATTTTTCTTCATTTTTAACAAATATCTTATCCCTACACTCTCTCTGCCAACATCGACCACCACCAACATCAACACCGCCGCCGCCGGTCGCCGTTCTATCACTGGCAACGACCACCACCACGATGACAGCAACTTCCTCTCTTATCTCTCTCTGTTTCTCTCTCTAGACAACATCAACCACCAACCACCAACGCCAACACCATTGTCGCCTCTGTTCTATCACCGGCAACGACCACCACCACGATGACAACAACTTCCTCTCTTATCTCTCTCCGCACAACAACACCTAATCTTTCTCTTTCTTTCTCACGGTGAATGCACCACCGCTACCTCCGCCTCACCTTCAAACAAATCTAGAGTTTTCACATGATTTTGGTATAGATCAAGGTTTTTCACACGATATAGCTACAGATCTAAGGTTTGTGTGTTGCACAGAGGTGTTAGTGGTGGTTAGATAGGGTTTTCCAGTGGCAGTTTTCGGTGGTGTTTGTAGATAGGATGGTGGAGTGGTGTTCGTAGATGGGGTTTCTGTGACAGTGGCGGAGTGGTGTTGGTAGATAGGGTTTTTAGTGGGTTTTTCTATGTCGGTGGTGGCGGTAGATTGTTGGAGTACATGTTTTTGTCAACGGTGATGGTGGCGGTTGGCGATGGCGGTTGGTGGTGCCCAGAGGGAGGTGGTGGACAGTACATTGGATTAGGCTACCATCTTGTTTGAAGAGAGAGAGAGGAAAGAGAGACAGCGGACGTGGTGCTCAAAGCAAAGAATGGTGGTGGTGGCGGCAATCTTTAGAGAGAGAGAGAGAAAGAAGAAAAAGAAAGTGAGAGAGGGAGAGAGAGAGTGGTGGTGGATGGCGGTGGCGCTGGATGGTGGTGGAGTGGCGGTCCTTGAAGAGAGAGAGAGAGAGGAAGAGAGTGTCTGTGTGTATGTGTATACTGTATAGAGTAGGATATATGTATATATATATATGTATATTTAAAAAAATTATATATTATTTTAATTAATAAAAAGTTAGAAAAACGGGTAAAAAGACCAAACTACCCTTGACTTAACGGAGTTGACTAACGGTCAACTAATGGTCAACTAACGAAAGGACCTTTTTGGCCACAAAATCGATCTTTAAGGTTCATCTTGGTCACTTTTGAAGTTAAAAGACCTAATCGGAAGAAATTGGATAGTTAAAGGACGAAATTGACAATTAACTCTTAAAAGAATGTTATATTGTCATAATTCTATTTATAGATTTTTTATTCTAATAATATTTATTTATTTTCTTAAATGCGTTTACAATTATAAATATTAAATAGTCAAATATAAGTAAATTAATGTTTCATAATGTCATTTAAAAAATAGATAATATTAAATTAATGCATGTAAGTTTGAAAATAGTCATGGATGATATTGAAAAAAATCTTTGTTTTTATTAAAATAGTCAGGTAAATATAATTTTTTATGGATAGTATTAAATTAAGGTAACTTTTGTAAATTTTAAGTGTTGATTAAAATGTCTTAGGATTAATGATCAAAGAAGCTAAAACTGGATTTTAATTTTTATAAAAATATGTTTTTTGGGTAATTAAATTTTTTTATTTAAATCAATGGCTAAAATTGTTTGAATTGATTGTTTGAAACTCATCTTATTTATTGTTTACTTTTCAATTATAAAGAATAAAAACAGTTTTCATCGGCTTCAAAAATAACTTCAATAGACGACAATCATTTACACAACTTAACGGTATCAATTGCAAACGATGAAAAAAATTTCACGGATGCTTTTAAGCAATATATCTAATCGTACGTTTCATGTTAATTCATAAACATATTCCATATTAATATATAAACACCCCGTGTTTATTTTAAACTATTAATGTTAGTACCTTTTGATACGAGAAACATTTAAAATTTATTTTAGTCATCTATGTATTTATACGCGGGGTATTAAGCTAGTTAATTTAAAAAGAATAAATATTACACACATTTAAATTCTGTCAGTATCTATGTTTATATATACTATCAATTTTATCGTAATTAAATTTTACATTTTCGTAACGTTTTCATAAATTACTTTTCTATATCGACTTTAATTAATATAAAATTATTTTAATTTTTAAAAAAGTCTCAAATTAGACTCTTATGTAGTTCATATAGAAAAATCATATATTTAAGTAAGAGGATATAATACTTGTTTCCGTGTGTATATAAACTAATAAAAGCATCTAAATTCTTATAGTTATGTACAACTAAGTTTATCAAAGTCGTCTACATATTGTTGAATTTGCACATAATTAAGTCCTCTGGTTTTACTTTACATGATTAGCTTATAAAAACTCATAATCGTTTTCTGTTAAAAAAATCATAATCAGTTCAGTGATTTTTAATACCTTGACAAATACCTCTGTTTTGTTTCCAAAATTAAGTGCCATATTTTTATGTAAAGGGCGTTTTTATTAAGGTTGCATACCGCATAGAATTTAATTAAAATCATTTATTAAATGCATCATTTTTTTTTCACCCTCTAGTAATTTGAGATATGGAGTGTTAGATGTAACACATTAGGCGAACCTACATCGGCCATGCATGGATAAAAAATGTGTTGAGCATATAAGTAAACATTGACCTTAATTACATGACACAACAAGTTTTGGGGCCACAAGTACGGTAGATCTCATTAGAACTTTGTAGTTAGGTGTGCTTGGACGGGAGCAATCCAAAGATAGTTCACCGGTGGGAAGTTTTCACCTGGCTGTCAGAAACAAAACAGTGAGCAAGTGGGGCAAAGTGGATAATATTGTGTCGTGGTAAGGCGAGATGTAACATATGGTATCCAAGCCAGGTTGTGCTGTTTGAGATGGTGGGGAAAACCTAATTGAGGACGATGAGTCCCAATGCGGGGTGTTTGTAACATCTTAGGCGAATCCCACATCAGCCATGACAAGAAGATGTGCTAGGCTTATAAGTAAACATTGGCCTTATATGATACAACACTTTTTGAGGTCACAAGCATCATAGATCCTATTAGAACTTTGCAGTTAAGCGTGCTTAGATATGCCATATCTAGGGATGGGTGAACCCAGGGAAGTTTTTGGCTGGTAGCCAAAAATAAAGCCATTAGTGGGGCAAAGCAGACGATTTTTTATCGTGGTAAGGCGAGGTTACATTAGAAATGTTTTTAAAATTGTTCATTTAAAACGAAAAACCCTTTAATCTCTTAATTTGTTAAAGTTGATTAGATTATTAGAGTTTGGAGGAGATGAAAAGTCAAGGGGGTAGGCATTTGATGAAGCAAGGTGGTAGGCATTCCGTGAAGCAAGCTTCCGGTGACAATGACCGTGACTATCACATAATAGACAAGAGAAAGAAGAATTTAAATGAGATAACAACATCAATTTCACCGATTAGCTAGATATGGGACGTGATGATGATCTTATGACAATGTTCAAAAAATATGTGAAGGTGGTTTCTCTACACATTATAGGGAAACATACACATAGAGGGTCTCGATTTGGGTTTGTAAGGTTCGCTCATGAAGGTGAGTGGAGAACTTTTGAAAGCAAGTGGCAAGGGATCTTAATAGGGACAAAAAAACTGAATCATCGGTGAAAAGTTTGTACTCAACAGGAATCATTTGAATCGCTAAAGAAGTCGTGTAGAAGCAACATGGCTAAAGAAAAAGAAGATAGAGGGGTTGTAAAATCATTTCAACCATCTTACCGTAATAAAGGGGTGGTGTACTAGAGATCATATAAGGATGCGGCAATGGGCGTGTAACCATTAAATTTACAAAAGATACTAATAATTTAGAGCAGAAGCAGATTAATACAAATTTATAAGTTCTAAACATGAGCCACAGTATTATGCTAACATGAGCCCAATATACACATGAATCACATATTCACATAATATTAGATGATTACACACATATTGAGTATATGACGGAAAGGTCTACTATAATTCACCTTGTTGTTTATAAGTAGTAACTACGTAGGTTGGCTCAAATAAATAGGTAGATAGTCACCATCCTATACAATTATGATAATCACGTAGTTAATTTACAGTTATCTGTATTTTAATAGCACATGACATGACTTGTGTCATATGAGACACACTCGTGTCACCTGACAAGTCATGGCCTTTGATACTATGAATGACATGTTCCTAATAAGGGTTAGGAACGCATGTGCTTTGAGCAGCACGCCCATGCCAGCTATCTAAAGTACATCTATTACACCAAGAATAACCCGTGCCTTCCTACGGTTAGACATGGCCCATGCCTTACATAGGCACAGCCATGTTCTCACACACGCCCTTAAGCACAGTTTGTTCTTCATAGGCACACTCGTGCCTCATGGGTGAACAACAGGTATGTGCCTAACAGACTACCATTTTTGACCCATTTCGACTAAAACTCAATCTTTTCACTTTGAAGTGTTTTCCTGCACCTTAAACAACCTTTTGGGGTCGTTTTAAATGCTAATTAACATCTACCAACCAATGATTCTACTTTTAACCAACAAAATAAACACCCACTACATTCAAGTTAAGGAGATAAAGACTAATACATACTTATTGTTGAAATGGATCAAAACCCAATCTCATTAACTTGAATACAACTGCAATTCACTAATTCTTGCGCCCTCCCTAAAGGCTTTATTTGACTCTATAAGGTTATCACAAAAGTGGTGATACTTTTAAAATGAAATTCATGTATATTTTTTCAGCTTTTGACATTTAACACATCTGGCCCCTCAACTTGTATCTATATCTAGTTGGCAAAATCAGCCTGTCAACTTGCTATCTAATATTTCTACATGTTTTTTATAAGATCTTGTATCTTTTTAATTATAAATATATCTTAAATGAATTTATATTATAATCTAAAAGTTAAATTATAATTTTCTAACCCTGTTGTGAAGATTTTGTCCTTGAAATTCTATTTGAATAGTATGGTTTGACTTTTCTTAGCAATATAGCTATGGGTTGTTCCATGTACTTCAGCCTTTCATCAATGGTTACATCATCAAGTGGTACATTTTCTGACTCATCTATTTGAAACTTCGTAAGGCGTGACACGTGAATGGTGTTGTGAATTCGAGAGAACTAATTGGTAGTTCTAATCTACACGCCACTTTTTTAACACATGCAATGATTCTAAAGGGACCAATGAATGAGGACTAATTTTTCTTCTCTTCGTGAATCGAATTACGCCATTCCAAGGAGACACCTTGAATAATACGTGATCCCCTACCCGAAATTGAAGAAATGACCTCCTTTTATCTATATAATTCTTTTGTATACTTTGATCAAATAATAACCATTCTTCAATATGCTAAATTTTTTCATTTGTCTTTTGCACTATTTCTATGTTGCCTAATTCTTTCTAACCCATTTCTCCCCAGCAAATGGGTGTTACCATATAAAATTTCATATGGAGGCATGTAGATGTTCGAATGATAATTGTTGTTATATGAGAATTCTACTAATGGAAGGTATGTTTCCCAACTACCACCAAAATCTATGATACATGCATGCAACATGTCTTCTAATGTCTGAATAGTTCTTTCACTTTGACCATCTGTTTGTGAAAGATATGTTGTGTTGAGATGAGGTTTGGCACCAAAAACTTCATGAAACTTACTCCAAAATCTTGATATGAATAGGTTTCTCTATCTAACTCAACACTGGTACAACATACGTTGATACTATTTCCTTTACATAAATATTAGCCATTTTCACTAAAGAATAAGCTTCCTTGATAGGAATAAATTGTGCACTTTTGTTTAATCTGCCAACAATTACCTAAATTTCATCAAAACCTCTAGGGATCTTGGGTCGTTTGGTGATTAAGTCCATAAAGATATTTTCACATTTCCAAATAGGTATTTCCAGTTGTTGAAGTTTTCCATGAAGCTTTTTATGTTTGGCTTTCACCTGTAAGTATGTTAAGCACTTTTCTACATGTCCTGCCACATCCCGTTTCATACCAGTCACATATGTGCTTCATCTAAAAGGATTTCACCCTTGACCTGTTCTTTATTAAGATTTTCTTCCTCGGCATCTTCTAGTTATGTTGTTCTGGTCATATCCATAAGAGGCGTGGTTGCTGATATTCTGAGTGATTGAATCTTCCTAAGCATCATTCCATACTTTTTACTCAAAGCTTCTAAAACAACATTAGGTTTACCTATATGGTAAAATATTTCATAGTCATAATCTTTCAAGAGTTCCAACCACCGCCTCTAACGTACATCGATGTTCTTTTGATCTATAAAATATTTCAAACCTTTATGGTTAGTGTGAATGGTACATTTTACACCTGAAAGGTACTGCCTCCACGTTTTAAATGAAAATACCACTATTGATCTCTATGGTGTTATTAGGGGGTTCACATTTCATAATAGCTTCTACTTTGGCAGAATCAACTTTGATGCCATCCTTCTTAACAAGATGACCTAGGAATTGTACCTCTTCTAAACAAAATTCAAATTTCAAGAATTTAACATACAATTTCTCATTTCTTAGAGTTTCAATAACTTCCATGAGATGTTTCTCATGGTCTGCTAGAGTTTTGGAATAAATAAAAATATCATCAATGAACACAATTACTTATTTGTTTAACATTATCATGTAAGCTTGATTCATCATATCCATGAATGCTATAGGAGCATTAGTAAGACCAAATGGAATAACAACAAATTTAAAATACCCATATCGAGTTCTGAAAGCTATCTTAGGAATGTATTCTTCTTTGATCTTGAGTTGATGGAAACCAAATCGTAAATCAATATTCGAAAACAAGGAAGCTCCATGTAATTGATAAAACAGGTCAATGGATATTTATACGTAATGATCACTTATTGAGCTCACATAATGAATGCACATATGAAAAGTTCCATCCTTATTTTTCACAAACAAAGATCACCTATAGTGAACTACTGGGTTACATGAATCCTTACCTGGCTATGCTTGTAATTTTTTCATTTATGATGGTGCTAATGTGTAAGGAGTCTTTGCTATTGGTGCATCTCCTTGAACAAGATCTATTCTGAATTCAACCTTCCCGTCTAAGAGAATTCCTAGCACGTCATCAAGAAATACATTAGAATAGTCATGGGAAACAAGTATATTTTCACACTTGTTTCTTTCTTTTTAGTTTAATATCCACCACATGATCAAAGAAGGTGGTGTATCCATGTTGAATGTATTTGCGGCCTTTAGACTCTAAGTATATGTTCGACTTTCCTTAACTGATATCACCATGAATAGAAATTTCTTGCCAACTTAGGGTGTGAACCCATGTCATCTTCTATTCATAGCGAATGGTTGCTTGATGGCTCCTAAGCCAATCTGTAACATCCTGAAGTTGGGCCTAGTAGTTACGTAGGCCTCGGTACATTCACACTTGATATTTAATTGGTTAAATTTTAAATTAATTATTGATAAACTTTAGATTAAAATTTAGTATATATGTATATAATTAAATGTGTACGTGTGCATGAGGATTAGGAATTGTCAAGAGTTGACACCTCCTACTTGCTTGGTTATTGGTGAAATTGTTTGGATAAGCTTTGAAAAGTTTAGTCACCTCCTCACTTCGTATCTGGAGAAATTGTTGTGTGTGTATTTTGAGAGAAAACTAAGAAGAACATGGCTTGAAGTTAGATATTTTGAAGTTGATATTCCATAGCTAAGGTTGGTATGGTTCTTTGTTTATTTTGAATCATGATTCATGTTTAACATGCTATATTTGTTGTTATGAGTTGCTGGGTTTTCATAAAAATCACCATGGATGAACATGGAGGAAACCTTCATAAGTAGGTTTTGTTATTCTTGATGATTTTGATGTTTTTAACACGATTCTTGTTGATTCTAGACATGTTGAATGATGTTTATATATGTTTAGAAGTATTAGAAAGTGATTTCCAGAAGTTTATAAATATTTGAAATGTTATATGGAGCTGGAAAATGAAAAAGTTACAGGTTGGATTCTGGAAGACAACCCGACGTGACGCGTCCAAAGGAAGAACGCGACACGACGCATTCTCGGATGGCTTCGAATTGGAAGCCTTGGACTTCGAATTCAAAGTCCTCTGATTCGTTTTTGGCGCTCGAAGCCTCCTTGGCTTGAAGAAGGGGCGCTCGAAGTCCTCTTGGTTCGAAAGAGGGTCCGTTCGAAGTCTTCTTCTTCGAATTTGGCCGCTCGAAGTGGCCTTAGTTCGAAGGCTCGACGTGACGCGTCAAGAAGTAGGACGCGGCGCGTCCCCGGCTATTTTGCTGTTTTGAAGCTTTTGATTTAATATCAATTGTGATGCCTTATGTGTTTACATGTTGGGTGTTTCTAACTTGTTGTGTATAGTTAGAATTGATATAAATATATGTATTGAAATATATTTATGAAACGGATATTGATTTTGGTTTTAATGTGTTCTTAGGAACAGACAAGGCACAATAATATTAGACCATTGAGTGGAGATTGAGAACAGGAGGTGAGTGAATGTTGACTCACAGATGATATTAGTTGTAACTGGTTTTGGTTGCAACTGTTTATGGATTGATGCATGGATAGACTTTATGTCCGATAATTGATTAACTGGGTTTAGTTAATTAATTGTTGCGTCAGTGATATATATACATGTTTATTTGAGAGGTCAGCTCGGCAAGGCTATGGGCTAGGTTTGTTTGCTATCGGCTAATGAGTATTTGGATCTTTTGATGCATTCACTACAACTTAAGGGTAATACTGTGTGAGAATAGCAAATAAACTATCAGTAAACCTTTGCTTTGGCCGGCATTGGTTGTAGGTTCCTTCAGAACTACCGGTCTTCTCAGGGCACGATTATTTGTTGATTTGATATCTTGCGGTTGTGGGTGATATTCTGTTGTGATTTACTTTCATTCACTTAGCTTTGTGCTAATCCCCCACCTCTCACTCTTTTTATAGGTTTTTGGTAACTTAGCGGCTCGGCTGGGAGTGGTTAGCTTGGGGAGTAATTGACTGGCCCTCTGATATTTATTTGTGATGAGCCATTATTTTGTAACACTATTATTTTGATTTATGATTGACTCAGAAAACTGTCTGTACTTTTTCTTTATCAGTTGTAAATACTTTGGTTTATTTCTATCGCTTCCGTAGTGTTTTTAAAATGAAAAATCTAAGTGAAAATTTACAGTGTTACAAGTTTGGTATCAGAGCCTTGGTTTGGTGATGTGAGCACAGTTGGAAGTGTTACATTCCCAAATCTTGGCTCGTGTTGGGTCAATTATTCCTTAGGTATGGGATTTGGGTGAATGAGAGTATTGTGGATTTTAGTATGTTATGTATTAACGGATCTATCTAATAAATCATGAGATGTTGTGATTGTTAAAGAGAACAATGGCTGACAATGAAAACTCGACTGGTGCCCCTACTGTCCCGTCTATAGTGGAAATTCCTACAGCAACTATAAAGATTCTTCAACACGTTGGTAGATCTGGTACAGCTGAAGATGACAGGGATGAGTATATCTTTCAGTTAGAAGGACAGCTACAGGATTTGAGAAAAGAGTTAGAACAACAATGACAAGTTCCTATAATCAACCACCGGTTATCACATTAGCTTCAACTACACCTGAGATACCACCAATTTTTCCAGTTATTACTACTCTTGAAGAGATTCCTCCAATACCACTTCCACCAGTATCTCAACCGACGTCTCAACCATTTTTCTATCCTTTTTTCCTCAAGGATCGTTTTCATATCCCTACATGGGATTTCCTCCAAATATGGGATACAGACAACCATGTACTTACAAACAGTTTCTGGATTGCAAGTCTGTGATATATCATGGTAACACTAGCCCTAATGTTACCATGAATTCGTTGCGAGATACCGTTAGAGTTTTGGATGCTTGTAACTGCGAAGATGAGATGAGGGTCCGGTTCGCTACACGGATGTTGAAAGGGAAAGCAATGGTTTGGTGGGATTCCCTAACGACACATCTTGCCAAAGCTCAAATGGATGCGATTACTTGGGATCAATTTTAGAATAAATTGTGTGAACAATATTGCAACGCGTTTTAGTTGAATAAGATTCGGAAGGAATTTATGGATTTGCAGATGACGGAGAAGATGTCCGTTGATGAGTTGATAGAACAATTTAATGAGAAACTGAGGTTTGTGACTCAGTGGGTGCCTGATGAACGTTCACAGGTTCAACATTTTATTGGAGCGTTACTTCTGGAGTACAGGAGCACGACTCGGTTGGCCGGATCGTAGTTTCAGGCGTTTACCTTGGCCAAGTTTGCTGAGGGGGTATCCAAGCAAGAGAGAAGTTGAATCGGTATAAGACGGCTATGCAAAAGTCAAGGATGAAACAGACTGGTAACCAACAGAAAAAGAAATGGCAAGGAAACCAGTCGCAGGGAAATCAAAGCCTACAACAAGGGGTTCAAATACGAAATCGCAGTGGAGTACACGGTGTAGATCTACCCACACTGGGTAGTGTATTGCTCAAACTATGCCATGTATACGCTGTGGAACTTTTGGACATGAGGCTAAGGATTGAAGGTTCCCTCGTAATGTTTGCTGGAATTGTCAAAAGGAAGGGCACAAAGCGGGTGAATGTCCTTCGGGAAAGAAGACAGGGACGGCGACAGGGACGGGGGTAATGGCAGTTAGGGGATCATCGTCAGCAGGACAGAAAAGAAAGAACCCTCCAACACCTGAGGGCAGGGAATTTCAAATGATAGTAGATGATGCTACTGCCACCGACGAGGTTATCACCGGTATGTTTTTTATAAACTCCCTACCTGCTCGCGTTGTTTGATTTTGGAGCAAATCGCTCTTTTATGTCTTTGGCATTCTTTGATAGATTAAAATGCCTACCACTGTTATTTTTGTAGCATTTGAGATAGAAGTAGCTGATGGTAAGATAGTTCCTGTTACAACTTTTGTGACTGGAGCTGAGATTGATATTGATGGTAGATACTTTCCGGTGTCATTCCTTGTATTACCTTTGGCTGGTTTTGATGTGATTTTAGGTATGGACTGGTTGAGTATACATAAGGCGAGTATTAAATGCCATAGAAATTTGATTTCTTTTTCGTTGTCTGATGGGTCGCATGTGGTGGCTCGTGGGGAAAGAAATAAGTCTGCATTTCCTATTATTTCTTTATTGAAAGCTAGAAAATCCTTGAGTAAAGGCTGCGAATATTTTCTGGCATATGCTATTGATGCAAGAAAGGAAAAACGGGTAGTCACAGATGTGTGAGTAGTATCTGAAAACCCTATAGTATTTCCGGATGAGTTACGTGGGCTACCTCAAGTTCGTGAGGTGGAGTACAAGATTGATTAAATTCCGGGTTCTAATCCAGTGGCGAAATCTCATTATAGATCGGCTCCTTCTGAGATCAGGGAGATGATGACGCAGATTCAGGATCTTATAGATCACGGTTTTATTCGTCCAAGTTCGTCGCCGTGGGGTGCACCGGTATTATTCGTTAAAAAAAGGATGGTACTATGTGGATGTGTATCGATTACAGAGAATTGAATAAGAGCACAGTCAAGAATAAATACCCTCTGCCCAGGATTGATGATTTGTTTGATCAGTTGTAGGGTGGTTCTTATTTTTCTAAGATTGATATGCGATCTGTTTATCACCAGGTACGAATTTCTGACGGGGATGTTGCCAGAACTACTTTCCGTACCAGGTATGGCCATTATGAGTTTTTAGTCATGCCGTTCGGTTTGACTAATGCGCCTGCTGTCTTTATGGATTTGATGAATCATGTTTGTCGACCGTTTTTGGATAAATATGTGAATGTGTTTATTGACGACATTCTGGTTTATTCTAAATCCAAAACTGATCATGAGATACATTTGAGACAAGTGCTTGAAACTTTGAAATGAGAGCAATTGTATGCCAAGTACTCTAAATGTGAATTCTAGATGCGAGAAGTTCATTTTCTGGGGCATGTCATGTACGAAGACGGGGTTAAAGTTGTTCCGTCAAAAGTGGAAGCTGTAATGAATTGGAATGCACCTAAGTCGCCTTCGAAGATTAAGAGCTTTTTGGGATTGGCAGGTTATTATTGTCGATTTATTAAGGATTTTTCCAAAATTGAGAATCCCATGACTAAATTAACTCGCAAGGAGGTTCTATTTAAGTGGAATGATGAACAGGAAACCATTTTTTAAACTTTGAAATGACTTTTATGTCAGGCGCCGATTCTAGCATTACCGGATGGATCAGATGATTTTATTGCCAACTGTGGTGTGTTGATTGTAGGGTTGGGTTGTGTTTTGATGCAGCAGGATAGGGTTATTGCTTATGTTTCTCGTCAGTTGAAACCTCCCGAGAAGAACTATCCTACCCATGAATTGGAATTAGAGAGACAATATCTTTACTGTACAAAATGTGTTGTATGTACTGATCACAAAAGCTTACAGTATATCTTTTCAAAGAAGGAACTTAATATGCGACAGAGACGATGACTAGAACTTATTAAAGATTATGATTGTGAAATTCGTTATCATCCAGGGAAAGCCAATGTGGTAGCAGATCCTTTAAGTCGCAATGGAGCCAGTGATAGTATTTATTTTATGTGAATTGAAATAATTTCTGACTTGATTGATAAACTAAATGCAGCTTAGTTGGAAGCCTTGAAAGATGAAAATTTGAAAACATAAATTATGATGAAAAGAAAGAATGACTGGAATTTTGATTCGCGAGGGTTAAAGATGTATCGATCTCATGTATGGGTGCCATTGCTTGGAGGTCTCCGAGGGTTGATTCTAATTGATGCTTATAAATCAAGATTATCTATTCACCCAGGTAGCACGAAAATGTATAACGATCTGAAAGTGTTATATTGGTGGCCTACAATGAAGACAGATGTTACACAATTTGTGGAGTCTTGCCATATTTGTGCACAGGTTAAAGCAGAGCACCAGAAACCCTATGGATCATTAAAACAGTTGCAAATTCTAGAATAGAAGTGGGAGCACATTACGATGGATTTTGTGACTAAACTTTCACGTACGCAGCAGAATCATGATATGATTTGGGTATTTGTTGATAAATTGACAAAGAGTGCTCACTTTTTGGCTACCAGTGAAACAGCCTCACTTAGCAGACTGGCTCAATTGTTTATTGACGAGATTGTATCCCGACATGGTATACCGCTTTCGATTGTATCGGATAGAGATTCTAGGTTTGTGTCTAATTTCTGGAACAATTTATAGCGGGAGTTGGGTACGCGTATTGATTTGAATACAACTTATCATCCTCAGACAGACGGTCAAACTGAACGAACTATTCAAACACTTGAGGATATGCTGCATGCATGTGTGTTAGAGTATGGAGGTTCTTGGGATTCCCACTTTCCTTTGACTGAACTTGCATATAATATTTCTTATCATTCGAGTATCGTTATGCCACCCTATGAGATGTTATATGGGCGTCGCTGCCGTACTCCTACGTAGTGGTTGGAGGCAGGTGAGAAACTGTATGCAGGGTCCGACATTGTTCAGATCACTGCTGAAAAAGTGGCTATTGCACGAGAAAAGTTAAAAGCTGCAAGAAATCGAGAAAAGATGTATGTTGATCCACGCCGTAGATCCCTTACATTTGTTGAGGTTGATTGGTTTATTTGAAAGTTTTGCCATGGAAGGACGTTATCCGTTTTGGGAAGCGAGGGGAATTAGCTCCTCGTTATATTGGGCCTTTTCGCGTCCAACGGGTAGTAAATGATCAGACGGTTACACTTGATCTTCATGCGGAATTGTGAGGTATTCACAACACCTTTAATGTTTGATACTTGCGGAAATGTAAAGTGGAGGATGAAAGCCAACTTCTTCCTTTACACGATCTTAAAGTGGTTTCAAGTAAGAAACTAGTGGAAGAACCCATTGAATTGTTGGATCGGAAAGTGACTAAACTACGCAAGAAATAGATTCTGATGGTTATGGTTAAGTGGAGACTGCCGGTTGTGGCTGATATTTTGTTGTGATTTACTTTCATTCACTTAGATTTGTGCTAACCGACACCTCTCACTCTTTTTACAGGTTTTTGGGTAAGTCAGCGGCTCGGCTGAGAGTGGGTTAGGTTGGGGAGTAATTGACTGGCCCTCTGATATTTATTTTTGATGAGCCATTGTTTTGTAACACTAGTATTTTGACTTATGGTTGACTCAGAAACTATCTGTACTTTTTCAGTTGTAAATACTTTGGTTTAATTTCTATCGCTTCCGTAGTGTTTTTAAAATGAAAAATCTAGGTGAAAATTTACAGTGTTACACAGTCCATACAAACAACTACTTGAAAGTACCTTATTGTAATAGGGATGAGATCAATTAGGAATTTGATAATGTCTACTTCTAGTGTAACATCCGCAAACCCAGGCTAGTTGATTAGCGGGTTAGCGGCAGGTGATTTTGTATTTATTTTGCGTAAGTTGATTTTGTGATTAATTGATTAAGTGTTGGATGAAATTGGAAATATATTTATGAATATATGTATGTTTTGTTACTGGAGTTAATAGAATTTAAAAAAAAAGAAATGGAAAAGTATGTATGTATGTAATATGTATGCATGGATGCATGTAGTATGAAAGAATGAGAAAAGAATAGGATTTTACAGTTGAACATAGCCACCTCCTGCTTGGATTGAATAAAAGTGAGTATGTATACGTGGGATTGATTTCACCAGCACATAGTGAGTGTGAAAGTGTGTGTTTGTGTGTCTAAAACCTCTTGTTGAAAAAAGCTAAAAAAAAGAAGAAACTTGGATTTTCAAGTTGAGGATTTGGTGAATCATAATTCAAACTGAAGATTGGTATGTGTTCATATGATGTTATGGATTGTTATGATATGTTTATATGATGAAATACATGTTAGAATGAAGAACTACCATGATAGGAGCTTAAAGCTCAAAACTTGTTAAATGGGTTTTGATGGATAATGGATTTTAATTGGATTTGATAAGATATACATGTTTGTTGTAATGTTTTATGAAGTTTCATGAGTGTTGGAAGTGTTTTGGATGGAGAAAATGGAAGTTAGAAATGAAATATTTGTGGAAGGTTGGTTGGAAATCCGACAGTTCCTGAGGAAGAAAACTGGAACCCGACGCGTCGCGGCGCGACACCCTGAAATCCGGAACTCCAAGAATCCGCAACCTGGAATCCGACACTCAAAATCCGGAACCCAAATCCGAGTAGCGTTGTGGCGCGACAGACCATTTTTGAGGATTTTGTGTATTTTTTCTATGTATTCGTATGGCAAGTGATGGGTTATTGTTTGTATGATTATTGTATGTTGTTTACAAGTTATATAGAGATATAAATATATATTGTGAATATATATTTATCAGAGATTGACTTCGGTTTGTTGTGTTCTCAGGAATTGCAAAGACTCAGTGATATTAGACAACTGAGCAGACGGGAACGTGGACTAAGGTGAGTGGAAGTGTACTCACGAGTGGTGATGGTGGTAACATTTGTGGTTACATGTATTGAGATATTGTTATGGTTTGGATTTTCCATGTTAGACTGTTTAGTCTAAGTTGACATGATAGACTGTTTAGTCTGAGTTGCCTTGCTAGACTATTTAGTCTGAGTTGCCTTGCTAGACTGTTTAGTCTGAGTTGCCTTGCTAGACTGTTTAGTCTGAGTTGCCTTGCTAGACTGTTTAGTCTGAGATGCTTTGATAGACTGTTTAGTCTAAGATGCCATGCTAGACTGGATAAATCCAAGATGCCATGATGAACTGTTTAAGTTGAATTGCCAGTATGGAATGTGTTACTTGGTATGTGTTGACAGACTGTGTAAATGTGATTAGTTAATTGTTGCTTGTTGATTGGGATTGTTTGGATTGTTGCTTGTTGATTGGGATTGTTTGGATTGTTGCGTGGCCAGTGTACATGGTTAATTATATGTGCACGTGGCGAGACCTATACGTATGGTTAATTATATGTGTACATGGTTGGGGGTCAGCTATCGCATGTTTTGGGGTGGGCTATCTGCTATTGGTTGCACAGTTCTAGACTTTCTATGCATTTGTTGCAGTAGAAGGGGCTTTAACTGTACCAAGTAGCAAATAGCTAACGGTAAACCTTTGCTTTGGCCTGCATCGGTTGCAGGTTCTGCAGAACCGCCGTTCCTGTAGTGATTGGATTAGTTTGTGATTGATTGTTTGATCTGTTGAGATCGGTTCACTTGTGCAATTGGTGATTGCTTGTGCTTGTTTTTTGAGGATGCTTGTTTGTAGCTTCCATTCACTTAGCTTTGTGCTAATTCCCTCGGTTGATTGCTTTTTGCAGGTCTGGTTGTTTAGCTTTGTTTGTGAGGAAGGGAAATTTGACCAATACTCTGATATTATGTTTTGAGAAGAGACGAGCCACGTTTGTAAATATTTTGTAACACAACTTGATGTGATGTTTGTAAAAAGTACTTTGTACTTTGTATTTGATTAATGAAATCAGTTAACGCTTCCGCAGCGGTTTAAAAAAAATGGCTTGAGAATTTACGGTGTTACATCTATTACATTATCTTTATATATGTCATATAGAATTACAGATTTATCATTAGTTATCTCTACTTTAAGAGGTTAATTCCTATTTGAACTTAGTAAACACATGAACATGCAACAGTAGCATGAAATATAGCATGCATGGACAAAAGTTACAAAGCACACAAGCAAAACTAAGTTCCAAGAGAGGATATCAAGTACAAAAATCATTCCAACAAAGTAAAAGAAGACAGAAAGAGATATACCCTTTGAGAAAGATGCTCCGATTTCCTCCTCTATTTCAAGTCTACACCAAGAAATTGTGACCCCAATATGCGAGCACCCTAGTAGTAATCCTCAAGCCTTTAAAATAACTTTTGGAACAACCACTTAAATGCCCTCTTCTATTGGGAATCGGTGGGATCTAGAAATGCAGTAGAATCAATAAACGGGTAAAACAATTTTTCTAAAAATGCCCACCAATACACGCACCCAGTGGACCGAACTCTAAACACTAGCAATGCAACTAAAAGAAAGAAGAACAAGTACAAGAAATATACCATACATGAGGTGTGTTTCTCCTTGTTGTTGAAGAAAGTGAATGCGAGAACACAAAAAAGTGTTCCTCTATTGGTATCCACACCAAGCTTGTATGATTCCCACTTGCTAGATTACTTGGACGTCACCAAGAACACCACCACTATAGAACTAACACCACTTGAGGATCATAAGTGCCTAGACTATCTTCCAAGTGTGTCTTGAGAGAGTTATGCTTTCTATGTTGTTCAAAATGGCTAACCTCACCACCAAAACATGGTAGAGAGCATATATACCACCTCAATCAGTCCATATGTCGTTCATAACTGTTCTTGGTATTAATAGCCATCAACAACCATTAAACTAGTCTTAAAAGACATATTAAACATGCTGTTATAGCGCCAGGCATGACTGTGCCTCACAGGACACGCCCGTGCCAGCCCAACGGGCACACCCAAGTCATGCCCGACTTGGGCTCATGCCTTAGCACTTGGGCATGGTCGTACCTCCATGAAGCATGCCCGTGCCAGCCCATTTTGGTACGCCTTTGACACGCCGGTCTTGGGTCCGTACCCGGCCGATGGGCACGCCTGTACCTTCATCAGGCACAACCATGCCTCGACCCATCAAAACCATCTGTTGGTGTTTTTTTCTCTCTCTCATTCAAAGCTGTTGCCGGAATCAATACTTGGCGTGTGATCGTAGAGGCCTACGATTCGTCATAGAGTACTGAGCACTTGTTTAATCTATGAGCTACATGAACCGTTAAGCACCCTTCACATCCTTGAAGCCCATAATCAAACTATTTCTGATTCTTTGACCCTATCCTTCTCCAATGTGCTATTGGGATAAACTCTTGGCATGTGATGCAATAGGTCTGTGTGGGGTTGAAGATGTTGTTTGATGTTAATGCTGATCGTGTTAAAGATTACTACTGGCTAATGATGTTAATGCTGATTGAATAACTAAATACTATTTGTTTGTAATTAGTACTGGTGATCAAAGTTAATAGTGTTAGTGTTAAATTTAATGCTGATACAACAAACTTAGTACTATTCGAAGAAAGTTGATGTTGTTCAAGAAGAAAACATAGTATGCTGCTAATCCTGATAAGGATGAATTCCTTCATTTTAGGGATGATAATTATGGATAATATGTGTTAGTATCTATTCATAATTAATTTGAACTATAAATACTTATATGTACGTAGATATCAAAAGCATAAGAGTGTGATTAGAATTTCAGCGTCAAGATTATTCTTGATCTCTGCACTAGAGAAGTATTGTACATCGGTTGAATCATTCATAATCAATAGATTGGGGCTTTGATGGTTATGTCATTGTAATAATTTGAATCAAGTAATCAATATAATTTTCCTTGTTACTCAAAGTGTTATTCCGCAAACTTCTTTGTTTATTCTTTGATGGTTCGCGTGTGTGTATTTTATCCGATCCTGACAAGTGGTATCAGAGCCAACAATAGGATCTTGATCCAAGATCAACAAGGATCTCAACATTTCTTTATTCAAGTCTATGTTTGTTATAAATCATGGCTGACATGAATGAGGGAGTTATGGTCTACAAAGTTCCAATGTTGAAATCAAATAATTTTGACATGTGGAAACTTCATATTAAGCAATACATCCTACTAACTGATTATACTATGTGGGATGTTATTGAAAATGTTCAAAAGGGAGCAGTTGAGTTAGAAGAAGATGGAAATGTAAAGAAAGGCCTCCTCCAACCAACGATAAGGAAAGAAAAGAAAGATAAAGTCAGATGAAAGCCTTGAGTACCCTTCTCTTGGGTATTCCAATTGAGTATCAACATCATTTTAGCAGGTGAAATGATGCTAAGGAACTATGGGAAGCATTAGAGAAAAGATTTGCAGGAACCAAAAGCATCAAAAGATATAAGAGATATTACTTCAAGCAACAATTCGAAAATTTTAAGGCTAGAAAGGAAGAATCACTGACACAAACATTTGATAGGTTTAACATGCTGATTGAGGAACTAGCAACTACAGGTGTCCAATTGATATGGATGATGTGAGTAGAAAGTTTCTCAAATCCTTAGGAGATGAATGGAGTATGTATATTGTGTCTTTCAGGCAAAGTGATGAGTTAGAAGACAAAGAACGTGATGATTTGTACAATGATCTAAGAGTTTTTGAGAGTGAAGTAGAAGCAAAGAGAAAGACTTTAGGTTCTTCTCAAAGTACTGTCTTTCTATCTTTTCTAGGAAGTGGATCTGAGGGTTCAAACAATTCAAAGGATACTAGAGTACCAAATCAACAAATCAAAGTTGAAAACACAAGTGATACTATCTTGGAAGCTTTTCTTGTCAGTCTTGTGAACTCTATATTGACTAATGATGATCTAGACCATATTCAACCAGATGACTTGGAAGAAATGGATATCAAGTGGAAAATAGCCATGCTCACCATGAGGGCTAAAGATTCATTCAAAAGACTGTTAGAAGGAATTTTGCTTTAAAAAGGGAGGATAGTGTTGGTTTTGATAAAAGCAAGGTTGAATGTTACAAATGCCACAAGATGAGACACTTTGCAAGGTTGGGTAGAAGTGAAAGAAGGAAAGAAAGCTTTAGAGAAACTGTATTCATATCTCAAGATGAACTTGGATTGATTGGAGTGATCATGCAGAATATGGCGCACAAAATCAAGCATTGATGGCAGACATCACATCAACCACTACTGACATTCCAAAAGAGGTAAAAGCTAAACTTTGTTCAAAGAATGTATTCAGATGTCCACTTAATAAAAACATTAAACTAAAAGCCCATACAAAATGAGCACCTAGGAAAAAAGGCTTTCGTAATTAACTTAATTAGCGCCTTTCTAAGAAATAAGGGCTAAGTCATGTGTGATACTTTAACCAAATGGGAAGAAAGAAGGAGAGAGACTAGTTTGATCGTAGGAAGTTTTGAGGAGCAAGTAAAAGCGTATATTAAGAATGAAAAAAATACCAGGATGATTATTTATGCTAAATGGGAGAATGAAGAGTTAACTTTAAAGTTAGAAAAGACTTTGAAGAAACTTGAGGAGGCTAAGAAAAGAATCTAATAGAATTAAGCTTGATGTAGAAAAATTAAAATATGCTTCCATAATACTTGAGAATTTGATTAAGTCTTAAATCCATGATAAGCTCAAATCAGGAATAGGTTACAAGAGTGTTGCACCTCCTTAAAATCTAACTATATTCCACGTACAAAGGATGTACTTGCTAAGTACACAAATGAGGAGATTCCCCTATAAGCTACTAAGATTGATCCTAGTTCATCCAATTGTAGGAAGGATGAAGAAGATGAAATAGAGGAATGTGAAGTGGGTAAGTGTAAAAACGAGATAGAAAATGCAGTTAAGCATGAAAATATTCCTTAAGAAAATCATATAAGCACTAATGAATTTAGAGGAACTACTTTTGTTAAATCTGAGAGAGTCAAAGAAAAGGGAAAGTGTAACATCCTGAATTTGGGCCTAGTAGTTACGTAGGCTTTGGTACATTCACACTTGATATTTAATTGGTTAAATGTTAAATTAATTATTGATAAACATTAAATTAAAGTTTAGTATATATATATATATATATATATATATATATATAAAATTAAATGTGTACGTGTGCATGAGGATTAGGAATTTTCTCAAGAGTTGACACCTCCTACTTGCTTGGTTATTGGTGAAATTGTTTGGATAAGCTTTGAAAACTTTAGTCACCTCCTCACTTTTTATGTGGAGAAAAGTGTGTTGTGTGTGTTTTGAAAGAATACTAAGAAGAACATAGCTAGAAGTTTGACATTTGGAAGTTGATATTTAATAGCTAAGGAACGGATAAGGCTCAGTAATATTAGACCACTGAGTGGAGATTGAGAACATGAGGTGAGTGGATATCAACTCATAGATGATATTAATTGTAACTTGTTTTGGTTGCATCTGTTTATGGATTGATGCATGGGTAGACTTTATGTCTGATAATTGATTAACTGGTTTTGGTTAATTAATTCTTGCGTCAGTGATACGTGTATGTGATTTTTTGAGAGGTCAGCTCGGCAAGGCTATGGGCTGGGTTTGTTTGCTATCGGCTAATAAGTTTTTGGATCTTTTGATGCATTCGTTGCAACTTAAGGGTAATACCATGTGAGAATAGCAAATGAACTATCGGTAAACCTTTGCTTTGGCCGGCATTGGTTGTAGGTTCCTGTAGAACCGCCGGTCTTTTCGGGGCACGATTATTTGATTGTTATGATAACTTGCGGTTGTGGCTGATTTTCAGTTGTGGTTTACTTTCATTCACTTAGCTTTGTGCTAATCCCCCACCTCTCACTCTTTTTACATGTTTTTGGTAAGTCAGCGGCTCGGCTGGGAGTGGGTTTGCTTGGGGAGTAATTGACCGGTCCTTTGATAATTCATTTGTGATGAGCCGTAGATTTTGTAACACTGACATTTTGAATTATGGTTGACTTAGAAAATTGCCCGTACTTATTCTGCTGTAAATATTTTCAGTTTATGTTATCGCTTCCGCTAGGTTTTAAAATGAAAAATTTTGGACAATATTACGGTGTTACAAGTTTGGTATCAGAGCCTTGGTTTGGTGATGTGAGCACAGTTGGAAGTGTAATATTCTCAAATCTTGGCTCGTGTTGGGTCAATTATTCATTAGGTGTGGGATTAGGGTTAATGAGAGTATTGTGGAGTTTAGTATGTTATGTACTAACGGATTTATCTAATAAATCGTGAGATGTTGTGATTGTTATAGAGAACAATGGCTAACAATGAAAACTCGACTAGTGCCCCTACTATCCCGTTTACAGTGGAAATTCCCACAGCAACTGCAGAGATTCTTCAACATGTTGGCACATTTGGTGCAGCTGAAGATGACAGGGATGAATATATCTTTCAGTCAGAAGGACAATTACAAGATTTGAGAAAAGAGTTAGAACAACAACGACAAGTTCTTGTAACTCAATCACCGGTTATTACAGTAGCTTCAACAACACCGGAGATACCACCAATTTTTTCCAGCTATTACTACTCTTGCAAGATTCCTCCAGTATCGGTACCGCTTCCACCAGTATCTCAACTGTTTTTCTATTGTCTGTTTCCTCAAGGATCGTTTTCATATCCATACATGGGATTTCCTCCAAATATGGGATACAGACAACCATGTAGTTACAAATAGTTTTTAGATTGCAAGCCCGCAGAATATCATGGTAATACAGACCCTAATGTTACCATGAATAGGTTGCGAGATACCGTTAGAGTTTTGGATGCTTGTAACTGCGAAGATGAGATGAGGGTCCGGTTCGCTACACGGATGTTGAAAGGGAAAGCAATGGTTTGGTGGGATTCCTTAACCACACATCTTACCAAAGCTTAAATGGATGTGATTACTTGGGATCAATTTCGGAATAAATTGTGTGAACAATATTGCAACCCGTTTGAGTTGAATAAGATTCAGAAGGAATTCATGGATTTGCAGATGACGGAAAAGATGTCCGTTGATGAGTTGATAGAACAGTTTAACGAGAAACTGAGGTTTGTGACTCGGTAGGTGCCTGATGAACCTTCACAGGTTCAACATTTTATTGGAGTGTTATTTCCAGAGTACAGGAGCACGACTCGTTTGGCGAGATCGTTGTGTCAGGCGTTTACCTTGGCCAAGTCTGCTGAGGGGGATATCTAAACAAGGGAGAAGTTGAATCGGGATAAGACGGCTATGCAAAAGTCGAGGGTGGAGACAGGTAATCAACAGAAAAAGAAATGGCAAGGAAACCAGTCACAGGAAAATCAGGGCCGTAAGGGAACATCAGGGGGTTCAAATACGAAATCGCAGTGGTGTACACGATGTAGATCTACCCATACTGCGCAGTGTACTGCTCAAAACATGCGATGTATACATTGTGGAACTTTTAGACATGAGGCAAAGGATTAAAGGTTCCCTCGTAATCTTTGCTGGAATTGTCAAAAGGAAGGGCACAAAGCAGGTGAATGTCCTTCAGGAAGTAAGACAGGGACAGGGACAGGACAGGGGCAGTGGCAGTTGGAGGATCATCGTCAGCGGGACATAAAAGAAAGAACCCTCTGACACGTGAGGGTAGGGCATTTCAAATGACAGTAGATGATGCTACTGCCACAGATTAGGTTATCACCGGTATGTTTCTTTTTAACTCCCTACCTGCTCGTGTGTTGTTTGATTCTAGAGAAAATCGCTCTTTTATTTCTTTGGCATTCAGTGATAGATTAAAATTGTTTACCACTGTTATTTTCGTACCACTTGAGATAGATGAAGCTGATGGTAAGATAGTTCATGTTACAACTTCGGTGACGGGAGTTGAGATTATATTGATTGTAGATACTTTCCAATATCATTCCTTGTATTACCTTTGGCTTGTTTTGAAGTGGTTTTGGGTATGGACTAGTTGAGTAAGCATAAAGTGAGTATTAAATGGCACAGAAAGTTGATTTCTTTTCCGTTGTCTGATGGGTCGCATATGATGGCTCGAGATGAAAGAAATAAGTATGTATTTCCTATTATTTCCTTATTTAAAGCTAGAAAATTCTTGAGTAAAGGCTGCGAATGTTTTCTGGCATATGCTATGGATGCAAGAAAGGAAAAACGGGTAGTCATAGATGAGTAGTATCTGAATATCCTATAGTTTTTCCGGATGAGTTACGTGGGCTACCTCAAGTTCGTGAGGTGGAGTACAAGATAGATTAAACTCTGGGTTCTAATCTAGTGGAGAAATCTCGTTATAGATCAGATCTTTCTGAGATCAGGGAGATGATGACGCAGATTCAGGATCTTTTAGATCGGGGTTTTATTCTTCCAAGTTCGTCGTCGTGGGGTGCACCGGTATTATTCGTGGAAAAAAAGGATGGTACTCTGCGGATGTGTATCGATTACAGAGAATTGAATAAGAGAACGGTCAAGAATAAATACCCTCTGTCAAGGATTGATGATTTGTTTGATCAGTTGCAGGGTGGTTCTTATTTTTCTAAGATTGATATGTGATCTGTTTATCACCAGGTACGAATTTCTGACGGGGAAGTTGCCATAACTGCTTTCCGTACCAGGTATGGCCATTATGAGTTTTTAGTCATGCCGTTTGGTCTGAATAATTCGCCTGCTATCTTTATGGATTTGATGAATCAGGTTTGTCGACCGTTTTTGGATAAATTTGTGAATGTGTTTATTGATAACATTCTGGTTTATTCGAAATCCGAAACTGATCATGAGATACATTCGAGACAAGTGCTTGAAACTTTGAAATGAGAGCAATTGTATGCCAAGTACTCTAAATGTGAATTCTGGATGCGAGAAGTTCATTTTCTTTGGCATGTCATCTACGAAGACGGGGTTAAAGTTGTCCCGTCAAAAGTGGAAGCTGTTATGAATTGGAATGCACCTAAGTCACCTTCTAAGATTAAGAGATTTTTAGGATTGGCATGTTATTATTGTTGATTTATAAAGGATTTTTCCAAAATTGTGAATCCCATGACTAAATTAACTCGCAAGGAGGTTCCATTTAAGTGGAATGATGAATAGGAAACCGGTTTTTAAACTTTGAAATGACTTTTTTGTCAGGCGCTGATTCTAGCATTACCGGATGGATCAAATGATTTTATTGCCTACTGTGGTGTGTCGATTGTAGGGTTGGGTTGTGTTTTGATGCAGCGGGATAGGGTTATTATTTATGCTTCTCGTCAGTTGAAACCTCACGAGAAGAACTATCCTACCCATGTGAGAGTAGTATCTAAATATCCTGAAGTATTTCTGGATGAGTTACTTGGGCTACCTCCAATTCGTTAGGTGGAGTATAGATTGATTTAATTCCAGGTTCTAATCCAGTGAAGAAATCTCCTTACAGATTGGCTCCTTCTAAGATCAGGGATATGATGACTCAGATTCATGATCTTTTAGATCGAAGTTTTATTCGTCTAAGTTCATTGTCGTGGGGTGAACCGGTTTTATTTGTGAAAAAGAAGGATAGTACTTTGCGGATGTGTATCGATTACAGAGAATTGAATAAGAGGACGGTCAAGAATAAATACCCTCTGCCCAGGATTGATGATTTGTTTGATCAGTTGCAGGGTGCTTCTTATTTGTCTAAGATTGATCTGCGATCGGGTTATCACCAGGTACGAGTTTTTGACAGGGATGTTGCCAAAACTGCTTTTCGTACAAGGTATGGCCGTTATGAGTTTTTAGTCATGCCCTTTGGTTTGACTAATGCGCCTATTGTCTTTATGGATTAGATGAGTCGGGTTTGTCGACCGTTTTTGGATAAATCTATGCTTGTGTTTATTGACGACATTCTGGTTTATTCTAAATCCGAAGCTGATCATGAGATACATTTGAGACAAGTGCTTGAAACTTTGAAAAGAGAGCAATTGTATGCCACATACCCTAAATGTGAATTCTGGATGCGAGAAGTTAATTTTCTTGGGCATGTCATCTGCGAGGACGGGGTTAAAGTTGATCCGTCAAAAGTGGAAGCTATAATGATTTGGAATGCTCCTAAGTCGCCTTCTGAGATTAAGAGCTTTTTGGGATTGGTAGGTTATAATCGTCGATTTATAAAGGATTTTTCCAAAATTACGAATCCCATGACTAAATTAACTCGCAAGGAGGTTCCATTTAAGTGGAATGATGAACAGGAATCAGCTTTTCAAACTTTGGCACGACTTCTATGTCAGGCGCCGATTCTAGCATTACCGAATGGATCAGATGATTTTATTGTTTACTGTGATGCGTCGATTGCAGGGTTGGGTTGTGTTTTGGATAGGGTTATTGCCTATGCTTCTCGTCAGTTGAAACCTCACGAGAAGAACTATCCTACCCATGACTTGGAACTGGCAGCTGTGGTATTTACGTTGAAATTATGGAGACACTATCACAAAAGCTTACAGTATGTCTTTTCACAGAAGGAACTTAATATGCGACAAAGACGATGGCTAGAACTTATTAAAGATTATGATTGCGAAATTCGTTATCATCCGTGGAAAGCCAATATGGTAGCAGATGCTTTAAGTCGCAAGGTGGTAGCATATCACTTTATCACGTTGTATGAGAACACAACCCAAACCCGCATACGAGGCATCACAATACTTGATAACGTCTTTCGAACCTTCACGCAAAGTGAGGACCGGCGCTTCACACAACAATCGCTTCAAAGACTGGAAGGCTCCCTCCTGCGCTTTCGACCACACAAAAGCTACATCTATTCAAGTCAATTTGGTCAACGGACCCACAAGCTTAGATAAACCGCCGATAGTAGCCACCTAAGCCAAGAAAACTTTTGATCTCTGAAAGAGTTCGAGGAACTCCTCAATTTATCACAGCCTCCACCTTAGCTGGACCTACTTTGACACCATTTTTACAAATCACATGGCCGAGGAAATGCACTTCCCTAAGCCAGAACTCACACTTAGAAAGCTTAGCATACAATTGTTCCCGTTTAAGGGTTTCGAGAACTTGACGAAGATGTAACTCATGATCAGCTTCAGTCTTCGAATAAACAAGAATATCGTCAATAAAGACAATCACTAATCTATCAAGAAATGGACGAGAAACAAGATTCATTAAATCCATGAAGATGGCAGGGGCATTGGTTAAGCTGAACGGCATCACCAGATATCAATCGTAGAAAAATAAGTCACTCCCTGCAATTGATCGAAAAGATCGTCTATACAAGGAAGAGGATATTTATTCGTTACAGTTCACTTGTTAAGCTCTCTGTAATCTATACACATACACATGGTTCCATCTTTCTTCTTGACAAACAATACGGGAGCTCCCCACGGCGAGGAACTCGGACGAATAAAACCTTTGTCAAGCAACTCCTGAATTTGAGTCATCATCTCACGATTTTCAGAAGGAGCAATACGATACGAAACTCTAGCCACCGGAGTAGCTCCTGGAACAAGTTCGATTTTTTATTCAACATCTCTAGCCAGAGGTAAACCCGACATTTCTTCAGGAAACACCTCACGGTAATTAGACACTACTCTGATATCTTGGACTGGTCGCTTCTCCATTTTGGCATCAATCACATATGCTAAGTAGGAAACACAACCTTTGGCAATAGACTTTTGAGCTTTTATAACAAAGATGACAGGAATGTTAGACTCCCGACGCTGTCCTCGAGCTACAACATAAGACCCATCAAAAAGAGGAATTTTAATCATCTTCTTGGAACAGAGAATCTCAGCATTTCGACTATCCATCCTAATTACCGCATCAAAGCCCACGATAGCCATAATAAAGAACGAGATAGGGAAACTATTCCCATCAATATTAACGACAATTGTGGGAACCTTTCAGTAACAAAGATTACCTTACCACTAGCAACCTCTACTTTAATTTGATCAGTCAACTTGGAAACATGCAATTGCAGCTTATCACGACAAGACACAGAGACAAAGGAGTAAGTAGCTCCCGAGTCAATTAACACACATGCAGGGATATAGTTAATAAGACATGTACCCGTGATGACATCCCCCGCTGCCTTCGCCACCTCTGCTGTCATCTGGAATGCCCTCCCTTTTGCATGAGGTGCATCATCTTTCTTCTGCCCCTAGAAGACCCACCAGTTCCTGAACTTTGTCTGTCCGGGCAATCGACCATCCTGTGCCCGGGCTTGTGGCACCGATAACAAACATCTTCCTTGAATCTGTATTCCGTCGTTGAGTGCCCCTCTACCCACACCTCAAACATCTTTAAGAATCTTTAGAACATTCATCAGAATGGTAAGTACGACACGAAGAACACCAAGGATTCTCAGGTTTCGGTTTCTTCGAAGTATCAATTCTTCCACCTCCAGAGGATTGTCCTTTTGAAGGACCCGATTTATGAGATGGCTGAAACTTCCTCTTATAACCCCCACTTGCAGATTCGCCCTTGCACTAGATACAATCTCCCTCCATTTGTCGAGCTACCTCAAAAGCCTGATCCAGACTAACAGCCGCTCGAACATTGACGCGAAACTCCAATGGCAAGGTCCCCACAAACCTTCTTATCTTGGTATTCTTGTCCGGTATAAAATGTGGAACGAACCTCATCTTGTCAATGAAGGCAGTGATGAGATCCTCCATCAACTTATATCCTTTCTGTAGATTATTAAATTCCCTCTCCATATCATACTCTGTACAATACTTCTTGAGCAGCTTCTCAGAAAACTGGTCCAAAGACAGAGCACTCAACACCTCTTTACTAAACGAGGCTTTCACGGTATCCCACCTGAAAATGGCACGACCTTTCAACATACGTACTGCGTATTTCACGCAATACTCCGGTTCACATTTACACGATTCAAACATTTGCTCCATTTCACGGAGCCACTGCATAGTAACTGTGGGGTTATCACTCCCCTCAAACGTCGGAGGCTTGCATGATAAGAACTTCTTGAATGAACAAGTCTTGCGTGTTTTACCCAACTTGGTTTGTAACAAGAGCTCCTTCGCTATACGAAGCTCTTCTTCAAGACACTCTATGTAAGCCACTGATCTGGCTCAGGTCTATTATCTTCCACATAGTGCTGAGAACGTTCATCCTCAGCTTAATGAGGTATATGTGAAGCCTCATCTTCCATTTCTTTCAGAGCTTGTTTGGTATTACCGTGCTCACCAGACCTATTTTCTCAATTTACTACACAATAGAGAAAAGTGTTCAATACACCACCATAGTTACTTATCGATTTGACAAGTTAGCTTACAACAAGTGACAATCATGCAATACTCACACTCAAGTGCCTAATTCCCTCAAACTTAGGCTCTTATAACTAATTGTACCGTTTCGTAAAACATCAAATTTAGTAAAAATTTGCGTCTTTAATACGCGTGGTTCCTTTGAAAATCATAAAATATCAGGCTATGCAGCGGAAATTAATTTCAAAAATTAATATCAGGTATTTACCATTCATAAGGCTGAAAAAACTTGTTTGGTGTTACCTAAACAACAACCGACCATAAACAATATATTACAACATACAAAAAGTGTTCCTTCCCAAAAGTACATGCTCCATCAACAGGCAACCCATCTCACCACGCCGCCTAATCTTTACCTGTAAAAATGGTTAATGAAGCAACAATAGCTATATAAAATAGCTTCAGTAATAAATTATCACAAGTATCAATAAAGCGAGTCACATAACACAGGATTAAGCAATCAATGTTATCCTATCACATTGCGGTGACAAGATTGGTAAGAGTCATATCTTGCAGGATAGCCAGTCCCGCTTAGCAACATAAACCGGGGCATCAGACACAACCATCTACACTGTTGGGAGAGCATTCAGCATTCCACCAAGCATCATTATGGAGCCATAAGCTCCTTAGGTAATCTAGCTACAACCGGCTGATTACCACTCATGTTAAGGAACGACAGTCCTGCAGAACCTACGACCCGGATTTTCCAACCTCAAGTCACCATTAATCCCGAATTATGACAGAAGTCTCGTGGGATCCAGGCACGTCGGCTGACCTTAACCATGCTTAAAGAAGTCTGCGGACAATTCACATACACATAGGTGATCCGTTCGGGATCAATCAAAAAGCATGCATATTCATAAATTTCAATGAGGCAGATCCATTATGGATCCTATAACATGCATATCAACATATTGAACATGGTTGATCCAGTCAGGATGCATAATATACATATCATCTAGTTTAACTAGGCGGCTCCAATTTGGATCCGCTGGCATGCACTCAACATATGACTAACAAGTACTAATCATGGAATAGTTCATCAAAACAACATAGTAAGGATTACACCTTTATTCTTAGGCATGCATGCAATAGAGACTACAATATATATCATACTATCATATTTAACTAATCAGATTAGTCAATCAGCAAGCAAGTCTCCCTCTATTGAGACTTATGAAAGCAGGTCCTCACCTGAGGAGCTTATAATAAACAGATACTTTGCTTTTGTTAAGCTAACGTGACAAGTTTACCTAAAACATCATTACTTAAGTTAAGTGTTTATAAATGCGAGGCACTATTACTAGAACAATAGTAGAAACTACTAGAGACACCTCAAACCAACTTACAAGGCCACACTGACCTTTTACACTTAAAAACACATAAGTTAAAAAAATCTATGAATTGTTACTGAAAAACACCACTTGTGGCCCCAAGTATTGATGCTTGCACCCACAAGGACGGACAACTTTAGTTAAGTCGAATGACAATTCGAAGCCACTTCGAATCATCAATGCGAAGCAATGCTTACGGCCGCAAGGGTAATTCCTTGCGCCCGCAAGCACCCTTCGGGTTGCACATTCGAAGCATGTTGTGGCCGCAAGGAAAACCTCTTGAGCCCGCAAGCAAACTTGTTTCGGAACAGGTTGGCTATAGCCCCCTATTTCGACTGTTTTCTTTTCTAACTTTTTCCAACGAGTTTCTAACTGTTTTCCAGCATTTGTACATAATTGGAAACATCCATATGAGTCTAAAAACATTATTTTCATCAAATATAACAACTTACACAACATTTGAGATCAAATTTAGTCATTTGACCCATTCGAATCAATTTTCATAAACTTGATCAAAATCACCATTTAAAGCTTTGTTTGATGTTCCAATCCACCCACAAGAGTTGAGGAACTGATTGGAGTATCAAAATTTTGATTATTTGAGTTAATTTAAGCTTAACCATTTCTTGAACTCAACATACAAGAACATGGAAGAACTCGTACTCACCTGGCAAGGTGAAGAAGATGAAGATGAAGAGAGTATGAGAGAACCAGATTCTTGTTTGCTGGAAAGCAACTTTGCAGAATCAATATCTTCAAAAACCCAAGAGAGTATGCAAGGAAAATGTCGGTTTGTGTTTAAGTTTAAAAACCCATACGTGGGTATAAACACAAAGTCTAAACCAAATTTCTTTCCAATTATATCCACATGGGGTATCTTGTTCCCCTTTTCAACTTACAACTTGACCCTCGATTACCCGTTTCAACTAACAGGATATTTTTAGAATTCTTACTTAAAACCGTTTACTAATTCATTTATTTTCATTTACTTTACTACTACTTTTATAATTACAAAACACAACTAAATCATACATACTTTATTATTAAGTTACTTAATTTACATTCACGTGTAAATCATATACAAATAGGCCCAATTAAAGGATGTTACATGGAGAATATTAAAAGGGAACACAAGGAGCTATCTCCCAAGGTCAAGAAGGTGACCACCAAGGAGATGAGTGATCATTTGGTTAGGGCTCACACTACTAAGAAAATACAAGGTACTCCTTAGGTTAGTGTGAACATAATTAAGACCAAATCCAAGGCAACCACTAACAAGGGTGCTTCTTCTGAAACTCTCTTACAGAAGGGACCCGGGCGCCAAGAAACCAACTGAGAAGCAAATGTTCAGGCTAGGCCTAATATTGCTTCTACTTCAATTCCCAAGGATTCCCCTACGATTGTAAACACATCGGATAGGGATGAGGGTAGTGTTGACTACACCGAATAGAAAACTATGATAAAAACTATCTTGAAATAGCTTTTTTCCCAAAATGCCATTCTTGCTCGTGAAAGGAAAGAGATTGTTATGTTGAAAGCCTAGGTGTCCGAGTTAACTAAGGACAAGAAGATAAAGAAATACTATTCATCTAGCTCCTCTAGCTTCTCTGAGGATGCTCCTAAAAAGGGGGGAGAATTTAAGTCAAAACGATGATGAAACAGAGAAACCAACTGAAGGAGATAAGGGTGATGACAAAGGTGGAGAGAAGGGAGAAACTTAGAAGGGAAAGACTATATTCAGGCCAAGGTTCCTAAGGCTAAGATGGAAGGGAGTGGTGATTGGTGAAAAGAAAGAATCATCAAGTGCTGTAGAACAAAGGTTGTTGAACTTGATGCAAAAGGGAAAAGGTAAATCTATGGTTAAACCTTCTAAGAAGCAAAAGAAATAAAAGAAACAAATTGATGTTGATGAGGAATTGGCCAGATCATTGCAAGAAGAAGAAGAGAAGTTAGTTCAAGGGCAGTTTAAAGAAGTTGTAATGGCAGAGGATGAAAAGAATGAGTTTGTTGAGAAGGAAGATGGGGAGAGAGAGGAAAAAAAGAAAAAAAACTGAAGAGGTCAGTCCTACAAGTCTAACTACTATAAATGTTATTATAATCTATGACGAAGTGATGGAGGTAGTGCCTTTGAGTGTTAAACCTCCTATGCTGACAGACTGGGATGTGGTGCTAAAGGATGATGAAAATGAATACAAATTGATCAGAGCTGATAAGACTAAAGTATGTTATCATAATTTTCTAAGGACTCTGAAGGAGATTGATAAAGAAGATCTTGAAAGAATGTGCAAGATTGGGTTAAGTAAGTATGAAGAAATGGCTGATGATGATTTGGGTGAGGATGATCCTTATGCTTTAATCCAGGTAGCTATGGAGTTTATGTTAACGATGTTTGATCCGGTAAAATTGTTGGGTTTTAGCATGGCACGCAACGGAAGCAAAAGAACAAGAAACAAACAAAGCACAAGTGATTCAAAGAACCAAGATGCCATTAAAACCCACCACATGGACCAAGCTCTACATGCAAGTAATGCAACAAGAAAAACAAAGGAAAAGAAGTTATACCATTCACGAATGTGCTCTGGAGAAACCGAACTTGATGGATGAATGTAGAAAGCTAAGCCAAGCCTTCCTCTATTGCAAGTGCACCCCAAGTTAGCATGATCTCCTTGTACTAGCAAGCCTTCAATGGTCTTCAAAGACTTGAAACCATTTCTGGAACAACAACTATAAAAGCTCCTTGCAAGATCCTCTCAAGAACACACTTAGAACACTCTATTCTGCTCTCTTGTATTGGCCTTAGTGTTTATGTGTGTGTGTCAACTAGAGAACCAAATGGAGCTGATGCATGGTCTTTATAAAGACCCTAAGATGTCCCTCCAGTCCCCAAAGACCGGCCAAAGACTCATCATTAGGATGAACATGCATTGGTGGAAGAGGGAGGCTACATGCAAAAAGCTGCATGCTTTCTGACATAAGTTCACGCCGTGAACTCCCTCTGGCCGGGAGAAAATTAGAACTCAACAATATTGATTACTTTTAGCCCCTCCACCTTGGTTGTTGTCAAGATTAATCCTTGGTGTGTGACCGAATAGGCCTATGCATCATCGGTAGTGATCAATTGGCATGCATATATCAGTGGGCATACTCCAACAGACTCCCACTTGCACATGACATACCGTACCCATAGTACCACATACAAAGAGTGGCCTCTAGCAAGGCATCTTTGCCCCCAAGTCAGCATAGGTTTTGTCATCCTAGACAAATGCCAAATCTCAAACATAAGTATGAAATGGCCCTATAGATAAGTGATCAAATTATCCATTTGTTCGCGATATCCGTGTGAACACGAGACATGGTTAAATTTCATCTCCAGATCGTTCACGATTATGTTTTTCGATCAAGATTGAGGGTGACCAAAAATCTAGTTGCAATCGATATAACATCATTGCAACGTTAGCACGACCATGCATTTTAACGTCAACGCTTAATCATCGAGGGGCCCATGGATATCTCTCTAAACTAGAGAAACAAATCCTTTTGACTACATTGTTCCGCCACATATACCATACTTTACCCAAAAGCTCCCTTTATAACAGCCAGTTACGAACTGCGTTTGAAAGCAATCAAAGCAAAGCAGGCACATGCTTTGACACACATGTATCTCCGGTCTAAGGATGAAATGATATTATCATCCTGAGTTACTTGTGACAGAAACCATGAAGTAACTTCAGGTGTGGGTCGTCCAATCACTTGAAGAATTCAAGCATAGGCGAAGTGTTGCGTCCCTTGTATCAAATCCATTATTGGATACATGACCAACCCCTTCCCTCAGTCTTAATTCAAACTTCCTCCCCATGAAGAATGATTAACTGTGGACATTTAGAATGATAAAGCATTTTGGGAAGTGGTTAAACATGCTAAGATGGAACACAGTAAGGATTCATGAAAATACCTGCCCCCAGCGCATTATTAAATCTCCATTTAATAATCGGTATAGTATGAAATACAATGCTGCTTAATGTTCCCCAAATAGATAAATACAAATCAATCATAAACTAAAAACAATATATAAGCCAAGTTATACGTATTTAGAAATGCCAGCTGACCTAGTATGATAAACATCACTAGTCAATAATAACGGCTTAACTAGTGGGTTTGTAACACAACACCCACATGTACTTTTGTTATTCACTTATATCTCTACTGACCAGACCTATCTCAAAGTGTCCGTCAAAGATATAAATTGCTAAAGTGATCACACCATCATTGTCTTAAAATCTCACAATAGGGTAGGCGATACTTATGAACCAACGATTAACACCACAAGGTAGGATCATAAACTTCGATCAAGATCTACAGTTGTCCTTCTAGAAACTTATACTTGAGTAATTACTTACTCCAGATCTTTTTCTAGTCGTCAAACATCAAGAACATATCTCGGTATTTCTTATACTCAAAATATTCTATTTTGTATCTCCTAAGTGTCTTTATGAAGCAATAATTCCTGAATTAGGTCCATAGACAACTTAATATCGGGACATTATCTTCAATAGAAACATACACTTAGGAATACAACAAAGCTCCCACTAGCCCTGGCGTATGTAAAAGTCTTATCCATGCTTTCTAGAAAATCATCACTAGATTTCCTTAATAAAAGCAAAGATCTAACCTTTTAAATGCTAGCATAAATCCACAATGGATTTATCTATGCTTGTAGACTTAATTTTGATATTATGAATACATAAGACCTTCGGAGAGTGTTGTGAGCACTTCCTCATAATGTTGTTCTATGACGGAACGCGGTCTTGTATATCCGTGTGCTATCTCTTATTGCCACAAAAGGAAATAATAGCCACTGGTATCAAATATTCTTCAACATAAC